>CAKJTW010000052.1:10000000-12912666 GCA_917880005.1 Nanger dama | reverse complement strand
AAAGTAGCTGTTTTCAGTGAACCTGAGTGTACTCTGAATCCTTGCTATTGGGGTTTCGAGTCCACGGGGTTACAAAGAGTCAGACATGACTGAGCGACTAAACAACAACAGAATTTCTTTGCAGATCTAGCAGGTCAAACCCAGGAATACAATGATGCTACCCTCAAATAATTATAAAATGTAGTAAAGATATTACTTGAAGACTGGAAATGCTTTTCAAGATTCATATTTCATTTATTGGTGTTTCTGCACTCTACATTTTTGTCATTTACAATCCAGACATCTGAAGTTGCCATTGTCATTTGTACATTGATCTGGCAAATATTTATAAAGCATCTGTTGTACACCAGGAGCTATTTAGTTGCTGGGGACAGAAGAGTGAACAAAATAGACAATATCCCTCATATTCCTGATAAAATAGACAATATTCCTGTTTGTGTGGGAGAGTATGGGGTAAGGACAAATAATAAACAGTACGCCATTTAGTATATTTTTATGGAGAAAATAAGGTGGAGTCTGAGTGAAATCCGAGAGATGGTGATGAACAGGGAGGCCTAGTGTGCTGCGATTCATGGGGTCGCAAAGAGTCGGACACGACTGAGCGGCTGAACTGAACTGAACTGAAGGTGAATAGTATTGCCAGTATGGGGAAAATTGCCTAAAACAGAGAGGAGAGCAAATTAAGGAATATTGGCTTTGTCCTTTTTAAAACACCTTTTAATTAATTAATTTTGGGCTTTCTCTAGTTGCGGTGAGTGAGGGCTACCTCTAGCTGCAGTGCGTGTGGAACAGAGCAAGGCCCTGTGGTCCTCGCCACCCCACCATGTCCTCCTCCTGCCTTTTGTCCTTGGAAAACTTAGGTCAAAGAATAAGTTTAATCTGAGAAATGAGAAATGAAGAAACAAAGAGAACAGTCAAAGGAGACCAAATAAAAATAATATAGTCATTAAGCATAGTAAAAGACCTTTAGTTCCTTCTCAAGGACTCTAGATAACATTATGAGCCAATTCTTGTGAGCTGGCTTATAGATACTGAAACCACAAGTGGAAGAAGTTAACTACATGATGACCAGACTGTCCCCATGACATCAGCTGCCACAATTCTGAGAACTGGCCTCAAAGAAATGGAAACAATCGGGCCCTAGAACTGAAGATTCAGTTCAGTTCAGTTCAGTTCAGTTCAGTCGCTCAGTCGTGTCTGACTCTGCGACCCCATGAATCGCAGCATGCCAGGCCTCCCTGTCCATCACCAACTCCCAGAGTTCACTCAGACTCACGGCCATCGAGTTAGTGATGCCATCCAGCCATCTCATTCTCTGTCGTCCCCTTCTCCTCCTGCCCCCAATCCCTCCCAGCATCAGAGTCTTTTCAAATGAGTCAACTCTTCGCATGAGGTGGCCAAAGTACTGGAGTTTCTGCTTTAGCATCATTCCTTCCAAAGAAATCCCAGGGCTGATCTCCTTCAGAATGGACTGGTTGGATCTCCTTGCAGTCCAAGGGACTCTCAAGAGTCTTCTCCAACACCACAGTTCACAATAAGCATCAACTCTTTAGTGCTCAGCTCTTCACAGTCCAACTCTCACATCCATACATGACCACTGGAAAAACCATAGCCTTGACTAGACGGACCTTTGTTGGCAAAGTAATGTCTCTGTTTTTGAATATGCTGTCCAGTTTGGTCATAACTTTCCTTCCAAAGAGTAAGCATCTTTTAATTTCATGGCTGCAATCACCATCTGCAGTGATTTTGGAGCCCAAAATAATAAAAGTCTGACACTGTTTCCACTGTTTCCCCATCTATTTCCCATGAAGTGATGAACTGAAGATTAACGATACCTAAAACAATCAAGATGACATTGGTCAGACCACAACTGACCAGTTTCAAGATGACTGACAGATGACTGTGCTGTTTCTGCATGTAGCCCCCCCACCCCCACCCGCAGTTGTCAGCATCTGAAATAAGGCAAACTTTCCTTTCCACTAACCTGGCCTATTTATTGGCTTTTAAGTGGTGAGCAGTTGGGCCCCTTAGCCTTTAGGCAACATGTGGGCTTCTTGTGGTGGTGGATTCTCTTGTTACAGCTCTAGGCACGTGGACTTCAGTGCTTGTGGGACACAGGCTCAGTTACTCTGCGGCATGTGAAATCTTCCTGTACCAGGTATTGAACCTATGTCCCCTGCACTGGCAGGCAAATTCTTACCACTGGGCCAACAGGAAAATCTTATTTTCTGTATATAACTGCCAACAAATGTTTTTAGTTTGAGAATTAACATATATCCTATTGACAGAGATTGATATAGTTCTGAAAAGTTTCTGTTTTATTCTTAACAGCTTAAAAACTTTCTTGAGACTTGCCTGAACATCTGTTGTCCACCAGTCTCAATTGGACAGTAACTGATTTGCTTTTTCTTTTCTTTCTGCTGTGAATGTGAATGTCAGTCCATCAGGAGCTCAAGTACCTTATTCCTCAAGTGAAACTGTACCCTATTAAACCAATTTGAAGGAGAGAATGAGAATCAGTGAATAATTAGGTGTGCACGAGTGGGTATGTGCCTGCCCCAAGTCTGTACATATATCTGAAATGAGAACTACAGGACAATCCTGATATTTATTTGGTCAAAAGACTTATATTCCTAAATGTTCAACCCTAACTCCTCTCAGTCCTCTTAAAATATAAACTCAGGCCTGATAGTCTGTGGTCTGTGACGTTAATGGAGGTGGAAAGAGAAGCAGGATGGAATCTGAAAGTAATGGAAAGAAACGTAGTGAGGTGGCTGCTAAATGTTAGATGTAACGATAGATGGCACAGCCCTTTCCATTTTGATTTTATTTTCTTCATCTAATGATCAAGTGACATTCCAGATGATCTGTAGGTCAAGTGCTTCCTAGAAATAACAAATCCAGGGCTAATAGTCCTTGTCTTTGGCCTAGGACTGAAACCCATCTGCCTAGCACAAACCAACAGAAACCAACTTTCTTGTCATTATCATAAGCCTCTTAGAAGCTTATGGTGACTGGTAATATTTATCATTGGAATTAAAGCTAATAACATCTCATTGCTAATCTGGAAATATAGATGCTTCTAGGATAGTATACTGAAGAGGAGTGCAAAAAGAATTATGAGTCTGTGATATATAAATCACTCTATATACCATTGCTATATCATTATGCCCTGGTCTGGTTTCTCAAAATCTAATTGTACCCTAAGATCTGATAGTTTGCTCTTTCCTGTTAATGAGACAAATAGTAATAAATATTTTTATTAGTCTTTGTGTTTTATGTTGGATAGAATTCCCTAGAAGCAGACCCCAAAATAGTGATTCAGGAGTAGATGATTAATTGAAGAAGAGGTCTCAGGAGAAAAGGAATGAGGAAACTGAATTAGAATAGGACAAATAAAGTAAGCAAGGACATGGTCTCAGCTGAACTCTGGTCTTGTTTGATCACACAGGGAGCTCTGGAGCAAGAAGTGTGACATTCTCCCCGAGTCTTTGGTACCCCCACTGTGCCCATCAGTAGCTGACTGCAGGGTGTCCTTCTTCTGTGGGTTTATAACCTCCCACAGAAGATGGCTCCCATTGACTGAAGGTAACTCTATCCTGCTGGGAGCCACTGACAACCAGTATTTAAAGAAGTTGGGACATGGGAGCACCAGCCCATGGGAGCACCAGCCTGATGGTAGCATCAGAAAGCATCCACCACACTCCCTTTTCTCTTTTCCATCTGGGAAACCTTCCTGCTTGCCTTCTTCTATAGTATTCTTTCATATCCCCCTTTCATTTTTTCCTTAGCACACACGCTCTTCTTTGTTCCACTCTAAAAGTTATGAATGACTGCACTATTCCTTGAATAACTGACCCAACCTGTGAAGGAGTAATGGTGTCAGGAGAGAATAGAATGCTGAGTTTTTTGATCAAAGCACAGTGTCCTGGGACCCTTCTGGTGTTGTGCAACTGACAACAATATTCTTCTAAGTCTACATTTTTTGGCTTCTATTGGCTGTGCTATAAACAATTTGGAATAAGAACTGCCATGATTTTCTTTCTGACTTCCAGCCTCTAGTGTGGTTCCTGGCACAGAGCAGACATTCAGTGAAAGCTAATGAGTAACTGAACAAATGGTGGAGGTGAATTTTGAGATATGAACCTTCACTGTGTGAATCCTAAGATTCAAAAAGACTTAAAATTTTTTGAAGGTCAGGCAAGTAATGTAAATGAGTGAAAGAGTGGTTGGAGAGCCCATACAGCATCCCACGCGGCAGCAACTAACCACATAGTGGGAGCTGGTTGGGAATGCTGGCCTAGATGTTTTGGTATTTTTTGTCAAAAAAATCTAGAAATGTCTTTGTTTTTAAATGTTATCAACTAACTTAAAAGCAGATAACTCCATACTGGTGAGACTGGCCATCATCAGAAAGTCTACAAATAATAAATGCTGGAGAGGATGTGAAGAAAAGGGAATCCTTTTGTTGTTGGTGGGACTGTAAATTGGTATAGCCACTGTGGAGAACAGCAACTGTGAAAGTTCTTAAAAAAAAAAAAAAAACTAAAAATAGAGCTTCCTTTTATCCAACAATCTTAGTCCTGGGCATATATCCAGAGAAAACTATACTTCAAAAAGATACATTCACACTAATATTCATGGCAGCACCATTTAGAATAGTCAAGACACAGTTTAGGAAATAACCTAAATATCCATCAGCAGAGGAATGGATAAAGAAGATGTGGTAAATACATACATACAATGGAATATCACATAAACAGAATGTTGTTGTTTAGTCCCTAAGTCATGTCTGACTCTTTTGTGACCCTATGGACTGTAACCTGACAGGCCTCTTTGTCCATGGGATTTCCCAGGCAAGCAAACTGAAGTGGGTTGCCATTTCCTTCTCCAGGGGATCTTCCCAAACCATGGATCAAACCTGCATCTCCTAAATCACAGGTAGATCATTTACCACTGAGCCACCCAGGAAACCACTATTAAAAAATGAAATATTGCCCTTTGCAGCAAGATGGATATACCCAGAGATTACCATACTAAGTAACTCAGAGGAAGATAAATACCATATGATATCACTGATACATGGAATTGCTAAAAATGATACAAATGAAGTTATTTACAAAATAGAAACAGATCCACAGACATGGGAAACAGTGGGTACAGTTACCAAAACAAGAAAGCAGGGTGGGTAAATTAAGAGTTTGGGACTTACACTTACACACTACTATATAAAAAGGTAACCAACAAGGATCTACTGTATAGCACAGAGAGCTATCCTCAATATCCGTGATAACCAAATGAGAAAAGAATCCAAAGAAGAGTGAATAGAATGAGTATATGTGCAACTGAACCATTTTGCTATACACCTGAAACTAACATGTTGTAACACTGTAAATTAACTACACTTCAATAAGAAAAAAAAAGAAAGAAAATCAAACAACTAACATTTTTAGGACAAAGCAATCCATTTATGAACTGAACTTCACATGAAACCTTTCAGCTTTGTCCTCTGTGATGGAGTATTCCCTTATTGATGATTACCATTTTGTTTCTCCTGTTGGATTAACAACATAAAATGAAGAAATAGACAGCCATATTCTCTATCATCCTCTACTAATCAAAAGTAGCTCAAACAAGAGCACCATGCCCTCAACCCAAGTAAATTCACTTTTGAGGCCTTTTCTGTACCAGTGACACCTTCTTATCTTCCTTTCTTTACTCCTGTCTATGCTGCTGCTGCTGCTGCTAAGTCGCTTCAGTCACGTCTGACTCCGTGCAACCCCATAGATGGCAGCCCACCAGGCTCTGCCATCGCTGGGATTCTCCAGGCAAGAATACTAGAGTGGGTTGCCATTTCCTTCTCCAAAGGATGAAAGTGAAAAGTGAAAGTGAAGTTGCTCAGTCGTATCCGACTTTTAGTGACTCCAGGGACTGCAGCTACCAGGCTCCTCCATCCATGCGATTTTCCAGGGAAGAGTACTGGAGTGGGGTGCCGTTGCCTTCTCCCATACTTACCTGTTATTGCTCTTAAGGCTTCAATTCCTCTGCCGTCTTGTGACCTCTTCTAGAAACCTTAAGATGGTCTATAATTATATATCAAAAGGGGTCTGAGAATACCTATAAATTCCTTTGCAAAACTGTGTGTGTATTTATGTTCATCTTTATGAGGAAGAATTTGTAATTTCCATTAGATTCTAAAAGTAGTAGTAAAATAACCCTTGTCCTGGGTTATTTTATTCACTGTTGAAGCCTCATCTACATTTGACTTTATCTTACAGTTACATCATAATATGTTCCTTTCCCTTCATCTAAAAATATTTTAGTGGATCCTCACAGCCTTCAAAATAAAATGCAGATTTGTTTTGAGCACTTGCACCCTCTGTTTCACCAACTGTAACTATTCACAGTCTCAAGTTCACTCCTGCTTCCATGTATGCACATATCTCACTGACCTTCTCACCACTTCTCACCTGTAAGTGCATCAGTTCAGTTCAGCGCCCAGTCATGTTTAACTGTTTGAGACCCCATGGACTGCAGCACACCATGCCTACCTGTCCATCACCAACTCCTGGAGTTCACTCGAACTCATGTCCATAGAGTTGGTGATGCCATCCAACCATCTCATCCTCTGTTGTCCCCTTCTCCTCCTGCCCTCAATCTTTCCCAGCATCAGGGTCTTTTCAAATGAGTCAGTTCTTTGCATCAAGTGGCCAAAGTACTGGAGCTTCAGCTAAGCATCAGTCCTTCCAATGAATATTCAGGACTGATTTTCTTTAGGATTGACTGGTTGGATCTCCTTGTAGTCCAAGGGACTCTCAAGAGTCTTCTCCAACACCACAGTTCAAAAGCATCAATTCTTTGGTGCTCAGCTTTCTTTATAGTCCAGCTCTCACATCCATACATGACTACTGGAAAACGATAGCTCTGACTAGATAGACCTTTGTTGGCAAAGTAATGTCTGCTTTTAATATGCTATCGAGGTTGGTCATTACTTTTCTTCTGAGGAGCAAATGTCTTAATTTCATGGCTGCAGTCACCATCTGCAGTGATTTTGAAGCCCAAGAAAATAAAGCCTGTCACTGTTGCTACTGTTTCCCCATCTATTTGCTATGAAGTGATGGGTTTTAAGCCAACTTTTTCACTCTCCTTTTTCACTTTCATCAAGTTTCTTTAGTTCTTCACTTTCTGCCATAAGGGTACTGTCATCTGTGCATCTGAGGTGATTGCTATTTCTCCCAGCAATCTTGATTCCAGCTTGTTCTTCAGCTAGCCCAGTATTTTGCATGATGCATTCTTCATATAAGTTAAACAAGCAAGGTGACAATATACAGGCTTGAGGTACTCCAAATTGGGACTGGTTCCCAATTTGGAACCAGTCTGTTGTTCCATGTCCCGTTCTAACTGTTGCTTCTTGACCTGCGTACAGATTTCTCAGGAGGCAGGTAAAGTTGTCTGGCATTCCCATTTCTTTAAGACTCTTCCACAACTTGTTGTGATCCACACAGTCAAAGACTTTGGCATAGTCAGTAAAGCAGAAGTAGATGTTTTTCTAGAACTCTCTTGCTTCTTCAATGATCCAACAGATGTTGGCAATTTGATCTCTGGTTCCTCTGCCTTTTCTAAAACAAGTTTGAATATCTGGAAGTTCATGGTTCACATACTACTGAAGCCTGGCTTGGAGAATTTTGAGCATTGCTTTACTAGCATGTGAGATAAGTACAATCGTTCAGTAGTTTGAACATTCTTTAATGTTGCCTTTCTTTGGGATTGGAATGAAAACTGACTGTTTCCAGTCCTGTGGCCACTGCTGAGTTCTCTAAATTTGCTGCCATATTGAGTGCAGTGCTTTCACAGCATCATCTGTCAGGATATGAAATAGCTCAGCTGAAATTCCATCACCTCCTCTATCTCTTTTCTTAGTGATGCTTTCTAAGGCCCACTTGACTTCACATTCTAGGATGTTTGGCTCTAGGTGAGTGATCACACATTAACTGGGTCATGAAGTTCTTTTTGTATAGTTCTCCAAACCTGTTCTTAATATTTTCTGTTTCTGTTAGGTCCATACCATTTTTGTCCTTCATTGCGCCCATCTTTGCATGAAATGTTCCCTTGCTATCTCTAATTTTCTTGAAGTGATCTCAGTCTTTTGCATTCTATTGTTCTTCCTCTATCTTTACATTGAACACTGAGGAAGGCTTTCTTATCTCTCCTTGCTATTCTTTGGAACTCTGCATTCAAATGGGTATATCTTTCCATTTCTCCTTTTCCTTCAGCTGCTCTTCTTTTTCTCAGCTATTTGAAAAGCCTCCTCAGACAATCATCTTGCCTTTTACTTTTCTTTTTCATTGGAATGGTCTTTATCCCTGTCTCCTCTACAACGTAATGAGCCTCCATCCATAGTTCTTCAGGTACTCTGTCTATCGGATCTAATCCGTTGTATCTATTTGTCATTTCCACTGTATGTGATCATAAGGGATTTGACTTAGGTCATACCTGAATGGTCTAGTGATGTTCCCTACTTTCTTCAATTTAAGTCTGAATTTGGCAATAAGGAATTCATGATCTGAGCCACAGTCAGCTCCTGGTCTTGTTTTTACTGACTGTATAGAGCTCCATCTTTGGCTGCAAATAATTTAATCAATCTGATTTCAGTATTGACCATCTAGTGATGTCCATGGGGAGAGTCATCTCTTGTGTTGTTGGAAGAAGGTGTTTGCTATGACCAGTGTGTTCTCTTGGCAAAACTCTGTTAGCCTTTGCCCCACTTCATTTTGTACCCTAAGGCCAAAGTTGACTCTTACTCCAGTCTTTGGAGTAATTTTTGATTTCCTTCTTTGCATTCCAGTCCCCTATGATGAGGAGGCCATCATTTTTTGGGTTAGCTCTATAAGGTCTTGAAGGTCTTCATAGAACCATTCAGCTTCAGCTTCTTTGGCATTAGTGGTTGAAGCATAGGCTTGGATTACTATGATATTGAATGGTTTGCCTTGGAAATGAACAGAGATCATTCTGTCATTTTTGAGATGGCACCCAAATACTGCATTTCAGACTCTTTTGTTGACTATGAGGGCTACTCCATTTCTTCTAAGGGATTCTTGCCCACAGTAGTAAATATAAGGGTCATCTGAATTAAATTCTCCCATTCTGGTCCATTTTAGTTTACTGATTCTGAAAATGTTGATGCCACCGACCCATATGCACATAGGCTGCTCATATTCATCCTTAGGAAGAGTTTGATCTAGAAGCAGATTCTAAGACGAGAATTCAACTGTTAGAGTTTTATTTGGGAGTTAATGCCAGAAAGCACAAGTAAAAGCCAGGATGGAAGAAATCTTGTGAAAGGTATATTATCAAGCCAGTTGTCACTGTGGGCAATTAGCAAAATTCTATCCCACTGATGACCTCTAGGGGACAACATAGAACAACTCCAGAGATAGCTATGAAGCAAAAAAGGTAAGGTATTTATGCAACAGCTCCTGGAAGTCATTGATCTTGGGGCTTCCTGCAGCAACTGCGTGTGCCCCATGGCTGAGGAAATATAGCCGTCAAGTGTTGTGTCTTAGGTTTTCCCTCTAAATAGCTTGTAGCATAGAAATGAATGCTGAGGGTACATGGGCAGGGTAATGTCAGTTTCTCTATACAATCTGAACTGTACAGACTCCCCTGTAAACATACCCAATCAAAGTAAACTAAGCCAAGAGACATTCTCAAAAGATCATTCTCCCTCACTTGAGTTATGTAACTCTTTATTTGCCCTCTTAGTGACCTATGACAACTTCTATAAATATATTAGCTACATAACTGAGAAAATATTTATTAAACTGATGCCCCAGACTGGGTGTTGTGCTAGGCAATGAGGACATAGCAGTGAAAATGGCAGATGTCCCACCATCAATTACAGGAGTGATGACTATCACACAACTATAGCTAGTTGACTATTTGTCCGCATCCAAGATGAAACAGTATGTTTTGTGCATTAATTCTCAGGCCTTACTCATTATCTGGCACAGAGTGTACAGTCAGTAAGTGCTGACCAGTGATGAATGAATAAGTGAAGTACATTCTTCAGGCTTATCTGAAGCCTTTCATTTGGAAATTGTGAGCATGTGGAACAATCCAGATTGAGCTGGGCATTGAAATTCTACCAATAAGCACAGATCTGGGAAATCACTGCCTTATTTTGGACATGTCACCTTGACTGGAGGCTTTAGTAATCCATACCTAGCTGTAACCCAGAAGGAACATTCCATACAATTGCAAATAGCATGTTGTTTTTTTTTTTTTCAGTAAACTCAAAGCATGCCAACTATGCAGCCAGAATCACTGCAATTGATCAGCTGTAATTAAATTCAGTCCTAACAGACAACCTTTTAATCTTTAAAGTAATTCCCAATGTGAAAGGTATCTATCCTGGTAACCCAACTCCAGTATCTTCCTGGAGAATCCCATGGACAGAGGAGCTTAGCAGGCCACAGGCCATGTTGTCACAAAGAGTCAGACACAACTGCAGCGATTCAGCATACATGCATGCAAACCAGAGTAGAATCACTTCCTGACCTTTTGATGAAGGGAAGTGCAATATAATATATGGAGAACTTTCTTGATTATTTTATCTTTTATAATAATTTTTCTTAAGAAGAAATGCAGTCTAAAATAAAAAGTCTAAAGAAATATTTTCAGACAAGAATGGAAGTTCCATCATGTTTGTCTAGAGGCTTGTTAAGAGTCACACAATCAAAGACAGTGCTGAAGAAAAGGCATTTGAATTATTCTACAAATATAACTGTACTCTTTATTTCCACTTACTACTGTTTTTCTGGAGATGTCTTGATATGCAGATAAACTCATTTTACTAAACAGTGTTGTGGTCGAGTGAGCCACCTGTTGGTCATTGCTGAAAACTGAACCCTAATTGAGTTATGATTTTGTTTTCCACATGACTTGCTACTGGAATACACTGCAGAGCACTGGTGATTGAACTTTGACATGTCTCAGGATCACCTGAAGAACTAGCGAAGAATGCACATGACTGTGTTTCTTGTAGCAGGCCAGGGACTGGCCCTTTGTATTTTTACCAAGCTCTCACACCCACTGAAGATTGAGAATCACTGCTATTCGTTGTTTATTCCCTAAGTCATATCAGATTTTTGTGACCCCACGGCCACAAAAGGATCCTCTGTCTATGGGATTTCCTAGACAAGAATACTGGAGTGGGTTGCCATTTCCTTCTCCAGGGGCTCTTTCCCATCCAAGTCTCGAACCCATGTCTCTTGCATTGGCAGGTGGATTCTTTACCACTGAACCACCTGGGAAGCCCTAATCACTGCTACAGATTTTCTCAGATATTTTGAGCAATTATTTTATGCAGAGCACCTATGAAAAAGTTTTAAAAATTGAATCATCCTAGATGGTGCAGTGGTAAAGAGTTTGCCTGCAGGAGACACAAGAGGTGTAGGTTCAATCCCTGAGTCAGTATATCACTCAAAAAAAAAAATTATCAAAGAAAATCAAAAGTGTATTTTGCAAAAACAAATGGAAACAAAGTATCAGTCTGATGAAGAAGTAGCATTTGCTTTTGTATTAATGCAGAAGAAACTATAGTTGAATTGTGTACCAAATGCTCATGGGAAACCTGCAAGTTACTCTCAGAATAGTGGCCTATTAAATACTGATCAAGGCTACAACCTTCCTTTATTTTTAGCCTTCCTCTGCTTTCTTGCTTAAATTCTAACTTTAAATCAGTGTCATGCACATTCAATATTCAACTTCTTTTCCAACCCATAGTTCTTTTTCTGATAATTTAAATTATTTTTTATCTAAAAGCCATTTATTTATTTTTATTTCATTAAAAATAAAATAGGTCATATTACAGATGGAGACTTCAGCTCAAAAAATGATTTCTGTCTGTAGAAAACTTTAAAAAGTATAAACTTTGGCATTAAATAAGTTGGTTCAAATATGGAAAATTTTACTTCAGTGTACATTGAAAAAATTCTAAAAAATAGTAATCATTAGCACTTCAAACTCACTAAAATGGTTAAAAACAAAAAGATTGATCACACCAAATATCGGTGAGGATGTAGAGCTACTGGTACTGTTTGGAATGTAAAATGGTATGATCAATTTGGGAAAAAGTCTTTTATAAAGTTAAAACATTGATGGTTATGATACAGTAAGTGCCCTCATGGGAGAAAGTACATGCAAGAGAAATGAAACACATGTCCAGAAAAAGACTTATGAAGCATCTTCATAAAACTTTATTAATAATAGCCCAAACCTGAAAACAACTCAAATACCCATCAACTTAAATGGTAAAGTAACTATGCTGTTCTCAAATAGTGGAATACTATTCAGCAACACATAAGGATCAATTTCTAAGACACAACGGTACAGATGAATCTCAGTCATTATGCCAAGCGAAAAAGATATAACTGAGGAGATGATGTTTAATTTCATTTATAGGAAGTTTTAAAAGAGGCAAAACTAATATACAGTGAGAGATCAGCTTAGAGGTTGCTCATTGGATTGATTAATAGGAGGCACATGATATTGTGATAATAGATGGGGAAACAGTGTCAGACTGTATTTTTCTGGGCTCCAAAATCACTGCAGATGGTGACTGCAGCCATGAAATTAAAAGATGTTTATTCCTTGGAAGGAAAGTTATGACCAACCTAGATAGCATATTCAAAAGCAGAGACATTACTTGCCAACAAAGGTCCATCTAGTCAAGGCTATGGTTTTTCCAGTAGTCATGGATGGATGTGAGAGTTGGACTCTGAAGAAAGCTCAGCACTGAAGAACTGATGCTTTTAAACTGTGGTGTTGGAGAAGACTGTTGAGAGTCCCTTTTAGACTGCAAGGAGATCCAGCCAGTCCATTCTGAAGGAGATCAGCCCTGGGATTTCTTTGGAAGGAATGATGCTAGAGCTGAAACTCCAGTACTTTGGCCACCTGATGTGAAGAGTTGACTCATTGGAAAAGACTCTGATGCTGGGAGGATTGGGAGCAGGAGGAGAAGGGGACGACAGAGGATGAGATGGCTGGATGGCATCACCGACTCAATGGACATGAGTTTGAGTGAACACCAGGAGTTGGTGATAGACGGGAGGCCTGGCATGCTGCAATTCATGGGGTTGCAAAGAGTTGGACATGACTGAACAACTGAACTGAACTGAACTGATATTGTGATTTATTATAAGAAATGTATATACTTGGTCTTTTTCCCTTTGGAATTTCCTAAGTGAATGTTAATGAGGTAACTTTTGGACTTCACCTAAGAATGGGGGGCTGGTTGTCAACTGATGTTCCAAGAATTACTTGGTGATAGATGAAAACTTTGCTCTGTCTCCCAACCCACATACATTGGAATTGGGTCCAGGAACTCAAATTAAGGCATTAAGGAACTTTCTAATATGATGTAAATGTTCTCTTTGGAGGATACTATATTTTCAAATTGCATTGAATTTTATACTTAAGATCTGTGCATTATACTGTATATGTTTTTAATATCAATAAAAGTGAAAAATGTAGAATTTTGAATCTAGTGAAATGTTTAAGCAGTTCACCGTCTTAGACTAAAAGCCTGATAGAAGCCTATGAATTGTCCTTTGCGCTGCTGTGACCAATGGACCTGTGTGTGTTCTCACGGGCATGTACGGTGGGGACACTGATAAGCCTTACAAAAGATATTTCAAGAGCTAGAGGTGGAGGGGCACTTGGATTTGGTTTGGGGATAAAGGTAGAGATATTGATCTGAGATCAGATAAAATGCTCTTTCTTCAACCAAAAGAGTTTGAATAGTTAAAAAGTTGAATGTCCATGTCTATCCTCACCAGATCATAAGGGAAGTTACTGATTCCAAGTGAAAGCAAAGGTAGTTTACTTAAATTTGGAAAGGAATACACAGCAAAAACCAGAGGTGAAGGGAAGAGTGAAAGTAGGTGAACTTCCCAGGCTTTAGGTAAAGGTCCACGTGGACCTGAAAGGGGTGGGCGGCCTCCTGTTGGTGAAATCATGCTGGAAATGCCTGGAAGACATTTAGAAGGGGAGGTGGCATGAGAATTAAGCCCATCCCCTATCATCAGAGTTGGTCCTTGGATTTTTCAATGAAGCTTCATCAAATCCAAGCAGAGGCAGGACTCCCTAACACTAAGTCCCTATCCATTGGACTTTTATAGTAATGGACAAATTTGTTCTGTTAAGAGTAAAGAATATGTTAAAGAAAAGAATGTCCATCACAAACATATACATTACCATATTTAAAATAGATAGCTGGTGGGAATTTGCTGTATGACACAGGGAGCTCAAACCAGGTGCTGTGACAACCTTGAAATGGGATGGGGTGGGAGGTGGGAGAGAGGTTCAAGGCATGTTTGGGGGGCATTGGTATACCTATGACTGATTCATGTTAATGTACAGCAGAGACAAACACAATATTGCAAAGCAATTATCCTCCAGTTAAAAACAATTTTTTTAAAAAATGAATACATCATAGGTAGGAATGAGGGGCAATATGTTGCCACTTTCAGTGAAATGGTTGGAGGAACCAGTTTGGGTAGCTTCATTGGTTCTCAACCCTAGTTATGTCATAATTATCTGAGCTGCTTCGAAAAATACCAGTGCCTGAGCTCCCCGCCCTCCGCCACACACACACACACACACACACACACACACACACACACACACACACACACACACACACACACACACACACACACACACACACACACACACACACACACACACACACACACACACACACACACACACACACACACACACACACACACACACACACACACACACACACACACACACACACACACACACACACACACACACACACACGAGATACTGATTGAATAGATCTATAAGGGGCTCAGGCAGTCCTAAAAATCAGCTGGGGTTGGTTTAGAGCAGTGGTTCTCACAGTGTGATCTTCAGACCAGCAGCAGCAGCAGCATAACCAGAGAACTTGTTAAAATAAAGGTTTTCAGGCCTCACTAACTCTACTGAATCAGATTCAGGGATGGTGCCAAGCCATCTTCATTTCAACAAGCCCCCAGGTGATTCTAATGTACCACTTAGTTTGCCCACTGATTAGAAAATCTCTGTGGGACTGTTTCAGAATCAAGTCTTCCTGGATTTGGTTTTAAAGTCTCTGGCTTTTCGAAGCATTCCTCTTTTATATCATGGTATTAATTTCAATCTTAAGCCATTTTTGTATGAACTGCATATAGATATTTCTATTTTCTAAAATTCCCCCTCCATTTCTTAAATTCTTTGCCCATAAGTTTTCATCTCCCCTGCAGCTGATTGCTTTTGCCCTTTCTTTTCCTATTTCTTCTCTTCCTGAATCAGCTTCTTTTACAAAGTCACATCTTTATCTGCTTTCGGGATATCCACCTTGCACTGCAAGGTTTTGCATTCATTTTCCAGTCAAGCTTAGCTAAATGCAGAGAATGAATCTCATGTTCTTTATTTTCTCTTCCAGCTCATGCCTGCCTGACACCTCATCACTCAGTTTGGATGGGAAATGGCCTCAGTCTTTTCCAGCTATTGTTAACAAAGATTATATCCAGGAGATATATATCATCTGTCATCTCTGATTAATTTTGTCTTTTCACTCTGGTGATTTACCAGTTATTTCAGCTGCCCAGTGCAATTATTCAAAACTTCAAATTCGTTTTCTTTGTAAACAAGAGTTTCCTCGAGGTTTTTCTGAATTTTATAGTCAACTGTAATTTTATTGGTTTTCTCAGCTAAATGTTCCCTTCATTCTGGTTGGCTGCTTCCTACAGGAATTGCTCCATGCTCTCCTTAGGTCTTGATTTTTTTCTATCATATCTGCCAGATGTCAAACTTCATTTTCTCTTTGCCAAGTTTTGCTGCATTAGAACATTTTTTTTTCTGCTTTCAACATTTTTATAGGATTCCTTGAAAATATTTGTGATGTTTCCATAGACTTCTTGCCTTCCAATACCTTATTCTCTTTGTTTGATTTTATCTCATCTATCTTGTGTTTTATACTTTTTTGTGTGGTTTATACTTCTTTTGCTGTTATTTAGTTGCTCAGTCATGTCCAACCCTTTCGTGACCCTATGGACTGTACCCGCCCCCGACCCCCGTCCCCCTCCCTGCCCCCCTCCCCCCACCGGCTCCTCCAGCCATGAATTTCCCAGGCTAGAATACTGGAGTGGGTTGCCATTTCCCTCTCCAGGGGATCTTCCCGACTCAGGAATGGAACCCACATCTACCTTGGTAGGCAGATTCTTTACCAGTCACCTGGGAAAACCTGTATACTTCCTGCTGCTGCTGCTAAATTGCTTCAGTCGTGTCCTACTCTGTGCGACCCCATAGACGGCAGCCCACCAGGCTCCCCCGTCCCTGGGATTCTCCAAGCAAGAATACTGGAGTGGGTTACCATTTCCTTCTCCAATGGATGAAAGTGAAAACTGAAAGTGAAGTCGCTCAGTCGTGTCTGACTCCTATTGACTCCATAGACTGCAGCCCACCAGGCTCCTCCGTCCATGGGATTTTCCAGGCAAGAGTACTGGAGTGGGGTGCCATTGCCTTCTCCGTTTATACTTCCTAAGTTTCCCCAAACAAGTATGCTTTCTACCAGCATTTCTTTTACCATTTGATTCATTTTTTAAAAGATGTTGGTTAGAATCTTTATGGAGTCTCTTCCTCAGAGAGATGTTTATAATTTATCTTGATTTTCACACCCACCCCCAAGTTTTGCTGCTTTAGTTTTCTGTTCCTATTTGACAATCTTTGTTTATTGCAAGATAAATTTTTGCAAATCAGTTGTGCTGTCATTTATCTTCATTGTGGAAAGGAATAATCTCCGAAAGATGGTTACCTTAAGGACCTCATCTTCTTTGGGAATTTAGCAAGTTAGTTGAGTTTCAACTGTGGGCTTTTCTTAAAAGGTTTCATTGAGAAATAGTTCATTTTCTCTCTTTCTCATGTGAATCCTGTTTTCTCCCCCAAAGTATCCAACTCCATTTCCTCTGTGAAAACAAACACTGTCTGTACCTGTTGACCATGCTGGCAGTAAGTCTGTCTTCCTCTCCCTCTCTCTCCCGTGTGCTCTCTCTCTCATACTTGATATTTAGTTGGATTAAATTATTCAGGAATTACCTACCATCAAACAACCCAAACCTCCCACTAACTTGTAGCACACACGCATGCAGTTCCTTCATTTTGTTGTGTTTATTTTAGTATTGCAACTAGAAATATTTTTTATTTCTTGAGTTTTATATTCTTCCAAGTTTATTGATATATCATTGACATACAGCACTGAATAAGTTTCAGATGTGCAGTATAATGATTCCACTTACGTATATCATGAAACCATTATCACAATAAGCTTGGTGAACACAAATAATCACATACTGATATAAAAATAAATGGAAACAAATTTTCCTGTGATAAGATTCTAAATATTTACTCTCTTAACAAGTTTCATATATAGCATACAAAAATGTTCATGATATTTATCATGTTGCATATTACACTCAGTTATTTTATCTTGGTACTGCTGATCCTGTTCACCATGCCAACTGTCTCTCTGTATCTCACTGTGTGCACTCTTCTTAATGCATGGTAGGCAAGGTGTGAGCTAAGAGGCTGAAAGAAAATACCAGGAGTGATAATAATGGGAGATGCATTTATTCTCTCCTGGCTGGCGCAGCAGCCATAGTAGCAGACATAATGTGAAGTCGCTCAGTCGTGTCCGACTCTTTGCGACCCCGTGGACTGTAGCCTACCAGGCTTCTCTGTCCATGGGATTCTCTAGGCAAGAATACTGGAGTGGGTTACCATTTCCTTCTCCAGGGGATCTTCCCAACCCAGGGATCGAACCCGGGTCTCCCGCATCAGAGGCAGACGCTTTAACCTCTGAGCCACCAGGGAAGCCAGTAGCAGACACTGAGAGGTTAACAGGCAGGAAGGCCAGGGGTCTCCAAACGGAGGAAATAGCCTGCAAGTGTCAGACATTTTATCTCTCTTAAGCGCCAGGAGGAAACAAAACTAGCGATACTTTTTCCTTCTCTATACAAATTTAAAAGGAGGTTTCTCTTAAAATTCTGTGTTGCTATAATGACACCTAGTTTCACTTAAAGTTAACCATTGCCTTTTTCTTATGGAAATGTTTATCTTAAGCTATGTTAATGTACTATGTATTTGCCCCAAGCTCTGTCTTCAAGTCAGTTCCGCCTTTTGGGCTCAGACCTACCTGATAACCCAATATGTTATACTCCGATATTGTTCCTCTAGTCTATGTAAATGAAACTATTTGTATGGTGATCTGCCCTTCTTCAAGATTCAAGTTAATCAGTTCATGGCCCAAGATAAACCATTTAGAGCCAAAGTTATCCCAAAATACATCTTATGGGTGAGGGGCCTGGTGCCATTCTAAGTTTTGAGACATTCCTTTCTTTCATTAACAAACTGCTGATGACTATATAACATCCAGCTGAAGACTAGCAGGGGGTACTCTTTCTACCCCCTTCTGATGCCTATGTCAGAAGCTTTCTCTATCTCCTTTATACTTTAATAAAACTTTGTTACACAAAAGCTCTGAGCGATCCAGCCTCGTCTCTGGCCCCGGATTGAATTCTTCTCCTCCGGGGGCCAAGAATCCCGGCGTCGTGATTCAACAACAACCTTTCATCTTGGGGGCTCGTCCGGGATCCTTCAGGACAAGGTAAGGATGCTTGGAGCTCTAGTTCTTTGTTCTCTTAGCGAACACGTTTTCTGCTGTGCTTTACTAACTACGGTGTGCTTGTGTGAATGAATGACATGCCTTGTGCGAAGCAAGTAAAGAGCCCTGCTCTGCGGTTCCATGGTGATCTCATGTGGCTTATGGCAGAAACCTGTCGGGGGTTTCTACCATCCTGCCAAGGCCAAGAGGCACCCAAGATCTCCTTTGGGAACTGACCAGAAATGGGCAAAGCGTGTGGACCGAACTCTCCTTTCTCGGTCAAACTTTTCGGTCTCTTTGACCATTTCATAACTCCTTGGGAATTAAAAGTACTAATCTAATCTATCAGGTCATACACTTTCAAGGGACTTGTGATCTATACTGTTACTGTGTACTGTGGCAAACTTGGATTGGTAGTCAAGAAAACGCCTAGCCTCGCTAGGAATAAAAAGTTTAGAAGCTAGATGGAGCTTTAGCCCAAGAACATCTCGGAGGTTAAAGGTTACTCAGATTGGGACTGCAATGGGTTTTTTTCTTTGGTAACATTGGCTCTTAGTGGACAGAGGAGGCTCTCATACTGGTGTGGTGATGCTTGAAAAGAACTTCTCAGCTTTATGTTCATATCGGTCTTATTGTGGTCAGGAATATACTCAGGGTCGTGCACAGGCACTCAGGTGACGAATGTTTCCCCCAGTGGTCTTAGCTTGGGAGGCATTCCGGGAAGGTTACTCTGATTGCACCCCGGGTGGCATCAGAGGCAAGCAAGGTTAAAGGTGAAGAGCTGGACATCAGGTAGAGATGCTACCAGGTCTACCCCTGGTACATCCCCACCCCGTCTCGGTGGTAGAACCGAGAGGGTCGAGACGGCGCCTGCGTCGGTAAGGGACAGACTAAGTCCGACCAGGAAGGAAAAGCTTTTGGTGTAAAGTCTGTCTACACCCCCATCTAGAGCAGGGAGGGACGCCTCCGGTAGAAAAATGGCGCTGGTCACAGGCACTGGTCGCATTTTCTCTCTCTACAGATGGGAGCTAACAAATCCAGCCTCACTCCTTTGAACTGTATCCTGAAAAACTGGGATAGATTCGATCCCCAGGGCTTAAAGAAGACACACCTGGTCTTCCTATGCGATACTGAATGGCCACAGTATCCATTGGAGGATGGCAAACGGTGGCCGGTTGAAGGGTCTCTTAAGTATAATACTCTTTTACAATTAGACCGGTTCTGTAAGGAACAAGGGAAATGGGTAGAAGTAGCATATGTGTTGCCCTTTTTCTCTCTGCGAAATATGCGCAGAACAGCCAGAGAGACGGAGGAACAGCCACACAAGCTGTTGCCTCTTTATGAAACACCCACCGAGAAAAATAATCAGTCCATGAGAGTTAGTAAGCCTTTTTCTTATCAAGAAATACAAAGAATCAAGGAGGATCTGGGAGACTATTTAGAGGACCCAGAAAAATATATTAGAGCTTTTAAAGGTGTTACTCTGCTTTATGACCTTACTTGGAAGGATGTGATGTATATCTTGGGACAAACGCTGACTCCTGACTCAAAGACTCGAGTTTTGGGGAAAGCGGTTGCTTATGGAGATGAATGGCTTGGTAATGAATCAGTAGGGAAGAGGGAGGACGAGATAGCGGCCCTCCCCACTGGGAATCAGGCGGTCCCTACTGTAGAACCAGACTGGGACTACAACACAGCTAAAGGAAGATGGGATCAGAGTCATTTTGTCAGATGTATTCTTGAAGGACTCAGGCAGGCGCGTTCTAAGCCTTTAAACTATAGCAAATTGGCAGACATAGAACAGGAGAAAGAAGCTCCTGGTAAATTCCTAGATAGACTAAGAGAAGCTCTTCGCAGATTCACTGAGATTGATCCCGAAAGTGAAGAAGGAAAAGTGATCTTAAAAGATAGATTTATCACTCAGTCGGCTCCAGATATCCGCCATAAGCTACAAAAACGGGCGTATGGACCAAATCAGTCTTTAGATACTCTGTTACAACTGGCTCAGACAGTCTATTATGGTAGGGAATATGAGGAAAAGAAAGAGAGGCAAAGAAAGACAAAGGAAAAGGCGGAAGCCTTCGCAATGGCTATGAAAAATGCTCTTAAACAGCCGGAGAAAAATGCCCAGAGGGACCCAGGTGAAAAGGGATGGGCTTGCTATTCCTGTGGAAAGGAGGGGCACCTCAAGCGAGATTGCCCTCAGGCATCTAAGCCGCCCCCGGCTCCATGTCCGGTCTGCAAAGGACCACACTGGAAGAGAGACTGCCCTCAGAGGCGTAGGTCTCCGGGGTCAGACTCTCAAGACGATCAGGACTGAAGGTGCCCGGGGGTCCCCACACAAGCTCCCGTCCTAATTACACCTGAGGAACCCCGGGTATTAATAATTGTGGGGGGCCAATCCGTCAATTTCCTTTTAGATACTGGGGCCACTTACTCTGTGCTTACCGAAGCCCCTGGCCCACTTTCTTCCCGATCCGCTTCCATAATGGGACTGTCTGGACGAGCCAAAAGGTATTATTTCAGTTATTCTTTATCTTGCAACTGAGATTCTGTGCTATTTTCGCATGAGTTTCTGATCGTGCCAGAATCTCCCTCACCCCTTTGGGGAGGGATATACTGAGCAAGGTCCATGCCTCTGTTTTTATGAATATGGAGCCCTCCCTTTCTCTCCCTCTAGTTGAACAAAATGTAAATCCTAGAGTATGGGCTGATGAAAAATCTGTGGGTCGAGCGCAAAATGCTATTCCTGTAGTTGTCAAGCTCAAAGACCCACACTTATTTCCACATAAGAAACAGTATCCTCTGAAACCTGAGGTTAAAAAAGGGTTAAAACCCATCATTAAAAATTTAAAAGAACAGGGATTATTAATTCCCTGTAACAGTCCTTGCAACACTCCTATTTTGGGTATAAAAAAATCAAATGGTAAATGGAGACTAGTTCAAGATTTACGTATAATAAATGAGGCTGTAATTCCTTTACACCCCGTGGTGCCTAATCCTTATACTCTATTGTCTGAAATTCCTGAACGAGCCAAATATTTCTCAGTAATTGATTTAAAAGATGCCTTCTATTCAGTGCCTTTGGCAGAAGAAAGTCAATTTCTATTTGCCTTTGAAGACCCTACACAGCCAGCTTCTCAGTTAACCTGGACAGTTTTACCCCAGGGATTTCGTGACAGTCCTCACTTATTTGGACAAAGTTTGTCACGAGATCTACAAAACTTTAATAGCTCTGGAAGCGGTGGTGTTACAATATGTAGATGATATTTTGCTCTGTGCAGAGACAGAGGAAGCTTGTTCATGAGCCTCAGAAGATTTCTTAAACTTTCTGGCAGGCTGTGGTTACAAGACATCAAGAAAAAGGCTCAGCTTTGTCAACAATCAGTTAGATATCTGGGTCTAATTATATCAGAAGGGACTAGGGCCATAGGCCCTGAGAAAATTAAGCCTATACTAAATCATCCCCTACCTATGACTTTAAGACAATTGAGAAGATTTTTGGGAATCACAGGTTACTGTCGCATTTGGATTCCAGGTTATGGGGAACTTGCCCGGCCTTTATATAAACTTATAGCTGAAACTCAGCAGGCCCAAACTGACAAACTGGTTTGGTCTCCAGAAACTCAAAAGGCTTTTAAGGTTCTTCAGACTGCTCTTCTGCAAGCTCCTGCTCTGAGCTTGCCCACAGGGTCAAACTTTAATTTGTTTGTCACTGAAAGGAAAGGCATGGCCTTGGGAGTCTTGACACAACCCCGAGGGCCTCACCAGCAACCTATTGCTTATCTAAGCAGAGAATTAGATGTGGTTTCACGTGGGTGGCCCCACTGCCTAAGAGTAATTGGGGCAGCGGCTTTATTAGCACCTGAAGCTTTAAAAATAATCAATGGACGAAACCTTACTGTACTGACTTCTCATGATGTGAGTGGACTCTTAAATTCTAAGGTTAATATTTGGATGACAGATAGTAGGCTTCTTAAATATCAGTCATTGTTGTTAGAAGGACCAGTAACTAAGCTTAAAGTTTGTGGAAATTTAAATCCTGCCACTTTCCTTCCTGAAAAGGAAAATGTAACACCTGATCATGATTGTTCTCAATTCCTAACTTTAAACTATGCAGCTCGGGAAGATCTAATGGATACCCCATTGGACAATCCCGACCTGGAAATATTTACAGATGGCAGTTCTTTTGTTCAGGATGGAAAGCGTAAAGCAGGTTATGCCGTGGTGACTGCTGAAGAGGTTTTGGAAGCAAAATCTCTCCCCAGGGAACCAGTGCTCAGTTAGCAGAGCTTGTGGCTCTGACCCAAGCTCTAGAATTAAGCAAAAGACAGCGGGTGAATATCTACACGGATTCTAAGTATGCTTATTTGACTTTGCATGCTCATGCTGCAATATGGAAAAAAGACAGTTTAAAACAGCAACAGGTGAACCTATTAAGCATTTCAGAGAGATCGAGAGACTTTTAACTGCTATATACTGTCCTAAAGAAGTAGCTGTTATGCATTGCAAAGGGCACAGCAGGGATGGGAGTAAAGTAGCTGAAGGTAATCAGCTGGCTGACTGTCAAGCCAGAAAAGCGGCACTTTATGAAACCCCTTCACTGCGGACGCCTTTGATCTGGACAGGTCCTGTGGAACAGGAAAAACCACAATATACTGAGGAAGAATTAAAAAGATATGAAAAAAGAGGAGCACAGATTACTGATAAAAGATGGTTACAGTCTGAGGATGGACGATTAATAATTCCTGAAAATGCTCAATGAAAAATTCTTAAGGGTTTACATCAGAGTTTTCATTTGGGTGCAGAGAGTACTTATCAAATGGCTTCTCGTTTGTTTAAAGGTAAAAATGTAATGAAAACTTTAAAAAAATATTATCAAGAGGTGTGAGGTTTGTCAGAAAAATAACCCAAAGACTGAAAAGCTTGCAAAATCTGGATTACAAAGAAGTGGGAAATATCCTGGAGAAGACTGGGAAATTGATTTTACTCATATGCCAAAAGCTAATGGATATTCTTGCTTACAGGTTTGGGTGGATACTTTTACTGGGTGGATTGAGGCTTTTCCCTGTCGTAGTGAACAGGCTAAGGAGGTTATAAAGATTTTAATCCATGAAATTATCCCCAGGTTTGGGCTGCCACGGAGCCTTCAGAGTGGCAATGGCTCCGCCTTTAAAGCTGCTGTAACTCAGGGGGTGTCTAAAGCTCTAGGAATAGAATATCACTTACACTGTTCCTGGAGACCCCAATCATCAGGGAAGGTTGAAAAGGCTAATGACATTATCAAAAGACATCTGCGCAGATTAACTCAAGAGACGCAGGACAACTGGATTAAAGTCCTACCCATAGCTTTAATGAGGGCTCGAATGTCCCCAGAAAGGAGGGACTGTCCCCTTGAATGTATTTATGGAAGGCCTTTCTTACGCACAGACATTGTTATAGACCCTGGAGCCTTGGAATTAACTAGTTATGTAACTCAGCTCTCAGCTTTTCAACAGGCATTAACAGAACTCCGGGAGACGACTCCAGAACCCTGCCTCTGAGTCAAGCAAGACTCTATTTGAGACAAGAACTGAGGTCCTTATAAAAACTTTGGGATCTGGGGGCCCATCCCTGGAGCCCCTCTGGGAAGGCCCTTACCAGGTTATTCTTTCTTCTCCCACAGCTGTCAAAGTGCCAGGAATTGATTCCTGGATACATCACACTCGAGTTAAGAGGTGGCACCCTGACCAAAACTAAGTGACGTCTTTTTATGTCTTTACTTTCTATGCTCTGACTTTGTACTTTTCAGATGGGCCTGATAACCTGTGTGAGCTTACTTCTGCGGACTCCAAAAGTCCTGAGTCTGCCGTTTGATCCTCAAGACAATGCCTTCCTGTCCTGGGCTCACTCCTATGCTGAATTCCACAATCGTTCCAACTGCTGGGTCTGTGGAGCACTCCCTCTTCATCAGTGGAAGGCTTCCCATGGTGGACATCTCCACTTCAAGGAAAAGACTTTCTCCAAGTGTGTAAATACCTTCGACAACAATCACATGCGATGCCTCTTCTTCATTTGATGACATCTACCAACCCTAAAATGGACTGGTGCAATATGTTGCACTTTAACTATGGACTTAATGTGACTTTTAATTTTAATTTTAACTTGTTTAATGACTATGTTGCCTTACATCTGTAACTGTATAACTGGATTTGTTTCTAGCCGCATGAAAGCTTTCAAGTTACAAATGGTTGCTCAAACTCCTACTATTGCTGCAGCTGCCTCCAACTACTATTTGGGGCCCCTGGATCAGATATCCTCAATATGAGGATTAGGAGAATATGTTGCCTCCCCAATTTAGGGACAACGCCCCTTCTCAGCTCGGAAGCAGTTACGGAATGAAAACGACGCCCCTTTTCCCTAGGGCAACATAATTCTCCTAAAAGAGAAGGGGGGAATGAGAGGTTAACAGGCAGGAAGGCCAGGGGTCTCCAAACGGAGGAAATAGCCTGCAAGTGTCAGACATTTTATCTCTCTTAAGCGCCAGGAGGAAACAAAACTAGCGATACTTTTTCCTTCTCTATACAAATTTAAAAGGAGGTTTCTCTTAAAATTCTGTGTTGCTATAATGACACCTAGTTTCACTTAAAGTTAACCATTGCCTTTTTCTTATGGAAATGTTTATCTTAAGCTATGTTAATGTACTATGTATTTGCCCCAAGCTCTGTCTTCAAGTCAGTTCCGCCTTTTGGGCTCAGACCTACCTGATAACCCAATATGTTATACTCCGATATTGTTCCTCTAGTCTATGTAAATGAAACTATTTGTATGGTGATCTGCCCTTCTTCAAGATTCAAGTTAATCAGTTCATGGCCCAAGATAAACCATTTAGAGCCAAAGTTATCCCAAAATACATCTTATGGGTGAGGGGCCTGGTGCCATTCTAAGTTTTGAGACATTCCTTTCTTTCATTAACAAACTGCTGATGACTATATAACATCCAGCTGAAGACTAGCAGGGGGTACTCTTCTACCCCCTTCTGATGCCTATGTCAGAAGCTTTCTCTATCTCCTTTATACTTTAATAAAACTTTGTTACACAAAAGCTCTGAGCGATCCAGCCTCGTCTCTGGCCCCGGATTGAATTCTTCTCCTCCGGGGGCCAAGAATCCCGGCGTCGTGATTCAACAACAACCTTTCAACACAACATAACACAATTGCACACAGCCCTCCAGGGCTTTTCTGGGTGAACTTATATACTTACAGAAGAAAAGCAGTCTGAGTCCAAGTGAGTGTTCTGATGTGCTGCACAGTGCTATGGGTGATCTTAGCTGTTACATAAATCTCATGACGTGCATGCACAGTGCTTTAAGTGATCTCAGCTGTTACATAATTATTTACATACCGTGGGGCAAGAGTGAGAGGCCCTGGGTACGAGAGAGTCTGACCATGCCATCTTCACCAATTTGCTCTTTCCCTACAGTCTTGTAACTGGGTGTTTGTACCTTTTGACTGCCTTCATTAAATTCTCCCTTGCCTCCCTCTGGTACCCACGAATTTGATCTCTTTTTCTATGAATGTGTTTGTTTTTGAAATATAATTGACTTAGAACACTATGTTAGCTCCTGCTATACAACACAGTGACTTGGTATTTCTATACATTCAAAATGATCGTGAAAAATCTAGTTATGATGTGTCACTAAGCAAAGGTATGACATAATAATTGATGACATTCCCCACACCATACATTTTGTAACCGTGACTCATTTATCTTGTAACTGGAAGCGTGCACCTCTTAATCTTCCTTACCTATTTCTCTCCTCCTCACACTGTCTCCCCTCTGGCAACCACCTGTTTGTTCTTTGTTTCTGTGTATTATGTTTCTTCATTTGTTTTGCTTTTTAAATTACACGTATGAGTGAAATAACTTAGCATAATACCCTCTAGGTCCACCCATGTTGTCACAAATGGCAAGATCGCATTCTTTTTTATGGCTGAGTAATAGTGCATCAAGCAAATATACTGCATCTTCTTTGTCTATTCATCTATTGACAGGCACTTAGGTTGCTTCCATACCCTGGCTATTGTAATGTTGCAGTGAACATTGGAATGCATATCTTTTCTAGTTAGTGTTTTCATTTCCTTTGTATAAATATCCAGGAGTGGAATGAAACTGATGGATTATATGGTTGCTCTAGTTTTAATTTTTTTGAGGAAGCTCCATAACTGTTTTTCACAGTAGCTGCACCAGATTACATTCCAACCAACAGTACATGAGTGTTTCCTCTTCTCCACATCCTTGCCAACACTTGTTGTTTGTTGTCTTTTTGGTAATAGCCATTCTGACAGGTATGAGGTGCTATGGTAACACTTTTTGGCTGCACGAAGCAGCATGCAGGATCTTAGTTCCTTGACCATGGATTGAATCCACGCCCCTGCAGTGGGAGTACACACTCTTAGCCACTGCACTGCCAGGGAAATCCTTCACTGTGGGCTTGATTTGCATTTCCCTGATGCTTAGTGATGTTGAACATCTTTTCATGTGCCCATTACCCATATATATGTCTTCTCTGAAAAAATGTCTATTCAACCCCTTTGTCCATTTTTAAACCAAGTCATTTGGCTTATTGTTGAGTTGTATGAGTTCTCTGTATATTTTGGATATTAATTCTTTGTTAGATATATTGTTGGCAAATATCTTCTCCCATTTAATAGGTGGTCTTTTCATTTTGCTGATGATTTCCTTTGCCATACAAAAGCTTTTTAGTTCAACATAGTCCCATTTTTATATTTATTGTTTCTGTTTTCCTTGCTTTAGGAAACATATTCAAGTAAATATTACTAAGACTAATGTCAAAGACTATGTTTTCTTCTAGAAGTTAAATGATTTCAGATCTTATGCTTAAGCCTTCAATCCATGTGAATTTATTTTAATACGTGGTGTGAGAAGGTAAATTAGTTTGAATCGTTTGCATGTAGCTGTTCAGTTTCCCCAACACCATTTATTAAAAAGATTGTCTTTTCCTCCATTGTATATTCTTGCTTTATATGTCATAGATAGTTGCCCTTACAAATATGATTATTTCTAGGAGGAGGCAGAAAAAGATGGCGGAGGAATGGGACAGGGAGACCACTTTCTCCCTCACTACTTCATCAAAAGAACATTTCAACGCTGAGTAAATTCCACAAAACAACTTCTGAATGCTGGCAGGGGACATCAGGCATCCAGGAAAGCAGATCATTGGCTTCAAAAACAGGTAGGAATAAATATAAAAGACAAAAAAGAGACAAAGGAGGTAGGGAGGGAGCTCTGTCCAGGGAAGGGAATCCCATCCCGGGAAGAGACTCTTAAAAGAGAGGTTTCCAAACACCGGAAACATTCTTGCAGCCGAGTCGGTGGCGAGCCTTGAGAGCACAGAGGGCAACATAACAGGAAGGAAAAATAAATAAATAATTAAAACCAACAGATTACGAGCCCAACAGTAAATCCCCCAGCGGATAAGCAGCACAGATGCCTGCATCCGACACTAGCAAGTGAGGGTTGGGCAGGGAGGAGCAGGAGGTGCAAGCAGCGGTGCTTTCTAAAAAATCGGTCTGCAGGAGGCACGGGCTGCAGGGCTTTTCTCGAGAATCAGGCCATAATGCCCTGTGCATGGCCAGAACGAACTAACTTGGGCTAGCGAACCAGACTGTGGGATAGCTACCACGCGAAACACTGGAACATAAGACACTGCCAGGACTGCGCACAGAACAAAGGATGGATCAGATAGCCGGCTGCAGACCATCCCCCTCCGGTGACAGGCAGCCAGAGCCTTAAGGGCTGGAAGGGGGCAATCGCAGCCCAAGAGAGACATTACCTACCAAATTGCAAGCAGGTTTCTTTGCTAACTGAAACTTCTGGGGGCTCTGGACAGTCATCATCAGCCTAAGAAGGAGCCCCAGCGGTACTCCCAGAAAACTGAGCAGCACGGAAAGGCCAGAAATTGCAACAATTGCACTTGCCAATCTCCCTAAGCTACTTGGACCTGGGAAGGGCACAACACACAGGCTCAACCGAATCTGTGCCTCGGAGGGCTTCCTGAGCGCTGAGCCTGAGTGGCTTAGTCCAGGGAGGTGCATGAAGCCTAGGGCAGGCCTCAGACGGTTATCCCATGAAGAAACATAGAACCTGAGCAGTGTGCGCCCGAGCAGGACAAGCCCAGCATATAGTCCACCACCGCCCTCCCTGTGTCAAGACGGAAATCAGACATGGAAGAGACCAGCAAACAGAGGAAGTTAAACAGAGGGAACTGCCTTGGTAGCAACCCCACACAGCCCACAACGCCAGAGAAAGGGCCAGATATACCTTAACTACTTTTATGATCAATCTTTTTTTTTTTGAGTTGACGTGGGTGCGTGATTTTTTCTTTTTCTTTTTAAATTTTTTTGAATTTTATTTTTTCTTCTTTTCTTCTTTGTCTTCTTTTTTAACTTTCTTAAATTTTTAAGTCCTCTATATCTCTAATTATTATTTTTATAACCTATTATTACTTTTCAAAAAAAAAGCCCTATTTTTAAAGCAAACGCTGTATATAGTCTTTTGTGGTAGAGGATGTTGTCTTTTAATAATTCTGATGGCTTTTTTTTCTTTCTTTTTTTCCCCTCCCTCTTCTTCTTTTCTTTAATATTGTATTTTTGAAAATCCAATCTCTACTCCAGATTTTTAATCTTTGTATTTTGGTATTTGTTGTCAATTTTGTACTTTTAAAAACCTAATCTCAGTACCCAATTTTACATGAGAGCAAGATTACTGGCTTGACCACTCTCTCCTCCTTTGGGCTCTCCTTTTCTCCACCAAGTGGCCTCTGTCTCCTCCCTCCCTCTTCTCTTCTCTACCCAACTCTGTGAATCTCTGTGTGTTCCAGAAGGTGGAGAACACTCAGGGAACTGGTTACTGGCTGGATCTGTCTCCTTCCTATTCATCTCCCTCTTTATCCCCCCTGGCCACCTCTGTCTACTTCCTCCCTCTCCTCTTCCCTGTATAACTCTGTGAACACCTCTGAGAGGTCCAGACTGTGGAGCACACACAAGGAAGTGATTGCGGGCTAGCTTGCTCTCTCCTCTTTGATTCCACTTCATCCCATTCCAGTCACCTCTAACTACATCCTCCCTCTTCTCTCGTCCATGTAACTCAATGATCCTCTATGGGTGACCCTCAAAATGGAGAGACCTTTCATCTTTAACCTAGATGTTTTAACGTCAGTGCTGTATAGATGGAGAAGTCCTGAGGCTATCGTAAAAATAAAACTGAAAACCAGAATCAGGAGGCTTAAGTCCAAATCCTGAGAACATCAGAGAATTCCTGAATACAGGGAACATTATTCTATAGGAGCTCATCAAATGCCTCGATACCTACACTGAAACCAAGCACCACCCAAGAGCCAACAAGTTCCAGAGCAAGACATACCATGCAAATTCTCCAGCAACAAAAGAACACACCCCTGAGCTTCAATATACAGGCAGCTCAAAAATACTCCAAAACCATTACTAGACACTTCACAGCACTCCAGAGAGAAGAAATCCATGTCCACCCACCAGAACTCCAACACAAGCCTCCCTAATCAAGAAACCTTGACAAGCCACTGATATAACCCTACACACAGTGAGGAAGCTCAACAATATAGAAAACTCCACAAATTCCAACAATATAGAAAGGCCACCCCAAATGCATCAATATAAACAAGATGAAGAGACAGAGGAATACCCAGCAGGTAAAGGAACAGGAGACATGCTCACCCAACCAAACAAAAGAGGAAGAGATAGGGAATCTACCGGAAAATGAATTCGAATATTGATAGTGAAAATGATCCAAAATCTTGAAATCAAAATGGAATCACATATAAATAGCCTGGAGACAAGGATTGAGAAGATGCAAGAAAGGTTTAACAAGGACCTAGAAGAAATAAAAAGAATCAACATATAATGAATAATGCAATAAATGAGATCAGAAACACTCTGGAGGCAACAAATAGTAGAACAACGGAGGCAGAAGATAGGATTAGTGAAACAGAAGATAGAATGGTAGAAATAAATGAATCAGCGAGGAAAAAAGAAAGACAAATTAAAAGAAATGAGGACAACCTCAGAGACCTCCAGGACAGTATGAAACACTCCAACATTCGAATTATAGGAGTCCCAGAAGAAGAAGACAAAAAGAAAGACCATGAGAAAATACTTGAGGAGATAATATAGTTGAAAACTTCCCTAAAATGGGGAAGGAAATAATCACCCAAGTCCAAGAAACCCAGAGAGTGCCAAACAGGATACACCCAAGGTGAAACACCCGAAGACATATATTAATCAAATTAACAAAGACCAAACACAAAGAACAAATATTAAAAGCAACAAGGGAAAAACAACAAATAACACACAAGGGGATCCCCGTAAGAATAACTACAGATCTTTCAATAGAAACTCTTCAGGCTAGGAGGGAATGGCAAGACATACTTAAAGTGATGAAAGATAAAATAACCTACAGCCCAGACTACTGCACCCAGCAAGGATCTCATTCAAATATGAAAGATAAATCAAAACCTTTACAGACAAGCAAAAGCTGAGAGAATTCAGCACCACCAAACCAGCTCTCCAACAAATGCTAAAGGATAGACTTTAGACAGGAAACACAAAAAGGGCATATAAACCCGAACCCAAAACAATAAAGTAAATGGCAGCAGGAGCATACTTATCAATAATTACCTTAAACATAAATGGGTTGAATGCCCCAACCAAAAGGCAAAGACTGGCTGAATGGATACAAAAACAAGATCCCAATATATGCTGCCTACGAGAGACCCACATCAAAAACAATGGACACATACAGACTGAAAGTGAAGGGATGGAAAAAGATATTCCGTGCAAATAGAGACCAAAAGAAAGCAGAAGTAGCAATACTCATATCCAATAAAATAGATTTTAAAACAAAGACTGTGAAAAGAGACAAAGAAGGCCACTATATAATGATTAAAGGATCAATATTTGTATGGAAATACAAAAAACCTCGAATAGCCAAAGCATCTTAAGAAAGAAGAATGGAACTGGAGGAATCAACTTGCCTGACTTCAGGCTCTACTACAAAGCCACAGTCATTAAGACAGTATGGTACTGGCACAAAGACAGAAATATAGATCAATGGAACAAAATAGAAAGCCCTGAGATTAACACACACACCTATGGACACCTTATCTTTGACAAAGAAGGCAAGAATATACAATGGAGTAAAGACAGTCTCTTTAACAGGTGGTGCTGGGAAAACTGGTCAACCACTTGTAAAAGAATGAAACTAGACCTCTGTCTAACACCATACACAAAAATAAACTCAAAATGGATTAAAGATCTAAATGTAAGATAAGAAAATATAAAACTCCTAGAGGAAAACATAGGCAAAACACTCTCCGACATAAATCACAGCAGGATCCTCTATGATCCACCTCCCAGTATACTGGAAATAAAAGCAAAAATAAACAAATGGGATCTAATTAAAATTAAAAGCTTCTGCACAACAAAGGAAACTATAAGCAAGGTGAAAAGACAGCCTTCTGAATGGTAGAAAACAATAGCAAATGAAACAACTGACAAACAACTAATCTCAAAGATATATAAGCAACTTAGCAGCTTAACTCCAGAAAAATAAACGAACCAATTAAAAAAAATGGGCCAAAGAACTAAATAGGCATTTCTCCAAAGAAGACATACGGATGGCTAACAAACACATGAAAAGATGCTCAACATCACTTATTATTAGAGAAATGCAAATCAAGACCACAATGAGGTACCATTTCACACCAGTCAGAATGGCTGCGATCCAAAAGTCTACAAGCAATAAATGCTGGAGAGGATGTGGAGAAAAGGGAACCCTCTTACACTGCTGGTGGGAATGCAAACTAGTATAGCCACTATGGAAAACAGTGTGGAGATTCCTTAAAGAATTGCAAATAGAACTGCCTTATGACCCAGCAATCCCACTGCTGGGCATACACACCGAGGAAACCAGAATTGAAAGAGACACATGTACCCCAATGTTCATTGCAGCACTGTTTATAATAGCCAGGACATGGAAGCAACCTAGATGTCCATCAGCAGATGAATGGATAAGAAAGCTGTGGTACATATACACAATGGAGTACTACTCAGCCCTTAAAAAGAATAAATTTGACTCAGTTCTAATGAGATGGATGAAAGTGGAGCCGATTATACAGAGTGAAGTAAGCCAGAAAGAAAAACACCAATACAGTATACTGACACATATATATGGAATTTAGAAGGATAGTAATGATGACCCTCTATGTGAGACAACAAAAGAGACTCAGAGGTAGAGAACGGACTTTTGGACTCTGAGGGAGAGGGAGGGGGGGGATGATTTGGGGGAGAATGGCATTGAAACATGTATACTATCTTGTAAGAACGAAGCGTCAGTCTATGTTCAATACAGGATGCAGGATGCATGGGGCTGGTGCACGGGATGATTCAGTGAGACGATATGGGGTGGGAGGTGGGAAGGGGCTTCGGCATTGGGAGATCGTGGACACCTGTGGCTGATTCATGTCAATGTATGGCAAAATAAATACAGTACTGTAATAAAGAATAAAGTATTAAAAAATTATAAATATATATGCACCCAACATAGGAGCACCGCAATATGTAAGACAAATGCTAACAAGCATGAAAGGGGAAATTAATAATAACACAATAATAGTGGGAGACTTTAATACCCCACTCCCACCTATGGACAGATCAACTAAATAGAAAATTAACAAAGAAATGCAAACTTTAAATGATACAATAGACCAGTTAGACCTAATTGATATCTATATGACATTTCACCCCAAAACAATGAATTTCACCTTTTTCTCAAGTGCACACGGAACCTTTTCCAGGATAGATCACATCCTAGGCCATAAATCTAACCTTGATAAATTCAAAAAATAGAAATCATTCCAAGCATCTTCTCTGACCATAATGCACTAAGGTTAGATCTCAATTACAGGAGAAAAACTATTAAAAATTCCAACATTTGGAGGCTGAACAACACCCTTCTGAATAATCAACAAACCACAGAAGAAATCAAAAAGAAATCATAATATGCATAGAAACAAATGAAAATGAAAACAAAACTACACAAAACCTGTGGGACACTATAAAAGCAGTGCTAAAAGGAAAGTTCATAGCAATACAGGCATACCTCAAGAAACAAGAAAAAAGTCAAATAAATAATCTAACTCTACACCTAAAGCAACTAGAAAAGGAAGAAATAGAGAACCCCAGAGTTGGTAGAAGGAAAGAAATCTTAAAAATTAGGGCAGAAATAAATGCAAAAGAAACAAAAGAGACCATAGCAAAAACCAACAAAGCAAAAAGGTGGTTCTTTGAAAGCATAAATAAAACTGATAGACCATTAGCCAGACTCATCAAGAAACAAAGAGAAAAAAATCAGATCAATAAAATCAGAAATGAAAATGGAGGGATCACAACAGATAACACAGAAATACAAAGAATCATGAGACTACTATCAGCAATTATATGCCAATAAAATGGACAACGTGGAAGAAATGGACAAATTCTTAGAAAAGTACAACTTTCCAAAACTGAACCAGGAAGAAATAGAAAATCTTAAGAGACCCATCACAAGCATGGATATTGAAACTGTAATCAGAAATCTTCCAGAGGAAAAAAGATGGCGGAGGAATAGGAGAGGGAGAACACTTTCTCCCTCACTACTTCATCAAAAGAACATTTCAAAGCTGAGTAAATTCCACAAAACAACTTCTGACTGCTGGCAGAGGACATCAGGCATCCAGCAAAGAGGATCATCAGCTTCAAAACCAGGTAGGAATTAATACATACGACGAAGACAGAGACAAAGGAGGTAGGGAGGAAGCCCCCGTCCGAGGAAGGGAATCCCGTCCCGGGAAGGGAATCCAGTCCCAGGAAGAGACTCTTAAAAGAGAGGTTCCCTAAAATAGGGGAGCATTCTCACAGCTGTGTATGGGGCGAGCCCTGGAAGCACAGAGGGCAACATAACAGGAAGAAAGAATAAATAAATAATTAAAACCAACAGATTACGAATTCAAGAGTATAACCCCCAGCGGACAATCAGCGCAAACGCCTGCGTCCGACAGCAGTGGGGGTTGGGCAGGGAGGAGCGCGCCTGCGACAGTGCTTTCTAAGAATTGGGCCGCGGGAGACGTAGGCTACGGGCTTTTCTCGAGAATCGGGGCGTAACCGGGCCAGAATCGGGTCCGCGCGTGGCTAGAAAGAACTATCTTGGTCTAGCAAACCAGACTGTGGGATAGCCAACACGCGGAACGCTCGAACATAAGGACGGATCGGCAATAGCCGGCTGCAGACCATCCCCTCTGGTGACAGGCAGCCAGGGCCTTAAGTGCTGGAAGGGGGCAATCACAGCTCAAGAGTAACATTACCTACCAAATTGCAAACTGATTTCTTTGCTATTGAAACTGCTGGGGGGCTCTGAACAGTCATCATCTGCCTGAGAAAGAGCTCTGGCAGATCTCCCAGAAAATTGAGAGACCCGGAAGCCCAGAAGTCGCAATAGCGAGCGCCAAACTCCCAAGCCACTCGGACCTGGGAAGGGAACAAAGCCCCTGTTCAACCAAATTCAAGTCTCCGAGGGCTTCCTGACCGCCAATCCTGAGCGCCAAAGACCAGGGAAGTGCATGAAGCATAGAGCAGGCCCCACAAGGTTATCCCAAGGAGCAAGAAGGGGCAAGCCCAGTGCAGAGTCCACCACCACCCTCCCTGTGTCAAGACGGAAATCAGACACGGAAGAGACCAGCAAACAGAGAAAGTCAAACAGAGGGAACTGCCTTGGTAGCGACCAAAGCGCCAGATATACCGTTACTACCTTTATGATCATTTTTTTTGGGGGTGGGGGATGATGTGGAAGCGTGATTATTTTTTTAAGAATTTTTTTTTCTTTCTTTAAAAATTTTTTTCTTTTTTAAATTTGTTTTCTCTTCTTTCTTTTTCATTTTTTCTTTTCTACACTTGCTTAAAATTTTAAGTATTCTATATTTCTATTTATTATCTTTATAACCTATTATTACTTTACCAAAAAAAAAAAAAAACCCTATCTTTAAAGCAAACACTGTATATAGTCATATTGGTGGTGGAAGTTGTCTTTTAATAATTCTGGAATCTTTTATTTTATTCTATTTTTTTTCTCAATTTTTTTAAAATTTTTCTCTCCTTCTTTTTTATCTTTAATATTTTATCTTTGAAAATCCAATCTCTACTCCAGATTTTTAATCTCAACATTTTGGTATTTGTTGCCAATTTTGTACTTTTAAAAACCTAATCTTCAGTACCCAATTTTACATGAGTGCGAGACTACTGGCTTGACCACTCTCTCCCCCTTTGGAATTTCTCTTTTCTCCACCAGGTGACTTTTGTCTCATCCCTCCCCCTCCTCTTCTCTACCCAACTCTATGAATCTCTGTGTGCTCCCGAAGGTGGAGAATTCTCAGGGAACTGGTCACTGGCCAGATCTGTATCCCTCCTTTGCATCTCCGTCTTTCATCCTCCTGACCACCTCTATCTACTTCCTCCCTCTCCTCTTCCATGTATAACTCTGTGACCACCTCCGAGAGGTCCAGACTTTGGAGCGCACACAAGAAAGTGGTTAGAGGCTAGTTTGCTTTTTCCTCTTTTGATTCCACCTCACCCCATTCCACTCACCTCTAACTACCCCCTCCCTCTTCTCTCCTCCAAGTAACTCAGCGATCCTCTAGGGACAACCCTCAAAGTGGAGAAACCTATCATCATTAACCCAGATGTTTCAACAATAGTGCTGAATAGATGGAGAAATCATGGGGCTATTGTAAAAATAAACCTGAAAACCAGAATCAGGAGGCGTAATTCCAAATCCTGAGATCATCAGAGAATTCCTGAATACAGGGAACATTATCCAATAAGAGCTCATCAAACGCCTTCATACCTATACTGAAATTGAGCACCACCCAAGGGCCAACAAGCTCCAGAGCAAGACATACCATGCAAATTCTCCAGCAACACAAGAACAAGCCCCTGAGCTTCAATACACAGGCAGCTCAAAATACTCCAAAATCATTGACCTCCCATAATCCATTACTTGACACTTCACAGCACTCCAGAGAGAGGAAATCCAACTCCACCCACCAGAGCCTCAACACAAGCCTCTCTAATCAAGAAACTTTGACAAGCCACTGATATAACCCCAAACACAGAGAGGAAGCTCTACAATAAAGAGAATTCCACAAATTCCCAGAATATAGAAAAGCCACCCCAAACACAGCAATATAACCAGGATGAAGAGACAGAGGAATACCCAGCAGGTAAAGGAACAGGAGACATGCCCACCAAACCAAACAAAAGAGGAAGAGATAGGGAATCTACCTGAGAAAGAATTCCGAATACTGATAATGAAAATGATCCAAAATCTTGAAATCAAAATGGAATCACAGATAAATAGCCTGGAGACAAGGATTGAGAAGATGCAAGAAAGGTTTAACAAGGACCTAGAAGAAATAAAAAAGAGTCAACATATAATGAATAATGCAATCAATGAGATCAGAAACACTCTGTAGGCTACAAATAGTAGAATATCGGAGGCAGAAGATAGGATTAGTGAAATAGAAGATAAAATGGTAGAAATAAATGAATCAGTGAGGGAAAAAAGAAAGACGAATTAAAAGAAATGAGGACAACCTCAGAGACCTCCAAGACAATATGAAACGCTCCAACATTCGAATTATAGCAGTCCCAGAAGAAGAAGACAAAAAGAAAGACCATGAGAAAATACTAGAGGACATAATAGTTGAAAACTTCCCTAAAATAGGGAAGGAAATAATCACCCAAGTCCAAGAAACCCAGAGAGTGCCAAACAGGATACACCCAAGGTGAAACACCCGAAGACATATATTAATCAAATTAACAAAGACCAAACACAAAGAACAAATATTAAAAGCAGCAAGGGAAAAACAACAAATAACACACAAGGGGATCCCCGTAAGAATAACTATAGATCTTTCAATAGAAACTCTTCAGGCTAGGAGGGAATGGCAAGACATACTTAAAGTGATGAAAGATAATAACCTTCAACCAAGACTGCTGTACCCAGCAAGAATCTCATTCAAATATGAAGGAGAAATCAAAAGCTTTACAGACAAACAAAAGCTGAGAGAATTCAGCACCACCAAACCAGCTCTGCAACAAATACTAAAGGATAGACTTTAGACAGGAAACACAAAAGGACGAATAAACCTGAACCCAAAACAATAAAGTAAATGGCAACAGGTGCATACTTATCAATAATTACCTTAAATGTAAACGGGTTGAATGCCCCAACCAAAAGGCAAAGACTGGCTGAATGGATACAAAAACAAGATCCCTATATATGCTGCTTACAAGAGACCCACCTCAAAACAACGGACACATACAGACTAAAAGTGAAGGGCTGGAAAAAGATATTCCATGCAAATAAAGACCAAAAGAAAGCAGGAGTAGCAATACTCATATCCGATAAAATAGACTTTAAAACAAAGGCTGTGAAAAGGGACAAAGAAGGCCACTACATAATGATTAAAGGATCAATCCAAGAAGAAGATATAACAATTATAAATATATATGCACCCAACATAGGAGCACCGCAATATGTAAGACAATTGCTAACAAGCATGAAAGGGGAAATTAATAATAACACAATAATAGTGGGAGACTTTAATACCCCACTCACACCTATGGACAGATCAACTAAGCAGAAAATTAACAAAGAAACGCAAACATTAAATGATACAATTGACCAGTTAGACCTAATTGATATCTATAGGACATTTCACCCCAAAACAATGAATTTCACCTTTACTCAAGTGCACACGGAACCTTTTCCAGGATAGATCACATCCTGGGTCATAAATCTAACCTTGATAAATTCAAAAAATCGAAATTATTCCAAGCATCTTCTCTGACCATAATGAACTAAGGTTAGATCTCAATTATAGGAGAAAACCTATTAAAAATTCCAACATTTGGAGGCTGAACACACCCTTCTGAATAATCAACAAATCACAGAAGAAATCAAAAAGAAATCAAACTATGCATTGAAACGAACGAAAATGAAAACACAACTACACAGAACCTATGGGACACTATAAAAGCAGTGCTAAGAGGAAAGTTCATAGCCATACAGGCATACCTCAAGAAACAAGAAAGAAGCCAAATAAATAACCTAACTCTACACCTAAAGCAACTAGAAAAGGAAGAAATAGAGAACCCCAGAGTTAGTAGAAGGAAAGAAATCCTAAAAATTAGGGCAGAAATAAATGCAAAAGAAACAAAAGAGACCATAGCAAAAATCAACAAAGCCAAAAGCTGGTTCTTTGAAAGGATAAATAAAATTGACAAACCACTAGCCAGACTCATCAAGACACAAAGAGAAAAAAAATCAAATATATAAAATTAGAAATGAAAATGGAGAGATCACGACAGATAACACAGAAATACAAAGAATCATAAGAGACTACTATCAGCAATTATATGCCAATAAAATGGACAACTTGGAAGAAATGGACAAATTCTTAGAAAAATACAACTTTCCAAAACTGAACCAGGAAGAAATAGAAAATCTTAACAGACCCATCACAAGCATGTAAATTGAAACTGTAATCAGAAATCTTCCAGCAAACAAAAGCCCAGGTCCAGATGGCTTCACAGCTGAATTCTACCAAAAATTCCGAGAAGAGCTAACACCTATCTTACTGAAGCTATTCCAGAAAATTGCAGAGGAAGGTAAACTTCCAAACTCATTCTATGAGGCCACCATCACCCTAATACCAAAACCTGACAAAGACGCCACAAAAAAGAAAACTACAGGCCAATATCACTGATGAACATAGATGCAAAAATCCTTAACAAAATCCTAGCAATCAGAATCCAGCAACACATTAAAAAGATCATACACCATGACCAAGTGGGCTTTATCCCAGGGATGCAAGGACTCTTCAATATCCGCAAATCAATCAATGTAATTCATCACATTAACAAACTGAAAAATAAAAATCATATGATTATTTCAATAGATGCAGAAAAAGCCTTTGACAAAATTCAACATCCATTTATGATAAAAACTCTCCAGAAAGCAGGAATAGAAGGAATGTACCTCAACATAATAAAAGCTATATATGACAAACCAACAGCTAACATTATCCTCAATGGTGAAAAATTGAAACCATTTCCCCTAAAGTCAGGAACAAGACAAGGATGCCTAGTATCACCACTACTATTCAATATCGTACTGGAAGTTTTGGCCACAGCAATCAGAGCAGAAAAAGAAATAAAAGGAATCCAAATTGGTAAAGAAGAAGTAAAACTCTCACTGTTTGCGGACGACATGATCCTCTATATAGAAAACCCTAAAGACTCGACCTCGAAAACTACTAGAGCTAAACAACGAATATAGTAAAGTTGCAGAATATAAAATCAACACTCAGAAATCCCTTGCATTCCTATACACTAATAATGAGAAAATAGAAAAAGAAGTCAAAGAAACAATCCCATTCACCATTGCAACGAAAAGAATAAAATATTTAGGAATATACCTACCTAAAGAACTAAAGACCTATATATCGAAAACTATAAAACACCGATGAAAGAAATCAAAGAGGACACTAATAGATGGAGAAATATACCATGCTCATGAGTTGGAAGAATCAATATAGTGAAAATGAGTATACTACCCAAAGCAATCTACAGATTCAATGCAATTCCTATCAAGTTACCAGCAGTATTTTTCACAGAACTAGATCAAATAATCTCAAGATTTGTATGAAAATACAAAAACCTCGAATAGCCAAAGCAATCTTGAGAAAGAAGAATGGAACTGGAGGAATCAATTTGCCTGACTTCAGGCTCTACTACAAAGCCACAGTCATTAAGACAGTATGGTACTGGCACAAAGACAGAAATATAGATCAATGGAACAAAATAGAAAGCCCTGAGATTAACCCACACACCTATGGACACCTTATCTTCGACAAAAGAGGCAAGAATATACAATGGAGTAAAGACAGTCTCTTTAACAGGTGGTGCTGGGAAAACTGGTCAACCACTTGTAAAAGAATGAAACTAGATCTCTTTCTAACACCACACACAAAAATAAACTCAAAATGGATTAAAGACCTAAATGTAAGACCAGAAACTATAAAACTAGAGGAAAACGTAGGCAAAACACTCTTCGACATAAATCACAGCAGGATCCTCTATGATCCACCTCCCAGTATACTGGAAATAAAAGCAAAAATAAACAAATGGGATCTAATTAAAATTAAAAGCTTCTGCACAACAAAGGAAACTATAAGCAAGGTGAAAAGACAGCTTTCTGAATGGGAGAAAACAATAGCAAATGAAGCAACTGACAAACAACTAATCTCAAAGATATACAAGCAACTTATCCAGCTCAACTCCAGAAAAATAAACGAACCAATAAAAAAATGGGCCAAAGAACTAAATAGGCATTTCTCCAAAGAAGACATACGGATGGCTAACAAACACATGAAAAGATGCTCAACCTCACTCATTATCAGAGAAATGCAAATCAAGACCACAATGAGGTATCATTTCACACCAGTCAGAATGGCTGCGATCCAAAAGTCTACAAGCAATAAATGCTGGAGAGGATGTGGAGAAAAGGGAATCCTCTTACACTGCTGGTGGGAATGCAAACTAGTACAGCCATTATGGAAAACAGTGTGGAGATTCCTTAAAAAATTGCAAATAGAACTGCCTTATGACCCAGCAATCCCACTGCTGGGCATACACACCGAGGAAACCAGAATTGAAAGAGACACATGTACCCCAATGTTCATTGCAGCACTGTTTATAATAGCCAGGACATGGAAGCAACCTAGATGTCCATCAGTAGATGAATGGATAAGAAAGCTGTGGTACATATACACAATGGAGTACTACTCAGCCCTTAAAAAGAATAAATTTGACTCAGTTCTAATGAGATGGATGAAATTGGAGCCGATTATACAGAGTGAAGTAAGCCAGAAAGAAAAACACCAATACAGTATACTGACACATATATATGGAATTTAGAAGGATAGTAATGAAGACCCTCTATGTGAGACAACAAAAGAGACTCAGAGGTATAGAACGGACTTTTGGACTCTGAGGGAGAGGGAGAGGGTGGGATGATTTGGGAGAACGGCATTGAAACATGTATACTATCTTGTAAGAATGAAGTGCCAGTCTATGTTCAATACAGGATGCAAGACGCATGGGGCGGGTGCACGGGATGATTCAGGGAGAGGATGTGGGGTGGGAGGTGGGAGGGGGCTTTGGCATTGGGAGATCGTGGACACCTGTGGCTGATTCATGTCAATGTATGGCAAAACAAATACAGTATTCCGGGGTGGGAGGTGGGAGGGGGCTTTGGCATTGGGAGATTGTGTTCACCTATGGCTGATTCGTGTCAGTGTATGGCAAAACAAATACAGTATTGTAATTTAAAAAATAAATAAATTTAATTTAAAAAAAAAAAAACAAGAAATCTTCCAGCAAACAAAAGCCCAGGTCCAGACAGCTTCACAGCTGAATTCTACCAAAAATTTTGAGAAGAGCTAATACCTATCCTACTCAAACTCTTCCAGAAAATTGCAGAGGAAGGTAAACTTCCAAACTCATTCTATGAGGCCACCATCACCCTAATACCAAAACCTGACAAAGACGCCACAAAAAAGAAAACTACAGGCCAATATCACTGATGAACATAGATGCAAAAATCCTTAACAAAATCCTAGCAATCAGAATCCAGCAACACATTAAAAAGATCATACACCATGACCAAGTGGGCTTTATCCCAGGGATGCAAGGATTCTTCAATATCCGCAATTCAATCAATGTAATTCACCACATTAACAAATTAAAAATAAAAATCACATGATTATCTCAATAGATGCAGAGAAGGCCTTTGACAAAATTCAACATCCATTTATGATAAAAACTCTCCAGAAAGCAGGAAGAGAAGGAATGTACCTCAACATAATAAAAGCTATATATGACAAACCAACAGCTAACATTATCCTCAATGGTGAAAAATTGAAAGCATTTCCCCTAAAGTCAGGAACAAGACAAGGATGCCTAGTATCACCACTACTATTCAACGTAGTTCTGGAAGTTTTGGCCACAGCAATCAGAGCAGAAAAAGAAATACAGGGAATCCAAATTGGAAAAGAAGAAGTAAAACTCTCACTGTTTGCAGATGACATGATCCTCTACATATAAAATCCTAAAGACTCGACCAGAAAACTACTAGAGCTAATCAATGAATATAGTAAAGTTGCAGGATATAAAATCAACACTCAGAAATCCCTTGCATTCCTGTACACTAATAATGAGAAAGTAGAAAAAGAAGTTAAAGAAACAATTCCATACACCATTGCAACAAAAAGAATAAAATACTTAGGAATATACTTGCCTAAAGAAACTAAAGACCTATATATAGAAAACTATAAAACACTGATGAAAGAAATCAAAGAGGACACTAATAGATGGAGAATATACCATGTTCATGGATCGGAAGAGTCAATATAGTGAAAATGAGTATACTACCCAAAGCAACCTACAGATTCAATGCAATCCCTATCAAACTACCAGCAGTATTTTTCACAGAACTAGAACAAATAATTTCAAGATTTGTATGGAAATACAAAAACCTCAAATAGTAAAAAGCAATCTTGAGAAAGAAGAATGGAACTGGAGGAATCAACTTGCCTGACTTCAGGCTCTACTACAAAGCCACAGTCATTAAGACAGTATGGTACTGGCACAAAGACAGAAATATAGACCAATGGAACAAAATAGAAAGCCCAGAAATAAATCCACACACCTATGGGCACCTTATCTTCGACAAAGGAGGCAAGAATATACAATGGAGTAAAGACAATCTCTTTAACAAGTGGTGCTGGGAAAACTGGTCAACCACTTGTAAAAGAATGAAACTAGATCACTTTCTAACACCACACACAAAAATAAACTCAAAATGGATTAAAGATCTAAACATAAGACAAGAAACTATACAACTCCTAGAGGAAAACATAGGCAAAACACTCTCCGACATAAATCACAGCAGGATCCTCTATGATCCACCTCCCAGTATACTGGAAATAAAAGCAAAAATAAACAAATGGGATCTAATTAAAATTAAAAGCTTCTGCACAACAAAGGAAACTATAAGCAAGGTGAAAAGACAGCCTTCTGAATGGGAGAAAACAATAGCAAATGAAGCAACTGACAAACAACTAATCTCAAAAATATACAAGCAACTTATGCAGCTCAACTCCAGAAAAATAAACGAACCAATAAAAAAATGGGCCAAAGAACTAAATAGGCATTTCTCCAAAGAAGATATACAGATGGCTAACAAGCACATGAAAAGATGCTCAACATCACTCATTATCAGAGAAATGCAAATCAAGACCACAATGAGGTACCATTGCACACCAGTCAGAATGGCTGCGATCCAAAAGTCTACAAGCAATAAATGCTGGAGATGATGTAGAGAAAAGGGAACCCTCTTACACTGCTGGTGGGAATGCAAACTAGTACAGCCACCATGGAAAAGAGTATGGAGATTCCTTTAGAAAATGCAAATAGAACTGCCTTATGACCCTGGAATCCAACTGCTTGGCATACACACTGAGGAAACCAGAATTGAAAGAGACACATGTACCCCAATGTTCATTGCAGCACTGTTTATAATAGCCAGGACATGGAAACAACCTAGATGTCCATCAGCAGATGAATGGATAAGAAAGCTGTGGTACATATACACAATGGAGTATTAAATTTGAATCAGTTCTAATGAGATGGATGAAAGTGGAGCCGATTATACAGAGTGAAGTAAGCCAGAAAGAAAAACACCAATACAGTATACTGACACATATATATGGAATTTAGAAGGATAGTAATGATGACCCTGTATGTGAGACAACAAAAGAGACACAGAGGCATAGAACGGACTTTTGGTCCTTGAGGGAGAGGGAGAGGGTGGGATGATTTGGGGAATGTCATTGCAACATGTATACTATCATGTAAGAAACAAAGTGCCAGTCTATGTTAGATACAGGATACAGGATGCTTGGGGCTGCAGCACGGGGATGATCCAGAGAGATGATATGGGGTGGGAGGGGATTTGGGCATTGGGAGCTCGTGTACACCTGTGACTGATTCATGTCAATGTATGGCAAAACCAATACAGTATTGTAATGCAGAATAAAGTAAAAATAAATTTTAAAAAATTTTAAAAAGAAAAAATATATATGATTATTTCTAGACTCTGTCTTCTGTTCCATTGATCTATGTGGATATTTTTGTGCCACGTCCAGCTAGTCAAGGCTATGGTTTTTCCTGTGGTCATGTATGGATGTGAGAGTTGGACTGTGAAGAAGGCTGAGCACCGAAGAATTGATGCTTTTGAACTGTGGTGTTGGAGAAGACTCTTGAGAGTCCTTTGGACTGCAAGGAGATCCAACCAGTCCATTCTGAAGGAGATCAGCCTTGGGATTTGTTTGGAAGGAATGATGCTAAAGCTGAAACTCCAGTACTCTGGCCACCTCATGCGAAGAGTTGACTCATTGGAAAAGACTCTGATGCTGAGAGGGATTGGGGGCAGGAGAAGAAGGGGACGACCAAGGAGGAGATGGCTGGATGGCATCACAGACTCAATGGACATGAGTCTGAGTGAACTCCGGGAGATGGTGATTAACAGGGAGGCCTGGCGTGCTGCGATTCATGGGGTCGCAAAGAGTCAGACACGACTGAGTGACTGAACTGAACTGAACTAAACCATACTGTTTTTATTACTCTAGCTTTGTAGTACAGTTTGGAATTAGGGAGTCTGATATTAATGTCTCCAAGTTTAATCTTCTTTCTCAAGATAATTTTGGCTATTTGGGGTTGTTTGTGTGTTTCCAAAGCAATTTTAGAATAATTTGTCCTACTTCTGTGAAAAATGCCATTGGTATTTTGTTAGAGATTACATCGAATCTGTAGATTGCCTCAGGTAACGTAATTATTTTAGCAATATTAATCCTTCCAATCCGTGAGCCCAGTCTGTCTTTCCGTCTGTTTCTTTCATCGTCAGTTTCTTTCATCAGAGTTCAGTACTTCTCCAAGAGCAAGTCTTTTGCCTCTGTTGTTAAGCTTATTGCTGTTATTTTATTCTTTTGGATGCAGTGATATGTGGGGGTTTGTCTTTCTCTTTTGTTATTATTTGAATGGGATTGTTTTCGTAACTTCTCTTTTGATTGTCAGTATTAGTTATAGAACCACAGTAAATTTCTATATATTAGTTTTGCATCCCACAACTTTACCAAACTCATTGAGGAATGCAGGTGTGCTGTAGGTGGCATCTGAAGGATTTTCTATATAGAGAGTCATGGCATCTATAAACAGTGACAGTTTTAGATCTTCCTTTTCAGTTTCAATTTCTCTTATTTAATTTTTTTTTCTTGTCTGATTTCTGTGATTTGGACTTCCAATACTGTTCCAAAATCCATTCTGACTCTGAAATCCATTTTATTTCCCTCTACCAAATACAAACAGGAACTGGGTTCCAAACCAAACTAAATAATTAGAGGCTGCTTATAAATCAAATCCAGGAGCATAATCTGAGGACTAGATGGGCTCAGTAAATAGTATTTTAAGTCAGATGGGAAACAACTTCAGAGTGTAATTTTAAAAACTTCAAAAGCACTGCTTTCTCTCAAATATGTAGGGAATTTGTGTTCATTAATAGCAGAAACTCATTAATTACTTAGTAAAATGGTAAAGCTGGGTCAAAAGAAAGAAGCACATATTATCTATGAAAGGAAAAAAATGTTAAAATAAGTATGTTAATTAAATGCAAACTGTTAATGTACTACAAAAAAAAAGTTGTTTTATTGCCCTGTAGTACAGAACAGAAATTATTTTCAAATTATCAGAATTCTATTATTAGAAGTTAACATTTAACTTTGCAGAGTCTGGGCTATACTCAAAGAAACATTGTGCTTCGGACCTCCCTGGTGGTCCAGTGGTTAAGAACTTGCTTTCTAATGCAGAGGACGTGGGTTTGATTCCTGGGAAGGGAAATAAAATCCTTACATGTTGTGGGAAAACTAAGCCCACTCACCATAACTACTGAGCTCATGCAGTCTAGAACCTGTGCTCTGCAACAAGAGAAGCCTGCACACTACAACTAGAGAAGCCTCACGTGCCACAACTAGAGAGCGTATGTGCTGCCCAATCTCAGTTCCCTGACCAGGAAGCAAACCCATGCCCCTGCAGGGCAGTTGTAGAGTCTTAGCCATTGCATCACAAGGGAAGTCCCTAAAGTAATTTGCTTTATATTTAAAAGCTTTTATTGATCATTCTACATTCTTCATAGCACCAAAACTATGTATAATAAATTGAAAAACAATTTTATTGCTGATGACCATAAAGGCAGTCATGTTTTTAAATGTATTGTAAAATTACTGCAATTATTGGTAATTCATAATTGGTAAAAACATTATAAATCTACTGCAAATTTTTATGACTAAGTATTCACAAAAAGCAAAAAGATATTGCACATGCCTCTCTTAATGAAATAAGTGAGACTTTTCCTCAATTTATACACTGTGGCTATTTATAAAGGAGGTAAATATATCCTTATTGCTAATAAGACATAGGTCTGATCATGGATTCTATTTCTGTTCTCTTTGTGTATTTAAACATTATGAAAGTTTGTTGTAATAAACAGAACACGGGATTATTAGGAGTTTTGCAATAACAATGGCATTTTATTATTTGAATTTTCAAAATACATGCCAAAATTGCATTGTGATTGATCTATCAGAATAAACTTTTAATGATTCTATCAACTACAAGCTTGACAAACTCCTCCTTCAGTTTTGCTGAAAGCTCATGACTGGAAAACTTCAGACTTGCGAAAGGTTTTCTATCCCAATCACTAGATCTGTTTAGTATCTCAGTTTCTAGGAAAAATAGCAAAAGGCTTTATCAAGAATAATCAAATGCTATTAAATAGACTTATTAGTCTTTCAACTAGATATATACTCTGAAAAGTTTGGGAAAATCAAAATGTTACTGATTTTTATATACTTTTGCAAATGAAATATTTTTTATAAAATGTCTTGAAGTGTTAGATGCCTTAAATGTCCATGCTTTCATCGTTTAGGTGATAATTTACAGATTGATCTACAGATTAATTCATGGGAAATTTCCCTGAATAACCTAACTGACAAACTTGTTCTCCTTTTTAAACCTTACCAGCCAAATTCATCTCATCTTTCAGAAAAAAAGTGGGATATCACTGTTGTATACAAATAGATATGCTATGTTGCATATTGAAACACTCATCTTACAGAATGCATCTTGTAATGCACATTACTGAAAACGTGATAAAATGTATTAACTTTATGTTATTTAAAATAATATCTTGCTTCTCATTATTTAATTTGTAATTATTCAACATATCTAAAATAGAAATTATTTGTAAAGCAAGGAGTATGATAATATTTCTTGGAAATATTAGCGTATATTTGTATGTGTGTATGTGTGTGTGTGAGCCTTGTGTTCTGCTTTTGAGAATAATGATATAATATTCAGCTCAATTCACTTCAGTTCAATTGCGCATTCGCATCTGACTCTGCAACCCCATGGACTGCAGCAGGCCAGGCCTCCCTGTCCATCACCAACTACCGGAGCTTGCTCAAACTCACGTCCATTAAGTCAGTGATGCCATCCAACCATCTAATCCTCTGTTGTTCTCTTCTTCTCCTGCCTTCAATCTTTTCCAGCATCAGGGTCTTTTCAGATGAGACAGTTCTTCACATCAAGTGGCCAAAGTACTGATATTATATAATATGATATAATATTAGTATTATATACTCATATACAATGAATTAGTAAGACTTCTTCAGTTTAATTAGATATCATGATCAAACAATATGTATTTAATTAAAAGAATATCATAAATTGCTAAAAACAAATTAATCTGACAACAGTACATAATTTAATTTTTTAACTGCGGGAAAAACAATGTGACATAAAATGAAACTCAATAAGGTTATGTAATCAAGATAAATAGCTAATAATATTGTTTGATAAAATAGGTTTTAATTATTTTATTTAATAATGACAAATATGAAGGAAGTCTCATAAAACTTTATCTCTGATTGGTACTCAGAACAAGGTGATACTCCCATAAAACAGTTTAAATAAATTAGAGTCACTAACTTCATTCATTCAGAGGTTCTTTTCCACCCTTATCTGGAGATGAGGATTAAAAATAATAGACATTGCTTATGTTTAAACACATGAAAGAAATTGGGGTTTTACCTTTCAGTGTTTCTTATGGTCTCTGCTTTGTTCTCACGGAATCTACCTCAAGAGAGAACGCTCCTTTGACAGTATTCAGGAATTTAAGAGGTTAGGGAGTACACTCTCATCTCTTTACTCTACATGTGAATTAAGAAATATTAGAAATGAATAGTCATGAAGCACCTGTGACATAAAAAGAACTATATTTAGTATTTGCCCCCATTTCCTGGCACACAGCTCCTAAAACCCTTGGAATTGCTGAGTATGCTACTGAGATGCCTAGTGGCTATGGCTCTTAATCTCAGAATGGGGACTGGTTGCTAAAGGAACCAGTCATGTGATTAGAGGGTTGTAATTTTCAGCCCCACTTGGGACTGTAGGTCGCGTTAATTACCTATGGCTGATGATTTAATCAGTCATGCCTGTGGGGCTTCCCAGGTGGCATTAATGGTAAAGAACCTGCTTACCAATGTCAATGCAAGAGTCATAAGAGAAGCCTGAATGTGTGTGTGTGTGTGTGTGTGTGTGTGAGTTACGGGTGTGCTCAGTTGCTCAGTTGTGCCAGACTCTGTAGCGCCATGGACTGCAGCCCATCAGGATCCTTTGTCCATGGACTTTCTCAGACAAGAATACTGGAGAGGGTTGCCATTTCCTTCTCCAGGGAATTTTTCTGACCGAGGGATCACACCTGCATCTCATGCATCTCCTGCATTTCAGACGGGTTCTTTATCACTAGCACAACCCAGGATGCCTGAATATGTATGTGTGTTAGTCACTCAGTCGTGTCTGACTTTTGCAACCCCATGGACTGTATGTAGCCCACCAGGCTCCTCTGTCCATGGGATTCTCCAGGCAAGAACACTGGAATGGATGGCCAGTATTCTGGAGTGGGTAGCCAGATTTCCAAGGGATCTTCCCAACCTAAGGATCGAACCTGGGTCTCCTCCGCTGCAGGCAGATTCTTTACCATCTGAGCCACAAGGGAAGCCTGAATAAAAACCTAAATGAAGGAGTTGGGAGAGCTTCTGGGTTGATGATCACTTCGAGGTGCTGGGAGAGAGGCATGCACAGAGAGCGTGGAAACTCTGCACCCCTTCCTTCATACCTTGGCCTTTGCATCTCCTCCATCTGGTTGTTCCTGAGTTGTATTCTTTAGTAAGAAAGGAGTAATAGTAAGTAAGGTGCTTTTCTGAGCACCTCAGAATTTTGAGCCATTCAAGCACATTATCAAACATGGAAAGGGAGTTGTGAAAATCTCAGATTTACAGCCAATTGGTCTAAAGCGCCAGAAGCTTGGACTTGTTATTTGGCATCTGAAGTGGGGCCAGTCTTGTAGAACTGAACCCTTAAACTATGTGACCTTTGGCTAACCTTAGGTAGATAATGTTCAAATTGGATTGCGTTGAGGATCCCCAGCTTCGTGTCAGAGACAATTAGATGATATTGGAAGAAACTTACACTTTTGTCGTGAGAAGTGTGTGAAATAGAGAAATGGAGTCTTTTTTTTTCTTTTTATAAAACATATCGAATCCTAAAATACATACTTACAAAAGTAATTAGCTTTCATAAATACAATAAGAAACCAAAAAGGGTAAAAAATGAGCTAAGCATGCAAATAAATATTATGAAAAATAACAGAAGAATAAATCCAACAAACCAAAGATAAAAGAAATATTAGAATAATGGTAGAGATCTGTGAAAGCTTGAACAATAGAAATAGCAGCAAATAGTTTTAGTAAGGTAAAACAAAGTACTTGTTATTTGAAAGCTTAACAAGAAAGATTTCTGGCAAGACTGAATGGGGAGGGGGAATGGAATTTGCAAATAGATAAATGCATAAAGCAACTAAAAAGGCTATTTATATGCTCCAAAATGTAAAATAAAAACAGAATCTTAAAATCAACCTAGACAGCATATTAAAAGCAGAGACATTACTTTGCCAACAAAGGTCCATCTAGTCAAAGCTATGGTTTTTCCAGTAATTATGTATGGATGTGAGAGTTAGATTAGCTGAGCACCAAAAAATTGATGCTTTTGAACTGTCAAAAATGGTGTTGGAGAAGACTCTTGAGAGTTCCTTGGACTGCAAGGAGATCAAACCAGTTCATTCTAAAGGAAATCAGTCCAGAATATTCATTGGAAGGACTGATGCTGAAGCTGAAACTCTAATACTTTGGTTACCTGATGCGAAGAACTGACTTATTGGAAAAGACTCCTGATTCTGGGAAAGACTGAAGGCAGGAGGAGAAAAGGACGACAGAGGGTGAGATGGTTGGATGGCCAACTCAATGGACATGAGTTTTAGTACACTCTGGGAGTTGGTGATAGATAGGGAGGCCTGGCATGCTGCAGTCCATGGGGAACTCAGAGAGTCAGACAAGACTGAGTGACTGGACTGAACTGAACTGAATGAACTACTCTACTCTGTTAATTTGAATACCTAGATAGAAAGAATAAATTCTTAGAAAAACAACTGCAAACATAATCAAAGTGGAGAAAATTGAAATGAACCAATACAAATTAAAGAAATTTATTTGTCAAAGATCTCCTTTTCTCAATTACCCAATGTCTGGTTTTGTAAGTATTACCTCCCAAATATTTAAGAATGGTTAAGTCCTACTTTTACTCCAGAATCTAGCAAAAGAGAAAAGTCTGCCTCTCTGTAACTGACAAAGTAAGACAGAATTTTAAATGACCAGTATAATCAAGCATGATTTAAGATTTCAGAAGGGGGGCGATGTGATCATATCTACAATCGAAGATCCCTCTTCAAGGGATCCCTTCAAGAAGATCCCTCTGTTGCATAAGACATGGGCTGGGATGAAGTTTAGATTGAGGGAGGAGAGGTCAAGTTAGAGCAATTCTGCAAAAGTCAAGATGAGAAGATAAGAACATGAATTAAGAAAACAACAGTTATGATGGAAGAGATGGATTATAGAGCTTTGAAGAAATAGAGTTGACCTTAATAACTTATTAGCCCTGAGAAGTGACAATGAGAAGGTCTCTGAGGTGATAGCCAAACTTCTGACTCAGAAGAGCAAGGGAGTCAGTCCCATTAATCAGGCTGAGGGTGAAGGTGATTGCCAAAAGGAAAAGGTTTATAGTTAAACAAGAGGAGGAGGAATATATTGATGATTTGTAGAGGCCATAAGCTCTAGTAAGCAGACGAATATAAGGATGTAGGTCACAGGAGGAAACTCTGAGTCAAAGATTTGGAAGATTTCAGCATACAGAAGATGATGAAAGACTGGTTGGTGAGATGCATCAGCTGAAGCAATGTGTACAGTGAGAAGGACAGGGAAAGGAAGAAGACTTAAACAAGTATCTGCAGCGTCTTTCACATCTCCTCTGCTAGCACTGCACCCTCCAGCTAAGGGCATTCTGTCTGTGGAACGTGGCTTCCCAGGCAGTGAGTGGCTGGAGACACCATGCTGTTAACCCCTAGGAAGAGCCTTCAGTCAGGAGGATGTGGAGTTGTTGGTAGAGATGCCCCAGTCTCCTCCCAAATGGCTGGGGCAGAGCTCTGAACTGTGTCCTACACTGTCGCTCAGAGGCCCTAGTGAGACTGATCACCTGCCCATCAACGGTGATGCATTTCTACTGATAAGGTAACTTGTGTCAGCTCCTGTCTGCCCTGTCTCACTTCCCCACTTCATACCATGGTTTCCTACAACCTACACACAAATTCTTGGCTCAGGAAAACCAAACTATCACAAGGAAGGGAAGTGCCAGAGAAGGAAGATGACCTTTGGAGAGAGAGGGTAGAGGAAACTGAGGGAAACCAGTCTGATATTGTAAAAAGGAAAGGAGAAAGTTATTTTAAAAGGAGAGGATACAAATATGTAAGACTCCACTTATAAGGGGCATCTAGAGTAGTCAAACTCATAGAAACAGAAAGTAGGATGGTGGTTGCCAAGGGCTGGTGGGAGGGAAGATGGACTGTTGTTGAATGGATAGCAAGTTTCAGTTTTGCAGGATGAAAAATTTGGGAGACTGGTTGCACAACAATGTGAATATATTTAACCTTACTGATTGGTACACTTAAAAATGATTAAGATGGTAAATTTTATGTTGTGTTTATTTTGCCACAATTAAATTTTTAAGTGAAAAAAAGAGAGAGATGATAACAAATGGTACCAAATCCTGAGAAAGGTGTTAAAAGATAGGAAATGACAAAGATGTTCAGGCATGTCAATATTGGGGTTCTGAAGAATTCAGAAGAGAGATTTCATTGTAACAAGGGTAGTTCGAGCTGGAAAGCTGTGAATTGAGATGTGCTTGGGTGAGATTAGCAAACACTGAATATTTATACCAAATGCTAGAAACCAGTGGAGCAGGTGAAAGTCAGAGTAATCTGCTTCTTGAATAGTCTTGTAGTTTCATGAGAAAACATAAAATGAACTATTTCTCCACTTATAGACCATTTATGATTGAGAACCAGCTGTATTGATCTCTGTGGCATTCTGTCATTTATTCACCCATTCTATAATATAGTTGGAGAGAGAGTAAAAAGAGAAATAGCAGTGAACAAAATCAGACATAGTTCCTGCATCTATGACCTTATGGTGGAATGATCCAGTGAGGGGAATGGAGAGCAATCAAATACTCATACAAATTAATAGTACAGACACTCCTACAAACAGTACCTGTCATTAATGCTTTAGAAACAGAACTGCATGGTGCTATGATCACATTAGAATTGCTCTTGGATCCAACCAGGAAGGCAATCAGTCATGATGGTGCAGGATGAGGGGTTGAGTTACTGGAAGTAGGGGAGTAGAGGAAGAGGAAGAGAGACAGAGAGAATAGTATGTGCAAAGGGCCTGGAAGGAGAGGAAGAAATGGCAAGATATGAGCTTAAAGAAGGCTCCAGGGGCTGGAACAAAAACAGCCCAGTTCAAGAGCTAGAGAGAAAGGGAGAGGGTCAAAGGAGTCAGGCTTTGCTGCCCATCTTAGAGAGAGATGACTTCCTCTGTAAAGCAAGAAGTCTTAGAAATGCTTTAAATGGAATGGGAATGGATGGCAGTGTGACATGATCTCTCTGGTGCCAAAGTGGTAAATTAATGGAAGAGGGCAATAGTGAACAGGGTGAGCTCCATCAGGAGGGCAATAGCCATCCCAGCAAGAGAAAACAGTATCCGAGGCTGGCTGGTGGCCATGGTGATGGAAAGCCTGGAAGAATTCAAGACATAGCTAGGAAAAAAGATATCACTGAGTCTTGAGTTTCCCATGCAGATATGAATGTAAAGAGACCCCATAGAACAAAAAGGAAATCAGGCAGAACCCAGAAGTTTCCCAGGCTACAGCAGCCAAGTGAGCAGAATATATATCATAACACATCATGGTGTTAGGGTGGGGTGAGAGAGTAGTTGCAGGTAGTTGAGTCATACCAGTTATGATGCCCAGATCTGTAAGGTCAAATTCTAGGCCAAAGAGGTCAGTATAATTGTAGACATGGAGGACTTCACTGGGGCAAGTCAAGGCCAACTTTAGTGTAGTAGTAGAAGTAAAATATGTGGGGATTCTCAACATTACAATTATTAGAGCCCTCAGAAAATCAGGGAGTGGAAAGCCTGCAATTTAGACCCATTTTCTACCTACTGACCATGTGACATTTACTCATTTACTTGTCCATTAATGTGTGAATTCATTCACTTATTCAACAAATATTTACTGAGTGCTAATATGCAAAGGCTGTGTGCTAGAAGCTCAGGACATAAGGAGAAAGACAGATAAGCTACTGCTTTCAAAGAAAGCATGACCAGTACATGCTGGTAAGTGTTTAGCATCTCCTTCTCCCTGTACTCTTCTCCCCAGTTCAGACCTGCTTTGTACTTCATTCCACTTTCTAGGAGTAAATATTCCTGATATCATTGAATTGAAATGATATCATTGAAAGAGTCAGACACAGCTGAGCAGCTGAACTGAACTGATCACTGAATTTAAATTACCAACGTGATATCAACTGACTCACAAAATTCCTGGAAATGTAGTAGTTGGCTCTATGAGATGATATGAGCCTGCCCAGCATCACTGGAATGGACATTCTAGTGGGGAAGCCAGGAAAAGTCAACAATTAAGGAGGAAAAGAAATAATCTTTACACTGGTGCAAAAGGAATTGCAAAAAAAAAAGGAAGAAAAAAGTAATTGCGGTTTTCCATTGTTGAACTTTGGCATTTGATATTGGAATACATTCTTAAATAAATGTGGTTATGTTATATATCATTTTAATGCACATTTCTCACTTTATGGTTTTTTGCTAATGACATCACTTGCTGCTTGTTTTATATTTATTTTAGACTCTAGAAATTATTTTAGACAAAAAGCAAGTTCGAGTGATTTTTTTTTTTTTAATTTGAGTTCAAAATGGGTTATAAAGCAGCAGAGATAACTCTCAACATCAGCAACACGTTTGGCCCAGGAACTGCTAATGAACATATGGTACAATGATGGTTCAAGTTTTGCAGAGGAAATGAGAGCCTTGAAGATGAGGAGTGTAGTGGCCAACCATCCATCAGAAGTTGACAACGACCAGTTGAGAACCATCAGTGAAGCTGATCCTCTTGCAACTACATGAGACGTAGCCAAAGAATTAAACATCAGCCATTCTATGGTCCTAGGCATTTGGAGAGGTGAAAAAGCTTGATAAGTGGGTACCTCATGAGCTGACTAAATATCAAAAAATTGTTTTCAAGTGTCATCTTCTCTAACTGTACATGAAAACAACAAACCATTTCTCAAGCAGATTGTGACATGCAATGAAAAGTGGATTTTATATGACAGCTAGTGATGAACAGCTCAGTGACTGGACTGAGAAGAAGCTCCAAATCACTTCCCAAAGCCAAGCGTGCACCAAAGAAAGGTTATGGTCACTGTTTGGTGGTCTACTGCCCATCTGGTCCACTATAGATTTCTGAATTCCAATGAAACAATTACAGTTTAGAAGTATGCTTGCTAAGTTGATGAGAAGCACTGAAAACCGCTATGCCTGCAAGCCAGTATTGGTCAACAGAATGATCACAATTCTTCTCCATTACAACGTGTTCAATGCTTCACACAAGCAGTTCTTCAAAAACTGAATGAATTGGGCTATGAAGTTTTGCCTCATGCACCATATTCACCTGACTTCTGACCAACCACCACTTCTTCAAGCATCTCAACACCTTTTTGCAGGGAAAACACCTCCACAACCAGCAGGAGGCAGAGAATGCTTCCAAGAGTTTGTCAAATCCTGAAATATGGATTTGTACACTATAGAAATAAACAACTTATTTGTAATCTCATTGGTCAAAAATGTGTTGACTGTAATAGTTCACATTTTGATTAATAAAGGTGTTTGAGTCTAGTTACAATGATTTAAAATTCACTGCCGGGAGCCAGCGTGAGGAATCCTGCCTGTGGCAAAGATCATGAGGAAGGAAGCCTGACATATGCAAAGATGTGATCTGGCTTCAGGGGTTCCCTCTGGATTTTCCTGAACATCTATCCCCCAAAACCAGAGTCTGCCTGCCTTATTGTAGTGTGCTTTCTACTCTTCTGACATTAACAGGGTCTGTCCCCCGCCGCCTTTCTCTGGAAAAAGTTAACTTAGAGCTCCAATTAGTCTCCTGCATATGAAAAGAATGTTTCAACTCAAATCCCTCTGATGGGTCTCTAACTTGCCTGACAGTTGGAGACTTTTACAACTTGTGATTGTTTACAGCCCCCAATCGTGAGAGGCACGAAGCTTAAAACATCTTAAAGACATAGAGCCATTTAGAGCTAAGAATTAGTTTGATTTTTGAGTCAATGACTGTTGCCAGGCCTCCATATTCTTTATCTTTTAGGCACCTGAAGGATATTAATCAATGTAATTGGGATATAGAAAAAGGAATATAGTAGTTTTTAATGTTAGCAACACTAGACCTTTTGAGTTAATTAATTTTCTCTGTTATAAATCACTGTACTCCTCTTTCTTTGTTATAAATTGTTCTGTCCTTGCTATGTAAGAATGTAACTTTATTTAGTGCTTTCTGAGAGTGGCACCAGATTTTGGAAAAGAACAACACAATTAAGGCAAATAAGTTCTCTGGTTGACAGACCCTTATCAGAAAAGGACCATAAAATGCTAATTGGCCTTCTGGCCATAAAATGATGTAAATCACCTAAGACTTGTGTATACAGCTAGGTATGCAGAGTAAAAGCCTGGTCTTGATAAGAGTCAGGGCTGCTGACACTGCATAATTTTGTATTGATCTCTATGTACAACCAAAAGTATAAAAAGCTTTCCCGGACAATAAAGGATGGGCCAGTCACTGGAAAGACTGGTTTCCCCCGTGTGGACTTTCTCTCTTTTTCCCTCTCCCTCCCTCTCCTTTTCAGGCTGAATTCCCATATGGAGCATGGAGGCTCTCCAAGTCTACTTACTTGCCTGGGCTTCTAAGACCCACGCGAGAGGGAGCCCAAGGCAGGGCAACCTCCACTATTCAAGCGGGCGCCTGTGGCCTAATGTAGACGGTGCAAACCTCTTGTCTCATGGTTTTATTAGCTTTCTGCATAAATCAAGTTATTCAGCCTCTTTTCTCCACTAAATTTTCCTACTACACTACTTTTTCCTAAAATCTCTTTATATTTCTAAATAAGTAAGTTTTTCCTCGCCACGCCATCCCCCCTTTGAATTACCCTGGATCCACCGGGGCTGGAGCCTGGCAATTCACCATCTGAAACTACCACTACTTTTGTATCAACCTAATATTATATATTGGCAGAGGCAATGGCACCCCCACTCCAGTACTCTTGCCTGGAAAAATACCATGAACGGAGGAGCCTGGTGGTCTGCAGTCCATGGAGTCGCTAAGAGTCGGACGCGACTGAGTGACTTCACTTTCACGTTTCACTTTTCACATTGGAGAAGGAAATGGCAACCCACTCCAGTGTTTTTGCCTGGAGAATCCCAGGGACAGAAGAGCCTAGTGGGCTGCCATCTCTGGGGTTGCACAGAGTCGGACATGACTGAAGCGACTTAGCAGCAGCAGCAGCAATATTATATGTTATTATTTTGCTACTGATAGTTACTGCTAAGTAAAAAGTCACAAGGGGGAAGGAGTGTCTTAAGTTAGTTAGGGTAGTGAGCCAAGACCTCTTCAAGGGAGGTCATTTAAATTGAGACTGAATGAATGAAAAAGATCAAACAAGAGAATTATAGACTAAAGGAAATACTAAGCAAAGCTTTTAGAGTTTGGGATGTTTTTTTTCTCTATCTTGCTCTCTGGGAATTGTTTGAGGCTGCCTGAGTGCCTCTACTGAGGTTCTCAGGTCCCTTTCTTACTCTCTCCTGCACCCTTCCACCTTGGTAATGCCTTCCCGTGCTGACACTAGGTTTGGTCATATGACTCGCTTTTGTCACTGGGACCTTAGCAAATATAGAGCAAGTGGAGGCTGAAAAAGGATTTCTGCATTTCCACTTTCACTCTGGGTCCTCTGCACTCACTGACAACATACCCATGCCAGTATGCTAGAGGATGAGAAATTCAGGGAGCAGAGGTTATAACCAAGAATAACATGTGACAAGGTCCAACCAAGATCATCAAAAACATCAATGACCAACTCCAAATCACAGACACACAGGTCAGTTCTGCTAAGCCCTAATTCTTATCAGTAGAACCACACAGCTACATGTAAACTCTTGACAAATAAGAATTGTTATGTCAAGCAACTATGTTCTAAGATGTTTAGGTATCAATAGCTAATACAATTAACTTTGTCTATACCTATTGATGGATGGATAGACAGATAGACTATGAGAGACAGACTATGAGATTAAGAATTTTTTTGTGAGAAGGAGAGTATTTTTCTGCTAAGAGAAGCCCTCAGATGTTTAGAAATCCAGTGCTGAGGTTTGACAGAAAAGAGCAAAATTTCTGTAAAGCAATTATCCTTCAATCAAAAATAATAAATGAAATAGCATCTTTTAAATTTATAGTTAATAATTCAATGAATTAAATATATGTTCTCAAGGCAAGATGAAAATGAAACTCAGGTTATGCAAACAAAGATGTTTCTTTAAGCCCTAGTTAGTTTTACAAAATGTATCTTATGGTCTTATTTTCTGGATATTGAAATTAGTCATATGTACCTTTACTACTTCCTTCATTTTGTATGAGGGATAAAAAGTTTTAGAAAATAATATATTCTAATTTCATCCAACTTGCAAAATGTATGCTATCTCTAGCAGTATTTGGTTTCTCCTCTTCTCCAGGAATCTTCATGCCCTGTCATGCTCAAAGAAAGACGGCTTCCTTTTATACATGCACAAACTGTGTTTAACTTACCCAGATTCCTTGGAAAACTAAAGAAACAGGGATTTTAAAGCTGGAAGCATAGACTAAATTTCTCTTGGACTTCTGCTTTCTGTTTAATTATTCTGATAAGGGCTGAGTAATTGAGCAGGGGGAAAATTAAACTAAAACAAATGACATGTAATAAATATGTGGGTTTCCCAAGTGGTGCTAGAGGTAAAGAACCTTCCTCCCAGTGCAGCAGATATGAGATGTGGGTTTGATCTCTAGGTTGGGAAAATCCCCTGGAGTAGGGTATGGAAACCCATTCTGGTACCTTGCTGAGAGAATCCCAGGGGCAGGGGAGCCTGGTGAGCTACAGTCCATGGGGTCACAAAGAGTCAGACACAACTGAAGCAATTTAGCATGTATGTATGCATGAATGTGGGATCTTAGTTCCCTGACCAGGGATCAAAATCATGTCCCTGCATTGGAAGATGGATTCTTAATCACTGGAACACCAAGGAAGTTTCAGTTATCATATGTTAAATGTAAAGGTACTTGGCTTCACCTATTTGCAATTACCTCCTTCTCCAAATCTTCATTGTCACAGACCCCAAATCTATATGTATAACAGCTTTCATGGCTTAGTTAACATTTCAGGCTTCTTTGGTAGCGCTAGTGGTAAGGAAACCACCTGCCAAAGCAGTAGACATAAGATATGTGGCTTTGATACCTGGGATGGGAAGATCCCCTGGAAGGGGGCGTGGCAACCTATTCCAGTATTCTGGCCTGGAGAATCCCATGGACAGGGGTGCCTGGAAGTCTACAGTCCATAGGAGCAAAGTTGGACACGACTGAAACGACTTAGCAGCATGCTTGCAATAAAATGTATAGATCTATGTCATTGACTGTGACTCATTGATTTTTAGGGACTTGTAGAACTTTGGGCCTGGAAGATAGCAGGTAATCAAAAAATGTTTGTTGGACAACTGACAAGTACCAGAGGCCAGTTTAAATATGTGGGCACTGCCAACATTAGTGTTTGGATTCCATATTTATCCCCCAAGTAACACTTAGATTATTGTTACAAATCTATGTGGTTCTATCACATTTTATCATGAAGAAATTTATAGCAGTTCCAAGTGATATGTTAAAGTAATTTTCACCCCCAAAGTCCAAGGAGGTATAATTTTCCTCATCATGTGCATCCTTTGATGAAGCTCACATCATTCTTGTCATGCAAAAGAGAAATGCTTTTGAAGACTGACTACTGCGAATTTGGCTCTCTTCTTTGATGTGGGTTAGTTTCACACAGCCTAATTGCCTTAAGAGCTGATGATCATGTTAGCAGTGGTAAATTGCTAAGCATGGGTATTATGTCTATACTTTTAAATCATGGTTTTGAAATGCTTTTGGATAACAAAGACAACTTAACAAGCAAAAACCCTCTCTCAGTACTAGATTAAATTCAAATGAGTACATATCTTATGAAAACTATATCTGAATGAAAATTATTCAAAAATCCACTTTGGTTAGGATTTTACATTTTTAAAGAGCATCCTATATACACACAAATCACAGTATGAAAAGAATCTTTCAAGAATGTATGGAGCCTTTCAGTATTACTCAGTAATAAAAAGGACATGTCACAACTAAAGATTGAAGATCCTACATGCAGCAACTAAGATTAATGCAGCCAAATAAATGAATAAATATTTTTTTAAAGAACCAATTACCAATTACAAAGCAACATGGATAAATTTTATAGACATTGCACCAAGGGGGAAAAATGGACTCCAAAGTATATATACTGTATGAATCCATTTATATAAAGTGTAGAAAAATCAGAATTAATTTTCAGTAGCTGAATTCAGAAAGGGGTTGCTTCTGAGGAAGAATTTAACTAGAAAGAAGCACAGGAGAGCTTTCTGTGGTGATGACAATGTTCTATGTCTTGTTTTGGGTGGCGTATAGATGGCTACATAGTCCTAGTCAACTATCAAAACTCATCAAGCTGAACATTTTGGACTATGTTTCATTCTATGTAAATTATACCCTAATAAAAAAATCAAGCACTCAAGATTAGGTTTTGTGTTTTAATTATAAAGACCAAATTTTGATGTGATAGCCAAAAAGAATGGTGTCAACTAGGGATCAGATATTATCCAAATACTCACAGCACTAAGTGGGCGGTGTATTCTACTGGGAATATTGCTCAATTTTGTACTGTGTAGTGAAATAGGAAAATTCACAGAAAAGTAATTGCGAAACTTAATAGAAAATCAATAAGCATGTAGACAGTATGGGTATGAACTTCTAACAGAGCAGACTGGCTCATTCTGTATATAAAACCCTAGAATGATTGTAGGCATTGTATGGATGCATACATGATCATATTAGTTCAGTTCAGTTCAGTCATTCAGTTGTGTCTGACTCTTTGAGACCCCCAAGGACTGCAGCACACCAGGCCTCCCTGTCCATCACCAACACCCAAAGTTTATTCAAACTCATGTCCATCGAGTTGAGACAGTGATGCCATCCAACTATCTTATCCTCTGTTGTCCCCTTCTCCTCTCACTTTAATCTTTCCCAGCATCAGTTCCTTTCAAATGAGTCATTTCTTCACATCAAGTGGCCAAAGTATTGGAGTTTCAGCTTCAGCATCAGTCCTTCCAAGGAATATTAGGGACTGATCTCCTTTAGGATGGACTGGTTAGATCTTCTTGCAGTCCAAGGGACTCTCAAGAGTCCTCACACTACAGTTCAAAAGCATCAATTCTTTGGTGCTCAGCTTTCTTTAGTCTAACTCTCACATCCACACATGACCACAGGAAAAACCATAGCCGTGACTAGATGGACCTTTGTTGGCAAGTAATGTCTCTGCTTTTTAATGTGATGTCTAGGTTGGTCATAACTTTTCTTCCAAGGAGCAAATGTCTTTTTTTTTTAAATTTTATTTTTACTTTATTTTACTTTACAATACCGTATTGGTTTTGCCATACATTGACATGAATCCTCCACCGGTGTATACAAGCTCCCAGTCCTGAATCCCCCTCCCACCTCCCACCCCATATCATCTCTCTGGATCATCCCCGTGCACCAGCCCCAAGCATCCTGTATTCTGTATCGAACATAGGCTGGCACTTCATTTCTTACATGATAGTATACATGTTTCAATGCCATTCTCCCAAATCATCCCACCCTTGCCCTCTCCCTCAGAATCCAAAAGTCAGTTCTATACCTCTGTGTCTCTTTTGCTGTCTCTCATACAGGGTCATCATTACCATCATTCTAAATTCCATATATATGTGTCAGTATACTGTATTGGTGTTTTTCTTTCTGGCTTACTTCACTCTGTATAATTGGTGCCAGTTTCATCCATCTCATTAGAACTGATTCAAATGTATTCTTTTTAAGGGCTGGGTAATACTCCACTGTGTATATGTACCACAGCTTTCTTATCCATTCATCTGCTGATGGACATCTAGGTTGTTTCCATGTCCTGGCTATTATAAACAGCGCTGCAATGAACATTGGGGTACATGTGTCTCTTTCAATTCTGGTTTCCTCAGTGTGTATTCCCAGCAGTGGGATTGCTGGGTCATAAGGCAGTTCTATTTGCAGTTTTTAAAGGAATCTCCACACTCTTCTCCATAGTGGCTGTAATAGTTTGCATTCCCACCAACAGTGTAGGGTTCCCTTTTCTCCACACCCTCTCCAGCATTTATTGCTTGTAGACTTTTGGATCGCAGCCATTCTGACTGGTGTGAAATGGTACTTCATTGTGGTCTTGATTTGCATTTCTCTGATAGTGAGTGATGTTGAGCATCTTTTCATGTGTTTGTTAGCAATCCGTATGTCTTCTTTTGGAGAAATGTCTGTTTAGTTCTTTGGCCCATTTTTTGATTGGGTTGTTTATTTTTCTGAAGTTGAGCTGCATAAGTTGCTTGTATATTTTTGAGATGAGTTGTTTGTCAGTTGCTTCATTTGCTATTGTTTTCTCCCATTCAGAAGGCTGTCTTTTCACCTTGCTTATAGTTTCCTTTGTTGTGTAGAAGCTTTTAATTTTAATTAGATCCCATTTGTTTATTTTTGCTTTTATTTCCAGTATTCTGGGAGGTGGATCATAGAGGATCCTGCTATGATTTATGTCAGAGAGTGTTTTGCCTATGTGCTCCTCAAGGAGTTTTATAGTTTCTGGTCTTAGTTTAGATTTTTAATCCATTTTGAGTTTATTTTTGTGTGTGGTGTTAGAAAGTGATCTATTTCATTCTTCTACAAGTGGTTGATCAGTTTTTGCAAATGTCTTTAAATTTCATGGCTGCACTCACCATCTGCAGTGATTTTGGAGCCCACAAAATAAAGTCTGTCATTGTTCCCACTGTTTCCCCATCTATTTCCCATGAAGTTATGGGACCAGATGCTGTGATCTTAGTTTTCTGAATATTGAGTTTTAAGTCAACTTTTTCACTCTCCTCTTTCACTTCCATCAAGAGATTCTTTAATTCTTCTTCCCTTGCTGCCATAAGGGTGGTGTCATCTGCGTATCTGAGGTTATTGATATTTCACCTGGCAATCTTGATTCCAGCCTGTGCCTCATCCAGCCCACTGTTTCTCATGATGTATTCTGCATATAAGTTAAATTAGCAGGGTGACAATATACAGCCTTGATGTACTCCTTTCCCAATTTGTAACCAGTCTGTTGTTCCATATCCGGTTCTAACTGTTGCTTCCTGACCTGCATACAGATTTCTCAGGGAGGCAGGTCACGTGGTCTGGTGTTCCCATCTCTTGAAGAATTTTCCAGTTTGTTGTGATCCACACAGTCAAAGGCTTTGGCATAATCAATACAGCAGAAATAAATGATTTTCTGGAACTCTCTTGCTTTTTTTGATGATCCAACAGATGTTGGCAATTTGATCTCTGGTTCCTCTGCATTTTTAAATCCATCTTGAACATCTGGAAGTTCATGGCTCAAGTACTGTTGAAGCCTGGCTTGGAGAATGTTGAGCATTACTTTAGTAGTGTGTGAGATGAGCGCAATTGTGCAGTAGTTTGAACATTCTTTGGCATTGCCTTTCTTTGGGATTGGAATGAAAACTGAGTTCTTCCAGTCCTGGGGCCACTGCTGAGTTTTCCAAATTTGGTGGCATATTGAGTACAAGACTTTCACAGCATCATCTTTCAGGATTTGAAACAGCTCAACTGGAATTCCATCACCTCCACTAGCTTTGTTTGTAGTGATGCCTTCTAAGGCCCACTTGACTTGACATTCCAGGATGTCTGGCTCTAGGTGAGTGATCACATGATCATGATTATCTGTGTCATGAAGATCTTTTTGTATAGTTCTTCTCTGTATTCCTTTCACCTCCTCTTAATATCCTCTGCTTCTCTTAGGTCCACACCTAAGAGCTCAGTGTCCTTACCTAGGTCCATACCTCAGGGCTGAATGTCCTTTATTGAGCCCATCTTTGCCTGGAAATGTTCCCTTGGTAACTCTAATTTTCTTTAAGACATCTCTAGTCTTTCCCATTCTGTTGTTTTCCTCTATTTCTTTGCATTGATCACTGAGCAAGGCTTTCTTATCTCTCCTTGCTATTCTTTGAAATTCTGCATTCAAATGGGTATATCTTTCCTTTTCTGCTTTGCTCTTCACTTCACTTCTTTTCACAGCTATTTGTAAGCCCTCCTCAGACAACAGTTTTGCCTTTTTGCATTTCTTTTTCTTGAGGATGGTCTTGTTCCCTGTCTCCTGTACAATGTCACGAACCTTCTTCCACAGTTCTTCAGGCACTCTATCATATCTAATCCCTTGAATCTATTTGTCACTTCCACTATATAATTATAAGGAATTTGATGAAGGTCATACTTTATTGGTCTAGTGATGCTCCCTACTTTCTTAAATTTAAGTCTGAACCTGCCACTAAGAAGTTCATGATCTGAGCCACAGTCAGCTCCCAGTCTTGTTTTTGCTGACTGTATAGAGCTTCTCCATCTTTGGCTGCAAAGAATATAATCAATCTGATTTTGGTATTGACCATCTGGTGATGTCCATTTGTAGAGTCTTTTATTGTGCTGTTGGAAGAGGGTGTTTGGTTTGACCAATGCGTTTTGTTGGCAAAACTCTGTTAGCTTTGCCCTGCTTCATTCTGTACTCCAAGGCCAGATTTGCCTATAACACAACTAAGGGAATGCTTGCCCCAAATGTCAGTAGTGCCACCCTGGTATGAATCAAAATTTAAAGAGATGCAAACACTTCACTGTAATTTGTACAGTCTTTGTGGCTGACAATAAAAATCCAATTGCATATTTTGCTGTATTATAAAGTGAAAAATACAGAGCTTATCTCTGTTACTTACATTTCTGAGCAGTTTTTCATAGCATTGCTCTTCTATCTTTAAGTGCTTACCTAGAACTAATCAGGAAGAACACTTTTAGGGGTCTCCTTAGTGCCTTCAAGTTGGTCTGGACTTAACTGGTCTTTTTCTCCACCAGTCAAAGGCCAGAATCACTAACCTCATCTTGTTACGTTAGTCTCTCAGTCATGTCTGATTCTTTGTGGCCCCGTGGAATCTAGCCTGCCAGGCTCTGCCATCCATGGGATTTTCCAGGTAAGAATACTGGAGTGGGTTGCCATTTCCTTCTCCAGGCAATCTTCCTGACTCAGGGATCAAACCCAGGTCTCCCACATTGTAGGCAATCTCCTTACCATCTGAGCTATGAGGGAAGCCCTCTTTTTAATGTTAGTCTCTCAGTCATGTCTTGACATGACCGGTCTTTATTTTTCTCAGCCAGCCAAAGGTCAGAAGCACCAACCTCATTACATAATTCTAAAATGACAATCCACTCCAGGACTATTGCCTGGAAAATCCCATGGACAGAGGAGCCTGGTAGGCTACAGTCCATTGGGTCACAAAGAGTCGGACACGACTGAGCAATTTCACTTTCACTTTCAAAGCAAAAGGAAAACCTTCAACCACATTCTGAAAATATTGAAGCAATTATGGTTCAAATTCCTAATTTCACTGCCATTAGACCTATATATTAAAGTAAATCATAATTCTTTATTTGAGTATTTTTCTGGGAGATGTAGGGCAACACCACTCTGCCTATAAGACCAGTAACATATGTACATTGTTTGGGATGATAGATCTGAGTTAGCATTTCCATCAGGTTTCATTGTTCTAAACACAAAACAAAACAACGACAACAACCAATTGAACCACTTCACAGAAAATTAAGCAATGATTAATTAAAAAAATTAAGGAATGGGTTAACACTTCAGAACAAAATGCACTTAAGGCTGCTTGCCAGTATCATTTATTACTTTTAAAAGAAAAATTTTGAAAAACTCATTTTATTGGAACTTCACTAATTAGAAAACTAATTTGCAAAAACACTTATCAGTTCAAAGATACAGTGCATAGGCAAGACTGCACATTTAGAGTGCCTTGGATTTTTAAAAATATGAATCTTTTCAAGTTTTCTATAAAGGTGATCTACTCATTCACTTGTAAGCTCACTCTTACCAGTTACTGCTACATAAGAATACGTGAACCGCCAACTTCCAGATGTTCAAGCTGGTTTGAGACAAGGCAGAGGAACCAGAGATCAAATGGCCAACATCCACTGGATCATTGAAAAAGCAAGAAAGTTCCAGAAAAACATCTATTTCTGCTTTATTGACTATGCCAAAGCCTGTGACTGTTTGGTCACAATAAGCTGTGGAAAATTCTGAAAGAGATGGGAATGAATACCAGACCACCTGACCTGCCTCTTGAGAACCCTATATGCAGGTCAGGAAGCAACAGTTAGAACTGCACATGGAACAACAGACTGGTTCCAAATAGGAAAAGGAGTACGTCAAGGCTGTATATTGTCACCCTGCTTATTTAACTTATATGCAGAGTACATCATGAGAAACGCTGGGCTGGAAGAAGCACAGTTGGAATCAAGATTGCCAAGAGAAATATCAATAACCTCAGATATGCAGATGACACCACCCTTATGGCAGAAAGTGAAGAGGAACTAAAAAGCCTCTTGATGAGAGTGAAAGAGGAGAGTGAAAAAGTAGGCTTAAAGCTCAACATTCAGAAAACGAAGATCACAGCATCTGGTCCCATCACTTCATGGGAAATAGATGGGAAAACAGTGGAAACAGTGTCAGACTTTATTTTGGGGGGCTCCAGAATCACTGCAGATGGTGACTGCAGCCATGAAATTAAAAGACGCTTACTCCTTGGAAGAAAAGTTATGACCAACCTAGACAGCATATTCAAAAGCAGAGACATTACTTTGCCAACAAAAGTCCGTGTAGTCAAGGCTATGGTTTTTCAGTAGTCATGTATGAATATGAGAGTTGGACTGTGAAGAAAGCTGAGCACTAAAGAGTTGATGCTTTTGAGCTGTGGTGTTGGAGAAGACTCCTGAGAGTCCCTTGGACTGCAAGGAGATCCAACCAGTCCAGTCTAAAGGAGATCAGCCCTGGGATTTTTTGGAAGAAATGATACCAAAGCTGAAACTCCAGTACTTTTTCCACCTCATGTGAAGAGTTGACTCATTGGAAAAGACTTTGATGCTGGGAGCGATTGGGGGCAGGAGGAGAAGGGGACGACAAAGGATGAGGTGGCTGGATGGCATCACTGACTTGTTGGATGTGATTCTGAGTGAACTCCAGGAATTGGTGATGGACAGGGAGGCCTGGCATGCTGCGATTCATAGGATCACAAAGAGTCGGACACGACCGAGCGACTGAACTGAACTGAACAAAAATCAGATTGTTAGTTTAAAAATTTTTTGCATTTTATATAAAAGAGATGAATTGTTTGATTTGTTCACTCAAAAAATAGTCATATGCCAAGCATCACTGTAGTCTTCTTAAATACAAATATAAATAAAGTATGGAATTGATCTCAAAGGGTTTTCAGACACTGCAGTTGTGTTTCTTGTTAGTCTAGTTACCTGACTAGTTACATAAGATTGTGATTATGTATGATCATTATTAAATTAAAATTAAATATTTAAAAGCATAAAATGCTGTAATGTTTGAGCAAGTATAGAAAAAAATAACTAATGGAACAGAGTTCAGAAACAGATTCATGATTTCCAAGTCTTCTGTAAATGTGTTATTCCATTCAGTTCAGTCGCTCAGTCGTGTCGTTCACTCAGACTCACATCCATCGAGTCAGTGATGCCATCCAGCCATCTCATCCTCGGTCGTCCCCTTCTCCTCCTGCCCCCAATCCCTCCCAGCATCAGTTTCTTTTCCAATGAGTCAACTCCTCGCATGGGGTGGCCAAAGTACTGGAGTTCAGCTTTAGCATCATTCCTTCCAAAGAAATCCCAGGACCGATCTCCTTCAGAATGGACTGGTTGGATCTCCTTGCAGTCCCAGGGACTCTCAAGAGTCTTCTCCAACACCGCAGTTCAAAAGCATCAATTCTGCGCTTAGCCTTCTTCACAGTCCAACTCTCACATCCATACATGACCACAGGAAAAACCATAGCCTTGACTAGACGGACCTTCGTCGGCAAAGTAATGTCTCTGCTTTTGAATATGCTGTCTAGGTTGGTCATAACTTTCCTTCCAAGGAGTAAGTGTCTTTTAATTTCATGGCTGCAGTCACCATCTGCAGTGATTTTGGAGCCCCCAAAATGAAGTCTGACACTGTTTCCACTGTTTCCCCATCTATTTCCCAAGAAGTGATGGGACCTGATGCCATGATCTTGGTTTTCTGAATGTTGAGCTTTAAGCCAGTCGTGTCCAACTCTGCAACCCCAAGGACTGCAGCATGCCAGGCTTCCCTGTCCATCCCAACTCCTGGAGCCTTCTCAAACTCATGTCCATCGCATCAGTGATGCCATCCAACCATCTTCTCCTCTGTTGTCCCCTTTTCCTCCTGCCTTCAATCTTTTCCAGCACCAGGGTCTTTTCAAATGAGTCATATGCATCAGGTGACCAAAGTATTGGAGTTTCAGCTTCACCATCAGTCTTGCCAATGAATATTCAGGACTAATTTCCTTTAACATGGACTGGTTGGATCTTCTTGCTGTCCAAGGGCCTCTCAAGAGTCTTTTCCAACACCACAGTTTAAAAGCATCAATTCTTTCACACTCAGCTTTCTTTATAGTCCAACTCTCACATCCATACATGACTACTGGAGAAACCATAGCTTTGACTAGACAGACCTTTGTTGGTAAATTAATGTCTCTGCTTTTTAACATGCTGTCTAGGTTGGTTATAACTTTTCTTTCAAGGAGCAAGCGTCTTTTAATTTCATGGCTGCAGTCACAGTCTGCAGTGATTTTGGAGCCCCCCAAAATAAAGTCTGCATCTGTTTCCACAGTTTCCCCATCTATTTGCCATGAAGTGATGGAACTGAATGTCATGATCTTAGTTTTCTGAATGCTGAGTTTTAAGCCAACTTTTTCACTCTCCTTTTTCACTTTCATCAAGAGGCTCTTTAGTTCTTTGCTTTCTGACGTAAGGGTGGTGTCATCTGTGTATCTGAGGTTATTGATATGTGTTATTGCTTTCATTATTTAAAAAATTAAAAAATCATTAAAAAAGAGAAACAGATTCACAGTAAATAAGAAAGTATTATACTTTAGAAGTGACATTTCAATTCACTGGGGGAAAAATTAGACTATTAAATAAATTATTGTGGAACCAATATTCCATTCATTTTGGAAAATAAGGTAAAATTAGTTTCCTATATATACCATAGAGTATAAAATCTAGGTGGAATGAATTTCTAGAAGTATAAGGAAATAAAGCAGAATATGCTTCAGGTTAGGAAGTTCTCCCTGTGCAAGACTCCAAACTCAAAATTCACAGAAGTAAAGATAGCCAGATTTGGTTTTATGAAAATGTTTTTAATCTTCCATAAATATAAACTTACAAGATGTTGCCAGACTGGAAGAAAATATAGAACATACAGAAAAATTAAAAGCAAATACTATTTCTGAATATTCAGGTTTTAGTTGCAGACAATGCATCCACACAGGCTAGTTTAGGCTGAAAAAGAAATCTAATATGTGGAGCAGGATATAAACAAACTCAGTTAGGGACTAGAAGAGTAGACGCTATTTCCAGGGGGCACCAGCATCATGGTGGAGTGAGATGCACCCTTTGTCCCTCTCCTTCAGTCTACAACCAGTAAAATATCCACAGCTAAAAACATGCCTCTGCCCTACATACCAGGATGCTGGAGAGTTCCTCAAATCTGTGTTTCTGAAGGCTGGTGGGCTGGAACAGACAGGAGGCTGAATCAGGGGGGACAGTGAAGGCCGTGCCTTTAATTCTGGATTCCCCAGCTGCAGCTTGTGGCCCCAGAGAACGTGGAAGCAGAGGGGCAGTGGTCACGTGCCTCTTCTTGCGGCCACAGGCAACCAGGCGGCACCGGCAGTGGACCTGCCGCGCTCTCCCTCGTCACATGGGCACCCGTTAGTCAGGCCCCTCGACCTCTGCCCACAGCAGCAGAATCCACGCACCTGAGACACCAGGCATGGCAGAGGTGGCCACAGGGCCCTGGTTGCCCCTGCATCCTGCATTGCCCCCTGCAGTGGTGGAGGCTGTGACTCAGGAGACCCTGAGCTGGCAGAAAAGTCCACTATTCTGGTGCCCCAGGCACCACTGAGGCTGGACAGTCAGCAGCAGGGTTTCAGTAACGCTGGAGGCACAAGCAGTGATAACGAGGGTAGAGTTGGTAGACAGAGGTGGTAGAGGGTGGAAAATGTGAACTTGCAAGCATAACCAGAGGGCTCTCGGGTAAGAGAAGCCAAAAACCTGTGCTACAGCGCCACCTACTGTAAAACAAAAGAAAGGCCTCTAGTTTCTAACCTGTTTGAGCCATCAGAGAAGACTGTTAAACCTGTAGAAACAAGTTTTTAAAAACTTAAAAAGTTTTGCCTAAAGAAGAAAGATATTTGCTACTTGAAACGCACCAGTAAAAGAAAAACTCAACAAACAACATGAAAGATCACAGTGATTCTGTAACACAAAAGAAAATGGCAATTCTCCAGAAACCAAAGTTAAAGGCATGGAATATTGCAGTCTGATAGAGAATTCAAAATAGGTGTCGTGGAGAAACTCAATGAGAGAAACTTGTAGTTATACAGGCCTACCTCAGGAAAAGAAAATTCTTGAATAAACAGCCTTTCACCTAAAATAACTAGAAAAAGAACAAAGCCTGAAAAGAGTAGAAGGAAGAAAATAATGAAAATCGTAGTGAAATAAATGAAATAGAAAAGATCCATCAAAGTACGAGCTGGCTCTTTGAAAGGATAAACTGACAAACCTTTAGTTAGACTAACAGAAAAAGAGAAGGCTCTCTTACTTAGAGTAATCAAAAATTTCCCCAAAAAAGAAAACAAAACATACAAAGGAGACTTAATGATTATCCTTCTCAAATTCTTCCAGAATTTGAAGAGGAAGGAATGCTTCCAAATTCATTTTATGAAGCCAACATTACCTTCACATCAAAACCAGACAAAGATAAGACAGCAAAGGAAAATTAAAAGCCAATATCTCTGATGAATATAAATGCAACCCTCCTCCCCACCCCCTGGAGAAGGAAATAGCAACCCATTCCAGTATTCTTGCCTAGAGAATCCCATGGACAGAGGAACCCAGCAGGCTACAGTTCACGGGGTCGCAAGAGTCAGACATGACTTAGTGACTAAACCACCAATATCACCACCCCCACCAACAGACTACAACAACACATTAAAAGACTCATACACCATGATCAAGTGAGATTTATTGCAGGACTACAAAGATGGTTCAACATCCACAAATCTACATGATACACTACATCAACAAAATGAAGAATAAAAATAATATGATCATCTTAGAAATAGTATTTGACAAAATTCAACACAATTTAAAAAAACTCTCGATAAAATGGATATAAAAATAATGTACTTCAACATAATACATTATTCTCATGATAAAAGCTGAAACCTATCCCTCCAAAATCAGGAACAAGACAAGGATGCCCACTCACCACTCTTATCCAATCTAGTATTGGAAGTTTTAGCCAGAGCAATTAGGCAAGAAAAAGACATAAAAGGCATCCAAATTGCAAAGAAAAAAAGCAAAATTTTCATTATTCGTGGATAACATTGTATGGAAAACTTCAAAGACTCCACAAAAACTACTAGAAATAATAAGCAACTATGGTAAAGATACATTATAAAATACATATACAAACACTTGTTGCATTTATATATGCTGACAATGAGCTAGCAGAAAGAGATATTAAGAAAACAATCCTATTTATAATTGTCATTTAAAGAAAAAGTACCTAGGAATAAATTTATCCAAGGGGATGAAAGACCTATGACCTATACACTGAAACTGTAACATATTGTTGAAAGAAACTGAAGCTGACACAAACAGTGGAAAATATTCCATGATCATAGAGTGGAAGGCATAATATTGTTAGAATGTCCATATTACCTAAACCAATCGACATATCAATAAAATCCCTATTAAAATCTCAAGGACTTTTTTTTTTCACAGAAATAGAACAAACAAAAATCTAAAATTTATACATAACCACAGGAAATCTGGCTAAAGCAATATTGAGGAAAAAATTCGATGGACAGAGGAGCCTGTTGGGCTGTAGTCCATAGGGTCACAAAGAGTTGGACACAACTGAGCACACACTCACTACAGTAATCAAAAGAATATTAAGTTGGGATAAAAACAGATTCACAAATCAATGGAACAGAGTTGAGAGCCCAGAGGTAAACCCACACATATATGGACAAGAAATTTACAATAAAGGAGCAAAGAACATACAGTAGAGAAAAAAAGTCTTTTCAAATAAATGGTGTTGGGAAAGCTGGACAACTACATGCAAAAAAAATGAAACAAGATCCCCATCTCACACTACACAGAAAAATCAACTAAAAATGGATTAAAGAGTTGAAACATAAAATCTTAGAAGAAAATGTAGGGAGTGAGTTCTTTGCCATCACTGTTAGCAATATCCTTCTAGATGTGTCTCGTCAGGCAAGGAAACAAAAGCAGAAATAAAGAAATGGTACTGCATCAAAGTAAAATGCTTCTGCACTGTAAAGGAAAGCATCAACAAAATGAATTTCTTGAGTAATTTGGAAAGAACTACCATATGATCTGGCAATCCCACGTCTGGGTATTTATCCAAAACAAATATGAAAATACTAATCTGAAAAGATACATGCACCCCCTATGTTCACTGCAGCATTATTTACAACTGTCGAGACACGGAACAGGACTTCCCTGGAGGCACAGTGGGTAAGAAGCCGGCTTCAGTGCAGGGGATGCAGGCTTCATCCCTGGTCCAAGACGACGCCATGTGCCATGCAGCGACAACTTACGCACCACAGCTGCTCAGGCCACACTCTGGAGGCCACACTCTGGAGCCCACATGCGGCAGCTACTGAGGTGTGTCTGCCCAGAGCCTGTGCTCCACAAGAGAAGTCTCTGCAGTGAGGAGCCCACGCACCACAACAAGAAGAAGTGGACCCTGCTTGCCGCAGCGAGAGGAAGCCTGCACAAAGTAATGAAGACCCAGCACAGCCAAAAATGAATCAAATAAATCAATAAGCAATTATTTTAAAGATATGGAGACAAACTAATGCCTGTCAACAGATGAATCGATGAAGAGGATGTAGTACATATACACAGTGGAATACCACTCAGCCGTAAAAATGATGAAATCTTAGAATTTGAGACAACATGGATGGACTTTGAGGGTATTATAATAAGTAAAACAAGTCAGATGGAGAAAAGCAGATGCCATATGATTTCACGTACATGTGGAATCTAAAAAGCAAAGGAACAAACAATAACAACAACCTAACAGGTAGATACAGAGGACAGAGTGGTTATTACCATAGGAGAAAGGTCACTGGGGAGGGGGAAATGAGTAGAAGGGGATCAAATGTATGGTAATGGATGGAAACTGTCTATATAAAAATATAATACAATGTACACATTAAAGACACAATGTTATAATGCAAAGTTACCTCAATAAAGAACAAACTAAAAAAAATTATGTCCAGGTTCAATACTTCTCTCCCCTAGGTATAGTCTGGAAAGCTGCCTCTGTGCAGAAAGGTAACAAACTGAATATTTTGCTACTGAAGACAGAAATCCATGCTAAATGAAAATAATTGACTTCATTAAAAAAGGAAGCAGATGAATCCAAAAAAATGCATGCAGATTAGACAGGTAAACCACAGCCACTGATTCCAAAACCATTCCACCTCCACAAGTGACATCTGTGAAATGTGTTCTGGGCCCTGCCTCCTCTTTTATGGACAATGTACCCTGTAAGTACATCTGATCAGTGGCTCCTAAATGATGGTCAGTACTCAAGTTTCAGAAAAACCTGGGAAATCTAGTGTTTATCTTCCCCTTTTGCATGCAGAAAGTGGGTTGTGATGAAAGTTGAGTCAACTGACCACAATCTCTAATATGCAAAGAGTTCCTATGAATCAATAAGGAAAGAATGATGAACTGATTACCAAAAATAATTCAGAGAAAATAAAATTTTAAAAATTTATATGCTATAATAGAATGTTCTTCATTAGCAATCAGGGGAGAACATTATATAGTTAAATTTTGTATAGTTAGAGCTGAAGTTCAAATTGGCTGAAATAATAAATTATCTCTAATATATGCAGCAAGAAAAAGCTCTCATTGACCTATTGACCTGTATTGGGAAAGTAAGATTATTCAGATTTCCTGCCCTTTTTAAATTATTTTCAATTAATACTTACAATCCTTTGACCAAATAGCCCTTGATCTAGTAATCTGCCCTTCAGGAATACCTAAACTTGAACAAAGAGATATGCATAAAGAGCTTATTGCATCAAACAATTAGAAATAACTTAAGCATTCATTGAAAAGGCAGTATTTAAATTGTACAATCATGTTATGGAATTTTATGCACATTTTTTGACAACTATATTATAAAGACTGACGTGATAAAGGTCCGTGAACATTAGTAAATGTAAAAGCAAGTTGCAGAACTATAGTGAGATATTGTTTTTGAAAAATAAAACATGCATGTAGCCTATCTATCCCCATATCTCTACAAAAAAATCTCAATAATGTCTACACTGGTGATTTGGTGTGTATGTGTTCATGTGTGTGAAAGGTTCTGGAAGAAAGCACCTTACCTTGTCACCAATGGTTACTTCAGGATAGTGGGGTTGGAGAGGAGACTTTGATTTTTACTCTGCATGTTTTTATATTGTTGGAATATTTTACAAGTTGCAGTGCTCTTGTAAGTGAAAAAATGCATGATGTACCAAAGAAAATTCTGCTAGATTGGTCCCTAAAACCCTCATTCCAAATGCTGTCAGCAATAATTTTCAAGATGATCATCACAGAATATTCTTGAGGCCTAAAAATTTGCCTATGAAATCTTCTGAGATTTGTCTGTCTGATAATCATCAAAACTTTCCAGTTAGTTAACCTCAGTACCATTCCTAGGGCCTGCCCACTCCACACACAGCCTTTGCCTATTATAACACTCTGTCTCCAGTTTGCAATGGATGTTACTGAATGATGCTACTGCTAAATATCAGCCTAACAAAATAGGCTCAGAACCTTACCAAACAGAGCTAAAATACAAGTCCTAGGATAATGTGCATTTATTTTGGCCACTCCTTGGCTCAAAAGAAACTGCTAAACTTTTAAAATTAGTAGTAAAAATGGCTAATAAGGCTGTACTTATTTTTGCTTTATATAAATTGTCTGATTTCCCTCTAGCTCTCTTTGTGTGATTTTTGGCCCTCAGAATTTAATGAGAATAAAAATCATATGATGCAATGTTGGGGCCATTTTCTCCTTCAAGTTACCAAATCCAGATGTCCCCGGAAAATGATATTGCCTCTTAGCATTACAGGAAAGCATCTCACCAAAGCTCATGAGAACATACTTTCAAAGAGCAATAGCCAGCTTTGCTTTGCACAGATCTTTGCTCTGAAGCTAGTTAGAAGAGCTATTCAAACCATTTAGAGTTTGAGATATACTGGGTAATTTCTAGCTCATATTATAAGCCCAGAATAAGAACACTATTAATAAATTAATCTCTAAACTAGGGGGAATACAAAAATTATGCTGATTAGAGACAGATAATTATCATAACAAATAAAGAGTTAAAAATTGAAAACATCCTATCTTTCCAAATAAGATTTCATTCTGTCACCTGGAATTCTTCAATATAAATAAACATATCCTCTAGAAATAAATGTTAGCTGAAATATGTATTTTTTCCCCTTTGCAACTGATGGTTGTCTCGGGCTAAGAAAACTCAAACCACTTCAACTTCTTAATTCTCTTCCTCTCACTTTTATTCTTTTATCATTTGGAGGAAATCTCAATGTAAAACAAGTCTTCATTCCCAAAGTCTCAAATTTTGTCTCTTCGAATTCTGATTTTGAAGCAAGTTTCCCATGTAATCTTTGCCAACTGAGGTCTCCAAATCAAGACAATTTTGAATTATAAATGTGGAAAGAAGCAGTTAGTTGGGGATCCTCAGTGTCACAGAGACCGTCTGGAGAAAGGCTTCAGACAAAGGGGCTGGCAAGGGAGAAGGCCAAGGGTCCTGCAGCCCTGGCTTCTGTTAACATCAATAACCATCGCAGTCATGTGTGTCTTGTTCAAGCCCCAGTGGCTACCTTTCTATCACCAGAATAAAAGACTGACTTTCTACCCACTTTTCTCCTTTTTCCCCATATACTAATTTCCATCCTTCATTTAGAACCAGTTTAAATTCAACCAATAGTTTTACAATTCCTTAGTCTTTCCTGGTCTGGAAATCTCTTCTTGCTTTGTCAATACGTATCCATAACCTTCAAGAAATTTTCAGTGCATGTTTGCTTATGTCATTGATAATTTTATAAAAATAGTATCTGCTTTCCAAAAGTATATCAATAACTCTTTCAAGCTAAGGGCCCAGTTCTAATACATTTTTTCCATTAAAAGTTAAGGCATAATTCTCCCTCTTTTGTGTACGGTTCTTCAAGTTTTCACAGGTGTATATAGTCATGTAGCCACCATCAGGGTCAAGAAGTAGGTCCTTCAAAAATTCCTCTATCCCCTTTCTAGTCAACCGCTACACACATCCCCAGCTCCTAGCAGACATGGATCTATTTTCTGTCCATAGGTTTATTTTTGCAAATGTGTCACATAAATGGAATCCTATCTTCTGATCTGGCCTCTTTAACTTAATATGTTAAAGATGCATCTATGTTGTTGCATGTTTCAACAGTTCATTCCTTTTATTGATGGATAGTCTTCCATTCTATGGATATACTGCAGATTGTTTATCAGCACTCCAGGTGATGGATATTTGAGTTCTTTTCAGTCTGGGATGACTATGAGTTTAATATCTTCTGAACATCCAAGTACAGGTTTTTGTGAATACAGGTTTTCATTTCATTTGGGTAAATACATATGAGTGGGATGTTAGGTATGTTTGACTTCTAAATATTTTCTGTTGTACCCCACCTCCTTGCATGCTGCTTTATATAACAGACTTTGGTTGGGCTCCCTTTGCTTAATGATCTGGGTAAAATTTGTTCACGGTCACAAACTGTTCATAATTCTCTCCTAATGTCAATATGCTTTGGGGAATTTCACTTTAATGGGTACCACTGCATCTGATTTCTGGGTCCTTTAGTGATGCTCTTCCCACCACTAATAACCTTGATTCAAAATTTGCAACACCTTCAAATTAATTATATAGTGTCCAGTTACATAAATGCATGACTAAGTATTATAGATTTTACTGAAAGTTCATAGGGACCATAAGTTGTGAGGGTGAAAGCGTTACATTTTACAACCCACAGAAAATGACTAAAAATTACATCTTAAACAACCCTGTCCTTTTTGGAATCCCAACTTGGACACTCATCATTCTTTTTTCTATTCTTGCCCTTACAGAAGCTAGTCTTTTTTTTTTTCATGGTAGCAAGTGAATAGAATATATTAAAGAGAAGAAAAATACAAAGCTCTCTGCATAGACACTGAGAGAGGTAAAGAGTCCCCAGAAGCTAGTCTTGTTAACTTCTCTCTAAAGCCTAAAACAAATTTCCTCCTTCCATATACAGGGCAACTCATCTCTTCCTGGCTGCTACTTCCAATGGTGCATACGTAAACTTAGAAGAGCAAAACAAATGCTTTCCTGTTGAGATTATTTTCCCTACCTAGAATATGACAGTTTCTTCTTAAAAATGCTATTTTTAGTCAAGTTCTAATTTTTTGAAAGCTGATGATTCTTATATGGTTGTTGTTATTCAGTTGCTGAGTCATGTCTGACTCTTTGCAACTCCATGGACTATAGCATGCCAGGCTCCCTTTCCTCTACTGTCTCCCAGTGTTTGCTCAAATTCATGTCCATTGAGTCACTGGTACTATTTAACCATCTCATCCTCTGTCACCCACTTCTCCTATTGCCTTCAGTCTTTCCTAGCATCAAGGTTTTTTCCAATGAGTCAGCTCTTTGCATCAGGTGGCCCAGGTATTGGAGCTTCAGCTTATGTCCTTCCAATGAATATTCATGGTTGATTTCCTTTAGGATTGAATGGATTGATCTCTTTGCTGTCCAAGGGACTCTCAAGAGTCTTCTCCAGCACCACAATTAAAAACCACCAATTTTTTTAGCATGGTTCAGCTGTCATATGGAGTTGGCCCAGCTTCATGATCCATAAAGCCCAGCTCTCATATCTGTACATGACTACTGGAAACCCATAGCTTTGCCTATATGGACCTTGTCAGCAAAGTGATGTCTGTGTTTTTCAGTATGTTGTCTAGGTTTGTCATAACTTTCCTTCAAGGAGCAAATGTCTTTTAATTACATGGCTGCAATCACTGTCCACGGTGATTCTGGAGCCTGAGAAAAGAAAATCTGTCACTGCTTCCACTTTTTCCCCTTCTATTTGAAAGGTGAAGAATTAGGGATATTTGTGTAATCAATCTACCATGCTTACAAAGTCAGAATATTCCATTAATTAGAAGATCTAATTTTTCTATAATTTAAAATCAGCAAAATTTTACCTTTATTCAGCTCATGAACACAAAGCTAATTAAAGTAAATGTCACACTTCATTTTTAAAAATCATTTTCCCTAATAAAAAGTTAAAGCCATATTGTTGGATTCCTTTGAATTTAATAAACTACAAATAACCTAAAGCTAGAATAGTACCACTATGATTTTTGTCAGTTATTTTAGTCAATACCATTGAATCTGTTTAAATAAAACACTAAAATGGTTGTATAAAAAGCTTTAAATAAAAAGAAAATATGAAATAAGAAAAGATAAATTATAACTTTCTGTTGTTTAGTCACTAAATCATGTCCAACTCTTGTGACCCTGTGGACAGCCCGCTAGGCTCCTCTGTCCATGGGAATTCCCAGGTAAGAGTACTGGGTGGGTTGCCATTTCCTTCTCCAGGGGATCTTCCCCACGCAGGGACTGAATCCATGTCTCCTGCATTGGCAGATGGGTTTTTACCGCTGAGCCAACAGGGAAGCCTCCAAGTGATAACTTAGAAATTTCCTAATCTGCTCTATTTTGGAGCAAAGGTGATATTTATGAAGTTGTACATATACATAGTTTAAAGAGTAAAATGTGAAACGGTTTTCCAAGTTTGAAACAGCAATTTCCTAAATCCCTGAAGTCACTATCTTCTTTCAACAGGCAGTTCTCTGCAACCTTTTACATCTCTTCTTTCTGTTTAGATAGCCACAAGCTTAAAATTCCATTCTTATGTTGCCTCCTCTTAATTTTCGGTCTTGGGTGTTTTCTGTTGTTTTCCTACTATGGAAAGTGATATATCGTGTGTGATCTCTCCTGCATCTTCCTGCTCCCTTCCTCCCCACCCCACAATGCACTTTTCCCCCTCTTCCCATCCTCTTATTCCAATCTGGGTTAGAGCAGTTTGCAAATATTATTAGAGGAATGCTTTCTGCAGGTCTTCTGTGTAATATACATAATTATTTTCCATGCTGGTGTTTTTTTAAATAATGTTTCCATACTCTGTATTATTTTTAGCAATGCAACCCCAAATTCTCTGCCAATTATTTATCTTTCCTCTTTAATTATTGAGATATATCATTATCCAATAATTTTATCTCTCATATAAGTTTCTCCCAAAGCCCTGCAGCTTACTTTCATTGTCTTGTGCCTAGAAAATCAATATCCTTCTGATGATTCTCTTTATCTCTTCCATAAGTTGGAGTCTCTATTTTCTTTTCTTTCTTTCTTTTTTTTTTAGGAGTAGAGAAGAGATTTATTTATGAAACATTAGCAACATAAATGATTTTCTTAACCCTTCATTTCCTCTCCTCTTGATTTCTTTATTTCTTTGGTTGTGCATATCCTCCAAAAACTTCCTCAAGAAAAATGTTGGAGATCTTGCTGTCTAAAAATATGCTATCCTCAGATTAAGTGACAAGTTGCTAAAGTATAGAATTCTATTTGAAAATAAATTTTCTTTGGAATTTTGAAGGAATTTCTCTGTTGCTTACAGCATCCAGTGTCATCTATAGCTATCTAGTGTTGGCCATGAGCAGTTCAAAACTATTTCAATTTTTATTCTTCCATCTGTGACTATTTTTTTTTTTCTTGTAGTATATTCTGTGTCCCATGAGTTTGACATCCCTTCAGTGTTTTGGCATAGGAACATTTCCATCCATTGTGTCTAGCACTTGCTGAGTTCCTTTAAACTAGAAATTTATATCCCTTTATTCTGGGGAATTTCTTGAGTTGTGGTTTCCTCCTCTCTGTTTCCCTGATATCTCTGTCTGAAATTCCGACCTTTTTTTTTTTAACTTTTACAACTTCTGGATTGGTAGTATAGCTTTCTTTTCTACTCTTACTTCCCATCTCTGTCTTTATGCTTTTCCTCTTGTGGAGATATTCTCAACTTTATTTTCCAAGACTTCCATGGAGTTTTTGTGTCTGTTCTCATGTTTCACTTTCTAAGAACTCTTTTACGGTCTGAGCATTCCTTTTTTATAATAACTTGTTCTTCTATTCATGAATACAATATCCTCCTGTAGGATTCTGAAGATATTAGTGAAGGTGCTTTTAAATATCTTCTCCTTGCAGTATGTTTCTTTCTAAGTAGTTCCCTGCCCACCTCACCCCCTATTTCTTTCGGTTTTAATCTTCCATGCTATGTATTTCCCCACCGTCTGGTGTCCTTGACTGTCTGCTTGTATTTAAACCTAGGGACCCCACAAATGCTGGTGGGCTTTGTCGACTCTGGGCTTTACTGTAGAGGTGTCTAAGGAAGCTCTCTGGAGGAATGGTTAATGAAAGTCTTTACCTCTTTCTTTTTGGACATGTCAGTAACCCCAGAGGAAGACTTCTGATTTCCTGGCTAGAAGGTGGTCTTGCTGCCAGCATTCTGGTAACTAAATAGGAAAAACGGCTGAGGGTTATGTATGGAGATTTTCACCATTAAGCTTAGAAGAGTAACCATTAATCACAGTTTACTCGGGACTGAGGTGTTTCCTGGAATGCAAAATTTTTAGTGTTAAAATCAGTACAGAACAGTGATTGCTTTAGCCTTGTGAAGTGCTATAAAGGGTGCTGTTCTGGCCCTTTTGGAGTGTTCTTCCCCAAGGGCAAGCGGACCTGTCCATCACCTCTAGACTATGCTTTAGAATTCCTGTGCAAATGATCTCAAGCCTGCTCTGGGGACAGTGTGGGTCTCTTATCTCATTCCATCCCTTTCAGGGTGAATAATTCCACTCCCTGAAACCAAGGGATGGCCCAAGAGTTTAACAGAGCTTGAACAGGAGGACCCAGCCTCCACACGTGCTCATCTGAGGCCCGTGACAAGGAACAGCATGGGGGAGGGAGAAAGGGGAGGGGAGGCCAGGAGCCGGGCCCCTGGGACTCTTGCTGTGGGTTCTGAAGGTGGGCTTGATTTTCCATTGTTATATCTACTTCACTCCCAACTGTGCCTATACCCCTTTAGTCCAGAGACCTCTCAGTTAACCTTTCCCATTACTGCATTTCCTGCATCTTACCAGGATGCAAGAGGGCAATTGCCCAGCTACAAGGAGGGACAGTGGGATCTTGTAATCAAACCTCCTTATGAGACTGCCACCAAAACTATCACGGCACCATCTTCACGCTCACTTCAGGAATGCCCAGCGCTGCCAGTTCCTGAACTACTGGAGGCCAGCAGGCTGTTAAGTGGATCGCTTCTCATCTTTCCCCACTTCAGGCTTGTTACTTAGCTTTCTTTCATTTGTGAAGTCAAGCTCCTCCCATCTAGTCATGTCCCTTCTTCCACCATCTTGTGGTGTAGTTGTTTCTCCAGTCTTTGTCTTAGTTAGTTTAATTCAGTCGCTCAGTCGTGTCCAACTCTTTGTGACCACATGAATCACAGCATGCCAGGCTTCCTGTCCATCACCAACTCCCAGAGTTCATCCAAACTCATGTCCATCGAGTCAGTGATGCCATCCTCTGTCGTCCTCTTCTCCTCCTGCCCCCAATCCCTCCCAGCATCAGAGTATTTTCCAATGAATCAACTCTTCACATGAGGTGGCCAAAGTACTGGAGTTTCAGCTTTAGAATCATTCCTTCCAAAGAACACCCGGGGCTGATCTCCTTTAGAATGGACTGGTTGGATCTCCTTGCAGTCCAAGGGACTCTCAAGAGTTTTCTCCAACACCACAGATCAAAAGCATCAATTCTTTGGTGCTCAGCTTTCTTCACAGTCCAACTCTCACATCCATACATGACCACAGGAAAACCATACCTTGACTAGACAGACCTTGATTGGCAAAGTAATGTCTCTGCTTTTGAATATGCTATCTAGGTTGGTCATAACTTTCCTTCCAATAAGTAAGCATCTTTAATTTCATGGCTGCAATCACCAACTGCACTGATTTTGGAGCCCAAAATTATAAAGTCTGACACTGTCTCCACTGTTTCCCCATCTATTTCCCAAGAAGTGATGGGACCGGATGCCATGATCTTGGTTTTCTGAATGTTGAGCTTTAAGCCAACTTTTCACTCTCCTCTTTCACTCTCATCAAGAGGCTTTTTAGTTCCTCTTCGCTTTCTGCCATAAGGGTGGTGTCATCTGCATATCTGAGGTGATTGATATTTCTCTTGGCAATCTTGATTCCAGCTTGTGCTTCTTCCAGTCCAGTGTTTCTCATGATGTCCTCTGCATATAAGTTAAATAAGCAGGGTGACAATATACAGCCTTGACGTACTCTTTTCCTGTTTGGAACCAGCCTGTTGTTCCATGTCAGGTTCTAACTGTTGCTTCCTGATCTGCTTATAGGTTTCTCAAGAGGCAGGTCAGGTGGTCTGGTATTCCCATCTTTTTCAGAATTTTCCACAGTTTGTTGTGATCCACACAGTCACAGGCTTTGGCATAGTCAATAAAGCAGAAATAGATATTTTTCTGGAACTCTCTTGCTTTTTCCATGACCCAATGGATGTTGGCAGTTTGATTTCTGGTTCCTCTGCCTTTTCTAAAACTAGCTTGAACATCTGGAAGTTCACAGCCTATGTATGCTGAAGCCTGGCTTGGAGAATTTTGAGCATTACTTTACTAGCGGGTGAGATGGAGTGCAACTGTGAAGTAGTTTGAGCATTCTTTGGCATTGCCTTTCTTTGGGATTGGAATGAAAACTGACCTTTTCAGTCCTTTGTCTTAGTAGGTCTTAATTTTTTAATTGCTATGTCAAATTACAGCTATGTTAATAGAGTTTACTGGGTTCAATCCCTGGGTTGGGAAGATCCCCTGGAGAAGAAAAAGGCTATGCACTCCAGTATTCTGGCCTGAGAATTCCAGGGACTATACAGTCCATGGGGTCACAAAGAGTCAGACACGACTGAGCAACTTTCACTTAATAGAGTTTATAGAAGGAAATAAAGAAAGTATGTATATTCAATTATCCAGCTGTACTAGAAAGTTAAAATGCCACAATATTTCCAGGAACATAGTAAACAGGAAGAACAAGAATAATTTGGGGTAAGGATGTGGGTGAGGAATTGAGAGAGAAACAAGCAATGCCCATTTGATCTCATGTAATTTCAGGATGAAACAACATCCTGAAATTACGTGAGATAACATCTATCAGTTTGTTTGCCACCAAATATATTATATCAGACAAACATACAGTTGCCCTGGAATGGGCTGAGAAAGCAAAGGGAATCACATTTCTTTCCAAGATATTATTTCTGACCTCTGCTGGTGATAAACTATAGTGGTTGTCCTACTTTATATACAGGTGGAGAACAAAGCAAACAAAAGCTCTCAAGTGGTAAGATAAGTACATGTAAGAGAACTAAAAAAAAAAAAGATTAAATGTTTTGGGAGAGTGTCATAAAACGACTCTGTAGCCTCGCCTCGGGGCCTCCCTGGTGGCTCAGAGGTAAAGAAACCACCTGCAGTGCAGCAGCCACAGAAGACACGAGTTCAGTCTCTAGGTTGGGAAGACATCCTGGAGGGAGAGCATTGCACCCATTCCAGTATTCTGGACAAAGGTGCGTGGCAGGCTACAGTCCATAGACGTGTAGAATGAGATAGACAGGTGACTTAGCAGGCACACACGCATGCAGCCTGACTTCAGCCTTGGTTCCTAGTGATGCCGCGTTTCTGGGAGAGTGAAGGCTGTTGGCAACACCTGCAGAGCTAGAACGCGCATGCCTGTGGAAGGACGGGGCTCTCTACTGGGGAGCACAGCACCCACACACTCAGCACAGCCCCACCATACACTGAGTACAACCCCTATACACTCAGTAAGAGCCCATTCCTTTTGGCTTGAAGGTAGGTTCTGGACAGACAGAGCAGTAGGAGTTGCTGTCAAGGCCAGACCCAAACCCACATTAGCTTAGAGAAAAGGCACTGCTCTTGACTGTGTCTAACATGGACCCATGCAATGCCTGATTTCAATGAAAACTTCAGTAATCCCTCTTTACATGCAAGAAAACAGAAAGCCAGAGAGGATTACATAATTTACCCACAGGTCTAGCGGCAATTTGTCAGTGAAACTGGGAATCCCATCCAATTCTGTCTAGCTCTCTAAGCCATGTATTAGTACCATGGATCTGGGTGGAGGCAAGGACTTACATTGTACAAATGGTTGCTACCATGGTTTTCCAATCACCAAGGTGAGGAGCCTAGGGCTCAGGTGCCTTGGGAAGCAAGGTCTAGGCAGCAGAGAGTGTCTGGAAAGTGAGCCTTCTTTACTGTGAGATGCAATCAGCTTTCCTTCCATGTAGGATCCCACTCACTTTCAGATGTCAAATCTTCTGCCCTTGGATCACACTCCCATTTTAAGAGTGAATTCACACCATTTAGTGTCCTGACATCTCCTGGTTCATGACATTCTACAATTTTTGGTTACTTTTCTGATTGTAGAATGGGTGTATTTGTTTCATATTAAGGACCTCAGCCAATTGACATCATATAGGGACATATGGCAAAGAGAGGGGAATCTTCTTTCTTGGGTTTAGGATTTATTTTTACTCATTTTAAACTACTTTTAATCCAATATTCCTCCCCATTCCCCGAAAAACCTCACAGGGTTAGATTTCTCAGAAAAAGCTGATGGAAATTATCTCAAATTCTGGAAGACTTAATAACCTGTTGAGATAAAAATGCCCATGATCATACCAATTGACATCTCAGCCATTCACACTGGCCATGAGAATTATATGAGAGCACAGCTCAGAGACTGCAGGGTGAGACAGTCTCCAGTGGAGGGGACTACTGTGAGCTGTTTGCAGGTGACACTTGCAGCAGAAGATGATGAGTGCAAAGGGAACCAGGGCACAGACCCCCACAGCATCCTGATTCCCTTTGACAGCACAAACTTCAGCTTGATTCAGTGGCTCTCTCACCCTCTGCTTCTCTCTGATGGTCTTTCTCACTGGCTCCCACTTCCAAATATTTGAGTTCATTTTTGTTATTTGACATTTTAATTTTAGAAATGAAAGGATATCCAATATGACTTAAAACTAGGAAAGCACCCATATGATCATCATTCAAAATTAGCGACAGTTTTGCCAGGAAAGTGCACTGGTCATAGCAAACACCCTCTTCCAGCAACACAAGAGAAGACTCTACATATGGACATCATCAGATGGTCAAAACTGAAATCAGATTGATTATATTCTGTGCAGCCAAAAATGGAGAAGCTCTATACAGTCAACAAAAACAAGACCAGGAGCTGACTGTGGCTCAGATCATGAACTCCTTATTACCAAATTCAGAATGAGATTGAAGAAAGTAGGGAAAACCACTAGACCATTCAGGTATGACTTAAATCAAATCCCTTATGATTATACAGTGAAAGTGATAAATAGATTTAAGGGCCTAGATCTGATAGATAGAGTGCCTGAAAAACTATGGACTGAGGTTCGTGACATTGTACAGGAGAAAGGGATCAAGACCATCCCCATGGAAAAGAAATGCTAAAAAGCAAAATGGCTGTCTGGGGAGGCCTTACAAATTGCTGTGAAAAGAAGAGAGGTGAAAAGCAAAGGAGAAAAGGAAAGATATAAGCATCTGAATGCAGAGTTCCAAAGAATAGCAAGAAGAGATTAAAAAAGCCTTCTTCAGTGATCAATGCAAAGAAATATAGGAAAACAACAGAATGGGAAAGACTAGAGATCTCTTCAAGAAAATTAGAGATATCAAGGGAACATTTCACGCAAAGATGGGCTCGATAAAGGACAGAAATGATATGGACCTAACAGAAGCAGAAGATATTAAGAAGAGGTGGCAAGAATACATGGAAGAACTGTACAAAAAAAGATCTTCACAACCCAGATAATCATGATGATGTGACCAATCATCTAGAGCCAGACATCTTGGAATGTGAAGTCAGGTGGGCCTTAGAAAGCATCACTATGAACAAAGCTAGTGGAGGTGATAGAATTCCAGTGGAGCTGTTTTAAATTCTGAAAGATGATGCTGTGAAAGTGCTGCACTCAATATGCCAGCAAATTTGGAATACTCAGAAGTGGTCACAGGACTGGAAAAGGTCAGTTTTCATTCCAATCCCAAACAAAGACAATGCAAAAGAATGCTTAAACTATCGCACAATTGCACTCATCTCACATGCTAGTAAAGTATTGCTCAAAATTCTCCAAGCCAGGCTTCAGCAATATGTGAACTGTGAACTCCTGATGTTCAAGCTGGTTTTAGAAAAAGCAGAGGAACCAGAGATCAAGTTGCCAACATCCGCTGGATCATTGAAAAAGCAAGAGAGTTCCAGAAAAACATCTATTTCTACCTTCTTGACTATGCCAAAGCCTTTGACTGTGTGAATCACAATAAACTGTGGAAAATCTGAAAGAGATGGGACTACCAGACTATCTGACCTGCCTCTTGAGAAATCTGTATGCAGGTCAGGAAGCAACAGTTAGAACTGGACATGGAACAACAGACTGGTTCCAAATAGGAAAAGGAGTACGTCAAGGATGTATATTGTCACCCTGCTTATAAAACTTCTATGCAGAGTACATCATGAGAAACGCTTGACTGGAAGAAACACAAGCTGGAATCAAGATTGCCGGTAGAAATATCAATAACCTCAGATATGCAGATGACAGCACCCTTATGGCAGAAAGTGAAGAAGAGCTAAAAAGCCTCTTGATGAGAGTGAAAGAGGAGAGTGAAAAGTTGGCTTAAAGCTCAACATTCAGAAAACCAAGATCATGGCATCCGGTCCCATCACTTCTTGGGAAATAGATGGGGAAACAGTGGAAACAGTGTTAGACTTTATTTTGGTGGGCTCCAAAATCACTGCAGATGGTGACTGCAGCCATGAAATTAGAAGATGCCTACTCCTTGGAAGAAAAGTTATGAGCAACCTAGGTAGTATATTCAAAAGCAGAGACATTACTTTGCCGACTAATGTCCGTCTGGTCAAGGCTATGGTTTTTCCTATGGTCATGTATGGATGTGAGAGTTGGACTGTGAAGAAGGCTAAGCACAGAAGAATTGATGCTTTTGAACTGTAGTGTTGGAGAAGACTCTTTAGAGTCCCTTGGGCTGCAAGGAGAGCCAACCAGTCCATTCTGAAGGAGATCAACCCTGGGATTTCTCTGGAGGGAATGATGCTAAAGCTGAAACTCCAGTACTTTGGCCACCTCATGCGAAGAGTTGACTCATTGGAAAGGACTCTGGTGCTGGGAGGGATTGAGGGCAGGAGGAGAAGGGGACAACCGAGGATGAGATGGCTGGATGGCATCACTGACTCGATGGACGTGAGTCTGAGTGAACTCCGAGAGATGGTGATGAACAGGGAGGCCTGGCGTGCTGCGATTCATGGAGTCTCAAAGAGCCGGACACGACTGAGCGACTGAAATGAACTGAACAGAACTGAGTATTTCCTTGTATTTGCCTTCAGAACCAAATAAAACATTACATAGTCCCTTTCAATTAGAAACCCCCTGGGTCCCAATCCCTAAGCTTCTCTCTCAAGGTAAAAACACTCAGTGGTGAGTTTTCATTCCATGTTTTATGCCCTGAACAATAACTAGAATAGAATATATGTGTGTTTTATTTACATAAAAAATGCCAGGGTGTATATTTCCTTTTTAACTTTTAAATTATGTTTTAAAGATATAGCCATTTTATTTTTATATCATGTTTTACCGTTTTCTACAAATCAGCCTCCAACTTTACAGAATTCTTAATTTGGTCCTTATTGAGTTATTAGGCACAATTGTATTTCCAAAGAGAGTCAGATGACCCTTGGGTAGGTTTGATGAATAATGGGCTAGCCTGATATTAATGGATCACTGGATAACACAATCTTTTTTTTTTTTTGGCCTTAATTCCCAGGTCTGGGAAAACTTATGAATGGAATCAAATATTTTTGTTGTTGTTTAGTTGCTCAGTTGTGTCCAAATCTTTGCAACTCCATGAACTGCAGCACGCCAGGCTTCCCTGTCCTTCACCATCTCCAGAGCTTGCTCAAACTCATCTCCATTGAGTCAGTGATGCCACCCAATCATCTTATCCTCTGTTTTCCCCTTCTCCTCCCACCTTCAATCTTTCCCAGCATCAGGGTCTTTTCATATGAGTGAGTTCTTCACATCAGGTGGCCAAAGTACTGGAGTTTCAGCTTCAGCATCAGTCTTCCAGCATATTCAGGACTGATTTCCTTTATGATAGACTGGTTGGATCTCCTTGCAGTCCAAGGGACTCTCAAGAGTCTTCTCCAATACCACAGTTCAAAAGCATCAATTCTTTGGTGCTCAGCCTTCCTTATGGGCTAACTCTCACATCCATACATGACTACTGGAAAAAGCAAAGCTTTGCCTAGATGGATTTTTGTTGGCAAAGTGATGTCTCTGCTTTTTAATATGCTGTCTAGGTTTGTTATAGCTTTTCTTCCAAGAGTCAAGAATCTTTTAATTTCATGGCTGCAGTCACCATCTGCTGTGATTTTGGAGCCCAAAATAATAAAGTCTGTCACTGTTTCCATTGTCTCTCCATCTAGTTGCCATGAAGTGGTGGGATAAGTTGCCATGATCTTTGTTTTCTGAAGGCTGAGTTTTAAGTCAGCTTTTTCACTCTCCTCTTTCACTTTCATCAAGAGTCTCTTTATTTCCTCTTTGCTTTCTCCCATAAGGGTGGTGTCATCTGTATACCTGAGATTATTGAAATTTCTCCTGGTAATCTTGATTCCAGCTTGGCATTTCACTCGATGTACTGGGCATATAAGTTATGCAGATCTTATGTCAAATGAGATAGTGCTCATTTGATAGGGATCAAATGAGATAATGCTTTGATCACAGTTAATGCCCGTAGATATCCCCTTCTCTCCAACATGCCTGTGTACTTGTCCAAATGTTAGTTTTCAGTGTCTAATTTGTTATCAGCTTTACTGTGTTTGTTTGCTTTTTGTAACAGTTTTGAAAGATTTGAAAACTTTCAGTAAATATTTTGCACTAAAAAAAAAAAAATGTAGGGTCACCATGATCCATCTTCACATTCAACACAGTAATACCTTTGATTTTCTTAAGAACCTTTCATGACTTCATAGCATTTAGTGATGAAAATCCTAGATTTTTGTCTTGCTTTCAATGTCACCACCCACAGTTTGGCTTTAGCCATCATCCCTAGATATTTTTCCTACAATTTCTCAAAAGGATCATAGATGATGGTCAGTCTGAAACAAAATCTTGTACATTCTCCATCTCTATGCCGTATTTTTGTCCATGTCCTCTTTTAAACATTCTTTCTCACTCTGAAATGTTGCTTATGAAACAATAAGTAATAATGAAATGTTACTTAGTCTAGTTGACCTATTCTCCTCAATGTCACCATGTGTAGCCTTGCCTCTTCCTGCTGTGTACAGTTTGACCAGTCACTAGCAAATCAAAATCATGAAGGCTGGGGGAAGGGCAATCACATGCATTATCTCATTTACTTGAAGCTAAAAATCCAGTGGAATTAACACTATCCTGATAAGGAAACTGAGGCTTAGAAGGGCATGGTGTTTAATACATGTGGATTAGATATCTTCTCACACTGGGGTGCTGTAATATTCTTGCCAGTTAATTTTCAGTGAGTATTTACCATTTAATCCCTTGTCATGGATTACAGAAGTTAAAAAAGTGATTCATATGGTTTCTCCTCCTGACATCTACCTTAAAGTACAGTGGCTTACTCATACATGTTTTGTGAGAAAATAAATATCGATTTTCTTGCCCCTTCATCTAATCTGATTCTCTCTCTCTCTCTCTCTCTCTCTCTCTCTCTCTCTCTCTCTCTCTCTCTCACACACACACACACACACACACACACACACGGGTTGGTGTTGACTTGCACTTTCAGTCCCAGTAAACTTTACCTTTTAATACCTGAGTCTTGCCTCTCTCACACTGCACCTCTTTAGTGGCCAAGTAAATATTCTGAGATCCACTTTCTAAATGGACAAATAGGTTACATAATACCTAACCCTACTGCCATTTCCTTTTACTTACAGATCATCTATTGCAGATTCCTAATCAAATGTAACATCTCCTACTCTTTTTAGTCAGAGTCCTAGCTGGAATGCGCACTTTGTTCAGATGATTCAATGAGCAGACTATTTACAGAAGTGTGGGCATCATTAAGAGAACCAGTGAGGAAGGGTGAGGCCTGCAGAGACTAGTAACGGTAGGAAGTTCTGTCACCACAGGTTTGAAAGGATGTGGGGCAGTGGTGTTGTTGCTGATGAAGCATGGAAGGGGGGGCTGCCAGGTGGATGTGATATTTATCGATAGACTCTGCCATTACCAGGACTGGAAAACTGAAACCATCAGGGAGTAGGAAAGAAGTACTCTGAGCTGTTTTCTCACCGTGATCTCTGGCAGAGCTTTCTGTTAGCCAAATCCAAAGGGCAACAAATTACAGAGAAGTAGCTAATGCCACCAGAACGATCAGCCTCCTGGACACAAAGCAGGAGAAAGAAGGCTGAGAAAGGATGGGAGACAAAAATCGCCAGCATGCCCACCTTTTCTGATTCCATGGATCTCTATCACAAACAGTGGCCCCACTCTAGCACAGTCCTACCTTCCAATGTCTTCACTGATTGATTCATTCAACACGGATTCATGAACTGCATCACTGAATTAGGAGAAGCATACAGAAATTTGAATATAAAAACAAATTTTACCTATACATAGGAAAAATACCTGGTCAAACATTCTTTGGAAGTATATCCTTATTTTTCTTGTATTCTGTTGTGAGCCCTCTAACATAAAGTTCATTATTATAAAAATATGTCATCTTGAGTTTATTTTTGTGTGTGGTGTTATAAAGTGTTCTAGTTTCATTCTTTTACAAGTGGTTGACCAGTTTTCCCAGCACCACTTGTTAAAGAGATTGTCTTCAGTCCATTGTATATTCTTCTCTGCTTTGTCAAAGATAAGGCGTCCATAGGTGTGTGGATTTATCTCTGGGCTTTCTATTTTGTTCCATTGATCTATATTTCTGTCTTTGTGCCAGTATATACTGTCTTGATGTCTGTGGCTTTGTAGTAGAGCCTGAAGTCAGGCAGGTTGATTCCTCCAATTCCATTCTTCCTTCTCAGGATTGTTTTGGCTATTCAAGGTTTTTGTATTTCCATACAAATTGTGAAATTATTTGTTCTAGCTCTGTGAAAAATACCATTGGTAGCTTGATAGGGATTGCATTGAATCTATGGATTGCACTGAATCATAAATTGCTTTGGGAAGTATACTCATTTTCACTATCTTGATTATTCCAATCCATGAACATGGTATATTTCTCCATCTATTAGTGTCCTCTTTGATTTCTTTCACCAGTGTTTTATAGTTTTCTATATATAGCTCTTTTGTTTCTTTAGGTAGATATATTCCTAAGTATTTTATTCTTTTGTTGCAATGGTGAATGGAATTGTTTCCTTAATTTCTCTATTTTATCATTATTAGTGTATAGAAATGCAAGGGATTTCTGTAAATTGATTTTATATCCTGCAACTTTACTATATTCATTGATTAGCTCTAGTAATTTTCTGGTGGAGTCTTTAAGGTTTTCTATGTAGAGGATCATGTCATTTGCAAACAGTGAGAGTTCTACTTCTTCTTTTCCAATTTGGATTCCTTTTATTTCTTTTTCTGCTCTGATTGCTGTGGCCAAAACTTCCAAAACTATGTTGAATAGTAGTGGTGAAAGTGGGCATCCTTGTCTTGTTCCTGACTTTAGGGGAAATGCTTTCAATTATTCACCATTGAGGATAATGTTTGCTGTGGGTTTGTCATATATACCTTTTATTATGTTGAGGTGTGTTCCTTCTATTCCTGCTTTCTGGGGAGTTTTTTATCATAAATGAATGTTTAGTTTTGTCAAAGGCTTTCTCTGCATCTATTGAGATAATCATATGGCTTTTATTTTCAATTTGTTAATGTGGTATATTAGATTAATTGATTTGCAGATACTGAAGAATCCTTGCATCCCTGGGATAAAGCCCACTTGGTCATGATATGATCTTTTTAATGTGTTATTGGATTCTGATTGCTAGAATTGTGCTAAGGATTTTTGCATCTATGTTCATCAGTGATATTGGCCTGTAGTTTTCCCTTTTTTTTTTTTTTTTTTGGCATCTTTGTCAGGTTTTGGAATTAGGGGTGATGATGGCCTCACAGAATTAGTTTGGAAGTTTATCTTCCTCTGAAATTTTCTGGAAGAGTTTGAGTAGGATAGGTGTTAGCTCTACTCAAAATTTTGGGTAGAATGCAGCTGTGAAGCCATCTGGACCTGGGATTTTGTTTGCTAGAATATTTCTGATTACAGCTTCAATTTCTGTGCTTCTGATGGGTCTGTTAAGATTTTCTATGTCTTCCTGGTTCAGTTTTGGAAAGTTGTGCTTTTCTAAGAATTTGTCCTTTTCTTCCAAGTTGTCCATTTTATTGGCATATAATTGCTGATAGTAGTCTCTTATGATCCTTTGTATTTCTATGTGGTCTGTTGTGATCTCTCCATTTTCATTTATAATTTTATTGATTTGGTTTTTCTCCCTTTGTTTCTGAGACCATACACAAAAATAAACTCAGAATGGATTAAAGATCTAAACATAAGATCAGGATCTGTATAACTCCTAGAGGAGAACATAGGCAAAACACACTCCAACATAAATCAGAGCAGGATCCTCTATGACCCACCTCCCATAATACTGGATTTATACCCTCACTAATTGCTGCACGGGCTCAGGAGGGCCTAAAGGAGCCATCCATGGTGAAGGTCAAAAAGGGCAGTGGGAAGAGATACCCCTCACCCAAGGTAAGGAGCAGCAGCTGTGCTTTGCTGGAGCAGCCTTGAAGAGATACCTCACGCCCAAGGTAAGAGAAAACCAAGTAAGATGGTAGGTGTTGCAAGAGGGCATCAGAGGGCAGACACACTGAAACCATACTCACAGAAATCTAGTCAATCTAATCACACTAGGACCACAGCCTTGTCTAACTCAATGAAACTAAGCCATGCCCGTAGGGCAACCCAAGATGGGTGGGTCATGGTGGAGAGGGCTGACAAAACATGGTCCACTGGAGAAGGGAATGGCAAATGACTTCAGTACTCTTGCCTTAAGAACCCCATGAACAGTATGAAAAAACAAAATTATAGGATACTGAAGAGGAACTCTCCAGGTCAGTAGGTGCCCAATATGCTACTGGAGGTCAGTGGAGAAGTAACTCCAGAAAGAATGAAGGGATGGAGCCAAAGCAAAAACAATACTAGTTGTGCATGTGACTGGTGATAGAAGCAAGGTCCGATACTATAAAGAGCGATATTGCGTAGGAACCTGGAATGTCAGGTCCATGAATCAAGGCAAATTGGAAGTGGTCAAACAAGAGATGGCAAAAGTGAGCGTCAACATTCTAGGAATCAGTGAACTAAAATGGACTGGAATGGGTGAATTTAATTCAATGACCGTTAATTCTACTACTGTGGGCAAGAATCCCTCAGAAGAAATGGAGAATGCATCATGGTCAACAAAAGAGTCTGAAATGCAGTACTTGGATGCAATCTCGTTTCCAAGGCAAACCATTCAATATCACAGTAATCCAAGTCTAAGCCCCAACGAGTAACACTAAAGAAGCTGAATGGTTCTAGAAGACCTACAAGATCTTTTAGAACTAACACCCAAAAAAGATGTCCTTTTCATTAAAGGGGACTGGAATGCAAAAGTAGGAAGTCAAAAATTTGCCTGGAGTAACAGTCAAATTTGGCCTTGGAATACAGAATGAAGCAGGGCAAAGACTAATAGAGTTTTGCCAAGATAATGCACTGGTCATAGCAAACACCCTCTTCCAACAACACAAGAGAAGACTCTACACATGGACATCACTAGATGGTCAACACCGAAATCAGATTCATTATATTCTCTGCAGCCAAAGATGGAGAAGCTCTATACAGTCAACAAAAACAAGACCAGGAGCTGACTGTGGCTCAAATCATGAACTCCTTATTACCAAATTCAAAATACTAGATCATTTCAGTTCAGTCGCTCAGTCGTGTCCGACTCTTTACGACCCCATGAATCGCAGCATGCCAGGCCTCTCTGTTCTCACCATCTCCTGGAGTTCACTCAGACTCACGTCCATCAAGTCTGTGATGCCATGCAGCCATCTCATCCTCGGTCGTCCCCTTCTCCTCCTGCCCCCAATCCCTCCCAGCATCAGAGTCCTTCCCAATGAGTCAACCCTTCGCATGAGGTGGCCAAAGTACTGGAGTTTCAGCTTTATCATTATTGCCTCCAGAGAAATCCCAGGGTTGATCTCCTTCCAGAATGGACTGGTTGGATCTCCTTGCAGTCCAAGGGACTCTCAAGAGTCTTCTCCAACACCACAGTTCAAAAACATAGGCAAAACACTCTCCGACATAAATCAAAGCAGGATCCTCTATGATCCAACTCCCAGTATACTGAAAATAAAAGCAAAGATAAACAAATGGGATCTAATTAAAATTAAAAGCTTCTGCACAACAAAGGAAACTACAAGCAAGGTGAAAAGACAGCCTTCTGAATGGGAGAAAACAATAGCAAATGAAACAACTGACAAACAACTAATCTCAAAGTTATATAAGCAACTTATACAGCTCAACTCCAGAAAAATAAATGATCCAATAAAAAAATGGGCCAAAGAGCTAAATAGGCATTTCTCCAAAGAAGACATACGGATGGCTAACAAACACATGAAAAGATGCTCAACATCACTCATTATCAGAGAAATGCAAGTCAAGACCACAATGAGGTACCATTTCACACCAGTCAGAATAGCTGCGATCCAAAAGTCTACAAGCAATAAATGCTGGAGAGGATGTGGAGAAAAGGGAACCCTCTTACACTGCTGGTGGGAATGCAAACTAGTACAGCCATTATGGAAAACAGTGTGGAGATTCCTTAAAAAATTGCAAATAGAACTGCCTTATGACCCAGCAATCCCACTGCTGGGCATACACACCGAGGAAACCAGAAGTGAAAGAGACACATGTACCCAAATGTTCATTGCAGTGCTGTTTATAATAGTCAGGACATGGAAGCAACCTAGATGTCCATCAGCAGATGAATGGATAAGAAAGCTGTGGTACATATACACTATGGAGTACTACTCAGCCCTTAGAATAAATTTGACTCAATTCTAATGAGATGGATGAAATTGGAACCGATTATACAGAGTGAAGTAAGCCAGAAAGAAAAACACCAATACAGTATACTGACACATATATATGGAATTTAGAAGACAGTAATGATGACCCTGTATGTGAGAAAACCAAGAGACACAGAGGTATAGAGTGGACTTTTGGACTCTGAGGGAGAGGGAAAGGGTGGGATGGTTTGGGAGAATGGCAATGAAATGTATATTTTCGTGTAAGAAACGGCGCCAATCTATGTTCAATGTAGGATGCAGGATCCATGGGGCTGATGCACAGGATGATTCAAGTAGAGGATGTGGGGTGGGAGGTGGGAGGGGGCTTCGGCATTGGGAGATTGTGTTCACCTATGGCTGATTCGTGTCAATGTATGGCAAAACAAATACAGTATTGTAATTTAAAATAAATAAATTAATTAATTAAAAAAATAAAAAATAAAACCACCATCTCATTAAAAGGGGAAAAAAAAAAGCATCAATCCTTCGGCGCTCACCCTTCTTCACAGTCCAGTTCTCACATACATACATGATCACTGGAAAAGACACAGCCTTGAATAGACAGAACTTAGTCGGCAAAGTAATGTCTCTGCTTTTGAATAAGCTATCTAGATTGGTCATAACTTTTCTTCCAAGGGGTAAGCGTCTTCTAATTTCATGGCTGCAGTCACCATATGCAGTGATTTTGGAGCCCAAAAAATAAAGTCTGACACTGTTTTCACTGTTTCCCCATCTATTTTCCATGAAGTGATGGGACTGGATGCCATAATCTTCATTTTCTGAATGTTGAGCTTTAAGCCAACTTTTTCACTCTCCTCTTTCACTCTCATCAAGAGGCTTTTTAGCTCTTCTTCACTTCCTGCCATAAGGGTGCTGTCATCTGCATATCTGAGATTATTGACATTTCTCCCGGCAATCTTGATTCCAGCTTGTGTTTCTTCCAGTCAAGCGTTTCTCATGATGTACTCTGCATAGAAGTTTTATAAGCAGGGTGACAATATACAGCCTTGACGTACTCCTTTTCCTATTTGGAACCAGTCTGTTGTTCCATGTCCAGTTCTAACTGTTGCTTCCTGACCTGCATACAGATTTCTCAAGAGCCAGGTAAGGTGGTCTGGTATTCCTGTCTCTTTCAGATTTTCCACAGTTTATTGTGATCCACACAGTCAAAGGCTTTGGCATAGTCAAGAAAGCAGAAATAGATGTTTTTCTGGAACTCTCTTGCTTTTTCCATGATCCAGCAGATGTTGGCAATTTGATCTCTGGTTCCTCTGCCTGTTCTAAAACCAGCTTGAACATTAAGGAGTTCACAGTTCACGTATTGCTGAAGCCTGGCTTGGAGAATTATGAGCATTACTTTATTGACTATGCCAAAGTCTTTGAGAGTGTGGATCGCAATAAACTGTGGAAAATTCTGCAAGAGATGGGAATACCAGACCACCTGACCTGCCTCTTGAGAAATCTGTATGCAGGTCAGAAAGTAAAAGTTAGAACTGGACATGGAACAAGAGACTGGTTCCTAATAGGAAAAGGAGTACGTCAAGGATGTATATCGTCACCCTGCTTATTTAACTTCTATGCAGAGTACATCATGAGAAACGCTGGACTGGAAGAAACACAAGCTGGAATCAAGACTGCCGGGAGAAATATCAATAACCTCAGATATGCAGATGACACCACCCTTATGGCAGAAAGGGAAGAGGAGCTAAAAAGCCTCTTGATGAAAGTTAAAGAAGAGAGTGAAAAGTTGGCTTAAAGCTCTACATTCAGAAAACGAAGATCATGGCATCCGGTCCCATGACTATATGGGAAATAGATGGGGAAACAGTGGAATCAGAGTCAGACTTTATTTTGGGGGCTCCAAAATCACTGCAGATTGTGACTGCAGCCATGAAATTAAAAGACGCTTACTCCTTGGAAGAAAAATTATGACCAACCTAGATAGCATATTCAAAAGCAGAGACATTACTTTGCCAACTAAGGTCCACCTAGTCAACGCTATGGTTTTTCCTGTGGTCATGTATGGATGTGAGAGGTGAACTGTGAAGAAGGCTAAGCACAGAAGAATTGATGCTTTTGAACTGTGGTGTTGGAGAAAACTCTTGAGAGTCCTTTGGACTGCAAGGAGCTCCAACCAGTCCCTTCTGAAGGACCTCAACCCTGGGATTTCTTTGGAAGGAATGATGCTAAAGCTGAAACTTCAGTACTTTGGCCACTTCATGCGAAGCGTTGACTCATTGGAAAAGACTCTGATGCTGGGAGGGATTGGGGGCAGGAGGAGAAGGGGACGACCGAGGATGAGATGGCTGGATGGCATCACGGACTCGATGGACGTGAGTCTGAGTGAACTCCGAGAGATGGTAATGAACAGGGAGGCCTGGTGTGCTGTGATTCATAGGGTTACAAAGAGTCGAACATGACTGAGCGACTGAACTGAACTGAACCTACTAGCTTGTGAGATGAGTGCAACTGTGTGGTAGTTTAAGCTTTCTTTTGCATTGCCTTTCTTTGGAATTGGAATAAAAACTGATCTTTTCCAGTCCTGTGACCACTGCTAAGTATTCCAAATTTGCTGGCATATTGAGTGCAGCGCTTTTCACAGCATCATCTTTCAGGATTTGAAACAGCTCCACTGGAATTCTATCACCTCCACTAGCTTTGTTGGTAGTGATGCTTTCTAAGGCCCAGTTGACTTCACATTCCTAGATGTCTGGCTCTAGATGACTGATCACATCATCATGATTATCTGGGTTGTGAAGATCTTTTTGTACAGTTCTTGCATGTATTCTTGCTACCTCTTCTTAATATCTTCTGCTTCTGTTAGGTCCAGACCATTTCTGTCCTTTATCGAGCCTATCTTTGCATGAAATGTTCCCTTGGTATCTCTAATTTTCTTGAAGAGATCTCTAGTCTTTCCCATTCTGTTGTTTTCCTCTATTTCTTTGCATTGATCGCTGAAGAAGGCTCTCTTATCTCTTCTTGCTATTCTTTGGAACTCTGCATTCAGATGCTTATATCTTTCCTTTTCTCCTTTGCTTTTCACCTCTCTTCTTTTCACAGCTATTTGTAAGGTCTCCCAGACAGCCATTTTGCTTTTTGCATTTCTTTTCCATGGGGATGGTCTTGATCCCTGTCTCCTGTACAGTGTCACAAACCTCAGTCCATAGTTCACCAGGCACTCTATCTATCAGATCTTGGCCCTTGAACCTATTTCTCACTTCCACTGTATAATCATAAGGGATTTGATTTAGGTCATACCTGAATGGTCTAGCGGTTTTCCCTACTTTCTTCAATCTCATTCTGAATTTGGTAATAAGGTGTTCATGATCTGAGCCACAGTCAGCTCCTGGTCTTGTTTTTGTTGACTGTATAGAGCTTCTCCATCTTTGGCTGCACAGAATATAATCAATCTGATTTCTGTGTTGACCATCTGGTGATGTTCATGTGTAGAGTCTTCTCTTGTGTTGTTGGAAGAGGGTGTTTGCTATGACCAGTGCATTATCTTGGCAAAACTCTATTAGTCTTTGCCCTGCTTCCTTCCGTATTCCAAGGCCAAATTTGCCTGTTACTCCAGGTGTTTTTTGACTTCCTACTTTTGCATTCTAGTCCCTTATAATGTAAAGGACATCTTTTTGGGTGTTAGTTCTAAAAGGTCTTGTAGGTCTTCATAAAACCGTTTAACTACAGCTTCTTCAGCATTACTGGTTGGGGCATAGACTTGGATTACTGTGATATTGAATGGTTTGCCTTGGAGACAAACAGAGATCATTCTGTCGTTTTTGAGATTGCATCCAAGTACTGCATTTCAGACTCTTTTGTTGACCATGATGCATTCTCCATTTCTTCTGAGGGATTCCTGCCCACAGTAGTAGATATAATGGTCATCTGAGTTAAATTCACCCATTCCAGTCCATTTTAGTTCACTGATTCCTAGAATGTTGATGTTCACTCTTGTGATCTCTTGTTTGACCACTTTCAATTTGCCTTGATTCATGGACCTGACATTCCAGGTTCCTATGCAATATTGCTCTTTACGGCATCAGATCTTGCTTCTATCACCAGTCACATGCACAACTAGTATTGTTTTTGCTTTGGCTCCATCACTTCATTCTTCCTGGAGTTATTTCTCCACTGATCTCCAGTAGCATATTGGGAACCTACTGACCTGGGGAGTTCCTCTTTGGTATCCTTTCTTTTTGCCTGTTCATTCTGTTCATGGGGTTCTCAAGGGAAGAATACTGAAGTGGCTTGCCATTCCCTTCTCCAGTGGACCATGTTCTGTCAGACCTCTCCACCATGACCTGGCTGTCTTGGGTTGCCCCATAGGCATGGCTTGGTTTCATTGAGTTAGACAAGGCTGTGGTCCTAGTGTGATTAGATTGATTAGTTTTCTGTGAGTATGTTTTCAATGTGTCTGCCCTCTGATGCCCTCTGCAACACCTAACATCTTACTTGGGTTTCTCTCACCTTGGGCGTGGGGTATCTTTTCACAGCTGCTCCAGCAAAGCATGGCTGCTGCTCCTTACTTTGGAAGAGGGGTATCTCCTTACCACCACCGTTCCTGACCTTCAATGTGGGATAGCTCCTCTAGGCGCTCCTGCACCTGCGCAGCCACTGCTCCTCGGATTGCTCCTCCTGGCCACTGACCCTGGCCTCGGGCGTGGGTGGCTCCTCCCAGCTGTTGCCCCACCGCTCCTGGCCTCAGGCGCAAGTGGCTTCTCCTGGCTGCCCCTGACCTCGGACGCAGGGTGTCTCCTCCCGGCCGCCCCTGGCCTAGGACACGGGATAGCTCTTCCTGGTCGCAGCCCCTGACCTCAGCAAAAATAAACAAATGGGATCTAATTAAAATTAAAAGCTTCTTCACATCAAACAAACTGTAAGCAAGGTGCAAAGACAGCCTTCAGAATGGGAGAAAATAATAGCAAATGAAGCAACTGACAAATAACTAATCTCAAAAATATACAAGCAACTCCTGCAGCTCAATTCCAGAAAAATAAATGACCCAATTTTAAAAAATAGGCCCAAGAACTAAATAGACATTTCTCCAAAGAATACATACGGATGGCTAACAAACACATGAAAAGATGCTCAACATCACTCATTATCAGAGAAATGCAAATCAAAACCACAATGAGGTACCATTTCACACCAGTCAGAATGGCTGTTATCCAAAAGTCTACAAGCAACAAATGCTGGCGAGGGCGTGGAGAAAAGGGAACCCTCTTACAATGTTGGTGGGAATGCAAACTATTACAGCCACTATGGAGAACAGTGTAGAGATTCCTTAAAAATCTGGAAATAGAACTGCATTATGACCCAGCAATCCCACTACTGGGCATACACACTGAGGAAACCAGAATTGAAAGGGACACGTGTACCCCAACAGTTCATCGCAGCACTGTTTATAATAGCGAAGATATGGAAGCAAGCTAGATGTCCATTAGCAGATGAATGGATAAGAAAGCTGTGGTACATGTACACAATGGAGTATTACTCAGCCATTAAAAAGAATACATTTGAATCAGTTCTAATGAGGTGGATGAAACTGGAGACTATTACACAAAATGAAGTAAGCCAGAAAGAAAAATAATACAGTATACTAATGCACATATATGGAATTTAGAAAGAGGGTAATGATAACCCTCTATGTGAGACAGCAACAGAGAACAGTCTGTTGGACTCTGTGGGAGAGGGAGAGGGTGGGATGATTTGGGAGAATGGCATTGAAACATGTATAATATCATATATGAAATGAATTTCCAGTCCAGGTTCAATGCAAGATACAGGATGCTTGGGGCTGGTTGCACTGGCATGACCCAGAGGGATGGTACAAGGAGGGAGGTGGGGGAGGGGGATTCAAGATGGGGAACACGTGTACACTCGTGGCAGATTCATGTTGGTGTATGGCAAAACCAATATAATATTGCAAAGTAATTAGCCTCCAATTAAAATAAATTTATATTTAAAAAATAAAATAATATATATTTTAAAATGTCAGTATTATCTCTTAGTAATTTGTATTTGAACTTCATTGTGGAGCACATTTTGTCAGTGATGAAAACTTTTATTTCTGGCACATTTTAGATAATTCAGTGTTGAAGCTGTTGATCTTGGAAACTTCAAATAGCAAATCAGTTTGTAGACACTTGAGGGCAAAATTTCCAGGAATTTGCCAATTCCTGGTTAGCCTTCCTTCAGAAAACTTTTTGTTGTGTTGACCTTTCTACTCCAGAGACAAGCCCTCCTAGATTGCTTTAGCTTGGCACTCCATAGAAAAGCCTCGATTAAGCTCTATTTTGATCACTGCAGTTCAGTTCAGTTCAGTTGCTCAGTCGTGTCCAACCTCTTGCAACCCCATGCACTGTGGCACACCAGGTTTCCCTGTCCATCACCAATTCCCAGAGGTTACTCAAACTCATGTCCATTGAGTTGGTGATGCCATCTCACTATCTCATTCTCTTCCCTTCTCCTCCTGCCTTCAGTCTTTCGCAGCATCAGTATCTATTCAAATGAGTCAGTACTTCACATCAGGTGGTCAAAGTATTGGAGTTTCAGCTTCAGCCATCAGTCCTTCCAATGAATATTCAGGGTTGATTTCCTTTAGGATGGACTGGTTGGGTCTCCTTGCAGTCCAAGAGACTCTCAAGAGTCTTCTCCAACACCACAGTTCAAAAGCATCAATTCTTTGGCACTCAGCTTTCTTTATATTCCAACTCTCACATTCATACATAACTACTGGAAAAACCAAAGCTTTGACTAGACAGACCTTTGTGGGCAAAGTATGCTGTCTAGGTTTGTTATAGGTTTCCTTCCAAGGAGCAAGCATCTTTTAATTTCATGGCTGCAGTCACCATCTGCAGAGATTTTGGAACCCCCCAAAATATAAAGTCTGTCACTGTTTCCATTGTTTCCCCATCTACGTGCCATGAAGTGATCGGATAGGATGCCGTGATCTTCATATTTTTAATGTTGAGTTTTAAGCCAAATTTTCACTCTCCTCTTTTACTTTCATCAAGAGGCTCTTGAGTTCTTCTTTACTTTCTGCATAAGGGTGGTGTCATCTACGTATCTGAGGTTATTGATATTTCTCATGGCAATCTTGATTCCAGCTTGTGCTTCATCCAGCCTGGCATTTCTCATGATGTACTTACTCTATATAGAAGTACTCTGCATAAGCCAGGTGGCAATATACAGCCTTGACATATTCCTTTCCAGATTTGGAACCAGTCTGTTGTTCTATGTCCAGTTCTAACTGTTGCTCCTTGACCTGCAGAAGGATTTCTCAGGAGGCAGGTCAGGTGGTATGGTATTCCCATCTCTTTCAGAATTTTCCACAGTTTGTTGTGATCCACACAGTCAAAGGCTTTGGCATAGTCAATAAAGCAGAAGTAGACATTTTTCTGAAATTCTCTTGCATTTTCTATGATCCAATGGATGTTGGCAATTTGATCTCTGGTTCCTCTGCCTTTTATAAAGCCAGCTTGAATATCTGGAAGTTCACAGTTCATGTACTGTTGAAGCCTGGCTTGAAGGATTTTGAGCATTACTTTGCTAGCATGTGAGATGAGTGCAAATATGTGTTAATTTGAAGACTCTTTGGCATTGCCTTTCTTAAGGATTGGAATGAAAACTGACCTTTTCCAGTCTTGTGGCCACTGCTGAGTTTTCCAAATATGCTGGTTTGTTGAGTGTTGCACTTTCACAGAATCATCTTACAAGATTTAAAATAGCTCAACTGACATTCCATCACCTCCACTAGCTTTGTTTGTAGTGATGCTTCCTAAAGCCCACTTGACTTCACATTCCAGGATATTTGGCTCTAGGTGAGTGATCACACCTTCGTGTTATCTGGGTCATAAAGATCTGTTTTGTACAGTTATTCTGTGTATTCTTGCTGCTTCTTATTAATATCTTCTGCTTCTGTTATGTCCAAACTTTTCTGTCTTTTATTTTGCCCATCTTTGCAGGAACTGTTCCTCTGGCATCTCTAATTTTCTTGATGAGCTCTCTAGTCTTTCCCATTCTATTGCTTTCCTCTATTTCTTTGCATTGATCAATGAGGAAGGCTTTCTTATCTCTCCTTGCTATTCTTTGGAACTCTGCATTCAAATGGGTATATCTTTCCTTTTCTCCTTTTCCTTTAGCTTTTCTTCTTTTCTCAGCTATTTGCAAGGCCTTCTCAGACAACCATTTTGGCTTTTTTCAATTCTTTTTCTTGAGGATGGTCTTGATCACTGCCTCCTGTACAATGTCACAAACCTCCGTCCATATTTATTCAGGCACTCTGTTTATCAGATCTAATCCCTTGAATCTATTTGTTACTTCCACCATATAATTGTAAGGGATTTGATTTAGGTCATACCTGAATGGTCTAGTGGTTTTCCCTACTTTCTTCAATTTATGTCAGAATATTGCAATAAGGAGTACATGATCTGAGCCACAGTCAGCTCCTGGTCTTTTTTTTTTTTTTTGCTGACTGTATAGAGCTTCTCCATCTTTGGCTGCAAAGAATAGAATCCTTTTAACACTTTGGGTTTAATTGAAGGACAGTATGAGAAATGGCCACATGAAACGTGTGTGTATGTGTGCTTAGTCACTCAGTCATGTCTGACTCTTTGCATACCTATGGACAGTAGCTTGCCAGCCTCCTCTGTCCATGAGATGTTCCAGGCAAGAATACTAGAGTGGGTTATCATTTCCTTCTCCAAGGGATCTTCCTGAACCCAGGTCATCTAGATTGCATGTGAGCAATCTTTATCATCTGAGCCACCAGTGAAGCCATGTGAAATATGTTGCTTTTTATTCTACAAAGCTATGCTTGTAGATGACACATAGTGTATTCTGTGGTGTTCCTTATATAAAAAACCATACAAACTCTGTCTAGAAGTACTCTGACAATGAGATCTCCAGTTTTGCTTCCTTCTTTACCATAATTACTAACATAATTGTAAAACGTCTGGTTTCTAGAACATTGTTACTATAAAATGGTTGCTCAATTCTTTTTAGAAACATTGAAATATAAATTAAGAATTAGAGTTAAGGAAATACCATTATTCATTATTTAGGTAGCTAATGGGCCAAACAGCAAGGGAATGCTTAAATATATAAAAATATATATTGCGTGTGTGTGTGTATACATATATATATATATGTATACATATATATATGTATATATATATAATTTTATATATATACATATATATACATATATATAATTTTATATATATTATATATATTATATATATATAATTTTTACACAGCCAAACAATATGTGAAAACTGGAGATACCAAGGGAACATTCATGCTAAGATGGGCCCAATAAAGGGCAGAAATAGTATGGACCTATCAGAAGCAGAAGATAATAGGAAGAGGTGGCAAGAAGATACAGAAGAACTATACCAAAAATCTTCATGAACCAGATAATGACGATGGTGTGATCACTCACTGAGAGCCAGACATCCTGGAGTGCGAACTCAAGTGGGCATTAGGAAGCATCACTACAAACAAAGGTAGTGCAGATGATGGACTTCCAGTTGAGCTATTTCAAATCCTGAAAGATGATGCTGCGAAAGTGCTGCACTCAATATGCTAGCAAATTTGGAAAACTCAGCAGGGGCCACAAGACTGGAAAAGGTCAGTTTTCATTCCAATCCCAAAGAAAGGCAATACCAAATAGTGCTCAGACTACCACAAAATTGCACTCATCTCATACACTAGCAAAGTAATGCTCAAAATTCTTCAAGCCAGGCTTCAACAGTACATGAACCGTGAACTTCCAGATATTCAAGTTGGCTTTAGAAAAGGCAGAGGAACCAGAGATCAAATTGCCAACATCCACTGGATCATAGAAAATGCAAGAGAATTCCAGAAAAATGTCTACTTCTGCTTTATTGACTATGCCAAAGCCTTTGACTGTGTGGATCACAACAAACTGTGGAAAATTCTGAAAGAGATGGGAATACCATACCACCTGACCTGCCTCCTGAGAAATCCTTCTGCAGGTCAAGGAGCAACAGTTAGAACTGGACATAGAACAACAGACTGGTTCCAAATCTGGAAAGGAATATGTCAAGGCTGTATATTGCCACCTGGCTTATGCAGAGTACTTCTATATAGAGTAAGTACATCATGAGAAATGCCAGGCTGGATGAAGCACAAGCTGGAATCAAGATTGCCATGAGAAATATCAATAACCTCAGATACTTAGATGATACCACCTTTATGACAGAAATTGAAGAAGAACAAAAGAGCCTCTTGATGAAAGTGAAAGAGAGTGAAAAAGTGGTTTAAAACTCAACATTCAGGGAGGGAAAAAGATGGCGGAGGGAATAGGATGGGGAGAACACTTTCTCCCTCCCTAACTCATCAAAAGAACATTTCAACGCTGAGCAAATTCCACAGAATAACTTCTGACTGCTGGCAGAGGACATCAGGCATCCAGCAAAGCAGATCATTGGCTTCAAAGCCAGGTAGGAAATATTTCATTTTAAAGAACGAAGATAGAGACAAAGGAGATAGGGAGGGAACCTCGGCAATAGGAGATAGGGAAGGGAATCCCGTCCCAGGAAGAGACTCTTAAAGAGAGGTTCCCTAAAATTTGGGAACTTTCTCACAGCTGTGCATGGGGCGAGCCCTGGAAGCACAGAGGGCAACATAACAGGAAGGAAGAATAAATAAATAATTAAAACCAACAGATTACGAATTCAACAGTATAACCCCCAGCGGATAAGCAGCGCAAACGCCTGCGTCCGACAGCAGTGGGGGCTGGGCAGGAGGAGCGCGCCCAGTGCTTTCTAAGAATTGGGCCGCGGGAGACGTAGGCTGCAGGGCTTTTCTCGAGAATCGGGCGTAACGGGGCCAGAATCGGGTCCGCGCGTGGATAGAACAAATTATCCCAGACTAGCAAACCAGACTGGGGGATAACTAACACGCGAAACGCCCGAACATAAGACACTGACAGGCCCGCGCACAGAACAAAGGACGGATCGGCAATAGCCGGCTGCAGACCATCCCCCACCGCCGACAGGCAGCCAGAGCCTTAAGCGCTGGAAGAGGGCAGTCGCAGCTCAAGAGAGACATTACCTACCAAACTGCAAGCAAGCTTCTTTATTGAGACTTCTGGGGGTCTCTGAATAGTCATCATCTGCCTGAGAAAGAGCCCCAGCGGAGATCCCAGAAAACTGAGCGACCCGCAAAGCCCAGAAGACGCAACAATAGTCCGCGCCAAACTCCTAGCCACTCGGACTTGGAACCAAACCCGGCACCCGGAGGGGACTTCCTGAGCGCCAATCCTGAGCGGCTTAAACCGGGGAATTGCATGAAACGTAGGCCAGGCCCCACACGGTTATCCCGCAGATGGGGAAGGGGCAAGCCCAGTGCAGAGCTCATCACCACCCTCCCTGTGGCAAGACAGAAATCAGACACGGAAGAGACCAGCAAACAGAGGAAGTCAAACAGAGGGAACTGCCTTGGTAGCGACCCCACACAGTCCTCAATGACAGAGAAAGTGCCAGATACGCCGTTACTACTTTTATGATCAAAAAAATATTTTTTTTTTGGGGGGATGATGTGGAAGCGTGATTTTTTTTAAGATTTTTTTTCTTTCTTTAAAAATTATTTTTTTCCTTTTTAAATTTGTTTATCCTTTTCTTTTTCATCCTTTTTCCCCTAAATTTCCTTAAATTTTTAAGTCTTCTATATTTCTAGTTATTATTTTTATAACCTAATATTACTTAAAAAACAACAACACTCTATCGTTTAAACAAAAGCCGTATATAGTCTTATTGGTGAAGGAAGTTGTCTTTTAATAATTCTGGAGTCTTTTATTATATTCTACTTTTTTTCTTTTTTCTCTATTTTTTTAAATTTCTCTCTCCTTCTTCTTCTTCTCTTCAATAATCTATCTTTGAAAATCCAATCTATACTCCAGATTTTTAATCTTGGCATTTTGGTATTTGTTGCCAATTTTGTACTTTTAAAAACCTAATCCTCAGTACCCAGTTTTACATGAGTGCAAGACTACTGGCTTGACCACTCTCTCCACCTCTGGAATCTCTCTTTTCGCCACCAGGTGGCTTTTGTCTCCCTCTCTCCCGCTGCCCCTCTCTACCCAACCCTATGAACCTCTGTATGCTCCAGAAGGAGGAGAACTCTAAGGGAACTGGTCACTGACAGGATCTGTATCCCTCCTTCCCATCTCCCTTTTTATCCTCCTGTCCACCTCTATCTACTTCCTTCCTCTCCTCTTCCATGTATAACTCTGTGACCACCTCTGAGCGGTCCAGACTTCGGAGCGCACACAAGAAAGTGGTTACGGGCTAACTTGCTTTTCCCTCTTATGATTCCACCTCATCCCATTCCACTCACCTCTAACTACTCCCTCCCTCTTCTCTCCTCCAAGTAACTCACCGATCCTCTAGGGACGACCCTCAAGGTGGAGAAACCTATCATCATTAACCTAGATGTTTTAACATTAGTGCTGAATAGATGGAGAAATCATGAGCCTATTCTAAAAATAAATCTGAAAACCAGAATCAGGAGGCGTAATTCCAAATCCTGAGATCATCAAAGAATTCCTGAATACAGGGAACATTATCCAATTAGAGCTCATCAAACGCCTTCATACCTATACTAAAATTGAGCACTGCCCAAGGGCCAACAAGCTCCAGAGCAAGACATACCACGCAAATTCTCCAGCAACACAAGAACAAGCCCCTGAGCTTCAATACACAGGCAACTCAAAATACTCCAAAACCACTGACGTCTCATAACCCATTATTTCAAACGTCACAGCACTCCAGAGAGAGGAAATCCAGATCCACCCACCAGAACTCCAACACAAGCCTCCCTGATCAAGAAACTTTGACAAGCCACTGATATAACCCCAAACACAGAGAGGAAGCTCTATAATAAAGAGAACTCCACAATTTCCCAGAATATAGAAAAGCCACCCCAAACGCAGCAATATAACCAGGATGAAGAGACAGAGGAATTCCCAGCAGGTAAAGGAACAGGAGACATGCCCACCAAACCAAACCAAAGAGGAAGAGATAGGGAATCTACCTGAGAAAGAATTCCGAATACTGATAGTGAAAATGATCCAAAATCTTGAAATCAAAATGGAATCACAGATAAATAGCCTGGGGTCAAGGACTGAGAAGATGCAAGAAAGGTTTAACAAGGACCTAGAAGAAATAAAAAGAGTCAACATATAATGAATAATGCAATAAATGAGATCAGAAACACTCTGGAGGCTACAAATAGTAGAATATCGGAGGCAGAAGATAGGATTAGTGAAATAGAAGATAGAATGGTAGAAATAAATGAATCAGCGAGGAAAAAAGAAAAACGAATTAAAAGAAATGAGGACAACCTCAGAGACCTCCAAGACAATATGAAACGCTCCAACATTCAAATTATAGGAGTTCCAGAAGAAGAAGACAAAAAGAAAGACCATGAGAAAATACTTGAGGAGATAATAGTCAAAACTTCCCTAAAATGGGGAAGGAAATAATCACCCAAGTCCAAGAAACCCAGAGAGTGCCAAACAGGATACACCCAAGGCGAAACACCCCAAGACATATTTTAATCAAACTAACAAAGACCAAACACAAAGAACAATTACTAAAAGCAGCAAGGGAAAAACAACAAATAACACACAAGGGGATCCCCATAAGAATAACTGCAGATCTTTCAATAGAAACTCTTCAGACCAGGAGGGAATGGCAAGACATACTTAAAGTGATGAAAGATAATAACCTTCAGCCAAGACTACTGTACCCAGCAAGGATCTCATTCAAATATGAAGGAGAAATCAAAAGCTTTACAGGCAAGCAAAAGCTGAGAGAATTCAGCACCACCAAACCAACTCTCCAACAAATACTAAAGGAGAGACTTTAGAAAGGAAACACAAAAAGGATGTATAAACCCGAACCCAAAACAATAAAGTAAATGGCAACAGGAGCATACTTATCAATAATTACCTTAGATGTAAATGTGTTGAATGCCCCAACCAAAAGGCAAAGACTGGCTGAATGGATACAAAAACAAGATCCCTATATATGCTGCCTACAAGAGACCCACCTCAAAACAACGGACACATACAGACTAAAAGTAAAGGGCTGGAAAAAGATATTCCATGCAAATAAAGACCAAAAGAAAGCAGGAGTAGCAATACTTATATTCGATAAAATAGACTTTAAAACAAAGGCTGTGAGAAGGGACAAAGAAGGCCACTACATAATGATTAAAGGATCAATCCAAGAAGGATCAATCCTATGTTGGGTGCACCCAACATAGGAGCACCATAATATGTAAGACAATTGCTAACAAGCATGAAAGGGGAAATTAATAATAACACAATAATAGTGGGAGACTTTAATACCCCACTCACACCTATGGACAGATCAACTAAGCAGAAAATTAACAAAGAAACGCAAACGTTAAACGATACAATAGACCAGTTAGACCTAATTGATATCTATAGGACATTTCACCCCCAAAACAATGAATTTCACCTTTTACTCAAGTGCACACGGAACCTTTCCAGGATAGATCACATTCTGGGTCATAAATCTAACCTTGATAAATTCAAAAAAATCGAAATTATTCCAAGCATCTTCTCTGACCATAATGCACTAAGGTTAGATCTCAATTATAGGAGAAAAACTATTAAAAATTCCAACATTTGGAGGCTGAACAACACCCTTCTGAATAATCAACAAACCACAGAAGAAATCAAAAAGAAATCAAAATATGCATCAAAATGAATGAAAATGGAAACACAACAACACAGAACCTTTGGGACACTATAAAAGCAGTCCTAAAAGGAAAGTTCATAGCAATACAGGCATACCTCAAGAAACAAGAAAAAAGTCAAATAAATAACCTAACTCTACACCTAAAGCAACTAGAAAAGGAAGAAATAGAGAACCCCAGAGTTAGTAGAAGGAAAGAAATCCTAAAAATTAGGGCAGAAATAAATGCAAAAGAAACAAAAGAGACCATAGCAAAAATCAACAAAGCCAAAAGCTGGTTCTTTGAAAGGATAAATAAAATTGACAAACCATTAGCCAGACTCATCAAGAAACAAAGAGAAAAACATCAAATCAACAAAATTAGAAATGAAAAGGGAGAGATCACAACAGACAACTCAGAAATACAAAGAATCATAAGAGACTACTATCAGCAATTATATGCCAATAAAATGGACAACTTGGAAGAAATGGACAAATTCTTAGAAAAGTACAACTTTCCAAAACTGAACCAGGAAGAAATAGAAAATCTTAACAGACCCATCACAAACACAGAAATTGAAACTGTAATCAGAAATCTTTCAGCAAACAAAAGCCCAGGTCCAGATGGCTTCACAGCTGAATTCTACCAAAAATTCCGAGAAGAGCTAACACCTATCTTACTGAAGCTATTCCAGAAAATTGCAGAGGAAGGTAAACTTCCAAACTCATTCTATGAGGCCACCATCACCCTAATACCAAAACCTGACAAAGACACCACAAAAAAGAAAGCTACAGGCCAATATCACTGATGAACATAGATGCAAAAATCCTCAACAAAATCCTAGCAATCAGAATCCAGCAACACATTAAAAGATCATACACCATGACCAAATGGGCTTTATCCCAGGGATGCAAGGATTCTTCAATATCCGCAAGTCAATCAATGTAATTCATCACATTAACAAACTGAGAAATAAAAATCATATGATTATCTCAATAGATGCAGAAAAAGCCGTTGACAAAATTCAGCATCCATTTATGATAAAAACTCTCCAGAAAGCAGGAATAGAAGGAACATACCTCAACATAATAAAAGCTATATATGACAAACCCACAGCTAACATTATCCTCAATGGCGAAAAATTGAAACCATTTCCCCTAAAGTCAGGAACAAGACAAGGGTGTCCACTTTCACCACTACTCTTCAACATCGTACTGGAAGTTTTGGCCACAGCAATCAGAGCAGAAAAAGAAATACAAGGAATCCAAATTGGAAAAGAAGAAGTAAAACTCTCACTGTTTGCAGATGACATGATCCTCTACATAGAAAATCCTAAAGACTCGACCAGAAAACTACTAGAGCTAATCAATGAATATAGTAAAGTTGCAGGATATAAAATCAACACTCAGAAATCCCTTGCATTCCTATACACTAATAATGAGAAAGTAGATAAAGAAGTTAAGGAAACAATTCCATTCACCATTGCAACGAAAAGAATAAAATACTTAGGAATATTCCTACCTAAAGAAACTAAAGACCTATCTATCGAAAACTATAAAACACTGATGAAAGAAATCAAAGAGGACACTAATAGATGGAGAAATATACCATGCTCATGGGTCGGAAGAGTCAATATAGTGAAAATGAGTATACTACCTAAAGCAATCTACAGATTCAATGCAATTCCCATCAAGCTACCAGCAGTATTTTTCACAGAACTAGATCAAATAATCTCAAGATTTGTATGGAAATACAAAAAACCTCGAATAGCCAAAGCAATCTTGAGAAAGAAAAATGGAACTGGAGGAATCAACTTGCCTGACTTCAGGCTCTACTACAAAGCCACAGTCATTAAGACAGTATGGTACTGGCACAAAGACAGAAATATAGATCAATGGAACAAAATAGAAAGTCCTGAGATTAACCCACACACCTATGGACACCTTATCTTCGACAAAGGAGGCAAGAATATACAATGGAGTAAAGACAGTCTCTTTAACAGGTGGTGCTGGGAAAACTGGTCAACCACTTGTAAAAGAATGAAACTAGACCCCTTTCTAACACCATACACAAAAATAAACTCAAAATGGGTTAAAGATCTAAATGTAAGAACAGAAACTATAAAACTCCTAGAGGAAAACATAGGCAAAACACTCTCCGACATAAATCACAGCAGGATCCTCTATGATCCACCTCCCAGTATACTGGAAATAAAAGCAAAGATAAACAAATGGGATCTAATTAAAATTAAAAGCTTCTGCACAACAAAGGAAACTATAAGCAAGGTGAAAAGACAGCCTTCTGAATGGGAGAAAACAATAGCAAATGAAACAACTGACAAACAACTAATCTCAAAGATAAATAAGCAACTTATGCAGCTCAACTCCAGAAAAATAAATGATCCAATAAAAAAATGGGCCAAAGAGCTAAATAGGCAGTTCTCCAAAGAAGACATACGGATGGCTAACAAACACATGAAAAGATGCTCAACATCACTCATTATCAGAGAAATGCAAGTCAAGACCACAATGAGGTACCATTTCACACCAGTCAGAATGGCTGCGATCCAAAAGTCTACAAGCAATAAATGCTGGAGAGGATGTGGAGAAAAGGGAACCCTCTTACACTGCTGGTGGGAATGCAAACTAGTACAGCCATTATGGAAAACAGTGTGGAGATTCCTTAAAAAATTGCAAATAGAACTGCCTTATGACCCAGCAATCCCACTGCTGGGCATACACACCGAGGAAACCAGAAGTGAAAGAGACACATGTACCCCAATGTTCATTGCAGCGCTGTTTATAATAGCCAGGACATGGAAGGAACCTAGATGTCCATCAGCAGATGAATTGATAAGAAAGCTGTGGTACATATACACTATGGAATACTACTCAGCCCTTAAAAAGAATAAATTTGACTCAGTTCTAATGAGATGGATGAAATTGGAACCGATTATACAGAGTGAAGTAAGCCAGAAAGAAAAACACCAATACAGTATACTGACACATATATATGGAATTTAGAAGACAGTAATGATGACCCTATATGTGAGACAATAAAGAGACACAGAGGTATAGAGTGGACTTTTGGACTCTGGGGGAGAGGGAAAGGGTGGGATGGTTTGGGAGAATGGCAATGAAACATGTATATTTTCTTGTAAGAAATGAAGCACCAATCTATGTTCAATGTAGGATGCAGGATCCATGGGGCTGAGGCACAGGATGATTCAAGTAGAGGATGTGGGGTGGGAGGTGGGAGGGGGCTTTGGCATTGGGAGATTGTGTTCACCTATGGCTGATTCGTGTCAATGTATGGCAAAACAAATACAGTATTGTAATTAAAAAAATAAATAAATTTAATAAAAAAATTTGAACAAGGAAAAAATAAATAAATAAAACAACATTCAGAAAACTAATATCATGGCATTTGGTGCCATCACTTCATGGCAAATAAATGGGGAAACAGTGGAAATAGTGACAGATTTTATTTTGGGGAGTTCCAAAATCACTGCAGATGGTGATTGCAGCCATGAAATTAAAAGACACCTGCTGCTTGGAAAAGCAATGACCAACCTAAACAGTGTATAAAAAAGCAGGAACATTACTTTGCCCACAAAGGTCCATCTTGTCAAAGCTATGGTTTTTCCAGTAGTCATGTATGGATGTAAGAGTTGGACTATAAAGAAAGCTGAGTGCCAAAGAATTGATGCTTTTGAATTGTGGTGTTGGAAAAGACTCTTTAGAGTCCATCAGACTGCAAGATCTAATCAGTCCATCCTAAAGGAAATCAGTCCTGAATATACTGGAAGACTGATGGCTGAAGCTGAAACTCCAGTACTTTGGCCACTTGATGCAAAGAACTGACTCATATGAAAAGACCCTGATGCTGGGAAAGATTGAAGGTGGGAGGAGAAGGGGACAACAGAGGATAAGATGGTTGGATGGCATCACTGACTTGATGGACATGAGTTTGAGTACACTCCAGGAGTTGGTGATGGACAGGAAAGCCTGGTGTGCTGCAGTCCATGGGGTTGCAAGGAGTTGGACACGACTGAGCTACTGAACTGAACTGAAAGATATATGTGTGCTTGTGTATGTGTATATATATACACATATTGCACAATATATTGCAAATGGAGAAGAATGAACTGAGTGATAGATAATTCATAAAACAAATAATAGGAAAAAGTCCTCAATGTGCTAAAGAAGGGAGCTAGAGAGTTGGGCTGTGAAGAAATCTGAGTGCCGATGAATTGATGCTTTTGAACTGTGGTGTTGGAGAAGACTCTTGAGAGTCCATTGGACTGCAAGGAGATCCAACCAGTCCATTCTAAAGGAGATCAGCCCTGGGTGTACTTTGGAAGGAATGATGCTAAAGCTGAAACTCCAGTACTTTGACCACCTCATGCAAAGAGCTGACTCATTGGAAAAGACTCTGATGCTGGGAAGGATTGGGGGTAGGAAGAAAAGGGGATGACAGAGAATGAGATGGCTGGATGGCATCACCAACTCGATAGATGTGAGTTTGAGTGAACTCCAGGAGATGGTGTTGGACAGGGATGCCTGGCATGCTGCGATTCATGGGGTCACAGAGAGTTGGATACGACTGAGCGACTGAACTGCACTGAACTGAGGGCTTTTTTTATTCATTCCACACATTTATTAGGTTGTTTCTGTGTGCTGGAGGTTGGGCTATATGACAAAGTTCTGTTCTCAAGGAAATTTCAGTCCAGTGGGGCAGGAGGTTATGGTGGACAGATGAGTAAATTTATTACAGAGTGTGTTAAAAGTGGAACACTCTGGATTCTGAGAGTCCAAAGCTGCTGCTCAAAGCATGGGAGGAATTTTAAGGGCAGCAAGTCCATACTGCATAACCATCACCATCAAAACATTGATGAAGACCAGGAGAATGTGGGATAGATTTCAAAACAGCATGCAGGCTAGTCTGTCTAGAATCAAGTGTTCATAGAAATCCCTAAACAGGATTTAATCTGGCAAGAGCTCTATACCCAGTACTGCTGCTGCTGCTGCTGCTGCTGCTAAATCGCTTCCGTCATGTCAGACTCTGTGCGACCCCATAGATGGCAGCCCACCAGGCTCCCCTGTCCCTGGGATTCTCCAGGCAAGAACACAGGAGTGGGTTGCCATTTCCTTCTCCAATGCATGAAAGTGAAAAGTGAAAGTGAAGTCCTTCAGTCGTGTCCGACTCTTAGCGACCTCATGGACTGCAGCCCACCAGGCTCCTCCATCCATGACATTTTCCAGGCAAGAGTACTGAAGTGGCTTGCCATTGCCTTCTCTGATACCCAGTACTGGATACTCTGTTTCCCTTTACAGCTTTCATTTGGTTATTGCAAGATATTTCTTAGTGCAAGCACTATGGTAGATTGATTGCCAAATGACCCCAATTTTTCATCTCTGGTGGATCCACACAATTGCAATGTGAGCCTCAGGTCTTCCCATTGGGGGTGGAATCTAGTTCTTCCCCGCCTTGCATCTGGGCCTGACCTTGCACTTGGTTGGACCAATATAGCATGGAGGAAGTGAGGGCATTACAGATCTGAGTCTCAAGAGGACTTGTGTAGTTTTCTTCCCTTTTGTAACCCTGTCTTTGTCATGAGAACAAGTCCAAGCTAGCTGGCTGGAGGATGAGAGGATATGAGAAGCAGGGATGAGCCACCCTAGCCAACATCCCAGGTGTTGCGATTCATGGGGTCACAGAGTGTTGACCAGAGCATAGCAACCATCAACACCCCACCAAGAAGACAAATAGTGAACCAATGTGAATGAGGGCCCTGCTCAGATCAGCAAAACTCCCCAGTGGGCCTGAAGACTCATGAGAAATGAGAAATCGTTGATATTTTTGTATCACTAGGTATGGAGGTATTTTGTTATGAAATGATAGCTAACTGAAGGATTTCATGGGGAAATGAATGAAAAATAAATAAGGACCTACTGTATAGCATGGGCTTCTCTGGTGGCTCAGATGGTAAAGAATCTGCTTGCAGTGTGGGAGACCTGGGTTCAATCCCTGGGTTGGGAAGATCCTCTGGAGGAGGGCGTGGCAACCCACTCCAGTGTTCTGGCCTGGAGAATCCCCACTGGTGGGCTACAGTTAATGGGGTCACAGAGAGTCAGACATGAGTGAGCGACTAAGAACAGCACAGCACAGCTGCATGGGGCACAGGAAACTCTACTCGATGCTCTGTTGTTTTCAGTCACTCAGTCATGTCTGGCTCTTTGCAACCTCAAGGACGGCAGCACACCAGACTTCCCTGTCCTTCACCAGTTCTGGGAGTTTGCATGAACCCATGTCTGTTGAGTCAGCGATGCCATCCAATCATCTCACCCTCTGTCGCTCCATTCTCCTCCTGCCCTCAATCTTTCCCAGCCTCAGGGTTTTTTCCAATGAGTCATCTCTTCTCATCAGGTGTCAAAGTACTGGAGGTGGCTGATCCTCTGTAATGGCCTATAATGGGAAAAGAATCTAAAAAGAGTGGGTATATGTATGCATATGTATAACTGAACTGCTTTGCTGTACACTGGAAACTAACACATTTTAAATCAACTATACCCCAATATAAAATAAAAATCAATTTTAAAAATGAATCAAGGTATTAGAGAAAAATGGAAAATGGGAATAAAGTCCCTTGTTAGAGGCAAAGAGACTTCTATTCTCAGCTCTATTGTTAACCACCTGCTGCCCCAGAGTGATTTATGAGACTTGGGTTTTCATTTCGGTGGTTTAGATAAGAGTATTTTTGATTAATAAAGGAAAAGTAAAATAAGTTTTATTTTTCCTTCTCTCTTGAAACACATCAGAAAAAGAAGAACGATAAACAGAGGGGAAAATATTTTGTCTATAAAGAGAAAAAGAGGACCCCAAAGAATCAAAAATGTGTGTACTCAAGTTTGCATATGGAAGTCCTTAGAATTATTATTCAAAAAATAGAAACTGTAAGAAAACGCTGCGGGAAGAAAAAGCCACCTGTAGGGACCGTTAGTAAAAAGGCCTTTATTGGGCGGTCGCTCTCGGGCAGAACTCCCAAGGACAGGCAAGCGAGGGAAGCGAGGGAGTCTGTGAGGCGGGGAGGGGTGAGGGAAGGTTTTATAGCAAGGGCTGGCGGACAGGCCAAGTTTTTCCCGACAAGCGCAGGCTACAGCGGTGACTGGTGTCCAAGGGCTCTGTGTGGGCACCTGATTGGGCCGGGATGCCGGGGGTTGGCCCCGAAGCCTGGTCCACTTCCGGTTCCTGTTTGGTCTTTGTCCTGCCTCCAAGGCTTGTCTGCGGCACTTTTCGGGGGCGTGCCTCAGCCAGCCTGGGCGTGTTCTAACCTTTCAGAAACAATTCAAACGTCCATTAGAAAATAAATGGATGAATAAAACAAGATATATTCACACACTGAAGTATTATCTGGCAATAAAAATAAAGTACCGATACATGCTACAACATGGATGATCCTTGAAAACATTATGCTAAGTGAAATGTCAGACATAAAAGACAGCATAGTATATGACTCCATTTTTATGAAATGCCCAGAATAATATAGAGACAGTATATTATTGGTTTTCAGGGACTACGGGAGGAAGAAATATCATACCAGGGGAATGACTGGTAATAGGTATAAAGTTTTTTTAATTTTTTGAAATGGTAAATGTTTTGGAATTAGATGGTTACATAACATCATGTATATACAAAAAAAATACTGAACTGTAAACTTTAAAAGGGTGAATTTTATGAAGTGAATTGTATCTCTATTTTTAAAAAGGTAAATTCAAAGAAGAGCTACAATCTCAAACCTTAGACTGTGATTGTATATTTGCCCCAAACTATGAAATGTGCACAAAGAAAAACATGTGACAAGGAAAAAATAGATTTGATTAGAACCACAGTTTGCCCCAGAACATTCCTTCCTTGTTCTACAATATCTGCCACATAGTTGTCTCTATTCAAAATAATATTAGTTAGGCACCAGCTTGAGACTTGTTATCAGGAAGTAACTCATTTCAGTAGGACTCTCTCAGGTGTTCTGTGGATCACTCAGTTTTTTCATCATTTTGACTGCAGCCAACTTTACTCTTTTTCATGTTTCCCCTACCCACAAACTTTGCAGGCATCCTCTTTGTTAATGAAACCTCCTGAACCTTTTTTTTTTTTGGGTGGTATTCTATTTGGTTGCTGCTGACACATTGATTAATATAGAGAGCTAGTTTGGATAAATTTCCTTATATCTATTTTAAAACTGGGATAAGTTATGTGATTCTAGGCTTAAGGGTCATTTTTATATATTAACTTGCCTCCTAGCCTGGGATTTTAAATTTGGTTCAAGGATTACAGTTTTGAGGCCCCTGCTTAAGACTTTTGATAGAAAATAAAAACCCTCTAATTAATCACTTAGGTTGAAGGGATTTTTTTTTTTTCAAAGTAGTCTGGTTAATTTAGAAAACAGCTTGCAATGGATTAAAAGACTGGCTCAATATTATTCTTTAAATATGACTTACTGATAATAGATTATATCTAGATATTGGAGAAAGAGTATGAACAAGGAACAGTTGAGTGAAGGGGAAGAAGAAAGAAGAGGCAGGTCTAGGATTTGAGAGCAGATTTAGGCAATAAAATCCCATAGACAAGCCTGTTAGACTGCAGACCATGGGGTTGCTAAGAGTCAGACACGACTGAGTAACTCCACTTTCACTTTTCACTTTCATACACTGGAGAAGGAAATGGCAACCCACTCCAGTGTTCTTTCCTGGAGAATCCCAGGGACGGGAGAGCCTGGTGGGCTGCCATCTATGGGGTCGCACAGAGTCAGACATGACTGAAGCAACTTAGCAGCAGCAGCAGCAGCAGCAGTGGAAGGCAGGAGGCTCCTGCTTATGACCATATGAAGGCAGAGGAGGCAGGGGAAGATTGACAGGAGAAGCAAGGATGGGATGAAAACAAGTAAGGATGATGAGCGTCTAAGACTAACAGCATGTTGCTCAATATTTGCCAAGAGCACAGCTTATTATGAGGACAGAGTGATGAGAATGGCGCGCTGTGGAAGCACACTTCAGAGCCCACCCAGAAGCCCCAGGTGAGCCAGGGTGCCCATCTCAGTTGCTGTGAATAACAGAAGTTGATGGCTACCAGTTGCTTCTCTAGAGAGTTACCCAGCATGTATAATGGCTGCCTTGCCAGGGAAATTTATATCTTCCTCCTAAGCAACCAGGGGCGAACTTAGAGCTAGGGATTATCTGATACAGGAATTCAAATCTTTGATGTGGTTTATACTCCAGAGCTCACCTGTGGGTTTGGGCAGAGGCTAGCACCTCCCTAAGACTGCATCCTTGCTCTCTGCTTTGTCTCCTTCATTACACGCTTTTTCCTTCCCGAAGAGTGTGCCCTTAGTGCTAAGAAATGGAGTATTTCCTGCCATATCAGTAAATAAAAGATGTCACAGTCATGAGCAATTGCAGCCACCACCAACGCTGAGCTGGTGAGAAGAAAAGAATACTTGCCATATAATAGCCATCAGACTGGAGCCACTCCCTACGGTAAGCCCAGAGGAAACCCAGAATGTGAAAACACAGGACACTCGCCCCAGTAGGTGAGGCGCATATAAAAGGAATGATTTCAGTGAGCCCAGAGTCTTGAGTTAGCCCATACATTGTTGCTGTTTAGTTGCTAAGTCATGTCCAGCTCTTTGCGACCCCATGGACTGTAGCCTGCCAGGCTCCTCTGTCCTAGGATTTCCCAGGCAAGAATACTGGAGAAGTTACCATTTCCTTCTCCAGGATATCTTCCCAACTCAGGGATCAAACCCGTGTCTTCTGCATTGGAAGATGAATTCTTTACCATTGAAACACCAGGGAAGACCTCTTCACATTTCTAAAAAAAAAAGCACTAAATTCCTTAACTTGATATCTGGTTTTCCTTTAATTAACAACAACCTTTTGACTTCAGCCTACCGGCCCTATGTTGTGAAACTTCCATTTAGCCTGGCTTTCCCCCTTGCCTCTTCTAAGTAGTTCTCTTAGAATTACTTGAGATGCTGCCTCCTGGGCTTGAAGTCCTAAAAATTCTTGCTGATTAAACATAACTCTCAACTTTAGCTTGTGAATATTTTTAAGTCTGCAGTACTTCACACACACGTGGATCTCTGTTTCTGGCTCTGCTCTGAGCTTGATCTATATGCACTATGGTTACAAAGTGCTTGCCTGCTTCCTTCTTCCCCTGTTTTTCAAATACTCATCAATCCCTTATTGCATGTGAGTCACTATTTTTAAGTAGCCAAACATCAGGAAGTCGTGGTGAGACTGTTACCATTCACTTTAATGACTTCTTTACAAGTCTGTCTTGGTCCAGAGATCTTTACACTGAACTTCAAAAGAATATTTGACTTATATTTCATCTGGTCAATCAGTTTCACAAGTTAGCAAAAATAGCAGGAAAACAGTTTCCATGCTTTCTTCCAGTAGAGTCTTTAAATGAGTAGCATATTTGCAAAGCTTCTCCAAGATTCTATTGCGTACATGCACCAAGTGCACTCTCTAGCGCCATTTAAACAAGAAGTTAATATGAACTCATAAATTTCAGTTTACTATGTCTATTCCTGCAAGCAGGAACACTTGAGGATAAAGGAATAAAACTGAATTAGGTTAGTTAATTAGCTAGTGTTATGAAAAAGTGAACCTTATATCCCACTAAGGTGGCTTAGTTATTCACAGTTTGCTGCAACATAAAAGCTAATAGGAACTTGTTATTTATGGTACTTACACAACTTCCTGTTTTAAAGAAAAGAGAGTTCAGGAGTTTATCTTAACATTTCTTTTTAATATCGGTGAGTTACTAAATTAACTGTAAAACTACAATGAAGTTGCTTAGAAAAAGAGTAGAGTGTTCAGAGTGAAACCACGAGCTTTGTTCTTCCACACCTGTCAGGTCATGAGTAGTTGCCAAAATCTTCACTACATAAAATCAACAATCAAAATAGGCCAGTAGGCAGATTTCTGAGGGGCTCAAACCGTAAAGAGTCAGGCTGCAATGTGGGAGACCTCGGTTCTATCCCTGGGTGGGGAAGATCCCTAGAGAAGGGCACGGCAACCCACTACAGTATTCTTTCCTGGAGAATTCCAAGGACAGAAGAGCCTGGAGGGCTACAGTGCGTGGGGTCCCAGAGAGTCAGACGCTACTGAGCAACTTTCACTTTACTTTCAAAATAGGCCAATAGATGGCGCTATTGCTGTGTGTAATGCTCTGGAAAAGCCAAAAAGACAAAAACAGGGCAAGAAGACAAAAACGCTTGGAATCCTCAAAGAGAAGGCAATGCTATTCTTTTCTCTCTTTTGTTCGAACTTCAGTCATCACTCGCATTATCTCATTGAGTTGAAGTGCTCAATTTTGTGCCCTAAAGAGCAACATTCCCCAAGAAAAAGAAATGCAAAAAGGCAAAAAGTTGTCTGAGGAGGCCTTACAAATAGCTGAGAAAAGAAGAGAAGCTAAAGGAAAAGGAGAAAAAGAAAGATATACCCATCTGAATGCAGAGTTCCAAAGAATAGCAAGGAGAATAGGAAAGCCTTCCTCAGTGATCAGTGCAAAAGTACAGGAAAACAATAGAATGGGAAAGACTAGAGATCTCCTCAAGAAAATTAGAGATACCAAGGGAACATTTCATGCAAAGATGGGCACAATAAAGGACAGAAATGGTACGGACCTAACAGAAGCAGAAGATATTAAGAAGAGGTGGCAAGAATACACAGAAGAACTATACAAAACAGATCTTCATGACCCAGATAACCACGATGGTGTGATCACTCACCTAGAGCCAGACATCCTGGAGTCCAAAGTCAAAGTGGACCTTAGGAAGCATCACTTGAGCAAAGCTAGTGGAGGTGACGGGATTCCAGTTGAGCTGTTTCAAATCCTAAAAGATGATGCTATGAAAGTGGTGCACTCAATATGCCAGCAAATTTGGAAAACTCAGCAGTGGCCACAGGACTGGAAAAGCTCCATTTTCATTCCAATCTCAAAGAAAGGCAATGCCAAAAAAATATTCTAACTACCACACAGTTGGACTCATCTCAAACACTAGCTAAGTACTGCTCAAAATTCTCCAAACCAGGCTTCAACAGTACATAAGTTGAGAACTTCCAGATGTTCAAGTTGGATTTTGAAAAAGCAGAGGAATGAGAGATCAAATTGCCAACATCCGTTGGATCATAGAAAAAGCAAGATAATTCCAGAAAAATATCTACTTCTGCTTCATTTGCTATGCCAAAGCTTTTGACAGTGTGGATCACAACAAACTGAAAAGTTTTTCAAGAGATGGTAATACCAGACCACCTTACTTGCCTCCTGAGAAATCTGTATGCAGGTCAAGGAGCAACTGTTAGAACTGGGCATGGAACAAAGGACTGGCTCCAAATTGGGAAAGGAATGCATCAAGTCTGTATATTGTCACTCTGCTTATTTAACTTCTATGCAGAGTACATCATGAGAAATGCCAGGCTGGGTGAAGCACAAGCTGGAATCAAGATGGCCAGGAGAAATATCAATGACCTCAGATATGTAGATGACACAACCCTTATGGCAGAAAACAAAGAACAAAAGAGCCTCTTGATGAAAGTGAAAGAGAAGAGTGAAAACTCTGGCTTAAAACTCAACATTCAAAAAAATAAGATCATGGCATCTGGTCCCATCACTTTGTGGCAAATAGATGAGGAAACAATGGAAACAGTGAAAGCCTTTATTTTCTTTAGTTTCAAAATCACTGCAGATGGAGACTGTAGGCATGAAAGACCTTGCTCCTTGGATGAAAAGCTATGACCAGAGAACATATTTAAAAAGCAGAGACATTACTTTGCTGACAAAAGTCTGTCTAGTCAAAACCATGGCTTTTCCAGTAGTCATATATGGATGTGACAGTTGGATTATAAAGAAAATTGAGAGCCGAAGAATTGATTGACTTTGAACTGTGGTGTTGGAGAAGACTCTTGAGAGTCCCTTGGTCTGCAAGGAGATCAAACCAGTGAATCCTAAAGGAAATCAGTCCTAATTATTCGTCTGAAGGACTGATGATGAAGCTGAAACTCCAGTGCTTTGGCCACGCAATGCAAAGAACTGACTCATTGGGAAAGACTGTAATGCTGGAAAAAAATTGAAGGCAGGAAGAGAAAGGGATGACAGAGGATGAGATGGTTAGATGGCACCATGGACTTGATGGAAATGAGTCTGAGCAAGCTCCAGGAGTTCATGATGGTCAGGGAAGCCTGGCAATGAGGTCTCAGAGTCAGACACGACTGAGTGACTAAAACAGCAGTAAGTCATTTTCACATGAATGTTGCAAGGAATGATATCTATGGTAGATATCTTATATAGCTTAACCAGTTTGTCCATGGTTGTTTGAAAAGGCGTCCTAATTCACAATCAGAAGGGTAAATCCTCTCTAGGATAAAAATCTTAAAAACAGGACTGTGGAAATCTCAGAGTGCATATGATTTCTACCACTTTTGGTAAAATCATTCTACAGTTATTTTTTGGAAATTAAATTAGAATGAAATAATTATTTAATTTCCCAAAGTAAATGAAGACAATTTTCAATAAAATGAAATTTGGAATAATTTTTAAAAGGTGCATTGGCCATGCTAAAGGAAAGGGGAGCAATATGTATAAAAAGCAAAGAATCTTGAAAGCATTGTTTGTATGTGGAGTATGGATTTTTTTTTTCTTTTGCATTTTAGAGTTTGTTTTGTGAAATCAGTCTTCATGGTTTGAAGAGATCCAGGTGTGGAAAGAAAGTCACCTTGGGTTGACAAAAATAATCAACCAAATTGTGAAAATTTTACAACATTTGACATACATTTTAAGGCTGATTTGTGGAGACAAATTGTTTCTGACTCCAATGGTCTCATAAGAAAATTTGTTCTTATTGAAAGAATCCATGAAGTAGCCTAAATTACTGCTATCCCTCAAAGACTCACAATCAAAGAAAAGTAAGTTGTGTTGTACAACCAAGTCAGAAATAAGAGACAAGAAAATAATACTTCATCAAGTTTACGAAGTTCTTTCTAGGCACCTGATAATCTTGGAAATCTTCTGAGATAGGCAAGATAGCCAATTATGATGTTAATTGAGTACCTAAGGCGCTTTTCTGCCGGGAGCCAGCGTGAGGAATTCCACCTGTGACAAGGTCACACGGCAGAGCTCTGATGGCAAGGCTAAATCAGACCTCAGTTTCCCCCTGGTATTTCCTGAGCATGTAACCCAAAACCCAAAAATCTGCCGGCCTCCGTACTCTGCTTTTCCACTCTTCTGACACACTCTGGAAAAAAGTCAACTCAGGGCTTTAGTCTTCTGCATTTGAAAGGGATATTTCAGTTAAACCCCCTCTGATAGCTCTCTAGCTTGCCTAACAAGTTCCCCGGACCTCTTACAGATTGTGAATTGCTTACAGCCCCCAACCATGAGAGGCACAAAGCTTAAAAGCATCTTAAAGATACAGAGCCTTTTCTAGAGAGTTAAAAATCATATTGGTGACAGGTTTTCACTGTTGACTCAATGATTGCTGCCAGGCCTCCATATTCTTTATCTTTTAGGCACCTGGGAGGATATTAATCAATGTAATAGGGATGTAGAAAAAGATATATAGTAGTTTTGATGCTAGCAACACTAGACTTTTGAGTTCATTACTTTTCTTTTGTTATAAATCACTGTACTCCTTTTACTTGTTATAAATTGCTGTATCTTTGCTATGTAAGAATGTAACTTTATTTAGTGCTTTCTGAGAGTGGCACCAGACTTTGGGAAGATCAACACAAATAAGTCTTCTGGTTAACAAACCCTGAAAAAGGCTGTAAAATGTTAACTGGCCCTTTTGGCCAGAAGATGATGTAAATCACCTAAGACTTGTGTATACAACTAGGTATGCAGAGAGAAAAGCCTGGGCTTTGATAAGAGTCTGGGCTGCTGACATCGCATGATTTTGTATTACCCATTGATCTCTATGTACAATCAAAAAGGTATAAAAGGCATTTCTGGACAATAGAGGTTGGGCCAGTCGCTGGACTGGTTTTCCCCGTGTCTTCTCTTTACTCTAATTTCTGGCTGAATTCCCATCTGGGGCGTGGAGGCTCGCCATGTCTACTTACTTGTCCCGGCTTCTAAGATCCATGAGAGAGGGAGCCCAAGGTGGGGCACTCTCCGATATTCAAACGTGTGCTGGTGGCCCAACGTAGATGGTGCAAGTTCCTTGTCTAGAACTTTATTGGCTTTCCACGTAAATAAGTTATTCAGCATCTTTTCTCCACTTAATTTTCCTACTACACTATTTCTTCCTAATCTAATCTTATATTAATAAATAAACAAGTTTTCCTCGCCTACGCCGTCCATGCTTCGAATTTCCCTGGATCCACCGGGGCTGGACCCCGGCACTTTTCCATCATTTTACCTCTGTTGCCTCATTTGCAATACTTATATGAAGCCAGTACTATTTCCCTCCTGTCCCAACAGAAAGCACTGAAGTACAGAAAAGTTAAGTAACTTCCCAAGGAACTACAGCCAGAAAGTGGCTTACTTGCAATGAAAAGCAAGGCAGGTTAAAAGACTCATGCAGTCATTTTTAGAGAGAAAAAAAAGGGGGGGGCATTAAAGTTTATATCATAAGCTATTAAAGGTAGAGTTAAATTCAGACCAAAGGTCTTGATGATTTGTGACTTGATAATTTTCCCTGAATGGCATTCTGTTTTGATTTATATGATCCCAGACTTGGTAGAATGATAGTCCCCTTGATTCTAAATGCCATGTAGACTGCATCAGTCTAGTTGGCCTCCCACAGATAATTCTCTTCACTAGGCTCATATGCTGTATGGAATTTTTACCCATGCTCATCTCTCCAGGCTCCACCATAAACTGAGGCAGTTTACACTTCAGACTTACTCTCTTCCCTGAGAAGTCTTTTGTGGATTTCTTAGGGCTATTATCAATGATGAAACAGAGAGATCTCCAGACTTTAGGACTCCCGACCTGTCTACAACCTGGTAAGAAAGAGGGAGATTATCAGATCCCTTCAAGTATCGGCATTTTGCATTCCAGAACACAGTGTGCCCGGTGTTTTCCAAAGGATACATAAGGGGGGTGGGCTTCCCAGGTGGCTCAATGGTAAAGTATCTGCCTGTAAATACAGAAGCTGAAGGAGATGCAAGTTCGATCCCTGAGTCAGGAAGATCCCCGGAGGAGGAAATGGCAACCTATTCCAGTATGTTTGTCTGGGAAATCCTGTGGACAGAACCTGGTGGGCTACAGTCCATGGGGTCACACAGAGTCTGACACAACTGAGCATGCACACACACACAAGGAGGAGTGCAGAGATTTTGAGAAATGAGATTATCACTCTCATCAGCCAAAGAAAATGACTTTGCTGATCTTTTTTAGTTTATTCATGCTCAGACAGTACTTGCAGTTTCTATAAAGGATGCTGACTGTGTCAGCAAGCATAGGCTAAGTTATGCTACAGTAACAAAAGACATGCTTACCGCTAAATCTTAGTAGCTTACAACAAGAGAATTTTCTTTCTTGCTCATTTCAGCCACTAATCATGTGTTGGCTTTGACTGTTCCATCCAGAACCCACTCAGGCTGAAGGAGCAGCTTCCTTCTGGGACCTAACATGGGGAAAGGATGAGTTGAAAACACACAATCGTTCTTGGAGCTTCTGCTCAGAGATAGCATCTGGCATTTCTGAGCACATTTCATTGGCCAAAGCGAGTCACGTGGTCAAACCTGACGGCAATGGGGCTGGATGACTTCCTCCCCTTAGAGAGTGGTGCTCTGAGGGAAAGGTGGCGAGGGAGAGCACTGCCATAGCCACCAGCTTGCACATGAGCTTGCTCTGCTGTGCTGTGCTTAGTCGCGCAGCCACGTCCAACTCTTTGTGACCCCATGACCTGCCAGGCTCCTCTATCCATGTGGAATCTCCAGGAAAGAATACAGGAATGGGTTGCCATGCCCTCCTCCAGGGGATCTTCCCAACCCAGGAATCAAACCCAGGATGGGTCATCTAATATTGGGAACAATAAAACAATACTTAGACTTATTGCATTATATTATATTGGGCTTAGAGAGGTTCTTCTCTAGATAAATTAATAGGGTGAAAGTGGGAGCATGCTCCATCAGCCTCAATTTAACATCATAAAAGAAATAGTAAAGAAGTCCAAGCATCTAAGTTCCTCTCAACCTTTCCCAGAAGGAGCACATTGGAAAAAATTCATTTTAGGTTGTGGTAGTTAATGTGAGGGGGTCGGAGGGGAGCTGCTGAACCCAGAGAAGAATTCCTCCTCCATCAGCAGCTACACCACATGGGCCAGGTCATGAGGCTTCATATCTTGTAACACTGGCAAAAGCCCAGGCCTCAATTTTAACTCACTGCATTGCAGTTCTTTTCAAGTACATTACCAGGGCTTTATGAAGATTGATAGAGTGCCAGGAAGCCATTGGGTTGAAAGTCCAGATGTACATAAATCAAGTCATAGCATCATTTAATTCAGAATGCTTTGGCCCAAGTCATTACAGAGTAACAGTGCAGAGATTTATAGGAAGTCTTATAAGATTTGATGATCTGAAAGGTAGAGATATTAAGTGTCTGATTTAGCTCTAGGAGATGCTGCAGCAGTTTTAAATCAACTGAAGCCTTTATTGCAGCTGGTTTAAAAATGTGTCTTAAATAACTAGAAATGTATCTTAAGAACATCTTGGAATGAAGGGTTGAATGTGATTTTTGACCATCAAAACTAAGATATGATTTGCATAAGGAAAGAACCTATCTATCAATAAAAATGCATGTCAGCAAGCCTCTTTATATATTAAAGAACTGTTCTCTGCTCTAATTCGTTCTATAGCTAATGATTTTTACATAAATCTTCTCTAGGATAAGACCCCAAGATCTTTGTGTCTGATGACAAGAATTCTTCTGATCCTTTCAATCTTGAGCCAGAAGTCATCTACATTTAAAATCATCTCAGTTTTTACACTGAGAGATTTGAAAGGCCACAAGCCCAGCTGACCTCACACTCACCAGGCATGCTGAGTTTTAAGCCTGCAGACCTGGTGAGGTTTGCTATAATCTTCTCTGAGCCCAGCCCTTTCCATATTCCTTCTTTTATTTGAATCTATTGATGTTCTCTAACGCCTTAATCTCACATTTTCCTTTTTCTATCAAAATGTATTATTTAAAATAAATTATTTTTGTAAAAGTTTATCAACAGATCGCAATACCTCAAAGACTGAGGAAATTTAATCTGTTAGCATATGCCAGGGTATACAAATACAATAGCCAAAGAAATGATGCTCTAATGAGAAATTAGACAACTAAAAATGAAAGTGGAATATATTTCTCTCTTTTGTAAAATCACGCTATGGAGAAAATTTAAAGACAGCGATTCAAAATGACAATTTTGAATCAATCTACATTTCTGCCCACTCTTTGGAAAAATTTACAAACATTTTTGATGGAACAAATTCTTAATGAAATGGAGATGTTGCCTCCCTCAAAGTGACCTCTGAAAACATATTATTCCTTATAAAAAAAGACTGAACTGATCATATTATTTTCAATTAATACTAAAATTGATTTTACATAACTATGTATCCAAGAAATTTTGAATATACATTTTATTATTGTTTCTAAACTTGATATTACTACATTTTCTTTAATTGCAATTGTTAGGTAGTTAGAATAGGAAAAAGAAGTCCAGGCAAGAGGCTGGCTAAAGACAAGGAAGGGAAAAGCCTGTGAAAATAGAACAAAAGAAGGTCTGAGGACCAGAGTGAGGTGCTCAAACAGTGAGGTAAAGCAAACAGCACTCCTCACTAGCCCAATTTACATAGGGCAGGCCCAGGGGAGGGAAAAACCATATGAAAGGAGGAGCCAAAACCTCTCTTCTCTTCTAGTCCTTTGGGTTGGCATTCCCTCACGCCTTGAGGATGTATTTTCCTTTACTTTCTAAATAAAACTGAGCTGTAACACAGAGCTGTACCACTGGTCCTTCTGAAGGCTGAAACGCTGGTCCATCGCTTCGCTCATTTTTGTTGCAATGAGACAAAACTGAGGAAATTACAAACTCCCTGAACATCTATGGCGCCGTTTCTTGGATTTAACCTGGCTGAAACAACCTCAGCTCGGCCCGCACAAGGAGGAGGCCAAGCATAGCAGGAGCCCAACTTGGCAAAATCTTCCAAGGTAGAAGCTAAACCCAAGAAGATCGAGCGCAGGGGCAGTGACAAGAAGCCCAGCAGACTGGAAACCAGGGCAGCAAAAACAAACAGCAGAAAGCTGACACAGCTCGTCTCAGATTCCAGAAGACCTCTGGTTAAGGTAGGAGGTCCTCGCTCCTATGGCTAGAAGGACACATGCCTAACAAAATCTTGATTCCTTTACAATCTCTTGTTTCTTGTTTCCTTGAACCCCCGTGAACAGGTGAGCAGCCTTGGGTGCAAATGAGGGACTCTGGCAGGGGCTACTCCTCAGTGTGTCCCAAAGGCTACTGTCTGCTGGGCCCCAGTAGCTTTGCCCAGGCGGGTGGAGGGTTTCTTCTGTCCTGAATCTTCTTTGTGCCAAGGATCAAGTCAATGAAAACTGTGAGCACAGGTCAGGTATTTAGCAGGTTTTCCAGCGGGGTATGAAGGGGATTCCTCGGCAAGTTTTTCCCACTGCTTTTTCCTCCTGTCCTTCAGCTTCTCTCTCCTGGGACTTGAGCTCGGCCAAAACCCATGGTACCTGGCTTCAGGACCTAATGAAGCTCAGGTTCTGATGTCTCATTGCAAAAATTCAGTTAGAGACTCAGTAATAGTTAACAGGTGGATTTTTTCAAACTCAGAGAGAAGCACACTCCACAGGGTGTGGGCCATCACAGAGGAGAGTGCAGAGGGCACGGAATGTGGTGTGGTTAGTTTTTCGAGCTGGGTGATTTCATATGCTAATGAGTGAAAGGATCATTCCAACAATTGGGGGACCACTCACTCCTCCTCTGTCTTTTGACAGTGCCTTGGAACTATCCTGCTGGCACCTCTGGATGTGTCAGTTAGCTTGCAGATGGGGGATCAAGGTTTAGTTGAATTTGACTTGTCATTTTGGACCCACTTGATTTTAATCAGTTTATGTTATACCCTTGGAGAAGAAAATGGCAGCCCACTCTAGTACTCTTGCCTAGAAAATCCCATGGATGGAGAAACAATGTAGGTTACAGTCCATGGGGTTGCAAAGAGTGGGACACGACTGAGCAACTTCACTTTCACTTGCTCTATGTCATTCTTTCCAAAGTTGTGCCCTGCTCCCTCCCCTCCTAGTTTATGCTCTTTTCCTGAGCTCCATCCAGGCCCACAGTGTCACCTCTACAATCTTCTGGAGGGCCAACCAGAAAACAGCTGGGCCTTGGGAGGGAAATACTGTATAATACCCAATCCCTCTCCATATTCAGGCCTTCATCTTCCATGTTTCCTGCAACATGTGCAACAGCAGCATCTCTCAGTGAACCCGCTAGGGCAGGTGACAGGCACACAACGCCTGCTAGAAGTCCATCTGGTGGCATCCCTTCAAGGGTAATTGGGCTTCCAGGAATACTATTTGCCACTTTGGGAGTTAGCCCTGCAGGCCGTTTGGGCTCAAAGCCTTACCACCCTTCTCCTAAAGTTATAAACATACCCCTGGATCAAATCTCCACTCCACTTTATGGAACATCTGGTCTGTTGTCTCTTATCAATTTGTTCTTAAGCCACTTACTAACTCCTACAACCAGGACCCTGATCCCTTGTAGGGAACACTGCTCCACTCCCTTTTATTAAAATACTCTTAAAGCCCCTAACAGGACCAGATAACCCACTCCTTTGTCATAACTTTTGCTATTACCTAAAGTGGGTCTATGACAATGGAATGCTTACCATTGGAGACACCCTAACCTGCTCTTATGGAGGACTAGGAGAGGAAATCAGTGACTTACATTCCCTTAGAGCAGTAAGAGGATAAAGCTTATGGCTGCTTCACCAGGTTCCCAGTCTCAAGGCACAGGCTTGGATTGCTTTACGTAATGGTATCTATTCCCATCTGCGGTGAACAAACTGGCAATGAGTTAAAATTACAACCCCTTAATCCTACCCAGCGGAGAAGGCAATGGCACCCCACTCCAGTACTCTTGTCTGGAAAATCCCATGGATGGAGGAGCCTGGTGGGCTGCAGTCCATGGGGTCGCTAAGAGTTAGACACAACTGAGTGACTTCACTTTTACTTTTCACTCTCATGCATTGGAGAAGGAAATGGCAACCCACTCCAGTGTTCTTGCCTGGAGAATCCCAGGGACGAGGGAGCCTGGTGGGCTGCTGTATATGGGGTCGCACAGAGTCGGACACGACTGAAGCGACTTAGCAGCAGCAGCAATCCTACCCAGCACTGGTTATGCTGGAGACCTTGGGGATGCCCAATTCCAGTCCACGGTCCTAGGAGGTCGACCTGCCTAGGGATCTGGTCCTCGAAAGGTTGTCATGCCTCAACCTGCTCAGGGATCTGCCAGTCCAGGGGTTCCAGGAGGTGAGGATTCGATCTCCAGGCTGTCATTCCTCAGCCTGCCTGGGAATCTGCTCTCTGACTCGGGGATGCCTGGCTCTCAGATTGCAACAGTACTGGGTAGGATAAGCTTCAAAAGACTCACCCCTAAGGAAGTCCACCCATGGAAACTGAAGGAGGCCTGTTAGATTTTTCTTTTCCACCATGTCATCACTGTCTTTCAGATGGGAAATAACCAACCCAGTTCCTGACAAGTGCCCTTGAGATGCATCCTGATAACTGGAAGTTGTTCGATCCTCTCTTGTGCCACTGCATGGCTATCGTATCCTCTGGGACACAAGGAACACTGGCCTGAGGATGGGAATTCAAATTACAATACCACCCTGCAGCTAGACTTATTCTGCAAAAGACAAGGGAAATGGACAGAGATCCCTTATGTCCACATTTTCTTCTGACTAAGAGATATGAAGGAACTCTGTCCTAAGTATGGGATTGTTGTATGCCTTAAAAGTGAGCCTACTAAGCACAGACAACCAAGAGAAAGACCCCCTCCCCATGAAGGCTCACCTCCCAAGTCTCTCTAGTTGCCTGGTGCTCCTTCCTTGCATCCAAAAGTGCCCCCATATCCAGGAGCACCCCCTCCACAAAAGCCAACTCGAGTATGTCCCTTAGTCAAAACTGGAGGAGAATTTGGACCATCCCGGGTCCATAAGCCCTTCTCCCTCTTAGAACAAAGGTTAAACAAGACCTGGGAAGCTATACAGATGATCCAGGCAAATATATAGATACATTTCAACACATTGCCTTGGCCTTTAACTTGACGTGGAAGACATCATGGTCGTATTTAGTCAAATTTTATCTGGCCCTGAGCATGGTAAGATCTTAAAGGAAGCCCAAAGGTATGCTATGGGGCTTCACATGTCATGTGATAAATACCCAGTAAGGGAAACCGCAGTCACCTCCTTAGATACTGATTGGAATTATAATGACCCTGAGCACATCATGGAAAGGGATCACTTTCTGATCTGTGTGAAGGCAGGACTAAAAGCAGCCCAGCAAAAGCTATGCCCGGGTCTTAGCAATAACTCAGGAGCCCCACAAGAACCCCATTCCCTTTCTGGAAAGGCTAAAAGAGGTCCTCCAAAAATTTAACAATCTGGAGTTAGACTCTTATGAGGGACAAGTGATTTTAAAGGACAAATTCCTGTCTCAATCTTCATCAGACATCAGGATAAAGTTACAACAGCTACAGCAGCAGGACCCTGCTGCCTCTTTAGATGAGATGGTCCAGACAGCCACCAATACATTTTATAATAGAGAACAGGAGAAGGAGGCCAAGGCCCAGGAGAAGGAGAAAAGGAAAGAGATAAGGCATGCCCAGATGCTGGCTGCCATCCAGGGAAGCACTATGGCAAACCCTGAGTCCTTGAAGAACAAGGCACAAGGTAAATGCCTAATCTGTAGACAGGTGGGCCATTGGACCAAAGACTGTCCAAACTGTGACAAGTCTCCTAAAACAGCTTGCTACAAATGATATCAGTTGGGACATTCGGCAGCACTCTGCCCTTGGGACCCAAGAGTCTCAAGGTCAAGCGCCAAGCCTTCCCTCACGATGGGTCAACAGGACTGAGGCAGCCCACTCCAGCCAGCCCGCCTGTCACGGACAACCATCACGGGGCTGGGGCCAAGGGTACAACTGGATGTGGCAGGTAGGTCTGAGAATTTCTTGGCTGACACAGGGGCTACCTGCTCTGTTCTGACCTCCTACTCCAGAGCTTTCTTCTCCCAAACTTGTACCATTTTGGATGCTACAGGAAAAACAATTATTAAAAGATTCACCCAAGCACTTCTTTGTTGCTTGGATGGACAAATAATTTCCCACTAGTTTCTGGTGGTCCCTGAGTGTCCTACTCCCTTATTGGGAAGAGATATACTCACTGAACTGGAGACCACCCTTGTGATGGGAAGCTTTTCATCCCCTAGAGCCCTGCAGCTCCTGGTTACTGCTGAAGAACCCATTGCACTCCATCCAATAGAGAGGGACCAAGAACTACGGGAGGGCAAAATTAACCCGCAGGTGTGGGGCCGGGGGCTCCTGGACGAGCCCACCAAGCTGACCGGTCATCATTGTCCTCCAAGAGCCCACTCGGTTTCCCAACCAGAAACAATATGCCCTCAGAAGAGGAGCCCAGGAAGGACTACAGCCTCTAATAAATAAATTCCACGCCTGTGGGCTATCAGTCCCCACCAATTCACAATGTAACATTCCGATCCTCCCTGTAAAGAAAAAGGGCAGAACCTGGAGCACGGTTCAAGATCTCCAGAGGGTCCCCCATAAAATATGGTGATGAAATCCTTAGGCTCTTAGAGGCAGTCCACCTGGCCACTGAGGTTTCAGTCTCCACTGTAAAGACACCAACAAGGGAGCACAGAAGTGGCAAGAGGGAACCAAGCAGCTGATCAAGCAGCTAAGAGAGCAGCACTACAGAACATGACCTCATAGGGGTTGCCACCTTAGTCCCACAGGCTGCTTTGCCAAAAACTCCCTCATATACTGAAGGCAAGACTCTTAAAGCTAAGAGTGAGGGTTTTCAAGATCTTATGGGATGGTTCCAAAAAGAGAGACTTCTTTTTCTGCCTGGGAACCTCCAATGGAAGTTGGTTAACTCCTTACATGCCACCACTCATTTAGGGAGCCCTCGAATGGTCAAGTGGCCCCTTTCTTTCCAAATAGCAGCATGTGCATGTAGCACCAGAAAGGCATACTTGGAGTCAGTGTAAATGGCTACTCTTTTTCCTTTTCCTAGCTCTAAAGCTCGAGTCAGGGCTATGAGCTCAGCTAATTGGCCTGAAGTACCTGGCGGCAAAGGCTTAGCCTCTATGGTCTCAAAATTGGAGACTACTGAATATCCTCATTTAGGGGGAAAGGCCCTCCAAAGATTACTAGAAAGGTCCTTCAGAGGAACAGGCCTCCAAACAACTATAAGGTAAGTGGTCTCCTCTTGTCCCACTTGCCGATAAAACAGTCCTCAAGGAGCTTGAAGACCCCAGCTGGCCCAGCCCATCCAACAATGTGGGGCCTACCCAGGAAAAGACTGGCAGATGGACTTCACCCAGATGCCAGTTTCTCAAGGGCATAAATACCTTTTAGTCATGATAGTTACATTCACGGGATGGATTTAAGGCTTTCCCACCTGGACTGAGAAGGCTGAAGAGGTGGTTCAAAAAAAAAAAAAAAACTGCTCCCTGAAATCATTCTGAGATTTGGTCTGCCCAGGTCATTACAAAGTGACAATGGGACATCATTTAATTCTAACGTCATCCAACAGGTCTCTAAAGCATTGGGCATTACTTATCTCCATTGTGCGTAGAGGCCTCAGTCTTGAGGAAAAGTAGAAAGAGCAAACCAATTTTGAAAATCAGCGATAAATAAGATAACCCAGGAGACCTCCCTGGGATGGAAGGAGGCTTTACCAATAGCTCTCCTCCTCACCTGTATTGACCCTAAGAAACAGGTTGGTCTTAGTCCTTATGAGATGCTATATGGGAGACCTTTTGTTATGTCAATGATCTCTTCCTAGATCCAGAGGCTCAGACCCTCTGGTCTTATACCATGGCCACTGGGCAATTCCAACAGGATATACACTTGCGAGGTGTCAACCAGGGCCCAAAAGATTTTAAAGAGTCACCACTATATGCTCCAGGGACTCAAGTCCTAATTAAAGTCTGGAAAGATGGATCTCCCAAGGCTCAACTGCAGACCAAATGGAAGGCCCCTACCCTGTGATACTTTCTACTCCCACAGCAGTCAAGGTACCAGGACACAACTCCTGGATTCACTGCTCACAAGTCAAGCCATGGAAGAAAAACAGAAGAGGACACTCGATATATCTGTGAGCTCCTGGGATATCTCAGATACCTATTCAGGACTACAAATGAGTGCTATTCTAATGAACACCCCCAAATTAAGTTTATGGGGATAAGATTTCTCAGAATAGCTCTAAAGAGCCAACACAGCTTGGCAGGGGTTGTACTCCAAAAGAGACAGGGGATAGATCTCCTGATCCCTGAACGAGGAGGGACTTGAGCCATCTTGAATGAGACATGTTGTTTCTGGGTAAATACCTCCAGCTTTAAAGAAAGTCTCACAGTCTTCAAGAAAAACATTTAGACCCTACAGGTTCTCAAAGAATGAGCTGGCGAGTTCTCTGGGTGGCTACAATCTCTCTTTGGGGAATATTCCTGGTGATGGGAATTTGGAGTTGGCTAATGCCCCTGCTAGTCCGTGTCATCACCATATCGATGCTGCTTATGATTGCTCCATGTATTATCAATTGTCTAACCCGTTTTGTCTCTGCCCAGGTCAACAAGCTACAATGGGCAGTGCCAGTGCAACAATGATATATAAAACTACAGCCAACCACAGAAAATATCACTCACTCTTGGATGGACACCACTATAAGGACTCTGAGGCCTGAGACAACAAGAGGGGGAGGCCCAAGGCCCCTCCCCATCCCAGTTCAGCAGGAAATAGCCAGAAAGACCTCTATGCCCCTGTTCCCAAAGAACTTGGCTTCCCATCTCTTGAGGTGGGGGATGTTAGGTAGTTAGAATAGGAAAAAGGAGTCCAGAATGGTGGTGGCTAAAAGACAAGGAAGGGAAAAGCCTGTGAAAATAGAACAAAAGAAGGTCCGAGGACTGGAGTGAGGACCTCAAACAGTGAGGTAAAACAAGCAGCACTCCTCGCTAGCCCAGTTTACATAGGGCAGGCACAGGGGAGGAGAAAAATATATAAAAAGAGGAGCCAAAACCTCTCTTCTCTTCTAGTCTTTTGGGTTGGCATTCCCTCACGCCTTGAGGATGCATTTTCCCTTACTTTCTAAATAAAACGGAGCTGTAACACGGAGCTGTAACACTGGTTCATCCGAGGCCCAGAACACTGGTCCACTGTTTCAAATTTTTGTTGCGACAAGACAGAACTGAGGAAATTATAAACTCCCCGACAAAATTATAAGAGAAAATCCACATTCTTCCCCTGATGTTGCTTCTCTAGAAGCTCTGTAAATTTGAGGTGCTGTATTTTCAAGATAATATTTAAAGATATTCAATTGTGAAGTTCCTTGTTGGTTATTTAAGTTAAGGACAAGCTTCTTTAGTAAAGTGACCCATTACAAGCAAGTCTATCTTTGCTAAATTGGAGCATGTGTGTATTACTTAAGCATAAAGCTAACTACATTTGAATGAGCCATTACAATGCCACCATCTACTAATTATTTTACATTATTATTATTATATTACATTATTATTTTACATTATCTATAGGAAACTATCCAGTGATCCCTAAAATTGAGTTTTAAACTGAACTGTGCCCTACTGGTCAATATGATACATTTTACAAGCTTAACCTCCCTTCCCAAGTACAATTACCTACTGCCCCTTTCCTCCTTTTCTTATATATTGAAAGCTAGCTGTATCGTTTCTATGTTTTAATCTGCTTCACTCACCTCACTTTGTCTTTTTGATTTCTGTCTCTCAAACACCCACCTAATCTTTTCTTCAAAAATGTACCATAGTCTGGGCTGAGGAGTGGCTGCAGCCAGGCTACTCAGCTCAGTGAAGGCTCAGGAGAGCGGAGCCCTCAGGCGCCCGGCTCTGCCTGCCCGCTGCCATGGTGCCCAGGAGAAGGTCGGCTCTGCGGAGGGGGTGGCGGAAGGAGGAGCCCAAGGGGAGGTTGGGGAGGCTGTCAGCAAACCCGCTCCTGTGCAAGAGTGGAAACAAAGTCAAAAAGGCAGCGGGAAAGGGTGAATCTTCAGACAAAAAGTGCAAACAAAAGGAAAAAGAGGAGCAAAGGGACAACAGGCTGAAGTGGACAACCAAGAGACTGAAGAGACTTACCTGCAGAAAATGCAGAGACTAAAAACTCGGAGAGCCCAGCCTCTGATGCAGAAGAGAAAGAAGCCAAATCTGATTAATACCACACACCCAGTCCTGCCAGTGGCCCCTGTTTCCCTTCTTGTACAATCCAGAGGAATATTTATCAACTATTTTGTAAATGCAAGTTTTTGGTAGCTCTAAAAACACTTTTAAAAGGGAGGGAATCCCACCCCATCACATTTTTAAGTGTAAATGCTTTTTATTAAGAGGTGAAATCATTTTCTGGTTGTTTATTTTTGGTACAACCAGAAAATAGTGGGATGTTACACACAAGAGGCTTTGATTGTGCTGAGTGTCAGTTTAATGTTCCATAGATGGGGGGTAGCTTTTATATCCTATAATATAAAAGCATACTAAATAGCAATTTGGAGTCAGTTGTGCTTTTAATGTCTTGGACATTTTAAATTACATCTCATCACATATTGTTTTGGTAGAATTATTTTCTACAGCAAACCACTTTTAGATCTTGGCTCTCTTGGTCAGAATTTCATGAACTCTATAACATCTTTGGTTGTGGTAATCCAGCTTTCCTAGTAACTTGGTTAGTGTGCTGTGAATGATTGACAATTTGAGTATGTAGTGTATATGATATTAAATTGTGAATCAGTGGGACTTATGATGTACCAGCATATCAATATTTTAAGATATTGGTACTTGCTATCCTGTTAAGGAAAGTTTGCTCCAAATTTTAAGCTGGCAAGTCACTGGAATAACTTAAGAATCACAACTATATAATTTTTTAGATTTCTGGTACGTATGTGAAGAATTGTGTACAAATTGAAATGTTTGTGTAGTGATCCTCAAAACAACCAATAAAATCTCAATTATTAAAGAAAAAAAGTATCATAATCTATATATTACACCTTATCTTTTATTTGTATTTAATTAAATCTTCTTTTAAAGAATAGTAGATAAACTTCATATTAAAAATTCAGCCTATACAAAAGGCAGAAATAAAAATATGAAGCCTTTCCCTCCACACTTGTCCTACTCTCCAGAGGGAACTAGTCTTAAAATTTTTTGATTTTGGTTCTCCTGGCTGTTAGGTCTAAAACCCTAGATGAGTGCTGTCCAAAGGAAAAGTAATGTGAACCACATTAATAAGTCTAGCAGTCATATTTTTAAGTAAAAATAAATAGATAATTTTAATGACATATTTTACTTACTCCCGTAACTCAAAATATTATTTAACCTGTAGTCAACATAAAAAATATGAGTGAGATATCTAAATTTTTTTTCATGTTAAATCTATTTCGTACTTAGAGAATGTATCAGTTCACCATGGCAACACTTTAGATATTCAATAGCTGCATATGACAGGTGGCCACTGTATTGGACAGCATAGGTCTAAGTAATATACTTTAAATCTAGCTTGTTATTTATAAGCAATTTAAAACAGTATCTTTGACTTACTGCCATGAAAATCGAGAATTGAACACCTTTTACTATCCATTCTATCTTATTATTACAATAATATTACATTTGTATTTTTAGCTTTCCAATTGACCATCTTTATTATTTTGAAAACTATAGCTAATACCTATTTCTTACACAACTATTGGACAGATGAGGAAATCAATACCTCTGCCCTTTGTATAGTATGCATTTTTTGATAACTTAAAAGCTGAAAAAAGTTGGGAAGCATACTGAGAGAGATGGAAAGAAGTAAAGTATTGAGTTTGAAAACATTCATTATAAAATCAAGGACTATGGTTGAACCTTTTGGAAATGAAATGCTACACTCTGAATCAATGCTACTTAAAGCAGAATTTTCCAAATATTAAAGACAAATAGGGATTCCCAGCTAGCTCAAATGATAAAGAATCTGCCTGCAGTGCAGAAGACCTGGGTTCAGTCCCTGTGTTGGGAGATCCCCTGGAGAAGGGAAGGCTACCCACTCCAGTATTCTTGCCTGGAGAATTCCATGGACAGAAGGGCCTGGTGGACTACAGTCTACAGGGTCTGGTTTTTATATCCCATGACTTATTTAGAATCATGCTTCAGTTTAGTTTGCTTCATTGAGTACCACGGCTATACTATTCAACTTTACGTACTTCTTGGATTCTCTTATTACCTTTCAATTACTTTATTAACTGAGAAATATTCTGGTCATTTTGTTTTTAGGTCATCTCACTTTTTAATTATACTATTTAATATAGGAAAGTGACTGTTTCCTTAAAGGCTATCTCTGGCTGCTCACTAACTTCCCTTTATAATTTGAACTTATTACCTTGTATGTTTGCTGATGAGCTGGGATTCTAGGATTTAATTTCATTGCTCCATTAGTTAAATTCACAGTTTTTACATACTGAGTTTTCCTTTTTCAGTAATGAAGATCTTTTATTGGAATATATCCTCTAGTAATTTTTTTCCCCAAACACATTCAAGAGAGGTAGATGTTCTGAATTTTTGCATATGTGAAAATGGCTTTATTTTCCTTTTACACTAGACTTGTACAGTTCAATTTCCTAAGAAAACTATCAAATTTCTATAGCAGCCTTGCATGTTATAAATGCATTTAGTGTGTTCCTACCTTTGGAAATTACAATCCAAGTAAATCAGTTACACAGGAGATGAAACAGATTCTTGTGCTTCTCTCTATTAGCATATTCGTGGTGAAGCAGTATCTCATCCTTTACCTTTAGCCACTGTTTGTATCAGTTGGGAAATCAGAATTTTCATTACACAGCCCTCTTGGTAGATCCTTGGGGAATTATAACACACTTTGGCATGTTTAGAAATGTCTTTTTCCTGCTGACATCTTATAAAGACCTAAGTGCGTGCCTTTAGGACTGTTTAAATATCTTCTGTGAACAAGGAGAAATGCAGACATGTTGGCAGAGCTGATCATTTTTGTTGTGGATCTTACACTTGCTTTGGCCCTTTTTATTATCATTTATGCTATTTATTTAATAGCAGCTACAAGTATTTTCATCTCTGCCCTTTTCTATATTTTTAAAGGGGAAATTAAAAGAAACTATGACTTCATCATGAGCAGAGCCTGGGTACTGGATTCTAGCAATGCTGCTGGGAAGCCATTCCTAGGCAGTGCAGAGACAGTCAGCTCCAGGATGCCTCCTGCCCATTTTCCAGCCCCCAAAGAAGGGGCCTTCTCACTCTAGGAGAGTGGAGTGAAGAGCCCTCGGTGGTGGAGGAGACACCCAGGAAGACTCACGACATGCCACCCTCACCTGCTGAGAAGTATTTCTTGAGGTAAGAAATGGAATGTTCAGCTTAATTTTCCCTTTTGTGAATGAAGTGACACATGCATGTTTGAGGTGAGAAGAGAAAAACAAGCAGATGCCTTTAATCACTGCCTTCCATGTTTCAAAAATGGAGTTGGTACCATCTGTAGAGACTACAATGTTTGTTTTCTGCTAAGAGTCCCATTTACTCAGTAAATTAGGGAGCCCTACCTGTGATATTTTCCCTCCCAAGCATGGGTTAGGCACAGGTCAAAAACAGTTAAAACTCCCATTTCAATCTTTTTAGCAATTGGGCTAAACGACTTGGTAGAAGAGAAATTTGAATAAGCAGATATTCTTTCAATCTATGAGTTGTTTATCGCCTTTATTTTTAAATTACTTTTTCTTGGAGTATAGTTGCTTCCCTGGTGACTCGGTTCAGTTCAGTCACACAGTTGTGTCTGACTCTTTGCAACCCCAGGGACTGCAGCATGCCAGACTTCCCTGTCCATCACCAACTCCTGGAAGTTGCTCAAACTCATGTCCATCGAGTGGGTGCTGCCTTCCAGCCATCTCATCCTCTGTCATCCACTTCTCCTCCAGCATCCAAAGAGTCGACTCTTCACATCAGGGGGTCAAAGTATTGGAGCTTCAGCTTCAGCATCAGTCCTTCCAATGAATATTCAGGGTTGATGTATTTTCAGGTTGACTGGTTTGATCTCCTTGCAGTCCCCAGCTGGCTCAAGGATAAAGATTTTGCCTGCAGTGCAGGAGACACAGGTTCAATCCCTGGGTCAGGAAGATCCCTGGAGAAGGAAATGGCAACCCACTGTTGTATTCCTGCCTGGAAAATCCCATGGACAGAGGAGTCTGAGGAGTCTGCTACAGTCCACAGAGTCTCAGAAGAGTTGAACACAACTTAGTGACTAAAAACAGCAATAAGTAAGTGCTTTGCAATGTGGTGCTAACCTCTACTGTACAGCGAAACGAATCCAGCCTCCATGTGCACATATCCCTCCCTTTTGAACTCCCTTCCCACTCAAGTGGCCACAGTGCATTAAGTGGGGTTCCTGTGCTATACAGCATGTTCTCATTAGCTGTGTATTTTATACATAGTAGCAATAAAGGGCAGAGCATATCCTGTGACTTCAAGTGGCAAAGATAATCAGTAGTTGTTCTTGAGAGGACAGTGTATTTTCAGAACTGTCCTTGAGTGGACCTAGAGATGATCATACTAAGTCAGAAAGAGAGAAGAATTCCCTGGCAGTCCAGTGGTTAGGACTCCATGCTTTCACTGCCTAGGTCCCAGATTTGATCCCTGGTCAGAAAACTAAGATCCCACAAGCTGCACAGCCCAGGAAAAAAAAAGAACTATAAATACATATGCTATTACTTCTATGTGGAATATAAAATGCATTACAAATGAACTTTTCTATGAAACAGAAACAGAATCACAGACATACAGAACAAACTGGTGATTGCCAAGGGAGGAGGGGTAGAGGCAAGGACTGAGTGGGAGTCTAGATGCATAGACAACCAGGTCTTACTGTACAGCACAGGGACCTACATTCAGTATCCTGTGATAAACCACAATGGGAAAGAATATGAAAAAAAGAAGATATATTATAACTGAATCACTTTGCTGTACAGCAATAACTAATACAATGCAAATCAATTATACTTCAATAAAAAACAAAATTTTTATTGAATTAATTGTTTTAATTGGAGGATAATTACTTTACAATATTGGATGGTTTTTGCCATGTATCAACATGAATCAGCCATAGGTATATAAAAGATAATAAAATTTTATAAAGTAATTTAAAAATATAACTAAAATGGTCCTTGGATCAAAATCAATATGTGAGCATATGAAATGGCAGAATGTAGATTTACTCTCATTTTGGTTTAGTGTCCTCTGAACACTAGAGATTGCAAGGTGAAACACTTCAGGATTATCTCTTAATAACACTTTAAACTTTAAAACTAGACTTATTTGAAGTTTCCTGGCTCCTTGTTTGTTCCACTGCTTTGGTCCAGTGGAAGCAAATGGATAAGTTTTGTCCTGGCTTTTTGTCAGATAAATGGTTAGATAAACGGTGCAGTGTGTTAGGGTTTTTATGTATAAATCCAAGTATTTCTAGTAGACAGATACATTTTTCTCTAGAATACCTGAATAGCTTGCAGAAGACTCTGGTAAATTAGTTTAATTTTATCAGTTGTGATTACACCTTCTTAGAACCAAGCCCTTGTCCTCAAACCTCCTCTTCATTGAGACTTCTGATATTTCAACTTTTAAAAGTGTTTCTCCCTCAAAAACTAAAAAGTTATTTTAGTTTATATGTAAACTAACATTTAAATGCTCTTCTCACCAAAAAAGTAATAAAATTGTATTCAATAAGGACAAATAATAAGCTTAGCCCCATGGACAATAAATATTTAAATTTCTAGTAGATCTTAAGTGTTGTCACCACAACAAAGAAAAAATGGTAACTGGGTGAAATGATGAATATATTAACTGGCTTGACTATGGAGATTCCATCACTATATATCTTGTATCCATATAAATATATATTCACTATATATATGGTTGGAGAAGGCAATGGCACTCCACTCCAGTACTCTTGCCTGGAAAATCTCATTGACGGAGGAGCCTGGTGGGCTGCAGTCCATGAGGTCGCGAAGAGTCGGACACGACTGAGCGACTTCACTTTCACTTTTCACTTTCATGCATTGGAGAAGGAAATGGCAACCCACTCCAGTGTTCTTGCCTGGAGAATCCCAGGGGCAGGGGAGCCTGGTGGGCTGCCGTCTATGGGGTCACACAGAGTCGGACACAACTGTAGTGACTTAGCAGCATATATATGGTGAGTGGGTGTGCATTCTAAGTCACTTCAATAGTGTCCAATTCTTTAAGACACTGGACCGTAGCCCGCCAGGCTCCTTTGTCCTTGGAATTCTCCAGGCAAGAATACTGGAGTGGGTTGCATTGCCCTCCTCCAGGGGATCTTCCCAACCCAGGAATCGAACCTGCATCTCATGTCTCCTGCATTAGCAGGCAGGTTATTTACCATTATGCCACCTTGAATCCCCATGTATATGATAAATATGTTTAAAGTAAACAACTTGTTATATGTATGTGTCAATATATATTTAATATTTAGTGTATTTATTAAATATAGATATTTAAACTTTTAGAAAAATATTTAAACTTTTAGAAAACAAGTTAGCTTTAGTATAATTTTATCCATTTCAGCCATGGTATTTGTTCAAGGGCACAATAACTGCTCCCCAGAAGAAACTGATGTTTTGTTGAGCAGGTTGTATTATGAAATTTTTAAATAATTCTCCATTACATAGTTCCAACTTTACACACAGATGTGGAGGGGCGACTTATCTGGTGGGATGTGGGCTGCACAGCCAGACCACCTCTTTAACTGTCAAGCTCTCACCCCTAACAACTTGCAAGGGATTGACAATGATAGAAGCATTGTTTTGTGATAATGGGTTTTTTTAATTCTAAGAAAATTCAATTGTCATGCAAACATCATGGAAGAGGTACACAGTATGTTTCTTTTCGTTTTAAAATCTTAATTCATTCAGCTACATGTATAAAAGGTCCATGCACAATCTTTCGATACCTGGAGAGCTTCTACACTCTGTTGTGCTAACATTCATCCGGAATGGGCTTCCGCGGTGCCACACAAAATTGCTCCTGTAGTCTTTGCCATTCGCCCTAGAGTTCTCTTATCTCTCAAGTGTTCCAAATGTAAAGGATTAGGGTCAATGGTAATAATTTGATAAGAAAGGAAACAAGAAGTGCTTTACACTTTGACTACATACCTTTGAGGCCTGCCTTCACCACAGGCCTCTTACAGCTGCCATCAGAAAACTTGCTAGCCCTGCGGGGCACTGGATTTGCAAACCCTGCCAGGTTCCTACAGCTCTCTTTTGGCATTCAGAAAGAATGTCATAGCTCCCTCTGTGGCATCCCTTAGCCTCTGTGTGAGTTTCAGTAAATTGAATTTAGTTCTGCTAAATTCTAAAATGCTGTTAACGAGAATTCATTTCTAAGGCGTGTTATTTACCAGCAATTCAACTACGTCTCCTTTTGACTTTATTTTATAGAATGTTGCAGCAGTCTTAAAATTCAAAAGGAACTTGAAAGTCATTGAGTGCACTTTTTGTCCAATTAAGAAATACCTTCTACAATACCCTTGAAAGATGGTTTTGTAACTTCTGCTTGTTCAGTTTTCCTGAGAGGTACAAGGCAGCCTCTTATAATAATATCCAATAGAAATCTGAGTCCTCACATCTCCTCTCTCTTTGTCTTATTTTTGCTCTAATAAGCAATCTTGAAAATAGTCAGGGAAGTACAATGATATCAACAGAATACAATGGCATCACAAATCTAAGGAGAAAGAGGAGCTTCTCTCCTTATGATTTTCTGCTTGCTACTCACACCATTGAACAATGTTGTTCTTTTCAGGGCAAACAGACACCGTTTAAGATCAGAACTCATAAGATAAATCTAGGGTTTATTGTGTACTTTAATAGATTCTTAATATGTCTTTTCTGACTTCTTATATGTATCTGCTACATAGGATTTTGAAATTCTTTCCTTCAAAGTTTCCCAAAGTCTGGGAGAGTTGCCAGTTTGCACTGAAGAATAGCATTGTATTAGCACACCCATAACTATTGAAATATGATTCAAATGCGCTGATCTGAATTCACAGTCCGCCAAAAATTTAATTCAACCCCAGACTGATTCTCACAGAAGTTCACTAATTTTCCTGTGGATGTTTCCAGACCACTACTTGGAAAGTTAGATGAATGTGAGCATTTTGCAATGTTAGCGACCTTGTCAATCTTGACTCCAGAGACAGCAACACTTGGAGAAGTGAGCTATGCTGATCTTTACAGAATGAAGCTGCTTTTCCCAGAGATAAAAAGGTAGTGGGAAAGCTAGGGAAAGGGGTCCAGCTCTCCCACTTCTGGTAACACTGGGGCCAGCCCACTGAGGGCTGAGGAGGAAATCAGCTGGCATCCCACAGCTTTGTGAGCAGGTCTGGGGAGGTGAGTGTTAGGAGCCAAAGGTGTTTCTGGCTTTGTGGATGGCTGAGGGAGAGAAGCTCCTAGAAGGTACAAGACAAGGAAGAAACTCAAGTCCTGGAATGTGACACTGTTATCTCTTTTCTGTTTTTGCTGACATTTCTAGTAAATATAAACTTTCAGATCTGAGAGTCTAATCAGGATCTTAACCACACCCCGACTGGCAGTTTCTTGTGTCAAGTCACTGCTTTCCAATGCCTCTGTTCTTCTATCTGAAAAAAAAAAAAAAGAAGAAGATGTGACCCCAATGACATAAGCCTCTTTCAGTCTAAATTAACTGCAAATTTTACACAATGAAATGAGGTAGAAATACAAAATGTCGTCGGCCAAGAGGGCAGTTGACACAGAGGATCTCTAAGCATTTCTCAAAATGCATTGCAAATACTTAGGGGATGCATGCAAAGCGGGAACCCCCAAGAGACAAGGTGGCAATTTTCAGAACACTTATAGAATTTTGAGGAAAAACTCTTAGAATAACTTTTCTTAGAGACCCAAAGTTTATCTACATGTCTCCACCACACTACCTGCTTACAATTAAAGGATGACATCATATGCATGCGTGCATCCCACAGGCATCAGTTACTCCTGCTGCTGCTGCTGCTGCTGCTGCTGCTAAGTCACTTCAGTCGTGTCCGATTCTGTGCGACCCCATAGACGGCAGCCCACCAGGCTCCCCTGTCCCTGGGATTCTCCAGGCAAGAAGACCAGAGTGGGTTGCCATTTCCTTCTCCAATGCATGAAAGTGAAAAGTGAAAGTGAAGTCACTCAAGTCGTGTCCGACTCTTAGCGACCCCATGGACTGCAGCCTACCATGCTCCTCCGTCCATGAGATTTTCCAGGCAAGAGTACTGGAGTGGGGTGCCATTGCCTTCTCCCTCAGTTACTCCTAATAATTAACTAATTCAGACAGACCATCCAGACTTCTAAACCTGTGCATTTTTATTGTATCTGCTGGCAAGTCACTTCTTTTGAACACAGATTACCTTTCCTGTAGGATCTCAATTTGTTCATTCATAAAATGAAAACATGTTATAAATAATATCAATAGCCTTACATGGGCTATTTTGCTATTGTAAGGGTTTATTGAATAGATGCTGCTTGCCACTCACTATAGGAGGTGGCTTGTCAAAACAAAGAAACGTAATTCATAGACTTCAAAGGGTTTCCATTAGGTCTCAATTTGAAAAGATCCATGAACTAGACATGAATTCAAAGCTTCAGTAAAAGTTATCAACTAGTTAAATAAAATTTACTACTTTTCAAAAGTTAAAATTTCAATTAAAAACTGTTTGCCAATTTTAATTTTACTCATTTTTAATAGCCTGTATTTTTAATGAGTAAACTATTCCAGTTTATCTAATTGATTTTCATTTTAAGTAATCTTTGTGTCTTAGAAAACAGATTTGGCAAAACGTAAATGGATTATTTGGCAATAATTCTTGAATATAGCACCAAAAGCAAAGCAAAAATTTTAAAGAAAAGAGAAACCAAACTATGTCAAAATTAAAGATTTTCATGCATCAAGGAACACAATGTACAGGTTGAAAAAAACAGCTCATGAGATGCAAGGATATATTTATGAATCATGTTATAATTATAAAGGGTTAATATCCAAAATATTTAAAGAACTATAACTCAACAATAAAACAACCAAATGATAAAAATAGCCAAAAGACTTGAATAGACACTTCTCCAAAGAAGATATACAAATGGTCAATAAGCATATGAAAAGAGTCTTAACATCACTAATTATTAAGGAGATTAAAATCAAAACTGCTGGGGGCCAGTGTGAGGAACTCCGCCCATGGCAAAGGTCATGAGGAAAAAGAAGCTTGGCATACGGAAAGGCGTGATCAAGCCTCAGGAGATCCCCTGTTCCCGAGCATCTACCCCCAAACCAGAGTACTTTACGGGGAGCTCTCCCCCATAACCATTTCTCTCGGAGAAGGAGTTAACTTGCAGCTCCAGTTAATAAAAATTCCTGGGCGTGACAAGAGTGTTTCAACTTACAAACTCTGAAGGTTCTCTAGCCTGCCTGATCAGGTTGTCCAGCCGCATGTGATTGTTTACAGCCTCCCAGCTGTGAGAGGCATGGGATGCTTTAAAACTTTCTAAATACAGACTCTTTTGAGAAGTTAGAAGATTATTAGTATAGTATTAGTGGGTTGATTAGGAATTATATTGGTGAAGGGTTTTTTCATTTGTCATGCCAATAATTACTGCTAATTCCCTGCCTTGGGTGTAACAAGGGTGGCTCAGGTCAAACCTCTCTGCTGAAGGACTAGCTTGTGTGACAACCTCTCAACCATAAACAGCACAGAGAGTTTGGAGTATTAGCATAGGGCTATTCTCATTTGATTGCCTCCAGGCCTTCATATCCTTAGGCACCTGAGAATATATTAATCAATGTATTTGGAATATAGAAAAGGAAATATAGTAGTTTTGATGTTAGCAATACTAGACTTTTGAGTTAATGAATTTTCTCTTTTGTTATAGACTACTGTACTTTGTTATAAATCACTGTGTCCTTGCTATGCAAAAATGTAACCTTATCACTATCTTAAGACTAAATAGATTGTAAAGGAACATTGGTGAAGGATTTTCATTTGTTGGACTGATGTTTGCTGCTAAGTCTTCATATTCCCTACCCTTATAATAAATATAACTAGCATATAGGAGAAATAAGTATTAACCTTTAAGCATATAAGAGAAATAAGTATTAAGCTTTAAGACTAATCATGTTAAACCTTAGGTTAAGTAAATTCCTTTCTTGATTGTAACTCACTACACCCTCACTCTATAGGAATGCAACTTTATTTGGAGGGTGGTGCCTGAAAAAAATCACTCCTGGAAAAATAAGCTTTCTGGTTAACTGACAGGTATCAGAAAGGGCCATAAAATGTCAGTGGACCTCATGGTCAGAAGATGATGTAAAAACTCATAAGACGTTTGTATGATTTTATATGAAACACCTGGTTGTGACAAGGGTCAGGTCTGCTGACCCCCGCGTGACTCTGTATTCATCCCTATATGTAACAAAAGGTATATAAACAAACCTGAAAAATAAAGAAATCGGATCAGTTCCGGAAAGACTGATTCCCTCATGTCGTTCCTTTCTGCTCCCCAATTTTCTGGCTGAATTCCCATCTGGAGCATGGGTGCCCGCCATGCAGATGGTGCAAATTCCTTGTCCAGAATTTTATTGGTACCCCACGTAAGCCAAGTCATTCAGCCCCTTTCTCTCTCTCCTACTATTTTCTGGCCAAATTCCCATCTGGTGCATAGGACCCACCAAGCCTACTAACTTTGCCTGGGCTTCTAAGATCGAACGTGGGGGAGGGGGGCCTCAATGCCTCCTCTCCTTCGGGAGAATGGGAAGACGCCTGCGGCCTTCGTAGGTGATGATTGGTACCCTGTGTTAACCAAGTTATTTGGCCTCTTTTTCTCTGCTAAATTCCTAGTCCCTCTCTATCTGTAATTCAATAAGTTTTTCCTAGGACGCCTACTCCGTCCCCACCTTCGAATCACCCTGGATCCACCGGGGCTGGACCCCGGCACAAAACCACAATGAGATACATCTTACTCTCATTAGGATGGCTACTATTAAAACTCAGAAAATAAGTGTTAGTGAGGATGTGGAGGAACTGGACCTGCTGTGCACTGTTGGTGGAAATGTAAAATGATATAGGCTCTATAGAAAACAGTATGGTTATTCCTTATAGAATTAAAAATGGAATTATTATATGACCAAGAAATTCCAGTTTTGGGTATATATATATATTAGATATACATACATATATATGAGAATTGAAAGCAGAGTCTCAAAGAGATATTTGTACATCTGTAGCACAGAGTCGGACACGACTGAATTGACTTAGCAGCAGCAGCAGCAGCAGCAATACTTATAGCAGCTAAAGGATACGGGCAACCCAAGTGTCCTTTGACAGATGAATGAATAAACAAAATGTGGTATATCTACACCATAGAATATTATTTAGTTCTTTAAAAAGGATAGAAATTCTGACATATGCTACAATATAGATGAACCTTAAGGATATCATTTTATGTGAAATAAACCAGTCACAAAGAACAAGTAATGTGTAATCTATTCACATGAGGTGCATGGAACTATCAAGTTCATAGAGACAAAAAGAACGGTGGTTTCAGGGATACGGGAGAGGAAGTAGTGGGTACAGCATTTCACTTTTTCATAATGAAAAGAGTTCTCTGGGTCTAATATTTCTGTTTAGCTTCTAAATCAATTTATATAGACATATAAAATAGTGTATAAATTAAAGCAGAGTTTTTTGCTGCTGTTTCATTTTTGTTTTTGGCCTGGCTATAAAAACTAGTCTGCAGGGGATAATGCTCTTCATGGAGGATTTTGTATAAGTAAGAGATCCAGATTGTTTGGCTTTGGAAAAATTACTTAAAGCAATCACAGCATCTTCCACTGTGTTAATTTACCCAATTTAATTTTCTTTACTTAGTAGACAGGTGTCATTAAGAACAAAAGTTTTCATTTCTTGCTAAATAGCCATAGCATTCTTGTGTTAATTGCTCTTAGACATCACTGACAGAAATGGATTTTGATACAAATATCAGTTAGCTAGTTATTTAAGTTTGGGGTTTTTGGGCTGAGCCATGGTACTTGGGGGATCTTGAACCTGGGCCTCAGCAGTGAAAGTGCTGAGTTTTAACCACTGGACTGCCAAAGAATTCTCCTAAATTTCATTTTAATAATACAGCACACAATACTTGTTTGAAAATTCCCATTTTATAATATCATTTTGATAAAAAAAATACTAATTTTTCTCATTTTATTATTTGTGATAATTATCCCAGTATATGTGTGCTAAGTTGCTTCAGTCATGTCCAACTCTTTGCGACCCTGTGGACTAGAGCCCTACAGGATCCTCAGTCCATGGGGATTCTCCAGGCAAGAATACTGAGGTGGGTTGACCTGCCCTCCTCCAGGGGATCTTCCTGACCCAGGGATCGAACCCACATCTCTTATGTCTCCTGCATTGGCAGGCGGGTTCTTTACCACTAGTGCCACCTGGGAAGACCCATCCAAGTATATAGCTCAGGGCTGAAACTTCCAGCAAGCAGTACTCTTAGGCGCCCTCCAGTGACTCATTGGTAGAGCAGAGAACGGTAGATCTGAGGCATGTGGGCATTCTTTGGCCCCACTCCTGCTTGAAGGAGGTGCCTCAGTTGCTTGGGGCCTCCCAGGTGGCAAGAGTGGTAAAGTGCCAGTGAAGGAGACTGAGGTTCAGTCCCTGAGTCAGGAAGATCCCTTGGAGGAAGGCATGGTGTGTATTCTCCAGTATTCTTGCCTGGAGAATCCTGGCAGGCTACAGTCATAGGGTCACAAAAAGTCAGACACAGCTGAAGCCATCCAGCACGCATGCACCTGCAATCCTTATTTGGGCTTCCCTGATGGTTCATACAGTAAAGAATCTGCCTGCAGTGTGGGAGACCCAGGTTTGACCCCTGGGTTGGGAAGATCCAGAGAAGGAAATAGTAACCCACTCCAGTATTCTTGCCTAAGAAATTCTATGAACAGAGGAGCTTGGCAGGCCCCAGTTCACGGAGTCGCAAAGAATCAGACACAACTGAGCAAATAACACACACGGCATTCTTAATGTGTCTAAAGATTGCCAGAATTCCCTGTCTCACTGTATATGTGAAGGGCTCGCTGAATAAGAAAAAATGATGGAAATATTCTGGATTATTTTTTCAATCTCAAGTTTTGATCTCTAGCAGTTTTACTAATTAACATCACTATGAAACACTATAATTTCATGTCATTGTTAGCCTTGAGAAATTTTAAAAATGCAAATCACAGATATCTTTTAAAATAAGATTCGTGTTCTGAAATAGGCCTGACAAGTTTAGAAAAATATATTTGGAAAGACTTTTTATTCCTAAAGGATATGTTCTTTATAGCTAGTTTTATTTAACTGCAGAGGGCTTATCCTATGATTGAAAGAAATAATATAGACATAACTTCCATGGAATCCGGAGACTGTTTATATGCTCACAAAGCCTCAGATCTGTAAATGAATCACTCAAAGAACCATTCTGAGAAACAGGCATATTTACAGTAAGAAAATCTATCAGTAGCTGTGCAAAATCCATTGTTCAGCTGTACTGCACGTGTCAGTCACTCAGTCGTGTCCGACTCTTTGCAACCCCATGGACTATAGCTCACCAGGCTCCTCTGTCCATTGAATTTTCCAGACAAGAATACTGGAGTGGGTTGCCATTTCCTTCTTCGATGGATCTTCTCAACCCAGGGATCAAACCCAGATCTGCCACACTGCAGGTAGATTCTTTACTGTCTGAGCCACCAGGGATTATAAACACCAATATATGAGCAAATATTAATTTTTTCCATTTTTTTAAATCTGAAAAGTATAGGTTCTTGCAAAGTTCGTAAATTGCTATGTAAGCATATTCAGTATTCCCAGAGTTATGACAAACTCAGTGAAAATGCTGACATCAGGGCATAGACAACACATTATAAAATGCCCCACATGAATTGCTGCATGATAGACTTCGTCCCTTTTTTTTTTTTTTGCCATTTATTTATTTTTTTAATTTAAGGATATTTGCTGTACAGAGTTTTGTGGTTTTCTGTCATACATCAACAAGAATCAGCCATCGATATACCCATGTCCCCTCCCTCCCAAACCTCCTCCCATCTCCCTCCCCATCCTGCCCTTCTAGATTGTCACAAAACCCCTGTTTGTGTTACCTGAGTCATACAGCAAATCCCCATTTGATGTTAACAGTCTTCCTTTCACTGAAGAATGCTCAAGTCTCTAAGAAAGCCTAGGGTACATAAAGTTGAAGACCTGCATGCAAATGAGTTAAACTCCTAGTAACATATCAGTCGCTAAAGCTCTTCATTCCTTAAATCCTTCAGGCTATTTGCACTCAACTTTACAGCTCCTCCCATCAGAAAGTGGCTGCATCTCTTTTCCTGCCTCTTGAATCTGGGCTGGCCTTACTCTTGGTTAGACCAAGAGAACTTGTCAGAAGTGAGACTGAGTTAGTTACCAGCCGCATGTGAAGGGAGCTTGCACTTTGCTCTCTTGGAGTCCTGCCAGAACCTTGGGAATAAGCTCCAGCCAGACTGTTGGAAGATGAGAGCACATGTACAACTGAGGCCACACCGGACCAGGCTAAAGCCAGCCAGCCCCCAAACACAAAATGGTGCCCAGGGTCCCCCAAGGTCAGCAGTGCTGCCTACTGGACCCACACCAGCCTGCTGAGACCATGAGACCCACCTAGTTTTAAACTTTCAGGTGGCAACACGTTATTCTTAGTCACTACTTGGGCAGCTCTAATTCATGTTGAGACTGCAGGTTTTTTGTTTTTTAAGATCTTAGACTTTTGGTTTTGTTTTATTGTTTTTCTGCAGGCATTTTTTCATGCTAGATTTTGCTTGAACTCACATGGGCCTTTAGTTTCAGGAGAACTCATTGGCTTGAGTATGTCTTCACAGGTACTCCTGTGTAGTGTGTTTTCATCCTATACCTTAAGCTGCTGGAAGACTGATTGTGTACTACAGGCAAAGAAGTAGCTAAATAATTTTGAAAAGTAGAGTTTAAATCTTTAAAAATCTGCAAAATAAATATTGCAGATTTAAAGGTTGATTCAATTGGATTCACAGTATTGAAAGCAGAAAAGATGTCAGGATGATAGAGGTAACTCTAAACATAATTTTCTTTAAAAATGTCAACACACACATTACAGTTAGCATAAAAAATGACAGGCTGGGTAACCAGCAACAAGCATGTGTGCATAAAATGCAAATAGTGTAAAGAAGGACTGAAAGGGTAGATTTTTAAAGGATGAACAAGTCCATATCAAAAAAATTAACAGAAAGTTGAAGATGTGATACTAATACTGGAAAAGTTCAGATTTAAGAAAGAGAAGCTTAAAAGGACAAAACACATAAGTCTAATTTATAGCAAAAATTTAAATAATAAGATAGTAAAAATGTTAAATACTAATTTTCATTAAAAAATCATGAATGGTAAGAAATGCTAGGAAACAAAATGGATGTAGATACCTAAGAATTTGAAGTTCTGAACAAAATAATCAAAGCAAAAGTATAAAAATATGGCAAATGCTATACTTTATTTTAATCACTCTCAGTTCCAAAAGTTTTCCCATGCATTAAAAGAAAAACTAGAAATAGAACAAACAACATTCTAAACGTGCACACACACATGAAATCAAAGTAAAAAATAATAACTGAAATCAAGGTGAAAAACTGCAACAATCTAGGAGATTTTAATTTTCTGTGCATTTTACATCTGGAATCAAAGAAGTGATCAAAATTGTAGATGCAGAGTATTTAGGAAGTTTTTAATAATGAAAACAATAAACATTAAAACTTATAAGCAGAGAAAAATACACAGCCTTACATACTACATGTGTGTGCTAAGTTACTTCAGTTGTGTCTGACTCTTTGAGACCCTGTGGACTGCAGCCCACCAGGCTCCTCTGTCTATGGGATTCTCCAAGCAAGAATAGTGGAGTGGGTTTCCATGCCCTCCTCCAGTGGATCGTCTCAACTCAGGAATCAAGCCCATGTTGCTGGTGTCTCCTGCACTGGCAGGTGGGTACTTTACTATTAGCATCACCTGGGAAGTCCATAGGAAATAACAAAATAGAAGGGTTAACTCCTAAAGACCAAAAGATAGAAAATAATAACAAAATAAATTTAAGAAAAGGCAGAAAACAAGATAAAAGGAAAATTCTTATCTAGAAAACAGGAAAAAATAAATGGATGAATCAATTGAAAAGCAAGTAAGTAGGGGCAAAATAGGAATGAATACAGCAGGTAACTTCTTGATGAACCTAATTAGCAAAGGAAGAAACACAATATTCCAATATGAGAATAGAGAATCAAAAACAGAGAGGAACTTAAAACTATCCAAAGAAAGTACTTTGCAAACTGCAAATAAACTTGAGAATTTTAGTGGTCCTGATTGTTGCCTTGAAAAATAAAATCAATCACAAGACTAACTCCAGTCAGAGAATATAGCACATTTATCCATTAGTTTACCTGGAAGGAATCATAAGAAGTTAATAGCAACATTTACCCTTTGGGGAAAGAGATTTGTATGGGAAAGAGAGAAATTCATTTTCATTTCATCTCTTTTTGAACTCTCTGAATTTTCTAGTCATACCTGTATTTTCCTTAACTTGATGGGTTCACTGGGGAATGAAATTATGTAGTTCTTTGTATTAATGCAAATGGCAAAATAAATAAAGGATAAAAGAGACAGCTGCAGGTAAGGAGCACAGTTTTGAAATGGAGGAGTCAAGAAAGTGTGGTGGTTGGTGGAGACACCTGATTCTGGGCAAGTTCCATCTGGAAGCAAGGAATGGGCCAAGAAGTCCTGTCTAATGGAAGGGGCTCTGCAGTCGAGCGAAGACAGAGAAGACAGAGAAGAAGGGGAGAGCCCGAAACAGGGCACCTGCATGAAAACAGGCCCATGGTTGGGCATCAAGCCCCTCAGAGCATTTGTACCAGGGTTATCTTTGTTGCCTCATCTCTCAGTATCATTCCCTGGGGATGCTATTGGTCACCACTCAGAATCTCTTGTGGTTATAAAATGCATTGTGCTTGTTAATTTGTTTTTCAATATTTGCTTACCTATCTTAGAAAAAAAATCTAATTGGGAGCTGTTTAACATATCTGACTATAAACATGTTTTGACCTGGTGCTCGCTATGTACAGACACACGTAACACATCAACAGAATTGTTACCGAGGCAGACCCCTTCGTTCCTTCTACAGCAGATTCGAAGGGCCAGATTCCTCATCCGGAAGAGTTAGCTGAAATACAATTTGTCTTATTACTTCTATTTGAAAATACATTTTCAACAAGCCAAATAGATACCATATGGCCTGTCAGTAACTTGACACTGAAGAACAATATATGATTTGTATCTTGTTTCTAGTTTTCACACAATGATGTTAATTCCTCCCTGACTCTACCTTTGCTGTTTGTCATGGGTGGGACACTTATTTATTCATTTTCTTTCTTCTTTTCCACCTGGTACACTCCAAACTAGGTTAAAACTAAAACAAACGACCAATTAAATTTAAACTAAAATACCTCCATTTAAGTGAAAGTTTTCCCAGTAACCCCAGGAAAACAAATCTCCATCACTATGAGCTCATATTGTTTTGTTCATACCTCTAAATATACCACTAATTTTATATTGTGGCTATACCCCTGTCTCTTCCCATTAAACCACAGGCTCTTCAAGAGTCAGGTCCTGGAATCTGCAGCCTCTAGAACTTCTATGGCATTTATCTTAAAAAATAAATACCTTAGAAGTTAAATACTAAGTAGTTTTAGGTCCAACTGGAATTTATTCACATTGTAAACTTTCATCCATATGTTCAATTTTGGATTGAAGTAATGAAAATGGTACCTGGCTTTGCTAGGGCTACCCTAAATTTTAGTCAATTAAAATACTTTACTACATTAAATAATTACATCAATGTAATGATCTTTTTAAATGGGATAAATATTCTCTATTAGAACTGAGGCTTCCCTGGTGGCTGACACAGTAAGAATCTGCCCCACAATGTGGGAAACCTGGGTTTTATCTGTGGCTTGGGAAGATCTCCTGGAGAAGGGAATGGCAGCCCACTCCAGTGTTCTTGTCTGGAGACTTCCATGGGTAGAGGAGCCTGGTGGGCTACAGTCCATGGGGTGGCAAAGAGTTGGACATGACTGAGCAAGTAACTCTTTTCATTATCTATTAGAAGTGTTAATTAGATTTTCCCACTTTGTTTTATTAAAGAGAGCCACAGTTTTAAACATGCCAGTGCATGCTTCGCTTTATTTAGTGTGTGGATATATATGACTGTATTTGGGTTCCAAACAAGTACTAAAAAAAAAAAAAAAAGAAATATTTAATGTTGGAAAAGAATAAATGACATCACCCCAAAGTGATCTCTTTGTCACAATAACTAAAGCAGCTTTCCTTGATGTCCAATAAGAATAAGAAATACCCTACAAGTACACTATATTTAAAACAATGGGGTTGAGAACAAGGTGGTGGAGGAGTAGGTGACGTGGACATGGAGTCAGCTCTCTCCACGGATACACCAGGAACACACCTTCAGATACAGAAGGCCATGCAGAACACCAGCTGAGAGCAGAAAGGAGCACCTGACCAGTGGAAAAGAATTTACAGAACCACGCAAAACTTGGTAGGATGAAGGAACTAGGGGGAAAAACAGGAGTGTTACTAGGACTGGACCTGCTCTCGGCAGACTGGGGAACTGAAGCAAGGGTCTGACCCCCACATCAGGGCAATCATCTGAGTCAGAGGAGAAACATTTAAGGCTGAGAGTGAAACAGCTGATCAGTGGCAGCCTAAATGAAATGAGATTGAGACAGTCCTTGCCACAGCCATACGTACCCAGAACAGGGACACAGGTCTCCTAGTAGGTGAAGTGGCTGGGAGCTGGAGTTTGGGGACTGTGGAGCAATCCCAGGACAACGGCTGCTAGTTTCCTGCAGAAAGATGGAACGCGGGGACGTGAGGGAGGAGACTGAGGTGGGGAATGCCTGTGGAGGACAGCCAGGCAGCCATGGAAGCAAGGCGATACTGCTGAGTCATGTGTAGGGGGTGGAGCCGTCACCATAGCCGCTTCTCCCCCACGAGCCGGTATCAGCAGCTGAACAATAGAGACTGGCCCATAAAGCACCTGATACACTGACCTACAGAGTAAGACCCTACCCAGGGTACTCCTTTAAGTGCCTGACATGCCGATCTAAAGAGTAGGACACCCAGCAGGACCCCAGGCAAAGAAGCCCTCTAAATGCCTGAACTGGCAGAGCTACAGAGAAAGACGAGGCAAATGCAGGGAGCCAGCACGGAAGATCCCACCCATGACAAGGTCATGCGGAAGAGCCCTGACAGGGCAAGGGGGATCAGGTCTCAAGGGGTCCTCTGCCCGAGCATCTACCCCCAAACCAGAATCTGTCCGTTTTATTATTTCATGTCTCTCACCAACACCTCTGACTTTAATGGGGGGCTGTCCCTGACCACCTTTCTCTGAAGAAAATCAACTTAGAGCTTTGGTTAGTAAGTCTCCTGGGCATAATAAGAGTGTTTCAATTCAAACCCCTCTGATAGCTTTCTAACTTGCCTAACAGGTTTATCTGGACTTTTTACAACTACGCATATAATTGTTTACAGCCTCACAACCACAAGAGGTACAGGAAGCTTAAAAAATTCTAGGAATGTAGAGCCTTTTGAGGAGTTAAAAATCCTTACAATAGAACTGGTTAAGGGTTTCATTGTTGAGCCAATACTTGCTGCCAAGTTTTCATATCCTTTATTTGTTGTGTACCTGGGAGTGCATTAATTAATATAGTTGGTATATAGAAAAAACAAGTAGTAACATTAGATCTTTGAGTTAAGTACTTTCTTTGTTGTAACCCACTGCACCTTTGTTCTATAAGGATGTAACTTTATTTAGTACTTTGAGGGTGATGCAGATTAAAGAAAAACACTTCAAGGGAAAATGAGTTTTTGGTTGATTAACATTTATCAAGGAAAAAGCCATAAAATGTTAACAGGCCTCCTGGCCAGAAGATAATGTAAATCACCTGAGACCTTTTATATATGGAAAGGTATGTAGAAAGAAAGCCTGATATCGATAAAGGTCAGGACTGCTGCCCCTGCATGACTCTGCATCTTCCATTATGTAAAACTTAGGGTATATAAGCACCTTTGAAAATAAAGTTATGGGGTTTTTGCACAAGCTTGGCCTCCCTCATGTCAATTCTTTCTCTCTCTCCCTCCCTCTCTTTTCCAGGCTGATCCATTGGAACACAGAGGCTTTCTGCATTCAATTTTCTGCCCGGGCCTCTAAGACTCTTGCGAGAGGGAGCCCAAGGCGGGGCACCCTCCACTATTCAAGTGGGAGCCTGTGGCCTACTTGAACAGAGCAAGTCTCATGTCTTGAGACTTTATTAGCTTTTTGTGTAAACCAAGGAATATCAGCCTCTTTTTCTTGTCTATTTTCTTAACTGTTTTCTTATCTCTCTATATATATCTCTAAGTCTATAAATCTATATCTATATACCTCTCTCGCCTCGCCATCCATGCTTCGGATATCCTGGATCCAACCAGGGCTGGACCCCAGTAGGCAAAGAGGCGTTCTGATCACCAGCTTCCAGAGGCTTGAAAAAAGACTTTGACAGGGTCATAACTCCAGTGGTTGAGCCAGTCCATGTCCCTGCACACTTGGCACAGCTAGAGTCCCCATGACTCAAGCAGCTGCACCACCTTCACACTCAATCCTCACTGGGGAAGAGCTGCCACAGGCAAAAAAAAAAAAGTCTTGTGTCTATGCATGCATGGTCGCTTAGGTCATTTCCAACTCTTTGCAACCCTGTGGACTGTGGCCTGCAGTCGTCTCTGTCGGGGAGGTTCTCCAGGCAAGAATACTGGAGTGTGTTGGCCAATACTGGTTGCCATAACCTTCTAGAACATTGTATTTCCTGTTGCCCTAGCCGCCAACTCCCCTGAGTGCCTGGTGCTGCCAGAAACCCTGAGACGCAAGCAGCTGCACCACCTCCACAACTGGCCCTCACAGGGGCAAACCCAAGTCCCCTAGGGCAGCCTCGGGTGCAAACCCCAGTGGATGACCCACATGAAGAGGTGGAAATAAAACCACAATTGAAACCCAGGAGGCAGTGTAGCTAAGGAAGAAGACCTAAAACCTTCCCATCAGCTATACAAGCTGTAGATTAAATTCACACGATCAACTAGGCAGACTCTGTGTTGCACAGAATATATAAAAGGTCATTGAGAGTTCCCACAAAACAAAATGCACTGGTTCTGGTAGCTGTGGACACTGGAGGCAAGAACACACAGGAATATGACCAGATTAGAATCTGAGCTGCCCTCACAGCAGGTTCAGAGACCAGCACAGTGTTGGAGGGCATCCTAGGGAGGTGAGGTGGACTGTGACTCCAGGCAAGGGAAAGGATTCCTGACAGCAATGACTTAAGAAAAACACTTATTATTCTTATGATTTGACTTGTTCTTAGATTCTTTTGGAATTTTTTCCCCTTTCTTTTTCTTCCCTGCCCCCTTGATCTATTTGTTGATTTTATTGGCCCTATGAAATCTAATTAAGTTTTGAGGTTTTTTAAAAATCATATTCTTTCTTGTTGTTATAAACCTCTACTTCTTGCAGTTCTGTGGAGTTTTCCTTTTGTTTCTTTCCTCTTCCTTCTTTTTCCTTTCTTCATTTAAAAAAATTTTTAAAACCTATTATTAATTATTCCTTTGCTTTTCCTATTGTTCTTTTCCCCTTGAACTTAGTCTTTAATGTATATGAATCTTCATCTACCTCTATTTAGCTCTGCATATCTGTTCTTTCTTTCTTTTCTTTCTTTACTTTCCTCTCAACATATTTGTTAGTTGTGTTTTCATTGTTTTATTCCCCTGTTGCCATCTTGCTTTAGTTTTGTTTTCTAGTTTGTGCTTTAGTTAGTTTTGTTCTAAACCGGTAGATATAATTTTTGGTTTCCTTTGCTCACTGGGTCAACCTATTGCACTTTATTTTTGTTGGACTGTTCTGATTTTGTTTATTGATGTACATGCATATGTATATATTCCATTATTTTAATTATTATTTGCCTGATTTTGTAACTGCTATTTGTTTGGGATTCATCTTTGGTTTTTCATTTGGGGTATGTGTTTTAATCTCACTTAAAGCCATAGCAAACCACTTGTGGAATCTTCCTTCTTGACCAGAGATCAAGTCCTGAGCCTGTGGAGTGGGAGCACTGACTCCAAGACCTTAGAATACAGAGAACTTACCCTAGGGAGCATCAAATGTTGAGAGCTCACACAAAGGAGGCCACTTGAATACAAGACCCGGCATCACCCAACCTCCAGTAGCACCCTGTGCAGGTCGCCTCATCCAAACAACAAACAAAACAAAAATACAGACCCAATAATCAGCAGACAGGATTACCACCTCACTCAGCCTTTCCCATTGTGGGGGGGGGACAGCATAAATCACATCCTATATGAAGCTTAAACAAACCACTGCACCAACCACAGGGGGACAGAAACCAAAAGGAAGAAAGAATTCAACCTTGAAGCCTGTTAAAAGGAGACCTCAAACACAATGAGTTAAAATAATAATAATAATAATGAAAAGGAAGAGAAATATTGAACAAATGAAAGAATTAGCTAGAAACCCAGAAGTCCAAGCAAATGAAGAGAAAATAGGCAAATTACCTGAAAAAATAATTCAGAATAATGATACTAAAGATGATAAAAAAAAACCTTGAAAACAAAATGGAGAAAATGCAAGAATCAATTAACAAAGACATAGAAGAATTAAAGAATAAACATATAGAGACAAACAGAAGAATTACCGAAATTAAAAATACTCTAGAAGGAATCAATAGCAGAATATCTGAAGCAGAAGAGCAAATAAGTGAACTGGAAGATAAAATGGTGGAAATAACTTCCAGAGAGCAGAACAAAGTAAAAAGAATGAAAAGAACTGAGGATAATCTCAGAAACCTCTGGGCCAATATCAAACACACCAACGTTTGAATTATAGGGGTCCCAGAAGAAGAAGAGAACAAGAAAGGGTATGAGAAATTTTTAAAGTGATTGTAGTTTAAAATTTCCCTAACATGGAAAAGAAAATAGTCGATCAAGTCCAAAACGCACAGAGTCTCATACAGGGTAAACCCAAGGAGAAACATGCCAAAGACATATACTAATAAAACTAACAAAGGTTAAACACAAAGAAAGAATATGAAAAGCAGCAAGGGAAAAGCAACAAGTAACATACAAGGCAATCCTCATACGTTTGATCTTCCAGCAGAAACTTCTGGTCAGAAGGGAATGGCAGGATGTATTTAAAGTACTGAAAGGGAAAAATCTACAACCAAGGTTACTCTACCCAGCAAGGATCTCATTCAAAATTGATGGAGAAATCAAAAGTTTTTCAGACCAGCAAAAGTTAAGAGAATTCAGTACCACCAAACCAGCTTTGCAACAAATGTTAAAGGGACTTATATAGTCAAGAAATACAAGAGAAGAAAAACAATCTACAAAATCAAACCTCAAACGATTAAGAAAATAGCAATAGGAACATATAAATCTATAATTACTTTAAATGTAAATGGATTAAATGCTCCAACCAAAAGAAACACACTGACTGAATGGATAGAAAAACAAGACCCATATATATTCTGTCTACAAGAATCCCACTTCAGACCTAAAAACACATATAGACTGAAAATGAGAGGATGGAAAAAATATATTCCATGCAAATGGAAAGCAAAAGAAAGCTGGAGTAGCAATCCTCATATCAGACAAAATAGATCTTAAAATAAAGAATATTACAAGAGATAAGGAAGGACACTACATAATGATCAAGGGATCAATCCACGAGGAAGACATAACAATTGCCAATACCTATGCACCCAACATAGGAGATCTCGATACATAAGACAAACACTAACAGACATAAAAGGAGACATTGACAGTAACACAATAATAGTAGGAGACTAACACCCCACTCACACCAACGGACAGATCATCAAAACAGAAAATTAATAAGGACGTATAAGTCTTAAATGATACATTAGATGGGATGGAAGTAATTTCTTCAGGACATTCCATCCAAATGCAGAAGAATACACCTTCTTCTCAAGTGCTCATGGAACATTCTCCAGGATAGACCACATCTTAGGTCACAAATCAAACCTCAGTAAATTTAAGAAAACTGAAATCATATCAAGCATCATTTCTGACCACAACACTATGAGACTACATACTAATTACAAGAAAAAAATCTGTTAAAAAAAAAAGCAATGGAGATTAATCAATATGTTTCTAAATAATCAACAGGTTACTGAATAAATCAAGAGAGAAATCAAAGAATATCTAGAAATAAATGAAAATGAAAACATGACAACTATAGGATGCAACAGAAGCAGTTCTAAGAAGGAAGTTTATAGCAATACAGTCCTACCTCAAGAAACAAGGAAAACATCAAATAGACAACCTAACTTCACACCTAAAACAACTGGGAAAAAAAAAAGAACAAAAACTCCCCAGAATTAGCGGAAGGAAATAAATCATAAATATCAGGCCAGAAATAAATGAAAAAGAAGTGAAAGAAATAATAGTAAATATTAATAAAACTAAAGGCTGGTTCTTTGAGAAGGTAAGCAAAGTTGACAAACCTTTAAACAGACTCATCAAGAAAAAAAGAGAGAAGAATCAAATCAACAAAATTAGAAATGAAAAAGGAGAGGTTATAACAGACAGTGCAGAAATACAAAGGATTATAAGAGACTATTATGAACAACTATATGGCAATGAAATGGATAACTTGGAAGAAATGGACAGACTCTTAGAAAAGTTCACCCTTCCAATACTGAACCAGGAAGAAATAGAAATTATAAACAACCCAATTACAAGCACTGAAATTGAAGCTGTGATCAAAAATCTCCCAAAAACAAAAGCCCAGGACCAGATGGCTTCATAGGAGAATTCTATCAAATATTTAGTGAAGAGCTAATGCCTATCTTTCTAAAATTCTTCCAAAAAATTGAAGAGGATGGAACACTTCCAAACTCATTCTACGAGGCCACCATCACCCTGATACCAAAACCAAACACAACATACAAAAAGAAAACTACTAGCCAATATCACTGATGAACATAGATTCAAAATCCTCAGCGAAATTTTAGCAAACAGAATTCAACAGCACATTAAAACTCTCATACACTATCATCAAGTTGGATTTATTCCAGAGAGGCAAGGATTCTTCAGTATATGCACATCAACCCATGTGATATACCATATTAACAAATTGAAAGATAAAAACCATACAATAACCTCAACAGATACAGAAAAAGCCTTTGACAAAATTCAACACCCATTTATGATTAAAACTCTTCAAAAAATGGGCATAGAAGGAACCTACCTCAACATAGTGAAGGCCATATATGATAAGCCTACAGCGAACATTATTCTCAATGGTGAAACAGTGAAAGCATTCCCCCTAAGGTCAGGAACTAGACAAGGGTGTCCACTTTCACCACTATTATTCAACATAGTTTTGGAAGTCCTATCTACAGCAATCAGAGAAGAAAAAGAAATAAAAGAAATCCAGATCAGAAAAGAAGTAAAGTTCTCACTGTTTGCAGATGACATGATACTCTACATGGAAAATCCTAGATACTATCAGAAAATTACTATAGCTAATCAGTGAATTTAGCAATGATGCAGGACACAAAATCAATTCACAGAAATCACTTGCATTTCTATATACTAACAATGAAAAATCAGAAAGAGAAATTAAGGAATCAATCCCATTCACCATTGCAACAAAAAGAATTAAATATCTAGGAATAAACTTACCTAAGGAGACAAAAGAACTATACACAAAAAAATTATAAGACACTAATGAAAGAAATCAAAGATGACATAAATAGATGGAGAGATATTCCATGTTTCTGGGTAGAAAGAATCAATATTGTGAAATGACTATACTACCAAACACAGTCTGCAGATTCAGTGTGATCCCTATGAAATTACCAGCGGTATTTTTCACTGAACTAGAACAAAGAAATTCACAGTTCATCAGGAAACACAAAGACCTCGAATAGCAAAAGCAGTCTTGAGAAAGAAGAATGGAGCTGGAGGAATCAACCTTCCTGACTTCAGATTGTACAACAAAGCTACAGTCATCAAGACAGTATGGCACTGGCACAAAAACAGAAACATAGACCAATGGAACAAGACAGAAAGCCCAGAAATAAACCCACGTACCTATGGACACCTTATTTTTGACAAAGGAGGCAAGAATATACAATGGAGTAAAGACAGCCTCTTCAATAAATGGTGCTGGGAAAACTGGACAGCTATGTGTAAAAGAATGAAATTAGAACACTTCCTAACACCATACACAAAGATAAACTCAAAATGGATTAAAGATCTAAATGTAAGACCAGAGAGTATAAAACTCTTAGAGGAAAACAGAGGCAGAACACTCAATGACATAAATCAAAGCAAGATCCTCTATGCCCCACCTCCTAGAGTAATGGAAATAAAAACAAAAGTAAACAAGTGGGGCCTGATTAAACTTAAAAGCTTTTGCACAGCAAAGGAAACTATGACGTGACGTGATGTGAAGTCACTCAGTCGTGTCCGACTCTTTGCGACCCCATGGAATGTAGCCTACCAGGCTCCTCTGTCCGTGGGATTCTCCAGGCAAGAGTACTGGAGTGGGTTGCCTTTTCAGCAAGGTGAAAAGACAACCCTCAGAACTGGAGAAAATAATAGCAAATGAAACAACTGACAAAGGATTAGTTTCCAAAATATACAAGCAGCTCATACAACTCAATACCAGAAAAACAAACAACCCAATCATAAAATTTGAAAAAGGCCTAAACAGACATTTCTCCAAAAGTCATATAGATGGCTAACAAACTCATGAAAAATGTCAACATCACCCATTATTAGAGAAATGCAAATCAAAACCACAATGAGATATCACCTCACACCGGTCAGAATGGCCATCATCAAAACCTCTATGAACAATAAATGCTGGAGAGGGTGTGGAGAAAAGGAAACCCTCTTGCACTGTTGGTGGGAAAGTAAATTAATACAGCCACTATGGAAGATGGTATGGCGATTTCTTAAGAAGTTAGAAATAAAAGCACCATATGACCCAGCAATCCCGCTCCTAGGCATATATTCTGAGGAAACGAAAATTGAAAAAGACAGATATATCCCATTTTTTATTGCAGCACTATTCACAACAGCTAGAACATGAAACAACCAAAGCGACTTAGCAGCAGCAGCAGAACATGAAAGTAATCTAGATCTTGTCCATTGACAAGATGAATGGATAAAGAAGCTGTGGTACATATACTCAGTGGGATATCAGCCATAAAAGGAATGCATTTGAGTCAGTTCCCATGAGGTGAATGAACCTAGTGCCTATTATACAGAGGGAAGTGAGTCAGAAGGAAAAAGATAAATATCGTATTCTAACACATATGTATGGAATCTAGAAAAATGGTACTGAGGAATTTATCTACAGGGCAGCAATGGAGAAACAGACATAGAGAATAGGCTTATGGACATGGAGAGAGTGGAAGAGAGGGTGAGATGTATGGACAGAGTAACATGGAAACTTACATTACTGAATGTAAAATAGATAGCCAACGGGAATTTGTTGTATGGCTCAGGAAACTCAAACAGGGGTCCTGCATCAACCTGGGGGTGGGGCTGGATGAGGACGGAGATGGGAGGGAGATTCAAAAGGGAGGGGATAAATGTATACCTATAGCTGATTCATGTTGAGGTTTGACAGAAAATAACAAAGTTCTGTAAAGCAATTATCCTTCAATTAAAAATAAATTTAAAAAATTATGTTTTGCCTAAATGTCCATTGACAAAGAAATGGATAAGGAAGATGTGGTACATATACATAATAGAATATTACTCAGCCATTCAAAAGAATTAAGTGATGCCAGTTGCAGCAACCTGGATGGACCTAGAGATTATCATACTAAGTCACACAGTGAAAGATAAATATCACAGGATAGTCCTTACATGTGGAATCTAAAAAGATGATACAAATGAACAGATGTTACAAAACAGAAACACACTCACAGACTTCAAATACAAACTTACGGTTGCCAAAGGAGAAAGGGGAGAGAGGAGGGATAAATTAAGAGCTTGGGGTTAATCCTTGATTCCCTGGTGGCTCAGATGGTAAAGAATCTGCCTGCAATGTAGTAACCCCGGGTTTGATTCTGGTGTCAGGGAGATCCCCTGGAGAAGTGAATGGCTACTCATTCCAGTATTCTTGCCTGGAGAATTCCATGAACAGAGGAGCCCTAATGGGCTATAATCCCTGGGATTGCATAGGGTCATATATGATGGAGTAACTGACACTTTCACTTTTCCATACTTCTTATATGCTCTACTACATATAAAATAAAACATGAACAAGGATCTACAGTATAGCACAGGGGACTCACTCAGTATTCTGTAATAACCTATATGGGAAGAGAATCTGAAAAAGAATGGATACACACACACACATATATATGTATACCTGAATCACTTTACTGTACACTTGAAACTAACAGAACATTGTATATCAACTACACACCAATATAAAATAAAAATAAATTAAAAATTAAAAAAAAAGTTTTAACAGCCTACTCCAACATGGATTTTTATTCCCTTGAATAGCTAATCAAGTGTTTCCCCCATCGCCAATTGCACCATATATGTGTTCAAATGTCTGTTCTTGAATTCCCTGCCCTTGAGGTAACTAACCATTGCTAAGTGCTTGATATTGTTCTTTCCAACTTTTTCTTATGATTATTCTGAAATGTGTATATATTGTATATAAAATTTAAATTATAAAATGGTGTCTGGCTACATGTATTGGACTGAAACTTGATTGCTCCATTTAAAAAATATACATCTTTGCAGGTCATTATTTGTGTACCTACTTATGATTGCTGGATATTAGCAAACTTTTTAACATTGGCAAACTTTTTTCCAACTTGGTAAGTAGAAAATGCTATTTCATTTCACTTTGCATTTTGCAAATTACCTGTGCATGTAAATGTTCATAGAACAAAATGCTTTAACCTATAATAGAAAATGTATTCAGAATTCAGATGTTTCTCAGAAACCCTATATCCAAGAATTTCTAAGAAACCTTTCCTTGAAAGATTTTTCTTAATTTTTCTCTATTTTTAATTTCTATGGATTGCTCATATATTCTGAGATTTATAGGCCAATCCTCTCAGCTTAGGAAGAAGACATCTTATAGAAAAAATAATTGTTTTAAAAGTATACTAGAAATTGATATTTCAAAATATATATATTGTAAAGCCCAAGTATCATTGGTCACCAGATGGTCTGAGGGCATCTTGTGTGTCAGACAGATATCATTGCATTTAAGGCCAAAGTTAGCTATTAAAAGTTATAGAATCATTGTTGTTGTCATTGTTCAGTTGCTAAGTCATGTCCGACTCTTGTGACTTTATGGACTGTGGCACACCAGGCTCCTCTGTCATCCACTATCTCCCAGAGTTTGCTCAAATTCATCCATTAAGTCGGTGATGCTATCTAACCATCTCATCCTCTGCCACTCCCTTATCCTCCTACCCTCAGTTTTTCCAATGAGTTGGCTCTCCACATTAGGTAGTCAAAGTATTGGAACTTCTGCTTTAGCAACACTCCTTCCAATGAATATTCAGGGTTGATTTCCTTTAGGATTGACCAGTTTGATCTCCTTGAAGAATTATAGCTCTAGAGAAAAGTAGATCAAGGCGTCCCAAACCTTAACGTATTCGTGAATCACTGAACATCTTAATAAAATCCAGATTTTCAGTCAGTAGTTCCAGGGTGAGGCCCAGGATTCTGCATTTCCAAAAGCTGATAGGTGATGCTGATGCTGCTGGACTAAAGACCACACTCTGAGTTGAGAAGGCATTAAAGACTTCAACTAGTTTAGCTCCTCATTTTACTTACACAAGAGAATGAATAATATACCTTGATATCTGTATTTTAATTTAAAGAAATACATAGAATTTGCTTATGTATTTCAAGCTAACAAATATCTTTTGTGTGACAAATAACATTTGAACAGACTGTAATAAGCAGTGTAACATTTTCAGCTCTTAGAAAATAAAACACAGTTATTAGGGATGACACAAATTGTGTAATCATTACTTTTAATGTCTTGTTCTTTGTAGGTCATTCAAACTGCCATCTACACATGCATAACAATGAAATTTTCATAAACAAGCCAAAATATCCAAGGGGTGTGGAGAGTTATAGTGCTTTAATAAATCATGTATTATGACATTGTAACCTCAGAAAAGATAGCCTTCTTAACTCTAATGCTCAGCCTTGAAGAGGATAAACATGCTGTTCAACAATATAGTGCCAATACTTGTTGCAATGCTTTTGGAGCTTGAAATTTAGAGCTGCCAAAAATGTCTAATTATTAAACAGAAAAATATTCCTTTATGATGCCTTTGCCAACCAACCACAAGAATTTTTGCCATTGTTGCAAAATTGACCATTGCTTTGCTGGTCTCTTGGCAGTCCACCATGGAGCACCTTTTATTTCCTGAGTGAAGAATTTTGTGAAGTCAGCTTTCTTCTAGCTTTGACCAGATGATTTCTCTCTCCACCATGACATCCTGTCAATACTTGACTTGCCACAATTATAGAATTCTGCGTATTACTTGCTCTTACCATGTGCAAAGTTTATCCTATTTCATCCTTTGATTAATCTCAGCAATTGCATCTCAGCTGCTCTGTATTCTCAACGTTGCCCATCCAAGAGCTGTGAATAGCAATATGCATTTGTCTGAATCCACAAACCCCCACAAAATCTATAGCCATTGACATAAATACTGTACACCCCAAGGAAATGTGGACATTTACAGGGAAGAACCATCAAGTGAGGAATGAGGAAAGTTCTCAAAATCTAACAAGAAGATCCAGAAGTTAAAAGTCCTAAACGTTTTTTCATTTCTTTACAAATGGTTAATTACTTACCAGTAGTGAATCTGGAGTAACAGTCTGGTTTTCAGATGTTTACACGTTTGTTCATTGGAAGCCAAGATGAGATCATGATGGTGTCAGAGAGCAATTGAGCTGGGAAGGTGTATGAGGAGACGTTGGGAAAGGAGAAATGGGAAAGTCATTCTAGAATGTGGACCTAAGAAGTAATAGGCTTCCCAGAAAGCTGAGCTGGACAGGATGTGTATGCAGGAAGCTTACTTTGTGCAGTTCCATCCTAAGGAACTGGAGTGGGAGCTGGGAAAGGGTAAAACAAAGTATTACAAAGCCGAGCACCACCTTGGGCAATTGTGGCTCAGTCCTCCAGGGGGCGCCCTAATAAATTGTTCAAAACAGAATACACCTTAAGCTTGACTAGCAGACGGAGAAGGCAATGGCACCCCCACTCCAGTACTCTTGCCTGGGAAATCCCATGGACGGAGGAGCCTCGTAGGCTACAGTCCATGGGGTCACTAAGAGTCGGACACGACTGAGCGACTTCACTTTCACTTTTCACTTTCACGCACTGGAGAAGGAAATGGCAACCCACTCCAGTGTTCTTGCCTGGAGAATCCCAGGGACAGAGGAGCCTGGTGGGCTGCCATCTATGGGGTCGCACAGAGTCGGACACGACTGAAGCGACTTAGCAGCAGCAGCAGCAGCAGCAGCAGCAGCAGCAGCAGCAGGACAAGCAATAAATAACCCATCAGCTTTCCTCTCCCATTGGTCAAGAATCGCCCCAGAATGTAGTGCATGACCTTGCACTTTCAGTACTGTACACGCTTCAGAACTGAGTGGTTTCAGAAAGCATCTTAAAAGATGGCAAAAGAGAAGCTGTGTGGCAGAAAGGCTGAGATAGTTGCTGTGGTTGGTGCAAGTGGCTGTCAAGTGACACCTTCAGCAAGCTGGTTGCTGTAAACTGCGGGTCGTAAGGATGTGATCTGCGGCGCAGGAAGCTGCTGACCCCAATGCTTAGAAGTACACGAGGCTCATGCAAATCGCTCTGCTCTGGAAATAATGGACACCGGAAAACACCCATCCCTCTAACAACAGTCAGAGAGAGGGGCACACATACCGAGGGGAAGTCAGAAAGGAAAACCAGCTGGGATGCAGAAGAAGCCAGGGCACCGGAGCGTTGCCTTTGCCTAGGACCAAATTCCACTTTCTCTGTGTTTCAAATACACTGACATCTGGATGGGAGTTTTTCTTTCTGTCTATTCACGTTTTTGGTATTTGGTTGCTATTTATTTTTACTTCCCATCTCTGGCAGAGTGATGCCATCTGCCACTCATCTTTTTATCTTCACATAAATTACTTTAGGTGCTTTGAGTTCTGTGTGATTAGGGAAAACCCTCAGCTTTTCCTGCTTTTGACCTATTTTAGTTTGAGTTGCTCTAAAAGCTGATGCTGAGGCAAGGATGTGGCTACAAGTAGTTTTATTTGGGAGGTGACAGAGGAAGTTCAGCAAGGGAGAGGGTACTGAAATAGGGAGAGAAAGGCAGGAAGTGTGTGCTCGTGAGCCTATTATTGATGTCTCAGTCTTACAGAAGTGTGCCCCACTGAGCAACAGGGAAACTGGGGTGTCTCTGCACCAGCTCCAGTTCATTGGGTGAAGGTTGTGAGAGGAAGGGTGGATAAAAATAAAGGTTAAAGTTTCACTAGAGCCTTAAGAAAACAGGCTCCTTGTTAATCTTAAGACAGACCTTTATCTCAAGAATGTGTAAGGGGCTCATATCTCAGGAATACAGCCTCCGGAAGGCTTTCCGGGGATGTTTACCCCCCAAAGAAAAAAAGAAAACCATCCCAGGAAATTAGTTTCCAGAAGATCAAGTTAGCAGTAAAATTGCAGCTCAGACAGATGTGTCGACCTGATAACAAATGAACCTATCCCTAAAAAATGCCAAGACTTGAGCACCAATCAGATCATTCCACTCTAGCTATACCTGTTTGTGGTTTTTGTGCTGAAAAACTGCTTTGTAACAAATGTTCGGAATTCGTTCTTCCCTGGTGGTGATAGAACCCTGGCGCGCCGGCCTAATAAATCCACCAGACATCCAGGGAAGACGCAGGTCCATTTCACAAGGATTGGCATCGAGTCCGAGCCTTGGAGATTCTTTGGGCGACGGACCCCTGCAAGGAGGCCGAGAGGCCTAACATTTTGGGGGCTCATCCGGGATCCCTCACCCATCTCAGATCTCCCTGACTCCCGGATTCAGAGGTACGCTCGAGCTTTCTGTGTGTTCTTGTTGTGCTAACTCTGTTTTTTTCTCGGAACTGAGGTACTGCTCGCACGTCTGTCCAACTCTAGTTTTCTGAATTTTCTGAAATCTGCCAGGGAGGCAGATCTGTGACGATCCTTGGGGACGCCCAAGACGTCAATCTGGAAGGAGGGTTCAGTTTGACCCCCTTCGTCCAAATCAGGCGGAGCCTCTGGCGGGGTTCCCATCTGTAGTTTCTTCTGGTTTTGGTCAGACACGCGGCGGCCGTTCTCTCTTTCCGTTTTGGTCTTGTTTGTCTCTCTTCTAATTTGTCTTTCCTGTGGCACCCCCAGACGACTTGACGATGGGACAGACTGTGACGACCCCTCTGTCACTGACAACAAGTCATTGGACTGAAGTTAAGACCAGGGCACATAACCTATCAGTAAGGGTTAAGAAGAAAAAGTGGCAGACTCTGTGCTCAGTAGAATGGCCCAGCTTTCAGACAGGGTGGCCACCCGAAGGTTCCTTCTCCTCAGAGCAGGTTAGCCTAATTAGGGCTGTAGTTTTTACCCCTGGACCTCACGGGCACCCAGATCAGATGCCCTATATTATGGTGTGGGAGGACTTGGTCCTCTCCCCCGGCGTGGGTCCGGCCCTTTGTTCTTTCCACAGGAATGATGTTGGGACCCGCTGTGGGGATTCTCGCCTTGAAACCAGCAGAGAAAAAGGAAGAAAAAGCGAAAGCTCCTGCCAAAAAGATATACCCAGACACTCAGACCGATCTCCTGCTCCTGGACCCCCCTCCACCCTATCTGCCGGCACTAGTCCCCTCGCCGGACCCACTCCCCTGGCCCCGGCAACCCAGCCACCTGCTCCGTCCGAGCCCAACCCAGATGAGGGGGAGTTGGGCCCAGCGGTGGGGACGTGAAGCCGCTGAGCGGCTGCCCCGGAATCCTCTACCGTCCTTCCCCTCCGGGAGTACGGTCCCCCGATAACCACGGAAATCGGCCGCTCCAGTATTGGCCATTTTCCGCCTCAGACCTCTATAATTGGAAAACTCATAACCCCTCATTCTCTGACAATCCACAGGCATTGACTTCTCTAATAGAATCCCTTGTTTTCTCGCACCAGCCCACTTGGGATGACTGCCAACAATTGCTGCAGACTCCTCTCACAACTGAGGAGAAGCAGTGGGTGTTACTAGAGGCCCAGAAAAATGTGCCCGGAGACGACGGGCACCCCACGGCACTACCCAATGAAATAGATGCTGGTTTTCCACTGACGAGACCCAACTGGGACTACAATTCCCCGGCAGGTAGGGAGCACCTGAGGGTCTACTGCCAGGCTCTGGTGGCAGGTCTCCGAGGGGCTGCAAGACGCCCCACAAATCTGGCCAAGGTAAGAGAAGTGACTCAGGGATCCACTGAGTCACCGAACGTGTTTTTAGATAGGTTAATGGAGGCATTTAGACGATTTACTCCTTATGACCCCACGTCCGAGGAGCATAGGGCAACTATAGCAATGGCTTTTATTGATCAGTCAGCCTCAGACATCAGGAAAAAGCTGCAGAGACTATATGGGCTACAAGGATTCTCCCTTCAAGATCTGGTTAGGGAGGCAGACAAAGTATTCAATAAGAGGGAGACAGAAGAAGAAAAGGAGGAAAGAAAAGAAAGGAACAAGATGAATGAGAGCTGGAGAGAGAGAGGAGGCAAGAGAAAAAATTAACCAAGATTCTGGCTACGGTAATTAGAGAGGGAAGAGGGAGAGATAGGGCTGAAGATAAGGACCGCAAGGGGAGTAAAGCGGGAATTAGACCACCTCTAGATAAAGACCAATGTGCATACTGCAAAGAAAAGGGGCACTGGCTCAGAGATTGCCCCAAAAGAAGAGGGGAGGGCCTTCCACTCCAGACAAGATCCTAGCTCTAGAAGAAGAAGATTAGGGGAGACGGGGCTCAGACTCCCTCCCGAGCCTAGGGTAACTCTCAAGGTGGAGGGGAAGCCTGTGCAGTTCTTGGTAGACACTGGAGCCCAACACTCGGTCCTGTTACAGTCAGAAGGGACACTGTCTACAAAAAGGCTTTGGTACAGGGTGCTACAGGGTACCGGCAGTACCCATGGACTACCCAAAGAACAGTGGATCTCAGCGTGGGCCAGGTATCCCACTCGTTCCTTGTGATCCCTGAAATGCCCCTACCCCTTGTCAGGATGGGACTTGCTCACAAAAGTGGGGGCTCAGATCCATTTCCACACTGAAGGTGCCACAGTGACGGACGGGAAGGGGAGGCCGCTATAGGTCTTGACCCTAAAACTGGAAGATGAACACAGGCTGTTTGAAAGCCCCCCCCTCCCCCTGAGGCCACTGATATGCAGGAATGGCTGACTAAAACCCCTCTGGCATGGGCTGAGGCTTCAGGCATGGGGATGGCGGTCCGGTAGCCCCCAGTGGTAGTGGAAGTCAAGGCCTCCTCTACTCCCATATCTGTCCGTCAGTACCCGATTTGCAGAGAGGCCAGAGACGGGATCCGCCCTCACATCCAGTGGCTCCTCAAATTAGGAATACTAATAAAGTGCCAGTCAGCCTGGAACACCCCTCTGCTCCCAGTCTGCAAACCCTGGACAGGCGACTACCGGCCTGTACAGGACCTGAGAGAGGTCAACAAGCGGGTGACCGACCTACACCCCACGGTACCCAACCCCTACAACCTGCTGAGTACACTTTCCCCCAGCCGAAAGTGGTATACTGTCTTGGACTTAAAAGATGCCTTCTTCTGCCTCCAACTCAGTCCCGTCAGCCAGCCAGTTTTCGCTTTTGAGTGGAAAGACCCCCTTACAGGACTCTCCGGACAGCTAACGTGGACTAGGCTGCCGCAAGGATTCAAAAACTCGTCAACGATCTTTGACGAAGCCCTCCACCAGGACCTCGCGCATTTCCGTGCCACCAACCCCCAGGTAACTTTGCTCCAATATGTAGATGACTTGCTCCTAGCCGCGGACACTAAAGAAGAATGCAGGAAGGGGACTGAGACCTTACTAATCGAGCTTGGATCTCTCGGTTACCGCGCCTCCGCCAAAAAAGCCCAGATCTGCCGGCAGCAGGTCAGTTACCTGGGGTACCAAATCAAAGATGGGAAGCGGTGGCTTTCAGAGGCTAGAAAAGAGACGGTGGCCAGAATACCAGCCCCCAAAAATCCTCGGCAAGTCAGGGAATTCCTGGGTACTGCAGGATTCTGCAGGCTCTGGATCCCGGGGTTCACGGAGATGGCCGCTCCCTTGTACCCCCTGACAAAGGGCAGTGTTCCCTTTGTCTGGGGAAAAAGCGAGCAAAAAGCCTTTGACAACATCAAGCGAGCCTTGTTGTCAGCTCCTGCCCTGGGACTCCCAGATGTAAACAAGCCATTTCACCTCTATGTAGCAGAAAATAATGGCATTGCTAAAGGGGTCTTCACTCAAAAGCTGGGACCATGGACTCGGCCTGTGGCATACCTGTCAAAAAAACTGGATCCTGTAGCTGCTGGCTGGCCAAATTGCTTACGTATAGTGGCAGCTGTGGCAGTTCTGGTAAAAGATGCCAATAAACTGACTTTGGGGCAGAACTTGGTTGTTACTGCGCCCCACGCCTTAGAAAGTGTGATTCGACAACACCCTGAGAGATGGCTGACCAACGCCAGAGTGACCCACTATCAGACATTACTCCTGAGCTCTGAACGGATCAAATTCACACCGGCGACTGGGCTTAATCCTGCCACGCTGCTACCAGACCCTGGCCAAGCCGAGGTGGCGCACAATTGCCAAGAGGTGCTGGCTGATGTACACGGGACCCGCAAAGATCTTTCCGACCAGCCGCTTCGGGATGCTGAGGTGACGTGGTATACGGATGGAAGCAGCTTCCTTGAAGAAGGTAAGCGCCAGGCCGGTGCCGCGGTGGTAGATGGGACTAGTGTGATTTGGGCGACTGCCCTCCCGCAAGGAACATCAGCCCAAAAGCTGAGCTAATAGCCCTCACAAAGGCTCTCCAACTGTCAGAAGGAAAACGGGTTAACATCTACACTGACAGTAGATACGCCTTCGCTACTGCGCATGTGCATGGAGCCATATATCAGCAAAGGGGGCTCCTCACATCGGCTGGTAAAGAGATTAAAAATAAAGATGAAATTCTGGAGTTACTAACTGCTCTTATGTTACCCAAGAAGGTCAGTATAATCCACTGCCCGGGGCATCAGAAAGATCAATCCCCAGTGACAAAGGGAAACAACATGGCAGATCGGGTCGCGCGAGAGGTGGCAACAAGAAGCGAAATTTTGGAACTGCTAGTCACTCACTCTGAAAGCAGCCCCTCCCCGCGACCTAAGGAAAAACAGGCTATAAACGCGGAAGAGGCTAAAAAAATGTTAGAGCAAATGCACCATTGGACTCATTTGGGAACTAAAAAGCTAGTCTCCCTTCTAAATAAGACAGGATGCGAGGTGCCGGGTCTGATCAAATTGGCTGACCAAATAGTCCAGAATTGCAAGCCCTGCCAGGAGGTAAATGCCAGCCATAACAAGACAAGCCAAGGTAAGCGGCTGCACGGAGACAGGCCGGGGGCTTACTGGGAAGTGGACTTCACCAAAGTGCGCCCCGCAAGGTATGGCAACAAATATCTGTTGGTCTTCATAGATACCTTTTCGGGGTGGGTAGAGGCTTTCCCCACCAAAAACGAAAATGCACTAACGGTGGCCAAGAAAATTTTAGAAGAAATCTTCCCGCGGTTTGGGGCTCCAAAGATGATAGGGTCAGATAATGGGCCAGCTTTTACCGCCCAAGTAAGCCAGGAAGTAGCTAAGTTTCTGGGGACCAATTGGAAATTACATTGTGCATACAGACCCCAGAGTTCAGGACAGGTAGAGAGGATGAACAGGACTCTAAAAGAGACCCTAACTAAATTGTCCTTAGAGACTGGCGGTACTGACTGGACGGTGCTCCTTCCCTTAGCCTTGTTCCGAGTACGGAACACCCCTTCCCATTTCGGTCTCTCTCCTTTCGAAATTCTATTTGGGGCTCCTCCCCCTATACTGTCACTCAGAGAAGGGTGTGATCCCCGCTGTTTTAGTAATGGTGATCTGTATGCCAGGCTTAAAGGACTCCAACTGGTTCAGAGAGAGGTGTGGACCAAGCTCGCTGAAGCTTATCAACCCGGCATCCCAGGAGAGGCCCACCCGTTCCAAGTGGGAGATTCGGTTTATGTCCGCCGGCACCGGCAGCAGAACCTAGAGCCCAGGTGGAAGGGACCCTACATCATCCTGCTCACCACCCCTACTGCCGTCAAAGTCGACGGAATTTCCTCCTGGATCCACGCTTCCCACGTCAAGACCGCTCCGGAACCGTCACCTCAATGGAAGGCACACCATACTTCTCACCCCTTAAGGCTCAAAGTCTGCCGATCCTCAGGCTTGCAGCCCTCCTCCTTCTGATTCTTCCAACTGTGAGTGCGTCAAATCCCCACCAGCCTCAACAACTGATTTGGCAAGTAGTTTCACGAGTGGGAAAAGTCGTGTGGTCTAATACTAATATTGCACCACTCTCCACCTGGTGGCCTGACCTTTACCCAGACCTCTGTCAACTGGCGGCGGGAGCCAGTTGGGACCTTAAAGTGTACTCTGACTTTCACGAAGCTCCCCAAACGTCTGCCCCTGGCAACTGGGGACTTAACGGTGACTTTGATTGCCTAAACTGGGGGGGGAGGTGCGCCAATCCAAAAAGAAGGAGTGTGCTGAGGACTCATACCCTATATGTCTGCCCAGGGTTTCACCGGGAACAAGCTTTAAACCATTGTTGGGGGAAGGCGATTTTTATTGTCATCGCTGGGGTTGTGAGACTACAGGTGATGTCTACTGGGGGCCATCTTCCAACTGGGACCTCGTCACGGTTGAGGCCAACTATACACACCACCAGGACGGAAGAAAACTTTTCCCTGAATGCAAGTCCTGGTGCAACCCACTCCATATTAAATTCTCTGAAAGGGCAAAACAAAAACAAACCACAGAATGGATCAGGGGTTTTTCGTGGGGCATAAGATTATATAAAAGTGATCACAATGGCCTCACATTCTCTATCAGATTAAAAACAGACTCTCCACCCCCTCCAATATATCAGTCCCAACCCAGTTTTAAATCCCCGGGAGCCGGCTCCTACTAAAAAGAAAAATAACAGCAACAGGAGCCACAATAACTCTACCCCAGGCGGCTCCCTACAACATGTCCTCAAGTCAGGACCGAATGCTGACCCTTGTAGACAGTGCTTTCAGAGTCTTAAATGCCACCAACCCAGAAGCCACTAAGTCTTGTTGGCTCTGCTATACAGCTCCCCCACCCTATTACGAAGCCTCAGGGATAGTTGGGACGGTAAACAGCTCCTCTTCCCCCAGCCATTGCCGGTGGTAGCAACAGGGAACAGTCAGACTCAACCTTTCGGCTGTGACAGGCCAAGGGTTATGCATAGGCTCTCCCACTCCTCACCAGGCTCATCTTTGTAAAAGTATTGATAAGGCCCACAGCTACACAGGATATCTCATCCCCCCAGAGATGGTTGGTGGGCGTGTAAGACAGGTCTCACTCCCTGTGTGTCTATGGCAGTATTTAATAGATCAACTGATTTCTGTGTTCTGGTGCGGCTAGTGCCCCGACTCCTCTATCACTCTGACGAGTCCTTCTTAGAGGCTTACAGGGGCGGCCACCAAGCAAAAAGAGAGCTGGTGACTCTCACTCTGGCGGCCCTCTTAGGCATCGGAGTGGCAGCTGGGGTGGGGACCAGCACAGCAGCCCTCATCCAACAACCCCAGTATTATACTAGTTTACAGCAAGCCATAGATGTGGACCTACGTGTCCTAGAAGATTCTATTACTAAACTGAAAGAATCTCTGACCTCTCTATCTGAAGTAGTGATGCAAATCGGAGAGGCCTAGACCTTCTGTTCTTAAAAGAAGGAGGCTTATGTGCGGCCCTCAAAGAAGAATGCTGTTTTTATGTAGACCATCTGGGGTCATCACTGACTCCATGAATAAATTACGAGAAAGATTGGCACATAGGCAAAAAGAAAGAGAAGGCGCCCAAGGGTGGTTTGAGTCCTGGTTTAACAGGGCCCCGTGGTTTGCAACCTTAGTATTTACCCTAATGGGGCCTCTGGTCATTTTACTCCTCCTCCTCACTATAGGGCCTTGTATTCTCAACCGGTTAATTTCGTTCATCTGAGACCGGACAAGTGCTGTACAGATACTTATGTTAAGACAGCAATATGCAGCACTTCCTCAGGGAGACCTTGGCCCATGATTTCAGGATTGAAATCCAAACTAAAAGAAGAGGGGAATGAGAGGAAGGGTGGATAAAAATAAAGGTTAAAGTTTCACTAGAGCCTTAAGAAAACAGGCTCCTTGTTAATCTTAAGACAGACCTTTATCTCAAGAATGTGTAAGGGGCTCATATCTCAGGAATACAGCCTCCAGAAGGCTGTCCCCAAAGAAAAAAAGAAAACCATCCCAGGAAATTAGTTTCCAGAAGATCAAGTTAGCAGTAAAATTGCAGCTCAGACAGATGTGTCGACCTGATAACAAATGAACCTATCCCTAAAAATGCCAAGACTTGAGCACCAATCAGATCATTCCACCCTAGCTGTACCTGTTTGTGGTTTTTGTGCTTAAAAACTGCTTTGTAACAAATGTTCGGGATTCGTTCTTCCCTGGTGGTGATAGAACCCCAGCGTGCCGGCCTAATAAATCCACCAGACATCCAGGGAAGACGCAGGTCCATTTCACAAGGATTGGCATCGAGTCCGAGCCTTGGAGATTCTTTGGGCGACGGACCCCTGCAAGGAGGCCGAGAGGCCTAACAGTTGCTACTGGGAACATTAAATCCATGGTGCTGGCTGGCATGCAGGCAGAGCAAGCTCCCTTAGAGCCTAATAAGCCTCCAGGCAGAGACACCACTGGAGAGGTATGGATGATTGAGGGGTGGGCGGTGTGAACTATAGCTGCAGTGTATCCGGGAGTTTGCTGAGAGGACGTGGATTGGGGCACCAGTAGCCTTTATTGTACACGCTAAGGTTATTTTGCAAAGGGCAAAATGTCCAAACACAGAGAAAACCAACATTAACAGTCTCCTTCTGGTAACAAGGTGGAAATAGTTAAGTGTTAGAGGCAGTTTAACTCAGCTTTGAAACTGAAATTACTTATTTAACTTTACAAAAACTTCAAGATAGCATTAGATCCGCTTAATGAAAATCTCCTTTACCATGACTAAAGAACTAATTGGGAAAGCAGCCAACATTAAGTTTATGGCTCTGGTTTATAAATGAAAAGCCTCACCAAACTATGTTTAATAATCAGCCGGCAGCTCTTCCTATATGAAAACAGGAAACAATGCAGGGTGTGTGATGCTCCTGCACTGGTCATTGCTCTGAACCACTACAAAGGTGGAGCCACTCTAAGATGAAAATGGTTTTGCTACTCTTTTCTCCATCCAGTGCTTTCTGGTGGAAAAGCCAGATGACAACATATGAAAACTCGACTTGACTTGAATGGAGTGAGGACAGAAGCCTGGACAGAGTGCAGAGGATTGGCTAGGAAGGAATTACTCTCAGTGGTTTACAGGTTAAAAATTTAATCCAATTCTTTATTTCCTTTTACTAAAAATACATACACATACATACCTGGGCCCTGGCGTTAGAGTGGTCTTTGCTTTTGGTGCATTGTAGCTTATTCTAACCCAAATCCTTACAGATGCAGTGCTGGAAAGCACATCCTCCTGTGCCTGTGCTCTGCCCTAACATTTCTGGCTTGTAGCTGGACGAGCTCTTGTGGGTTTAGATGTTTGAGCCTTGGAGCCATCAGTATCAGGCCAGGGGCTCTGGGTCCTCGGGCAGCAGATGGATGTGAAGTGCGGAGACAAAGCAGTGCTGCAGGCCTTTGAACGCCTGTGCATAGAGGTACTTCCCCCAGGGGCTTCCGAGTGTCCCGGATGCCTGCATACACCTGCCCTTGGCCATGACCTTGGCACTGGGCCCCACAGGCCACCAGACATCCAGGGAAGATGCAGGTCCATTTCACATACACTCCATACCACTCAGTTCCCTGACATGAGTAAACAAACCAGTGTTATAAAAAAAACGTGAAGACAGTCAAAGATCACCCCTCATTACACCCTTCACGACTCTAATTTGACAGCAATCTTTGCTTGTTTTACGGAGTGTTTTTATACAAATTTTAATTAGTAAGTAACCTCTTTGGCATTTATAGTCTATTCAATCACATTAAAAAGAAAACATGAAAATAAAACCCAATGGCATTATGCCTAACAAGCAGCAATAATAAAGTAGATATTAAGCTCGATGCAAATATAATCAATAAAACATTTTCAAATTCACTATAGCAACAACTTGCCATATTAACAACACAAAGTGATAGAGGAAGGTTTATTTTAGGAATGCAGGAGTAGTGTAAGAATAGGACGTGAACAGAGGACTGTCCAAAACACCCCCAGGGCTCCCATCTTACCTTCTCCCTTCCTCTCGCCCATCTGTTCAGGCTGCTGCAGCCCTTCTGGTTTCCCATTGCTCTTCCTCAGACACCCCAGGTGGGTTTCTGCTGCAGAACCCACAGTTCTGCCTAGAAAGCTTGCCTCCAAAGTATCTCCCTCAACTTTGTCAAGTCTCAAATGCCACTGTCTCACCAAAACTTGCTCTGATCACCTCCTTAAAATAGCAGTCCTTTTCCAGTTCCATTAGGATGGCTATTATCAAAAATAAAAATTTAAAAACCACCACCAACAAAACAATAAGAAGTGTATTTATGCTAAATCACTAGATTAAAGAATAAATGAGCAAAACATCATAATCATTGTTGGAAAGTATTCAATAGAATGTATTAGTCACTCCCAATTTTAAAAATTCAAAATTAGGACTTTGATAAAGGAGACTGACTAAATTTGACATAGTGTTTTCAGGGGAACTGTCAAATATTAATGCTAAAATGTTAGGAGCGCCCCATAAAATAAGGCAGTAATTCCACAAATTCCCATTATTCAAAACAATCTAAAGAATCCTAGAAAAAAACATTAGCAAAAACTGGAAAAAATTCTAAGATTTTACATTAAAATTCAAAATAATGAAATAAAAATACATAACAGGTATATGAGAAACTTGCAAGGTGTCTAAAAGTAAAATAAACACACGCAAAGCATGGACATTTCAATGTGCTAACAATGACCTATATAAAGATCTCACTCAAAACAGCAACAAAATTATATTTTTCCACTCCAGAAAACTTAAAATGTATTAAAAAGTAATATCTAAGGGAAGAAAAATAGGTCAAAATGTAGAAAGATAAATAATATGGAAATAATGTCAATCAATAGAAAGTAGTAGTCACAAAATCAAACGAATACTGACACAGAGAGGTGTCAGTTAGAGGCGATAAATTTTCTAAAAATCAAGCAGAAAATTTCATATCATATGATTCTCTCATATTTTATGTGAGAGAAGTTTGTACATATGTGCGTGTATCTAAATGCTATTAAAAGTTCTCAATAAATACCAAAGTACTCATTATACTACTCACATTTTCTTTTTATTTATACATAAAATATGCTTATTATACCAAAGGATTTTTTATCCACAGAGGAAAGAGATTGAGGGAAGAAAAGAGTGGAGAATGAATACGGACATTTTTTTACTTTTCAGTTCAGTTGCTCAGACATGTCCAGCTCTTTGTGACCCCATGAACCGCAGCACGCCAGGCATCCCTGTCTATCAGCAGCTCAGAGTCCAACCAAACCTATGTCCATTGAGTCAGTGATGCCATCCAGCCATCTCATCCTCTGTCATCCCCTTCTCCTCCTGCCCTCAATCTTTCCCAGCATCAGGGTCTTTTCAAACGAATCAGCTCTTCGCATCAGGTGGCCAAAATACTGAAGTTTCAGCTTCAACATCAGCCCTTCCAATGAACACCCAGGACTGATCTCCTTTAGGATGGACTGGTTGGAGCTCCTTGCAGTCCAAGGGACTCATAAGAGTCTTCTCCAACACCACAGTTCAAAAGCCTCAGTTCGGCTCTCAGCTTTCTTTATAGTCCAACTCTGACATCCATGCAGAGTCAGAAGAACAAGAGTCAGGAAACCCATAGCCTTGACTAGATGGACCTTTGTTGGCAAAGTAATGTCTCTGCTTTTGAATATGCTGTCTAGTTTGGTCTAACTTTCCTTCCAAGGAGTAAGCATCTTTTAATTTTATGGCTGCAGTCACCATCTGCAGTGATTTTGGAGCTCAGAAAAATAAAGTCAGACACTGTTTCCATTGCTTCCCCATCTATTTCCCATGAAGTGATGGGACGGGATGCCATGATCTTAGTTTTCTGAATGTTGAGCTTCAAGCCAACTTTTTCACTCTCTTCTTTTCACTTTCATCAAGAGGCTTTTTAGTTCCTCTTCACTTTCTGCCATAAGGGTGGTGTCATCTGCATATCTGAGGTTATTGATATTTCTCCCAGCAATCTTGACTCCAGCTTGTGCTTCTTCAAGCCCACCATTTCTCGTGATGTACTCTCCATATAAGTTAAATAAGCAAGGTGACAATATACATCCTCGACATACTCCCTTTCCTATTTGGAACCAGTCTGGTGTTCCATCAGACCAGAAAAGCAGTCTGTTGGACTGCAAGGAGATCCAACCAGTTCATCCTAAAGGAGATCAGTCCTGGGTGTTCACTGATAGGACTGATTTTGAAGCTGAAACTTCAATACTTTGGCCACCTGATGCGAAGAGCTGATTCATTTGAAAAGACCCTGATGCTGGGAAAGATTGAGGGCAGGAGGAGAAGGGGACGACAGAGGATGAGATGGCTGGATGGCATCACTGACTCAGTGGACATGGGTTTGGGTGGACTCCATGAGTTAGTGATGGACGGGGAGGCCTGGCCTGCTGTGGTTCATGGGGTCGCAAGAGTCGGACATGACTGAGTGACTGAACTGAACTAAACTGCTGTTCCAAGTCCAGTTCAAACTGTTACTTCCTGACCTGCATATAGGTTTCTTAAGAGGCAGGTCAGGTGGTCTGGTATTCCCATCTCTTTCAGAATTTTTCGCAGTTTATTGTGATGCACACAGTCAAAGACTTTGGCATAGTCAATAAAGCAGCAGTAGATGCTTTGCTTGAACTCTCTTGCTTTTTTGATGATCCAGTGGCTGTTGGCCATTTGATCTCTGGTTCCTTCACCTTTTTTAAAACCAGCTTGAACTGCTGAAGCCTGGCTTGCAGAATTTTGAGCGTTACTAGCATGTGAGATGAGTGCAATTCTGCAGTAGTTTGAGCATTCTTTGGCATTGCCTTTCTTTGGGATTGGAGTGAAAACTAACTTTTTCCAGGCCTGTGTCCACTGCAGAGTTTTCCAAATTTGCTGGCATATTGAGTGCAGCACTTTCAAAGCATCATCTTCCAGCATTTGAAATAGCTCAACTGGAATTCCGTCACCTCCACTAGCTTTGTTCGTAGTGATGCTTCCTAAGGCCCACTTGACTTCAGATTCCAGGATATCTAACTCTAGGTGAATGATCACACCATTGTGATTATCTGGGTCATGAAGATCTTTTCTGTACAGTCTTCTGTGTATTCTTGCCACCTCTTCTTAATCTCTTCGGCTTCCGTACCATTTCTGTCCTTTATTGTGCCCATCTTCGCATGAAATGTTCCCTTGGTATCTCTTATTTTCTTGAAGGGATCTCTGCTGCTGCTGCTAAGTCACTTCAGTCGTGTCCGACTCTGTGTGACCCCATAGGCAGCCCATCAGGCTCCTCTGTCCCTGGGATTCTCCAGGCAAGAACACTGGAGTGGGTTGCCATTTCCTTCTCCAATGCATGAAAGTGAAAAGCGAAAGTGAAGTCACTCAGTTATGTCTGACCCTCTTTCCCATTCTATTGTTTTCCTGTATTTCTTTGCATTGATCACTGAGGACGGCTTTCTTATCTCTCCTTGCTATTCTTTGGAACTCTGCTCAAATGTGTATATCTTTCCTTTTCTCCTTTGCTTCTCTTCTTTTCACAGCTATTTGTAAGGCCTCCTCAGACAGCCATTTTTGTTTTTACTTCTATCCATTTTTACAATTAGTGATTTTTTTTCTATTTATTTTTTATTTTTTAAACTATGAAAGTATAACACATTTACAGGAGACTAGGAAAATATAGAACAAAATTACATATAGTTCCACTATATATTACAATTAATTTTTTCAGTGGATGAATTAATTTTTAGTTGGAGCTTCAGTATCAAATTCTAAAAACTTGATAGAAATAATATACAGAAAAGTATAAGAATATAGTAAACCTGATAGGCACTATGAATCTTTTCAACATAATTAAGATTAACTGAATATTTTATAATACACATTACATGAGTAATCTATAAGAAGAAAATAAATATGACAAAAATTGTAAAATGAAGAAAAAAATGCACAAAGCAAAAGTATTATATTTAGTCAGCATTTAAGTACCAAGTTATCATTTCTAGTTCTCAGCATCTACCATAATGAATTAAATTCTTGCTGCTCAAAGTAGCTAGAAGTTCTTGCAAATAGCAATGGCATTACCTGGGAGCTGGTTAGAAATGCAGAATCTTAGGCCTCACCTCAGACCAGCAGAATCTGTATTAAATCACTAGGCAATTGTTGAGTGCACGAAAGTTTCAGTAATGTTGCTCTAAAACATTAAGCATTTTTATTTCTGCTTTAATCATTGAAAAAGAAATTGTTTAAAGGTGAAGCGTTTTAATTTTTTCCTAGTATGTGAAAAATGAAAGTACCTTCAAATATCAGAGACAATTTATAAAGACAATTCTTTCACAATATTAAAAATGTTTTAAATGTTAAAATGTTAAATATAAAACTAGAATTTTTCAGTATCTAGAGAAGCAAGATAACTGAGTAAAAACAACAGAAACCAATATTAGTACATTTCAAGGAGAGTAAGTTGAACTTTGTAAATTGTAATTTTTCTGCATCAAAAATCATTGTTTTCAGAATTGAAAAAGACGTGTGTACCCTGATGTTCATTGTAGCACTATTTACAATAGCTAGGACATGAAAGCAACATAGATGTCCATCTACAGATAAATGAATAAAGAAGCTGTGGTACATATATACAATGGAATATTCAGTTCAATTCAGTCACTCAGTCGTGTCCGACTCTTCGTGACCCCATGAATTGCAGCACGCCAGGCCTCCCTGTCCATCACCATCTCCCGGAGTTCACTCAGACCCACGTTCATCAAGTCCGTGATGCCATCCAGCCATCTCATCCTCTGTTGTCCCCTTCTCCTCCTGCCCCCAATCCCTCCCAGCATCAGAGTCTTTTCCAGTTACTCAGCCATAAACGTCAGTTGCTAAATTGTGTTCAAGTCTTTGTGATCCCATGGGCTGTAGCCTGCCAGTGGAATTCTCTAGGTAAGAATGCTGGAGTGGGTAGCCATTGCCTTCTACAGGCGATCTTCCTGATCCGGAGATTGAACCCAGGTCTCCTGCAATGCAGGCAAACATTTTACCATCTGAGCCATTAGGGAAGACTCAAAATGAGTTAGTCACTCGGTCATGGTATTAGCCATAGAAAGAAATGAATTTGAGTCAGTTCAAATGAGGTGGATGAGCCTAGAGCCTATTATACAGAGTGAAATAAATCAGAAAGAGAAAAAGAAATATTGTATGCTAACGTACATATATGCAGTCTAGAAAGTTGGTACTGATAAATCTATTTGCATAGCAGCAATGGGGACACAGACACAGAGAACAGCTTCATGGACACAGCGGAAGTCGGGGAGGAAGGGAAAGGTAGGATGTCAGAGAGAAACATGGGAACTGACATTACCATATGGGCACTCAAACTGGGACTCTGTATCAATCTAGAGGGGTGAGATGGGGAGGGGGAGGGAGGGAGGTTCAAGAGGGAGAGGACATAGGTGTATCTATGGCTGATTCATGCTGAGGTTTGGCAGAAACCAACAGAAGAACATCGTAAAGCAATTATCCTTTTATATATATTTAATTCAGTGTTTTCCCTTCCTGAGAGGAGAGGCAGCCAAGCCTCAGCGGACTTGTTTCTCCATTCCCAGGTGAACTGCAAGGTGCATCAAGAGACAACAGGGAGACATCACCACAGAGAGACATAAACACCGATTTAGCTCCTCATTAACAGACACTAGAGAAGCTTCAGTTTCCTGCTTTCACACGTAAATCCATCCCCTTCACAACCTCTCACTTTAATCCCACCCCAGTTCTTACCTAGCTTTCCCCAAAGGAAGCCCCTTGCACCAGGTGTGACTCCACTCTGATTATTTGGTACTGTGTTTGCATGTGTTTTCCCTTACTATGTGCTTTCCTCTCATTAACATGAGGACCAGGTTCCTGTTGCCTGGGCAACAAAAACAGCACTGTGCACTATGCGTGGTGACTGGGCCCTACTTATGTGTTTTCTTTTACATTCTTGAATACTCTCACTTTTATGATTGAAAGAATGCAATCCTTTCTGCAGTTCTGCCTCATTTCTTGCTTTGTGGCTCTCTGCAGTGAACAGCTGATTTGTCTCATTTGTCTTGGATTTACTACCTTAACTTCTCTTATTTCCCTTAGCTAATGTTGATACTTTCCTTCCCCTTAATCAGATTCTCCCTTTGAATTGACCAATCTGGTCAAGACAGCCAGCTCAATATTTTCTTCTCCTTTCAGATGTCTGTCTAAAATAGTATACTAAGTCGTTTCAGTCTTGTCCGACTCTGTGCGACCCCATAGATGGCAGCCCACCAGGCTCCCCGTCCCTGGGATTCTCCAGGCAAGAACACTGGAGTGGGTTGCCATTTCCTTCTCCAATGCATGAAGTTGAAAGTGAAAGTGAAGTCGCTCAGTCGTGTCTCACTCTTAGCAACCCCACGGACTGCAGCCTACCAGGCTCCTCCGCCCATGGGATTTTCCAGGCAAGAGCACTGGAGTGGGGTGCCATTGCCTTCTCCATCTAAAATAGTATATTCACCATTAAAATAACCCCATTTATAAAATTTCCTTATCTGCCTTATTTCCTTCCTTTCTTCTCTTGCTATAATTATTTGCTACTGTAATAATATAAGGCTAATAGAAAAATGGTGCCCTGTTACAATTTCTAATAGAAAGCTACATAACATCATCTGCCCAATCCTTTGTCCTAAAGTTGTGGTTCTTAAGCTTTATCTGTGTGTTGGAATCTCCCAAGTAGTTTAAAAAACACTAATGTTTGGGTCTCATTCTCAGAGATTCTGATGTAATCAGCCTGAGATGCAGCCTGGCAGAGGATTTTAGAAATCTCAGTGATTCTAATGTGCAGGCAGTTGGGATGCATGACAGGTAATACCTTTTCAGGCAAGACTTCCTCACTCTGTTATTTTTGTTATTCCTTGGCATTCATGATGATAAATTACAAATGTACACTTCCCGTAAGGTCTCATGCCAGTCTTGAATCTATTTTCCCTCCCTTCCTTTTCTCTCCTTCCCCTGTTCTAGGTGGCACATTTCCGAGGGTTGACACTCATAGGCTGTTTCCCGGGCTCCCATGACAGCTGAAGCTTTTGCTAAAAGTTTTATAGTTTTACCTCTTATATTTAGGTCTTTGATCCATTTTGAATTAACTTTATGTATAAGATGTGAGGCAGAATGCATTCTTTTGTATATAGATATCCAGCTGTACCAGTATCATTTACTAAAAGACTATTGTCTCCTTTGATGTGCTTTGGTAACCTTGTTAAAAAAATCATTTGACTATAGATGTATTAGTTTATTTCTGGACTTTCATTTTTTTATTCTACTGATCTATTTGTCTATCCTTACAAGGAGCCTGGTGGGCTACAGTCCAAGGGGTCACAAAGAGTCGAACATGACTGAGTGACTGAGCACACTCACACACATCATACCCTTTTGTTTACTGTAGCTTTGTAGTAAGTTTTAAAACTCCAACTCTGTTATTAAAGATTATTTTGGCTATTCTGTGTCCCTTGCATTTCTAAATGAATTTTTGGATGAGTTTGTCAATTTCTGAGAAAAAGAGAGTTGTGATTTTGATAAGGATCATGTTGAATCTGTAAATCAGTTTGGGCAGCACCACCATATTAACAATATTAAATATTCCAACCACAAACATGGGATTTCTTAGCACCTATTTAGGTTTTTAATTTCTGCCAACAATATTTTGTACTTTTCAGTTACAAGTTTTGCACTTTCTTTGTTAAAATTTTCCCAAATGTATTAATTTTTATTTTATTGTAAATTGAATTGTTAATTTCATTTCCTGGCCTTGCTCTTTAAAAATCTGCATTTTTAGCAAGCCCTTCAGATGATTCTTATGTGTTTGACAGTTTGTGAACTGCTATTCTGTTTAACAAACTCAGCCCAAATAATGTTCCATCCAGCACTGCCACATTCTGTCTCCCAAAGCTGCTAGCTCTCCTATAAGAAGTGACATAAAGCGGCATTGTTTAGGGAGACAGAGGCAGGTCCAAGGATGCTACTTAAGTGAATTAAATGTTTTAAGTAAGAGGAAGTAACTAGTTAATACAGAGTTTCCTGCTTTAATTTCTATGCTATGAAAAACTAGTATTAAATATCCATTTAATTTAAAAGGAAACTACAACGTTGACTTGCCTGAGTTATGTGGATAAGTGAACCACTTGAAATAATTATATTGATAATTCTCAATCTTCCATTTCATTTAATGTATTTTCCATTCTTTTTTCAATAATAGCAACAATTACAGCAGTTATACCTTATACTGAGTATGGTTACTACACGCTGTTCTGTGTTCTGGTTATAGCATGCTTGCGTGCTAACTCACTCAGTTGTATCTGACTCTGCAACCCTGTGGAAGGCAGCCCACCAGGCTTCTCTGTCCACGGGATTCTCCAGGCAAGAGTCATGGAGTGGATTACCATGCCCTCCTCCAGGGGATCTTCCCAACCCAGGGACTGAACCCACATCTCTTAAGTCACCTGCACAGCTCTTCACCACTAGTGCCACCTGGGAAGCCCTCCGGTTCTGGATATGACGCTAATTACCTCTATGACTTTCAGTAAGTCCCTTAACTTTTCTAACTTGCAATTTCCTCAAGTGAAAAATTGCAGTAATTTCTCTAGTATCTCACTCTTTGGGCAACTACACTAGATAACTCTGAATTTCTCTCGTGTCTGAACATACCATTTAATTTTATGAACAGTGTATTACAGTCAGTCATTTATGAATAATATAAAGTATGATTCAGAATGAAGGTTCTGTGGTCTGACATTTTTATAGATAGATACAGCTGTAAATAAAATTCAACACAACATTTATAATCATAATATATTCTCTCCACTTGCAATGTGCTTTTAGCAAACAGTAGTTAATGAAACAAATTAAACAAAATGCAGTTTAAAGAACTTATACTGAGAGTCATTTGAAGTTATTTTAAAATACTTATTTACACATGCCTTCCCCAAATAAACCCTTTCCTGTATATTTAATGTTTGTTTTTATTTCCCCCAATTCACTATTCATTAAAATAATTTAATAAGAATCAATGTGTAAATTACTGTATTAAAATGAAGAACTAACAGGATGCTTTCCAAAGACGAAGTGAATATTTTGATAAGAAGCCTTGAAACAGGAAGCATTTATTATTTTTTTCTTTTCATTTACTTTTTTTCAAATTTTATTTTTACTTTATTCTACGTTACAATACTGTATTGGTTTTGCCATACATTGACATGCATCAGCCACAGGTGTACACGATCTCCCAATTCCGGAGCCCCCTCCCACCTCCCACTGCATATCATCTCTCTGGATCATCCCGTGCACCAGCCCCAAGCATCCTGTATCCTGTATTGAACATAGACTGGCGCTAAGCATTTAATAATACTTGTCTTTCCTGCCTATTAATTCAGGTTAGCTTTCTTATCCAGGCCAACTTACTAACAGTTTACTATATAGTAAGCATCTCAAGATTTTTGCTAACAATTCTTGCCTTTGACAAAATCTATTTTCAGAAAACTATAAAAATTATTTCTTCCTTTGATATCATTAATCATTGAAGAGATTGTATTGCTTGCTTTTCTCAGTGTACCTATGGGATGGATAATACACCCATGATGCACATTAGTTATCTGATAAATGAAGTCAGTTATCTGAATATATAAATCATGATAAAATAACAGTACATATCTCTCTGTGGTATCACTGGCCTACGAGTACTCAGCAAGCACTTAGTATTCAGCACTTTGATGCCTTATGTTTTATTTAAGGTTTCCTAGAAACAGAGTGTGATCCAGGGATTCTTGTTCAGGTGATTTACTGAGGGAGTGCTCTCAGAGGTGACCCGTAGGAGACCAAGGAAAGGGGCAGAGTGCCCAAGAAGGAAGCTAAGCATCTGGAAATGCAGGTAAAATCTAGCTTGGGCCTGGGCACAGGAACAGCTCTGGAGTGGGAAGAGCGCCACAGAGCTGTGCATGTGTGCACCCATTTGATGGGTGAGTGGGTGGGCTGTAACCTCCTAGGCATCTCCTGGTGCATGGGCGCCAGAGCTCAGGGAAGTCTCAGGAGAAAGGGCACCTGTGAACCATTAGCAGAAGTAAGCATAGCATCAAGAACTGTGCCTGGCATATAATAGATATGTGCTTAATAATGATTTTTAATGGAATAAAAATTTAAAATTCTTTTGAATAGAAAATTGTGTTTAAAATAGTTCAACTATTCAAGAGCCCTTAGAAAAAAATGAATGAAGAATGAATTTCTGTAATACCAATGAAAGTTAAATGAATTTGGATTCAATTTCCACCTCCATTATCCATATTCATTCCTAAAAAGCACTTTAAAATTACTAACATGTTGAGAATAGCAAGACAAAAAGTTTCTTTTCCAAACTATCTTATAAAACGTCTTCCTTGTACTGAACATGAGTTATTTTAAGAACTTAGCACAGGAAAATAACATTCCCAATGCATTAGTCATTTTACTGCTCGGTTATAAGAAAGAAAAAAAAAAACCAATATTATGGATCTTACTGGCAAAGCTCGACAGGTAGAAAATATGAAAGTGTGCAAAACCAATCAGACTGTGTCTACAGAATTTCTCATCTCAAGTGCAGTTACCAAATTCTCAGACTGTAATCCATACACAGGCTGTAATCCATGCATATGAGCCTGTGAATAGTGCAAAACAAATTCTAAATTAGATTTTCTTATAGTAACAGACAAGGTAGTCTTTAAAACTAAGATACAGAAAGTGTTATGGATCATGAAAATGTAATACTTGAATTCTATTTATTCAAAAGTCTTCACTGAACTGAGCATGTTCTTTTAACTAATTCAAACCTATTTGAATATGTATTATATTTTAATTATTGCAACAGTGAAACGAAACATTGGGTCAGGATGCAATTCATAAAAATAATTAATTGGCTTGAAGTTAATCATTTAAGTTTGGTTTTTAATGAAGACCTAATTTGTAGAAAAGTCATGCCTGTATTTTTGGAGGTTCATCTCTGTACTCTGATCTATCTATTGCACAAATCAACTTAGAATAGTACTAGTTTATTTTATCTGCTTACCTAGGGGCATATTAAACAGGAGAGAAAGGTTTGGATTTTCCCATAATTGAAATAAAGGTACAGTGAGCTGAAGTTTTGCTGAAACTTTTAATTTCTGTTTCAGTTTCAAAGGATTTGTTAACAAAAGAAACCACCTGTGATACATAAATAAACAATTTTGATATTTAATAGAGAATTATCTAACTTACTTTCAATATACAATCATTAAAAGAAAAGAGAAATAGAAACAGTAGAGGAAATTAACAGCTCATACATCACAGAATTGGGCCAACTAACAACGAGATCCACATGGCGCTGGGAGGTCCCATGTAACAGCAAGCTGAAGTCTCAGCTGTGAAAGGCTCCCAGGCAATGCATCCACCCACAGTGAAGCTTCAAATTGCAATTTGGGGGCTCCCACTTATCCAGGCTAGTTTCATGTTAACCTTTTACAATGCTGTTGGTTTTATCTCCTGAGTGGTGAGATCTCCAGACCCCAGGGGCTGGCCAAATCTCCAGGGGCTCAAGAAAATTCCAAGACTCACTTCCTATAGAGCCATTCAGCTTACTGGTGATAACTGGTGCACTCATGAGCAGGCATGTAGTCAGGGCCCCGGGCAGGTCAAAACCAAGGTCAGAGGCCTGCTCTGCTTTCTGGTCTCTGAAGCCTGAACAAGACTTCTTTCCTTTTAATTGTCCTAACAGTTGATTTCTGCTATGTTTTGTCTAACCAACAAAACAGTGTAGATTTACTCTGTGTGTTTATATGGAATAGTAAAAGAGAGTTAAGAACAACTACAAATATAGGCCACATAACAATTATATATTGCAAACCAGCTGTAATTTCTGGCTTTATATTCAGACCATATTTACATTACACAGCAAGATAGACATCAAGATTTATTTGATAAACACGACAAATGTGGCTGCCAGGATGTGGCATCAGGTTATTTTCATCACCTCAATGTGGCTTAAAAATATAGGAAACTATTATCTCAGTCTGAAGTCAGAAGTAGGGCAAGCTCAAGTCAATTCAGGAGCATTGAAGCTTAAAGTTCTTATAATTCTCTCTGCTAATCTTAGATGGTTGGCTTTTGTGCAGAAGGTTGCTCCCTCATAGCCAGAAGATGCTGTAGCATCTCCTAACAGTGAAACCTAACACAGGGCATAAATCTGCTTGTCCAGTCAAACCACTGGCACATGTTCACCCTTTCCACAAAGTCAAATTCTTTGCAAAGCCCGCTTTCTTGCTTGGTGACGGAAAAATTGAATGTTTTTCTATTCAATAATCTGGTCTAATCTGGGATTTCCTGTCTAATTCTTTTGTGATAGCAGTCACGAGTAGTTAACGAAATCCAAGTAATCAGTATTAGCACGTTGTCCATTACTAGTGTGCTGGTGGGAAGGAAGGGAAGGCAGAAAAGACAAGCTGCTTGGATAAGTGATGGTGACTGACAGTTTCCTGGTGGACAAACCTGGACCACGCTTTCTTCTGCTGGGAATACCAGCTGCTTGGCATGTAGGGAGAATCTGATTTTTAGTAATTATTGATGTGATGGTTTCAACATAGCTGATGGACATGTTTTTCTAGTCACTCTGTCTGCCCTTTTAGCCACATCTCAGCTGTGTTTCCCTTTGGAGCCCATAAACCATGCACACTCCCTTTAAGTGTGTGTGCCACTGTTCCAGGCTGGCTCATAACTTCTGCCCGTTGGCTAATCTGAGACATCTCTCTCCTTTGGAAGTGGAGAAACTTGTGGGGTCTTATTCGCTGTCCTTTGAGAGCTTGGGGAATGAAGAGAGGATGGGTGATTCTGCTTACCCCTATGATCCTGCCATGTTCCGTTGGCTCGAGATATGGCAAGGGGCCTCTTGCCTTTAGAAATGTCCTGATTATGAGAAGCAGATATCATTCATATGGTCCAGCACACATGCAATAAGTTTTATGTTCAGGCCTCTATCCATCTTGACTGATCCACTTGGATGTTCAGGCACCAAATTCTGATTTCCCCAAATTCGGCCTCCGTTAATGTATTTTTCTCTCCACGATCTCCTGTTTATACCTCCTGTGGCATGCTTGGGGGTGGGATAGGAACAAATCAAGCATTGTATGGCAAAGTCTCCATTAAAACTGGCCATGAGGCATATGGCTGGGGGATGATCTTAACAGAAGAAAAAGCCTGGAAGCAGCAGGCAGGGCTTCAGGCATCTGAAGTTTTAACTGGAGCTGAAGGATCCACTTCTTAGATCATTTACTCACAGGGCTGCTGGCTGGAGGCCCCAGATCTTTGCCACACAGGCCCCATCCCTTTGGGCTTCCCAAGTGTCCTTGTAACAGAGCAGCTGACTTTGTCTACAGCAATTGGAATGTTCTGAAGAGGACCGTATCAGAAACCACAATGTCTTTTATGACCTCATCTTAGATGTCACACACTGTCACAGTCACTATATTCTAGTCATTACAAGTAAGATCAAATCCTGGATCTGTGAAAGGAGAGGGCAATTCAGCTCCACATTTTTGAAGTGAGGATCAAAGAACAAGTGGACACTTTAAACCACCACAACATTTTTATTCTTTTCCCTGAGGCACAGAAAAGAAATTTAAGTTGATTAACCTTACATGGTAAAGGTTCTGACTCAAATGTGTGTGTGTGTGTGTGTGTGGCATGTATGTGTGTGTTGGGGTCAGATGGGTTACTTTGCTACCACCAAACAGTTCTCAGTCAGTCACTCAGTCACATCTGACTCTTTGTAACCCCATTGACTGCAGCACACCATGCTTACCTGTCCATTACCAACTCCCAGAGCTTGCTCAAACTAATGTCCATTGAGTCAGTGATGCCATTCAACCATCTCATCCTCTGTTGTTCCCTTTTCCTCATGCCTTGTCTTTCCCAGCATCAGGGTCTTTTCCAATGAGTCAGTTCTTCACATCAGGTGACCAAAATATTGGAGCTTCAACTTCAGCATCAGTCCTTCCAATGAATATACAGGACTGATTTCCTTTAGGATTGACTAGTTTGATCTCCTTGCAGTACAAGGGACTCCCAAGAGTCTTCTCCAGCTGCACAGTTCAAAAGTGTCAATTCTTCGGTGCTCAGCTTTCTTCATGGTCCAACTCTCACATCCATACATGACTAATGGAAAAACCATAGCTTTGACTAGATGGGCTTTTACTGGTAAAGTAATATCCCTGCTTTTTAATATGCTGTCTAGGTTTGTCATAACTTTCTTTCCAAGGAGCAAGAGTCTTTTAATTTTATGACTGCAGTCAACATTTGCAGTGATTTTGGAGCCCAAAATAATAAAGTCTCTCACTGTTTCCATTGTTTCCCCATCTATTTGTCATGAAGTGATGGGACCAGATGCCATGATCTTAGTTTTCTGAATGTTGAGTTTTAAGCCAACTTTTTCACTGTGCTCTTAAACTTTCCTCTTGGTTCTTTAGTTGTTCTTTGCTTTCTGCCATAAGGGTGGTGTCTTCTGCATATCTGAGGTTATTGATATTTCTCCTGGCAATCTTGATTCCAGTTTGTGTTTCATCCAGCCCAGTGTTTCTCATGATGTACTCTGCATCTAAGTTAAATAAGCAGGGTGAAAATTTTCAGCCTTGATGTACTCCTTTCCCAACCTAACGGAAGCAAAAGATATTAAGAAGAGGTGGCAAGAATACACAGAAGAACTGTACAAAAATATCTTAATGACCCAGATAACCACGATGGTGTGATCACTCACCTTGAGTCAGACATCCTGGAGTGTGAAGTCAAGTGGGCCTTAGGAAGCATCACTATGGATAAAGCTAGGGGACGTGATGGAAGAATTCTAGCTGAGCTATTTCTAATCCTAAAAGGTGATGCTATGAAAGTGCTACACTCAATATGCCAGCAAATTTGGAAAACTCAGCAGTGGCCACAGGACTGGAAAACCTCCATTTTCATTCCAATCCCAAAGAAAGGCAATGCCAAAGAATCTTCAAACTACCACACAGTTGCACTCATCTCACAAGCTAGCTAAGTAATGCTCAAAATCCTCCAAGTGAGGCCTCAACAGTACGTGAACTGAGAACTTCCAGATGTTCAAGCTGGATTTAGAAAAGGCAGAGGAACCAGATCAAATTACCATCACTGGATCATAGAAAAATCAAGTGAATCCAATGGGTGTTCTACAATTCAACTCAATTCTGACCCTATCTACCCGTGTTAGCATCAGAGTAGAGGGCTCATTCCCACAAGACTGCCCTTCACTTCAGATGCCAATAATAAGTCAAGGTTGTCACCTAGATTTCTGACAAAACTGCTGTACATTGGAGGTTTCCATGATTCCTTCTTTGGATTTGGTTAATTTGCTTGAAGGGCTCAAAAGACTCAGGAAACCTGTCTGTTCAAAACATTGTTGGTTTATTACAAACAATATTAAGGGATATTAATCAATAGCCAGATAAAGAGATCCATAGGGCAAAGTCTTGAGTCCTGACAAATGAGCTATTGTTTTTGTGGAATCTGAAAACCTGTACAGTGGCACATGGGAACTTTCTGGTTCTACCTGGAAACTCTAAATCTCATCCTTTTGGGGTTTTATGGAGGCTTTATTACATAGTTGTGACTGATTAACTAATTGGCCATTGGTGATTGATTCATCCTCCAACCCCTCTTTCCTCTCTGGAGGTGGGGGGTTGGGACTAGAAGATCCAACCTGCTAATCACAAGGTTGGTTCTCCTGAAAACCAGTCCCCATCCTTAGGTGGGGTTCAAAAGTCACCACATTAATATAACAAAAATACATCTTTGTTTCTCTCATCATTTAGGAATTCCAATGGTTTCAGGAGCTCTGTGCCAGAAATGGGGATGAAGACCAAAGATATTATTATAAGTCACAATATCACATATGGTTAGCAGGCAAAGAAGCTGAGACACAAGCCCAGATAATGACTCTGGTGCCCAAGCTCATAAGCACAACATGAAACTGGCCTTTCAGTGAGAAAAGATTGATTTCTTGAGACTATGTCATATGTGTTGACATAGAAGATTCATACTGTCAATAATATAACTGTCTGAGATTTAAAACTGTGAATTATGCTGGCCAACTCAAGAGCTGCAATTGGGCTTGGAGGGATCTCTCTAAGAAGACTGGAGGAATATAATAAGATCATTCCCAAGCTCTCAGCTAGGGGTGGAAAAGTACAATGGGGAAGTGTAATTGTTTTTAGATTAAGGGAAGCATAGGTGAACATAACATATGAAGATAGGTGGGGGAAAGATATACTATTTTATTTTTTTAAAATAGATTATTAGTGACTAAAAATGGAAGATGGTTATCAATCAGATAGAAAAGCCTAAAAAGCCTATCAGATTTCATAAGTTAGCATGGAGGAATTTGAGTAAACCAGAAAAATAAAGAAAAAGATATCATAGCAGAATAAACCAAATACATTGATAATAAAAGTTTAAATATAAGAGATTGATGTATAGCAAACAAAAAAGAAATGACTATTGAACTAGGAAGAAGGAAAAGTTATGAATACCATCTAAGAAAAGAAGGGACATTATTTAACAATAAAAGGCAAAAGTTAGGCATCAGATATGTCATAAATTTATATGAACAAACAGTATGGCAGCTAAATACATTAAGTAAAAATTAATAGGAATATAAGACAAATGATAAAAATATACTTACGCAAGAAATTTAATATATTCTAAAAGACCCAGATAATCATGATGATGTGATCACTAATCTAGAGCCAGACATCTTGGAATGTGAAGTCAAGTGGGCCTTAGAAAGCATCACTACGAACAAAGCTAGTGGAGGAGATGGAATTCCAGTGGAGCTGTTTCAAATCCTGAAAGATGATGCTGTGAAAGTGCTGCATTCAATATGCCAGTGAATTTGGAAAACTCAGCAGTGGCCACAGGACTGGAAAAGGTCAGTTTTCATTCCAATCTCAAAGAAAGGCAATGCCAAAGAATGCTCAAACTACCGCACAATTGCACTCATCTCACATGCTAGTAAAGTAATGCTCAAAATTCTCCAAGCCAGCAATACGTGAACCGTGAACTCCCTGATGTTCAAGCTGGTTTTACTAAAGGCAGAGGAACCAGAGATCAAATGGCCAGCATCCGCTGGATCATGGAAAAAGCAAGAGAGTTCCAGAAAAACATCTATTTCTGCTTTATTGACTATGCCAAAGCCTTTGACTGTGTGGATCACAATAAACTGTGGAAAATTCTTCAAGAGATGGGAATACCAGACCACCTAACCCGCCTCTTGAGAAATCTGTATGCAGGTCAAGAAGCAACAGTTAGAACTGGACATGGAATAACAGACTGGCTCCAAATAGGAAAAGGAGTATGTCAAGGCTATATATTGTCACCCTGCTTATTTAACTTCTATGCAGAGTACATCATGAGAAACGCTGGACTGGAAGAAACACAAGTTGGAATCAAGATTGCCAGGAGAAATATCAATAACCTCAGATATACAGATGACACCACCCTTATGGCAGAAAGTGAAGAGGAACTAAAAAGCCTCTTGATGAGAGTGAAAGAGGAGAGTGAAAAAGTTGGCTTAAAGCTCAACATTCAGAAAACGAAGATCATAGCATCCGGTCCCATCACTTCATGGGAAATCGATGGGGAAACAGTGGAAACAGTGTCAGACTTTATTTTTGGGGGCTCCAAAATCACTGCAGAAGGTGACTGCAGCCATGAAATTAAAAGACGCTTACTCCTTGAAAGAAAAGTTGTGACCAACCTAGAAAGCATATTCAAAAGCAGAGACATTACTTTGCCGACTAAGGTCCGTCTAGTCAAGGCTATGGTTTTTCCTGTGGTCATGTATGGATGTGAGAATTGGGCTGTGAAGAAGACTGAGCGCTGAAGAATTGATGCTTTTGAACTGTGGTGTTGGAGAAGACTCTTGAGAGTCCCTTGGACTGCAAGGAGATCCAACCAGTCCATTCTGAAGGAGGTCAGCACTGGGATTTCTTTGGAGGGAATGATGCTGAAGCTGAAACTCCAGTACTTTGGCCACCTCATGCGAAGAGTTGACTCATTGGAAAAGACTCTGATGCTCGGAGGGATTGGGGGCAGGAGGAGAAGGGGACGACCGAGGATGAGATGGCTGGATGGCATCACAGACTCGATGGACGTAGTCTGAGTGAACTCCGGGAGATGGTGATGAACAGGGCAGCCTGGCGTGCTGCGATTCATGGGGTCACAAACAGTCAGACACGACTGAGCGACTGAACTGAACTGAACAGAACTGAACTGAAAAGATCAATACAGTGAATTTAAAAATAACCAAATACATGGTGTAGAGGTTCAGAATGAACTTCCCCTAAAATGTGTACTTTCGGATGAGGATTATTTTGAGCTAAAAGGAGTCAAGATCCTACGGGTTTAAGAGAAACTGCTGCTCTTCCTTTAACTACCTAGATGAATTTTAACTGAGACTCCTTCCCAGGAAAGAGTTATTACTACAGATATATTCTATCTAAGTGGCCTCATCTATATAGCAGGCCATTTTGATTACCAAACATCTGTTCTTTCTCTTATCATCCTGTGAAAGACCCTTCTGTCCTTAGAAGCCCCAAGCCCCTATCCCATTCTTTAGCTCAGGATGGCATATAGAACTCATTTTACACTTCTGTTTCTGATCCTCTGATATATGTGAGGTTCTCTGATCCTCTCATGTATGGGTAGTTCCCATATGTATTAAATTAAATGTATATTCTACTGTTAATCTATATCATATCAATTTAATTCTTAGATCATCCAGAAGAACTTAGAGGGGTGAGGAAATTTTTCTTTCCCTCCAACAGTAGGATCTGAGTGATACCAGCTGTTGTTCAGGCACTGTCATGTCCGACTCTTTGCTACACCATGAACTGCAGCACGCCAGGCTTCTCTGTCCTTCACTATCTCCCAAAGTTTGCTCAAACTTGTGTCCATTGAGTCATGATGCCACCCAAGCATCTCATCCTCTGTCACCCCCTTCTCTTCCTGTCCTCAATCTTTCCCAGCATCCGGGTCTTTTCCAATGAGTTGACTCTTCACATCAGGTGGCCAAAGTATTGGAGCTTCAGCATCAGTCCTTCCAGTGAACATGCAGGGTAGATTTCCTTTAAGATTGACTGTTTTGATCTCTTTGCTGTCCAAGGAGACTCAAGCGTTTCTCCAACGACAGTTTTCAAACTGTCATCAATTCTTCACTACTCAGCCTTCTTTATGGTCCAACTCTCACATCCATACGTGACTACTGGAAAAACCATAGCTTTGACTATGTCGACATTTGTCAACAAAGTGATGTCTTTGCTTTTTTTCCCCCTCTCGTTTTTTTTTTTAAATGTCTATTAAAAATTATTATTTATATCAACATGTCTATTATTGTTACAAGGATACAATATGAGCTATATTTACTTCCAGGTAAAATTTCAGAACAAAGGCACTAACAGATTCTTATTATGAAATACAATTTTGTTTTCATAGGTATATATACATGTATATGGACACACATGCACATATATGTACATAAAATATACGTGAAAAGCTTAGTATATATGTCATTTAGATTATATGTTAAGTAATTGTTAATAAACACAAATGAGTTAAATAACTTAATAGTCCCACCCTAGTACTATAAGATAATCCTTCTGTTTTACTATGACTTTTCTCAAAAATGAATATGGAAATATTTTTTCTACATATATTACTTCATTTCTACCTTAATTATACCATTGCCTTTATTTTTGATGTCTTTGCTTTTTAACATGTTGTCTAGGTTGTCATGGCTTTTCTTCCAAGGAGCAAGCATCTTAATTTTGTGGCTGCAGTCACCATACGCACTGAGTTTGGAGCCCAAGAAATTAAAATCTGTCACTATTTCCATTATTTCCCCCATTTATTTGCCATGAAGTGATGGGACCAGATGTCATGATCTTTATTTTTGAATGCTGAGTTTTGAGCCAGCTTTTTCACTCTCCTCTCCTCCACCAGGAGGCTTTTCAGTTCCTCTTTTCTTTCTGCTCTTAAAGTGGTGTCATCTGCATATGTGAGGTTGTTGATATTTCTCCTGACATTGATACCAACATGTGCTTCACTCAGCCTTCCATTTGCATGATGTACTCTGCATAAGTTAAATAAGCAGGGTGAAAATATACAGCCTTGATGTACTCCTTTCCCGAGTTGGAATCAGTCTGTTGTTCCATGTACAGTTCTAAACGTTGCTTCTTGACCTGCATATAGGCATCTCAGAAGACAGGTAAGGTGGTCAGATATTCCTATTTCTTTAGGAATTTAGCATACTAGTAGCCTATGAATAATGAAAATATGCTGGTATCAAATTAAAATGCACAGCATAAAAGTTGTAAGTTTAAGTTTTATTAAGGATCCTACTGAGGACTATAACCTAGGAGACAATGACTCAGTTAGTCCCAAAGAAACTCCTCTTAAGAGACAGGGAGAAAGCAAGTTTATATATGATTCGTGGCTAGGGAACCCATGCAGTCAAGCATACATCTTGGTGAAAGATTATTGCTAATCACAAAGAACAGATATGTGGAGTTAATGATTTTAGTGTTTTCCTATGTATCGGAAGATGCAAGAATCTAGGTTCATTATCATTCTTCCTCAAATATACATCAAACTATCTAAGAGGATTACTTATCCAAAGCACAGAGTGTCTTGTCTTATATTTCATCTTGAGCTCCTCTCCAAGTGCACTGTTGGTGGGCAACTGCAGTGGATTATATCTTACCCCTAATACAGTCAAGGGGTAAGGAACATCCTTTTCCTCTTCTTTCTTCACTGTGATCAAGAGAATTTTTGAGGTATTTACTTCAGATTCACAATCATTTCCACATATGATCTTAGGCTTTATGTCAGAGAAAAGTACAGATCCTGATATAAATACATTTATCCACAAACTGCTCATATTCTAAAGGAGAATTGCTCAATATTTCAACTCAGGGATTGTTTGCTAATTGCTATAATGTACATGGATCAATCTAAATTCTTAATGGAAGCATTGACAGACCAAACTTGGGTCAGGTCCACTTGCCACCACAAAGCAAGGCCAATCTACTGACTCCAGGTTGCAGTGAAGAAAAATATAGTGTTTATTTGCAGGGTACCAAGCAAGGAAAGAGTCATTTGGACTGCGAGGAGATCCAAAGGAAATCAATCCGTCCTAAAGGAAATCAGTCCTGAATATTCATTGGAAGGACTGATGCTGAAGCTAAAACTCCAGTACTTTGGCCACCTGATGTGAAGAACTGACTCATTTGAAATGACTTTGATGCTGCAAAGATTGAGGGCAGGAAGAGAAGGGGATGAAATAGGATGAGATGGTTGGATGGCATCACCGACTTGATGGACATGAGTTTGAGCAAACTCTGGGAGTTGGTGATGGACAGGGAAGTCTGGCATGCTGCAGTCCATGGGGTCGCAAAGAGCTGGACACAACTGAGTGACTGAACTGAACTGAACTGAAGCAAGGAAAAAGGTTTCCTAGGTGGCACAGTGGTAGAGAATTCTGCAATGCAAGAGGCGAGATGCAGGTTTAGTCCCTGGGTTGAGAAGATCCCCTGGAGAAGGAAATGGCAACCCACTCCAGTATTCTAGCTTAGAAAATTCCATGGACAGAGGAGCCTGGTGGGCTACGGTCCATAGGGCTGCAAAGAATCATACATGACTGAGCACACAGGCAGGGCGGTTCATGCAGCACACACACATGGCAGTTCATGGACTTTCTTCTGATTGGTTGGTGGTGAGGTAACAAGGTGATGTTCAAGAATCTTAATAATCAGCTTTCTGATGCCAAACAGTCTGGGGTCTATGTGCTATGGTCAGCAGGAAGCCACCATCCTCCACCTTGGTGGGAAGGGAGGGGTCTTAGTTTCTGCAGAACAATTCAAAGATAAGGCATGGTACTGTTATGTCTCTCACCTGAGGAGGAACTGGAACTGTGTTTTGCAGTCAAATTGCTGTTGAAGCTGTTGTTTAAGCTCTCACTACTTTTCTCGCTTAACTGCTTTCCCTTTGTTTGTGTGTTCCTTCACTGCTTGAGACTGTTTGGAACTCAAATAAAGCTTAGAGGAATCTGTTGTTATTGCTTTCAACAAACAAGAAATGGGTGACAAAAAGGACTTTTGTAGGGAGGCCCTGCAGGGCCCTGCTCAATTTCAACCCCCTCTTTTCTTTGATTCTCCTCAATCCCAAGGGGAACAGGGGCACAGCAAGAAGGTGAATACAGTTTTGGACAGAGGTTAATCATAAACTCAGCAGAGGAGCTCAGGTTTAGGAGGACTTGGTTCCAGAAGCATTAAACAAAATTCTACATTGTCAACTAATTTATTTTCCATTTCAAAGCTATTTGACATGTTTTCGTTTCCCTTTTGGAAGGAAACAACTAAACACCTGTTATCAATCCATCATTTATTTGTATAACATAAAAATTTTAAATCTGCAGTGTAAAATAGTAAATAACCTTCCCCACAACACAGAGGTACCCTGAGAGGTTTAGTACTTTTAGAGGGGAAAAATATTAACACATGGATGTGATAAAAGATGAAATTTGTAAATATTTGTGAAAATATAAGAATAACAACAAACTCTACTTTGTTTTCATCTTATGAAAGATCCACAACGATTCAATAAATTTTATTCCCAATTAAATGTTCTATCACCCTGTGGCATGCCATACAGATTACTAATTCATATTTCAATATTTTTCACATTTAATTTAATTGATATAATTGCATCTATGGAATGACTACTCTATGGTCTGGTTTAATAAAGATGTGTGAGATAATTCAGTAGACTCACTTTTATTTATTAAACACTTTGCAGAAAGCCTGGGACTATGTAAGAAGTACTAAATTACATAGTTGTAATTTAATGATTAAGTTTTATTTAATATCAGATAAAAAGTGAAGCACAAGTTATATTATGGACAGAGAATTTAGCCCATGCACCCATCTGTCTCCCAGTTTGTGTTGGGAATGGAGGTGTGTTACCAAACCAGATCTATGTGCTTGATTCTCAGCAAGCCAAAAGCTGAGACACAGAGGTTTGTAACTGAACTTATTCACGAGGCAGCCACGTGAAGAGAAGGAGAACTAGTCTCAGATCCATCTCCTTGAAGGCAAGGGGTTGAGGATATTTATGGAGGAAGTAGGGCACAGGGTATGATTTTTGGAAGGAGGAGGAAAGGTGAGGTAATTGATGTTCTGAGCCTATGCATTTGCGTTACATGTTTCTGTGTATTTAAAATGTAGCCACTCAGCATGTGAGAGTGATTTCCCATCGTCTGAGGTCAATGAGCCACCGTCAGACACCTGCCCAGGGACTGTTTTAGGGTTGATGACCTCAGCTAGCTGCCTAGCACTGGGCCAGATCCAAGTTTCTATAAGCAAGTGGGCTGTGTGAAGCTGGAAAGGAATGCAATCAAAGAGAAAAAAAGAAGGGAAATAACTAAAGCGAGCTTAATTAATGAAGGCAGTTTACAAGCAAAGGGGTTTTAACAAGCTGTTCCTTAGACTGTCTCTTGTTCTGTAAGACAAGCTCAAGAATTTCTGTTGGTTTATCACCTTCTCTTAACTCTATGCGGCATGGCTTCAGGAAGAGGGTAGCAAAATTTGCCACTCCAAGTATCTTTCTGTCAGGTAGTTTTGAGATAAAAGCAATCAAGGCCTCAAGAGTCAGGGCATCTTTCTTTTGACCTCCCCATTCTGGCTCAGACGCTAAAGAACGTGCCTGGAATGCAAGAGACACGGGTTGGGAAGATTCCCTAGAGAAGGGAATGGCAACCCAGTCCAGTACGCTTGCCTGGAGAATTCCGTGGACAGAGGAGCCTGGCAGGCTCAGTCCAAGGAGTCAGACAGGACTGAACGACTAATACTTTCACTCTTTTCACAGACAAAATAATTTGATGAAGGGCCTGTTCTTTGTCTTGTTTCTTCAAACAAATGTTTTGTTTACCAAATATTTGCTCTTTCATCTCCACTTGAATTGTTTCTCTCCCCTTGAAGCCCCAAACCCCTATTCCCAACAACCTCTTTTTGTCATTGGCTGAAGACCGCACTTAACGTGAGGGCTCCTGCCAAGTTGGCAAGTTAGCTTGGTTTTCTTGGGTCTCTCTCCTGTATACATGTTACTAAACTTCTGTTTGACTTTCTCCTGTTAATCTGTCTCATGTCAATTTAATTCTCAGACCCCTCAGAAGGACCTAGAAGGGTAGCTGCTGCTGCTGCTGCTGCTGCTGCTGCTAAGTTGCTTCAGTCATGTCCGACTCTGTGCAGCCCCATAGAGGGCAGCCCACCAGGCTCTGCCATCCCTGGGATTCTCCAGGCAAGAACACTGGAGTGGGTTGCCGTTTACTTCTCCAATGCATGAAAGTGAAAAGTGAGAGTGAGGTTGCTCAGTCGTGTCCAACTCTTCGCGACCCCATGGACTGCAGCCTACTAGGCTCCTCCATCCATAGGATTTTCCAGGCAAGAGTACTGGAGTGGGTTGCCACGGCCTTCTCCATAGAAGGGTAGAGGAAAGGCTTTTCCTACCCAAGAGTAAGAACACCATAAACTTTTCTGTCAAGTTTTCATTCGTTTATATTCTATTAATGCCCTTTCCTCTCGTTTTTTTCTTTGTGTTGCCCAAGTTCTGACAACTCTGCTGCCAAATGGCTACGCAGAAAAAAATAAAGTTCAAGTTAAGAACTTTTCTGTGTTTTTAAGATCTCTGGTGAAAGAGAGGGAAAGGTTGTCTATTTGCTAACATGTGGGATTTCTAAAATTTTACCCTTGTATGCCTGCTGCCTCATTAGAGGAAGCTGGTATTTATCAATATACTGCTCAGCCAAACTAACCTCCCTAGGCTACAAAAAGGTTCCAGTCAAACATGATTATCCATTGCCAAGCTACTTTTCAGCTACCTGTTCATAAAATCAAAGAGAATTTTTATTGAACCCAGAGATTATCCTTTCAGGGGAAAATGTTCCCTGAAACCATCTTATAAGAGTGAGTCAGACTGCTTTGTTTATCTCCAAGGTCTCAATCAACTAACAAACATTTGCTCAGCTAACATTTGCCCAACTTCTACTCAGAATATTTGCACCAAGAGTTCTGATAAATCCAAGCATAGTTTACACATGACTAGTCTGTTCCCTTGGACTTCTAGGTGTGTTTCTTCCCAAACCTACCAAATCCTCAAATAACTTTAGGAACCTTATCCAGAGCTGAACATCAACATCAACTTTGTCTCCAGAATGAGGAATACTACTGTGGTAAAAATCCATTGATGACTCGTAATAGAGAGTTTGAATTGTTCATCTACTGAAGTATTCCCCAAGAATCAGTCACATTTGTCCACCAGAGCCAAGATGAGCTCATTCATTGTTTTTTGTTTTGTTTGTTTGCTTTTTATATTTGGCCACATCTTGTGGCTTGTGCCCTGCCAGGATCAAACTTTCACCCTTGGCAATGAAAACATGAGTCCAAACCACTGGACTGCCAGGGAATTCCTGAGATCATTCATGTTAAGCCTACTTCCTTCATGACTTGTAAGGGTAGCTCATAGTAGTCTGGTTTTACAAACTGAAACCCAAGTGAATGACTTCCTCTTCACTGCCAAACCCCACTAGATCAACAAGTCAAACCCAAATGTGAAGCTTTCCCTACATTGAGAAACAGTAATAAAAGAAATGGTGTCCTGATTCTATTAAAATAATCTGAGTTGTGTGGTGCCTGCTTGAGGGTGATTAGTGTAGCTTTCAATAAATAGATACACACAATTGTTAGCTTTTAGACTAACAATTAGTAATCAGAGCATACAAAATAAAATCATGAAATAGACTAGTAAAAAGTTAAAAGTGTAACAGAAGCGAATTTTGGCTAAGACACATACTTGTAACTGGAGTCTAAATTGTTATACACACATGGAAAACAAGTTGACATTATCTTGACATTATAAATGGCCTATGACCCAGAAATTTCACTCTTAGGTATATACCTTAAAGACACTCTTGAACTTGAGAATCTAAAGATATGTACAAATATGATTATATCATTGCTTTTAATAATAAATACTGGAGACAGCCTAAATACGCAACAGTAGTAGAAAGATTTAGAAGGGGAATGGAATGGTGATACAGTGAAGAGTTTACAGCTGTTAAGATAAAAGAGCTACAATTAAACCTATCAAAAATAAACATTTCAAATATAACATGATGAAAAAAATCATCAAAACAATAATACCATTTGTATACATTCTGAAAACATGCAATATTGAATACATATTATTTAGGGAAGTTTTCATATAAAGCAACACATTTTTAAAAAGCCAGGGGATGATCAGTACAAAATTCACAATAGTGGTTACCTCTGAGGTCAGAAAAGGGCAGATGCAGTATAGCAGAAAAAAACCCAGGCTATCAAGGCAGATTGCTTTCTCTTTAGCCATAGTATGGTTTCTTTCTTCATACTTTTCATGGGTTATATATTAATTGCTTGCTCTCTTGTGTTCATAGAATAGTCCTCAATCATATTTTTAAATAAAGTGTAAGCTAGAAGACAGATGGGGTAAGGAACTATTGCTTTTAATCAGAAGCTATTACATACTATTTTAAAAAGCATACATATTTTATATTCACATGAACAAATAAAACTTTCAGAATTTTCCTCCAAAATAGTTTGTATGTGTCAGAAGTTTGGGGGGTGGGTAGGGATATTAGGGCAACTTTGTAGGCCCTGAAATAAAATTATCTCCATGATATATTTTGTCCCATTTGTATATAAATCTTTTAAAGTATATGTGTGTGTGTGTGTGTATATATATATATATATATATATATATATATTTCTTAGAGTAAGAAAAGAACATTTCTAGGATCCAAGAGAAAGAAAATTTGTAAGAATCTACAGCAGTTGTCTCCTCTGACAGGCAGATTCCCTTTTCATTTTATTGTATAATTTCTTGTATTTTCATTTAACTTTACTGTTTAATTAACTAATTTAATTAATCAATGCTGTATGAGCTTTGGGGCTTCCCTGCAGCTCAGACAGTAAAGAATCTGCTTGCAGTGCAGGAGACCTGGGTTCCAAACCTGAGTCGGGAAGATCCCCTGGAGAAGGGAATGGCAATCCACTTCAGTATTCTTGCCTGGAGATCTCCATGGACAGAGGAGTGTCGGACTCGACTGAGCGGCTAACAAGCTATATGAGCTTTACCTTTCAGATTAAATTACTTTTTGAATGAGGACAGGAGGTGGAAGAAGAGGCTGAGGAAGAGAGGCCTCCTGGAGGAGGCAGCAAGGGCCGCAGGGGCCCGCCACCCGTTCTGCGAGCGCTGACCCCCTCCCGCATCTTAGTCGGGCCCCGCCTCCAGGGCCGGGCCACCACGTGGGCGGGGCGGCGGGCGGTGGGCGGAGACGAGCCCCTGCCGCCCCGCCCCGCGCACCTGGCCGGTTGCCGCGGCAGCAGGCCTCTCGCGCGGGCGGGACCTCACAATCGGCCGGGGCCGCCAGCCCCTCCCCCGCCCTCTGCGGAGACCTGCCCGCGCGCTCGCCCTCGGCGGGTCCGGAGCCCGAGGACACACGCACTCGCTTCCCTGCTGCCCCGCGCGCCTGCTAGCCTGCTCTGCCCAAAGGGACACCATTCACGACTGGCCGCCCAACCCGGGCTGGGGGAGCCCGGGGTCGCGTCTGGGACCCGCGCCCAAACCCGCCCCCTAGAGAGGAGGCGCGTCGGGGCGATGACATCCTTGGCTCCTGATCCTCGGGGCGACTAAGAGGTGAGCTCGGCACCGTCGACCCTGTCACCTGGACTTTCTTTTGAAATTACATCATACCCTCCCTCCCTTCTAGATTTTTCTGAGACTTAAAATTGTAGGGGACAGTAAAGAACACCTGAAATGTAAACCTTGGCTTATGGATGAGCTGAAACCCACGGATGTTTGATTTATTCATGGCCAGCCTATGTGGAGAGACTTGGCTAAATTCTTTACAAAGCTAATCTCATTTCTGCTTCACACAGTCCTTGAAGTGTGCAGTATTCTTATCCCCATTTCACAGATGAAGAGACCAAGGCACAAACTAGGTAGGTGACTTGTCAAGGTTTATTCAACTCCTTTGTATAGATAATTGTTGCAAAGGAGGAGGAAACACAAGGTGGGTTGGGGGGAGCAACAGATCTGGTTTCCAATCATACACCCTTTTCACTGCACCTCTCCTCTTTCTAACCAATCACTCTTGCCTCATAGGCTCCTTTGAGAATTTCATGAGCTCTGTGGATCTCTCCCTACAAGGGAAAAATGCACCTGGACAAACACACTCTGTAGATTTCCATATGATTTCAGAATATCCAGACTCCAAACATGAACTTCAATTTGAGGAATTCCATTATTTCCACTACCTTTTGAGACAGTCCACAAGGATGTTTAGATAGGGGTTGGCCAAGATGCTCCAGGGCCACACATATGTACTGAGATGTGTGCGTATGTTGTGACCCTCCTGAGGATCAGAGATGCTATACAATCTGCGAGCAACCCAGGACTAAGAGGGCAGGATTTCTGTTTCCCCCAAGGGGGTCAGTCTTATCAGTTGGTAGTGAAGAGGCATTTGCTCTCTCCTCAGCATCTCCAAGCTTTTGCCAAGAGATGCAAGCCATAAAACTGACCTATGGGCTGCTTAATTCATCCTTGTATCTTAATTGGACAAGGCCATATGCTGCTAGTTATTTGTAGGGGCATTGCACTCAGAGACAACCCTGAAGCATGTCTCTATCCTCACAAATGAGGTTGCATCAACTCAGTGTAAGCAATAAGCTTTAGAGGAGCATTTTATCCTATTCTGTATGTGATGTATGTATGAGGTAAGACAACCCTGCACCTGACCAGAAAAGGCTAATAATAATGCAACAAGCCTTAAATGCCAGCGAAAGTAAATGTCACCAAGCCAAGCCGCAACGGCCAAGAGGATGAGTTCTCAAGCAGCTTGGGACTTAATGGGAGCCTATTTATACACATGGTGCTAACAAACGTGCTAACAAACTGCCTCATCAATTCCTAATCCATCACACATTGTAAACAGATTAGAAGGGAACAAAGGGGCTACAGCAAGCAGAACATTAAAGCCACATGCCACGTGATAGCTGATGTTTTCCACAGCAAAAGAGGAAGCACAAAGTATAAACAGCAGGCAGGAGAGGAGGAAGAAAGGAAGGGCCCCAGCACAAATCTGATTGTGGTGGTCACTTACTGGAACACCTGCCTCCTTGCCCTCACCCGGTCGTGGGCTGACTGCAACTGCCAAAAAGCTCATCATTCCCATGCACCAGGCTCAGATTCTGCCTGAATAAGGTTTCCCATCCCCTTGTGAAGTCTAACTCAGCATGTTCAAAGCCTAGCCATCTATACTCCCTAACCAAACTGGATCCTATCCTGAGTACTCCATCTCAGACACAGGTTGCTCAAACCAGGAACTTAGGTGTTTTATTTGTTTCTTCCATTCAAGTTTTTAACCTTCAGTCAACATTTATTGAGCGAATATTTATTGACTGCCTCATAGAAGTCAGGTTCTGGGTGATGGAGAGAAAATGATAATCAAAATATAAAGCTTCTATGCCATGAACACTGGCTACTAGTCGGAAAGACAAACAGTACATAAACTGAATATATTTTAAGGTCTCTAGATGTGATATATAGAAATGTTTTACTTAATATTGTGAAGAAAATAAACTGAAAGGATGATGTAACATTGTGGCTGCAATTTGAGTGGTGAGAATGCCAGCCAACAGAAATTCTAAGCAAAGAACACTGTAGGCAGAGGGAACAAGAGGTTCCAGGGGCAGGAAGTGACGTGAAGTCCCTCAGTTATGTCTGATTCTTTGCAACCCCACAGACTGCAGCTCACCAGGCTTCCCTGTCCTTCGCTACCTCCCAGAGTTTGTTTAAACTCATGTCCATTGAGTCGGTGATGCCATCCAGTCATCTCATCCTCTGTCATCCCCTTCTCCACCTGCCTTCTATCTTTCCCAGCATTAGGGTCTTGTCCAGTGAGTTGGCTCTTCACATCAGGTAGCTAGAGTATTGGAGCTTCAACTTCAGCATCAGTTCTCCCAATGAATATTCAGAGTTGATTTTCTTTAGGATTGACTGGTTTGATCTTCTTGCTGTCCAAGGAGTTCTCAAGAGTCTTCTTCAACACCCTAGTTTGAAAGCATCAGTTCTTCAGTGCTCAACCTTCTTTACGGTCCAACTCTCACATCCATACATGACTGCTGGAAAAACCATAGCTTTGACTATATAGACCTTTGGTGGCAAAGTAATGTCTCTTCTTTATCATGTGCTGTCTAGGTTGATCATAGCTTTTCTTCCAAGGAGCAAGAGTCTTTTAATTTCATACCTAACAATTGCACTCATTTCACAGGCTTGGTAAGGTCATGCTCAAAGTCCTCCAAGCTAGGTTTCAACCACACGTGAACCAAGAAATTTCAGATGTACAAGCTGGATTTAGAAAAGGCAGAGGAACCAGAGATCAAATTGCCAACATCCAATGGATCATAGATAAAGCAAGAGAATTACAGAAAAACATCTACTTATGTTTCATTGACTACTTTAAAGCCTTTGACTGTGTGGATCACAACTGTGGAAAATTCTGAAAGAGATGGAAATACCAGACCACCTTACCTCCCTCCTGCAAAACCTGTTTGCCGGTCAAGAAGCAACAGTTAGAATAGGACATGGAATGACAGAATGGGGAAAGGAGTACATATTGTTGCCCTGCTTATTTAACTTATATGCAGAGTATATCATACGAAATACTGGGCTGGATGAAGCACAAGCTGGAATCAAGATTGCAGGGAGAAATATCAGTAACTTCAGATATGCAGATGACACCACCGTTACAGCAGAAAGTGAAGAGGAACTAAAGAGTCTCTTGATGAAGGTGAAAGAGGTGAGTGAAGAACCTGGCTTAAAACTCAACATTAAAAAAACTAAGATCACGGTATCTGGTCCCATCACTTAATGACAAATAGATGGGGAAACAATGGAAACAGTGATGGATTTTATTCTTTTGAGTTCCAAAATCACTGCAGATGGTGACTGCAGCAATGAAATTAAAAGAAGCTTGCTCCTCGGAAGAAAAGCTATGACACACCTAGATGGTGTATTAAAAGCAGAGACATTACTTTGCCAACAAAGGTCCGTCTAGACAAAGCTATGGTTTTTCCAGTAGTCATGAATGGATGTGAGAGTTGGACTGTGAAGATGGCTGAATGCCGAAGAATTGATGCTTTTGAACTGTGGTGTTGGAGAAGACTCTTGAGAATCCCTTGGACTGCAAGGAGATCCAACAAGTCCATCCTAAAGGAGATCAGTCCTGAATATTCATTGTAAGGACTGATGCTGAAACGGAAGCTCCAATACTTTAGCCACCTGACGTGAAGAGTTGACTCATTGGAAAAGGTCCTGATGCTGGGAAAGATAAAAGGTAGGTGGAGAAGGCGACGACAGAGGACAAGTTGGCTGGATGGCATCACCGACTCAATGGACATGAGTTTGAGCAAGCTCTAGGAGATGGGGAAGGATTGGGAAGTCTGGCATGCTGCGGTCCATGGGGTCGCAAAAATTTGGACATGAGCAACAGAACAACAACACAGTCTACTACTTGACTCAAAATGTTGTGTTTTGGAATTGAATAAGCAATAATAAGAGATAAATTATGTATTAGAAGGCTCTTTGCAACTTAGTGGGATTATTTATGGAAGTTTACAGTTGTGTCTCAATCATTTACCTGCCTCAAATAGGAATCATCACACCTTTGATATTTAACAGAGCTCAAGAGATTCCTGTTTATAATGAGCAGCTCACATTTCTACACAATCTTTACAGCATTTTTAAACTGCTGGAATCTGTGTTCTCTACATTGTGAGAGATGTACTGATACAGAGCATTGTAGAGGGAAGCTTGGCAGTTTAGTTGACCTCACCTTCTTCATGGGTAAACAGTAAGGCTGTATCAAGGAGGGATGATTAAATGAGATAATAAGAAAACTGCATATCCAGTTTACTTTATGATGGAAGATTTGTTTTGAAATATTTTAACATTATGCTAGCTGAGTATTTTTGTGCTTATGTGTAATTTCTGCTTTCATGAAATTAGTTGCAATAAATTATGGTAATAATGTTTCATAAGAAACAGCATCTCTTCTTAGGGAAGCCTTAGAATACTGTTTAGTCAAAGTCAAGATGGAAAAAATAACTCTGAATTCTATGTTTTGCTTTGATTTTTGCTGCTGTAGTTTTTGGTTTGGCCCACAAAGGCATTTGCAAGAAGCTGGTCAAATATGGCTTTAGCAGATAAGAGACTTGAGAACCTGCAGATCTACAAAGTTCTTCAGTGTGTTCGGAACAAAGACAAGAAGCAGATAGAGAAGTTGACCAGGCTCGGATATCCTGAACTCATCAATTTCACAGACCCGGTCAATGGAAACAGTGCTCTGCACTTAGCCTCAGTTTCCAATGACATCGACATGGTCACCTTTCTCCTGAGCCTTGGTGCTCACCCTGATGTGCAAGACAAAATGGGCTGTACTCCAACTATGAGGGCTGCAGAGCTGGGCCACGAATTGTCCATGGAAATATTAGCCAAAGCAAAAGCCGATATGACTATTGTTGATAATGAAGGAAAAGGTAAAACCTCTTAGCATTCTATCTAATAAACGCAATTCGATTTACATTTTTTCTTATGAACTTTAGAAGTCAATATAATGCATTGTTTGCTTTCAGACTTTAGAAGGGAGTTACTCATGGCATGTAGTAGTGAGAGGCTAGATTCTCACTCTTACATCTTCCCATAATTTGAAAACAGTGTAGATATTTCTTAGGAAAACCAGTTCTGAGAACTTTCTCATTGAGAAAAAAATTAGAATTAATCTTTTTTTTAATGTGGAGAACTTTCAACATGACACACTGATATTTCCATAATCATAATCACTTAAACTATAAAATTCATTTAGAATTTGACATGTTAGAACCTCAAGTAATACTTGAGCTAGGGTTTTGCTCTCAAGAGCAGTCTATGTAGAAAGTAGATGCATTTGGGAACTTGAAGAACTAAGGCTGATTCTGACATAAGCTCCAACTTTCTGTTAGTTGTTTTAAAAATGTGTTTGGAAATATGACTTAATTATAGAAATATGGCATGTCTGTGATTATTCAGGTGAGACAACACTGTCTCACTCTTTTCCTACCAAATCCCATCTTAAGACTACTATCTGGGAGCTTCTTGTCCAAATAACTCAAGGTTCTGGCAGGAGGTGATGCAGCCTCATGAAAATTACTAAGAAAATTGCCACCAGGCTTAATATAAACTGGTAGATTTAACCAGTTGCTCCAAAAGAATTTCTTCAAGTACAAAGCCATTAACATCAGTTCCACATTAGAGAAATGAATCCCATTTTATACCATTAATTAATGCTTTCTGACAGGAACAGAATCTGCTTTCATAACTCTCTGTGGGCATGGTATTTGATAAGTGACTTGCTTATAACAAGAGAAGAGGACAAAGAAAAGGAACAACTATTCAATTATTTAATGCACTCATGAGTCAAATGTATTTTTTAATGTTTTTATTAAAAAAAAAAACCAGAAGCTTTTCAAAGCCCTATACAACAGTAGTCCCCAATATTTTTGGCACCAGGGACTGATTTCACGGAAGACCATTTTTCTGTAGACTGGGGAGGTGGGAGAACGGTGCAAGTGATGCTTTCATAGTATAAGCAAGTGACAGTTCTGTGGAGCATCTACATAAATGTAAACTGGATAAGCTCTACCATTAAAATAAAAATACATGAAATGAAAATTTAAAAATGAGAGTCAAACAATTAAAAATATAGAAAGATGGTCAGAGACATGTTGAAAATGCAAATCAAAGACAGAGAAGTCATAGCAGGCAAAAGTGAACCAACACAACAACGACAACAAAATCTGGAATTGTTGCCTTGTTGTGTTGGTTCACTCTTGCCTGCTATGACTTCTCTGTTTTTGATTTTCAACATCTTGACCATCTTTCTGTTTTTAACTGTTTGAGTAACTATTTCAGATACATGGTTATATGAAATATATTTCAGTTTTGATTTTCACATAAATTGTACTTTTATTTTAATGATAGAGTTTATCCAGTTTCCATTTATCTAGATGCTCCACAGAACTGTCATTTATTTTATTCTATAAATGCATAATATATTTAATTTATATAAATACACAGATAAATACATATAAAAATAATTTTCTCTATGGTCCATATGATCTTTGTTTTGTGATATGTGTGTATATCTTCCTTCTCCTATTTTCTAAAATTAATGGTCTGTTTCTAGTTATTTTAATGGCTAACTTGACAGCTTTACATATACATAAACCTCTATTTATCAAATCAGCACACTAAACAGTATTCATTGATATTTTTCTATGAAAGATGAGATTGATACAAGAATTCTTCCTATCACCTCCCTTCCAGTATCTAATTTTAGTAAATTATATAATAATTTTAGTTCTTTCAATGATTCTTTTCATACATTTTGTCTGCTTTTAATAATATCTCAAAATTCCAGCAATAAAAGATAAAGAAAATTGAATGCTTAAACTTTCTTTCCTCTCTTCCCTACAAGTTTTGTTAAATTTCCTTATTGTTTCTACATTATTGTGAACTACAATTTTCTTTTCTGTATCTAGAATTCCCAAAGTGATTGAGCTTTGATTCAATGATTGAAGGGATTCAGCATCTATCATGGGTCTTTGAGTCACATATCCCCTGTTGATCTCCTGTGAGACTCATTTTTGTCATTGAGTAGTTTAGCTTACTCCTTTGGGCTTATATACTTTGATTTCTTGCATCTTTAAGTTTATATGTTCATCTCTTTTATATATGAACAATTGCTTCACTGAGTATTAAAAATTCCCTGTTTTCTTTCCCAAGTGACATTGTAAAACTCCTTTGCTTATTTTCTAGCACTGAATGTTGCTGTGCCAAAGTCTTGCAGCCAAACTTGACATTTCCTCTTTAGAGATGGCTTGAATTTTTAACTGGCGCTCACAGGACACTTTTTTAATCTACTTTTGTCTAGGCACATATTATGCTACTGCTAAGTCGCTTCAGTCGTGTCTGACTGTGCAGCCCCATAGACAGCAGCCCACCAGGCTCCCCCATCCCTGGGATTTTCCAGGCAAGACTGCTGGAGTGGGGTGCCATTGCCTTCTCCAAGGCACATATTATGGATTGTTTCTAATCAGTTTTTCCTGAAATCCAGTGTATTTCTGTTAGATCTAGGTTTTTACTTCAAGAGAGTTTTCCTTTATTATATCTCTCCATTTTTCTGTTCCATTTGGTCTTTTATTGAATGCCAATTACATACATGTTAAATATTATTTGCCTTTCTAGACCATTTAAACTCTTGGATCTTTTTTCAAGTTCTTTCAGCTTTTTCCTCCATGTCCCTGCCTATAGTTTTGGCAATGTCTGCTCTCCTTTTTCCTGCTTCCATGTGACTTTCATTTCTTTAGTGGTTTTATTTTTCTCTACCATTTCTTTTATAAGATATACTTGCTCAAATTCATCTTTTCCTTCTATTTATCTTTTTGGTTTGGTCTACCTTTACATTTTTGTTTCACAAAAAGTTATATTTAAATTTTTGTTATCAGTAATGGATCAGTCAGTAATTTTCATGTGGTATAGTTATTTGAGTATACAGGTTTTGCCTAGTTTTTGTCAGCTTCCTTTCCTTTTCTTTCAGTAACTTTTTTCATAGGTCGCATGCTGGTTTTTTATTGGTTACTGTTCCTGTTTGAATGAAGTCTGTTTTTAGAGTGAAGTCGTTACAAAGTCAGTTTGCAGTTTGTCTGCTGTTTACTTGAGTTTTGTAAGAAAATTCTGACCGGGGTTGATAAACAGTAACCCTGTCTGCAGTACATTTTTGACATGGATTATGTTGAGGGTCTGTATGTCACGGATACCAGACATGAGGAGTTAGCATTTTCTCTTTGCAGTGAACAAAGTGCCATCTTCTTTTTCTTCTCACTGCAACTGCACAGGCAGCCTGCTCCCTGTAAACGTGGCTGGTGTACGCATTTCATCATTCAGTACTCCCTCCCTTGCCACTCTGCAGTTTCGAAGGTGGCCCAGGGATCCAGCAGTAAGCCTCGGGCACACACACCCCTGCATGTTCTAAGGAGGACACTGGTGTATAGAGTGCAGGATGCCAAATATCCAGGGTCAACAAGGGCTCACATTCCAGCACTCAGATTCTTCTCAAACAAGACCCTGTCACATTTTGCTTATGACTGTTTTCTAGCTGTTATCAGAGGTTGGGGTTCCCTTTTGGTTTCTCTGTCTTGGTGTTTCAAGTGCTTTCAGAGAAAAAAACCAAGGCATAAATGGCCTTTGCTCTATCTCACCTTCAACTCACTAATTATGAATTTTAAAATTATTCTTTGTTCCTTCCTATCTGCTTCAAGTGTAGAGAGACTACTAGTTAACTGTTCTTTGGGGATTCTATTTTTCTGCAGGTGTTTTGTTTTACTGCATTTTGCCTACTAAGCGGCATTATCGGTGTGCGCTGATTGCCTTGGAACATGGTGCGGATGTCAACAATTGTACCTGTGAAGGAAAGCCAATATTCCTTAGAGCTTGTGAAGAAGCACATGATGTTAAGGATGTGTGCCTGATGTTTTTGGAAAAAGGAGCCAATCCAAATGCTATCAACACAGTAAGACTATTTCTGTGATTATAAATATTCCCTTTTTTTCAATTACAGAATCCTGTTATTGTATTTTTTCACTTGAATATGGTAAATTATCCTGTTAGCTTATAGACTTTTCATTTCTGTTCAAAGTGCTTAAAAATTATAGACTTTCATTATCTTTATATGGCATGGCCATGATTCTGTGGTCTGTTTCCTAATTATGTTTGAAAAATTGGTATTTATTATGTACAATATTAAAAGATCATTACAGAAAATAGAAACGATATTCCTGATGCTTAATAAAAATTTATCGTCTAAAGAAAATATGTAGCTCTGCTGTTTCCCTTAATTGTTTTGTTCCCTCTATTCACTTGGCTAATTTTATTGAGTTTTCTTTTAATTGTCATTTCCCGACAATAAAAACAGATTTTCTTCTCATTAGAAAACACCTGTAGCCTAATTTTAGCGTATGTTTTACCCTCCCTTCTCCCTTTCGCTCTACTTTCTTGGCAAGAAACAGCACTTTTAGCATGATGTTCTCATAGGAAAATCTGGTGTGACCTTGACTCTGATTATAGAATTCTACATTTTGGACACTGACCCATTTTACTGACTTCATGTTTCCTGTTTGTTACATGAAACCAATAAAGCTGTACAAAACTGAAAACGTCAGTGTAACTCTAAGGCCAAATGGATTTAGACCATATTTATACTGAACGTGTCATATAGTATAACAGGGATAAACTGCGTCTGGTCTGTTTCATGTCCAGTCCACAGGTCGCACGGCTTTAATGGAAGCATCGAGAGAGGGAGCGACAGAACTAGTTCGAGGGATATTGGAAAGAGGAGGGGACGTGAATGCATTTGACAATGACAGACACCATGCCGCACACTTTGCTGCCAAAGGAGGCTTTTTTGATGTAATAATCTACTATATTCTTTAAAATTTGTTGCTAAAAATATTCTCCTTTTCCTCAGCATCTTAAAATATAGTGTAAGTTACACTGATAGATTTTTTTTCTGCATGTTGATTTTCCCCAGAATTGTATTTTATACCAGATATTATCCTTCAAGGCTTATTTTAGCTCTTTATTCGGTTTTAGCTGCTTGCTAATTTACTCTTTTAATATTATTAATAATGTTTTTCTATATTCTTAACTGGGCTTCCCTAGTGGCTCAGACCCTAAAGAATCTGCCTGCAATGTGGGAGACCTGGGTTTGAGCCCTGGGTCGGGAAGATCCCCTGTAGAAGGAAATGGCAACCTATTCTAGTATTCTTGCCTGGAGAATTCCATGGACAGAGGAGCCTGGCAGACTACAGTCCATGGGGTTGCAAAGAGTCAGACACAACTGAGGGACTAACACTTTCACTTTTTCTTTCAGTTATAACAACTGAAAAGTTCTATGACTCCATTACATAAGAGAATTTTTACAACCCAGTATGATCTAATTTGGGAGAGAATAAGCCCTAATCTCATCTCCTTGATGTTTAAGTGCATCTAATCACCTAAGTTTTTAACTCTTAAGTATTCTGATTATCTGGACATATTAGCAAAAGATAACTCATACATATAGTGATACTGCAGAAACAAACTAGAACTCAATGCTATCCTATTTTAAAAAATTCTGAATTATATCTAAAATTTCTTTTCTGAGTTCTAACATTATCTTTACTTTTGTCACTGGGTCTCTTACCTGCAATAAAAGTATACATGACAGTAGAAATCACATCTGTCTGGTAAAGAATTTGCTCCCCTGATTTGCCACAGTCTGAGTGTTCTTGCCTAGAGAATCCCAGGGACGGGGGAGCCTGGTGGGCTGCCGTCTATGGGGTCGCACAGAGTCAGACACGACTGCAGCAGCAGCAGCAGCAGGTGCATTCTAAAGTTGCCTAAATTTACCAAAATGATAGTGCCCCCAGCTGAGTATAGAGTTTTCTACACTCTAGATAGATGGTCCCCAACCTTTTGGCACCAGGGACTGCTTTCATGGAAGACAATTTTTCCACGGACTTGTGGGAGGAGCTGGGGGTGGCTATGGTTTCAAGATAATTCAAGCACTTTACATTTATTGTGCACTTTATTTCTATTATTATTACATCAACTCCACCTCAGATCATCAGATCCTGGAGGTTGAGGATCCCTGCTCTAGAACTTCTGACAGTGATGGAAATGTTCTGTATCTGGCTGTATAATACTGTACAATTATAGTACACATGTGGTTTTCGAGTCCTTAAACTATGGCTAGTGGAAGTAAGGAGCTGAATTTTTAAAATTTGTTTTCTATTTAATTCATTTCAATTTAATTCAAACTGACACTTTGGATAGCACAGGTCTACATCTGGGTTTTCAGCCAGTAAACATACATTCTTATTCCTCTACAATATCCACTATTTATTTTGCAGATATTGAAGCTTCTTTTTGCATACAACGGAGACATGGGGTTGATTGCAATGAATGGCAACACACCACTTCATTATGCTGCCATGGGTGGTTTTACAGATTGCTGTAAATATATAGCTCAGCGAGGTAAATGGTCTACCAATTTCATGTCTAAAGAACTTATGATTTTCCCACATTGTAGACGAGCAGAGAATTTCAGTGTGTCAACATCAGTTGCCTATCTCACATATATACGTAAAAAGAAAATTAATTTTTTTCTTATTTACCTTCTGTTAAATCATAAATCTGACCTAGAAAGTAATAAAAATTCATTTCTCAAGTATTTTTAGATTATTATTAAAAATCTAAAGAGAATTATTTATGAGTCAACCAATTACTAAGATGCTTATTTTTTTAAATGTAAATATCAATCTATAATGGAGAAGGAAATGGCAACCCACTCCAGTATTCTTGCCTGGAGAATCCCGATGGACAGAGGAGCCTGGTGGGCTGCCATCTTTGGAGTCACACGGAGTTGGACATGACTGAAGCGACTTAGCATGCATGCATGCATTGGAGAAGGAAATGGCAACCCACTCCAGTGTTCTTGCCTGGAGAATCCCAGGGACAGAGGAGCCTGGTGGGCTGCTGTCTGTGGGGTCACACAGAGTCGGACACAACTGAAGCAACTTAGCAGCAGCAGCAACATCAATCTAAAAAGGACAAACACTAGAAACCATGTCTTTAGTCCGAATTCTTAATTATTTTATTTTTGAAAATATACTATTATGTCAAATGCAAAGATAACATTTTGGGTAATTTTAAATTATGGTGGAACTATTTGGGGAGAAGCATTAAATAAAATGAAAACTTTAATGGAACATTTGAAATATAAGTAATATTTATTACTGTAGATTTTTCTGTGTATTTTAAAGAACTTAATCTGAGAATATAAACTATGTTATATATGTTGTGTGTGCTCAGTCGCTCGGTCGTGTCTGACTCTGAGATGCTATGGATGGTAGCCTGTCAGGCTCCTCTGTCCATGTGATACTGGAATAGATTGCCATTTCTTCTTTCAGAGGATCTCCCCATCTCAGGGATTGAACCCGGGTCTCCTGGGCCTCCTGCATTGTAGGCAGATTCTTTACCGCTGAGCCACTGGGGCTTCCTTCCTACTATGCATAGCTTAATGTATTCCTTAAAATGGGCTTCTCCCGTGGCTCAGTGGTAAAGAACCCACCTGTCAATCAGGAGACACAGGTTCAATACCTGCACTGGGCAGATCCCCTGGAAAAGGAAATGACAATCCACTCCAGCATTCTTGCTGGGAAAATACCTTGATGGCGGGCTACAGTCCATGGGGTAACAAAAGAGTCAGACATGACTTAGCATCTAAACAGCAACTATTCCTTGAAATAGTAATATTTAAAAAATTTTAAATAGCAATATTAGCCAATTAAGTTTAAATGTTTTCACTAATTTTGTGTTAATTACATGCCTTAAGGAAATCAGTCCTGAATATTCATTGGAAGGACTGATGTTGAAGCTGAAACTCTAATACTTTGGCCACCTGATGTGAAGAACTGACTCATTTGAAAAGATCCTGATGCTGGGAAAGATTGAAGGCGGGAGGAGATGGGTGTTGACAGAGGATGAGATGGTTGGATGGCATCACCGACTCAATGGACATGAGTTTGAGTAAACTCTGGGAGTTGCTGATGGGCAGGGAGGCCTGGCATGCTGCAGTCCATGGGGTTGCAAAGAGTCGGACACGACTGAGCGACTGAACTGAACTGAACTGAACTGAGTTAAACGTACATTCAAAGTTATTAACTCTTTGTTAGAGAGGCAACTGCATGCTGCTGAATGTTATGATAGTGAGTTATTTTTTTCCAGCTTATGAGAAATAGAAACTGTTCAGCAGCTCTATAATAGAACAGAAAAAGTACTTTCATTTTCCTATCTTCTATGTAGGCACAGAAATTTTGAGTCATTGGGACCCGAGAGAGCCTATACTGTAACCACTAACATTATAAATAAGACTAACACGGCTGCATAACTGATGCAGTGACTGATTCACTTTGATTTTTTTTTACCTTAAACATAGCTCACATTCTTTCCCCATCCCCCTAAAATAGAGATAATGGAAAACGTACCAAATGCAATTTTTGCCTCATCAACTGTCTCTGAAGAGACAGTTTTCAAATCTTGTTTCCAAGTCTCTCAACACCAGCAGATCATTCTGACACTTCATTTTTCACATTGTGTATTTCTGAAAACTAGAGATCTGCCCAGATTGAGACAAGCTTCTTCAACTTTAACATGCTGACTCTTTTCTTACTGGGACAAACACCCTCAGTATATACTCTACCATTTATGTCCGTCTGGGATAAAGTCAGAGAAAGCAAATTGAGACGTACAGGGCCAGAGCTTGCCAAAGGCCTTGCCTGGTGATGAAGAGAAGATTGATCCTCCTGGCAGACTCATAAGACTAGACTGTTTCTGAAACGAATGTCTGAAAATGTTCTGAGTTTCTAGCATCTTTGGAAGTCCAACTGCTTCACCAGGTGCCATGTGGGTGGCCTAGTTCCACAGGAGAATGCTGTCAGCTATACTCCCACCTTTAGAATCTGGGATCTAAGGCAGTCAGAGCAACTGGAAACCATTAGCCACGAAAGCTCATTTCTGAGTAAACTCCTGGGTGTAGCCTCTGCTATCCTTAAATATGAAGGCTGGATTCTTTTCCCACTACTTCCTACTACTACTTCCTCAATACGTTCCACTTTTGTTCCTGATCTTGTCCCTGGAGTAATTTACACCTCCCTGTAGGCAGTGTGAGGCCATGTCCAGGGGAGCGGAGAGGAGTTTAGCTCTCCTGAAGCCCCCATGGAGGGATCTCCTCATGGGGCTTTTGACAGCAGTCAGCCGAAAGTCACATATCTCAGCTACAGAGGAGCATGAATGGATCTGTATTTACTAAGGATAAAAGAGAAGACAAAAGTCAAAAGGACAGGAAAATGCCTTCATATCTTTAAGTTGGGATGTGGGAGTCTTTATTCCACACAAATTGTTAACTGGGAGGAAACTAGGAGAAGAAGGCAGCAAGATAAAGCAGCTTTAAAACCCTTTGATCCTTGGTGCTGGGGGTGGATACAGGGTGAATTAAGAGATGGCAGATAAACCCCAGACATCCTGAGTAAGTGAAAAAGCTAAGTAAAAGTAGCATACTCAAGATGACTATGGAATTACACTATTGAGTTATTATACTGTGGAGACAAGGCTCAGGTCCTTTTCCCAATAAGTCACACTATTTTTCAAACTGTCCGATATAAAAATTATAGATTTTTTTGTCCCATGTACTTTTTTTTGAGTTTCCCTATCACTAGTAAATATACCAGCCTTCAAATACTTAATTTTTGACAATGCCAGAAGTATTAATGCTGAAATCATTTTTCTTTTGATAAGGAATAAAATTATAAAGTGTTAGAGGGGGATGTTGTATTTTCACATGCAGCTGCCTTTACATTTTGGATGCTAGAGATACTGGTTGCTAGAGAATCTTTTTTGATTATGTGATATTGGCAAGGCAACAAAAGAACCTCATAGATTCAAAGCACTAGAACAAATATCTTCACAGTCTGACTTATAATGGATTTTTAGTGTCTCAAGACACTTATTACAGGCAACACAGCCTTCTTGATACCACTAAGTAGACTCCCTGATGCATTCAGAAAAACTTATTTATTTGGAGAATGCTTACATATAACGTTGGTCTCATCATTTTAAGTCAGAGACTTAAAAAGGAAAATGAATTTTAATGCCAAATTGCACAGCTCTTACACTGGAATTCTTTCAGATTTGATGAGCAGATTACTTTTACAGGCTGTTCATATGACCTTACTGCAAAACAGCAGGTAAATATAAATTACATGAATTTCATGGAGAATACAGATAAAACATAGTTTAAGATTTTATACAGATTGACAGTCATAATCGTTCAAAAGAAGCAAGAGTCAGTTAGCATCTTAGATGCTAAAGTCCTGCTTAAGCTGTTTGAGTACAGGTTCTTTCCAAATTTAAATGTCATTTTTACTCTTTCCCACTTGGCATGAAGCCTCTTTAGCAAGTATTCTAGTATGATATTTGTTTCAAATATCTACAGGAATTGATTTCTTAATCTGTTGGGGATAGATACTATTCACTGGAAAAATATCTTCCTCAAAATGCACCAAACTGAAGCTCACAGAAAGAAAAAAATTATAGCTTAAGTTTTTATGTTCACAATGTTGTTCAGTCAGTCACTCAGTCATGTCTGACTCTACGTGACCCACAAACTGCAGCATCCCAGGCCTCCCTGTCTTTCACCATCTCCCAGAGCTTGCTCAAACTCATGTTCCTTGATTTGGTGATGCCATCCAACCATCTCATCCCCTGTCATCCCTTCTCCTCTTGCCTTTAGTCTTCCCCAGTATCAGGGTCTTTCCGAATGAGTTGGCCCTTTGCATCAGGTGGTCAAAGTATTGGGGCTTCAGCTTCATCAGTCCTTCCAATGAATAGTCAAGGTTGGTTTCCTTTAGGATTGACTGGTTTGATCTCCTTGTGGTCCAAGAGACTCTCAAGAGTGTTCTCCAACACCACAGTTCAAAAGCATCAATTCTTCAGCACTCAGGATTCTTTATGGTCCAACTCTCACATCCATACATGACCACTGGAAAAACCATAGCGTTGACTAGACAGACCTTGGTTGGCAAAGTAATGTCTCTGCTTTTTAATATGCTGTCTAAATTTGTCATAGCTTTTCTTCCAAGGAGCAAGCATCTTTTAATTTCATGGCTGCAGTCACCATCTGCAGTGATTTTGGAGAAAATAAAGTCTGTCACTGTTTCCATTGTTTCTCAGTCTATTTGCCATGAAATGATGGGACCGAATGCCATGATCTTAGTTTTTTGAATGTTGAGTTTTAAGCCAGCTTTTCCACTCTCCTCTTTCACCTTCACCAAGAGGCTCTTTAGATCCTCTTAGCTTTCTGTCATAAGAGTGGTATCATCTGCATATCTGAGGTTATAGATATTTCTCCCTGCAACCTTAATTCCAGCTTGTGCTTCATCTAACCCAACATTTTGCATGATGTACTCTGCATATAAGTTAATAATAATTTTTTTATTAAATTTTTTAAGTTTTAAATTAATATATGAGTTGAGTGTGCATATGCTCAGTCCTGTCCAACTCTTGTGACCCCACAGACTACAGCCCACCAGGCTCCTCTGTCCATGGAATTTTCCAGGCAAGAATACTGGAACGGGTTACCGTTTTCTTCTCCAGGAGATCTTCCCAACCCAAGCATCCAACCCAAGTCCCTTGCATCTCTTCCACTGACAGGCAGATTCTTTACCACTGAGCCACAGGGAATCACTTTTATATTAGACTATAGCCTATTAACAATGTTATCATAGTTTCAGGTGTACTGCAAAGGGACTCAGCCATACATATAAATGTATTATCCATTCTCCCCCAAACTCCCCTCCAACCAGGTTGCCGCATAACCTTGAGCAGAGTAATCACAGATTAATTCTGTAATTATAATAACTAACTGCTCACCTTTATATACAACAGATGCATGTCATTTGTGAACCCAGGCAGATGCCCCAGCACCATTCATAATCATGATGTTTCCTGTTTTAGGATGTGACCTAAAATGGAAGAATCTGGAGCATAAAACGCCCAGGAACTTGGCTAAGGAAGGCGGCTTCAAAGCAGCCAGCAAAGAAATACGGCGAGCGGAGCAAATCGCTAATAAACTAGCCAGGCCAGGGGTCAAAAATCCGAATCCGCGCTTGTTCCTGAGACTTCACGATTGGTCAATAGAACACGAGACTTTCCTTCGGGAAGCCTTCTCGTTTGTGGACAGGGGCGATGGGACAGTCACCAAGGAGGACTTTGTGCTGACCCTGGAGGAGAGGCAGGATTTTGTGAACTCAGAGCAGCTGGCTGCTATAGCGCAACTTCATGAAAAAGTCCGAGGTGGAGGGGTCAATATTAACGAGTTCTTTAAAGGGACCAGATATTTAAGTAAGTCTTATGTCTTGGGTTCCTTTGGGCCTAAGAAAAAGAAAAAAGGGGATGGCCAAAAGAGCCAGAATGGGCAAGTTTGTTTTACCCCTCCCCATCTGTATCATCCCCGACCACGTGTTTCCACGCCGCAGTGACGGTGGGCCGCCCTATTACCTGATCGAAACCTACAAGAATGTAACCGATTGTAACCGCTTTAACAGAGATCACCCCCCGGAACATCCCATTCAGGATGACTCTGCTTGGTATATTGATGATCCAGGCAAAGTCTTTTCAAACATTAATTTTATCACCAAGGCGGGAGACCTGGCTTCTCTGAAAAAGGCTTTTGAATCAGGAATACCTGTGGATATGAAGGATAATTACTACAAGACACCGCTAATGACTGCATGTGCCACTGGAAACATCGATGCAGTCAAGTTTCTTCTTGAAAAAGGGTATGTCTTTTGGTTGAGTGCGATTTAGAGTTTTGGGAGCCTTCACATTTCAAGGAAGTGAAAGGAAGGCTAAGAAACATTCAACTGTAAAATTTAAATAGTGCCAAGAAAGGGCTGCATTCCTGAAGTGTAGACCACAAATAGACCTTATACTGCGAACCAGACTAATAGGAACATTGAGTATGTACAGCAATGCCAAAGTGAAAGCTGAGGTTTTCACTCTAGGGGTAGAAGAAGCCTTATGATCGGGTATTCCTGGCCTCCCCAGACAATTTTAATTTAGTCTCAGAGCTTTACCTAGATGATGTGGAGTGCCTTTTATTTTATTTTAAATTAAAAATATTTACTGTGGTCAAAAATAGCACGTCATCTACCCTCTTAACAAATTTTAAGTGGACAGTGCAATATTGTTAACTACAGTCAAAATATTGTAGAGCAGATCTTTAGAATGTATTCATTTTACATGGAGTCATTTTTAAATCTGCTTTTTGTTTTGCTTTGTTTTTGAGGGCATCCCAACAAATCAAATAATTTGACGGTGGCCATAAACGAAGTGGGCTTCCCAGGTGGTGCTAGTGGAAAAGACCAGCCTATCAGTACAAGAGACATAAGAGACTCAGTTGAATCCCTGGGTTGGGAAGATGCCCTGGAGGAGAGCATGGCAACTCACTCCAGTGCTCTTGCCTGGACAATCCCATGGACAGAGGAGCCTGGCAGGCAATGTCCATAGGGTTGCAGAGTCAGACACGACTGAAGTGACTTAGCATGCACGTAACGACTGAATGACTAGGCATGTTTCATTCCCTTTTCCTTGGTTCATTGGTAAATATCTTTAAGATAACAAAGCATGACATTTTATTTAACTTTTTAATCAGAAGCAATTTCTCTGGTTTAAGTCCTTCTTTTTACCGTTCTTGAATAACCTGGTGTAACTTTCTTAATCTTTTGTGCTTTAGTTTTCTCACTTTAATAATGGAGCTATAATGGAACTCAGCTCACAGAATTTCTTAAAAAATTAAATGAGTTAAAATATGTAAAGCACTTAGTAGCCCAGTAGTTGCAGACTTGATAAAAGATATTGTTATTGTTACTATAATGTTTAACGTCAAAGAAAGATTTAAATGTGTTTAATATCAAGTGGTAAAGTAAAGCAACTAATGATAATTTGAAGTTTGGGGCAGTGAATTTTAAAGGGGACTAAAATTTTATTTTTACAGTTTCTGAATGATAAATTGCTTTTAATGAAATTGAAAGAATTCATTTTCTTTTTTGCTTTTTATTTTTCATTTAATCTTTATTTTATATTGGAGCATAGTTGATTTAGAGTGTTGTGCTAGATTCAGGTGTACAGAAAAGTGATTCAGTTACACACACACATGCATCCATTTTTTTCATATTCTTTTCTCATATAGATTATTACAGAATATTGAGTACAGTTCCCTATGCTACACAGTAGGTCCTTACTGGTTATCTGTTTTATATATAGTAGTATATATATACTAATCCCAAACTTCCAATTTATACATTCTCCTTTGGCAACCAGAAGTTTGCTTTTGAAGTCTATGAGGAGTACGTCAAGGCTGTATATTGTCACCCTGCTTATTTAACTTATATGCAGAGTACATCATGAGAAATGCTGGGCTGGAGGAAGCCAAGCTGGAATCAAGATTGCTGGGAGAAATATCAATAATCTCAGATATGCAGATGACACCACCCTTATGGCAGAAAGTGAAGAGGAACTAAAGGGCCTCTTGATGAAAGTGAAAGAGGAGAGCGAAAAAGTTGGCTTTAAAGCTCAACATTCAGAAAATGAAGATCATGGCATCCGGTCCCATCACTTCATGGGAAATAAATGGGGAAACAGTGGAAACAGTGTCAGACTTTATTTTTCTGGGCTCCAAAATCACTGCAGATGGTGACTTCAGCCATGAAATTAAAAGATGCTTACTCTTTGGAAGGAAAGTTATGACCAATCTAGACAGCATATTAAACAGCAGAGACATTACTTTGCCACCAAAGTCTGTCTAGTCAAGGCTATGGTTTTTCCAGTAGTCATGTATAGATGTGAGAGTTGGACTATAAGAAAGCTGAGCATTGAAGAACTGATGCTTTTGAACTGTGGTCTTGGAGAAGACTCTTGAGAGTCTGTTGGGCTGCAAGAAGATCCAACCAGTCCATCCTAAAGGAGATCAGTCCTGGGTGTTCACTGGAAAGACTGATGTTGAAGCTGAAACTCCAATACTTTGGCCAGCTGATGCGAAGAGCTGACTCACTGGAAAAGACCCTGATGCTGGGAAAGGTTGAGGGCAGGAGGAGAAGGGGACGGGAGAGGATGAGATGGTTGGATGGCATCACCAACTTGATGGACATGGGTTTGGGTGGACTCTGGGAGTTGGTGATGGACAGGGAAGCCTGGTGTGCTGCAGTTCATGTGGTCTCAAAGAGTTAGACATGACTGAGCGACTGAACTGAACTGAACTGATGAGTCTGTTTATGTTTGTAAATAAGTTCATTTGTACCATTTTTAATACAAAATTTTTGATAGACTTTATTGCTTAGAATTTTAACAATGATGGTGCATTTATAAGTTCATAACATACAGGGAAGTAGATACAAAATGAAATAATGCAGCTTTTATATTTCCTGTCAACTTTGGTCTTCACTGGATCCAGTTTTATAATTTTTCCCGATATTAACATCTAACAAAAATTGTAACCCCTAGGATCCAAGCAGCTTCTAAACTAAATAGAGTGTATATATACACAAAGAAAGTTGACTATCAGATACAGAACACAGTTCAAGAAAAATTATGGCATGGAGTTTGCTGCTGCTGCTGCTAAGTCGCTTCAGTCATGTGTGACTCTGTGCGACCCCATAGACAGCAGCCCACCAGGCTCTGCCGTCCCTGGGATTCTCCAGCCAAGAACACTGGAGTGGGTTGCCATTTCCTTCCCAAATCTTTCTTAGTTTACATTAGAACAACGTAATCAAGCTATGAAATCTTAGAATTTTTAGCCTCCAGTGCTTGGATCAACCCATATTTTTAGCTTCTGTATCTATCTCATTTTACAGGGCTAACGTTAATGCAACAGATAATTTTCTGTGGACTCCACTTCATTTTGCATGCCATGCTGGCCAACAAGATATTGTTGAGCTTCTTGTCAAATCTGGAGCCGTGGTAGATGCCCTCTCAATCAACAACTCAACTCCCTTAAGTAGAGCGATTGAGAGCTGCAGACTGGATACTGTAAAATACCTACTTGACATCGGTGCTAAATTCCAGTTGGAGAATAGGAAAGGTATGAGTTTCATTACAGGTGATTAGGGCTAGAAAAGGAGGATTTATGTTAGATTCCCAAGCCTTCTAAATCTATTCTTATAGGACCACATTTTCCCTTAAGTTACTGTTGCAAAAACTAACCTGAGTTAAATGTTATGGAACTTTGTCTTGTACATAGTGCTTCTCAAATCACTAGTGTTAAAGAAACAGTTCTCTATGTGGGTAATTCATTGTAGACTGAGACTTTTGTAAAATACAATGAAAAATTATTTACTAGAAAAATGGAGAAGAAAAAGAACCGAAATACAAACCCAAGCTTTTTAAAATCTTTGGATTCAAATGACAAAAATTCTATAAAATTGCTATAAAAATTTCTAAACATTTACCCTTTAATTCCTGTACTTACTTCACTGTGAGCCCATACCATTAATATGTAGACTGACACCAGTATGCAGATCACATTTTGAGTCATCACAGTGTTTTAGCAGGCCGTTTCTAATAACTGGCATAGTTTGAAGCCCCTGTAGACTTTAGATTCCTTCTACAGCTAAACAGTAATTCCTGAAATAAGACTCCTTCTAGGAAGTAAATGGGAAGCCTACTCTATGTCATAAATTTTCTGCATGAAAAAGTGGAGGTGTTTTGAGAGTGGGACTCATGGCTTCTTTTGATCTGAAGGAGCTTTAATAGCTTTGGCTGCTTCAGGCTGCCTCTGAGTCCCAGGTAGTATTGTTAGGCCTGCCTGAGGATGTAGCAGGGGTCATAATATCCAGCCATCTGCATAGAGTACTTGTGACTTCCAGCTTCCCCAGACTTTTTGAATATACCTCCTTCCATCACAGGAAGGAGGAAAGCATAAAACTGTCACACATGAAGGAATGTGCACGCTGTGGGAAGAGAAGTAGCATTCAGATATTCAGTATGTAATCTATCACTCTTTCCTATCAGACATGCTCAAAGTAAGTAACAAGAAGAAATGGTTTTGCTGGTAAATGACACTTTAAGTGATAAAATTTTAGAGCTGGGACCACTTTAGAGAATACCTGAACCAATCTGTGACTTTTATATGTATCACTGGCTTCATTAATCACCCTTAGTTCCATATGCTTAGAGCTGATGAGCTGAGATTTTGCTACATGGTTTATTATTAATCTGTTTAATGAAACTGTAAATTTATGTTTTAAACAGGGCATAGTGCCATGGATGTTGCAAAAGCTTATGCTGACAGTAGAATAATTGGTTTGATTAAAGAGAAGTTGGATAACTTGCCCAAACCAGCAGAAAATCAAAAACCAAAAGGCAAGCCACCACCCAAAGCCAAGACTGAAGGCCCTGAGATTAAGAAAGAAGAGGTATGAAAAGCAATTGACCCCTCATGAGTGCCTGGTGGGGCTGCAGCACCATTTACTTACTGTCACAGTTCATGGGCAAATGATACGCAGTCCATATTTTCAGCACCAATGATTCTAAGAAATACCTAGCAAGAAATTAGTACTATTACTGAAAAGTCTAAAAAATTGTCATCGCAAACAGAATCCACACAAAAAACAAGTTGGTTGAACCAAATACTGTTAGAATGTTGAAGAAAGAACTTATATTAGAAGTGTATACACGTAGACCTGAATTATACAGATTTGATGAGATGTCCCAAAGGGAAGTGTAGGGTAACATTTAGGAGAAAAGAAGTAAAGCATGATTTTCATTCATTTTGATTTCATAATCTTTCGCTATCCACCTTACCACCCAACTCCCAAGGAATTTTTTTAAATTGTGAACCCTAGGATATGTAACTTGGATAATCCTGAAAAATGACTCTAGAAGACTTTAAAGATGCCAGATTGTTCCTGGTAATCTGGAGTGGTTTGGGTCCCTCTAAATTATTAGCAGAAGATTGTTGTTTATGGGGGTTTCCCAGACATCAAGAATTTGTCCTTAGCGGGAAGCTCTAAGTACATTTCTAGGCTGGAAGCTTCTTTTAGAGAAACAGATGGATCCCTCAAGATCTTTGGCTGACACAGGATAGGGGATGAAGTTCAGGAAGGAAAAGTTTTAACTATCAAATTGGAAATGGTTAGAGGTGATAGGGAGCAAACAGTTGAAGGGATGATTGGCAGACGGTAGAGAGTAACAAGCATGGAGGAAGAGAGTAAGGATAGCCAGAGGTGAAGGAAGATTAATCAGTTACAGCTCCTAACACATGCACCATTATCATTTTAGTAGCAATACATCCTTCTGATTAATAATAGCCACAGATCAAGGATGGATCTTGAAGACTTTTGTGATCTGTCACTAATACTAATTAAGTTAAACACAGCAAAAGAGTTATCTCACCCCACCCAAAGTTATAATAATATTCTATTTCATTTCAAATTATAGCTTGTATAGTAGCATTTTTTTCAACTTCAGAATATTAGAAAGTATACACAGGTTTTTGAAATTGATAGTTGTTTTTGGGTTTTTCCTCATTTCCAGGAAACACTTTCAGCAATGTACACTGTACCAGCCATAGCGGAGGACAAGAAGATGCATAAAGATAATGTAGTTTATCTCAATTCATTGATTACCAGTGGCTATACCAAGAAAGTGGATATCACATTTATCCCACAGAGGGTAAGTACTTCAGAAAGATTATAACATGGTATAAACTCCTAACACCTTTTTTCAAATACTTTCTATGCAGAGCACCCAAACAATTGTCCAAAGCTTGTCTTTTGATAAGCTTTGTTCTTGATAAGTTGTTATTTGAAGTTGTCCTTTTCTAGATCCTACTGCTTACAACTAAGTCCAATTTGTAAGACTTCCACTATCTTGTATTTTTATTTTCTGTATTGACTTCTTAATTTTCCTTGAAGAGTTGAAGTTGTCTTGGGTCAGTGCCATTCCTTGTAGCCATGTAGTCACTGAGTTTTATAAATAGTCTCTCTGGGTACTTCTTAAAGTCCAACCCTTCCTCTTCGTACACACTATCGCCATCTCACTTGGGAGTTTTATACTGATCAAGACTGGATTTATTAAATAGCTTCCTTAAACATCTACAAGTAAATAGATGAAGACATATTTGGAGAACAAGAGTGGTCTTCTAATGTTCATCAAACCATGTTGAATAATAGACCACCAGCTCCTTCTGCCTGCTACTGTGAAAATAATTTTGACTTCCCCACAAGATGTAAAGGCTGTCCATTAATTCCATTGCTTCCTGGTCTTGACATCCTGAGCATGAACAGCAGCTGGCCTCAGGGCCGTCAGAGAGGTTACTGAAGGGTATTTCAGTTGTTCAAATAGTGATGAACATGTAACCACTAATGTCATGTAAGAGATAAAAGTTAAGATAGACTTAGAAGTAAATTTGTTGTTGTTGTTGTTCAGTTGCTCAGTTGTGTCCGACTCTTTGTGACCCCAAGGATTGCAGCGTGCCAGGCTTCCCTGTCCTTCACCGTCTCCCAGAGAGTGCTCAAACTCATGTCCATTGAGTCAGTGATGCCATCCAAGCATCTCATCCTCTGTCGTCCCTTCTCCTCTTGCTGGAAGTAAATTGCATAGTTTTAAATTGACCAGATTGAAGGTTGTCTGGATATTGGCATGTTTATTGGCTGCCATGTTAACATTCACTTTGGATGTGGTTGTTTGTTTAAGATCTGGAGTCCCGAAGCCACGACAGCAGAGCTGATCAGAATGAGGGAACTGCGCCGGGAGAGGTTCACATATGAGGTAGATTTCGATGACTTCATGATGCCCTTTCAGAAGCACATCACAGAGAGAGCACAAGCAGTGGAAGCTAGCTTCAAGACGTAAATCACAGTGGTTGCATCTCAGAATAAATATTTTGAGGCCCAGGGACCAAATGTTGGAGAAAGTAGATTCCCATCAAAGTCAAAGCAACTCACAAGTTAAGCATTGTAACAAAATATTTGTCTTTGCTTTAACAACTATAAATATTCTGCACTGTCTAGAGAAGTCATGTTTTATTTTGCAATGAATTGCATGTCATTCTGGATAAATTCCTCAAGAATGTTTTAGAACAATGGCATTTTTGGTTATAAACATAGTGTCATCATCAAAGAATTTACAAGATGTACATCATTATGTTTGTTAATGATACCCTTTTCGTGGAACTGAATGAAAGCTATTTAATATTAGGGAAGAGAAGCAGTTTTCTTCTCACACATCATCATAAATGATATGCATTAGATACTTTGGGTCGAATAAACACTGATGCCTCCAGTAGACACTGTTGCCACTTCGCCCATTTCTCCTCTGTTTTGGAATCATCGCACTCTCAGGCATGACTTCCAGATGCTGTAAGATGCCTCTGACACTTAAACTTGTACCATAGGGCTGAAGCACATGAGAGTTAGTACTTCCTTGGAAGCAGCCCTCAGTGACCGAACAGACTCAGTGTATCAGCACCCCAGCCCCCTCCTCATTCTGGCGAGATTATTCTGAAGTGCACATTCTCACTGTCAGCTAGAGCTCCCCAGAGAGATGAGCATCAAGTTGCCATGGTGGTAATTTGGTGCCCTTCACTGGGCACCACCCCTTCCCTGTGCTCTCACCTGCCCTCACCCACTCAGGCCTTTTCTGGGTTACCTCCCAGAAACTTACGCCAAAATCCTGGTCGGAGGTTGCTTCCGGAAGGACCAAAACTAAGACAATATCTATGACTCTGAGTCCTCTAGCAAAAAATTTTAAAGGGCACTCCCTTATATTCTGTTTGCTACAAAATAAACATTTCCCCAGCCGGGATTTGCCCCCAGCCTCTTGTGCAATTGAGAAGCAGTTCACAAGAAGGAGTTGCCTTCTTGCAGTAGCTGATACTCTGGACAAAATTTCCAGATGCCAGATATACATATATATGACAGAGAAGGACTAGATACCGTATGTGACTTTTCCTTAAGGCAAGTATGCATGGGGAAAAGGGGAGGGTGAATGTAAGGGACCTACCATGAAACTTCACAAATGTCCACTGGGGTTTGGGTCTGGGGCCTTACTCATACTTGGAAAAGAGGTATGTCAGGATTCGATCAGAGAAATAGGAGTAGTGTAGATGGATAGGTGGCATAGACAGATAGGTAGGTAGATAAAGAGATTTGTGCAAGGAGTTGCCTTACATGATTGTGCGGCTGACATGGCAGCCAGTCATCAGGAAAGGCAGGCTGGATAGTCCTGGGCAAGAGTTACCCCTGAAGTTCACTGTGGAATTTCTTCCTCAGGAAAATCTAAATTCTGCTCTTAAGGTCTTTCAACCAATAGCATCAGAGTTACCCAGACTATTTAAAATAATCTTTACATAAAGCCAACTAACTGTAGATATTAACTGCATCTACCCAGTTCCTTTACAGCAACACCTACAATTAGTGTATGATTAAGTAACCTGGTTCTCATAATTAAGACTTAAAACTGACCATTGCTAGAAGCATTCTACTAAGTAAAAAAAAACTAGTGGAAGAGTTATCTGCACTAGGAAATGCAATGGGTGCTGGGCAGGAACTCCAAAAATATACACAAAAGCCCCATTGACAGAGTCTGTTTTAGAATCTGCCTTAACAGAGGACACCAATTCCAGTCTACAACTCCGTCAGCCACACATACATACACACACGTGTGTGTACATACATAAATATATGTACACCATGAAGCGCCCTTTCCTTCAGTCCCCTCCCTCACTTTCTGCAGGTGGAAAAGCCTTGAACAGTAGCTGGAGAGTCAGGGAGCAGGCAGGATGAGGGAGTGAAGTAGCTAGCCTTCCCTGAGGCAGCTTGAGCTGGTTACTTACAAGTTTTATAATATGGAGCCTGGACATTTGCTCTTAGGCAGAACTAAATTTTGTTTGTTTTATGAGTTTTTGGGAGAGTTTGTTTTTTCATTTAAACATTTTGATTTAATGCCAGTCTTAGAGGAAAGTTACAAGAATTTTACAAAAATTCCTGAATATTCTTCACCCAAACTACCTAAATGTTACTTATCACATTGCTTTATCTCCTTTTTTGATGTGTATGCTACTGCTAAGTCACTTCAGTCGTGTCCGGCTCTGTGCGACCCCATAGACAGCAGCCTACCAGGCTCCGCCGCCCCTGGGATTCTCCAGGCAAGAACACTGGAGTGGGTTGCCATTTCCTTCTCCAATGCATGAAAGTGAAATGTGAAAGTGAAGTCGCTCAGTCGTGTCCGACTCTTTGTGACTCCATGGACTGTAGCCCACCAGGCTCCTCCATCCATGGGATTTTCCAGGCAAGAGTGCTGGAGTGGGGTGCCATCGCCTTCTCCAGTCAGTGTGTATATGTGTGTGTAATTTTTTTTCTGAACTATTTGTCAGTTGAAGACATAATGCCTTTACCTCTAAATACTTCAATATGTATTTCCCAGAATAACAAGAACATTGTTTACATAGCCACACTATAATTGCCAAAATTAGGAAATTAATATTTCAGTTAACTATTTAATATAAGTGCCTTATTCATATTTTGTTGTTTGTCCCAATAAGATCCTTTATAGAAAAAAAGTCCCAGATCATGGGCTATATTCAGTTGTCACATCTCTTAGGTTTCTTTTGGCTTAGAACAGTTTCTCTTTCTTTCTTTTTTAATGGCATTGGTATATTAGAAGAAAACAGGCTAGTTATTTTGTAAAATTGGTCATTAACTGATTTTGATTTGTCTTTTATCTCTTCTAGAATAGATTTAAGTGATGTACCTTAGGCAGGAATAGCACAGAAGTAATAGTGTGTTCTTTTCAGTACATCATATCATGAGGTCTATGATGTTGATGCTGTAAACAGTCAACTTGCATCCCTTGGTTAAAAAAGGTACCTACCTGGTTTCTCCTCTGTAGAGTTCTTCTTTTTACTTTTATACTTAATAAGAATCTTATGGATATATCCTTTGAAACTACATAACTTTCCTGTTACTCCAATGACTCTCTCCCACTAATTTTAGCATTCATGGATGACTTTTGCCTGGAATAATTGTTACAGTGATGGTTGCCATAAGATTATTTTCTAATCCTATTATTTTTCTGCATTTATTAGTTGGTTTTGTATTGCTGGTCAGAGCTTTCTCTTCTTCCTCATTACCTTATGTGTTGATTACGTAATCGGTCTGAACTCATGCTTTGCTTTTTCACTCAAAAGGTTATAATCCTGTACTGTTATTATGTATCTTGGTGCTCAAATTGTTCCTGAGTTGGTCAGTGAAAGCTCCTTCGAACTAGCTCTTGAAGACAGGACATTTTATTTCCTACAGTAACTGGAGGGTTTTTCTTTTCTTCAATGTAAAAGGAGATGCCTATTCATTGTTTCATTCAAGAACAAGAAAAATAAGCCTGCAACAGATTTTCAGAGTCTTCATTCTCTGCTATCACTTTAGTGAATACAACAGTTTCTCAATGCCAGTTTAACAGATAGTGCTATTCTGTGATCACCCTCAACCATTTGCAAATGTAAATTGTGAGAATGTGTTAATGTGACATCCTATTAATTCTCTCTCATATATATGAACTGTTTATACTCATTCAAATGACTCAACAACATGTTTGAATGGGACTTGTGTGAGAGGATATTCAAGTGGCATAGTTTATTTTGAGTTTAACTCTAAACTCAAACAGAGCAAAGCCAAAGGTGTTTGATGTCCCATAAGGCCATCAGTGCTCTTCAAAGAGTGGTCCGTTGATCAGCAGCATCGATATCACCTGGGAGCTTGGCCCCACTCCTACCAAATTATCATGTAGAATTCCATATAAGCATAAAATATTTTGTAGAGGATGTTTTGCTGACTTAGAAAGACCATCTGACAAACTTAAAAATATTAAAGTATTATAAATAGTATGAACAGTGAAAACTTGTAAATATGCAACATGCAAAATAGTAATTTTCTGCGTTTTAGAATTATTGGTTGTCTTATGTAGCTCATCCATTTTTTCTTTTTCATTCTTACAAAAGATATGCATTAATTTACAATAAAACAACAAAATGAAAAAATACAAATTGATCCAGAAGTCCAGCATACAAAAGTGATTTTATCAGTAGTATTTGCCTTTTAAATTCCTATATAAATATACATATATGTGTATATATATATATATATATATATATATATATATAAACTTAGTTAAGATTCTCTCAGAACCTAGAGATTGTCATACAGAGTGAAGTAAGTCAGAAAGAGAAAAACAAATATATATTAAGGCATATATGTAGAATCTACAGAAATGTTATGACTGAACCTGTTGGGGAGGCAGAAATAGAGAGACAGGCATAGAGGAACAAAAGTACACCAAGAAGGGAAAGGAGAGGTGGAATAAACTGGGTGATTGCGATTGACATGTATACACTAGTATGTATAAAATGAATAACCTATTTCAAGCACAGGAAACTCTATTTAATGCTCTGTAGTGACCTGAATGGGAAGGAAGTCCCCAAAATAGGGGCTATCTCTATATACAGCTGATTCAGTTTGCTGTACAGCAGAAGCTAATGCAACATTATAAAGCAACTGTACTCTAAAATAAAACTTTTTAAAAAGAAACACTGAGCCAAGAATTCAGATACAGGTGGTTTGTTACGGAAATGGTTCCTGGGGGGCCAGATGAGGGAAGCGGGCCAGGAAGGGAAAAGAAGCCCAGCACAGGGGAGCTTTCTGATGAGCCCCAGCTTCCTTGGAGCCCTTGGGGAGCTGTGGAGTGCCTGGGCTTCTGGATTTCCAGGCCAGTCAGTTACAGGCGAGAGGGAGTGCCTGTGAGTCTATTCCAGCGCTCAAGGGCAGCCCCACCAATTGAATTGGTGGGTCATGGTGTAAACAACTGGCTGGAAAGTGGGAAGTAGCTGGGTTGGGTGCACAACATAGGAAAAGAAACCCCAGGATTCCAGGTGGTCACCAACAGAATGTGCTACAGGAATGTATACACAGGAGCTGAAACTGAGGGGGAAATACTATTCTCTATACTGTCGTCTTATGTGCCCAGTCACTAGGTCATTTCCAAGTCTTTGCCAGCCCATGGACTGTAGCCTGCCAGGCTCCTCTGTCTGTGAAATCTTCCAGGCAACAATACTAGAGTGGGTTGCCACTTTCTACTCCATCGGATATTCCCAACCCAAAGTTTGAACCTGCGTCTCTTGTGTCTCCTGCATTGGCAGGTGGATTCTTTACAACTAACGCCACCCGGCAAGCCTACTCTCCTCTCTACTGACCTTTAAATGTACACTTGACTGAACTGGTTAAGAGTGTAGGGTTTTGTAGTCAGTATGTTTGAATTCTCACTCTGCCATTTACTAGTTTCATGTCTTTGGACCAAGTTATACATTGTCTCTGAGCCTCAATTTCATCATCTACGAAGAAAGGATAATAATATGCCCTTTAATAAACTGTTGTGAGAATCAAATGGAATAACATCTATAAGGTTTCTAGTTTTGGGCCTCTGCATGGTTCATGCTCCATAAGTGATTTGTTTTTAAATTTCTTTCAATCTTGGCTGCAAAGTAAACAAAAGGAGGCACAGGGTTGTGTATTCCAACCTAGGCAATCAGAAGAGTAAAAGATTCACTTTCAGCCTGTCAACTAAAGTGACTTAAACCTGTAAACATTTTGTTTAGTTTTTGATAATCAGACAAAGATGAACAGTGCACATTTGCTATAGAAATAGTTACTAATTCTTAGTCATAGTCATTCTAGTGGATAGTGAACCAGTGTTCACTTTTTTGGTCTACAGAGCCTAACTGAATTTTTATAGAGTCTAAAAAATTAGCTAATGAAAGTAGTGTCTTAGGCTGAGCTCCCAAGAAACAGGGAGCTGAAGACTCTTGTATGTGTCTTATTGAGGGAGTGTTCCCGAGAAACTTGTAAGAGATGATGGGAACAGGATAAACCAGAAGGAGGACCTAAAAAACAGAAAGCTAGCCCTAGCCTGATTCCATGGAGTGCTCTGGAGGATGAATTGTAGCACAGAGTTTGCCCTGCCCAGAAGGAAGGATGAAACCTCAGATCTTTCATCTTGCTCACTGACAAGTTGCCTCCAATCAACCAAGGGCAATCCTCCAGAGGAGAGGGTAACTCTGAGCTAAAAGCAACCACCAACCACAGTAGCAGAGCAATGGTTCCTCCAGGAGTTAGAGGAAATCTGGGTAGCTCTGTAGTATCTGCTGTAAATGGCATGCTTTTGTCTGCAAAGTTTTAGATGGTGATGCCTTGAGGTTCATTTTGTACTACATGTTTTCTCGTTTAAAAGAAAGAAAACTTGTCTAAATCATTCTTAATTACAAAGAACAAGAAAGAATAGCAGTGAGAGCCAATTCAGCAGCAACTTAAAAAGAGAAAGCCCACATATCCCATTGGCAGTGTCTCATTCTTCACACTTGAGTTGGTATTATCAGTCACTGAAAATTATAAACAAGAGAGACAGAAGGATGTATTCAGCCTCATGCTCAGGATATGGTCATGTCTAATTGGTACAAATGAATCAACCCCAGTGCTGTTAGCTTAGCAATTTTCATTGAATTCACAGCTAGGCAGATTCACTATGAGCATGAAGGTCCCCAAGAGAGCCACTCAGCCAATAGTCTGTTTTTAAGGAAGCAGTATGAAAAGAGAATTCAGGCTTCTACAAAAAGGCATAAATTTGAAGTAAATAGTCATCTGTACTGCATTATTATTTTCCATATATTTGCCTAAGGTATATATTTTTCCTGAAATTGTATTTATGTAACAGTGGATCCTGGGGGAAATTTACAAATGAAGGTAGATGGAGCATTTGTGAAAATCAAATAAGCTTATGCTAATATACTTAGATCATTAGGTAATTTTTACCATATCATGAATCTTATCTGGGAAATAAGGAAGAACTTAATATTCTGTTAACATTCTAGAAGTCACTGAAGTTTTTTATCCTAGATAAATAGTTGAGTATTGTGTGGTGTACGTGTTTTATTTAGAATTTAGAATAATTGTCTTTCCTCTGTATCTTCAGCAAAAAAAGACTTTGAAGAACTAATATACAAAAGACGATTTAATTTCCATAGATTTAGTTTTTTACAAGATGAGGTGAAATATCCATGTATTCTTTACATTTGGGAGATTATTATATTCTGTGTTATTGGGACACACAGGCTCCAGTGTGTTTCCCTCCTAAGAGAGTTGGAAGTAAGATAAGTATTTTCCTCACCTCATAAAAAGTAAATTCTGAAGTCAACACAGAACAAATGAAATGGCCAATAGACAGAGGATCACTGATAAAGATTTACCAGTAATTCATCCCTAGCTAAAGCAATGTGTTGCAAAGCTAAGGAAAGGCTTTGCCAGGAGGAGGATTGATCAGCAACAGAATCATCCCTAAATGACAGAAGCCAGGCCAACTGACTGTGTCTCTCCAGGTTCTCCTCTGGGCAGGGAACTCTGGTCTGTGTAACACATGCATTTTGTTGTAGATCTAGACCTTTCCAGGCTGGAACCACCACAATTTTGAATCAATCAGTGATACTTGTTCTGTACACAGTTTGGTTTTATTCATTCAGTGTGTATGTGTAGCGCACTGATAATGATAATCCTGGGGTTTGTTCCTTGCTCTTCTTCTGTGGTGTCTCCCTGGACTGTGACCCATTCAGATTGCCTTTCCATGTTTTCAGCATAATCTGCTTCCAGGTAGATTAGGACAATGGCAGATGCTGGTAAGAGATAGGAATGGAGAGGAAGGAGAGGAGTTGCTCAGCTGCTCAGTCCTATCTGACTCTGTGACCCCATGGACTGCAGCACACCAGGCTTCCCTGCCCTTCACTATCTCTCAGAGCTTGCTCAAATTCATGTCCATTGAGTCGGTGATGCCATTCAACCATCTCATCCTCTGTCGTCCCCTTCTCCTCCTGCCCTCAGTCTTTCTCAGCATCAGGGTCTTTTCCAGTGAGTCAGTTCTTCACATCAGGTGGCCAAAGTACTGGGGCCTTCAGCTTCATCAGTCCTTTCAATGAATATTCAATTTTGATTTCCTTTAGGATTGACTGGTTTGAGCTCCTTGCAGTCCAAGGGACTCTCAAGAATATGCTTCAGTACCACAGTTTGAAAGCATCAGTTCTTCAGCACTTAGCCATATTTATGGTCCAACTCTCACATCCATACATGACTACTGGAAAAACCATAGCTTTGACTAGATAGACCTTTGTCAGCAAAGTAATGTGTCTGCTTTTTAATATGCTGTCTAGGTTTGTCATAGCTTTTCTTCCAAGGAGCAAGCATCTTTTAATTTCATGGCTGCAGTCACCATCTGCAGTGATTTTGGAGTGCAAGAAGATAGTCTCTCACTGTTTCATTTTCCCCCATCTGTTTGCCGTGAAGTGATGGGACCAGATGCCATGATCTTATTTTTTGTGTGTGTTGAGTTTTAAGCCAGCATTTTTTACTCTTTTCTTTCACTTTCATCAACAGGTTCTTTAGTTCCTCTTCACTTTCTGCCATAGGATGTTGTAATCTGCATATCTGAGGTTGTTGGTATTCCTCCCGGCAATCTAGACTCCAGTTTGAACTTCATCCAGCCCAGCATTTCGCATGATATACTCTACATAAAAGTTAAATAAGCAGAGTGACAATATACAGCCTTGACATACTCCTTTCCCAATTTTCAACCAGTCCATTATTCCATGCCCAGTTCTAATTGTTGCTTTTTGACGTGCATACAGGTTTCTAAGGAGGCAAGTAAGATAGTCTGGTATTCCCATGTCCCTAATAATTTTCCACAGTTTGTTGTGATCCACACAGTCAAAGGCTTTAGTGTAGTCAGTGAAGCAGATGTTTCCCTGAAATTCCCGTTTTTTCTGTGATCCAATAAATGTTAGCAATTTGATCTCAGGTTCCTCTGCCTTTTCTAAATCCAACTTGAACATCTGGAAGTTCTTGGTTCACATACTGTTGAAGCCTAACTTGAAGAATTTTGCGCATTACCTTGCTAGCATGTGAAATGATTACAATTGTGTGGTTGTGTGGTAGTTTGAATATTCTTTGGCACTACCCTTCTTTGGGATTGGAATGAAAACTGACCTTTTCCAGTCTTGTGGCCATTGCTATTTGCTGGCATGTTGAGTGCAGTACTTTAACAGCATCATCTTTTAGGATTCAAAATAGCTCACCTGGAATTCCATCACCTCCACCAGCTTTGTTTGTAGTAAGAAGAGGAGAAGCCAGGCTGGTTCTATTTTCCCTCTTTGCCTTGACAGCATCCCAGGTGATTGCTGTGTCTGTCTCCCCCATGAGTCCAGTTGACAACTGACTATCCTGCCCCGGTTCCAGCTCCCAGTGTCTGACTCTGGCCCCTCTGCTCTGGTGGCACCACCTCCTCCCTCTGTCACTTGAGCCTGGGGGTGATACCAACTTCCTTTGTTTTTGTTAATGTCTGGGCCACCTCACCATGCTCTGGTTGACTCCTCAAACTCTTCTATCATCTGTACACCAAATCCTTGCATTAACGTCCCTTCTGAAGAATTCAGAGTGGTTTTTGCTTCCTGGTTGGACCTTGATTATTTGTTGTTCAGTTGCCAAGTCATGTCCAACTCTTCATGACCCCATAGACTGCAGCATGCCAGGCTTCCCTGTCCCTCACCATCTCCCACAATTTGCCCAAGTTCGTATCCATTGCATTGGTGATGCCATCCAATCATCTCATCCTTTATAAATAATGATTAATAGAATAATCACAAAATACATGTGTGGCTATCACACATTTAGATAATTGAAGATTATCACAAGATTCAAAAGGATATACTTAAGGAAGTCTCTAATACAAGTAAATGATATAATAGGACAGAGGGTATATTTGGGTCTAAGACTTCCAGGTATAACTCCCGAGGTCGTTTCTTATTTCTTAGGGCAGGGCACATTTCATCTTCAGATTATACACCAGCAAGATAACTCTGAGCCCAGGTGCATATTTGTTGAGGGCTATTTTATAGCACTGGCTCTGTAAAACCCAGGCTGGATCACCTGCCAAACCAAATACAAACTGCCAATCTGCGCATCCCTAAAACTTGCAGACAAACTAATACAGGTTGCCTCTAGGAGAATTTCAGACTTTAAACACACACTATAAAGTTGTAGCTAGTATATTTCGTTCTTCCCTTGACCAGACTTGCAGACATCCCAGGAGATAAGTACAGAGTTACCCTGTATAGCTGCAAGATTAACCCTTTCCTTACACAATGTGTAAACTTACAGTGTGTGCTCCAGAATCAGGGAAATGCAATAGCATTTTAGCAGAGATCCGAAGGATGAGGAAAAATTAAATTGGCCCTGATGGAAGGGAAGAGTCTAGTGGAAAGAACAGCATTTTGCAGGAAAGATCCAATCCAATAAATGGAAAAAAGGCAGTGTGATTAAAACAGTAAATAGAAATTTTGGCAGGGGAAGAGGGCAAAACTAGGTCCACTGAGCATTCTAGTAGAGTTCTTAATGGACCAATCAGAGAGGAGATTCACTCTTTGTTTGGGATTTCAGCAGGATGTAAGACTGGAGGTGCTGGTGGGCAGTTTTGCTAGCTTATCGGGACACTCCAGCTGAAGCTGGAGCTCACACAAAGGACAGCAGAGCTGGTAGAGCAAGGAGCTGGAGGAGAACGCCAGCAAGCACAGCAGAGAGAACAGTTCTGTCTCAGATCCAAGCTTGCTCAGTCCACCTCCTGAAATTCTGAGCTTTAGGAGTCATCACATTCCCTTTCTATTAAATTGGTTTTTGTTACTGTTAATGTAAGTTTCTGTGCCTGATGCAGAGTAAAGCCAAACAGTACAAGAATATCGGAGTTTGGAGCAGAGGAAGCTTTATTGTAGGGCCATGCAAGGAGAGCAGGTGGCTCATGCCCTCCAAAAGCCCCAGATTTCCCAAAGGGATACAGCAAGCCCTTTTTAAAGTCAAGGTGAGTGATGGTTGATTATTGCAAACTTCTCGGTGTAGGAATCCTCTGTTCTTGTAGCTATCCACCTAGATCAGGTTACAAGGTTCCTATAAACCTCCAGCAAGACAAGTGTTATTCTCTTCTGCAACTTTAAATCTCTATTTGGATGGGAAAATGCTATACCCTTAAAGGTCAGAGCCTCAAGAATGGGCTGTACTGTATATTTCAGGCTATAGGAAACATTCTTGACTTGTAGCAAAAGCAGCAGAATACAAACGTTAAAGCAACAGAGGGCTTACCTGGTGGCTCAGATGGTAAAGAATCTACTTGCAATGAGGGAGACCTAGGTTCGATCCCCGGGGTCAGGAAAATCCCCTGGAGAAGGGAATGGCAAACAGATATAGTCTGCTCAGTCATGTCTGACTCTTTGTGACCCCATGAATCACAGCACACCAGGCCTCCCTGTCCATCACCACCTCTGGGAGTTTACAGAAACTCATGTCCATTGAGTCAGTGATGCCATCCAACCATCTTATCCTCTGATATCCCCTTCTGCTCTTGCCTTCAATCTTTCCCAGCATTAGAGTCTTTTCAAATGAGTAAAATTTTCCCATCAGGTGGCCAAATATTGGAATTTCAGCTTCACCATCTGTTCTTCCAATGAATATTCAGGGCTGATTTGCTTTAGGATGGACTGGTTGGATTTCTTTGTGGTCCAAGGGACTCCCAAGGGTCTTCTCCACAGTTCAAAAGCATCAATTCTTTGGCACTCAGCTTTCTTTATAGTCCAACTCTCACATCCGTACATGACTACTGGAAAAACCAAACCCTTGACCAAATGAACCTTTGTCGGCAAAGTAATGTCTCTGCTTTTCAATATGCTATATAGGTTGGTCATAACTTTTCTTCTAAGGAGCAAGTGTTTTTAAATTTCATGGCTGCAATCACCATCTGCAGTGATTTTGAAGCCCCTCAAAATAAAGTCTACCACTGTTTCCACTGTTTCTCCATCTATTTGCCATGAAGTGATGGGACCAGATGCCATGATCTTAGGTTGAGATTTAAGCCAACTTTTTCACTCTCCTCTTTCACTTTCATCAAGAGATTCATCAGTTCTTCTTCACTTTTTGCCATAAGGGTGGTGTCATCTGCATATCTGAGGTTATTGATATTTCTCTCTGCAATCTTGATTTCCACTTGCTCTTCATCCAGCCCAGCATTTCTCATTATGTACTCTGCATATAAGTTAAATAAGCAGGGTTACAATATATAGCCTCGATGTACTCCTTTCCTGATTTGGAACCAGTCTATTGTTCCATGACCAGTTCTAATTGTTGCTTCCTGACCTACATAAAGATTTCTCAAGAGGCAGGTCAGGTGGTCTGGTATTCCCATCTTTTTCAGAATTTTCCACAGTTTATTGTGATCCACACAGTCAAAGGCTTTGGCATAGTCAATAAAGCAGAAACAGATGTTTTTCTGAAACTCTCTTGCTTTTTTGATGATCCAGCAGATGTGGGCAATTTGACCTCTGGTTCCTCTGCCTTTTCTAAACCAGCTTGAACATCTGGAAGTTCATGGTTCATGTATTGCTGAAGCCTGGCTTGGAGAATTTTGAGCATTACTTTACTAGCATGTGAGATGAGTGCAACTGTGCAGTAGTTTGAGCATTCTTTGGCATTGCCTTTCTTTAGGATTTGGATGAAAGCTAACCTTTTCCAGTCCTGTGGCCACTGCAGAGTTTTCCAAATTTGCTGGCATATTGAGTGCAGCATTTTCACAGCATCATCTTTCAGAATTTGAAATAGCTCAACTGAAATTCCATCACCTCCACTAGCTTTGTTTGTAATAATGCTTCCTAAGGCGCACTTGACTTCACGTTCCAAGATATCTGGCTCTAGGTGAGTGATCACACCATCATGATTACCTGGATTGTGAAGATCTTTTTTGTACAGCTCTTCTGTGTATTCTTGCCACCTCTTCTTAAAATCTTCTGCTTCTGTTAGGTCCATACCATTTCTGTCCTTTATTAAGCCCATCTTTGCATTAAATGTTCCCTTGGTGTTTCTAATTTTCTTGAAGAAATCTCTAGTCTTTCCCATTCTATTGTTTTCCTCTATTTCCTTGCATTGATCACTGAGGAAGGCTTTCTTATCTCTCCTTGCTATTCTTTGGAACTCGACATTCAAATGGGTATATCTTTCCTTTTCACCTTTGCTTTTGGCTTCTCTCCTTTTCACAGCTATTTATAAGGCTTCCTCAGACAGCCATTTTGCTTTTTTGCATTTGTTTTTCTTGGAGATGGTCTTGATTCCTGTCTCCTGTACAATGTCACGAACCTCCATCCATAGTTCATCAGGCACTCTATCAGATCTAGTCCCTTGAATCTATTTGTCACTTCCATTGTATAATCATAAGGGATTTGATTTAGGTCATACCTGAATGGTCTGTGCCTGATTTAGGTCATACATGATGCTAAGAGCTGACTCATTTGAAAAGATGCTGATGCTGGGAAAGACTGACAGCAGGAGGAGAAGGGGATGACAGAGGATGAGATGGTTGGATGGCGTCACCAACTTAGTGGACATGAGTTTGAGTAAACTCCGGAAGTTGCTGATGGACAGGGAGGTCTGGCATGCTGCAGTCCAAAGGGTTGCCTAGAGTCGAACATGACTGAGCGACTGAACTGAACTTAATGGTCTAGCAACTTTCCCTACTTTCTTCAATTTAAGTTTGAATTTGGCAATAAGGAGTTTATGCTTCTGAGCCACAGTCAGCTCTCCATCTTATTTATGCTGACTGTATAGAGCTTCTCCATCTTTGGCTGCAAAGAATAAAATCAATCTGATTTCAGTATTGACCATCTGGTGATGTCCATGTGTAGAGTCTTCTCTTGTGTTGTTGGAAGAGGGTATTTGCCAAGACCAGTGTGTTCTCTTGGCAAAACTTACTTTGGCTCAGTCTCTTCATTCTTTCTGGAGTTCTTTCCCCACTGATCTCCAGTAGCATATTAGGCACCTACCCACCTGGGGAGTTCATCTTTCAGTGTCCTATTTTTTTGCCTTTTCATAGTGTTCATGGGGTTCTCAAGGCAAGAATACTGAAGTGATTTGCCATTCCCTTCTCCAAAACAGATCTAATCTGAGTCAAATATATTCTTCCTATTAATTAAATGTCCTAATACAAAAAGAAAAGACCTACAAAGGACATTGAGAATTACCAGGAACTGTAGCATGACTGAAGTCAAGGAAATTCCTAGGATGGTGGAGGAATCAGCAGAATCAAGTAGAAGACCATCAGTTCCCCAAATCCATATGATTATCTTAACCCCTTCAGGGATTTTCCTGCTGTGTTGAAATATAACATCATCTAAACTTAAATTATTTTAAAATTAGTCATGATGCAGAGTAAAAAGTATGCATGTGCTATCTTAGTGCCTAGTCACATGTAGAGAGAAGTTTGTTCTTGTGCTAATTCATCCCTGACAATTATACTTCTGAGTTGCATCTGTTCTTTAGAATGTTTCTTTCTACTAGGCTATATTAGTTCTATTTTGCCACTCAAAACATAGCCGTTCATGTGAAGCTTCTAGTCAGTGCTCACTGGCAGCAGGGCTCCCTTGCCCCATTGGTTCCTAGTTGAGCTCAACTTCATTTCAGGCCCCAGGATTCATAAAAATTGCAATCCCTTTACTTTTGCAGAATTACTGTCAAATAAACAAGAAGCAAATAGTCTCAAAAACTCTTCGCAAATGACTCTGCAAGAGTTTTTCTGTTTAGAAGGTAAGATGGGATGTAGAGCAGACAGGGTGAAAATACTGTGTGCGTAGACCACACAACAGCAAGTAAATGTGCTCTGGGGCATTAAGGTTACCCTTGCTGTGCTAATTTCTAAATGTGCCATGTGTTTTGTGATGCAAATGAGAGCGCATTGCCTTACGTCTGCTCTGGGTCATGGACCCACAGAATTGCAGTGGCACACACTGGTTGACAACAAATTCTTTGCTTTGTGAGGCCTTTGGATTTTCCTTTGATGTGTGTGAGTAGAAATGCACACACAAAAACACAAGAGCAGATGATATTATCTAAGCTATTCAGTCAAATAAATCAGTAAGAAATGTCTGACAAAAAATATAAAATATATTTATCAATGCAAAGCAGTCATTAATTTGGTGGTTTTCTATATCATCTTCTCTGCTTATAGGAACAGAGCTTCTGCTACTGCTGCTGCTAAGTTGCTTCAGTTGTGTCTGACTCTGTGTGACCCCATAGACGGCAGCCCACCAGGCTCCCCCGTCCCTGGGATTCTCCAGGCAAGAACACTGGAGTGGGTTGCCATTTCCTTCTCCAGTGCATGAAAGTGAAAAGTGAAAGTGAAGTCGCTCAGTCATGTCCAACTCCTCACGACCCTAAATGTTCTTAAATTTTTAAATCATTCTAAAAATTAATAGTCCAAAAAGTTTAATCCTTTTCAAATTTTTTCGGGGGAAAATGATCAGAATAGAGAGGAGAAATACTTCCACTTTTCAGAAACTTTAATTTTGTATTGGGGTGTAACCAATTAACAATGTTGCGATAGTCTCTGGTGAACAGTGAAGGGATTCAGCCATACACATACCTGTGTCAGTTCTCCTGCAAACTCACCTCCCACCCACGTTGTCACAGAACACTGAGCAGAGCTCGCTGTGCTATAGAGCCCATCCTTGTTGGTCATCCATTTTAAATATAGCAGTGTGTACATGTGGATCCCAAACTCCCTAACTATCCTTTCCACTAGTCTTTTGCTCCCACCTCCAGGAAACCGTAAGTTCCTCTCTCTCTGCCTCTCTGTTTTGTAAGTAAATTCATTTGTATCATTTCTTTTTAGATTCCACATATATGGGATGTCATACAATAAGAAATAGTTCTATTTAAAACTAAACTTTTCTGGTTGCTTCTGGCTTTCTCATCTCTAGCATTGGGAGTGTTGGCAAAGCTTAAAAGAAGAGAAACATACATCAAAATTTGGGGAGCTCAAGTGAAATCCTCTTAAAGACTTATTCATCCACCTATGTACCCATCCATTCATTCATTTTATTCAATAAATATTGAGGATCTACTACCTTCCCATCAACGTCCTAGGTGCTTGGTGGAGAATGCTAAACAAAGCAGAGCTGCTGTTGCCTTGGCTCTTGCCACCACAGTGGTGTGTGAGTGTGTGTGTGTGTGTGTGTGTGTGTGTGTGTGTGTGTGTGTTAGTTGCTTAGACACGTCCAACTGTTTGCAACCCCATAGACCGTAGCCCATCAGGACCCTCTCCTCTGTCCATGGGATTCTCCAGGCAAGAGCATTGGAGTGGGTTGCCACATCCTTCTCCAGAAGGAATTATAGAAAGAAAGAAAGAAAGAAAGAAAGAAAGAAAGAAAGAAAGAAAGAAAGAAAGAAAGTAAGAAAGAAAGAAAGAAAGAGAGAAAGAGAGAGAGAGAGAGAGAGAGAGAGAGAAAGAAAGAAAGAAAGAGAGAGAGAGAGAAAGAGAGAGAGAGAGAGAGAAAGAAAGAAAAAGAGAAAGAAAGAAAGAAAGAAAGAAAGAAAAAGAAAGAAAGAAAGAAAGAAAAAGAAAGAAAGAGAAATAGCTTAGTTGTGTCAGACTCTTTGTGACCTCATGGACTTGTAGCCTACCAGGCTCCTCCATCCATGGAATTTTCTAGACAAGAGTACTGGAGTGGGTTGCCATTTCCTTTTCCACCTTAGTGGTGAGACAGTAATAATACAAATGCAAAATTTCACTATAAATTGTGATGAAATATCAGTGAAAAATAGAGGGTGAAGTTTTAGATTGGGAGGCTGGGAGGGCCTCTCTGAGGAAGTAGCTAGTCAAAGACCTAAAGAATGAGCGGAAACTTCCAGACTGAAGGATGGGGTGGAGGGATGCAATTTTCACACAAAGAAGTAGTACTTGCAAAACCCTTTAGTGGGAAAGAACCTGGCTTGGTGTGACTGAAATGGCTTGAACAAAGAAAGCAGCCAAGGGGAGACAGCTGAACAGAAGGCTGAGACTAGCTTTTGAAGACCTTGTCTAGATGGATAGACTGTGAATTTCTATCTAGGGCCAATATCATGACATTAAAAGGACTGACGCTGAAAAATGACATGATACAATTCTCTTTATTAAAAGATCATTCTAACAGCTTTGTGGAAAAGGCTGAGATAAGAACAGAGTTAGAAGTGAAGTTATTAACCAGCATGCTGTAATAGTCTAGGTGAGAAATCATTGTGGCGTATTTAGTGTTGGCTGTTGTGTCTGGAAAATCCCATGAGCAGAGGAGACTGGTAGGCTGCAGTCCATGAGGTTGCTAAGTCGGACACGATTGAACGACTTCACTTTTTCACTTTTCACTTTCATGCATTGGAGAAGGAAATGGCAACCCACGAGTGCTCTTGCCTGGAGAATCCCAGGAGGGGAGCCTGGCAGGCTGCCGTCTCCAGGGTCGCACAGAGTCGGACACGACTGACATGACTCAGCAGCAGCAGCAGCAGCAGTCGTGTCCACCAGTCTCCAAATTTGCCCCACTGAGCCTCTCCACTTGGTTTTCACATCCTGATGTAGCTCTCTCCAACATAAAATAGGGCTGATCTGTTTAATCGATGAGGTCATATAAAAATGATGCTGTGTGTCTTCCAAAGGTAAGCAAAAGGGACAGTGCAGCCTCCTATTTTCTCTCTCATGGACTGCTCTCATGGGTAGCAGCTGCCATGGTGTGAGGGTGCTCAAGCAGCCCTCTGGAGAATTCCTTCCAGGGAAGAACTGAAGTCTCCTACCAACAACCAGGGCAAACTCTTCAAACATGTGAGTGAGCCACGTTGGAAGCAGATCTTGTAGCCCTGGTTAAGCTTTCAGATTGCTATAGCCCTGGCCCACAGTTCAAGAACACTCAGAGAGACCCCTACTCAGAATTGTGTAGCTACACCACTCCTGTAACCTAGATTCATAAAATTCATATGAGATATAAAATCTTCATCATTGTTTAAAGGCGTTAAGTTTTAGGGCCATGCATGATACGACAAGAAATGACTAATTTATTAATTGTTGTGGATGCATAAGGAAGAGGGTGGATTTGAATTGTATTCGGGGGCAGACTAGATGAGATGTGAGTAAGGCTTGGATTTGTGGGTGGGGTTTGAGCATGGAAAACACTTCCCAGATTTCTGGCTTGTACAAATTGGAGAGATTGCATTGTATAGTCAGAGTGAGGAAGGCATTAAAAAGGAACACATCTGAGATCGAAAGTCCCACTTTGAAAGTGTGTAAAGAAGACTGTAGGGGCCTCTTGTATATGTAGCTCAGTTGGTAGAAGAATCTACCTGCAATGCAGGTGACCCCAGTTTGATTCCTGGGTCTGGAAGATCTGCTGGAGAAGGGATAGGCTACCCCACTCCAGTATTCTTGGGCTTCCCTGGTGGCTCAGCTTGTAAAGAATCCACCTGCAATGTGAGAGACTTGGGTTTGATCCCTGGGTTGGGAAGATCCCCTGAAGGAGGGCGTGGCAACCCACTCCAGTATTCTTGCCTGGAGAATCCCCAAGGACAGAGGTTAGCTACAGTCCATGGGGTCGAACATGACTGAGTGACTAAGCACAGCACAGCAAAGATGCCTGTAAAACATCCAAGAGGATAAACAAGCTGAGAGAAAAATCTAGGCTAGAGATATAAGTTTTGGGATTTGGGGCTTAATGCTAGTATTAAGAATCATCAGAGTAGAATTATAGCCACTGGACCAAGCTGATGATTCTGCCTCAAGAGCTGAAGTCTGAAGAGCTGCAGAAGATAGAAATCTAGAAGAGGAGGCGATACGCACGAATGAAGGGGCAAAATGGTCAGAGAAGTTGGAATAAAAGAAGAAAATGGGAAAGCATGCAGTCAGAGAAACCAAGATAATAGTTTCCCAAGAAGGAGGCAGAAGCTGATGTCAAAAGTTACTGAGAAGTTCAGTACAATATTGACTGAAAAGAAACTGGTACAGACATTATTAACTTTGGCTGCATTTTGGAATTAACTGGAGAAAGTTTTCTAAAACAGGAGGGTTTTTTTTGGGGGGTTTGAATTTTTGGTATCCACTCAAAAGTTTTTTGATTTAATTGGGCTTGCATATGGACTGTCTGGATTTTAGAAGTTTTCCAAGGCATTCTTATGTCCAAGATGGAGAACCAGTGATCAGATGGATTTGGTGATATGGCATACTTGTAGATCTTGGCAGAACTGTGGGCTAGAGGCCAAAGTTCATAGGTTGAGAAATCTACTATATCTATTACAATTTATCTTTTTGGCTCTTTTTATAGAGCAGTGTTACAGTTTTCCCATGTTTCCAATCTAATCAATTGAACTTTTTGCTAATTATCATTAGTTCAGTTCACTTCAGTTCAGTTGCCCAGTCATGTCTGACTCTTTGCAACCCCATGAATCACAGCACACCAGGCCTCCCTGTCCATCACCAACTCCTGGAGTTCACTCAGACTCATGTCCACGGAGACGGTGATGCCATCCAGCCATCTCATCCTCTGTCGTCCCCTTCTCCTCCTGCCCACAGTACCTCCCAGCATCAGAGTCTTTTCCAATGAGTCAACTCTTCTCATGAAGTGGCCAAAGTACTGGAGTTTCAGCTTCAGCAATAGTCCTTCCGATGAACACCCCGAACTGATCTCCTTTAGAATAGACTGGCTGGATCTCCTTGCAGTCCAAGGGACTCTCAAGAGTCTTCTCCAGCACCACAGTTCAAAAGCATCAATTCTTCGGCGCTCAGCTTTCTTCACAGTCCAACTCTCACATCCATGCATGACCACTGGAAAACCATAGCCTTGACTAGATGGACCCTGTCTTAGGATGCATTTTAACTATTTCCTAGGTCTGTGGTTTTCAACTTGTTATGTTAGTTGCTCAGTCATGTCTGACTCTTTATGACCTCATGGACTATAACCCACCAGGCTCCTTGGTCCATGGAATTCTCTGAGCAAGAATACTGGAATGGTTAGCCATTCCCTTCTCCAGGGGATCTTCCCAACCTGAGGACTGAACCCAGGTCTCCCGCATTGCAGGCAGATTCCTTACCATTTGAGCCACCAGGGAAGCCTAGGTTCTTGTCCTAGGCTACTGTTAGAACCATCTGAAGAGCTTTATAAAATATTCTCAGACTGCCCCTATCCAAGGTTAATTAAGTCAGATACCACCCTGCTTATTTAACTTATATGCAGAGTACATCATGAGAGACTCTGGGCTGGAAGAAACACAAGCTGGAATCAAGATTGCTGAAAGAAATATCAATAACCTCAGATATGCAGAAGACACCACCCTTATGGCAGAAAGTGAAGAGGAACTAAAAAGCCTCTTGATGAAAGTCAAAGAGGAGAGTGAAAAAGTTGGCTTAAAGCTCAATATTCAGAAAACGAAGATCATGGCATCTGGTCCCATCACTTCATGGAAAATAGATGGGGAAACAGTGGAGTCAATGTCAGACGTTTTATTTTGGGGGCTCCAAAATCACTGCAGATAATGACTGCAGCCATGAAATTAAAAGACTCTTACTCCTTGGAAGGAAAGTTATGACCAGCCTAGATAGTATATTCAAAAGCAGAGACATTGCTTTGCCAACGAAGGTCCATCTAGTCAAGGCTATGGTTTTTCCTGTGGTCATGTATGGATGTGAGCGTTGGACTGTGAAGAAGGCTGAGTGCCAAAGAATTGATGCGTTTGAATTGTGGTGTTGGAGAAGACTCTTGAGAGTCCCTTGACTGCAAGGAGATCCAACCAGTCCATTCTGAAGGAGATCAGCCCTGGGATTTCTTTGGAAGGAATGATGCTAAAGCTGAAACTCCAGTACTTTGGCCACCTCATGTGAAGTGTTAACTCATTGGAAAAGACTCTGATGCTGAGAGGGATTGGGGGCAGGAGGAGAAGGGGATGACCGAGGATGAGATGGCTGGATGGCATCATGGACTCGATGGACGTGAGTCTGAGTGAACTCTGGGAGTTGGTGATGGACGGGGAGGGCTGGTGTGCTGCGATTCATGGGGTTGCAAAGAGTCGGACACGACTGAGCGACTGAACTGAACTGAACTGAAGGAGGGAAATGGGCAAGCAGACTGTTTGAAAGCACCCCAGAGTAGTAATGTACAGCAAGGTGAAGACCATTTCTGGGTGTTGCGTAGAAGCAATGTAAATTTGCTATTCACTTGGTGCTAGAATGTATAGGAAAGTAGAGATTCTTCAGTACCTGTGAGCAAGGGCTGTAGACCACAAGATAGCAAATGCTAAAGGGGGAATGACAGGAAGAGCTTCCATTGTCTGAACGCTCAATGGAAGTACAAATTTTGTAAATTCCTCAAGGTGATAATGATAATTCCCTTCCAAACTCTACTCATAAAAAGTGTAACACTATTGAAGAGAAGAGCTAAAATGGAAGGAAAGTATGATACTCGTCTCCTAGAAGGAAAGATTTTCTTTGACCGATGCATTTACAGAGCCAGGAGTCACCATCAACGTAGGATACTATGTCAGGAGTCCCCCTGCAGTTGTGCATGCATCAGCCATGTCTATAATTCATCTTCATGAAAATGCACACCATTGAGGCAAGTTGGATTGAGAGTACTGCCTCTTTTTGAAGGTTATTTGGCTTCACATTGCTAACATTTTCCAAGTGATTGAAGTCACATTTTTTATCTTCAATAAATTATCCCAAGAACTCCAAAGGCTATAACAATTTTATAAGGAACTCAGTTCTGATACCAAAATGGCAATATTTTTAATCTCTGGCTTTTGAGGTAGGCAGCTAGAAATACAGGCAAAGGATTTCAGGTTCACAAAAGTGAAACCAAGGGACATCTACTAATCCCTGTTCGTTCTCTAATATTCCTGTGTCTTTCTAAGTGACATAGAATTGATAGACTTGGAATTTGCCATAAAAAATATTGTTCACTTCATGCTTGATTCTTTAATAATAGCATCTTAGCTCTTTCACTTAGTAGCTATGTGATGGCAAGTTGCTTGACTTTCTTCTGCTTCCTTGTGTAAAACAGGGGCACACACTTACTATTGTAGTGATTATTATTATCTTCTTAGTGCTTGTGCTCTGTCCTGTCCTCCCCTTTGCAGCCCTTTGAACTGCAGAGTGCCTGGCTCCTCTGCCTGTCAGATGTTTTCAGGCAAGAATACTGCAGTGGGTTGCCATTTCCTTCTCCAGGGGATCTTTCCCACCCAGGGACTGGACCGTGTCATCTCCTGTGTCTTCTGCACTGCAGGCAGATTCTTTACCACTGAGCCATCAGGGTGGCCCAATTATTGTTATATTATCCACCAAACACTCTGGCTTCCCTCATAGCTCGGTTGATAAAGATTCGGCCTACAATGCAACAGACCCCAGTTCGATCCCTGGGTTGGGAAGATCCACTGGAGAAGGTAATGGCTACCCACTCTAGTATTCTGGCCTGAGAATTTCAAGGACTGTATAGTCCATGGGGTCACAAAGGTCGGACACGACTGAGTGACCTTCAGTTTCATTTTCAAATACTTCCTATTCCCAATACTTCTGGATACACCATGGGGTTGAACTCCCTGCCCTGCCCCCTGTGGTTGGGCAGTGCCAGTTGATTAGTTCTGAGCAGTGAGTTGGGAGCAGAAGTGAAATTTGCTGGCTGCAGGTTTGAGACTCTCAAGGTTTCCTCTTTGCTGCTGACTACTCTGTCATCAGCTGATGGAACAGGGCCCACAGCCACTTGTCAGTGGACATGGTGGGTTATAAACAACTGAGATTACAGGTTGCTGACTACCCTGACTAATGGACTTATTGGTAGGTCTGTGGTGAGGACTCAGTGGGATAATATATTCAAGCAATTGCTCTACTTACTCTCTGTCAGAGTATAAAGTGCTAAATACATATATGTTTGAGCTGTGGGTGTTGGAGAAGAGTCTTGAGAGTCCCTTGGACTGCAAGGAGATCCAACCAGTCCATCCTAAAGGAAATCAGTCCTGAATATTCACTGGAAGGACTGATGCTTAAGCTGAAACTTTGGCCACCTGATGGGAAGAACTGACTCATTGAAAAGACCCTGATGCTGGGAAAAATTGAAGGGGAGAGGAGAAGGGGACAACAGAGGATGAGATGGTTGGATGACATCACCGACTCGATAGACATGAGTCTGAGCAAGCTCCGGGAGTTGGGGATGGACAGGGAGGCCTGGCGTGCTGCAGTCCATGGGGTTGCAGAGTTGGACACGACTGAGCGACTGAACTGAACTGAACTGAACATATATGTTTCCATCTTTCAGGAAGGCATTATTGGACTTTTCTGTCCAAATATTTGCATTTGTGTAGCCTTCAGGATTTAATTTTCAGCATAAGATTGAATAACACAATTTAACTTTAGAAGTATCAACTCTTGATATTTTGCTTAAACATGAAAACTATTAATCAACAAGTTATAAATCATATTTTCACTTCATAATAATTGATGATATATCAAAACCTCTAAGAACTTAGCACCACTTTGCTCATAAAAGTAAAATAGTAATGGCTAAAAACATGCCTAATCTTTTCAGTAAATAACCACAGGTAACTGATTTATTCAGCTCTTACCAAATCAAATGGAAACCTAAACTGGTTTATACATATTGAACAAGTGTTTAGTTTTGGCACATAATAAATGCAAAGCCTCGATTTAAAGGAGAAAGAAGAAATAATATTCTAAAATAATATCAGTTATTCCTTTCTCTCATTGCCATTTTTTCAAACATTTATGTTCCACCTATAAATATGCAGCTGTATAAATTATGACTCATTCTATTTTTACTGCCTCATGGTAAATATTTTGCTGAATGTGTGGGATTTTAATCTCCGGTGCATTGTATACTAAAGGATAATATATTTGGCAACAGAAATGGATAGTTATATTCCATTAAAAACCACCTCTATAATTCATAACTGGACTTAGGTTCTGTTCCCAAACCAATGATACACTTAACTTCCAAACAGTCTAAAACAAATTTTCCAGTTATTATTTCCAGAGCTGTGTCTCCCTCCATTTCAAAAGACTGAAATATCTGTATTATTTTCCATGGGTTCTCTAAATAATAATTAAATGTCTTGATAATAAGTATGATTTGTTAAGTTCAGTGATCTTGGGGTGGTTTGATTATTTGACTACTCAAATTATCAATCACTATGCCATTTATTTCATTGTATATATTTTTAAATATATTTTCTTATAAAAGGAATACATAATCATACAGAAAGAAGACACTACAAATTAAGAGGAAAGAAAAAAGTCACCCATTATTTCAGCCCTAGAGAAAACCAGTTACCCTCTTGAGAACTTTTTATTCCAATTCTTTTCTTCTACATGTATTTGCCATAAAGGTACAATGCAAATATAAAGTAATATATACTGGCTCTTTTGGTAAACCACAAGGTCCTGCTTACATCACAGGGAACTATATTCAATATCCCATGGTAACCCTTAATGGAAAGAATATGAAAAAGAAAAATACGTATATGTGTATGTGTGTATATATATATATATATGTGACTCATTCTGCTGTACAGCAAAGAATTAACACAGCAATTTGTCAACTATTCTTCAATAAAAGTAAATAATAATAATATATACTGTTTTTCATCTTTGTTCTTGATTATAAATGTAACCTATGGCTCCCTACACGGCTTTTCAGGTGGCACTAGTGGTAAAGAACCCACCTGCCAATGCAGGAGATTGGGAGACACGGATTCGATCCTTGGGCTGGAAAGACCCCTGGAAGAGGGCATGGCAATCCTCTCCAGTATTCTTACCTGGAGAATCCCATGGACAGAAGAGCCTGGTGGGTTTTAGTCCACAGGTTTCCCAAGAGTTGGACACAACTGGAGTGACTTAGCACGCAGACTAGAAACCAATAACAATACAGAGTGATTGACACGAGTGTTTGAGATAAGCTCAGTCTGCAATAGAACTGGTTGAATAGAACACAGACCTATCCTGATGGGGGAGAAAGAGCCAGCAAAACAAGCTTCCTAGAAGCTATGCAGAAGGGCTTCACTCTAATGGAGAGACAAAGCCAAAGACAGGGATGAGGAGGGCCAACAGGGAGCATCCCCTGCCCAGGACCAAAGATAATCCCATGTGGCCGGAAGACGGAAAGATTTAAACAAGAGATGAGGTGGGAGAAGTTGGTACAGGCTTTGTGTTCCATAATGAGGAGTCTGATTTTTATGGAGAAGGTAATGAAGCTATTAAGCAGAAGAGTGACCTGATCAGTGTGCATTTAAGCAGGAGCACCCTGACTGCAGATGGGAAAGGATGGGAGATATGGCAAGGCTGAGGCTGAGAGCACTATCAGCTCTGGCAGTCATTCAGATTAGATACGGAGAGGACCATAGTGCAGACAGCAGTAGTGATCGCTGTCAGGGATGTCAAGAGGCTTAGAATATTCCTTACCCCCTCCACGTGCCGCTTGGGGATTAACCTCAGGTGTTGATCGTGTTAGCCTAATTGCTGACAAGACAGTATCTCAAGACTTGCCTCAGTTATCGTCTTTGAAATGAGGTTGAATGAGACAAATACAAATATGTTTCAGATCCTGCTCCAAAGGGGTCATCATATAAGACCTGGGAGAGATTCTGACCCTAGAACTGAAGTCAGGCGATAGGGATCTATGCTACACAATTTATGAAGAGTGAATGACTCCAAGACCTTTTTAGAGCAACATAACCACTGCAGAAGAACTAGAAAAATATTTTGGGCAGTGGTGATTTTGGGGAGATGCAAGTTGAAAATAGAATAAGTCTATTCTGAATAATATATTTACTAAATTGTAGTCATTCATAGTATGTTAATAAACAGTTACCCAAATGCATACATGTTTACTGGATAAACAAATATTGGACAGGGGATGAGGATGTGCCAGGGGATACTGAGGTTCAATATCAACAGTCTTCTTTGTCTACTTGGGTTGCTACCATGGTTTATTTGCACAGCTCTTTTAAGATGACTGATGCTGAAATCCATCCAAATTTTTTAGCAGCATTACTTATTCCTGTGTATAATTTGGCTGTTGAAAACTTATTTTGTCTTTAACAATTAGGACTTTCTGAAACTTATTTGAGTTGCTTTGTGAGAGGATAGTGATTTTGCTGTCACTGGAAGTATTTTTAAAAGAAGGCTGGAGGAAAAAAACACACTGGAGGATAAGATTTAGGCAGGATTCATATACAGGTTAAAATATTGGTTTCTATCTTTAGAGAGTTATATTCTTCTGTTGCAGTTATGGTATGATATCCTTATATATTACTATTCCTTCCTTACTACTCAGCATTACTTAAACAAAGTCAACTAAGTTGTCAAAGATTTCAGATACAAGGTCAGATACCTAGAATTCCTCTAACACATATATTTTAAATTTTGCATATGGATGATTAAGTTGGATCTTCCAAGCAATGATTTAAAACCTTAGTTCATTCAGCCTAAATTGAGAACTAACTCCGTTATCTGACATAAAAACAGATAGTTCACATATAAAGGATTATTGAAAATTGTGTCAAATTGAAAATTGAATACAGGTGTCTACCCCGACTGTAAAGCCTTGGCAATAAAAGAAAGTTGATGAAAATAATGTATCATAGTACAGAAAAATACAAGCATTTCCATCAGAAGAACAAAAATGTAAAAAAAAAAAAATCTCTGGAAGATAGAATACAGTTGTTGCCCACCAGGGTCTTGGTCTCCTTAATCAATAGAAATTGACCAGAGGCCAGACAAGAAATTCAGGCAAGACTTTACTGGGACCCCTGCTGCAGCGGTCCAGAGGAGAACAGATTACCTTGCTTGCTTACTCCCTAAAGGGCGGAGCAGTGTTTCCTTACAGGGAGCAAGGGGAGGAGTGTGTCTAGGGGTTGGTTAGGAAGGGTGGCTTAGGTGGTTTGCCCATCGCTGTGGTGGTGTTAAGTGCAGGGGGTATGTGCAGTACCCTGCCTTTGCTCCCAACACCCTGCCTGTGCTCCCAGATCTCCAGAAGAGGCAGTTGGTCTTCTTGTATCTTTTTGTCCATAATTTACCCCAACTGCACTCAATTCAGTTCAGTTCAGTTCAGTTCAGTCGCTCAGTCGTGTCCGACTCTTTGCGACGCCATGAATCGCAGCATGCCAGGCCTCCCTGTTCATCACCATCTCTCGGAGTTCACTCAGACTCACGTCCATCGAGTCCGTGATGTCATCCAGCCATCTCATCCTCGGTCGTCCCCTTCTCCTGGCACTCACTAGCTGCAGTTATTTTTAGTCCCTTGTAGTTTCTTTTGTATTTTGCTTGAGGAGGTGTGTATCCTCCTCCAGGTACAAGCTCTGCAACCCAGGGACCCAGGTTCCAGGTCCCAGCCTGTCTTCTAATGAAGTGCAAAGAAGATGACAACTCCAGATACACATGGGAGACAATGATTCTTTCAAAAGTCAGAAATATTGGAGACACCCAAAAAGATGATGCCATTGATGGGGGAAATATGACGGAAGGGAATCTTGCCATTGAATGATGACAAATGATGCTGTTTCCATTGATAAGGTTTCAAGAAATCTTTTAAGAAGTGAGGTCTGGGATGGTTTTATATTCTTTTAAAGTCTTTTGACTTCTCTCTAGCACTACCTCAGAGAAGGCAATGGCACCCCACTCCAGTACTCTTGCCTGGAAAATCTCATGGACGGAGGAACCTGGTAGGCTGCAGTCCATGGGGTTGTGAAGAGTCAGACACGACTGAGCGACTTCACTTTCACTTTTCGCTTTCATGCACTGGAGAAGGAAATGGCAGCCCACTGCAGTGTTCTTGCCTGGAGAATCCCAGGGATTGCGGAGCCTGGTGGGCTGCCATCTGTGGGGTTGCACAGAGTCGGACACGACTGAAGTGACTTAGCAGCAGCAGCACTACCTACTGCATGTACTCAAGATGAAACCCCATGTCCCTTGGGAGTGTAATACACTGGAAAGAAAATTTTCACAGTGACTCTACAACAAGAAAAATATCACAAACTCCTTTAAGTCCTTCTCAACATCACAAATTATTTACAGAACATTGATATCCTAAGTCAAACCTGAAGACTAGGGTCCAAGAGATATGGAATTACCTGTCAGCAAAGAGGCAGGACAAAGTAGGGAAATTTGTAACTCAAAAAATTTAAGAAATCCAGTTCCAGATATTTGAATTGTCATCCTCATCCTCTAAAAAATTTAGAGGGGACTCAAGCTTTTGTGTCTCCAGAAAGATGTCTTCTTTCCTAAGGAACTAGAGTAGAAAAATCTAGGATGAAAGATGGGAACTCTCAAAGCAGTAGCCGGTAAAAATGGGGTTAGGACATTTTTCCCCAGTCAAGAGATTTTATTGCTTTACAATATCACAAGTCCAAAGAATCACTGACACCTTGCTGCCTCTGTATCTGGGCAATGTAGATCTTATTAATCAACCTACTGAACTGTTCCTTTTTCAAAAACATAGATAGCATCCAAAAACTTTATTGTGATCCACACAATCAAAGGCTTTTGCATAGTCAATAAAGCAGAAATAGAGGTTTTTCTGGAACTCTCTTACTTTTTTGGTGATCCAGCAGATGTGGGCAATTTGATCTCTGGTTCCTCTGCCTTTTCTAAAGCCAGTTTGAACATCTGGAAGTTCACGGTTCACGTATTGCTGAAGCCTGGCTTGGAGAATTTTGAGCATTACTTTATCAGTGTGTAAGATGAGTGCAATTGTGCAGTAGTTTGAGCATTCTTTGGCATTGCGTTTCTTTGGGATTGGAATGAAAACTGACCTTTTCCAGTCCTGTGGCCACTGCTGAGTTTTCCAAATTTGCTGGCATATTGAGTGCAGCACTTTCACAGCATCATCTTCCAGCATTTGAAATAGCTCAACTGGAATTCCATCACCTCCACTAGCTTTGTTCATAATGATGCTTTCTAAAGCCCACTTGACTTCACATTCCAAGATATCTGGCCCTAGGTGAGTGATCACACCATCGTGATAATCTGGATTGTGAAGATCTTTTTGTACAGTTCTTCTGTGTATTCTTGCCACCTCTTCTTAAAATCTTCTGCTTCTGGTTAGGTCCATACCATTTCTGTCCTTTATTGAGCCCATCTTTGCATTAAATATTCCCTTAGTATCTCTAATTTTCTTGAAGAGATCTCTAGTCTTTCCCATTCTATTGTTTTCCTCTATTTCTTTGCATTGATTGCTGAGGACGGCTTTCTTATCTCTCCTTGCTTTTCTTTGGAATTCTGCATTCAGATGGGTATATCTTTCCTTTTCTCTTCTGCTTTTCACTTCCCTTCTTTTCACACTTATTTATAAGGCCTCCTCAGACAGCCATTTTGCTTTTTTTGCATTTCTTTTTCTTGGGGACGATCTTGATCCTTGTCTCCTGCACAATGTCACAAACCTCCATCCATAGTTCATCAGACACTCTGTCTATCAGATCTAGTCCCTTAAATCTATTTCTCTCTTCCACTGTATAGTCATAAGGAATTTGATTTAGGTCACACCTGAATGGTCTAGTGGTTTTCCCCACTTTCTTCAATTTCGGTCTGAATTTGGCAACAAGAAGTTCATGATCTGAGCCACAGTCAGCTCCCGGTCTTGTTTTTGCTGACTGTATAGAGCTTCTCCATCTTTGACTACAAAAATATAATCAATCTGATTTCGGTGTTGACCTTATGGTGATGTCCATGTGTAGAGTCTTCTCTTGTGTTGTTGGAAGAGGGTGTTTGCTATGACCAGTGCATTCTCTTGGCAGAAATCTATTAACCTTTGCCTTGCTTCATTCTGTACTCCAAGGCCAAATTTGCCTGTTTCTCCAGCTGCTTCTTGGCTTCCTACTTTTGCATTCCAATCCGCTATAATGAAAAGGACATCTTTTGGGGGTGTTAGTTCTAGAAGGTCTTATAGAAGACCTACATAATGGTTCAACTTCAGCTTCTTCAGTATTATTGGTTGGGGCATAGACTTGGATTACTGTGATATTGAATGATTTGCCTTGGAAATGAACAGAGATGATTCTGTCATTTTTGAGATTGCATCCAAGTACTGCATTTTGGACTCTTTTGTTGATTATGATGGCTACTCCATTTCTTCTAAGGGATTCCTGCCCACAGTAGTAGATATAATGGTCATCTGAGTTAAATTCACTATTCCAGTCCATGTTAGTTTGCTGATTCCTAGAATGCCGATATTCACTCTTGCCATCTCCTGTTTGACCGCTTCCAATTTGCCTTTATTCATGGACCTAACATTCCTATGTATGTAATGTAATATTGCTCTTTACAGCACTGGACCTTGCTTCTATCACCAGTCCCATCCACAACTGGGTGTTGTTTTGCTTTGGCTCCATCCCTTCATTCTTTCTGGACTTATTTCTCCACTGATCTCCAGTAGCATATTGGGCACCTATCAACCTCAGGAGTTCATCTTTCAGTGTCCTATCTTTTTGCCTGTTCATACTGTTCATGGGATTCTCAAGGCAAGAATGCTGAAGTGGTTCGCCATTCCCTTCTCCAGCGGACCACATTTTGTCAGAACTCTCCACCATGACCCATCCATCTCGGGTGGCCCTAAATGTCATGGCTCATAGTTTCATTGAGCTAGACAAGGCTGTGGTCTATGTGATCAGTTTGATTAGTTTTCCCAGTGGACCACATCCTGTCAGACCTCTCCAGTATGACCTGGCCATCTTGGGTGGCCCACATGGCATGGCTTAGTTTCATTGAGTTAGACAAGGGTGTGGTCCATGTGATTGTATTGGCTAGTTGTCTGTGATTGTGGTTTCGGGTCTATCTGCCCTCTGATGTCCTCTCTCAGTGACTACCATCTTACTTGGGTTTCTCTTACCTTGGTCATGGGATATCTCTTCTTGGCTGCTCCAGCAAAGTGCATCCGCCGCTCCTTATCTTAGATGTGGGGTAGCTCCTCTCGGCCACCCCCTGACCTTGGCTCCTTCGCCATCACAGCCACCATGACATGTTTCCATTATGGCTTGCAATTGTAATTTGCTTTTATTTTATGTCTGGCAATTGACTGTGCAAACTGATAAACATCTTCCACTATTGTGATTATGTAATTTTACTAACTTAATACCATTGTATCATGATTGGTCAACAGAAAAATAATAGAACTCGTTATCACCAAAACTATAATTTACTAGATAAATCTGCAATCACTTTTAAATCCAAATGCATAGCAGAATTATCTTGAGATTGTTTTTTGAAAAATACAAATGCCCAGGTATTGCTTTTTTTCTCCAGAGCTCCAGTTATGTTTCTAATGAGCAGTCATGTGTAAAAACAACTGGACTATATACTGATCTTTTACTTTTATCGTTTGTTTCACTTTTTCTATTTCACATTCAGTGCTCCCATTACATTTAGTTTATATTTTTCAACTGCTCTATCTCTTCTTCTTTTTTTTCTTTGATGTTCTTTCTCAAGTCTTTATCAAGTACAATAGAAACTTTTGTATACCTATATATAAATAATATGTATAATATATAGTTTAGAAAACATATGAATTTTTTCCTAACTAAAAATTCATGACATTTTGATTCCACTTGTTTGACTTAGTACAAACAGAATGCTAGATCTCTAATTTTAAAAAATAGATACACAATCAGCACCAATGGTTTACTGTATAGTACAGGGAACTATAGTCAATTCTTACAATAACCTATAATGGAAAATAATTTCAAAAATAATATATGTGTATATGTATAACTGAATCATCTTGCTGTGCACTTGAAATATTGTAAGGCAACTACACTTCAATAAAATATATTTTAAGAGAAATGATAAAATAAAACCCTTAAAGAATAATTAACTAAAAATATAGAATGTATGAATACTAAATTTTAGTAATAGTGAATTCCTCACATAGTCATGTCCTAGTATGTAGTGTGTGTACTAGTATGTAACGTTAGTTGTATATGTACAATATGAAATGATGTCATATGGTACAAGCTCCGTGTTTTTTCGGTTTGGTCCTTTAAGACTCATGGAAGCCTTTGGATACAGCTCTGCACTTTAACAATCCCGGCACTAGAAATCATGGGGGAAATGGCCTATTATCGCAAGCAAATGCCCACTGCTTTCTTGGTGCCCTGGCCAGGAGATGGAACATACTTTGAATTGCTAGTCCTTGAAAGAGCACACATACCTTCAGGAGAAAAAAAAAAAAAAAGAACATACAACAGCCTCACCAACATTCAGTTTAATATTTACTCTTCTCTTTCTTGGGTCAAGGATGTGGAATATAAACTGGGTTCCCGCCAGGTTATTACCACTTCCAACAGTCATTTTTCAGAAAGTTCTGTTTTGGGGGAAGAAATCTTAAGAAGTAGTACCTGGGAGGAAATCAGCCCTGTTTATATTATTGAGTGATTCTGCTATATTTGAGGGGGAACTGCACTGCCTGTAGATGTTAAATCATTCACTGTTTGGAGAGAACTTCATTTGGGTGCAGATTTTCTTATTCTCCACCAGCAGCAGCTATTTTTCCAGCTGCCTATATGTGTTTGTAGGTTTCTCTGGTGGCTCAGATGGTAAAGAAATTGCCTGTAATGTAGGAGACCTGGGTTCAGTCCCTGGGCTGGGAAGATCCCCTGGAGAAGGGAAAGGCTACCCACTCCAGTAATCTTGCCTGGAAAATTGCATAGACGGAGGAGACTGGCAAGCTACAGTCCACGGTCTTATGGAAATTAAACACGACTGAGCAACTCACACACACATACTCCCTATGTGTTTGCGAGTTTTTCTCCCCCATCTAGACTGTTAATAAGTGGAGATTAATGACCATGCCTAATCTACCTCCCCCTGCCCAGAAGAGCACAGGTCAGTAAGGCGAGAGGAAGCCCCGACTTCCACTGCAGCGCCCCCACGGGTCAGAATTCACCACTGGTTTGGCTTTCATCTCTTCCTGAACAGATTTCCCCCATTCCTTGAGGGTCTCCCAGAAGCTCTTCCTAAATAAAGCATTTAAGCATGATTCTGATCTCAAGGTTTTCTTCTGGGGATCTCCAAATGACTATAACCCAGAGGACTGAGAACAGAGTCCTAGAAATATGCAAATTAGCGGCTACCATCTTGTCTTAGTTAGAGGTCCTTGATTTTCAAAGAGGAGAAACCCACTCAAATTAACTTGGATGGAGAGTTTATAGAAGACTTGAATCCCAGAGGTACCCCACTGCAGGAATTAGAAAGTTACTTTAAACCTGTTGAGGCCACATGGTCTCTCTTCTCTGATTCTCTCAACACTTGTACTTAACCTTTATTGCTACAATTACCATTCTACAGGATGCTATAGTCTGATGTGGTATGTTTGTACATGTCTGCAGCTTACAAAGAAAACAAAACCCTCACCCTGGCTTTACAGAGAACAAACTTATTCAGCCTCTTAGTGCCCTAGGTCCAAGTCTCAGGGAAGAAAATTCAAAATACCAGACTCTGTAGGCCACCTAGGGTAGGTGTCTGCTCCATGACAGTCAGATGTGGCCTCAGAAGCAGGGTCATCTTCTCCAACATAGCCACTTCTTCAACAGTACTGGGGACATGGGTGGGCTTTTTCAAAAGAGAGTGTATGTTCAAGGCAACAGGAAATCTTTAGGACAATAACAAGCCAAGAGTTTTTCGCCTTCAAACATCTCAGTGTTGGCCCTGCCCTATCCAGTCAAGCATGGAGAAACCCCCCCTCCTCCCCCCACCCCCCCACACACACACATTCCACTTGAACATATTCTATCAACTCCTTCATGGGCTTGTTCACCACATGACAACTTGCTAAGCTAACTTTGCCTCCACGCTGTCTGTCTCATTGGTCCTCAGATAATACAGGCTTTAGCTTTTTTTCTACAAGTGCTATTCTTCCTTTATTTTCTACCTTCTCCACGAAATCTTTCCCAAGAATTCCAATCCTCCCCTAGTACCAATACACCATTGCATTTGTCCATTTGCCTGTGTTGCATGGCAGAATAACAAGGTCATCCTCCCTTCTTAGTAAGTCTCTCAGATCAGAGGGATGTCATGCTTCCTACTTCCGCTGATTTGCCTACAGCACTTGGCATCATTCTGAATGCACAGCCAGCAAAACATAGCTGCTCCGGCTTCACATACCAACTGAGTACCTAAACTTTTCTACAGCACTTACTTCAGTGCCTTCCTCATGGCTGGAACAAAAGCCTTTGCATTACCTCCCCTCAAGGTGGAGCTGTCTCTACTTCCAACTGCCAGTGTCTGCGTCTCTCCCCAGAGGTCATTCTTCCAAACAGCAGAAAGCAACCCTGGCCTCAGGCACAGTAGACTGGACAATCTGGGTATTTAACTGCTCAAAACCCTCAACCAATCATGCTTAGAGGTAGGTGGATATGTAATCCAGCTCCCACTCCCTCTATAGGCTGACACTGAGTTGTCTACAGTAGCTCCCAGAGTTCCCCGATGGGCTTGAGCTCTGATCGTCCATGATGGTAACTTACTCCATAAGGTTGCCTGCCCTTCCTGTGTCACCTCCTCACCTCCCTGCTAGTGTTACCTGACACTGCCTCCCACATAAACGACTCACACTTGAATTATCTCAGGGCCTGCTACAAGAGATGGGATCTGAACTAAGAGGACATTCAGTAAGTACCTGTGGAATTAACAAAAGGAGATTTCACTTCCCCGTCACAGGCAAGAGGCCAGGTGAGGGGCAAGATGGGATTTCTCAAGCCTGGGAGGATAGAACTTTCAAATTCCACATGTGCTTCTAAACTGGAAATTACAAAAAGGAGAGGCTCCCGGGGAATCAGTTTAAAACAGCAGTCCCTAACCTTTTGGCACCAGGGACCAGTTTTTTTGGAAGACAATTTTTCCATGGACAAGCCTGGGGTGGTAGTTATGGGATGATTCAAGTGCATTACCTTGATCATGTTCTTTATTTCTATTATTTTTACATCAACTCCACCTCAGATCATTAGGCATTAGATCCTGGAGGTTGGGACCCCTGATTTAAAACAAACAGCACTGCATCGTTGGGGGCAGCTGTGAAATTCAAAGTATGCAGCTAGGTCTAGAGGAGGTAAGTGCCGTGATAATGTACAGTAGGAAGACAATACAGCTGCTTACAATTTACTGGCCCAACTAGGGTTGGGCGATACATATCTTGGCAGGCCAGAATCCAGACCCCTAGTTTTCTTGGTTTCCACTAATATATGACAGAGGAATCTAGGAAAAATAATAACTACTTAGACTTGTTGCTAACCTTGATGAGCTACATTTGACTTGAGCTATAAAATCAGAAAAATGTCTCCTTTCTTGCATCTTAAGGTTTGCAACAATTTTCTACCTGTTAAAATAGCTTACCAAAAATGAAGTAGACAAAAGCCACATAAAAGTATCAAGGATGATGGGGAAAAGCAGTTAACCCAGATCAGCTAGAAGGGCAGCTTGAATATTTCTGATGGCTGATTGCATAATCATCAAGTTCTTGAATAGGTTAGTCCTTTGTTTGCTGAAGGAATGCAATTGCTCAATGAAATGTGAAAAGACAAGGACCATTTTCATGATTATCAAGGCTGAGCGCTGAAGAATTGATGCTTTTGAACTGTGGTGTTGGAGAAGACTCTTGAGAGTCCCTTGGACTGCAAGGAGATCCAACCAATCCATTCTGAAGATCAGCCCTGGGATTTCTTTGGAAGGAATGATGCTAAAGCTGAAACTCCAGTACTTTGGCCACCTCATGTGAAGAGTTGACTCATTGGAAAAGACTGATGCTGGGTGGAAAAGACTCTGATGCTGGGAGGGATTGGGGGCAGGAGGAGAAGGGGGCGACAGAGGATGAGATGGCTGGATGGCATCACTGACTCAATGGATGTGAGTCTGAGTGAGCTCTGGGAGTTGGTGATGGACAGGGGAGGCCTGGCGTGCTGCGATTCATGGGGTCGCGAAGAGTCGGACACGACTGAGCAACTGAACTGAACTGAATGAAGTTCTTTCTCTAACTTGTTTGCTTAGTCAAATGTCTACTTATGATCTCTTTGAGAGGTTCTGAATTTCATTAGCTCTTTCCTTAAAGTTAATCTACTCGGGAAGCAAGGATTATTCATCATAGATGAGTGCACATTAGCACTTTCTAATAATTAGTTGCAAGCCCCAGTTTCTAGACAACTAACCAGTCCCTATATCACTCTTTGACCCATTCTACCAATCCTAATCATTTTAACAAATACAGTTTTTATAGTTTTTAATTTTAAAAGTCCTTATTGAATTTGTTACAATATTGTTTCTGTGTTTTGTTTTGGGTTTTGGCCACAAGATATGTGAGATTTTAGCTCCCTGACTAGGGATTGAATCCTCACCCCTGCACTGGAAGGTGAAGTCTTAACCACTGGACCATCAAGGAAATTTCTTAACATGTATTACTATAATTCATTTTAAAAAGTATATATAGTTCTATAAAATATATAATTGATAGTTTGATAAGGAATGCATTGAATCTGGAGATTGGAGGGTTAGGATGGGGGATAGGAGGGAGGCTAGAGAGAAAGCAGATGTATGTATAATTGTGACTGATTTGTGTTGTTGTATGGTGGCAACCAACACAACAGTTACCAAAAAAAAGAATATGAAAAAGAATGTATATATATATATATATATGTATATACTCAGCTGAATCACTTTTATGTATACCAGAAACACACATAGCATTGTAAATCAACTATACTTCAGTAAAACAAATTTTAAAAAATATTATATATAAAGAAAAGGGAACCCTCTTACACTGTTGGTTGGGGATACAAAGTAGTACAGCCACTATGAGGAACATTGTGAGAGATTCCTTTAAAAACTGGAAATAGAACTGCCATATGTCCCAGCAATCCTACTACTGGGCATACACACTGAGGAAACCAGAATTGAAAGAGACATGTGTTCACTGAAGCTCTGTTTACAATAGCTAGGACATGGAAGCAACCTAGATGTCCATCAGCAGACGAATATATAAGAAAGCTGTGGTGCATATACACAGTGGAATATTACTCAGCCATTAAAAACAATGCATTTGAATCAGTTCTAATGAGGTGGATAAAACTGGAGCCTATTATACAGAGTGAAGTAAGTCAGAAAGAAAAACATCAGTACATTATATTAATGCTTATATATGGAATTTAGAAACATGGTAACAATGACCCTGTATGCAAGACAGCAAAAGAGACACAGATGTAAAGAACAGACTTTTGGACTCTGTGGGAGAAGGCAAGGGTGGGATGATTTGAGAGAATAGAATTGAAACATGTATATTAAGTTCAGTTCAGTTCAGTCGCTCAGTCGTGTCCGACTCTTTGTGACCCCATGAATTGCAGCACGCCAGGCCTCCCTGTCCATCACCAACTCCCAGAGTTCACTCAGACTCACATCCATTGAGTGAGTCAATGATGCCATCCAGCCATCTCATCCTCTGTCGTCTCCTTCTCCTCCTGCCCCCAATCCCTCTCAGCATCAAAGTCTTTTCCAATGAGTCAACTCTTCGCATGAGGTGGCCAAAGTACTAGAGTTTCAGCTTCAGTATCATTCCTTCCAAAGAAATCCCAGGTTGGGATCTCCTTCAGAATGGACTGGTTGGATCTCCTTGCAGGCCAAAGAACTCTCAAGAGTCTTCTCCAACACCACAGTTCAAAAGCACCAATTCTTTAGCACACAGCTTTATTCACAGTCCAACTCTCACATCTATACATGACCACTGGAAAAACCATAGTGGGAGAAGGCAAAGGTGGGATGATTAGAGAGACTAGCATTGAAAGATGTATATTACCATATGTGAAATAGATCGCCAGTCCAGGTTCTATGCATGAGACAGGGCACTCAGGGTTGGTGCACTGGGACAACCCTGAGGGATGGGATGGGGAGAGAGTTAGGGGTTGGGGGTTCAAGATGGAAGACACATGTACACCCCTGGCTGATTCAAGTGAATGTATGGCAAAACCCACCACAATATTGTAAAGTAATTAGCCCCCAATTAAAATAAATTAATTAATTTACAAATATTATATATAAATGTACAATTTTTAGTACTATTTTGTGCACACTTTTAAATTATTTCTTACAGTGTCATGAATAAAAAGTTATTTGACAAAAGCTGGAAAATAAAAAGTTACTGCCAAAGATGATGCATCTTAAGAAAGAAAGAAAAGATAATAACCCCCTTGCTTTTCCCTGTCTACCCTTCGCTCTCCTGTCTTCTTGGCACACTTCCCATGGGCAGAATCCAGCCAGAAGTCAATTGGCGGAGAAATCTGAGAAATGTAGCTTACAGGATGAGCACCTTTCAATACAAGAGACAGGGAAGAGTGGAGAATGAAGCTGAAAGCAAGCAGATAAATGCTTTGCAGGGTACATTCTGGATTTACAATGAAGTTCTTTAAAAACCATGCAATTTTCAGCTTTCCAGAATGAAGTCATATACTTCTGTTTCATCATCTGATTGTGCAAAAGGATCTTTGAAAGCTTACAAGGAAATTCTAAAGTCCCTGACCTGGGAAGGGGGACCCAATGGGACCAGGGCCCTCAGTTGGCACATCCCTTGGGGATCAAGCCCTCATTTACCCTTCTGCTCTATCTGTATCTTCCAGCTTCTGAGTGGGAAGGACTCTGGAATCATGATCTCTGGAAAGTGGGAGTTGTTGTTCAGTTTCTATGTTGTGTCTGATGTTTTGCGACCCCATGGTGTGCAGTGCACCAGACTTGCCTATCCTTCACTATCTCCCAGAGTTTCCTCAAACTCGTACCCACTGAGTTGGTGATGCCATCTAACCATCTCATCCTCTGTCACTCCCTTCTCACCCTACCCTCCATTTTTCCCAGCAGCAGGGTCTTTTTCAATGAATGAGCTCTTCACATCAGGTGCCCAAAGTATTGGAACATCATCTTCAGCAAATGGGAAAGTGGGATAAATAAAGCAAAATGGAGGCTTCGCAAGGTTGCCAGTATTTCAATAAAAATATCAGACATAACAGAAGATTGACAAGGCAGCGACAAAAATCAGTTCAGTTCAGTCGCTCAGTCATGTCCAGCTCTTTGCAACCCCATGAACTGTAGCACAACAGGCCTCCCTGTCCATCACCAACTCCTGGAGCTTACTCAAACTTAGGGTCATCAAGTTGGTGATGTCATCCAACCACCTTATCTTCTGCCATCCCCTCTTCCTCCCACCTTCAAACTTTCCCAGCATCAGGGTCTTGACAGACGAGTCAGCTCTTCGCATCAAGTGGCCAAAGTATTGGACTTTCATCTTCAGCATCAGTCCTTCCAAAGAAATCCCAGGGCTGATCTCCTTCAGAATGGACTGGTTGGATCTCCTTGTAGTCCAAGGGGCTCTCAAGAGTCTTCTCCAACACCATAGTTCAAAAGCATCAATTCTTCAGCACTCAGCTTTCTTTATGGTCCAACTCTCACATCCATACATGACTACTGGAAAAATCATAGCTTATACTAGACTGACTTTTTGGCAAAGTAATGTCTCTCCTTTTTAATATGCTGTCTAGGTGGGTCATAGCTTTTCTTCCAAGGAGCAAACATCTTTTAATTTCATGGCTGCAGACATCATCTGCATATTTTGAAGCCCCCCCAAAATAAAGTATCTCACTGTTTCCATTGTTTCCCCATCTATTTGCTGTGAAGTGATGGGACTGGATACCATGATCTGTTTTCTGAATGTTGAGTTTTAAGCCAACTTTTTCACTCTTCTCTTTCACTTTCATCAAGAGGCTCTTCAGTTCTTTGCTTTCTGCCGTAAGGACAGTGTCATCTGCACATCTATGACAAATTTATGCAATATGAACAGATTTCTGGAAACAATCTACAATAACTCCTATTTTGCATTAAATAGAATATTTCCCTTATATTCTATATACCTACTTTTGCTTGTGTCCATGGTCTGTGTGATCTTAGTTCCCCAACCAGGACTAAACCCATGCCAACAGTGGAATCTCAGAGCTTTTACCTCCAGGGAAGTTCCTTTTCCTTTTTAGAATAACATTTTCAGAAATTCATGGTTTTTACCCTTCAATCAGAAGTGTATCACTTAGACCAAGAAAACAAACAGAAGGACTATTGACTCATCTAATAACATGAAAAATAATCAAAACTGCTTAATTAGATTGCTGCAGACTTTTATAAGGAAGACTAACATAAGAGGGGTTGTTGATGTGTTTATTCAATGTTTTTACAGAATAAAATCTCAAATACTAAACACTCTCAGGTTCACAGGTTTGATAAACTCCATTCTACAAAATACAAGTAGGGTCTTCTGCTGGGAGCCAGCGTGAGGAACTCCGCCCATGGCAAAGGTCATGAGGAAGGAGGCTTGGCATACGCAAAAGTGTGATCAAGCCTCAGGAAACCCCCCTGTTCCCGAGCATCTACCTCCGAAACCAGAGTCTGTTTTATGCTCTCACCTATACCTCTGACTTCATGGGGGTTCTCCCCATCATCATTTCTCTCGGAGAAGGAGCTAACTTGCAGCTCCAGTCAATAAAAATTCCTGGGCATGACAAGAATGTTTCAACTTACGAACTCCTCTGAAGGTTATCTAGCCTGCCTGTATAGGTTTGTCTGGCCACATGTGATTGTTTATAACCTCCCAACTGTGAGAGGCACGAGACGTTTTAGACTTACTAAAGGCAAATTCTTCTAGGAAGTTAGAAATTATTAGTATAGTGGGTTGATGAATATAACTAGCATTAGGAGAAATGAGTATTGACCTTTAAGATTAATCATGTTAACCTTGGGTTAAATAAATTCCTTTCTTGATTGTAACTCACTGCACCCTCACCCTATAGGAATGCAACTTTATTTGGAGGGTGGTGCCTGGTTTAAGAAAAAAACCCTTGGAAAAATAAGTTTTTGGTTATCAGAAAGAAAGGGTCATAAATGTCAGCAGGCCTCATGGCTAGAAGATGATGTAAACCCCTAAGACACTTTTTTATGTAAAGCACCTAATTTTGATAAAGGTCAGGACTGCTGACCCCCGCGTGACTCTGTATTCATCCCTATGTGTAACAAAAGGTATATAAGCAAACCTAAAAATAAAAAATTCGGATCAGTTTCCGGAAAGACTGATTCCCCCACGTCGCTTCTTTCTTGCTCCCCGTTTTTCTGGCTGAATTCCCATCTGGAATGTGGGTACTCACCAAGCCTGCTAATTTTGCCTGGGCTTCTAAGATCGGACCGGGAGGCCTCAGTGCCTCCCTTTCCTTCAGGAGAATGGAAAGACACCTGTGGCCTATGTAGGTGGTGTTGGTATCCCACGTAAACCAAGTTATTCAGCCTCTTTTTCTCCACTAATATTTTCTACTACACTGTCTGTTTCTAATCTCTCTATATCTGTAATTAAATAAGTTTTTCCCTAGGACACCAACTCCATCTCACCTTCGAATCACCCTGGATCCACCGGGGCTGGACTCAGCGACAATGTAGGAACTATACACCAGCACCATCCAATAGAAATATAACATGAGCCATAATAAAGAAATAAGTGGTGGGGGAAATGAGTGAAAAGGGTCGCTCATTTTTTAGGTACAAATTTGTGCTTTTAGGTACGAATTTCTAGTTATAAAAGAACTCATGGGGATATAATGAACAGCATGGTGACTATAGTCAATAATGCTCTACTGTGTATTTGAAAGTAGCTAGAAGAGCGGATCTTGAAAAACAAAAACATGAAACTGGTAAGTCATTTTAAGTGTTTTATATTCAGTACATCAAAAATGTAATGTCAATATGCAATCAATATAAAATTTAATTAATAAACTAATTTTACTCTCCTTCTAACCTAATCTTTAAAATCTTACATGTATTTTATGCTTTCAGCATGTCTCAATTCAGATACTAAATTTTTATTGGAAACATTTGATTTGTGTTTAGATTTTATAAAACATACAGTTACCAAGAAAAATTCATGTGTTCATGTTCTGAGCACACATTTCTTTAAAATGTTTTTCAGTAACTGAATCAAGTATCAGTTTTTAAGTTTTAATAAAAATTAAATACAATTAAAAATTCAGTTTTTAACTCATGGCCATGGTTGCTGTGCTTGACAGACGCATGATGCTCATGGCTACCATGTTAAACAGTGAAAAATTCCATGAGACCAGGACTGTAAAAACCTGAGCTTTTACTTTTTACCTTTTAACTTCATCATGCTACTTTTTGATGGGACCTATTTTTTTCTTCACAATGATTCATTTGAAGCCTGTAAATGAAAAGAAGCTGTGTTGTTGTTCCTAGTGTCAGTAAGGAAGCAAATGTAGAAGGAGGGAAGCTTCACATGACAGGATGTTTATAGATGCATCAGAGAAAGAAAATCAACCTAAATCTTCAAGGTCTGCTGGATAGAATGGAGGTCCGCGGAGCAGAACAACAGGCTTGGGAAATGAACTTGTTCACTTTCAGACAGGGCTCTTTGTCATGACAGAAACTTGATTCAAACTGGCTTTGACAATGAAGGTTCTCGATGGACTTGAGGAACTAAAATGTCTGCAGGCTCTGTAATGAAAACCTTGGGCATGGCTGAACCCAGGGGTTCAAATAACATCATCAGGAATTGATTTATCTCAGTCTGTTGATATCAGTACCTTGCTTTCAGTCTAGAGTTTCTCCAACAGTGGCAAGATGGTTGCCAGTCCATGTCCTGTTCTTCACATCCCTATCGGAGAGGGTGTGCTTCTTCCCTAAAAGACACAGCAGGACTCCAGAGTTTCTGGTCATTGTCCTCTCCTTAGGTCACTTGGTCACTTGATTTACTATCTGAGCCACCAGGAAGCCCCGAGAAGGCTACTTGGTTTCCCCCAAATTGGTGGCTCAGACAGCAAAGAATCTGCCTGCAATGCAGGAGACTGGGATCCGATCCCTGGGTCAGGAAGATCCCATGGAGAAGGGAATGGCTACCCACTCCAATATTCTTGCTTGGAGAATTACATGGAGAGAGGAGCCTGGCAGGCTACAGTTCATGGGGTTGCAAAGAGCGACTAACACACATTCAGAATTTATGAGCTTCATGAGAAATACTATATCATCTTCCAAGTGTTTCATCTCCTTTTGCATTTGTCTTGTGGGAATCCACACTTTTTCCAAGCTACTTAATCTTGAGGAAGTTGTTTAACCTCATTGTGCTTCATAGTATTATGGGAACAATAATAGGACCTTCCTTGCACATTCATAATAAAAATTAAATAAGCTAATATATGTGAAATATAAGACAATTTATGAAAAGAATCTGGCAGATAAGTTCTAAAAAAGTCCACTAAACAAATCTGCAAAAATGTGATATTATCTATTTTTCTTAGAAAAGAAGATTCATTGACTTCTCAATTGAGTTCATATATGCCTTTTTCTGTCAAAGTGGGCTCCAGAGAGAGAAAAAACACTGAAAATGTTTAATGAGTTAATGAATGAATCTCATTGTCAAAGTCAAGGATGTGTATGCTTTTTCAAAGGCATTCCTATGTCCTTAAATACAGTTCGCCTGTATTGTGATTTCTAGCTTAGGAGGACGTGTCAGAATTTAATTAAATTAAAACCAGGGCAGCCCTCCTGTCAAAGACACTCTGGTTAAGTGAAATGGCACCAAGGAACCATTGTGGGTATGATGACCATCATCATCTTCTTTTCTTATTGTCCCAACATTTGGTTTAATCAAGTTATAGGAATTATAGTAAATGAGGTGTGTCTGGGAAAAGATTCCTTGAGAAATTAAGGTAACATCTACAGTTGCCTGTGCTGGGGAAATCAGGACTCAATCCTACTCAGAGGATGAAAACACCCAGACACAGAAGGAGAATGAGGCTGCCAAGTGCCTGGTCCTGATAACGTCAAGTTGATATCTGATGACAAGCTGAACCTCAGAATCCTTTTGGCTGGACATGTTCAATGAACAGAGCCATCCACGAAAGGTGATTCAAGGTAAAAATCCTCTTCCTTCTCAACAGGGCTAGCCCTCTGTACCCATCCCACCCTCCACATCTGCTCTAAAATTACCACCTTGGGGCCACGTCACTGATGAGCACTGCATTCAGTAGCCCCTGGCCTGTTACAGATATATTTACCACTTGCAGGGACACACATCCATACCCTGCCCCCCACCCCCCACTGTCACACAGATAACGTATTAGATCAACAGGCTGGCGTATGTGAATTTTCCCAGTTCCCCTCACCTCTCCATACTCACATTTTCCCAAGTAAATGTGTAGTTCCTTCCACCATGAATTCTTTCTGTGGTCTCACACGGCTTGCTTTGGCCAGTGAAATGTGAACTGAAATGGCAGTGGACAAGTTTTGAGCCTACATCAAAGGGCAGCACATTTTCTGCTTGCTTCTTTTGCTCAGAACTCTGCCACACCATTCCTCTGGTTCCAGAAGAATGAAACACACATGGAAAAGAGCCACCCTGGCCAGTCAGCAAAACCTGGAAAAATGGCAATGCATATTTACTATTAGCCATGGGGGTTTGGGCTGCTTTGTTACATGGTATGGCTAGGTAATATCTGACTAGTAGACCAGCTATCAGCTAAGAGGGAGCAAGGCTCGAGAGTCTTGGCCAGAGCAGGTGAAATGTCTGGCAGGGGAGGCAGAATTGATAGGATCGTCATTATAGCCATTCCTTATCCCTCCTTCCTTGCTGTCTGTAATTATAGAATCTAAAAAGTGCAATGCCCAAGTTCCCAGAATGTGTTACAGCTGGGCCTCTGATCCAGTTCTAGCCAAAGATATAGAGGTAGAGATTTGCAGGGGACTCCTGAGAAAACTTTTGCTGTTTGGCTTCTGGTGCTGTCCTCCCTGCTTCTTCCTGCCTTGGAGGTGGTCTTGAAGCCTGGATCCATAGGAACCTACTGGCAAGTAGGAAATGAGCAGCATGAAGTCGAAAAACCAACAGCTTGAGAAAGAGAGAGGAGGAAGAAGAGCCTGCGTTCTTGATGAGACTGCTGAGTAGCTAAACCAGCAGCAACCAGTGCCTATCTCTGGCCTGCTTCCAACAAGAGATACAATCAGTTACATGTGAAATGCATTTTCAGATGATATGCCTGTGTTATGGCTGGACTTGGATCTGACCCATTCTGTTTACATCGGAAAGATGATGCGGTTTCCTCGTTGGTATTGGAGGCACTGAAGTAGAAGGAAACTCCAGAAGTTTTGTCACTATTGTGGAGAGGGAAAGAGAAACATCTGTCTTCGTGTTTAACATCAAATAGGAGACCCCTAGAAACAGATGGGGACGCTCTGAGTACTTCTCTTTCTGTCCTCACCCATGTGATCCATTAAAATCCAACCCATCCATCATTCTTAGCCTGTTCCCTGAAGCTTTCTCAAACTCCAGCCAGAATGACTCACTACTTTCTCTGAATTTCTCTAGCTGTTTCCTGCTTGTTTCAGCCTGGGTGTGCCCCTCAGTTGGCAGGTCACCCTTGGCCCTGCATGAATCCGGCTGTATATGTGTCTTAGATTCCTTCCAAGGATGGTGTCTCGATAGCCCCTGCAGAATCTCCTGCAGAACTTTGTAGAGAGTGGTCAGCATGCACCAGGCTTTCAGAACTAGTGCTAGCTTTTAATAAAACAAAGTGCATATGAACTTGCTTTACAGCAAGCCTAGCATCACACCCAGGCTTGTGGGTGTATCCGGAAACCTAATTAGGGATTGGCAGCAAAAACAGTTCAGTTTAGGATGGTTTCTATTGTAGAGGAAGCAGATTAAAAAAGAAATGAGAAGAGAAATAAAGAACAATCCAAAGTCACCTCCAAAGAGACCATAGTCTGTATCATTTATTCCCTCTTGGGAGCCTTTCTATCAGAAGCTCTGATGATAGAGAGTCAGCAGTCTGGCACACTTCTGCATTTTTACCCTGTTCCTTAAATATATGTTGGATTGTTTAGAATTTTTAGCTACCACCTTAGTTAAAAAGAAGAGAGAAACTCTAACCTGGCCAGTGCCTGAATGTATAGCCAAGAAATGGGGTAGTGGGATCACTCCCTAGACTGGGTACCCCAAAGAAGGCCCTGAAACAAAGATTTGAGGCAAATGGCTTCTTTGGGAGAAGATTCCAGGAAACCCGGGAAGAATGTGGGAATGAGGCAGCAAAGGGAAGGAAGCGAGCATGGATGGGTTAATCAGTGAGTTAGACATACTTTGGCCACCTGATGCAAAGAACTGACTCAACTGGAAAAGACCCTGATGCTGGGGAAGATTGAGGGCAGGAGAAGGGGACGACAGAGGATGAGATGGTTGGATGGTATCATCAACTCGATGTACATGAGTTTGAGTAAGCTCTGGGAGCTGGTGATGGATGGGGAGGCCTGGCGTGGTGCAGTCCATGGGGTTGCAAAGAGTCAGACACAACTGAGCTACTGAACTGAACTGAACCTGTAGGTACCTGGACTGGTGTCCTGGTGGGGAGTTCTGTGGAGACCTCACCTCCAAACCATTTCACTATGTAAAATAAAGTTACTACACCAGGGTTGGAAGAAAATATTATTTTTATAAAAGACTTTGAGTGGTAGGCTTGGAGTTACCATTTCTGCTTCCTTATAACTTTTTAAACTCTATATTCCACAATGAACGCATATCTTTGATAACTTGCTCACAAAAGCTTTGAGAAAATATCATGTCGCTCATTGCCAATAATGACAGTAAAATGATTTTGTTGAGTTGACCCATCTGAGCCTCTGCTGACAGCTTCTGTTTAGCCCAAGGGTGCCAGCTCACAGGAGCGCAGCAGCCTTTGCTCTGCTGCCCTTGTTCCCAAGAAGTTCATGTCTCATACCAGTGCAGTCCTCCCAACAGCATCCACTCATTCTTTCAAGAATATATTTATAGAGTACCCACCGTGTGCCGGGAACTTCCCTCAGCACTAGACAAAATGAGACCTCATCCCAACCCTCATGCAAGGAACTGAGCAAACAAACAAACAAATTTTAAAGAAATTTGAGAAGCATAACCAGGAGTGTTCTCTACAGGAGTTCTATGAGGTCCCAGTTCTCTGGGAAACTAGAGTAGGGGATTTTGATCTAATGGGAGAAGCTGCCCTTAAGAAGCGAGATTCAACCTAAGTCTGAAGGATGCAGAGAAGCTACCCAGGCGTAAGTGCCACTGCATTTCTGATGTGTCCATGTTGGGGTCTTGACATGCTACTTTCCTCTGCCCTCAAAGACATAGCCATCTAATTGTCAGGCCAGAGCCAAGTTTCCTAACATAACAGAGAAAAAAAAGAGCAGTGTTGGAGTAATTCCCTAGTGTCTGTAGAAAGATGGGAAAGTTCAAAGCAAGCGGCAGTCGATAAGCGCTGAGCAGTCAGGAAAGCCTTTGTGGAGGAAGTGTAGCTTGGGTTCAGCCTTCATGCCAACAAGGAGGAAAGGGTCCCAAGGAAGAGCCACCACACGCCCAAATACTCAGAGGGGTTGACATCAGGGGCTCTTCTGTTGGACAGTGAGATGACCAGCAGGATGAGAGCAGAAGCTGAGTGGCAGGTGGAAGAGATGACCTGTCCTTGGAGGCCGGATAAAGATGCTTGGACGTGATGTGATGGGAGTCCATGGTGCTATCTACAGGAGGACTGATGGAGCTGACTTTCCCCTCAGAAGGAGAGGAGCCAGAAGGGCTGGCCACAGTGATCCAGACAGCAAGAGAGAGGCCTCTCACAAGGAGGGCTGTCTTCCTTGTATCCATGGTAAATCAGGCTTGAAGAGGTTCGCTGTATTTTTAGCTTCTGAAAAGGAAATTTCTATTATTAATAGAAAAGGAAACATCGTTATATTACTTGATAGAATAGATTGTGTCTCATTTATTTTATCTGTCTCTTACAACCAAGGAAATATACTGAAACCCAAATGACTCCTGTCCTTTCCCAGAATGTCTCTGCAGAGAGACCATATTTGTAAGTCATCCAGGACTCGGCTCTCCTGGAGCAAACCGTGGACTGGGAGACCCTTCTCCTGCTCTGAGGAACCCCTCTTCCCGACCCCTCAGCACTCCTGACCCACGAAAGTCGCTGCCAGCTGCGCTGGGGAGGGAGCGAGGGTGGGAGTGTAGGTAATACTATCAGAGAGCCAAACACCGCAGGGGCGCCGAGGCAGCAGGGCGGGGCTGAGGACCCTCCCACCCGGGAGGCTGGCGGGCCCGGAGCTGCCGCCCGCCCGTTGCTTCCGGGCCAGCGACTCCTCGGCTGCAGCGTACCTCTGGAGGCCATTTTCTAGCATGTCCCCCTACTGGAATCCCCCTCCTGTTCTAGACCTCTCCGGGAAAGGTGAATTGCTAAGGTCTATGGTGTTCTGTCTTGCTGCACACTTTAAGGGCCTTTTGAGCAACAATAGAGAGTCAGCTTTACTCCCACTTCAGCGCACACTGCAAAGCTCCAATCAAGACATGCTTCTTCTTGTTCAGTTGTTAAGTCGTGTCCGACTCTTTGAGGCCCCATGGACTGCAGCCCACCAGGCTTCCCTGTCTCTCGCTCTCCCCTGGAGTTTGCTCAGACTCGTGTCTGTCGAGTCGGTGATGCCATCCAACCATCTCATCCTCTGCCATCCCCTTCTCCTCCGGCCCTCAATCTTTCCCCGCATCAGAGTCTTTTCCAGAGTCAGCTCTTCACATTAGGTGACTGAAGTTTATTGGAGCGTCAGTTTCAGCCTCAGTCCTTCCAATGAATATTAAGGGTTGACTTCCTTTAGGACTGACTGATTTGATCTCCGTGCAGTCCAAGGGGCTCTCAAAGATCTTCTCCAGCACCACAGTTCCATGGGTGACAATCTGGACTTTTGCTCAAAACTCTACAGTAAGTCCCCTATTTTTTTCTGAGAGCATGTTCCTAAGTCCAATTTGTTCTTAAGTCCAACAAAGTTAACCTAAGGAACCCAGCTAACACAATTGACTATATAGTACTATACTGTAATAGGTTTATAATACTTTTCACACAAATAATACGTAGAAAATAAACAAACAAAAAATAAAGAAAACATTTTTAATCTCATAGTACAGTACCTTGAAAAGTAGAGCAGTACAGTACAACAGCTGGCATACAGAGCCTGGCATGCATGTTCATGCATGTTTTGAAAGTTTGCAAAACTTGAAGGCCTGTATGTAGGGACCTTACTGTATTTTCCTAGCAAACATGCTGTTTTTATTTTTATTTTAAGTTTATTGGGGCAGCACATAGAAATAATGGGGTATGACGGCCCACAACTTTCAAGCTTGTCCTTGATACCACCCCCTGAGCCCTTTTCAGTTACAGACTCTTATTAAAAGTCCGACACGCTTATCTGTACTTTCACACCAAGGACAAGCGGCTTGCATTCAGAAAAATACAGTGAATAAATTGTTTATTAGTTATCTATCTTCCCTACAGACCTGGATAGTTCCTTTTGGTGAGCACCTGCCTAAAAGGTTTTCAGGAACCTCTGCTCTGCTAAGTCACTTCAGTCGTGTCCGACTCTTTGTGACCCCATGGACAGCAGCCCACCAGGCTCCCCCGTCCCTGGGATTCTCCAGGCAAGAACACTGGAGTGGGTTGCCATTTCCTTCTCCAAAGCATGAAAGTGAAAAGTGAAAGGGAAGTCACTCAGTCGTGTCCGACTCTTCGCGACCCCACGGACCACAGCCTACCAGGCTCCTCTGTCCATGGAATTTTCCAGGCAAGAGTACTGGAGTGGGGTGCCATCGAACCTACTTCTCCCCCAAACCACCCCCCCAGATCAGACCTTTCAGCTTCTGAGGCCTCTTTTGGAAATAGGAGCTTTCCTGAATCTCTGACGCCCTCTAGTGGCTATCTCAGGCTGAATGCTTGCCTAAACTCAGATGTCCTTCCATCCCCTACTAAAATTAAATCAAGCCCTGAAATTAAAAATGAAAAAGAAAAAGCACATATCCTTTTCTTCTGATTCTCTGAAAGTGAAAAAAAGCAAATTTAGGGATGTCTACTTTATGAAACCATGAAGGTTCATCTGGCCTCTTACCAGCCCTGATCTGTTTGGGTTTTAAAGCTTTGATAGCATTTTTCAGTCTGCTCTGTACCCCAAATGACTTTCCATTTGCCCCAAAGACATACTTTAATTTGGTCTTTAATTTGTTTTGGAGAAACAATGAGTGTCTTCTTCTCAAAAACAACACCAGCAACACACAAGAGAGGCCCATGTGTCCTTTAAGTGGAGGAGGGCAGACTTCCCCGCCAAGGTGCCCCCGCAAAGCCTCTGTGTGACTCCAGGTGCCAGGGGCATCACAGAGAGCCTTGTCAGGACCAGAGATGCTGCTGTCTCGTTTGACTTTGGCAGATAGGTGAAACCTGCGTGTGGTTTGAAATTGGCTACACTGGTCGTTTTTATGAATCGATTTTTACAAACCCATGAGAAGTGTTCCTAATATAAATAGCCTGCATTATTCTTGCATCACCTTCATCTGACCCCTGGGAGTGCTTTTCTTTAGAAAACCCCATCACGCTTACCTGGCCTTCAGCCTGAGTCAGGCCACTAGGCCGCTGGCTCGGGAGGAGACTGAAGGAGGAGGAGACCGTGTGTCTGATGGCGCTGCTATTCCCTTGGCTGAGAGGGAACGACTATTTGCTGCTTCTGTTTTGCTGACCATTGAATAGCTCATCTAGTGGGGGAGGTATGACTGTCTCCATTTTACAGATAAGGACATTGAAACACAGACTTAAATAATTTCCCCAAGATCACACTACGTTAGAGGGCAAGGTTACGATTCAAATCCACTTCTGACTCTCAGCCCCGCTCTTTATTCTCCCCTGCCTCTTATCTTACTTGCCTGAGGTCTTCAGGTCCTGGGCTCAGTCTGTGTGAATGATGTCCCTGGAGCTGAGCCATGTGCACCCTGCATGTCTGTCCAGAGCGGCTCAAACTTTGATTGCCTTGAAACCCTCCCATGACCCAGATTCTAAGCCCGGCCTGAGGACTACTAGAATCTTGATACTCAAAGTGTGGCCCCTGAAACCACAGCATCAGCAATACTTGGGAGCTGTTTAGAAATGTAAGTTGGCAGGCCCCATCCCAGACCCAGTGAATCACAAACTTCAAGGTTTGAGACTAGAAATATATACCCAGAGCTTCTCAGCTCTGAGGTGCACTCAGATCACCTGGGGGTCTTGCTAAGTGCAGTTTCTGCCTCTCTAACCAGCTCCCAAAGGATGCCAATGCCGTGAGCCACGTTTGTAACAACATGCCCCTAAATCAGTAATTCTCAAACTTAAGCCTGCATTCAATTCACCTGGAGGGCTTAATAAAACAGACTGATGGTGCCCCATCCCCCAAAATTCTGAATCATAGGGTCTGAAATGGAGCCCGAGAATTTTCTAACAAGTTCCCGGGTGACGCTGGTAAAACGATCCTTCTTTGAGAACCACTGCCCTAGCCTAAAGAACTTCCTTCAGTTAGACGGTTAACCTCATGCTTTTGGCTCTGCATTTATATGAAGCCACACTTAGTCCTTGAACCCTGGCTTCTTCGGGTTGAAAATAACTTTAGAGACCAGAGGCAAAGCCAGGATGCGGCAGCTAGACTCACTCTATTCAGTGTTGTTTACTCCGCATCCTGCTGGCTCTGAAGCTCCATAAATTTTCCAGCATCCAGCAATTGCAGTGGTTTTGGTGAGCTCTGCATCTCAGGCCGGTTTTGTAAGCACTTGAATCCCTAGTAGACACATATGTCATTGGCACAATCTGTGAAAACACAGGCACCTCCTACCTCACAGCTCTTCGAAAAGAGGGCTTTGGAAAAAACCAGCAGCCGCGCTGGCAGCCACGCTGGAGAGAAAATGCAGCAGCCAGCAGGCAAACCCAGACAAGGCAACTCAGCGCAGAGGCCCTGGAGCAGAGTACAAACCAGGACTCTGACAGCACCTGCATTCACATTCTGCTGGGCAACCCCGAGAAGGTTGTTTAACCTCTCTGTTCCAGAGAAGATGCTTTTCCTTAAGGTAAATAATACTCTTATTCAAGGAAGTGCATACAAGGGAGGGCCTCAGATATGGACTTAAATCAGTTTCTGTTAGTGACAAACCACCCATTTATTAAAGCTCATGATATTTGAGAAAAAAAGTAGTCCTGTATATTCCTTTTTCTTAATCAATTTTTACTGGAGTGTAGTTACTTTGCGATGCTGTGTTAACTTCTCATGCACAGCAGTGTATATACATACATCCCCTCCCTCTTGGATTTCTCTCCCTCTGGTACCCCACAGTGAATTAGGTAGAGTTCCCTGTGCTATGGAGTATGTTCCCTTCAGTTGTCCTATACATTTTCTTGAAGCTGAGGTTTGGAACTGGCATGCCATCACTTCCTCCATATTCTAGTGGCCAAAGTCAGACCCAAGACCAGCCCACTGCTTCATGGGAGGAGCTGCAACATCACACGGTAAAGATAGAGAGGAGGGGGTAGTTTGGAGACACTTTGCAGTCGACCACAGAGTTTTCTCAGTTTGGGAGACACTGAGACAGAGATGCTTAGGGCAATGGTTTACTTGGTTACTTGAGAAGTGAAGGAAATGCTAGTGGGAGCATAGGGGATTGAGACCCAGAGGAAAGCAGCTGGTAAAGCATGCAGACACTGGCCAGCCAGCACTCTGGCAGACAGAGCTGAATTTCACTGGAAAAGCCTGGGAGTGCTGGACACATGCCTTTCTCTTATCCTACCTGAGAGAGGGAGCTAAGGCATCTATATATCAATTCTTAGCAGCTATTGTTGAGGGCTTTTCCAGGGGCCACTGATTTCCCATCACTTCAGCCTCCCGTGCTGGGCAGGTGCTGGTAGTTGGTGGCCTGGGCCCGTTGGCACCAAAGGGGTGAGGGTCAGGATATGCAAGTGGGACGCCAATGTTGCCTCTTGCAATGGTGATAAAAAAAAGAAAACTTAAGCTTTGCTTTTAAATTAGTTTAGTAATAATATCTTCCCCCCCGCCATTAGCTTGAAGTTTTTTTGTTTTATTTGTGGGTGATGCTTCATTTCTTTTGCTAGCAAAGTTTGGAACGCTAGATGGCATCATATCAAGATATCATGCAGCTCTGGAAGCAAAATGCGATGTTCCTGGTTGTCCTTGGAACTGAACAATTAGCAGCATGAATTGGGAGTAAACAGCTGTCTCTGCTGTAGCTGTGGTGAGCCACTTCAGCTCTACCAAGAACATTACTCCGGCTGAACTTGGCCCTTGGCACCAACGTCACACACCATGGTGGGCAGGGGGTGGGCAAAGCACAGAGGGCAGGCAGAGGTCACTGACCTTCTAAGGCGTGGGGTTCCCAAACTCACTAGAAGGAAGCAGAAAGAACAATGAAACTTTCTAATCCCAGAAAGGTCTTTGAGATGCATGGAAATGGGCCAGAAGGAAAACGTTAAACTTATAGTACAGATTCACTCTTGGGGCTGGGAGTGGAGATGGGGTAGTAAATGAGGTTGAAAATGAGGATCCGAGATATTTAACATTTTATTTTAAATGTTTCATGCAAATGGGACAAAATTTAAGCAATTATCAACTCTTTATAAAAGATACTAGGTAGTTGCCATATTATCATCTCTTTTTCTTAAATTTCAGAAAAAGTGTGTAGTGAATAGGGTTGGGGGAATGATGTTCTCCTGTAATTAGCAAAGTCTGACAGGCCTGTAGAAGTAACATTGTTTGTTGATTCACATTTGCTAAGTGCTTCCCCTTACTGAACCTTCATTTCCTTGTTTATAAAATGAAGAGAACAGTAGTATCAATGTCAGGGGTTGTAGTAAGTCTTGGATGAGGTGATACACCCACACCGCCCAGCATGGCATCCCAGGAGAGATGCTTCCTCAGAAAATGCTCACTGCTCCCTTCATCCGTCCCCCAGTGCTCACCATGCAGGCAAGGGTTAGGATCCTCTCCCATGGAGTCACACAGACGACTGGCTAGTTGTCTGCTGGACTTCCCTGGTGACTCAGATGGTAAAGAATCCACCTGCAATGCAAGAAACCAAGATTCAGTCCCTGAGTCAGGAAGATTCCCTGGGGAAAGAACTGCTACCCACTCCAGTATTCTTGCCTGGAGAATTCCATGGACAGAGGAGCCTGGCCAGTTACAGTCCATAGTGTCACAAAGAGTTGGACATGACTGAGTGGCTAACATTTTCACTTTTCTAAATATGGCTAGAAACAGAAAAAATACCCTTAAACAAAGCCTTACCCTGACTTCTCTGAGTTCAGGGACACCATTGGTTTAAGAAAAAGCAACAAAAAATTGCTTATGGCAATAAAGCTAGAGAGACCCTCTTTATAGAAACAGTTCAGTTCAGTTCAGTTGCTCAGTCATGTCCAACTCTCTGTGACTCCATGGACCGCAGCATTCCAGGCCTCCCTGTCCATCACCAACTCCCAGAGCTTGCTCAAACTCATGTTCATTGAGTTGGTGACGCCATCCATCTCATCCTCTGTCATCCCCTTCTCCTCCTGCCTTCAATCTTTCCCAGAATCAGGATCTTTTCCAGTGAGTCAGCTCTTCACATCAGGTGGCCAAAGTACTGGAGTTTCAGCTTCAGCATCAGTCCTCCCAATGAATATTCAGGACTGATTTCCTTTAGGATGGACTTGTTGGATTGTAGTCCAAGGGACTCTCAAGAGTCTTCTCCAATACCACAGTTCAAAAACATCAGTTCTTTGGCACTCAGCTTTCTTTATAGTCCAACTCCCACATCCATACATGACTACTGGAAAACAATAGCTTTGACTAGACAGACCTCTGTCAGCAAAGTAATGTCTCTGCTTCTTAATGTTCTGTCTAGTTTAGTCATAGCTTTTCTTCCAAGGAGCAAACATCTTTTAATTTCATGGCTGCAGTCACCATGTGCAGTGATTATGGAACCCAAGAAAATAAAGTCTCTCACTGTTTCCATTGTTTCCCCATCTATTTGCCATGAACTGATGAGACCAGATACCATGATCTTCATTTTTTGAATGTTGAGTTTTAAGCCAGCCTTTTCACTCTCCTTTCACTTTCATCAAGAGGCTCTTTAGTTCTTCTTCACTTTCTGTCATAAGGGTGGTGTCATCTGCATATCTGAGGTTATTGCTATTTCTCCCAGAAATCTTGATTCCAGCTTGTGCTTCATCCAGCCCAGCATTTCGCATGATCTACTCTGCATAAAAGTTAAATAAGCAGGATGACAATATAAAGCCTTGACGTACTCCTTTCTCAATTTGGAACCAGTCCATTATTCCATGTTTCGTTCTAACTGTTGCTTCTTGACCTGCATACAGGTTTCTCATGAGGCAGGTTAAGTGGTCTGGTATTCCCATCTCTTGAAGAATTTTCCACAGTTTGTTGTGATATACATAGTCAAAAGCTTTAGCATAATCAATAAAGGAGAAGTAGATGTTTTTCTGGAATTCTCTTGCTTTTTCCATGATCCAGTGGATGTTGGCAATTTGATCTCTGATTCCTCCACCTTTTCTAAGTCCAGCTTGAATATCTGGAAGTTCTCGGTTCACGTACTATTGAAGCCTGGCGTGGAGAATTTTGAGCATTACTTTACTAGCATGTGAGATGAGTACAATTGTGCAGTAGTTTGAACATTCTTTGACATTGCCCTTGTTTGGGATTGGAATGAAAACTGACCTTTTCCAGTCCTGCAGCCACTGCTGAGTTTTCCAAATTTGCCCACATATTGTGGAAAGAGGGACTCTGGAATTTAACAATAAGCATTTTAGAAATGTTACAGTCTTCTACTCTGGAAGGGCATGAACCTAGTTCTGGAACAGACATGGATTCTTTGGTGTGGCTTGTAAAAAGATACACCCTTTCTCCTTTGAATGTAATGAGAACTCTTGATTTTTATGTAAATTAGAGAAAACCCATAGCCAGCCTTCACAGCACAAAATACCATGAAGACAAGACAGCAGATGGTAATGGGCTGGTAAGAGGGGAAGATATGGGATGAGATCTATTAAATGGAGATGATAGAGCTTGACCTCTAAGAGAGAGGGCTTCTCTGGCCTTTCTACATCTTGCCTGGGAAGCTAGGGCAGGCTTAGAAGGGAACACAATATTCCTCAGAGTCTTGATTTATCTGGGGAATCTCTGAATCTAGAAAAGATGGTCCTTAAAGAGTGAGAAGCCAGAGCCTAAACCCATTGGGCTGGGCTTGTTCCCTGCAAGGGTTACAAATAATCTCAGTCTTTTCCTCACATCAGAGCCTGCTGGAGGGGTGTGTGTGTGTGCGTGTGTGCGTGTGTGCGTGTGTGTGTGTGTGTGTGTGTGTGTGTGTGTGTGATGTACAGGGCCTCCCATCCATTCGATATCAGTTACCTATTATTACAGCAATACTGGTAATAAACAGCTCCAAAATTAGTGACTTGAAATGATAGCTGTTTTTTTAGCTCCTGAGTCTAAGGCTTGCAACTGGGACTGAGCTGAGCTTGGAGGTTCTGGTCTCAGTTGGGCAGCTATTCTTTAAAATGAAATAGCATGGTAAAAGAAGAAACCCTAGACCATCAGAAAGGAAGAAATACAGTAACCAAAACTATGCATAACAACAGAATTACCTTTACTTCCTGAGATTTCTAAATTATATTTGATGTTTGAAGCAAAAATTATAACATTGCCTGATATGCTTATTAAAATATGTAGAGGAAATATTTCAGAAAATTATGAACAGAGGAGGATAAATAGACATAAAGAGATTTAAGATTGTCTACACTTCATTCAAATGAGTAAAATGATGACAACAGTAGACTGTGATGAGTTTTATATGTATATACACAGATAGGAGCAACCATTAGGGAAAAACTACGCAAAGAGATGCACTGTTGATGAACATGACAGACAGTTCAAGTGCAATTCTAAAAAATTGTTCAAATAACTCCTATGAAAGCAAAAAAAATCATAAATGAAAAGCCCAAACAAACAAAAGAAAAATAAGATGGCAGACTTAAGCCCTGATATATCAATGCATGCGCCACGCATATGTGCTAAGTCGTGTCCGACTCTTTTGCAACCCCACGGACTGTAGCTTGCCAGGCTCCTCTGTCTGTGGGATTTTCCAGGCAAGAATACTGGAGCAGATTGATATTTCCTTCTCCAAGGTATCTTCCCAACCCAAGGATCGAACCCATGTCTCTTGTATTGGCAAGCGGATTTTTTATCACTGAGTCACCTGGAAAATAATATGTCAATGTGTGCAAAGTCACTTCAGTTGTGTCTGACTCTGTTGACCCTATGGACTGTAGCCTGTCAGGCTCCTCTGTCCAAGAGAGTCTCCAGGTAAGAATACAGGAGTGGATTGCCTTTTCTTCTCCAGGGCACCTTCCTGATCCAGAGAGCCAGCTCACATCTGTTGCATCTGCTGCACGGGCAGGTGGGTTCTTTACCACTGTGAAAGTGAAAGTGAGGTTGCTCAGTCGTGTCCGACTTTTGCAACCCCCATGGACTGTAGCCTACCAGGCTCCTCTGTCCATGGGATTTTCCAGGCAATAGTCCTGGAGTGGATTGCCATTTCCTTCTCCAGGGGGTCTTCCCAACCCAGCGATTGAACAGGGGTCTCCCACATTGTAGACAGACGCTTTACCGTCTGAGCCACCAGGGAAGTCTAGGGCCACCTGAAGTACACTGAATTTAAATGGTCTAAATATATCAGTTAAAAGACCTTGGCAGAATGGATTAAAAAGTGTAATCCAACTATATATTGTCTACAAGAAACTCACTTCAAATATAACAACATGCACAGGTTGAAAGTAAAATGATGGAAACAGTAATCAAAGGAAAGCAGACGTGGCTAGTTAATAACAATGTAGACTAGACTTGAGATAATGGGCTGGTAAGAGGGGAAGATATGGGATGAGATCTATTGAATGGAGATGATAGTTAATAACAGATAAAGTGGACTAGACTTGAAAGAGAAAAAAAGTTACAGACTTAGTGAGAGACTGTATACTGATGAGAGGGTCAATCCACAAAGAAGACGTAGTGACACTCACTGTGAATCCCCAGGCAACAGAGATGCAAACTATATGAAACAGACCTGATAAAACTGAAAGAAGAATACAAATCTGCAAATACAATTTCAGACTTCTACCCCTCTCTTTTAATATTTGATGGAACAACTTGTTAGAAAATTGGAAAAGATATACAAGAACTCAACAACGCCATCAACCAAGAGGATCTAGTCCACATTTAGAGAGTGTCCCCCAGCAGCGGAGGAACACACATTCTTTTCAACTGCCAACAGAACATAGATCAAGATAGACAGACCATTTCCTGGGTCATAAAACAAATCTTGATAGATGTAAAGAATTGAAATCATACAGTGTATGATCTATCAATAGAGCCAGCCTAGAAACCATCATTCTCTCTGTTCAAATTTATTTGCATAGTGAAATTGACAAAACCTGCTATAGTTCCCCCAGAGTTGATAATTTACACAAGTAGCATTAATGGAAGAAGAAATTTTACAAATATAAGAACTAAATCTATATATAAAGATTAGATACTTGAAAGTTTCTTTATGTAATTAGAGGTCTCAAAGTCCATCTCTCTTGGTAGTTAAGGAACATAATTACCTGGCTAAGACTAACAACTAATTTCATTTTCACCATCAGTCATTAATCCCTGCAACATAACCATAGAAAAATCTTGGACAAGAGAAGAAAGAAGCCTGATCTCTTTTCTAGACCTTTGTTCACTCAAGAGGCCAACAACATGCCAACTGATGCCCTTCTTACTGCAAAGGATATTGTCAAATAGCCTCTCCTAGGCTGTATCATAGAGCACAGGCCACTTTAAGGTATTTCAACACCTTTTTTCTATTTCCAGACTAGTCTGAAGAGATGTCATGGAGTTTATTCCATGCCTCTTCATGTGAGAGGAAAACCACTTGGTCATTTATAGCCTAAGGGGACAGAGATAGAAAGAGGAAAGTACATATTGACTATCATTTCTTTGGGGACAGAGAAAAGAGATTATTTGCTCTACTGGAAGCATTTGGAACCACTGGGACAGTTCATGCAGCCATTTACTTTAAGTTATTCAAACAACTGGGTGACTTTCAATTATTTCTAAATGAGCTTTTTCAATGAAGGGATATATAAGTTCATTTAATAGGAAATGTAATAAGAGTTGGTTGATCCAGGATCTCAATATTGTTATCTGGAGTTTAGGTACTATACAATCCTTGGCTTTGCTATTCCCATGGTTGGTTTCATGTTTTAAGGTTGTCCAGGGGATAGTGGTAGATTCGTCTGACTTCAGTTATGGAAAGAGAGAATAGTTTACTCTTAAGACCAAGGCAGAACTCCTCTGGATGATACCAGGAATCCTCTCATCACATGTCATCGACCAGAACTGGGTCACATGACTTTTCCCAAACCAATCGCAGACAAGGGGGATAACTCTTCATCCCATCAGACTCACTCCTCAAGCTGAAGGGGTTCCTCTGGGTCATAGGGGCTACATGAGGATGGGGCATCTGTAAAAGAGAGGTTCTGTGAGGAAGTAAAGGGAGATAATAGGTTCTGTGTAGGCAGCTGGGGCTCAGTAACACTGAGTATGTTTCTAAGAGCAGAAATCTCAGACTCAAACAATGAAATGATCTAGTTGTCTCAAAGAACTGAAGGAGTTCACAGATAAATCAGGCAAGGCTTCATCCAGCAAGCCAGTGATGTCATTAGGACCTGGCTTCCCCACCTCTCTGCCCTCTGACTCCACACAGTGGTCTCCTGCCAGCAAAAGGCTACAGCAGATTGAAAGTTTGAATTGCTTAGCATGTTGAGTTGGGAGAGGAGTGGAAAAAGGGAATCAATACTAATAGTTTCAGTGAAAGACTATTCCTTTTGCCAGAATCCTCAGAAAACAGCTCCTCATATCTCATTGGCTTTGATGTGGGCATGTACCCAACCTAAACCAATTACTGTGGCCCAGCAGTGGGACTGACTAGTTTAATCCCAATCATAATCTCTGTGTGCAAGCGTAAACTCACAGCAATGAAAACAAATGAAACAACCCCCCCACAAAATCCATTGGTTTAACCCAGTAAGATTTATTCTTTGCATTCATTCAATATGGATGGACAGTGACTCCCCTCCACACAGTTGTTCAGGAACCCACACTCTTTTTCTGTGCAGCTTTGCCCTGGCCATCAGTGTGGATGTGGAAAGCAGATGGACAGGGAGAGGGAGAGAGACGCTCTGGCCCCAGCTGGCATCCACAGCCATGGTGAAATGTGGCTGCATCCACGCCTGCCCTGTGGCCACTTTGTCCTAACTCAGCCAAGAGGACTAGGGGGACATATTTCTGAGGACTCTGTTGCTAAATGAGACAATAATAGGGTAGGTTTGACTTTTAAATTTTTAATCTTTCTTCGAACTAACTGTGAAACTCTTTATGTAAGTTAAATTACTGGGCCATTTTTCCTTATTTCTGAAAGAAAATAAAGCTGTGTTAACCGTGGGCGAGCTACTTACCTTCTCTCTGTGTCAGCTTCTGCATCTGTAATCACTTCATCTGAGCTCAACCCTGCTTTAAGGTTGTGTATTCATTCGCTAGAACTGCCATGACAAAATACCACCGACTACAACACAAATGTACTTTTCACACTTACGGAGGCTGGACATCTGAGGTCAAGGAGTCTAGAGGGCTGTGTCTCTTTGGCTTGGGCCATCTTCTGTCTGTGTCTTTGCTTGGTCTTTACTCTGTGCATATCTGTGGCCTGAACTCCTCTTCTTATAAGAATATCAGTCAATTGGATTAAGGCCCACCTTAATGACCTAATTTTACCTCTTTAAGGACCCTGTCTCCAAATACAGACATTCTGAAATACTGGGATATAGGATTTCAACATGCAAATTTGGCGAGGACAGGTACAATTCAGCCCATCCCAGCTTAAGATGAAGTTTAGAGAATTTAGTACATGTTAGGGCTGAAATCTATAGGTAGAGTGCAGTAGGTATATGCACTCAACATTAGCTATAAAAAGTATCTCATTTTTTTAGCAGCAGCAATAGATGTAGCAGCAATGGTATTTGAAGTAGCTAGTATTAGGTCCCTAGTAAAAATAAAGAAAATGGGCAAGGGTCCATCAGAAAGGAAAGGGGAAGATAGACTCTAAAGGGAACTGAGATGCAAGGGCATAGTGTTTGCATCACAGAATTTCCTTTTCAGTGGCTGTATAACATGTCAAAATGTAGTGGCTTCAACCAACAATATTTATTTTCTTTAAGAATTTGCAGTTTCAACAGGACCCAAAAGAGAGCTTGTCATCAGCTGGAGCAGCTCAAAATCGCTCAAGTCAATGCCGACTGTCGGCTCTGTTGAACACCTATGTAGGGCTCCTTCATGCAGCCTGAACTTCCTCTCTGCACGGTGGCTGTGTTCCAAGCATCCTGAAAGGAAGTGGAAACACAGTGACTTTTAGAACCTCGCCTCAGAAGTCACACAAGGTGGTTGTGGTTGCATTCTACTCATCAAGACAAGTCCAGGCTCAAGAGAAGGAAACATGAACTGAAGGAGGAAGGCAAGGTTCTAGAAGAGTATGCGATCCTGGAAATACTGTGTGGCCATTTGTGAAAAATATGATCCCCTGCCTTCCACACAGAGAACTGCCTTCTGGGTTGGATCCTTGTACTGTGTTACTCAGACCCCTGGAAATCGAAGCTAAAGTGATGTACATGGTAGAAAATTTTGATAAGAGTTTTATAAAAGAGAACTATGCAAGTAATGCTTTGGTGGGTTCCATAATCCCCTTTCAACTAGGCACTCATAGAAAGCAGATTGATTTTCTGATTTCTCAAATGATCTTTAAAAAAAAAAAAGACTCTAGACACAATCATGTCCCAGCCCTGCACAGGTAATTCAGAGACTTTCCTTTGTAAAATAAGGGCTAGAGATTAAGAAGATCCACAGTGCCCTTATCAGCTCTAGTAGTCTGTGAAAAACAGGAGAAAAATAGAATGAATTAAATAAAAAAAAAAAGGAAAATGTAAAAGCATTGTTCTGGGTCCATCAAAGGGAGAAGCCAAGCTGTTGCTTGCTTTATATTTGAATGCTGAGCATGGCTTTCATGATGGCAATAATAATTTATTGACAAAATGCTTTTATTGAATTGCCTTTACTGAAGAGGCCCTGCATGCTTTTTCACCACTTGCAACAATTAAAAGCAGCAGTAAACAGAGCCTTTCTATTTAGATTGAAAAGCAACAATTAAGCTTGCTCAGCTATAAATAGGAGGCCGTTTCACATCTATGGCCTCAACAGCACACATTACAGACTCCAGCCCATGATGCCCCCAATTTATTTCCACAGGACAAACCAATAAATTGTCAAACTCTGACCTGAAAACTGACAGTTTCTTAGAAAATGTAAGTAGGTAAATTATGCATAATTCTAGATAATTACTGGGATGTCCATGAGGCTAGGAAATCAGTATCTATGCTGGAGATCTAAATTTACAGGCAGCTAGCTCTTTCATTTTATTATTATCAAACCATATTTTGCCTTGGGTGGCTGTCAGCGCTGGCTCTCCTTTGCCTGGGAGGCAGAGAAGAAAATAATGGTTTTAAGAATTAGGGAAAGGAAGAATGAAAATACAAAGCTCTTTCACTAGATTCCCATTAGTTCGAGTAATTCAGGAAACAGACCAGAGCATGAACAGTCAGAGTGAAATATTTTTAATAAAAAGAAAACAAAATTGCAAGTCTCATTCATCCCATTTATAAACCGTAGCTACTGAGTTTTCAAAGAAGTGAAAGCATTTGATTCAACCTCCTCATTTTCTGCAGGAGGAAACCTGAGGCACAACAAGCCATGTGTATTGTCCAAGGTCACAGATTTGATGGTGGCAGAGCTGAAACTCCATAGCTTACTTGACTGCCATGTCAATGTTCATTGAATGGAAAAATTTGCCCTCCTTTCATTCTTCTCAGTACAAAGACCAGATTAATGAGACCGAAGTAATAAAAGGTCCAAAGGGTGCCATATTTCTTTGAGTGCAAGATGGTTTTCAAAGGCAATAGGATTTTGCCACTTGGAGTTCCTGGGACTCCTGCCTTTGTATCCCCCATCTAGGCCAAGAGTTGCCAATTTCCTAAAGCCCCAAAGGAGTGATTTTCCAAAAACTGACTTGGGGGATCACACCTCTCTGAGACTCAAGAGTCTTGGTTTTCTGTTTGCATGTGCCCTGTGTCTCCCACTGCCTTACCAACTATCTATGGCGTCCCTTGGATCAGACTAGATATTCTGTGTTGCCCCTCACCTTCTCTACCCAGCTCTGTGCCTCAGGGGACTGACATTTATGGACTCCTCAATGGTACCCTAATTCTTCAGCTACAATTGAACTTGGCTAATTGGTAGAGGGTGAGGTGGGAGGAGGGGACACAAACAGGAGACAAGATAGCAAGAAGCCAATATTTTTATTTCCCCATCTCACTTCCTGCAGAGTGAACCCTCCCAGATTAGCCAAACCCCAGGTAAAGCCCAGATACATGAATGTGAGTACATGACTATTGTAAACCACTCACTTTTCAGGGGTACTGTATTATGCAGCTGTAACTGACTGAATATGACATCTAAAAGAAGAATTTAAACAATACGACCATTCCAAACACTGAGATACACATTTCTGAAAGCCAGAAATGGAAATGAACACAGAACACAGAAGAGTAACTGGGATTGTGTTTGCAGACTCACTGAACTCCAGATCCAGAAGCCAGTGGAGAAATCTGAGTTCCTGTGGGGTAACGAGATAAAAAGTGTCCCAAAAGAAGTAAGATCATCTTCAAACTCACTGAAGTCAGAAGCAAGCTTAAAGTTTCTTTACACATTAAAGGATGCTAAAATAAGCTCTTAAAACCACTGTCTGAGATACCATTTATAGAAAGCAGTGTAGCAGGGAAGCTGTAACATAGGAAGTCTTTCATCCTGGACTTGGGCTTAACAATCTGCTAACTTGGTTGATGAATATGTAATGACTCCAATGTCAATGTAGTTTGCATGCCCTGAACTACCAATACAAGACCCAGCTTTGTAGCTTTTCTCCTAACAATTAATCATTTATTTTCTTTTGTACTGGGTCTTCTTTGCTGCATGTGGGTTTTCTCTAGTTGCACTGAGCAAGGCCTACTCTCTATCTTGGGCTTTCTCATTGTGGTGGTTTCTCTTGTTGCAAAGCACAGGCCCTAAGGCACCAGCTCAGTAGCTGTGGTGCATGGGGGCCTAGTTACCCCAAGGCCTGTGGGACCTTCCTGGACCAGAGATCAAACCCATGTCTGCTGCACTGGCAGGTGGATTCTTATCCACTGGACCACCAGGAAAAGTCCAAGACCTGGTTTTAGACTGACTGTTCTTGGAAAGCAGTGGAAGAAATCGAATATAAATATGCAGGACTATGAAACAAGGAATGGGAGAGAAAGAAAGTGAGTGAGCTCTCTGTCTCCGTTCAATAATAAAATTACAAAACATATGAGAAAATAATGCTAAGAAAGACAGCAACACAATCAACAGAGAAGAAGAATCCACTCTAGATGAAATGGAAATAATTGGAAAGATTATTACACATAGATCTTCACTGAAATAACTACTAAACTACCAGCTACTGTAGTTTAGGCAGAAGAAGGAAACATCTCGAGAAATAGATGGTGTGAAGTACAGAAACAGTATAAAATTTAGAAAAATATGTTGATAAATTTACCATCTACTCATTTAAAAAAAGAATGGTATTGTCCACGTAACCAGATATACTTTAAAAAGATACCAAGGAAATATAGAAAGGGTGTTCAGTGAGTAATTTTGTTGTTATTGTTGTTGTTCAGTCGCTAAGTTCAACTCTTTTCAGCTCCGTGGACTGCAGCATGCCAGGCTTCCCTGTCTTTCACTATGTGCCAGAGTATCCTCAAAACTCAAGTCCACTGAGTTAGCAATGCCATCCAACCATCTCATCCTCTGTCGTCCCCTTCTTCTCCTGCCCTCAATCTTTTGCAGCATCAGGATCTTTTCCAATGAGTCAGGAATTGATGAGAAGTCAGACCACTTCTCATCAAGTGGTCAATGTTTTGGAGCTTCAGCTTCAGCCTCAGTCCTTCCAATGAATATTAAGGGTTGATTTCCTTTAGGATTGATTGGTTTGACCTCCTTTTAGTCCAAGGGACTCCCAAAAGTCTTCTCCAGCACCACAATTTGAAAGCATCATTTATTTGGTGCTCAGCCTGCTTTATGATCCATCTTTCACATCCCTACATGACAACTGGAAAAACCACAGTTTTGAACTATAAGACCTTTGTCAGCAAAATAATATCTGTGCTTTTTAATGTGCTGTCTTGATTTGCTATAGCTTTTCTTCCAAGGAGTAAGCACCTCTGAATTTCAGGACTGCAGCCATTGTCCACAGTGATTTTTGGAGCCCAAGAAAATAAAATCTGTCACTGTTTCCACTTTTTCCCCTTCTATTTGCCATGAAGTGATGGGACTAGATGTCATGATCTTAGTTTTTAATGTTGAGTTGCAAGCCAATAAGTAATTAAAGCATATTAAAATTTTGAATTATGTGGGAGGAGAGTACTGAATAACTTAAATTTGTTACAAAATTTTACACTTAAGTAAATATGTGAAAAATTTGAAACTATCAAATAGAAAAAAGGAAAAGTGGGAAGAGAGGCAAATAAAGAGCATGTTAAACCTAAAACATAAAATTAGAGCATATAGCTAAGTGTAATAGAGCAGTAGTCAAAATAAATATAAAGAAATTCAAGGAATCTATAGAAACAAGATTATCAAAACAGATTTTTAAAAACCATCTGTGGTTTACAATACACAACTAAACATAATTGTCTAGAAATGATGAAAATAGAAAAACACAAAAGGCAATTACTAACTAAAAGAAACATGATATAGCAATATTAATGTCAGATATAATTTAATTCAAGCCAAAAGCATAAGAAAAGACATTGCATAGTGATAAAAAGAACAGTCTCATATCTGAGTGGCTAACAAATACTGTGCCTTAAACCTAAAGAAAAAGTACTATCAAAATCACATGCCAAAATGAAAAACCTACCATCCTACTTGATGTTTTAAAACACATATATATAAAAAACCTGTGGAGCCAACAGAAAATATCAATGTATATTAAAAAGCTCAAAAGTAATAAACTTACTTACAGATGTAGAAACTGAGTCCCTGGAAAGCTAAGTGACCCACTCAAGGTCACAAAACTTGTATGAGTCTGAGCATGAATTAAAACTTAGACTTTCTAAGGCTAACTCCTATGCCCTCCAAATTTTGTAACACTAAAAATAATAAAATAAACTGTATATTTGCAGAAACTAGCCTTTTCCAGTCCCTTAAAATAATCATAAATGTGTAGCCTCTCCAGTGGTGCTCCACTCAGATTCCCTTGGGTCACTTTGATCTTTTCAATTGCCTTTCCTTGTCTTCTAAGTGTTTTGATCCCATCCTTCATCTCCGGGATGCTCTGTGGAGAACCCCCCTGGGGCTATCAGCTTGAGAGATAGAAGCTCCTTGGCTTATATATTCTCAAAAGTAGTCCCTGGCCAATGGGTTGGGAAGAGGACATCCCAGCTCTTTGTCTTGAAGTTAGGCCAAGATTTGAGGTGTAATTGACATTACCAACCACTCCTGAGGGTTAAGACTAAAGCGTCGACTTGACTTGGCTTCTTTCCTCCTCTGTCCTGCTTTCCACACCCAGTTTTTTCCAGGAGAACTTCCTCAGTAAATCAAGTCACATGTGAATTCTCATTTCAAGATCTGCTTCTTGGAACCCTCTGCTAAAATGAGGACCATGCAACCCTGTACAGAAGTACAGGGAAAGAACCTCTGAGTGGCTCAGAGTTCCTGATGCTCCTGTCTTTGGGAATTTCCAGTTGGATTTATGCACTGGGAATCTGGCATTGTGAATGTAGTTTTTGTCAAGCCAGAGAAAAATTCTCTTGAAGTTTCAGACTTGAGGTCAATAACTATTGATTGGCCAACTTTCTGACCCCAACAGTTCCTCCTGGGTCCAATTCTAGGTGAAAGTGAAAGTGAAGTCATTCAGTCGTGTCTGACTCTTTGTGACCCTATGGACTGTAGCCCATCAGGCTCCTCCATCCATGGGATTTTCCAGGCGAGAGTGCTGGAGTAGATTGCCATTTCCTTCTCCAATTCTAGATGAGTGATAGTCAAATCTGGAAGATTCTTGGCTTACAGCTATCTCTCCCTCCCCCTCCCACTTTTAAGACTGGCTCTGAAGATACAAAAATGGCACCTCAGGGCTCTGGGTCTTAAAGATAAGGGCCACAGGTAACCATATGAATACCCTCATGGCCTTTTGGGTGGGTGTGGCCATTACTTCAACCCCCATTTTTACCCCATAGCTTTGCTTTTCTTTGCTTTCCAAATCTGGATCTACAGGTGGGTTTACATAGAAATCCAGGTCTATCCCACAGCAGACAGAAAGTCCATTACTCACTGTGTGGCTTAGAGTAATATTTATATAATAAAATAGTTACCATTTTAATGCATGATGTATGCCATTTTACAAATGAAGAAATTGAGATTTAGTAAAGAAAATTAACTTGCCCAGGTTCACAAGGCTACTACGTAGCTGGGTCTTACTACCAACAAATGAAGGATCTGGTGAGCCAGCTGTGAGCCCTGAACCTCCAGGGATGTGACACATCATAGGATTTCCTACCCTGGCTTTTCGAACCTCCAGGGATCTGACACATAGGATTTCCTACCCTGGCTTTTCTGACCCATGCTAGAGCACTGGGATTGTCTGTGGTTTTCTTGCTGAGTGTGCCAGTTGCTTCTCCAGGTTATGGCCCTGACATCCATCCTCTGCTGACTCGTTTCTCCCAGGAGCTGACACTTGCTTCTCAAGTGTGTCTTCACTTTCTGCCTGCCACCCCTATGTATACACAGAGCAGGAGGCTGTTGCCTAGTACACTTCTCTGGGGACTCCCCGCTGCAAAGCCCTGCTCACTTCCTGCCAGGCTTGGCTCTGGCAGCTGGGGACCTAAAACCCTCAGTGTTTCTTAGGTCAGATCCCCGGAAACAGAGCCCAGGACAGGGAAAATCAGGGGCCCACGGAGTAATGAGGAAGGAGTTTAGGAGAAGACTTTAAGGGAGGAAAGCAGACAGGACAGAGGAAGAAGGCAAGCAAAGAGAGGTGCTCAGACAAAATAGAAACTTGGCCTGATCCATGAAAGGCTCTGGAGACACAGTCATCTTCTCCTTAAGGCAAAGGGACTGGACTTTTGTACTCCTGCATCAATCAGTCATTTCTGTGGTCTTCACCTTTGGAGGGGTATAAAGGTATAATTTCCTAGGCATCAGTTGGTAACAATTCTTAGGGTAGGGGGCCTCCGTGATCCTTTAGCAGCCAATGCTCCCAGCAGCTGGGAGCTGGGGGCCCTGCCATGCACCAGCATCTACTCCAAGTAGGGCTCTGAACCAAGAGGCCTCCATAGTTAGATCCTTTCTCTCATTCCAGCTCACGGCTCCTGGACTCCTGCTCCCCACCAGCCTGTGTGTCTGGGATTCCCGTGCCAGCTGCTCATCTACAGCTTACCTGATTTTAGTACAGAGTCAACTGCATTGGCGCCCGACACTTTATTAGTGTTCTAAATCTTTGTTTACAGTTACCAAGACTCCCCAGGTGGCAGCCAAAAAAGTCAACAAGGAAATAAAACTCCACCAGCTGGCATATTAGTTGGAGATCAAACCACCACACAAGTAACAGCTGGTATGTGCCCACAAGCCTCAGGGCACTGCTGGCTCTGAGGCTCATCTGGAGTAACGTGTTTTGACCCCCCATTCTGGGTCTGCCCATTTATCCTCCCATCTTCCAGTTCTTTTGCACCATGTGGAAGCTGAGCTGGTGACGAGTTTTGAAGCTGTTCCCTGCCTTTGACAGCCCAGAGCCGTTCATCGGATCCAGCTGCTTGCTGCTATGTACATCCATCTCTTGGCAAAATCTGTGCCGTTACATGCCATTGTTTTCTTAGTCTAAAACTCACATCTTCTGATGCTAAATCCTATGTGTTTCCTGGTGTATGAAATTAGCACTTTAATGTAGCCCTGCAAAAATTCTCCATCTCTTCTTATCTGGGACTAAAGATATCAGAGTGGGTGAAAAGATGTCATTCAGAGGGGCCAAGAGAAATATGCTGAACACTGCTGCTATTGCTTCACGCTTCCTGGTTTCATGCCCTGGACCACAGGTAGGTGACTCTTGGGCTGTGACACCACAAGGGTGGCAGCAGGCTTGGGCTTTAGAGTCTGTGCCTGAATTCTGGTTCCAAAAGAGTCAGAGCTGAGGACTTCTCTGGTGGCTCAGTGGTTAAGAATTCACTTGCCAAGGCAGGAGACATGGGTTCCATCCCTGGTCCGGGAGCTAGAATCTCACATGCCTCAGGGCAACTAGATGCCTGTACCACAACTTCTGAGCCCCGGCACCCTAGAGCCGCATGCTGCAAACACTGATGCCCATGCACCCTAGAGCCCCTGCCCCGCAACACGAGAAGCCCCTGCAGTGAGAAGCCCAGGCACCGCAGCTAGAGAGTAGCCCCGGCTCGCGGCAGCCAGAGAAAGCTGGCACTCAGCACCAGAGGGCCCTTGTGCTACAGCCATAAATAAATATATATATGTGTGTATATTTTTAAAAAGAAAGAACTGTGTGATTTGGGGCAATAAATAAATAAATATTAAAAAAGAAAGTCAGCTGGGTGACTTAGGATAAGTGACTTAAAATCTTCATGCATCACATTTCTCCATAAAATAATAGCACCTATTACATAATGGCTATGAGGATGACATTTGAAAATACATGTTAAACACTCAGCCTTGAGGTTGTATCTAGATATAGCAGGGTCTGGAAGTCAGTATAAATACACTCTCCCACAAATTAAAAAAAAAAAAGCATTTTACATTTGCAATTTTTATGAAAGCATTGACCTTATGGATAGATGCGAAGGCATTTTCAAGGCCTTGGGAAGGGTCCATGCATGTGAGAAGCCCCAAGCTTAAAATGTATTAGCTTAACATTAAATCTGTTTTTCTTAACAGTCACTGTTCACTAAATGTTAGCTCTCAGGGATCTGGTATGGGAAAGAGAGGCCTTTGCTTCTTAGTCATGTGTTCCTAATTAAACCCCTTGCCTCTTGGGAGTGAATCACTCAATGAACTGGCGATGTGGGGTTTGTTTAGGAGAATTTCTGGGTGGGGACAGTACCTTGGGAAAGGGATATGACCAACATATTACTTAGGGTTAGTAATGTTAGCTGCTACAACAAGCAACCCCTACAATTTCAGTAGCCCCAAAATACAAAAAATACTAATTCATAAAGTCCACTGAATTCTGCTGGTTGGTGAGGCCCAGACTCCATCTGATGACTCCTCATCTTAGTTCTTAGAATCCTCTCCATTTAGCTGATAGATGGGGGCAGGAAATGGGAGATAGCTCATGGGAAATCTTCATGGGCAACATTCTATTGGAAGGAACTCAGACACATGGCCACAAGTAACTGCAGAGGAATCTGGGAAATGTGGTCTAGCTGTGCACCCAGGAAGAGAGGGAAGCGGACTTGGTGAACGAGTTCAGTCTCCACCAAACCAACTTTCCTCTAAGTTTGACTAAGCACAACAAGGCGAGGCTGAAATAAATTTTAATAGAGTCTAACAACAGGCAGAGCATTATCTCCAGACTGAAAATACAAGAACATGAGAAACACAGGAGATAAAGGAATCAGGAGAGGCAGGCCTATGGCTTCAAAGGTTAGTATGTCATTTGTTGATCTCCTACAGATGTTATTGGAAGACTTAGTCTATGAGAAGTTCAAGGGGGACCCTCTCTACTTCCAGGATGTCCAAGGATGACAGAGGTCTGCTAAAGTACTGAAGAAGACCCAGGGCCAGACCATGTACCAGCCAGAGATAAGAGCAAAGAGTGAGGGGTAGTCCCACTCCTGAGAGGAAGAAAGAAATCCATGCTCAAAGAAAAGTCCAGGTTTGGTGAATAGACCTGAATATCAGAGAAGTAGAAGACATTATATGTTTATGAAAAGATGGCAGAAACCACATTGGAAATAGAGAATCAGCTCTGTCATTTGGGCATAGCATGCAAAAGAGAAGCGAGCTCTGAAAGCATTCCATACACATGGAGAGCACCAAACAAGGCTTGCTATGGATTCACGGTCTACATCATCCGAGTCTATTCCGCAATTCCTCCAGCAGAATCACAAAGCCCTGCAGTGACCTCAGGAGCCATGGGTGAGAAGCTGTCAGCCTCACAGTGCAAGTAATGATATTAGTTAAATAATATTGGAATTTTTGCTTATCATGGAGGTACTGGAGGTACCACTGACATGTGGATTTTTTCTCATCTACCTACTGCAGAATAGGAAGCATTGGATGGATTTTCTCCTTCTTCTTTTTAAAAATATAGCTCTGTTCTGACATGCTGTGGTTAAAGCTTATAAAGAGTCCAGTCTTCCATTGTATTTCCAGGCAGCTTAAGCCAAGAAGGAAGCAACTGCTTTCTATCTTTACCCCAGAGAATAGGTCACCCTACCTTCAGTTCTGAAAGCCAGTGGACTCCAAAGTTGAACTTATCAGAGCCTTCCTGTCTCAGGGCCTCCAGATTTCTTCTCAGCAGCTACTGGACCTCATTAGTCAGCTCTATTTTACCCATATCTCAAGGCTCAGCCTTTACCTATGTAGGAAGAATTTACCCAGCTTTCACAGTATCCATTTTTCCTCAATGCCCTGGCTCTGAGCTGTACATAATCCTGTTTAAATAGCTAGATCATTTCTTTCCAAATAGAAATTCTTTACACATTTCATTCTGCTGTCAGATGACTCAACACCAACTGGGGATGTGCTCAGTTGTACCACCTGCGCCTCGTGTCCTTCTGTTTTAGCCTGATCCACTGATCTTTGCTTAGTCACATGCTGTCTTCTCTCCCTGGGACCATTTTCCCATAGATCCTTGCATGCCTTATTCCTGTTTATTGGTCAGGCCCAGCTTAAATTCAGCTCCTCAAAAGCCCTCCTGTGGGTATCTAAAACATGACCTACCTCTGTAATTCTCTTCCATCTTATTCTGCAATTGTAGAACTTATTTTTTGCATTCATTACTATCTGTTTCCACAACCAGAACACAAAATTCACAAGGAGAGTCACTCTGTCTTATTTGCCATGATAACCTCAAACCTTCTGGGAACTTAATAAATACTCATTGATTAAAAGAGTCCATTGATTATTTTCTAGCTACAGCTTCATGTTTTATTTTTCCCTTCAGCATTAGCCCCAAGTTAATAAATCCAGCTCTGGTCCCCAGAACAAAATTTTACATTGATTGGAAACACTTGGAACAAATACTTGTGATTTTCTATCCTGGAGAAATTTAACCAATAGTTCACCTTCCCAGAAACTGTTTGTTATTATACCAGTTACATCTGGGATTCTCCATACTTTTCCTAGAAAATGTGTATAGGACTTGTAGAAAATGAGGAATATCATTCAGCTACAAAACTCCGAAAACTCTCTTCTGGCTTCCCTCTTGACTTTACAGTAGATACAAATAATTTATAGAACTCTCCTCCCATGGCTGCTCTTCCAGAAAGAGGTGGTACTAAACTGTAATTTCCATACATCAAAATTACTACTGGCTTGTTTATTTCTGTAAAACAAGTACCTAAAACAGCTCTTAGCATGTGGTTTGTGCTTAGTAAATGCAAACTGAATGACTTTCGAATAAACCAGTGACCAGAATTATAAATGTTTCCCAGTTAACTAGACAGAGTCTTGGCCCTTGAGAAGAAAGGAGTTAGCCACTGTATTCTGGGGTTGTTAATAGTTCTGCCAGAGTCAATAGGAAGAGAATGGATTTTGCAGACCTGAATGTTAGCACATTAAGGAATACAAGGCTGGAGATCATCTTTGCTTTGGTTTAATAATTTTATCTAGACTTCTTTTTCAATAGAACTGAGCTCCCAGTAACAGTTCAATATTATAATGAGAAGTTTTGTTCTTCCATTAGTTTGAAGACATTTGAAGACGAACTAAAAAGCCTCTTGATGAAAGTGAAAGAGGACAGTGAAAAAGCTGGCTTAAAGCTCAACATTCAGAAAATGAAGATCATGGCATCTGGTCCCATCACTTCATGGGGAATAGATGGGGAAACAGTGGAAACAATGCCAGACTTTATTTTGAGGGGCTCCAAAATCACTGCAGATGGTGACTGCAGCCAGGAAATTAAAAGAGGCTTACTCCTTGGAAGGAAAGTTATGACCAACCTAGACAGCATCTTCAAAAGCAGAGACACTACTTGCCAACAAAGGTCCATCTAGTCAAGGCTATGGTTTTTCCTGTGGTCATGTATGGATGTGAGAGTTGGCCTGTGAAGAAGGCTGAGCGCCAAAGAATTGGTGCTTTTGAATTCTGGTGTTGGAGAAGACTCTTGAGAGTCCCTTGGACTGCAAGGAGATCCAACCAGTCCATTCTAAAGATCAGTCCTGGGTGTTCTTTGGAAGGAATGATGCGAAAGTTGAAACTCCTGTTCTTTGGCCACCTGATGTGAAGAGCTGACTCATTGGAAAAGACTCAGATGCTGGGAGGGACTGGGGGCAGGAGGAGAAGGGGACGACAGAGGATGAGATGGCTGGATGGCATGATGGACTCGATGGATGTGAGTCTGAGTGAACTCCAGGAGTTGGTGATGGACAGGGAGGCCTGGCGTGCTGCAATTCATGGGGTCGCAAAGAGTCGGACATGACTGAGTGACTGAACTGAACTGAACTGAACTGAAGGTCCGAAAGAGGTTAGGACTGACCTGGCATCAGAAATTAAAAAGAAGACATCATTTGCATGTTTTGACAATATCTTCACACTTTCACCTGTGCAGTCTTGTCTTAAGCACTCTTGCAAATATCTGAAAATCAGTATTCCATAATCCAGTCTGAAATGGTGTCCTCTGGAGAGTCATGTAAATGCATTCTGATCCCCCTTTTCCCCTGCATTCTGATTTTGCTTACATGCTTGGTAATCACCCCCAAGGATGGGGAGGCCACAGAAAGGGTGTTGAGCATTGATTCAGTCAGATGGTTGTGTTCAGTTCTGTTCAGTTGCTCAGTCATGCCTGACTCTTTGTGACCCCTGGACTGCAGCATGCCAGATTTCCCTGTCCATCATCAACTCCTCCCAGAGCTTATTCAAACTCATGCCCATACAAATAATGGAACTGAAACGCAGAGAAGATAAGTAACATTTCTCAGATCACACAACAGTAGCAGTGAGCCTGGGACTGAATACAGATTGCTCTCTTAGCTGTGCATTGGCACTGCCTCTGACAAGGTAAAGTGACTTTTGAACAACCCCTGGGTTCCAGCCCTTTATCTCTTCACAGTGCCTTCATTCTTAAAGCAGGCATCCCAGAAGGCCCCTGTTAAAATATTTGGGAAAAATTCCAACACTGGATTTGCCTCCATCATCTGCTCACATTCCGGCAACAAAGTACCTCCCTTACCCATGTCAACTTGGTTCTGACGTTTTTCCCAAGAGGTGAGAAAATGAAGAGATCAAAGATGAAGTTTTAACTTTAAGTTGTCAGCTTGATTCTGCTGCCAAAAATTCTCATGCTTAAAAATATGGCACAATACTTTTTGCTTCGATTTTAAAAAATTAAATGGTAGCTGATGTTCAGTTCTGTCTTCACTCAGGTCAAAGAAGATTCAGCTTCAGTGTGTGTGAAGGGTCTTCCCACCCACCTCCCAGAAAGGTCAAGGAGGTGGTGTGCAGCACAGAATTTGAGCAGCTCCCTCCCTGCTGCTTGGACCTTGTAGGCTTCTTGTTCAGAAGCAAATAGACTGTGCTGGAAAACTGGCTCTGACAGTTGTCTGTTATTCTTGGGTGTGGGGCCCTTGGCAAGACTGGTTCCCCAGAGCATGGTGCCCAGGTACCCTCATGGGCCTCACATGCATTTAATTCTACAGAGATGCCAGGGTGCCAGACTGGAAGCCACCATCGCTTTCTTTGTCTCCAGGAGTCGTTGCCCCTCTTTATGCTGTTTCACTTTTCCTTTAGTGAAGAACATAGCACCCGACAGCGCGCACTCTGCTCTTTGCAGCACTTTTCACATTGCGTAGGTTTCAAACTAAATTAAAATGCGCCTTTAAAATAATTGTAGGGCTTTTAACCATTTGGGCATCATTTATTTTACTATTCCCTTAAATACCTTTTGAAAAATTTCTTAAGTCCAGTCAATTTAGGGGTTAGTTAGTGGGTATTTTAATTGACCATTCATTTTCAAATAAGCGTGGAGTAAATTATAACCCTCTTCAACAGCTCAACAACAATTTAAGGAGAACGAGACCCTGATTGAAACCATTAGAAATTTAGAAAGCAAACATGGATGTGGTCGGATGTGGTCAAAGAAAACAGCCCAGGAATTTTAAAATCCTGTCTTATTTTGCTTTTAAGAAAAATGTTAAAACCACAAAATTAGAAGAGATATTTCCCTGCCCCCCCCCAATTGAAGCCATTTAATAAACATGCTATTATTAGAGCTGGCATTGAGAAATATTGATAAATAAAATTTTATCTTTTGAAAATAAAAATGATAATTCTCACCTAGCCTGTAGGTTTGAAGCTGGGAAAGAAAACATTTAAATATCCTGTCATCTATTACATATGTTTATCAACCCATGTAATCAGATTCCGGATCAGATGGACCATCTGCAGACTCTCTAGCCCCATTTTGTTTATTCTCTTTTGGATTTGTGGACTTTACTGAATTTTATAGTATGTGAATAATATCCTAATATGGCAGAAAGTGAAAAGGAACTAAAAAGCCTCTTGATGAAAGTGAAAGAGGAAAGCGAAAAAAGTTGGCTTAAAGCTCAACATTCAGAAAACCAAGATCGTGGCATCTGGTCCCATCACTTCATGGGAAATAGATGGGGAAACAGTGGAAACAGGGTCAGACTTTATTTTGGGGGGCTCCAAAATCACTGCAGATGGTGACTGCAGCCATGAAATTAAAAGACGCTTACTCCTTGGAAGGAAAGTTATGGCCAAACTAGGTAGCATATTCAAAAGCAGAGACATTACTTTGCTGACTAAGGTCCGTCTAGTCAAGGCTATGGTTTTTCCAGTGGTCATGTATGGATGTGAGAGTTGGACTGTGAAGAAGGCTGAGCACCAAAGAATTGGTGCTTTTGAACTGTGGTGCTGGAGAAGACTCTTGAGAGTCCCTTGGACTGCAAGGAGATCCAACCAGTCCTTTCTGAAGGAGATCAACCCTGGGATTTCTTTGGAAGGAATGATGCTAAAGCTGAAACTCCAGTACTCTGGCCACCTCATGCGGAGAGTTGACTCATTGGAAAAGACTCTGATGCTGGGAGGGATTGGGGGCAAGAGGAGAAGGGGATGACAAAGGATGGCATCACAGACTCGACGGACGTGAGTCTGAGTGAACTCTAGGAGATGATGATGGACAGGGAGGCCTGGCGTGCTGCAATTCATGGAGTCGCAAAGAGTCGGACACGACTGAGGGACTGAACTGAACTGAACTGAAAGCTGTTCCAAAAACTATATATATTTATATATATATGTAGTTAGATATCATATATAATACATTGTAATCAATATAGTGTGCATTATATATCTCATACATATTCAGTTCAGTTCAGTTGCTCAGTCGAATCTGACTCTTTGTGACCTCATGGACTGCAGCTCGCCAGGCTTCCCTTCCTATTCTATGTCTGGTTCTAACTGTTGCTTCTTGACCTGCACACAGATTTCTCAAGAGGTAGGTAAGGTATTCTGGAATTCCCATCTCTTGAAGAATTTTCCATAGTTTGTTGTGATTTATACAGTCAAAGGCATTGGTGTAATAATAAAGTAGAAGTAGATGTTTTATAGGTTATATATTATTAATTTTATGTTATATGCTCTATATTTATATCATATAAGATTATAATATATAATTGGGTGTGTTATACAGCTGACCTTTGAACAATCCAGGATTAAGGGCAATGACCTTCTGTGCAGTTGAGAATCCAAGTATAACTTCTAGTCAGCCCTTCATATACGCAGTTCCTCTGTATCCATGAATTCAACCCACCTCGGATCCTGTGATACTGTAGTACTAGTCAGTGAAAAAAATCCCAGTTGAAGTGGACTCATGCAGTTAAAACCCATGTTGCTCAAGGGTCGCTTGTAATTGTTAATGAGCCCTTTATCTTTCCTGGTCTGGTTTCAAAGCCAAAGACATCTAAATTCTTTTGCCCTCCACAAAACTTCCTCCTTTCATAAATATACCACCCCAACTTTCTCCACAGGCCTGACAATAAAAAAATAATCAAAACAAAAATCCTTTCTCTGAGTCCATCCCTGTTTCAGGGGCTCTTCATTTGCTTCATTTTGTTCGGTACATCATGAGGTCAAGAGTCCTGAAGTCAGCCTGCTGAGCCCTCATCCTGGCTGTACCACTTTAACAGCTGTGATTTAGTTCAAGTCAGCTCCTTCTTTTGCCCAGATCACCCATCTGGAAAATGGAGGAGCAATTGAATTCATCACCTAAGGTCATCAGGAGGACTGAATGACTTCTAAAAATTCAGGGTTTAGTCATTAAAACAGTGACTTAGAGGGGGAAAAAAACCCAGTGACTTAAGCTCAATAAATGATAGTAGTAGTAATATTATAGTAATCTTCTTATGTGGATTCTCAAAAACATTTTACATTTTAAACTGATAAGGCCTTATAATTGGTGCAGAGTCAGCCTCATTCCTATTTGGAGAAACAAGAGAGCATGACACACAGAGGCTCCACGGTCACTACCTGGGGACAGGGCCTGGCAATCCACATTTGGAGTATCCCTTTGCTGTAAATGACCTTTATTTGGGCTTCCCTGGTAGCTCAGCTGGTAAAGAATCCACCTGCAATGCAGGAGACCGTGGTTCAATTCCTGGGTTGGGAAGATCCCCTGGAGAAGGGATAGGCTACCCACTCCAGTGTTCACAGGTTTCCCTGGTGGCTCAGAAGGGAAAGAATCCACCTGCAATGCAGAGCCCAGGTTTGATCCCTGGGTTGGAAAGATCCCCTGGAGAAGGAAATGGTAACCCACTCCAGTATTCTTGCTTAGGAAATCCTTTGGACAGAGGAGCCTGGTGGGCCCCAGTCCATGGGTCACAAAGAGCTGGACATGACTGAGAAAATAACAAACCTTTATTCGCTTTTCCTAGCTAATCTCTAGATTAATTGCAAGTTTAGGGGAGGGCCTTGATGTTTTCCCCATGAATTTTCTGTGTTTAAAGGGAAGATTTTTATCACTGAATAATCTGCCATGAGCATTAGTCAAGGGGAGTGACTCAGGGCATCTTCTCAGAGGTGGCCAGCTATAAATCAGCTTACACAGAAAATTAATCTCTTCTGTCTCCTTCAGGAAGTTAGCAATTATTAGTAATCAGGAAGAGAGAGAGTCTTCCAGAGAGGCATGTGTGACAATGTCACCTTGAGTTTCAACCAGACTCACTGATATTGCGGAAAAGTTGTTCCCTCAAGAAAGTTTTTAGGGAGGAAGTGCTCTCAGCAGGCAGATGCAACTAACGGAAGTCCATCATGCCTGAAACTCACTGCAAATGAGAGTTGACTCCCAAGAAATATCCTGGTGCCTTCCGAGGAGGATAAGATTTCAGCTATTTTTGACTCAACATGGGATTGTTTCTACCCACTGCTGAGCACCTACGATATCTTGAAAATGTTTACCCAACCATTCTGAGAGTTTGACTATTTGGCACCCCACAGCTGAGTACAAATGACAACCAGTGTGAATGGCCACAGAACTAGGGAATCAGACAATGGGCATGAAGGGTCACCTACACCAAGCCTTCACTTGAGGCAGGGCTATACCAAAACCAAAACAGACAGATTTCTCTACTTCTTTCTGTTCATCTCTATATGTGGGCTCTTAAATTGCAGTTCTCAGACCAGCAGCATCGACCTCACCTGAGTACCTATTAAAAAGGACATTTTTAGGCCTTTCCCCAGATTTACTAAATCAGAATCTCTGGGGTTGGGACTCAGAATTCTGTATCTCAGCACACCTTCCAGATAACTCTAAAGTCTGGGAATTACTGCTAAAGTCTGAGAATTACTGCTCTAACTAAAAATTGCTGATATGTGTCTCCCATTCCTAGAAATTCTGATTTTATTTGGTCTGGAGAGCAGCTGTGTCCAGGGTCTTTAAAAGGTCTCCAAGTGATTTTCATTGTACAGTCAAACTAGAGGCATAAGAAAATTCCACTGTTCCCTGTACCAAGCAGAGCACCCACATTTGTGAGGGTACAGCCCCAAAAAGACTCAAAGGCAGTGTAAGGCCATACTGTTTTGAGTGACTTTTCTTCTCAGGGTCTATCTACACCTTTCTTGAAGCATCCATCTTTTTCTTCACCTTGTTGTTGTTGTTGTTCAACTGCTAAGTTGTGTTGGATGTTTTGCAACCCTGTGAACTGTAGCATGCCAGGCTCCTCTGTCCCTCATTATCTCCTAGTTTGCTCAAATTCATATCCATTGAGTTGGTGATGCTATCTAACCATCTCATCCTCTGCCGCCACCTTCCCCTTTACCTTCAGTCTTTCCCAGCATTAGGATCTTTCCCAGTGAGTCAGCTTTTCACATCAGGTGGCCAAAGTATTGGAGCTTCAGCTTCAGCATCAGTCCTTCCATGAACATTCAGGGTGGATTTCCTTTAGGATTGACTGGTTTTGTCTCCATGCAGTCCAAGGGACTCGGAGGAATCTTCTCCAGCACCAGTTTGAAAGCATCAGTTCTTTGGTGCTCAGACTCCTTTATGGTCTGACTCTCACATCTGTATACAACTACTAGAAAAACCATAGCTTTGACTATACAGATGCTATATGTTCACCAGGGCTCACTCTATAAACCTCTCAGCTGGCATGTGGCCCAGCCGGCCAAAGTTGGGTGTGATAAACCAGGGATTGAGGCCAAAGTTCCAAAGCTCTAAGAAAAGAAGTATCTCTGGCCAGAACATTAAGGACTTCATTTCAGTTCAGTTCAGTTCAGTCGCTCAGTCGTGTCTGACTCTTTGCGACCCCATGTATCGCAGCACGCCAGGCCTCCCTGTCCAACACCAACTCCCAGAGTTCACTCAGACTAACGTCCATTGAGTCAGTGATGCCATCCAGCCATCTCACCCTCTGTCACCCCTTCTCCTCCTGCCCCCAATCCCTCCCAGCATCAGAGTCTTTTCCAGTGAGTTAACTCTTCGCATGAGGTGGCCAAAGTACTGGAGTTTCAGCTTTAACATCTTTCCTTCCAAAGAAATCCTTCATTAGAATGTACTGGTTGGATCTCTTTGCAGTCCAAGGGACTCTCAAGAGTCTTCTCCAGCACCACAGTTGAAAAGCATCAATTCTGCTGCGTTCAGCCTTCTTCACAGTCCAACTCTCACATCCATACATGACCATAGGAAAAACCATAGCCTTGACTAGATGGACCTTAGTCGGCAAAGTAATGTCTCTGCTTTTGAATATGCTATCTAGGTTCGTCATAACTTTTCTTCCAAGGAGCAAGCGTCTTTCAGTTTCATGGCTGCAGTCACCATCTGCAGTGAGTTTGGAGCCAAAAAATAAAGTCTGACACTATTTCCACTATTTCTCCATCTATTTCCCATGAAGTGATGGGACCGGATGCCATGATCTTGGTTTTCCGAATGTTGAGCTTTAAGCCAACTTTTTCACTTTCCTTTCACTTTCATCAAGAAGCTCTTTAGTTCTTTGCTTTCTGCCATAAGGGTGGTGTCATCTGCATATCTGAGGTTATTGATATTTCTCCCGGCAATCTTGATTCCAGCTTGTGTTTCTTCCAGTCCAGTGTTTCTCATGATGTACTCTGCATAGAAGTTAAATAAGCAGAGTGACAATATACAGCCTTGATGTACTCCTTTTCCTATTTGGAACCAGTCTGCTGTTCCTTGTCCAGTTCTAACTGTTGCTTCCTGACCTGCATACAGATTTCTCAAGAGGCAGATCAGGTGTTCTGGTATTCCCATCTCTTTCAGAACTTTCCACAGTTTATTGTGATCCACACAGTCAAAGGCTTTGGCATAGTCAATAAAGCAGAAGTAGATGTTTTTCTGGAACTCTCTTGCTTTTTCAATGATCCAGTGGATGTTGGCAATTTGATCTCTGGTTCATCTGCCTTTTCTAAAACCAGCTTGAACATCAGGGAGTTCACGGTTCACGTATTGCTGAAGCCTGGCTTGGAGAATTTTGAGCATTACTTTAGTAGCATGCGAATGAATGCAATTGTGTGGTAGTTTGAGCATTCTTTGGCATTGCCTTTCTTTGGGATTGGAATGAAAACTGACCTATTCCAGTCCTGTGGCCACTGCTGAGTTTTCCAAATTTGCTGTCATATTGAGTGCAGCACTTTCACAGTATCATCTTTCAGGATTTGAAACAGATCCACTGGAATTCCATCACTTCCACTAGCTTTGTTCATAGTGATGCTTTCTAAGGCCCTTTTGATTTCACATTCCAAGATGTCTGGCTCTAGATTAGTGATCACATCATCATGATTATCTGGGTGTGGAATTTTCACCATGATTCCTCACTATCTTTCTTTGAGAACCTCACTGATATCTTATACTATCATCCTACCAAATGCTGTCAAGTCTCTTTTTCAGAAATTCACCACCCCCAGGGCATTCCTTTTCGTTTTCAGAATGCTCAAATTGTGTGGTGTTCTCCCCTTATGTTAAGCCCAAATCTGCTTCTGTTGATATGAATTCTAGATTTGCCTGCAGAACAGGTTTCTATGTGTCATACAACTCATCAAAACTGGGACATCGTTATCAGGTCTCCTCTAAATTTTCTATAGATCTTCTTTGAGTTCAGAATTCACTTTCTAAATAGTGCCTCTTTGTTAGTAAATGCTACTGTGGTTCAGCCCAGACCCCATTTCCATTTCTCAGCTACTCTGAGTGTTGCCATTAAGAGCGTACAGCTACAGTTTTAGAAAATTGCCCAAGGCTGATGGAAGCCACAGCAATGGAGATGTGGTCACTCCTTATCCAGGGTCAGGCTTGGCCAGTGACTGACGATACCCAGGGTAGGAGGCAAGTGAGCCCAGTCCCCCTGTCTCATGGTGGAAAACCACATCCACACCCACCCCTTAGGCTCCTCTTTCTTGAGATTCTTCCCACAACAAATCACTTGACAAAAATCCCCATTCCAGGCTCTTCTAGGAAATTTGACCTAAAACATTTTTATGTACTTATTTTTTACGTGCTTACTCACATTGCCACACATCTGTTTGACCAGCAGGATTAAAGAAGTCTGCTGGAGCCCCAAAAGAACAATGCATAAAAGAGGGGTGGAGAACAGGTTTGACTAGTTTTGTGAGGTCAGAGTCAAGGCTGGAGGAGGCCTAGACGGCAGCTTCTACCCCACAGATGCTTTGCAGAAGGCAGATGACCCAGTCCTCAAGGACTCTGTTTTAATATCCCAATCGCATATAGTAGATTGATTACAGAAAAAAATGGCCCTGATTTTCCACCCCTCTCTGTATGCACACTTATTGCAATGTGATTTTGCAGTTTCTCTAGATGAGACAGTATGTTTCCACCTCTTGAACCTGAGCTGGTCTGTGACTTGTTTTGAAGGATTGATAGGAAAGAAGAAACGGTTTTCCAGCTCCAAGCCTCACCTCTGGTACCTTTGAGCACCCTCCTTCCTTGGACCCTTAGCAACCACCATGTGACCATATCCAGACTGGACATGTGACCCAGCCATGCCATTGTCCAGCCAGCAGCCCAGTGACCACAAAGCATGTGGGCGAGGCTGGTCTCGAGCAGACATCCTCCAGCTGATCATGGGCTCACAAGCAAACTCAGCAGAAGTCAGCAGAGCCCTGAGCAGGACCACCCAGCATAACCATGACCTTGAGAACTAGCAATGATTGTTTTTGAAGGTGCTGAGTTTGGATGTGCCTTGCTAGGCTGCATTACTGTGGCAACAAATACTTTCACAACAGATGTCTCACAGCTTCCAGACTCTTCTTGAAGAAACCCAAATGTGGGACAGAAGCCTTAAACTTCAAACTACAAGCAGCTCTGCATGTCTGATTTTGGACTTGAGGAGGTGGGATCACAGCTCAGAGCTCTAGAGAGAGCTAGAGCCTGGTAACCAGAGGATACAGTGCCTGAGGCAAGGGCAATCTTCGAGCTCAGAGAACTTCAAGCCTTCTGTTCAGTCACAGGGGAAGTGAAGAGAAGGCAGGTTCTATTTCTGGTCCATGGTCCAGCAAAGGTACCCAGGAAGCTAGCACCAAGGATATCAGGGAAGTTGGCGAATACGGCCAACAGGGACTTCCATTCAATAAAAGATGTGGCATAAAGAGGGAAAGGGCGTGGGGCTCAGAAATGTGAGGATAAAATCTGAACTAGGCGTTCTCTTTTTGTAGCTTTAAAATTTCTTTATTAGGAATGTAATAAGCATCCAGTAATTTGTACAGATCTTCAGAGTTCAGCTCAGATCAACATGAAAGCATTTTCTAGCCCCCAGAAGGTTCCTTTATGTCAGTTTGCCGTTAGCACTGCCCCTGTTACTTAAGTTACAGAAGTTACTTAGTTTTATACCGTGTTACTTAGGTTTGCCTGCTTTTGAACTTCATATAAGTGGAATCATACAGCATGTCTGATGTCTGCCCATCATTTTGAAACCAAGCAGGACCCTGCATGGGCTACTCCAGTTGACCAGAGATTCATGGTGCAGCTGCAGGCCATTCACGGCTCCTTCTGTAAGCAAGACCTGACGGCTGCTTGGAATCACACGACTGAGATAATTATTTCTGAAAATAGAAGACTGCCCCTTCCCCCGCAAGTAGCCCCTTTCCCTATAAAATCTGAGCAAACATGAGGAGAAGAAATTTCGTTCTTTGGGACCTGAGTCCACCTTCTTCCCAAGACAGCCAGCTTCCTCAATAAAGCTGCCTTTCCTTTTGCCCAACTCTTGTCTCTCAGTATTGGATTCTTGAGCAGCCAAATCTTAGTTTGGTCACAAATTTTGTCCACAGGGTTTATATATGAGGGCACATGTTATGGTAGTTTGCTCATTTCTTATTGTTCTGTAGTAGTTCAGTGGACTTCCCTTGTGGCTCAGTGGTAAGGCATCTGCCTACAATGCAGGAGACACAGGAGATTTGGGTCTGATCCCTGGGTTGGAAATTTCCCCTGGAAGAGGGCATGGTGAGCCACTCCAGTGTTCTTGCCTGGAGAATCCCACGGACAGAGGAGCCTGGTGGGCTGCAGTCTATGGGGTCACAAAGAGTCGGACATGACTGAAGCAACTTAGCATACACGCACATACAGTATTCCATGGGATGAATACAGCCCAATTTTTTATTCTATTCTATTACTACTAGACATTTAAAATGGGTTCTTTCCAGCTTTGACTTTATAAATAGTCTTGCTATAAACATTCTTACACAATCTCCCTTAGCATCTGCAAGGAACTGATTCCAGCACCTGCTCTGGATACCAAAATCCACAGATGCTCAAGCCCCTTATGTAAAACGGCACATTGTGTCTGCATATAAGCTATGCACATTCGCTTGCATATACTTTAAATCATCATTAGATTATCTGTAATACCTAATATAATGTAAATACTATGTAAATAGCATTTCCCATGAATGGCAAATTCAAGTTTTTCTTTTGGAACTTTCTGTATTTTATTTTCTGAGTATTTTCAATCTGCGGTGGGTAAAGCATATGGAACCCTTATATACACAGGGCCAATTCTACATGCTTCCTGATGCACATACATACTTTATTTTGGAAAACAATAGATTTCTATCAACTCTTCTTTTGTCCATCATCAGGCCTGGGAAATGACCCAACACCCTTGTTCACCTGCTGACAACAAGCTACTTAGATAAGAGACTGCATTTGAATCCACTTTCAACCCCTGCTCTGAGAGGAGGGAAAGGCAAGGAAAAGGGAGAAAAAGGAAGAGGCAACTTCAGTGACAACAGAAATGATAATCATCTTAGCTTCACATTTTCTCTCTAGTAGCTCTCTAGGATGCTGAGAATAATGACATTCATCTATCTGTATTAAAGATATGAAGACTCTTTTAAGGATGCAAATGTGCTTTTTAGAAAGACAAACACACAAGATAATTAAAATGCTACAGTTCCTGTGTACGTCATGATGTTCAAATTGTCTTCTTATTTGCTAGCCCCTCGCTACTCAGAGTGGTCCCCAGACCAGCAGCATCCATTCGCTTAGAAATCTGTAAGAAATGCAGAAACTCAGAACTTACTTCAGATTTATGGAATCAGAATCTGCATCTTTACAAGCTCCTCGGGTGATGTTCTGTGCACTAATTTGTGATTGTTATTTGTTGTTTAGTGGCTCAGTCATGTCCAACACTCTTGTGACCCCATGGACACAAGACACATCTGCTAGACCCCTCTGTCCATGGGCTTTCTCAGGCAAGAGTGCTGAAATGGGTTGCCATTTCCTTTACCAGGGACCTTCCAGATTCATGGATTGAATCCACGTTTCCTGCATTGGCAGCAGATTCTTTACCACTGAGTTATCTGTAAAGTTCATGAAGCCCTCCAAGATTCCTTATGATACTCATAAGCGCCTGAAAAACAAAGAAGAGAGGAGTTCTTGTTTGCATTTTACAGATGGGGAAATCAAGACACAGAAAGGTGACCTTGAGGCACACGAGCACCCAGCCGGTTCCATGTAGGAAAGGTCTCTAGAGGGGAAATGCAGATTTTCATTACTTCACTCTGATAACCAGTGACATGCCTAACACGTTATAAGGTCAAGCCTGTTCCTCTCCAGAGAGTGCTGTCCTGATGGGATGTGCTATGGTCTGAGTAATTCTGCTTGGAGGCTGACATGACAAGCCATCAGAAGGACAAGTGTGGCAGCATGATATGGGGAGGGGGAGGAATGGAGTAAAGGAAAAGGAGTGAGGAGACTCGTGAAACAGCAGAGGAACACGGACTGGGGGTGGTGAAGCAGCGCCAGAGAGATTCCAAGCCCATGGCATTGCTTGCTCCTTCCTCCCTTGCCTGCGAGCCAAAGAGCTGTGCTGTGACGCAGTCTGTGAGAGGCTATTGGCAGCCAGCCTGGAGCTGGCCCAAGCGCTCACTGCGATGCTCTCAGCCACGCAGGGAGACTGGAGGCTGCCTAGTGCACCTCTCCTGGGTCCCGTGGAGCATCCATACCACCTGCGCCAGAGGAGACCCAGCCCTGCAGCAAACAAAGCCAGCCAGACTGCAGAATGGGCTGGAAAGCTGGGTGCAGTAATGGGAAACAGGGGCAGCTCTGGGCATGCTGGGTTACACCTGCAGGGGGTGAGGATTCTAGGACTCCACTGTCTCTTTCTGCCCCTCCAGAAAGCAGTTCCAGGCTGCAGACTTGCCCATCAGGCTTGGAGACATCTGATTACTCTCCCTCAACTCTGTGACAATCAACAACCACCAGGATGACTAGCTCAGCAAGGCTCAGGGTTCATACCAGTGGATACGCCCTGTAAATCCAGCTGGAAGGGCTGGAAAATGCCCAGGGCTCTGCCTGCCTGGGTGCTGACATGGGAAGACTCTGAGGAGGCCTACAGCTCCCCCTTGGTACCCCCAAGGGTGTCAGATAGCAAAAGGACAGTTAACAGTGGCCTTCCAAAGCCTTGGTCTGGTTTTTTCCAAACCCCAAATGCTGCCTCTAATGGCAGAGGTTCTAAAACAGGCTGGTGAGACAGCTACTTAAGGCAAGTAAAGAAGCTCATGGGCGCACATTGTATACTTAGCCATCTCCCTAAATCTGAAGACGAAACTCCCATGCCGCCTTGACCCGTGTCCTCCCTGTTTCTCCTGGCTGCCATCAATTGTCCTCCTTCCCCAACACTGGGAGATGGCTAGCCCCCTCTGTGAAGAGCTGTGACTTCTATATGCAGTCAGGGTCCGGCTGTTCGGCAAGGACCCTGATACAACCTCCCAGCAGCTAAAACCAGGCCAAGGTCCAAAGCTGGTCCGTACGTGGGAGTGAGTGTTGGTGGGTAATCAGAAGAAAGGAAAGCAGGAGGCAAAGTCACTGAAAATAATCAGCTCAAAAACTAGCATTTCTCAGGCAGACTAAGACTTGCTTCCCGTGGAGTCTTGCCAGAGTAAATGGTGCCCTTTCCCACTCTCTGCTGTGTGCCTCTCCATAGCACTCCAAACAGGGCAGATCAGGAAATTCACTCAAAAGCCTACTGTGACAGTGGAAATGCTTTTAAAAATCTTCACAACAGAAATGGTCTAACACCATATGTGTTAGATGCTACGTGGCCAGGGTATTAATTCCAGATGCCATGTTTCCTGAATTTGTTTCCAAGCTTTCCCCACCTGCTTGATTCAAACAAGTGGAGCTTAAAAATTTTCTTAATCTCTTTTTTGTTATTTTCTCACAAGAAATACCTGCCTCCTAGATACTGGCAGGTCACTCATTCATTCAATGAATAATTATTGAGCACATTTCCTGCGTGAGTCATTGTGCTGATTAGGCATAGACATGGTTTCTCCCATAGAAGAGCTTTCTTTATTCAACAAATTTTGTTAGCACTACCTGTTCATACAGCACTCGATGAAGTGCTAAGGAAGATAAAAAGGCAGAGAGCATACAAGCCCTGCTGACGCTCTGGTTATACTAGGAGACAAGTTTAAGGTCACAGACAGCCCAATTCTGTTGTCAAGTAAATGGATTCTTGCTACAGAAGTGTGGATCCTTTGAAAACTTGTGAGAAATGCAAGCCCCCACGTGCTGAATATTCACTAGCTGAATAAGAACCTGCAATTTAACTTAATGGTCAGGAAATTCCAAGTACAGTGACCTTTGAGGTTTGACAGCTGAAGCTCTAAAAGTTTGGGGGAGACAGATTATTATGCACTTCATGATAACAGTCAAGAAAACATCCATACAGGAGTTTGTCTCTAAAGAATCACTGGGCTTTGACTGGATACAGAGGGAGCAAAGGATAGTAACTTCCCACTTTTGTGGAGTTAAAAAAAATAACAACCATGTCTGTAAACTGCAGAAGGCAGTAAAATTCTGCAATCACATTTTCCACAATAGCAAAAGCTTTGAGTCAGGTAGAATGAGTTTGCAAATTCATGTGGCTGACGGTGTCAGGATCCCCAAGTGGCAGCTTGCCCAGTTTGGATAGCTTCAAGGTCAGATCGCCTGTTGTCCTGGAATGGACTGGCCCCTCAGCAATTCCTGGCTCTGCCCAACCTGCCTGTCAATCAAACAGATCAACCAGTGGAAACCGGCTCATTATTTTCCTGCAGTTACTCAGCCAATTGGCAGCTTCCAGCAAATGGAGTCCTGGAAAGGCATCGTCTGAACATCAGTGCGGTGGCTGCTTTATCAAGCCGGCCCAGGAGAGCAGATAAATCACTGTGAAGTTGTGATTAGAGGCTGTTTGCACTGTGACTGTGGCTTAATATATTGGATCAGCCTGAGTGGGTTGCCTCAGTTTTACTTGCACTCTCCCTTCCTGCATTCAATTTAAGAATTAAGCTTCTTTGTTCTAAATATAAAAACTGAAACAAAACAGATGAAAAAATGACTGTGTTTACTGCTATTTCCTGTTTTCTACACACCAGCCCAAATGTCTGTGTTTCTCCAATAATTTAACCAGAAGAAGATGATACAGAACTTCACAACACTGTTGAATGCTTTGCTTAAAATTCAGGGCTGTGATCCACAGTGATAAAATCTGCCCATCCATTCAGGGAGTCACGTCAAGGAGAATCTGCTCCGAAACAGGTAAGCTCTGAAGACAATATGGCCCCAGTCATCTACATCAGGCAGATTTATCCTTGGAATTATTTTCTAGTAGCTGGGATGGGTTTGTACCAAGACACATATGCCCTCTCACCCTTGCAGCTATGGCTTGTTTTAGGAGGCAGTTGGTGGAGGCGGGAGCTGAGCTAAAGCTGGGGAGCAAGACCTAGCTGACTACTTCACAGGAAATGGAATTTAGGATTCTTGACTCATCAGCTCTATTCTAATCCCGTTAAGCTGATGCTTAACTAATAACACGGCAATAGCATCTGTCCTGACCCCACCACCACTCCCCATGTCCCCACCATCCCCGGCTCTCTATTCTCTCATCTCCAGGGAACTGGAAGCACTGGTCAGTCAACTGATTCTCTTAACCATCACGCTAGGTGTGATTTTAGATCAGTGCAGGCTCTGGTTACGCCTGAGCAGGACCAAAGGCTGAAGCAGGCACCCACAGAGAAGAGGAGACATCTCTTTATCTCGAGATTCTGCTTTTAGGAAGGAGCTTTTGTGTGGGAAGCTTCCAGCCTCCAGCACTGATCTCACCATTTTGCTCCCCCACACACACCCCACTCCACCATCTATCAGAGACTGAGTGCGTTGTGCAGTGTGTTTGAAATGATCAAACGGAACAGTGAGGAATCCGGAAGCCACACAGATAAGGAATGGTTGAAGGAACCGATGGAGCTGAGATGAAAGCATTACAAATGTTGGAGGCGGCAGTGTGTGAAAGAGGCAGCAGGTAGGTTCCTGAGCAACAGATGTAAGATACAAGCTCAGAGGATGATGTGCCTCCTCACAAAGAAAAGCCCCCCACCTCGGAGGCCAGGCCCTGCCTGCTGGAGTAGAAGCTCCCGGTCTTGACAGGCACTTAAGCCAAAGCTTGGAGACTACTGTAAAAGACACGTGAGTTACTAGGGAAAGGGTGGAACAGAACTGTATCATTCTTTCATCTCTGAGACCTGGGCTGCACGCAGGGCTCACCTTCGCAGGGTAGATTCTGTGGTCTCATTTTGCACAAATCCTCCCTTTGTCACTTCCGCAGCACTCCAGTTAGGTGGGTACAGTTGTTATATTTTATTTAATATTTTCACCCCATCTGCTTAGGACACTCTTGCCTTAGGTACTATGTTATTCTCTCCCTTCTCAATACTCTGGTCTCCGTGTTTTATCTTCTCCAAGAGCTTTTTCTCTTTTGCCCTTTGGAATGTGGCCATTTCCTCCCAACTCTCCATCTCTTACCCTGCTTTATTTGTCTTTATCGTATTTAGCACACTCTAAAGCTGTGTTACAAACAGACCTGTTTATCATCAGTCTCCTTTAGGAGAACAGAAGGCTGTCGGTTGGTTTTGCTCACTGCTCCGTCCCCAACACATGTCATCAAAGTTGTGGTCCATGGCAGAATATGTACGTGCAATGGACAAATGAGTCTGTTTTACAGATGAGGAGACTGAGGCACTGGAAAGGGGAAGTAATATCCCCAAGGTTACACAGCAAGTAAATATAAGAGCTAGTATTTGAACATCTTGATTCTGGGGTCACACACAACTGCCCCACATCATTTACCCTTTGAAGAAACCATGTTTTCCATTTTTTGAGGGAGGGGGTGTGAAATTTAAGATTTTATTTTCAACATTAGGTTAATTAACATTATCAGACATCAAAAAATACACAGACAGCAAGTGCTGGACAGGGTGTAGAGAAAAGGGAACCCTCCTACACTCTTGCTGGAATGTATATTGGTAAAGCCACTATGGAGAACAGTATGCAGATTCCTTAAAAACTAAAAATAGAGCTACTGTATGGCCCTGCAGTCCCACTCCTGGGCGTATATCTGGGGGAGGGTCATCATCATGCACCTCATTGTTCATCGCAGCCCTGTTTACAATAGCCAGAACAGGAAGCGACCTAAGCGTCCATTGACGGAGGACTAAGTAAAGATGTGGTATGTATATACAATGGAATATCACTCAGCCATTAAAAAGAAGGAAGCAATGTCATTTGCAGCAACATGGGTGGACCTAGAGAGTGTCACACTGAGTGAAGAAAGTCAGAGAGAGAAGGAGAAATATCATATTGTGGTGCTTAGTTGCTCAGTCTTGTCCAACTCTTTGCAACCCCACAGACTGCAACCCACCAGGCTCCTCTGTCCATGGAGATTCTCCAGGCAAGAATGCTGGAGTGGATTGCTATGCCCTTCTCCAGAGGATCTTCCCAACACAGGGATCGAACCCAGGTCTTTTGCATTGATGATGGATTCTTTACTGATTGAGGCACCAGGGAAAATGATATAAATGAACTTACTTACTAGACAGAAGGAGACTCACAGACTTAGAGAATGAACTTATGGTTGCTGGGGTGAAGGGATAGCATTTGGACTTGGGAAGGTCATGTAGACACTGCCATATTTATAAGGGTAACCAACAAGGGCCTGTTGGAATATCACTCAGCCATTAAAAAGAAGGAAGCAATGCCATCCGCACTGAGCTCTGCTCAGTGCTACGCGGGCCTGGATGGAAGGGGAACTCAGGGCAGAATGGGTGCATGTCTCTATACGCCTGAGTCCCTTTGCTGTGCACAACAGTGTTAATCAGCTATACCCCAATACAAAATAAAAAGTTTAAAGTTTGGAAAAGGCATTATCAGAAATGAATTTAAATGTGTATTCTTATTGAGCTTTTTATTTTTTAAATTTTATTTTATATTGGAACATAGTTGAAACTAACAATGATGTGTTAGTTTTAAGTGCATAGCAAAGTGATTCAGTTATGCAACCACATTTTCTTGAAGAAAAGCTGAAACTCTAGGAAATCCAATGGCTGGCTCTGGCCAGATTACCTCTTGTTTTATTACTTCATACGACGTGTCACTGTAAGCTGGGGGCCACTGGTTGCCACCAACATGTTGTAAAAAAGCCCTGAGAGAGAGAGTCAGAGGGCAAAAGTCAGAGGACACGAGGCTGCTTTTCGCCCGAGCGATCTCCAGGCTGCACTGTGACCTGGAGCAAGCATCTCAGAAGGGCGTGGGCACCTGGGCCTAACCTAACCCTGGGCAGATACGTCGACTCTGACAGAGCTCCTGTGCCTGGCGTCCTCAGAGGCAAGTTGGCAAACTCAGGGAAGATCCTTTGGCCCTTTGGATGATTTGAAACCATGCACAATGTCACTCTCCCATCAAAGGGGCTGAATGTACGTTCCCTGCGTCCTCTAGCCAGTTTTTTCCCATGATAAAAATCAATTTTACTTGAACATTAACAGGTCATAAAAGGGAGCTGACATTGACTTTTGTAGTTAATGAACAATAATACAGACTTGAAAGTCAGATGAACTTGAATAAGAATTTGAGTTAGTTTCCCTCTAGGAATCTCATTTTTTTTTAACTGAAAAATAGGAACTAAGTCTGCTCACATGGTTTTGTAAGGATTAGATGAGAAAACATAAAAGTGGACATTTGGCATTGATTTTCTCTTTGAGTGTCAGATCGTTTTGCTGCTAGCTGCTTTCTACTCTTTCTGTGGGTACAGAAAACTGCATTATCTGAAGGAGATACTGGGGTTGAATCCAAAACATCAAAATCAAATTAACCAAAATGTACAGACATCCCAGTTTGTGGCAGCCAGGGATGTGTTCCATCCGTGCACTGTCCGCACCTCAGGGTCTATGGATCAAGCCCTGGATCACCCCCACTCTCCTGTCCTGGGCTCCCCACACCCTGGCTCACTGGACACCACCTTCCATTGACTCTGAAAGGACAAAGCAGAGAGAAAGGGAGGAGCCTTCCTGCTGAAAGCCTTCCTGCTGCGAGGTCAAGCCATCTCCTGGAGGCCACATTGGGAGCTTAGACACTTGTGAAGACCCAAATAGGACTGAGGATATTCCAGAAAATTCCATCTCTTTCAGTTGGATAAAATCAAGTTGCTCAGGATTTCCCAGGTGAAGCAGTGGTTAAGAATCTGCCCACCAATGCAGAGGACACGAGTTCAGTTCCTGGTCGGGGAGGATCCCACACACTGCAAAGTAACTATGCCTGTGCACCTAGACCCCACGCTCTGCAACACGGCCAGAGGCCCACGCACTGCAGCTAGAGAACAGCCCCTGCTCATCGCAACTAGAGAAAGCCCACGAGCAGCAACAAAGACCCAGCACTGTCAAAAATAAAATGTAATAAATAAATCAGGCAAGTGGCCCAACAATTTCAAGTTCAACCTAACAAGTTCTCTTGCGGTCACTATTGTTCTTCAGCTTTAATGTCACCTCACGGAATCAGATTGTGCTGGTATGCCTCTCACTAACAAAGCATATGGAATGTTTGTGTATAGGATATGATATTAACAGGAAATACACTGAGAAACATGCTTGTAAAGTGAACCTGTGCTTATAGTGCTACCACAAACACTTTTGCACCTACCTCTAGCCATCACCAGTATCTTCTAGATTCTGATACAAAGTCCTCCAACAGTTTACATCTGATTGTCTCTAAGGGAGGGTGAGAAGATGTATCTCATATCTCTAGTGAGAGGCAGGCTCTTTTCCTTTCAAAACCTATAACACAGGAAGGAATGTTCACAGGTGCAGGGCGAACAACAAGATTCTGGTCTTTCTTGGGGCGCTGGAAATGAAGGTGAGTTTCATGCATTCCCATACACTCTTGAATCCAAACAAAACAAACACAAAATTAAACCTGATATCTTGGCCACAAGAATCCAAAAGTGCCTGGCACATGGTAGCTGCTCCATAAATTATTTGAATGAATGAGAGAGTAAATAAATAACAAATTCACAAGGCCTCTGATATGAGTGATAAAGAGTTTTCCTGAAGTGCTGGTGAAAAGGGAAAGCTTGACTAAGACATTTAAGTCCAGTGGAAGAGTTTTAAATCTCAAAAATGAAGCAGATAATTACTTTTTCTTTATAGTTTCCAGTGGATTAATAAATAATAGAAGGATTCTGGTACCTTCTCAGGAGGCGGAATGATATAGTATACTTGGTCAACTTTTCCTATTTGTTCCTAATGAATGATAATCAGTCTTATTGCTGTGCTACTCAAAGATAAAATCTGACACAATCTGAGGGAAAGAAGCATTAATATGTAGTTAGGCCAGGGTTTCTCCACCTTGACACCATTGACATTTGGGACTGGACAATTGTTTGTTGTGAGGAGGCACAGACTGTAGGGTGTTTACCAGCATCCCTGGTTTGCAGCAGCCCCATTCTGAGTCATGATAATCAAAGAGAGTCCAGACATTGTCAAATATTCTAAGAGATAAAGTCGCCTTCGGTGGATATTTAGAATGAAAATCTGAAATTAGAATTTTACAATGAAAATTAGATTTATATTAAAAATGGTCAATGGTTAAGTGAAACTGACTTCTGATCCAGACAAAATTGTAAACTAAACTTTAAGTGCAGCTCTGCCTTGATTCCTGACTCAAATCAATTAGACCTTGGATAGAGATCTGAGATCTCAAAGAGCACTGGATCCATGAGAAAAGATGCTATGCTAAATGATACTGATGCCAAAGCCTTTGACTGTGTGGATCACAATAAACTGTGGAAAATTCTGAAAGAGATGGGAATACCAGACCACCTGACCTGCCTCTTGAGAAACCTGTATGCAGGTCAGGAAGCAACAGTTAGAACTCAGCATGGAACAACAGACTGGTTCCAAGTAGGAAAAGGAGTACGTCAAGGCTGTATATTGTCACCCTGCTTATTTAACTTATATGCAGAGTACACCATGCAAAATGCTGGGCTGGATGAAGCACAAGCTGGAATCAAGATTGCCAGGAGTAATATCAATAACCTCAGATATGCAGATGACACCACCCTTATGGCAGAAAGTGAAGAGGAACTAAAAGCCTCTTGATGAAAGTGAAAGAGAAGAGTGAAAAAGTTGGCTTAAAGCTCAACATTCAGAAAACGAAGATTATGGCATCTGGTTCCATCACTTCATGGGAAATAGATGGGGAAACAGTATCAAACTTTATCTGTGGGGGCTCCAAAATCACTGCAGATAGTGATTACAGCCATTAAATTAAAAGACATTTACTCCTTGGAAGGAAAGTTATGACCAACCTAGATAGCACATTCAAAAGCAGAGATGTTACTTTGCCAACAAAGGTCTGTCTAGTCAAGACTATGGTTTTTCCAGTGGTCATGTATGGATGTGAGAGTTGGACTGTGAAGAAAACTGAGCACCAAAGAACTGATGCTTTTGAAATGTGGTGTTGGAGAAGCCCCTTGAGAGTCCCCTGGACTGCAAGGAGATCCAGCCAGTCTATCCTAAAGGAGATCAGTCCTGGGTGTTTATTGGAAGGAATGATGCTAAAGCTGAAACTCCAATACTTTGGTCACCTCATGCAAAGAGTTGACCCATCAGAAAAGACCCTGATGCTGGGAGGGATTGGGGGCAGGAGGAGAAGGGGACGACCGAGGATGAGATGGCTGGATGGCATCGCTGATTCGATGGATGCGAGTCTGGGTGAACTCCGGGAGTTGGTGATGGACAGGGAGGCCTGGCATGCTGCGATTCATGGGGTCGCAAAGAGTCAGACAGGACTGAGCGACTGAACTGAACTGAAGTTAACCATTGAAATAACCATATTCCATAACATATCCATGTAGAATTAAGTGATTTCAAACAGTGATCATAGGTTCTTATGTTTCAGGGTCCACAAGTCAGCTGGGGTCACTCAGAGTCTATAGGTCCACCAGGGCAATTTTGTTGCATGAATCTCATTTTGAGATTCAGGTTGAAAATGTAGAGTTACTAGGGAGAAATCCTTTTCATGAGGGAGAAGAAGTTTCCTGAAGCCCTAGCAGAAATATGCACTGCCCCCATTTGTCTAAGATGCTATTTCACAGGAGAAGCCAACACTGTTTGATGTCAGAACATCAAGCAGCAGTGATCTTGTCACTTCCACCCACATTTTTGTTGTTCAGTCACTAAGTCGTGAATGACTCTGCGGCTCCATGAAGCATGGCAGGCTTCCCTGTCCTTCACTATCTCCTGGAGTTTTCTCAAATTCATGTCCACTGAGTCAATGATGCTATCTAATCATCTCATCCTCTACCACCCACTTCTCCTTTTGCCTTTAATCTTTCTTTCCCAGCATCAGGGTCCTTTCTGATGAGCCAGCTCTTTGCATCTGGTGGCTAAAGTATTGGAGCTTCAGCCTCAGCATCAGTCCTTCCAATGAATATTCAGGGTTGATTTCCTTTAGGATTGACTGGTCTGATTTTGCAGTCCAAGAGACTCTCAAGAGTCTTCACCAGCACCACAATTCGAAAGCATCAATTCTTGGGCGCTCAGCATTCTTTGTGGTCCAATTCTCACATCCATATATGACTACTGAAAACCATAGCTTTGTCAATATGGACCTTTGCTGGCAAGATGATGTCTCTGCTTTTAAATACACTGTCTAGGATTGCCATAACTTTCCTTCCAAGGAATAAGTGTCTTTTACTTTCATGCTGCAGTCACTGTCCACAATGATTTTGGAGCCCAAGAAAATAAAATCTATCACTGTTTCCACTTTTACCCCTTCTATTTGCCATGAAGTTATGGGACTATATGATTTTAATTTTTGAATGTTGAGTTTTAAGCCAGTCTTTTCACTTTCCTCTTTTACTTTCAGCTAGAGACTCTTTATTTCCCCTTCACTATCTGCCATTAGGGTGGTGTCATCTTTGTAACTGAGATTATTGATGATTCCAGCTTATGATTCATCCAACATGGCATTTCACATGATGTACTCTGCATAGGAGTTAAATAAGCAGGGTGACAGTGTATAACCTTGTCGTATTCCTTTCCTGATTTTGAACCCGTCCATTGTTTCATGTCTGATTCTAAGTGTTGTTTCTTGAGACACATACAAGTTTCTCAGGAGACAGGTAAGGTGGTCTGGTATTCTTGTCTGTCCAAGAATTTTCCACAGTTTGTTGTGATTCACACAGTCAAACGCTTTCACATGTCAATGAAGCAGAAAAAACTGAAAGTGTCAGTTGCTCAGTCGTGTCCAACTTTTCATGACCCCATGAAGCAGAAGTAGATGTTTTTCTGGAATTCCCTTGCTTTTTCTATGATCCAATGGATACTGCAATTTGAACAAGGGTTCCTCTGCATTTTCTAAATTCAGCTTGTACATCGGGAAGTCCTAGGTTCACAAACTGCTGAAACCTATCTTGAAGGATTTTGAGCATAACCTTACTAGCATGTGAAATGAATGAAATTGTACAATAGTCTGAACATTCTTTGGCATTTCCCTTCTTTGGGATTGGAATGGAAACTGACCTTTTCCAGGCCTGTGGCCACTGCTGAGTTTTCCAAATTTGCTGGCATATTGAGTGCAGCACTTTCACAGCATCATCTTTTAGGACTTAATATAGCTCAGCTGGAATTCCATCATGTCCACCAGCTTTGTTTGTGGTATTGCCTCCTAAGGCCCACTTGACTGCTCCAGGATGTCTAGGTCTAGGTTAGTGACCACACCATCGTGGTTTTCCAGGTCATTAAGACCTTTCTTATACAGTTCTTCAGTTTATTCTTGCCACCTCTTCTTAATCTCTTCTGCTTCTGTTAGGTCCTTATCATTTTTGTCCTGTACTGTGCCCATCCTTGCATGGAATGTTCCCTCGGTTTCTCCAATTTTCTTGACAAGGTCACTAGGCTTTCCCAATGGTCTAAGATCAAGGACACATGATCAAGGCCTTGTATGTGTTAGGCAGGAAAGTACACAATTTCCTTAGAAGTTGAGAGGAAGGAGTGGAGACAAGCTGAATAATGATCTAATACCATTAACACATGAATTTTAAAGACCACGTTTTCAGCACCACCATGATTCTTCAGTCCTCACTCTCTCCATTTCTTTAAGAGACAGAGAGGGAGAGGTCCATTGGTATTTGAATCATGTGGATGAAACTTTGAGAAAACACAGCTTAAATAACAAAAATTTTTCTTAGTTACATTTAAGAAATCTATTAAATCAATAGACTAGTCATTTTGTCATTGTGTTTTGTTTTCAGGACCCTTGGCAAATATTGTCTTAATTTGTCTCAATTATATTTAAAAGGAACTTTAAGAATAATGTAAGTGGTTTAGCCCTGCTTCTTTGTAACCAGAATACTAAATAAACCATGTGCAGCTTGTCAACAGCCAGCAGCCTATGGCAGAGGTATAGAGTCTATGTTTTGTTCCATCTTCTTTATATACTCTGCTGCTTGAGTCATGAGCATATTAGAAAGCTCTGTGTACTATTTAGGCCTCTATATGCCTAATCTATAGAGGAACTGAAATGAATCCAACAACAAAATTATCATTGGAATGGAATAGAAATTGGATACTTGTAGAATCTTTAATAAACTTCTACCGTAGATTTCATTACTTCATAAATATTAAAGTTAAAAGGTCACTACCCCTGGTGCATATCCCCTGGGGCCTGATTGAGGCCAACCCCGTAACTTTACCGATGAAGAAAACTGAACTGAAAGAAAATGCCATGTGTTGTTCAAGGTCCCCCTTTAGCCAATGTGTTGGATTAGTTGGTAATTTTATCCATCTCTTGTGACCCCCTTGGACTGTAGCCCACCAGGCTCCTCTGTCCATGGGATTTCTGAGGCAAGAATACCCTTTAGCCATTCAGTTCAGTTCAGTTCAGTCGCTCAGTCGTGTCTGACTCTTTGCGACCCCATGAATCGCAGCATGCCAGGCCTCCTGTCCATCACCAACTCCCGGAGTTCACCCAGACTCGCATCCATCGAATCAGCGATGCCATCCAGCCATCTCATCCTCGGTCGTCCCCTTCTCCTCCTGCCCCCAATCCCTCCCAGCATCAGAGTCTTTTCCAGTGAGTCAACTCTTCGCATAAGGTGGCCAAAGTACTGGAGTTTCAGCTTTAGCATCATTCCTTCCAAAGAAATCCCAAAGCAGAAATCCCAAAGAAATCCAAAGGAGAAGGGCTGATCTCCTTCAGAATGGACTGGTTGGATCTCTTTGCAGTCCAAGGGACTCTCAAGAGTCTTCTCCAACACCACAGTTCAAAAGCACCAATTCTTTGGTGCTCAGCCTTCTTCACAGTCCAACTCTCACATCCATACATGACTACTGGAAAAACCATAGCCTTGACTAGACAGACCTTAGTCGGCAAAGTCATGTCTCTGCTTTTCAATATGCTAACCCTTTAGCCATAACAGATGTTAAATTAGATCTGGCTCCCAATTGCCAAACTCTCCAGCACACCACGTTTGCTAATAAAGTAAAGGAATTATGGATAATTGGCCTGAAGGAGATTGCAGTAGTCTTGGATTTTAAGTAAACAGAAGTCTTTTCCATCATCCATGGTACAGAACTCTAGGATCTCAAACAGAATAGGCAAAGTCTTGTTTTTTTTTTTTAACATAATGGGATGCTCCTCAGTCTATGGAGAGGCAGAATGAAATTGATGATCTTCAGTCTTTCTGTCTTTCTGTGAGAATGTCCATGTTGTCACCTGATTCTCCATGTACCATGTTGGGTGGAAACCCTTCATTCTTTGTGCTGTTTGATATCTTTATGACATCTGAAGCCTTTGGCTTTTCCTCTTTGAAAACTTTCCCCTTGTTTTCTCCCACTCTTACGATTGCTCTCAGTTCTTTCTCCATTTATCCCAAATGATAGTGTTCCCCTTAGCTCTTTCCCATCCTCACTCTGCATGCTGTTCTTAGAGCCTGGGACTGTGACTCTCGAGTCTTTGCCCCAGCCTAAATTTCTCTTCCCAGTCCAGGGCCTTGGTCTACTTCCTGGTGAACATCTGTCCACCCAGAGGCACCTGACAACACATCTCTCCCTGTGTTTATCCTCCAAACAATCACTTCCTTCTCCAACAACCCCATCTCAGCACAATTTATCATCATTCACCCATTAGCCAAACAAGAAATGAGAGATTCAATGTCAATTTCACTTTTCCCACCACATCTCACATCTAAGCACCCACCACCTGCAATTCTCTATTCTCAGTACTTTCTAATGGTTCCTTCCCTCCACTCAAAACACTGTCTGAGCTCAGGCATTTTGTTGTCTCTTGCCTGGATTATGTACTGGCCTCCTAAACTGTTCCTTCAGCCCAACTCCAGCCCTTCTGTACAAGCAATCTGTACAGAACACACATTCTTCAGCAAGTTTTCTCTAATAAGGGACACATTTGAGTTTTACATAATAACCTGGTTTATTCCATCAGTTGCACTCCAAACATGGGACACTTGTTTATTCAGTCAACATTATTTATTAAATGTCTATAAAGGGGCAGGACCAGAAAAACAATAGCAAAAATTAAAACACCAAAAACCCAAATTATCCCTCTCTTGAAGCTTAAAACGTAGAAACTTAGTAATTGGAGATATATAATAAAAATTTAATAGATAATTATAACAAATAATATAAATTTTTAAATGTATAAACACTTTTGAGAAAAACAGAGCAGAGAAGGAAGTGTAGGAATGTTGAAGACACAGAGCTGAAATACTGCACCTAGGTTAAGAAGATGTCATTTAAAGGCCTTGTCCATCGTAGGCATTCATAAAACTACTCCTTAAACAATTAAATACACGGATAAATGGATCATTTCGTATGACCCATGATACAACTAGTGAATCACACACCAAAAATTCCTCCCCATTTTTCAGGTGAGGAAACTGTGGTTCAGAGAATGAAAAAGGTAGTTCCTTATCTTCTTCTAAGACAAAAGAAGAAATTTCCAGCATTACCTCAACACCGAGTTTACATCATGAAGGCTTGTGTGTGCTTCAGGTGGTCTGGAGCTGGAAGCACATTCTGCTGTAAACAGTTTTGATCCATCTGGCAGTGTACAAAACACAGAGGGTACAAAGTGAGGCTGAGTAGGGTCAGGGCTTCTTTCTGGATTGGCCTGGCTTGAGCCCAGCAGACTGACTGTTCACTGACCCATGTATTACTCATTCAACCAACGTGAATTGAGAGTTTGTAACAAACAGTGACCTAGATGCTGTGGATTCTGGTGTGAAAAAGACAGTCATGGAGCTCTTTGAAAGGCAGACAGTAGAACGAAGCTGGTAGGGGTGACTATACTGAAGACAGATGAGGCAGAATTGGGGATGGTAGGTGAGATCACGGTTAAATGTGGGCAGGAAAGGAGAAAACAACGGTCCTCATGGCAGAGACAGGTTTGGGGAGCTGCTAACAGGGAAAATAGATCCAAAGCTCTGGACAACTCTTGTCCAGAGCTCAACCTGCAGCAGTCACCTCAGGTTCCCTATCCCCATCCCCCAGACAAAGGCAACTCCTTTAAATTGACTATTGGTCTTTGCTTCACTTTGCTTCACAGAAATTCCCTTAAGTTCTCTTTCCTGATTTTCTTCCTTCTTCAGTTTGTAATTCCAGGTTAGATTTTTCTTCCTAGACTTTTTTTTTTATGTTGACCATTTAAAAAATCTTTATTGAATTTGTTACAGTATTGTTTCTGCTTTCGGCTTTCCTTTGTTTTTCAACCATGAGGCATGTGAGATCTTAGCTTCCCAACCAGGGATTGAACCTCCATCCCCTGCATCAGAAGGCAAAGTCTTAGCCACTGGACCACCAAAGAAGTCCTGAATGTTCTAAAATGTGGATTCTATCCTAGAACTTAAGACAAAGGAGATCAAAGTACCTTCAAGGTGCTTAAAATCCAATAAAGCATTTCCCAAAGTGCATCAACATGTGCTGGTGAGGCTGAGGTTCTGTGCGGTCCTCTCCAAACCCCCACAGGATGAAATGGCTTAAATATGGTTCATACAGACATCTGCTTTAATTGAGACATGAGCTGTAATTTAATTTCAAATATTCTCTTTTGGCTCACATGAACTGGGTAGATGGCAAGTGTGGGGGATTAGTTTGGTTTGGAGAAAGCCTGGGAGAAGAGCATTTTATAATTATTCTGCTTTCTCAGGGAGAAAAGATATCTTTGGGAAACTTAAGGCAAAAAATTCCTTGCATTTACTTTGACAAATAACTTCTTTTAATGGCAAATGATCCTGGATCTTCATTTACAGTATAAATATAAGGTCTCTTTTTAGAATCATTTTAATTTCTAAAGTGAGTAGAAATAGCACATTCTTGGATTAGTTTTCTTAACCTCCTCTTTTCCTTCCAAGACACTGGAAGTCTTAAAATTACACTTTGCCGACACCCTTGCTATCAGGGTTGTGGATATGAATTACTCTGTGCCAGTTAGATGCTGTTGCCTGGGTTTTGTAATGCAGAAATAGAGTGGAGGCAGTGAGTTTTTGGCAGCTGAGAGGTTTGAGAACAGCAGTCAGACTCAGGGTTCCACTCTCTAGTCAACAGTCTCCTGGGAGTGAGGTGGTTATGGAGGCATCACGAGTGAAAAACACGATGAGTAGTTTTTGACTTGGACACTGAAACCGAAATTCTGCTGGTGCCTCTGGCTTCCATTCCTTCCACCATTTTGTAAGCACCCTAAATTAAACCCCCTTCTGCTTGAATTACCTAGCGTGGCTTTTCTTGCCTTCACTGATCCCTGATGATGTAGCACACAGGACAAAAGTTGTGAAGATGATTGATGCTGGTCTTGTGGAGCCATGGCTAGAAAACACATTCTCAGAATTCATACACAAAGGAGAGATAAGCAGATTTCAGAAATGTTACAATCCGGGAGGCAAAATAAAGCTGCACGTGTAGAGGCAAACATTCATTAATGGATGCTCTGTGACCTCAGACAATCTATTCAATTCCTTTCATAAAATGTCTTTTTCAATTTAATTTGTTTTAGAGCTCCTAATTGACTCATATTTCAACTGGATGGTAGGATTTGGGGGCACATTTTTAGTGGAATATAAGGAAGCAGAGTTTGTTTCTTTGGCTACTTTCACAACAGAGTGAAAACGACACACTTGCCTGAAGTCACCGACCCATTTGGTTTGCTATTCCATTGCCTTAGCTCTTGAATTTCTGAGGAAAGCAGACACCGGGGACATTGCCCCTTTATAAATATGAGGAATATTTTTGAGAAGCTGTGGGTAAATTATGGGCATTTGGGACTTCATACCAATGACTGGGCGCCTGCGAGGAAGACAGGAGCGTGACCGTGGCTGCCGGTCCTGTAAACACTTGCACACACAAGAAGAAGCTTGTTCAATTTCTCAGTGGGGCCTTGGAAAAATCTAGCTGCCTCAGGAAACCAAGAGATAAGTAGAGCTTCTAGAAGCATCTACTAAGATCCGCACTGTTAGTACTATAGGCAGAGGGGCCTTCTGGATACTGAGCTGGCAAGTCTTGCTCTAGAGTTAAGGTGACCTCGGGTTTCAGAGAGATCGCGTAAGCAGACACTGCCCTGGCTGCAGACTTCCCCTTGCCTCTTTTGACGGCAGGTCTTTGTCATTTTACCTGCCACTAGCAATCATACCAACTTCTGTTAGTCATCCTTTACTCTTCCTTTGGGCTGACTGGCATGGCCCCTGAAGACTTTTGATAGAACCATTTTGGAAAAGAAATCTCTTTCTGTTGTTGTTAATAAACTGGAAGACATTAAGTTTAAAACTGTGGAAGGATCTCCATGTGAAGAAAGTCAGCCTGAAAATGAAGCCAGCATGAAGGAAAGATGAACAAATAAATGGACAGAGAGAAAAACAAAGACAGACTTCTTTAAAGGCCTGGTGAGCCGGAGATCCAGACATACCTGAAACCAGTATGCTTCCCTAGACTGGATCACATGGGCCAATGAATGATTTTTCCTGCTTAAATCAGTTTGATGGGCTTCCCTCATAGCTCAGTCAGTAAAGAATCTGCCTGCAGCGCAGGAGACCCGGGTTTGACTCCTGGGTCAGGAAGATCCCCTGAAGAAGGAAATGGCAACCCACGCCAGTATTCTTACCTGGAGAATCCCATGGACAGAGGAGCCTGGAAGAGTACAGTTCAGAGGTCACAAGAATTGGACATGACTTAGTGACTAAACCACCACCAAATCAGTTTGAGCTGAGTTTCTGCTACTTATGATCCAAAATATGCATACTTTAATTGTTCTTTCTCAGTGTTAGCACAATGCTAAGTATGGAGCTGGTGGGCATTTTCTTTCTCTCTCTTTTTAAACAACATTTCAGAATTCTGATTCCCAGTTCCACCAGCAATTATTTATTAAGCACCTGTCATATGCCCAGAATTGTGTCAGCTTTAAGAAAATTGAGGTCTTGGACCATCAAAAAGTTTGAAGTCAATTTTTTTTTTAATTTAAATTTCTTTAATTGGAGGCTAATTACGTCACAATATTGTATTGGTTTTGCCATACATCAACATGAATCTGCCACGGGTGTACGTGTGTTCCCCATCCTGAACCCCCGTCCCACCTCCTTCCCCGTACCATCGAAGTCAATTTTGCTTTCATAAAGTCATCTCAAGATAGTAAGCTGGCTATTTTGTTTTACCAAAAGAGGTTGTTGGGGGAGCAGGGAAAGGGGAGAACTGAGCACTTAATTTCAAAATACTTGTAACTTTTATCAGTAATTTCACTTTATTGCTTAAATGGCTTTACTTAGTGGCAGAGGTTACCTTTCTCAAATGTCCTCATGCTTTCAACATGACAATCACATCTACTTCAGAAAGTTACTTAGGCTCCCCAAACCTTAATTTTTCTCGTCTATAAAATAAAGGAGTAAAAGGGGTTAATCTGATACCTTCTCAAACTGAAACCCTGGCGTTCAGCTCTTTTTATTTTGGGAACAATTTCCTGATCTGCTCTGCAGTAGCCTTTACCACATGTATCTCTCCCATCGCCCAAACCCAGGGAACCAAATGAGCTTCTCAGGGAGACTGCCTTGCTTCCATTTCTAATACCTATAATCCATTCCCTATGCAGCAGCCATACTTTGCCAACAGTATGTCAGATAAAATCACACACTCTCCATCCCCACTTATGATTCAGTGGAATGCTAATGCCCTCGGGATAAAATTCAGATTCCTTCCATGGCCCCTGCCTTCCTTTGCCTCTCTCCTTTGACCTTCTCTTCTCTCCTTTGCTCACTGTACTTCAGGTGTAATGTCATTTTAACTCATCCTTGAATCTGCCAAATCTCAGTTCCATCTCAGGGTTTGGTCTTATAAGTCTCTGTTCCTAGAACACTTTTCCTCCAGATCTGGGCAGTTCTTGTTCCCTCGTTCCACTTGGGCCTCTGCATGAGTCATTCATTCAAAGTGATTTCCTGACTTCCCTTTCCCTCCCCTATCTGAAATAGCATCCTACTCCTACTCTTCTACTTAATGTTGATTTATTTTCTCTCCAGTTCTTGTCAATTTTTAGAATTATAGTAGATCATGTTATAAAGGCACTATGTTATATAATTAACATTTAATTTAATATAATTTAATGTAAATTATATTAGCAGAGAGAGTAGCAAATAATAGAGGCACGATTGGTTTCTGTGGAATGAATGAGTAATTCTACTCTAATTCCCATATTAGCCATCTGTTTAGCTTCGAGGCATATATGACAATAACTCAGGCTGGCTATAGTATTTTGTTCTAAGCATCTTTTGTTCTAATGTATGGACAGTTTTTCTGTCCAATTTTTAAGCAGTTTGGAGATTCTGTAAACAGATATCCTTTCTTTTTGAATTCTCACAGAATCTTATTAGCTAATAGAATTGTAATAATATTTTCATAAGGGACCATATTTTATTTAAAAAGACAGTCTTTTCTCACATTTTTAAAAGATTCAATTGGGATGTGGCAGAATTAACTTCTAAGATAAGCTATAATGGGTAATAGATATAATTTAGATTGCCAGATGAAAACACAAAACAATGTTTAGAAGTCTGGGTACAAACCCAGGATTTCTGAGCACCAAAGAATTGATGCTTTTGAACTGTGGTATTGGCGAAGACTCTTTGAGCGTCCCTTAGACTGCAAGGAGATCCAACCAGTTCATCCTAAAGGAAGTCAGTCCTGAATAGTCATTAGAGGCACTGATGCTGAAGCTGAAGCTCCAATACTTTGGCCATCTGATGTGAAGAACTGACTCACTGGAAAAGACACTGATGCTGGGAAAGATCAAAGGCAGGAGGAGAAGGGAATGACAGAGGATGAGATGGTTGGATGGCATCACCAACTCAATGGACATGAGTTTGAGCAAGCTCTGGGAGATAGTGAAGGACAGGGAAGCCTGGTGTGCTGCAGTCCATGGAGTCACAAAGAGTCAGACATGACTGAGCAACTGAACTGACTGACTGAGGTACTTTACCAATGAGGTCTTTCCACCATGCTATCAAATTCATCCAGCTCAACCACTAGATTATAGTGATATGGTTCAGCTGAAAGACCACAGTCAGTTGGACAATGTGCTCCCAACTTACACAGAAAGCAGTTCATGGAAATCATTTCAGAATCTTCATCTATATTTGGTCCAAATTAGGAGAACAAAAATCTGGGTGATCATGATAAAACTTAGGAGATGAATTTTCTTGATACCTATGTTTACTAAAAGATAATAAGAATGCACAAGAGGGACTTCCCTGGTGGTCCAGTGGTTAAGAATCTGCCTTCCAGTGTAGGGGACACAAGTTCAATCCCTGGTCGGGGAAGATCCCACATTCCACGGGCAACTAAGCCTGAGCACTGCAAATATGAAGTCCATGTACCACAATCAAAGACAAGACTGCACATCACAATGAAGAGCCTGCACACTGTGATAAAAGGTATCAGTGCCACAACTAAGACCCAATGCAGCCAAATAAATAACTTTTTAAAATGCACAAGTATTTTTGTCACACCACTGTGTTAATGTCCAATACTGTCCATTAACAGTAGCCTGGGTAAATAAATCATGGTATATTCATGCAATAGATGACTATAACAAAAAAGAAGAATGAATGATTTAACAATCACATGCAATAATATTAATACATCCTATACACATAATATTGAGAGAATAAAAACACCAAACACATATTCACAAGAGTATGTCCTAAATGATTCTACATATAAAATTCAAAACTAAGCAGAACTGATCTCTAATGTGAGGTCAGGAGAGTGGTTACCCTTGAGGAACTAGAGATTAGCAGGGGACATGAAAAAGCCATCTGGGGTGCTGCCGATGACCTAGCTCTGGTTTTAAAGTCCCGGTTACACGGATGTATTCACTTTACCAAAATCCATTCAGCCATATAGTCTGTGCATATTCCTGTATTTATTTTATATTTCAATAAAATTTTACTCAAAAAATAACCCTTCTTCATGTGTTTAAGGAATTTTAAGCCAAGAAAATTACGAAAGCCTCTTTTGCAAGTACCCACAAATTGATATGCCAACTTTTAAACCTATCCGAAGCATGTGTTGAAAAAATTTTGAATCTTTAGTTAAACCTCACAAAAAAGAACAGATTTGTTTCTGAAGATATCACATATCCTGAATTTTTCAAGAGAAAATGATTTGGTTTTCAGGATTTCAAGTCATGTATTTTCAAAAAGTTCACTTATTCCCTTCTGGCCATTCACCAAAAATACAGTCATCAATCAATCAGTCAAGAACTGAAAGAGAAGGCTGAGGATGTGTAGACACACTTTTGCCTTCTAGCTCAGGGTATGAAATGCTGAGAGAGTTCTGCGTCATGAGTACAACTCAGTAGGGAGTTGGGAGAAGAGCAGGAAAGCTGTCAGAGTGAAATGAAGTAATCCCCAGAGGAAGTAACAGGGCAACATCTGAAAAAGGTGGCAGTTCAGATATTGCTCCCTGTTTGGTGTGTAACCAGTCCCTGAAGTTTATACACAGGTGACTAGTTTATAAATCACACCATTTCAAGACTCTGCCTCTAGTAACAGAACACTACTTCATTTGAATTAGTCTTAGCACTGAGGACAACCAGAAAAACTGGAAATATATATTTTAAAAATTAATAATAAAAGTCAGCTTGATGGCATGAAAGAGTAAATAAGGTAGTACAGAATTAACAAGTCAACATCCAGGGAAAACTAGAGAGGTCAACCATTATTTGGTGTCACTTTTTGCTGATATGGAAGATGTATCTGAGAAACTGTATAAAGGGATTTTTGTCAGCCTCACTGTATCAGGAAGGTACACTTGAAACCAAAGTCACCAAGCTCTCATATATAATTTAGCTTTGAGTCAGCTGAGGTGCCCAGATGATCTAAATTCCTAAATTGGATTAAGGTGGCCTCAAACTGCTAGTGCTCCAGGCACGTGAAAGAAAGAAATGAAACTCCTCTCACAACATCATAGGTTGAAAAAATCCCCACAGATGTTTTTCCAAACATAAAGTCTTACATAAAATAAAATCAGATAAAAATAAAAGTCATTAAGTAGAAACATCAAAAATATCAGACAACATAAAGAAAACCATAGGGTCTCCTTATATGTAAACATAAGAAACGGAGTTTACAACTGTTTGTTAGATTGAAACAGATAAAAATTAAGATTGAAAAATTCGACATAGAATTTTTAAAGATTCTTTAAAGAGCAAAATGAAAGTCTAGAACCTAAAGATACAATAGCCAAAGAAAAAAATTAATGGATGACATAAGAGCAGAATAGAGCAGAAGGAAGGATTTGTGAACTGGAAGACAGCGTGAGGGGGAAAACAAAGCATGGAAAGATGAAAGAGTAAATCACACTATTTCACCAAGAGAAAAGCTGCTTTGAAACAAAGTCTTCACACTGCCCCATGCTACACACCAGCTCCCTTTCCACCACCACTATAACCAGAACCCTAAGCTGATATGCTGCCTCTGTGTAACTTCTTCCCTCACCAACACTACACTTCATGGAAATTTTAATTTGATTTGACTACGGCGAAAATATTCAAAGATGACAGACTTGGAAGGAAGTAGTTATAGGCTTCTTTCCTCCTACAGATGATTTTTTTGTCTTCACAAAAAATTCACAGGGTATTTTTAAATGTTTAAGTGTAAATGTCTTTAGACTCATTAAAAAAAAAAAAAAAACTAGTTTCTTCTACTTTTCACTTCTGCTACCAAATGTGTGTGTGTGTGTGTGTGTGTGTGTGTGTGTGTTTCACACCAAGTAGTTCCCCAATTCTTAGTGGACACTGACTAAGCATCCTATAATTTAACTCAATTATGACACTATCTGGAATTAGCCCAGACCCCACAGGTTAAGGGCTAGTCCTACAAAACTGCTATCCACTTCAGAGGCCAACTGAAGGAATAAGGTTGGCACTGTATTTCTGACCAACTAACTATAAATCAGAGGTTCCCAGTGACCCCCTCAAACTTAACAGGTTGTGAGAAATGCTCACAGATTTCAGGAAAGTGCTTTACTTACTAGTATCCATTTTTTTAATATAAAGAATACAACAAAGAAATAGCAAAATAGAAGAGATGCAACAACACTCTGTTCCTCCAACTAAAACTGTCTTTGGAATAAAAAGCCACTGAGGCAAAACTCCAAACCACTTCTGATTCCACTACTCACTAAAAATCTTACAATAGTTAGAAAATATTGACTGTAAACATGAACCAAAGTAGTGATGAAAAAGAATAAAAGAGATGTAAAGAACTCCATGCTAAAAATCCAGCCACATATAGTTAACACGCACTTGAAAAGAGACCATAAGTGTTACCCTCATAGAAAGCTTCCAGAAGGGGAAATAATTGTCCCTCCCTGAGATCATCTGCTTGCCCTCCCAACTCTAATTGAAATGTTCATCCAAACCCCAGACAACCTGGTCTGAGAAAATGAGCCTCCGATCTCAGTGGCACCTGCTGGTTTAGCGTTGATGGTTCTCCATAAGCATCATCACTAACTGCTCTGTGGCCTACTTGACAATTCAAAGCCTTAGACTTCACATCTACAGAAAGGGTGCAAACCGGGTGATTTCGATTCTAAAGGCAGCTTGGGTCCTAAAATCTCACTTTTTAAAATGCAACATTCTATTTCATAACCCAGGTAGTGGTTACACAAATATTTACTTTATAATTATTCCTTGAACATATATGTTTTATACTACCTTCTAAATAAGCAATGTTTGAAAATGTGTTGAAAGGGAAAAAATCCTATCAGAGGAAGCTAGTCTAATACCATTCTTGAATTCATAAAACTTGGTGTGAAAATTGAATGCTAGAGGCAAAAAGCCAACAACAGATAGAAGCTTGTAAAATTCCTGAGGCTTCAAACCATTTCAGCGATAAGATACAATCTAAGAAAGTGGAATGAATGGGAACTTGCAGGGCAAGCTGGACTTTTATGAGCTCATAAAGTTCCCACAATGGTCCTTGGAGAAAATTGAAATCCAAGGGTTGTTACTTAACAGCTGAATTTTCTCTTAGCCAAATGTGACCATGGATATACATAGCATAGCCTAGGAAACAACTTTCTCCCAGTAGTTTACAATAAGGAGCATCTTAACATTCTCAAAATGACTTTGTTATAAAGCTTTTTCTTTGCAGCATTTATTTCTTTTGCCAAGCACTGTGCTGGAGTCACATATGTCTGCTTTCAAGGAGCTTGCAGACTCAGAAGGCTCTGTGTCACTTAGAATAAATTCCAAATTCCTTACTCCTCTCAACTAAGAATACCTCCACCACTGGCTTTCTGTCTTTGTTTTAGCAAGCTCCCACCTCAGGGCCTTTGCACCTGCTGCATCTTCTACCAGATTATCTTCCCCACCTCTTTGCCTAGATCAGGTCCTTCTTAACATTCAGGTTTCAACTCAAATGTCAAAGATGCTTCTTTTGACCTCCCAATTTAAAAAATTAATGTTCTAGTCATTCTTTAAATCAATTATCAAAGTAATGAACTTCCAATACTCAATGTTTTTAAGTATTTGTTTTTAAAACTAAAAATTTCTAGTCTCCCTTCTCTTAGTATAAAGTTCTATGCTATGCCCCAGTGGCTGGATCAGTGCCCAACGGGTAAAAATTGCACATTAACTATTTTAAATTGCTATTATTATTGGTAAATATTTTGATACAAACTAAAATAAAGCTTTACACAGTGGTTTTTAAGGTTCTGTTTAATTTTTTTTTATGATAAAAAGTCTTTAAAATGTTTCAAACTTTCATGTTATTGTTTAGTCGCTCAGTCATGTCCAACTTAATTTTAAGATTTACATGCTTCTCAATCATCAAGGCTGTATACTGTCACCCTGTTTATTTAACTTATATGTAGAGTACATCATGAGAAATGCTGGACTAGAAGAAACACAAGCTGGAATCAAGATTGCTGGGAGAAATATCAATAACCTCAGACATGCAGATGATACCACCCTTATGGCAGAAAGTGAAGAAGAACTAAAGAGCCTCTTGATGAAAGTGAAAGAGGAAAGTGAAAAAGTTGGTTTAAAGCTCAACATTCAGAAAACAAAGATCATGGCATCTGGTCTCATCACTTCATGGGAAATAGATGGGGAAACAGTGGAAACAGTCTCAGACTTTATTTTTGGGGCTCCAAAATCACTGCAGATGCTGACTACAGCCATGAAATGAAAAGACAGTTACTCCTTGGAAGAAAAGTTATGACCAACCTAGATAGTATATTCAAAAGCAGAGACATTACTTTGCTGACTAAGGTCCATCTAGTCAAGGCTACGGTTTTTCCAGTGGTCATGTATGGATGTGAGAGTTGGACTGTGAAAAAGGCTGAGAGCTGAAGAATTGATGCTTTTGAACTGTGGTGCTGGAGAAGACTCTTGAGAGTCCCTTGGACTGCAAGGAGATCCAACCAGTCCATTCTGAAGGAGATCAGCCCTGGGATTTCTTTGGAAGGAATGATGCTGAAGCTGAAACTCCAGTACTTTGGCCACCTCATGTGAAAAGTTGACTCATTGGAAAAGACTCTGATGCTGGGAGGGATTGGGGGCAGGAGGAGAAGGGGATGACAGAGGATGAGATGGCTGGATGGCATCACTGACTCGATGAATGTGAGTCTGAGTGAACTCTGGGAGAGGGTGATGGACAGGGAGGCCTGGCATGCTGTAGTTCATGGGGTCGCGAAGAGTCGGACACGACTGCGCGACTGAACTGAACTGAACTGAAACATTATCAAAGAGATCACATCTTCATGGACTCATAAGGGAGAGAGAGAGGATGAAGCCTGGTTGTGTCTGTCATCTATGCCAGTTATGTGACAGAAGGGTTCACAGAAGTTGCTCTTAGTGTGACTGGGGACACATCTGATTCTTCAAGGTAGAGAAGGAGCGAAGACAATTCCAGGTCACGTGCACAGCATGAAAGGCACGAAGAGACAAGAATGCACGTGTTGCTGGGACAGAGGATAAATGGACAGGAAGAGTTATTCGAGCATAGTCACGGAAGACTTTGGGCTTCATTCTGTTGTGTAGAGGTGACAAGGATCAGGAAAATGAAATGAGCTCACTTATCTTATGGAACTCTTCGTCTGAAAGTCATAGAAAGAATGGACTTCTGTGGGTATGAGCAGCAATGAATACTTTGGGATATAGACCAAAATGTGTGTGTATGTGTGAGAGAGATTTGGACATTTTACTGGAGAGAGAAAACTTAGAGTTTTTATCAAGGCTCTCAACATAAGAGAAATAATAATAATAAATTAATATTATTAATTTAATATTAATTTAATATTAATATAAGCACTGATATAAAGGGAAAGCAAAAGTATTCATTGAAGATAGAGAAAAAAAATTCAACAGACGAAATATTTGCTTTTGTAAAGGTGATTCTCATGAGTAGTATAAGCCCCTCATTAACTGAGTCTTCACACTTTTGGAAAATGCTCATATCATAAACATTCAGGTAGATTGCATGTTTCTAGAAGACAGAGAAGGGCAATTTTTACTGACAATGTAGGAAAAGCTTAAACCACACCATATAAGGCAGTAATTGCTTGAAATTAGAAATAGGAAAAAAAATAAATAGGGATCTAACAAGCTAAGATAGAAAAAAATTAAAAGAAAAGGAGAAAGGCACAAACTTTATTTGGGTGTGTTCCACATGGTTCTTGTGTCTGCCTCAATCATCAGCTTTGTAGGGGGCTTCTCCTCCATGCTGAGCTGCTCCTCCCATACCCCTATATGCCAGTGGTCACTTCTTTGGTCATCCTTGAACCAGCTCTCTGCTGATGTAATTAACAAAACTGCTTGCTCTAAGTTTAAAACAGAGTTAACCCACCTACCTGTTATAATAATGCTATTATAGCCCAGTAGGAACAGCCTCAAAGTAGAGAACGGGATCTTAACAATGAAGCTGAGGAAAGAATTAAAATGAGGTAGGGGCCAACAGGAAAACCATGCAAGGCAAACCAACGGCCACCTCTCCATGGGAATCAACTGGGGAAGACCGAGGCCAGATGAGGACACTGGCAAGAGAAGCCCATAGGCAGAGGAGTCAGATGGCCCCGTCCTTGTAAAAGCTACGCACAACCCTCTGAAGAGGGGGAAGCTAGATTATAGGAACTGGCTCCAAGTCAGCAGGAAGAACTTGCAGGAGCCAGGAGGCTGAAAAATGTCTGCCATCTGGAGAAACTGGAGGAAGGAGAATTGGAAGTCATGCTGATCAGGGGTGGGGACTCAAGCAGAAAGAAAGGCTATTTTGCAGGGATGCCTCGGGTGGGGTTTGATGTCCCCATAGTGCTCTAAGTCCAGGATGCAACCTGCAGTTTGAAAGCTAGAGTCAGCAATACAAGAAAGTTATTTCCTTTTCACATCCTGATACATCTATATTTTGAACTTGACATTTAGGAAAACTGTCTTTAAATATGTAAATGCAGTACTTCATATGTGATCTTTAAAAAAAAAAAAAGCCTCAAATCTCCAAAATCATTAACCACAAATTTACAAAGTACAGTTAATTTGAGTTTTTAAGGGTAAAAGGAAAAGATACGAGATCTCTCCGAATAGAGAATTTCTTCTTGGAGAAGCAAAACAAAACACAATAGAAGTCACTGAAATACTGGCAGGGCCTGAGAAGCAAACCAAGTCATGGTTAGAGGCACAGGCTCTTGAGTGAGACCAGGTGAGATCAGATCCTGGCCCCACCATTTCCAGTTATGAGTTCTTATGCATCATAAACTCTGTAAACCTCAATTTCCTTCACCATATAATGGGGGAACAATAATGTACCTAAATTATTTAGCACAATTCCTGGCGTATTTTGAGAGCTGAATAATTATTATCTCTCATTCCCATCTGGAAATGGTCAGTTTTCATTCCAATCCCAAAGAAGGGCAATGCCAAAGAGTGTTCAAACTATCATACAATTGTGCTCATTTCACAGGCTAGCATTTAGAAAAATAGATTCAGAAAAGGCAGAGGAACCAGAGATCAAATTGCCAACATCCACTGGATCACAGAAAAAGCAAGGGAATTCCAGAAAAACATCTACTTCTGCTTCATTGACTATGCCAAAGCCTTTGACTACGCAGATCACAACAAACTGTGGAAAATTCTTAAAGAGATGGGAATACCAGACCACCTTACTTGCCTCCTGAGAAATCTATATTCAGGTGAAGAAGAAACAGGACTGGACATGGAACAACAAAACTGGGAAAGGAGTACATCAAGGCTGTATTTTGTCACCCTGCTTATTTAACTTCTATGCAGAGTACATCATGCAAAATGCCAGATGGATGAACCACATGCTGGAATCAAGATTGCCAGGAGAAATATCAACCTCAGATACACAGATGATATCACTTTAATGGCAGAGGAATTAAAGAACCTCTTGATGAGGGTGAAAGAGAGAGTTAAAAAGCCAGCTTAAAACTCAATATTCAAAAAACTAAAATCATGGCACCTGGTCCTAACACTTCATGGCAAATAGATGGGGAAAAGTTGGAAATAGTGGCGAATTTTATTTTCTTGGGCTCCAAAATCACTATGGATGGTGACTGCAGTCACAAAATTAAGACATTTGCACCTTGGAAGAAAATCTATGACAAACCTAGACAGCATATTGAAAAGCAGAGACACCACTTTGCCGACCAAGTTCTATAGAGCCAAAGCTATGTTTTTTCCAGTAGTCATCTATGGATACGAGTTGGACCAGAAGGAAGGCTGAGCACCAAAGAACTGATGTTTTCAAATTATGGTGCTAGAGAAGACTGCTGAGAGTCCCTTGGACTGCAAGGAGAGCCAACCAGTCCATCCTACAGGAAATCAATCCTGAATATTCATTGGAAGGACCGATGCTGAAGCTGAAGCTCCAACACTTTGGCCACCTGACACAAAGAACCAACTCATTGGAAAAGACCCTGATGTTAGAAAGATTAAAGGCAGAAGGAGAAAGGGGGTACCAGAGGATGGCATCCTTGAATCAATGGACATGAGTCTGAGCAAACGCCAGGAGATAGTGAAGGACAGGGAAGCCTAGTGGGCTGCAGTCCATGGGGTCCCAAAAAGTTGGATACAGCTTAGTGACTAAACAGCAATATCCCCCTCATCACTATTATTAGTTAATCAGAGAGAGCTTCCAAACTTATTCATGAACAGTACTGATTAGTACTGGAATCATCCACACAGACAAAGAGAACAAACTTGCTGTTGCCAAGGAGGAGAGAGGTTGGGGGAGGAATGGCTTGGGAGTTTGGGATTATCAGATGCAAACTATTATATACAGAATAGATAAACAACAAGATTCTACAGTGTAGCACAGGGAACTATATTCAATATCCTATGATAAGCCACAATAGAAAATATTTAAAAGAATGTATATGTATATAACAGAATCACTTTGCTGTACAGCAGAAATTAACACATTGTAAATCAACTCTACTTCAATAAAATAATTTTTAAAAAAATGATTGAAGCTGGGGATGGGAGGGAGGCTCAGGAGGTAGGGGATATATATACATATACATATATATAGCTGGTTCATATTGTACAGCAGAAACTAATACAGCATTGTAAAGCAATTATCCTACAATTTAAAATAAATGTAAAAAAATTTTTTAAGTATTAAAGTCATCCATCTTCTATTGACTTGCAGTATTAATTTCACTGAATGATTCAGCTGTAAAAAGGGAAGAAGATCCATGTACAGGTTGAATGTTAAGAATTTAGATCATAGACATTGTCATTATCAAGACTGCAGTGGCAGACATGGGGACTGAGTTCTCGTGTCGACTCAGTCGTGAAGTCACAAGCCACACAACTGTGCTAGGCTTCTATTTCTTCATTAGTAAACACACACAGTTGAACTGCACAGAGTACAAGGTTCACTTGAATTCTAAAATTCTTTGATTCTGCAGCTGCTGCTTCAACTGCAGCACTTGTGAATTAAAAACAATGTATCTCCACTTTGCCTATATCAGTCTATGGCTAAGGATACTGAAAATGCAAAGTGTGTGAGTATGGAACCTTCACAGGTAAGGATGGGTTGCCCTTCTCAGCCCACTCTGCCTTTTCACAACAGCCATTTTGTTCTGCACTTGGCTGGCTGCCTCTTCAGTAATTTTCTGCAGCAAGCTCCCTCCTTACCCCAGCCAGCAAGAAGAAAATAAATTTGCTCAGCAGTCCCAAGCATCTCTTCGGATGTTGCAGGAGTGAGCACGCCAGGCATTTCACTGTTAATTATCAGCAGCCTGGCTGCTGTGGCCCCTTGCTGTGCCAATTTGAGAGATGAGACGCTTTACACTGCTTATTAGGCTCAGCTAAATAAATATTACCCAGCATTAGTGTTGTCAGAGATACAGTCTGAATTCAGCTCCCTGGAGTGGCGACTGGTACCCAGGCTTTGCACCATCACCTTTCCTTCCTGGCCTCCCTCCTTCACTCCACCTCTGTTGATCTCTTTCTCTCCTTCTGGACATTCAGCTGGATTCATCAAGGGGCTGAAAGATAATATCACCGAATTTAACTCTTTTGTTTATCAAACACCTGTACTATTAGATTTAAAGACCTCAGTAATAATCACCTCCTATTCTTGCCTCAACAGACTAAACTTCCCAGTCATGTGTTCTGAGTTAGAATCACCATTCCCCCTCCTTCCAAAATCTCAGAGAGGAATTCTGATAGACTTAAGTCCCCTGGCTGCAATGGTTGTTTTAAAGGTGGGACTATGACCCCAATAATGGCAATCATAGCCCCAAAGACTTAATTATAGAACTTATTTAAGCTCTTTATAAAACAGACTTTCTCTTCTTGGCTGGATGTTAAAGACAGAAAATATAGCTGCTGCTACCGTTAACTATTTTGTAACCATGAGGGTAGCAACTACTGAGGGTAGCCAACACAGAGAAAGTGCCACAAAGAAACAGAGGAGAAAATAATCCCATGCCTGGCAGAAGCATTGAGGAGCCTGGTTTAAGCTTCATTCCAATTTTTGGCCATTTCAGTTCTGAATCATTTGCCTCCTTTATCATTTAAGTTTGAGTGAGGAAATCTGGTACTTTCATCCACATGTATCTTTTTGTTGTATGAGGTCTCCTTGATGTGCCTATTTGCGCCAAGTATAGGTACTGCTGCTGCTGTTGCTAAGTCGCTTCAGTCGTGTCCGACTCTGTGCGACCTCATAGACAGCAGCCCAACAGGCTCCCCCGTCCCTGGGATTCTCCAGGCAAGAACACTGGAGTGGGTTGCTATTTCCTTCTCCAATGCATGAAAGTGGAAAGTGAAAGTGAAGTCGCTCAGTCGTGTCCGACTCTTCACGACCCCATGGACTGCAGCCTACCAGGCTCCTCCGTCCGTGGGATTTTCCAGGCAACAGTACTGGAGTGGGGTGCCATCGCCTTCTCCGGAGTACAGGTACAGCCCTGCCCATATTCCTTTAGCTCTTAATGTAATAAAGCTCTCCTACCTGAATTTCTGGGCTCCCCAGGTGGCTCTGTGGTAAAGCATCCGCCCAGTCAGACGTGACAGATGCACATGAATTTCTACTCCTGAGGGTGTGTATTCTAGTGCTTCCGCCTTAGAACTAGTCATGGTGGTTTAGTCGCTAGGTCGTGTCCAACTCTTGCTACCCCATGCACTGTAGCCAGCCAGGCTCCTCTGTCCATGGGGTTTTTCAAGCAAGAATAGTGGAGTGGGTTGCCATTTCCTTCTCCAGGGGATCTTCCTGACCCAGGGATCCAACCCGGGTCTCCTGCATTGGCAGGCAGATTCTTATCACTGAACCACCAGGAAAGCCCCCGAGTAATTTACATACATTTGGAGCAGCTCTCAGACAGTAACTGACAGGGATTCATAGGTAAATACCCCAGCATCCTGGCTCCCTTTGGATAACTAACTCAGACGAATTCTCAACATGGGCCCTCAGAGTCCCTCAGTGGGACGCACCTAATCTGGCCCTGCCTGCCTGTCTCTGCCCCGCCTCCTCTTTGTGGGCTTGTGGGCATCACCCTCCAACTCAGCTACTTGCACTTGGGCCCCTGTGAGCAGCGCTTAACAGAGCAGCAAACCAAAGCTACACTGGCCCACAAGAATTTATAAAAGCAACATCTACCTAGAACTTTTAAAATGCACCCCACAAATTATTTAGCTTATCAGAATTTTCCTCTTTCCATCCCCAAAGAGACTGATGTATACATAGACCATTTGTCACTGATGCAGTCTAGAAAACAGCTATGAATTCAAAGCCCAGTAAACCAATGCATTGTTTTTTGTCATTGCTGGCCAAGCAGAGGGTGATGTACTAGATGGAAGATTTTAGGAAAGAGAGAGAGGTAAAAGCAAAAACAAGCCAAGTTGTGGAGGATGCTCATTAATCCCCAGGCAGCTGCAGTGGCAGTGAGGTGTCTAGATATATCCATAGGGAGAATCAAGCCACTGAAGTTATTAATTTTGTGGTCCTGAAAAATGAGCAACACAGACATGTTTACTCTCTGGACACACTCCCTTTTCTGCATAGTCTCTCTCCCAGTTTCTAAACGCCCCATGCTAAGGGAAACATCACCAGGTATGGGGGCTTTGCCAGAAACGTGCATTTGGACTCCAAACGGTACCTGTTGGGTGAAAAATGCACTTTGAAATAATGCCCTCTGACTACTGTCACTAATGGGTTGATGTCTGTTATTTACATGAAAAATGTTGAAATGCAGACTCCCTTGTCTTACTTTTATTTGGGGCATTGAAACCAAAACACTCACTCTCATGCCAATGGGAAAAGGTCCACTTCTCCTTCTGTGTTCCTTTCCATCTTCTAATCCTAGATTCTTGCCAAAGAACACATATGGCCACCAGGGCTTGCACTGAGCCCTGTGGAATCCCGTTTCCCTCCTACTAGAAAGTACAATCATGAGATAGAGGAGGTAAAATAGTTCCCCTTCCTCATTTTATCAGTGAGGACAGTGAAGGCATGAAAGTCTCAGATGACAAAGCCGGGTGGGACTTGAAGGACATCCGGCCCAATTCACCCTTACTGAGGCACGGGTCCTTGAAAGGCTTAATTCAAGACTTCATAGCTGGTCAGGGACAAAGCTGAGGCTGGGGACTAAGGGATCTTGACTCCATTCACTGCCCCTCCTCCCCATACCAAGTTCATTAAGTTCCATGCGCACATTTGTTTTATCTTAAGCTCACAATTCAACCTATCTTATCTTGGATGTGGTGTGGGTGTTTCTTCTTAGAAAATCAGAGATTACGCCATTCCATTTAGGCGTCTTGCCTAAATAACTGCACTAAGGGGAAACCCTCTAAGTAATGAATTTTGTCACAGGAGATCACTAGAAATATCCTATGGCCTTCCCTTCTCTCTCCAGATACAGCATAAAAAGTCAGACTACATTGAAGATCCAACCTAAGTGTGTTTGCTATGGTGCTCATTCCTAGTCTCAAATCTTTTCCTGGGCCTGAGCCCAGGTATTGGTGTGACCAGGAAAATGCCAGAGGCCATATGGACGCCCCAGGCTACCTCCCGGATGAGGCTGGATGGCACACCTAGGAACCAGCTCGCTCCAAGACGTAGAACAGATGGCATCCCAGATACGAATATGCAGAATGTAGACGGTGAAGGTTGTTAAACAAGTATGTATTTTTAGGTGGACTCATGAAAATCAAGGATTTTATAACTGAAGTGAAAGCCAAGCAAAGGAAACCACAAGATACTGTTGAAAGCTGTGCATTGCTCTGTATTAGCTGGCAGTGCCTCCCACGGCATGCTCCAACCTCCATTAAAAACCACTGAAAAATAACCAGGAAGAAATAAGTAACAATCACAAGAAAGGACATTGGTTTCAGAATTCCATACTGTGAGGCCCTAAGAGGACACTGATGGCCATGCTGCTGTTCAGAAACACAAGAAGCGGCTGAATTTTTCCTTGGCTTCACCACTTCGTTTCATGCTTCTTTCCTGATAGTCCCACCCTGACTAGCCCGCCTCATCTCAGACTACTTATGCTACATTTTGGCTGCACCAGGAACAAGCCTAAGGAGCACAGTAACAATGCAAGTCACTGAATCAGTGGAATTGAACAAGAGGATGGACTTCTAAAAATCTCCAGTACAAACAGGCCCCATCAGAAAGCTTTGGGCACTTTGCTCATTAATAATGTTTCCTTGCTGTGCAGTTGTTTCCAGCTTGCAGAACACTTTTCATACTAATGATCGCATTTAATTTTGACATTTATACCAACCCTATGAAAAAAGTCGAGAATGATTACTCTCATTTTATAGATGAGGAAATGGCACCTGGAGCATGCCACTCAGAGATGTACAGAGCAGTGGTACCACTGGAACTTGAACTGAAGACTCTTTGATTCCATGTCTAGGATTGCAGTTTCCAGTGAATCAACAGCCAAAAGGGCTTGCACTGGAGAATTCCAACTGCTGCTAGAACAGCCTAATCCATGTATTAACTGATTTCAATGAGTTAGAATATCAGGGGGTGGAATACAATGATATTCCCATATCCTGGAAACATTCCATATACAGAAACTAGATTCTAATTTACGCATTATTGATCCTTCCTGCTTTACCTCTCACTTATGCAGGACCTTGTGCACTTCCTCCCACAGAGACAGAATTCCTTCTCCTTTATTGATGAGGGGTTCAGCAATGTGAGTTGCTTCACCCAATGAAACATGAGCAAATGTGATGCGATGAAGACTTAAAATGAACTTGCCTAGTTGAGTTTGACCTCTGGTGCTCTTACTATCTACCCACTGAACCAAGACCATCTGAACACACCCTAGATTATCCAACCTCCATCTAACCAGTGATGCATAGTATGGAAAAACAAAAAGATTTGAAATGATTGAGTTTGGGGCTGATTTGTCACATAGCAATAGCTGACTGAAACACTACCTTCCTTTCATCTTTCTACCTTCAGTTCGATGCAGATGGGTTTACCATTTGTTATTATTACTCTCTTTCTTTCCAGTCAGTGAATCGCCATCTCTTCTTAAGTCCTAGATTAGCAGAAGCTTCAGTATCAGGATCTGTATCATTGTAGGATTACTTATAAGAAGCAATTATTGAGTTGGCCAAAAGTGCATTTGGGTTTTCCTATAACATCTTACAGAAAAACCCAAATGAACATTTTGGTCAACCCCAATGTTAAGGACTCAAATAAAAATAAAGTAAGTGAAGTTATGCCCACAAAGGAGAACCCCATAGGTACCAGATAAATATTCAATGAGTGATGAAAAACTTTGGTCATTTGAAGGCTATTTTATAGTTAGTATGATAGAGAAAACACATTGTCATTAGACAATATTTTCTATGTGCTTTTTACTTGGTGCTTGGTGTACTAGGAAGTCAGTGGCTTATTGACTAAAACAGATAATACGGAGGAGGGTGTGTTAGTCATTCAGTTGTGTCTAACTCTTTGCAACCCTGTGGACTGTAGCTTGTCAGGCTCCTGTCCGTGGGATTCTCCAGGTAAGAATACTGATGTGGGTTGCCATTCCCTTCTCCAGGGGATCTTCCCAACCCAGGGATCGAACCTAGGTCTTCTGCATTTAGAGGAGATTCTTTACCATCTGAGCCACCAGGAAAGCCCAATACAGAGGAGGCAACACATGGAAAACATAGAATAAGTGTTTCATAAATTGATAATAAAAGAGTAAACTTAAATATTTTACTTGGTTTGAATCAGTCATTTTGGCTTTGTTGGATGCCATCCCCTACTTCTTCTAATCAACTGCTCCAAGCTAAGATGGGGTAAGGAGCAGAGGAGGGGTAGGGTATACCAATAGCAGCACCCTATAAGAAGGATGTAATTATTCATGAGGTATCTGGGGACAGTTTCCTGGAAATGATGGAAAGACCATGTCTAACACCTGGTCAGCACTTAAGAACATTTGCTAAATTGAAGATGTGAGGAAGACAGGAACTAGACCCTGCCCCACCCATCCTTCCATCTTTCCATTCTGTTTCATGTCAGTTTGATCAAATAGTATCCACAGTCTGGTCCCTCCAGCTCTCATGGGTCCAGCCGCATGATTCATCTGTTACACTCCTCCACACTTCTACAATTCTACACTGATCGCATCCCCACCCCCACCCGGGCACAGTGACCTTGACACTTGAAGATTTTTCATTTTTGCTCTCAACTCCTTTCTTAATGTACTCTGGTGCTCTGTGTTTTGTACATAGCCGCCACCCTGACTGCAACTGCAGAAAGATGGACTTTTAGCCTCAGTTTTATTTTTAATGTTCTTCCTAACAGCATCATGCTGGGCACTGAAGTACCCAGTGTTATACCACCTATAAAGCACTTTATTCTACAGTAACTCATCTGCCCTTCACTGCAGAGCTCCCAGGTAGATAGTACAACCCTACCTGTTCAAATGAGGACTTGAAGATACAAAGACGGTCACAGAGCTGGGACACAGAGCAACCAAGATGCAAGCCCAGTTTTCCTGTCTCCAACTCTGGGACTTCTTTGCATCGTGCTATTTTAAAAAGTACTAGCACTGCTGATATTCTTGGATATCCTTGATAATATTCCAATTTAAAAGAAAAAAATAAAACAATTGCTAAGAAAAGAACTAGATGGTATGACACACACATACAAAAATGGCCACAAGAAGACTGAACCACTTAGAATGCCTATCTTTGCCCAAATGACCATTAGCAGTATTCTAATGATTTGATACAGATCTTACGATTCTGGTTTCAGTCTGTAGGATTCTCTCTTTCAAAAATAACTCCAGACTAAATGGGTAGGATGAGAGTCAGTAAAGGCCCTATACTCTTTAAAGCTCAGCTTCCAACCAAGCCTTCAAAGGTAGCTAAATAAGAAATGTCGGGAAAGACCAAAAATTGGCACAGCATCACGAGTCACTGAACATTTACTGGAACCTCCTACTTAAAGTAATAGTTACATTCCAGAGTAACGGGGCACTTGGGGTTACGGATCCTAAAAATTCCATCTTGAGAAGATATCCAGCTTATTCAGTAGCCATTGTCCAGTCTGATTTCATTTGAGATCATTTCCAAATAATCAGCCGGAGTCTGAGGTACCAGAAAAGTTCTGGGTCAGGAAAGTGGCCAGGGCTAATCTTCTAGCTGTTTCACTAACTGAGGTTGAGCAAATTCCTTGGTGGATCCCGACCTCATCCCTTTCACAAATATTTATTTGAGACCCTACAGTATGCCAAGCACTGGAGGCAGAACAGCCTAACAAAGATCTTGTTCCCAGGAGGACTCTCTTTTTAGGGGAGATGCTTGATAGCAGATCAGTAAACATACAAGGTGCTCAGTCATTCAGTTGACAGCATGCGGGACGACCCTGCTGGGAGTGTGCCTGCGGTGTTCAAGGACCAGGGAGGAGCCCGATGTGGCCTGAGTAGAAGGAGAAAGGGAAAAGAGGGGAAGGGAAGGAAGCGAATCAAGCAGGGGCCTGATCTCAGAGGGCCTTTAGGCTTGGTAATGACTTGGGATGGGAAGTCGCAGGAGGGGTCTGTGACAGTACAATCTGACTTGGGTGGCAGGAGCATGACTTTGGCTACTATATGGAGGAAAAATAGCTTTCTGCTCCCTGGAAGCAAACTGGTACAGATAAGAGGCACAGAGAGGGTTTCCACTGGCCCTCTGTGAGCTGAGATCCCAAGTCATAGGCTTTACTGAACAAGTCACTGCCCATCTTGGTGGAAGCACCTCTAAATTGGAGCAGCTCTTTCATCCCAGAGGCCTGGGGCAGTGCCAGTCCTCTGCCTTTAGCCTATGGAGGAGCTCCTGGGGGACCTGGTGACCTCCCTGCCACCCCTGGAGCTCAAGGTGGCTTTTTGGAGTTGCCCCTTTGGGTAGTTATAAACAGAAATCACCGCATTTCCAACCTGCCTCCAGGCTTTCTTTTCAAAAGTCATCTGGAAAGGCCAGTGGGGTTAAGGCATTTGCCTTTGGCCCAGCAGAGGGATTATTCTGTGGAGACGCAAGGCTTCAGGATCTTATTTCCCTTTCTAGGTCACCTGCTTGCTGCGAATTCACTCAAATATGCAGTTAGATATTTTTAGGGATATACATTTTAAGTACATTTCTACTCTCCTACAAAAATTCCAGCTTGGCTTGGAGCAGGGTCCCTCTCTTTGAGGTTTACAGAGCAACCAGGCCTCTGGCATCCCATCGTTCCTTCTGGAACCAGCCCTCTGCACCACCGCGTCGCAGCCACTCCAAGAACCCTGAGTCATTTCACGGGTTCTGTTTCCCCCTTTCCCAGGCAATGTTCCTGATGGCAAGGAGCACTGCAACCCCGCGATCGCCCCGCTCCAGCCGCGCGAGCACCCGTCCCCTCGGCCTCCTTCCTGCCGCCGCGACCCTGGGCTGGTGCCAGCAGCTGGCGGGCGCGGGGAGAAGAGGGCGGAGGCGCGGCGCGGGCGGCGCCGAGTTGAGCGCCGGGATTCGCCCGCGCGCGGGCGGGGAGGCGGGCTCCTGACTCACCGCGGTCCCCGCGGGGCTGCAGCCCGGCCTCCTCCGCCCGCTGCCATCTGCGGCGGCGGGAAGCGCGGGCCCGCCCTTCCCGGGGTCGGGCGTCCTCCCGGGGCTTCGCGAGCACCCCGCGCTCATTTCCGCGGGCGCCCTCGGGCGCGGCACCATCACTGTTTGTTTATTTCCACGTCCGCCCCGGGAGACTCCGCCGGGGCAGAGCTTTCGCCCACCCCCTGATGAATTCGGGGCCCTAGCGCTTGGCACCGCGCCTGGCACGTCATCACGACTTGGGGGATCAGTCAACAGCAGAAGGCGAAAGGAGGGGGGAGGAGACAGGGCTGGAGAGAGGGGCGCAAAAGGAAGGGCTTTGAGCCTCCATGCCTGCAGAAGCCCAGACGTCTCCCTCTGTGACGCTAGGGTTAAAGCCAGAGGCGGGATAGGGGTTGCAGGGGCTGGGCTTGGCCGACCCTCACACACCCGGGGCTTCGTCCTCGAAGCTTATGTTCCTAGATTGACAGGGAGGTGAACAGAAGGGAAGGAAGGGTAAGGAGAAAAGGGGGCGTCTCCTGCTCTTAAAAATGAGGGAGCCATAAACACTCCGTTCCCCCAAAGCAAAGCAGGCTGGTGGCCCCTCCCTTACTATCATAATCACAAAGTTTGCAGAGCTGGAGGATTCGCAGACACATCTAGGACCCCATATTACAGATAAGGAGAGTGAGATTCAGGGAGGCACTCGTACTCAACTCGGGGAAGACACGACAGGAACCACGGTTCTGGGGCTCGGATGTCCGGTCCCTTACCCTACCTACTGAGCCCACCGCCTCTCTCCTCTTTTGTTTTCCCCCAAAATGAAACTTCTGGAAGAAGCCTCTCAGTGTGTTTTGCTCAAGGCCTGGACTCTGAAGATGTGGAGTTTTAGATGCAGAGACCCAGGCAACCAGCAGTCTCCTGACCACCTCTGCCCTCAGCTCAGCAGGCAGAGCGGCTGCCAGAGGTTGCCTGACAACAAGCTTTCTGGGGCAGCTCTGTGCTCCGGGAGGTGTGTCTTTTGCAGTTCCAAAACAGATTCTGCCATCTCATCCCCACATTTGCAGTCTCCAGTTGGCTTCTTCTGATTGGCCAGAACTTTTCCTCACTAGAAAGATGAGGAGAATTTGCCTCCTCCAACCAGTTGGGAGAAACATTCTGCAGCAGGAAACTTGGGAATGACGTCCCACCCCCTCTGATGGGGACCAGGGAGACAGGTGCCTACTCCACGGGCTGAATTATGCCAGGGACTCTCAAGGGTCTCTGCACCTGACCCCGGGAGGTAGGAGGCCTCTGACAGGGTAGCTGACCTAGTACCTTTTATGCTGCAATTGGGGGAGTGTCAGAGTGGATTCTTTGGCTTTCTGAACCAAAACGTTTCCAAAATTTAATGTTAAAAGTTGTCATCAGAGCTGGCAGCTTGTGTACACAGCAGGTGGTTGCCAGTATACTTCAGATTGGGGGCAATTAGCCTTTCCTACCTGCCTACCCCAGTCCACTCCCATGCCCCCTGTACCACCTGGATTCTTAGCTCTGCAAGGTCGGGAGATGACATCTTTCAGCCTAACCTGCAGGCTTTGAGGCATTCCCCAGGGTCAGGCTTAATTAGCTATTAATATTAATATTCCTAATGTGGCAGTTCTGGCCTTGGCTATGCATTAGAATCACCTGGAGAATTTAAACTAATACTGAGGCCCAGGCCACACCTCTGACCGAATAAAGCACTATATCTGGAGGTATTTTCTAAACGTCCTCCCACCACCCCCCAGCAGGTGACTATAATGTACAGTGAGATTGAAAACCGCCGTTTGGATGGTCGCTGTGGTTCTGTCTGCTCACATCTGTCCTGCTTCTAGTAACAGCACCTGACATGCCACAGAAAATCCCACTCTCTCTTGATCCATCGATTGAGTGATGCTCACCCCACCCTCACTTCTGACTTTCTCTGAGGGGCTAGCTGATGACCAGTTTGGCCAGTTAGCATCTGCCCTCCCCTGCAGAAAGTAATCAGTTCAGACACACTATGTGAACTGAGGAGTCCAATGAAAATCAGCTTCTAGACTTTTGCTGGAAACTTCTGGGAAGGGAAAGGTCTTTTTATGCAGCAGAAAACACGGGAGTCCCAGGCTTCCGGCAGCCATTTAATCATCACGTGGAATAAGCCTGCCTGTAAATTAAAGGAACACAGAGGAAAAGCGAGATTAAGGATGGAGTGAAAAAGATGGAAATCTAATTAAAACCATGCCTGAATCCAGATACCCTTCGGTAACAGAAACAGATTTCCCCTCAGCCAATTTGAGCTGAAATATCTGTGACGTGACAGCATCAGAATTAATCTGTTACATAACTAGGTATCACCTTGAAATGCAAAGGACAGAGTTCTGAGCTAAAATATCACCACACAAGTGAGGTTAGATATTCGTGGGCAACAGTCCCAAGCATCTAAAGACAGCCAGAGGATGCTGCCCACCGTCAAGGATGGCGACTCTCAGAGGACAGGGTGTAGAAACTACAGACAGACACGCCTACTGAATTGTTTTCTTCAGTGAACACTGAGAGCCTCGGGTAGTTTGGCCTTAGCTACATAAGAAAAAGCTGTAAGTAGGGACTTCCCTGGTGGTCCAATGGTTAAGAATCCACCTTGCAATGCAAGGGACAAGGGTTCGATCCCTGGTAGGGGAGAGCTACCATGCTGCAACTAAGATCTTGTGCAGCCAAACAAGTAAATTTTAAAAAACTTGAGGCAGAAATAAAGAGGTTCCAGGTATAATGTGTAGTCTTTAAATAGCCAATAGGACAATGATACAGGATCAAGACAATGCATTGGATGCTTTCTTGGTCAGGGGAAGTTTCCTAGAAAACATGCCCTCTGTCTGAAGGAATAAAGGGAAGGGTAATTGACTCATTAAATTTTCAATTTGAAAATTATATTGCTTAGCTATTGCAGCATAACAAACCACCCCTAAACTTGATGACTAAAAAAATTATTTATTTGGCTCCTCAATTTGAGTTAAGGTTGACTGGATCCGTCTCCTAGCCTGGGCTTCTGTACATGGTGGAAACAGGCTTCCAAGAGCGAGAAGAAAATCTCACACAAGGAATCTTAAAATCGAGACTTACAGCTTGCACATTTTCATTCAATCACTATTTGTCAAAGCAAGTCACAGCTTCACTTTTTAAGGGGAAGACTTGCAAAGTCATACAGTGAGCCAGTGAGAACTTAACTCAGAGCTGATTTGACCCAACCTTTCTTATCTGACAAGTGAGAAACTTAAACCGATACGCTTCTCCAAGTCCTCTTCTTCTTACACAGGAGTATTCTGGTCTCCACACTTGATGCTTTGTCTACGACACTTCTCTTTTCTTAGTTGTTTCTCTTACAGTATAGGTCATTTGGCTCCTGGTAAATTTTCCATAAAGTGACTAAGGATGACATTGTTTAAATTTGCTGCTTTACAGAAAGAAACTGACACTCTTATTCTCAAGGTCAGCCACCAAATATATTGTGATTCTTTCTCTGGAGTTGGCTCTGAGACACAACAGAAAAAAATGGATTCTATTTGCACAAAGCATGTGTGTGTGAAGTCGCTCAGTCATGTCTGACTCTTTGCAACCCCATGGACTATAGTCCACCAGGCTCCTTGGTCCATGGGATTCTCCAGGCAAGAATACTGGAGTGGATTGCCATTTCTTTCTCCAGGGGATCTTCCCAACCCAGGGATTGAACCCAGGTCTCCTGCATCAGAGGCAGACGCTTTAACCTCTGAGCCACCAGGGAAGCCTTGTGTTCACCATCTAAATGGAGTGTGTGAACCTGAACCAAGACCATTCAATTCTTCCTCCAGAAATACCTTTCTTCCCCAGTTGCTGTTCTGAGTCTCCTAACGTAATGCAGATTATATCATAAGAAATGCCAGGATAGATGAATCACAAGCTGGAATCAAGATTTCCAGGAGAAATATTGTAAACCTCAAATATGCAGATGATACCACTCTGATGGCAGAATGTGAAGAGGAACTAAAGAGCCTCTTGATGAAGATGAAAAAAGAGAGTGAATGTCATTCAGTCGCTCACTTATGTCCAACTCTTTGAGACCTCATGGACAGCACCACGCCAAGCTTCCCTGTCCATCACCAACTCCTGGAGCTTACTTAAACTCATGTTCATCAAGTCAGTGATGCCATCCAGCCATCTCATCCTCTGTTGTCCCCTTCTCCTCCCGCATTCAATCTTTCCCAGAATAAGGGTCTTTTCAAATGAGTCAGCTCTTCACATCAGGTGGCCAAAGTATTGGAGTTTCAGCTTCAGCATCAGTCCTTCCAATGAATATTCAGGACTGATTTCCTTTAGGATGGACTGGTTGGATCTCCTTGCAGTCCAAGGGACTCTCAAGAGTCTTTTCCAACACCACAGTTCAAAAGCATCAATTTTTCAGTGCTCAGCTTTCTTTATAGTCTAACTCTCATATCCATACATGACTACTGGAAAAAACATAGCTTTGACTAGACAAACCTTTGTCAGCAAAGTAATGTCTCTGCTTTTTAATATGCTGTCTAGGTTGGTCATAGCTTTTCTTCCAAGGAGCAAGCATCTTTTAATTTCACGGCTGCAATCACCATCTGCAGTCATTTTGGAGCCCCCAAAAATAAAGTCTCTCACTGTTTCCATTGTTTCCCCATCTGTTTGCCATGAAGTGACAGGACTGGATGCCATGATCTTAGTTTTCTGAATGTTGAGTTTAAGCCAGCTTTTTCACCTTCCTCTTTCAATTTCATCAAGAGGCTCTTTAGTTCTTCTTCACTTTCTGCCATAAGGGTGGTGTCATCTGCATGTCTGAGGTTATTGACATTTCTCCCAGTAATCTTGATTCCAGCTTGTGCTTCATCCAGTCCAGCATTTTGTATGATGTACACTATATATAAGTTAAATAAGCAGGGTGACAATATACAGCCTTGATGTAATCTTTTCCCTATTTGGAACCCATCTGTTGTTCTTTGCCTAGTTCTAACTGTTGCTTCTTGACCTGCATATAGGTTTCTCAAGCAGCAGGTCAGGTGGTCTGGTATTCCTATCTCTTGAAGAATTTCCCACAGTTTGTTGTGATCCACACAGTCAAAGGCTTTGGCATAGTCAATAAAGCAGAAGTAGACATTTTTCTGGAATTCTCTTGCTTTTTCAATGATCCAGCAGATGCCGGCAATCTGATCTCTGGTTCCTCTGCCTTTTCTAAAACCAGCTTGAACATCTGGAAGTTCACAGTTCATGTACTGTTGAAGCCTGACTTGGAGAATTTTGAGCATTACTTTGCTAGCATGTGGTGGCTCTTCCCTGGTGGCTCAGATGGTAAAGAGTCTCCCTGCGGGAGACCCAGGTTGGATCCCTGGGTTAGGAAGATCCACTGGAGAAGGAAATGGCAACCCACTCCAGTATTCTTACCTGGAGAATCCCATGAATGGAGGAGCCTGGTAGGTTACATCCATAGGGTCACAAAGAGTGACTTCACTTCTTGTTAGTGTGTGAGGTAAGTGCAATTGTGGGGTAGTCTGAACATTCTTTGGCATTGCCTTTCTTTGGGATTGGAATAAAAACTGACTTTTTCCAGTCCTGTGGCCACTGCTGAGTTTTCCAAATTTTCTGGCATATTGAGTGCAGCACTTTTACAGCATCATCTTTTAGGATTTGAAAGAGCTCAACTGGAATTCCATCACCTCCACTAGCTTTGTTCATAGTTATGCTTCCTAAGGCCCACTTGCTTTTGCATTCCAGAATGTCTGGCTAAAGGTGAGTGATTACACCCTTGTGGTTATCTGGGTTATTAATATCTTTTTTGTATAGTTCTTCTATGTATTCTTGACACCTCTTCTTAATATCTTCTGTTTCTGTTAGGTCCATGTCATTTCTGTCCTTTATTTTGCCCATCTTTGCATGAAATGTTCCCTTGGTATCTCTATTTTTTTTTGAAGAGATCTTTAGTCTTTCCCATTCTGTTGTTTTCCTCTGTTTCTTTGTACTGATAACTGAGGAAGGCTTTCTTATCTCTCCTTGCTATTCTTTGGAGCTCTGCATTCAGATGCTTATAGCTTTCCTTTTCTCCTTTGCCTTTAGCTTCTTTTCTTTTCTCAGCTATTTGTAAGGCCTCCTCAGACAACATTTTGCTTTTTTGCATGTGAAAAGGAGAGTGAAAGTGCTGGCTTAAAACTCAACATTCAAAAAACTAAGATCATGGCATCTGGTCCCATCACTTCATGGCAACTAGATGGGGAAAAAGTAGAAACAATGACAAATTTTCTTTTCTCTGGCTCCAAAATCACTGTGGACAGTGACTGCAGCCATGAAATTAAAAGATACTTGCTCCTTGAAAGGAAACCTATGACAAACCCTGACAGTGTATTAAAAAAAAAAAAAAAAATGGAGATATCACTTTGCCAACAAAGGTTGGTATAGTCAAAGCTATGGCTTTTCCAGTAGTCATGTGAGAGCTGGATCATAAAGAAGGCTGAGCACTGAAGAACTGATGCTTTTAAACTGTGGTGCTAGAGAAGACTCTTGAGAGTCTTTTGTACAGCAAGGAGATCAAACCAGTCAATTCTAAAGGAAATCAACCTTGAATATTCACTGGAAGGACTGATGCTGGAACTGAAGTTCCAATACTTTAGCCACCTGATGCAAAGAGCTGACTCAGTGGGAAAAACCTTGATCCTGGGAAGTATTGAGGGTGGGATGAGAAGGGGGCCAACTGAAGATAAGATGGTTGGATAGCAGCACCAACTCAATGAAAATGAGTTTAAGCAAACTCAGGGAGATAGTGAAAGACAGGGAAGACTGGCAAGCTGTGGTCCACAGAGTTGGAAAGAGTCAGACACAAGTTAGCAACTGAACAACAACAGCAACAATAATGCTGGCCTGTATTTCAACATCAGTTGTTGGCATTTGTGATGCAAATGATTAATTATAGTTGACCCTTAAACAATGGCAGAGTGAAGAATGCCCCCCAGTGCAATAGAAAAATCCAATTATAATTTTACAGTTGGCCTTCCATATCCTTGATTCTGCATCTGCAAATTCACCCAACAGTAGACCTTGTAGTGCTGTGGTATTTACTGGAAATAAATCTTGTATATAGGTGAACCAGAGCAGATCAAACCCATGTTGTTCAAGGTTCAACTATGTATCTGCTTCAGCATGCTTAAAATAATTATACATCAGCTGAAGTCTTATTTATTCTATTTCTCTAGCCTATCTTTTCCCTCTCAAACTGACTGATTCATAAATTTAGTGTATTTCACCTAGTCCAGATTTTCCTATTTTTGCCACATACATAAGGGAGATATATAAAGTTGCTTTTTATATGGATAAATATTGTCAGGCTGAATATAACATTTTTCCATTTCTTTTCCCATTCAACATGCTTTGAAATCTGATTCATATGGCTCTAGTTCATTCATAGTAATTGTTACCTAGTATTCCATCACATGACTATATAATCTTCTATTTTTATAGCTCTATATATTATCTTTAAATTTTCTGTAGTACATACAGCTCTTCCAGTCTATACAGGGCTTTGTGTCTTTCTTTCAGCATTTGCCTGATACCCAAATACTGTTTCCATCTCTTGTTTCCTACCCTTCTGAGTTTTGTTACCTAAATGCTTCTCTGGAAAGTAGCAAATAGATAATTTTTAAACCAGTTTAATTGTGTCTACTTTTATATAATCTATTTGTATTATTATAATGAATTATCTCTGACATCTTATTTTGTGTATTCCATTTGGGAGACTGTTCTTTGCTTCTTTTTCTTCCTGTCCCTGAATTTTGCTGGATCCCTTTCCTTTAACTTTCTTTATTGGTCCCATTTTATTTCTACTATTTTAGTGGTTATTCTTAAGTGTTTACCATTTATACTTAAGAAATCACAAGTTAATCTTCATAGTTCTCCTTCTTAAAAAAATCACAAGATAATCTTCACTTTTTTTCCTTCCAATAGTTTAGAATGCACTAACTCTGACCTTCTCTCACTCATGTTATTATTTTATAATATGCTTGTTCTGTATTTGAGATGGAAGAGAGCTCTCCTGGGCCAGGTCAACCTTCCATTGAACGTCCCATTAATATAATTTCTAAGGACTGAATATTTGAAAATTCTGGGTATACACCAAAATGTTGATAGCAATCATATTTGAATGATGCTATGACAGATGACTTTTTAATTATATATTTCAGTTTATTTTTCTATATTTTTGTTTTTCTACATTTTCTATTTTTTCCATAATGAAAAAGTAGAAACAAAGAAGGAGAAAAGAAAGAACAAAAGTAAAGTAATATTTTTTACTACTTTATTCTCATTCTGCACTGTAGATTTTACTTTAACTAATGGCAAGATCTAATTTCAAACTTGCCAAAACATGTATACTTTCTTGTAAGAAACAAAGCACCAATCTATGTTCAATGCAGGATGCAGGATGCATGGGGCTGGAGCACAGGATGATTCAGGTAGAGGATGTGGGGTGGGAGGTGGGTGGGGGCTTCGGCATTGGGAGATTGTGTTCACCTGTGGCTGATTCATGTCAATGTATGGCAAAACAAATACAGTATTGTAATTAAAAAAATAAATAAATTTAAAAAAAAAGAATAGTTCAATCGCTATCATGTGTCAGTTATCGACTGGCACAACAATGCCACAAGAAAAATGATCTCAAATCCTCAGTGGCACATAACACTGAGCATTTATTTCTCATACACCTATGTCTGCTGGTCTTAGTCTGGGCTTGTTCATGTATATGGAATGGTAGACAGAATAATGGTACTCAAAGATGTCCATATCCTAATCCCTAGAACCTGTGAATATATTACGTTGCAGCTGTGATTAAGGATCTTGAGATGGAAAGATTATTTTTGATTATCTGGGTGGGCTTGATACACTCACTAGGGTTCATAAAAGAGATTAGTAGGAGGTCACACAGAAGAGATGCTATGCTGCCGACTTTGAAGACAGTTCAAGGGTCCATGAATCAAAGAATATCTGCAGCTTCTAAAAGCTGGAAAAGACAAGGAGTCAGACTTCCCCCATAGCCTCCGGAAAGAATGCAGTTCTGTGGGCTCCTTTGAGACTTCTGACCTCCAGATCTACAACAATAAGTCTGTGTCCTTTTGAAAGTGAAAGTGAAGTCACTCAGTCATGTCTGACTCTTTGCGACCCCAAGGACTATAGCCTACAAGGCTCCTCCGTCCATAGCATTTTCCAGGCAAGAATACTGGAATGGGTTGCCATTTCCTTTTCCAGGGGATCTTCCTTACCCAGGGATTGAACTCGAGTCTCCCATATTGTAAGCAGATGCTTTACCATCTGAGCCACCAGGGAAGACCCCCCGTAAGCCTCTAAAGTTATGATAATTTTTACAGTATTAAGAGAAAACTTTCACAACTGGAGATGTCTGGATGTTAGCTGATCTAAAGATGTCTTTAGCTGGTATAACTAGAGTGATTCAGTCCTCCTCCATGTAACTCTTCAGCCTGGGTACATTTTCATGATGATGGCAGACGTAAAAGTGCAAGGAAATGGAAACAGATAGGCCTTCTGAGACTTAGGCCTCTAACTAGAACCAATCTCTTCAGCTTCCTTCTGTTCACTAAAACAGGTGATGTAGCCACACACATCTAGGAGTGTGGAAATAGACTCCACTCATTAGAAAGAGGAGCTACGAGGGCCCATGATCAAGGGCATGGATACAGAATGGGCAAAGAATCACAGCAAATAATGCAAGCTACCAGAGTGAGGTTAACACAGTCTCTTTCAGATTAACCCAGTCTCATTTAGATATGTGATTAATCACTTTTAGTTCCAGATGCTCTATCAAGATTCTATCTCTTCTTTCTCAGCTGGCTTCACAGTTTGATCTTCCCCTCTAACATGGAGTTGGGTATAGGTAGATGTTTACAGTCTTACCTACCTGTGGTTCTCTGCTGATTCCCAACGACTTCAAGTTCAATATGCCTCCCTTTATCTGGTAAAAGTCTAATCTTGCTGCAGCCAGTGCTGATGGCTCTTGTGTAACTCATGGTCTGCCTTTGCTGACTCATCCTTGCTGCAGTGATTTCCATTCAAACTTAGCCTGAGTGACACATCTTACTGCCCTCTACTACAAAATCACTGCACCCTTTACTGGGAAAGGAGTCACACGGCAGCTCCCTCAACTGTCTTACATGTCCCGTTGTCCCCCTGAGCATGCAAGAAGTTCTGAATTTTTATAAAGCATTCTCAGGTTAATGCAGGTGGCATACGCTTTTCTGCTGATTAATCAGATCATGCCATGTGTGCCTTTCTCTTTGCCTTAGCCTCCTCCTGTTGACATAGGACTCCTCTAATAATCTTTAAAATTTCCCAGGATCTACTCATAAAAGTGAGAAATTATTCTCCCTACCTTGGCATTTCTCCAGAACAGTCTGGCTATTTCTCCCATTTGGCTCTAAGTAACAGAAAGCCTGACTCAAATTGACTAAAGAGGAAATAAAATTATAATATTACAAAATGGGAAGTCTAGTATTGGAATTGGTTGGTTCAAGAGCTTAACAAAGTCAGCTGGGATGTGGGTTCTTTTAGCTTCTTCACTCTGAGAGCCACAGTGTTGGCCTCATTACAAAGCCAGATTCTAATTTGGTCAGAAGTTGACTGTAAATCATATTGGCAACCTGCTTCCACCATCATCAATGGGAGAGGGTAGGAGAAAACTTCCCTGTAACCTTGTAGTAAAAGGCTTTTCCTTCAGCCTGATTGGACCAACCCAAAATAAGAACAGACAAAAGAAGGCCATGTGCTGATTGGCTAAGACCTGTGTTTCTAAACCAGTTGCAATTAAGGGGGTTGAGATTACCACCATGTACTTCAGTTAGGCCCCACCACTGTATCAGAGGTGAGTGTAGTTTCCTAGTAGCAAGGACTATGTGAGATAAAGATGGACACTTAATAAAATCTTCATCCTGTCAATAAGGAGATAGGCATTTATGAACTTATGTTTGCTGTTCAACAATGTTCCCTAAAACTCATGTTTTGAAAGACGTTTTTATATCTACTACAAAGATACAAAAACACATCCCAGGTGGCACTAGTGATAGAGAATCTGCCTCCCAATGCAGCACACACGAGACGTGGGCTTGATCCCTGGGTCGGGAGATCCCCTGGGGGAGGGCATGGCAACCCACTCCAGTATTCTTACCTGGAGAATCCCACGGAGAGAGGAGCCTGGTGGGCTACAGTCCAGGGAGTCGCAAAGAGCTGGACATGACTGAAGCAACTTAGCATGCACAAAGACCCAGTTCACTCATATCTGACCTCTCTCTCTCTCTCTTTTTTTTCTAACCTGACCTCTTATCCTTCCGTTTCCCTCTCTGTTTTGGTGGTAGAAAAATTTCTACCCCTTTTGTTTCATTGAAACTCCCTTCAAATACCAACTAAATTCTCTTTACCTCTGTGGCATGTTGAAACCTTGTGTTCAGACTCTAATTGCTCTTAATATATAAAGGAAAAATTTGAAATTTAAAACTTCCTTTGTTCTTTTGTCAACAAAAGCTAGCTTCCTAAGCTTTTGTTCACTAGACTTGAGAAAGCCCCTTCTATAATTCAGTGAAACTTGGCATTTGTCTAGGGGCATCTGCTTTCTCCTGAAGATAGGATGCTTCTTTGGTGATCCAATGAGTAGAGAGTAGCAAGGCAGCAAGACAAATAAATCTACAGGAAATTCAAGCTGTTTTGCAGAAAAAGAGCAAAAAGATCGCTTTTTTCTCATCACACTTTTGCATGCCTAGTTTTTCCTCCAAGCATAGAGTTAGAACCTTCAAATCTTAGATAATCTCAGCTCTGTCCATATTGCTTAACATCTAGCCCAAATGGCTTCCTAATTATTCCTATTATAATAGCTTCCTTCCTAGAAAATATTATAATTTGTAAGTATCTATTTATTTGCAATTGTGCCTATTTTTTGGTAGTTTATTGTCTGTTTCCTGCACTTAATGCAGGATGAATGAATATAAGATATATAAGGGTAAACACCTCAACTATATTGTTCACTACTATATTTCTAGCATTTAGCAGAAGACCTACACATATATAGGCTTTCAATTGTTGTTAGCTGAGTGAATGAATAAATACATTTTCTCTTTCTGAACTGAATAGCTTACACAGTCTAGCACACTTAGATTCATTACCTTAGCTGACTCTCAGAATGAAGTCATTCTGTCCACCAATAATAATAATGAGAGTAATGTGAGGGTACAGAGATGTTAAACGACTTGCTCAAAGACACATAGTAAGTGTTAAAGATGAATGTTAAACTCAGGCCTTTTTTCTCAAGCTCTATGCTCTCTCCATTCTGACCCATGACTTAAAATTCTTGAAATTTGGGAGCCAAATTGGAAGGGAAGAAGTAAAACTGGCACTATTTGCAGATGACACGATACTATATAAAGCAAACCTTAAAGATTTCACACACACACACACACACACACACACACACAAACTATTAGAACAAATAAATGAATTCAGTGAAATTTCAGGATACAAAATTAATATACAGAAATCTGTTGCATTTTTATACACTGACAATAACTACCAGAAGAAATGATGAAAACAACCTCATTTTCAAATGCATCTAAAAGAATAAGATATCTTGGAATAAATTTAACCAAGAGGGTAAAAGACCTGTACTCTGAAAGCTATGAAACACTGATGAAAGAAATTGAAAACTACACAAATAAGTGGAAAGATATATCATAGTGTGGATTGCTAAAATATCTGTATTGCCCAAAGCATTATAGAGATTCAATACAACTCTATCAAAATAATAATGGCATTTTTCACAGACCTAGATCAAATTATACTAAAAGTTGTATGAACTACAAAAGACCCAGAAGAATAATGCAGTCTTAAAAGAAAAATAAAGCATGAAATAGTAATCTTCCTGATTGCAAATTATAATACAAAGCTGTAGTAATCAAAACAATATGGTACTGACACAAAAGATACATTGATTAACAGAACAGAATAGATCCCAGAAATAGAGCCATGCTTGCATGGTCAGTTAACCTATGTATGGCAACGGAGGCAAGAATATGCAATGGCACAAAGACTACCTCTGCAGTTAATGGTGTTGGGAAAACTGCATAACCTCCTGTGAAAGTATCAAAATGAGCTACTTATTCACCCCACATACAAAAATGAACTCAAAATGAATTAAACAGTTAAACAGGAGATCTGAAGGGATAGAGCTCCTAATGGAAAACATAGGCAGTATATGCTTTGATATCAGTCTTAGTCATATTTCTTTGGCTATGACCCACAAAAAAGAGGAACAAAAGCAAAAACAAATAAATAGAACTGTATCAAACTAAAAATCCTTTGTATAGTAAAGGAAACTATCAACAAAATGAAAAGAAAACCTACTAAACAGGATAAAATATTTGCAAGTTCAGTTCAGTTCAGTAGCTCAGTCGTGTCCGACTCTTTGCGACCCCATGAATCTCAGCACGCCAGACCTCCCTGTCCATCCCCATCTCCCGGAGTTCACTCAGACTCACGTCCATCAAGTCCATGATGCCATCCAGCCATCTCATCCTCGGTCGTCCCCTTCTCCTCCTGCCCCCAATCCCTCCCAGCATCAGAGTCTTTTCCAATGAGTCAGCTCTTCGCATGAGGTGGCCAAAGTACTGGAGTTTCAGCTTTAGCACCAGTCCTTCCAAAGAAATCCCAGGGCTGATCTCCTTTAGAATGGACTGATTGGACCTCCTTGAAGTCCAAGGGACTCTCAAGAGTCTTCTCTAGCACCACAGTTCAAAAGCATCAGTTCTTCAGTACTCAGCCTTCTTACACTCCAACTCTCACATCCATACATGACCACAGGAAAAACCATAGCCTTGACTAGACGGACCATAGTCGGCAAAGTAGTGTCTCTGCTTTTGAATATACTATCTAGGTTGGTCATAACTTTTCTTCCAAGGAGTAAGTGTCTTTTAATTTCATGGCGGCAGTCGCCATCTGCAGCGATTTTGGAGCCCAAAAAAACAAAGTCTGACACTGTTTCCACTGTTTCCCCATCTATTTCCCATGAAGTGATGGGACCGGATGCTATGATCTTCGTTTTCTGAATGTTGAGCTTTAAGCCAACTTTTCCGCTCTCCTCTTTCACTTTCATCAAGAGGCTTTTTAGCTCCTCTTCACTTTCTGCCATATGGGTGGAGTCATATGCATATCTGAGGTGATTGATATTTCTCCCGGCAATCTTGATTCCAGCTTGTGTTTCTTCCAGTCCAGCGTTTCTCATGATGTACTATGCATAGAAGTTAAATAAGCAGGGTGACAATATACAGCCTTGACGTACTCCTTTTCCTATTTGGAACCAGTCTGTTGTTCCATGTCCAGTTCTAACTGTTGCTTCCTAACTTGCATACAGATTTCTCAAGAGGCAGGATAGGTGGTCTGGTATTCCCATCTCTTTCAGAGTTTTCCACAGTTTATTGTGATCCACACAGTCAAAGACTTTGGCATAGTCAAGAAAGCAGAAATAGATGTTTTTCTGGAACTCTCTTGCTTTTCCCATGATCCAGCGGATGTTGGCAGTTTGATCTCTGGTTCCTCTGCCTTTTCTAAAACCAGCTTGAACATCAGGGAGTTCACAGTTCATGTATTGCTGAAGCCTGGCTTGGAAAATTTTGACCATTACTTTACTAGCATGTGAGAGTGCAATTGTGCGGTCGTTTGAGCATTCTTTGGCATTGCCTTTCTTTGGAATTGGAATGAAAACTGACCTTTTCTAGTCCTGGGCCACTGCTGAGTTTTCCAAATTTGTTGGCATATTGAGTGCAGTGCTTACCCAGCATCATCTTTTAGGATTTGAAACAGCTCAACTGGAATTTCATCACCTCCATTAGCTTTGTTCATAGTGATGCTTTCTAAGGCCCACTTGACTTCACATTCCAAGATGTATGGCTCTAGATTAGTGATCACATTATCATGATTATCTGGGTTGTGAAGATCTTTTTGTACAGTTCTTCCATGTATTCTTGCCACCTCTTCTTAATATCTTCTGCTTCTGTTAGGTCCAGACCATTTCTGTCCTTTATTGAGCCCATCTTTGCATGAAATGTTCCTTTAGTATCTCTAATTTTCTTGAAGAGATCTCTAGTCTTTCCCATTCTGTTGTTTTGCTCTATTTCTTTGCATTGATCACTGAAGAAGGCTTTCTTATCTCTTATTGCTATTCTTTGGAACGCTGCATTCAGATGCTTACATCTTTCTTTTTCTCCTTTGCTTTTCGCTTCTCTTCTTTTCACAGCTATTTGTAAGGCCTCTTCAGACAGCCATTTTGCTTTTTTGCATTTCTTTTCCTTGGGGATGGTCTTGATCCCTGTCTCCTGTACAATGTCACGAACCTCATTCCATAGTTCATCAGCCACTCTATCTATCAGATCTAGGCCCTTAAATCTATTTCTCACTTCCACTGTATAATCATAAGGGATTTGATTTAGGTCATACCTGAATGGTCTAGCGGTTTTCCCTACTTTCTTCAGTTTAAGTCTGAATTTGGTAATAAGGAGTTCATGATCTGAGCCACAGTCAGCTCCTGGTCTTGTTTTTGTTGACTGTATAGACCTTCTCCATCTTTGGCTGCATAGAATATAATCAATCTGATTTCGGGGTTGACCATCTGGTGATGTCCATGTGAAGAGTCTTCTCTTGTATTGTTGGAAGAGGGTGTTTGCTATGATCAGTGCATTTTCTTGGCACAACTCTATTAGTCTTTGCCCTGCTTCATTCCGCATTCCAAGGCCAAATTTTTCTGTTACTCCAGGTATTTCTTGACTTCCTACTTTTGCATTCTAGTCCCCTATAATGAAAAGGACATCTTTTGGGGTGTTAGTTCTAAAAGGTCTTGTAGGTCTTCATAAAACCGTTCAAGTTCAGCTTCTTCAGCATTACTGGTTGGGGCATAGACTTGGATTACTGTGATACTGAATGGTTTGCCTTGGAAATGAACAGAGATCATTCTGTCATTTTTGAGACTAATAAAGGATTAATATCCAAAATATATAAAGAGCTCATAACTAAGGAACAAACAAACAACCAAACACCTTATTGAAAAATCGGCAAAGGGCCTGATAGGCATTTTTCCAAAGAAGAGGTACAGATTGCTAACAGACACATGAAAAGATGTTCTACATCACTAATCATCAGGGAAATATAAATCAAAACCACAGCAAGAAATCACCTCACACTTGTCAGAATGGCTAATATCAAAAAGACAGGAAAAAGCAAGAATTAGTGAAGATATGGAGAGAAGGAAACACTTATATACTGTTGATGTGAATGTAAATTGGCATAGCCACCATAGAAAACAATATGAAGTTTCCTCTAAAAATTAAAAATAGAATTACCATACAATCCATCAATTTCACTACTAGGTATTTTTCCAATTAAAATAGAAACATTAATTTGAAAAGATATGTGTATGTTATATTCATCATATCATTATTTACCATAGCCAAGTAATGGAAGCAAACTGTCCAAGGAAATTGTGGTGTGTATGTATATGTATATATATAGTTTTCATTGTTGACATATATATATATTATATATATTTTTATATATTATATATATAATGATATAGTGACTAAACAACAAAAACAAAATATGTATACATATATATGTATATATATATAATGGAATTTTACTCAACCATCATATAGAATGAAATCTTGTCATTTGAAAAAACCTTTATGAACCTAGAGAGTATTATGCTAAGTGAAATAAGTAAGACAGAAAAAGATAAGTACTGTATGATTTCATTTATATGTGGAATCTATAAACAACAAATAAAACAGAAACAGACTCATAGATCGAAAAAAACTGGTGGTTGCCAGAGGAGAGGAGGAGAGTGGGAGATGGGCAAAATAGGTGAAGGAGATCAAGAGGTAAAAACTTCAGTTATAAAATAAATTATTCATGGAGATACAATGTACAGGATAGGAAATATAACCAGTAATTTGGAAATGATTTGTTATGGTGAAAGGTGGCAACCAGATTTGTGATCATTTTGTAATGTATAAAAATATCAAATCATTATGCTGTGCTTCTAAAACTAATATAATAAGTCAATTATAATTTAATAAAAGACAATATAATGCAAATGTGGGGAAAATATTTTGCTGGATTAAAGTTGTAGAAAAATAAAGTTCTTAGAGTTTAAGAAGCACTATATTGCCAAGGAGAACAGAATGAACAATGTTAGAGGTTGGGAAGCAGCAAGGAGCATTCTGGGAGGAATCTGGTGGTGTATTCTGGGGGCACTCTCATGTGCCAAACTTCCTAAAATGTCTAAGGAGATGTGAGATTTCCCACAGGAGAAACATGACTTTCTCCACCTGTTTGACTACAAAAACTACCACTACTGCCTCCAGAATGCCCAGAATCAAGTTCCTTGCATAATACAAGAGTCTGAATGGAGGGTATGGTATAGAAATCATAAGGTTAAAGGGAATTAAATTTAGCCTCTGTCTTCCTGGAATGTTAACTGGAGCTAGAGTTACACGGGAGCAAGGCCAGCAATCAGAGCTCAGAGCTTCTTCTTCAGAAAATGGAAACATCCCGGCACTGCAGACATACCTCCCAAGAACTGGTGTGGGCATATGTGGGGAACTGACCACAAGCCAGGAGGGAGGCTGACAGCAAGACAAGTGGTGTTTCCTTTGAAAAACCTAGGATTCTAAAACCAGAGATCTGAGGCAGCTCTGATGTTGTACAGCTGTGCACCCTCACCCCTTATTGAAGCGATTCTTCCCAATATGAAATGAGATTGGCATCACCTCAGAAGATCTGCTTGTAGAGCCACGTCCATCCATCAGGAGTCATTTCTCTCACAGATACTTAGATAAAAGTTCTGCCAGTGGAGTTCGTTCAGTTCAGTTGCTCAGTCATGTCCGACTCTTTGCAACCCCATGGACTGCAGCATGCCAGGCTTCCCTGTCCATCACCATCTCCCGGGGTCCAGCCAAACCCATATCCATTGAGTCAGTGATGCCATCCAACCATCTAATCCTCTGTTGTCCCCTTCTCCTCCTGCCCTGCCATCATCAGGATCTTTTCAAATGAGTCATTTCTTCACATCTGGTAGCCAAAGTATTAGAGTTTCAGCTTCAGCATCAGTCTTTCCAAAGAACACCCAGGACTGATTTCCTTTAGGATGGTCTGGTTGGATCTCCTTGCAGTCCAAGGGACTCTCAAGAGTCGTCTCCAACACCACAGTTCAAAAGCATCAATTCTTTGGTGCTCAGCTTTCTTTATAGTCCGACTCTCATATCCATACATGACTACTGGAAAAACCATGGCTTTGACTAGATGGACCTTTGTTGGTAAAGTAATGTCTCTGCTTTTTAATATGCTGTCTAGGTGGGTAATAGCTTTTCTTCCAAGGAGCAAGCGTCTTTTGATTTCATGGCTGCAGTCACCATCTGCAGTGATTTTGGAGCCCTGAAATATAAAGTCTGTCACTGTTTCCACTGTTTCCCCATCTATCTGCCATGAAGTGATGAGACTGGATGCCATGATCTTAGTTTTCTGAATGTTGAGTTTTAAGCCTGAGGAGTAGGGCTGTATTAGTTTCCTAAGGCTGCTGTAATAAGTATTACAAACTGAGTGGCTTAAAAATAACAGAAATGAGTTGTCTCACTGTTCTAGAGGCCAGAAGTCCAAGATCAGGGTGTTGGCAGGACCGTATTCCTCTGAGGCTGCAGATACCCTTCTTCCTTACCCTTTCTTAGTTTCTAGTGGTGGCTGTCAACCCCTAGTATACATGGGCTTGCAGCTCTATTATGCCTACATCTGCCTCAATCCTCATGTGTCTGGATCTTAATGATGTTTTTCCTCTTCTCACAAAGACAGTAGTCATACAGGATCAAACCCCACTTTAATGACCTCATTTTAACTAAATTGTATCCGCAAAGATCCTATTTCCAAATAAGATCCATTCAGAGGAAATGAGGGTTAGGACTTCATTTGGTTGTTTAGTGGACTTCATTTGGTTGTGGTTTAGTTCCTAAGTCATGTCTAACTCATGTGGCCCAGTAGACTGTATTCTGCCAGGCTCCTCTGTCCATGGGATTCTCCAGGCAAGAATACTGGTGATCTCCTGCTATTTCCTTCTCCAGAGGATCTTCCCAACCCAGGGATTGAACACAGGTCTCTTGCATTGCAGACGGATTCCTTACCATCTACGCCACAAGGGAAGCCCCAGGACTTCTACATATTTACATATAATTCAAATACAACACCTTAGTGTTATTATCTCCATTTTTGAAAGAGGAAACCAAGACTCAGAGAAACCAAAGTATTTGTGTGATATCACTACAGTGGATCAATTGCACTAGGGATCCTAATTTTCTGATGTCACTCTACACTGTTTTTCCATATTCATTCTGGGTTTGAGTCAATGGAAAGAGTAAAAATGATATAAGCAGAGGCTTGAAAACAGCTTTCACGTTAGAATTCATCACTCTTGAGTACTTCTGGAGCTTTGTGACCATTATGTGAATAAGCTCAGGCCATGATGATGACCACGTGGAGAGAGAATCATCCCAGTGTGGCTATAATAAATCAGCCTAACCTGCAGTTGACCACAGACGCATGAGCAAGTCCCACCAAGATCAGGCAAGCAAAACCCACAGCAGATCCAATATATTCATGAATAATTATGGGTAAATGATAGCTGTTTTAAGCCAAAAATCTCAGGTGGGGGTTAGTTAAACTGAGAATATCAACTTATATAATCATATAGATGGTAAATCATGTCAACTGTAAGCAGAGATGCTTGTGGTAAGACAGTGGGAGGGGCAGTTGGGGAAGGAAGTGTGGCTATGGCTATGGCTATGCAATAAGCCACCCCAAAACTTACTGTCACAAAACAACAATCATTTGTAAATTCTCATCAGCCTATGATTCCACTAGGAAGTTCTGCCACCCTGGACCAGTATTGACTGATTTTGGCAGGGCTTGCTCAGACATCCACTATCAGCCGCCAGGCTGGCTGTCAGCTGGCTGGTCTAGAGTGACCTCAGCTGAGATGCCTTGGCTCTGTTCCATATATCTCTCACACCCCTCCATCCCTCCAGCAGGCTAACTCGGGCATGTTCTCTTGGTGGTGCAGAGATCCAAGAGAGAAAGGAAAAATGTGCATGCACTTTTCAAAAAGATAGCTGCTATCTCATTAATCAAATATCTCAGGGCCAGGTCCCAGAATGAGTGGGAAAGATCACTAAAGAAAACTATGGATACAGGGAGGCCTGGTAATCTGCGACATTAATGCAATCGATCTTCAATAGCATGTCAATAGCCAGAAAGCCAGACAGACAAACGAGTTCTTAGAAGAGAGAAAAGAAGGATGGAATGCCTGGCGGAAGAGGAACTCGGAAACTCAGAAAACAGTGCGATAGATAGCAAAATGAAAGTGAGTTCATGCACAAGTAACTAGGGTAAATATTTAGGCAGAAAAACTTGGGAGATACGTCTACAGGTGGCCCCAGCTTCGCCCAGAATCCCTCCTACTATTTACAGTCCTCTGTATTGACTAAACAAAAAGAAGTTCTCAGAAAGCACAATGACACCCACCTCATGTCACATGGTCTCCACCTCATGACCCAGCATGGATACTGAAATTCCAGTCATCAACTCTGCATTCAGCTGAGGCCACTCTATGTGCAACAGAGGAAGGAAGTGAAGGAAGGTAGAAATTCTTTCTTTAAGGAAACTTCCCATTAGCTTCACACACTTCCTCCTACATTGCATCGGCCAAAAGGTAGTCACACGACCACAGGTAGCTAAGGAAGTAGAGAAATATAGTTTTTGTTCTCAGGGGAGGAGCACATGTCCAGCTAAAAATAAGGTGTTCTGTCACTAAGGAAGGAAAGAAAAGGGATATTGAGGGGCAGTTTGAAAACATTTATTTTGGGGTGCCCCCCCTTTTGACCCTCCAAGGAAGTTTTCTACACATATGCAGTTGGGGAGGTCTCACTGACCTCAGGAGTGGTCATCTTATCTCTTTACTCCAGCAGAGCTCAGCTCCTGCCATTAACTTTGTCCTTGGAGTGTGTAGGAAAAACAGCTTCAATTTACTCTGCTTGACAAACTCCAGCTGCTCTGCCCAGGGGCCCATCTCCCTCCTAGGTCAGGACCAAACTTTCCCAGGATCTGTAAGGAGCTGGAAGCAGAGAGGCTGCACTATGTGACTCACATCTACAGGGCTGGGCATGCTCCCGTGTGGTCAGGGTAGTACCCAGAAAGACGAGGAGGACACGGTACAAAGCTGAAGATGAGCATCCATTTGCTCACTCTTATCATCCAGAAACCAGTGGCGAGAGAAAAAGATGCCATGTGCTTGCGGCAAGTTCTTTCTCACTCAGCTTTCAGTTTCCCAAGGGATAAAATGTAGACAGTGGAATCAGCCTCATAGGCTTGTTTGAAAGTTTATTTGGAAAATACCTGCCAAAGTTCCTGGCAAACACTTCCACTTAATGTTGCAAGTTTCTTTCTCTTTTCCCTCTTGGAATAGCATAATCTGATTGTGAGGACATGTTTCCACAAGACAATATGATGAGAAAAGTTTCACAAGATGTCTATGCTGCAAAGTAGTAACCACTAACACCGTTAAGTACTTGAAATGTGTCTCCTGTAATTACAAACTGAATTTTTAATTTTCTTTCATTTTAATTTACTTAAATTCACATTTAAAATATGATACTTGATTCATTTTCAGAAAATGTTTAAACATGTTTGGAACTGCTTGGGGGTATGAGTCTTCTTTTTCAACTATAAATTTTATAAAATCGAAATACAAACCAAGGAACTCCTATAAAAATCTAACATTTAAATTAAGATGTACTATATCAAATACTTACCAGATTTCAGATGACACCACCCTTATGGCAGAAAGTGAAGAGGAACTAAAAAGTCTCTTGATGAAAGTGAAAGAGGAGAGTGAAAAAGTTGGCTTAAAGCTCAACATTCAGAAAACTAAGATTATGACATCTGGTCTCATCACTTCATGGGAAATAGATGGGGAAACAGTGGAAACAGTGGCTGACTTTATTTTTGGGGGCTCCAAAATCACTGCAGATGGTGATTGCAGCCATGAAATTAAAAGATGCATACTTCTTGGAAGGAAAGTTATGAGCAACCTAGATAGCATATTGAAAAGCTGAGATATTACCTTGCCAACAAAAGTCTGTCTAGTCAAGGCTATGGTTTTTCCAGTGGTCATGTATGGATGTGAGAGTTGGAATGTGAAGAAAGGAGATCAGTCCTGGGTATTCATTGGAAGGAATGATGCTAAAGCTGAAACTCCAGTACTTTGGCCACCTCATGTGAAGAGCTGACTCACTGGAAAAGACCCTGATGCTGGGAGGGACTGGAGGCAGGAGGAGAAGGGGACGACAGAGGATGAGATGGCTGGATGGCATCACTGACTCGATGGACGTGAGTCTGAGTGAACTCTGGGAGTTGGTGATGGACAGGGAGGCCTGGCGTGCTGCGATTCATGGGGTTGCAAAGAGTCAGACATGACTGAGCGACTGAAATGACTGACTGAACTGCCCAGATTTCAGAAACTTACTACAAAGAAAGAGAATGTAAACTATTTTAGTAATCATTTTTACATTAATCATATTTATACTGTTTACATGTTGAAATGATATATTACATAACAGAATATATTATAAAGTTAATTTCATGTCTCTCTATTTCTTTAGTGACTAGACTATTTAAAATCGCATAAATGACTTGCATCGCATCTCTGTGGGACAGAGCCTGGCAGAGCAGACCAGATAATCAATTGGATGGAGTTCTCTCACTAGACTAGCTGGTGATTTGGGCCTTGTTCAGACATTGCATTAATTGACTGAGCACCTATTCTGAATGAGGGATAAAGTAGCACTTGAATACCAAATAAGCACATAAACAAACATTGAAACAAGGAAATTTCAAATAATTATCATGAGTACAAGGAAGGGAATAGATACAGTAATGAATAAAGGAGTAATTGGCCAGAGAAGAGGGTGGTTTCCTTAAATGAACGAGCAGGCAGGAAAGGCCTCTGAGAAAAGGAGTATTTGGGTTAAGGCTTGAAAGATAAAGATGAGCTGGAAGTGCAACAGTCTAAATGGCCACAGTCTTACCCGTCTGTGAGGAATGCTGCTTTCCCCTCTGATAATGATACTGCCCTCATTTTCTAAAGAGACAAAATCGTTACCACTAGGTGCTCTCCCTCTGCCCTTATAGGGCACTTATAGAACTTATCTCATTATGTTATCTAGGGGGCATTTCCCAGTTTGATTCCTGAGCCCAGAAATCCTGAACAATAGCCAATACATACGGGTATGTGACCAATTTTACTCTTGTTACCATTTTGATCACAAAGATTACAAAGCAATTATTTCTGAGGAAAGAAGTTAAACAGGAGTTCTTTCCAATCTATGACTTAATGGGGTCAAACTAGCAAGTTTGAGGAAATAGAAATGACCTCTTGGGGCAATAACGGTAATTCTGAGAGGAGGACAGTGTGGATTTGGGAGTAGAGTACCAACCAGCATTATAATCCCATGGGTAGTTATTAGATCTGGAGAAGTGGCCTTCTCTTAAGGTTTTTATAAACTGAAAAATAGATGTAATCTGTCATGTTGAGTTACAGAATTTTACAGGCAAATCTGATGAGGGGCAACATCTGTTTCTTAGACTTTGAGCCTGAAATATTACCCTTAAACCCTTAGGGGCTGCTGTGAAATTGCAAATGTGCAGTCGAGCCATTTAAGCTCTAAGTCTTGTGTTTTTGTTTGTTTTCTGATGTTCTGGCTAAGAACTCAAAAATCTGGTTAGCTTTAGTTTTACTTCACAAAAGAAGAGAGCTGAAGAAAATCTTCATATATGAAAACAGAGATGGAGGAAGATGACCGCGGTGTTGTGTTACCTGGAACTGAAGTGATTGGGAAGCCCAAGAGAATATTGAAATTCATAGGTTTGGAGAAGAACCAAAAGAATAATTCAAGTTAAAAAAAAATTAACTTTTGTATAATAAGAGAAATTCTATACCTACCTCAGATTTCTCCCCTGGGCTCCGAACTTATGGATCTAATTGCCCATTTGAAACCCAACCACCAACAGAAAGCAGGATGTCTCATGGTCATCCCAAATGGCTAAAATAGAATGTTGGGCCTCTTGTGCCTAGTTTTTTTTTCCAGTTAGGGAAATCAGAACCTTCTCACTGCTCAAGCCATACCCTGCCATAATCCATTCTATCATCAGATCCAGTTAATCCCACCTCTTAAATTCCACCTCTTAGAGCTTCTTCTTTCCATCGTCAGAATCATCCTCCTACTCCAAGCTGCCATCATTCTGAATGTAAGCAACAACCTCTGAACAGATGTCCCGGCTTCTATACTTGCTTTCCAACCTCAGTTTGTTCTGTAGCACAGCTTAGTTCCAGGCAGATAGTGAAGGACAGGGAAGCCTGGCATGCTGCAGTTCATGGGGTCGCAAAGAGTCAGACACGATTTAGTGAACAAACAACAGCAACAACAACTCAGACTAGTGCTATACCTCTTCATTCTTGGCTCTTCAGATGGCCTTCACCAAATTACTTAATTTCTTTGGGTCTTGGCTTCCTTGTCTGATTTGAGGGTCCTTGTATCTCATCACTCAAACAGCTATCTGAGAGTTCAGTCGCTACCAATGCTCACATGCCACGAATATATAGTTAACAATCAGTTTTGGTTGCTTTGATTATAAAAACGACTTATAGCTCAACTTTGCATAAAACATGATGCAAATCTCCTGAAACATGAGCTGTCTTGTTACCCCTCCTCCCCATTATTCCTAAATCATCCAAATCAACTTTAAGTTCTATGATTATTTCTATAGCCATTTTTCTAAAAGCTGTTTTCCTTTTTTGACCCAGCCAATTTGTCCCTATTCCAGTTTTCCAAGTAAGCCCCTATCTGATTTGGTCTTTATTTTATTTCTACAAGGTCTTCTTTTCTTTCTAACTGTTCCAATTTCTTTTCCTTCAATTGTCTTTTTCAAAAGGACTTCTTACCTTCTGTTAGCAAAAACTTATAACAAAAAAGCAATTTCTCCTGTTTGAATTTTCTCTTGCTCATATGTTAAAAGTATAGTACATGCTGAAGCAGAGAACTAGATTGCTTTTCATAATGGGAGTTCATTTAAGCTGAAGTAGAAGACAAAGATAATATATTTTTTCAAAACCATTGAAAAAGGTTTAAAAATTAATCATAATTAAATTGCTTATAAGGAAAAAGTATTTTTAATTGTCAAGCCTCTTTTTCTAAATTTTAGTCCTGAACTATATAAGAATATATCATATATATGAAAGCTAGTATAACAAAAGGAAACATTATAAATCAAACTAAATCATTATCAATAGCTCAGAGGGATAAACTATTTTTTCTTAATCTTTTTATGCAATATAATGTACACATGGAAGATTATAATAGAGTATAGAAGTAATAGAGTATGGTTCAATGAATTTTTCACAAAGCAAAAGCATCCATGTAAACAGCCAAAGGGTTGACTTTTATCTTGCTGAAGATTTCTCAGTGATAGGCCCTTGAGAAACACCTGTATAGCTATCTTACATGGTTATTAACTTTTTGGGAGCATGAAATTGTCCCTCCAACTAAATTATACATTCTACATGGTTTTTACTGGATTCTCATAGTCTATAGCCCATTTTTTTTCCCTACCATAGAGCTAAGTCTTCTCTAAACTGAAGACACCTCAATGAATGAATATAAACTATACTGAGACTCAGTTTGTTAAGCATTAGTACACGCTCTATGTATTTCTATTTCCTGTTTTGCCTTCTAGTCTATTTCCTGGCCCCAACCTCATTAGCCAGATGCTGGAATGTCTCAAGACTCTTCTCTCTTTGACTTATACTTTCTCTCTAGTTGAGCTCAGTTTTTTTCCTATGGTTTAAATAATACATAAATGCTGAAGACTCCTGAATTATATACTATAGCCAATTAGTTTTTAGGAATTTTAGGAATCAATGAACTAAAATGGACTGGAATGGGTGAATTTAACTCAGATGAGCATTAAATCTACTACTGTGGACAAGAATCCCTTAGAAAAAACAGAGTAGCCCTCATAGTCAACAAAAGAGTCTGAAATGAAGTATTTAGATGCAGTCTCAAAAATGACAGAATGATCTCTGTTCATTTCCAAGGCAAACCATTCAATATCACGGTAATCCAAGCCTATGCCCCAACCAGTAATGCTGAAGAAGCTGAAGTTGAACGGTTCTATGAAGACCTACAAGACTATCTAGAACTAACACACCCAAAGATGTCCTTTTCATTACAGGAGACTGTAATGCAAAAGTAAGAAGTCAAGAAACACCTGGAGTAACAGACAAATTTGGCCTTGGAGTACAGAATGAAGCAGGGCAAAGGCTAATAGAGTTCTGCCAAGAGAATGCACTGGTCATAGCAAACACCCTCTTCCAACAACACAAGAGAAGACTCTACACATGGACATCACCAGATGGTCAATACCTAAATCAGATTGATTATATCCTTTGAAGCCAAAGATGGTGTCAGCAAAACAACACAGTCAGCAAAAACAACACTGGGAGCTGACTGTGGCTCAGATCATGAACTCCTTAGTGCCAATTCAGACTTAAAGAAATTAGGGAAAACCACTAGACCATTCAAGTATGACCTAAATCAAATCCTTTACAATTACACAGTGGAAGTGACAAACAGATTCAATGGATTAGATCTGATAGACAGAGTGCCTGAACTATGGATGGAGGTTTGTGACAATGTACAGGAGGCAAGGATCAAGACCATCCTCAAGAAAAAGAAATGCAAAAAAACCAAAATGGCTGTCTGAGGAGGCCTTACAAATAGCTGTGAAAAGAAGAGAAGCAAAAAGTAAAGGAGAAAAGGAAAGATATACCCATTTGAATGCAGAGTTCCAAAGAACAGCAAGGAGAGATAAGAAAGCCTTCCTCAGTGATCAATGCAAAGAAATAGAGGAAAACAATAGAATAGGAAAGACTAGAGATTTCTTAAAGAAAATTAGAGATACCAAGGGGACATTTCATACAAAGATGGGCTCAATAAAAGAAAGAAATGGTAGGGACCTAACAGAAGCAGAAGATATTAAGAAGATGTGGCAAGAATACACAGAAGAACTGTACAAAAAGATATTCATGACCCAGATAATCATGATGGTATGATCACTCACCTAGAGTCAGACATCCTGGAATGCAAAGTCAAGGGAAGCATCACTACGAACAAAGCTAGTGGAGGTGATGGAATTCCAGTTGAGCTATTTCAAATCCTAAAAGATGATGCTGTGAAAGTATTGCACTCAATATGCCAGCAAATTTGGAAAATGCAGTAGTGGCCACAGGACTGGAAAAGGTCGATTATTATTCCAATCCCAAACAAAGGCAATGCCAAAGAATGCTCAAACAACCGCACAATTGCACTCATCTCACATGCAACATAATGCTCAAAATTCAAACTTCCTCAAGCAAGGCTTCAATAGTACATGAACTGTGAACTTCCAGATGTTCATGCATTTAGAAAAGGCAGAGGAACCAGAGATCAAATTGCCAACATCCATTGGACTATCAAAAAAGCAAGAGAGTTCCAGAAAAACATCTACGTTATTGACTATGCCAACGCCTTTGATTGTGTAGATCACCACAAACTGTGGAAAATTCTGAAAGAGACAGGAATACCAGACCACCTGATATGCCTCTTGAGAAATCTGTAGGCAAGTCAGGAAGCAAGAGTTAGAACTGGACATGGAACAACAGACTGGTTCCAAATAGGAAAAGGAGTATGTCAAGGCTGTATATTGTCACCCTGCTTATTTAATTTATGAGAAATGCTGGGCTGGATGAAGCACAAGCTGGAATCAAGATTGCTGGGAGAAATATCAATAACCTCAGATATGCAGACAATGTCACCCTTATGGCAGAAAGTGAAGAAGAACTAAAGAGGCTCTTGATAAAAGTGAAAGAGAAGAGTGAAAAGTTGGCTTAAAGTTCAACATTCAGAAAAGTAAGATTATGGCATCTGGTCCCATCATTTCATGGCAAACAGATGGGGAAACAGTGGAAACAATGACAGACTTTATTTTGGGGGCTCCAAAATTACTGCAGATGGTGATTGCAGCCATGAAATTAAAAGACACTTACTCCTTGGACGAAAAGTTATGAACAACCTAGACAGCATATTAAAAAGTAGAGACATTACTTTGCTAACAAAAGTCCGTCTAGTCAAGGCTATGGTTTTTCCAGTAGTCATCTATGGAAGTGAGAGTTGGACTATAAAGAAAGCTGAGTGCCAAAGAATTGATGCTTTTGAACTGTGGTGTTGGAGAAGACTCTTGAGAGTCCCTTGGACTGCAAAGAGATCCAACCAGTCTTTCCTAAGGGAAATCAGTCCTGAATGTTCATTGGAAGGACTGATGCTGAAGCTGAAACTCCAACACTTAGGTCACCTTATGTGAAGAACTGACTCATTTAAAAAGACCTAGATGCTGGGAAAGATTGAAGGTGGGAGAAGAAAGGGACGACAGAGGATGAGATGGTTGGATGGCATCACCGACTCAATGGACATGAGTTGGGGATGGACAGGGAGGCCTGGCATGCTGCAGTCCATGGGGTCACAAAGAGTCAGACATGACTGAGCAACTGAAATGAATTGAACTGATAGTCTGTTAATAACATTGATGGCCCCAGTTAATGACCTCTCTGTGTCTATACCCTTTTGCCATGTGACTTAGCAACAGCTTACATCATGAGGTAGACTCTACTTCTTTACTCACTGCATCTGGACTGGCCTTAAATTTTTCTTTGATCAGTAGAATTCTGGGAAGGTGATGCTGACCAGTTATGAGCTTAAGGCTCTACTAACTCTTAGAACCCTCTTTCTATTTTATGAACAAGACCAAAGCAGCCCACTAAAGAATGAAAAGCCATATAGATCACTATACCATCTGACAATCAACCAACCACCAGAAACAAAGGAACTTAGCCAACACTTAGCTGACTCCTGATTCACTAGAGAACCCAGCTGACAGCACAGAAGATCCTCACTTAACCTAGGGTAACTCACCAACCTGAAAAAACACAAGCTAACAAAATAGTTGTTAAGTTGCTGATTTTGGTATGGTTTGTTACACAGCAATAGCTAACTGTTGTACCACTTTAGATGTATCTATAAATACACATTCAGCTACCAATATGACATCTCTAAATAAATTACTTTTAGCCATCTTTAAAAAAAAATCCACATCAGACTTGATTATCACCCCAAGTCCAAAATCTCCTTTCTCTAGTCTTTTCTCTTAGAAAGCAGCCGCACCATCCATCTAGTTGTTTAAATCAAAAATATGGAAGATACCACTAAGTTCTTCCTTTCCCTTACCTCCCACACTCAATCCATCAGAAAATTCTGTTGATTTGGCTTTTTAAATTTGTCTTAAATCTATTCACTTCTATTCCAGCCCCTCTTCCATCTCTTCTCTCAGGTTAAGCCATTGCTTATCTATGGCACTACATAGCCTTTTATATCATCTTCTTGCTTTGAACATCTCTACATCTTTTCTACACAAAGGCTAGAGTTTTAATTTTTAAATCGTATAAAATCATGCCTCCCCTGCTGAAACCCCTTCAAAGACTTCTCCTTGCAATTAGAATCAAATAAAAATTCCTTTTTATGAACTACAAAGCCCTACATGTCCTAGTCCCTGCCATTTTTTTTATATAATTAACTGCATTCCAGCCAAATTTACATTCTCACTTCTTTTAGTATAACCAAGTTCCTCCTATCTCAAGACTTTTAGTCTTATTATTCATCTGCTACAAAATCTTTTCCCTTTCTCCCCATTCTTTATCTGGTGGGCTCCATTCCATACTTCTCAGGTTAAATCTTATCTCTGGACTATCTAAAGTAGTATTCCTGCCCCATTCATTTTCCTCCATATTCTATCCTGTTTAGCTCATTGAAATTCTTTCTGATTCTTGGTATGTTTATTTAACAATTTAATTCTTCTGTCTTTTCTACTCAATCAGAATTTCCATGAGGGCTAAAAATCATGTCTGTTTTGTTCATTCAGTATCATCAGTGCTAACCACAATTTCTAGCTCACTATAGGCACTTAGTGGGGACTTCCCTGGTGGCTCAGACAGACAGTGAAAGTGTCTGCCTACAACTCAGGAGACCCAGGTTTGATCCCTGAGTCAGGAATATCCCTTGGAGAAGGAAATGGCAACCCACTCCAGTACTCTTGCCTTGAAAATCCCATGGACAGATGAGCCTGGTAGGCTACAGTCCATGAGGTTGCAAAGAGTCGGACACACCTGAGCGACTTCACTTTCACTTTTCCACTTTCATAGGCACTTAGTAAATATGAGTTAATAAATGAATTCAGTACAATCCTTTTAATAACAATAACAGGTAGATTTTTATCACTGCAGTTTTATAAATTAGAAACTTGAGGACAAATATTATCTGTATCACCCTTATCCTGGCAAAACAGAAGGGATGGAAATGTGGTGACTAGGCTAATTTGTCAGAGAATGGATGGGGGCTGGAACCCAAAAATCTTTTGGGAAGTTTTAAAGGGTCTAACCTTTAATCCCTCAATTGCAATGAACTGAGAAACAAGCAACTGTGTGCTTATCGGGAGGGGTCCAGGTAATGGTATAAAGGGATATGAAAAAAGATGCCCAACTCACATTAGTGTTTCCCACCTTGGACTATTGCTCCCACTTCGAGAGTCTCACCCTCCCATGACTAAATCCCGATGGAGGAAGGCAGGGGCAGAGAGTTATGGCCTTTCCTCAGCATCTCCCTCTTCAGGCACGCAGGCAAGCTTAGTTGTGTCTGACTTGGAGAGGAAAATATTTTCCAGAAACCTCTAGCAGATTTTTAGTTACATTTCATTGGCCAAAATTTGTCCCCATTCTCATTTCTAGAAAAATTATTTACAAAGGAGGCAAGTTTAGCACATCTGGTTTACATTCATCACCATTCATCACCTGGCCTAGGCTGGTTGCCACACAAATGAGTCAAGATTTGGCATCTATAACAGATCATGCAAGTACAGTTTCTGCTACAGCAATTAAATTAACTTGTGTGTGGTTTTCTTTGCCCCACTTTATCCTAGATAGCATAAGTGCCATGGATTTAGTCCAGGTAGTAAAAAACTTTGAGTTCAGTCTGATGACACTGAAGGTCAGCAAGATTAGTCTTCTTTTCTCAGAAATTGATGAACCCATATATTGTACCAAAAGAATTCAACCTCTCATTTCCCAGAGGTGGGTAAACTTAAACACCAGGCACAGTGTAACAAAACCAAACAATATAATAAGGCATTGTCTTGGTGATAAACCCGAATCTGTCCTGATCAACAAATCAAAGTAAGCTTTAAGTTCAGTATGTTATGAACAGCCTAGATATGCTAGTATCAAAAAGATTAGGCTAAATCTCAATATCCTCTTCCTCAAAAGGATAAACCTTTATTTTTCACAAAATTCAACTTGCGCGTTTTGTTTCACTGGCAGTTGTACAAAAGAACGGAAGAGTGTGCATAGACTACCAGAGGCAAGTCTGGTTTGGTGGAGCCTGCCTTTGACTGAGACTTGGGGGCTGGATTTTAGTCCTGGGATTTCCAAAAACTGGCAGGGTGAACTTAGGCAAGTCACTTCATTTCTTTTCTATGAGATAAAGAAATGAAATAGACTGAGAACTTTCTAATAGTCTGTGATTATATCTGATATCCAAGTTGAAGCCAGTTGAACCATATAAAAGTAATTGATGCTGATAGTTACAACAAACAGCCCTCAAATTATAGTGGGTTTACACAATACAAGTCTATTTTTCGTGTAACAGTCCAGCTGGATTTGTGAGGCCTTCCTGGTGTTTCCTCCAAGCAATGTTGTCAAGAACCCAGCTCCATTCAGCTAATGGTTCTACCACCCTCTGCATCTGGCTTTCATGGTTCCTACAACATAAAGAACATGAAGAATAAAACAAGGGGTTTTGTAGGAGGCACATCAGTGTGGCCAGATACACTAGCCAGAACTTTGTTACAGCCAGATACACTAGCCAGAACTTTGTTACACAGTCTTGGGCTAAATAAAAGTGAGGCTGGGTAGTATTGCCTGGGAGACCAGAAAGAAGCAACAAGTTTGTTGAGTTCTGAGCTAGTCTCTGCTCCAAACATTTGTAGAAAGACTTCTTTCTCTGAATTCCAAGTAACTGGAGGGAATGTTAATCTCACTTTGCATATTCGCACTGTATCACTCCTTATTCTACGTCCCCAAGCACCTCCTATGTCTGTCTCTCACTGCTGACTCTGGGCTCTCTGGAGGAAGGACCCTGCGTAGTTTGTCTCTGTGCTGCTAGTTCTTAGCATAGTGGAGGTCTTGGGATAAAGCAGAAAGGAGGAGATATTCCAACTGCTTTGTCTTAATGATGGTGGTAGTTAGTGCTCACTCCCAAATATCTATATTGGGGAGGGGTGATCTAAAGGTGAGCATTTGACTTGTGTCTGAGTTTGAGAGAGGGTAAGATTATGCTGGTTTAATACTTGAAGTTTGAGAAACAGCAACTGTCATTTTACAGAATGATAGGGAGGGTTTACTGAACTGGAGGCAGAACTGTCAACTTCGATCCCATCAGTGATGAGGAATAGACGGAGTAAGGAATAGGGTCATTGTATGTTTGTGAGTCTCTTTCAGCAGGAGCTGGCAGGGTCTTCTTTTTGACCATCCCAGGCCACCTCTTTGAGCTCATAGGTCTTGCCAGGAAGGGTATTAAGGTCACCACAATGACTGACATAATATTTCTCCATGACAATTGTTGGCTTTCCTTCCACCCTATCCCACCGTCCAGCACTGCTGCCCAGCATGGCCTAACCCAGAGTCCACTCCCAAAGCAGTGATTCTGCAGGGTTCCTAGAATCCCGAGATACTCATACCCCAGAGTGAGAAAACCTTTCCACGGGAATCTCAGATTTTCAGTAGGCAGACAAGGGATATACTTATCAGCTTCCTTTATTTCAACTTAAGGATGTATTTTAGGTTTTGGTTTTTAATTCAACAATAATAAGTATAGGTTGAATGTCCAAATTCTAAAACTCTGCTATTCAATACAGTAGCCATTAACAGCATGTGGCTATTTAGATTTAAATTTAAACTAATTAAAATTAAGTACAAATTTTAAATGCAGTTCCTCAGTCACACTAACCATATAGCAAGTGCTAAATGTTGTTAGTGGATCCGTTTTGGATATTGCAGCTCTAGAACATTTTCTGGTATCATAGAAAGTTCTATGGACAGGACTGCTCTAAAAACTGCTTTTGTATTAGTGTGTTTAGCTTTCCAGATCAAGTTATCTCACTCTTATTTGATAGAAAATATGATAAACACTTTTAGAGAAATTAAGAGGACCTATGCTTTGCAAAAATTTAGACATATGCATGCAGTGTCAAAATAAGTTTTACATATTTGAAGGATGAGTCTACCCTTGAAAGCCAAATTTCACATCTCTGACATGAACAAAGTTTGAATTGCCTGGAGCTCAAGGATCATTATACATTAATGGATTAAAAAAGAAAGAAAGAAAGAAAGAAACAATATCTCTTGCACAAGCCAAACAATGTGAACCCCCTTCTTGTAACAGTAAAAGCAAAAAAGAACTGAAAAAGAAACTTGCCTATTTTAAAGAGTATTATCATATTAAAGAATAAAGTTCTATATTACCTTATTTGAAATCACTTATATGTGTATAGTTCCTTATACATGCTAACTTCTAAGCTGTATAATAAGACAGGGCATTATTGTTTTTAAGGTGAAAAGTTAGTCCACCCAAGAAGAAAGTGAATTAGCCAGAATTCTACTTCATCCCAGGTTGCTCAGTAGTATAGAATCTGCCTGCCAGTGTTGGAGTTGTAGGGGACACAGGTTCGATCTCTGGGTTGGGAGGATCCCCTAGAGGAGAAAATGGCAACCAAGTATTCTTGCCCGGGAAATCCCATGGACAGAGGAGCCTTGTGGGCTACAGTCTGAGGGATCACAAAAAGTCAGACACTACTGAGCGACTGAACACCCAGTACTTCATCACTGGTCACGAGAATCAAGGACCCTACCTGACCACCAGGAAGACCATTTGGCCTGTCATTAGAGCTGCTTATAAAGCCTCTGTCTTTATTTCTCCAGGAATACAGAGGGGTTGCACTTCCCCCACCTTCTTAAGTAAGAGAGGCCACATGATTTGGATTACAGTTAAATATGAACAGGAGTGACATGTGTATATTCCAGTGGAAGCATATAAGTCCCTGTGCTTGGCTGATTCCCCCTTTCTCCTTATGTTGACAATCACAAAGCCCATATTGGAGTCTCTAACAGTGGACATACATTAATGAGGGTGATGAAGAAGGCCCTGCTAGTCTGCACTGTACAAGCAGAGGTTAGAAAAATAAACTGTCGATCGCAAGGCCATTATGAACATGAGAGAAAATATAATCTAGCCTGTTCTGACCAATACATCATCCAAATCCAGGTCATATCGCTTAAAACGGAAAAAGTGTGTTATGATTCGTTTCAGAATAAAAATAGAAAAGAATAAAAATAGATGAGCTATATGCGTGCAGATTAAGAACTAGATAGAGGCAATGGATCATATTTGACAAAGTCAATCCTAGGCATGATTTCTCATCAGCATTAAATACAGAAAGAAAAAATAGCTTGTGCATTTGAGCATAATAAATGGTATGTATATATCTATTCCAGAGAAGGCAATGGCAACCCACTCTTGCCTGGAGAATCCCAGGGATGGTGGAGCCTGGTGGGCTGCCGTCTATGGGGTCGCACAGAGTCGGACACGACTGAAGCGACTTAGCAGCAGCAGCAGCAGCAGATATCTATTCATTGCAAGGACTGATGCTCCAATACTTTGGTCACTTGAGAAGAGCCACCTCATTAGAAAAGACCCTGATGCTGGGAAAGATTAAAGACAGGAGGAGAAGGGGACAACAGAAGATGAGATGGTTGGATGGCATCATTGACTCATGGACATAGGTTTGAGTAAGCTCTGGGAGATGGTGAAGGACAGAGAACTCTGGCATGCTGCAGTCCATGGGGTCACAAAGAGTCAGACACGACTGAGTGACTGAACAACAACAAGATATCTATTTAAACTCTGCTGTGAGCTTGGATGGACAGGGAGGCCTGGCGTGCTGCAATTCATGGGGTCACAAAGAGTCGGACACGACTGAGTGACTGAACTGAACTGATGAGCTTGGACCTCTTTTCCTGCCATGCTGAGGGAAAAAGTACTATATAGATTGTGTGTACCTAGGATGCTTTTCCTACAAGAGCCTTAAATTTCATTCCCTTACTTCTAGATATACTGTTAAGAGAATTTTTTCCTTTAAGAATAAATAAACCACTGAGATTAACATCCAGCTTGCTGAGTCACTTATCTTCTGCTAGAATTTTAACTACAGAGATCTGAAGGCAGAAGAGAGAGAAACACACACACATACAGCTTTAGAAAGAGAGAGAAGGAGACTAATTCTAGATAGAAAGAAGAAGAATTTATTAAATCAAATGGAAATAGCAAAAATATCTATTATCTTACTCTGTAGTGGGAGCCCAGAATACAACATTTTACTAAAAATTGCAGTGTAAACAAGGTTTGAATTGGATTTAACAGTGAAAAAGCAAGGTCATGAAAGTAAAAAGACCTAGTTTAAAAAGATTTGTTTTTATTCCAGGCCCTGCACTACAAGCTATTTGACATTGACAAAGTCAGCTCACTTTTCTGAGTCATAGTTTCCTCATCCATAAACAGGGAATAATAAAACTTACCATATAGGTTTGTAGGGAAGACAAAATATTATAAAATATGTTAAAAGTCTAGGAAATTATCTGACACCAAGAAAAGATCACTAAATGTTTACTTCTGTCTGTTTCCCACCATCTCTTCTTAATCCTACCAGAAAATTTTTTCTCTTGATTAAGCTTCTTGAAGACTAGCTATAGGAGGGGAAACTATAGTTCCAATTCTGCCATTTCATGCTATACTGTGTCCTTTTTACCTCCCTTATTATTTACTATTCAAAATAATTCTGAATAAGTTGATCCTATGTTACAGAGGAAGTAGAATTAAAAATTTGTCCCAGTTTACAGAGATGGTCTATTAGTAATCTGCTTCTATAATAATGCAGTATGGCACATGTCCCCAAAAGGCAGTGGCTTGTAATAACAGCGTTTGGTGTGGCTGGTCAACCTGTGGGTCCACCAAGCAGCGCTGCTGCCTTGGGGTGGCCACGCAGCCTGCAGTCATCTAGGACTTGGTACATCTCTCTAGTCTATATTCGTAGAACTCTAAATGAGCAGCAGGAAGTAGAGTGATCTCTGGCTCCTTTATTGAATAAAATGGTAGCCATGGACCCACCAACTAACTTTCCCTGAACCCTAAGCCAGAGATCTGCTTTGGTCCAGTGTCTTAAACCCAGGCAAGCGTGGAGTAGGAAAATGAGGAAGCCTATAATCCTGACAGAAAGGCTGTCTACATCCTCATGCTAACCTAAGAGAGGTGACTATAGCACAGAACCTACTTAGGGACATACAGATAGTGTATGCGTCCAACGCCTACCATTTTAAGGGAAGGCCAGTAAAGCTGGAAAGTCACCACAGCTAGAGACTGTTGACACTGATGCTTCAGCACAGCACCACTCCAAAACGAGGTCCACAAGCCAGCAGAACCAGCATCACCTGAGAGTCTGTTAGAAATGTGGGCTCCACCCCAGACCTCCTGAATCTGAACCTGACACGCACTGAGACACAGAGCAGTTTAGGACAGGGAAGCCTGGCGTGCTGCAGGCCATGGGGTTGCAGAGAGTCAGACATGACTGAGTGACTGAATGGAATTGAACTGAACTTGGGCAAGATGTTTAACTGCTCTATGTCTCAGGTTACTCATCTGTTCAATGGGCATTATGATAGTACAAACTTCAGTAAGTTGGAGGAAGTTAAACTTGTAGTGCTTAGAATGGTGTCAGCAACATATAACATTTTATATTTAATTGTTCATGAAGTCACTCAGTCGCTCAGTCATGTCCAACTCTTTGTGACCCCATGTACTGCAGCCCACCAGGCTCCTCCATCCATGGAGTTTTCTAGGCAAGAGTACTGGAGTGGGTTGCCATTTCGTAAATAAAAATAAATCCTAACTCCCTGTCTTGAGTGATTTCTGTGGTACATCCCAGCACTTCTGAGCAAAACATGTCCCTCTTTTCCTTCAAGATTTTTTTGACCGCCATGCAGTGGATCTAAAATTCACCTTACTCAATTCTTTCAAAAATTATTCAGATTTTTTAGCATGGTGAATATGAATTAATTTAATATGAATTTGTACTTGATAATCTATTCTGGTAGAAGTTACCTGAGGAAGCAGGTTAGCTCCATCAGGGCTCCTTAAAAGAACGGAATTGCATAAAAAGGACTGAGCAGATGGAAGGGACCAAATGTAAATAAACAAGTAATTCACAGCAGTAGTTTGAAATACTGGATACACTTGGGAAACTTAAAAACATTTTCAATGTTCTGGGACCACTTCAACAGAATTAAATCAGGATTTTGGGGAAAGGTACTAAAGCGCCAAGATTTTTAAAAAGCTCTCTGAAGTAGGCTGAATAATGTCACTCAAAGATATCAGGTTCTAACCCCTGGAATCTGTAAACATTACTTTATTTGGAAAAAGGTCTTGCAGGTGTGAATAAGTTAAGGACCTTGAAATGAGATGATTATCCTAGACTATAATAATATAATAAATAATATAAACTGTGGAAAATTCTTAAAGAGATGGGAATACCAGACCACCTGACCTGCCTCTTGAGAAATCTGTATGCAGGTCAGCAAGCAACAGTTAGAACTGGACAGGGAAAAATAGACTGGTTCCAAATAGGAATAGGAGTACATCAAGGCTGTGTATTGTCACCCTGCTTATTTAATTTATATGCATAGTACATCATGAGAAACACTGGGCTGGAGGAAGCACAAGCTGGAATTAAGATTGCTGGGAGAAATATCAATAACCTCAGATATGCAGATGACTCCACCCTTATGGCAGAAAGCAAAGAAGAGCTAAAGAGCCTCTTAGTGAAAGTGAAAGAAGAGAGTGAAAAAGTTGGCTTAAAGTTCAACATTCAGAAAACTAAGATCATGGCATCTGGTCTCATCAATTCACTGCAAATAGATGGAGAAACGGTGGAAACAGTGTCAGACTTTATTTTCCTGGGCTCCAAAATCACTGCAGATGGTGATTGCAGCCATGAAATTAAAAGATGCTTACTCCTTGGAAGGAAAGTTATGACCAACCTAGAGAGCATATTCAAAAGCCAAGACATTACTTTGCCAACAAAAGTCCATCTAGTCAAGGCCATGGTTTTTCCTGCGGTCATGTATGGATGTGAGAGTTGGACTATAAAGAAATCTGAGCACCGAAGAATTGATGCTTTTGAACTGTGGTGTTGGAGAAGACTCTTGAGAGTCCCTTGAACTGCAAGGAGATCCAACCAGTCCATCCTAAAGGAGATCAGTCCCTGGTGTTCATTGGAAGGACTGATGTTGAACCTGAAACTCCAATACATCGGCCATCTCATGCGAAGAGCTGACTCACTGGAAAAGACTCTGATGCTGGGAGGGATTGGGGGCAGGAGGTGAAGGGACGACAGAGGATGAGATGGCTGGATGGCATCACAGACTCGATGGACGTGAGTCTGCGTGAACTCCGGGAGTTGGTGATGGACAGGGAGGCCAGGCATGCTGCGGTTCATGGGGTCACAAAGAGTCAGACACAACTGAGCGACTGAACTGAACTGAACTGAATCCTAGATTATCCTGGGATGAGGCCTAAATGAAATTGGACTGCATACATCCTTATAAAGAGGGTCAGGGAGAAATTTGGACAAAGGTGCATAGAGAAGGTATTGTGTACCCAAGAGTAATGTGTCTTCTGTGGTTGTTGCGTGGAAAGTTCTACAGAAGTCTGTTAGGACTAGAGTGTTTTAGTGTTTTCAAGTCTTGGATCCTTATCAATTTCCTATGTGGGGCTTTTTCCATTTGAAAGTGGGGTGTTGACATCTCCAACTATTATTGTTGAATTGTCTATTACTCCCTTCAATCTGTCGTGCTTTGCTGTTATACTTTTAAGATTATAAATGTCCTTCCTTGTCTCTAGTAGTAATTTTTATTTGAAACATCTATCATGTCTGTTGTTACTATGGTCACTGCAGATTTCTTCTTGTTGTTTGCATAGTTTTTTTCTTTTTCCATTTTTTAAAATTTCAACATTTGTCTTTGATAAACTAGGTCTCCTATAGGTAGCATATAGTTCAATTTCTTTATTAAGAAAATCCATTTGACCAGCTTCTGCCTTCTGATTAGTGTCTTGAATATTTACATTGACTATAACTGATAAGATAGGATTTCTGTTTGGCTTTTTATTTGTTTTGTATATATCCTATGTATTTCCTGTCAATTTTTCCATCATTGTCTTCTTTTCTGTTAAATTGATATTTTCTAGTATACCATTTTAATTTTCTTGTCATTTTTTTCTTTAACTGTACTTTTCTGGTTATTTTCTTAGTAATTGCCTTGTGATTTACAATTACCATATTTAAAGAATCTAGTTGAGATTAATATTAATTAATGATACCAGTTAATATTGCTATTGAAACTACTTCAATAGTACACAAAAACTTTTCTGATATACCTCCAATCCCCTCTCTCCACCTTTATGAATGGTAATACAAATTTCATCTTTATGTTAATATGTTATAAATCCATCAACAGTTTCATACATATGGATTAATGCAGATGTCTTCTCATAATAGAAAAGAGTTACAAACCAAAAACTACTGACTTTTATATTTAACCATGTATTTGCCCTTACTGATAATCTTCACTTCTCTTTGCATACGGATTTAAGTCACTATCTAATCTCTCTCCATTTCAGCCCTGTAGTGTTTCTTGTAAGGTGATTCTGCTGGCAGCAAATCCTTTCAGTTATTGTTTTGTTTTAGTCTAAGAATGTTTCAAGCTATCCCTTTTCTGAAAGACAGTTTTGCTGAATATAGAATTCTTGGATAAAAGTCCTCTTTCTTTATCACTTTGAGTGTACCATCTCACTGCATTCCTGGTTTCTGATTAGAAATCAGCAGTTAGTCTTATTGAGGGCCCTTGTGCTTCTCTCTTATGACTTCCAAGATGCTCTCTTGGTCTGTGGCTTTAATAGTTTTATCATGATGCACTTCACTAACTTTCTTGAATGTTTAATGTTATTCCTCAAACTGGGAAGCTTGGGCCATTATTTCTTCAAATGCTCTTTCTGCCTCTTTCTTTTCTCCCATTCTACTTCTTTTATAGAGACTTGGTATGTTTGATAGTATGATCGCTATCACGAGGCTGTGATCACTCACCTGGAGCCAGACATCCTGGAGTGCAAAGTCAAGTGGGCCTTAGGGAGCATCACTATGAACAAAGCCAGTGGAGGTGATGGAATTCCAGCTGAGCTATTTCAAATACTAAAAGATGATGCTGTGAAAGTGCTACAGTCATTACATCAGCAAGTTTGAAAAGCACAGCAGTGGCCACAGGACTGGAAAAGGTCAGTTTTCAATCTAATCCCAAAGAAAGGCAACGCCAAAGAATGCTCAAACTACCACACAATTGCACTTACCTCACAAGCTAGCAAAGTACTGCTCAAAATTCTCCAAGCTAGGCTTCAACAGTACATGAACCAAGAACTTTCAGATGTTCAAGCTGGATTTAGAAAAGCCAGAGAAATCAGAGATCAAATCGCCAACATCTGTTGAATCATAGAAAAAGCAAGAGAGTTCCAGAAAAACATCTCCTCCTTCTTCATTGACTACACTAAAGCCTTTGACTGTGTGGATCACAACAAACTGTAAAATTCTTAGAGATGGAAATACCAGACCACCTGACCTGCCTCCTAAGAATTCTGTGTGTAGGTCAAGAAGCCATAGTTAGAACCAGATATGGAAAAACGGACTGGTTCCAAATTGGCAAAGAAGTACGTAAAGGCTATGTATTGCCACCTTGTTTACTTAACTTATATGCAGAGTACATCACAGGAATACCCGGCTGGATGAAGCACATGCTGAAATCAAAATTGCTGGGAGAAATGTCAGTAACTTCAGATATGCAATGCCACCACCCTTATAGCAGAAAGCAAAGAGAAACTAAAGAGCCTCTTGATGAAATTAAAAGGAAAATGAAAAAGCTGGCTTAAAACTCAGCATTAAAAAATGAAGATCATGGCATCTGATCCCATCACTTCATGGCAAATAGATGGGGAAACAGTGGAAACATAGACAGACTTTAAATTCTTGGGCTCCAAAATCACTGCAGATGGTGACTGCAGCCATGAAATTAAAAGATGCTTGCTCCTTGGAAGAAAAGCTATTACCCATCTAGACAGCATCTTAAAAAGCAGAGACATTGCTTTACCAACAAAGTCCATCTAATCAAGGCTATGGTTTTTCCAGTGGTCATGTATGGATGTGAGAGCTGGACCATAAAGAAAGCTGAGCACTGAAGAACTGGTGCTTTCGAACTGTGGTGTTGGTATGTTAAACATTTGTTGCTGACTGTTTTTGACGAATGCCCTAGGGAAGACACTATTCACATTGATTGCATTCTGGTGCATGACAAATACAGATAATAGGACCTAAGAGCAGGAGCTTCCAGGGAACTTTCAAACTGGTCAGATCAGTTCAGTTCAGTTCAGTCACTCAGTCCTGTCCAACTCTTTGCAATCCCATGGACTGCACCACGTCAGGCCTCCCTGTCCATCACCAACTCCTGGAGTTTATTCAAACTAATATCTATTGACTCTGTGATGCTATCCCATCAACTCGTCCTCTGTTGTCCCCTTCTCCTCCTGCCTTCAATCTTTCCCAGCATCAAGGTCTTTTCAAATGAGTCAGTTCTTCTCATCAGATGGCCAAAGTATTGGAGTTTCAGCTTCAGCATCAGTCCTTCCAATGAATATTCAGGACTGATTTCCTTTAGGAAGGACTGGTTGGGTCTTCTTGAAGTTCAAGGAACTCTCAAGAGTCTTCTCTAACACCACAGTTCAGAAGCATCAATTCTTTGGTGCTCAGCTTTATTTATGGTCCAACTCTCACACCCATACATGACTACTGGAAAAACCATAGCGTTGACTAGATAGAGTTTGCTGGCAAAGTAATGTTTCTGCTTCTTAATATGCTGCCTAGGTTGGTCATGGCTTTTCTTCCAAGGAGCAAGCATCTTTTAATTTCATGGCTGTAGTCACCATCTGCAGTGATTTTGGAGCCCGCAAAAATAAAGTCTGTCACTGTTTCAATTGCTTCCCCGTCTATTTGCCATGAAGTGCTGGGACCAGATGCCATGATGTAAGTTTTCTGAATGTTGAATTTTAAGTCAACTTTTTCACTCTCCTCTTTAATTTTCATCAAGAGCCTCTTTCGTTAGTTCTTCTTCACTTTCTGCTGTAAAGGTGGTGTCATCTGAATATCTGAGGTTATTGATATTTTTCCCGGCAATCTTGATTCCAGCTTGTGCTTCACCCAGCCCAGCATTTCTCATGATGTACTCTGCATATAAGTTAAATAAGCAAGGTGACAGTATACAGCCTTGACATACTCCTTTTCCGATTTGGAACCAGTCTGTTGTTCCATGTCCAGTTCTTACTGTTCAAATAGTGACAATTCTCTCTCTTTAAAAGAAATAAACACTATTTATTTTAATTGGAGGATAATTACTTTACAATATTGTGTGAGGCTTCCCAGGTGGCATTAGTGATAAAGAACCTTCCTGCCAAAGTAGGAGATGCAAGAGACATGGGTTCCATCCTTGGTTCAGGAAGATCCATCCCCTGGAGGAAGGTATGACAACTCTTTCTTGAAGGATCTTCTGGGGAGTTCCAAACCAATTATGCTTCCCTCCACTGGCCTCTAGGCTCATGGGTTTGCAAGGGTACTACAGAGCTATGGAAAACAGAATGGAAGCAAGAAAAGTTAAATGCCACAAAACTTGATGTTCTTATCTAGATTCAGCCATTTTTATTGAACAAATTGTTTAAATCAGATTGTTGCAAACCTTTGGCTAATTTCCAGAGGCAAGAAAAAAAAGTTTTAGAAAAATTTTGTGAATATTCTTACTGCTTTTTCAAGGAGCAGATTTTGGAAATAACTACCACATCATTCCAAAAGTAACTTCTTTATGATTACTATTTTATTACTAAAATGTTAACTCCAATAGGACTCCTGCCCAGATGTCAGCACCCCCTTCTCACATTTAATCCACACTCTCTCTTTAGCATTACCCAGAAGAACAAAGAGATTAAAAATGCACTTCAAACAATTTTTTTTCCCCCACTCTAAAAATGGGTGCCATTTTGACAGACTGAACAAGGAAGGTTTTAGAATTGCCAAGGCATTATGAGACAGACATTTCAGATAGAACACTGCAGCCCACCCAAGTCAGGAGTGCCTGCTTAAAAGCATTTTGAAATAATTTTAACATCTCCATCCTTTTTAAGAAGAGTAAGGCAGTCGCATTAAAAAAAAAAAAAAAAAAAACCCTCTAGGAGTGGAACTGCTGAATCACATGGTAGTTCTACTTTTAATTTTTTGAGAAACCTCCATAATATTTTTACTTTCCTGGTGACTCAGATGGTAAAGAATCTGCCTGCAGTGCAAGAGACCTGGGTTCTATCCCTGGGTTGGGAAGATCCTCTGGACAAGGGAATGGCTCCTTATTTCTGTCTTCTTACCTGGAGAACTCCATGGACAGAGGAGCCTGGCAGGCTGCAGTCCGCGGGTCACCAAGGGTGGGACATCACTGAGCGACTGTCACTTCTCTTGTCAACCGTGCATAAGCATTCCCTTTTCTCTAAGTCCTTGCTAACACTTGCTATTTCTTGACTTTTTATAATAGCCACACTGATGGGTGTGAGGTGATATTTCATTGTGATTTTGCTTTGCGTTGGCCTGATGATTATCGAATGCTCTTTATCTTTCAATGTGCATGTTGGACATCTGTATGTCTTTGGAAAATTGACTATTCAGGTTCCTTGTACAGTTTTTAATCAAACTGTTTTATATTGAGTTGTATGAGTCCTTTGTATATTTCTGGATATTAACTCCTCATATCATTGACAAAAATGAACCTCCACACGGACCAAGAAACTGAAGTCTCCTTAAGGCCAGTGCTGAGAACAGGAATCCTCTCTTGGGGGCCAGCAGGGAGCTCCACTACCCACCTTCCCGCTCCAGATGCCCCGCCTCACACAGCACAATCCCGTCTTCACACAGGGCCTTTTCCTCTTTCTCACATCTCAGCTGTCTCCCCTTCTCCCTCCATGAACTGTTCTCAATAAAACCAAAAATCTCCCTCTCTCCCTCAAAAAAAAAATGTCTCCCATTCAGTAGGTTGTCTTTTCCTCTTGTCATCGGTTTCCTTTGCTGTCCAGATGCTTTTTAGTTTGATGTAGGCTCATTTGTTTGCATATGCTTTTGTTGTCCTTGCCTAAGGAGACAGACCCAGCAATTCCAGTTCCGGGTATTTATCCAAAGAAAACAAACACACTAATTCAAAATATATATATGCACTCCAAATTCATTGCAGCATTTATACCAGACAAGATATGGAAGCAACCTAATGTCCACTGATAGATGAATGAATAAACTCAGCCATCAAAAGAAATGAAATCTTGTCATTGGTGGCAACATTTATGGACATAGAGGGTATTACACAAGTGAAATGTCATACAGACAAAGACAAACACTGTATGTGGAATCTGAAAAAGCAAGTAAACAAATATAACAAAACACAAACAATCAAAAATACAGAGAACAAACTGGTGACTTTCGGAAGGAAGAGGAGTGGGAAGATAGACAAAATAGAAGGAGGATTAAGAGGTGCAGTTATAAAATAAGTAAGTCATGGGGATGTAATACATAACACAGGGAATATAGTCAAAAGTATTATAATAACCAAGTTTGGTGACATGTGGTAACTAGCATTATTGTGGTGATCATTTATTAGTATATAAAAATATTGAATCCCTGTGCTATACCCTGAAGCTAATATTAAGTCAATTATGCTTCAATAAAATTTTTAAATAAAATAAAATCAGGCATTTTAGTGTTTATCCTTCTCCAAAGTAACCATCTTTAAATATTTCATTTATAATTTCTTACTGTTTATAACCTTAATGTTAATTCAATGTTAATGTTAATTCACTTAATGTTAAGTGATATAATTCTATTTCTTAATTTACCAAGTTTAAATGATATTTATTAATTCCTTCTTATTAAAGGTTAGAACACGATCTAATTGGCCCTTTCTCCTTTATTCCAACACCTAAACTTTGTCACTTCTGTTAATTTTTGGCTTTCTGTTGATTAATTTTACATATAACTCAATGTGTAATCATATAATATGATTACCCTTTCTTTCTTTTTTAAAAATTTTAATTGGAGGGTAATTACTTCACAACGTTGTGTTGACTTCTGCCATATAACAGTGTGGGTCAAGGACATGTGTGTATCCCCCCGCCTGAGTCCCCCAGCGCCTCACCCCTCCCCACCCCTCTGAGCTGTCACAGAGCTCCAGGCTGAGCTCCCTGAACCCAGACAGCAGCTCCCACTGGCCGTTTTAGACAGGATGGTGCACGCAGGCCAGTGCTGCTCTCTCAGTTTGTGCCGGCCTCTCCTTTACTCTGTGCCGAGTCCGTTCTCTGTGTCTGTCTCTCTATTCCTGGCCTGCAATTAGGTTCATCAGTACCACTTTTCTAGATTCTGTAGAGATGTCCTAATATAGGAAATTTGGTTTTCCCTTTCTAACTCACTTCACTCTGTATTAACAGGGTCCAGGTTCATCCATTTCACTAGAACTGACTTGAATGAGTTTCTTTTTATGGTTAGTAATATTCCATTGTAACCATATGGACCACAACGTCTTTACCCATTCATCTGCCAATGGACATCTAGGTTGCTTCCATGTCCTAGAGACTATAAACAGTGCTGCTCTGAACATTGGGGCACATATGTCTTTTTTAATTATGGTTTTCTCAGAGTATATGCCCGGTAGTGGAATTGCTGGGTCATGTGGCAGTTTTATCTCTACTTTCTAAGGAATCGCCATAGTGGCTGCGTCTGTTTCCATGCCCCCCTCCCTCCAGCAGCCCCCAGCCACCGATCCCCAGCCTAGGCCTTCTCCCACTCCCCGCTGCCTGGCGCCCGGCCACTCCTGGGGCTCCCCCATCAGCCCGTCCACCGCAGCTCCTTCCAGCGCCTCCTGAGCATCCTCGGTGCGGAGGCATGAACCCCTGCCTTCCCTCACTGTCCTCTCCGTTTTGCCCCTAAACTTTATTTTTTTTTCTTGTATCAGCTTTATTCTCTTAGAAGTGAAGTGAAGTAGCTCAGTCATGTCTGACTCTTTGAGACCCCATGGACAGTAGCCTACCAGGCTCTGCCGTCCATGGGATTTTCCAGGCAAGAATACCAAATAAAATTGGATAAATTGGATCTTGTACATTAAATAAAATCTCTCCACCTTGTCTCTTCCTGTTAAAGCACCTCCTTTAACAGTCACATTCTGAAAGTTCTACCATCACCTTTTTATAATATTTAGATGCTGTTAGAAAATTAAATCTTCTGTGTTTGATATATGACTTGATTATAAATTTTGAAAATTAATAAATAGCACTTAAACATTATGTTTATGTAACTATTATCCATTATAGAACCAGGTAAAATAGTATGTTTTTAAATATTCCTATGGCACTAAATCTTCACCGTAATAACAAGAAAATAAAGAGAAAGAACAAATGGAAAATATTTGCTTAAGCTCCATCAAAAATTTCTCAAAATTGTTTTGTATTTGAACCAAAAATCTAAGTTGTAGTTTTGCATTTCATGGTATTTTTAAATAGTTTTTTTTTTTTTTTTACTGCTCTTAGAAGAAAGCTGTGGAAAATTCTTAAAGAGATGGCAATACTAGAACAACTTACCTGTCTCCTGAGAAACTTGTGTGCCGGTCAAGGAGTAAGAGTTAGAACCAGACATGGAACAACTGATTGGTTCAAAATTAGGGAAAGGAGTCCAACAAGGCTGTATATTGTCTTCCTGCTTATTTAACTCATATGTGGAGTACATCATGTGAAATGCTGGGCAGGAAGACTCACAAGCTGGAATCAAGATTGCCAGGAGAAATATCAGATATGCAGATGATATCATGTTAATAGCAGAAAGTGAAGAGGAACTGAAGAGCCTCTTGATGAGGGTGAAAAGCAGAGTGAAAAAGCTTGCTCAAAACTCAACATTCAAAAACTAAAATCATGACATCCAGTCCTATCACTTAATGGTGAACAGATGTGGAAAAAATAGAAACAGTGGCAGATTTTATTTTCTTGGGCTCCAAAATTACTATGAACAGTGACTGCCACCATGAAATTAAAAGACACTTACCCCATGGAAGAAAAGCTATGGCAAACCTAGACAATTTATTAAAAAACAGAGACATTATTTTGCCAACAAAGGTCCATCTAGTCAAAGCTCTGGTTTTTCCAGAAATCACGTACAGATGTGAGATCCGGACCACAAAGAAGGCTGACCACCAAAGAGCTAAGGCTTTTGAACTGTGATGCCAGAGAAGACTCTCGAGAGTCCTTGGGCAGTAAGGAGATCAAACTAGTCAGTCCTAAAGGAAGTCAACCCTGAACATTCATTGGAAGGACTAGATGCTGAAGCGGAAGCTCAGTACTTTCTTTGGCCGCCTGGTGCAGAGTTGACTCACTGGAAAAGACCCTGATGCTGGGAAAGATAGAAGGCAAGTGGAGAAGGGGGCAGCAGAGAATGAGATGGTTGGATGGCATCACTGAATCAATGGACTGAGTTTGAGCAAATTATTGGAGAGAGTGAAGAACAGGGGAGCCTGGTGCGCTGCAGTCCATGGGGCCACAAAGAGTTAGACATGACTTAATGACTGAACAGAAAAAACAATGCCATTGTCAGACCAATACCATAAGCAGCCATCTTTTAAATTATGCTATTTGTTAGATATAATTTGCACTGATTTATTTCTCTACTTGCTTCCTAGCTTTGATAATAAGAAAGAAATTCAACATTCATTCTAATATTTCTTAAATCTTTAGTCTACCTGTATTTTGTGGCTTCCTTGGCAAATATACTTTATTAGGGTACGATGCTGTGAAATTGTTTTTCACAGACAGAACACAAGTAAACTTCCTGATTTTGTGTATATCTGGAAAGGTCTTTATTTTGCCCTTTATTGTTTATGAACACTTTGGCTTGGTATAGACTTACTGACTAAATTTTATCTTTCTTCCAACATTTGAAGACTTATCCCATTGACCCTACCTTCTGGACTCACTGATGAGAAGCCTGATGTTGATGTGATTCATATTTCTTTGTAAGCAACCATCCTTTTCTCCTCTACAGAAGCTCTTAAAATCTTCCCCAAGGAAAGTGGAAAACTATTAAAAAGAAACATCATATTCATTATGTGGTGCTAACTTGTCAGTGAACAATACTTACCTAGTCATATTAATGGTTAAGTGATTATATAAAGAAAACTCATGATATTGAAAGAATAGAGAGAGGAAAATCCAAGAGAGCTTGACTACCATTGATCATAACAGGAAGTCAAATGATATTCTATTTTATAAATCAAGAATTAACAGTGTTAGAGTCTTCCCTTAGCAGTTAAGAATCCATCTTCCAGCTCAAGGGATGTGTGTTTGAACATTGGTTGGGGAACCAAGAGCCCACCTTGGGGGTGGGGTTGCAAGTAAGCCCACATAAGGCAACTAGAGAAAGCCTGTGTGTGCAATGAATACCCAGTGCAGCCAAAATTAAATTAAAAAAAAAAAAATTAACAGTGTCTGCATATTATTTAGAAACAAAAAAATTTACCCAAAGGAAAAGCTAATGTCATTGACAACTGTTGCCTCTTCAAAGTAAGATGTAGATAAACAAACCAATAGATAAAGTCAAGAGCAGTAAAGTATTATAAGGAAAAATAATTCAGAGTAAAAAATAAAGAATGATAGTGAATTGGAGATTAGCCAAGCTCAACTAGCTTGGATTATCAGAGAAGGTTCTTTTGAAAAAGTAGCAGTTGAGAGAATGAGACATGAGTGGGAACAAGTGTTTCGGGAGTGTTTTGGGTAGAGTTAATGGCAAAGGCAAAGGTCCCGAGGTGGGAGTGAGTTTGATTGTACAGTGAACAACAATAAGGCCAATATGAATGAAGATCAGTGGAGAGAGAACACTGGGAAAGAAACTTAGAGAGCTGGCCGGGAACCTGACCTTACAGGTCAGGAGAAGAGCTCTGAGTGTGATAGGAACCATCAAACATTTTTGAGAAAGACTTGTCTTTGACAAGTGTCATTGTGGCAGCTATGTGGAGAAATAGGGACTAGGAGACAAATTAGGAATTTACTTTTAATAATTCACTGAGAAATGATGGTGGCTTAAACTAAGATAGGATCTATGGAAAGTTGAGAAGTCACTGAGTTTTGAAAATGTATTGACAATACAACATTTGCTTACGGGTTAGATGTACATGTGAAAGAGATGAGTGAAATAAGATTTTTCATCTTCTTTCTGAGAAAGTAGGTGAATAGAGTTGCCATTTATAACACAGGGACCAAAGGGAGAGGAGTCATTTTGGAGTTAAAAATCACAAATTCTTCATACTAGGTTATAAATCCATACATATTTCTTTATTTAAGTGCATGTGCGGAGTACAACTGGGGTTCGAGAAATAACTAGGGCTAGACATGTGGGTGAGAGCACTGGCGGGGGAGTGCTGCTTGAGGCTCTATGTGCTCCAGCGTGCCGCGCGCGCTGAGCTGCTTCAGTCGAGCCTGATTCTGTGCGATCCTAGGGACTGTAGGCCGCCAGTCTCCTCTGTCCATGGGATTCTCTAGACAAAAATACTGGAGTGGGTTGCCATTTCCTTCTGCAAGGGATCTTCCCAACCCAGGGGTCAAATCTGTGTCTCTTAAGAGTCCTGCATTGGCAAGGAGGTTCTTTACCACTAGTACCACTTGTGACGAATTGGATAAAATCACCAAGAAATGAGTGTATAGAGAGAAGGAGAGGTCTTGACCTGAGCCTGGAGAGATGAGAAGATGAAGAAAAGCCAGAAAAGGAGAATATCAAGATGCATCTGAGTATTACTTTAGTAAATAAGACATCTTGTGATATTGTTAATTAAGCACGTAAGTATGCTCTTTTGTCCCAGCAATATTTTTGGAGGTGTGTCTCCTTGTGCAAGGGCAACAAAAGCAAAAATAAACAAATGGAACTACATCAAACTAAACTACTTTTGCGTAGCAAAGGAGACCATCAACAACGCAAAATGGCAGGCTACTAAAAAGGATAAAATATTTGCATATGACATATCTGATAAGGGGTAAATATCCAAAACATATTTTTAAAAACTCATACAACTCAACATCAAAATACAAACGATGCAACTACAAATAGGCAAAGGACTTGAATAAACGTTTCTAAGGAAGACAGAGAGATGGCCAACAAGCACATGAAAAAACACTAATCATCAGGGAAAAGCAAATCAAAACTACAGAGATATCATCTCACACCTGTTAGAATGTTTATTACCAAAAGACAACAAATAGCAATATTGGCAAAGATTTGGAAAAAAGGGAACCCTATTTTTCTGTTGATGAAAACGCAAATTGGTAAAGCAACTATGGAAAACAGTATAGTGTTTCCTCAAAAATTAAAAATAAAACTACCATACAACCCATCAATTCCACTCTTGGATATTTTCCTGAATAAAATAAAAGCAATAATTTGAAAAGATATATGCATCCCTATGTTCATAGTAGCATTATTTACAAAAACCAAGATATGGAAGCAACCAAAATGTGTCCATTGATAGATAAATGAATGAAGGTATGATATACACATATATTAATATTTTATACATATAAACAATAGAATATTACTCAGCCATTCAAAAATAAAATCTTATCATTTGCACCAACATGGCTAGACCTGGAGGGCATTTTGCCAAGTAAATAAATTATAGAAAGACAAATACTGTATGATTTCACTTATACGTGGACTCTAAAAACAAAAGAAATGAACAAACATAATAAAACAGAAACAAATTCATAGATACAGACAACAAACAGGTGTTTGTCAGAGGGAGGTGGGTGAAGGAGATTAAGAGGTACGAAGTTCCAGTTTCAAAATAAATGAGTCATGGGGATTATAATACAAAATAAATGTATAGCATGAGGAATACAGTCAATCACATTGTAGTAACTTTGGCAACAGATGGTTACTAGACTTGTCATGGTGATCACTGCTTAATGTATAGAAATACTGAATCACTGTGTTATGTGCTTAGAACTAACATAGTAGTGTGGGTCAATTATGCTTTAATTTTTAAAATGAGGAAGCTGAGAAAAAACAGCTGAATAACTTGTCTAAAGTCACACAGTGGAGAGTAGAGCCAGGGTGTAAGCACAGGCCATTTGGTTTGTGAGCCTCTTCTGTGCTGCCTCAGGAAAGGCAGATGTGGGCCACTTGAGGAATAAAATGCAAAGGGGAGGTCTCACAGTGGTCAGAGCCATCTGTGTCTGAAAAGCTTTGCCCTTCTGAACTGGTAGTGAGTCCCGTACAACCGCAGGTGTACCACTCGGCCAAACTAACCAGAGTCTTACTGTTCGAAGTGTCATCCATGGATCAGCAGCTGTGACATTACTTGGGGGCTTGATAGAATTTCAAGCTCCTCCTCAAGACCACTGACCGTCAAAGCTTAAGAAGCACTCTAGGACAGGGTATTTATGAAGCGGAGTTATAACGTAGGGGTGAGAAGCATGGCTATACTGTCAGACAGGGCAAATCTCAGCTAAGCCAACTTCTAGCCATGTCACCTATTTGCCTTAGGTCAGTTTCTACATCTGAAATGAGCCAATAATTGTATTCCCACGGGGTTGCTGTGAGGATTTAATGCACTTATACATGAGAGGGTCAATTTCTAGGCAGGTTGATAAGAAGTCTGGGGGTCCCTGAGGAGGAGAAAGGGGTCTGGGGCTCTCAAAGCAGAGATAGGGGGTCTGGATTTCTCAAGAAGAAGGAAAGAACAAACATCATTTTTTAATTTTTCCTCTTTCTCTCTCTACATTCCTTAGTCCAAGTCACATAAAACACTTTTTTCTTTAAGACCTGAACTGATGATTACACAACAAACAATTCAGTTTAAACTCTGTACTAAGGATTATATAACAAAAATGTATCCTGCTTGACCACAGTTTCTCCTTTCTGAAAACATTCTGGCTAATCCTGTTATCTTAAAATGTAAATTATGGGGGTGGGTCTCCTAAGATCTTTACAACCTTGAGACATTCTTTTCTGTTATTGCAATACCTAATTTAAAAAGTACAAATTTCTCACTCAGTCAGCGCCAGATATCTGCCGTTAAGTTACTAAATCAGGCATTCAGACCAAATCAGTCTCTAGAAAAACTGTTACAGCAGGCTCAGAAGGCCCAGGCTCTAGTGATGGTTGAGAAAACTGCTAAGAATCAGCCTGAAGAGAAAAATGCCCAGAGGGACCCAGGTGAAAAGAGACAGACCTGTTATTACATGGAAAGGAGGGGCACCGCAAGTGAGATTGCCCTCAGGCACCGAAGCCGCTCCCAGTTCCATGTCCAGTCTGTAAAGGACCACACTGGAGAAGAGACAGCCCTCTGAGGCCTAGGTCCCAGGGGTTGAGCTCTCAGGACAATCAGTACTGAAGGTGCCCAGGGGTCCCCACACAAGCCCCTGTTCTAATAAAATTTGAGGAACCCCAGGTGCTAATAACGGTGGGGGGGCAATCCAGTCAATTTCCTTTTGGACACTGGGGCAACTTTCTCTGTCCTCACTGAAGCCCCTGGCCCGATTTCCTCCTGATCCACTACTGTAATGGGATTCTCTGTATGAGCCAAGTGTTATTATTTCAGTCATCCTTTAAGCTGCAACTAGGACTCTGCTATTTTCTCACGAGTTTCTATTTGTGCCAGTCTCCCTCACCCTTTCTGGGGAGAGATATACCGAACAAGGTCTAGGCCTCTGTTTTCATGAATATGAAGCCTGCTCTTTCTCTCCCATTAATAGAACAAAATGTAAATCCTAGAGTGTGGGCTGATGGAAAAACTATGGGTTGAGCACAAAATGCTGTCCCTATCATCAGTAAGCTCAATAACCCTCACCTATTTTCACATCAAAAGCAGTATTCACTAAAGCCTGAGGTTAATGAATGGGCAAAATATTACTGTACTGACTTCTCATGATATAAGTGGGATCTTAAACTCTAAAATTCAGAGCAACAGTACTCCACCTTTAAAGCTCCTGTAACTCAAGGGGTGTCAAAAGCTCTAGGAATAGAATATCACACTGTTCTTGGGGACTCCAATCTTCAGAAAAAGTTGAAAAGGCTAATGACATTATTAAGAGGCATCTGCATAAGCTGACTCAGGAAACATAAGACAGTTGGTTTAAAGTTTGACCCATAGCTTTAATGAGGGCTTGAACTGCCCCTAAGAAGAAGGGACTGTCTCTACAGCAGACTGTTTTTGTGCACAGATATTGTCACAGATCCTGAAGTCTTAGAATTAACTATGTGGCTCAGCTTTCAGCTTTTCAACCTCCTCATCAATTGAAGGCTTCCCATGATGGGTTTCTCCATTTCAAGAAAAGGACTTTCTTCAACTCTGAGAATACCTTCACCAACAGCAATCATATGTGATGCCTCTTCTTGATCTGATGACATCTAACAATCTTAAGATGGAGTGATGTAACTATGGAAATAATGTGATTTTTAATTTTGATTATGTTTTAACTTGGTTTAATGACTATTTTGCTTTACATCTGTAACTGTACAATGGGGTTTGTTTCTAACTGTCTGAAGGCTTTTAAGTTACAAATGGTTGTCCAGGCTCCTAGAAGTGCCACAACCTCCTCCAACTATTACTTGGGGCTCCTGGATCAGAGGCCCTCAATATGAGGGTTAGGAGAATATGCTGTCTCAACAATTTAGGGGCAATGCCTCTCAACACCAGGAAGTAGTTATGGAATGAAAATGATGCCCCTTTCCCCGGCAACGTAATTCTCCTAAAAGAAAAAAGGGGAATGAGAGGAGTCAATTCCTAGGCAGATAGATAAGAAGTCCAGGGTCCCCAAGGAGGAGAAAGGGGTCCAGAGCCCTCAAGAAGGAGAAAGGGGTCTGGAATTCTCGAGGAGGAGGAAAAGACAAACATCTTTTTTTCTCTCTCTCTCTTCATTCCTTAGTCTTAGTCACATAAAACGTTTCTTTCTTTAAGCCTGGAACAGATGATTACACAACAAAAACTCAGTTTAAACTCTATACATATAACAACAGTGTATCCTGCTTGAGGACAGTTTCTCCTTTCTGAAAACATTCTGGCTAATCCTGTTATCTTAAAATGTAAATGATGACAGTGGGTTTCAGATCTTGAGACATTCTTTTGATTTATTTAATAACTAATTAAAAGAGTATAGAACTCCCTTGTTTAGACTAGTGAGGGGGCACTCTCCACCCTCCTTCCGATGTCTGTATAAGAAACATTCTCTGTCCCCTTTCATACCTTAATAAAGCTCTGCTACACAAAAGCTCTTCAGTGATCAAGCCTGGTCCCTGTTCCCGAAGCTAAATCTTCTTCAGGGATCACAAATCCAACACTGTTCTCCTTAAGCTATCATACGTGTAAAGCACACATCACAATGCCTAATAGCTAAGTACTCAATAATTGTAAATCACTAATAGGAATATGCATCAGATGTAAGACTAGACCATATAAATATCTCCTTTATCCTCTTTAAAGAAAAGAGTTTCATAAAAAGGATTTAAGAGGGAAAGGGTGGGAGAAATCAATTGATGCATAAATATCTTCAGTTTGAAATGCCTTTGATTCTTCAGATGAAAGAGTATTCAGTAAGAAGCTAGGAATATGTTTCTGAGGATCATGAGAGAAGGTGGGACGTGGAATATGAAGTGAAAGTGTTAGTTAGCTGTGTCTGACTCTTTGTGACCCCATGAACTGTAGTTCACCAGGCTCCTCTGGCCATGGAATTCTCCAGGCAAGAATACTGGAATTGGTTGCCATATCCTCCTCCAGAGAATCTTCCCAACCCAGGAATCGAAGCAGTGCGTCCTGCATTGCAGGTGGATTCTTTATCACCCGAGCAATCAGGGAAGCCCATACTTCAGAGAATGTGGGAATAAAAAGAGATCACATGCGTGCCAGTGCTCTACAATTTGTACAAATGTGAGCCATTCAATCTTCTCTTTGGCTTAGAATATTTAACTTTTCATGATGGAGAGCCAGGACATGTTCCATGGGTAAATGGAGCTCCCAGAGGGCTTGTGCAGGGCTCTGGGAAATGTCCAGCTTAATGTGTGGGACACCACAATTTTACTGCTTCAAACCAAATGCTGTGGAGAATGAGCAGTCAACAGAGAAGGTGGGGACAGGAGAGAGCACATGACAGAGCTCTTTAAGAAACGGAACGAGCTGCACAAACCATCAGGTGAAGTCAGAGGTTAAAAAGAAGGGCAGTCCACTGGATATGGCAAGAGGCCACTGATGCTATCTGCTGAGATATTAGAGTGCCTTGCCCAGCCTGGTACCTGTCAGCTGGCAGAACTGCACTGCTTTTCATGGCCAACGCTAACAGAATGACCCCAGATAGCCTTGCTCCATCCCAGCCGTATCCTGAATTATTCAAACCAACCCATCCTCACCTGATTTTCACTGCCAGAGTCTCTGGCTCTTGAAATCAATTCTTATTGAAGATCTCACATCATCCCCTCAAAAACAGTAGCTGACACTGATATTGATATTCTGTTCTGACTTCTGGCTGACTCTCTCAAGTGTACTTTGAGTGTTTCTTCTGACCCAATTTTTACTTATGCTCCTTATTAGGTATTGATCTCCGAATTCCCTCCTTGATTGTACTTGGCATTCTTTTATTTGGACAGTATTTCTTCTGCTTATTCCAAGTAATCATCTTGCCAGCCTAGATCTTGTCTTGAAATTCAGCCCAAACAAACCTATGGTCAGTGATCCATGGACTCATCCCATTACCAGCATGCTTCCATGCTAAGTCGCTTCAGTCATGTCCAACTCTTTGCAACACTATGCACTGTAGTCCTCTAGGCTCCTATGTCTGTGGGATTCTCCAGGCAAGAATACTGGAGTGGGTTGCCATGCCCTCCTCCAGGGAATCTTCCAAAACCTATGGATCGAACTGGTGTCTCTTAGGTCTCCTGCATTGGCACAAGGGTTCTTTACCACTAGTGCCACCTGGAAAGCCCATTAGCAGATGGAACCATAAAGCTGCTAAAGAAATTAGTCATACACAAGCCATAATATGTTGATGTTACATGAAAAGGGAGGGTATGGGGGCTAATTTTGTCTGTCAACTTGACTGAGCCACAGGGTACCCAGATATCTGGTCAAGCATTTCTCTGAGACTGTCTTTGGATGAAATTAACATTTAAATCAATAGACTGATGAAGCAGATTGCCCTCCCTAACGTGGTGGGCCTCATCCAATCAGCTAAAGCCCTGAGTAGAACAAAAAGGCTGATTCTCCCCCAAGTAACAGAATTCCTCTTGCCTGGCTTCCTTTAAACTGGGACACTGGCTTTTCCTTGTCTTCAGATTCAAACTGAAACAATGGTTCTCCATGAATCTTGAGCCTGCTGGCTTTTGGTCTAGACCTACACCTTCATTGGCTTGGGGTCTTTGATCTCCAGCTCGTTGACTCACCCTGCAGGTCTTGAGACTCATCAGCCTCTATCATCACGTGAGCCAAATCCTTACAGTAAATGTCTTTGCATACACAGACACACACACACACACACACACACACACACACACATACATATTCGAGAACAAGAAGCAGGAGGGTAGTATGGGTGAGAGAGAATGTATGTCTCTCTCTATATATATTCATTATCTATTGGTTCTCTTTCTCTGGAGAGATACAGACGGAGTAAGTTCAATGGAACTGGCAGAGTCTGTACTAAAGCACAGTGATTCCAGTCTATACTACACCACAAATTCCAGCTGTATCATTCATTAGCTATGGTTAGATTACTTAACCTCTCTAATCCTCAATTCCTCACTCTGTTTTACTAAAATCCCAATATATTCCAGTGTCAAGCATATGGCAGGTAAATGCTGAGTAAATGAATGAACCAATACAGGTGAAGAAACCAGAGTTGTTAATTGATACATATTTCATTAGCAGCTAATGAAAAAAATCAACCCTTCATATTAAAGCAGTTATGTCACTACTTAAAGGAAAAGTTAAAAGTCTCATCAAATTGAGAGGTTTACTTAATTTTTACTTCACAATTTACAATTTCCTTTTGAGTTGGTTATAATTTTTGTCCCCATTTTACCTATGAGAGGACCAAGGTACAGAGAGGTTACAGACCTAATAAAACTCTTGAAAGACTTCCTAAAGGAATATTGTGATCGCTTTCAAACAGCCCTTTGAAAGTTTGCTAGTTTCAGCTACTATTTTCTCCTTCCTTTTGTCCCTGTCACAGGGTTCTTCCTCCCTGCTTGACCACCTTCATATCTCAGTATGGGAGAGGGTCCTAGGATGCATTCATGTACAAAAGAGACCCTATAATTTTGATGCATTAAGGACTAGGAGTTTGGAAGCATTTGTCTGCTAAGTACATCTTCCATCCTACAATGTTGTTCTTACTAAGGAATGAGGTGTTATTTGAAATTCTGAGGTGCAGTCTTACTTTTTTTTTTCCAACACAGCAACCCAGAAACAGAAATCAATATCTTTAGTCTTCTGTCTACTTCTTACAAGATATGTCTCTGCCTCAGAGGTTTCAGGGAACAATGAGTTTAGATTTAGAGTATTTACGTTTTCCCCAGGTACTATTAAGTCATTGTCTATAAATGGGAAGGGGGTTGGGGTCAGAGCTGGAAAAATGTATAAACAGAAAGCGGCAAGTAAGCCACATGGAAAGGAAACCAAGGAATTAAAATGGTTGATCTGTCAAATTGTATATACTTATGCACTCACAATATTTTGAAATATTGTTCATGGGTATGATCTTGGAGAAGAGGGTTCTGAGCTGGGCTAGTTCTAAACTACTTGAAAACTGACTTTGGAAAGACCTTATAACACGTTATAAAAACTTTTTGATAATTATTCTTTGTGAGAGACAGTGAGAGTGACATCGATCAGTTGTGTCTGACTCTTTTCGACTCCATGGACTGTAGCCCACCAGGCTCCTCGGTCCATGGAATTTTCCAAGCAAGAGTACTGGAGTGGCTTGCCATTTCCTTCTCCAGGGGATCTTCCTGACCCAGCAATCAAACCCAAGTCTCCCACATTGCAGGCAGACATTTTACCATCTGAGCCACCAGGGAAGTTTGTATCTCGTACCTTACCTGGGAGATATAAACTAAATATCTTACATCTGGAGTTACTGCAAACCAGGATACTTTGGCACATGATGTACCAGAAAAAGCTTTCAGAGATTAAATTAGCATAGTGTAAATATCCATCCAGCAGAGCAGGTAATTTTCTCATTACTCATCAAATGAGTTCCTAAGCATTCCTTACTCTACATGTTGGATCTTTGTAGAAATAACTCACAGGCAGCTGAATCATTTCAGAGCAAATTTCCCATCACTTTCCTTCTCTGTATGGCTTAGGCCTTTATGGATCCTGAATAACATAAATATGCTGGTTCCCTACTGGCAAGGATGACTATGGATTTTTTTTTAATCAAGCAAGGAGAAAACCCGAGGGGGAAATCTCATTATCATATTAAAATGCATTTAGAGATGTCTGGTTTTCCTGAATAGATTTATATTTATCCAATGTCTATGTTTTCCAAATCTATTCTTTTCTCAGAACAAAATGAAGAACATCCCAAACAGCATCATTTTTAACAGAAGCACAAGAGAATGAGAAATGCTGCCTTCACCCAGCATAATCCTGTAGAGCTTGAGGTATTTTCTGTGATGCTTTGAATCAGTCTGATTCTCTCCTCTACTGTGTAATTTTTAAAGATGTCAATGTGGGGCATCAGCAGTTGCAAATTCAGAATACCACGCCAGTCCTCCCCTGTGACTGCCACAGAACCGTCACCCGCAGGATGAGCCTTCATCACTGACGTAGATACTTTTGCAGTTTTACTATTTTTCAATCTGGAAAATCCCCTACCTCCTCCATTCCTGCACAAAAGTTTCTGCCTGAATGACTTTCAGACTGAGGGCCATATACATAGTCCATTTCTTTCCACTGCAGGCTCCCCAGCCCCTCAACTTTTATGGGCTAAAAAAAAGTCACATTTAGAGGAAAAAACATTCTGATCATAAAGTGTTTTGCTGTGACATCAGTGCATTCGCCTTCACTTCTCCCAGCCCATTCCAGGTTGCTCTGTAATGAAGGTGACAGTTGTAACTAGGAGTTTCATTTTCAAGTATCTGAGGACCAGGCAGATTCTCCTTAACTGTATAAGAATCTTAAATGTTTAATGAAGGGAACACATTTCAGCAACACGTCCTGTTTTCAGAATCCAGCTTTAATAAAAACTCAAACACTATATTTTTTAATTATTATTGAAAACATTAATATTTCAAAATACCCTTTGGTCAAGAAGTCTTTAAAGAGACAATAACATCTGCTTATTTCAGTTAAAGGTATTGCTTATTGAATTCTTGCCGTGCTATTCGGTATAAATGTTCCCTTTACAACTCTGCTTCTCTCCTTTGTTTCCTGGGATTCATTCTCTCCCTCCTTGTGCATTAAAAACCTAAGCTGGCTCTCAGAGCGGGGTTGTGTGTTGCGGGGGCTGGGAGTGAAAGTTACACTTTGTCCCCCACCCAACCCCCAGACAAGGATTTTCCATCGCCTAAAAGGAGCCGTCAAATTTTAACACTGCGAGGCACGACTTCTAATCTCATTCTTCCCGGAAAAGTACAAACAGTTCCTCAACCGAGGTCCCCCCCCCCACGCGCTCCCCAGCTTGCCCTCCCCGCGGAGAGCCCCGAGACAGCCTCCCCAACACCTATGAATCATCCGAGAGGCTGCCACCGCGGGACTATTTGCATATGCGCCCTCCACCGCCCCTCCCCTTCTTGGCGCCTAAAGCACACAACAAAGGACAAGATTATTGCTTTATGATTATTCTTTTTAATCTCTTCTATGACCAGCGCTACTAGCTTCTCTCGCCCACGTCTTGTTTTGAGCATCGGAAGGCCAGCCTCGTCTGTTGCCCAGGGTTTGCGCACTGAATGAACCAGCAGAATTTTGTAGCGTCCCAGCATACTTGAACCTGTAGCTGTTCACATACTACCCGCTCCCCAGAAGCCTAGTCAATCCTATAAGGCATGTACGGCGCCTCTGTGGACTATTCCTAAGAAGTTCAACATAAAACCCGATTGCAAATTCAACCCCAAACAGCGTCATCTATTTTGCCCTCCTCAAACAGCTCTCAACTCCAAGCCTTGAACACAGCAAACCCACGCTGGTTGGGTTAACTACCTACCGTTCCCTACCCTTTCCCCCAACTCCTCTGAAATCTCTGTGATGATTGCTCTGACGTATTTTAAAATAACGTGTACTAGTCTCTCTCCACTACTGACCACATTAATGCGAACTCCAAGCCCTCGATGCTACTTTGATAAAATGAAGAAATCACTCATAAAAATAGCAGCCCACGTAGCCTGACCATATATGGAGCTGGTGGGGGTTGACAGGGATGCCCCTTCGGACCAGCTTTTTTAGAAAAAGCAAATTAGAGCTGAAATCCCCCACCCCTTACTCCTCCTCTGCCTTCTCCTTCCGTTTCATGACTCAACCAAAGACTCAACTCAGCAGGGGAAATTTTTATATATATATAATCGCACATAGTCCATGTATATAACACATATACATACAGACACACACCTATACAAACAAAACAATATCAGACCAGTCGAGAGATAAATGAATTTGCCCGTGCCTGGGTGTTAAAGTGGAATCATAATAGTCCCGTTCGGGTGTTTATAAAAGACTAAAATACAAAGCTTTGCAGTAAAGCGAGCTGGGAGCTGAGTCAAGCGCTCAGTACCTCGCGCCTCCTCCCCTCCCACCCCCGCCCGCGTCCTCCCCCCGCCCTCCCCTCGACACTTCCTCCCCGCCCCTCCAGGAGATGGCTATTAAAAGCTGCTGACGTCAAAAGGGACGGCCATCTTTGATGAGGGCAGAGCTCACGTTGCATTGAAGACAAAACCTCGGGGAGGTCAGGCGCTGTCTTTCCTTCCCTCCCTACTCCGCGGCTCCTCCACACTTGGAACCTGCAGGGGCCAGGCGAACACCACCCTCTGGAGAAGCCAAGGTAAGGAGACCCCCTCCCCAGGTCGTGGTTCTGGCACTGGCTAGCTGCATATCCAGAAGGGACCACCGCTGGGCAGACCAAGTGAGCTTGGGCAAATACAAGAATTTGTGCACCCAGGGTGCGGTATTCCGTGTGTGCGCGTCTGGCTAGACTCCCGCCTAGGGCTTTATAAAGTATTTTCGAGGTGAGCTGCTTGGGGAAGGGGTAAATGGGGATAGTGCAGATGGAGCGATGGGGTGGAAGCGCAAGAATACGTACGGAATAACTTACTCTTTTGAAACAGTAGTGGGACCCTCTGCCTCTTCCATTTTGCGATGCAGTTTTCAGGCTGCTGTTTTTCTCCCCCACCCCACCCCCCTTTCTGTAGATGAAAACAAACCAACCCTGTCGTTCTGACCTTATTATGACTGCTGTAGTTAGGGCGCTATTATCCAGGGAAGAATTAGGTAGAAGGCAGGGTGTGGGCGCTGGGAGGCGAAAGAAAGGGGAGTTCCCGCCCCGGGCAAGCTGAGCTGCAGCCGCCACAGCAGCCTCCATGCCCCGCAGACTTGATTTATGCCGCCTGCTCCACGTCAACAGCAGGCTGGCGGAAGGCGGGCGGGTGGTGCTGGGTGGGAGGGCTCTGCGGAAGACTGGCGGGGGCGGGGGCTCGGGCTCGCCTCCGGGACTGCGGAGGCCCGCGCTCAGCACCCTGGACAGCAACACCAGGGGACTGCGTTGGCGCCCGCGACCTTTCAGCACCGCGGATAGCGGTCCGGCCACAGCGCCGCATCTACCTGCGGTAGAGGCGCCTGGCCAGGGCTAGAGGTTTCAGGCCAAACTGCTTTTCTGAGACTCCGATCTCTCGGATATCCCTAATAGAGCAGGCATAGTAGGTTAAAAGGAAAAAAATAAATCCTTCCTAGCGGACCCCTCTGCAGGCAATTACCAGTTCCCACGCTTAGCTTCTGCATAGCTTCAGAAAAAAAGTCTACTTATGGAAATTTTCTGTGCTACTCTCTCCCTCTCCTTACCCTCACCTTTTTAAGGTAGAAAACAAACACATTTTTAAAGATCTGTACTTATCTTCCAGTAGGAAATCAGGGGTTTTATTTATTGACACAAAATAGATCTGTCTACAGATCCTAGGTGGTCATGGATAGGGTATATATGAAGATGGCAACACGATCTCTTTATAGGAGTGTTATATCTTTTGACATGTATTCTATTTGATTAAAAAAAAATATGGGGGTAATTGAACTAAGCAAAATCAACTTCAATAATGACTCCCTCTTCCTCTCCTTTATCTTTGTAATTAGGCATGAACAGAAGCACATACCCATAAAAATACATCTCTAAGAAATATTATGGGTCTTGCAGGGTATAGATTTAACCTCTTTGGCGTGGTTTCAGAATGAGAGGAAGTGTTTCCTATGGACATTGGTTATCTCAGGATAATTTTCTGCTTTTGACAACATTAAGACTGGTTTTCCTCAGGAGAGTCCAGCCGTGTCCTTCAGTGTGATGCGGATGGAAGGGCCATAGCGTTAGGCTGAAACTGGACTCTGGCCTAAAGATCTACGGTGACTTCCTTTTCAGCACTGCGGGATTCTGCTGAGGCAGTGATAAGTACTTTAACTATTTTCTGTTCTGACATTTGGAGCCTCTGAGTGAACAAAAATTGTTACAGGGATATTTCCAGCCATTTGGTATAGACAAAAATCAATGTAAAATGACCGGGAACAAAACCATGCTGAGTAGTTGTTAAATAAGAGTAACAGCATCATGTGTAAGAATGTAGATACCACACATTAAATAAACGTTAGCATGATCCCTTGAAAAACCTTAAAATAAGATCTTATATTGGGGCTAAATCCAGTCATTTATATGCTAGAGGTGCTCAAATGCCCTATCCACATAAAGAAAGTATTTTTCATTCCTGGCTATTTATTTACTACTGTTCTACAGTTTTTTATGGATAACTATGTGGTTCCATGTAAGTATATATTCAACTGTTGTTGGTTACAAATGTAAAATTATTATTTAAGTGTAAGTAACTGCATAGATGAATTTTATAACTCTGCAATCTACAGATGAAATAAACAACTGTGTTTCAGTGATGGGAAGAGGGGAGACAAGATGGCTAGGAGTCTTTAAAAATGCTTTGACTCCATGCTGCATGTCTGGACAGCTCTCTGCGTAGTTGCAACAAATGAAAAAGCTCAACGCTTCCGGAATTACGTGCTTGGTCATTAGTAATTACTGCTGGGTTTGTTTGCTAGTGGAAGACTGGGACGGTGGGGCAGAGGTAGAGGACTGCAGGGAAGCTGGCAGATCTGGGAGGAAGTGTTGATGTGCACAATTATGGAGCTTATGGCTTACTGAGAAGCTAAACAGAAATGTAATTGAAACATGAATTTTAACATTTAAATTATTGATAAGCTTCAGGAAAAAAAAATCAAGATATTTCCTATCTTAAGTTTTAAATTTAAAAATCCAGGGCAATACAGTGAGAAGAGGCAGAAGCAGATGGATGTAGAGACTTGCCAAGAAACATTAACACAGACCTTCTGATGGTACCTGCCTGTTTGCTCGCTGGAATTTTATGCTTTACCACCTTGGCATTCAGAACATGAAACAATGTGTAATTTTGTTAACCTCTCCATGGTAAAATGTCCCAAGAATTCACTGTCTTATTTTCACTTTGTTAGACATGCATGACCATACATGAACAAATATAGTACAAAATGCCCCTGAATTAGATTATATAAAGATACTTCTAAAGTCTTAAGTCTTGACCATCAACCAGAAGACTGAGGTGTCTGCCAGTAGCACCTCTTCTTGTAGCAGGCAGCCTTCAGCAGATCATGTAGGTGTTGGCGATTAGGAGAAATGAGAGATAATTTGAGAGAGAAGTTGAGAAAGAAGATATGAAGGATTAAAAATAGATGAATCTGCTTTTTATATGATGCACTATGAATAAACTTTTTCTCACATCATGGAACTGATTTACAGCTCTATAAAGGGAAGAAAATTGGTGTTTTCAGCCTCAGTGCTAGATACATTTCTGCAATGTCATCCCTTGTCAGCAGAGACAAACCTGATTGAAAGATATTGATCAATCAATGAGCACCAGATACATAAATGAACCCCACTGAAGATATAAAATATCCTGCTTATATGGTTTTTGACCTCAAGAAGTTTAACATCTAGTATTCTTAATGAAAACAATAAACAACAAACATTTGCAAATAATACCAGAAAGAAATTACAATAAAACAGTAGAAGGAAAATCATGAGGGAGTATATAATTATTTGCTAAGTCAACGTGACCAAAAGTAAGGAATGAACATTCTTAGGACAATATTTCATTGGACTAGAATGGTTTGAGAGAAGAAACAGAACCTGAGCTGGCTTTTGGAGGTTGGAGAGAGGTGGGGGGGAAGTCTGCCAAGTAAAAGTTACAGCATAGGTAGAACTACAAGTTAGACAAGCTCAGGTAATGCTCAGCAAACCCTAAACATGCCCATCTATTTGGGTGGAGTTGGAACTGTAAAGGGAATATTCTTGAACAGTGCGTTAGAGCCCCCTATGAAAGGCCTTGAATGCTACACTGAGGAATTAGTGCTTTATCCTTTGAAGATGATATCTGAGCAGAAACTGATGTACAAAGTAGCCATGTCTTTTTTTAGCATTTTGGAATTGTTGACTGAATGGAAGTAAATTTGTATTCTCTCATAAATAGACAGTGGCAAAGTGTTATCATAAAGGATGATAAATTTAAAAATAATAACCAGTCCTCCTTTAATCGTCTGTTAAGATCACCCTGCATGGAGGGAATGGAGACTCAGATATAGAGAATGGACTTGTAGGAGAAGGGGAGAGTGGGACAAATGGAGAGAGGAGCATCGACATATATACACTACCGAGTGTAAAACGGATAGCCCGGAAGTGGCTGTGAAACGCAGGAAGCCTGCCTGGTGCCCTGGGGTGGCCTAGAGTGGTGGGATGGGAGGAGGGGAGGGAGGGTCAAGAGGAAGGGGAAATATGTGGAATGATGGCTGATTTGCACTGTTGCACAGCAGAAGCCAAAAGAATACTGTAAAGCAGTTTTCCTCCAATTAAAAAAAAGGAAACCAGATATCTCAAAAAATAATAAATTTTAAGAAAGATCATCCTGCAGTATACACACGAGCTTCTAAGTCCTACCCAGAAGTTAATTGTAAGTTTCAAATTTTAATTATTGACTGGAACAGATTATTCAAGATGAGTGTCTTCCAAGAAGGTTGAGAATCGGGTCAGAAATCTGGGGATGAGAGGTATCCAGAAGATACACTGGGATAAGAAACATGTGGAACACTCTTGTGGACTCTCTGAGTATTCTGCATTGTCAAATACACTAACTGGATAGATGGGGAAAGAGGGCCAGGTTTTCTATTCATGCTTCAGGCAGCATGACACATAGAACCAGTTCCCAGTGGCCAAAACTGGAGAAAAAGAAAGGAAGGAAGGAATACAAGATGCTATGATGAGAGTTTGAAAAACTGAGGTAAGGTGGGTCGCATACCCTATTTCTTTCCCTGCTATCCTAGCATCCTGGCTGAATTTTGCTGGTTACTCTCACTCCAGGGCTTGCTTGAGGTCTGAGCTATACCCATTTTGTTTTTAATCTTGTGGTTGCTACTCTCACAGCAGAGCTTCACAATTCCAAATTCTGATGGAACTGCTGAACCCGAAATAGTCCGTGGCTTCATGTGGAAAAATAAATGGCAGTTGCAGACATAGATCTGGTTGCTATTTCAATTCTCGCTCAGAAGTGTCAAGGGACTATTCTCATCTGTTCTTCACCAAAACACTGGCAGGAGAGACATCCTTAGGATAACATGTTGATTTCCAAGTTGACTCCCTGGGGCAAAATTGCAGATAGTGATGTTTGATGCTTTAGAAGGTCAGACTGATGGTTATTAAACTGAGTGCAGAGGGCCTTCCAAGTTATTAAGTAGAAGGGAGGAGATAGGACAGAGCACTGAGGAAGCAGAACATGGTGAGTGGAGACAGTTTTTAAAAAGTAGTCTTACAAGAGGAAAGAGGCTTCAGAGAAATTTCCAGAGAATGCTGTCTACACTTTGAACTCTTCAGAGTTACTATCATTGCTGTAATGATAATAGCTACTTGTTTGTACATAATTTTCTTCACAAGGATCTCAAAGCACTTCACCCAATATAAAACTCCAAGCAGTTTTCTATGTCTAAATAAATGATGCAAACCATAGTCAGTTCATATATGATATTAGATAACATTTAGTAAGCCATAAATCTGAGAACAGAGAGCCAAAGCAGTGACTAATCAGAATAAGTCTGCGGGGGAGAAGCGTGAACCTCTAATTCTAAAAGCTTTTGCCTGTGCTAGCTCACTGAATCCTCATAACAGTCCTGTAATCAGGGTACCATTATTGTTTCCATTTTACAGAAGAGGAAACTGAGGCAAAGAAAGGCTAAATAACTTGCCTAACATTACAGAGCAGAGCCAGGGTTTAAATGCAGTCCGTGTGATTTCAGAGTCTAAGCTATACACTCTGCGGCCCCTTGCATCATCTACATTTTTCATGTTGGCCAAATAGGGCACAGAATATACATGATGTTTTGTTTGTTTGTTTGCAGCATCTTTCCCCTTTCAGTTTGATGGCAGAGCATGATGGCAAGGATGCTTGCTGATCAGGAGCCAGGAGATCTGGATTTAGATCCAAAGCTACTGCTTTTTATTTTCTTTAAATGTATCATTCAACCACTATTGAATGGTGGAACCGAGTTCCACTTGGAACTCAATTTCTTCATCTACTGAATGACAGAATTGAATGAATGTTTTCCAATATCCTTACCATATTAATGAAGTTAATGAAATCAGTGGTGAAAAGTCTAGGTAGGTGGGTCTGAGACGGTTTACCTGATGGTCTCAGAGGTTACTGCCTAATACTGCTTCAGTAACTGACCTGACTGCCTCTCTCAATGTAAGATTAATTATATCCACCGCCCCTGTGCTCCTCAATGTTTCTCTCTCTTTTTCCCTCTCAATAATTTCTTTGACGTCATCTTTCTGAGGCCTTTCTGGTCAGACTTAAGAAATCCTGACTTTTTCTCAAAGCCCTAATCTGAGTCATCACTGCTTTGGGGGATGTCCCTCCTTCTCAATCAGATTTATTGCTATCTGGCACAGACTGTTTTATTCAACCTGCCTAAACTTTTTATAATTCTTCTTTCAACACAACTAACTGTTTTTAAAATTTTCTTTCTAAACCCCCCTTTTGATCATGACTTCTGTCTCATTTAAAGCAATTTATTAGCTATTATATCCTCATTCTTCTTTTTTCTTCTACCTCTTAGAAAAGGGGAGACAGAAGCTTTTTATAGAGTCCGTGAGATCATAAGTACTTAAAAAGCAACATTTTCATATGAACTGAATTACATGATTTAAGTAGCCAGCTCAAAAACTAATAAAATTTGGAGGATTGGGAGAAGGTGGTGAAATAACATTACAAAAAAGTTTCAAGGATGAGGGACTAGGAGAGAAGGAAGCTTTAAAGGCTAGGAGATTTAAAGTTCAGAGCTTACAGCTGGCGGTACAATATATGTTAATTAAATTCATAGTCACGTGTGGATTAAATTCACAAGTTCCAGAAAAGCCTTGTTCCCCTTGTTGCTATAACCTCATTCTTACTGCAGACTTCAGCATCTTTCCATCAAAGTAAAGCATGATAACAAGAGGAGATGCTAACTGATTTTCTTACTGCTGACTCACAGAAGTTAGTTTCAGCAGTGATTAACTAATGAGAAGAACAAATCTGTATCCCCAAAAGAGATGGGAAAAAATCCTATTTAAGTGTTAGTGCTTCCTTTTAAATGCTTAACAACCATTCTGGAGGAACTCAAAGTGAATTAACAATTAACAATCCACTCAGACTGGATTGGTGCTGAATGACAGCTGAGCTAAGTTTATGAATTGCTTTCTGTGGTTTTGAAAAATAAATTTGATCCTCTTAGTAAAAGAAGCTGAAGTATAATCCCTGTGAAGGGAAAATTAAAACAACTTACTTATCTTTTATTCTATTGTTGGGTTTTTGTTACTGATTTTATTTGGTTCCTATTACCGAAAGGGGCTTCCCTGGTGCCTAGACTGTAAAAATCTGCCAATGTGGGAGACCCAGGTTTGATCCCTAGGTTGGGAAGATCCCCTGGAGAATGGCCACCCACTTCAGTATTGGAAGTGGGACAGAGGAGTCTGGTGGGCTACAGTCCATGGCAAGAGTCAGACACAACTAAGCAACTATTGTGTTATATTACCCAGAGATGGCTAATTCTCATATCTTAAATTGAGAGTGCACTTTCTGTCCGCTCACCTCATTTTCCAAAATGGTCCATTTCATACTTGAAGAAAAGGTTGTTTTCCTTCTAGAATGGCTCTAGGTTCAGCAAAATGCCTGTCTTGTCCCAGTTTCCCTCTCATTTTCTATACCCAAATGACCCTAGTTATAGCTTTTGAACTTGGGAGACGATTTTTTATGCCTACAGGCTTGAGTGAGCGGTTTCTGTCCTTTGCTGATGACATGTAAGAAAACAAAAGCCTCTCAGCTGGCCCCAGAGGCCAGTTTCCTGTGCTCCCTCTTCTAGAGAAGTCTCTCAGTGCAGCTTAGAGAGTCCTGCAAGTTGAACAGAATTCCCTTTCCATGGAGAATCTCAAGCCAAATTGCTGATCTCTTTTATTCATCTTCTGTACAGTTTCAAAGAATAGTGACTGACAATTGTGAAGCAGCGTATTTCTTAAATTTTGCTGAGGTTGGTCTGACAGCTAGTTAGAGGCAAATCACACTGCAGCATAAACAGAAAGTAGAGGGCAATAAATGCCAGTAAGTCTGCTAGGAAGAACACTGGCAAAAGATTTCAATATGCAATAGTTTTATCGAGTGAATTTTTTCATTTTCATAGGAAAGGCCATTATAACTTCATTATAATACTAGAAAGCAAGATAGTATTCCTGATTTATGCTTGGGAAATTGCTGAATCTATGAACTTTTTCCAATTTCAAAGTGACTATACCTCTATTCCCTCCTCAAACATAAATCAGCTGTCATTATAGCACTCTTCACTAATTAATTCAACAGATATTTGTTGAACATCTGTCTTGTCCCAGGAAAGCAGTACTGGTTAGTGAAGACAGAGCAATGAATAAAACATACATGATTCTGCCTTCAGTGTATTTTTGCTGGGCATCCGTTCTTGATGTGTTTTTCTTTTAGAAGACACATTTCACATAGACTCCCTTTTAGACTCAAGGACATTAACCCAACTTAGAAAAGTATTTGGCTCTCTGTCCAAAATATGCAACTGATTGAAAGTTTCTACTCAGTGATCAGTGTCCATGGAAAGGTTGCCATCATAAGCAGAATGTAAATTAAGAACCATCCTTAGCCATCTAAGAATTTAGTAAATATCTAAGATATTCCTGTGTGCACATTTGTCTCTATTTGTGTGGCAACAAATTAGGATATCACTAAATTTCCTTTATATTCCTGTTATATTACAGTACCCCAATCTCTCCCTATATAGACCATTCCCCACCACTCATGGGGAGAATAGGTCAGGCTTCAAGAAACATAGTATTTCCTAGGCCAGAAAACCTAATCCCAACTCTAAAATTCATGGCACAAAGCAAGAATAGAGTGACTGAGAAAAACAGCAACATCTTTTAGGTGACAGTACCCCCCAAGCCAATCCACTCCCCTCCTCTGAAAACTCCCTTAAACAAGTTTCAAAGATTCAGGAACAAACAGAAGGAGGTAATGACCTCCCAGCTCTCGCTTTCAGGATCTCCCTCTCCTTACCAATAAGCGATGCTCCCATCTCCCTTATAAGATTTATCACATCGTTTGGTAATTATGTGCTTGTGAATTTCTCTACCTTAATGGACTATAAAGGCCTTTGGGACCAAGGGCAGTGTCTTACCCGTCTTTGAACCCTCCGCACTTGTAACAATTCCTGTCACACATCAGGTGTACAGGAAAAGAGTGAGGAATGAGGATGCCAGTTACCCCTACAGAGAATTCGACCACTGTAAGTAATTTCTTCTTTTATTGATCAGATATTATGATCAGAACACCTCAGAAATAGAGATTCACCCTAAATGTTGGACTAAAATTATGTCCTAAAGAATTACGTTTGTTCATCCCGACTAGCTGCCAAAGTTTGGCAAATAATTAATTTTTCTGACCTGCTGTTTTATCACCTATGAGTCAAGAGTTAAAATGCTAATGAAGAATCAGAAGAATCTCAAGAAAAACAATACTAAAAGTAGGTTTATATTCAGATATGAAAGATCACTGCAGAACATGAAGAATATTGCCTATGAGTGATTTAGGCCAGTTTCACATATAAAGCCAACCTGTCTAACATAGATAAGCTGTGAAAATTCTTTACTTTTCGTTAGGATAGAAAGGATATTTTTGCTGCCTCTCTTCGCATGTTTACTGAGACATACAGTCAGTGGAGACAGATCGGTGGCTTCAGCTCACTCTTGTTTTTGAGGCCACGCATTTTGCTCGCTTCTGTGATGGAGTGGTGGCCTGGTATATACGAACTCTCCATGTTGAGTTAACTTCTGAGAAAATGTCCTCCAAGCACAATAACTTCTAACTTGCCCTTTCAAACATCCAGTGTCCTCTTGCCTAGGAGAGAAAAATAACCTGAGACATGATGTGGTGAATTAGTCCCATTTATCATCCACCTGCCAATGCAAGACTCAGGTTTGATCTCTAGGTCGGGAAGACCCCCTGGAGAAGGAAATGGCAAACTGCTCCAGTATTCTTGCCCGGAAAATCCCGTGGACTGAGAAACCTGACAGGCTAGGTTGCAAGATAGTTGGACATGACTTAGCAACTAAACAGCAGTCATTAAGAAAAAGCCATTACCAACGCAGCGCTGAGGTTTACGCCCCCTCCCCAGCCCCTGCCGGTCCTTCTCTTGAGACAGTCTAAAACCACTGAGCAGATAGTTACTCTGAGCCCGACTTTCCCCAGCTGAGCGAAGGCACCACTCACTGGCCACCAGAAAAAAGTAACTAACTTGTTGCATGCCCATAGTACACTGTGCTAGACCTTGGCATACGTTATCTCATTTAATTTCCATGGCAACCTTAAAAGCCTTTGGAATTTTTGTCTCTCTGACAGCAAAGCCCATGCCTTTCCCTACCACCTTATGAATTTTCTCCTGAGTCGCACACAATACGTTGAGATTTTCTTTTAGAAAATGTGCTCTGATGTACAGAACATGAGTCAGCAAAATCCGAAGAATTCTGTCCTTTGGACGAAAAAGTTCAGGTGAGATATGGTGATGCGTGCTACCCGGAGAAACTCACTGAGCGCTGACTCAAGTGTCAGAGGGCTGCATACCTAGCCCATCCCTGCCGCTTCAGTTATAGCACCCTGACCAACTTGCCCAGCTTGGGCTGAGCCTCAGTGTTCAGTCTGTGTGAAGAAAGCAGCGGCTGCCTTGCATGCGTCTTGTGATGCTAGGTGACGCTGAGCTTGTGGAATCACCTCCCCCAGGGAAAGAAGGACCTGCTCTCATCGTGTTCCAGCGTCCACCATTTGCGGCGCCAGACATCCGGTGTTCTTTATCGCAGGTCACGTAAAGGCCGTGCTTCTCGTCCTCTTTGTGGTGTGGGTGTTGCTTACGGGAACAACAGGTCACACCACCACATTATTCTTTTATCCTCAGCAGCATGCACGATAAAATGGGAAAAGGTGTCAACAATCTTTGGGTTTTCTATTTGCGGAAGGATTTTTCAAATGCTTTTGAATAGCACCTCCACTTTGGGAATGGCTTCGTGAGTCTCAGGATAGCGTTTGGAAATGAAGAAACTCAGGCTATGCTTTATCAAAGCACTGGTCCCCTCTTGCTTAAGGCCTTGAGTGTTAAGGCCCCTGAGGAGTTAGAGATGATATGCAAAATTCCCTGCTCTGCTTTAGCTTAAGAAAAAAATCATTTGCTGTAAGTTAATGAACTGTTGCTGAAGCTACGTCTGTTGGCTTCATTTTGTATTGAATGTTAATGTTTTTGTTGGGGACCATTGGGCTCCTTATTAAATATTGTACGTGGGCATGTGTGTTTTTGTATATGCACATAATATATAGGCAGAGAGGTACAAGCAAAGACTCTTGCAGCCAACTCCAGGTACAAGATTCCTACATGTGTCACCTCATCAAAACCTTTACCTTTATTAATGAAAACCAATAAATATAAAATCAAATATATAATAGAACAAGTCATGTGAATGGCAAAATGTATGCTCCAGCCTGCATTCACAGAATGATTTCCCTCCAAAGTTGGAAAATGCTCCCAAACAATTCTCTATGCAGCAGTGACCTTACATTTTGGGGGAATTCTTGCAAATTGAGACTCACAAAAGGAGGAAGGGCTTCAGAGATAAGGGTACTCAGGCACAGCCAGAATATCTTGGGTCCTGGGTTCCCCCTATCCCTCCCAAGATGCAGAACATGCCTCAGAAGATTTGCAGCTTGGAGGAGCAGAAAATGTAACCTCTCTATGGATAAGAAAAAGAAAAGCCAAATGGAGGACGGGGCTTTACTTGCTCACTGCCTGTTTCCCATCTTACAAAGCACTTAAGTTGGGGGTTAGAAGGGCAAATAAAGGAAGGAGTGGAGGGAATGGTGGAAACTATCTTCCCAAAGAGTGAAGGTTCCCATTTTGTGGGACAAGGGAGGAATTCACGAGTCTGAGAGGCAGAGAATGGATGCTCCTTCCACACAGCTAAGAAGAGAGGAAACTTGAGTTTTCAGATCCCAAGCACAGTGCTGCTGACCCTCCACAGTCGTTGCTCTTTACTCTGGGACACTGGCTCCCAAACTGTCATCTCTGTGCCAGTAACTCCAGTGTCTCCTCAATTTGTCAGAAATGCAGTTCTCGGGCCCCATCCCATCCACTAAGTCTGAAACTTTAGGGATGGGGCAAGAGTCTTCCTGTTTCATCACTTCCAAGTGATGCTGATTCATGCTGCAGTCTGGGAACCAATAGCCTTTAGTAGGTCCTTCAAGTTTTCACACTGATCTTGAATGGGGTCTGATGAGGATGAGGCATTTCCCCTGTTCTCTGCCACACAAAAGCTGTGCCTAGGTATTTGGATAGAGAAGTCCTGTCCTGGGCCCCTAGTTAGAAGTCTCCACTCACTCTTCTGACCTAGTTAATGATATATGGATGCTATTGCCCATCAGAATGAGTTTGAAGAATGAGAAAGACACATGTCCACAGAATGAAGACAGGGGTCATGGGTGGGGAACGTAGGACTCCTTTGTTATCTTTTTCCCCCTGCAACAGTCTCTGGCTCTTAGATTCTTCCTCCCCAAACTTAGAAAAATTTACCATCTCACCAAATGACAGGGTAGCCCCTTCTTTCTGCAGTTGCAGCCTGCAGCCTCTGAAAGATACTAGAGAGGAAACAGTACCCGCTCTGCAAGAAATAAAGCACTTATCCATGCCTTTGCTTTGGGTGCCTCAATAAACTGCCACAGGTGCAAGAAGGGAGCCTGGTCTTTTCCACTCATCCTGCAGTGTTTTGTTTTCTCCTCTGGATCAGAGCACCAACTGTCCTTAGGAAAAGGATCCTGACGGCTCACATCAGGATCTGTGTGATTTCTGTCCTCAGCTCACATAGAATCATAGGTCTGAGCTATGGCAGAATGTACAAATGGCATTAGAAAAATAATAATAATAACAAATGACCAGGCTCAGAGCTAATTTATTTACCAAGCCACAGGTGAGCATTAATCAGGACTCCTGACTCACAGTTCAGTGCCCTTCTCTCCTGTTCTTCCTTGCCAGTCCTGCCTCAGCTCTTCCAAATTTCCTCTCCACTCAGGAGATGTCTCAATCTGCTCTTCCCTCAGAGGTCTCAGGCTTCAAATGGTGACCCAATATTTATCAAAGCATTTGAGGAACACTTTGATTCTGAGCTGCCTGGTAGAGCATCCTAAAATGATTGGCTATATTGCTTGTGTCTATTTGGGTTTTGCACATGACAGAAAAGCCCCAGTATAAGTTATTTAGGCAAAGATGGAGATGAATGGTTGCCCAAAGAATCTGAGTAACTGTTGAACAGCCAAACCATGAGAAGGACAGAGAGGCTGCTGGAATTCAGGAGCAACCAAACCTCGTTCTAAGCCCCTCCAAGGCTCTCCCGCTGCCTTGTGCCAGGGCCTCCTGCTCTACACTGACTGCACTTTCTCTGTTTGAAAAGTCAGTTCCTCCCCTCCATACACCAGAAACACGGAGGCCTAGTCTGTGCTCCCTGCACGTCCACTATTGAAAACAGACTGCCCTCTGTTGTCTATCCTCCATGTTAAAAGATCTCAGAACAGCTCTGGCTGGTGCAGCTTGGGTCAGGTGCCCAGCTTATATCGATTGATTGTGGGTGTGAACATCATGCAAGATTATGTTTTATGTGCTGGAACCACACAATGCAGTTGAGGGGAGACCAGGTTCAGGGTTGGTATGATAAGCTGCAGTGTGCCCTACATGCACAGACTTAATTTTTATCAGGTCACTTACCAAACCTGGAGAACCCCATGGACAGAGAAGCCTAGCAAGCTACGGTCCATGGGGTTGCAAGAGGCGAACACGACTTAGTGGCTAAACCAAACCAAACCAAAACCAATATTTAAAGACTTTTTTTTTTTCTTCACGAATTGCTTCCCGTGATATGACCTAATTTTTTAACTTCATGACAGCTCTCGAAAGGAAAGTGATTTATTTAAAAAGTAACCATTTTGTGGCTATGCAAACTGAGGCATCAGAAATTTGACTGTCCTGGGAAACATCAGCTACCTACTTAAGGTGATGACAGTGCCAGCTCAAGGAAAAGGACTGATCAGATGACTGGTTTTGCTTTTAATCCATGGTTAACAAGCTAATGACCCCTAGGCTTAATGCTGTCCACAGACTTGCTTTATTGGGCCAATGCTGAGTTTGCAAACACTTTAAATCTGAGTGCCTTAACATAGAGTATTTCTGTTTCAATTTGCCACAGAGCCTAGCACTAAATGTCTTTATCTACCTGCTTCAATTCACACATCTATTATTTTCCCAGCCTGTAAGGGCATTCGAGTTTGTTTCTACTACCTAAAAGTAGTGGTTTTCTTGGTGATTTTATGATCCTGTCAGAATCAGATACAGCTAGAAATTTCCTGGGTTATTTTTTCCTAGTCTTCATTGTATTTGGAGACTAGATTGGTTGTATTAAATAGGCCAACCAAGTTTTTTTGGTTTTGATTTTTAATCTAAATAGAGTTAGCTTTTTTTCCCCCACTGACCCTCCTGGCAATCTAAGGAAGTCTTTGGATCCCTTTGCAGGGTGATATGTTTTAATGTATAAAATGAAATACTTAGGATTTCCTAGGAAATCAGCTAAAGTATAGCTATCAAAATATTTAAATTGTGGGATAGCAATATATAATCTTTTAAGTATTTAAGTATTAAGTAACAATGTTTGGTCCAATAACTGCCATAGTTTCAAAGTGGTGCTGAGAATATAATATTCTGAGATATTTTCAACAGCTGTAAAGTAATATGAAAACGTCTTAAGATTTCTACCAGTGGCTCATCAGGGTTTGAGCCCTCCCGGTGGTGGGGTGGGAGGAGGCTGATGGAGGGAGCAAGGGGGGGCTCCATGCCATCTAGGTACCAGTGACAGCCGGGAGACCCTGAAGCCGTTAGTCTTTGTTATGAAACAGTTTACCGTTTACCTTAAAACTTAGTGGTTGGAACAGCAACCGTTTCTGGTCACTTGTGGGTCTGTGGGTGGCCTGGGTGCTTTCTTATTCAGCTAGTAGATTGGCTAGAGTCCTGTTGGTCCACGATGTCTTCACTTCTGTGAATGGTGGTGGGTCCTGGCTCTTGGCTGGGGCAATAGGAGTGACTGGACCACATATCATCTGAAAACAGCATGAGAAGGCAGGCCACCACATTTCACATTTCCCAAGTCCATTGGGGCCACCTTCACGATCATCCCATTGGCCAAAGTAAGTCACGTGGCCAAACATACAGTGAGTGGGGAGCGGCCACCCAAGATTGTAGATAACAAAGGGGAACTATTTCAGCCATTTTTATAAAATTATCAACCACAGCCCCCATTAATCTTGGGAGCATAAGCCACAGAAACCCCTCCACCACCACAGGCTGGGCTCCAGGCTCTGCCTGTCCATCTAGGGGCTTCCACTAATTTCCACAAAGCAGGGAACTTGGGCATGCATGGTGATGACCCTGTCACCCTGTAGGCCTCAGTCCCTTCCTCGGCCCCAGAGTCGGAGCCCTTGGCCTAAGCTTGGATATCCTTGAGTAAAGAAGGCACCTCTAACCTTTTACTGCATCTCTCCAAGGTGGCCAAGAAATCACAGAGCCAGATGTCTAGTCAATTCAGGAGGCAAAGGGAAAATTTTCAGCTCTGAACATTGAGGATGAGTAAGCATTTCTGTGCTCCAACTGGAGAAAAACATCAGTTTCTTACTGTTTTGTGATGATGTTCCTTTATCTGAAATTTCACTGGCTTGTCTCAGTGAATTTGTATTTGAAGTTTTTCTTTGTCCTTCCAGAAGTCTCCTCTGTATAAAAAAACCCTGCTTTGTCCTCTAATTGCAAAAGCTCCCCATAACGGTAGAAGCTGCCCTCAGCCAACCCACTATCCAATGAAGGCTTTGGAAATGGGAACCCGAGGGAGGAGGCAGTGGAAAAAACCCTGAAGGCTTTTCAGCGGTGCTGCTGCATCACGGAAAACAAGCCAGATACCTGCATCGGGAACTCGCAGCAGCCCCACCAGAAACTTCATCTTAGCTGTTCTGCAGATTAGCAGGGTATGTGTGGCTCACCCCACTTTCTGGTCAGGCATTTCCAAAGAGTATCCTGAAACCTGGCTGTTCATTTTCTCAAACCACTTCAGATGGCAGATGGGAGGCGCCTGAGGATAAGACCCCAGGCAGAAGAGCTGTCCACTTGTTCAGTCTTGCAGCTTTAGTTTACTGAACCCCCAAGGTGAAAAAAAAAGAAAAGAGGAAAATGGGAAATGCAAAGGCTCTAAAGGTTTTAATCGGAATGCTCTCTTAGGTAGTGTCCTCCTAGAAGCAGAGTCCGGGGAGAAGGATGCCGCACTCTATCTGGGAGGTGATCCTAGGAAGCAGGGCGGTGTGCAGGGAGGCTAGCCCAAATGGAAAGGAAGCCAACACACGGGGCATCAGAGAGCAGAGTGATGCCTGCAGGGGTTCATTCCCGGCAGGACCTCTCTCAGGAGCGTACAATATGCCTGAATTGCCCCACCTGAAGGGCATGGAGTCTGGGGGTACTTATGTATCAACTCCTATCCTTAAGTGGCTAAGTGCCACTTGCACCCAGCCCTTCAAGATGCCAAGCTTACTCCTGAGAATGCAGAAATCCCCTAAAGCACATAGGTGCTTGTCATAGATGCTCTTAGAATATAAAGGAGAGGAGAGTCCCAAGGTGATGTAGGCAGAGAATCAAGAATGACTGCTACAATTTTGCAAACTGTCATCTCCAGACACCCCAAGGGTCACAGCTGTCTCCAGCTTTGGCACATAGATATTACAACCCTTCATTTATTCAGCATCTCTGTGCTAGTCACTAAGCTAAGGTTTTTGCATACATCATCTCATTTGATTCCCATGATAACCTACAAGGTATTGTTAGTCTCTTAACAGTTGAGAAAACTGAGGTTCAGTAAGTAATTTTAAGTAAGTAAGTTACCTTAGTCTCTTGGCTTGAAAATGGCAGAACTAACATTCTCATCCAGATCTATCTTCAAGTCTAAGCTCTATTCATGGTAACCCCTCTCTGAGGGCAGTGGGCTGTCCCTCTCATCTCCCAGGCCCCCTACCCTGGGCACTGTGACCACTCTCTCTAAGCTCACTACATCTTTGAATCTCTGGATCCTTAAACATTCTTCAGCCCACACCCACCCGTGATGTGTGCTCCCCCATCCAGCATCTGTCGGGCGCTTTGTCTGGTCCTGCTGCTCCTGGTTTCTTACTGAAGGAGTCGGAGAACCATGTCTCTGTGGCATCTTGTGATCTTAAGGCTGATTGCACCCATGGGCCCCAAGCAGACAGAATCAAATGGTTTGTTTTCAAGCACCCAACCAAAATGTAAGTCCCACTTTATCGTTGTTAACATTTAAAAAATAAAATGGCATGGGGAGAGGACCGAGAGAGGGAGTGATTCTTTCCAGCCTGCCAGCCGGGGAGTGGGAGGGAGGTGGAGGCTCTTCAGCCCCAGGAAGGACGCTGCAGCAGTCGGCACAGAGCGCCAGCCCCAGGCGGCAAAAAAAATAGGAGGGGGCATGTGGGGTGCACAATGATGGCACACAACTCCATTTTAGAACCCGTATATCTGACTGCATGGGGGCCTTCCTGTCATTTTGGAAAACATTGATAGCACATCAGTGCTGCTCTGAAGCCAGTATCGGTGAGTGGTTGAAACTCTCCACCCTTCACCAGACAAAAAACAAGATAAGGTTGGACCTGAAAAAAACCAAACTGGGGGAGGGAGGGTCTCTGATGGAAAAATGCCCTGGTATAGATCAATGAATGTAAATTTCATGCCGTGGGTTCACAGACCCATTTAAATGACATACTCTAAAGTGCCTTAATGGAGATATGGAGACGAAAGCTAGGGCACCTTGGGTCACTCAGGCCTAGTTTGAATCCCATCTAAGATACCAGCTCTAGTTGCTTCTGAACCACTCAATGCGGTGCCCCCAGGGGTGTGGTTCCATTGTAGAATCATGGAACGTTGAGCTGGAGAAAATGTTGAGGAGCCTTTGATTGAACCCCCTCACTCACAAGGAAGGACACTTTGGGACTTTTGTCATGAGTAGAGCTTCCATGCCACGCTGCAGTGCCCGTGAGCCATCCTTAAGTAGAGGTGTGGAGGGGAGACAAGAAAGGGCAGAAGCCCTCTGGTCTGGGGGAGGCAGCCTGCAAACCCATGGCGGCCTCCCTAAAACCCAGGTGTAGTTCTTATCTGTTGCTGTGTAACATTATTACCACAACCTTGTGGCATAGAGCATCTCACGGTCCCGTGGGTCCTGGGTCTGGGTGCTGGGTGGCATAGAGCATCTCATGGTCCCGTGGGCCCTGCGTCTGGGTGCTGAGTAGCATAGAGCATCTCATGGTCCCATGGGTCCTGGGTCTGGGCACTGGGTGGCATAGAACACCTCATGGTCCCGTGGGTCCTGGGTCTGGGTGCTGGGTGGCACAGAGCATCTCACGGTCCCATGGGCCCTGGGTCTGGGCGCTGGGTGGCATAGAGCATCTCATGGTCGCATGGGTCCTGGGTCTGGGCGCTGGGTGGCATAGAGCATCTCACAGTCCCGTGGGTCCTGGGTCTGGGTGCTGGGTAGCATAGAGCATCTCACAGTCCCGTGGGCCCTGGGTCTGGGTGCTGGGTAGCATAGAGCATCTCACAGTCCCGTGGGCCCTGGGTCTGGGCTCTGGGTAGCATAGAGCATCTCACGGGTCCCGTTGGTCCTGGTTCTGGGTGCTGGGTAGCACAGAGCATCTCACAGTCCCGTGGGCCCTGGGTCTGGGTGCTGGGTAGCATAGAGCATCTCACAGTCCCGTGGGCCCTGGGTCTGGGCTCTGGGTAGCATAGAGCATCTCACGGGTCCCGTTGGTCCTGGTTCTGGGTGCTGGGTAGCACAGAGCATCTCACAGTCCCGTGGGCCCTGGGTCTGGGTGCTGGGTAGCATAGAGCATCTCACGGTCCCGTGGGTCCTGGGTCTGGGTGGCATAGAACATCTCATAGTCCGTGGGTCCTGGTCTGGGTGCTGGGTCCTGGGTCTGGGCGTTGGGTGGCATAGGACATCTCACGGTCCGTGGGTCCTGGTCTGGGCGCTGGGTAGCTGAGCTCTCTGCCCGGGGGCCTCACTGGCTGCTGTCCAGGGTCAGCTGGCTGCACTGCTTGAGGGCCTCTCCCAGGAGAGTGTGGGTGGTTGGCAGGATTCAGCTCCTTGGGCTATAGGACTGAGGCCCTGTTCCTTGGCTGGCTGGCCACCAGGAGCCATTCTCAGTTCCCTGCAAGCCCCCTTGCAGGCCTTTCAGAAAGCTGTAGTTTACTTCTTCAAAGCCAGTGGGAGAATTTCTTCAGGAAGGGCCACCAACCCCTGGTTTAAGGACTTTCACCTGATTAGGTCAGGCCCACCCCCTAGATGATCTCAAAATCAGCTAATTAAGGACCTGAAGTGCTTCTGCAGAATCCCTTTACCTTTTCCATTTGACATCACCTGACCACTGGGTTATGTGTTATCCTATCACATTCACAGATGCCCACAGCCAGTGCCCAATTGATTACACACACAGCTTATGGTAGAATCTTCAGCACTGTCTCCCCCCCGATGTGGACCATTTTTAAAGTTTTTAATGAATTTGTTACAATATCACTTCTGTTTTATGTTTTGGCTTTTTAGCAATAAGGCATGTAGAATCTTAGCTCCCTGCTGCTACTGCTAAGTCACTTCAGTCGTGTTAGACTCTGTGTGACCCCATAGATGGCAGCCCACCAGGCTCCCCGTCCCTGGGATTCTCCAGGCAAGAGCACTGGAGTGGGTTGCCATTTCCTTCTCCAATGCCTGAAAGTGAAAAGGGAAACGGAAGTCGCTCAGTCGTGTCTGACTCTTGCGACCCCATGGACCGCAGCCTACCAGGCTCCTCCGTCCATGGGATTTTCCAGGCATGAGTACAGGCGTGGGGTGCACTCCTGACCAGCGATCAAATCCATATCCCCTGCATTGGAAGGCGAAGTCTAAATTAACCACTGTACCACGAGGGAAGTCCCTTGAGTGTTGTCTTAGAATCCTGCCCCCACACTGGGGAAAGGCCAGTTCCATTTTCTATAGCCCTTCATCTGTCCACAGGCGCCTCTCCTGAGGACTCCCAGACCCACATCCATCTGCGGCCTCCCAAACGACCCTATCTCAGCAGCTCGGTCTCGCTCTGAACTGGGCAATTTGGTTATTTGCAGCCTGCCTGCCAGCCCGAGTTGGGGCGCATGCGCTTTTCTGACCTTGATTGCCTCAATCCACAGTCGTTGTTCCAGAAGAGGCAAGGCCTGCGGAGCCCTGGAAGAGCAGGCAGGGGGCTCTGGAGGAATGCCTTCCAGTGTTCGCCGTTAGCAGCCCGGGGACTGAGGCAAAGGCTTCAGTCACTGTGTGGGGCCAGCAGCCACGGCAGGCGCTGGGGTCCCTGGCGCGAGCTGTGGAGATGCCTCTGTGAAGCAGCAGTTAGGGGGTGGGGGAGGGCGCCCCGCGGCCCTCGCCCGAGCTTCTGCGGGCTGAGCAAAAGATCTGGGGCTGCTCACCCTGCTCGAGAGAGGCTGTGTGGGCTGTGGGCCCTCAGTACATGAGACCCACCAAAGCTGGGGCGCCCGAGCCAGGAAAAGCAGTGAGGACGTGGCCAGAGAGACGGGGACTGGAACAGACCTCGAGGGGCCAGTCTGGCAGAGGAGTGCCATCGCCGCGCAAGGGTGGCCTCTTTTTCTGTGACTTATAGGCTATCTGGTAACGCCTGCTGGGCCTCAGAGGTCGTCTGTGGGCTTAGATCCCCTCCACGCGGCGTTGGAGCACCAAGCACCGTTGCCTCCGCTCCGCTCCTTCCGTGCACTTGCCGACCATCTCTTATGTGCCTAGGGCTCCTCTAGGCGAACAGGGCCAATAGTCAGGCAAGATCGGCAGGGAGACACCGTTTTAGCAGGAAGAGGCAGGCATCCAACAAGCAGGCAGACCTAAAATGGTCTCCGATGGCACGGGCTAAGCAGGAGATTCAGAAAGGGTGAAGTGGAAATGAGACAGGTTAGGGCCCACCTCTCTGAGGGCGGGTGGCAGTCCAGCCCCAGAGGCGCAGGCACCAGCCCTGGTGGGGGCAAGGGTTTCAGGATGGTGGTTCAGAGCCCTGAGGCAGGAGCCAGGGGGTGTTTTCAGCAGCAAGGGGTCAAAGCTGGTGGAGAAGGAAGGGATGTGGGATGAGGCCGGGCTTGGGAAGTGCCAGGTCAGCCAGGACTGCTGGGCCTCGAGGAGGGTCCAGCTTTTGGTGGAAGAGCACTGGAAGTCTCTGGAGGGTTCCACGGAGGGGCTTTGTCTTTTTCCAGCATCACTCCGGATTGAGGGTAAAACAAGAGCAGAAATAGGGAGCCCAGGAGGGAGGCAACTGCGTCTCCTGACTGGCTGTGGATGGAGAAATTAAGACCCCATGAGAGCCATACTAGGGGTGCCCAAGGAGACACAGATGGCGGCCGGTGAGGATCACTGGGGTGGGAGGACCCTAACTGCCCTCCCCCAGTAACCAAGTGGAGCGGGATGCAGGCAGATAGAAGTCTGGTTCCCTGGTTGTAACAGAACTCAAGTGCAAGAGATCTGATGAGGAAGGATTCTCAGGTCAGCCTGTAAGAGTGTGAGGAGAGCAAAACGGGGAAGGGGAGAGCCCAGCAAGGATGCCATCTCAGCTGGGGACTAGCCTCAGCCTGGTCCTGAGCTCCGGAGGGCACATGGCATCACAGTTCATCCTGCCTTGAGGCAAGGAGGTAGCTCCGTATCAGCCAGTCACTGGGCAGCCTGGAATGCCGGGCAGGACTCCCAGGCATCTCAGGGTGGGGTGGCCCATGAGCCAGGGGCAGGGATCAGGGGAAGTCACAGGTGTAACCTGTAAGCACAGCAAGCTTGACCTCTGGGGAACTGGTACACCTTCCAGTACCTAGTACTTGGGATCTAGGCAGGGCACCTCCAGCATCCCTTAGGGTAGCCACGACGCACCTGAGTGAGGGAGTGAGGTGACTAGGCCATAAGGTGCCCTGCTTCTGAAAACATTGGAACCAAATATAAATAAATTAAGTGAGCTAATATGGAAGAAGGTCTGTTACAGGAGAACTTCTCACTGTCCACGGGTTTTCTTCAAAAAGCCTTTAAATAGTCAAATCTCACTAGGCACTTAATTGATTCCCAGATGTTCCATTCACTCAGCTCCTCAGGAATAAATTTCTGGCATGCTGGATGGTGTCATAAAACAAGCTCTACCTTCTGAATAAAACAAAGCAAAAGGATGAGTTTATCGCAAGGCTTTTGACCTGTGAACTGGGAAGCTCAAGTCTCCAGGAGCAAAGAATTCTAACTTGCTCACAGACTCAGGGATTTATGGGATCGATATAGAAGCTATTTGGCTTTTTCAGCTGAATGATTGCCCAGTGATCGTTCTTATTTGGGTCAGGGCAGCTGATCAGGATCACAAGGAAAGCTAGAGCTGATGGGAACAGAACTAGAGTTTGGGGATTGGCTGGTGTCCTCTGCTGATTTCTGAGAAGAGCTGTAAAGTACTGTAAGGCTTGGTTACATTTCCTTTGCATGTCTGTATTGACCATCTTGATTTTGTTCCTGACAATAGCAAGTCCATTTTAGTTTGGTTCTACAAAAGGAGGTCTGAATACCCATTTAGCCAGCATAATTAGGATTAGGCACACCTAACCAGTATATTAGAATCTCCCATCAAAGAGATACAATTCTGTTTCTGAGAATAAATATGAGAGTACATTTGCAAGGAGTGTTGTTTCAGAAAGAACCACTGCACTGAGCCTTTGACTGTGTGGAGAACCACAAACTGTGGAAAATTCTTAAAGAGATGGGGATACCAGACCACTTGACCTGCCTTTTGAGAAATCTATAGGCAGGTCAGGAAGCAACAGTTAGAACTGGACATGGAACAACTGACTGGTTCCAAATTGGGAAAGGAGTACATCAATGCTGTATATTGTCACCCTGCTTATTTAACTTATATGCAGACTACATCATGCGAAATGCTGGGCTGGATGGAGTGCAAGCTGGAATCATGATTGCCGGGAGAAATATCAATAGCCTCAGATATGCAGATGACACTACCCTTATGGCAGAAAGAGAAGAAGAACTAAAGACCCTCTTGATGAAAGAGAAAAAGGAGAGTGAAAAAGTTGACTTAAAGCTCAACATTCAGAAAACTAAGATCATGGTATCTGATTCCATCAGTTCACGACAAATAGATGGGGAAACAATGGAAACAGTGACAGACTTTATTTTGAAGGGCTCCAGATGGTGATTGCTGCCATGAAATTAAAAGACACTTGATTCTTAGAAGAAAATTTATGACCAACCTAGACGGCATATTAAAAACAGAAACATTACTGGTTTTTCCAGTAGTCCTGTATGGATGAGAAAGTTGGACTATAAAGAAAGCTGAGCACCAAAGAATTGATGCTTTTGAACTGTGGTGTTGGAAAAGACTCTTGAGAGTCCCTTGGACAGCAAGGAGATCCAACCAGTCCCTCCTAAAGGACATAAGTCCTGAATATTCATTGGAAGGACTGATGCTGAAGCTGATACTCCAATGCTTTGGCCACCTGAGGTGAAGAACTGACTCATTAGAAAAGACCCTGATGCTGGGAAAGATTAAAGGTGGGAGGAGAAGGGGACAACAGAGGATGAGATGTTGGATGGTATCACTGACTTAATGGACATGAGTTTGAGTAAACTCCAGGAGTTGGTGATGGACAGGGAAGCCTGGCATGCTGCAGTCCATGACAGAATGACTGAACTCAGATCGCAGAGAAGGAAGCCGTAGCTCAGGTGTTCAGTTCAGTTCAGTTCACCTCAGTCGCTCAGTCATGTCCAACTCTTTGTGACCCTGTGAATCGCAGCACGCCAGGCCTCCCTGTCCATCACCAACTCCCAGAATTCACTCAGATTCACATCCATCGAGTCAGTGACACTATCCAGACATCTCATCCTCTGTCGTCCCCCTCTCCTCCTGCCCCCAATCCCTCCCAGCATCAGAGTCTTTTCCAGTGAGTCAACTCTTCGCATGAGGTGGCCAAAGTACTGAAGTTTCAGCTTCAGCATCATTCCTTCCAAAGAAATCCCAAGGCTGATGTCCTCCAGAATGGACTGGTTGAATCTCCTTGCAGTCCAAGGGACTCTCAAGAGTCTTCTCCAACACCACAGTTCAAAGCATCAATTCTTCGGCACTCAGCTTTCTTCACAGTCCAACTCTCACATCCATACATGACCACAGGAAAAACCATAGCCTGGACTAGATGGACCTTTGTTGGCAAAGTAATGTCTCTGCTATTCAATATGCTATCTAGGTTGGTCATAACTTTTCTTTCAAGGAGTAAGCGTCTTTTAATTTCATGGCTGTAGTTACCATCTGCAGTGATTTTGGAGCCCCCAAAATAAAGTCTGACACTGTTTCCACTGTTTCCCCATCTATTTCCCATGAAGTGATGGGACCAGATGCCATGATATTCATTTTCTGAATGTTGAGCTTTAGGCCAACTTTTTCACTCTCCTCTTTCACTTTCATCAAGAGGCTTTTTAGTTCCTCTTCACTTTCTGCCATAAGGGTGGTGTCATCTGCATATCTGAGGTTATTGATATTTCTCCCAGGAATCTTAATTCCAGCTTGTGCTTCTTCCAGCCCAGCGTTTCGCATGATGTACTCTGCATAGAAGTTAAATAAGCAGGATGACAATATACAGCCTTGATGTACTCCTTTTCCTATTTGGAACCAGTCCGTTGTTCCATGTCCAGTTCTAACTGTTGCTTCCTGACCTGCATACAGATTTCTCAAGAGGCAGGTCAGGTGGTCTAGTATTCCCATCTCTTTCAGAATTTTCCACAGTTTATTGTGATCCACACAGTCAAAGGCTTTAGCATAGTCAATAAAGCAGAAATAGACTTTTTCTGGAACTCTCTTGCTTTTTCCATGATCCAGCAGATGTTGGCAATTTGATCACTGGTTCCTCTGCCTTTTCTAAAACCAGCTGGAACATCTGGAAGTTCGTGGTTCATGTATTGCTGAAGCCTGGCTTGGAGAATTTTGAGCATTACTTTACTAGCATGTGAGATGAGTGCAATTGAGCAATAGTTTGAGCATTCTTTGGCATTGCCTTTCTTTGGAATTGGAATGAAAACTGACCTTTTCCAGTCCTGTGGCCACTGCTGTTTTCCAAATTTGCTGGCATATTGAGTGCAGCACTTTCACAGCATCATCATTCAGGATTTGAAAGAGCTCCACTGGAATTCCATCACTTCCACTAGCTTTGTTCGTAATGATGCTTTCTAAGGCTCACTTGATTTCACATTCCAGGATGTCTGGCTCTAGGTCAGTGATCACACCATCGTAATTATCTTGGTCGTGAAGATCTTTTTGTACAGTTCTTCAGTGTATTCTTGACACCTCTTCTTAATATCTTCTGCTTCTTGTAGGCCCATACCATTTCTATCCTTTATTGAGCCCATTTTTGCATGAAATGTTCCTTTAGTATCTCTAATTTTCTTGAAGAGATCTCTAGTCTTTCCAGTTCTGTTGTTTCCCTCTATTTCTTTGCTTTGATCGCTGAGGAAGGTTTTCTTATCTCTTCTTGCTATTCTTTGGAACTCTGCATTTAGATGCTTATATCTTTACTTTTCTCCTTTGCTTCTCGCTTCTCTTCTTTTCACAGCTATTTTGTAAGGCCTCCCCAGACAGCCATTTTGCTTTTTTGCATTTCTTTTCCATGGGGATGGTCTTGATCCCTGTCTCCAGTACAATGTCACGAACCTCAGTCCATAGTTCATTTGGCACTCTATTTATCAGATCTAGTCCCTTAAATCTATTTCTCACTTTCAATGTATAATCATAAGGGATTTGATTTAGGTCATACCTGAATGGTCTAGTGGTTTTTCCTACTTTCTTCAATTTAAGTCTGAATTTGGCAAGAAGGAGTTCATGATCTGAGCCACAGTCAGCTCCTGGTCTTATTTTTTTTGCCTGTATAGAGCTTCTCCATCTTTGGCTGCAAAGAATATAATCAATCTAATTTCGGTGTTGACCATCTGGTGATGTCCATGTGTAGAGTCTTCTCTTGTGTTGTTGGAAGAGGGTGTTTGCTATGACCAGTGCATTTTCTTGGCAAAACTCTACTAGTCTTTGCCCTGCTTCATTCTGCATTCCAAGGCCAAATTTGTCTGTTACTCCAGGTGTTTCTTGACTTCCTACTTTTGCACTCTAGGCCTGTATAATGAAAAGGACATCTTTTTTGGGTGTTAGTTCTAAAAAGTCTTGTAGGTCTTCATAAAACCGTTCAACTTCAGCTTCTTCAGTGTTACTGGTTGGGGATAGACTTGGATAACTGTGACATTGAATGGTTTGCCTTGGAAACGAACAGAGATCATTCTGTCACTTTTGAGATTGCATCCAAGTACTGCATTTCGGACTATTTTGTTGACCATGATAGCTACTCCATTTCTTCTGAAGGATTCCTGCCCACAGTAGTAGATGACCATTATCATCTGAGTTAAATTCACCCATTCCAGTCCATTTTAGTTTGCTGATTCCTAGAATGTCGACGTTCACTCTTGCCATCTCTTGTTTGACCACTTCCAATTTGCTTTGATTCATGGACCTGACATTCCAGGTTCCTATGCAATATTCCTTTTTATAGCATCGGATCTTGCTTCTATCACCAGTCACATCCACAGCTGGGTACTGTTTTTGCTTTGGCTCCATCCCTTCATTCTTTCTGGAGTTATTTCTCCACTGATCTCCAGTAGCATATTGGGCACCTACTGACCTGGGGAGTTCCTCTTTCAGTATCCTATCATTTTGCCTTTTCATACTGTTCATGGGGTTCTCAAGGCAAGAATACTAAGTGGTTTGCCATTCCCTTCTCCAGTGGACCACATTCTCTCAGACCTCTCTACCATGACCCGCCCGTCTTGGGTTGCTCCGCAGGCATGGCTTGGTTTCATTGAGTTAGACAAGGCTGTGGTCCTAGTGTGATTACATTGACTTGTTTTCTGTGAGTATGGTTTCAGTGTGTCTGCCATCTGATACCCTCTTGCAACACCTACCATCTTACTTGGGTTTCTCTTACCTTGGATGTGGGATATCTCTTCACGGCTGCTCCAGCAAAGCACAGCCGCTGCTCCTTACCTTGGACAAGGGATATCTCCTCACCACCACCCCTCCTGACCTTGAACATGGAATAGCTCCTCTAGGCCCTCCTGAGCCGTGCTGCCACCACTCCTTTGCTCCTCCTGGCTGCCGCCCCTGGCCTTGGAAGTGGGGTAGATCCTCTCGGCTGCCTCCCCTAACCTCAGACACAGGGTAGATCCTCCCGACTGTCACCCCTGACCTAGGACTGGGGTAGCTCCTCTCGGCCGTTCCTGTGCTGTCGCAGCCTGGCACTCTTGGCTGCTGTCCCTGACCTCAGACGTGGGGTAACTCCTCTTGGCCGCTGCCCTCGAGCATGGGGTCCTCCTGGCTTCTGCCCCTGACTTCAGACGTGGGGTAGCTCCTCTTGGCAGCATTAGGTGCATCAGTTGCAGCCTCCCGCGCTAAGTGCACTGGTCGCACCTGCCCGCACAGAGTCAGCTTAAGGCAGCTGCCCCTTTGACTTTACCTAAAAGGAAGTACCTTTACTGCTCACCTTCTAAAAGTGTGAATCAGTGGTATCTAAAACTTGTCTGCAGATCAGAATTCCGGTGGCTCTTATAAAAATTCCAAACCTCAGGCCATATCTTAGAGCAACCAAGTCACAATTTCTGGAAGCATTTTAAAATAAACTTTTATTTAAGAATAATCTTAGGTCTACAGGCAAATCGCAAGGATATTACACTGCCCATCCAATTTCTCCCACAGTTAACACCTTACATTTTCACATTTTACATTTGACACATGGTACATTTGTCACAACTAAAAAACTGACATTACTATTTATGGAATTCCAGAGTTTATTTTGATCCTACCAGAAAATCCCATGGACGGAGGAGCCTAGTGGGCTGCAGTCCATGAGGTCGCTAAGAGTCAGACACGACTGAACAACTTCACTTTCACTTTTTACTTTCTTGCATTGGAGAAGGAATGGCAACCCTAGTGTTATTGCCTGGAGAATCCTAGGGACAGGGGAGCCTGGTGGGCTGCCGTCTATGGGGTCGCACAGAGTCGGACATGACTGAAGCGACTTAGCAGCAGCAGCAGCTTTTTCATTAACGTTTATAAAAATCAAAGAAAGATGGAGAGACCACTGCAGATCCGAGGACGTGGGGAGACATAACAACTAAGTGCAATGTGGTACCGGAGTTAGATACTGAACCAGGAAAAGCACGTTAATGAAAAACATAAATCCATACAGTATCACTGGTGAGGTCTACTTCAAGACTTGCCAAAGGCACGTGCATGCATGCCCGGTCATTTCAGTCATCTCTGACTCCTTGTGACGCCATGGACTACAGCCCCCAGCCTCCTCAGTCTATGGGACTCTCCAGGCAAGAGTACTGGAGTGGGTTGCCGTGCCCTCCTCCAAGGGATCTTTCCAGCAGGGGAAAGGTGAAGCCTCATCTGCTGTGTCTCCGGCTTTGCAGGTGGGTTCTTCACTGCTAAGCCCCTGGGGAAGCCCCGCTTGCCCGAGGCAGAGCTTGGCAAGTCTCTCCCTGCAGAGTTACTGTTTTCCTTTCCATATGCTTCTGTTAGAAACTCATCACTGAATCTAGCCCATCCTTAAGGTGTGTGTGTATGTGTGTGTAGTACCCAGACCCCACTCACCAGCAAGAACCTGAGGGGCACACTTCCACGGCCACCATGCTGCCCTCATCTCTTTGCCTTAGTTGCCAGTCACTATTATGCAAACTTCTTAAATGGTCCAGGACTTGGCATACTCCTCAGAGCCCCTGGGACTGAATCAGCACTTCCTGGCTGTGTTACCTTGGGCAATTGTTTAGTAACCTCTGAGCCTCAGTTTCCTCATCTGAAATAAGAGTACTGATGCCTATTTCTAAGATTCATTGTAAAGATTACATCAGATAATGCCTATAAAGTTTTGACTACAGTGCCAGATACAGAGCAAATATTCCATAAATGCTAGGTGCCAACCGTAGTAGTAACAGACGCAGCAATGCCTTCCTTACTCCACCGTGTGCACTGGACATCTAGTATCACAATAATTCATCTCAGTGATGCAAAACAATCAATTGGAACTTACATTTGAAAGGAATGCATTAAACAATTCATTCCGTTCTGTTTATGTATTAAATGAACACTTGTTTAGCATTTACCTTCTGCCAGGCACTGTTCTAATCATTTGCATAAGAATTAACTCATTTGATCTTCAAAAAAAGCCTATGAGGTAAGAACTACTCTTATCCCCATTTTATAGATAAGAAAAACTGAGGCACAGTGAGGTTAAACAGCTTGCCTAAAAGGATATGGCCAGAAAGTGGCAGAGCCAGGATTTGAACTGAGGAGGTCTGGTTTTGGAGTCCATACTTATAACCACTACAGTATTTTAAATAGTACTGTCAAAAGTATGGAGTGTTATGAGACTGTTTAAAATGGGGCACGGCCTGGTCGGGGAAGGGGACTCCATCAGGAAATGTGCCTGTGAAATCTTGGGTAAACTTATACCAGGAAAGTGAGTTGGGAGTGAGATAGGGGAAAGGAGAGCAGAGATGTACGGTAAGATTTGGTTCTCTCCAAGGCCATTTGACATTAAGTATCCTTTACACAGCTAGTCTCCTTCTTATTGCTTTCTCAATTCTTAAATATGCACTTGGGGAAATTCAGCAGGTCTTTGATGGTAGGGAGATGTTAGGAGAGGGGAGGACACTGCTTTCAGTAACTCAAACTGGTGGTCAGTATAAAAGAATCTGGACCATTCAAAACACATCCTTGTGCTCTGTCTTGCACACTTAAGAAAGTCAATCTGTCTTTCATTTTTATGTCAAGAGTTTGGTAACTCAAAGGAAGCTTCTGATTGTGAAAACTTAGGTTAGCTATGTTTCAGGAGAATGAATATTCTCTTAAATTTGTGAGTCTAAAGAAAGTATTATTTCCTGGAGAGGGTGGGTTTCTGAGTCCTGCCAGGGCCTCACCCTGAGTATGTCTCCAGACCCACATTCTTGCACCTGGACTTGGCTACAAACTTCTCGGCGACAGAAATGTTATCCTACTTATCATTCACACACACGGCACTGACAATTCCCACACAATTGGTGCTTGGTACATATTTTTAAATGAGTTTATGATTAAATAGACTCATGAATAAGTCTGTTTGCTTACTTACCACTGCAGCCGATTTGAAGCCTCAGAAGCACATGTAAATCATAAGCTGTCTTTTCTCTTATCCTTTCTTGTCCCCATGTAAAATCATCTTTCTGCTTCCAAATTTGGCAGGGAATAGAAGTATATTAATTCACATCATGACTGAAATTTAAACATGCCTTTACCTACATCTGAGACTTCAAAGCGTCATGCCCTTCAGCCCAGGTAATGAGTATCCTCAAGGTTTGGCATTATTTAGTGGAGCTCATTGACATTCATCTTACACTTGACTGTGTTGATTCCACTTCTTTCTGAAGCCTGCTGGGAAAATGCTGAATTCTAGGGCTTTCACTAAGGGTCATGTTGATTCTGAACTGATTCTGAGCAGTTATATTTCACATATAGGCTTACTTGAATTTTCCTGATTGAGAGCAAAAAACAAAACAAAACAAAAAACATGGGTAGTGGGCATGTGATGTGTGTTCTGTGTGCTCCTGTCTGTGTTTGTGGGGTGGGCGCAGGAGGTGGAAGAAAAGAGATGAAAATGACTAACTGGTTTATTGAAAGGGAAAACAGTTCTTATTTGCAAGGTTTTTAGTGAAGATTACATGATCAGCTGAACCATAGAGAAGAGAGAAAAGAGGTAAACCACCTTGACAATGGCAGGTGTGTCTAGGGGGATGCTTTTCCTACCCACCATGCCCAGCATGTCCACCAGCCCCCAGCTGTCATCCACAGCACTCACTGAAATCAAGTGAAAAGTATGTGTGCTAGGGAAACTCACTTTCCAGACAAGTCTCCTGAACTTCCTACCAAATCACCACTTTTAAGCCATAAAGAATTTCATGGGCTCTTTGAAATCCATAAAGAATGGATATGCTAAAAGTGTCCCTATAAAGAGAAAGGGGGAGGGTAAAAGAGGGAAATCGATCAACACCCATCACGAGTATTCATTCTCCAGAAGCTGCTCACCAGGCCCAAGTGCAGCATCCTATTAGGGCTCACATATCAGTCCCACACAGTATTTCTTGACCATCTGCCACATCCTAGGCACTGTCCTGGCATGTGGCTGCCGTCTAATGTAAGGGTTAAATGGTGGGTGTTTCAGCCTCAGATCTGGGAGAAGTTATTAACTCTTCCTGTTCCTCGTTTTCTTCACTTATCAGACAGGGAAATGATAATGGAGTTGCTGTGGAGAGTATCACATTTTATTTTCCCAACTTCATTCTTCCTGTCCTGGCCCACAACTTCAGTATTATCTTTCAGACCAAGCTAGATATTTAACTGGAAATAAATTTCAGCTTCAGTAGAGGAAAAGGTTAAGAATAGAATGGCTGGTTGTTCCTGAAATGCCATATGAAAAATTTATATTAAGTCAGGCTTCTTTTTTTCCTCTTGGCCTATTTTCTTTTATTAAGGATGTGAAGACAGCACCTTCCATTACTGATGCGCCTTCCAAGCATACTTTGTTTCTGCTCTACTTGCTGCCTGCTGCTTACTCATCCTGATAGTACCACTATCTTTAAAACTCCTAACATAGAAGGGTAAAAACAAAAATGATTTCTGGGTATGGAGAGAAGAATAGGATGATGGCACTTAGTAAACTCAATGTATACCCAGTATATCAGTTAGCATCTGCTGGGTAACAAATAACCCCCTCAAATGTAGTGGCTTCAACACCGTTTATTTAGCTCATGATTCGAAGTCAGTAGTTTGGGTTGAGTTCAGTTGGGCAGTTTTTGCTTGTAGTTGGGCTCACTCTATGGTCAGTTGCTAGGTCAGCTGGGTGCTAGTTGGTCTAGAGTAGTCTTAGGTGAGATGACTTATCTCTGTTTCACGTGGTCTGTCTTATAATCCACTAGGCCAGCCTGAGTTTGTTCACCTAGTGGTTGCATGGATACAAGAAGGTATAGAAGTCACCCCAGTCTAATCAATCATCTGAAGGTCATGCCCATGGGTAATGAGGCCTAAGATGTTTTTCTTCATGGTAGACTGCACAGGAATGAGCAAACTCATACATGTGTACACATGTACAGAAGCCAGTAAAATACATGCTTGGCTCTAAGGATAAAGAGACCCATGCGGACCCATATACTACTACACAGCCAACCCAACACCTCATCCAGTTCAGTTGTTAACACTTTCTCTCCTTTAATGCATATCATTTTTTATAGTGTTTCTTCTGGTTATAAAAACAATTAATTTTAATTGCAGAGAAAGTATGTCAAGAAAAGTATAAAAAGAAAGTCAACAATGATCTCACAGTCCAGAAGCAATAATTAAGTAATAATTCTAAATAATTATTTGTTATATATATGCAAGCTCTCTGATAACCAGGCATTACTGTGAGATGTGGAGGTTGTTATTCATTATTAGTTATATAGTGTTACATAGTGTGTGTGTGTGTGTGTGTGTGTGTGTGTGTGTGAGTGTGTGATTTCTGTAGTTATCCATTCATTTATTTATTCCTTTCTTTGGGGAGGGGCTCAGCTGGGAAGCCCTGGGATGCACAATGTTTTGAGCCCCACTCCCAGCAGCCTCTGGTTACTGATATTTAAGGGACTGTCCTCATCAAGAGAAGGGAAAGAAAAAAACTGAACAAAAGTTTTGCCTTTTGAAGCTACAGAAAGGAACCTGCTCCAGCACCTTCTGTGCTATTTTCTGTTTCACTGGATTTCTACGGGGGTGGGGGGACGAAACCCTCCCTGTGGTTGCCAGGGCATCATTACGTGCTGACTGTGTGCAGTGTGGCTTCTGTAGCCATGTATGATCAGCTCATGGCTTTCTGGATGTCTGTCCTTGCTACTCAGAGTGTGGTCCAAGGATCAGCAGAACGACTGGGCAGCCGGACAGAAGGCAAATTCATCAGCAGCACCCCAAACTCACTGGGCTAGAATCGCTGTGGTTGGAGCCCAGGAATTTGTGTTTAACAAGCTCTCCTGATGATTTTGACACAGCTATTTCTTTTAGAAGCTCTGGTGTTCTGAGAACTGTAGAATGGATTGATTTGCTCCCCAAGGAAGATAACTGATCTGTGGAGAGTTTTGATTTTGCTCACCTAGTGACCCTCAGGATCACCTCGAGAGCTTATGAAAACATAATTTTGAGGGCTGCATGCTCAGAGACTCCAGTTCAGCTGGCCTGGGGTGGGGCTTGTGAGTTTGTATTCCCAGCGCGTCCCCTAGGGCTGCAACGCTGCCAGCCCTAGATCATACTCCAACTAGCACTGCTTTAGCCAACACCCTTCTCCAAAAAGAAACTGACCTCAACTTTCAAGAACTTTTTGAGGTCTCTGATTCTATAGTTACATTTTAAAAAGATATTTTCTTAATTTGAGAACTCACATTCTTCAGAAAACCACTTATTTTTAAAACATTTTTTAACCAAAGTCTGTGGCATCATCGACTCAAAAGGATATGAGTTTGAGCAAACGCTGGGAGATAGTGAAGGACAGGGAAGCCTGGTGTGCTACAGTCCGTAGCGTTGCAAAGAATCAGATACAGCAGAGCAACTGAACAACGACTACAGAAACTGTTTTGAAATAGAGCTAGTTCCGGTGCCCAGAGGCATTTCTGAAAGAGCTGGCTGAGTCTAAGTGAATAGAAGGGTGCAAAGTACAGAGTCATAATTTCATGCTCTGGGAACTTTGATGGCCTTCCAACTGGTTTCATTAGAAGCAGAATCCCTGGCAAATATGGCTGGAGCTATATTTTCTGGGCACATTAGTCAGGCCCTACAAAAGTGACACTTGATGGCCAACAGTGGCCTCTGTGTCTCTCATATTCCCTCCACCTTCTATGACAGAGGTCAGATAATGTGTGTGTGTGTTTGTATGTGTGAGATTTCTTAAACTGCTCATTGGATTCTCCAATAAATATTAATATTAACATATTAATTAAGGACATATTGCCTTCAGTGGTCAAAGGAAGACTGGTGCCAAAAACTGCAGGAAATGAGCAACATGTGTGTGAGTGCCTGCTCAGATGTGAGAGCCCAGCGTCAGGTCAAACCAAAGCTGTTACACTGAAGGGTGCACTCTGACCCTTGCCCTCAAAATCAGTCACTTGATGTTTTCTGTGTGCCAGCCTCCCTCAAAGGGTGGCTGTTGAGGACCCACGAGGGGGTAGTGGAGATGTCGGTAACACAAAGAGGCCAGTGTAACATGAGAAAAAAGAAGACAGGACACCTAGGGGCACACAGGAGTCAGAGGGGGCCTTGGCCCAGGCTACCAGCCCCCTCCGGAAATACCACTTGCACTGAATTCTGAAGGCTGGCCCAATAAAGAAGGCAAGGCAGAGTCCAGAGTTGATATTGTGGGAAGTGAAATCACAAGGATTTGGAGGATTACTGTAAAAGTAGGTAACCATTTTCATCAACCTTGCTCCCGAGGAGCAATGATTAATAAGTATGAGACAGATTCTTTGGAAAATGTTAAACAAACCTGCTGCCACCTCCAAAAGGAACACATAAATAGATTTGAAAGGATATGTTTGCTCTTGTGATTAAAGCAGGCCAACCTTTTCCTGGGTGGCTTTTCTGTTTCCATTTTGTTATTCATGAAATCTTTCATTTCCCATCACATCCCTTTGAGATTCTAGTGAACTGAACAGTGGGCCCAGAAAAGCCCATTTGCCCATAATCCCTGCCTGCTAGAAAGTGAATTTATGGAATTTTTAAGTATTTATGCAGCTACCAGAAAAAAGAAATCTCAAACCTGGGGAAACGGAAAGAAGAGGAACCTGGAGACTCAAGGCATGCATTCTCAATACTTGTGTCTGCCAGGTTATTACACCAGCACACGCCAAATACAAATGTAAGCCTTGTTTCTGCCATGGCTTCCGTGACCTTGTAGAACCATCTGAAGTTCTACCATATTTAAGTGGATAAGAGAATGAGTGTCTTAACTTACTGTCTGGAGACATAGAGATACATCAACACATTCTCAGATCACACGTGCAGACTCAGTAGTGTCCAAAGAGTTAAAGCATGACTGTCCTCTCAGCCCATAGTAAGGATATTTTAAAGGCGGGGCCATTTATGTCATTGGTGAGAACCAGTAGGCTGGGAAAACACATTCACAGAGCATCTGAGGAACAAAGATTTATATAAACAGTCAGGAGAAGATGTTAGAATAAATGCTTTCAGTTAAGTATGAAACTGATTAACGTCTTATAGGAGAATAAAACTGTAATACTTGGGATTATCTTTTCTACTAAAGAGAAACCATTTGTATCTCTATTGGACAAAGAACTCATTTGCTCAGTTGTCTATAAAGTGCCTTTTAACTTGATATTCTGTTCTCTAATTAAGAGGAAATAGTGAGAATCTGGGGGGTGATAGATACAGTTATTACCTTGATCACAGTGCTGGTTTCATGGGCAATGTACATGTGACAGTACAGTTTAACTATGTGCATGTATTTTATATCGATTATGCTTCAATAAAGCTGTTAAAGAGAAAGAGAAAAACAGTAAGCCAAACAAAGAAACATTCCTCTATAATGTTAAACAATTCTCCAGTGTAATAGAAAAGGATGTGATCATTCTCCTTTATTTCCAAATTTTGGATAATTTTTATTGACACCAATTAAAACAACTGATTCTAGAATAAAAGAGATTTAGGTTTTGGTCCTTGCCAGTTGTGTGACCCTGGCCAAAATATTTAAACCTTCCTAAAGCTCAGGCTTTCTATTTGGGGAAAAAAAAAAAAAAAGAAGATTAAAAATAGCCTCCTATATAACTAGGACTGAAGGGAATAATACATGTGGCATGCTTAGCAAAATACCTAGTACATATTATACTGAGGACTAGTCAATGTTCACTGTTTTTAGCTACTGTTTCTAAGGAAGAAAGGGCTTCCCTGGTGGCTCAATCAGTAAAGAATCTGCCTGCAAAGCAGGAGACCAGGGTTTGATCCCTGGGTCTGGAAGATCCCCTGGAGAAGGAAATGGCAATCCACTCCAGTATAGCTGAGGAGCCTGAGTGAGATAGTAAGGCGGATAAAAAGAGTACAGACCAAGAATGAGGCACCAGGAGTACTAAGAACTGCATCATCTTGACCATGGCGGCTGCCTTTCCCTTACATCTCACTTCTCACCTGTGGACTGGGAGAAGCATAGATGAGCACCCAAGTTGGATCTAACTCTTAAAGTAGAACTCACTTACCAGGCCTTGGGCCAAATGCTGATGGAAGTCTGGCTTCTTCTCATCCTGGAGCTACTCACAGCTCTTAGAACTGTTGGTCCCCGAGGCTGTGTAACCCAGTGGTCAAGGGGAAAGACTCTGGATTCAGACTCTCTGGCTTCAGATCTCAACTCTGCTACTTTCCAGCTGTGGAACCCTGGGCCATTCACTCAGCCCCTCTGTTCCTTGGCTCCCTATCAGTAAAATGGAGGCAAGAAAAGCACCCCTTTCACAGAGTTGCTTATTACCCTGCGTCTCAACATGGATGGGCAGATGCCCGGCATTCAGTGGCCCTTGCCTTATTATTAGGGCCTTTGCATGAATGGCTGGGCAGCCAAGGGTCCTGGATGTGTCAGCAGAATTGATGAGCCATGTTGACCTTCTCAGAGGGATGAGGATTGAAGACATTTTTATATGCAGAACCATTTCGCTTTGGGCTGTCATTCAGTAACAGCTACAAAGGTGTTTGTGTTACTAACACACATTGACGGCTGCGTATACAATCTACTGACCCTGAAGTTCTGGTGATCATGCACAGCCTGGCACTGGAGGAAGGTGTGGACACTGCACGGGGCCCAGGCACGCAGGCTTCAGGGTGAGCTGGCCAGGCTTTCCCCCCGCTGGCTGGCAAGGATCCCTGAGCAGGATGTGCCTCATGCTCCCACGGAGCCCACAGATGGCTTCCCACCTGCTTTTGGCCAGATGACTTTTCCTTGGTTTGGGGGTATTGCTCTGCCCAGGGCTGCTGAAAGATGCATCCCCAGAGGCTCCTCCCCCAGGCGCTGTGGGCCCGCCATGAGATCCTGGGTCCCTTTCACCAGCTCTTTACACAGTGTCTTCAGCTTTTGCTGCTCAGACAGCCCCTGCCTCCTGCCATACAAAGAGCTGCCCATGTATAGCTCCGTGAGGCTCGCCTCAGTCAGTCTCAGAAATGCCTGCGGAGTCTTCGCGCCCCTCGTCCAGGCCGAGGCTTTCACCCATGACTAGCTGGGGTGGGAGTCTGAAAGCCCAGCTCCCTGGCCTCAAGGCAGCACATAATCTCAGGCTGGTTTTACACTTCGGGGCTCCCTGCAGGATGAGCCTGTCTTGCGTGATGTCTTCCCCTTCTTCAGCCTACTTCCTCTATTTTCTCCCAGGTCTCTGCTGAGACTCTTCCCCAGGAGAGTCTTGGACTCAGGGTTGGCTCCTGGGAGAAATCAGTCCAGGACCACCTCCTTTCTCCCTGCTGTCACCAGTATAGAAGTGTCTTTCTGCCCAGAACTTGTGGGGCCCCTGTGGAGGAGGGTCCAACTTTTTTTTCTGTTTTATACTGGAATGTAGCCAATAAACAGTGTTGTGATGGTTTCAGGTCAACAGCAAAGGGACTCAGCCATGCATATACATGCACCCATTCTCCCCCAAATTCCCCTCCCATCCAGGCTGCCACATGACATTGTGTAGAGTTCCCTGTGCTATGCAGTAGGTCCCTGTTGGTTATATATTTTAAATGTAGCAGTGTATACATGTGGAGTCCAACTTTGAAGTTCCTACAAAGTCAGGGCTTGTTTTGAGCAAGGGCTCACCCTGAGCGACTGGTTTTGTAAGCACTGTGAGAGGCTTCCCTGGAGGCTCAGATGCAACACAGGAGACGCAGGTTCAATCCCTGGGTCGGGAAGATCCCCTGGAGGAGGGCATGGCAACCCACTCCAGTATTCTTGCCTGGAGAATCCCATGGACAGAGGAGCCTGGTGGGCTGCAGTCCATGGGATTGCAGAGAGTCGGGCATGACTGCATGACTAACTCTTGGGTGCAGGAGGAAAAGCAGGCTGGGAGGTTTGGGGTCGCAGTGGGTGAAGAGTGCAGCATTAACACTCCAGGGGACAGATGATCTGTCCTTAAGGCAAGATGCCTTCTGCTCAGACTTGCATCACTGGGGTTTTTTCTCACGCACGGGGAGACCCAGAGCCTCAGGAGCTTCTCCCCAAACAGGTGCAGTCTGCTCTGAGCCTCACTGATCTCGGCGCAGTTTGTTCAGCTTCCTCCTTGAACTCAGCCACAGCAGGGGTCTGGGCGTCCTACTGTTTCTTCATTTGAAGTGAGGGGATGGCTGAGATGTGGTGGTACTCCTCAGCCCAGCCATCTGCCAACTAAGGGTCCCTGAAGTGACCTCAGGGAAGGCCACGTCCTATGGCAAGGGAAAGATCCGGAAGTTTGCTGGGTTGAGTTTGCCAGATCACTCATCCCCAGGGTCCTTGGGTTAATGCAATGACCGTGAGCACCACCCTGCCAGGTTTCCAAAGGCTGGATAGTCTCACAAGGACTTTTGGTGCTGGGAAGCACTTCTAAGTGCTACTTGCTCCCCTGGCCACAGATGACACCTTTAGTCTCAGCAACTCCTTGATCAAGATAGAGGCTGCGTAGGGGAGGGTCGATGAGTTAGGGTAAGCTAGTCAGTTTCTGAAACATAACACACGATTAACACGCTCACACATTTCCTCTGTCTTCTCAAGGTAATGGAAGTACACTGAGGTCAGCTGTTCCTCTTTGAAACACACAGTCACTAGGAGTCTGTACAGTGTCTGGAAACAGGAGATGCATAGTGAAGGTTTCTCAGACTCAACAAAGCTAACAGAGTGACGATGCTAACAAAGTACAGCTCATTAAAAGCTGAGTAGGAAGTGTCACGTGGCAGCCTGGGTGGGAGGGGAGTTTCGGAGGAAATGGATACCTGTACAGGTTTGGCTGAATCCTTTCACTATTCACCTGAAACTATTATAACACTGTTAACTGGCTATACCCCAATAAAAAGTAAAAAAAAAAGAAAAAAAAGACTGAGTAGGCAAGTCTGCCTTTCTTATGATTTAATTGAGGGATTTTAAGAAATAGAAAGGAGAAATTCGGATCCTGCAGTCATCAAAAATGTTTCTGTATTCTCGAGCATAATTAAAAATTCTGGGCTCCTTTTCTTTTGTGTGATATGGCTTTGATAGATTTGGTCTTCATTATTTTAAATAAGGATATTATGCACAGAACAATGAGGCTATAATTATTATAGAAATAATATTAAAAATAAATATATGTAAACAAAAATATATGAAAAGGGATCTCACTAAATTCAGAACTGATAATAAGTCAATCAGAGACATTACATAGAAAAACCTTTCTTCATAGGTAATGTAAGAGTATAACCAAATTACAAAGGGAGAATATTTAAAGTAGAACAGATGGGTTTAGGCAGGCCTGTTATTGGCAAAGCTACAAGCTGCTTGCAGACAGATTAAAGCCATCTTAGGGAGGATGAGATTGGAGTTGCTTTTCAACACCTAAGAGTTCTCTGAGTGTGCGTTAAAACCAGAACTCGATATCTCTAAGAAATAGTGATGGTTAGAATTGAGACAAGAATACAGTCAAAATAGTTTGTTAGTAGTTTAAACCTTCATGAATATCTATGTCTATAACCCATTTCAAAGCACAGTTAACTAACCTGCATATTTTATTTTATATAAATGAATAGAGAAAGAATGAATTATTCCACAAAGAATGTTGAAAAAAGGGATTGTCTGGAAAATATATAAAATTAGAGTTTTAACTGTTTCTATATACACTCTAACACAAATTTAAGATGGATTAAAAAGTTAAAAATAACCACTGAGAAAGACTGAAAGAAAATGAATATTTGACTGTTATTAGAATATTTAAATAGCTTGTAAATAAAAAATTGAAAAGATCATCAGTTTAAAAGTATACATTGATAAGACTTTATGGGAAGCAATTTGGGTAATATGTCTCAAGTGTCTGTGAAACATTTATTTATTTATTTTGACCTGTAAACCTACTCCCAGAAACCCATTATCAGGAAATAATCCAAGAAGTAGATAAAGTTTCTATGTAAATATGTTCATGACAGTCTAACTTATAACAGCAAAACAAGAAAACAAAAGTAAAGAGCATTAAATGTCTAGGGATAAGCCCAATGAATCATAGCACATTTATATGATAAAGCACAGTATATAGTCTTTTAAAATGATATCTGAGAAACATTTAATGATTACTGAAAGTTTTCAACATATAATTAATAAAAGATAAAACAGGATGCTGTATAAGCATTATACTCTAACTGAAAGGTAAACTTATTTATAGACATATACACATATATGTCGATTCTAAATAGTTCAGTGGTTCTCAAACTTCCTGCAATTAGAATCACTCAAACAGATTTAATATATCTTCCTGTCTAGATCCCTTCTCAGAGAGTCTCATCAAATTGCTCTGCAGTGTTCCCCAGACATCTCAATTTTTTTAAAGTTCTATAGGAGACTAATGTGCCTCCTCACCCACCTAAGATTTGAGAAACTAAAAAAAAAAAAAATCCTTTTCACTAAGCATACCAGGAGAAAGCACTCCACCTTCCAAAGCAAAAGAAATTCATCAGGTGGCACCTACAAGTTTCATGGTATAGTGCTCGTGGCATAACTCACCTATTCTATATTAAGAAAAATTATCCAAAACTTGGAAATAAGACAAGAAATTGGATACAAGTCTAAGGGACTCACCCAAGGATTACTTACTTCTCTTTGTATGACTTTCTATTAACTTCTGATCAGGCTCCAGACCCTGTGAAGATCAGCTTGGAGATTTTTGTGTGCTAAAGATTTAAGTGATTTGTCTAGCATAAAAGTTACAGTTTTACTGCCCTCTAAAATATAAACTAGTTTGCATCTAATTTAGTAATCTCAATCAGCACCATTATATATGAATTATCTGTGAACAAGCTTTTTCATCTAGTTGCTTCCCTCACTAATGAATTAAATAAATCTGTTTTTTTAAACCTGAAAGCAAATGGATTTTTAGAAAACTGTTTATTAGGCTCTGATATTTATTCATATATTTATGTCCATACCATACCACATGTGGGGTCTCAGTTCCCTGACCAGAAATCAAACCTGCACCTCCTGCATTCGAAGTACAAATCTTAACCACTGGACCTCCAGGAAAGTCCCTAAATAAATATTTGGCATATTTTTACTCTATATTTTCATGAGAGTTATATTTTTAACTTTTTGGAATTTTGCATTGGATTTATCTGTGATCAAACACAGATTCGATGATAGAAGCGAACACTGGAAATAGTTTGGGTGGGGACTTAATCTGGCATGAATATCTTAGCACTTCAGCACAGGAAGCTTCTTTGTCTCTGATGTTCTCAGTATGTGCAAAAAAAAAAAAAACCCTAGGCCCTCTGCCCACAAGATTTAATCGAAAGTGTTTTTTAAAGCCACTCCTTATTAATGTTGTTGTATTGCATTGTTTAGTCACTACGTCCTGTCCGACCCTTTTACAGTCCCATGGACTGTAGTCCGCCAGGCATTCCCAAGCAAGAATACTGGAGTGGGTGGCCATGCCCTCCTCCAGGGCATCTTCCCAACCCAGGGACTGAACCCGCATCTCCTGCATTGCAGGTGGATTCTTTACCACTGAGTCAGCTGGGAAGTCCATATGAATGTTAGGGAATGCCAAATCAAGTCATCAAAGAAACCAGATTTATACTCTGGTGGCTTGTTCTAAGCACCCGGAGATTTGAGTAAATCTCATACTGCAAATCAGTCTTTGATCCCCAAAGACTTAAACAATCACATCAGAGCAACGGTACCCCACTCCAGCACTCTCGCCTGGAAAGTCTCATGGACAGAGGAGCCTTGTGGGCTGCAGTCCATGGGGTTGCTAAGAGTTGGACATGACTGAGTGACTTCACTTTCACTTTTCACTTTCATGCATTGGAGAAGGAAAGGGCAACCCACTCCAGTGTTCTTGCCTGGATAATACCAGGGACCTGGGTTCTAGTGGGCTGCTGTCTATGGGGTCGCACAGAGTTGGACATGACTGAAGCGACTTAGCAGCAGCAGAGACACTTCACTATCTCTTGAGTCCTTCTGCTTTTAGCTGAGATTCCTGATGCTCTAGCCAGACTTTTTTATTTTTTTGTTCACACTCTGTCTGTCAAGTACTTAATGATCTAGAAAATGCTAGACTGTAAGCCAGGAGCTTTGCTATTTAAAGAAACCCTGAAGTGAATTCATTTCTAGAACAAGTAATTTTCCATGAGTTTCTTAGTTTAATTGCCTAGTAGGTTGTTCCATGATGGGTGTGCTTGAGTGGACTTCAGTTTGAAGGCACTGGCTGCTTCAAGGAGAGACAGAGCTCTTATATAAGGCCAACAAAAAAATATATCATCTCTATCAGAGGTGAAAATTATATAGTCCAGGGGCAAAGGCCTGTATTGTTTGATGGGAAATTATCAACAAAATTAAGAAATAACCATTAGGTTGGCATTTTTGGTTCTCTTACCTCCATAAAGTGGACTTCGCTAATGAAACAACTCCTTCCCTGGGAGCTCATCTACTTAGGAAATATTTTCCTGGTTTCTACCCACCTCCTATCCTTTAACACAGAGAAGCAGATGGTGTTACTGATGAGTGACTCCCAGTTGCCATGGCCACAAAGACCCCACTCTTGAGAAGGGCCTGGCCTTGCAGCATCACCATCGTAAATTCACCTTGACTTCCCTTATAGAGCCGAAGAATGCAGGTTTGGAAAGGAATTTTACACATTGCCTAATCCAGTGTCCTGTCTCTTAATTGAATCCATCCACCGTGGCCTACCACCCTTTCCCTGAGTATTTCCAAAAAAGGAATCCAGTCCATCCAAGATGCCAAACTCAGACCGCAAACTCCAGGGTTCTTTACTGAGCCAGACTCTCTCCCTAACTCCCCAGTGCTGGTGGCTTTGTTCCTTGGAACCCACTGCACATTGTCTTCCGACAGTTGTTTTGTAGATAGTCACAGCCTCCAGCTAGAGCTCGTGGGTCTCTTCTGCCACGACTTTGAAACTAGATATTATGTTAGAAAGAAAACAAGATTCAGGATGAAGCGTTCTCTTCATTCAAATATTATCAGAAAAAAGGCACAACCCTCACAACCCCAGAGGGACAACCTGTTCTACCAGTGCAGATCCCAACTTTCTGTTCTCCTGGACACTCCGATAAGTGCTTTGCATGGAAAGCTTCATCCAGGAGATTGCCAAAGCATTCTAGTGGGAGGGCTCACGTGGCCTTGTAATCGGACCGCATCAGTGACTCTCAAAGCGTGTTCCCTGAACCATCAGTAGCAGTATCACCTGGGAGCCTCCTACAAATTAGCAGCTCCTATTCCAGAGTTACTTACCACATCAGCAAGCTGTTTTTGCAGACTCTTCAGGTGAGACTCTGTGGGCAAGGAAATTACCTAACCATAACAGAATCAAGAACCAAATTCCGACCTTAGGCCAATGGCACAGGTCTGGACTGAGTATATGTGTGCAAGTGTGCATGCACATAACGCACACACTATTATGTGGTACATTACTGCCTGTATTTCTAGCCAGATCCCATATCTTGACCACTTTTTTCACCTATGAAAAAGCATCCCTAACATCCATTATGTTAATTAGCAGGGCTCCCAGTAGATCCCAGATGAGGGGTACTGAAGCATTTGGAAGAGCTGTTTCAGGAAGGTGGGCCTCTGGGGGTCACCAAGACCACCATCTCGCTTCTTCCTTGTAACCATCACGTTTTGTTCTGCTTTCTTCTATCCCAGCTAATCACTCTCATGCCTTCCTTCATCCTTAGTACAATATGATTTCAAAGCTCTTGACCCCCTTGTACTCCTCCCAACTTCAAGTTAACCACAAAGTGATGAGTATGAATTTTGATAGATACCATTTGGTTTGGGGGCTCCTTGATTCCAGGGAAAGGAAGCCTGGCAGTGGAGCAACGGCAGGTGAGGTATCCAGGTGTGACCCTGAGCGAACTTTCAGAGTGTCCACTGAGTTCAGGATGTCTCTCGCTTTAGGACACAGAAAAAAGCTGGGCTTCCGTATTCCTGTGCCAGCAGGTTGCCAGCTGTGGGTCTGCCCAGACGGACCTGGGGACTTGCAGGTGATCAAGCAGATCAGGTGAAGCCACATTAGGGTGGCTTTACAAAGAGGGTCACGTGCATGAGTCAGGAGTGAAACAGACAGAAATAGGGGGTGACCCCATGGAAACAATGGAGGGAAGTCACAGGGGAGCAAGCAGAGCCCCAACAGCATCTGCAACTGAAGGCAAGGTGTCAGGAGACAGAACATACCGTGGCTTCCTTCTAACTGCTGATTAGTCATGTGGGCACAAGAATTTGTTCCAGTGAGAATGAGAGTCTTTCTGCCTGGTCCTGGCTTTTGTCTGTTCATGTGCTTCTGAATGAAATCATTTTATTTAGGGCATTTTGTTTTTCATGTGGCCAAGTATTAGTCATACGTGGATATTGTCCTCCCTTGGAAACCAAGCCAGATACCTTGTAATACAAACATTTTAATCAGTTCCTTCTGAAGGCCAGATGGAGGAGAAGGCCTGAAAGCAAAGACTTCCAGCTCAAGCTCCTACAGCCACCCTTTAGAGGAAGTCGTTCCTTTAGAGGAAGTCGTCCCTCTCCAGCTGCAGGCTGGGTGTGGCTGCACTAACCTGTGCACTCGGCAAATACTGGTTAAATGTACAAACCAGTTACTGTGGTTTGCTTTGGCTATGATCAGGGTAAATGAGATGAGATTCAGTTCTGCCTTTCCCTCTCTCCTGGTCAGTGATTCCTCCCAGCATGGCTCCCACGTAAACAGTCAGAAACTGTTGCATAATACAAACCTCATTGCTAAATACCCATCTGACCACATTTGCAAAACAGAGAAAGGAAACATTGGCATTTTGAAAAGGGGAAATTTAGGCATAATCAGTGTTGGTTGTGGCTGGCTGCCTTGTTGCAATTAAGAGATGCCAAAGCTGGGTGCATTGAAATGCCAGGCCACCCCTGACCCAAGTCCCTAAAAACAAAAACCAAGCCAAATCCGCCTGTCAGTCATGATGTCATTAATCCCAGAATAGGCCAGGGAAGGGGCTCATTTGGGAAGTTAGACTTCCCTTATCAAAGGAAACCAGATCAGGACTGTATCCATATAACCAGACGTACAAATATAGAGTCACATTTAGGAACAGTGTGGGATGCAACGGTTTGGAAGATAAATAAACCCAGCTTAAAAGAACTTGGCTCTAATGGTAGTCAGTGCCATCCTTCAGAAACACTAAGGGGGCACAATGACACTTCTGCAAGCTGGCTGAGATATTTGTCACTTGAGATGGTTCTTAAGTCAAATTCTCCTATAAAGAGTGTATTCATGGTATTTAACCCAGCACATACTATGCTATCAATTGAGAACATGGTGGGGAGAAGCGAAGACTGCTGTTTCAGATCAAGATGACCTCCTAAATGCTGGACAGCCATGCACTTATATTTCTAGATGGTTTTATCATAGAACTCTCAGACCATTGAGTACTTGCAGGACCCTTCAGCCTTACATGATACTGCACATGGATCCTCCCATTCTGGACACATAAGAAAGACTTGTGGTTTTGTCAAAAATACAGATTCTGAGACCTGGCAGTCCAGTGGTTAATATTTTGCCTTCCAGTGGGAGTCCAGGTTCAACCCCGGGTCAGGGAGCTAACCCCACATGCCCCAGGGGCAAAATACAAAACATAAAATAGAAGCAGTGTTATAACAAGTGCAATAAAGACTTTTAAAATGGTACACGTTAAAAAATTTTTTTAATGCATATGCCAGCCCCACTTTCATAGATCCTGTTCCATAGCTGGTGTGACTAGAAAGTTGTATTTCAATAAGTAAAATGCTTTAGATGCAAGAAAAACTCAGACCATTCTACAGATAAGTAGACTTATCTGTGAACCACATAATGGACATAAAATGGACATATGATAGTAAATCAGTTCATTCATGAGCCACTTATTCTTTATAATTGAAAGATAATCTTTTCATTCAACTAAGACATTTATTAAAACCAGTAGTGAAAAGAGGTTAAATTTCATGCACAAGAATGTTCAAAACAGAGTAACAGGGAGCCAAATGTAGTCAACACTTTGAAGAACTTGAAGCCATGGACCCAGCAGATTTACCAAATGGCCATTTTTAACAATAGAACTGCAAACAGAATCTTGTTGCCTGTCATCTGCTGAAATTATTCTTTGCTCTGCTCCTGAGTTTAGCATTAAGACATATATTTGCATTATCATCATTTTCTGAAGAAGAAAAGAATTTATCAGGACCATCAGAGTCTACAATATGCAAAATCCCCAACATTTTCTTTTTTTGAGTTCTAATGATCTTAAACAATCAGTCTTAAGCTTTATAGATTCTATTGTTTGGGGAAGATGAAAAGTCTCCAGTGCGCTTTTTCTTGTAAGCATCTTCTCTGTGCGTTCTGAATGATATAATCCTATTGAAAGCAGCCAGTTTGTCCACCTCCAAGGACAGGACTCTGTTGTGAGACATTTAGAACCACGGCCCCATGGAGCTTTAAGCTTTTGGGGAAGCAAATGCTGCTGGAAGTCTGCAGGTTGTGTAGACAGGGTAGAGTGAAGTAATGCATCCAGTCTGAGAGGAGGGACAGGCAGGGTCAGGCTCCAGAGATGGGGCGCTCGGTCTCTTCCACTGCAGCTCTGTGGTCTCGGTTGGTTATCAACTGGCACTTCATTCACGCTTAGTGTGAAGATGATGTTTAGGACAACACGTCTCAAACTTTTTTCTGCTCAGTGATCTTCTATGGCAGATGATCATAGGTCTGGGTGGAGCCTAAGATTCTGCATCTTCAAGCTCCTAGGTGAAGCTGATGCTGCTGGTCTGGGGAGTAGCAAAGGTTTGGGGAACCCTATTATAAACCCCGTATAAAGTTTAAAGTTCCTGGCCTGGTTTCTATCGCTTATTAAATCCTCAACAAATGACTATTATTACGTCTAATATTTTTACAAAAGAGTTATGTGACATAAAATGTTGGATAATTGCAGCTTATTTATTTTAATCAAGAAGGGCTTCTTCAAACCTAGGCTTAATTCAGATAATTCAGAATAAATAATGCTCCCACTGTGCTTGAGGAATCTTAGAGACTTGTCTCAGCAGCAATAACTGTGCTCACCATTCTCTTAGAATGAGCACTTTAGATCGTATAGCTGCATTAACCTCAAGGAGAAATTTCAGCTGGGAAAATAGTAGCACTGGGCCCATCCTTGATCACATTCCTGTATCATCACAATTGGGAAAAGAGACCTGCCTCTGACGACACCAAGTACTGGCCCCTTCTGGAGGGGAGGAGGAAAGCCCAGAGTAACAGAAGGCTGCCCCACTGTTAGCTTCTGAGTCATGAGCCAAGTGAGAGCTCCCACAGCTTGCATGCATGATACTGGCTTGTTGTTGTTGCTGTTGTAGCTCTTCGGGTTTATTTACTGTTTGTTGAAGATGAAATGGATAGGCTAAGATATATATTCCTTCCTTTGAGTTTGACATAATTTGTGCAACATAAATAACATAATGAAATGGGTTACACAGGTACAATACTATGCTTTAACATTGATAAGAGCTGCAATCCACCATGAAAATGTAGCTATTGGGCAGGGTCTATATGTATGATAACACAACTGCAAAACAGAAAAGCAAAAATGGACTGAAATATAAGAAGGAAAGAATAAAGCAATAGCTCCCATGCAGAATGTGAATACACAGGAATCAATAGATCGAGTTGACTAAGGATTTCAGAGAGTTTGAATAACACACCTTCCTTTTCAGTTCCATCTGATGGGGGTAGGAAGCTAGATAGTGTCAAATATGGAATAGACCTTCTTTTCAAACACAAATTAAACATTCTCAGAAGTTGACCATACGTTAGGGTGCAAAGAAAATCTCAGCAAATTTTAAAAAGCAAGAATTGTATGGATTGTCTTCATTGATCATAATGAAAGTAAAATTAGAAATTACCAAAAATATTTAAATTTTAAAAGCAAATTTTCAAATAACTCTTGAGTTATAAAAGAAATTAAAGCTGAAATCTGAAACTATTTAGAAATAAATAACAAAGACCATTCTATATGTCAAAACATGTGGGAATGGGCCACAATAATAATAAAGGGACATTTTATAGCAATAAGCAGTATACTATACCAAAAATAAGACAAATGTAAAAGCAATCTTTTGTCAAGTCAAGAAGATATCAAAGGAACAGTGTGGTAACACATCTTAGGAAGAAAAGAAGTAAAATAAGACTAAAGGTAAGGGAAAAAGAATTGAAGATTAAAAACATAAGTAGAAATGATAAATAATATCAAAAGTTGGAATATATGAGATATACCCGTCACTGAGTGTGAGTGAAAGTTGCTCTGTCGTGTCCAACACTTTACGACCCCCAGTCCATGGAATTCTCCAGGCCAGAATACTGGAGTATTTCCCTTCTCCAGGGGATCTTCCCAACCCAGGGACTGAACCCAAGTCTTCCGCTTGGCAGGCGAATTCTTTACCAGCTGAGCCACAAAGGAAGCCCAGCTTCCTTAAAAATCTAAAACTAGAGCTACCATCAGTTCAGTCCACTTCAGTTCAGTTGCTCAGTTGTGTCTGACTCTCTGTGACCCCATGAATCGCAGCACACCAGGCCTCCCTGTCCATCGCCAACTCCCAGAGTCCACCAAAACTCATGTCCATCGAGTCGGTGATGCCATCCAGCCATCTCATCCTCTGTCGTCCCCTTCTCCTCCTGCCCCCAGTCCCTGCCGGCATCAGGGATTTCCAGTGAGTCAACTCTTCACATGAGGTGGCCAAAGTATTGGAGTTTCAGCTTCAGCATCAGTCCTTCCAATGAATATTCAGGACTGATCTCCTTTAGAATGGACTGGTTGGATCTTCTTGCAGTCCAAGGGACTCTAAAAAATCTTCTCCAACTCCTCATTTCAAAAGCATCAATTCTTCGGCCCTCAGCTTTCTTCACAGTCCAACTCTCACGTCCATACATGACCACTGGAAAAACCATAGCCTTGACTAGACAGATTTTTGTTGGCAAAGTAATGTCTGCTTTTTAATATGCTGTCTAGGTTGGTCATAACTTTCCTCCAAGGAGTAAGCGTCTTTTAATTTCATGATTGCAATCACCATCTGCAGTGATTTTGGAGCCCCCAAAATAAAGTCTGACACTGTTTCCACTGTTATCCCATCTATTTTCCATGAAGTGATGGGACCGGATGCCATGATCTTAGTTTTGTGAATGTTGAGCTTTCAGTTCAGTCACTCAGTCATGTCCGACTCTTTGCAATCCCATGAACTGCAGCACACCAGGCCTACATGTCCATCACCACCTCCGGAGCTCACTCAGACAGACTCACATCTATCGAGTCAGTGATGCCATCCAGCCATCTCATCCTCTGTCGTCCCCTTCTCTTCCTGCCCCCAATCCCTCCCAGCATCAGAGTCTTTTCCAATGAATCAACTCTTCGCATGAGGTGGCCAAAGTACTGGAGTTTCAGCTTTAGCATCAGTCCTTCCAAAGAAATCCCAGGGCTGATCTCCTTCAGAATGGACTGGTTGGATCTCCTTGCAGTCCAAGGGACTCTCAAGAGTCTTCTCCAACACCGCAGTTCAAAAGCATCACTTCTTCGGTGCTCAGCTTTCTTTACAGTTGAACTCTCACATCCATACATGACCACAGGAAGAACCATAGCCTTGACTAGACAGACCTTAGTTGGCAAAGCAATGTCTCTGCTTTTGAATATATCTAGGTTGGTCATAACTTTTCTTCCAAGGAGTAAGCATCTTTTAATTTCATGGCTGCAATCACCACCTGCAGTGATTTTGAAGCCCCCAAAAATAAAGTCTGACACTGTTTCCACTGTTTCCCCATCTATTTTCCATGAAGTGATGGGACCGGATGCCATAATCTTCGTTTTCTGAATGTTGAGCTTTAAGCCAATTTTTTTCAGTCTCCACTTTGACTTTCATCAAGAGGCTTTTAGTTCCTCTTCACTTTCTGCCATAAGGATGGTGTCATCTGCATATCAGAGGTTATTGATATTTCTCCCCACAATCTTGATTCCATCTTGTGCTTCCTCCAGCCCAGCATTTCTCATGATGTACTCTGCATATAAGTTAAATAAGCAAGGTGACAATATATAGCTTTGACATACTCCTTTTCCTATTTGGAACCAGTCCGTTGTTCCATGTCCAGTTCTAACTGTTGCTTCCTGACCTGCATATAGGGTTCTCAAGATGCAGGTCAGGTGGTCTGGTATTCCCATCTCTTTCAGAACTTTCCACAGTTTATTGTGATCCACACAGTCAAAGGCTTTGGCATAGTCAATAGAGCAGAAATAGATATTTTTCTGTAGCTCTCTTGCTTTTTCCATGATCCAGCAGATGTTGGCAATTTGATCTCTGGTTCCACTGCCTTTTCTAAAACCAGCTTGAACATCTGGAAGTTCACAGTTCACATATTGCTGAAGCTTGGCTTGGAGAATTTTGAGCATTACTTTATTAACATATGATCCAGCAATCCCACCACTGGGCATATACCCAGAAAAGAAAAAAAAAATTGTTAATTTGAAAAGTTAACTGCATTCCAGTGTTCATATATGGAATATACTTATATATATGGAATATAACTCAAGCCATAAAAGAGTGAAATAATGTCATTTGCAGCAACACGGATAGACTCAGAGATGATCACATTAAGTGAAGAAAGTCAGACAAAGACAAATATCCTATGATATCACTTATATGTGAAACCAAAAAAAAATTATACAAAGAAACTTATTAAAAAAAAAAAACAGAAACAGACTCACAGACATAGAAAACAAGCTAATAGTTACCAAAGGGGTAAGGGGAGAGGAATAAATTATGAACTGGAGATTAACAGGTATACATTGCTGTATATTAAATAGATAAACAACAAGCATCCTGTGGCTCAGCTGGTAAAGCATCCGCCTGCAATGCAGGAGACCGGGTTTGATCCCTGGGTTGGGAAGATTCCCTGGAGGAGAAAACAGCTGCCCACTCCAGTATTCTGGCCTGGCAGGAGATGCAAGAGGAGAGAGACACATCCTATAGAAGCTTCATTCAAATGATTAGCAGTGTGCGGAGACACAAAGATGTTGGATTCAGCTTTCTGTTATAATTCAACCAATGGATGTTGGTGTATATAGTTTTTTTTTTTTTTAATTAAAGTGTGAAACATGAAGAGAAATAGATGTTAGCTCAAGGTACACTCTCTTACACTTTCTCCATGACATTCCTGCCCTGTGGCACTTGGACTGATAGCTGGTGACCCCAGCGTAATGGCCATCCGTGTCTCTGTCAACCTTGCACATCAAAGCCACACATCTACATATCCATACTCACCCGTGCTTCTTGAGTCCTAACCCCTTATTTGAGTCCAGACCCTCTATTGACAAAGCAATCTTAACCTAACTCATGTAAGTAAGTAAGCCCGTTCATGACAGAGAAAGGGTTTTCTCTAGAGCCCACCTGTCCTGTGTCCAGTGTGGGTCTCACATAGACTTGCATGCAGAAGGAGAATGAGAACTTTTCAAACTACATTTGACGGCAGTGGGTAACTGCAGCCAGTCCACTCTCTACTGATTACCTCAATAGTGGCAAATCCTCAAGACATCTCTGTCTCCAGTGCAAACCAGTGCTGCAGCTGAGGCTAGGAACCTTGGTCTGCAGCTGGTCGTGAAAGCTAGGAGTCTTTATGAGGGCTGTGCGCCCATCCCAGATTAATCACAGATTAATCTGACTTGCAGTCCCAAAACTCTTTCATATTAATATTTTACTCCATGCCTCATTTCTTGTTTTAAAATGTGGTCCAGGAGGCACAAACCCCATCACAGGAAGCTCCAGGCAAAGGGAATTTACAGACAAATACAAACAGGAAAACACACACACCCTGTATCTGTATATGGCAAATATATGGTGCCCATGGACAAGAACTGCTTTAAGGATTTCTGTTTAACTTTATTTAGCCTAGGGATTAGCAACTGTTTTCCGCAGAAGAGCAGAAAGTAAATATTTTCACTTTTGAAAGCCCTGTTGTCTCTGGCAACCACTCAGCGCTGTCAAAATGACCGAAAAGGACCATGAAGGGTGGGGAAACAAATGAGTGTCGAAGTGCTCCAGCAAAGCTTTGTTTATGGACCCTGACACTTGACATATACCAAATATTTTTCTCCTTTAACTCTTTTTAACCATCTTAAAATGTATAAACCATCCTTCAGTCATAGCCAGAATAAAAGCAGGCAGCTCTCTGGATTTGACCATGATTTCAAAGCCCCTGGTTGAGCCCACTGTTTCTCCAGCTCTAAACAACCACAGGGCCTTGCCCACCCCACCTGGGGACACTTATTAACATTCCAGGGAAGTGTTCTGAGAAGCAGAGCTACTCGAAGTGCATTCCGTGGACCCACAACACCAGCGTCTCCAGGATGCTCGTTAGAAATGCAGAATCTGGGACCCTCCCTCTGTCTAACTGACTCAGAATCTCTGAGAGTGAAAACCAGCAATTTGTTTCAACAAGGTTTGTGGTGAGTCTGATGCCCATTGAGGTTTTAGAGGTACCGCTCTGGACCACATCTGGAAAATCGCTATCTTGGAAACATCAAATGCCACCTAGGGGTGTCAGAATGGTCCATTCATTCATGCAACAAGTCATTTAACATAAACTGAACACCTACTAGGGACCAGATCCTTTGATAAACACTAGTGATTTGAGCTAATTAATAGGATACTGTTGGGCCTTTAATGGACTGGGAGAGAGACTTTACATCAGAGCCCAGGGAACAGATTTGAGAGGCCCTGCTTCTAATTTCCTCACGTACTAAACAGGCTTTGCTGGCTGAGGCCACACTAGCAGCTTGGGCAACACCCAAGATGGAGGTTATGTGCTAATCTGAGTGAAGTGTTGTGTGTCACCTGGATAATAAATGCTCCTTCACTATTAACATTCTTTCAGCTACTGAAATTACTGCTAATTGGTATCATTATGCTTCTTCTGATGTTGCCTCTTAGAATCTAATATGCATGGGTTTGGGGGTGTGGGGGCGATTTATCAAATACCAACAATAAACGTCCCAACAGAAGATCTGAAAGTTCATTCTGTGCTTTCGTTCCCCTATTCTTACCAGGAGAGTGCACACTGCTGTCTCAGCTTTGAAATACTATGCATCTGAGATCTGTCAGGTGCCTCACCAATCCCCCAATCACAGACATACCCCTACTCTTTAGAGCAAGGCAAGAGCTGGGAGCACTAGGGAGTGGGGATTGTGAAAGTGATTAGGAAAAATAAACCAAGGCGTCTGTCACAGGGTTCTGCTGCCACTGCGCCAACTGCCCATTCGCCAGGCCCCTATAGGTGGCCTTGACCTTAGTGGCCCCTGAAGCTGTTTTTCAAGTGCTGAGAATAGCAACTTTAAGAGGAGATTCCCTGGGAAACACATGAGACGTGTGTGTGTGTGTGTTTGTGTGTGTGTGATGCTACAGATCTGAGAGCACACAGACCTCTGCCTTCTAAGAAACTGCCCCATTTAAAGGAAAGGTAGCTTTCTTTCTACCTCCACCAAGGCAGCAGAAATACAAAGATGAGAACAGGGGAGAAAGTGCTCTTGTTTGTCTCCACATGGAAATCCTTTGAGAGGTGCTGCTTGGAGACTGCAGACTCAGGCCCTCTGCTGGTTCCCCGGGTTTCAGGCTTCCGTGAGTGCTCAGCACTGCATGCAACATGCCTCCTGCCCAGCCATCAGTAAAGGAAAGCTAATTAAGAAACACTAGACTGCTTCTACTTTTGGCAAAGGCTACAGGTTTTTCCTGAAGGCGCAAGCCTTTCTGGTTACTAAGCTCCCACATCCTTACAAATGAGGTTGATCAGAACTTCCTATAATATATGCCCCTCCCCAGAAGCCAAAGAAACTGGTATTATATGCCCTGTTGAGAATGCTGGGGCTCAGAGACATTGATAAACTTGCCCAGGGTTACCCAGCAGCTGAGTGCCAGAGCCAACAGTCCACCTCGGCCTTTCTGACGTCACAGCTACAGCCTATGATGTCCAGTGTTCCCACATGGTCACCTCCTTATCCTGAGAGCTGATCCCAGCCACAGAGGGTCACGGGAATTTTGTTTCTGCTCATCTCAAGGTTCAGGAGTGGTTTGGTATAAAAATTGCTATCAATTTCTGTTTCCTAGATCCCTGATTTCTAAAATGGAGACTTATGCTAAAATGCAAAGCATTCACAACTCTACATTATATCATAAGAACTTACTCCGGTGACTAACATGGAGGGAGAGGTGGACAGGGGAAGCAAGGGGCCGATTGGCTCTGGAGGGAGCACTCCCGTTACCTGTAATTTGCACCACACAGGATTTCAAGAGCATAACCAGAAAAATGCACAGGTCACGTTTCACCACCAAGGACCCATTCTTCTTTGGAAAAATTCTTATACACCCCCACATAAGCCCTCTCCACAATCTGTGATAATAACTGAAAGAGACTAAATAGTTTATGTCTTTTGCTTCTGAATACAATAGACTATCTCAAATAAAAGTCCATACTGTATCATTCCATTTGTATAAAATTCTAGGAAAGGCGAACTCATTTATAGTGACAGAAGGCAGATAAGCCATTGTCTTAGCACCGGGAGGGAGTTGAGGGGACGCGGGGTACAGTGTGATGGAGTGAGTGGGTGGGTAGGATTACAAAAGGCCTGAGAGGAAACTTCTGGGGGTGATGGATATGTTTATTTTCTCAATTGTGATCATGGTTTCCTTGGAGTATGTATCAAGATGTCTCAAATTGTGCACTTCAAAGATGTGGGATTTTTGTATGTGAATTATGCCTCAATAAAGCTGATAAGAACAACATAAACATAAACAAATGCAAGGTTAAATGAATTCTAACCCGGAGCCACATTCTTCCATTCCAAACGTGGGTGGTGTGTATCTCTAAGGATGCTTCATGGGTAGACGGGTATCTAGCTCCTCTGTAAACCAGGCAGCGAGGCACTCACGTGGCTTTTGGAGAAGCAGCGTAATTCTGTGCCCTCCTGTCTGAGCACCGCTTCCAGCTCAGAAGATTGCTGAGGCATGGAGACAGAGTGTGGGCCATTTAGAGCTTCCCTAGTTGGGCACAATAGCGTGTATACATAGAAACACTCATACGGTCAAACCTACTTCTTTCCAGGTTCCGTGGCCAACCCATCCCTGACGCCCCGACCCAGGCGCGCCGCCAGCCCACACCGCTACCATGGCTGAGGACGCGGACATGCGCAATGAGCTGGAGGAGATGCAGCGGAGAGCTGACCAGCTGGCCGATGAGGTGGGAGAACCCAGCCCCGGGAAGCGAGCAAGAGACGGGCAGCCACGTGGTCTGTTTCAGTCAGGCTGAGGTGGAGAAAGAGCTGCTTCTCGTGTTTCAGAAGCAGCAGCACTGATTTCTTACATACCTAAGGCCTCTGCAGACAGGAATGGGTTGGTTATAAAACTTCCATGCAGATCAGTGACTGAGCCCAAACTCCCAACTTGTAGAAATCTAGAGAAGTCAAGATCCTCTGAGAAAAGCAACGTCTCTGGATGTCTTACAGGCAGCAGTGTGCAGGAAATGGCTCACTTCTGAAAGCTATTTGTTACATTGTCCAGAACTTTGCAAGCTGGTATTAAAATTGAATTATATAAACTGAAATTAAATAGATTCTATTAAAATCAAAGGTAATAAATACTTAAATCTCATCACATCCTAATGATTTTACTACAATCTATGCTTCAAAGTTCTTGGCATGTGCAGTATCTGAGTGTGAGGATACAGTCCCACACTTCCCAAGTGTGACACCATGGTGCACTTAGAAATAAGAGAGCAAAATATTTAGACCATGGAATCTGCAAACACTACAGATTAGGACTTGACCTATTGTTTTGTTTATCCTCTAGACTTAAAAAGTGGAAAAATATTAATAACAGGTTAAATTTTGAAGGATAAACATCCACAGCCATTACACTATAAAACACACAGACACACAAAAAAACAACTGAGCTAATCTTCCAGTATTTGAAAATCATGATTGTCTTCAACAGAGAAGCCACTCGCATCATTGACAAATGAACAGAATTGCAACATACATCTTCCTTCACTTTGCTTTTATTCATTAATGTAAATGAAAATATCAAACAGTGTTCATACCAGAGCTGCACTTGTTGTCTTCATGCTTAGCTGTGGACACAAGAATTCAGCAAAATAAACAAAGGTTTCTGTGAAAATCCATTGGCTATATGGAATTTGCAATAAAGAGTATTATGTATTTTATTAGTGGTAAGTTTTATGCTATTATATAAATGACATCCTTTATATCCATCCTTTATATCATTAAAATAACACACATTTTTTTTTTCTGGTGAGCCTATTGTTAGGCATTTACCAGCACACCACTGCTTACAGCTTTTCTATTTCAAAAAGCAGCCTGCTGACAGTTCTTCCCAGAAAGTGAACATGCTTCATGTTCCTGAAAACTCTTGTCCCAAATAAGTTTGTCACTTAAAAGCACAGCTTTTGAGAAATCACAATCGTTGCTGAATTCTAATAATTTCAAAAGAACTGAGAGGAAAGTGACCACACTATGCCCAAGGGACCAGTGCTGAATTCATTTTTTCTTATCTCAGAACCGAGATAATTATAGCTGTCTCCTGTAGGCTAGTCATTTCAAACATGCTTGATTTTTTTTTCCACCCTAGGGCAACAACTTAATTTGTACTGATAAGAACTTCCAATTGTGTTTGTAGGAGCTTTATAAGAAACTTGATGTTAGATTCATCTCAATTCATGAAAAGCAACGTCTTTAAAATTCAATATTCTTCATCCAGGGGGACAAAATTAGTCCTCTGAGTAGCTGAGATAATTTTTCATGACTCCTCCACATGCAAAATTATCTTTTCCGGATTGCTTTGTCTTTGCTATCAAGATCAGCTTCATATGGTTCTGATTTTATGACAATCAGCTTTAATGTAACTGCTTTAAGGAATCTTATTATGTAGAAAGCCTGATAGGAAAGAGATTGAAATTGTGTAGCTGTTACAGACTTCAAAGAACATGTGATAATGGCCCTACGTGTTTCCCAAGTGAAGAAAGTTTTCTGATCTTCCTCGACCTCTGGATCCTGCACTCATAATATTTATGTTTTTTGTCTTAGTCTCTGGAAAGCACCCGTCGTATGCTCCAGCTGGTTGAAGAGGTAAGGAGTGACCATATTTTAAGCTGAACATTCCCTTGGCTGCCATATTCTTTGCCTAGGCCCTTGTCTTTCCCTTGGCCACCGTCCCTTTGATTTCAGTGTGAACGTAGGTACCAGAAAGCTGCATAAGGAAGGAGATGCTGTATTTAAGCTGCCAAGTAGACATCAAAGTAGTCACTCTCCCTCCAGCCCAAGCTGAGTCTGGAAAGCAGAGGAAAATGGTATTTCCAAGTAAATAAATGCTCCCAAGAAATCTTAAAAACATATCAGAGTGATTTTTTTTTTTAATATACAAAAGAATTGTCCACATAAAAATCCTCATTTGTACTGATTTTGATGCCTCTAAATTGCATCTAATCTTGGCTTTCTGTTCTGACTTTAGCCACATGTATGACTTTTAAAAATATGGCTCCATAGAGGCATCACATTTTCAAAAATTATTAGATTTAGAGTCAGGAACTACAATTCATGAAATAATAGGAAAATTCCTTAATAAAAGAAGCATTAAGTCTAGTCATGTAAATATAGAAGCTCTTTTTCATTCCTGACTCTGGACTGAACATTCATTTGCAAGGCATGGTTAATGAATCCTTGACTATTTTTAAATGAGTAAAATAGGGCAGATAGCAATAATGGAATCAAAATGGCATTTGCAATAAACTCTACTTATTCCAATTTGGGAGAGCAGCAGTCAACCAGGAAGAATAAATAGATTAATTGAACTTGTCCACTGGGAAAGATGAAGTGGAAAAAGAATGGGATGAGCTATATTTATCTGAACTGAATAAAACAAGTTTAATCGTTTTTATTCAGTGAGATGCTGTTTTAGCTATGATTTGAAAATGCTTATCAATGTATGAATTCATGTGTAGTTATCATCTTCAGAGATCTTGGGGGTTTTCTAGCAGAATGATTAAATGAGCCTACTGGCCTCACACTGCTGTTAATTGCTTCTGCAATGACATGAAAGGAGGAAAAGATAAATTTTATAAGGCGAAAGTGAAGGGCAGCCATCTCTCACACTATAGAAGCCATCATTTCCCCTTATTTCTGCAGCTTCAGCTTCTCAGCTAAGAATGAAATAAAGCTAAATGTGACTTGTCACAGGAAAGGAGGAGAAGGTGGCAGCCAAGAACTTGGAGGACCCCCGGGAGGGTGGGGGTGGACCGCTAAACAAAATGATAGTGTGAGCCTGCAGTGTAACAAAATTTGGTCACACAGGAAGGCAGACCAGCCAGGGGCCCTTGGCAGGCACACAAGGAGGCAACCTTCACTCTCTTAATGAAGAGAAATGTTTCCTTTGCTCCATCCTGGGAACACCATTCATGCGGAAATACTTGAGGGCCAAGAAGGAGGCAGATATACTAAATCAAAGAGTTCTGGCAAGGCTTTCCGAATAAACGTGCTGCCCCTCAGCCTGCCATGAGAACAAGTGAAAGGAATAAATCAGAGTAACATTCCCACGTGAGCTATCACGGTGACTGGAAGGAAGGGAGCTTGGATGTCAGCTGATGTCATTATCTTGATCTATAATGACACATCTGTATGACCTTCCACTGGGGCCTCCAAGCTCATATTTAATTTTTATGTATGCATGTGTGAAGCAAATTTCTAATCTCCAGAAACTATCACCAGTTTGCCCTCTTGTGCAATGTTGGAACACTGCCTAGAACATGACGTGATAGAGAAATGTATCCAACACACCTTTCCCCCCCGCCCCTCCCCAACCTGAGTCTTTGGGCTGTGCATACTTCTCTTTTGTGTGTCTTCTTAAATTGCAGGCAGTGTTGGCCAGTCTTGGAAAAGAAACATCTGCTCTAATTCTCTAATTTATTCTGGAGGAAAACATCTCAAAATCTTTATTGATTGAAGTAGGATTCTCAAATCGTACATTTTTGTTTTTCCTAAGTGTTTCTGCCAAGCGTAAAGTTGCATCTTAGATCAGGGGATGAAGCAGATGGATGCTATTTCCTACCTCTAATGAGAGAGAGGAGGTTATTAGACTTTCGATCCTTAGGAAGTTAGGAGCAAAGCATAATGAGACTAGATTGATTGCTCTTATATCCTCCTGGGTTATTTTATATTGATGGTCAGACGCCTCTTATGTCTAGGGCATTGGCTAGTCAGATGATATTCTGCTTTTCAACCAAGAAGGAAATTCTCTTTAAAGAGAATCAGCATTAAATATTCATCAAGGACAGAAATCATTAGGAAAATTCGAGCATTGAAGTACCAGGATCTTGCCCATGATCCCAAAGTACATCAGTGCCATATAATTTGAATTGAGCTGAATGCTTATTGAAATTCAATCTTAAAAACAGGAAAGGTTACTCAGCTTGTGAAGTCTCCCTAAGGTAAACAGTCCTACTTTCAGTGGAATATAGGACTTTGTGCCATCCTTCGTGGACTTCAGGTTATAACAGAGTGGAAGCATTGAGGCTTACTTTTCAATAGAAGCTACCATGAGCCTATCAAGGACAATGTCAAGTCACACGGAGGTCAGTAGAGAAAGTTCAGAAAAGCTGAGTGCCATATACACATAAAAAGATTGGAAATCACATAGCACTTGGTTCTTAGGCTAGAGTTGGGGAACTGGCTGTTTTGATGGATGCATTTCAGCAAGTGTTTACGGAATGCCTGACTCTGGGGGTGGAAGATAAAAATGGATAACATGCAGGAAAACTTATGAAAATGGTTCTCCAAAGTCAAGACTCCACCTGCCTTAGGAGCACAAAGGAGGGGACAGTGAATTCTAGAGGGAGAGTCATAATACTAACTGCAGGAAATGGTGTCTACACGTTAATGCCTTGGGCCATGAAACTAAATCAGGAAAAGCTAAGCTGCTATAGGGCAGGCTGATCCTAAAGCCCCACACAGGGCTTCATGGCGTGGAGGTTACTGAGGGCTCCCCACCATTGATGGGTGTTTTAGCATCTTTTCATTCCAACTTATCTTTTGAAACACTTTGGCCACAAGAAGAAAGTAAGTATTCAAAAGCTATGTCTTTATTATGCCATACTTTCTACCAAAGGGGAAGATCAGGCTGCACAATTATTTTCAGATAGACAGATGGGAGGGTGTTTTGGAACTCTAGCAATTGAAAGAGTACTAGGACTGGCCTAGTTTTAGCTCAGGTGTATTGGACTTTGGAGAAAGCATTTCAGGATGACAAAAGAAAGACTTTAAAATGTTCTGTAAACATTGTCTTAGTTCATCAGCAAGGGAAAAATAAGACAGAGAAATAAAAGGTAAATAAAAAGAAATGAAAAAAAAAAGTCCCTGACATCTCCAACTACCCCTGTTATTAGGTAGACAGGTTTCCCAGGAATCTCAAACAGGAACCAAGAATTGAACTAAGACAAATATAGAACCACCTCCTCTCCCTCCTTGCTATTAAAACATAATACTCGTCTTCTCAGGCATGTATTTGTCTGGCCCTTACCTTAGTTCCAGGGGCAGAGTAGAAGCCTAATAACCATTTAGAATGAACAAATGAGGGATTATCCAGGCAAGAACACTGGAGTGGGTGGCCATTTCCTTCTCCAATGTGCGAAAGTGAAAAGTGAAAGTGAAGTCACTCAGTCGTGTCCAACTCTTAGCGACCCCACAGACTGTAGCCTACCAGGCTCCCCTGTCCATGGGATTTTCCAGGCAAGAGTACTGGAGTGGCTTGCCGTTGACTAGACCAGTGCAAGTTCATTGCATGAAGCAGGGCACTCAAAGCCCGTGCTCTGGGACAATGCGGAGGGATGGGATGGGGAGGGAGGTGAGAGGGGGCTTCAGGATGCGAGACACGTGTGCACCCGTGGCTGACTCATGTCGATGCATGGCAAAAACCACCACAGTATTGTAAAGTAATTACCCTCCAATTAAAATAATTAATTTTTTAAAGAAAACATGGGGAAGCATCTAGAAAGGTCAGGTGACTGTTCCCCAATCTCAGTTGCTGGCTAAGCTAACATGATCCAGTATCCCTGACTTTCAGATCTGTGCTCACTGCTTCTGTTCTCCCCAAATTGGGGCATATCTGGATTGTTCAGTGAATCATTCCAACAATGAAATATTGAGCACCAAATTGAACAAAGAGGAAATTATACTTGCAGGTCTTCATATAAAATAAATGAGTAGAGCCAGAAGGGTCAACAGCTGAGAGTTGGGTTGACTAAACTGAAATCATTCATCTGTTGCCCACCCTCTGTCCCAATAGAATGGAACAGAGATCTCATACATGACCTTGAGTTGAGTCCTTACGAAAGAAGACGCTCCCTAAGATGACCCTGTCCTCACCAGAACTTGCATTATCACATCTGTATGTCTGAATGAGCCATCTGCTTCTTAAAATTTCTTCTCATATGCAATGGCTAAAATATTCAGAAAAGGGGCACAGAAATTAAAGTAGTCCGCCAGGCTGCTCTGTCCATGGGGTTCTCCAGGCAAGAGTACTGGAGTGGGTTGCCATTTCCTTCTCCAAGGTAATTGAACCCAGGTCTCCTGCACTGCAGGCAGATTCTTTACCATCTGAGTTACAAGGAAAACTCCTGTTAAAGTTCAGGCTAGTGTAGATGAATTTCCATTTATAGTACATTGAAGAACAAGGTTTTGAAATGTCTTCTGGGGTCTAGAATCTTGCTGCTAGTGTATGTCCTTGCATCAGCCAGCATTGATGATCTTGCTCAAAATGCAAAATCTTTGGCTCTATCCCAGTCCTACTGAATCAGGATCCATATTTTAATAAGATGTTTCCTATGCAGGGGATTCACATGCACATCAAAGTTTGAGAAACAGTGATCTAGAAGCTTCTTACAGTAGTTGGTAATGATGATGTTTTAGTTTGCCCAGATATCCTGCTATCAATGCAGTTTGTGAAGGTGTTTATGTTAGTAACCTGATTGTAATGCTAACTATTGGCCAGGCACTGTTCTAGCACATGCTGACTATTAATTCATTGAATTCAAGTAACAACTCAGTAAGATACGAACTATTATGATCACTATATTACAAATGAGAGAACTGAAGCCCAGAACAATTAAGACCCTTGCCCAAGGACCCGTAGCCAGGACAGAAAATAACCAGGATTCCAGGGCAGAGTCTAGCTTCAGAATCTGTGCTATCAATGACTCTTGAAGTCACACTGAGCCATCACTCTCAAAACTATATCCTGAATTGGCAGCTAAAGTTTATCAAAATATGTTCAAACACTAGTTCAGAAAGATATATGCACCCCAGTATTCATAGCAGCATTATTTACAGTTGCCAAGGTATGGAAATGACCTATCCATCCATCAACGGATAAATGGATAAAGAAGCTATGGTATATATTACATAATGGAATACTATTCATCATAAAAAAGAATGACATTTTGCCATTTGCAGCAACATGGATGGACTTGGAGGGTATTATGCTAAGTGAAATAAGACAGAGAAAGACATACTGTATGATATCACATTTTTGTGGAATCTAAATACACAACAAACTAGTGACTAGAACAAAAAGAAGCAGACTCACAGATACAGAGAACAAACTAGTGGTTGCCAGTGAGAAAAAGGAAGGGGTTGTATAGGGATAGGGGGAAAGGGGGCTGTTATGAGGTATATGAAATCAGATGTGTGAACCTTGTGAAAATTATACAGCACTTTAAGAATCTTTCATTCATTTTTTTTTTTAAAGCAAAATAGTCTTTCTGTATGGGAAAGTTAACTGCACACATTTTCTGAAATGATGAGTTTATAAAAGCTCACAGAAATAATTTTCACTGTTTTAATTCTATTGGAATTGAATCACTGAAGAACTATTCAAACAACAACAATCCAAACCTTCTGTTGACCTCCAGTAACATCTCTCTCTCTCTCCTAGTTTACTGTAAACCAGTAGAAAATAAAAGGAGCCCTGAGAGATGTGTTATTTTAGAATTTATTCTCAGGGCTGCCATGAGTGTTCCTTGGAAAACCAATTAATCCAAACTGTAAGCAGTACCATTTAATACCTATCAACAGTCACCCTGTGAAATGGAAGGTCTTTACTTAACTAGTTAGAATTCCTGGAAATGATGATTCCTAAGTATGAGCGATACAAATATCTCTCCTCCTTTTCCCACCTACCACCAAACTCCCACTTCCCTCCACCAAATAGTTCAGGGCTGTTGGACATATTGAGATCATAAGGAGTGAGGTGTGGGTGCCTTTATAGACTTCTCCTGACCCGAAAAACTGCAGTAAAACTTGTGGATGAATTATTTTCTCACACTATACTGTTGTGCAGAATTTTAGATTTCATTAGAAAAAGCCCTTATCTCTCATCTTTCAATCCCTTTTCTAAATCTTGTAGAAAACCTCTCCATAGAGAAAAATAAATGGAAGATTGAATTTCCTTTGAGCTGTATTTCTCAACCTTTGTGATGCAGTCATCTCTTTGGATAACCCTAAAAATCTCACCCCACTTCCCACACAAGATTCCACACACATCTCCCCCAGTGGACCACCCTTCACCAATTCACTGATGGAAACTTTCGGATATATCAAGCCAGAGAAGTTTTAGTCTCAAAGATTTTGAAAGACTTTTCTTTTTGTGGTTGGTGTTACCAAAACGATAGGCATTTTTATTTTCCAGATATAGAATCACTTTGTGATATTATATGTGTGTATTCCAAGTCCATGTCAAACCTCAACCCCAGTCCTACCCTTTAGAGACTGAGCTGTATCCCCTCTTCTATCTGAGAATCACTGAATGATCAGGTCCATAAGTGACCACTCCTCTGAATCCCTCCCCAGCCCCTAATATTCTTCGTCATGTTTCCTTCCTCTTTTTCCTTTGATCCTTCTTCATTTTCCATTTCTAGGGCTAATTGTCCCCTTACTGATTTCTCTTTCTCTCTTTTCTCTCTCTCTAACTCTTTTTCCACTTTGCTACCATTATTGGAATGTAGAGTAAAGATGCTGGTATCAGGACTTTGGTTATGTTGGATGAACAAGGAGGTAAGTTCAGATTTCTTCAGTAAGAACAATTCCTCCTCTGAATAAAATGCATTTAAAAATGATTTGTGCATCCACAGGTGGTCATTGCATGTGTTATGCACATATATAAGTGTAAGAGTTCTAGTTTTCATCTTATTTTTTGTTCCTTTCTCTCTTAAAGAAATTGGTATATGTATAGAAATGTCTTCATGGTTGAGTAAATGGTACTACACTCCCTGTTATATGTGTTGGGGTAAAAGAATTTTGAAGGCAAAAGTCATTTGTTTGGATTTTTAAAATGGTAACATTTTGGGCAGTTTGGGGATTCTCCCCCTTAGCCCAAATCTTTCCTATAAATTTGGTGTTCTTCTAATAATTCCTACATAGAATGAGAGAATCATGTACCAGGTTGTCCATTTATTTTGACCATCCTAATTCAGCATCTGGCCATTTTGATTTATAAGTCATTATGAGAGTTCCTTAAATAACTAGAAGCTTTTTAACAGATCATAAACTGAGGGAAATCATTGGAAAATGGAAAATTGAACCACTTAAAATATTTGAACTTTTTCATTTAATTATAAAAATAGAGGCAGTGAAAATCAGAGTACCAGCATTTTAGTATAGCATCTTTATAGTCTACAGTGAATCTAGAAGAGAGTGCTAACATTTTTCCCTTTGACTTATTTGTCTAGTCATTCAGCGATGCTTTAATTCTAGCTAGAAGTTAGTTGCCTGATTCCATTCTAAATTCTTATCATAACAGATTTGGCAGAAATATTTTCTCTTTATTTGTATTTAATGTCAGCATTAGAAAATTCTCAGCAATCATGAGAAATTTTTAAATGTCAAAGATAAAAGGTAACATTTATTTAAAATATGGAACATCATAAACAAACTCTAGGAATAAATCTCAGATTGAGAGGAAAATTGCCTTAATATGTAAATCATCAGCTTACATGTATATGTATGAAACCATGCTTTACCCAACAACAGTAATAAGACGCCACTCTTTAGTCGACTGGCACAACTTTTTTACCTGATAATAATCAATACTATGAATATGTCAGGAAGACAGAAATCCTCAGTCTACATGTGGGCATTGTTGATTGATCAAACGTTTGAGACTAATTTGATAATATACACACATTTTGATGGGCACCCATCTTTCAACCAAGATATTCCACTCCTAGAATTAGATGCTGCAGATATTCATTGACCAATCTGTGAAGAAAAATAAACATGCCTTACCTATAATCCTGTAAAACTGGAAACAGCCAAAGTGTCCGGCAGTGAGGAGGCCAACCACATCAGTTATGGTATGGCCATGAAAGTGTTTGCAGCCATTGCAATATATAATATAAATCTTTATCTACTGACCTCTGAGCAGCTGGGGCAGGGACTGGGAGGGACTGAACTGCTCTTAGGGGTCCTCTGAGAAACAACTGCTAGGAATCAATTAGAAGTACATTGGTGAAGAGAAGACGAGAAGAAGTAGGCAGGGAGAGTCTTCCGTGATGTGGGCCTGACACTTTTGAGAGGGGAGTGTGGACGGAGGCTTGGGTAGGAATCTCATACTGCAATGCTGCTCTGAGAAAGTCTCAGCCAGACTGATGTGCAGCCCAGGAGAAAAGGCAACCCAACGAAGCAACCCCATGCTGGGCAGGATTGCCCCCAGGCCAGTAAATCATGCTCAGTCATTGGCTGGGAGCATCCCAGAGAGGGCATGGCCTCCATGTAAATATGGGAGATCTTAGAGATGCCACAGCTGGAGGTGTCTGCTAACTGAAGGGTCCCTCTTGGAAGGAGATCTGAGTATACCCTCATGGCTGTCAGTAAAGACATTTGTTTGAGTGTAGTCACTCAGTCGTGTCCAACTCTTTGCGACCCCATGGACTGTAGGAGCCTACCATGCTCCTCTGTCCATGGGATTTTCCAGGCAAGAATACTGGAGTGGGTTGCCATTTCCTTCTCCAGGGGATCTTTCTGACCCAGGGATTGAACCCAGATCTTCCGCATTGTAGGTAGACGCTTTACCGTCTGAGCCACCAGGGAAGTCTTAAAATTTTCCAATAAACATACACTAACCAGTTTTTTTAAAATCAAGAGAAAAGTTCTTTTTAAAAAACGATGAACATCAATCCCAACACTTGCCCTCTCATTTTAAAAAAATGTAAATTGCAAAATTAATACAAAAATAATGAAGTGTAGTAGAGTTGTATTTTGAAGGGATTAAAATAGCTAGAACAGTCTTCAGAACTCCTCAAATGAATTTGCTATAAATTTTAAGACTTGCTGACTTGATCTGTATAGCAACGTCCCAGACTTTGAAACTCAGGATGCACTGTCACTGCGTTTTTTTAAGAATTGTATTTAATTAGGCAACATGTGCCCATATAGAAGAGTAGTACTTCATTTCCAGTGCTAAACTGATACATATACACTCAAGAAATATAGAGTTCTACCTTATTAACTCTCTTTAGTTAATGATTTGCATATGAAAGGGGTAGAAAAGAAGCATTGCAATAGAAAGAAAGATTTGAAAAAGGTTCAGGATAATACCATTTTACCTCTAACTATAAAGCTTTGACATAAAGACATGAAAAATAAGACATAAAATCTGAAGTAAAAAATAACAGTAAGATATTGAGTTGCAAATTACATTGTACTTTGATGAAGAAAATCTAGAGACAAAATTTGCCAAAATCTCCAAACGCAAAAATAAATTATTCTTAAACATAAATGATTCCCAAGAATATCTTTATATTATTCTCAGAGAAACAAAGAAAAAGTGCAGATATTCCCTGCAAGACAATTAATGTTCTCAGCTAAGACATTTCAGTTATGGCCACACAGCTAAATTCTCTGTTGAACATATTTCCTAGGATAACCTGGGTTTTACCAGATGTATGATGGATAATTGATACAGATGAGAAACACACAACTGTAAACATTCAAAAGTCGGTGGCTTCTGCCTGGTCTTAAGTGGTATATGTCCCATTTATATTGTAAGAAGAGATTAGGATCTTTTTAAATGAGTCAACAATTATCTTCTCTGCCATTGTAAATGCATCTGAATGCTGTATATGCTGTGTTTAGTTGTTTAGATCAGTAACTGCTTTAAAATTTCTCTCCAATTTATGCTCTACTAATTTTATCTTTGCCTGAACACCTAAAGTGTTGACTGCTTCTACCCTTCAGCTGCACAGAAGTCTCAAGAAACAGTCATCCTCCTAAAGAACCATTCCAGGTTGCCCTGCTAAATGCTTGAACTCAGAAATTCCTTATGGGATTCTTGTTTTATACTCAGGTATCAGGAGGCCATGGAACACTGAGCATGACAGCTGGCCTTGGAAATGTACTATGTCCTGGGATTTTTCTGTTCTATGAAAGAAATCCCCCGATATACCTTTACCTCTAATGTGGGATGATTCAAACTTTCACTTCCATATCTCTTGTTCCCTTTGTTGGTTTTTGCTGGGTTATATGTTTGTTTAGATGCTGAAAATGTGGCTCTTGGGAAAATCCAATGGGGAAAACTCCAAACTAGACAGGGAAATCTTTGGCCACTGCCTGGCAGAGTAAAGGCAAAGTAAACTGTCATCCAGAGAGTCTGCCAACATTTCTAAATGGCTCATGGCTCTACAAGAGAGCATTTGTGAAAATATCCCTCTTGCTAAAGTCCCCCACCAATCTCTCTTATGAATGACTAAAGCTGCTATTGTCCAATATGGTAGCCACTAGTCAAGTGACTATTTAAATTTATTTAAATTAATTACCATATGTTCATCAGTGCTCAGGAACATTAAAATCATACACTCGGCATCTGTAACTGGAAACACTCATGAAGGCTTATACATTGGGTCTTGCTGTTCTTCTATTTTTTCTTTAAGGATTCTAATGGCCCCATGCTGCTTTACTTGAGTAATATTAGTAGAAAGTGAAAGTTGCTCAGTCATGTCTTATTCTTTGCGACCCCATGGACTATACAGTCCATGGAGTTCTCCAGGCCAGAATACTGGAGTGGGTAGCCTTTCCTTCTCCAGGGGATCTTCCCAACCCAGGGATCGAACCTAGGTCTCCTTCATTGCAGGCAGATCCTACACCAGGTGAGCCATGAGGGAAGCCCAAGAATACTGCAGTGGGTAGCCTGTCCCTTCTTCAGCAGTTCTTCTCGACCCATGACTCAAACCAGGGCCTCCTGCATTGCAGGTGGATTCATTACCAACTGAGCTATTAGTAGAAACGATATCTAAACTTAGATCCCTAAGCATCCGCCATTTGGTGGATCCATCACAAATAACCAGTCATCCAAATATCATGGAGAAATAAGAAAGAACAATTTCTTGTCCCAACATATAGTGTGATGTACTGGTACACCTCCCCAGTCCAAAACATTATCCGCACCACCACCACCCCCCCAGTCTCCAAGAGTAAACAGAGAACAGTCAGAAAGTAAGTTTAGGGAAATAAGGAGCAGTCACACCTGAATACTGCATTGCACCAGTCTCTCAGATGTTGTTGTCCATGTCAGGACAGAATGAAGATACTGATTGCTTTCAAGCATTTCCTGAGAAATATCTTCATAGAAATCACTGAAGTGCTGTGAAGTCCCTATACTCCAAACATATTCACAAACATAATTCAATTACACTTTAAAGATTGATATTATTTGGGGTACCTACTATGTGCCATGGCACTGAAGAAAACAGACAAAAGTCCCTGACTTCATAGCATTCACATTCTAAGAGGGGACAAGAAAAAGGAAAGAATGTTATCGTTAGAATATCTGTGACAAAATTGTTCCATGATGTTTTTTTCAGGATTTGACTTCAGTTCAGTCGCTCAGTCATGTCCAGCTCTTTGTGACCACATGAATTGCAGCACGCCAGGCCTCCCTGTCCATCACCAACTCCCAGAATTCACTCAAACTCACGTCCATCGAGTCGGTGATGCCATCCAGCCATCTCATCCTCGGTCGTCCCCTTCTCCTCCTGCCCCCAATCCCTCCCAGCATCAGAGTCTTTTCCAATGAGTCAACTCTTCGCATGAAGTGGCCAAAGTACTGGAGTTTCAGCTTCAGCATCAGTCCTTCCAATGAACACCCAGGACTGATCTCCTTTAGGATGGACTGGATGGATCTCCTTGCAATCCAAGGGACTTTCAGAGTCTTCTCCAGCACCACAGTTCAAAAGCATCAATTCTTCGGTGCTCAGCTTTCTTCACAGTCCAACTCTCTCATCCATACATGACTACAGGAAAAACCATAGCCTTGACTAGATGGACCTTTGTTGGCAAAGTAATGTCTCTGCTTTTGAATATGCTATCTAGGTTGGTCATAACTTTTCTTCCAAGGAGTAAGCATCTTCTAATTTCATGGCTGCAGTCACCATCTGCAGTGATTTTGGAGCCCCAAGAAATAAAGTCTGACACTGTTTCCACTGTTTCCCCATCTATTTCCCATAAAGTGATGGGACCGGATGCCATGATCTTCGTTTTCTGAATGTTGAGCTTTAAGCCAACTCTTTCACTTTCATCGAGAGGCTTTTGAGTTCCTGTTCACTTACATTGTGTATAATGATACATTCAGCCAATACTGGTAGATATAGGATAGTTTTCAGAATCTACTCTTCTGAAAGAGCTCCAGAATTCCACTTTGCTATGTTCCTTGCTGTACGAGCTGCAACCCATGGCAGAAGCCCTCTCAGAAATAGGGATCTGACCCTGCCTGTTTGTATGTTTTCATTGGGATTCTCTGGTTCAGAAATCTAACACTTGTGCACCAATTTAATTTTATTCATGTTATTTTCTAATCCCTGGAGACACAGTGAGTGGGGCTCCTATATTTTGCTGAAAATGCCAACTTGAGGAATTCTTTGGGAAGGGCAAACACCTGAATGTGTGTCCACATGCTGACACCTGTGTAGGTGGCAGCTTATTGGTCGAGCCCATATTTGCCCTCTCTATCCAGATACGGGAATGTGGGCCTACCTGCCCACAGTCCTCTTGGTTTCAAGCACTCTTCTGGGCCACTTCAGCTCCTCTCTGATGAGGGTAGACTTTCAGGAACCTTGTCCTGACCAGTGGAGAATGTGGAGCTTCAGAGCAAGCCAGAAGGCTGGTGGAGGTGGAGCTCCTCCAAAGGAGGGATGCTCTGCTAGTCTCTCACAAGCTCAATGAGAGCAACTAAGATTCAGGCAAGATCACTCAAATGAACTTGAGAGACTTCAGATTTTGAAACAATGTAGAAACCAGTATTTCAAATTGTTCTTTACAATTAATGCCACTCACAGTGAACACATTAAGAGAAACTTTTATTTTGATAATTCTGGGAGGCGAAATCTTGCCACACGAACCACTTTCATCTCCCACCAGACACCTGCATGTCGTAATGAGCCATGCCGAGTGGGGCCACCCAAGACAGACGGAGCATGGTGGAGAGGTCTGACAACACTTGGTCCACTGGAGGAGGGAGTGGGAAACCACCCCAGTAGTCCTACCTTGAGAACCCCATGAACAGTATGAAAAGGCAGAAAGATAGGAAACTGAAAGATGAACTCCCCAGGTCGGTAGGTGCCCAATACGCTACAGTGGGGAAATAACTCCAGAAAGAATGAAGAGATGGAGTCAAAGCAAAAGATACCAATTGTGGATGGGACTGGTGATGGAAGTAAGTTCCAATGCTGTAAAGAGCAATACTGCATAGGAACCTGGAATGTTAGGTCCATGAATCAAGGAAATTAGAAGCGGTCAAACAGAAGATGGCAAGAATGAACGTCAACATTCTAGGAATCAGCCATCTAAAATGGACTGGAATGGGTGAATTTAACTCCAGTGACCATTATTCTACTACTGTGGGCAAGAATCCCTTAGAAGAAATGGAGTAGCCCTCATAGTCAACAAAGAGTCCAAAATACTGTACTTGGATGCAGTCTCAAAAATGACAGAATGACCTCTGTTCATTTCTAAGGCAAACCATTCAATATCACAATAATCCAAGTCTATGCCTCTAACAGTAATGCTGAAGAAGCTGAAGTTGAATGGTTCTATGAAGACCTACACCCCCAAAGCTGTCCTTTTCATTATATAGGCCTAGAGTGCAAAAGTAGGAAGTCAAGAGATGATGGAGTAACAGGCAAATTTGACCTTGGAGTACAAAACAAAGCAGGGCAAAAGCTAACAGAGTTTCCCCAAGAGAACGCACTGGTCATAGTGAACACCCTCTTACAACAACACAAGAGAAGACCCTACACATGGACATCAACAGATGGTCAATACTGAAATCAGATTGATTATATTCTTTGCAGACAAAGATAGAGAAGCTCTATACAGTCAGCAAAAACAAGTCTAGGAGCTGACAGTGGCTCAGATCATAAACTCCTTATTGCTAAATTCAGACTTAAACTGAAGAAAGTAGGGAAAACCACTAGACCATTCAGGTATGACCTAAATCAAATCATCTACAATTATACAGTGGAAGCGACAAATAGATTCAAGGGATTAGATCTGATAGAGTGCCTGAAGAACATGGACAGAGGTTCATGATATTGTATAGGAGGCAGTGATCAAGACCATCCCCAAGAAAAAGTTCAAAAAGGTAAAATGGCTGTGAGGAGACCTTACAAATAGCTGAGAAAAGGAGAGAAGCAAAAGGTAAAGGGAAATGGAAAGATATACCCATCTGAATGCAGAGTTCCAAAGAATAGCAAGGAGAGATAAGAAGGCCTTCCTCAGTGATCAGTGCAAATAAATAGAGGAAAACAATAGAATGGGAAAGACTAGAGCTCTTGTCAAGAAAATTAGAGATACCAAGGGAACATTTCATGCAAAGATGGGCTCAATAAAGGACAGAAATGGAAGGGACCTAACAGAAGCAGAAGATATTAAGAAGAGGTGGCAAGAATACATACAAGAACTGTACAAAAAGATCTTCATGACCCAGATGACCACAAAGGTGTGATCACTCACCTTGAGCCAGATATCCTGGAATGTGAAGTCAAGTGGGCCTTAGAAAGCATCACTAAGAACAAAGCTAGTGGAGGTGATGGAATTCTAGTTGAACTATTTCAAATCCTAAAGATGATGTTGTGAAAGTACTGTACTCAATATGCCAGCAAAACTAGAAAACAGCAGTGGCCACAGGACTGGAAAAGGTCAGCTTTCATTCTAATCCCAAAGAAAGGCACTGCCAAAGAATGCTCAAACTACTGCACAATTGCACTCATTTCACACGCTAGCAAAGTAATGCTCAAAATTCTCCAAGCCAGTCTTCAACAGTACACGAACCATGAACTTCCAGATGTACAAGCTGGATTTAGAAAAGGCAGAGAAACCAGAGAGCAGATGGCCAACATCTGCTGAACCATCGAAAAAGCAAGAGTCTTCCAGGAAAACATCTACTTCTGCTTTATTAACTACACCAAAGCTTTTGTCTGTGCAGATCACAACAAACTGTGGAAAATTCTGAAAGAGACGGGAGTACCGAACCACCTAACCTGTCCTCTGAGAAATCTGTATACAGGTCAAGAAACAACAGTTAAACTGGACAGGAACAACAGACTGGTTCCAAATGAGGAAAGGAGTACGTAAAGGCTGTATATTATCACCCTGCTTATTCAACTTATATGCAGAGTACATCATGCAAAATGCTGGGCTGGGTCAAGCACAAGCTGGAATCAAGATTGCCTGGAGAAATATCAATAACCTCTGATACGTAGATGACACCACCCTTATGGCAGAAAGCGAAGAAGAGCTAAAGAGCCTCTTGATGAAAGTGAAAGAGGAGACTGCAAAAGTTGGCTTACAAGTCAACATTCAGAAACTGAAGATCATGGCATCCAACCCCATCACTTCATGGCAAATAGATGGAGAAAGAATGGAAACAGTGACAGACTTTATTTTGGGAGGCTGCAAAATCACCTCAGATGGTGACTGCAGCCATGAAATAAAAGATGCTTTCTCCTTGGAAGAAAAGCTATGACCAACCTACACAGCATATTAAAAAGCAGAGACATTACTTTGCTGACAAATTTCCATCTAGTCATAGCTATGGTTTTTCCAGTAGTCATGTGAAAGTTGGACTATAATGAAAGTTGAGCGCCAAAGAATTGATGCTTTTGCACTGTGGTGTTGGAGAAGACTCTTAAGGGTCCCTTGGACTGCAAGGAGATCCAACCAGTCCTTCCTAAAGGAAATCAGTCCTGAATATTCATTGGAAGGACTGATGCTGAAGCTGAAACTCCAGTATTTTGGCCACCTGATGCAAAGACTGACTCACTGGAAAAGACCCTGATGCTGGGAAAGATTGAAGGCAGGAAGGAAAGGGGCAACAGAGCATGAGATGGTTGAATGGCATCACCGAATCTATGGACATGAGTCTGAGTAAGCTCCGGAAGCTGGTGATGGACAGGGAAGCCTGGCGTACTGCAGTCCATGGGGTCCCAAAGAGTCGGACATGACTAAGTGGCTGAATTGAACTGAACCCAGAGATGTGCTTCAATCCCACCTCAGACCAGCTCTCCAGGAAGCCCTTAGCAATTCCTCAAATGGGGATTGTCATCCCTATTCTGTCTGTTCTTAACGTGCTTCTTGTTTTGAAGATACTGGGCTCCACTTCCCCAAACCAATCTCTCATTTGATAGTTATTTTGATCTACAGACTAATTTATTGCATTCCTTAAGGAAACTGGAATGAAGTGTTTGGAAAAGTACAGAATTCTCTGGAATGTAAAGAGTTGGCATCCATTTTTAGCCCCTTCAAGAATTTTCTTACAGATATGACTATACCTATATTTAGTCAACAAGGTTTTGCTAGCACTACACTGTTATTTCCTGTGACTACCACATACTGGATAAACATTCTGTTTTCCCCTGTGTCTTGAAAAGCAGAGCAGAGACAGCAAATTCCTAATAAGCTGAATTCTGTTCCTCAGCCCCACAAAAGACAACACAATAGCTTCTTATTTTCCAAATGTCTCCAGTTTGGAATGACAATTCAATGTGAAATTGTTTTTAAGTAATTATGTATGCCGTTTTATACAGGAAAGTATTTACCAGTTTTATTCTAATCATATCTTTCTTCCCAGAGGCATAGGCATGCATGCATGCAAATATAGTTGAAAAGAGGAATAGAAATGTAATTGGGTTTTGTAAATAGCCAGCCAGGACAGTTCACTGCTGCCTTAATGATCTTATGTGCCCAGTCACTATGCCGTGTCTGACTCTTTGTGACCCCATGGACTGTAATCCACCAGGCTTCTGTGTCCACAGTATTTTTCAGGCAAGAATACTGGAGTGGGTTGCCATTTCCTCCTCCAAGGATCTTCCCCAACGAGAGATGGAACCCTCATCTCCTGCAATGGCAGTCAGATTCTTTGCCACTGAGCTACCTGAAAAGCTGAAAAGTCATAAAAGCTGTTTTAAAAATCACTTCATGGAACTTACAGTTTACTCAGTTTAATGACACCACTTTTGAAAAATTAACCAAGTTGATGAATGTAACCCTGGCAACCTAGAAGTATGATTCGTTTTTATGGCCATCAGTCTATGTCTTAAGATACTGTCTAAGGTCAGCTTTCCTGGCAGTGATGACTTAGTACTGTTTCATGTTCCAGTCCATCACCTTTCTCCAGGAATTTAGTGGTCCAGTACCTGTAATGTTGCTGTGCTGATATTGCTTTTCTTACAGCTTCTATGAACTAAATATTCAAAACCAGAAACTGCCTATGGCCTGCCTTCGGCTAGACAGCCATTGCTAGGGGAAAAGAGATATGGCGCCTGTTGCTAATTCTCACTATAGTTGCTCTTTTTCCCAAAGGAGAAAGGGGATTATTTTCTATCCTTAGCTGGTTGAGGATGCGAAAAACCAAAAGAGAGAGATGTTTTAAAGTTGAAGCAGACACTTCTTCTAGCACCATCGCATTTGAATGCCTAAAACATAAACTAACACCCTATTTTCTTTCTCTTGGGTTTCACTGGTGTCTGAGTAAGTGAATATGCTGTGCTGTTTTCCTGGACATTCAGAATCAAGCAGGCTTACCTACTCCATCCCATCATGTCTGAACTATAGACTATGTGAGCATCACTTTTGTTCATTTCCTTCCACCCCTGGCTGCATAGGGCATCGACAAGCCGAGTCTAGCAATGCATCTCCTCAGACAATGCATTGTAATAGCTCTCCCTCTTTCTCAAATTCCGTTTCATTTCTCATGTTCTGTTGAAGACCCCCAAAAAATTCATTCCACACTGTCATCCCTTTGTCCTAACCAGAACAACTCGATCGTGTCGAAGAAGGCATGAACCATATCAACCAAGACATGAAGGAGGCTGAGAAAAATTTAAAAGATTTAGGAAATGCTGTGGCCTTTTCATATGTCCTTGTAACAAGTAGGTACTGGGTACCAGCTCTAATCTGTGGCGTCCAGTTTTCTTTCTTTCTTTCTTTCTTTTTTTTTTTCTTTAATGTCAAAGTGAATGTCTGAAGTTTTGTCTTTTTTTTCTTTGTCCTTTTCCATCCGCTTCATTCTGTGGGGATAAAATACTTGTGTTTAATCAGAACAACTGGAACGCATTGAGGAAGGGATGGACCAAATCAATAAGGACATGAAAGAAGCAGAAAAGAATTTGACGGATCTAGGAAAATTCTGCGGGCTTTGTGTGTGTCCCTGTAACAAGTAGGTGCTGCCTGCCTGCCTGAAGCTTTGGTTTCCCAAGGCACATCTCCAAGCCTTGACAATCTCATTCCTGCTGGGTGCAAAGGCAGGATGAGTATGTGGCATGCAGAACAGATCAATACCGTCTCTAATGCATTCATCTCATAGCATAGATGATATTAGTGGGAGTAAGCTGTTGATGCATTAAAAATCAGGCATACTACAGTGAAAGCTTCACTGTCAGCAACTTTATTGATGAACGTTTCAACATTTTCCAGAAAGTGTACCTCAAGACAGAGACTAACCTCAAGAAAGAGGCACCACCCAGGGAATTTTATGTTCTCTAAATCCCCAAAACCAAAATTGCAGATTTAGAAAAGACTGGGGGTAAGTTTGGAAGTTGAGATACACATATGTATCAAGGTTTGATTTTTCAGAAGCAAAAGTAGGTAATTTGGCCCAAACAAGCATTCCATAATAGAGAGTAAGTAAGACAGAGATTCACCCTTTCAACTGCCCACCAGTTATCAAATCTGGTCAGCAGTTAGACCATAGACACCGCAGCTGCACCAATGCAGAGGCAGAGTCCTTCAGCAAGAAGTGCTCATGCCTTAGCCAAATTGGACCCATTCCTCTCCAATTCTTCCTTTAGGAAGATCTCCCGTACACTGGCTGAAATGTTGAAATGTGTAGATTTTGCATGCACGACATCACAAAACATTCAACTGTTAAGGTTCTGCAACGCTTTTTTGGAATGTAGCAGAAATGTGACATGTGGTTATAAAGGTTTGCAACAGAAGGAATCTGAAAATAAGTGTTCTGGAAGGTAGTCTTATTTGACTAGCAGTGGAAAAAAAAAATGCATGAGCGGATTGTCCAACATGCATTTGGAAAATTAAACCCGTTACCCGATCCCCCTCACCCCTCCTACTTCCCTTTGAACATAAGCCTTTTTCTAAAAGCTCTCCTGATCCTAGCTTTTAGAATAAAAATCGATGTCATTTCTAGCTGATTATATGACCATTCACATCCTTTAAACTTTGAGGCTGATTTAAAATATCCCACTTCCTGTTTAGGAGGGGAGGGGCTCAATTTACAAATAAATTTAAGTGTTGTGGTTTTTTTTTTTTTTTTTTTTAAAGAATGATCTACAGTAAAACCTGATTAACTGGAATCTAGCTAACTTGAACCTTCGAGTATATTTATATTTTTGTTCGTTTCGACTTTTAGCAAAAAGAGGCAAATAAACAAAGGGAAAAATCCCATCAGGGATTTAAAAGCATTTCTCTTAAAGGTCAGTCTAGGCAGTTTGCATTCTCTCACTCAGTCTTCATTCTGTAAGTTCCACATCCAAGCAGACCAAGCAATGAAAGCTGAGCTGCAGAGGAAAGGCAATCAGACATATCAAGAGAAGCCAAAACCAAGGAATGCTTTGATCATGCTCCCTGCCCTAAGACTCTAAGGCAGGAAAGTGGCTCAAGAGTCTAACAGATAGTCAGCCATCACTCTTGAAACTAAGTTTACCTGCATGGCCCACTGTGTTAAGAAAGTCCTATAATTCACCAAAATAACATTCCCAAGCATTCCAGTTAGTCAAGATTTAACTGTTCTTCATTTTCAGTGGCCACTTGCCCCCAGGTGAGATGTCTACCTATTTTGTGATGAATTTCACAGATACATTTTCCCCATCCACCAACTGTGTGGACAAAGGGTGGAGGCAGGCCCCCTCCCTCCCTGTGACAGATTCTAATGCTCAGATGAAATCACAACCCCTGGGAATTCCACTTACCAGTTGGCACTAATTCCTTATTACACAAGAGACCCTAACTGAGCTTCAAAGCTTGACTGAAGTGTTCCCTATTGTGTGTAAATAATGCTTTAAAAACCATGTGTCACAGCACAGTGGCTGGTGGCGCCCTGCACTCTCTGGGGGCTTCGCCCTGTCCCGGCATGTTTCGAGGGACTACGGTAGATGTCCCGCAGTTATGTGAGTCTATGTGCAGCATTGTGGGTGCAGTGATTTGCCTTCGTTCAGAAACGCAAACTTTCCCACTCCTCGACTGCCAAAGATGGTACACCGGACATTTTACATAGCAGAAAGCATCACAAGGTCCATATAACTTCTGTTAATGTGAGGAGAGAGGGGATGGGGATTTGGAAAATAACAAGAACAAAGCCATACTCGAAACTTTATTAAATTCGTTTTGGATCCTGTCCCACTAAGTGGCCCTGGCTCTTTAGAGCAGTGAATTCTGACTGCTTGAAGGCTATGGCATTATACATTAAATGTGGGAGTTGCTGAAATTCCATCTGTACAACTTTCCAATTTGTCTCCAGGGTTTCTTGGTCCCTAATCTGCAAATATTAGTCTCAGTGCCAGTTTTAATAGATGGCTATGGTCCTCCAGTAAAAAAAAAGAAAAAGGTTAAATTCTGGTGTCGTATAATAGAAAATACAAAATGTGAAAACAGGACCAAAAGAAGTTCTGTTCTTGGACTAAAAGCGTGTGGTTTCTACTATGCAAAGAACATAAAAACATCTTTGATTGCTCAGTTACAACACACCCACCAAAATATGCTGCACACGTGTCTATTGGGCACAATAGGTATGCCTGGATTTTAAGTCTCTCCAAGGCAGTTCAGTGAAATATGGCCCACAGAGACCACACCAGTTCCATACCACGTTCCCCCACCATATCACATCCCAGGATAGTTTGAAGTAGGCAGCTGTAACCACTCCCATCCTGCCCCTCAGTCCAACAAAGAAGCTATTGAACCTGCGTTTCAAATACTCATGAAGGCTATTACTGTCCTGCTAGTGCCTTTTTGAGAATGGTCAACTTCTGGAGTAGTTTGGCTTAAATGAGAATGCTTCACTTTCTACTCATGCCTGTAGCTGGTGCATGAAGAAGATGTAGAGGGATTTCCCTTTTGGTGCTAGATGGCTTGTTCTCTCTTCTATTTTCCTGCATTCATTTCACTATGCCTCTTTTACTTTTTGTCTCTGTGGACAAAGGTTTGTACATCGACTCTGGATGTATGGTGACTGTTTGGAAGTACCGATATATTATCTAATTCAAATCACTCTAGAGGCAACTCAAAGACCGTCACCCTTGGCCAACCACCAATCCTGTATGTTCTCCACACAGAGTGAGAATGCTTGGTTCTGCACATGCATTGGGGGAAACAATTAAAATGGGAATCTTTGCATGATGGTGTGTAAAAACTTGGTCCAAGATGTCTTTCTTGATGACAGTGTGTTGCTGTGGTGTGATATACACACTCTACTTGGCAGTCTTGTTTTGTGTCTGTCTGCCAGTATGTTTTTTTCTGTGTTTTGTGTCTCAAAATATAATTAGAACTGAATGTCCTCCAACTACGTTAATCCTTGTCTTAAATCCAACTAAACTAACAAAAATGAAATCCTGAGTAGCTGAGGCTTGGTGGTGGCCAACTGTTTGGGTCTGGATTATGATATATCGGTATTCTCTAATGCCTCAAATTAAAACTCATTCGCTTGGTTCGGTTCTGAGCTTGAAGAGGTAATGATTGTTGTGAGCTTGATGCGCCGCCCCTTTTGCTTGTCACTCACCCTCTTTTTTGCATAGGCTTAAATCAAGTGATGCTTACAAAAAAGCCTGGGGCAATAATCAGGATGGAGTTGTGGCCAGCCAGCCTGCTCGCGTGGTTGATGAACGGGAGCAGATGGCCATCAGTGGTGGCTTCATCCGCAGGTGAGCCTTGTACAGCTGGCAGTATAACGGTTGCCTACTTTTGAGTGACAAACCACTCCAACCTGAGTGGTTCTTAAAGCAACACTGAGAAGTTCCCTGGCAGTCCAATGGTTAGGACTCAGTGCTTTCACCATCATGCTCTGGGTTCAATCCCTGCTCAGAGAACTAAGAGCTCACAAGTCGAGTGGTGCCTCCAAAAAAAGGGGAAAAAAAAAACACCATATTTTTTTTTAACTTCTGAATCTCTGTGTTGACTGAGCAGGTCTTCCCAGAGCATCTCCTGGGCTCACTCATTACATGCAAGTGGGTGCAAGATGATCTAAGACAGCAGTGCTTTCTTGTCTGGTGATTGGCTGGGGCCGTGGGTATGAGGTGTCCCTTCTCTTCTATGCAACCTCTCCCCAGGAAAGCCCGTGATTCCTGCACGGTGGTGGCAGCACTAAGGGGTAGGCTCCCATGTGCAAGCACTTGTCAAGCCTTTGCCCACATGTCACTGGACAAAGCCAGCCACGTGACCACATCCAACATCAGCGTGGCAGTAAACAAAGGTTTCACTCCATGACTTTGACTGGACAGAATTTATGGGATTATGTACAGATATGTGGGCAGGGCCCATAATAAGGAATGGTGAAACATCTATGAACTAGCAATGGCAGGAAGAATACTAAAGGGACAGGAGAAAAGTGTCACCCAGAGCCCAGCAGTAGTTATGGCTGTGGGCAGAGGTCGAGATGCCTGGGCTTACTCCAAACCAACTGTATCAGAATCTCTAGAAGTAAGATCCAGGTGTCACTAGTTTTTAGAGCCCCTCAGATTTTAATATGAAAAGAAGGCTGAGAACTATGGAACCAGAAGTAAGTTGTAGCTGCTGACAATCATTTATGTAAAAGTTCTTTTCTACGTAGGAAACCTGGGAAGTTCCCCTTTATCTGGCCTAGATTGCTTTACAAACACTAGAGGAGCAGTCTACATTGGGATTTGCCATGAAGAATGGGTTTTAACCCCTGTGAGCAAATTTTAGCCCATCGCCATCTATAGTAGGAAAAACTCAGACATTCTGAAATAAGTATCTACCTCTTACAATAAACAGTTAGTGCGGTATGTGCCCATGTCCATCAGCTGGGTCAAAAGCAGGTGCCAAGAATGAAGGAGAGTGCAAAAGGTTTATTAGAGAGCAACACTGGGGAGGGAAAATGGAGAAGTAAGACTGGGGAAGAGCTTTCAGACCATCAGGCAGAGCTGGTAAACAATCTACCAACTCTGGGAGCTCCACAGCAAAGTTGCTCATTGGAAGAATTCCACGGTAGGTAGAAATGAGTAAGTCTTTGTAAAAAGTCTTGCTTTGTCATTGGCTGGGGCCACCTTGAGAAGAACATGACCTCAGCTCAAAGCAGACCTGAAGGAATGAACAAAGAAGCTGTCAGCTAACCACACTCCCTTACAACTGGGCAGTGGGTTCTTTCTTTTTAAAAAAATGAGTTCTTTCTTGAAGACAGTTTAAACAGTGCATGGATCCATACAGAGCAGGGGGTGAACTGTGGCTATATAGTAGCTATTAATAAAAATGATATGTAAATAAATTGCAATTACAAGTTTTTTAAGGAAAAAAGTACCTTCTTAACTTTTAAGCTGAGTTATGAAAAAATGGGAACTCCCTTTGGGGAAGGCATTTTGAGAGCCAATTCCTTCCTCCCTACTTAGGCTGAAACAATATTTTATCACAGTTTTCTTCCTTGAAATCACCTATTCACAATGTCACAAAAAACCACATAGCATTGAAACCAGAGCAAGTAAAAATCATCTTGAAAATGTAGTTCCCTTTGGAGTTCTTGGGAGCAAATAGGATAAGGGGCAGACTGTTATTCTCATTACTCTTCCCATTAATGTTGGTCCCAAATGGAGAAGTAGATGAGTGGAGAAACTCTCTGACTTAGTACAATAGCTTTTCTTTCCTTATAAATTTGAGTCTTGGAGATTTTGATTGACATTTCAGAAAGAAAAATACAGTTTCTAACGGGTTCCACCTCATTCTCTGACCTGGAATCCTCCCAACTAAAATGGTTTTATCCTTAAAACATGAAAATTGGGATAATCATAAAGGGAGGAAATGAGGTGTTGGTAAAATTGAAAGAAGTAGATATATTAATCTGCTTAATATGCCTTCTTTAAAAGTAGAAATTTAAGTGTTCAATAATGCATTTACAAATTATTTTCCTATCTACAAAAGCTAAAATGTTCTCATATTGAACAGAGATTTAAAAAGGATCAGATTGATACCTGGAGATCAATAGATTTTCCCTAAGCTTTGGGTCCTGGGCATTTGAGTTTTTCTTATCTTCTAAAACCTCTTCTTTGATGCCCAGGGTAACAAATGATGCCCGAGAAAATGAAATGGATGAAAACCTGGAGCAGGTGAGCGGCATCATTGGAAACCTCCGTCATATGGCCCTGGATATGGGCAATGAGATTGATACACAGAACCGCCAGATCGACAGGATCATGGAGAAGGTGAGCACGGGGCAGTCAGCAGTTTTCTGTTGCTTATCACCTTCTCTGAAATCACCAAGGAAGCGTGAAGGGCTTAACAAGACCTACAAACTGTGACTTTGGATTCAGGCCCTGGTAGATAGATGTCTTCCCCTTAATTTTCCGAGATAGAAATACAGCAGCAGATAAGTAAATAATAGGGTAGAATTTAATCTAGCAGATATTGCTCAGGGCCACCTTTACTACAGGCACTGTGCTAGGCATCAAAGGACAAATTAAGATGGAAAGACACCATCTCCACTGCCAAGAAACTCACAGCCTATGGGAAGCAGTGAGCATCTAGATGAAAATATAATTTGTCAAGAAAGTTGCACATCAAATGCTAAGTCAGGTTAAATGGGGAAAGATTTCAAGGATCAGGGGATGGAAAAATCTCACCCAAAAGTTGAATTTGAATTGAGTCTTGAAGGTTGGTTGGGAGCTTGTCAGAGATGAGGTAGGGACAGAATCAGGAAATGAGGGAAGAACAGTTATTTTAGGTTAGCCAGGAGATGAATACGAGCTTTGATTCTATAAGTGCGGAAGCTGAAATGATAGTTCAAAAGGCCCAGATTCCATTTCCAGTTCAAAAGTGCATACGTCCAGATCTCAAAGTAGGGAACATAATCTAATGAAATTGAGTTCATGTAAGGACACCAGATGTCACACTAAGACTGAGCCGCCTAGTGTCAGAAAGCGTAGAGACAGTGAAATGGGAAAAGATAGGGTTGGGGGCTTCAGATTAGGAAGGAACAGAAAGAAGTGCTGGAAACCTTTTATAAAAAGATTTGGGGCACCCACACCTGATATTCTACACTATGCAAATCTGATACACAAAGTCTCTATGTCTTTGTGTTCCATCCCCCCCCTAATCAGTAGACTCCTAAATATTACTTATAATCTCTTAAGATATCCAAATGCCAGCAGGGAGAAATAGGCAAATTATGAGTTTAGTGGTAATTGTGCATCTATAGTCGATTCTACTTAGCTATCTTATATGATGTGAGTTTATTCCTTGGAAGATATTGAAGTTTTGAACCTGAAACCCTGAGTTTCTTTTCAACAACTCATTCCACTTTGGTTGGGGGTAGAAGGGCAGTTTTGTGCTCTCTTGAATCGTAAGACTAAATACTCTGTTTCTTGGTATCTGAGCTTCCTCCACTGACTTAAGAAAGGAATGAATAGACATAAAGGAAGCGCTTTGCCCTATTGTGTTCTATGCACTTTATAAAGGTATTTGAAACTGCGTAATATTTTGCCTAATCAATATTGAGCTACACATATGTCAGTGTAGTTGACAAAATACCTGAGCTTTGCCTACTTCACAAGTCATGACATGCTTACTGTTGGTAAGAGCCTTTGATGTGCTAAATAAAGCTTTTAAGCTGTGTAAGTCAATAGATTTTAGAACAATACTGAGAATTTCAAAAAGCACTGGAACCAACAGAAATGGATCTAACCCATTATGGCCCAGAAAAATGAACTAAGAAATAATTGCTGAACCACCTTCCAATAGGAAAATGAATTGGGGGAAAAAAAGAAAAGTAGCCATTTTTCTATCAAAGGACCCAATTGACTCACTGATGTAGAAAGATAATGTATCTCTAACTCAATTAGAGTCCTAGAAAAAGAACTTCTACTAAGAAAGAGGGGTCAAGTCTTTATTGACAGAGCTGGGCTTTAAGCAAGCAGTTTTCCTAGAAAGGCAGGAAAACTCTAGATCTATTCTTTAAGGGAAAGTTTTCATTCTGGGCCCAGTTTACTGCAAGAGCCAAGACTTGTGCAGCTATAGGGTTTCATCAAAAGTCAGGCAAGTGGATAGGAAATAGCCATTAACAGTTTATTTCATCCTTGGATGCCAAATTGCTTAAGAAGTGGGGCAGGGGTCTAGTTCCCTTCTAATAACTAGCCTTTTTTTCCTCAAAACAACAATGTGGCTATGATTGAGATAAAGCCCATTTCAATTCAGCATTTCCCCAAATGATACATGTTACATTATTATTAGTAGACTTCTACCTTCTTTTGCAAATTCTTACTTCTGATCATAGAAAATGATGTGCAAAGATCTTCTGCATATCTAGGATTAAAATCATACTGTAGGACTAAAGAGAATCTTCTCTTTCTCCCATATTCTCTCATGACCCAAACAACAACCCCTCACCCAACCCCCACCAATCATGATCCTTTCTCATCACTTCAATTAGTAGTGAAGTTTTGGGAATCCAAAATAATGCAGTCTTCAGTACATTCCTATGGACTGTCAAGAAATTACTTTGTCCATTTAAAAATCCTGTTTTCTGATTTAGGGTATTTATAAATAGGCAGCCTTCTAAGGCTGGAATTGTATGATTCTTTTAGAAATCTACTAAAATGGGGCAAGTTTCTGTCACGTCTTTATGGGAACTGTTGCTAAGGAAACAATAATGTTCAAACTTGGATTTAAAATTGTCAGTGCAAGACGTGATGCACACATTAAAATACAGTAAAGTTGAAGATTAAGCATTGTTCACAGTCTCCCATCAGTATGGAAGCATGGCATTTGAAAACTAAGATGTTGAGTTCCAGCAAGGCTTTCCTGCTCGCCAGCTTCATAACCTGGTTCCTCATCTGATACTGGAGTGGGTTGCTATTTCCTTCTCCAGGGGAAAGATAATAAGAGGACAGTTCAAATCTGGAATCAGAACAGTCTGTCATGTAAAATAGAGCTATCCTCTTCCAGAAGTCAGAGATGTGCCCTAAAGCTACTTGCCATGGTCTGGAATTAAGATTTCCAGAGTGTTCAGAAGCATGGGCTGAACAGCCCCTTCTACCTCGATCCGCTGTTTTTTGGATCAGGTTTTCTCACAAAGGCAAATCATGTAGTGTATCTTGAGTGTATTAGCAAGTTTAGGATTCTCTAAATAGAAATGTGAAAACAGAGATGGGATATATTGTATAAATATGTCCTACAAGATATAAATAGAGTAAACACAGATGCACTCTCCAAATACCAGGAAGACAAGTAAAAGATTATCTCAGGATTTTTTTCCTAAAAGCACATATGTTATATAATATAATAAAGATTTGGCTCCTGTGATGTCAGGTATTGTATGGGCTGGAATTTTGATATGCTTCAGAAAGAACTGAGGTGGGCATCACATGCTCATTGATGATGCGTCTGTTCTAGCTCCTCCCAGATTCTTGGAGGGTGTCCCATTCTCTTGCGCCATCACATGAAGACTCACAGTGCCTTTGTAATACGAGAAATCCTAGAATGTTTGCCTTCAGAAATGCTATCTGTTTTTAAATGTATGCTTTTTCCTTATTTGAGCAGTTCTCAGAGTTAAGTCTGGGAAAATAATCAGCATAATCCAATCTTAAGGGACATTTCACATTGATCTGAGCTTCTAATTTTCCTTTGGATAAAGTGTTACTATTTCTGATAGGATTTGTAGCTAACGAGGGAATACTAAAGCGTTCAGAAAAACTGGGGAGAAATACCCATTTTCCAAATTACAAACCTAAAGGTCAAAACTACAAGTCTATAGATCAAAACAGTCAAGGAAAATTAGTGTTCTGCCTTATCTGTTTCCAAGTCAACTCTTAACTATCCAAACAGATGGTAAGGAACCATTGCCAGATAATTCAAAGTTATGAACAGCCTAGAAATATTTTTCTTTTACTTTGCAAATTTCTATTTGAATAGTGATAACTCTAGTGTCCTGGGAATTCACAACTAAACTGGATAAAGAAGACACAACTTGGTGGAGATTACAAAGCACCAGGCACAGCTGTTGAAATGAAAGCAGTAATCAGCAAATAAGTACTGTTGCTATAAACTAGTCCAGTTTCCCTACCCTGCCTCTCAATTTCCCACCCCCTTCCCAGGCTGGAGAGAGACAGACAACATTACCAACCACAATAGAGCAGAAACAACAGCCGGAAAGGAGTGTTTGTCTTCTCTTCTGCTTGCTGACTCGTATGTTCCTCGGTGATGTTAGGAATAGTTCATTTCTAGAGTTTAACAGTATATCCAGGCAGTAGTCCTGGGTTTCATGATGCATGTATAGCAAAAGAGGACTCAAGCAGTGAGGCAGTCAGTCAAAATATAAAATGATAGTAAGTGTGTCTCTGTTAAAACAAGCCAGTTATCAAGCTCACAGGAGTAAGTCTTCAGAAATGGGACTAAAAATATTGAATATTGCAAAAGCAAACCACGCTTCCACCCAACAGCAGTAGTTGTAAGATAAGATATATTGAGCACTTCATTTTTGCAAAACATTATTCTGAGACCATTACATGCAGCAACTCATTTCATCCTGATAGCAAACATAAGTAGTAAGATGACTAACAGTGATTATAGTGTGCACTCTGACTCCAGGCCTTTTGACTCCGGTTTCTCCATTTATTAGCGCTGTGACGTTAGACAAATTGCCTAAATCCTCTCTGCTTAGCTTCTTCAGTTGGAAAAGGAGCGAATAACAGTATATCCCTCAGTGTTGATATCAGTCTTGCTGTTGTCCCAGTTGAGTGAGCGGAACCTAGTAATGGAACTGTGCTCGCCAGCAGTGTTCTTTACGACCCCGGCTCACAGTGCAGAAAGCTGAGGCCCCAAAATATTAAGTAATCTGCCCAAAGTGACACGGCTAGCAACTGTACAGATAGCAGGAATTCAGCTCAATGTAACAGATGTGAATGTCTGCCATAGAGATCACTGGGTGTCGTTCCCAGAAGAGAAAGATGAATGATATGTCTCTGTCCTCCAAAGAACACTCTGTGGTAGGGCAAACAGTCATGAGAACTAAGTCATGAGATCAAACTTCCATGATCGTGCTCAAGTCCAGCCAATGGTTCTGGGAACACAAAAGAAGGGATGGCTCATTCTGATGAAAAGGAAAGTTTCAAGATGCCTTCACCCAGTAGGAGGCATTTGAACTGGACCCTGAAGGGGTCCAATAGAATTTGAATGGGTAAACTGAATTCTGTTTTTCTTTCCCCTTTTTCCAGGCTGATTCCAACAAAACCAGAATTGATGAGGCCAACCAACGTGCAACAAAGATGCTGGGGAGTGGTTAAATGGCCCATCTGTGTCTTCTTCCAAATGCTGTTGGGCAAGATAGCACCTTCATGCTTTTCTCATGGTATTACCTAGTAGGTCTGCACACATGCACACATCAAGCTGCCCCCGTTGTGAATGTTGTCTTGTGTCGTCCATCAGCCCAACAATACTATGTGTCTTCTGTTTCTTCTGGGTCTCTTTCTTTCCAAAGGCTATATATAGTGGCCATTTGGTGGCTCTAACTTTTATGTAAGATGTCCTGGGTTTCATTTTACCTTTTCTCTTTTCAGTGGTGTTTGCTGAATGACAACAATTTAGGAATGCTCAATGTGCTGTTGATTCTTTCAATACACAGTATTGTTCTTGTAAAACTGTGACATTCCGCAGAGCTACTGCCACGGTCCTTTCTTTGGGTGTCAGGCTCTGAAACTCAAAATTTGCTGTCTTTGGTTCCTCATGGCTGTCATCTGTCTTTATGATTTCATGATTAGACAATGTGGAATTCCATAACAGGCATTGCACTCAAAGTGATGTGATTTATGCATTTATGCATGAGAACTAAATAGATTTTTAGATTCCTACTTAAACGAAATCTTTCCATGACAGTAGCATACTGATGAGAAAACACACATACAACAGCAGCAGCAGCAGCAGAACAACAACAAAGCATGCTCAGTATTGAGACACTGTCAAGATAAAGTTTACCAGCAAAGCTGCAGTGGTGTCACTTTCCTTCTGTCAATATTTAAACTTATCAATCATAATCATCCTTTTTTAACAAAAGTAATTTTAAAAAAGATGGGTTTGAACACTCACCATTTAATCATTTCCAGCAAAATACACGTTTGACTGAAATTCTGTCCAATGGCTGTAATATAGCGTTGGTTTGCTGCTTTTGAAGGCTGTGTTTTGGAGAAAGCAACCTTGCTGCGAGACAGAGTGGCGATGTAAATTTCACGAGGCTGACTCTCACTCATCACTGCTTCCCCTGTGGATTGTTATCAGTGCAATTCTCTGTTGCTTAATCTAGAGCTATGCACACCAAATTGCTGAGATATTTAGTAGCTGATAAAAAACCTTTAAAAAATAATGTAAATGAATGAAATATAGATAAACTATGAGATAAATATCATTACGGCATGTAATATTAAATTCCTCCTGTCTCCTCTGTCAGTTTGTGATGTGATTGACATTTTGTAGCTAGTTTAAAATTATTAAAAATTATAGACCCCAGATGTCTGCTTTAATTTCTTCATGGACCATGTCTGAGTTTGTACTCACATGAGAAGAAGAAATCTGGCTACAGTCCCATCACCCCTAAGAAGTCAGTTCTGTGTGCTAAGGATACCGTATGGGAAAAGCAAAGGTGTCCCTTCTACACATGATCCACTGGCAATTGAAACATGGCATGATTTTTGTAATCTGTTTCACAAATTATTTTGTATTGATCGGTGTTGGCCATGGGGGAATGTAATTCAACCAGAAGGCACAGAAGAAGAAAAATCCGTAGAAAAAATCAGTACTACTCAGCCTTGGCTGTACATGGATTGAGGCATATTAGGTGTCAGTCAGCTCTCGTCTTCCTCCTTCCAGTATCAGCCCCACCAAACTGAGCCCACCACAACCACCACCGCTGCTGCCTCCACTTTATTTAACAGCCTTCTTGACATATCATGACACTCACCCATTTAAAACGTGTAATCCAGAGTGAAAGTGAAAGTGTTAGTTGCTCCGTCATGTCCAACTCTGCCACCCCGTGGACTGTAGCCCGCCAGGCTCCTCTGTCCATGGGATTCTCCAGACAAGAATACTGGAGTGGGTTGCCATTGCCTTCTCCAAGGGATCTCCCCAGTCCAGGGATCGAACTTGGGTTTCCCACATTACAGATTATTTACTATCTGATCCATCAGGGAAGCCAATATAGCCAATATTTGTATAATCCAGTAGTTTTCAGTGTTTTCACAGTTGTGCAATCTAATTTTAGAATATTTTTAACATCCCCCAGAGAAACTCCGTACCTCTCAGTAGTCATTACCATTTCGCTTCCCTCAGCCATAGGCAACCGCTGATTTAAGTTTTGTCTATAGATTTGCCCTATTCTGAACATTTCCTATAAAGGAAATGGTACAATATATGGTGCTTTGTGACTGGCTTCTTTTATTCAGCATCATGCTTTCAAGATTTCATCCATGGTGTAGCATGTATCAGAGTCTTCCTTTTTATGGCCAAATAATATCTATCATATGGAAAACATTTTCTTTTCCATCCATCCATTGCTGGACATTTGCACTGTTTTTGCCTCTGGACTCTTATCAGCTATGCGGCTCTGGACGTTCATGCACAGGATTCTGTGCAGACGTGTGTTTTCAGTTCTTCGAATGTCACCGCTTTTGCCCCATTGCTGCCTCTGCCACCATCACCCCCATCATAAACTGCGCCCTCCTGGCTCCTCCACCACCGCTGCTGTGACCGCCGCCACCTGGACCTTGCCGCTGCCTCCCGCCTCTGCCCATCCTGACCCGCACCTCCTTTCTCGCTGCCCCCTCCTCAGTCACCACCCCTGCCGCCCACCCACCACCGCCATCCTTACCTCCTCACTCCTGCCACCTCCGCTGCTTCCCTCTCCTACCCCAGAGACGATGCAGGTGAATTCGTCCTAATCGCCTTGGCTCACTGCTAGGTCATTTTACCAGTAATTCCAGAGGTGTGGTGAGAGCAGTTAAGAAGTGAAACCAGTGATGACAAACTCATCATCCTCAGCAAATGTTTGCAGTTCTTCAGCTTCTCCTCAAGCCTTAGAACAAGTTCTAGAGATACCCAGATGCTCAGGGAAGTTATTCTAAGGACCAACTCTAGCAACACATTTATACCTTAAAATTAGGTGGTAGAGAGGATGCTCAAAGATGGGGAAGATAAACATACCATGTATGTCAAAGCAGCTAAGGGGTTGATGAATGGGCTGTGTTAGAAAACTCTATTCCCAACTCCATCTGTTCTTAGTGAAGTGAGTGTGTTTCCACATTGTTTGAATAATTAAAACCCCATACTAAGTAGGACATGGGCATCCTGCTTTAAGGTCCAACACATAATTCATTCTGAAGCATATTTCCTTGGATAATTGAGCTTGTCTAGCCTCAGCTGTAATACAGTCAGCTGCTTTTGGCTAAAGGAAGACATTCTCCAGGGAGGAATCAGATCTGGGTAATGCATCAACTCAGGAAATACACTAGAAATAAAATTACAGAGGCAAGGCAGAATACCACAAGGCCTAAATCTTCTATAAAAACACTAGAAGGTGGTCCTGGGTCCTAGTGACAGAGCACTTTCCTCTTGTCTGCCACTTGTTTCTCCTGGTTCTCTTCCTTCCACCCTCTCCCGGGCTCTGCTGTGAGTACCTAGCCCCAAGCTTGGTGGCACTCATTTGTCAGCCCATTGACAACTGCACTAGAAACTGAGAAAAAGGGAAGAAAATTCGTACTTCTGATCCGCTAATACATGCCAGGTGCTGTGCGAAATGCCCCATTTATGATGACTCATTAAACTCTCCTAAAAATTCTGTAACCTTGATACTATTCACCCCATTTTACAGAAGAAATTAATAGATTACCTGAACCAGATTTATTAAAGCTGGTAAGTGATGTCGGCATGATTCAAGCCGGATGTGTGCCTCCAAAGCTGTAGACAAGCCTAGAAGATAACCCTTCCCAAGTGGCTCAGTGGTAAAGAATCCACCTACCAATGCAAGAGTCACTGGACCCTTGGGTTCTAGCGATGGCTTGTGACGATCCCCTGGAGGAGGGCATGGCAACACATTCCAGTATTCTTGCCTGGAGAATCCCATGGACATAGGAGCTTGGCAGGCTGCAGTCCATAGGGTTGCACAAAGTTGGACGCAACTAAAGTCATTGAGTACACACACACATTCAAGCTGGAGGGTTTATCTGCTCAAATAAGTCAGCCACTAAATATGAAATATATCTGATGGTAAGTGTGCCAGAGAAATGTAAAACACTGAAGGAGATAAAGTGTGTAGGAGGTGGGAAAGAAGATGCTATTTTTAAAAAGAATGATAACTATAGTTATCATAACTATAGTCAACTGTAGGTCAGCTGGGTGAATTGGCAGCTGTCTGCTGAGGCTCCTCCCCTTTTCTCTCATTCTGTGGTCTCTCATTCTCCAAATCAATCAGGAGTTGCTTTCATGGCAATAATCAGTTAAGTCCGAGAAACAGAGTTCAGTTCAATCACTCAGTCATGTCCGATCCTTTGCGACACCATGGACTGCAGCACGCCAGGCCTCCTTGTCCATCACCAGCTCCAGGAGTTTACTCAAAGTCATGTTCATTGAGTCAGTGATGCCATCCAACCATCTCGTCCTCTGTCGTCCCCTTATCCCACCTTCAGGGTCTTTTCTAATGAGTCAGTTCTTCACATCAGGTGGCTAAAGTATTGGAGCTTTAGCATCAGTCCTTCCAATGAATATTCAGGCCTGATTTCCTTTAGAATGGACTGGTTGGATCTCCTTGCAATCCAAGGGACTCCCAAGAGTCTTCTCTAACACCACAGCTTGAAAGCATCAATTCTTCTATGCTCAGCTTTCTTTATAGTCCAACTCTCACATCCATACATGACTCCTGGAAAAACCGTACATTTGACTACATGGACTTTCATTGGCAAAGTAATGTTTCTGCTTTTAAATATGCTGTCTAGGTTGGTCATAACTTTTCTTCCAAGGAGCAAGCGTCTTTTAATTTCATGGCTGCAGTCACCATCTGCAGTGATTTTGAAGCCACCAAAAATAAAGTCTGACACTGTTTCCACTGTTTCCCCATCTATTTGCCATGACATAATGGGATCAGATGCCATGACCTTAGTTTTCTGAATGTTGAGTTTTAAGTCAGCTTTTTCACTCTCCTCTTTCACTTTCATCAAGAGGCTCTTTAGTTCTTCCCTTTCTGCCATAGGGGCTTCAGTCCATAGGGTCACAAAGAGTTGGACACAACTGAGAGACTTCACTTTCTTTTCTTTTTCTGCCATAAGGGTGATGTCATCTGCATATCTCAGGTTATAGATATTTCTCCCGGCAATCTTGATTCCAGCTTGTGCTTCATCCAGCCCAGCGTTTCTCATGATGTACTCTGCATATAAGTTAAATAAGCAGGGTGACAATATAAAGCCTTAAAGTACTCCTTTCCCGAATTGGAACCAGTCTCTTGCTCCATGTCCAGTTTTAACTGTTGCTTCCTGAACTGCATAGAGATTTCTCAGGAGACAGATCAGGTGGTCTGGTATTCCCATGTCTTGATGAATTTTCCACAGTTTGTTGTGATCCACACAATCAAAGCCTTTGGCATAGTCAATAAAGCAGAAGTAGATGTTTTTCTGGAACTCTCTTGCTTTTTGATGACTCATGGATGTTGGCAATTTGATCTCTGGTTCCTCTGCCTTTTCTAAAACCAGCTTGAACATCAGGGAGTTCACAGTTCATGTATTGCTGAAGCCTGGCTTGGAGAATTTTGAGCATTACTTTGCTTGTGTGTGAGATGAGTGCAATTGTGTGGTAGTTTGAACAATCTTTGGCATTTCCTTTCTTTGGAATTGGAATGGAAACTGACCTTTTCCAGTCCTGTGGCCACTGCTGAGTTTTCCAAATTTGCTGGCATATTGAGTGCATCAGTTCCACAGCATCATCTTTTAGGATTTGAAATAGTTCAACTGGAATTCCATCACCTCCACTAGCTTTGTTTTTAGTGATGCTTTCTAAGGCCCACTTGACTTCACATTCCAGGATGTCTGGCTCTAGGTGAGTGATCACACCATCGTGATTATCTGGGTTGTGAAGATCTTTTTGTATAGTTCTTCTGTGTATTCTTGCCCCATCTTCTTAATATTTTCTGCTCTGTTAGGTCCATACCATTTCTGTCCTTTATTGTGCCCATCTTTACATGAAGTGTTCCCTTGGTTTCTCTAATTTTCATGAAGAGATCTCTAGTCTTTCCCACTCTATTGTTTTCCTCTAAGAAAAAAGGTGGAAGCGGGCAAAATCTCTTGAGATCTAGGCTCATTGCTTCTACTACTTTCTATTAGCCGAAACAAGTGACAAGACCAATTCAGATTCAAGAGATAGGGAAATACATTTCGTATCAGGAAAAGGTTAAAGTCACACTGCAAAGGGTGTGGATACAGAGATAAGTGAACTGGCTGTCTTGGCCATCTATCTATGATGTGTATGGAATTTTCCTTTCCTCCTCTACATCCTTATTCTCACAGAGAAACGAAAGTTCAGAGCAGACCCTCTGTGTGACTTAGAGTAGGTACATGCAGGTGCTGCTCCCCTTTAGTGGTAGAAGCAGTATTAGTTGCTCAGTTGTGCCCAGCTCTTTGTGACCTCATGGACTGTGGCCTGCCAGGGTCCTCTGTCGATGGGATTCTCCAGGCAATAGTACTGGAGTGGGTTGCCATTCCCTTCTTCAGAGTATCTTCCTAACCCAGGGATCGAACCCAGGTTCCTGCTTGCAGGAACCTGTCTGAGCTACAGGGAAGTCCCATTCTTCCCCTTTAGTCATATTACAAAATAATAATAACGGAGGACTCCACATGCAGCTGCCCAAGGGAGGAATTGAGAATCCAGAGAAGAGTGACCGTAGTTCCAGGCACCCCTGACAGGATGCGGCAGCCAGTCAATAAGACTGACCTTAATCCCAAAATAATGAAACTAATCCCTCCTAGTCAAAGCAATAGGGTTTCAGCACCGTCATTAACTCCTACACACTAGAACTGGAAAAAAAAAAAAAAATTTAAAATGTTCAAAATAGAACTGGATCCTTGACCAGCACCTGGCAAATACCCTTATTCTAGAAATTTCTGTGGTTTTTCCCTGTCATCTTTTATTTGTTGCTATTTTGTGAGAATTTACACTGGAATTTCTCAGGAGAATGGTGCTTTCTTTAATTTTCCTTTCCTCCCAGTCTTTTCTGTACAAAATATACTCTCCTCCTTGCTAAGAGGATAAAAAGACTGATTACTCAGGGATGAAAAAGAAATTATGTGTGTCAGAGACAGCTTAAGTACACAGAAATTGTATACTGGGTGTCTAGGGGAGTGGGGATGTGGGAGGTGACTGCTATCTTCCAAGGCGCTCTCTTACTTCTTTAAGGGAACTGTGACAACCACCAGTTTAGGAAAGATGAGGCAAGTGCTAAGGGTGTGTGTTTTAAACTTTTAGAGGCTGGGGGAAGAAAAAGCCCAAGAGACCTAAACCCATATCTTCATTTGCTATTAAAGGAAAACTGCTACCAAGTCACTTCAGTCGTGTCTGACTCTGTGCGACCCCATAGACGGCAGCCCACCAGGCTCCCCTGTCCCTGGGATTCTCCAGGCAAGAACACTGGAGTGGGTTGCCATTTCCTTCTCCAATGCATGAAAGTGAAAAGTGCAAGTGAAGTCGCTCAGTCATGTCCAACCCTTAGCGACCCCATGGACTGCAGCCCACCAGGCTTGTCCGTCCATGGGATTTTCCAGGCAAGAGTACTGGAGTGGGGCGCCATTGATTAAAGGCAAAACCCCACCTAAACCAATGAGATTCTCCAGGAGGCTAAAGCTTTTATCTGTCTCCACTGAAAATCCGGCTTATCTTCCATACCTATCAATTTGACAATGGCAATGGCCCACTGGAATTCTTAGCCTCCAAAATTTCATTTCTGCACCTTAAATATGGAGAACCTGCTCAGCTCTGAGAACAATAAACAGTCAAGATATCCCTACCAGCTATCTCAATATAATTATTATTCCAGAGCAGTGATTTCAAACCAAGAAGAAACACAAAGTTTTTGGAAATGCTTTTCCCCAAACTCTACGGGCTGAATCAGGGGCATTCCAGGTTGATTCTGCAGAAAACAAAGCTGAGATTGATGTGCAAGTCTAAGTAGTTTATCTGGGAGTGTGATTCTAGAGAGCAGGAAAAAGGGATAGGAGAGTGAATAGCCAAGGAAGGGAAGCAAATGCCAGACTGCATACCAATTAGCCAAGTCCAGGCACCTGGATGCTTGATTTCCATGGGGAAGCTGAGAAGCCCTATGAAATGCACACCAGGGCCCTCTTCTCAGGGCAAGCAGGAGAGATTTACCCGTCAGCTTTTATCTCCCTTTGGTCAAGGGTAGACACAGGGCAGAGCATCAATTCCCTTGTACTTCTTAGTGATGCTCTTGGATGTCAAGAGGTTCTTTTTAAGGATGTCCCACACTAGAGGATCGAAGAATTCCAGGCAGAAGTGAGAGGTGGGGCTGAGGTGGGTACTGTCTGTCTTTGTGTGAAACTGGTTGAAACCTGCATGACATCGGTCACCGCTTCTGTGGCTGTGGGGAGAGAATTGGAAGGTATGTTTAAGAAGCATCTGATGTGCACTGCATACAACCCTCTGCCTGGGTTGCATACTGCTCAGTCCTAGGAGTCATCACTAACATCATAACAGCAGCTCCCTATTTCCCTGCTTTATAATTAGGGTCTCAAGTGAGATTTTGTTTGAAAAACTTCCACTGCTTAAAAAAAGGGGGGGCAAAAACAACATAAGATGAAGTATTTAAAGGTTCTGTTTTACTACAATTTGGAGGACCAACAGAAATAGTTTGGAAGACCAAACTGAAGAATAGATGTGTGTGTGTGTGGGCAGGGGATCAAGTTCTAAATATTGGTGGTAGATCAAAGGTTTTGGATGGCAGCAGAAAAGTGATAAGGAAGGCTCGGTTTTGAGTCCTGAAGACCCAGAGACAAGGGGTCAGGAATCTTAGTATGAGGTGGAAGATAAGGAAAAGTTACATCAAACAAGATAGGATTGAGTGATTCTGGCAAAATGACAGCAGAGAAGAAATCGAGGAGGTGGGGGCAGAGAATGATGTAACTAGTCAAAAGGGAATAAGAAAGAAATATGAAAGAGAACTTTTCAGTTCAGTTCAATTCAGTCGTTCAGTCATGTCATACTCTTTGTGACCCCATGAATCGCAGCATGCCAGGCCTCCCTGTTCATCACCATCTCTCAGAGTTCACTGAGACACATCCATCGAGTACGTGATGCCATCCAGCCATCTCATCCTCTGTCGTCCCTTTCTCCTCCTGCCCCAAACCCTCCCAGCATCAGAGTCTTTTCCAATGAGTCAACTCTTTGCATGAGGTGGCCAAAGTACTGGAGTTTCAGCTTTAGCATCATTCCTTCCAAAGAAATCCCAGGGTTGGTCTCCTTCAGAATGGACTGGCTGGATCTCCTTGCAGTCCAAGGGACTCTGAAGAGTCTTCTCCAAACACCATAGTTCAAAAGCATCAATTCTTCAGCACTCATCCTTCTTCACAGTCCAACTCTCACATCCATACATGACTACTGGAAAAACCATAGCCTTCACTAGACGGACCTTTGTTGGCAAAGTAATGTCTCTGCTTTTGAAGATGCTATCTAGGTTGGTCATAAATTTTCTTCCAAGGAGTAAGCATCTTTTAACTTCATGGCTGCAGTCACCATCTGCAGTGATTGTGGAGCCCCAAAAATAAAGTCTGACACTGTTTCCACTGTTTCCCCATCGATTTCCTATGAAGTGATGGGACCGGATGCCATGATCTTTGTTTTCTGAATGTTGAGCTTTAAGCCAACTTTTTCACTCTCCTCTTTCGCCTTTATCAAGAGGCCCTTTAGATCCTCTTCACTTTATGCCATAAGGGTGGTGTCATCTGCATATCTGAGGTTATTGATATTTCTCCCGGCAATCTTGATTCCAGCTTGTGCTTCCTCCAGCCCAGCGTTTCTCATGATGTACTCTGCATATAAGTTAAATAAGCAGGGTGACAATATACAGCCTTGATGCACTCCTCTTCCTATTTGGAACCAGTCCATTGTTCCATGTCCAGCTAACTGTTGCTTCCTGACCTGTGTACAGATTTCTCAAGAGGTAGGTCAGGTGGTCTGGTATTCCCGTCTCTTTCAGAATTTTCCACAGTTTATTGTGATCCACACAGTCAAAGGCTTTGGCATAGTCAATAAAGCAGAAATAGATCTTTTTCTGGAACTCTCTTGCTTTTTCCATGATCCAGCGGATGTTGGCAATTTGATCTCTGGTTCCTCTGCCTTTTCTAAAACCAGCTTGAATATCAGGAAGTTCACGGTTCACGTATTGCTGAAGCCTGGCTTGGAGAATTTTGAGCATTACTTTGCTAGCATTTGAAATGAGTGCAATTGTGTGATAGTTGAGCATTCTTTGACATTGCCTTTCTTTGGAATTGGAATGAAAACTGACCTTTTCCAGTCCTGTGGCCACTGCTGAGGTTTCCAAATTTGCTGGCATATTGAGTGCAGCACTTTCACTGCATCATCTTTCAGGATTTGAAACAGCTCAACTGGAATTCCATCACCTCCACTAGCTTTGTTCATAGTGATGCTTTCTAAGGCCCACTTGACTTCACATTCCAAGATGTCTGGCTCTAGATGAGTGATCACACTATCATGATTATCTTGGTCGTGAAGATCTTTTTGTATACTTCTTCTGTGTATTCTTGCCACCTCTTCTTAATATCTTCTGCTTCTGTTAGGTCCATACCATTTCTGTCCTTACCGAGCCCATCTTTGCATGAAATGTTCCCTTGGTATCTCTAATTTTCATGAAGAGATCTCTAGTCTTTCCCATTCTGTTCTTTTCCTCTATTTTTTGCATTGATCGCTGAAGAAGGCTTTCTTATCTCTTCTTGCTATTCTTTGGAACTCTGCATTCAGATGCTTATATCTTTCCTTTTCTCCTTTGCTTTGCACCTCTCTTCTTTTCACAGCTTTTTGTAAGGCCTCCCCAGACAGCCATTTTGCTTTTTTGCATTTCTTTTCCATGGGGATGGTCTTGATCCCTGTCTCCCATACAATGTCACAAACCTCAGTCCATAGTTCATCAGGCACTCTGTCTATCAGATCTAGGCCCTTAAATCTATTTCTCACTTCCACTGTATAATCATAAGGGATTTGATTTAGGTCATACCTGAATGGTCTAGCGGTTTTCCCTACTTTCTTCAATTTCAGTCTGAATTTGGCAAGAAGGAGTTCATGATCTGAACCACAGTCAACTCCTGGTCTTGTTTTTGTTGACTGTATAGACCTTCTCCATCTTTGGCTGCATAAAATATAATAAATCTGATTTTGGTGTTGACCATCTGGTGATGTCCATGTGTAGAGTCTTCTCTTGTGTTGTTGGAAGAGGGTGTTTGCTATGACCAGTGCATTTTCTAACTTTTAGGCAATACTATTACCTGAAGGGTTGGAGGATAGGGGCTGATTATAGACTTGGGTCCCTGTTGCCACTTCTCTTTCATCTTCTGAAAATAACCTCACCTGCAGTCCTTGGTCCTTCTCTACCTTTATGCTCACAGCCATCAAGATGACCTTCAAGATAAGCTTCTACAATGCAAAGCTGCTTTCATCCTTAGTCTCACCTAATATTGCCCCAAAGTTTAGAGAAAAATTCATCTCTGACACAAAACTTTACACTTCCATTGTCTTGTGTTCTTACATATCTGCTCATGCCCTTCAAACTCATCTAAACTTTTAGCTGTTCCTCCTTTGTTCTTTCTCAGTAAGTCCAACTTCCTAATGCCACCAAGATGCTTAGTACACAATGCTCTCCACTCTTGTGTTAATATCTATAATTTCCTGCCCTTCAACCCTGAATGATAAACCCCAGGCTCTGAATAATACAGTCCTCTGCTTGCTCTCTTGGATGAAGTCCTTGGGAACACAGGGAAAAGTCATACAACTTCCTGGATGCGTGCCAGTGAGAACAAATGGTCCCGCTAGAACTCTCATGTGGATAGGTGGCAGCGTCAATTGGTACATCCACTCTAGAAAACAGCTTGGCAGTATATTTGGTCCTCCATATCCAGGATTCTGCCTTTGCAGATTCAACCAAACACAAATCTCTCCATAAGGGGCTTGAGCACCCATAGATTTTGGTATCTAGTGGTCCTGAAACAAATCCCCTGGGAATAAAGAGGAACAACCATATTTACTTTATTCTCGGGGGCTCCAAAATCGCTGGAGATGGTGACTGCAGCCATGAAATTAAAAGACACTTGCTCCTTGGAAGAAAAGTTATGAACAACCTAGATAGCATATTAAAAAGCAGAGACATTACTTTGCCAACTAAGGTCCATCTAGTCAAGGCTATGGTTTTTCCAGTGGTCATGTATGGATGTGAGAGTTGGACTGTGAAGAAAGCTGAGCACCGAAGAAGTGATGCTTTTGAACTGTGGTGTTGGAGAAGACTCTTGAGAGTCCCTTGGACTGCTAGGAGATCCAACCAGTCCATTCTGAAGGAGATCAACCCTGGGATTTCTTTGGAAGGAATGATGCTAAAGCTGAAACTCTAGTACTTTGGCCACCTCATGCGAAGAGCTGACTCATTGGAAAAGACTCTGATGCTGGGAGGGATTGGGGCAGGAGGAGAAGGGGATGACCGAGGATGATATGGGTGGATGGTATCACTGACTCGATGGACGCGAGTCTGAGTGAACTCCGGGGAGTTGGTGATGGACAGAGAGGCCTGGCGTGCTGCTATTCATGGGGTCGCAAAGAGTTGGACACGACTGAACAACTGAACTGAACTGAACTGAACTGAAACATAAGCAAACACTACAATTTAACCATTCCATCTACAAAAGCTAAACATAAGCAAACACAGGCAAACACTGTGATTTAGTCATTCCATTCCTGGATATCTACCCATCACATATGTACTGTACCTTCATTGATCAAAATCATGTACCAAGATATTCATAACCAAAGTATTCATTATAGGCCCAAAGTGGGATTTACCCAAATGCTCATCAACTGTTGAATGAAGAAATCTTTTATGGTTGTTTACACATGGAATTCTTACAGCAATAGGAATGTACAAACTATTGATACAACTACATGCTAAAGCAATATGCATGGACCTTAATAATTCAAAGCAGGATGAAAGAAGCCAAATATAAAGAACATTTTTATTTAAAAATGTTGTTGAAGTATATTAGATTTACAAAGTTGTGTTAGTTTCAGGTGTTATTTTCAAATGTACTGCAAAGTGATTCATTTATATGAATCACTATATATTCATTTATATACATATGTGTATTTTCTCAGATACTTCTCATTACAGGTTATCATAAGATAATCTGTCCTGAATATAGCTCCTGTGCCATACTGTAGATCTCTGTTGTTTCTTTTATATATAGTAGAATATATATGTTAATCCCATATTCTTAATTTATCCCTCCTCTCAACTTTCCCTTAGGTAACCATACGTTTGTTTTCTATCTGAAGAACACTTTATTTGAGTTTATGTATATAAATTTTAAAAACAACAACAACAACAAAAAATCAATCCACAGACTTAAAATCTGGAATAGTAATTACCCTTGGGGTGAAAGGTTAAGAACTTAACCAGGACACAGGGAAGTCTCTGGGGCATTAATAATGTCCTATTTCTTGATATCAATGCTGGTTACATGCATGATTCAGTTTGCCCAAATTCACTGAGCTGTATATGATATGTGTGCAATTTTGGGGATGTATTTTATATACCTCAACAAGAAGTCTCAAAACAGTTATAAATACAACAAAATACAGTCTCCAAATGCATCTGGCTCTTCCTTCAGCTGTAAGGGTCTTTTAAATATAAACGAACAAGTTCTGGCCTACCCTTTTCCTTTCCTTTCTACAAGCATGATTTTACCTTTTATTATAAGACAAAAACTGAAGTATCAGGCGGAGCATAGTTATGAGCTCTGTGGAAGTTCCCCTTCTGTCTGTCTTTATATTCCTGTGTTAGCTAATTGCTTTTGCTCTCTCATAATGTTGCTGCAAGAAAAGGAAAGATATACCCATCTAAAGGCAGAGTTCCAAAGAATAGCAAGGAGAGATAAGAAAGCCTTCCTAAATGAACAATGCAAAGAAAGAGAGGGAAACAATAGAATGGGAAAGACTAGAGATTTCTTCAAGAAAATTAGAGATACCAAGGTACTATTTCCTGCAAAGAAGGGCACAGTAAAGGAATAGAAAAGGTAAGGACCTAACAGAAGCAGAAGATATTAAGAAGAGGTGGCAAGAATACACAGAAGAACTATGCAAAAATGATCTTAATGACCTGGATAACCATGATAATGTGATCACTCAGCTAGAGTCAGACATCCTGGAATGAGAAGTCAAGTGGGCTTTAGGAAGCATCACTATGAACAAAGCTAGTGGAAAAGGCAATGGCACCCCACTCCAGTACTCTTGCCTGGAAAATCCCATGGATGGAGGAGCCTGGAAGGCTGCAGTCCATGGGGTCGCTGAGGGTTGGACACAACTGAGCGACTTCACTTTCATTTTTCACTTTCATGCATTGGAGAAGGAAATGGCAACCCACTCCAGTGTTCTTGCCTGGAGAATCGCAGGGACGGGGGAGCCTGTTGAGCTGCCTTCTGTAGGGTTGCACAGAGTCGGACACGACTGAAGCAACTTAGCAGCAGCAGCAGCAGCAGTGGAGGTGATAAAATTACAGTTGAGCTATTTCAAATCCTAAAAGATGATGCCGTGAAAGTGCTGTGCTCAATATGCCAGCTAATTTGGCAAACTCAGTAGTGGCCACAGGACTAGAAAAGATCAGTTTTCATTCCAATTCCAAAGAAGGGCAATCCCAAAGAATCTTCACAATTGCACTCATTTCACATGCTAGCAAGGTAATGCTCAAAATCCTTCAAGCAGGCTTCAGCAGTACAATAACTGAAAGCTTACATGTTCAAGCTGGATTTAGAAAAGGCAGGAGAACCAGAGATCAAATTGCCAACATCCGTTGGATCATAGAAAAAGCGAGAAAATCCCAGAAAAACATCTAATTCTGCTTCACTGACTATGCTAAAGCCTTAGACTGTGTAGATCACAGCAAACTGTGGAAAATTCTTCAAGAGATGGGAATACCAGACCACCTGATCTGCCTCCTGAGAAATCCGTATGCAGGGCAAGAAACAACAGTTAGAACCAGACATAGAACAATGGCCTGGTTCAAAATTGGAAAAGGAGTACATCAAGGCTGTATATTGTCACCCTACTTATTTAACTTATATGCAGAGTGTATCATGTGAAATGTTGGGCTGGATGAAGCACAAGCTGAAATCAACATTGCCAGGAGAAATATCAATAACCTCAGATATGCAGATGACATCACCCCTATGGCAGAAAGTGAAGAGGAACTAAAAAGGCTCTTGATGAAGGTGAAAGAGGAGAGTGAAAAGCTGGTGTCAAACTCAACATTCAAACAACTAAGATCTTATCATCCAGTCCCATCGCTTCATGGCAAATAGATGGGAAAACAATGAGAACTGTGACAGACTTTATTTTGGGGGCTCCAAAATTGCTGCTGACAGTGACTTCAGCTATGAAATTAAAAGACACTTTCTCCTTGGAGGAAAAGTTATGATGAACATAGACAGCATATTAAAAAGAAAAGACATTACTTTGCTGAAAAGATCCATATAGATGTATGAATGTGAAAGTTGGACCGTAAAGAAGACTGAGTGCCAAAGAATTGATGCTTTTGAACTGTGGTATTGGAGAAGACTCTTGACAGTCCCTTGGACTGCAAAGAGATCAAACCAGTTAATCCTAAAGGAAATCAACCCTGAATATTCATTGGAAGGACTGATGCTGAGGCTGAAATTCTGATACTTTGGCCACCTGATGAGAAGAGTTGACTCATTGGAAAAGACCCTGATACAGAGAAAGATTAAAGGCAGGAGAAGAAGGGACGACAGAGGACAAGATGGTTGGATGGCATTACCAACGCAATGGACATGAGTTTGAGCAAGTGCCAGGAGATGGTGAACCACAGGGAAGCCTGATGTGCTGCAGTCCATTTGGTCTTGAAAAGTCGGACTCGACTGAGCGACTGTACTGAATGTTGCTGCAGGGAACCAACCATGCATCTCAGCCCTTCAGCTTCTGCTCTCATCACTTAGTTCTGCATTCTTTAAATCTTTTGTAGTAAGATTCCCAAAACAGGGAAAAGGAGTACATCAAGGCTGTATATTGTCACCCTACTTATTTAACTTATATGCAGAGTGTATCATGTGAAATGTTGGGCTGGATGAAGCACAAGCTGAAATCAACATTGTCAGGAGAAATATCAATAACCTCAGATATGCAGATGACATCACCCCTATGGCAGAAAGTGAAGAGGAACTAAAAAGGCTCTTATTTTACAACAAGAAGCATCATAGGTTGCTGACTCAGCTACATTTGAATTGGTTATGCTTAGTCACATGCTCACTCTTGCTCCAATTAGCCTTTACTGGAGTGTTCGATCACGTGATGCAAACATAGCCACCTAGTCGGCAGGAGCTTTAAGAAAAGAGGGTTCAGTGCAGTAAGTACCTATTTATATCTATAAATGCATATAAATTTATATCTATAAATGCACTTTATATCTATAAATGCACTTTTAATCTTTAGTCTAAAAGATTTATTTTTCAATTTCAGTTCAGTTCAGTCGCTCAGTTGTGTCCAACTCTCTGTGATCCCATGAATCACAGCACGCCAGGCCTCCCTGTCCATCACCATCTCCCGGAGTTCACTCAGACTCACGTCCATCGAGTCCGTGATGCCATCCAGCCATCTCATCCTTGGTCGTCCCCTTCTCCTCCTGCCCCCAACCCCTCCCAGCATCAGAGTCTTTTCCAATGAGTCAACTCTTCTCATGAGGTGGCCAAAGTACTGGAGTTTCAGCTTTAGCATCACTCCTTCCAAAGAAATCCCAGGGTTGATCTCCTTTGGACTGGTTGGATCTCCTTGCAGTCCAAGGGACTCTCAAGAGTCTTCTCCAACACCACAGTTCAAAAGTATCACTTCTTCGGTGCTCAGCCTTCTTCACAGTCAAACTCTCACATCCATACATGACCACAGGGAAAACCATGGCCTTGAGTAGACGGATCTTAGTCGGCAAAGTAATGTCTCTGCTTTTGAATATACTATCTAGGTTGGTCATAACTTTCCTTCCAAGGAGTAAGCATCTTTTAATTTCAATTTAGGCTCTCCCAAAGCAGAGCCTGAGTCAGGGACTTGGGAGGTCATCCCAGTGAGCGGGACTGAGGGCTCTGGTAAGGAAGACAAGCCGATACGAGCATGCATTGCCAACATCACTGCTCTGAGCGACGGAGCTCAGTTCCGTGGGCACTTCTGAAAAGCTTAAAGAATGCCTCTCAGAATCCGCCATTCTAAAGAGGAGAGACAGTAGCACTCTTTTTCTTTTCTTTTCTTCTTATTTTACTGAGATATAATTAGCATACATTTTGTGAGTTTAAAGTGTACAAGTTGATATGTGATATGTGTTCATATTGCAAACTGATTATCACAATAAAGTTAACTAACACATCCATCATCTCACATAATTATAATTTTATGTGTGTATAAGAACATTTAAAATTTACTTTCTTAGCAAGTTTCAAATATATAATGCAGTATTATTAACTATAGTCTCCACGCTGAATATTATATCCCCAGAATATATTCATGTTATAACTAGCAAGTTTGGACCCTTTGACCAAACCTCCTGATTACCCTCACCTGGAGCTCCTGAGAGCCACTATTCTATTCTCTGTTTCTGTGAATTCAGCTTTTTCCGGGTCCCACATGTACATGAGATCACACAGTACTTGTCTTCTTCTATTTGGCTTATTTCATTTAATGCCCTCAAAGTTTAGTCATGTTGTCACAACTGGCAAGATTTTCTTCTTTTTATAGCTGAATAATATTCCATTATGCATTAATACATTTTTAATGTAGTCATCTGCTGATGGATGCTTAGGATTATTTCCATGTCTTGAGTTATGAATAATGCAACCAGAAGCCTTCAATTCATTAATTCACAATCTCATGGGTGTGGCTGATTCCCCCACAGAGGTATTAATTCCCCAGTCCCTCTAAGACTGCTTGTACTGAGCAAGCTGTCACTGGTGCGCATGGCGTTGGAGAAGCCCAGAACAGAAGGGAATACTCCAAATACAAACTAGAAGCAAGACGAAGCCTGCACAGAAAGGCCACACAGGACTATCTACCCAGCCATGGCTGCAGTCAAAGAGACATGTCAAAAGAGACCACGGATGGATCTTCTCCTAAGGAATAGTTAACAACCATTGCTGTCTCCATTTTCTTGTCTACTCTCTGCAATATATCTCTGACCTTCCTGAACTTTAATTCAACTCTTGGACAGGAACACCATGAAATCCAGCATAGTTTCTGGATACAAAACCAAGAAAAACTTTCCAAAGCTCTAGCCTCTCTGGAATATTTGATACTTTTGACCTCTGACTTCAAAACTCAGTCTTAGTGTTTTAAGAAACCACTTTCTTCTGAACCTTCTCAGTCTTTCTCTTTTCTCAGTCTCTGAATGTTCTCTTCCTCTGCCCATCTTTTAGGAGTCGATGTTTCCCTAAGGTACTAAATTTGGTTCACTTCTCACTCTACACAAAGCCAACATTCCCTGTAAAAGCTTCAGCTACAGCCTCCAGGCAGATGTTTAAAACTAGATGTTTAAAACTGGGGCTTCTCTTCTGAAGCCCCAAATCACATATCTGCCTGCCTACTAAACACCTCCTCCCAGCTCACCCACAGACATTTCAAATTCATCATGACCCACAATGAAATGCTTACCACTCCCCCCTTACAAAGTTTTCTGCCTTGAGACTGAAGCCAGGTACCACGCACTCCCTCATTACATCTGTTGCCAAACCTTGTTTATACCACTTCCTAATATCTCCCTTCTCTTGCCCTCTCCTTATCTGTGGCCATATCTGGAAGATCACTAATTCAAGACTAGCTTCCCCAGGGGATAATTGCTTGGGTTCATACCACTCCTAGAATGAGCTTAAAAACCACCAATCTGTTCATGTTATATACCTTCAATCTTTCAATGGTTACCTTTAAGATAAAGAACAAGGTTTTCAACAGGACATATAAAGTTATTCATGATCCAGTGGCTGCCAAGAAATAGAACTAATTTATTATTATTGCTCCCATAGCTTACTAAGATGCTTAAGTTTTCTGAAAAAATGGGCTTCCCCTGCACCTACCTCAATCTCCCAACCCACTCTAGAAAACACCTGCTCATGCTTAGGACTTCATTCAGGCATGAGCTGAGGTCTTCCACTGCCCTGACTGCTCTGAGGGAGATTTAAGCACTGCCTTCTCACTCTTCCAGAGCACCCTATTGAATCCTCACATATGACATGCATCATGTTGCACCGCAAAATTTGCCTTTATATTTGTCTCTTTCTTGATGCTATAAACTTGTATCAGTTCCTATTTTTGTGTAGCAATCACACCAGCTCTGTGATGAGCAAGAAAAATATTAATGTCTCACATTCAGTTCAGCAGATCTGAGCTGGCTGGTCTGCTGGTTTCTGCTGGGCTCGCTCACGCCTCTGTGGGTCACTTTATTTCCCTCTGGGCTTACTCTGGCTGGGACAGTTTAGCTGGGATAGCACTGTTCCATCTGTATCTTATCCTCGAAGATAGGGATTTGACTTCATTCATCATGGCAGTTGCTATTGAGTTGTTGAGTTGAAGGACATAGCAAGATAGCTAGTTCATATTGAGTATGTTAAACAGAAAGCACTAAGTTGAAGCCAGCGGCACCTCCACTCTTATTCTCATGACTTTTTCACTATTTCCATGACTATGATGTAAGACTTTTTACCCCTTGCAACCTCTCAGCAGAACTTTCACATACTAGTATTTTATTCACATACTGGTTTTTTATCCACAGGTTAACAAGAACTTGTTTGCCTTCTCTGGAGCTATTGGAAGGAAAACTCCTCTGGTGGTTTAGATTCTCTGATGCTCCCTCCAATAGGTGAAGCCTAATTCTCTTCCCTTTTAGTGGATATTTAGTGACTCACTGCCAAGGAACAGAATAAGGCAGAAGGGCTAGTGTGTAACTTCTAAGACGAGGTTGTCAAAGACCTGTGACTTCATCCCTGTTTCCTCTGGGATCACCAGCTCTAGGAGCAGAAGGCAGTTGCCAGGTGATGAGGGCACTCAAGCATACCTTTAGAGAGGGCTTCATGACAAGGAACTGAGGCCTCCAGCCCAGGGACACAGCAATCAGCCTCTTGAAAGCAGATCCCCCAGCTCCTTCTGAAGGCTGTAGGAGTCCTGTTATCAACCACAAGTTCATGTGCCTGGTGCACAGTGAGGCTGAACAGTAAAACACTGGAGTTTGGAGCAGAGAAAGATTCATAGATGGGCCATGCAATGCAAGGTTAAGTGGGTGGTCATGTCCCTCAAAGGGTTCAGGAAAGCATTTTTAAAGGCCAGGAGAAGGAGGGGCATGCCGAATGTGTAATCAGCTTGTGCACAATTCTCTGATTGATTCATGGTGAGGTAACTGGGCAGTTAACACTGATAATCCTTAGGCACCCAAAGGTCTGGGGGCTAAGTGCTCATGATCTTCAAGCAGTTAATTTCTTCCACTAGGTGGGGGTTTTCTTCCACTATCTGGGTGGGCTTCCCAGGCAGTGCTAAATAACCTGCCTGCCAGGAGATATGGATTTGGTCCCTCAGTTGGAATGTTCCCCTGGAGGAGAGCGTGGCAATCCACACCAGTAGTCTTGCCAGGAGAGTGCCACGGACAGAGGAGCCTCATAGGCTCCAGTCCACGGGGGTCAGTCAGACATGACTGAAGCAACTTAGCACACGTGCATGCCTGCACTATTATCTGGGCACTTCAGAGAGGAGCTACAGCAAAGGATGTGGGGGTGGGGTCTGCCCCAGGAAGGCCCATGGGGTCCTGCTCAATCACAGTCCCAAACAATGTTTTGGCAGGAACTTCACGAGAGACCCTGTCAGAATAACCCTTGACTCTCGGAAGCTTTGTGAGACAGAATATTCTTGCTGTTTTAAGCTGCTAGGATTGGGGAGAGTTTGTAACATAGCAAACATCCTCTGCCATAGACTGTACACATGGACATCATGCGATGGTCAATACCGAAACCAGACTGATTATATTCTTTGCAGCCAAAGATGGGAAAGTTCTATACAGTCAGCAAAAGCAAGACCAGGAGCCGACTGTGGCACAGACCGTGAACTCCTTATTGCGAAATTCAGACTTAAATTGAAGAAAGTACTAATTCAAAACCCTATGAGTATACAGTGGAAGTGACAAATAAGCTCAAGGGATTAGATCTGTTAAACAGAGTGCCAGAAGAACTAGGGACAGAAGTTCCTGACACTGTCCAGGAGACAGGGATCAAGACCATCCCCAAGAAAAAGAAATGCAAAAAGGCAAAATGGTTGTCTGAGGAGGCCTTACAAATAGCTGAGTAGAGAAAAGAAGCTAAAGGAAAAAGAGAAAATGAAAGATATACCCATTTGAATGCAGAGTTCCAAAGAACAGCAAGGAGATATAAGAAAGTCTTCATCAGCGATCAATGCAAAGAAATAGAGAAAAACAATAGAATGGGAAAGGCTACAGATCTCTTCAAGAAAATTAGAGATATCAAGGGAACATTTCATGCAAAGATGGGCTCAGTAAAGGACAGAAATTGTATGGACCTGACTGCAGCCATGAAATTAAAAGACGCTTACTCCTTGAAAGAAAACTTATGACCAACTTAGATAGCATATTCAAAAGCAGAAACATTACTTTGCCAACAAATGTCCATCTAGTCAAGGCTATGGTTTTTCCAGTGGTCATGTATGGAAGTGAGTTGGACTATGCAGAAAGCCGAATGCTAAAGAATTGATGCTTTTGAACTGTGGTGTTGGAGAAGACTCTTGAGAGTCCCTTGGACTGCAAGGAGATCCAACCAGTCCATTCTAAAGGAGATCAGCCCTGGGATTTCTTTGGAAGGAATGATGTTTAATTAAATTTATTTATTTTTTTAATTACAATACTGTATTTGTTTTGCCATACATTGACACGAATCAGCCATAGGTGAACACAATCTCCCAATGCTGAAGCCCCCTCCCACCTCCCACCCCACATCCTCTACTTGAATCATCCTGTGCATCAGCTCCATGCATCCTGCTTCGTTTCTTACAAGATTGGTATCACTGACTCGATGGACGTGAGTTTGAGTGAACTCTGGGAGTTGGTGATGGATAGGGAGGCCTGGTGTGCTGCAATTCATGGGGTAGCAAAGAGTTGGACACGACTGAGTGACTGAACTGAACTGAACTGAAAATGACTATAGATGGTGACTGCAGCCATGAAATTAAAAGATGCTTGCTCCTTGGAAGAAAAGTTATGACCACCCTAGGCAGCATATTAAAAAGCAGAGACATTACTTTTCCAACAAAGGTCCATCTAATCAAGGCTATGGTTTTTCCAATAGTCATTTACAGATGTGAGTGTTGGACTATAAAGAAAGCTGAGTGCAGAAGAGTTGATGCTTTTGAACTGTGGTGTTGGAGAAGATTCTTGAGAGTCCCTTCAACTGTAAAGAGTTTAATCAGTCCATCCTAAAGAATATCAGTCCTGAATATTCATTGGAAGGACTGATGTTGAAGCTGAAACTCCAATACTTTGGCCATCTGATGCGAAGAACTGACTCATTGGAAAGGACCCTGATGCTGGGAAAGATTGAAGGCAGGAGGAGAAGGGGATGATAGAGGATGAGATGGTTGTACGGCATCACCAACTCAATGGACCTGAGTTTGAGTAAACTCCAGGTTTTGGCAATGGACAGAGAGGTTTGGCGTGCTGCAGCCCATGTGGTTGCCAACAATCGGACACGACTATGCAACTGAACCGAACTGAACTGTAATGCAGCAACAAATAACAAATATTTGTTATTTGAATAACAAATTCAAATAATTGTGAATAAGTTCTGCACCTTCCCCTAACGACCAGGTTCCATAATTGCAACCTTACAGTGGCTTCTAAATAGCATAAAGGGGAGAAAACACAGCAGCGAAACCCTTACCTTGGAAGCCCTCTTTTGTTGTTATTTAGTCGCTGAGCTGTGTCCAACTCTCTTGTGACGTTGTGGACTGTAGCCCAACAGAGTCCTCTCTCCATGGGATTTCCCATGCGAGAATATTGGAGTGGGTTGCCATTTCCTTTTCCAGGGGATATTCCTGACCCAGAGATCGAACTTGAGTCTCCTGTGTTTCCTGCATTGCAGGTGGATTCTATACTGCTAAATCACCTAGGAATTCCCTGGAAGACTTCTACCTAATACTTAAAAAAAAGAAAGAGAGAGAGACAAAAAATATCTCTCTACCTTCCTTGGAGGCTAGTGGAAAACTATCATGTTTTAGGAGGGACTGCTAAATCTGACTGCAAGCACTGTCCAGAAAGTCTGAGTTGGGCATTGAATTTGTAGAAGAAGAACTAAAAACTCTGACATCATCCCTTTGACTGAAACCCGATTCCTAATTTTCAGATTCCATATTTATCCACTGCCCCCTCAGAACAACTAGACTGCCAGAACTCTAAAATGACGCCCAGTTTCTTGAACTGTCACATGCTTTGTGTTCCCCAGTTTGGCTCTGAGACATGAAACACTGCCGGAGAACTCCTGTTTTAAACCCAAAGGTGATAATGAGGGAAATTGTGAAACTCCTAAAAATAATGGGATCGCACTTGTGGTTGTAAGTCACGGTTGTTTAGGAGGCAGGAGAAGGAAAATGGACAGAGGAGGAGACTCTAAAACGAGCACGGCAGAAAATAAACCCAGGCTCTGCAGGCGCAAAGCTGAGGGGAGCCCCAGCTCAGAGGCCTCAGGAAGCTTCCAGGCAGGCTGAGCGGGAGGTCTTGATGGGCAGGTTCACAGGGGAGCTGCCACCCACCCACATACAGCCAGCTCTGGCCAATTATGTGAGGCTTTGGGGATCCTCAGATCTCCCCATTAGCCACTCAACAGCATCTACCTCCTCCTCATGCCAAGAAACAAACACTTGCTAAGATGCCGCTTTGCACTCAGCATGGCACCAAACCCAGAAAATGCAAAAATTAATAAGGCCCTTGGGGATTCAGAACTTAACAGGGAGATTGACTTCAGGATAGTCATACAAGAGAATAGGGGGAAAAATAGTAAGGCAAAAGCAATAAGAAAGGATCGTTCAAGGAACTGGGGGAGGGGCTTCCCCGTGGCCCAGTGGCTGAGACTGTGCTCCCCAGGCAGGCAGCCTGCTCCATCCCTGGTTGGGGAACCAACTCTCACAAGCTGCAGCTAAGAGTTCACACGCCACAACTTAAAAAAAAAAAATCCCACATGCCGTAACAAAGACAGAAGCTTCTGCGTGCTACAACTAAGTCCCAGTGCAACCAAACAAATAATTTTTTTTAAAGAAAGAAACTGTGGGAGATGGAGGAGGTGTGTTTACTCAAGCTGGGGCCTGGAGGTGGTGGGGGAAAGGTCTAGAAGTCTACCTGGAGAGGTGGCACCTGAGCTGCAGATCGGCATCATTCTGTTGGAGTGTGTGTTGCGGGGACAGGTAATACCAGAAAAAGGTAATTTTCCAGTTGTAATACTTTCTGATGGTGTCTGTGATAAATTACCATAGTTGGGTGGCTTAAAACCAGAGTTTTATTGTCTCACTGGTCTGGAGGTTACAAGTCTGAAATCAGAGTGATGGCAGAGCCATACTCCTTATGGAGGTGCTAGGACAGAATCTGTTCCTGCCTTTTCCAGCTTCTGGTGGCTGCAGGTACTCCTTGGCTTAAGGCCACATCAATCTCTGCCTCCATCTTTACAGGGTCAAATTTCCCTCTGCCTGTCTTATAACAACACACCATTGCATTTAAGGCTCACCTGAATAATCTAGATAATCATCCATGTCAAGATCTTGAACAATTATATCTGTGAAGATCCTTTCCCTTGTCAGACTAACAGTTTACAGGGATTAGTACTCAACATCTTCGAGTAACCTTTATTTCATGTGCTGCAACAACCTAAGACCTACATGTGCAAAGACCACGGTAAATGGGTATTTTAGCAACCCTCCAGCTGGGCAGACATCTGGGCATGAAGCGCGTATTTACAAAGAATGAGGACACTGGGGAAAGTCAGGAGGTCAGTGAATGTCAGTGGAGGGACCCCGGGGCCTGCATTTTCTTACTGAAAGCACTGGTGAGAGAGGCCCCACCCAGGCAACGCCCCATGACCCAGGGCAATCCACAGTCAAGGCTTGGGTGACATTGGGGCACTAAAGGGTGGTCCCTGAGTTAGAGTGGCACGTCTCTTAGTGCCTTTCAGGCCCCAGAGTTCCCCAGGGCTCAGGTTGAGGCTACAGATGAGACCGCACCCCCGTCCCACTCCTGTTTGCTTTGCCCTGCCCTCCTCATTCCGCCAGTTTCCTCCTTAGCGCCCGCCCTAAGTAAGAATCCTCATCTCAAACAACCTAAGATAGCTTCTTCCCCTTATGATGATGTGGATCTTAGGATGATGTTAGCTAAGAGGTCAGCAAGCAGAAGTTCAAAACAGCTGTCAGTGGGTTCTGGGAGGACGCTAATTCTATACCCACTAAAATGAGGGAAGAAAGTTTTAGCAACAAAATTGATTAAAATTCAGTAAGCATTAACAGATACCAAAAATTCGATGATCTGCACAAACTAGAGTGTTTTTTCCTTTTCCCCATAACTGGTTTCTAATTAAAGTCCATTCCTTTGGCACTTATCTCATTCTTCCTTGCACTGAAAATTTGTTTTTGCAACATATGTTTCGTTTTCACTAACTAAATTCTTAACTCTGTGTTGATGAGGGCCATGTCCTGGGGTTTCCCTCATAATGCCCGTCACCATAGCTGCCATTCAATCAAGCACTTCACTAACACTCAAAGTTCACATTCGCCTGAGTTTATGTGGGCTTTAGAGTTTACAGAGCCCTTCATTGGCTTCCCCCGTGGCTCAGAGGTTAAAGTGTCTGCCTGGAATGAGAGAGACCCGGGTTCAGTCCCTGGGAAGGGAAGATCCCCTGGAGAAGGAAATGGCAAAACACTTCAGTACTCTTGCCTGGAGAACCCCATGGAGGGAGGAGCCTGGTAGGCTACTAGTCCATGGGGTCGCAAAGAGTAGGACACGACTGAGCGAGTTCACTTTCACTTTCACATACCCAAAGTGTGGCCCGTAGGCTGGTAGCATCAGATTCACCTGAGAGCTTGTTGCTGCTGCTGCTGCTGCTAAGTTGCTTCAGTCATGTCCGACTCTGTGCGACCCCGTAGACGGCAGCCCACCAGGCTCCCCCGTCCCTGGGATTCTCCAGGCAAGAACACAGGAGTGGGTTGCCTTTTCCTTCTCCAATGCATGAAGGTGAAAAGTGAAAGTGAAGTCACTCAGTCGTGTCCGACTCTTAGTGACCCCAGGGACTGCAGCCCACCAGGCTCCTCCATCCATGGGATTTTCCAGGCAAGAGTACTGGAGTGGGGGTGCCATTGCCTTCTCCGTGAGATCTTGTTAGAAATGTAGAATTTCAGCCCCAGCCCAGATCTGTGGGTGAGAATCAGCAGGAAACCACTGGCAGTGGATAGATTGGAGAGAAGATTGTGGACAGAAAGCCACAAAGAAGTGCGAGAGCAGCAGGGGCTGGCCCTGCCCCAAACCTGCCTCCAGCTGTGTTCCGCCTCAGGAGTGCCGGGCCAGGCCAGGGCTGCCCCCTTCCGCCGCTGAGCTTCAGACCCCGCTCGACACAGGCTGCTTCAGCAAAGGACTTCCTTCAGCCTCTGCTTTCTCATCACTGAAACGGGAATAATCTCAGTACTAGCTCACACTGCATAAATAAACTGTGGTTCATCCCTGGTACAAAGGAATACGGTGCAACCTGAAGAATGAGGTGGGCTTATATCTGTTGCTATAAAAAAAATGGTCAACGTATATTTTTATGTAATGCAAGATTCTGATCAGTAAATTGTGCACGTGTGTGTGTGTGTGTGTGGTTAAATATAAAAGATGTTGCATGTATATGTGCATTATGCACATATGTATACATTGCTTATGTGTCCTCCACATATGCATTACATATTGTGTGAAGTTAAAGGATTCACTAACATAGACACACAAATAATTATTACTTATATATTATATATATGTGTATGTTTGTGTAAGAGTTCTCCAGTTTTAACCTCTCATACACAAATACTGATTATAGGTGAGATGCAGGAATATCAGTGAAAATAAGAACATCAAATTCTTATATATAAGAAATGTACTTTCTAAGAAGGCAGCCAACAAAGAATCAAATACATGAACAGGATAATTATAGACTGTGACTAATGTTATGAAAGAGACCATCTAAACAGCTTGGGAAAGGATTGTTGATAAAGGACAGTGAGGATCTCCAGGAGGAGGTGATGCTTAAGCACAAACTGATGGAGAGTGTGGTGCCTCACATTGCTAAGGAAAGGGCATTCCAGAGGGAGCAGTCTGGGCAAAGGCTCCAAGATGGAAGCGGCTGGGCTCATTTGAGGACAAAAATAGAGCAGGTCAGTAGAATGGGATTATAGTAAAAGGATGGAACAGTGTTTTATAATAAAACTCAGATGAGCAAGCATGGTATGCAAATCTTGAGAACTGTGCTAACGTATTGGATTTTATCCTAAGAACATCATGGACATCACCAGATGGTCAATACCAAAATCAGACTGATTATATTCTTTGCAGTTGAAGATGGAGAAGCTCTATACAGCCAGCAAAAACACCACCACAAGTTGACTGTGGTTAGATCATGAACACCTTATTGCAAAATTCAGAATTATATTGAAGAAAGTAGGGAAAACCAGTAGGCCATTCAGGTATGACTTAAATCAAATCCCTTATGATTATACAGTGGAAGTGACAAACAGATTCAAGAGATTAGATCTGATAGACAGAGTGCCTGAAGAACTATGGACGGAGGTTGGTGACGTTGTACAGGAGGTGGTGATCAAGACCATCCCCAAGTAAAAGAAATGCAACAAGGCAAAATGGTTGTCTGGGGAAGCCTTACAAATAGCTGTGAAAAGAAGAGAAGCTAAAGGCAAGGAGAAAAGGAAAGATATACCCATCTGAAGGCAGAGTTTCAGAGAATAGCAAGGAGAGATAAGAAAGCCTTTCTTGCTGATCAATGCAAAGAAATAGAGGAAAACAATAGAATGGGAAAGACTAGAGATCTCTTTAAGAAAATTAGAGATACAGAGGGAACATTTTGTGCAAAGATGGGCACAATAAAGGGCAGAAATGGTATCGACCTAACAGAAGCAGAAGACATTAGGAAGAGGTAGCAAGAATACACAGAAGAACTATATTTTAAAAGATCTTAATGACCCAGGTAACCACGAAGGTATCTCACTCACCTAGAGTCAGATATCTTGGAGTATGAAATCAAGTGGGCCTTAGAAAATATCACTACAAACAAAGCTAGTGGTGATGATGGAATTCCAGCTGAGCTATTTCAAATCTTAAGATGATGCTGTTAAAGTGCTGTACTCAAGAGCCCAGCAAATTTGGAAAACTCAGCAGTGGCTGCAAGACTGGAAAAGGTGAGTTTTCATTCCAATCCCAAAGAAAGGCAATGTTCAAACTATAGCAAAATTGCGCTCATCTCACACACTAGCAAAGTAATGCTCAAAATTCTCAAAATCTGGCTTCAACAGTACATAAATCAAGAACTTCTAGATGTACAAGCTGGATATAGAAAAAGCAGAGGAACCAGAGATCAAATTGCCAACATCCATTGGATCATAGAAAAGCAAGAGAATTCCAGAAAAACACCTACTTCTACTTCATTGACTACACTAAAGCTTTTGACTATGTGAATCATATCAAACTGTGAAGAATTCTTCAAGAGATGAGAATACCAGACCACCTTACCTGCCCCCTGAGAAACCTGTATGCAGGTCAAAAAGCAACAGTTAGAACTGGACATTGAACAATGGACTGGTTCCAGATTGGGAAAGGATTACATTAAGACTGTATATTGTCATCCTGATTATTTAGCTTATATGCAGAGTACATCATGCAAAATACCAGGCTGGATTAATCACAAGCTAGAATCAAGATTGTGGGGAGAAATTTCAATAACCTCAGATATGCAGATTACACCATCCTTATGGCAGAAAGTGAAGAGGAACTAAAGAGGCTCTTGATGAAGGTGAAAGAGGAGAGTGAAAAAGCTGGCTTAAAACTCAACATTCAGAAAACAAAGATCATGGCATCTGGTCCCATCACTTCATGGCAAATAGATGGGGAAACAGTGGAAACAGTGACAGACTTTGTTTTCTTGGGCTCCAAAATCATTGCAGATGGTGACTGCAGCCATGAAATTAAAAGATACTTGCTCCTTGGAAGAAAAGCTATGACTAAGATAGACAGCATATTAAAAGCAGATACATTACTTTGCCAAAAAGGTATGTATAGTCAAAGCTATGATTTTTCCAGTAGTCATGTATGGATGTGAGAGCTGGACCATAAAGAAGGCTGAGCACCAAAGAATTGATGCTTTTGAACTGTGGTGTTGGAGAAGACTCTTGAGAATCCCTTGGACTGCAAAGAGATCAAACCAGTCAATCGTAAAAGAAATCAGTCCTGAATATTCATTGGAAGGACTGATGCTGAAGCTGAAGTTCCAATACTTTGGCCATCTGATGTGAAGGGTTGATTCACTGGAAAAGACCCTGATGCTGGGAAAGATTGAAGACCGGAGGAGAAGGAGATGACAGAGGATGAGATGGTTGGATGGCATCACCGACTCAATGGACAAGAGTTTGAGTAAGCTCCAGGAGATGGTGAATGGTGGGGAAACCTGGTGTGCTGCAGTCCATGGGGTCACAAAGAGTCAGACCTGACTGAAAGACTGAATAACAACAACAATCAAAAGTTTTATCTAGGGAATAACACCCTCTGAAATGTGTTTAAAAGATCCCTGGCCTGCTGAGTGGGAACAGCCTGTGGGGAATGCTGAGGGAAAGTGGGGCTGTTTCTAAGAGGACCTAGCACAGATGCTTTAAACTAGGGCAGTGACTGTGTAGGTGGAAAGAAGTGAGCAAACTCGAGAATGACATTGGAGATAAAACCAGAACTAGACCATGGATTGAAAGACGAAGCATTGGTGTGGGAGTCAGTCGGCCCTTGGTTGATCTAGATTGTCTCTGCCTGAGACAAACGTAGCAGCTCCATTCTGCTCCATGTATCTCTCTTTCTCCAGCAAGATAGCCTGGGCACATGTTCCTGGAGACAGCAGAGACACAAACCACAGTGGAAAGGAAGAAGCTCCTTTCCAAGCTTCTGCCTGAGTCACATCTGCTCATGTCCCATTGGCTAAGGCCAGGTAATATGGATAAAATCAGAGTCAAAAGGCAGGGGAACAAGCTCAGCCTCTGGAAGGAAGACGCCGGAAAGCCACAGGGCCAAAGGCATGGACACCAGAAGGGCTGAAGAACAGGAAGACAGCTATTCAAAGGACTGGTAACGCTACATTACCAGCTGGGGTCAGGAGACAACAGAGGTTAACATAGTCCTGAAATGTTGAAAGTGATAAGTGCCCGTCACTTAGGAAGCCAAGGATTAAAGTGATGAAATAAATGCTAGTCTGTGAAATGCCTTAGGGTCCACGGGTATGCCCAAAACCCAGGATTCTCTGCTCTCTGACCAATTTTATTTTATCTCAGTGAAGCAGAAATTGCAGGACAACATGAGATAGGTTGGCAAACAATTTCATTTTCCCTTTAGTTAAACTATAAGTCCTTCTCAGTTATTATTTATCTGGTGCCTTTTCTGAGTGCTTCCCTGATAGCTCAGTTGCTAAAGAATCCACTTGCAATGCAAAAGATCCCAGTTTGATTCCTGGGTCAGAAAGATTCCCTGGAGAAGGGATCGGCTACCGACTCCAGTATTCTGGCCTGGAGAAGTCCGTGGACTGTATAGTCATGGGATCCCAAAGAGTCAGACACACCTGAGTGACTCTGACTTTTTTCCCTGAGTGAGATTTTCCTGGGTCCCACACCCCCTTGCCTCGCAAAGCCCATAGTAATTTCTCTAGAGGAAGCAGAATTTCTACTACTATCCTCAGCAAACCATTCCAACAGTCAGGGTAGGGCGGTGGTGGTGGTGATGTATTGTCACTCTTTTTTATTCGCTTAGGACATAAATTATAGATCCTTAACAGCATCAATTGTAATGTAACCTCACTGGGACAAGAAAGAATAAGCAAGCATCTCCCTAAAATTTCTAGAAACACAAATAGCAAAGAAATAGGATATTTAAACAAACAAGAGCTTTGAGCATTGGGTCTGCAGATGTTGCCTGCTTCTCTCCAGCACTGTAGACCTGTGGCCTGTCTCTGGTGAGGAGCAGGAAACCTTGGGGCCCCTTGCTCAAGAACAGGAGATAAAAGTCACGGTCTGGCTATCCCATCTGCTTCCTTGAAGAGGGAAATATTATAAAACAGTAATGTCAGGGCTCCAGGCAAAGCAGTTTCTCAAGGGCTCTCTGAGTTAACTCAACCAACATGTCTTCTTCCATGTAAACTTGGAGTCGTGATGAGGGTGGGGCAGACGGCTGCTGAACGCACTGACTGTTGGCACACAGTGCAAATGAAAAGGTACCATCTGTTCAGTTGTTGGAAAATGATGATGCATAAATGCGACTTTTTTTTAATGTTCCATCTGGGTATAACTGAATTGCCTCTTTAAAATAAAAAATATCCTTCTTTGATATAAATCCTTTCTTGTAGTGGTCTCCATCCATTCTTTGTTTTTTTCTGTAGGATTTTTTTCATAAGAAGTATGACGTGAAATATTAAAAACTAAGAACGAAAGCCTCTGGGGATGACTGTGGTGTTTTTGTTTCGTTGGTTGACTTGCTCTTTATTTTCTTGTCACGTCAAAAATACTTTCCATATGCAAAATTTCCTCTCACCCCCACCCCCAAAAAAATACCCTTACTGGATAACTGGATAGACATGCAGAAGGAGATTACCAGTCTACTATCTACACAGAGGAAGAAAACAGGAGATGAATGTGCCAAAATTCCCAGTTACCCACATTTCTAAACCAAGAAAAGGTGTAGTTAATTTCCTTTTAGAAAAATTGTGTTGGTTCTCAATAACATTCTGAGAATAATGGTCAGGGCAATTAGAAGCACAACTTGAATTCAGAGTGACTAACGTTTGAAGCACTGAAAGCATAAGCAGGAACAAAGCGTATGGAGGAGCCCTTAACATGCCTCTCTCCAGGTGCAATTATAGATTTGAAATCTGCTGGTGCTTTACCATGGCAACCTTCATACTTAATTTCCCAGCCGCTGGACTCCTGTCATCCTACTCCTTCGAGACAGCCCTTCAACCACTGCTTTCCCTGAACCCATGTCGCGTCGTTGCCTTAAAAACCTAATATTCCTCCAAGCACATGCTATGAGCACTTTTCCCAGACCAGGAACAACAGCAAAGGCTAGGAGACTTTGGCTGTGCTCTCAGAAAAAGCACTTAGATGTGTTGTATCTGAACGATGGACACCAACAATTGAAAGTAACTCTGAACAGTGCCAACTTTGAAAATAGAAACTTGGTTTCTTGTTCTATTTGATTCCATTTAAATAAAGTTATTAACTATCTACAGTGGCTGGGAGCCTCAGAAAATACATGATGAGAATAAACCATATTGTCTGATCTCAAGAAGTTTACGAATGTGGAGGGAGAACTAGAAAGCAGCATCACCTGGGACTCGGTTAGAAATGCAGATTCCTAGACCACCCCACCCCCAGACCTCCTGCGTCCAGATCTCTGGGAGGCAGGCACAGAAACCTAGTTTCACAGTTCTTCCATGTGATTATGATGCTCTCTAAACGTTGAGAATCACTGCTCTAAAGGAATAGAGCCACCACACTATAAGAGAGACACAAAGTGCTTTGAGTAAAGGAAAAATCGCACCTGCTTTGGAAGGAGGACTCCCAGGATTGACTGTCTCTATGAAGCTTTGAAAGCTTGCTAAGATATTGAAATGTAGGGAGTGCAGTGGAAGAGGACATTCTGGGTGAGTGAAGTGAAGAAACAGAATTAAGAAAGCAGAAGGCAGATCAGAGAGTCTAGACTGATGAACGTGGAGGGAGATGGAGAACAGGATCAGAAGACAGGTTGGGGTCTCAAGTACCAGGCTGAGGAATGAGCTGTCTAACTCGGTGCACAATGACAAGCCACTCCAGTTTTTAATCAAAAGAGTAACAAGACTAGAGTGGTGTTTTGGGAAAATTCATCTAGGGTTTCCACAAGATAACTTGGTGTAGGAAGATATGGGAGAAATGGGGAAACAATTGAATTGACAATTGCAATGGTTTGAGTAGGTGAGAGTAAAAAGCTTCAAATAGGGAGTTTTCAGTATAAATAGAAAAATGAGGAAATTAATTGGAGAAAATATGAAGGACTATGTCAATAGGATTTAGCAGTTAATTCTACAATAGGAGGGAAAGAATAAGGGGGATCAAAACCTTGATTTGCAGCAAGAGATTAGTAATGTCATAAACAAAAGAATAAAGTAATCAGGAAGAGGAGCTGGATTTGGTAGGGATTTTTTTTTGAATGTGCTTAAGGCTCTGTGGTATGGTCATTATGAAACTGGGAGTGCAGGCACAGAGTTTATAATATTTACAATGTTTCAGCTGCATAGGGCTCTGCCTGGCTAAGCACACGACCTGTAATATAGGCACATGACCTATATTATACCAAGTCAACCTCACACTGACTTTGTGAGAAGCATTATTATACCCATCTTTTATTACCTCAATTAGATTCTGTGGCATATACAGAAAATCTGAGCTAACAATGGCTTAAACACATAGAGTTTATTTTAACATGTAGAAGAAATCAGAAAGTGCAAGGCTGAACAAATATGTTACAGCCAACAGGTTCATCAGGGAGTCAAGTTTCTTCTAAAGTGCTCTTCAGCATCCTACAGTGGGGGACTCCATCCTCAAGAGATCTCAACATTCAAGATTGCTGCTGAAGCTCCAGCCATCAGGGAGGAGATGGCTAAAAATATGAGAATGAATACTTATTGAATATAAAGAACAGGAGGCTAGAAAAAGAGCCTCTGGAGAATGACCACAAGGGAGACCTGGGAGGATGCCCAGAAGAAAGAAGCATCGTACCCACCACAGGCAAGGAAACAGGCTTCAGTACGAAAGGAGGAGCAGCAAGCAGAGTCCAGTGGTGCAGCCCTCAGGGCTGAAAATTGCTTACTGGATCGGAGAGGGTGAGGTCCTTGATGACTTTCCAAAGAACAACATAATTCAAGTGTTCTGTGGCAGTAGGTCTTAAAATTAAGGAAATATTAGATGGTGAAGCAATAACATCTCTGCCATAAAGTTTGGTGCTTCAGGGAAAGAGAAAATCATGATAGTGGCTGAGTTGAACAGTGTTGAGGTAATGTTTCCTTAGATTAGAAGACCTGAACATAATTTCCTTTTATGATGTCAGGTCTCTGGGAGACTCGATTTAAATTGCTTGAATGTGCATTGAGACAACAAAGTATGACTTCCTCCGTGCTCAGCAGCTCCAATCCGATTCCTCCAAGGGAAAGTGAAGCAAATATTGGCTGATATTATATCATAATAAAGGGCTGATATTGCATTTTGTAAAGGCTGTCTGATAATCTTAATTAATTCATTTTTGTTTTTCACTTCAAAAGCTGGCTGGAAAATCATCTAGCTCTGGTTTTTGTTCTTGAAGAAAAATTAAATTGCAAAAGCGAGGATGTTTCATTAGCCTCTGCCCTTTCCCAAGGTCAGCAAAGGCCCTCTGGATGCTTTTGCAAGGCTGCAGAATCTGAAATGGCAGGGCTATGGCTCCATTTCAGCAAAAATAAATATCATATTACAACACATTGTTTTTGCAGCTGACTGAGGCTTTGGTGTCAGGGAGATTTCATTCTACAATTGCAAATAAAGAGAGAAGCTGCTGGCAGGGCAATGTACAGTGTTTGCATCATTCTTTATGAAGCCATTTTCTCCTCTCAAGGAGTGCATTCCCAGAAGACTTTTTCCCCCAACAAGCATCTGGTGTTTCTGCAGTGCTCAGCATGCATGACTTGCTTTGAAGGCTGTTAAAAATCAAGACAGATAGTTGGACCAGCTTCCTTGGTACATCTCATTCCTCACTCCCTAACTTTACCCCTCCCCCTATATCCCGCCTCCCCAAACCCTTATACTACAAAACTATAAAAGATGGGCAGAGACTAAAACTACAACATACTTTGAAATTCTAATTTTTTAACCTGAAGCTAGTGAGCCATAAAATCCTAGGAGCTAAAAGCTGCCTGAGGCAAATCCAAATCTTCTAGCTTTAAAATAGCTACATATATTTTACCGTTTTAGTTATTTTGAGGTAGATTTTCTCACACATGCGTGCTTATTGAAATTAAATGTGTTTCATCTTAATCCTCTTTTTCCTGCTGGAGAGAGAACAGAGGGCACTTGTTTTCTCTCTCTTAAAGAATGAATTTGAACATCCGGGGTAGGCATTAAGTCATCTGACTATGTGATTTATACCTAAACTGATTAGGTCTGACTTACCTGAACCTGCCTTTTAGTGTACAGGTGTTACCACAGGGCTGTCATAGTTTGTATCCCTCAGAAACAAACCCCAAGAAGAGATTTTGAGGAAAAGTATCTTATTTTGGAGGTGATCACAGGAAACACTGTAGGGGAGTCGGGGAATGAGCAGGGAAGAGAAGATATTTAATAAAGGATGTTTTCATGAGAAGTTGGGAGTTTCCTTGGTGGTTCAGATGGTAAAGAATCTGCCTGCAATGCAGGAGATCTGGGTTCAATCCCTGAGTCCGGAAGATCCCCTGGAGAAGGGAGTAGCTACTCACTTTAGTATTCACTGTGGGAAACCAGTACTTGAACCTGTTGGAGACCTCTCGGAAGCTCTGTGGAAAATGCACAGAGATGTCACACTTGAGTAGTGGGAAAACCTGGGCATTCATCAACCAACTCCCATGAGTCATTAGTGACAGTCCTGGCCAGAGATGTCAATTCTTCCCAAATTCATCTGAAGATGTAATGTAAACCCAATCAAAATCCTAGCAACTGTTTTGTAAATATCAAATGATTCTAACATGTATATCAAAAAGGAAAAGACCTAGATTAACCAAGTCCATATTGAAAAAGAACAGAGACTTAAACTGCCCAATTTCAAGACTTATTAGATAGCTGCCATAATCAAGACAGCATGGTACCAGTGAAAAAATAGATACATAGATCAAAGAAGCAAAATAAGGAGCCCAGAAATAGACCCACAGAGTATAGCCAAATACCTATCACACAAAGTTTAACTATCTGTGACAAGGGCTCAGAGGCCAGTCAATGGAGAAAGAACAGTATTTTCAATAAGTGACACTAGAAACTAGATACAGATATAACACTTTAACAAAATTTAGCTCAAAGTAGATGATAGAATTAAATGTAAAGTGAAAACCTATGAAACTTCTAGAAGAAAATGGAGAAAATCTCTATGACTTTGGGTTGAGAGACTGAGTTTTTAGCTGCAAGACCAAAACTGATATGCTGTATTCTATTAAAATGTAAAACTCCTGTCAACAAAAGACACTTAAGAAATAAAAGACAAAATAGAAGAAAGCAATTGCAAAACACATATCTGATAAAGGACTAGTATCCAACATATACAAGGAATTGTTAAAGCTCAATAATTTAAAAAAAATCCAATTAAAAACTATAAAGATTGTCATACTGGATAAAAACAGCAGGTAGAATATGATCCTGATTTTGTAAATAATAGTCATAACAAATTTTTTTCAATAGCCAAATCCTTTATTCTCTCCTTTTTCTAAAGGGAGTTGTAATCTGTAAATATTTCCTTTCCTAGATCTCGTTTTTTCTAAACTTGTCTAAATGGGATTATACAATGGAAGAAGGAGCTGCAGGAGAAAGAGTGACAGGCAGATAAGGGAAAATCCTTAAAGGGGAGCAGGGTGCCCAGAGAGCGTGGAGGACTCAGGACTCATGCTTCATAGACTGTGTGTTGTTACTGTTGTTTAGGCACCGACTTGTGTTCGCCTCTGTGTGACCCCATGGACTGCCAGGCCTCTCTGACCATGGGATTTCCCAGGTAAGAATACTGGAATGGGTTGCCATTTTCTTCTCCAGGGGATTTTTCCAACAGAGGGATCGAACCCTTGTCTCCTGCACTGGTAGACTGATTCTTTATCACTGAGCCCCCTACCCTTCGGTGGCGGCAAGAACTCAGAAGGCAGCTTCCATGGGTAATGAGCCTCCCACTGGCGCAGAGCTCTCTGTGCTCTTCCGGGCTCTGAAATAGTGCAGCTCCTGTGCTCCCGAACTGCAGGACAACAGGCAATGATGAAGGGCACCATGGTGGGTAGAAGGGCAAAGGCCTTCCCCAACTCTGCAAACAGTGATTGAGCCGCTCAGTTTTCTCTCTGACTTCAAGGAAAGTCAGGAGCCTCAATACTTACCAGGATCTCTGGACAACCTTGTAGGTTGAAAATTAGAGATACACTTAATTTTATTTGAAGAAAATAAAGCACAATGAGTTTGTTTATATGAAGTCATATGTGCTTGAAACACATGAATGGAAAAACAACTGTAAGAATACATATCAAAATGATTATAGATGGTGAACTCTGGGTAAGGATTACTGATGATTCTTATTTTCTTTTTATTTAGCTGTGCTCTTTGATTTCCATACAATGAGAAAATATTACCTATGGTAAAGTGGGGAAGGGCAAGCTGAGTGGTATGGTATAGAGCACCTAGGTTTTAGACCCACATAAACCTGGGTTTGAATGACTAACTCTTCTACTTATTAACTGGGAGAATCTGAGAAAATTATTTCCATTTCTAAACTTCATGTCCTCATCTAAAAATGCCAATGAGGTCAATCTTGCAGAGATATCATAGAGATTATAATTAATCAACATAGAGTACAGAATCCTTTTCTACATAATTGTACTCATGATAATTATACACTTTAGACTGGTGAACTTTGTAGTATGTAAATTATATCTCAATACAATTGTCAAAACACACACACAAAATACCTACAGTACTGTTGTATGAATATTTAGACCAGCTATGGAAATAGCTAACTTAGATACCTTGAAGCATATTTATAAGTTTGGCATATATCCATCATTTATATCTTTAAATTAAAGACAAAGAAAAGAGCATTACTTTCTTTTTCTCTAATGCCAACTCTGAAATTTTAAGGTCTTCTTCTAAGAATGACTTAAAGAAATCCTTAGTACAAGTTATCAATTAGAGGTTTATCTGTGTTCTTTAGATTGCTGAGAGGTCACGTGGTCCCTGAACACCTGGCATTTGTTTTCTACTGAAATAGAAAGAACAATCCTTGTTAAGGGATGAATTATGGCCCCCAAATTCATATATTGAAATCTTAGCTTTCTTACCTCAAAATGTGACTGTGTTTGAAGATGGGGTCTTTAAAGAGAGAGTTAAGTTAAAACAAGAGCATTAGGGTAGGCCCTAATCCAATGTGAGTGGTGTCCTTCAATGCAGAGGAGACTGGGACACAGGGAAAGACATGCGAAGACATGGGGAGATGATAGACACCTACAAGTCAAGGAGGGGGCCTCAGAGGAAACCAACCTGGGAAACACCTTGATCTTGGACTTCTAGCCTCCAGAATTAGGACAGAATAAATTTTTGTTGTATAAGCCATCCAATCTGGGGTACTCTGTAACAGTAGCCCTAGAAAACAAATACAGTCCATCTGCCTGCCTGAATTTTGAGACTGTCGAGATCCAGTTAACGTTTAGAAAAAGCTCAAGAATCCTTTCTCAGAAAAGTGACCATGTTTATAACAATTGTTGTCTAGTATGGTGCACAGACTTAAAAGTATGATATGTGGCAGCTATTTATATTCCCAGACATATAGCAAAGAGATTTGATCTTTAAATTGAAATAAAGTGTGACGAGAAGGAACATATCATATTTACAGTTTTTGTGGCATCCCTTTTCATTCAGGATATAAGATTCGTTTGGTTTTGTTTGGCAGGACATTGTGCTGAGAGGCGCAGTAGAACCAGAAAAACTGAAGATGAGAAGATGAAGTTATTATCTCTATATAAAAAAAAGAAATAATGAGAAGAGTTTGCACAACTGAAGACTTTTGGAACACAAGTGACAGAGAAGAGATTTAGAAACAGCCATTAGAGGTGGAATTTGGAGGTTAGGGGAAGAGGTATAAGAAAGTACTCAGGAAGGCTTGCTGGACAGAATGAAGTGTGGAATCTCTTAATTTTCACAAAAATTGTCATAAGACTTTCTCAGTATTCTCCAAAGCATTTGAGTCAAGGTTCAAGGATTCACAGTGCTTTTCCTGACGTTCTAAAATGTTGAAAGCTGTGAAATCAAAAGAGTGTAGCTTAAAGGACATCTCATTCATGTAGTGTTTCTCTTAAAATTTTCCACACTGTGAAAAACAAAGCAATATTCTATAAAGACAATGATTAAGCAAAGGGTATTTTAAAGCTTATTCTCCTTCCCTTTGATTTCTCCAGCTCCCAAGTACCTGCTGCTCAGTCTGTCTGTTGTCCTGTTTTGATTGTTTCTGGCAAACAGACGCAGGAGGAGAGCATGGTTGCCTTTTCTGTTTTATAGAAACTTGGAGAGACAGACATGATGTTAGTCAAGTTTTCTTTTGTAGGAAGAAGTTATGAAGAACTGAAATACAGCCAAAACATTTTCGGATGTTTTCAGTGGGAAACTAGCAATGTTTGTCTCCAAGTTATGACTCTGCAGGGCCTTTACACCTGTCATTGTATTAATGTTCTCTACAGATCTTTAAGTTATAGACAACTGAAAGAGATAAAAATGATTCTTGTCCACAGATATGCAAATGCATTTGGACAAGGTTCTATGAATTTTCCTCCCTCTCTGTGGAAGAAGCGATTTTGACACCGATGAAGCAAGTCCAAATTCACTGCAACGTTCCTGATAGCCTACATATGTGTATTGTTTTTTGGAGTCTCCTTTGAACTGGTGGTAACATCCTAGTGATTCTCTCACTAATTAATGAATTAAATAAAATCTCTGACATGTGCCCATTTTTTATATTTATGAGGATTTTTAAAAAAAATTATCTTTTAATACTTTCATAAATTGACTGTCTTTAAGCTTCTAGGAGCCCAGCTGAACCTTTTACGTGAGATTGAACTAGACATAATAAAGTGAACTACTCTTTTGGAGTGAGGAATAGCAGGGGATGGCTGGGGAACAGCATAGCTGAACTGACCTCTCTGTACCTTGTCAAGAGTCTCAGCTGTGTCCATCTCCAATGAACCCAGGATAACTGAGTTATGATCTGCATGACATTTTTATCTCTGACATTCAGTTTGACTTTCAAGTCAAATCAAAGAGTAGGAAAAAGAAAAACATGACCCAAAATGAAACAGCATATTTTGCAGCTTGGCACTACACCATCTAGTCTAATGTGAAAGAAAATCCATTTCATTTTGCCACTGCCTGCTGATTGGCGTGAACTCGGCTGTCCTTCAAAGGTTCAGCCTCTCCTGAAAGTAAGTACAGTCATTGCTGTGAGCCCAATGGGGAACTGGAGTTGGAATTTTCAAATTCCCCTAAGGCTTGCTTTTTGGGGAGAAAATACATTTAATGAATGGCTTTAGCATACACTTAACAGCTACTTTAATTCTGCTTCACTTTCATGGATGCAAGTAAAGGTAACATCAGAGCAGCAGAGAAGCGGGGCAGGCCGGGGGCCGGCGCAGCGGCTGCAGGGACGCGGGAACCCAGCAGAGCAAGGCCACGCAGGCACGTGAAGCGGAAGAGGCCGCCTCTGGGTGCAGCGCGGGTCTTTCGGCTGCGTGCCCTGAAGCGCTGTCTTCATGGACGCTCAAGTGTCAAGCGCAGTGTTCCAGCTGAAGTGCATCACCGAAGGCATCCGGGAGCGGCCGCCGGACCGGAGCGGCTGTACAAGGAACCCAGCTTCTGGACGATGGCTGGGCATTGGCGAGTGCGGCTTCACCAGCCAGCATAGTCCCGGCCCCTAACCACAGTGGGGCCAGCCTTCTGGGCCGGTGTTTTGAGGCCCAGCCCTTCTCCAGCCCACCTGAGCTACCAGGGATGACGGAGCCACAGGGCCCAGGAGGCAGTGCCAGTGAAATGGCTGTGCGATGAAAGCGACCCCTCTCCCCATCCACCCAGTAAAGGAGATGTGAGTATTAAAAGAAAAGAAAACCCAGCCCAGATTTCGGTATTCCACTCATCCATATTCTGGTATTTTCCTTCAGGCATCTGGAGACAGCACTTAAAAGGAAAAGTAGCAGGTAATCTTGCCTTGGTAACCATGTATACAAAAGGAGATAAATAAACTCACACAACCGGTTGTATTTTTGGAAATGGTACTGGAGCAAAGGCTTTCAGACATCCGTCTAGATTAATCCAGTCCATGTTGTTTCTTTAGACGCCTACTGTCACTAGATCACAACCGGTGTGAATTACAGACGTTGGTGAGATTCTGTAGACTCCCTGGTCCCATCTGCAAACAGGTGCAGCCAAACGCCATCTTAAACTCAACTCTAAGAAGTAAATATTGACAAAATTTTTACCTAGGTTATCCGCAGGGCTGAATTTCAGCCAGCACTAGCAGTTTATGAACTGGTAGTGCTGATTGGTAGTTAACCATGACTGTGAGCCCCTTGAGTTATCCTCAAGTTATCTCAGTCATCCCATCCTCTCTCCCATAGAGCCTCAGAATCAGCCAGCTCTGAGACTTAACTCTGGCTCAGAGTAGAGAAACAACCTTCATTGATGAGTTCATGGCAATTGCCAAGTGTCCTCAATATTTGTGTGCTAAATATTCTTCACTTTATACCCCATATTACATCCCCCACATTACCAAATTGTTCACAGTCGATTTTTAATTAAGTTCCTCTAGGCATCCACCAGCACATCACAAAATCAATGCAAATCTCTTTAAAAATAGCAAGGACAAGTAAATAAATAAGACAAATTACAAAGCAAAATTCAAGAGAACCAAACCAATCTTGACCAACCTATACAGCATATTAAAAAAGCAGAGACATTACTTTTCCAAAAAAGGTACATATAGTCAAAGCTATGGTTTTTCCAGTAGTTATGTATGGATGTTAGATTTGGACTATAAAGAAAGCTGAGCACTGAAGAATTGATGCTTTTGAACTGTGGTGTTGTAAAAGACTTTTGAGAGTCCCTTGGACTACAAGGAGATCCAACCAGTCAATCCTGAAGGAAATCAGTCCTGAATATTCATTGGAAGGACTGATGCTGATGCTGAAACTCCAGTACTTTGGCCATCTGATGAGAAGAACTGACTCATTGGGAATGACCCAGATGCTGGGAAAGACTGAAGGCAGGAGAAGATGGGGACGACAGAGGATGAGATGGTTGGATGGCATCACCAACTCAATGGACATGAGTTTGAGCGAGCTCTGAGAGTTGTTGATGAACAGGGAAGCCTGGTGTGCTGCAGTCCACGGGGTCGCAAAGAGTCGGACACAACTGAGCGACTGAACTGAAGCCAATCTTAATACTACATCCAGGGGTCTCCGAATCAAAAAGGATTGTGAAAACTATTCTAACAAAGGACTCTAGGCACAGTCAAGTGAAGACTGAGTTTTGAAGAACTACAGAGCCTGATCTAGTGGAAATGACTGGGATGTTTATCCACCCACTGGCAGAGGGGCCTCCAATTGGGAAAGTCTGTAGGGCAAGGACAAAGAAAATAGAAAAGAGAGGAAGCTTTGAAAAAATCTCTGATTTTATACATGTGCTCAATCCAACTTGTATGCTCAGAAAAACTTATCCATTTTGATTTTGTTTTGTTGTTATTTAGTCCATAAGTTGTGTCTGAATCTTGTGACCCCATGGACTACAGCCCACCAGACTTCTCTGTCCATGGGATTTCCCAGACAAGAATACCGGAGTGGGTTGCCATTTCCTTCTCCATTTTGATTTCTAGCTTCCCTCAATTATTGCTACTGTGCTTCTGCACACCAAAGATCGGCGGCTGCTGCTGTCTCGCCCACATCCCCCTACTCCTCTAGTGTCTTGGTGCACACTGGCCCAGCATCCAACAGCCAGTCTCTGCATTTCTTTCCCCAGGGTTTTCACTGTCCTCTGGAGCCCCCTTTACCAGTCAGTGTATGAATGTCCCAGCTCCTTTGACCCTCAGGTAGGATAACCCTAGCTTACAGAAGTTCCCCAGCAAAAATTAAGCTCCAGTCCTCCATAATGGTAACTGACTCAGTGAGACACATCACTGACTTTTTCCCCCATCTTAGAAGATCGCCAGTGTGTATTTCCTTCACCTCTTAAATAATCGTGAAACCTTGCCAATTTACACTCAATTCCCAAATTACTCTCAAATCCTTGTCTCAAGACCTGATTTTTAGGAGAACCCAAAATAAAACTCAAGAAACATTCATTCACTCACTGAACTCTTTTGAATATTTCTTTGTTAAAAATCAAATATTTTACAGTTTAATAATCATTTCAGGTACAGTAAACAGTATTAGGAAAGCATAGTTGATAATTATTTTCATAATTATATGCTTTTATTATTAAATTCATTTCTGTTAAGTGGCAACAGACTAAAATACAATATGCTAACACTCCTTAAGCCTACTATAAGATTTTTTTACAAAAGTTGTCACATAAAACGTTTGTAAAGAAAATAGAGAATAAAGAATCGTTATTGTTGCTTAAGAAGCTACTCATAATTAAATGCATAAACTGAAATAAATGTTTAGCAAAGTTGTTTCATACATTTTTGACTTTTGAAACTTTAAGAATAAGACCTGAAAAAATTTCAAAGTGCTGAAAATAGTTTCCACTACAGTGATAAAGGCACTCTTCAATTAGAATATCTGTAGTTGGCTCTGGACATAATTTTTTTAGTTGATTTTTTTTTCAAACTTTAAACTTTTTATTTTGTATTGGGGTATAGCCAATTAAGAATATTGTGGTAGTTTCATATGAACAGGGAAAGCAGTCATCCATGTAGATACATGTACCCACTTTCCCCGAAGCCTCCTCTCACCCAGGCTGGCACATAACACTGAGCAGAGCTCCATGTTGGAGAAGGCTTTGGCACCCCACTCCAGTACTCTTGCCTGGAAAATCCCATGGACGGAGGAGCCTGGTAGGCTGCAGTCCATGGGGTGGCAAAGAGTCGGACACGACTGAGCGACTTCACTTTCACTTTTCACTTTCATGCACTGGAGAAGGAAATGGCAACCCACTCCAGTGTTCTTGCCTGGAGAATCCCAGGGACGAGGGAGCCTGGTGGGCTGCTGTTCATGAGGTTGCACAGAGTCGGACATGACTGAAGCGACTTAGCAGCAGAGTTCCATGTGCTGTACAATAGGTGTTTGTTGGTTATCTGTTTTGAATAAAGGAGTGTGTATACAAGCTTCCCAGATTTCCTAACTAGCCCTTCTCCCTGGCAACCATATAAGTTCATTTTCGAGGTCTGTGAGTCTCTTTTGTTTCGTAAGTTCATTTGTATCATTTCTTTTAGATTTCACATATAAGGAAAATCATATGTTTCTCCTTGAGACATAATCTTTATCATGTTTGATACTATCAGAAAATGAACGTTTAAACTATGCAGCATAAAAACTTTAGTTGAACAAGATGCCAGTGAGTTCCAGTGTAGCCTTTGAAATGATTCAAGTCTCTGTAGGTTTTATAAAATATCAACCTCAAAATATTTTACTCCAAAGTCTTAAAACCACAGATATCTAGTATCATTCACTATGATATGAATATAATATTAAATATTTTAATTCTTTGGTGTTGTAAAAATGTTTTGTTGAAAAGAAAGGAAAAGAAAACTATTCTACATACACTACAATGGTGCCCAACTTTATAATCCAGTTCTTTTCCTGAAGTATATAGAAGCCATTTACATACAGGAATTACAGCTATATAAATGGCACTAGGTAATTTTGATTTTATACCTTTAAAAAATCTGTCTTCTCCAAGTTGTTCCCAATAAACATATGTAAATCATAATAACAATCATTAGAAATGAAATTCTTAAGAATAGGCCCTCTCTTTTCTTCAGTTTCAGCGGTACAGGAGATTCTGAGGTTGTTACTGAAGCGACTTAGCAGGAGCAGCAGCAGCAAGCAAGACAACCACAAAGAAGAAAGTAAGCGTGGAAGCAAAATTTTCATGATTATCTACATAAATTAACTATGCATCTGGTCCCATCACTTCATGGGAAATAGATGGGGAAACAGTGGGAATAGCATCAGACTTTATTTTGGGGGCTCCAAAATCACTGCAGATGGTGACTGCAGCCATGAAATTAAAAGACGCTTACTCCTTGGAAGAAAAGTTATGACCAACCGAAATAGCATATTGAAAAGCAGAGACAGTACTTTGCCAACAAAGGTCCATCTAGTCAAGGCTATGGTTTTTCCAGTGGTCATGTATGGATGTGAGAGTTGGACTGTGAAGAAAGCTGAGCACTGAAGAATTGATGCGCTGGAACTGTGGTGCTGGAGAAGACTCTTGAGAGTCCCTTGGACTGCAAGGAGATCCAACCAGTCCATTCTGAAGGAGATCAGCCCTGGGATTTCTTTGGAAGGAATGATGCTAAAGCTGAAACTGCAGTACTTTGGCCACCCCATGCGAAGAGCTGACTCATTGGAAAAGACCCTGATGCTGGGAGGGATTGGGGGCAGGAGGAGAAGGGGATGACAGAGGATGAGATGGCTGGATGGCATCACCGACTCGATGGACATGAGTTTGAGTAAACTCTGGGAGATGGTGATGGACAGGGAGGCCTGGCGTGCTGCGATTCATGGGGTCGCAAAGAGTCGGACATGACTGAGCAACTAAACTGAACTGAACTGAATGACAATATGTGTTTTCTAGAACCCAAAACCTTCTCAAATTATGGTACAATTATGTATTTATTTTGTTTAGTTGTGTATCTGACTTTAGTAGTAGATACTGTTTAAAGAGAATACTGAGAGGGTCTTCCCTGGTGGTCCAGTGGTTAAGACTCTACACTTGCACTGTGGTGGGCATGGGTTCAATCCCTGGTCAGGGAACTAAGATCCTGCCAGCAGTGTGACATAACCACCGCACCCCCAAAAAAAAAATTGCATTTGGATGCAAGCTAACTCTATACTTATGATTTGGTCAGGTTGTATGTTCCTCTACCACTGTGTATTTGATATTTTACAGTTTAAGTGAGAATAATTAATAATATGAAACTTTGAGATTTTGAAGAAACTGCTTATTAAAGGTTTTCAAGTATTTCTACTTTTTGGAATTTACTGAAAGTTTTTGTGTACACATTTAAAAACAATATGGTAATTTTTATGAGTATTTCATGGGATGTTGAGAAAAAATACATGTGCTCTATTTTCAGGGTATGACTTGATACATATCAATCAGTTCTACTTTAAAACTATGCTATTTAGACCTTCATTTATCCTTTCATATTTTTTATCCACTCAAGCTATTATAAACTCCAGAGTAATTTGAAGTCCTTTACCACAACATGCTTCTATTTCTTTTTTATCATCTACATTTTTGCTCTATGATTGTAGTTTCTGTGTTATTTGATACATAGATATTTATAACTGGTATGTTTTTGGATTCTTCAAAACTACAAAGTACTGAATTTGGGGCTGAGTCATACTTTTCTGACACCATGATTCTGATCCCTCCATTTTTTAAAATGTGTCCTTCTTCAGTAGATTTTGCCCACTCTTCTATTCTAAGCATTCTGAATCACTTTGTTTGGTGTGTCTCTTATGTGACATAGAATTTGCATATTTTTAATTCAATGTAATCTGAAATTCTTATTTTAATATGCCGGTTAAACCCATTTATAAATACTGAGATGGCATATGTTTGTTCTTGGTTCTATCATCCTGTCTTCATATTTTCTGCTTTTAAATATTGCAAAAACTTTCTCTGTGTAGTCTGTTGGTTTGTTTTCTGTCTGTAGCTCTGAGTTTTAGAAAGATCTGTAGTTCTGTTCTGGTGATTACTCTTACTAATGAATGCATTTAGCTAGTGCATAATAGTCCTCTGCTATGAGAAATAATAAAAATAGCATTTTCTCTTTCTTCCACAAGCCTTTCTCTCCTCTACCATTCATATCAATAATATTGCCTTTCTTAGTGTTATCTTTGCACTGTTAAAAATGTGTGCATCTATTCTTTGACTGAAGGTGAAAGTGAAGTCACTCAGTCGTGTCTGACTCTTTGAGACCCCATGGCCTGTAACCTACCAGGCTTCTCAGTCCATGGAATTTTCCAGGCAAGAATACTGGAGTGGGTTACCATTTCCTTCTCCAGGAGATCTTCCCCAACCCAGGGATTGAACCCGGGCCTCCCGCATTGTAGGCAGACACTTTACCATCTGAGCCACCAGGGAAGTCCAGAGATCTTCTCCACCCAGGGATTGAATCTGGGTCTCCCATCTTGCAGGCAGGCAGACGCTTTACCGTCTGAGCCACCTGGGAAGCTAAACATCATAGAGGCAGTCGTCCAGCTTTTAATGATGTTATTTAAGTCAGAGTCACTATGGATGAGAAAATCAGCACATTTAACTACCATCTGAACTCCAACTTTTGTAGGTTGTAAAATTTCTGTATTGTCCATAGTCCTTTCACATGAGTGCATCACCTTCTGAAAGTGTGTTCTTACGATGCTTTCTGAGATCTATTTTTCTCTGGGTCCTTTTACTAATTTCTTGCTTTCTTCTTGCAGCTGTTGCTCATCTCTGCTGCTTTATTTATTTCACAGTCTGTGGGTCATATTGTCTCCTACTTTCACAGAAGATGAAATCTGTGAGGGAGTGGAAGTTTTTTATTCTTCTAGAAAATATTGTACAATTTTCAGGAATTAAAGAAGAAAGAGGCTTACTTATATAGACTTGCTCATACCTGAAGTCCCTAGATTGGTGTTTTTTGTTGTTGTTTTGTTTTCTGAACACGTGACCCTTACCCATCCAAGTTTAGAATTAAGCCCTTGAAGAAACAGGAAAGAATGACTCTAATCATAGGAACTGTCGGTGTTTTAACAAGACAATGAAGGAGTCATTGGTAGGATAATCTTTTCTAGCACCTCTCAAGGTGCAGAAGTAGATGGCTCACTATTCTGGCTATAAAATTATCTGCGCCAATTTAACCATTCCTCGTTTGGTAATAACCATTTTCCTTTCAGTTCAGTTTTTACAAGTCTAATTTCATAGAATTACAGATTATTAGCAATAAGAGTGATGCTAAAGTTTATGTTCCCAAAGAAGTTTCAGCTGTCGATGTTTTTCTCTTGAAAGAGAAACATCTTTGGCTTATTCTTAATTACTCAAAGGCTTTTAAAATTCAATCATGACAACAACTCTCCAGGCAAAGATTTCAGTAAGTGAACATTTCTATCTGGATTACTTCAGCAAGATTAATAAAATTGAAAAGAATTGTTTGTCTATAAAGTTAAGGAACTGAGAAGACAACCTATTGGTTAGGTCATGGTTCCCCATTGCTTCATTCTTCCACCTTCATGAAATATTGGCCCAACTCCTATAAAACTGTAACAAGGGTTTGATAGAAATGCACCAGTAAGAAGATTCAAGCCACTGTCTATTAACAGGCAAAGGAGTCTGACTTTCAACATAATCTTACTGATTACTTTTGCAAATGCTGTGAATACTCGAAAAGGAAAGGCTTTGCATGTCTTGAAATTCCACTGGGCATCACTAGAACTTGAGGGGTAAGGACGGGAGCAGTCTGGTGCAGTAGAACAAAAATAAGCTTTTGGATCTAGCAATCCATATACTCAGCCCCACCACTTACTGGGCCTCAGGTGCCCATCTATAAGACAAAGAAAATTACACCTTTCTAATAGAATGGTATGAAGACTGCCTAAGGTCATGTACATAAAGCACACAGGACGTAGTAGATAATTGATAAAAGTCACTGGCCCTTCTTTGTGCTTCCCAGCTCCTCTATTTCTTCCTTTATTTTTAAAATATTTTATTTATTAATTTATTTTTGGCTGTGCTGGGTCTTCACTGCTGTGTGTGAATTTCCCTAGTTAAGGCGAGTGGGGGCTACTCTTTGTTGCAGAGCACAGGCTCTAGGATGAGGGCTTCAGTAGCTGCAACACATGAGCTCAGTAGTTTGGTGCATGGACTTAGTTGATATATGGCCTGTGGAATCTTCTTGGACCAGGGATTGAACTTGTGTTCTCTGCATTGACAGGCCGATTCTTATCCACTGCACCACTGCAGAAGTCGTAATTCTTCCTTTATTGTCTTGGACTTACAGTAGGGCAGTTTTTTGTTGGGAGAAGGTAATTGTTTACCTAGTGGAGTATATGTAGTCCTCTAGTGATCTGGAATGAAATGGAATTTTGCTCCCAAGTTTTATTTGGCTTACTAGTGACCTGCCCAACTATGGCATCTCTCACTTTGTTTTGTAGTTGCTTTTTGCATATACGTTAAGGAAAGCATCTTGATTTCAAAATATTCAAAGGCTATATTTTCTTCAAATCTAAATATTTACCCTGTTAGTTATTTATTGTTGTACAAAAAATTACCCTAAAATTTCAGTTCAGTTCAGTCACTCAGTCGTGTCCGACTCTTTGCGACCCCATGAATTGCAGCACGCCAGGCCTCCCTATCCATCACCATCACCCAAAGTTCACTCAGATTCACATCCATCGAGTCAGTGATGCGATCCAGAAATCTCATCCTCGGTGGTCCACTTCTCCTGCCCCCAATCCCTCCCAGCATCAGAGTCTTTTCCAATGAGTCAACTCTTCGCAAGAGGTGGCCAAACTACTGGAGTTTCAGCTTTAGCATCATTCCTTCCAAAGAAATCCCAGGGCTGATCTCCTTCAGAATGGACTGGTTGAATCTCCTTGTAGTCCAAGGGACTCTCAAGAGTCTTCTCCAACACCACAGTTCAAAAGCATCAATTCTTCAGCACTCAGCTTTCTTCACAGTCCAACTCTCACATCCATACATGACCACAGGAAAAACCATAGCCTTGACTAGATGGACCTTTGTTGGCAAAATAATGTCTCTGCTTTTGAAGATGCTATCTAGGTTGGCCATAACTTTTCTTCCAAGGAGTAGGCTTCTTTTAATTTCATGGCTGCAGTCACCATCTGCAGTGATTTTGGAGCCCCCAAAAATAAAGTCTGACACTGTTTCCACTGTTTCCCCATCGATTTACCATGAAGTGATGGGACCAGATGCCATGATCTTCGTTTTCTGAATGTTGAACCTTAAGCCAACTTTTTCACTTTCCTCTTTCACATTCATCAAGAGGCTTTTTAGTTCCTCTTCACTTTCTGCCATAAGGGTGGTGTCATCTGCATATCTGAGGTTATTGATATTTCTCCCAACAGTCTTGATTCCAGCTTGTGTTTCTTCCAGCCCAGCGTTTCTCATGATGTACTCTGCATAGAAGTTAAATAAGCAGGGTGACAATATACAACCTTGACGTAGTCCTTTTCCTATTTGGAACCAGTCTGTTGGCCCATGTCCAGTTCTAACTGTTGCTTCCTGACCTGCATACAGATTTCTCAAGAGGCAGGTCAGGGGGTCTGGCATTCCCATCTCTTCCAGAATTTTCCACAGTTCATTGTGATCCATACAGTCAAAGGCTTTGGCATAGTCAAGAAAGCAGAAATAGATGTTTTTCTGGAACTCTCTTGCTTTTTCCATGATCCAGCAGATGTTGGCAATTTGATCTCTGGTTCCTCTGCCTTTTCTAGAACCAGCTTGAACATCAGGGAGTTCATGGTTCACATATTGCTGAAGCCTGACTTGGAGAATTTTGAGCATTACTTTACTAGCATGTGAGATGAGTACAATTGTGTGGTACTGTGAGCATTCTTTTGCATTGCCTTTCTTTGGGATTGGAATGAAAACTGACCTTTTCCAGTCCTGTGGCCACTGCTGAGTTTTCCAAATTTGCTGGCATATTGAGTGCAGCACTTTCACTGCATCATCTTTCAGGATTTGAAACAGCTCACCTGGAATTCCATCACCTCCACTAGCTTTGTTCATAGTGATGCTTTCTAAGGCCCACTTGACTTCACATTCCAAGATGTCTGGCTCTAGATGAGTGATCACACTATCGTGATTATCTTGGTCGTGAAGATCTTTTTGTATACTTCTTCTGTGTATTCTTGCCACCTCTTCTTAATATCTTCTGCTTCTGTTAGGTCCATACCATTTCTGTCCTTTATCGAGCCCATCTTTGCATGAAATGTTCCGTTGGTATCTCTAATTTTCTTGAAGAGATCTCTAGTCTTTCCCATTCTGTTGTTTTCCTCTATTTCTTTGCATTGATCACTGAAGAAGGCTTTCTTATCTCTTCTTACTATTCTTTGGAACTCTGCATTCAGATGCTTATATCTTTCCTTTTCTCCTTTGCTTTGCACCTCTCTTCTTTCACAGCTATTTGTAAGGCCTCCCCAGACAGCCATTTTGCTTTTTTGCATTTCTTTTCCATGGGGATGGTCTTGATCCCTGTCGCCTGTACAATGTCACAAACCTCATTCCATAGTTCATCAGGCACTCTGTCTATCAGATCTAGGCCCTTAAATCTATTTCTCACTTCCACTGTATAATCATAAGGGATTTGATTTATGTCATACCTGAATGGTCTAGTGGTTTCCCTACTTTCTTCAATTTCAGTCTGAGTTTGGTAATAAGGAGGTCATGATCTGAGCCACAGTCACCTCCTGGTCTTATTTTTGTTGACGGTATAGAGCTTCTCCATCTTTGGCTGCAAAGAATATAATCAATCTGATTTCGGTGTTGACCATCTGGTGATGTCCATGTGTAGAGTCTTCTCTTGTGTTGTTGGAAGAGTGTTTTTGCTATGACCAGTGCATTTCCTTGGCAAAATTCTCTTAGTCTTTGCACTGCTTCATTCCGTATTCCAATGCCAAATTTGCCTGTTACTCCAGGTGTTTCTTGACTTCCTACTTCTGCAGTCCAGTCTCCTATAATGAAAAGGACATCTTTTTTGGGTGTTAGTTCTAAAAGGTCTTGTAGGTCTTCATAAAACCGTTCAACTTCAGCTTCTTCAGTGTTTCTGGTTGGGGCATAGACTTGGATCACTGTGATATTGCATGGTTTGCCTTGGAGACGAACAGAGATCATTCTGTCATTTTTGAGACTGCATCCAAGTACTGCATTTTGGACTCTTTTGTTGACCATGATGGCTACTCCGTTTCTTCTGAGGGATTCCTGGCCACAGTAGTAGATATAATGGTCATCTGAGTTAAATTCACCCATTCCAGTCCATTTTAGTTGGCTGATTCCTAGAATGTCAACGTTCACCCTTGCTTATTTCCTCAGTGTTTCTCCAGAAGTAACTTAACTGGGTGATTCTGGCTTGGGTTCACATAAGATTGCAGTCAAGAGACTTCGCTGGTGGTCCTGTTAGGGGAAGCACAATGATTGAAACTGCCTACCCTTGTCAGGCACCATAGTTACCATTTGCATGAGTTGTTTATGACAGGAGATCCTGATAAGGAGCACAGAACTAATAAGCCACCACCAACCGGAAGAGTTCGGGAAAGGTCAAAAGGAGACACCGCATGTCCGTCCACTTCCCAGAATCCCTCTCACTAGCATGCATCTTGGCTGAGCAATGTGTGCACCACCAGGAAAGACTCTGAATTAGAATGATTGGCCAAAGACCACCCAGAAAATATCCCATCACCATAAAACCTGAGACTGTGAGCCACATTGCAGAGCAGTTCTCCTGGGTTCCCTTACCCTACTACTCTCCACCCGGGTGCCCTTTCCTAATAAAATCTCTTGCTTTGTCAGCACATGTGTCTCCTCAGACAATTCATATCAGAATGTTAGACAAGAGCCCAGTTTCGGGCCCTGGAAGGGATCCGCCTTCCTGCAACAGTCCCGTGGCTAAGTCTCTATGCTCCCAATGCAGGGAGTCAGAGTTTGATCTTGGGTCAGGGAACTAGATCCCACATGCTGCAGCTAAGAATTGACATGCTTCAAATGAGAAAAAAAAAAAAAAAGATTGCAATCAAGCTGTTTGCTATGGCTGCAGTCATCATTTTTCATATTTTTGGTTTTGTTTAATATCATGTCAAACAGATTCTCTTTCTGCCTTTTCTTTTTGAGGTTAGATCTTTTATGAGACAGAACCTCCAACATCAATTTACTTATTAAAAAAAAAACACTCAAATACCCCTAAAGACAGTCTATATCCTCTTCAAAGAATTTAATACAGTTAAAGGCAGGGATAAAGGCCAGTGACAATAGTGGGCTTGGCAACAGGTGACATGTTGTATGAAAAATTATGTACCTTTAAACACAAGAATTATATTCAGCTCACAGACATGGAATTCAGGGACTCAGGAAGCTGAGGGAACAAAGACTCCCATCTCACACTGACTGTGGGCTTACCCCAAGTCAATGAAAAGTGCTAATTGAAAGGTGTGTGTTTTTGCCAAGTTGAATTCATATAAGTTAAATACATCTATGTTCAATACAGATGTGTTGCAATGTAAAGACATTTTCTGATTTATGTGTAAGCACTGAATTATTAGTTTTATAGGATTTGATATCTCACCTTATACATTTTCTTTCCAGTAATTTAGAGCTTTGCTCTGCTTGTTCATCAATATTTTAGTATTTAGGTACTTGGAAACCACAGAGCTTTTCCCAGAATATGATGAACTTTTGGTATGCCTTCATATAGATAATAATTTAGCCAAAATTATATGCTTGATTTTTTACATTTATTTTGATTGAAATCCTTAATTTAATTTATGCAGTATGAAAGGCAGTAGTATATCTCAATCACAAGTATAAAATCCAACTAGACACACACAGGCTTTTGAATTAAACCTATACCGCAGTATTGGTTTGCCATGCTCATTCCTCCAGCTGTTGACTGGATCTCCTGGCTGATAATCAATGGCTTGAGAGTTTAAGAAATATTATATTTTCATAAGCATTGTTGAAAAACAAATTTGAGAAAAATTTATTGATCGTTTTCCCCAAACTGGAATACTGTTTATCTTTGTAGCAGAATCCCTCGTCCTTTCACAGGAGGTCAACATTCTACTGCAGCTGAGTGGACAAACCAAGTCTATCCTTTCAGCTGAACAGAAATCTAGAGGTCATTAAATGCTGAATGTGTTTCTTCTGTTGTCATTGTCAAAAAATAATATCTCCTATCTGAAAATCTAGTGCTTGCACTCTCCATGGAGAGCAATTTCTTCCCAAGCTGTTATGTAATCTCTGTTCGCTGAGTGATGTCTTTACAACTAGCTGTGTTTAATAATTTGCTCTGATGTGTAGGTACAGATGCAAAAACATTTTGGTTAAAGGTAAAGGAGTTTTAAATGAATTGGCTCCTCTGATCAGGAAGAATACTACTGAAACATATATGCCATGACTACAGTGGTTTCCATCAAGTTTGCCCACTGAGTTTTTCCAGAAAAATGCCTGGCGCATAGTACGTGCTCAATGAATATTTGTGGAATGGTTTTATGGTTGAATTAAGTTCCATTAACTTTTGTCACATGTTTTATTTTATTTTAATACCTCTGTATTAGTTTCCCACGGCTGCCATACCAAGTTACCACAGACTTAGTGGCCTGATTACCAAATTACCACAAACTTAGAGGCTAAAGAGACCCTTGAGGGTGAAAGAAAAGAGTAAAAGCTGGCTTAAAACTCAACATCCAAAAAACTAAGATCATGGCATCCAATCCTATCATTTCATATTAAAAAGAAGGGAAAAAATGGAAACAATGAGAGATTTTAATTTCTTTGACTCCAAAATCACTGAAGAAGGTGACCGCAGCCATGAAATTAAAAGATGCTTTCTCCTTGGAAGAAAAGCTATGACAAACATGCTGCTGCTGCTGCTAAGTCGCTTCAGTCGTGTCTGACTCTGTGTGACCCCATAGACGGCAGCCCACCAGGCTCCACCGTCCCTGGGATTCTCCAGGCAAGAACACTGGAGTGGGTTGCTATTTCCTTCTCCAATGCGTGAAAGTGAAGTCACTCAGTCGTGTCCGACTCTTTGCGACCCTGTGGACTGTAACCTACTAGGCTTCTCCACCCATGGGATTCTCCAGGGAAGAATATTGGAGTGGATTGCCATCTCCTTCTCCAGGGGATCTTCCCGACCCAGGGATCGAACCCGAGTCTCCCACACTGGAGGCAGATGCGTAGCCCAGTTTAATCCACTATAACCTCTGATTATCAGTTTTAAAATTCTGTCCATTCAACACACATTTTGTTAAATGTCTATTATGTGTCAGACCTCAAATGAAGTGAGGATGCAAACATCACTCTGATACAGCCACTGACCTTCCTCAGCCAGATAATACTTTTTAAAGATTTTTATTCTAGATCTCTCAGATTTGGAATAATATAAAATTGAAATTTTATTTAAAATATAACACAATTTAAACTCACATAAAATAATGTCCTATCTACTCTGAAATCTCTTCATGTTAGTTTTTCCATGAGTTCTAATGAACACACTTCATTCTGTTAATTTTTCAATTGCCATACCATTCATCATTTCAGATGTTATTAGTTCACAGTAATCCCTTTCAAAAAATTCCATGATGTGAGACACTTTTAATTAGTTTCAACATATTTTATTTCACTACAAATCAGAGTTTGTGCAGGAGCATTAAATTCAGTGAGAGCCTATTTACCTCTGTGCCTTTGTGTCATTAAGGTGTCATCAGCATTTCTCTGACTGAATTTAGCAGTATTTTGTCTTCAGCTGGTTTCTTTGGCAAGCACAGCCTGCAAAAATGTAGATAGTATATTTGCAAAATAATCTCAGGGAACAGGAATATGGTATAGAAAGAGGACCCCAGGGCAGGAAAGAGAAACAAAACAGGAATATGTTGTCAAGTAAGACACCACTATGTGGCAAGTGATGCTTGGCCACATAAGACTTTTTTGAAGAATCTTATAAAACATATCACAGGGACAAAATAGGGACCTTTTACCTACCCATTGGTTTCCATTGCTCATTCGTTAAGAGCCCACATCCCCTCTCATCTGGTTGTACATGTGTAGATGCTGAGCTGTTCCTTAAGGTACTTACATAAAAAAGGAGTGGCTAGTCTTAATGAAATACATTCCCCCAAAGATGATCAAGGAATGTCCTGAACTGGTCACTGTAACAATAGGTGGAATAAAAGATAGGGCCAAAAGGTTATGCAAATGAGCACGAGGGGTCCAGCATACTTTTACTTCCATGCTGCCAAATGGGTTACCCTCAGCTTATGAGACTGTAGTTTTGGGAGCAGTATGAATCATGTCACTGGAATTTCACATCAAGAAACCTGGCCTCCAGATGGCTTCAGAGGTGAATTCTATCAAACATTTAGAGAAGAGTTAATGCTTATCATCCTAAAACTCTTTCAAAAAATTGCAGAGGAAAGACCACTTCCAAACTCATTATACAAGGCTACCATCACCCTGATACCAAAACCAGCAAAGACAACACACAAAAAAAAAACTACAGGCCAATATCACTGATGAACAAAGATATAAAAATCTTCAACAAAATTCTAGCAAACAGAATTCAACAACACATTGAAAAGCTTACATACCATGATCAAGTTGGGTTTATTCTCAGGATACAAGGGTTCTTCAATATATGTAAATAAATCAATGTGATAAACCATATTAACAAATTGAAAGATAAAAACCATATGATAATATCTACAGATGCAGAAAAAGCCTTTGACAAAATTCAGCACCCATTTATGTTTAAAATTCTTTTAAAATGGTCATAGAAGGAACCTACCTCAACATAATAAAGGCCATATATGATAAGCCCACAGCAAACATTATTCTTAATGGTGAAAAAACTGATAGCATTCCCTCTAAGGGGCTTCCCTGGCGGCTCAGAGGTTAAAGCGTCTGCCTCCAATACGGGAGACCCGGGTTTGATACCTGGGTTGGGAAAATCCCCTGGAGAAGAAAATGGCAATCCACTCCAGTATTCTTTTTTTTTTTTTTTGACTGTATTTTTTTTTTTTTAATTACAATACTGTATTTGTTTTGCCATACATTGACATGAATCAGCCACAGGTGTCCACGATCTCCCAATGCCAAAGCCCCCCCCACCTCCCACCCCACATCCTCTCCCTGAATCATCCCGTGCACCAGCCCCATGCGTCCTGCATCCTGTATTGAACATAGACTGGCGCTTCATTCTTACAAGATAGTATACATGTTTCAATGCCGTTCTCCCAAATCATCCCACCCTCTCCCTCTCCCTCAGAGTCCAAAAGTCTGTTCTATACCTCTGAGTCTCTTTTGTTGTCTCACATAGAGGGTCTCCTGGAGAATCCCATGGGTGGAGAAGCCTATCAGGTTACAGTCCACGGGGTCACAAAGAGTCGGACACGACTGAGCGACTTCACCTAAGATCAGGAACAAGATAGGGGTGTTTACTCTCTCCACTAATACTCAGCATAGTTTTGGAAGTCTTGGCTTTGGCAATCAGAGAAGAAAAAAAATAATAAAAGGAATCCAGATCAGAAAAAAAGAAGCAAAATTTTCATCGTTTGCAGGTGACATGATAATGTATAGAAAACCATAAAGATACTATCAGAAAATTATTAGAGCTAATTAGTGAATTTAGCAAATCATGGGATACAAAATAAATACATAGAAATCACTTTCATTCCTATATACTAACAATGAAAAATCAGAAAGAGAAATTAAGGAATCAATCCCATTCACCATTGCAACATAAAGAATAAAATATCTATGAATAAACCTACCTAAGGAGACAAAGGCTTTGGCATAGTCAATAAAGGAGAAGTAGATGTTTTTCTGGAACTCTCTTGCTTTTTCCATGATCCAGCAGATGTTGGCAACTTGATCTCTGGTTCCTCTGCCTCTTCTAAAATGAGCTTGAACATCAGGGAGTTCATGGTTCATGTATTGCTGAAGCCTGGCTTGGAGAATTTTGAGCATTACTTTACTAGCATGTGAGATGAGTGCAGTTTTGCGGTAGTTTGAGCATTCTCTGGCATTGCCTTTCTTTGGAATTGGAATGAAAACTGACCTTTTCCAGTCCTGTGGCCACTGCTGAGGTTTCCAAATTTGCTGGCATATTGAGTGCAGCACTTTCACAGCATCATCTTTCAGGATTTGAAACAGCTCACCTGGAATTCCATCACCTCCACTAGCTTTGTTCGTAGTGATGCTTTCTAATGCCTACTTGACTTCACATTCCCGGGTGTCTGGCTCTAAGTGAGTGATCACACCATCATGACTATCTTGGTCGTGAAGATCTTTTTGTACAGTTCTTCCGTGTATTCTTGCCACCTCTTCTTAATATCTTCTGCTTCTGTTAGGTCCATACCATTTCTATTCTTTATCGAGCCATCTTTGCATGAAATGTTCCATTGGTATCTCTAATTTTCTTAAAGAGATCTCTAGTCTTTCCCATTCTGTTGTTTTCCTCTGTTTCAAGAAGCAAGAGTTAGAACTGGACATGGAACAACAGACTGGTTCCAAATAGGAAAAGGAGTACGTCAAGGCTGTATATTGTCACCCTGCTTATTTAACTCATATGCAGAGTACATCATGAGAAATGCTGGGCTGGAAGAAGCACAAGCTGGAATCAAGATTGCCAGAAGAAATATCAATAACCTCAGATATGCAGATGACACCACCCTTATGGCAGAAAGTGAAGAGGAACTAAAAAGCCTCTTGATGAAAGTGAAAGTGGAGAGTGAAAAAGTTGGCTTAAAGCTCAACATTCAGAAAACGAAGATCATGGCATCTGGTCCCATCACTTCATGGGAAATAGAAGGGGAAACAGTGGAAACAGTGTCAGACTTTATTTTGGGGGGTTCCAAAATCACTGCAGATGGTGATATAGCCATGAAATTTAAAGAAGCTTAGTCCTTGGAAGAAAAGTTATGACCAACCTAGACAGCATATTCAAAAGCAGAGACATTATTTTGCCAACAAAGGTCCGTCTAGTCAAGGCTATGGTTTTTCCAGTGGTCATGTATGGATGTGAGAGTTGGACTGTGAAGAAAGCTGAGCACTGAAGAACTGATGTTTTGAACTGTGGTATTGGAGAAGACTCTTGAGAGTCCCTTGGACTACAAGGAGAGTCAACCAGTCCATTCTGAAGGAGATCAGTTCTGGGATTTCTCTGGAAGGACTGATGCTAACGCTGAAACTCCAGTACTTTGGCCACCTCATGCGAAGTGCTGACTCATTGGAAAAGACTCTGATGCTGGGAAGGATTGGGGGCAGGAGGAGAAGGGGACGACCGAGGATGAGATGGCTGGATGGCATCACTGACTCGATGGCTGTGAGTCTGAGTGAAGTGTGGGAGTTGGTGATGGACAGGGAGGCCTGGTGTGGTATGATTCATGGGGTTGCAAAGAGTCGGACATGACTGAATGACTAAACTGAACTGAAACTGAAGGAGACAAAAGAACTGTAGAAAGAAAATTATAAGACAATTATGAAAGAAATCAAAGATGACAGAAACAAATGGAGAAATATTCCATGTTCCTGGGTAGGAAGAATCAATATTGTGAAAATGACTATACTACTAAATGCAGTCTACAGATTCATTGTAATCCCTATCAAATTACCAATGACATTTTTCACATAACTGAAAAAAATTTTTTCACAATTCATATGGAAACACAAAATACCCTGAATAGCCAAAGCAGTCTTGAGAGAGAAGAATGGAGCTGGAAGAATAGACTTTCCTGACCTCCAACTATACTACAAAGCTATAATTATCAAGACAGTATGGTACTGGCATAAAAACAGAAATATAGACAAATGGAAGAAGGCAGAGAGCCCAGAAAAAAAACCATGCACCTATGGGTACCTTATTTTTGACAAAGGAGACCAGAATATACAATGGGGCAAAGACAGCGTCTTCAATAAGTGATGCTGGGTAAACTGGACAGCCACATGTAAAAGAATGAAATAAGAACACTTCATGACACCATACACTTTAAAGATAAACTCAAAATTGATTAAAGACCTAAATGTAAGACCAGAGACTGTAAAACTCTTAGAGGAAAACTTAGGCAGAACACTCAATGACATAAATCCAAGCAAGATCCTCTATGACCCACCTCCTACAGTAATGGAAATAAAAAACAAAAGTAAACAGGTGAGACCTGATTAAGCTTAAAACCTTTCGCACAGGAAAGGAAACTCTACTCAAGGTGAAAAGACAACCCTCAGAATAGGAGAAAATAATAGCAAATGAAACAACTGACAAGGAGCTAATTTCCAAAATATAGAAGCAGCTCAGACAACTCAATAGTAGAAAAACAAACAACCCAATCAAAAAGCGGGAAAAAGACCTAAACAAACATTTCTCCAAGAAGAATATAGATGGTTAACACATGAAAAAATGCTCAATATCACTCATTATTAGAGAAATGCAAATCAAAACTACAAAGAGATATCACCTCTCACTGCCCAGAATGGCCATCATTAAAAATTCTACAAACAGTAAATGCTGGAGAGGGTGTGGAGAAAAGGGAACCCTTTTTTGGTGGGAATGTAAATTGACATAGCCACTACGGAAGATGATATTGAGATTCCTTAAAAAACCACCATATGACCCACCAATCCCACTGCTAGGCATATATCTTGAGGAAACCAAAATTGAAAAAGACACACATACCTCAGTGTTCGTTGCAGCACTATTTACAATAGCTAGAACATGGAAGCAACGTAGATGTCCATCGAAAGATGAATGGATAAAGAAGTAATGGTGCATATACACAATGGAATATTACTCAGTTGTACAAAGGAATGCATTTGAGTCAATTCTAATGAGGAGGATGAACCTAGAGCCTATTATGCAGAGTGAAGTAAGTCATAAAGAGAAAGATAAATATCACATACTAACACATATATACGGAATCTAGAAAGATGGTACCCATGAATTTATTTGCAGGGCTGCAATGGAGAAATAGACATAGAGAACAGACTTATGAACACAGGGAAAGGGCAGGAGAGGGTGAGATGTATGGAGAGAGTAACAAAAACTTACATTACCATATGTAAAATAGATAGCCAATGGGAATTTGCTAGATGACTCAGGGAACTCACACAGGGACTCTGTAACAACCTAGAGGGGTGGGGTGGGGAGGTAGATGGGAGGGAGGTTCAAGAGGATGGGACATATATATACTTGTGGCTGATTCATATTGATATTTGGCAGAAAACAACAAAATTCTGTAAAGCAATTATCCTTCAGTTAAATAAAATCAGATTAAATCCCCCAGAAAAGAAATCTTAATAAATAATTGTGCCATTTAGATTTGAAACTATTGTTTGAAGCATTGCTTAAAGATTTTTAATATAGTAAATCTAATGTATGTTAAACCTTAAAAAAAGAAAGAAAGAAAAGAAACCAGGCCTCTGATCTTGGAGAAGTGTGCCTGAACTTCCCTATTTGCGTAAGAGGATAACAAAAGCCACACTTACCTCATGGATTTACTGTAGTGAAGCCAAGATGAGAGAATATACAGAAAGTGCTTAGCCCAGTGCCAAGGACTGTCTGACACTAACTTTCTGATACCAGCTGGGTGTCCAATAATTCAGTTCCATTCTGATGTGAATTACCAGGAGCTAGCACATACCTCCCAGGTTGATGGCTCAGTCCCATGAGACTGCCCCCTCCCCACCCCTTCAGATGCCAGCTGCACGACCACAGGGTCCCCATGCCACCCACACTTATGGCTGAAAGCTACAAATTCAAGGCTTCCTATCCCTGCTCAAGTTTGATAATTAACTGAAACAACTTGTAGAATTCATCAAAACAATATACTTACAATTATCATTTTATTAGGAAGTATACAAATGAACAGTCAGAAGAAGAGACACATGGGATGCAAGGTCTGGCAGGTTCTGAGTGTAGGGCCTAACTCCTGTGGAGTTAGGGTCCACTGTGCCACCAGCACGTTACATTTATAAACCCAAGCCTCATTGCTGAGCTTTTTAATTGAGGTTTTATTGAGTAGACCTGCTTGATTAAACCATGAGCTACATGATTAAACTCCATCTCCAGATCTCCAGCTACTTTCCCCTCCTCAGCGGTTGGGGGATGGTGCTGAAAGTCACAACCTTCCAATCAGTTCAGTTCACTTCAGTCACTCAGTCGTGTCCGACTCTTTGCGACCTCACGAATCGTGTCCGACTCTGCAACCCCACGAATCGCAGCACGCCAGGCCTCCCTGTTCATCATCTTCTCTCGGAGTTCACTCAGACTCACAGCCATCGAGTCCGTGATGCCATCCAGCCATCTCATCCTCGGTCATCCCCTTCTCCTCCTGCCCCCAATCCCTCCCAGCATCAGAGTCTTTTCCAATGAGTCAGCACTTCCCATGCGGTGGCCCAAGTACTGGAGTTTCAGCATTAGCATCAGTCCTTCCAAAGAAATCCCAGGGTTGATCTCCTTCAGAATGGACTGGTTGGATCTCCTTGCAGTCCAAGGGACTTTCAAGAGTCTTCTCCAACACCACAGTTCAAAAGCATCAATTCTTCGGCGCTCAGCCTTCTTCACAGTCCAACTCACATCCATACATGACCACAGGAAAAACCATAGCCTTGACTAGACGGACCTTAGTCAGCAAAGTAATGTCTCTGCTTTTGAATATGCTATCTAGGTTGGTCTTAACTTTTCTTCCAAGGAGTAAGCATCTTTTAATTTCATGGCTGCAGTCACCATCTGCAGTGATTTTGGAGCCCCCAAAAATAAAGTCTGACACTGTTTCCACTGTTTCCCCATCTAATTCCAATGAAGTGATGGGACCAGATGCCATGATCTTCGTTTTCTGAATGTTGAACCTTAAGCCAACGTTTTCACTCTCCTCTTTCACCTTCATCAAGAGGCCCTTTAGCTCCTCTTCACTTTCTGCCATAAGGGTGGTATCATAGGCATATCTGAGGTTATTGATATTTCTCCCAACAGTCTTGATTCCAGCTTGTGTTTCTTCCAGCCCAGCGTTTCGCATGATGTACTCTGCATAGAAGTTAAATAAGCAGGATGACAATATACAGCCTTGACGTACTCCTTTTCCTATTTGGAACCAGTCTGTTGTTCCATGTCCAGTTCTAACTGTTGCTTCCTGACCTGCATACAGATTTCTCAAGAGGCACGTCAGGTGGTCTGGTATTCCCATCTCTTTCAGAATTTTTCACAGTTTATTGTGATCCACACAGCCAAAGGCTTTGGCATAGTCAATAAAGCAGAAATAGATGTTTTTCTGGAACTCTCTTGCTTTTTCCATGATCCAGTTGATGTTGGCAATTTGATCTCTGGTTCCTCTGCCTTTTCTAAAACCAGCTTGAACATCAGGAAGTTCACGGTTCACGTATTGCTGAAGCCTGGCTTGGAGAATTTTGAGCATTATTTTACTAGCATGTGAGATGGGTACAATTGTGCGGTAATTTGAGCATTCTTTGGCATTGCCTTTCTTTGGAATTGGAATGAAAATTGACCTTTTCCAGTCCTGTGGCCACTGCTGAGTTTTCCAAATTTGCTGGCATATTGAGTGCAGCACTTTCACTGCATCATCTTTCAGGATTTGAAACAGCTCAACTGGAATTCCATCACCTCCACTAGCTTTGTTCGTAGTGATGCTTTCTAAGGCCCACTTGACTTCACATTCTAGGATGTCTGGCTCTAGATGAGTGATCACATCATGATTATCTGGGTCTTAAAGATCTTTTTGTACAGTTCTTCCATATATTCTTGCCACCTCTTCTTAATATCTTCTGCTTCTGTTAGGTCCAGACCATTTCTTTCCTTTATTGAGCCCATCTTTGCATGAAATGTTTCCTTGGTATCTCTAATTTTCTTGAAGAGATCTCTAGTCTTTCCCATTCTGTTGTTTTCCTCTATTTCTTTGCATTGATCGCTGAAGAAGGCTTTCTTATCTTTTCTTACTATTCTTTGGAACTCTGCATTCAGATGCTTATATCTTTCCTTTTCTCCTTTGCTTTGCACCTCTCTTCTTTTCACAGCTATTTGTAAGGCCTCCCCAGACAGCCATTTTGCTTTTTTGCATTTCTTTTCCATGGGGATGGTCTTGATCCCTGTCTCCTGTACAATGTCACGAACCTCATTCCATAGTTCATCAGTCACTTTATCTATCAGATCTAAGCCCTTAAATCTATTTCTCACTTCCACTGTATAATCATAAGGGATTTGATTTAGGTCATATCTGAATAGTCTAGTGGTTTTCCCTACTTTCTTCAATTTCAGTCTGAATTTGGCAATAAGGAGTTCATGATCTGAACCACAGTCAGCTCCTGGTCTTGTTTTTGTTGACTGTATAGAGCTTCTCATCTTTGGCTGCATAAAATATAATCAATCTGATTTTGGTGTTGACCATCTGGTGATGGCCATGTGTAGAGTCTTCTCTTGTGTTGTTGGAAGAGGGTATTTAATCAGGTGCTTGATTTTTCTGGTCACAAGCCCCCATCCTAAAGCTCTATAAGGCCCCAATCTTAAGTCATCTCATTAGCATAAACTCAGGTATGGTGGAAAGTGGCTCATTATGAATAGCAAAAGATACTCCTATCACTGAGGAAATTCCAGTGGTTTTTGAAGCACCGTTCCAGGAACTAGAGACAAAAATCAAATGTTTTTTTTTTTTTAATTTTTATTTATACTTTATTTTGCTTTACAATACTGTTTAGTTTTGCCATACATTAACATGAAAATTACACTGCAGCATGACACTTAAGAAGCTTTTGTTGAACATGGATGATAATTATTCCTATTTTGTGGAAGTTCTACCAAGTACCACCATGATCTATCATCACCACCTACACACAACAACTTTGTTTCATTAACTTTTCAATTAAAAAGTAAATCTTTATATGTTATTGCTATTCAGTCGCCCAGTCATGTCCAACTCTTTGCAACCTCATGGACTGCAGCACGTCAGGCCTCCCTGTCTGTACCCATCTCTTGAAGTTTACCTAAGTTTATGTCCATTGCATTGGTGATACCATCCAGCCTTCTCATCCTCTGACACCCTCTTCTTCTGCCCTCAATATTTCCCAGCATCAGGGACTTTTCCAGTGAGTTGGCTGTTCACATCAGGTGACCAAAATACTGCAGCTTCAGCTTCAGCATCAGTCTTTTCAATGAGTATTCAGGGTTGATTTTGTTTAAGATTGACTGGTTTGATCTCCTTGCTTTCCAAGGGACTCTCAGAAGTCTTCTCCAGCATTACAGTTCAAAGGAATCAATTCTTTGGTGCTCTACCCTTACAGTCCAACTCTCACAATCCTCCATGGCCACCGGGAACACCATAGCCTTGACTATACAGATCTTTGTTGGCAGAGTAACATCTCTGCTTTTCAACACTCTGTCTAGGTTTGTCATAGCTTTCCTGCCAAGAAGCAATCGTCTTCTGATTTCATGGCTGCAGGCACCATCTGCAGTGATTTTAGAGCTCAAGAAGAGGAAATCTGTCACTACTTTCACCTTCTACTTTCCCCTTCTATTTGGCATGAAGTAACGGGGCCGGTTGTCATGATCTTAGTTTTTTTAATATTTAGTTTTAAGCCAGCTCTTTCACTCTCCTCCAGTCTAATCAAGAGGTTCTTTAGTTCCTCTTCTCTTTCTGCCATTAGAGTGGTATCATCTGCATATCTGACGTTCTTGATGTTTCTCCCACCCATCTTGATTCCAGCTTGCAATTCATCCAGCCCAACATTTCTCATGATGTGCTCAGTGTATAGGTTAAAAAACAGGGTGGCAACAGACACCTTCACAGATCACTACCTCGTCATGTATCACTACTACGTCATGCGTGACTCAATGAAACTATGAGCCATGCCACGTCAAGCCACCCAAGATGTCTGGGTCATAGTGGCAAGTTCTGACAAAACGTGATCCACTGGAGGAGGGTATGGTAAACCACCACAGTATACTTGCTGTGAGGTCCTCATGAACTGTATAAAAAGACAAAAAACTTTATGCATACATACATACACAGAGTAAAAGAGTTGAAAGTGGTTAAAGTACCAGCTCAATTTAATTTCCTTTGGCAAAAATGTAGGAAATATATGTTTAAAAGAAATATACAAGCAATAATTCCTGAAAGACCTCCTAAATGAAGGCATTAGATGGAGCAGGGTGCTATTACCTAGAAGCGTAATCAACAGTTCTTGTTCTCAAGGTTAAAATTCTAGGTAGGGAGAAGTGCCATTAGCATGAAACTGAACATTATGAAAGATAAATATGTGGTACAGAGAGCAAGCAAAGTAATATTGCAAAGCAGTTCTTGAGCAAATTACTAAATGTATTCTACAAACAATACATGCCAGAGACAATCTATACAAATAAAGGACGTGTTTATAGGCAATTTTCAATACCAGGATTGGTAGATTTAAAACCTTTTGGAGGAAAAGGAGAGGACCTTGAAAGATGTAGAAAGTGAAAGTGAAAGTTGTTCAGTCTTGTCCAACTCTTTGCAACCCCAGTGACTATACAGTCCATGGAATTCTCCAGGCTAGAATACTGGAGTGGGTAGCTTTTCCCTTCTCCAGTGGATATTCCCAACCCAGGGATTGAACCCAGGTCTTCCATGTTGCAGGTGAATGTTTTACCAGCTAAGCCACAAGGGAGGCCTGAAAGATGTAGAAGGGCAGGAGCAAAAACCAGGAGAAAAGAAAGACAAAATGTAGCCCTAACTTTTGTCTGAATAACTAGCTCACTCTTGCTAATGTTTCAGGTTTGAAATTAGCAACACAAATCTAACATTAGCAATGTGAGATTTATGAAGGGTCTCATGTTTATTCCTTGTCTTTTCACTATAAGGAGCCTGTGAGGAGCTGTTGGGGAGTTTATTGTAGCAAAGGAGGGAAAGATATTGCGGTCAGTTGTGAAAATGGAATGTATGAAATCAGTGAATTCAGGACAATGTATTCAGGTCACCAAAACTTTGTGAAGAAACAAATATTATGAAGAGGGGAAAAGTGGGAATTTTTTTATATTCTTGAAATCATGTAAGTGATCTGAGCCAGAACATATGCGGAATGTGACCCAGTAGGGCAAGGAGTTCCACCGAGCGTGAACACATACCCACTGGGGGTTGCCTCCGTGAGGACCTGCCTTCTCCCATCTGTTAATGAGAAAAAACATACCCAAGTGAAGTGAATAGTAATTAGAGGTGGACCTAGCAGTGGCCTCTAGGGCCACCTTGGCATTTAGATCACAGAGGATAAGGGCAAAATGAAAACACTCTTAAGTTATTTATAAAGAAGTTAAACTGAACCTATTTGTGCAGAAGTTTCTAGGCCCAAGAGATATTTCTCTCCCTGGCCTTGGTCAGGATCAGTCTATAATAAATCTAATGATGCTATATCCACATGGTCTTGACTCTTTTCCTATTGGCATTGCTACATGGAAGGAATCTTAAGCTGAAAAATGACAGGCTTATTCTTCTCTCCTGAGAAGGCTGACTTAGGATCTATAATATTGTGATTTATATCAATAACAAGAAATGTACATTTGGTGTTCTTTTCACTTTCTTGGTACAGAATTCTAAAAGACTTGTAGTTTAAGTGTGGAGAACCATAATAGTATCTTTTATTATGCTAATGAGGTGACTTTCAGAAAGCCCTAGGTTCCCTAAGAATGTGAGAGAGAGAAGTGAAAGTTGGACCATAAAGAAGCCTGAGTTCCAAATAATTGAGGCTTTCAATTGTGTTGCTAGAGAAGACTCTTGAGAGTCTCTTGGACAGCAAGGAGATCAAACCAGTGAATTCTAAAGGAAATCGACCCTGAATATTCACTGGAAGGTCTGAGGATGAAGCTGAAACTTCAATACTTTGGCCACCTGATGCAAAGAGCTGACTCATTGGAAAAGGCCCTGATGCTGGGAAAGACTGAGGGCAGGAGGAGGAGGGGACAGAGGATGAGACAGTTAGATGGCATCATCAACTTAATGGGCATGAGTTTCAGCAAATTCTAGCAGAGAGTGAAGGACAGGTGTCAGGAAGCATTTAACAACAGGAGGCTTCCTGTGTGCTGTTTTGGATCTGTCAGGAATTCTCTGTTCCTTATTAATTCCTGAATACTCAGGAATTAAGAGGGGAATCCAGGTGTTTCCTTCATTAGTTTTTCTATACAGTGATAAGTACCCTCTTCTTTCTTGTGAACCATACAGTAAAAGTGATTGTTTACGACTCTCTCTCTTTAATATGGATCGCCTATGTTTTTTAAGTCTAGAATTTTAATCTTTATCTTTGCTGAGAATAACTACCTTGTAAGACAGTATATATGCTCACACCATGTTGATTAAAACACCTTTGCTCCATCAGAGCTTTGGTCCCCGTGTCTTTCTTTCTTTCTCCTTTCTCTCTCTCTCCCTCTCTCTCTTTTTCAGGCTAATACCCTGGAGGGCAGAGGCTCTCTGAGTTCACTTTCCTGCCCGAGCTTCTAAGACCCTCTCAAGAAGGCACTCTGAGCCTTCACCCCATCGAGAGGGCACCTGAGGCCTTCGTGAACAGAGTAAGCCCCGTGCAGGGGCTTTATTAGCTTTCTGCATAAACCAAGGAATATCGCCTCTTTTTCTCTCCTTTACTTTCTTATCAGTCGACTCCAGATCACCAGGTTCTGGTCCACTGAAGGACCTCAACAGACAGGGAAGCCTGGCATACTGCAGTTCATGGGGTCCAAAAGAGTTGGACATGACTTAGTGACTGAACAAAAACAACAACCTAAGAAAGCAGGCTTCTAGCTTGTTGGAGGGTCAGGACTTTCAGTCCCCTGCGCCCTCCACTCATCACTGGAAGCCATGGCAGAGGGGAAAGGAGATGGAAATTGAGCTTAATCATTCATGGCCTATGATTTAATTAACCATGCTTATGTAATGAAGCCTCCATTAAGAAAGAAAGACAAAGAGAGAAAAGAAGGAAAGAAAAGAAGGAATGAGAGCTTCTAGGGCAGTGAACAAGTAAAAATTTGGGGAGAGTGGCATGGTCAGAGAGCACAGACTCCTCATACACCTCCCATACATTGACCCTATGAATCTCTTCATCTGGCTGTTGAGTTGTGTCATTTAAAATCCTTTGTAATAAATCAGTAATCCAGTGAGTAAACTAGTTTCCTGAATTCTGTGAACCACTCTAGCAAATTAATCAAGCACAAGGATTGGGTTGTGGGATAATGTAATTTATAGCTGGTTGTTCAGAAACAAAGGCAACAAAATGGACTGTGATTGGTATCTGAAGTGGAAGTCTGTCTTGGGGACTGAGCCTTTCACTTGTGGAATCTGATGCTCTCTTCAGGTAAATGGTGTCAGAATTGAGTGGGATTATAGGATACCCAGATTGGTGGTGTGCGGGAAGACTCACATGTTGAAACAGAGTGCAGAACTGTAGGAGTATGGTGATGGAGCCTGCCCACAGAGCATACTGGGAGGTGCACAAAAGTCAATAGCAATGGCTATGGTTTCATTTGACTTTTACAGCCCCAAGAGAAGAATAAGCTTTATTGTTCCCACATTCTGCAGATGAGAAAACGGAGATCCAGAAAGATTAAACAATCTTAATAGTGATAGCTCATCTAAAAACTAAAGCACACAGGTGCTCTGACTACAAAAATCAATGCTGTGAGCTTTCTATGACTTAATATTTTTCTGTCTAGTCCATGAATATTTTCCATGATACAGCTGTGGACTCTGTTTTCTGTGTTTACTATGTTTAGAATCTGAACAATAAGGCCCAAATCACCTCTCAGGAAGCTCAACATGCTTTTTATTCTCTCTAACTCAGGGTTTCATGTGACACTAATCTATGTGTCACATCCACCGTATAACCATAAGGGATTTGATTTAGGTCATACCTGAATGGTCTAGTGGTTTTCCCTACTTTCTTCAATTTAAGTCTGAGTTTGGCACTAAGGAGTTCATGATCTGAGCCACAGTGAGCTCCCGGTCTTATTCTTGCTGACTGTATAAAACTTCTCCATCTCTGGCTGCATAGAATATAATCAGTCTGATTTTGGTGTTGACCATCTGGTGATGTCCATGTGTAGAGTCTTCTCTTGTGTTGTTGGAAGAGGGTGTTTGCTATGGCCAGTGCGTTCTCTTGGCAAAATTCTGTTAGCCTTTGCCCTGCTTTGTTTTGTACTCTAAGGCCAAATTTGCCTGTTACTCCAGGTATCTCTTGATTTCCCTACTTTTGCATTTCAGCCCTCTATAATGAAAAGGACATCTTTTGGGGGTGTTAGTTCTAGAGGGTCTTGTAGGTCTTCACAGAACCATTCAACTTCAGCTTTTCCATCATTGCTGGTTGGGGTATAGACTTGGAGTACTGTAATATTGAATGGTTTGCCTTGAAAATGAACAGAGATCATTCTGTCATTTTTGAGACTGCATGCAAGTACTGCATTTTGGACTCTTGTTGACTATGATGGCTATTCCATTTTTTCTAAGGGATTATTGCCCACAGTTGTAGATATAATGGTTATCTGAGTCTTCTGTTGTTGAGTGCCATTCTAATAGAGCCAGGTCTGGTACAAAAAAAAAAAAAAAGATACTAATAATTTAAATGGAAAATTTGTTAGAGTGTTGTTTCTATAGCTTCTAATCATAAACTGTTAGGTGGGACACTGGACCTTAGTTTTAGATTCAATAAAATGAGGATAATAATATTTACACTTTGAGATATTGCTAAAGTTATGTCAAATGTGACATCATAATCTCCATTGGGTTACCATAATCAAAACCAGAGACCCAAAGAAGAAAGGGAGAAAGGTGCAGAGTACCTACTTAAAGAGATAATGACTGAAAATTTCCCAAGTCTGGGGAGAAATTTGGAAATCCAAGTTTGTGAAGCACAAAATTTCCCTTTAAAATTTCAACCTGAAAGATCTTCTCCAAGACAGAGAATAATAAAGCTGTTCAAAGAAAGAGAGAATTTCAAAAACAGCAAGAGAAAAAAAATGTCATATACAGAGAACCACTATAAGTATGTCAGCAGATTTCTCAGCAGGCAAATTACAGTCTAGGAAACATGGTAATATATTCAAAATGCAGAAAGAAAAAAACTGCTAGCCAGAATACTTTACTTGGCAAAACTGTCCTTCAGAAATGGAGTGGCAATACTTTCCCAAACAAACAAAAGCTGAGGAATTTCATCATGACTAGACCTGCCTTCAAGAATGCTGAAAGGAGCTTTTCAAGATGAAAAAAGGGATTCTAATTAGTAACATGAAAACATATGAAAATATAAAATACCTCATAAGGATAAGTATTAATATATGGTCAAATAGAGAAAATTATAATACTGTATTATGTTGGTGTGCTAAGAACTTAACTCTAATATAAAGCCTGCTGTTGCCATTGCTAAGTCACTTCATTCATGTCCAACTCTGTGCTACCCCATAGATGGCAGCCCACCAGGCTCCTCTGTCCCTGGGATTCTCTAGGCAAGAACACTGGAGTGGATTGCCATCTCCTTCTCCAGTGCATGAAAGTGAAACGTGAAAGTGAAGTTACTCAGTCGTGTCTGACTCTTTGCGACCCCATGGATTGCAGCCTACCAGGCTCCTCCATCCATGGGATTTTCCAGGCAAGAGTACTGGAGTGGGTTGCCATTGCCTTCTCCAAATATAAAGCCTAATGGACAAAATTATAAAAATAACTTGTAGCTACAATGTGTCAATGAATATACAATATAGAAAGAGGTGAAGAGTGACATCCAAAACAAAATATGTGTGCGGTTAAGTAAAAGGGTAGAATTTTTGTATGCAATTGAAGTTCAGTTGTTATTGGAGTAAAATAGACTATTATGACTATGTGCTCAGTCACTCAGTCTTTGTGACCCCATGAACTGTATCGCACCAAGTTCTCTGTTCATGGAGCTTTCCAGTAAGAACACTGGAGTAGGTTGCCATTCCTACTCCAAGGGATCCTTCTGACCGAGGGATTGAACCTGTGTCTCCAGCTTCTCTTGCACTGGCATATGGATTCTTTACCAGTGCCACCTGGGAATGTTTTATATAAGTCTTATGGTGACCACGAAGCACAAATCTACAGTAGCTACACAAAAGATCTTTATAAAAAACTACCAGTATGGAAAATCATCAGTTACCAAAGGAAGACATCAAGGGAAGAAAGGAGCAAGAAAACTACAGAACAACCAGAAAACAATTCAGAAAAATCATATTATAAGTCCTTACCTATTAATAATTATTTAAGTGTAAAAGGATTAAATGATCCAATCAGAAAGTATACAGTGGTTGAATGGATTAAAAAAAAAAAAAACAATGCCCAAATATATATTGCTTACACTCACTTTAGCTTTAAGGACATACATAAGCTCAAGGTCGAGGGATTGAAAAGGATTTTCTAAGAAAATGGAAGCCAAAAAGAATAGGAGGTAACTAGATTCATATCAAACAAAATCAATGTTAAAAAGTAACAAGAAACAAAGAAGGTTGTTATATGATGATAAAGAGGTCAGTTCATCAAGAGAACACAACAATTTAAAACATATATGTGAGATTCCCTGCTGGCTAAGTGGTGAAGAATCCATCTGCAATGTAGAAGACATAGGTTCCATCCCTGGGTTAGGAAGATCCCCTGAAGAAGAAATGGCAACCAACTCCAGTATTCTTGCCTGGGGAGTCCTGTGGATGGAGGGGTCCATGGAGTCGCAAAAGAGTCAGACACAACTTAACAACTAAACAACAATGGCAAATATACATAACAACAAATATATATGCACCCAACATCAAAGGACCTAAATTTACACCAATAGTAACAGATCTGAAGGGAGAAATAGACAACAATCAATAATATTAGGGGACTTCAGTAGACAGAAAATCAGTAAGGAAGCATTGGACTTGACCTGTACTTTAGACCATGTGAACCTAAAAGACAGACACAGAACATTTCATCCTACAGCAACAGACTATACATTCATCTCAAGTACACATGGAACATTCTCCAGGCTGATCATGTCACAAAGCAAGTCTTAGGAAATTTATGAAGAGTGAAATACACCAAGTATCTTTTCTGACCAAAATATTGTAACACTAGAAATAACGACAGGAGATCAACTGAAGAATTCACATATATGTGGAAATTATACAACTCCCAAACAAAAAGTTAATCAAAGAAGAAATCAGAGGGAAATAAAAAATATCTTGAAACAAATAAAAATGGCGGCACAACATACCCAAACTTACAAGATGCAGTAAAAACAGTTCTAAGAGAGAAGTTTAAGATTAATCACTTGGAAAAATGAAATCTGACCTCTCTCTTATACCACTCACAAAAATTAGCCCCAAATGGATTAAAGGCTTAGATTTAAAATGTGAACTAAAAACTGTTAGAAGAAAGTATGGAAAAAGCTCCTTGACATTGTTTTTTGCAATGGTATTTTAGATATGACACCAAAAGCACAAGCAACAAAATCAGAAACAAGTGTAACTCTATCAAACTGACAGCTTTTTTACAGCAAAGGAAACAACCAACAAAATGAGAAGGCAGTCTAAGGAACTGGGGAAAATATTTGCAAACTATCTGATGAGGGGTTAATATTCAAAATGTATAAGGAACTCATATGACTCAATAGCAAGAAACATAAAAAATAAGCTAAGTAATATAATTTAATCCAGTTCAGAGAACCTGAATAGACATTTTTCATACAGAGAGACTGTAGAACGATCATTGCCAGGGGCTTAGGGATGGAGAAAATGGAGCAATGTTGGGCAAAGAGGACAAACTTTTAGTTTTCAGATGAATAAATCATAGGGATCTAATGTACAGCATGGTGACTATAGTTAGTAATACCATATTATATATTTGAAAGTTGCTATGGGGGTAAATCTTAAATGTTTTTAACGTACACACAAAGATAAGCATGTGAACTTACGGAGGTATTTACTAACTTTATTTCACAATATATATGTGTGTGAAATCATTACCTTGTATATCTTAAACTTATACAATGTATATGTCAATTACATCTTCATAAAATAAGTACTGCTATTTTGACCTTGGGTTACCTCAGTCTACAACTAATTTATAAAACATAAAGAGCAGTGGTCTTGAGGTCTTATGCATTGACTCAACAGAAGAAGATTATTTGGGGAAACATGAAGACAACTTTTCAATAACCTGTTTATAAATACTAGAAAAATAACCCAATTGTTTTAGCTTCAAAATCCAGCCACTCTGTTGCTATAGTGCATAAAGCTCTATACTTTGCCTGGTGTTATTTCTTGCTGCCTCTGAAATATTTTGCAAGCAACCTTTAATTAACTTCAGTGTTGTTAGTTCTGCCTAATTATTCTCTAGAGGCAAACCAGAAAATACAGACATGAAAATAAAGCTTGATATTACAGTGAAAACAGGTTGGTAGTGGGTAGTGAAATGACTGAAGAGTAAGTAGGTGACATTTCTGCATAGTCTACATGCAGAATAAAAGTCTCTATGGCCATGAGCATTTCTAAATGGACACCTCAGGTTATAAAAATTATAATAGTTTCATAGAGTTTTACACACACAATATAATTAATATATTTTTGTATTTCAGCTTCTGCTGATATCTTAGTCCTGATTTTTAGAGAGCCTTTCCCCTTGCAAGTTTCTAATGTTAATTCATTAAGTAGCTTGTACATTTTCTATGAAAAGACCATCACATAGTACATTCAATTGCCAGGATTTAAAACTCAGGCTAATACAAACAAACCAAAACCACAAGCTAAAAACCATTTTTAAAATAAGGGTTAATAGAGACTTTTTGTTTGTTTACTCTCTATTCTCTAATCACTTAATATTGGACCCACAACACAGATGCAATACAAAGAAGGATGGTCAGATTTTTAAAATTAATCTTAGGATTGCTTATTATGGCAAAAATGGAAGATAGAGTAAATGGAAGTTTCTGTTCCCTGCTGCTACTTCTAGATTTCTATTTTGTAGAAAGAATATCTTCTAGTAAAGTACAGGAAAGTGGTTGCTTTTTCTTCCTTGTGACAAATGAAGCTGAATAAATACATATATATTTTTTCCATAACACCTTTTGCATTCAAAAGTTAAGCAGGCTTCTAGAGGGATAAATGATGCTATTAAATAAAATGCAAATCTTGAAAGAGCATTTGTATTATATGAAAGTGAAAGTCACTCGGTCGCATCCAACTCTTTGCAACCCCATGGACTATACAGTCCATGGAATTCTCCAGGCCAGGATACTGGAGTGAGTAGCCTTTCCCTTCTCCAGGGGATCTTCCTGACCCAGGAATCCAACCAAGGTCTCCTGAGTTGCAGGCAGATTCTTCACCAACTGAGCTATCAGTTAAGCCCTCTGTATTATATATCTTAGTTCAAAACCATCCAATGCTTATTAGATCAATTCTGCAACCTCACATGCACTCAGGCACTTAGGAGGATTTCTACTTTAAATATTCTCACACTTTTCAGAATTTTTCAGCACCTTAGCAGGAACTCAGAGGCTGCCAAGTGTGCTAAGGATGGACTTAACATAGACTGATGCTGAAGTCCAGGTTATGTCCTCAGTGTAGTCTAGTCCATGGGGTCACAAAGCATTGGACATGACTGAGCGACTTTCACTTTCAAGTTCAAGGGGACAAAGTTCTAATCTCAGCTAGTCATTCATGAGATAAAGAACAGGGAATGGTTGACAGCTAAAATCTATAAAGAATTCATACAAACTTCCCTGGAGTCCAGTGGTTTAGACTCTGAACTCCCAATGCAGAGAGCACAGGTTTGACCCTCAGTTGGGAAACTAAGGTCCTGCATGCTACACAGTATGGATAAAAAAATAAAAAGAACTCATACAACTCAGCAGCAGATCTGATAAAAACTGGCAGATGATCTGAATATATACATTCTTGAAAGTTGCTGAGAGAGTGAAATGAAATGATAAGTAGATGATATGATGCAGATGTTAGTGACACTTTGGTGGTGATCATTTTATAGTATAAAAATGTACAAGTCAACACATTGTATCCCTTAATCACACAGTGTCATATGTCCTTTATGTCTCAACAAAACTGGCATAAATAATTAGAATAGAATAGGATAGAAATATTACTCCTAGCACCCTTACATGATCTTAAGGAGGGCTAATTCAGATAAAGTGTCTAAATCAGGCACTTCTCAAACTGTAACATGTATTAGAATCCCTTGGACCTCTTGTTAAAAGGAAGGTTCCTGCTCATATCTGGGTGGGACCTGAGCATCTCTTCTCCTAGCAAGCTCCCAGATGATGTCCATGCCATGATCCACTTTGAGGAACAAGAGTTTAAAGCGTAGATCACACTGCTTGACACATAGTCAGCACTTAACGAATAGGTGTTATTTTATTTGCTTATATACCCATGCATAAAATAAGGCCACGACTAGACAAAACATGACATGAAACGTTTTGTAAGTCATGTGCTGACTCTACATATTCTTTGCCTTGTGAATGTACGTAAATGTGGCCACAAAATAATGAGACATAGAAACTGCATGTGATAATCACCCTGGTACCTTGACTGTCTCAAGTTAGGGTCAATGTTAGATTTTGCTAGAATTGAATACACTTTCTCATCTAACTTTCCAACTTCTCATTGATTAACTTTTAAGACTGAATATTGCTCCTCAAATTATAAGTCCCTTAAACAGCTCTCTAAAAGTTCAGAAATGGTCAAATCAGTACACCTGTTTTGGCTGACAAAATCTAGTCATGGAAGAATATGGAAGGCTGCAACATGCTGTGACGCTAATGAAACACTGAGTGAGGGACTTTTCATCTGAAACCTGGAATTAGTTTATTTTTATTTTTTTAATTGAAGCATTTACAATATTTACAATCTTGTGCCAATCTCTGTATAGCAAAGTGACTCAGTTTTACACATACATATTTTTTTAATATTCTTTTCCCTTATGGTTTACCAAAGGACATTCAATATAGTTCCCTGTGCTATACATTAGGACCTTGTTCATCCATTCTAAAAACAATAGTTTGCTCTACCAACCCCAGACTCCCAGCCCACCCCCTTGCCCTACCCTTTTCCCCCTTGGCAACCATGTCTGTTCTCTATGAGTCTGCTTCTGTTTTGTAGGTAGGATTTTTGCACTATATTTTTGATTTCACATGGAAGTGATATCATATGATATGTGCCTTTCTCTTTCTGCCTTACTTCACTTTGCGTGACAATCTCTAGTTGCACCCATTTTGCTGCAAATGGCATTTTTTCATTCTTTTAAAGGACTGAGTAGTATTTTATTATATATATCTACTACATCTTCTTTATCCATTCATCTGTTGATGGACGTTTAAATTGTTCCCATGTTTGGCTATTGTGAACAGTGCTGCTATGAACATAGGGGTGTGTGTATCTTTTTGAATTATAGCTTTGTTTGTGTGTTTTCCAAAGTTGGATTGCTAGATCATATGGTAATTCTATTTTCAGTCTCCTGAAGAACTGGCATAATGTTTTCCATATTAGCTGTACCCACTTACATTTCCACCAACAGTGTAGGAGGGCTCCCTTTTCTTCAAACCCTCTTTGGCATTTGTTACTTGTAGATTTTTTAATGATGGCCATTCTGACAGTTGTGAGGCGGTACCTCGTTGTAGTTTTGATTTGCATTTCTCCAGTAATTAGTGATGTTGAGCCTACTGACCATCTGTATGTGCCTACTGACCATCTGTATGTCTTCTCTGGAGAAATATCTATTAAAGTCTTAGGCCCATTTTTCAGTTGGGTTATTTTTTTGTTGTTTTTGAGTGGTACGAGTTGTTTGTGTATTTTGGAGTTTAAATCCTTGTCTGCAGTATCATTTGCAAATATTTTCTTACATTCCGTAAATTGTCTTTTTTTTTCTTATGGTTTCCTTTGCCATGCAGAAAGTCTTAATTTTGGTTAGGTTCCATTTGTTTATATTTGTTTTTATTGCTATTACCTTGGGAGATTGACCTTGGTACCATTTATGTCAGAGAATGTTTTGCCTATGCGCTCTTTTTAGTAGTTTTATGATGCCTTATGTTTAAGTCTTTAAGCCACTTTGAGTTTATTTTTGTGCATGATGTGAAGGTGTATTCTAACTTCATTGATTTAGTGCATCTGTCCAACTTTCACAGCACCATTTGCTGAAGAAGGTATCTATTTTACATTCATGCCTCCTTTGTTGAAGATTAATTGACCATAGGTGTATGGGCTTATTTCTGGGCTTTATATTCTGTTCCATTGACCTATATCCCTTAAAAAAATACTGTTTTGATTATTGTAGCTTTGTGATATTGTCCACAATCTTGGAGAGTTATGCCTCCTGCCTCCCCCCCACCCCCTCAGGATTGCTCTAGCAGTTCTGGGGTGTTATGGTTCCATATAATTTTTGGATGATTTGTTCTAGTTCTGTGAAAAGTATCAGGGGTATTTTGATAAGGATTGCCTTAAATCTGTAGATTGCTTTGGGTAGTATTATCATTTGAACAATGTTAATTCTTTCAGTTCTGGAGTGCAGGATATCTTTCTATTGATCTATATCCTCTTTTATTTCCTTTATTGATGTTTTATAGTTCTCAGTATATAAGTCTTTTACCTCCTTGGTCAAATTTATTCCTAAGCATTTTGTTTTCTTTGTATAATTTTAAAAGTTTTTTTTTTTTTACATCCCCTTTCTGATATTGTATTGTTAGTGTAAAGGAATGCAACCATTGGGGTTACTTTAAACCGTAAGACTATTTTAAAACATAAGGAAAGGCTTGAGGTTTAATTTTGAGTATCTTTACAGACAGAACACAGAGGGACAACTTCAAACACTGAACTGAAAAATATTACTGTACTTGGAAATCTATTTAAAAATCACCATGGAATACCCATGTACTGCTGGTGTGAGCATTTTGGAAAACCTATTGGCAGCGCCTGCTAAAGCTGAAGGTCTGTATGCCATATGACCCACTTATGGACTCCCACTTGTAGCACACAACAGGAAACCATATGCGTGTTTACCCAGGGACATGCACGAGAGTGCTTTAAACAGCACTAGTCACTCTAACCCAGAGCAATCACAGACCAGAGGCCCACGAACGGTAGAGTGCTTAAGCGCCATGTCATACAGCAGAACCACACAGCAGTGCAACTAGTGGAACTGCAGCTGTGGCAACAATGTGGATGAATCTCGAAAATGTGTTGAGCAGAAGAAATAAAATTCAGAATAATGAAATTAAATACAGACATGAAAGACCAGCTTATAGTTACCAAGAGGGGAATCAGGGGGATAAATTAGGAGTTTGGGATTAACATATGCACACTACTATATATAAAATAGGTAACCAATAAGGACCTACTGTATAGCAAGAGAAATTAGATTCAATATTTTGTAATAACCTAAAAGGGAAAATAATCTGAAAAAGAATATTATATATCTATAGCTGAATCACATTGCTGTATACCTGAGACTAACATATCATTGTAAATCAAATGTTTTTAATAAAAAATAAAACTTTAAAAAGTGAAATTAAAATCAAACAAAATTAACCTATGGTCTTAATTTTGGATGGTGCCACCACCTGGGGCGGGGGCCATAGGAAGGACTGCTGTAGAGCTGGTCATGGTCTATTTCTTAGTCTGGACACTGGCTACAGAGCATGGAAGCTTTGTGATAAGCTGTCTATCTGCTTGCTTGTAATTTGTGAAGTTTACTCTATGTATGCTATATATTGATAAAATGTTCATTACAAATCCCCTGAGACTGTCTTAAAAGTGATTAACACTTCTGAAGTGCTTGGTTATTCTAGTCAGTAAAGTATTTGAGAAAAAATAAATGATTTGCTTCTGAATTTTTAATCTGTCTTTGATCTAACACATCTTAGCTCAGATCCATTCTTTAAAAGATGATGTCAAAAGAAAAATCTTCAGAAATACACTTAGGAAAAAAAAAGTAGCATGTTTCTTAAAGGAGGGCTACAGCTTCCCAATTTCTATTTTCTTTTCACGAACCTGTGAGGTTCCTTGAGCAAAAGCCAATTAAACAATCACAGACTCAAGGGACCCCTTCCTTCTTCTGGTCAAGACAACAGTCAGGGAGCAGAACTTGGGAGGCAAAAATCTAAATATCTGAAAAGGGTTCCTGAGTTTTCTCAAAAGCTGCAAGAACAATGGATCTGTCCTGAACCACCCACCATTAACCACATCGATGTAGATGAACTTTAAAGAGAAAGAAACAAAAGCTGTAAACTTCTTGGGGAATGAATCATCATTGAAAATAATTAGCCCACATACAAGATGCCATTTCTAGGTGCTCCCAAAGCTTTTTAATATTCCCCTCATTTCATCTGTCCCTAAAACCCATCTCTCAATCCAAATAAGTCTCTTTTTTTATTGCAAGATCTCTTGGTTGGGTCTCTGAGGTTGGTCCCGGAGGAATCATACAATTTTCATTCCAAATCCAGCTTGTTTGTGGGAAGAAATCTGTTAAATGAGCTTTTCCAGTGTACACCACTGTTCCTGTTCATTAGTTTCCCTTCAGCTTTTCTCAGCTGAAATTCTCTCTTTTAAAGCTGTTTGTTTGTGGGGTTTTTTTTTAACAGCAGCTTGCGGTCTACAATCTCTTATTCATGGTGCCCAAATAGGAAAAGCTCTGAAAACTAAGTTTCTTTTAAATGTAATGACAAAATCAGAACTCACATAAAACTGTTTATAATGTCTATGTATCTCTCTTACTGTGAATTTTTATGTTTCCTTGCAGAGATTTAAATGTGTTTATTACAGGATGCTGCTTTAGACCTCCCTGGAGATGTAATACAATATGCCAGGTATGCACTGCACTAACTTTCTATACTTCCTAAATTTCCAGTTCCAAAGCACATCTAGAATTGTGGAGCTGTAAACAAGAATTCCTCTCCAGGAGTGGAAATGAACTTATCCAGCTACTAGAGAGATTTAGGTTAAATTTAAACAGCAGTCATATGGCCAGAAGAGTGTTTCAAATGGATGTTTTCTCCCAAAAAACTGTAGAGAGAGATAAGAACCAATATTTAACTTGGAATTCAAACTTAAAAGTGAATTCCAGGCTGACTACAGGACTCTGAGCCCTATGTATCAGGTCTTTTTCCTACTGATGAGTAAGGAGGTAGATACGGGATGCAGCTCAACACATTTGGAGTGAGTCACATGATTAGGAAGAATGGAGGATAAAATAAGAGTGTTATTGGAAATGTTCAGTGTGCCCATTTTTAATGTCTTGAAGCAGGTGATAAACTCAGTTCCCTGAATCCATTGTGGATTCCTCAATCAAGAGGGTTATTAGAGTGATGATCTTGGTGGAACTTACTTGCTTCTTGAAAGCCTCTTGCCTCTCGGAACCACTTGAAAGACTCCTCTGTGTGATAATAAAGAGATTGTGAGACTTTGCAAACTAAGAAACCTCTGTATTTCATTTGCTTGAACTTCTATAACCATGAGTGTCAAGCTTAGCTGCACAAGCCATGCTGCATAGAGGAGGTGTGGTAATTCAACCAAACTGTAGATAGCTGGTTCTCTACTTTAGTGCAGCCTTTAGAAAGAGATTAATGCTTGTAGCCCACACTCAGAGATTCACATTTGTCTGGAGGGCTCCTTGAATATCAGAAGTTTAAAGTTACTAGGTTATTTGACCACATAGCCAGACCTGGGACTCTTGCTTCAAAGAAGCCTCTTAAAAAATTAGAAGATATACCATCTCCCAAGATATTTTGGGGGTATGCCTTTATAATGACTTTGATAAAGCAATTATAAGGGACATTATATCAGCTAGTTATCACTGTGTAACAAAACCAGGGGTAAGGGCTAAGGGCTTGACAGAAGGTAGAAGAGTTTTTGCAGTAGTTAGCTAATTAAGGATTAAAAAGGAACAATGTAGACAGAATAAAAGAATGGAATGAGACTGACATCTGCTCATCAAGCAAAAGAGATTAAGAAGAAATGACAAGATTACACCGAAGAACTATACAAAAAGATCTTAATGACCTGGATAACCTCCATGGTGTGGTCACTCACCTAGAGCCAGACTGCCTGGAGTGTTTGTTGCCTCAAAGAGCATTTCTAGGAACAAAGCTAGTGGAGGTAATAGAATTCCAGTTGAGTTATTTCAAATCCTAAAAATAATGCTGTTAGAGTGCTGCACTCAATATGTCAGCAAATTTGGAAAACTCAGCCATGGCCACATGACTGGAAAAGGTGGATTTTTATTCCAATCCCAAAGAAAGGCAATGCAAAGAATATTCAAACTACTGTACAATTGTGCTCATTTCACATGCTAACAAAGTTATACTCGAAATCTTTCAAGCTAGGCATCAGCAGTATGTGAGCCAAGAGCTTTCAGGCGTACAGCTGGATTTAGAAAAGGCAGAGGAATAAGAGATCAAACTGCCAGCGATCATAGGAAAAGCAGGGAATTCCAGAAAAACAGCTACTTCTACTTCATTGACTATGCCAAAACTTCTGATTCTGTGGATCACAACAAACTGGAAAATTCTTAAAGAGATGGAAATACCAGACCACCTTACCTGTCTCCTGAGAAACCTGTATGCAGGTCAAGAAACAACTGGATATGGAACAAAGGACTGGTTCCAAACTGGGGAAGGAATACCTCAAGGCTGTATATTGTCACCCAACTTATTTAACTTCTATGCAGAGTACATCATGCAAAATGCCCAGCTGGATGAATCATAAGCTGGAATCATGATTGCTGGGAGAAATAACAACCTCAAATATGCAGATGATACCAATCTAGCGGTAGAAAGCTAAGAGGAACAAAGAGCCTCTTGATGAGAGTGAAAAGACTGGCTTAAAACTCAACAGTCAAAAACTCTAAGATCATGGCATCCAGTCACATCACTTCATGGCAAACAGAAGAGGGGAAAGTGGAAACAGTGATAGACTTATTTTCTTAGGCTCCAAAATCACTGCAGATGGTGACTCAAGCCATGAAATTAAAAGATGCTTGCTCCTTGGAAGGAAAGCTGTCACAAACCTAGACAGCATATTAAAAAGCAGACATCACTTTGTTGACAAAAGTGTGTATAGTCAAAGCTATGGTTTTGCTGGTAGTCATGTATAGATATGAGAGCTGGACCATAAAGAAGGCTGAGCACTGAAGAATTGATGTTTTTGAACTGTGATGTTGGAGAAGACTCTTGAGAGTCCCTTGGACTGCAAGGAGATCCAAGCAGTCCGTCCTAAGGGAAATCAGTCCTGAATATTCATTGGAAGGACTGATGCTGAAGCTGAAGCCCCAGTACTTTGGCCACCTGATGCGAAGAACTGACTCATTGGAAAAAGCCCTGATGCTGGGGAAGATTGAAGGCAAAAGAAGGGAAGGACAGAGGATGAGATGTTTGGATGGCATCACTGCCTCAATGGACATGAGTCTGAGCAAACTCTAGGAGATAGTGAAGGACAGAGAAGCTGGTGTCCATGAGGTCACAAAGAGCTGGACATGACCTGGAAACTGAACACCACCATATTGGTTGAATTGAGTTTAGTTGTCATTCTGAGCACAGGGACCACTCACAGTCACTGGTTTTTCATCACTCTCAGCTGGTTAAACATGATGAAGCACAGTGTTCATTTTGGTATATTTTAAAACTAAAACTCTAAAAGAGTAGGGCTCAGGCTTTAATATGCACACAGATCCCTTGGGCATCTTGTTGAGATGCAGATTCTAATTCCCTAGGCCTGAGATGATTCTGAGATCCTGTCAGTGGCCAGGAGACTGTTTTTCAAGGCCAGAGTTTTTCAAACTTCACTGTGCATTGGAATTACCTGAAAAGATTGTTAAACGCAAGCCCACCCTCACATTCTGATTCTGTAAGTCTAGGGTGGACCTAAAATCCTGAACATTCCTGCCAGGTGATGCTGCTAATTCAGGACCACACTTTAAGTTTGAAAAAATCAGTTAAACAAAACATTTACTCTTTTGGATTTATTGTTAATATTTGAATATTTACTTTCAAATTGAAATAAGCATCTAGATAAAATATTGAATAAAAATTTCCTAGTGAGCTTTATGTGTTAAAATTCAATCATTCAGCTGAAACTTGTATTTATTACTGAAAGACTAAAATGCTATTATAATGAACCATTGTGAAAGGTTTTTATAATTTTAGGTAAAAAATTAATTATTAAAAACTTTTAAATAGTTAAATCAGTAAAGAAAGACATCAGCCTAATAGGAATATTAAGCATGAATGCTGGGTAACATTAGGAAGAATAAATTATTCTTCTTGAGGCAATAAATGTTTGTACAATTTCAAACAAGAATAGAAGGCTGAATAATTGAGATTATCTGCAAATCATGTTTATAGAGTTTGCATAATTATTAGATTTTTATCATTTATGAGATTGAACAAAATACCTTCAAAAACTATATTTCCATTTTGCTATTTAATTCCATTTGGGGTGTGAGTTTTTAAAGAAAACAACCTGTCCTAGAAGCCCATTTTAAGTTGACAATATTTGGCTTCAGTCTGTTATTTATTTTAACACTAGGCTATTTGGCATTCAGCCAAATTGAGGATTTGGTACACTCCCAACATGACTCAAGAGCTGGACTGAGGGAGCTCCTAAGATACTGGGTCAGGCACTGTCCCAAGTGTTTCTGCTCCTGATGAACTGGAACATCTCACATCTCCCCAGCTAGCTCCCCTCACTGAGGATCTTGGGGAAGTCAAAGCCAGTCTATGCCTTCTTTCAAGGATCAAGTGAGATTAGGGTTGCCAGATTAAATATAGGATGCCCAGTTAAATTTGAATTTCTGATAAATCATGCTTTGGTGGATGGATCCCCAGTGCAATGTGTGAGACATTCCTGTATTTCTTTTGCTATGTCTCATATCATTAGGCCCCAGGTACAAGATACTTGTCCATGGATTATAATACACCTTTATTTCAATAATTTTAAAATGGGGGGAAATGAATATCTTAGAAATAATAAACATGATACTTTGACTTGCCTCATTTATATAATGAGAATATCATTATTGTACTGAATAAATATGAAGATCCGACCAAGAAATTAATAATCAGCTCTTGTTGCTCAATCCAGTTTTGAATTGCACAACAAGAACTTTAGCTTCCAAGGTAGAATGTTTTCCAATGACTGCTCCTGTCAAAGTAGCATAAGAGGAGGTTACAACTTCTTAGGACTTTTTAGGACAAATACTGTATAATTCCACTTATATGAATTATCTAAAATAGTAAAAATCATAGAAAGTAGAAAGGTGACTACTGTGAGTTAGTGGGGGAAGAGAGGTAGAGTAATTAATATTTACTGGGTATAGAGTTTCAGTGTTGCAAGATGAAAAGCTTTAGAAATCTATTGCAAGAAATGTGAATATCTTTAACTGTGCTTGACCACTTACAAATGGTTAAGATGGCAAGTTTAATGTCATGTATGAGTTACTTCAATGAAAAAATTCTTACAGTCTTTTTGTTTAAAGTTCCTTCCTGTGTAGGTCAATACTAAGTCGGTCTTGTGATCACTGAGTGAAGAATTATATTTATGATGAAAATGCATCAGAATTCAATGTCATATAAACAGAAAGTAGCTGAATCCACGAGTCTGTATCACCTATGCATGCATCCATCCTTTGATCCATTCATACATGCATGCATCCATCAATCCATAGATTCATTCGTTTAATAATTCACCTCACAGCTATGGAGTTCTATTCTGTGCCCAGTACTGGGATTAGCTATGAAGGAAACAGAAAAGGAAAATGGCCTTGTGTTCAAGGAAAGGTCCAAAATGTATTGCAATGCCCTACTTCTTAAGAGACTATAGTACTTTTTGCATCTCAAATCTCTGGAAAACAGTTAATTTCTTCTTTCACATGTAAGTCTCATCCCTTTCCCTTATTGACTATTCAAATCCCACCCATTTCTTCAAAGGCAACTCACAGCCTCCTATTCTATGAAGTCTTTCCTGGATATTATAAATCTCTCCCTTCCCAAGATTCCTAAGTTCATTAAGGTACATAATTTGGCTGCTAATTGTGTACTGGGTGAGTAAAATATATAAAGAGAGAGTTATACGGGCTAAGAGGAAAAATCAAATGGGAAGAGAGGATATTAATATCTGCAAAAGAGTTGGGTTGAAATTTTAAATGAAATAACCAGTAAAACTCTTATGCAAAAGCAGAATTCTGAGTAGTGACATGAATGAAGCAAGGAGTAGGCCATCTGGGTATTTGGGAGTGTCAGTTCAAGCCAAAAGAACAGTTAATAGAATGGTCCTGACCCGAGAGTGTGCCTAGTATGTTGGAGGAACAGGAAGACCACTGTGGTTGCAAGGAGGTCAACAAAGGAGTGAAACTGAAAAGGAAGTCAGAGAGGACATAGAGCCAGGTCACGTGGAGCCCGCAGGCTTCACTAAGCATCTTGGCTTTCACTCTGACTGGATTAGGGTGCCACTGAAGGGTCTGGGAGGAGAAGTGCTCTGGTCTAACATTTATTTTCTCTCTACCTATTTTTAACATAATCTCTTCATCTTCTGAGTTGAGAATAGAACATGAAGTTGGGTAGAAGTGGGGAGGCTACTGCAAGAATTCAATCGAGAAATGACGATGGCGCCAGTGGTGGCGGCAGGCAGACAGGAGCAGATGCATGTGGACCATATGTAAAGAGAGCTGCTAGGGTTTGCTGATGGGCCAGAGGTGGGATGTGAAAGAAAGAGGACAAAGGATCCCACTCATGCAACTAGAACCAGCCCCTGGCTAAGAATGGAAAGATCGTTTGGAGTGTCTATCCAGTCTGGAGTACACAGATGGTATTCAAAGCCAGGACACTGGGTGAAACCAGCTAAGGAGAGCATGTAAGTAGAAAAGAGAAAATATCCGAGGGCTGAGCCCTAGAGATGTTGCTGTAATTATCTCCATCAGAGGAGAACACTCTGTCCTGCCAGAAAGGAGTGTTGCCCAAGTCTTCATGATCCTTAAATCTTAAGACACGTTAGGAAATCCTCTGGAGTGGAAATTATAAATGCTCACTGGGCACCTCTGGCATTAAGGAGAAAACAGAAAAGAGAGAACTTTGGAGATAAAAATAGAGAGCTCTATGAGCACCCTGTGATACCTGTAAGCTGTCTATAGCATGTGAAGTGGACACAACCTATATAGAAGAGAATAAGACCAAAATAAGAAGCGATTTGATAACTGAAGAAGAATCAGTGTCACAAGTGTGGCGGTGTGACACCAATTCTGTACTGACAACTGGATGTCCAACAAATAAATTCTGATGATCCTAACTCCCCAGCATTAGTGCAGACCCCACACACTAGGCCTCAGCAAGACTGACTCCACCTCAGACACTAGCCACAAACCAGATTCCAGGACACCTGCACTTCTAAACAGTTGGTTACAAATTCAGGGGCCGCACGAACCTCTCATGGTTTACAATTTGCTAGAATAATTTGCGGAATGCAGGAAAGTACTATTCTTAACAATTACAGTTTTCTGTTAAGAGTATGGATCTGACAGACTGAGCGAGGCATGGGACAAGGTTGGAAGATAAGGCAGAACTTAGTGTTGTCTTCTCGTGGAATTCAGGTACGTCACTCCCAGCACATCGGGTTATTCACTCACCAACCAGGAACGTCCCATGAGCTTCTGTGTGATGGTAAACTGTATGTATCAACTTGATTGGGCCGCTAGTCGCCTAGACATTTAGTTAACCATTATTTCTGGGTGTGTGTGTGAGGTGGTGCTGGATGAGGTTACCATTTGAATCAGTAGACTGAGTAAAGCAGATCATCCCCCACCAATGGAGGTGGGTTTCACCCAGTGCATTGAAGACCTGAAAACGCATGAGTAAGAAAGAATTCCTTCTCTTGACCTGGCTGTCTTTGAGCTAAGACATTGCTCTTCTCCTTCCCTTGGACTAGGGTTTGGATGGGAACTATATTATTGACTCTCCTGGGTCTCCAGTTTGCCAGTTGCAGACCTTGGAATTATCAGCCTCTATAAGGAAATTCAACCCGCTCCAGTATTCTTGTCTGGAGAATCCCATGGACAGAAGAGCCTGGTGGGCTACACTCCACGGGGTCGCAAAGAGTCCGACATGACTGAGCGACTTCACTTTCATAATAATATGAGCCATTTCTCATAGAAAAATCTATGAACATAGAGAAACAGGCGATCTCTTCATCTGCTTTCAATTGACCCTTCAACAACATGCGTTTGAACCACACACTTCACTCATATGTGGATTTTTTTCAATAAATACTATAATACTACATGATTTACAGTTAGTTGAATCCACAGATGCCAAACCACAGATATGGAAGATTGACTATAAAGTTATACACAGATTTTTGACTGCACAGGGGTCAGTGCTCCTGACTGCCACATTGTTCAAGGGTCAACTGTATACTGTTGGTCCTTGAGAACCCAGATTAATGCACTGTCTCCAGAGAGTTTCTTCTGGTTTCAATACTTGGGTGTGATTGATCATATCATTGTCATATGATTGAGCTCCATCTCCACCCCCTTCTCCTTCTAGGAGGTTTTTGTTCAATTGCACAGTCATGTCCGACTTATTATGACTCCGTGGACAGCAGCACGCCAGGCTTCCCCATCCTTCACCACCCTCCAGAGCTTGTTTAAACTCATGTCCATTGAGTCGGTGATGCCATCCAACCATCTCATCCTCTGTCGTCCCCTTATCCTTCTGCCCTTAATCTTTCTCAGCATCAGGATCTTTCCAATGAGTCAGCTCTTCGCATCAGGTGTCAACGTATTAGAGCTTCAGCATCAGTATCAGTCCTTCCAATGAATATTCAGGACTGATTTCTTTTAGGATTGACTGGTTTGATCTCCTTGCTGTTCAAGGGACTCTCAAGAGTCTTCTCCAACACCATAGTTAAAAAGAATTAATTCTTCAATGCTCAGCCTTCTTTATGGTCCAACTCTTATGTACATACATGACTACTGGAAAAACCAGTTTTGACTATATGGACATTTGCTGGCAAAGTAATGTCTCTGCTTTTTAATATGCTGTTTGTAATAGCTTTTCTTCCAAGGTGCAAGTGTCTTTTAATTTCATGGCTGCAGTTATCATCTGCAATGATTTTGAAGCCCAAGAGAATAAAGTCTGTCACTGTTTCCATTGTTTCCCCCTCTATTTGCCATGAACTGATAGGACCAGATGCCAAGATAATTAGTTTTTGAATGTTGAGTTTTTAGCCAGGCTTTTCACACTCCTCTTTCACCTTCATCAAGAGGCTCTTTGGTTCCTTTTTACTTTCTGCCATAAGGATGGTGTCATCTGCATATCTGAGGTTATTGATATTTCTCCCAGCAATCTTGATTCCAGCTTGTGCTTCAGTCAGCCCAGCGTTTCGCATGATGTGCTCTGCATAGTGGTTAAATAAGCAGGGTGACAATATACAATCTTGATATACTTCTTTCCTAATTCAGAACCAGTCCATTGTTTCATGTCTGGTTCTAACTGCTGCTTCTTGACCTGCATACAAGTTTCTCAGGAGGCAAGTATGGTGGTCTGGTATTCCCATCTTTTTAAAGAATTTTCCACAGTTTGTTGTGATCCACACATTTAAAGGCTTTAGTGTAGTCAGTGAAGCAGAAGTGGAGGCTTTTCTGAAATTTTCTTGCTTTTTCTGTGATTCAACGGATGTTGGCAATTTGATCTCTGGTTCATCTGCCTTTTCTAAATCCGTATTGAATATCTGGAAGTTTTTGGTTCAAGTACTGTTGAAGACTAGCTTGGAGAATTTTGAGCATTACTTTACTAGCATGTGAAATGAGAGCAATTGTGTGGTAGTTTGAATATTCTTTGGCACTGCCTTTCCTTGGGATTGAAATGAAAATTGACCTTTTCCAGTCCTGTGGCCACTGCTGAGTTTTCCAAATTTGCTGGCATATTGAGCATAGCAGTTTCACGGCATCATTTAGTATTTGAAATAGCTCAGCTGGAATTCTATCACCTCCACTAGCTTTGTTCGTAGTGAAGCTTCCTAAGGCCCACTTGACTTTGTACTCTAAGATGTCTGGCTCTAGGTGAGTGATCACACCATTGTGGTGATCTAGGACAATTCCAACTTTCAAATCATGGTTGGTCTTTCTGATGACCAGTTCCCATCCTAAAGAGAACTCATTAAGAGTAACCTCATTAGCATGACAAATACATTTTTGTTACAGAAAATTCCAAGAGTTTTTGAGGCTCTGTGTCAGGAATTGGAGACAATAATGAGATATTTTCTTTATTATACCACAGTGTGAACCATTGCATTCAATACTTTCCAAGATAGCTGCAATGCTATCTCATTTGGCACACTTGTTTTCGTAATTCACTTGGCTGCACCAGGTCTTAGTTGCAGCATGGGGGAACCTAGTTCCCTGACCAAGGAGCAAACCTGGGCACCCTACATTGGGAGCACGCAGTCTAAACCACTGGACCACTAGGGAGTCCCCCCACCCCCTGCTCTCCTTACTCTCCTCCCCAGGAGACATGGCAACTATATTATTGTTTAGTCACTAAGTTGTGTCCTACTCTTTTGAGACTTCATGGAGTGTAGATCCTCTGTCCATGGGATTTCTGATGCAAGAATACTGGAGTGGCTTTCCAATTCCTTCTCCAGAGGATCTTTCTAACCCAGGGATTAATCCGGCATCTCCTGCATTGTCAGGCAGATTCTTTATCACTGAGCCACCAAGAAAGCCTGATGACTTCATTTCTTCCCCTTAAATTTGAGTGTGTTTGTGACTACAGTGCCAGTGATCCTAGGTGACTTCTGAGGTTGGTTCATAAGGGGTAAATGCATCATCTCCCTTGGGACACCTGCTCTAGAAATCCAGACACCGTGCTGCGAGGAAACTCAGGCTACATGGAGAAGCATCTGTATGTGCTTTGGCTGACAGGTTCTGCTGAAGCCCCAGCAGACAGCAGCACCCATCGCTAGACATCTGACTGAGGAATACTTCAAGAGAACTCTGGCCCTGGCTGCCATCTGGCTGCAATTGCATGAGAGACTCCCAGCTGAGAACTGTAGCTGAGACAGTGAGCCTCCAAACCATGAGAGATAATAGTAACAATAACAAATTATTGTTGTTGTTTTACACCACAAGTATGTTGTGGGCAGTTTTGCAGCAATAGGTAATTGATAACCAGGGATTTCCCATGAAGGAAATTTACCTGATATGAACAATTTGCTATTTTTTTTCATCTTGGAAACAAAATCTAGATGAATGCACCCAACAAAATGAATGTGTTGAAGGAGAATTTCATGCCTGGACTCTATTCCTAATGGAGTTTTCCCATTTGTTCCCTGTGTGACCTTGGACAAGTCCTGACATGCTTTTGGCCTCTGGCTTTTCATCTGTTAAAGGATGGGACTGAAGTGGATGACAAGAGTGTACTGTCCAACCAAGTTTCTTGTTTTCTCTATTCCATTACATGAAACTTCCATGGTTATATTCTTCTTTCACAACAGATAACAATGGAAGGTTGGTTCATTTTGACATTTTATACTGCAGTTAAAGGAAAAAACAGGTCTTAGCCCACAGGATGATAAATCTTAAATATTATATATTTTTATTAAAAAGAGCAAATAGTCCTGGAGTAATTAAACTCCAAGCTAAGATTTGAGCAAATTAGTTTGAAATATTATAAACTAATCATGAAGCACCTTTCACTCAGAAAATTGTTGTCAGTTCTTTTTAAAATGTCTGCTTTGAACAATTACCTGTCACTGATTATTTTCCCACCACTATTCTTAAGCTGAGAATGATTTAACTCAAACTCTGTAGTCAAAGCTATGGTTCTTCCAGTAGTCACATACAGATGTGAGAGCTGGACCATAAAGAAAGCTGAGCGCCAAAGTGTCGATGCTTTTGAATTGTGGTGCTAGAGAAGACTCTTGAGGGTCTCTTGGACTGCATGGAGATTAAACCAGTCAATCCTAAAGGAAATTAAGCCTGAATATTCATTGAAAGGACTAATGCTGAAGCCGAAGCTCCAATACTTTGGCCACCTGATGTGAAAAGCTGACTCACTGGAAAAGATCCTGATGCTGGGAAAGACTGAAGGTAAACAGAAAAGGGGGCAGCAGAGGATGAGACGTTAGATAGCATCACAATTGAATGGACATGAATTTGAGCAAACTCTGGAAGACAGAGAAAGATAAGGAAGCCTGGTGTCTGGCAGTGCCTGGGCTCATAAAGAGTCAGACTCGACAAGTAAACAAGAACAACAGTAGTTTTTAAGCCTAGGCTTTCCAAGTTAAGAAGCTAAATAAATTTCCATAATTTTGGCTTTTTATGCTCCTCTATATGTAATCTGACCCCTACATACCTTACACAAAAATATATTCCAAATGGGTTGTAGATTTAAGTATGAATGGTAGATTAATAAAGTAAAAAAAAATATAGAACATCTTCATGACTTTGAGTAGGCAAAATTTTTTTCAATACCCAATACAAAATACTCATCATAACAGAAAGAATTGATTAAATTTGACTATATTAAAATTATAAACTTCTGTTCATCAAATGACACCATAAGGGAATTAAAACACAGCCCACAGAAAGAACACTTGTATTACATTTATCCAAGAAAAGACTTTCATCCAGGATATATAAAGAACTCCTACACAATCAATGAGGAAGAAAAAAGGTGGCAATCTGATAGAATAGGCAAAAGACTTGAATAGATACCTTATTAAACAGAATACCTAAACAGCCAATAAACACTGGAAAAGGTACTCAACTTTATGTAAATTAAAACCATAAACAAAATAAAATTCACCAGAATAACCAATTATAAAGACAGAAAATATTAAATGTTGGGTAGGGTGTGGAACAACTGGAACTTTCACATCGTTATTTGTAAGTTGCACTGGCTTTATCCACTAATGCTGTGAGCATACATGTTTCAGCAGTTCCACTCCTAGTTATACACCCTAAAGAAATTCATACATATGTTCACCAATGACATGTACAAGAATATTCTTAGCAGTGCTATTCATAATAGCCAAAACCTGGAGACAGCTCAATGTTCATCAACAGAAGAATGGGTAATGAATAAACTGTGATCTATTTAGACAAAAAAAAAAAAAACAGAAAAAAAAAACAAATAGCGACAAGAATGAAATATAAATAACTTTACAAAACAACATGGATGACTCTCATAAATACAGTGATAGGGGAAAGAAGATGGACATGAACACTGCTTACTGACAATACGCTGCCCACTGAAGCAAATTTGGAGATAATCACTAAGATCTTTACATATTTCCCGTGAAGGGAATCAGAACGTGCCAACTGAAGACATGCCGCAATGGCATTTTGATTTTGCTCTTGTTCAGTGGCTGCCATTTTGAGCTAAAGGCATTTGAGAAACAGCAGGTGCCAGAAAGGCTCTCTGAACTCTCTTTCTACTCAAACACACTTTATAACACTTCCCATGAGAAAGCTTCCCTCCTTGTACCAAGAAGAGAACATTCTTATCATTGGAGATGATTTGATTCCAAAATGGATTTTCATAAAACAGCCCTACTAAAATAACCCTTATCTCCCATTGGTTTCCACTCAATATTATTTTGCTGTCCATCCTGGGAAAGTGAAAAGTGAAAGGGAAGTCATTCAGTCATGCCTGACTTTTTGCAAACCCATACACTGTAGCCTGCCAGGCTCCTCCATCCATGGGGTTTCCCAGGCAAGGGTACTGGAGTGGGTTGCCATTTCCTTCTCCAGGCAAATCACATATCCTCTGTGCCTCAGTTTCCTCATCTGTATTATTATTATTTGGTAGGGGAGAGCAGGCATGCCATGGGCTATGGAATCTCAGTTCCTTGCAGGGGATTGAACTGGGGCCACTGTGCTGAAAGTTCAGAATCCTAATTATTGGGCCACCAGGGAACTCCATCCCCAGATATTTCCTCATCCCCTTCCCATGATTTACTGTCCCAGCCCAAACTCCTTTGTCTTGTCACTTCCTCAAAATTTATCATCTTTGTTTACAAAAAGTATTTGAACTCTTGATTCTAACTGCTTTTTTTGTGTCTCCATTTTTCTCCTGAAGATTCCTGTGTGCACATAAAATTATTAAGTAAAATTGGTATGCTTTTCTTCTATTAAGGAAGTAGGATTCCATTTATGTAAAATACAAAAAACAGATGAAACTAATCTAAGTTAGAAGTCAGAATAGTGGTTTCTCTTAGGAGGAGGTGGTGACTGAAGGAGACTTAAAGAGAAGGGTCCTGTTTCTTGATCTGGGTGCTGGATACATAACTATGTTCAGCTTACGAGTATTCACTGCCCGTGTGTTTATGTGCACATTTCTCTATGTATGCTGCAGCTCAATAAAGTGTAAAATAAAACACAGCAAAAACATTCTCCAATCTTTTAGAAGACTGCACCTAAGAATGTAATTATAGTCATTCTATCTGATGGGTGTTTTCTTAAAAATAATAGAGTTAATCAAATTTGGATTATTTATTTCAAGTGCTCAAGTGAAAGCAACTCTCTAAAGAAGGCTGAGATGAATCCTTTGATACTTGAATACTTATGGTTGGTACATTTTGGAGTTCAGATGCTCTCAGAGTGAGACTTTTCTAAACTCTAGTTTCATATTTTGATTCTCCAATCAATGGGTGTAAAAATAAAATTAAATTTTGTTCACTTGGGAACCTAATCATATTAAGATCTTTCGAAGATTTCTCAATCATGACTCCACTTTTTAATGTTTATTTCCACCTGCATTGGGCCAATATAGCCAGAAAAGTTCTTTTGAACTTCATAAATAGCAAAAGCACTTAGAGGCAGAAATTTAAATGTATGCTCTATAAATATTGTCATGTCACGATATTATCAGATATGTGAGAGAATTAACATGGCATTCAATAATTTAAAGGAAAAAAAGTTTTCTAATATTGAAATTGTTAGGACTTGTTTACAGTTACTACTCTTCTTGAGAGGAAAATGGTATGTGTATATATATATATATATATTTTATATATATATATATGGTATATATAAAATGGTATATATATATGGTATATATACACCATATCCTCTTTATCCATTCATCTATTCATGGGCCCAGTGAGGACAAGTCTGGGAACTATTGTCAGCCCACTGGTGGGCAGAACTGAGCCCTGGGGTCTCTGGCTGCCCAGGCCATGGAGGTCCCGGAGTTGCTGTTGACCTGCTGGTGGGTGATGCTGGAGCCCAGGTGATCCCGGGTTTGTGCTCTCCCCATGGTGGGTGAAGCTTGTCTTGAGGCTAGCGCCAGCCCACTAACAGTGAAAATGTAGTCCTAAGGTCTCTAGCTGTGGGACTAGGGATCCAAGAGCTAGTGTCCACCTTCTGATGGATGGGTCTGGGTTCTGGACCCTCTGGTGGATGGTGCCTGGGGTGGCTGGTGGCTCAGGGAGTCCTATAGCAGCTATTCTGTGATGGGTGCAGCTGTGTCCCCAGCTGGCTAGCTTCTTGGCCTGAGTGGGTCCTACTACTGATGCCTACAGGCTGGATGAGTGGGTTCAGGTCCCAGAGTCAACCAGCTAGAAATAGCACTTGCCAGCACCAATATTCCTGTGGTAGAAGAGCTCCCCCAAATGGCTGCCACCTGTGCCTGTGTCCACAGAGTGAGTCCAGTTGCCTCTTCCTTCTTTAGGCGTCCAAGATCAGTAGGTGGGTCTGACCCAGGCTCCTTTCACATTACTGCTTCTGCCCTTGGTCTTATAGCATGAGAGATTATGTGTGTGCTCTTTAAGAGTGGAGTCTGTTTCTTACAGCCAGATGTCTGATGCTTCCAAAAGTAACCCCTGCGTGAATGCGTGCTCAGGCTCTTCAGTGGTGTCTGACACTTTGTGATCTCATGCCCACCAGACTCCTCTGCCCATGGGATTCTCCAGGCAAGAAAACTAGAGACAGTTATCATGCCCTCCTCCAGAGGATCTTCCCAACCCAGCGAGTGAAACTGCATCTCTTACATCGCCTGCATTGGCAGCTGGGTTCTTTACCACTGGTGCCACCTGGGAAGCCCAAAGTAAGCCCTCTGGCCTTCAAAGCCAAATGTCTGGGGCCTTGTCTTCCTGGCCCAGGACCCCTGGTCTGGGGAGCCCGATGTAGGGTTCAGACCACTTGCTCCTTGAAGAGAACTTCTTCAATTGTAATTATCCTATTTGTGGGTCACCTTCCAAGGGGTATGGGTCTTGACTATCTGCCGTTTCTACCCCCTACCTGTCATGTTGTGGTTCCTCCTTTCTATCTTTGGTTGTAGAAGACCTTTTCTGCTGGTCTTCAGGTCGTTATCATCGATAGTTGCTCTGCAAATAGTTGTAATTTTGGTGTGACCATGGGAGGAAGTGAGCTTGGGGTCTTCCTACTCTGCCATCTTGGCCACTCCCTCTCAATAATTTCTCATTATTGATGTGAAAATCATACTTGTATTCACTTTGATATTAAACATCCTCTAAAAATTATGCAATTTTGCAGGCCTGTCTGACAATCCTAGATCAATTAACTGTTTTGTGATTAATAATGATATGTATGCTTTTTATTGCTCAGACTGGTTGACTATATCCTGAATTCATAGCTGCGGTCTGTTTAATGTACTTTAGGCAGATTTATTTTTGTAGCAACTGGAAATACAAAAGAAAGACAAAAGTGGTGGTTTCTACTTCACTGTAAATAAATGCAATATTTAAGAGTAGTGTTCACTAAACTTTTATTATGCTATTTAGATGGCAAGCTGTTATTAACAGGAAGCAAAATGCTATTAACAGCACATGCTACAGGGTCATCATTAACTGTGCTAGACTATTACTTTTGTATCCCTTTAGACACACAGGTACTTTAGTTTGGCATGATGTCCCTACCATTTTCTATGTTTGCTTGATATATTTTAGGATATAGATCTTCAACAGGAAAACCAAAAGAACTTTCTTGTTTGGAATTGTTAGGTCCATGTTATATCAATAGGCTTTTAAATCCATTTAAACAGTAAAACAATCTTTTGAGATATAGTAATAATGATGCTAAAGCCTATAAATTATTTTATATATTTCTCATTTTCAATGTTAATTTAAGTATTTGAGGACATTATTAAATGATATAACCTTCCTTGTTTCAATATCCCAAAATATATGTTTCTCATTGACTAGGGAAGATGTACATTTATGAAATTTTTAACATCTCAAAAAAAGTTATTTTAAAAAGTTCCAACTATCCCCTCTTACTATTCAAATTGTACTGGCAGTCTAAGTCAATGCAACAAGGTCAGAAAGGGGGACAGGGAGGAGAAAACTCTGTTCACTGATGTATAACTGTTTATCTCCAAACCCAAGAGAGTCAACTAACTAGAACTAGCAAGGAAATTCACTAAGGAAATTGAATTAAACTGTAACACACAAAATCCACTAAGCTTTCTGTGGGTTTGTTTTAACCAGTGAAGAAACATAATATAAAGATATCATTCACTGTAACAAAAAAACTTACATAAAATAACTAGGAATAAACTCAACTATAGAAACATGGAAGACATAATGATACAAAATATATTAAAGAACTAGATAAAATCAAAGTTAAGTTTGGAGATAGACCATTTTTCAGGATTAGCAGCCTAAATATTACATAGGTGTCTTTACCATCTGAGCCACAAGGGAAGCCCAACATAGGTGTTAGTTATGTACAAATAATGAAATCCCAATTAAAATTCCAAAGAATTTTCATGGGCCTTGTCAAGATAATTCTAAAATTTACCTTGGAGAGGAACAAGATGGTGGATGAGTAGGTGGACATGGAGTACATTTCTCTCCATGGATACATCTGGAATATACCTTCAGACACAGAAGTGCTTGCAGAACACCAGCTGAGAGCAGGCAGGAGTACCTGACCCGTGGAAAGAAAACATACTGCAGCTAAGTCGCTTCAGTCATGTCTGACTCTGTGCGACCCCAGAGACGGCAGCCCACCAGGTTCTCCTATCCCTGGGATTCTCCAGGCAAGAACACTGGAGTGGGTTGCCATTTCCTTCTCCAGTGCATGAAAGTGAAAAGTGAAAGTGAAGTCGCTTAGTCATATATGACCCTCAGCGACCCCATGGACTGCAGCCTACTAGGCTTCTCCATCCATGTGATTTGCCAAGCAACAGTACTTGAGTGGGTTGCCATTGCCTTCTCCAAAAGAATATATCAGTCAGTTCAGTTCAGTCGCTCAGTCGTGTCCGACTCTTTGCGACCCCATGAATCGCAGCACGCCAGGCCTCCCTGTCCATCACCGTCTCCTGGAGTTCACTCAGACTCACGTCCATCGAGTCAGTGATGCCATCCAGCCATCTCATCCTCGGTCGTCCCCTTCTCCTCCTGCCCCTAATCCTTCCCAGCATCAGAGTCTTTTCCAATGAGTCAACTCTTCGCATGAGGTGGCCAAAAATACTGGAGTTTCAGCTTTAGCACTATTCCTTCCAAAGAAATCCCAGGGCTGATCTCCTTCAGAATGGACTGGTTGGATCTCCTTGTAGTCCAAGGGACTCTCAAGAGTCTTCTCCAACACCACAGTTCAAAAGCATCAATTCTTTGATTCTCAGCCTTCTTCACAGTCCAACTCTCACATCCATACATGACCACAGGAAAACCATAGCCTTGACTAGACCGACCTTTGTCGGCAAAGTAATGTTTCTGCTTTTGAATATACTATCTAGGTTGGTCATAACTTTTCTTCCAAGGATTAAGCATCTTTTAATTTCATAGCTGCAGTCACCATCTGCAGTGATTATAGAACCATGCAAAACTCGATAGGATGAAGGAAGTAGGAGGGAAAAGAGGAGAGTTCATAGGATTGGACCTGCCCTCAGCGGGTGGGGAAATGAAGCAGGAGTTTGATCCCAACATTGGGCAATTGTTTGGGACAGAGGAGAAACAATTGAGGTTGAGAGTGAAGCAGCTGATCTGTGACAGTCTAAATGGAATGAAAATCACAGAGACTATCTTTGCTGCAGCCATCCATATCCCGTACAGGAACACAGGTCCCTTACATGGCACCGTGGCTGGAAGTGGAGCATAGTGTTTGTGGGGGAATCTCAGGGTGAGTTCTGCTATTGACTGTGGGGAGGCAGCTCTGGGTGATGTGAGGAAGGAGACTGTGGTGCAAAATTTCCGTGGAGGAAAACGAGGCAGCCATGGAAGCAAAAACCTCACCTCTTCCCACCAGAATGCAAGCACAAGTCATATAAACCAATGGACCAAACTTATAAGGGCAGAAACCAAAAGGAAGAAAGAATTCAACCTCAAAGCCTGGGAAAAGGGGACCTCAAGCATGATAAGTTAAAAATAAAATAATGAAAAGGCAGAGAAATACTGCACAAATGAAGGAACAACCTAGAAACACATAAGTTCAAATAAATTAAGAGGAAATAGGGAAATAACCTGAAAAAGAATTCAGAATAATAATAGTAAAGATGATTTAAAACCTGGGAAACAGAATGGAGAGAATGCAAGAATCAATTAACAAAGACCTAGGAGAAGTAAAGCATAAACATACAGAGACAAAAACACAACTTCTGAAATTAAAAATACTCTAGAAGAAACCAACAGCAGAATATCTGAGGCAGAAGAAAGAATCAGTGAGCTGGAAGACAGAATGGTGGGAATAACTGCTGAAGAACAGAATAGAGTAAAAAGAATGAAAAGAACTGAGGATAGTATCAGAGACCTCTCGGACAGTATTAAATGTACCAACATCCCAATTATATGGGTCCCAGAAGCAGAAGAGAAAAAGAAAAGGTATGAGAAAATTTTTGAATAGATTATAGTTGAAAATTTCCTCAACATGGGAAAGGATATAGCCAATCAAGTCCAAGAAGTGCAGAGTCTCAAACAGGATAAACCCAAGGAGAAACACATTAAAACACATACTAATCAAACTAACAAAGATGAAACACAAAGAATATTAAGAGCAGCAAGTAACATACAAGGGAAACCCCACAGGTTTAACAGCTGATCTTTCAGCGGAAACTCTACAGGCCAGAAATGGAAGGATAGACAGAAAGGGGAAAATCTACAACCAAGATTACTCTACCCAGCAACGATCTCATTCAAAATTGATGGAAAAAAACAAAAAGCTTTTCAGACCAGCAAAAGTTAAGAGAATTCAGCACCACTAAACCAGCTTTACAACAAATGTTAAAGGGACTTACATAGTCAGGAAATAAAAGAGAAGAAAAAGATCTACAAAAATAAACCCCAAACAATCAAGAAAATGGCAATAAGAACATACATATCAATAATTACTTTAAAGGTAAATGGATTAAATGCTCCACCAAAAGACACAAGCTAGCTGAATAGATACAATAAAAGACCCATATACATGCTGTCTAAAGATACCCACTTCAGACCTAAAGGCACATATAGACTGAAAGTGAGGGGATGGAAAAATATATTCCATGCAAATGGCAAGCAAAACAAAGCTGGAGTAGCAATCCTCATATCAGACAAAATAGACCTTAAAATAAGGAATCAAAAAGGATGGACACCATGTAATAATCAAGGGATCAATGTCTTCCAAGTGGAAGACATAACAATTGTAAAGATGTATGCACCCAACGTAGAAGCACCTCAATGCATAAGACAAACACTAACAGACATCAAAGGAGAAATTCACAGTAACACAATAATACTAGAAGACTTTAACACCCCACTCACACCAATGGACAGATCATGAAAAGAAAAATCAATAAGGAAACACGAGCCTTAAATGACAAATTAGGTCAGATGGATCTCATTGATATCTTTAGGATAGTTCATCCAAATGCAGAAGAATACACTTTCTTCTCAAGTGCACATGGAACATTCTCCAGGATAGACTACATCTTGGGTCACAAATCAAACCTCAGTAAATTTAAGAAAATTCAAATGGTATCAAGCATCTTTTCTGACCACAACATCATGAGACTAGATATCAGTTACAAGAAAAAAAAGCTGTAAAAAAACACAAACCATGGACAGTAAACAATACGTTTCTAAAGAGTGAACAAGTTACTGAAGAAATCAAAAGGGAAATAAAAAATTCTGAGAAACAGTTGACAATGAAAACACAAAAACTCAAAACTTATGGGATAAAGCAAAAGCAGTTCTAAGAGGGAAATTTATAGTATTACAATCCTACCTCAAGAAACAATAAAAACATCAAATAGACAACCGAAAGAAATAAATGAAACAGAGAGGAAAAAAGAAAAATGAATTAAAAGAAATGAGAACAATCTCAGAGACCTCCAGGACAATGTTAAACACCCCAACATTCAAATCATAGGAGTCCCAGAAGAAGAAGACAGAAAGACCATGAGACAATACTTGAGGAGATAACTTGAAAGGGAAGTTGAAAACTTCCCTAAAGTGGGGAAGGAAATAATCACCTAAGTCCAAGAAACCCAGAGAGGCCCAAACAGGATAAAACCAAGGCAAAACACCCCAAGACACATATTAATCAAATTAACAAAGATCAAACACAAAGAACAAATATTAAAAGCAACAAGGGAAAAACAAGGATAACAGCCGATTTGTCAATAGAAACTCTTCAGACCAGGAGGGAATGGCAGGACATACTTAAAGTGATGAAAGAAAATAACATACAGCCTAGACTACTGTACCCAGCAAGGATCTCAATCAAATATGAAGGAGAAATCAAAACCTTTACAGACAAGCAAAAGCTGAGAGAATTCAGCACCACCAAACCAGCTCTCCAACATATGCTAAGGGATCTTCTCGAGACAGGAAATACAAAAAGGGTGTATAAACTCAAACCCAAAACAATAAAGTAAATGGCAATGGGATCATACTTATCAATAATTACCTTAAACGTAAGTGGGTTGAATGCCCCAACCAAAAGACAAAGACTGGCTGAATGGATGCAAAAACAAGACCCCTATATATGTTGTCTACAAGAGACCCACCTCAAAACAGAGGACACACACAGACTGAAAATGAAGAGCTGGGAAAATATATTCCACGCAAATACAGACCAAAAGAAAGCAGGAGTAGCAATACTCATATCAGATAAAATAGACTTTAAAAGAAAAGCTGTGAAAAGAGACAAAGAAGGACACTACATAATGATCAAAGGATCAATCCAAGAAGAAGATATAACAATTATAAATATATATGCACCCAACATAGGAGCACCACAATATGTAAGACAAATGCTAACAAGTATGAAAGGGGAAATTAACAATAACACAATAATAGTGGGAGACTTTAATACCCCACTCACACCTATGGCTAGATTAACTAAACAGAAAATTAACAAGGAAACACAAACTTTAAATGATACAGTAGACCAGTTAGACCTAATTGATATCTATAGGACATTTCACCCCCAAACAATGAATTTCACCTTCTTCTCAAGCGCACATGGAACCTTCTCCAGGATAGATCACATTCTGGGCCATAAATCTAGCCTTGGTAAATGCAAAAAAATTGAAATCATTCCAAGCATCTTTTCTGACCACAATGCATTAAGATTAGATCTCAATTACAGGAGAAAAACTATTAAAAATTCCAATATATGGAGGCTGAACAACACACTGCTGAATAACCAACAAATCACAGACGAAATAAAAAAAGAAATCAAAATATGCATAGAAATGAATGAATATGAAAACACAACAACCCCAAACTTGTGGGACACTGTAAAAGCAATGCTAAGGGGGAGATTCATAGCAATACAGGCAAACCTCAAGAAACAAGAAAAAAGTCAAATAAATAACCTAACTCTACACCTTAAGCAACTAGAAAATGAAGAACCCCAGGGTTAGTAGAAGGAAAGAAATCTTAAAAATTAGGGCAGAAATAAATGCAAAAGAAACAAAAAGACCATAGCAAAAATCAACAAAGCCAAAAGCTGGTTCTTGAAAGGATAAATAAAATGGACAAACCATTAGCCAGACTCATCAAGAAACAAAGGGAGAAAAATCAAATCAATAAAATTAGAGATGAAAATGAAGCGAGCACAACAGACAACACAGAAATACAAAGGATCATAAGAAACTACTAGCCGCAATTATATGCCAATAAAATGGACAAATTCTTAGAAAAGTACAACTTTCCAAAGCTGAACCAGGAAGAAATAGAAAATCTTAACAGACCCTTCATAAGCACAGATATCTTCCAGCAAAAGCCCAGGTCCAGATGGCTTCACAGCTGAATTCTACCAAAAATTTAGGGAAGAGCTAATACCTATCCTACTTAAACTCTTCCAGAAAATTGCAGAGGAAGGTAAATTTCCAAACTCATTCTATGAGGCCACCATCACCCTAATACCAAAACCTGACAAAGATGCCACAAAGAAAGAAAACTACAGGCCAATATCTCTGATGAACATAGATGCAAAATCCTTAACAAAATTCTAGCAATCAGAATCCAACAACACATTAAAAAGATCATACACCATGACCAAGTGGGCTTTATCCCAGGGATGCAAGAATTCTTCAATATCAGCAAATCAATGTAATACACCACATTAACAAATTGAAAAATAAAAGCCATATGATTATCTCAATAGATGCAGAGAAAGCCTTTGACAAAATTCAACATCCATTTATGATTAAAAAGAACTCTCCAGAAAGCAGGAATAGAAGGAACATACCTCAACATAATAAAAGCTATATATGACAAACCCACAGCATTTCCTAAATGGTGAAAAATTAAAAGCATTTCCCCTAAAGTCAGGAACAAGACAAGGGTGCCCACTTTCACCGCTACTATTCAACATAGTTTTGGAAGTTTTGGCCACAGCAATCAGAGCAGAAAAAGAAATAAAAGGAATCCAAATTGGAAAAGAAGTAAAACTTTCACTGTTTGCAGATGACATGATCCTCTACATAGAAAACCCTAAAGACTCAACCAGAAAATTACTAGAGCTAATCAATGAATATAGTAAAGCTGCAGGATATAAAATCAACACACAGAAATCCCTTGCATTCCTATACACTAATAATGAGAAAATAGAGAAATTAACGAAACAATCCCATTCACCATTGCAACGAAAATATTAAAATACTTAGGAATATATCTACCTAAAGAAACTAAAGACCTATATATCGAAAAACTATAAAACACTGGTGAAAGACATCAAAGAGGACACAAATGGAGAAATATACCATGTTCATGGATCAGAAGAATCAATATAGTGAAAATGAGTATACTACCCAAAGCAATCTATAGATTCAACATAATCCCTATCAAGCTACCAATGGTATTTTTCACAGAACTAGAACAAATAATTTCACAATTTGTATGGAAATACAAAAAGCCTCGAATAGCCAAAGCAATCTTAAGAAAGAAGAATGGAACTGGAGGAATCAACCTGCCTGACTTCAGGCTCTACTACAAAGCTAAAGTCATCAAGACAGTATGGTACTGGCACAAAGACAGAAATATAGATCAATGGAACAAAATAGAAAGCCCAGAGATAAATCCACATACCTATGGACACCTTATCTTTGACAAAGGAGGCAAGAATATACAATGGAGAAAAGACAATCTCTTTAACAAGTGGTGCTGGGAAACTGGTCAACCACTTGTAAAAGAATGAAACTAGAACACTTTCTAACACCACACACAAAAATAAACTCAAAATGGATTAAAGATCTAAACATAAGACCAGAAACTATAAAACTCCTAGAGGAAAACATAGGCAAAACACTCTCAGACGTAAATCACAGCAGGATCCTCTATGACCCATCTCCAAGAATATTGGAAATAAAAGCAAAAATAAATGGAACCTAATTAAAATTAAAAGCTTCTTCACAACAAAGGAAACTATAAGCAAGGTGAAAAGACAGCCTTCAGAATGGGAGAAAATAATAGCAAATGAAGCAACGGACAAAGTAATCTCAAATATATATAAGCCACTCCTGCAGCTCAATTCCAGAAAAATAAACGACCCAATCAACAAATGGGCCAAAGAACTAAATAGACATTTATCCAAAGAAGACATTCAGATGGCCTACAAACATATGAAAAGATGCTCAACATCACTCATTATCAGAGAAATGCAAATCAAAACCACAATGAGGTACCATTTCACGCCAGTTAGAATGGCTGCTATTCAAAAGTCTACAAGCAATAAATGCTGGAGAGGGTGTGGAGAAAAGGGAACCCTCTTATACTCTTTGTGGGTATGCAAACTAGTACAGCCACTATGGAAAATAGTGTGGAGATTCCTTAAAAAACTGCAAATAGAACTGCCTTATGACCCAGCAATCCCACTACTGGACATATACACCGAGGAAACCAGAATTGAAAGAGACATGTGTACCCCAATGTTCATCGCAGCACTGTTTATAATAGCCAGGACATGGAAGCAAACTACATGTCCATCAGCAGAGGAATGGATAAGAAAGCTGTGGTACATATACACAATGGAGTATTACTCAGCCATTAAAAAGAATACATTTGAATCAGTTCTAATGAGGTGGATGAAACTGGAGCCTATTATACAGAGTGAAGTAAGCCAGAAAGAAAAACACCAATACAGTATACTAACACATATATATGGAATTTAGAAAGATGGTAACAATAACCCTGTAAGGAAGATAGCAAAAGAGACACAGATGTATAGAACAGTCTTTTGGACTCTGTGGGAGAGGGAGAGGGTGGGATGATTTGGGAGAATGGCATTGAAACAGTATAATATCATATATGAAACAAATCACCAGTCCAGGTTTGATGCGGGATACAGGATGCTTGGGGCTGGTGCACTGGGATGACCCAGAAAGATGGTATGGGGAGGGAGGTGGGAGGGGGGTTCAGGATGGGGAACATGTGTACACCCATGGCAGATTCATGTTGATTTATGGCAAAACCAACACAGTATTGTAAAGTAATTAACCTCCAATTAAAATAAATAAATTTATATTTTAAAAAATAGACAACCTAACTTTACACCTAAAACAATTGGAAAAGAAGAATAAAAAACCCCAAAGTTAGCAGAAGGAAAAAAAATCATAAATATCAGAGAAGAAATGAAAGAAACAACAGTAAAAATTAATAAAACTATAAGCTTGTTCTTTGAGAAGATAAACAAAATTGACAAACCTTTCTCCAGACTCATCAAGAAAAAAAAGAAATAAGAATTAAATCAATAAAATTAGAAATGAAAAAGGAGAGATTGCAACAGACAATACAGAACTACAAAGGATTATAAGAGACTAATGGACTACCTGGAAGAAATGGACAGATTCATAGAAAAGTTCAATTTTCCAAGACTGAACCAGGAAGATACAGAAATTATGAACAACCCAATTACAAGCACTGAAATCAAAACTGTGATCAAAACTGTCCAAAAACAAAAACCCTGGGCCAGATGGCCTCATAGGTGAATTCTATTAATCATTTAGAGAAGAGTGAATGCCTCTCCTTCTAAAAATCTTTTAATAATTTTCAGAGGAAGGAACATTTCCAAACTCATTCTATGAGACTGCTGTCACCCTGATACCAAAACCAGCAAAGACAACACAAATAAAGAAAATTACAGGCCAATATCACTGATGAACATAAATGCAAAAATCCTCAGCAAATTCTAGCAAACAATTCAACAACACTTTTAAAAACTCACACACCATGATTAAATCAGGTTTATTCTAGGGATGTAAGGATTCTTCAATATATACAAGTCAATCAGTGTGATACACCATACTAACAAATTGAAAGATAAAAACCATATGATCATCTCAATAGATACAGGAAAAGCCTTTGACAAAATTAAGCATTGATTTATCACTAAAACTCTTCAAAAAATGGGCACAGAAGGAAACTACCTCAACATAGTAAAGGCTATATATGATAAGCCCACAGCAAACATTATTCTCAATGGTGAAAAACTGAAAGTATTCCCACAAGATCAGGAACAAGACAATGGTGCCCACTCTCATCACCCTTATTCCACTTAGTTTTGGAAGTCCTAGCTATGGCAATCAGATAATTTTAAAAATTAGTAATAATGAAAGGAATCCAGATTGGAAAAGAAGTAAAACTCTCATTGTTTGCAGATGATATGATACTATACACAGAAAACCCTAAAGATACTATCAGAAAATTACTAGAGCTAATCAGTGAATTTAGCAAAGTTGTGGGATACAAGGTAAGTACGCAGAAATCACTTGCATTCCTGTATACTAACAATGAAAAATCAGAAAGGAAAATTAAGAAATCAATCCCATTCACCATTGCAACAAAAAAGAATAAAATATCTAGGAATAAACCTACCTAAGGAGACAAAAGAACTGTATATAGACAGTGTAAGACAAAAGACACTGATGCAAAGAAATCAAAGGTGACATAAACAGATGGAGAGATATCCCATATTCTTGGGTTGGAAGAATCGGTATTGTGAAAATGACTATACTTACCAAATGCAAGCTACAGGTTCAATGCGATCTCTATCATATTACTGATGGCATTTTTCACAGAACTAGAACAAAATTTTTCACAATTCATGACACACAAAAGATCCTGGATAGCCAAAACAGCTGTGAGAAAGAAGGATGAAGCTGGGGGAGTCAACCTTCCTGACTACAGACTATACTACAAAGCTACAGTCATCAAGACAGTATGGCACTGTATTGAAGAGAAATATAGACCAATGGAAGAAAGAAAAAAAAGAAATATAGACCAATGGAAGAAGATAGGGAGCCCAGAGAGAAACCCGTGACCTTATGGGTACCTTATTTTTGACAAAGAAGGCAAGAATATACAGTGGGGCATAGACAGCCTGTTCAATAAGTGGTGCTGAAGACACTGGGCAGCTCCAATTAAAAGAATGAAATTGGAACAGTTCCTAATGCCATTCACAAAGATAAACTCAAAATGTGTTAAAGACCTGAATGTAAGACTTGAAACTGTAAAACTCTTAGAGGAGAACATAGGCAGAATATTCAATGACATAAATGCAAGCAAGATCCTCTACGACCCACCTCCTAGAGTAATGGAAATAAAAACAAAAGTAAACAAGTGGGGCCTGATTAAACTTAAAAGATTTTTCACAGTGAAGGAAACTGCAAACAAAGTGAAAAGACAACCCTCAGAATGAGAGAAAATAATAGCTAAGAAAACAACTGGAAAATAATCAATTACCAAAATATACAAGCAGCTCATACAAGTCAGGAGAAGGCAATGACACCCCCACTCCAGTACTCTTGCCTGGAAAATCCCATGGGTGGGGGAGCCTGGCAGGCTGCAGTCCATGGGGTCGCAAAGTTGGACATGACTGAAGTGACTTAGCAGCAACAGCATACAAGTCAATAGCAGAAAAACAAACAATGCAATCAAAATGTGGGGAAAAATACCTAAACAGACATTTCTCCAAAGAAGACATACAGATGGCTAACAGACATATGAAAAGATGCTCAATGTCATTCATTATTAGGGAAATGGAAATCAAAACTACAATGAAATGCCGCCTCACTCTGGTCAGAATGGCCATCATTAGAAGTCTACAGACAATAATTGCTGGAGAGTGTCGAGAAAAGGAACCCACTTTCATTGATGATGGGAGTGTAAATTGATATAGCCACTGTGGTATTCAGTATGGAGATTCCTTAAAAACTAAGTTAAAACCACCATATGATCCACCAAACCCACTGCTAGGCATATACCCTGAAGAAACCAAAATTGAAAAAAAACACTTGTACACCCATGTTCATTGCAGCACTATTTATAATAGCTAGAACATGGAAGCAACCTAGATGTCCACTGACAGATGACTGGATAAAGAAACTGTGGAACATATATACAATGGAATATTAGTCACCCATAAAAATGAATGCATTTGAGTCAGTTCTGATGAGGTGGACAAGCCTATAGACCTATTATACAGAGTGAAGTAAGTCAGAAAGAGAAATATAAATATTGTTTACTAATGCATATATGTGGAATCTAGAAAGATAGTATCAGTGAACTTATTTGCAGAGTAGCAATGGAAAAACAGACAGAACAGACTTAAGGACATGGTGAGATGTATGGAGAGAGTAACATGGAAACTCACATTATCATATGTAAAATAGATAGCCAGTGGGAATTTGCTGTATCACTCAGGGAACTCAAACAGGGGCTCTGTGACAACCTAGGGGATGGGATGGAGAGGGAGATGGGGGAGGCACAGGAGGGGAGGGGACACATGAATGCCTATGGATGATTCATGTTGATATTTGGCAGAAAACAACAAAATTCTTTAAACAATTATCCTTCAATTAAAAATAAAATAAAAATTTTCTGTATCCCCAGAACCTAGAACAGGACCTGGCAATATGGTGATAGTGTTACCAATGTATGGTGATTTAACATGGACAACTTTAACATCTATCTATTCCCAGGTGGCTCAGTGATAAAAATCTGCCTGCCAATTCAAGAGGTACATGAGATGTGGATTGTGTCACTGGGTTGAGAAGATCCCCTGCAGAAGGGAATGGCAACACAGTCCAGTGTTCTTCCCTGGAGAATCCACATGGACAAAGGAGCCTGGAGGGCTACAGTCTATGGGGTCATGAACAGTTGGTCATGACTGAGTGACTAAACACAGCACAGCAAGGAAGAATCATAGATCAAAAAACTGACCGTGCATACTCTATATCTGATTTCATATTTTGAAGTTGTTCCCTCAGTAGAGTCCCAATGTTTCCATTAATTCATCCATTAAGATGAAAATAAAAACAGAAAAGATTCAAACATGAGAAGAGAGGCTCATCCATGAAGATAAACAGGATTTTATTTATAAAAGAAAATGGTGAAGATATTTCTTGTAATGCTCAATAAAAAGCAAAATACAGTATTTAAACAAGAACTTGAATTCATCTGTGTTTTAAAGACCTTATTTTCACATGCCATGAAGATAAAACTTTCCATTATACTTCAAGTGTAACCTAATTTGATAAAATATTCATGCACAGTAAGTCCACAAGTAAATTAAATAAGAAAAGGCTGACACTTTCTCCTGAGAAGTTGATGGACATTCCTATCTTAGTTTTAAGAAGTAATTTAATTTTCATGAATAACCTAAGAATTTTCAAGTTGCTTACATAATTGTAAAATAGATTCAAACATTCTTCACATGTATTTACTCATTTCTTACAGTCAAAACATATATAAACAAGAGTAAAGAGATGCAGATTGTACCTTTGATAGTATCTTACGCACCACTGATAATTCAGTTCAGTTCAGTTGCTCAGTCGTGTCCGACTCTTTGCAACCCCATGAACCACAGCACACCAGGCCTCCCTGTCCATCACCAACTCCCAGATTCCACCCAAACCCATGTCCATTGAGTCAATAATGCCATCCAACCATCTCACCCTCTGTCGTCCCCTTTTCCTCCTGCCTTCAATCTTTCCCAGCACAAAGGTCTTTTCCAATGAGTCAGCTCTTGGTATCAGGTGGCCAAAGTATTGGAGTTTCAGCTTCAACATCACCTACCAAGAAACAACCAGGACTGATCTCTTTTAGGATAGACTGGTTGGATCTCCTTGCAGTCTCCTTGAGAGTCCAAGGGACTCTCAAGAGTCTTCTCCAACACCACAGTTCAAAAGCATCAATTCTTTGGCGCTCAGCTTTCTTCACAGTCCAACTCTCACATCCATACATGACCAAAGGAAAACCATAGCCTTGAGTAGACAGACCTTATTCGGCAAAGTAATGTCTCTGCTTTTGAATATGCTGTCTAGGTTGGTCATAACTTTTCTTCCAAGGAGTAAGCATCTTTTAATTTCATGGCTGTGATCACCATCTGCAGTGATTTTGGAGCCCCCCAAATCTGACACTGTTTCCACTGTTTCCCCATCTATTTCTCATGAAGCGATGGGACTGGATGCCATGATCTTCGTTTTCTGAATGTTGAGCTTTAAGCCAAATTTTTCACAAGCCAACTTTTTCACTCTCCCATAGATATGTTTATTTCCTCAAATCTGTGATAGTCTATAAAACACATCATCAACTTAATTGTAACTATTTTGTGTGGGGAAAAAGACTCCCAAATAATGCATACTTTGGTTTTAAGACATTCCAATATTAGAAAAGTTAAATGTAAAAATATGCAACAATAACAACAAAAACCAACTCATAGTTATTAAAAAGATCTATGGTTTATTAGCAATGAACAGTATTCATGGTCTTCTAAAATATAAAAATAAAATATAAAAACAAAATATTTTCCAGTAATGGAAAATCATTCTATTCAAAATAGCTACGGAACAATGAAATACTTCACAATTCATATAAATCCCATCCCCTGACCTCCAAGGAGAGTAGAAGGGCTGGAGGTTGAATCAGTTGCCAGTGGTCAATGATTTAATCAATTATGCCTATATAATGAAGCCTCCATAAACACCAAAAGGTAAGCATTCTAAGAGCTTCCTGGTTGGTGAAGAGGTGGCAATGTGGGGGAGAGTAGCCCTCTCTGAGAGGGCATGAAAGCCCCTGCCCTTTCCTCGTGATTTGCTCTGTGTATCTCTTCCATCTGGCTGTTGCTGAGTTATATGCTTTTTATAGGAAACTGGTGATCTTGTGAACAACATGTTTCTGTGAGTTCTGCAAGTCACACTAGCAAATTAATCGAATGCAAGGGTGGGGTCATTGGAACTGCTGATCTATAGGATCTATAGCCAGTTGGTCAGAAGTACAGGTGATATCCTGCACTTACTTAGGATAGGTGCCTGAAATTACTTTATTTGAAATTTGATCATTAGTGCATTAAAAATATAATGTGACTTCTAGTTTCTCATCCAGTATGTAAGGAACTTAGAAATCATCTCTACATCCAAACAAGTAAAAAGTCGAACAAACTGAAAAAATCAACAACTTGCCTTAGATCTGTGAAATGTCACCCAGTCACCAAAGATGTGTGAGTGCGTGTGTGTGTGTGTGTGTGTGTGTGTGTGTGATTGTGTGTGTGTGTTGGGGGTGGGATAGGCTCCTTTCCCCACACCAGCAAGCGATTCTCCAGATATCAGCAAGGTCCTACAATTCGACTCAATTCTGACACTCTCTGCCTGGAGAGATAGCATCAGATTCCATAGGCTCCAGGCTTAATCTGACAAATCTCCCCTGCTCCTCCTAAGGTGGGAAAACCCTGAGAAGCACTGGTGAAGCTGAGTCCAGGGGCACCAGCTCAGTGGAAGACCAAGACCTAACCATAGGACCTTAGAATGCCACTCTTCTCAGAATTTACCACTGCATCATGAAAGACCCTCTTTACCAAGGTCCGTTTTACACAGTGTGTCATATCTGCCTTCTAATCCCTGATGAGAGGAAGCATGACGATGGTGCAAAGAAGGAGAGTAACAGAGGCATAGGGTGATTTAAGGAAGAAGGAGGGCAACGAGACAGAACCCTACCTAAAAGATGATTGTAATTAAAGGACAACAATAAACAGAGAAATGAATTGAAATGTTTGGTGGTGAAACCTGGTTTATGGGTGCCCATTGTCTCTGCTGGACAGATTTTACTCTCCGTGCAGCTGTAGCCCTGAAGAAGGAGGATTTACATCTTGACAACTTTAGCTATCTATAGGGAGTTGAACGGTGAAACCCTCAAAATAAATGTCTAAGACCTGTGTCCCGTCCTGTGAACATGATCTTATTTGGAAATAGGGTTTTTGCAGATGTAATCAAGTTAAGGATATAATCAAGATGAGGTCAGATCATCCTGGATTTTGGGTGAGTGCCACCAGGGAAGTCTCCCAATGTGAATTCTTAATAGGGAATTGTCAAGTTTCTTCATTTCCCTCTTAAGTCACAGTTTATTACAGATAATGGTATTCCACTAATTTTAGCATACCTAGTCTATTGATTATCTCTCCAACAAATGGCTTAATGTACATACAGGAAAAACTTTAAGAGATCATATACTTTTTTGAGTATTACTATCTTCTATATAAAGAAGCATAAAAATCTACTTGTAATCCCAAAATACAGGCTAACACTGGGTTTCAGTTCAGTTCAGTCCAGCCCAGTTGCTCATCGTCTCCAACTCTTGCAACTCCATGAAATACAGCACGTCAGGCCTCCCTGTTCATCACCATCTCCTCAGAGTTCACTGAGACTCATGTCCATGGAGTCTGTGATGCCATCCAGCCATCTCATCCTCTGTCGTCCCCTTCTCCTCCTGCCCCCAATCCTCCCAGCATCAGACTCTTTCAAATGAGTCAACTCTCCTATGAGTGGCCAAAGTACTGGAGTTTCAGCTTTAGCATCATTCTTCCAAAGAAATCCCAGGGCTGATCTCTTCAGAGTGGACTGGTTGGATCTCCTTGCAGTCCAAGGAACTCTGAAGAGTCTTCTCCAACACCACAGTTCAAAAGCATCAATTCTTCGGCACTCAGCGTTCTTCACAGTCCAACTCTCTCATATCCATACATGACCACAGGAAAAACCATAGCCTTGACTAGACAGATCTTTGTAGGCAAAGTAATGTCCTGGTTTTGATTATGCTATCTAGGCTGGTCATAACTTTTCTTCCAAGGAGTAAGCTGCTTTAAATTTCATAGCTGCAATTACCATCTGCAATGATTTTGGGACTCCCCAAAATAAGTCTGACACTGCTTTCCACTGCTTCTCCATCTTCCCACGAAGTGATGGGACCAGATGCCATGATCTTCGTTTTCTGAATGTTGAACCTTAAGCCAACTTTTCACTCTCCACTTTCACTTTCATCAAGAGGCTTTTGAGTTCCTCTTCACTTTCTGCCATAAGGGTGGTGTCATCTGCATATCTGAGGTTATTGATATTTCTCCTGGCAATCTTGATTCCAGCTTGTGCGCCTTCTAGCCCAGTGTTTTGCATGATACTCTGCATATAAGTTAAACAAACAGGGTGACAATATACAGCCTTGACGTACTCCTTTCCTATTTGAAACCAGTCTGCTGTTCCTGACCTGCCTCTTGAGAAATCTGTATGCAGGTCAGGAAGCAACAGTTAGAACTGGACATGGAACAACAGACTGATTCCAAATAGGAAAAGTGGTATGTCAAGGCTGTATATTGTCACCCTGCTTATTTAACTTATATGCAGAGTACATCATGAGAAACGCTGGGCTGGAAGACACAGAAGCTGGAATCAAGATTGCTGGGAGAAATATCAGTAACCTCAGATATGCAGATAACACTACCCTTAAGACAGAAAGTGAAGAGGAGCTAAAGGGTCTCTTGATGAAAGTGAAAGAGGAGAGTGAAAAGTTGGCTTAAAGCTCAACGTTCAGAAAATGAAGATCATGGCATCCGGTCCCATCACTTCATGGGATATAGACGGGGGAAACAGTGGAAACAGTGTCAGACTTTATTTTGGGGGCTCCAAAATCACTGTAGATGGTGACTGCAGCCATGAAATTAAAAGACACTTACTCCTTGGAAGGAAAGTTATGACCAACCTAGATAGCATATTCAAAACCAGAGACATTACTTTGCTGACTAAGGTCTGTCTAGTCAAGGCTATGGTTTTTCCTGTGGTCATGTATGGATGTGAGAGGTGGACTGTGAAGAAGGCTGAATGCCGAAGAATTGATGCTTTTCAATTGTGGTGTTGGAGAAGAGTCTTGAGAGTCCCTTGACTGCAAGGGAGATCCAACCAGTCCATTCTGGAAGGAGATCAACCCTGGGATTTCTTTGAAGGACTGATGCTAAAGCTGAAACTTCAGTACTTTGGCCACCTCATGTGAAGAGTTGACTCATTGGAAAAGACTCTGATGCTGGGAGGGACTGGGGGCAGGAGGAAAAGGGGATGACCAAAGATGAGATGGCTGGATGGCATCACGGACTCGATGGACATGAGTCTGAGTGAACTTCGAGAGATAGTAATGAACAGGGAGGCCTGGCGTGCTGCGATTCATTGGGTCGCAAAGAGTTGGACACGACTGAGCGACTGAACTGAACTGAACTGGAACTGAACTGAACTGTTGTTCCATGTCCAGTTCTCACTGTTGCTTTCTGACCTCCATATAGGTTTCTCAAGAGGCAGGTCAGGTGGTCTGGTATTCCCATCTCTTGAAGAACTTTCCACAGTTTATTGTGATCCACACAATCAAAGGCTTTGGCATAGTCAAGAAAGCAGAAATAGATGTTTTTCTGGAACTCTCTTGCTTTTTTGATAATCCAGCAGATGTTGGCAATTTGGTCTCTGGTTCCTCTGCTTTTTCTGAAACCAGCTTGAACATCTGGAAGTTCATGGTTCACGTATTGCTGAAGCCTGGCTTGGAGAATTTTGAGCATTACTTTTCTGGCGTGTGGGATGAGTCCAATTGTGTGGTAGTTTGAGCACTCTTTGGCATTGCCTCTCTTTGGAACTGGAATGAAAACTGACCTTTTCCAGTCCTGTGGCCACCGCTGAGTTTTCCAAACTTGCTGGGATATTGAGTGCAGCACTTTCACAGCATCATCTTTCAGGATTTGAAAGAGCTCAACTGGAATTCCATCACCTCCACTAGCTTTGTTCATAGTGATGCTTTCTAAGGCCCACTTGACTTCACATTCTAGGATGTCTGGCTCTAGATGAGTGATCACAGCTTTGTGATTATCTTGGTGGTGAAGATCTTTTTTGTACAGTTCTTCCGTGTATTCTTGCCACCTCTTCTTAATATCTTCTGCTTCTGTTAGGTCCATACCACTTCTGTCCTTTATCAAGCCCATCTTTGCGTGAAACGTTCCCTTGGTATCTCTAATTTTCTTGAAGAGATCTCTAGTCTTTCCCATTCTGTTCTTTTCCTCTATTTCTTTGCATTGATCACTGAAGAAGGCTTTCTTATCTCTTCTTGCTGTTCTTTAGAACTCTGCATTCAGATGCTTATATCTTTCCTTTTCTCCTTTACTTTTCACTTCTCTTGTTTTCACAGCTATTTGTAAGCCCTCCCCAGACAGCCATTTTGCTTTTTTGCATTTCTTTTCCATGGGGATGGTCTTGATCCCTGTCTCCTGTACAATGTCATGAACTTCAGAATGTGAGGTTCTGACAGAGTGTGGTCCACTGGAGAAGGGAATGGCAAACCACTTCAGTATTCTTGCCTTGAGATATCCATGAACGCTTGAAAAGGCAAAATGATATGATACTGAAAGAGGAACTCCCCAGGTCAGTAGGTGCCCAACATGCTACAGGAGATCAGTGGAGAAATAACTCCAGAAAGAATGAACGGATGGAGCCAAAGCAAAAACAACACCCAACTGTGGATGTGACTGGTGATAGAGGCAAGGTCCAATGCTGTAAAGAACAATATTGCATAGGAACCTGTAATGTCAGGTCCCTGAATCACAGCAAATTGGAAGTGGTCAAATAAGAGATGGCAAGAGTGAACGTCGACATTCAGGAATCAGTGAACTAAAATGGACTGGACTGGGTGAATTTAACTCAGATGAGCATTATATCTACTACTGTGGACAGGAATCCCTCAGAAGAAATGGAGTAGCCATCATGGTCAACAAGAGTCCGAAATGCAGTACTTGGATGCAATCTCAAAAATGACAGAATGATCTCTGTTCGTTTCCCAAGGCAAACCATTCAATATCACAGTAACCCAAGTCTACGCTCCAACCAGTAATGCTGAAGAAGCTGAAGTTGAACAGTTCTATGAAGACCTACAAGACTTTTTAGAACTAACACCCAAAAAAGATGTCCTTTTCATTATAGGGGACTGGACTGCAAAAGTAGGAAGTCAAGAAACACCTGGAGTAACAGGCAAATTTGGCCTTGGAATACAGAGTGAAGCAGGGCAAAGACTAATAGAGTTTTGCCAAGAAAATGCACTAGTCATAGCAAACACCCTCTTCTAACAACACAAGAGAAGACTCTACACATGGACATCACCAGATGGTCAACACCAAAATCAAACTGATTATATTCTTTGCAGCCAAAGATGGAGATGCTCTATACAGTCAACTAAAATAAGACCGGGAGCTGACTGTGGCTCAGATCATGAACTCTTTATTGCCAAATTCAGACTTAAATTAAAGAAAGTAGGAAAACCACTAGACATTCAGGTATGACATAAATTAAATCCCTTATGATTATACAGTGGAAGTGAGAAATATATTTAAGGGACTAGATCTGATAAGAGTGCCTGATGAACATTGGGTTTAGAAATATCTAAACTCAAATTTTGTACATGAATGGCAAAAATTTACAAGGATTGTGGGATACTTCCCTTTGGCTCAGATGGTAAAGAATCCACCTGCAATGTGGGAGACCTGGGTTCAATCTGTGGGTTGGGAAGATTTCCTGCAGGAGAGCTTGGCAACCCACTCCAGTATTCTGGTCTGGAGAATACCCATGGACAGAGGAGCTTGGCAGACCACAGTCCATTGTGTCACAAAGAGTCAGACATGACTGGGCAACTAAGCACATAGTTACTAAGTGAAAACACTTTACTTGAAAAAAATTTATAAAGCTATCAGATATTCGAACTTCCTTTTCCTTCAGATTAAAAGATAGATTTATTTGTACAGCTGAAACAGGACCCTATAAGATATATTTAGTCTCCTTGACTATTCTCCAAAGATTATCAGAAATGAATAACCTGACTAATCAGATATTTTGACAGGGCCTGCATTGATTTTGAGAGTGATTTTTTTACATGATACTCTTAAATAGTAACATATATAATTTATGTGACTATAAACAATATTGCTTTATTTTAAGTTTATCCAAAAAGCTGTTCGATAATATAAGAATACAGAATACGATAGGTCTTATAAAAGTGCTTATAAGTTCTCTTCAATCATATGAATGCCTAAGTAGTTTTAATTGTCAAACTGAGTCTGAGAATACCTATGATAATAAAAATAATAATACTAATAATTTAAATATCCTGTGGAAAATACTTCACTCTTAACAGTTGATTTAAATGTCTAACATATAAAAATTCTCTAATAGTGTAATGGGAAGAATTAAGAAATTGGATATTTACTAGTCCAAATGAATATTTTGATGTAAAATGTCTTAATTTGTATTAGTTCTCTAGTTTTTATTCTGTGCTGCCAAAATCCTAACTTCTTTTGATTAATAAGACGCTAATTCCTGTGGTTCAGTAAACTTCACTAATGAATAATAAATGATAGAGCATGACCCATGTTCTGTGAGTCCCACAGACGTGCTGAGCCGTGTTCACGGGCTTCTTCTCCTCTGTATGATGCTCCTTTTCCTTTTTCTGTAGCTCTCAGGGCTTCCTGTCTGTCCCCCGAGGAAATGCAAGGCAATGGTCAGACTTCATCCCACTTTATCAGCAAATGATGCCCAAAGCTTAACTCAGTTGCTATTTTGTTGTTGTTATTTCTGACAAGATGAGTTCCTCTGAAATTATTTTCTTCAAGAATTTTCATCTCATATTTTACCATTTGAGTTTGAATGATGATTTTCTTGAACTGCTAAATTTTTTTAAAACTTCCAGTGTTTTCTACTAAAGATTGTATACCACTTTAGAAAACATGAATTTATAAAAATATTTCAACAAATTTATGACATAAAATGAGAGCACTGATCTTTCACAAAGAAACGTTACTGAACTTGGCAGAGTTAAAAATAACAATTAGAGATGGCTATCCTGGAGGAGAGGAGACCTCCATAACTGATGAGGTCGGGTCCTGAGAGGTTTGCTCCAGTGTCCTTTCTTGGGCAACAGTCGAAATGTAGTCGAGGGCCAAGGAGACCCAGGACACTTCCCATGTTCCTAAGTGAGACCCTTTCTTAAGTGAATAAAAAAAACCCTTGGTAAACATGTGTGAAGAACACTACCTTTGTGTTCGGAGTGATGGTGAAATGCAAAGTCATGGCATCAAGAATTTTTTTTCCACTTGTGTGATCAAATTTTTAGTATGTAATTATAAATAAGCTTTACTCTTGCCTTTATTAGGGGTCGACTGCTTCCTAACAAATTATACCCAAAACTTGGCTTAAAACAAAGTTTGTTATCTCATAGATATATGAGGAATTATTCCAGGAGAGGCTTTTTTAGATGCTCTGCTTCAGGGCATATCATGAGGTTGCAAGGATAGAGGTTAAACTCATCCTGAGGCCCATTAGGGAGAAACTGCTTCCAAATCCACTTCTGTGGTTACTGGCAGGATTTAGTTCCTTGGGTGCTGTTGGCCAGAGCCTCCCGCAGTCCCTTGTCCTGCGGGCCTCTACTTAGGGCAGCTCCCAACCTGGCCGATGGCTCACTCCTTCAGAGGTCGAAAAGAGGCCTATCTTTTGATCACACAGTATCAGAAACAATAGCCATCACTTCTGCAGTATTCAACTCATTAAAATCTAGTCATTTGTTTCCACTTACACTCAAAGGGTGTATGCCAGAGGTAAGATCAGTGGGAGCTGTCTGGGAGGCTGCCCATCACGTGCAAGATACATCCACCTCTTTCCCAGAGCCCCTAGATTCTCATCACATTACAACATGAGCTAAAAGTCTAGAACCTCATTACTGAAGTCAAGTCGGGGTGGGTGAGGCTTCTGGGGTGTGATTCTTAGGTGCAGCTTCTGGAGCACAGGTCCTCTCCATCTGTAGACCCACAAAAATGAGTTATGTCCTGACATACAGTGATGGATCAGGCATAGGATAACCATCCTAAGACACTCCTGTTCACCAACGGAGAACAGGGAAACACAAAGGAATCTACATGCAGCCCACACTCAGATGGAGGGATTAGACGGGGGTCTGCAAACCAGGAGGCGTCTCAGAGGCTACCTGACTCCACTCTAGTGGTAGAGGCTAGTCAGGCAGCAGAGGCTACCACGCTACCTGACTGACGCTAAAAATAAAGGACACGAACTTTTAGAGAAATATTTTATGCAGCTTGCAGTGTAGCTGACTTTTCGATATGTATTGTATTGTGAGTTTGTATTATAATTATTTTCTTTGGCTTAGGGTAAAAATTCTTTCAGCTTTGTAAGAATTTTGGAGGAAATTGCTAAATCATTCTATCTCCCTCTATCATGACTATAGTTCTGACCACTGACTCTTAGGTTGTTTAATTTTTCCAAACTTTTCAAGATGTTTTCCTAAAATTTAATGTAACATGTTATAGCTCCATACTGACCATTCTAGCTATATTTTGTATTTCTTCTTCAATTTATCAATATAGTTTGCATTTCAAGTTATATTCCTTGACATGACATGTCTTTGAGTATGAGAATTGTTCCAGTTTCTTTTGGCACTATTGACTGAAATAGAGAAGTAGTTTTTCCACTTCTTTATGCTGTTTAAAATGAAAAAGTATGAAAGTGAAAGTTGCTCAGTCATGTAAGACTCTTTGTGACCCCATGGACTATACAGTCCATGGAATTCTCCCGGCCAGAATACTGGAGTGGGTAGCCTTTCCCTTCTCCAGGGGATCTTCCCAACCCAGGGATCAAACCCAGGTTTCCCGCATTGCAAGCAGATTCCTTATCAGCTGAGCCACAGGGGAAGCCAGAAAATACTGGGGTGGGTAGTTTATCCTTTCTCCAGGGGTTCTTCCTGACCCAGGAATCAAACCAGGGTCTCTTGCATTGCAGGCAGATTCTTTACCAACTGAGCTATCAGGGAAGTTACTATATAAAGTCTATTTTTTTCTTGATGACACATTTCCTCAGAATAACAGAAATGAAGAACAGTGATACAAACTAGCAATTGCAGGTAGAGCAGCTTCTACATCAATTACCCAATTACTGAATGATGCAGTCTCAGATAAAGAACCTGGAAGTTCTACTGAATGTGCAGTTTGAATACTTCTTTGGAATGAATAGTCTGTATCGGATACTTTGTGATACTTTGGAATCTAGCTTTATACTTTAAACATATGTAATTACCACTAAATAAAAATATCTATAAAAGTATACTCAAGCAAGAACACAGACTAGGATGTTTTAAAATTTCTGTATACTCTAGAATGACGTCAAAATAACGAGAACAGAAACTTATTACAATCTACAGCAGTATCTATGAACTCACTGAAATAATTACCTATTTTCAACGCTTCATATTTTTATTATTCTATAGTATTTCTATTCAAGAATCAATTCTTTTTCCTTAAATAAGTAAATCTATGATTTTATGAATCATCAATCTCAATATGGAGAACAGGCCTTTCAGAGAGAACATATAAACTCAATACTTTTCTTTATTGACACATCACTAGTTTTTCTTTTGTAAGATAACATTATATCAGTTTGTATCTTCAATGACACATGAAAGATCCAAAATCAAACCAGCAGTCTCCACAGCCACCTGCAGGCCACTGAGCTTCGCGGTAAAGCAGTCCAAGGTCAGGGTGTCGGCCAAGCCTGTCGCTTCACGGGAAAGGCAGGTTTGCAGTGGGAAGGGATGACGAGCGCTTCTTAGGAAGGACCAGCTGAGTTCTTCCTGGCTGCTGTAGAGTCCACAGCCACATCTGGAAAGCACATCTGGCCAGTTCACAGCAGAAGGTAAATTGGCCTGAACCGACCAGAAGTGTCCATATTTGCTATCGGTAAGAATTTCACCTCCGTCGTGCTCTAAAGAGCCAGCAAGAGATTCAAGTGCACTGCAGAATGCATCGGTGATCAGCTGGAGTTCTGTCTGAGAGCATCTCTCATCTCGAAGAACGCTTTCTGGCTCATTACGGGTCTAGAGAGTAACAAAACCATTGAAGATGCAGAACAGAGCAATTAGGATGACAAAAATGTTTCTGAAAAACACTTGATCAAAGGCTTAGTCATACAGTACTTGGGGTTTGGCACAAGGCTAATGGGCAGGGATGGGCCAGCTGGCCAGGCTAATCCACTAACCTGGTTGCTACAGTAAAAGCACCCACTACCAGTTATTTTACCAGAATGAATGCCTCAGAATTAAGCCCACCATCAGTTTGTTCTGAAGGATTGCCAGTAGTGCCTTTGTACAACGTGAAGGACAAGGCATAATAAGTGAATGACAGGTGTCTATACACCCAGAGGGAAGCTTGTGAAGACCGATGAAGTCACAAACGAAGTACTTACTTATACTCACTAAATGTCTGAGATTTGTTTAAAATGCAAGTATGTGTGTTATAACTAAGACAAAAACCGTTTAGGGAGATGTATCGTTTTAACCTGAATGTTTAAAACATAACTACTGTTCTCTTTAATTAATGACAAGGTTATATAATTTTGAATTGCTTTTGTTCCACCATTCTAAAAAAGTCTATCCTAGAAATTTCATGATAGAAAAAGTAACACATTAACAAACTCATCACTGAATGATAGTTAAAAATCCATATCCTAATTACTCAAAAACAATGACCATTTTTTCCTTTTGCCCAGGAGACTGGAACCAGATACCATCTCTACTGCACATTCCCTCTCCACATTTTCAGTGCTATATTGCTTCTTCAAAAATCCTACTCCAGATACTTTCCTTCTCCAAAAGACTTTTTAGTTTACTTAGTTCCATTTGCAGACTATAATATTGTCCCTTCAGCATCAACAGATGGGCAATGGTTTTGTTTTTCATAATGTATATTCTGATAACTTTTCATGAAGAAGCTTTATATTCATACAGATTTTAAGTTATTTCGGGAAGCAAGGCAGGGCATGTCTATGGAAAACATTTACACACTCACCAATCCCAGGCATCCCAGAGACGCTGCACTCCTGACTGACCAAAGAACCAACTGCAAGCACTTGGAAAACACATACCTTATTGTAGCTACTTTCAACGAAAGTAGGTCAGTGTTAATGAAATAATTAATAAGAAATATGATTTGTGACATTTATCTACTATTAGGATATGGAGTCTCATAGATTAATAAAAACAATTCTATTTAATAGAATTAACATGTATCATAAATGATACCATTTAAAATTTTAACAGAATCTAATAATTAGATGCTTTAATAAACGAAACTTTTTTTCTGGAATATCCAGAATGTACTGGAAGTTTTTTTGTAGAATCTCAACACTTTGATCATGATTATCAATTATTACTGTATGTTAGCAGTGGAGATCTCTAGGATGACAACTCCCATCAACAGAATACTCATTTCAATACAAATAAACGTACTTAGAAAACAGAAACAGACTCACTAATTTTGAGAAAGAGCTTATAGTTGCTGGTGGTAGTGGTGGGAAGGGATAGTTAGGGAGTTTGAGATGGACGTATACACACTGCTATATTTAAAATGGATAACCAACCAACAAGGACCTGCTGTATAGCACACTGAACTCTGCTAAATGTTATGTGGCAGCTTGGACGGGAAGGGGTTTGGGGAAGAGAATAGATACATGAATATTATGGCTGAGTCCCTTTGCTGTTTTCCTGAAACTATGTCAATGTCGTATGTTAACTGGCTATAGTGAAGTAGCTCAGTCATGTCCGACTCTTTGCGACTCCCTGTGGACTGTAGCCTTCCAGGCTCCTCCGTCTGTGGAATTTTCCAGGCAAGAGTACTGGAGTAGGTTGCCATTTCCTTCTCCAGGGATCTTCCTGACCCAGGGATCAAACCCGGGTCTCCTGCATTGCAGGCAGATGCTTTACCATCTGAGCCTAATTGGCTATACCCCAACACAAGATTAAAAGTTAAACAACAACAACAACAAAAAAAACTAGGAAAAAACCCACAATGCTCATTTCAACAGGCAGTATATTTAGACAGTCCTCAAAGAATGTGATCATCTGCTAAAAGGTTGGATTAATAATCATTGTGATAAAGATATGAGCTTTTATTTTCTAGTATTATTTTCTTCATGTTTTTAAATACAATATTGATTTGAAGACTACTGAGAAATTAAGCATTAAAGGCTCCAGAGTATTATTATCTTATTATCTCATAAAATGCATGTGACTGAGAATTCAGATAATTTAGGAGGGACTATCTAACCTACCTTGTGTCTGATATATGCCACCAAATGAGTTTCAGTACAGCCACCTCCCAACAAAACGTACGGGTCCTTGATTGTTAACTGCAAAGCATGCAGTGCTGTTTGACACGTGAGCTAAAAAGAAACAATCACCAGAATCTGATGTTGACATCAGAAACACAAAGAAATATAGCCATGATTTCAAGGCAACTTAGACAGTGGACTCAAGGAGCCTGATTTCAATTGCAAAAGAACAAAATTAGTGTGACCAAGGTTGTCATGTGATGAACACATTTTTGGAATAACAAAATTAGAAATCAAAGAATACTTTAGCTAGATGTTTGTTTTCATGGAGTGGATTAATATCCTCCATCATATACATTTAGCTCGTCAAACAGATTCACAAACACAACTGGATCAGCAGAGTGCTAATATTTCTAACAAAAATATCTGTATCTAAATAAATTAGCTGTATAAATGCTATATAAAATTTGTTTCAAGTTGCTATGGAAATGATCCAACCCAGCAGCAATAAAAACACACAGACCTTGAATATTTACCAGGCTACAGCCTTGAGCATCCATTCTTCCAGTCTGTGACCAGTACCATTGGGCATCACTTTCATTGTATAAAAACTGCATGTGTTATTGCTGTTTGTGAACCTCTCTGTTAAGAAGTGGATGATGGGTATAACTGGGGAACCTATTTCTAAGTGAATTATCCATACAGATTAGCATCAAGTACACAATTCAAATTAATTTCTCAAGAAAATTTCCCATCAAGGACATCACTTGTAAATTACTAGAAATAATAAGAGGCAACATATGCCAAGTTTCTATATCACAGGAAAATAAATCAGCTGACTTATAACTGTAATTCTCACATTTTGGTTGTTTTTGCTTTCTACACCACCTAGGAAAGTTGTGAAGGAAAAAAGCACAGCTGACTAATCTGAAAAAAATTACAGTACCTATCTGATTCTTTAATCCCTGCCCCAGTCCCTAGATAAGGATTTCAACATTACCTACCTTCAGCTCATCCCAGGCTGTGTCATTTCTGTTGCAGAGAAGCAGGCTACAGATAGTTGTTTTGTTAGGAATAAGATGAAAAAAATGTTTGCAGCCAAACTTTGCAATGCACAAATCTTTTACACTTCCATAACTACTGGGAGAGATTGAGCCCAAGGAACCAATAGGCCATGTTCCTATTTTTTAAAAAAGTTTAGAAAACACAAAATAGATGAATAAACATGGAACTTACAATCATTTAAAATTACAATATCCATTCCTAGCTAATATAAAAGTCCCAAAAGCATAGCATTTAAAATATGAAATATAGGATAAAGAAATAAGATGCGTCTTCTTAAACCTATCAATAGTATTCTATTATTCAAGTGATGAGCAAATAAAGTAGCAGTTCTTTTGATTTATAGACTTCTTTGAACATTTGTTAGACGCAATTCTGCACTCTCCAGAAAAAGGCATGCACAATTTTGCATACATTTTCAGGAAGTCCAGGAACCCTGGAAGCCCATTCAGGGATCAGAGACCCCAAATTAACAACCACACTAATCTGAAATAAGGATGAAATGAGGAGACAGGCTATTTTTAAAGGCTGTTATTATTTTTACCTTAAAACTCACAAACTAAGCTATGCAGATAGCTGTATGGCTAAATTCCTTTGGGGCTCCATTTAGTGAACATACAGGATTTTTTTTTCTTTGCCAAACAATTGTTTGTATGTAAACAATTACCTAAAGCATGCCAAAATAAAGTATGCGACCTTTTATTTCATTTTGTTATCCTTTGATTATATTTTGCCCTCCCTCCTGCATAGGTAAAATAATAAAATTTTACAAAACACAAATAAAAATATGGATGAAGGAGAAGTTAGGATACCTTGGAGGTTTCTAAAATCTCTAAATGTGGTAAAGTTATATAAGAAATGGCAACAAGCTTTTAAGAAGTAACAGCACTGGTTTAAAGTCTTAAGATGAAAACTGTCATTCAACAATGCACCTCCTTGGGCCAGTTTCCTCTCAAACGAATGGAATTAAAACAATGTCTAAATATACTTGCAGCTCATGAACAATTTCACTTCTTTGAATATCCTATCTTCTTTACTTCTGAAATCTCAAAGAACAAGGAATACTTGAGGGATCTAAAATTTAAGAAAAAGAAACAAACCCTACATCTTGTACAACTTCAAGGGTGGAACCAACAGAAAATTTGTAAGGAAAGGCTCAGCTTTCCTGCTGCCCAGCCTCTGATGTGGAGCAAATCACTGAACTCTTCTCGGTGGGCTTCCCAACCTAGATAAAATGGATTAGGCCCAAACATACTTCACTTATTGTTTAATGGAGCCACAGGGGCCTGATAGGAGTTTTTCTCCCTCCTTTCTCTTTGGTCTCAAAAAAGCTTCTGCCCCCAAGATTCAGGACTACAACTCTGGCTTTATGTAAAAGTGTTGGTTGCTCAGTCGTGTCCAAGTCTGTGCAACATCATGGACTATAGCCCGTCAGGCTCCTCTGTCCATGGAATTCTCCAGGCAAGAATACTGGAGTCGGTAGCCATTCCTGACTCCAGGGAACCTTTCCGACCCAGGGATCAAACCTGAAATTATGTGGGGGAACAGAGCACAGCATGTCTATAAAAGTTTGCACTCTTCCCAATCCCAGGCACCTACTGGTAGCGCTGCAGTCTCTTGATGACACTCCTAAGCAACCAACCAATCAGCAGCAAACACTTGGAGAATGCTTAACTTTTTGTATCCATTTGCAAGTAAAATAGGTCAGCTCATGTTCTACCACACTCTAGTTATCAGTGGGATAAAAATCACTTGTGGGCTGGGTGTGGAAACCAAGTGCCCACTGACATTGTTTCTACAGAAAAATTCTTCAGTTTAAAAACTGATATTATAATATTTAATATTCAATATTCATTACTTGAAATCACCTGCTCATGAAAAGCCAGAAAATATCTAGGGATGTGGTTCTGACCCACAGCATCACTAATGAGTTCCAAAGAATGACTGCCATTATTTCTTAACAATTTCCACTCTGATGATCATCTGACAATAGTCCAGAGATACTAGGGATTAGATACTGGCACTCACACTTCTTCTCTGATGACTTACAAAAATAGTCAACTTTAACAGTTTTACCAAAATTTATTAAACTCTTAAGTCTAACCACTTATAAATTGAAATTTATCCAAATGAAATTATTCTGATAGGTTATCAATGCAGTTAAGAGATATTGACAAGTAGCTCAAATCAGGAACTCTCCAACTTGTCATTTCTCTTTGTCTCTATTAGGTGACTACCAACCTGTATGCAATTTGCCAGGTTTGTAAATACAGTGAAATTCTTGCCTGTTATATATAATTTTATATGTTAATAAATATATTATTGTTAATTCAACATTTTAGAACCCCTACTATGGACCAGGATTGTTTTAAGCACTAAAAGTAAAAGGTAACCCCAGCTCTCAAGGAGACTAGCTGGAAATATCTGGGATATTTAATCATGTGCTAGCTTTAAACAAACATACACCCTAATAATACACACACATACCCTAATTAGAAACCACTATTTAGGCAGAAGTACAGTTGATTGTTGGAGTTAGATAATACAAAGTGACTTAAGAGCTTTGTTAAACTCAAGTAGAATTATGTTTAAATTATGAGACTTTATAGGACTGTAAGAATGTTAGCTTTCTCAATAATCTGTTGAATGTTTGGGGGTTATTAGCTGTAAATTATGACATTTTCTGCAGTACATTTAGGGCTGGAAAATAGCTACAAGATAGTCATCATCACTCAATTTTTAATAAGTGAACAATACAGGATCTTTTTCAGAAACAACCTTTGCTGCCAGAAACGATACTCACACACACTGTGAGGTTAGCAGCTTTTCACATTGTTCAATATGTTAACACAACACACACCAAGAATATTTTTGCTCAAGGGAAGTGTGATTTGCTAACCATAAAGGGCAAAAACCGAGTGCTTTTACCTGTCACTTTACTCAGGGGTTCCATCAGAGACACTCCAATTCTGTCTACAGCAATAACATGATGAGTTCTGAGAAACTGTTTCAAAGATGGGTGTATAACTTTTTGACACAAGACAAGATCTACATGGTCACTAACTAGTTGTTTTCCTAGGTTAAACAACTGGTCTAGAGCTGCATTTTCAAGAGAAACTCCGGAACTGACCAGCAGTGTTCCTTCTCCAGTATCAGAAAGGTCTCCAGACAAAGACACACAAAAGAGTGCCACCTTGAAGGAATCTGATTTTTTGATAGGTAGTATCTTCATCAATTGAACTTCTGATACTTCAATAAGTATTCCAGGTAGCACAGCAGAATCTATAACCCTTGCCCTTTTAAAGGAACAATTATACTCTTTCCTAAAATGATGTGCTCTTGGGCGTTCTCTGGAATTGTCAGCAGAAAGGCTCTCAGAATCAGAGTACTGATATGGTCAACTTCCTTTGCGATGAGCATGCAGGCAGGTTTACTTGTTAATATGCTGCGTACCAAACTCAGGAGGATCTGGGTGCTACTAAAGTCGACTGGGATTCGGCAAGCACAGACCTCAGATTTCAAGTAACTGGTGCAGAGGCTCAAAAGACGCTTATTTAACTTAATAACCGTGGTGGGTGGCAAGCCTAGTCTCTGAACATTTTCGACAAGGTTGCAGCAAAGAATGGCTGTGAATAAGCCGCCATCGCTGAAGCAGGCCACGTGGTTCCGCACGGCGGCCGTCAGGACCTTCAGCACCGGGTGGCTGGACGGGCAGGCCGGGCGAGGAGCGCGGCCGACTGGGACGTGGTGGCCGCGGAGCCGCCCGGCCGTTGTGCAGCTGCTTGAGCCTGCCCGCCGGGCCGTAGCAGGACATGACGAGGCCCCGCAAGGCCGCCAGGCTGGCCCTGGTGCGCCGCCTGTCAGGGGTCACTTCTGCAGATCGAGGGCTTTTTAGCTTCTAAACGAGACATGTTACTGCAAGGTAATTTGTGAAGAAAATTTTTATTTTGTTAATCAGAGTTTTCTATTCATTGTATTGTTGTGGGTTTTAACATTTAACAAGATTATCTTTCAGGAATCAAGAGTTCGGATTTACAGCACTATGACTATAAAATTAAATACTCAGCTCCATGCTTATGAAGCTAATCGGCACATAATGATTGATAGAACATTTTAGTAATTCCAAATATTTATTTTACTTCATTATTCAAATTCTTTTGTTTGCCTTCAGGCTGAGACTTTACAGAGTGTTTTGCAGCCCTCTGTATAAAATACGTTCCAAGATGGACACCTATGAAGGAAACCACAGCTACAAGAAGCCAGTTCTTTCTGGATCCAACTGCTATTTTTCATCTCTTCTTTCTAGCTCAAGCTCTGATTCAGAGCTGCTTCTTTCTACAAGAAATAAAAATTAAAGATATTTTAGAGAAGTAACTCCAAAACATTTTATAATTGAAGCTTAATAATTAATTTTAATGCTCTCCTCCTTCTTTAGAAAAAGGAACTACCCACAGGTACGAATCTCCAGAAAATGAGAAACATAAATTAAGACTAAAAACATCCATTTCTTTTTCTTCAGTGAATCTCTGCAAGGAAAAGTACTGGCATTTTAAAAATTCTGGAATGCACAACACAGTCAGGAAGCTTATAGTACACAGTTTTTTAATATGATACGCTTCTGGAAAATGGTTTATAGTAAAACTCATAGAATCTGGTCTCGAGGTCTCAAATGTTTTTATTCTCTTACATCAAGATCGAGTGATTTTTTTTTCTCTAACTTGGAAAATAACTCTTAACTTTTCTCTTGCTTGGAAACCTTAGGTCTGAATATAACTGCATTTGTATCAAATCCTGTTTGTAAATAATTATGGAAATGAGATAACCATCAGGATTCCTAATATAGACACTATCTAATCTACAGTCTACATCTAGCTGGACAAATCTGTACAACACATTTACCAAAGAAAAACCATGTTTAAAATATCTGGCTAAAGTCAGAGCAATCTTCTGTAGTTTTACCCTATCAGTTAATGATACTCAGCGTTGATGTCTTACAACTAATCCACTCCCAAACTATGGCTTATGACAATGAATACAAAAACCAGGGAATGTGCTGGATGACAAGGAGAAAGACAGGACTGGATTGGCAATCTGGCCTCAGAGAGGGGTAAAAAATGTAAAATGCTGCCATTTACCAAGTGTGCCAGCCCTCGTACTAGTTTCCTTAATGAGGCTGGAAGAGAGTGGAGGCGGAAACTTCTGATGCTATAATAATGTGTGGAGATCTGTTGAGGTTTGGTGCTTTGAAGGTACAGATTCAACCAATTATTGGTTATTTTCAGGAATATACTAACCATGCTAACCACATGGACCGTGTTTAGCATAAGTACAACTAGCTGAACTACTCAGACTACAGTGCTGCCCAGAGTAGACGATGGCACAGTACAATACAGACCAGGAAGGTGATCTGAAGATGCGCAAAGATGTGAAGAGAATAAAGGAATGTTATGCAAAGTGTTATTTTGGTTATCACACCTCCCAATTTAGTTACAGGGCTGTAACCATGGCAACTGGGCCCAAATAAAGTGAAAGCAAGGATAGCTAGCTTTCTCACTGCAATGATAAAGCTATAGTTGTCTCTCTTTACAGCACAAGGAAAAAAGTTTCTGTTCATCTCATATGGGAAAGAACCAAATAACTTAAATATTATTTCAAAGCTTATTTTAGATTCAGCAAAATCTGTGAAATACATTTAAATGCAAGCTTAGTGAAGTGACTTCCATATGTAAATTTGCATATTATAACACCCACAGAAACCACAAATCTTAACAGACTGTGACCAATAAAGTGATTTACCTGGTTACTTTTCAATATATAATAATGACATGCAACTTTTCAAAAGGGGCTAAATTGGCCCCTCTAAAAGTCTTGTGGTAGTTAGACCAGTAACCACATCTTTTGGCTAGTATCTTTATGAGAAAGGAACAAAGTGTTGGTGACTGCCAAATCATTTTCAGGATGTCAAAACTGCTGACTCATGGTCCTATGTCTTTCTCTAGACAAAATAAGGTTCAACTGAGAAAACGGGGGACATAAAACACAGGGCTGGGTTATAGAATAGGTTTGGAAGTGCCAATTCAGCTATTTCTTTCTTCCTAACAATGTGACCCATTATTCCTGAAGTTAACATCACATAAATGGCCCTGACTATTCCTTGACTATTCTACTGGCCTGGCAGATGGTCTTTTTGCAGTGATGGATAACAATTAAATATTAATAATACTAAAACGTCCATGACTGTATTCTCAATTCAGAGCTATAAAATATGATCTAAAGAAATATAAACAGGTAAAATTTTTTCCTAAAGGAATCAGGGTTCTTTGGAGAAATGGCCAAAGCAAGAAATAAATGAGACGAGCTAGAGACTTTTCCTGTAAAACAGTAATAGTCATTAAAAAATGACATGGTAAACAACTGACAAAGGATTAATCTCCAAAATATAGAGCAGCTCATGCAGCTCAACACCAGAAAAACAACAACCCAATCAAAAAGAGGGCAGAAGACCTAAACAGACATTTCTCCAAAGAGGACATAAAGATGGCCGACAAACAATGAAAAGATGAACAACACTGCTCATTACTAGAGAAATGCAAATCAAAGCTATACAGGGTGTCACCTCACACTGGTGAGAATGGCCATCACGAAAAAGTCTACAAACAATAAATGCTGGAAGATGTGGAGCAAAGGGAACCCTCTTGGACTGTTGGAGGGAACGTAAATTGATACAGCCACTATGTAGATCAGTATGGAGACGTCTTAAAAAACTAGGAATAGAACTACCATAGGACCCAACAATCCCACTACTGAGAAAACTGTAACTGAAATATGTGTACCCCATGTCTGTTGCAGCACTTTTACAACAGCTAGGACATGGAAGTAGCTTAGATGTCCATTGACAGATGAATGGATAAAGAAGTTATGGTACATATATACAATGGAATATTACTCAGCTATAAAACATAACACATTTGAGTTCGTCTTAATGACGTGGATGAACCTAGAGCCTGTTGTACTGAGTGAAGTTAGCTGGAAGAGAAAGACAAATATTGTACATTAATGCATGCGTAGGGAATCTAGAAAGATGGTATTAATGAACCTATTTACAGCACAGCAATGGAGATGGACACATAGAGAATAGACTTTGGACACAGCAGGGGAAGGAGAGGGTGCAACAAATTGAAAGAAGAGCATGGAAACATACATCACCATATATAAAACAGATAGCCAGGGGAATTTGGAGGGAATCTAAGATGGGACAATTTAAGCATTAAAAAGAATATTGATGATAATGACTGTGATAATTCAAATTTATGCAAACTTCTGAATTCATCAAGAACAAAAACTCTCATTGCTACTAGAGCATTAACTTGTTATTATAAAAACTGATGAAGGGAAACAAGGGCTTCCCTGGTGGCTCAGTGTGAAGAATCAGCCTGCAACGCAGGAGACGCAGGTTTGATCCCTGGGTCAGGAAGATCCCCTGGAGAAGGAAATGGCAACCCACTCCAGTATTCTTGCCTGGAGAATCCCATGGTCAGAGGCGCCTGGTGGGCAACAGCCCATGGGGGGTTGCAAAGAGTTAGACACGCCTTAGATGCTAAACAACAACAAAGGAAAACAAAGCATGTATTTTGCTTTTCCTATATAAATGCATTTTGAGGGGGTAAATCAAACTCACCTGTAACTTGCAAGCCTGCTACTTCCCTGGGAGGTGGTTCTTCTTAGGACTTCTCAGAGCCAGACTGTCTGGTTCAGAGAGGTTGTCCTTACTAGGAATTTGGAAAACAGGGCTGCTTTTGATCCTGTGCCACCCCAAATGTATGAACCCAATCAGAGGTACCATAACAACCAGAACTTTGTAGTCTTTCCAGAAGTTCTGAAAGCTCATAGTACTTCAGCATCAGTGTACCTAAGAAAAAGTCGACAGTTAAAAACAAACAAACAAAAAATCCCTCTAAAATTACACCTTTAAAGCACAAGCAGAACACTGCCCTCTAATAAAAGCTGCCTGTTAAAAAGTTTCTAGGTACAATACATTGCAATGTTATTTAACAAAAAGAGGTAAGTTGCAGACTTACAGGGATGGCAGATCAGGCTGAGTAACACTAAAAGTTTAGTCAGCAATTATGAAGAAGCAACATCACCTGCTGGAAACTTTGGGAATACTCATGCTTCAATGTCATTGTCTTTATATAATTGATTTCTCTGAACCACAACAAAGTTAAATTATTCTTTAAAAAAATCTATTTAGTCAGAATTTTAATAGAAGAACCAAATGGCAATCCTTAAATATGCAGTGAGAATTCAGATTCTGCATTCTGATAGAATGTGAGTGATGATGTTTCCACTGAAATGTTGTCAAGCATTGGTCCCAATTGTAGCATAAGACTTCTGGCTTGAACTCTTATGAATTCCACCTCCACGTTTCTGTGCTGAGCCTCTGCATTTAGAGTGTTTACCCTTATCACTATTAACTATACCCTGTAAGGGTTATTTCTGCTTTATTGACTATGCCAAAGCCTTTGACTGTGAGGATCACAACATGTAGAAAATTCTTAAAGAGATGGGAATACCAGACCACTTGACCTGCCTCTTGAGAGAGCTGTATGCAGGTCAGGAAGCAATGGTTAGAACTGGACATGGAACAACCGACTGGCTCCAAATCGGGAAAGGAGTATTTCAAGGCTGTTTATTGTTACTCTGCTTATTTAACTTACATGCAGAGTACGTCATGAGAAACGCTGGGCTGGGGGAAGCACAAGCTGGAATCAACATTGTTGGGAGAAATATCAATAATCTCAGATACGGCAGAAAGTGAAGAAGAACTGAAGAGCCTCTTGATGAAAGTGAAAGAGAGTGAAAAAGTTGGCTTAAAACTCAATATTCAGAAAACAAAGATCATGGCATCTGGTCCCATCACTTCATGGCAAATAGATGGGGAAACAGTGGAAACAGTGGCTGACTTTATTTTGGGGGGCTCCAAAATCTCTGCAGATGGTGACTGCAGCCATAAAATTAAAAGATACTTACTCCTTAGAAGAAAAGTCATGACCGAACTAGACAGCATATTAAAAAGCAGAGACATTATTTTGCCAACAAAGGTCCGTCTAGTCAAAGCTATGGTTTTTCCAGTAGTCATGTATGGATGTGAGAGTTATAAAGAAAGCTGAGTGCTGAAGAATTGATGTTTTTGAACTGTGGTATTGGAGAAGACTTTTGAGAGTCCCTTGGACTGCAAGGAGATCCAACCAGTCCCTCCCAAAGGAAACCAGTCCTGAATATTCATTGGAAGGACTGATTTTGAAACTGAAACTCCAATACTTCAGCCACCTGATGTGAAGAACTGACTCATTGGAAAGGACCCTGGAGTTGGGAAAGATTGAAGGCAGGAGAAGGGGACGACAGAGGATGAGATGGTTGAATGGCATCACCAACTCACTGGACATGAGTTTGAGTAAACTCCGGGAGTTGGTGATGGACAGGAGGCCCGGTGTGCTGCAGTCCATGGGCTCACAAAGAGTCAGACACACCTGAGTGACTGAACTGAACTGTACTGAACTGGTAAGGTTTACTGTGAACAAAGTTTACTTGAAGAAACTAGGGCTAGGAACTTGCCTGCAGTTTCAAAGCTCAATAGTATTAAGAACAGTGTTTTTGCTCTGTCTGATTTGGAAAGCATGGAGTGTGGCCCAGGAAGTCTGTTTCTGATGATCTGTTGGGTTTGGGGTTTTAATCTAGATGACCTCTAAAGACTTCTTACACTTTTTACTCAAGGGAGCTCACTAGGCCTTAGTGATGAGCTTATACACTCATAATGCTCTGAATGGACCCGCTCTTCAAGCTCCCTTCTGGGCAATGAAGGACAATGACTGTTAAGAATTAGGTTCAGTGGCATATATGTGAGTTCCATTATGAAACCACTTGCGGTAATTTTGTGTGAATGTGTTTAGAAAAATGTCTAAACATAATTTTTACTTATACCTTCCCTTTTACGGCAAGATTAAAATATAAGGACTAATGAGCTACATGTCCGAAATGTGTTGTGTGTACATATTAAAAATAAACAATGCTTAGAGTTATGCCTATATACATATATTCTTCCAGCATTAGAAACAATTTCTCCTCAAGGTACAAATTCACATTTCATAAGGATTTTTTTGCTAACTTAAAACAAACTGCTAGAGAAATCATGGCCTGCTTTGTAACTGCAAGTATTTTTGGCCCTCTCCCTTCCCTCAAGGGCTTTGGCATTCTATATGCTTTTTTGCAACCTTTAGGACCATACCTTTATTGACCTACTCATGTTCTAATCTTTGGAGAAAGCCAATCACAAATAACTGTATCATGATTACATTTCCTTGTGGAGCCCACTGTGCAAAAGCCTTTGGGGTATTTGAGATTTGAGGAACAATAAAACCTCTGAGGGAGGCCCTGGGTGACCAGGAATAAAGAGGGAAGAGCTTGAATAAGACTTACTTCTGAGATGGAAGGAGGGATTTGAGGCTGTGCCAAAGTCAATGGTCTGTGTTGACAGGTGGCATTTTTGCCCACAAAATACCTTGAATTAAAGAATCGGATATACTGTCCTTTCACATCCAGTGTCAATACTTAAGGTGACTTTAAGCATCTCCAACTCTGTCCCTTTTGAGATGAGCTTGTCAAGTCACAGCACTTTTCATAAACAGCACCTCTAACCCTGTTTACTTCTCAGGATCACTAACGTATCATCATATTTGTCACTTTTTCCTGAGTTTTGAACTTTTAGGAAAACAGCTTATAGAAAAGACTCATTTGGAACAGTGGTGGTGGTGGTGGTTTAGTGGCTAAGTCATGTCTCACTCTTGCGACCCCATGAACTGTAGCCCACCAGGCTCCTTTGTCCATGGGATTTTCCAGGCAAAAATACTGGAGTGGGTTGCCATTTCCTTCACCATGTTTGGAATATAATAATATATATAATATATATAATAATATAATAATAAAGCTGAGATGAATAACTCAATAACCAAAATTCAGAATAAATCAAGGTCCAAGCTGTAACAGCAATGCCTGTGGACTGTGGTTCTATTCCCTCCATGTACAATGGATCACAGTATGAAATGTGATGTGCTAGGAACCCTCCTCGATTAGGATCAAGGTGGCTCCCTGCACTCAGCGTCTCTTTGGGTCTTCCCTGGGTTAAGGACAAGGGAGGTGCTCCATTCTGTTTATATTGTGTTTAACAGGCGAGTATCCTTTTCCACTAGAAGAAGGTGCATTAAGGATCAGTTCATCTTTATCTAGATTTAGGTTTAGTTCAGCCTTGGAATTAGTATCTATTTTGGCTGAAAACTCATTATTTGCCAAATGATCACTGAGGCCCAGTAACAGCACTTCCTGATTAATAATTAATAGCTTTAATATCTGCTCAACACCTACATGCAGCCATTCCCTCATATTCTCTGCGTCTCATATACTGATTTGGCTAATGGAGGTGAAAAACCAGGTAACTGACTTCCAGTGATTATTCTGTGGTCCTTTGTGAGGCTTGGAAGATGATAAGGATCAGAATGACAGGGCATTTTACTTTACAAAGTACTTTTAGAGTCTTCACATTTAAATCCACATAAACACACTGAGTATCACACCATCTCCAGCAAGTAAGATAGACTCACAATGGCAAAGCAATCTTCACCTACTTCGTTTCTTTTACTTAGCATCTTTCCAGCATTTTATATATATTGTCGCTTGAATAAATCACATACCAGGGCAGACACATTAGACTTTACTAAATAAGACTCCTTGCTAGTTGTAAGAAAAAGACAACAAGGTAGTTAGTGAAGTAATGTGTTCCTTATTTTTCTCATATCTTCTTGTGGGGCTTTTAAATACAATCAAATATACTAGGGGTATACAATTTTGATTTAATCCATTTTTTTCTTCTAAAGTCTTTTGTGGAATATTTTCAAAATGAAACTTAGTATCATTGCCCTTTCTAAAAACTATAACAAGGGCTTACTTTTTAAAGTTAAAAATACAGTAATAAGAAAGCTGAAAAAATCTGTAACCTTTTTAGTTTTAACAAAAATGTGATTGCAATATACACTCTTTTTGTAATCTCTTCTCCCTCCAATAATATAAATCTTCATTATGATTTTTAGTAGTTATATAGCTTTTATCCTAATTTAACAGATCACTGATTGATAGAAATCTGAGATTTTTTTCAGTTTTTATTGCTAAACATGGTAAGTACTCTTGTAAATCCTCCAGAGTCCATGCTATATAGTCTCCCTATGCTGCTTTTAGGATAATACAAAGTCTTACTAGAATTCCTAACAATTAACTCATTTTTCAAATGAATTTAACAAGAAGGTTTTTAAAACACTGACTTTGGTTCACAGTGCTGAGCGGCAGGGGAGACAGGGAGTTCCAACTTGGAGATGGAAAACGAAGTTGGATACAGCTTTTCTTGAGATGGCCCTTCCCTCAAAACATCTGGCAACGAGTTATTCCACGTGGTGTGGAACTATTTTATGGACAGAAGATATTCCTAAGTCTGAAGCAAGATTTTCTCAAGAATATGCTCAAAATGATCACGTTTGCTGGGCAAAAACAGGCTGGCTTCTAAAATGAGTTAGTGCTTCTTCATTCACAGAGCGTTTCAAGTTTGCTTGGATTAAAGCAGCGACACAAATCACAGCAAGACGTCTTCCCTCTTCTTACCCTCCTCCAGTCTACCTGCCACTGCCCGTATCTTTCCTGGGTCCTCTCTAAACACGCTCCTAAGGAAAACAAATGAAAACAGATGGTGTAGGGCTCTTTACAAAGGTGGAGGAAACCAAGAAAAAGGAAAAGAGATAGTAAATTTTACATTAGTAAACAGAAAGTAGATATTTATGGTTTTAGCCATTGAAATGCCTCTGTTGAGTATAGAAAATGTATATAGGCCACTGACACAGATGCTTTCTTATACCCTTCTTTGCAAAACAAATACTTTGCATTATTCAAAGGTTCCTATTTTTTCTTTTTGTTTCCATAGCAATTTTATGAGACCAGTTTATATATGAGGAAACACTAAAATTATTGTCAGTTAATTGTGGCACTCATCTTGGAGTTTGGAGTCCTGAAGTCGATGCTGGTATTCTTAATGGCAATTTTCAAAAGTTGAGTATCAGTATCTCAGCTTTGGCAAGAATCAGTCAGAACTGCCAGTGCCTAATGATGTGTGCCGAGAACATTCTGGGTGCATGCTGCATAGCTGTGCGGGTGGCTGAGGTCAGGCTCCCCAGTGCATTACACCTGGCATATCTTTACTCTCACAGCGGGGTACACTAGAGGTTAACAGGTCTTGCGACACTTGGTCCAAAATGAGAGGGCAAACAAGCCCACATCCTCCAAACACACACCCATGATCTACTAATGCATGAGTGGAGCTAATTTTAGCCACTTGTTTTTGTTTTTTTTTAAGCTCAGTTCTTAGTGCAGAATAAATAAGAGATTAATGAGCAGAATGGAGAAAAGCTGGTTACATCTCTGCCCCACTAAAATATCATCTTTTTTACTGCATAGAACTGATCAGTAACGTGAATGGCAAAAAAGTACTTAATCCTAAACAACCTGGCTCTGGCTATCAGATTACTCTTTGTAATCTGATAAATTAACGCAGTTAAAACCACAGCGTTTCGCTATCCATTAGGCCTACAATAACCCGGATGCAGGCAATGCGGGGAAGGCTCTCATTCTGCCTACGGGGGCTTGCGGGGCGCCATCTGCTGGCCTCTTGAACACAGTGTAATCTGGCTCCATTTAAAGTATTTGGGAAAAAAATAACGTTTAAAACATTTTAAAAAATTACTGAATGTAATTTAAACATGAAGAGAACACTAAATGGAAAGTTGAACAATTAATTAACCCAACTCTTGTGGCTGTGATATTTCATTAAATTTATTGGAATTGTATAATGCCTTTTCTTCTGGCGAGACAAATGATTTTAAGTATCTGTGAATTCTTCATTCCTGAAATCTAATTACTGACCCTGAAAGCAGTTCTTTTTATCCTCAATTTTAATACAACAGTTCACATTTTGGCAATTTTGTGTACACGTTAGAAACGACTGCATGGTGTCTTCAGGCCTATTGAACTGACTGGTATGCCAAACAGAACAATCCTACCCACCCCCCACCCCGCCCTCCCCGCTTTTCTAACTACATCACCTAAAATAACAGCTTTGCTGAACTTTTCCAGTCTTGTCAAAACACAGACAACAAAAAATTACTGTCAATTCTTGATTAACTGTGTGGACCACGTGTGTTAGTCACTTAGTCCTGTCCTGACTATTTGTGACCCCATGGATTGTAACCCGCCAGGGTCTTCTGTCCATGGAATTCTCTAGGCAAGAACAGTGGAGTGAGTTGCCATTCCCTTCTCCAGGGGATCTTCTCAACCTGACCCAGGGATCAAACCCGAGTCTCCCTCATTCTAGGCAGATTCTTTACTGTCTGAGCCACCAGGAAGCTTACAAAAAAATAATGGAACGCTTCATGAATTCATCTATTATCTTTGCACAGGGGCCATACTAATCTTCTCTGTATCGTTCCAATTTTAGTATACGTACTGCCGAACCTGAGCTCTAAGTTTCCTTTCTGCAAAATCTTACCCCTACCTTGACCAGCAGGCAGTAACTGGTCAGAATCAGCTGACCAGCACAGCCTGGTCTGGAGCGGGTCAGGAGCAGGCACAGAGCGTGGTGAAGGCGTTAAGCGTTTTATGATCTCTGATATCCTCTACTCCACTACTGTGAATTCAGTGTCTTTATAAATAAGTAGTATACTGGAAGCATCACAAGTTTTATATGGGAGCTTTAACTGTCCACAAACTAAAATTTGAACAGCAAGTGAATAATTAGCAACTTACAAGGAAAAGCCGATCAGCTTTCTGGCAGGTTGTGGCTTATCAGAAAGGTGTGGAGAGTCGTTATAAAATTTAGAGTTGTCTGAGAACCTTTCCAGCCCCTTGCCCCATCTTTACACCTGCCATCTGACATGGAAGCCGGTGGGGAGTCACTGGACACAGTGGACTGGGCTCTCGGTGCTGCAGCGATGCCTTTATGTTCCCCTGGTCAGCTCTGAACCTTGAAAGGGTTGGTTTCTGTCCTCACTATTTCCGAGATTTCTATTTCACTCTCCACCTTGGTTTCTGCAGATAACCTACTGGCCAGAGGACACGGCTACTGAGTCTGAGCGCCTCTGCTTCCCGCTCCCATGTGGTAAAACGTCCGTCTCAGCTCCCATTTTCACGTCCTTCCTCACTGAGGGCCAGACACCTCTGGTCAGTCAGTCCCACCTGCCACTGTGTCTTCAGGGTCCCAACTCCATCACTCCCTGCCCCAACTTCTACTTTCCATCTCCCACTTGGCTTGGTCTTCCTCCTTGGCAAAACTGTTTCTCCACTGAAAAGAACCAAAAGCAAATTCCTAAAGCCACTGCCCTTTACCCGCCCCTTCCTTCCAGTTACTAGACACTGATTCCTTTCAAATAACACATTTCTAGAGCCATTTCCCACTTCCATCTTCATACCCAAGTAATTTGCTTTTGTTCCACTCTCCATGGAAACCACTTTGACTATAAAGATCACGTAATCTCTCCCTATAATCTCTCTGTAGCACTTTTGATGAGTTCTTGAAACTCTTTAAGTACCTGAGGCTCATCTGATCCTTCTCGGTCTCCTTTAATGGTCCCTCGGTTTCCATCCACCTGTTCACTCTTCTCAAAGCTCTGTCCTTGGCTGGCTTCTCCCTCTGTTCATTTCCTGGGTGTCCTCATTCACACCCAAAGCTTCAACTTTAGCACATCCATCAGTGACTCCCATGCCTTCACTTCCAGCTTAGTCCCACATATCCCATGCTGCTGTTTCCAAGTGTCTAAACTCACCTCATATAAAAATGAATCCTCTTTCCTTCCCAAATTGCTGTTTCTTCTTTACCACTGTTCGATTAGAAAATCTAAATACAGTGGATTCTGCTGTTTCTTAAAGTCCCCATCAAGTCAGACACGCAATTCCCCATCTGACCTTTCTTTTGCACGATTTCTCCTCACCGCCACAGTCGAGACCCTCATTACCTCACTTGCTTCTAGTCCAATGGTTCTCACTGTGGTTCCTTTGCCACTGGCAGTAGCATCACCTGGGAATTTACCAGAAATGTAAACTCTTGGGCTGCCCCGGACCTACTGAATCAGAACTCTACACTGGGATCCAGTCATCTGTGTTTCAACAAATTCTTCAGGTAATTCTGAGGCTTAAGTCTGAAAACCACTATTCCATTCTCTACCCTCTTAACACTGCCATCTTGGCAAAAACAACAGGTACAGTTCTGCTGCTCAGAAGCCTTCAATGACATTTTTGACTAGAAGGTGAAACCTACAATTCTTTCTACAGCACAAAAGATGGGATCCAGTTCCTGCCTACCAGTTTCCAGAAGGTAAAGTACAACACATCATCTTAGTAAGAATGCACTGTTGTGTAGTGATTAAGTGGACAAATTGTGGAATCCTACTGCCTGGCTTTCCATCTCTGCCTTATTACAGTACAGCTGTCTGTGACCCTAGATGACTCCTTAACCTCACAATGCTTCAGGTACATCATCCATAAAATGAGAATAACACTGACAGCCATATCACAAGGTTGTTGTACAGTTATCACATACCTGGCACTCAGGCTGGACCCTGTGACTAGATTCCAGGGTGTTATAGAAAAGGTTAACAGGCTCCAAAAGTGAGGGCCAGGAAAGTTCATCAAGAAGGAAACTCAAGGACAAAGCAAAACAGCAAAGACAGGGTGATAAATTCATATTTGTTTCTCTGACAACAATTAATGAAGTTAATGGTGCTAAGTGATTACATATGAGTGTCCAGTATAATGATGCCTTGAGTAATGACGGAAATAAAATTCCAACCTCCCCCACTAGGTATGATCTTAGGCAAAAATACTTATTTCTTGCCTCAGTTTCATAGTCCATAACATGGTGCTATATAATGAGAATTCCTATGTATTTACCTATGTAAATATTTATTGTTTATCCAGTATCTGATATGTGAGCATTCAATACAGGGCAGCAATTATTCTTATTGTATGTACAATATCTTCAATACAAATCAGATATAGAAACAGGGACTTCTGGAGACTCCTGTTTGATCCAAGCTCCAGGGAGTGTGGAGACAGATCTGACTGGGGGAAGAGTTGAAGTTATGCCCTCTTTCAGGAACAATGGGTATCCAATGACTGATCACTGCAGGGATATAGTCTTGACCCTTCCCTCCAACTTGGGACAACTCTCAGAGTTACAGTGAGACTCGGTAGACCTCTCCTTGGGACCATACTGCAGCTCAAGTTTTTCTACCCACCATTCTACCTCCTTTCTTCCTTGGTAAGATCCAAAAAGTACTAATAAATGTCCTGGTCATAAATCTTCTTAGGTCTGCTTCCCAGGGAACCCCATCAAGGACAATCTAGAAACATCTTGTTCATTTATCAATTTACTTGTTGACTGTTGCCCCTCCCATCATTAAACATAAGGCCATTGTGGTCAGGGCCATGCTCGTTTTGGCCACTTCTGTATCTGCTAACTAGGCAGTGTGACAAATGTGAATATAAACTGCCGGTGTTAATGAATGCATCAATAAAACTGCGGGTATATCGAGCCTCTGAAACACCAACAGGATGTGAGCCTGATCTGGCATGGGAAGAAGCAGCATATGAGCTCAGGAGGCCTCCATCTCAACAGGGTTTCCATGCCCAGAATGTCCAAAGCGCCAAGTCCTGCTTCTGCCGTCCGAACTGGTACTGCCACACGGTGCGGAGTGCTCCCGTCAGAGGGCGGCTCTCCAGGCAGCCACAGGTCTCAGGGCCAGGGCATTCGGCGCCTTCCTTCGGGCGCCCTTTCTGTCTACGTTCCGGCGCGGCCGCGCGGATGCGAGGGAGGGTAGTGCACACCCGGCGCTGTGCGCACAGCTCAGAGCACCCCCGCTCCTCCGCGCTCCTCCCGGCAGCAAGCGCCCAGCGCGAGGCTGCAGGTTAAACGCGGTATGAGGAGCCGGCCCCCCAGCCCCGCCCCCCGGTCTCCTTCAGTGACCTTTCCGAGCGAGGACGAGGCACCGACGAGCCCCGGCCGCCCCGCAGCCGGGCAGAGAGCCGGCTCCCCGCGGCGGCCCTGGCCTTCTCACCTGCCCGTCGGCCGCCGCCCGCAGCCCCCAAGGCCGCACTTCGCGCCGCCGCAGCTCCGGGAGACAGGCCCGCGCTGGGGACTGAGCATGCGCAGCCCGCGGCTCCTCCGGGCGTTGGTGACGCTCTCGGCCGGGGACGCGGTGGCGGCGACCGGAAGGCCGGGGGCGGGGGCTCGTCAGGTGTCAGTCTAGGCCCACGGTCGGAAGTGGACGCGTTAACCGACGGGTCACACGGACGTGCAGAAGCACTGTGTCTCCCTTTTGCCCGCGCTTAGGAAGCGTTCAGGGAATGGAAACGTGACCAACCGCTCTCGGCGGATCCCGGGCCTTCCGGCCTTGACCAGTGGCGACGCGCCGGATCCCGCGGCCGCTCACCAGCCCCGGTCTTCCGGGGCGACCGCCCAGAAGACCCGGAGAGGAGGCGCCGCTGCGGCCGCTCGTGTGGGGCGCGCGGGAGGCCTTCAGCGGCGCGGCGTCCGCCCCTTGTCCTCGCGGGGCCTTACGGGGGTCGGAGGCCCCTGAGTCTGCGCTCGCTGGCTAGCTCATGTCCGTGCCGTCTCCCTCCCGCTGTTGCGTTCGAGGGCCAAGACGGCATTCTTCCTTTCAAAGGAACTGTGAGAGAAGTTGTGCTCATAGATAACTGTCTCACAATGCATCCGCCATTGAGAAAGCCACCTTCATCTGCCAACCCGTGTTTTCTATACTCGTTCCCCATCAAACATTCGGGAGACGTCTCCCCTTTTTGTGCTAGTAATGTTCAAGAAACATTGTGTCACAGAAATGCTGCGTTTTATTTTTCTCTCTCGATCGCCTTTCTCCCTGGCACAGTGGGTAACTTATCACCGGCCAATCGAGCTCGCTTTGTTCGCGGTCTCTAGATAGAGGTCCTTCGCCGCCATGATTGTTTTGGGCCCTCGTTGGAAGCCGCGAGACCTTGCACGGAGGACATTTTTGTTTTGGGAAGATCCAGCTCGCTCTTCCGGTCGTTAGCTTAGTGTTTGCCGCCATCTTAAGTCCTGGTTAAGGCCTCAAGCGGGCCGAGAAGCAACCGAGGCCATCTTGTGTTTGGGCGGCAGCAGGGCTTCTCTGCGCCCCCGGAAAGCGGGAAGGTCTGCAACCGGAATACCCGAGCATCCAAAGGCTAGCTTGTGAGCCTCTGGCCGCCTTTCTAGTCTGAGTTTGCACAGCCAGGTACCCTGGACAGTAACTAAACAAAAGCCCGACCCCAAACCCTGCCACCGTCTTAGGTAAGAACTTGGAAATGCTGGGAACCCAAGATGTTCCTTCCCTTGAACTCAGCTGTGAGCCCAGCTCCTCTCCTGCTTCGGTTATTTGCTTTGATTAGTGAACCTTTCCTGAATCCTTATCCCTGTGCTTCCTCCTCTCTGTTGTTTTAAATAGAAGGGTGCCGGAAGCCTGGGCTTGACGGTGGAAGTTTTGGTCTGGGGAAATTGAAATTATTTGGACGAAATGGAGTACAGTGACTGGGCCAGGTATTTATATAAAACATCTACATGTATGGAGAAGGCAATGGCACCCCACTCCAGTACCCTTGCCTGGAAAATCCCATGGATGGAGGAGCCTGGTGGGCTGCAGGCCATGGGGTCACGAAGAGTCGACACGACTGAGCGTCTTCACTTTCACTTTTCACTTTCATGCATTGGAGAAGGCAGTGGCAACCCACTCCAGTGTTCTTGTCTGGAGAATCCCAGGGACGGAGGAGACTGGTGGTCTGCTGTCTATGGGGTCTCCCAGAGTTGGACACGACTGAAGCGACTTTAACAGCAGCAGCAGCAGCTGCTTCCCCTTCCCAGACAGTTTTTGGTTTGTGACATAACTACCGATTGTATTTGTATATATATTCATTCATTTATTCAGTACATTTGTTGAGTACCTGGTACATTTGTTGAGTACTAGGTTGTAAGGGATTCTGTAGTAAATGAAAACCACTTTATTTCATGGAGTTTCCATTCTGTCACCTTGAGAGCTACTAGGTTGGGCGAGTAACAGTGTTTTCTGGTTCTTAGACCTGCTGTAATATACAAACAAGTATTCGCTTGCTCCTTCGCCTATCTTGCCCTGCTCCTTTTTCCTCCTGGAGTAGGAATAAATCATACTGACACTTTATTTCTTGGATCCTGGACCTGACTGCATTTGTAGACTAACTGGTTAATTTTCCAACCAATATTCAAGGTACTTAAGGACTTGCTGCTCCAACTGTGAACTATGTATCAGCCGCTTGAGCATTACCTGGGAGCTTGTTAGAAATGCCGTTAACTCCATCCACAGGCCACTGAGTCAGAATCTGCCCTGAGAAGCGCACCTTAAGTTCATACAGCACTGACTGAGGGCACGGACTAACGCCAAAGACTTTCTCTTTACAACTTGTGCTTCTGAAACAATATATGGTCAGTATAGTCCACGCTTTAAATGCAGTGGACATGTGGTTTTATATCCATAAGTTTAATGTCAAGATGCCAATTTAGCATTCTAAAAAGTTGAGAATTTGTCAGCCCCATATATTGTTACATAACATTTGCTATGCAACACCTTTTGTCCTATGTGCATATTTTATTTTTAATTTATTTGAAGTTGAACTCAAAATTCTGTATGTTTTCAGTAGTTCAGTATCAACTTGGAAAACCTTGGAGCATAATTTACCAAAGCTTCTTTGGCACCTTGCATTCTGTCATTTTAAAATAACAAATCTAAATCTAATTTATTCAAGGGTTCTCAGCTTTGGCTGTTTATGAAAAAAATCACTTGGGGTGCTTAAAAGTAAACAACAACCCAGGTCAGTATCAGTAGAGTCTGAGATCCTGTAGATGGAATTTAAGGAAGTTAAGGTATTTGAGAAATAACAAATGAGTTTTATATTTTTGTGTTGCTGTTTGTTAGATTTTTCTCCCTTGTAGATTTACTTAAAATAATTATGAAGAGAGTTGGACTGGAAATGTGGTGAACGAGCTTCTTAGTAACCCATCAGCTTGCTGTTTATTGTGTGTCCTAAGCAAGTTATCCAGTCTTTCTGTCTTTGTGCCATCCATCTAAATATTAATTGGGAAAAGAATGAAGGTCTTGTTAAGTTTTATTTAGTCTCTTCTGTATGTTACCAAATGTAGTGGATATTTATATTCTGTGCATATGAGGAAGAGAAGCATTTTGCAAGTGCAATATTCATTGCTTCTGATTTTCCTATACTGTATCTTGTATATGCTGGTAAGCAAAATGGGTCTGGAAATGAACTCCAGAGCCAGACTCTCTGGGTTCAAATCCTAGTTCCTCCAGCTACCAGCTTAAACTGATTTCTTAACCCTTCTGTGCTTCAGTCTGTTGTTTAGTCGCTAAGGGGTATCTGACTCTTGCTTACCGCATGGACGATGGCCTGCAAGGGTGTCCATGGGGTTTCCCAGCAAGAATACTGAAGCAGGTTGCCATTTCCTTCTTTAGGGGATCTTCCCGACGCAGAGATCAAACCCGAGTTTCCTAAATTGGCAGGCAGATTCTTTACCACTGTGCCACCTGGGAAGCCCTATACCTTAGTTGCTTCATCTCAAAAATAGGGTTACTATGAGGGTCAGATAATACAAGAAAAGTGCTGAAAACAATGCTTGGCACATGGTCATTCTATTTAAGTCTTAGGATTGTTAAAGTTTTGTTCATACATTCCAATCACTAATGGGGAAAGGTATTGTAATTCCATGACTTTTTAGCCACGTATCCATTTGGGAAAGAGGGTGATTTAAATACAATATGCCAAGCCAGCAAGATGTGTGAGTGAGAGGTTTTTTTAATGATCTTTTTCTTTTCTCTGAATAGCTTTATGGAGGTATGATTGTCCTACAGTAAACAGCACAAACTTAAAGTATACTGTTTGATGGTGATTTATATGCATAGACCAATGAAATCAACACTTGAGTCAAGACAGTGAATGTACTCATCACCTCCCCAAAGTTTTCTCTTGTCCTTTTGTAAACCCTCTGGGCTCTTGCAGACAACTGCTGATCTGTTTTCTGTCGCTCTTGCATTTCCTAGGATTTTATCTAAATGGAATCTTCATGTATGTGCTGTCGTGGGCGGGGGGTGGGGGGTGGGTAGTCTGGTGTTTTTTACTCACTATAATTGAGAGCCATCCTTGGTACAAGTATCAGTGCTTCATTCCTTTGTAATTGCTATATTCAGCAATTTGTTAGACTAATTTGTTTGCGCATTTGCTAATTGAAGGGCATTTGGGTTGTTTTTATTTTCATAGTGGTCATTTTCACATTAGAAAAAAAAAGTAATTATTTGGTGGCCAAGTCTTCCACGTACAGAGAACCTAGGAGGTGCCAGTGGTAGACTGCGTTTGTTTGGGACTTTGTGTTTGACATTGTTTAGTTTATGCATTCACGTTTTCTGAATGAAACGTTGTAGTTTTTTAAATGCCAAACATGTCACATATATCTCTTTTATTGAGATATAATTTATATATAACATAAGTTTCATATGTACAACACAATTGTTTGATATATGTATATATAAACAACTCGGGGGTTAGGGGTGCTGACCCTCTGTGCTGTTGAAAATCTGCATATAACTTTACAGTGACAAGCGCACAACTCAGCCTCCATCTGAGATTCCACATCTTTGAATTCAACCAACTGTGGATCATGTGATACTGTAGTATCTATTTATTGGGAAAAATCCAAGTGAAGTGGATTCTCATAGTTCAAACCTTGTTGTTCAAGGGTTATCTGTATAATACAGTTTTATTAACTGGCCGTCATGTGGTACATTCCCAGGGCTTACTTATTTCATAACTGGAAGTTTGTACCTTTTGACTCCCTTCACCCATTTCACCATCCCCTACCATCCCTTCCTCAACAACTAGCCCCCCGCCCCTGCCCCACCAATGACCACCAATATTTTCTCTGTGTCTGAATTTGGTATTTGTACTTTTGACTCCCTTCACCCATTTCACCATCCCCTACCATCCCTTCCTCAACACCCCACCCCCCACCCTGCCCCACCAACGACCACCGATATTTTCTCTGTATCTGAGTTTGGTGTTTGTTTTGTTTTAGATTTCACAGAAAAGTGGATCATATTATATTTGTTTTTCACGGTCTTATTAGAAGAATGCCTATTCATGTTGTCGCAAAGAGCAGGATTTCCTTTCTTCATGACTGAATAGCATTCCATTATATATATGCATACACCGTAATTTCTTTATCCATTCATCTATCATGGACACTTAGGATGTCTCCCCTGTCTTGGCTTTTGTGGTTAATGCTTCAGTGAACATGGAGGTGCAGGTTACCTTTTCAAGTTTGTGTTTTTCTTTTCTTCAGATAAATACTGTGAAGTGGAATTGCCACATCATATGGTAGTTATATTTTTAATTTTTTGAGGAACCTCCATACTGTTTTCTATGGTGGCTAGCCAATTTAAATTTCCATCTACAGGACACAAGGGCTCCCCTTTTTCACATCGTCACCAATACTTCAGTTCAGTTGCTTAGTCGTGTGCGACTCTGCGACCCCTTTGACTGCAGCACACCAGGCTTCCCTGTCTGTCAACAACTCTCGGAGCTTGCTCAAACTCATGTCCATCGAGTCAGTGTGTTGTCCCCTTCCCTTCCTGCCTTCAGTCTTTCCCAGCATCAGGGTCTGGGAAAGTGAGTCAGTTCTTCACATCAGGTGGCCAAAGTATTGGCCATCACCAACACTTATTTATTGTCTTTTTGATGATAGCTATTCTGACAAGTGTGAGATGACATCTCATTGTGATTTTGAGTTGCTTTTCTCTGGAGATTTGGAGGTGCTGAGTAGGCTGTCTGCGGTCATGTAAAAAGGTAGTATTTAAACGCATGTCGGTTTTTACTAGAACTCGAGACCATGACTGCCTTGTGGGTCAGTGCCTGTTTCTGACACAGTATTAAATAAAAAATTAGATGCTATTTTTTAGTGAAGCAACCACACAGGGCCAGGTGGGGATTTTCTGTGGGCCCCACAGGAAAGGGAGGCCCAGAACTTGGGTTAGATGACCACGTTAAGGGTGTAGAGTGAACTGTGGACTTAATCTTGATGGGAGATTTCAGTATATGACCTACATTTAAAGAAAAAGGAAAAAAAAAAAATCCTAACTTTTTTGGTCACTTGCATTTTTCCTGTGGTTTCCGTTTGTTGTTTGTTTTTGTTTTCAAGTTCACGTGGGCATTCAGAATTATCATATGAATAACAGGAAAAGCTGATTCACTACTTTTTTACACTGTAATTACCTTTTCAAATTTTATCAAAGTTGTTTTCAGCAAGATCTTTACTCATCATTTTTCCTTGGTATTTTGTTAAAGTTTGTGATTCCTTCTTCATATTGTCCTTTATGTGTGTGTGATAAAATTAGGTTGGGGGAGTAGGGGCAACAGATTATGAAATGATTTCTCATTCCTGAATTACAGTTGTTCCTTCCATAAATTCTAGGGCCTTTGTTGTTTTAAGACAACAAGAGAGAGCTTATTCTTGGTAGAGTTTGAAATCTGGAGATTAGAAGCCTAAAGCTAATTTCTGGTCTTTTAAATCTGGAGTAGGTGTTTTGGCTTGTGATGCAGACCAGCAGTGCTAGATGGAAGACAAATGTGAATTTCAGAGTGCCTTGGATTTTCCCACAGAATAATCTAGAAGGTCACAAACTTTATTAGAGTTTATCTTTGCTTTGCATTTAAATGATAGGACAACTGTGATATTTTTTCATCTACTTCCATTCCCTCCCCAAATTAATTTTCTTAAGGATTTTAGGATCTTTCCCTCTCCACTAAAAACACAGATGTTTACGTATTTTTGGTGAGGTCAGATGCTATTGAAGACTTTTTGTGAAAGAATGCCTGTTTTCAGGTCAGAAAATGGGCTCAAGAATGCAGGGTAGAGGATGAGATACTGCTGTAAGACATATACTTTAACTTCTCAGTATGTTTATGAAAATTATATGCTTTGAGATATTTGGAAAATTGATCTTTTGGAGCTTGTTCTGAACTTCTTAAAAACAGGGTGTAAAGTAAAAATTCCACTGCATGTAGACTCGAATTGGCAGCTCTGATTAAAGCTTTTAACATTTATGCTTTAAGTCCTAGGCCCTGAGCTTGCTGTTCCCTCCTGAAAATAATGCTAGGAGCCTAGGAAGGTAATTTTTAAGGTGCGTGTTTGCTTTTTAACTGTGTGTGTGCGCACATTTATCTTTTAATGTTTGATAAAACAAGTCCAGAAAAACCTAAAGATATTTGCGGATTAATTAATGTAGAGGCTAGTAATACCTTTTTCATTCAGATGAATGTAAGGATGTCAGTATTTTAAGGACAAAAACAGAAGTCACTGAAAACCTCACATTTATGACCTGAACTTCAACCAGGTATCTGTTGCCCCCTTAATGTTCAATACAAAACACTTTCATCTTTTCTTTACATTTATAGGCATCTCAGTTCTCTCAACTTTGGCTGCATGATATAGGTAACTTACGTGTTATTTGTGTATTGAAATAGGACCAGAGTACCTTGACCTCCTGTTTAGAGGGTTTAATATGGAATTTGGGATTGGGAGACAATAAAGATGTATTAGATTAATAGGTATAAATCTAAAACAGTAACACAGTCTCTAGCCACTGATTTCAGTAACATCAGTAGACTCCAGTTAGCAGGCTTGACACTTACCTTTGCCCTGCTCCAGGTTATCAGAGGGAATGAGAATGGCCCCTGTCCTCAGGAAGCTCTGAGGGGTCACAGGGAGGGAGGGACTGAGGAGCAGAGTTGAGTGGATGGGGTGTGGAAGGGGGATCCCTAGAGGGCTCCCGGGGAGGGGGGGCAGGCGGCAGCTCAGTTGGGTTTCCGAGGATAACGCGATCTTAGGAAGAGAGGCCCTTCTCTAGTGCGGCACGCATATGCACGCATATGCGGGCGGGACGTGCTGGCCCTGCGTGTTCAAGGTCACGTGCCCGAGTTGGGCCGTGGAGGCCGCGGAGCTGTGCCCGGGCCTGAGCGGGGGTGGTGGGGCTCATACCTGCTCCGGGTGCTGGCGTGCTGGTTTCGAGGCCGCAGAGTGCCAGGAGGGAGACGAGCTTCCTGGAGAGGCCCGGGCCCTCGGACGACCAGCTCCTTGGGGCCTGAGGCCGCCGGGCGCCCGCCTGTGGTTCTCCCTCCTGGGGAGGCAGGCGCCGGCGGCGGCTCCCTCGGTCCCGCGCGGGAGACAGGCGCTGAGAGGGGGAGCGCGCGGCGTGCGCCGCCCCCGCCCTGGCGAATGGCCTTTCTGCGTTTAGACTTCAGCCTCCTGGGCTTTCGTAAAAGGGCAGTGAAGGCCTCGCCCCTCGCCGCCCCAGGGAGGTCGTCGAGGCAGCAGCGACGCCAGGGGCCGGTCAGAGGCGCCAGCCTGGAGCCGGCGGCGGGCTGCTGCCCGCGCTCCTGGGCCCGCTCTGCGGCGCGCTCGCGTCCTTCGCTCTCCGCGCGTCTGACACACACCTCAGTTCGCGGTTCCACCACACCCGCCTCCCCAACTGAAGTTTAATTTTGTTAACCTTTTTGTTTTGAAATAATTATAGATTTACCCAAAATCTGCATAGAAGTACGCGGAGTCCCCCGTACCGACACCCAGCTGCCTCCAGTGGTGCCATCTTTTGTGACCAGAGTGCAGCCATTAAAGCCAGAAAGCTGCCATTGGTGCAGCCTCCAGAGCTTATGAGATGGAACCAGAACCGTGCGTTTGTGTAGCTGTTTTTATCACGTGTTTCGGTCCTGTAACCAGCACCGCAGGCACAGCGTAGACTTCCATTGCCGGAGCTCCCTTCTGCAACCGCCCCATTGCTAACCCCTGGCAGCCCCGAATGTGGTCTTCACTTCTATAATTTTGTTGTCTGAAGGATGTTATATGAGGGGGATCATACATTCTATAACCTTTTCAGATTGTCTTTTTTCCCCTGAGGGTCATCCCCTTGAGATGATCCAGCCAAGCTGCCGCGTGTGTCAGCGGTTCAGTTACGGTTGCTGAGTGATGTCCCACGGCACAGGTACGCCAGGTCTGTTTAACCACTCACCCACTGAAGGATCCTGGGCTGTTTCCAGCTTTTGGCTGTTGTGAATAAAGTCACTATGAACATTTGGCTATAAATTTTTATGTGAGCCTAGGTTTTCATTTTTCTGGGGTGAATTACCAGAGGTGCAAAGTTTAGATTATGTGGTAAGTACATGGTTAGCTTTGTAAGAAGCTGTCAACAATCTCTTTTCTAGAGTGGCTCTATGATCTTTACAGTCCTACCAGTAGTGTAGGAGAGAGGCCTGTTCTCTGCATCTCCACCAGTATTTGGTGTTATCTATTTTTTTAAAAAAATTATGTTATCTCTTTTTATTAGCCATTCTAGTAGGTATGTAGTGATGGCTCATTGATGTTGAGTGTTTTTTTTGATTGAAATATTGTCAGTGTATACTGTTATGTATAGTCAAGCCAACAAAGGTCTGTATAGTCAAGGCTATGGTCTTGCCAGTGGTCACGTACGGTTGTGAGAGCTGGACGATAAGAAAGGCAAGGCACCAAAGAATTGATGCCTTCAAGCTGTGGTGCTGGAGAAGACTCCTAAAAGTCTGTTGGACAGCAAGGAGATCAAACCATTCAATCTTAAAGGAAATCAACCCTGAATACATGTTGGAAGGACTGATGCTTAAGCTCCAGTACAGTTGGCACATTTGAAAAGTCCCTGATGCTGGGAAAGATTGAAGGCAAAGGAGAAGAGGGTGTCAGAGGATGAGATGGCTGGATGGCACAATGGGTGTGAACTGGGCAAATTTCAGGAGATGGTGAAGGACAGGGAGGCCTGGTGTGCTGAAGTTCATGGGGTTGCAAAGAGTCGGACATGACTGGATGACTGAACAACAACTGTTTTGTTAGTTTCAGGTGTAGTATGTAAACGAGTCCTCATTTGCATACAGCATGAAATAATCCGAGCGTCTTTCATGCTTATTTACCGTGTTTGTCCTTTGCTGACATACCTGGTAATGTCCTTTGCTCACTTTTGACTGGATTGGTTTTGTTTTTTTACCATTGAGTTTTGAGAGTTCTTTATATGTTCTACTTTATAAGTTGTTTACTGGTTATTTGGATTGCAAATATTTTATTCCAGTCTGTAGAGAAATTTTAATCAGTACTGCCAAATCTACCATTCTTTTTCTTTTGGGGCTATACTTCTTGTGTCTAGATTAAAAATACCTTCCCTTTCTCAGAGCTCATAAAAACATTTTCTGAAAGCTGCTAATTTTTCACATTTGAGTTTGTAGCTCATCTGTAGTTGATTTTTATGTACTGTGTGAAGTAATGGTCCAGTTTTTGTTTTTTTTCCCCAAGTAGACAAACAGTTGTTGGACCACAGTTTCTCAAATGAATAGTCTCCTTATCTCCCACTGACTGCAGCACTTCTCCCATCACCCGTTTCCGTGAGACCTGGGGCTTGTTTCTGGTCTGTGGAGTCTGTTCCTTCAGACTTTCCCCTTTGCCAGCACATTATTTGATTTACTCTGGCACTGTGGTAGTTTTGCAGTATCTGGTAAGACCGACTCCCTTCACTGTTTTTCTTTTTTGTTTTCCTTCTCGCATGTATCGTAGTCCTTTTTGTTCTTCTTCAGATTCCCTGTTCAGGATTGTGGCTGGGATTGCATTAGGTTTGAAGAACAATGTGATGAGGTCTGGCATGTGTCTTATTAAATTCATGTCTAGATATTTTAAATCTGTGGAATTCTAGTATGATGATATTTTCAGAAATCTACTTCTTGTGCTTGTTTCAAAGAAATTGCTTTTAAGATTCATCAGTAAGCATGTTTGCTACCTTTTTTTTTTGGTAGATGCTTTTCTCACATTAACTTGTTTCTGTTCTGAGATTTCTAGTGGGTTTTTTTTTTTTCTGTTTCTATTAAAATGATTATGTGCTTTTATTCTGCTTCAGTTTTTAAGTATGGTAGTTGTTCTAGTAGTAAACTGACCTTGCACTCCTTGGATAAACCTCACTTGATTCTGAAGTATTTTTTAAATATATTGCTTCTGTTTGTTTAGGATTCTCGGTCTAAGTTCAGGCATGGAGCTAGGTGTGATTTTCCCTTTCATAGTCTGCCCTTGCCCAGTTCACTCTCCGGGCTTCATAGCGTGAGTTGCATGGTGGGAGGGGCTGCCTTGTACCCTCTTCTCTGGAATCATGTATACATTTTGGCAGTATTTGTTTCTGGAAGAGCTGCTGGATTTTGGATCATAGAGGTTTAGAGATGGAAGAGACCTTAGGGGTCAGCCTGTTCAACAGCATTGTTCTCCTGAGGCAGAAAGAATTAAATGCTGAGGCTCCAGTCCAGAAGGCCTGGTCCACTGTCTTGGGACTTAGCAGCCTCATCGTTATAGAAGCCCTAATCCTGACGTAAAGGAAACAGCCATTTTATTACCTGAGAGAGAGGGCACAAAGCCTTCACATCAGAGTATACCCAGATTCATATCCTGAGAGAGAGGGCACAAAGCCTTCACATCAGAGTACACCCAGATTCATATCCTGAGAGAGAGGGCACAAAGCCTTCAATTCAGAGTACACCCAGATTCATAGGGAGACTTGAGAATCATCCATCAGTATGACAAACCTGTCCCTTAGGTTTCTAGCGTCATCGGATTAAGTCAAAGAACCGAGAGGGGAAAGGGAGCCTTGGGCAGCACTCTGACAGCTCGTGGAAAGCTGTGGGGAACAGGCAGAGGCTTCCCTGGCTCCGCTGTGAGCAGCTCTGTGTAGGAACAACTCAGCAGGCCATTAACGTGTGTATTGCCCTTTGTGATGACAGGTGATAATTGTCACCTGGAATATCAAAGAAATACTCACTGTATGGTGCTTTTATGGAAGTCAATGAAGATTCAGTGTATTTTGGGGGAAATTTTCCCAGAAACAGCAAACATAAAATAGTGTCAGCTCCTGTTTCAGGAGTATTTCTTCATCCAGCAGACTTTGTTGAGCACCTTCTAATTTTGATAACCTGCTCCTTCCAGGATGGCTGAGTGTGCTTTCACCCATGTTTGGAAATTAGCACATTGGTTGGGTTCATTTCACGCTTCAGCTCCCCCTATAATTCATTTCTAGCCCCTGTGCATAATGCTGTGGTGAGGCAGAGGATGTGTGCCTCATCTAAAGGACCTCAGGAGGTGTGCAAGCGCAAGGCCTACACAGCTGCTGTCCAGATGCGTCATGTGCTTTATCTTGGTGCCCTGTCACATAGCATGATGGTAATTAAATCTATTCAGACCACATTTGCCTTAGCTCTGGAGTCCCTTCCTCCCTTCCCCCGCACCCCCACCTCTTCTGTATCTTACCTTTCCCTCTGTTTCTCTTTCATTGATGAGCAGGAGAGAACCATCCTCCTGCAGCCTTGTTTGAAGCCATGCTCCATGCTGGGAATGTCCGCCTTGGCCAGGGGAGCGAGGACACCCTTGCCTTGGCAGCCCACTTAGCCTTTGACCTTGCAGGTCTGCAGGGGACAGATGATGCTCGATGGCTCTCAGTGAGATGACCTGACTCTTCTCCTGCCCTCTGTCTTCAGCTGTGACACCCTGGCCTGATCCCCCAGGTTCTTGTTTGGGGGATAGATGTCAGGCCTGGGAATAGATGGTCTGTAAGGGTGTCTTGTAGTCCTAAATTGTTAGTTTTTTGAGATTGCAAACACTGTAGGAACAAGTGAAAAAAATTGCATTGAGAGGCAGAATGCCACATGGTATTAAAAATGGGTTAAAAATAAAAGTAAAGTTATACAGTTGCTTTTTATTTATTTATTTTTTTGCATGCAGTCTGTTTTATACTAGAGATCATATTATTTCATATAAAAATATGCCTTACAGTTCTGGATTCAGAGTCAGCTGAAACCTTATTGTGAATTGAAAATATAACCTTCACTGTAAATGGCTCTTAATCTGTCTAACAGCAGATATCGTCTAAAGCCTTGCAGCAGTCTTCTGTGTGGGCCACCTGTCCTTCTGGAAAAGGAAGACATACTGGAAACCCAATGTGTAATTAAAAATAATTAGGTCGCACGTACTTCGGATTTGGTTGGATACTTGTTGGCAGTACTGTTTTCCCTGTTCCTCTGTCTAGCTGAACTACTAGTATCCTCTAAATATCCCCAGAGAGGGACTCCTAAATTCTTAGCAGAAGTTACTCAAACCTGATTTAATATGTTTAAAGGAGCTGGCTGTGTGTTTATCTGGCTCAGATAATACAATGTAATTTAAAAGATTTAACTAGTTTTCAGGACAACCTTTATGAATGTTGTTTTCAAGCACATGTTCTTGACTTTCTAGAAAGTTATTTTTTCCATTTATACCTCTGTAGAAGTGGGCTTGCTAAGATGAACATCATTAAAAACATTCTAAAACATATGCATTGCATTGTTGAGGGAACAGAAGTGAATAGATTGAAATGAAATTAAAATGATTTAGGGTTTGGATAAAGAAAGATATTTTTGTCTATTAAAAAATAGAATCAAAGGTTATCAGATTTTTAAAAAATTTCCCATCCAACCAGTCTGTTCTAAAGGAGATCAGCCCTGGGTGTTCTTTGGAAGGAATGATGCTTCCAGTACTTTGGCCACCTCATGCGAAGAGCTGACTCATTGGAAAAGACTCTGATGCTGGGAGGGATTGGGGGCAGGAGGAGAAGGGGACGACAGAGGATGAGATGGCTGGATGGCATCACCGACTCGATGGATGTGAGTCTGAGTGAACTCCGGGAGATGGTGATGGACAGGGAGGCTGGCGTGCTGCGATTCATGGGGTTGCAAAGAGTTGGACATGACTGAGCAACTGAACTGAACTGAAGTAATAATAACTGTTAACACTCATCCGGGGTCTACTGTTTATAACTGATGAGACTGTTTTCATGTACTTAGTCCTTTCAATAATTTTAATTTAGGTATTGCTACCCCTATTTTATAAATAAGGAATCTGGGCTTCAGAAATAAGTGCTTTTCTTCTTTTCCATTGTGATTTATTGCAGGGTATTGACTGTAGTTCTCTGCTGCACAGTATCATCTTGGTGTTTCTCCACTCCAGGTGTGCTGGTTCGCACCTGCTGATCGCAGAGTCCCAGTCTGCCCCTCCCCAGCCCGTCCTCCCCCTTGGCCTCCCCCAGTCTGCTCCCTGTCTGTGTGTCTGTTTCTATTTTGTGGATAAGTTTACTCGTGTCATATCACGTATAAGGATTTGTCTTTCTCCTTCTGACGCACTTCACCTCGTATGATAATCTCTAGGTCCATCTAGGTTTTGCAGATGGCAGTATTTCTTTCTTTCTCATGGCTCAGTAGTAGTCTATTGTTTGTGTGTACCTCATCTTTATTCGCTCATCTGTCAGTGATCATCTAGGTTGCTTCCATGTCTTGGCTGTTGTAAATAGTGCGGCTGTGAACATAGAATGTGTGTCATTTTGAATTATAGGTTTGTCTGGATATACGTATCCAAAAATGGGATTGCTGAATCATGTGGTAGTTCTAGTTTTAAAGTTTTTAAGGAATCTCAACACTGTTTTCCATAGTGGCTGCACCAATTTACATTCCTACCAGTAGTGTAGGAGGGTTCCCTTTTCTCCACACACTCTCTAGTATTTGTTATTTGACTTTTTAATGATAGCCATTTTGACAGGTGTGAGGTGGTACCTCTTGGTAGTTTTGATTTGCATTTCTCTAATAATTAGTGATATTTAGCATCTTTTCATGTGCATATTGGCCATCTGTATGTTTTCTTTGGAGAAATGTCTGTTTAGGTTTTCTGCCTATTTTTTTGATTTTTTTTTTTTAATATTGAGCCATATGAGCTGTTAGTGCTTTTCTTATAATAAAACCAAAATCCCTTAAACCGCTTTCTCCATTATGGTCACCACTAACTGCAAGAACCTGTTGAGCCCTTGCCACGTAGCCAGTCCAAATTGAGGTTCTGGAAACAAAATACATACCTGATTTGAAAGCTTAGTTAAAACACCAGGAATGTAAACATTTTTATATTGATTATATGCTCAAGTGATAATGGGATGAGTTTACTGGGTTAAGTAAGACACATTATTAAAATTAATTTAACCATTTCTGTTTAACTTTTTATTAAATGTAGCTGTTAGGAATTTTAAAATTATATCTGTGCCTTGCATATTTCTTTTGGACAGTGCTGATCAGAAAGTATCTGTGCCCGTGATCTAAATAGGCAGATAATTCCACGCGCAAGACTCGTGAGTTAAAGCATCCTTCCCACTCCACACCTTCCTCCATAGAAGCTCTCTCCAGCTTGCTCTGCAGGTTGGAGCATAATTTAGCATTTAAGAATTGGATCCCTATTCATAGCGAAGCCGGGTAGGGATGGGGAAAGAATGAAGGTGGGCTTTGGGGTTCAGTTCAGTTCAGTTCAGTTCAGTTGCTCAGTCGTGTCCGACTCTTTGCGGCCCCATGAATTGCAGAATGCCAGGCCTCCCTGTCCATCACCAACTTCTGGAGTTCACTCAGACTCGCATCCATCGAGTCAGTAATGCCATCCAGCCATCTCATCCTCGGTCGTCCCCTTCTCCTGCCCCCAATCCCTCCTAGCATCAAAGTCTTTTCCAGTGAGTCAATGCCGGGGGCCAGCATGAGGAACTCCGCCTATGGCAAAGGTCATGAGGAAGGAAGCTTGGCATACGCAAAGGAGTGATCAAACCTCAGGAAACCCCTTGTTCCCGAGCATCTACCCCCAAAACCAGAGTACTTTACGGGGGCTCTCCCCATAACCATTCTCTCGAGAAGGAGTTAACTTGCAGCTCCAAGTTAATAAAAATTCCTGGGCATGACAAGAGTGTTTCAACTTACGAACTCTGAATGTTATCTAGCCTGCCTTTATAGGTTTGTCCGGCCACATGTGATTGTTTACGACCCCCCAACTGTGAGAGGCACAAGATGTTTTAGACTTACTAAAGGCAAATTCTTTTGGGAAGTTAGAAATTATTAGTATCGTGGGTTGGTTAGGAATTATATTGGTGAAGGGTTTTTCATTTGTTGTGCTAATAATTACTGCTAATTCCCTGCCCTGGGTGGGACAAGGGTGTCGCAGGTCAAACCTCTCTGTTGACAGACTAGCTTGTGTGACAATTTCTCAACCATAAATTACAGCACAGAGAGTTTTAGAGTATTTTGAGAGTCTTAATTAGCATAGGGCTTTTCTCGTTGTTGAGTCAATGATTGCCGCCAGGCCTCCATATCCTTAGGCACCTGGGAGTATATTAATCAATGTATTTGGAATATAGAAAAGGAAATATAGTAGTTTTTGATGTTAGCAATATTAGACTTTTTGAGTAAATGAATTTTCTCTTTTGTTATAGATCACTGTACTTTGTTATAAATCACTGTGTCCTTGCTACGTAAAAATGTGACTTTATCACTATCTTAAGACTAAATAGATCTTAAGGGGAACATTGGTGAAAGGATTTTCATTTGTTGGGCTGATGTTTTGCTGCTAAATCTCCATATTCCCTGCCTTTATAATAAATATAACTAGCATATAGGAGAAATAAGTATTAAACTTTAAGATTGATCATGTTAACCTTGGGTTAAATAAATTCCTTTCTTGATTGTAACTCACTACACCCTCACCCCATAGGAATGCAACTTTTATTTGGAGGGTGGTACCTGGTTTAAGAAAAAACACCCTTGGAAAAAATAAGGTTTTTGGTTATCAGAAAGAAAAGGTTGTAAATGTCAGCAGACAGATATGGCCTGAAGATGATGTAAAACCCCTAAGAACTTTTTTTTTATGTAAAGCACCTGATTTTGATAAAGGTCAGGACTGTTGACCCCCACGTGACTCTGTATTCACTCCTATGTGTAACAAAAGGTATATAAGCAAACCTAAAAATAAAAGAAAGGGGATCAGTTCCTGGAAAGACTGATTCCCCCATGTCGTTTCTTTCTTGCTCCCCATTTTTCAGGCTGAATTATTCAACCTCTTTTTCTCCACTAATATTTTCCAACTACACTATCCGTTTCTAATCTCTCTCTATATCTGTAATTAAATATGTATTTTTCCAAGGATGCCGACACTGTCCCCACCTTCGAATCACCCTGGATCCACTGGGGCTGGACCCCGGCAAGTCAACTCTTCACATGAGATGACCAAAATTCCGGAGTTTCACCTTTAGCATCATTCCTTCCAAAGAAATCCCAGGGCTGATCTCCTTCAGAATGGACTGGTTGGATCTCCTTGCAGTCCAAGGGACTCTCAAGAGTCTTCTCCAACACCACAGTTCAAAAGCATCAATGCTTCGGCGCTCAGCCTTCTTCACAGTCCAACTCTCACATCCATGCATGACCACTGGAAAAACCGTAGCCTTGACTAGACGGACCTTAGTCGGCAAAGTAATGTTTCTGCTTTTGAATATGCTATCTAGGTTGATCGTAACTTTTCTCACAAGGAGTTAGCATCTTTTAATTTCATGGCTGCAATCACCATCTGCAGTGATTTTGGAGCCTAAAAAATAAAGTCTGACACTGTTTCCACTGTTTCCCCATCTATTTCCCATAGAGTGATGGGACCAGATGCCATGATCTTCGTTTTCTAAATGTTGAGCTTTAAGCCAACTTTTTCACTCTCCTCTTTCACTTTCATCAAGAGGCTTTTGAGTTCCTCTTCACTTTCTGCCATAAGGGTGGTGTCATCTGCATATCTGAGGTTATTGATATTTCTCCTGGCTCTTGATTCCAGCTTGTGCTTCTTCCAGGCCAGCGTGGCCACTGCTGAGTTTTCCAAATTTGCTGGCATATCGAGTGCAGCACTTTCACAGCATCATCTTTCAGGATTTGAAATAGCTCTACTGGAATTCCATCACCTCCACTAGCTTTGTTCGTAGTGATGCTTTCCAAGGCCCACTTGGCTTCACATTCCAGGATGTCTGGCTCTAGATGAAGGGTTACCATATGCAAACTGTATATATAAAATAGGTAAATAACAAGGTCCTGCTCTGTAGCACAGAGACCTATATTCAGTATTCTGTGATAAGCCGTAATGGAAAGGAATGTAAAAAAGAACGTATACATATGTATAAATGAATCACTGTGCTGTACAGCAGAAACTAACACAACATTGTAAATTAACTATATACTTAAAAAGGAATTGAGTCCTTATTGAATTCCATGCTATATTGCTGCTTATGATTACTGTTGTGGCTGTGGGGATTGTTGGTATTATTGGTTTTAGGCTTTGTTTCTAAAACATTCCATTAAGATTAAAGGGAGCTCCCGTCAGCCTCTGTGTCCCTACCACGTACGTACACACACATTTCCCATCCTTTAAATTCTGTTGATTTACTGTTTATTATCACGATTATAAATGGTAGTCTAATTGAACTGTGTGTGTGAAGTACTCTTTACTTTGTATTTTCTGCATGCTTTTTGTTTATCCTGGAATCGGCAGTCGCTTTGCATTACTCAGTTGCTTTGCTTTCCACATACCTGTCCTAATTCCATCTCGTGCTCTACACCGGTTGCCTGGCATTCATCTGCATGTGCCCAGATGCTTCCTGAAGAGGCCTCTCCTGCACTGTGATTCTCTGCTTGTCTAGCCCATGGATCCCTGGCAGGAATCTGCTTTCACCAGATCCAGGGATTTCCTCTGCCTTTTGCCTATCTCAGCCTTCCTTTTCCTGTGTCTTCCCTTTTTTGGGGTCAATTTCCTCATTTTGGTGAAGCACATCTTTAGTAGCTTACTGAGAAAGGATGCACAGAATATACATTTTTTTAAGACTTTGCACATCTAAAAATGTTTTCACCCACACCCCCTTGTGTTTAAATGTAGTTGGAGTTTGAATACAATTTTCTTCAGATTTTGGGGAATAGTTTTCCATTACCTTAGCTTCCAGAGTTGCTTTGGGTAGTTTGGAGCCAAATATTCTCTTCCCATCCCTCTCCTCCCAACTCACCCACTCCCTCAACTCACCCTCCTGTACAGTTCAGTTCAGTTCAGTCGCTCAGTCATGTCTGACTCTTTGTGACCTCATGAATTGCAGCACACCAGGCCTCCCTGTCCATCACCAACTCCCGGAGTTCACTCAGACTCTCGGCCCTCAAGTCGGTTATGCTATCCAGCCATCTCATCCTCTGTCACCCCCTTTTCCTCCTGCCCCCAATCCCTCTGAGCATCAGAGTCTCTTCCAATGAGTGAACTCTTCACATGAGGTTGCCATAGTACTGGAGTTTCAGCTTTAGCATCGGTCCTTCCAAAGAACACCCAGGGCTGATCTCCTTTAGAATGAGTTGGTTGGATCTCCTTGCAGTTCAAGGGACTCTCAAGAGTCTTTTCCAACACCACAGTTCAAAACATCACTTCTTTGGCGCTCAGCTTTCTTCACAGTCTAACTCTCACATTTATACATGACTACTGGAAAAACCATAGCCTTGACTAGACGGACCTTTGTTGGCAAAGTAATGTCTCTGCTTTTGAATATGCTGTCTAGGTTGGTCATAACTTTCCTTCCATGGAGTAAGCGTCTTTTAATTTCATGGCTGCAGTCACCATCTGCAGTGATTTTGGAGCCCAAAAATAAAGTCTGACACTGTTTCCACTGTTTCTCCATCTATTTCCCATGAAGTGATGGGACCAGATGCCATGATCTTCATTTTCTGAATGTTGAGCTTTAAGCCAACCTTTTCACTCTCCTCTTTCACTTTCATCAAGAGGCTTTTTAGTTCCTCTTCACTTTCTGCCATAAAGGTGGTGTCATCTGCATATCTGAGGTTACTGATAGTTCTCCTAGCAGTGTTGATTCCAGCTTGTGCTTCTTCCAGCCCAGCGTTTCTCATGATGTCCTCTGCATATGTTAAATAAGCAGGGTGACAATATACAGCCTTGACGTACTCCTTTTCCTATTTGGAACAGGTCTGTTGTTCCCTGTCCAGTTCTAACTATTGCTTCCTGACCTGCATATAGGTTTCTCAAGAGACATGTGTACCCTTCTGTACACATACTTTAAAATTCTTTTTCAACAATATCTGAAAATTTCCTGTGATATATGCCCTGATATGTGTCTGTTTCAATCCTGATTTTTACATGTTGGTACTTCTGTACTGATCCTTTATTTTTTCATGTATTCTCTCCTATTTTTCATCTTTATTATTTCTGAAGTTCTTGGATGACTTAGTCAACTTGATCCTTTGGACCTTCTATTAAGTTTTTAAATTTCATTTATCATAGTTTTAATTGCTTTCCAGAAGCTCCTTTTTATTTATTTATGTTTTTATTTTTTTACTGAAACATAATTGCTTTACAGAATTTTGTTTTCTCTGTCAAACCTCAACATGAATCAGACATAGGTATACACATATCCCCTCCCTTTTGAACCTCCCTCCCACCTCCCTCCCCATCCCACCCCTCCAGGTTGATACAGAGCCCCTGCTTGAGTTTCTTGAGCCATACAGCAAATTCCTGTTGGCTATCTATTTTACATATGGTAATGTAAGTTTCTATGTTACTCTCTCCATCCATCTCACCCTTTCCTCCCCTCTCCCCATGTTCATAAGTCTGTTCTCTATGTCTGTTTCTCCGTTGCTGCCCTGTAAATTAATTATTCAGTACTGTTTTTCTATATTCCATTTATATGCATTAGAATATGATATTCATCCTTCTCAGAAGCTCCTTTTAAAAAAATATTTATTGATGTAATATCTTCTATCCTGCTGATATCAGTGAAAGTGTCTTTCTCCTTGTATAGTCTGGGTTTCAGCCAAGTAGTTTTTTTTCTGTTTTACTTTGTTTCATAATAGAGTTTTTCCTTACATGGTAGACAATTTGTCGTTGTTTATGTGTGTGTATTTGGGGGTGGGACACTAGGAGATGGAAGTTAGTTCTGCACACAGATGTGGGGTTTGTGGGTGTGGCCTTCACTTTAGAGCCATCTGTCTTGACTGTTGGCTTGGGGAACCCCTGATGTCAGTACTTTTAGAGCCAGTTCCCTGAAAGAGAGGTTTCAGTCTTCTGTTTGGAGACTAAGGCAGGATAGAGGAGTGTGTTAATCAAGCTTCTCCAGAATGAATAGAAGATATAAATGTGCACACACATGTATGTATATATACATGTGTTTATTAAAGGAGTTGCCTCATGAAATTTTGGAGGCTGAGAAGTCCTAAGATACCCTGTTTGTAAGCTGGGGACCCAGAAAAACCAGTGGTGTGATTCAGTCCAAGTCCAAAGGCTCAAGAACCAGGAGTGCTAATGTCCAAGGGCAGGAGAAGATGGATGTCCCAAATTAGATCTTGAATTCATTTTTTCCTCTACCTTTTCGTTCTATTTTGACCTTAAGTGGATTGAATGATGCCCACCCGCATGGGGAAGGGTCATCTGCTTTACTCAGTTCATAAATTCAAATGCTGATCTCTTCCAGAAGCACCCTCACAGACATACTATTTGACAGTTATGTGGGCGTCCCTTAGCCCAAACAAGCTGACAGTTAACTATCACAAAGGGCATGTGAATTGCCCATGAATTTCTCTTTTTTTCAGTAGGATACTCCCCACTATATGCTGCACCTGGTATATTCCAGACCAGAGATCCTCTGTCTTACTTTCTCCAGAAAATAATTCTCTAGGCTTCTGCAGGGTGGAAAGAACAGTTGCCTGGCTGTAAAAGGTATAAGAATTTTATTCCTTTTTATAGCCAAATAATATTCCATTGTTTGTATATATCATATTTTGTGAAGCATATAGCGATATAAGCTTACCTTAGAAAACAAGAAAGATCTCCACTATTCCGTTATGTTCACCAATTCATCATTTGATGGGCATTTGGGTTCTTTCCACTTTCTTGGTTATTATGAATAATGCTGCTCTGAACATTCCTGTATAAGTGTTTGTGTGGACATATGTTTTTATTTCCTAGGTACATATATAGGAGTGGAAGTGCTGAATCATGTGACAACTCCATGTTTACCTTTTGAAGAACTGCCAAATTATTTTCCAAAGTTGCTCTAACATCTTACATTTCTCACCAACTATCTATGAGAGTTCCAATCCATCCATATCTTTGTCAACACTGGTCTGTTTTTTGTATTTTAGCCATCTTAGTGGGTGAAAAGTGGTGTATCATTGTGGTTTTGATTTGTATTTTCTCAACAACTAGTAATTTTGAGCTTATTATTTGTGCTTATAAGTCCATTTGTATGTCTTCTTTGGAGAAATGTCTCTTCAAATATTTGGTCCATTTAAAAATCAGGTTATTCATCTTTTTTTTGTTTTTGTTCTAAGTGTTCTTCATGTTTTCTGGACATGAGTCCCTTACTTGAGATGTGACTTGTAGATATTCTCTCCCATTCTGTGAGTTGTCTTTTCAAGTTCTTGATCGTGTCCTTTAAAGCACTCAAGTTTTTAAATTTTCGTGAAATCTGATTTAACTTTTTTTTTTTTCTTTCATGACTTGTGTCTTTGGTGTGTATCTAAAAATTATTGCCCATGCAAGATCAGTGATGCAGTGGCAAAGAGCCCGCCCGGCAGTGCGGGAGGTGCAGGGGACAAGGGTTTAATCCTGGGCTGGGAGAGCCCCACGGAGGAGGGAAGGGCAGCTCACTCCAGTATTCTTTCCTGTGAAATCCCATGAGCAGAGGGGCCTGGCAGCCTAGTCCACAGAGTCACAAAGAGCTGGACGCGACTGAGAATGCACACATGTAAGGCCATAAAAACTTACGCCTGTGTTTTCTTCTAAGAGTTTATAGTTTTTACTCTTACATTTAGCTCTTTTATCCCTTTAGAGTTCATTTTTTATATAGTAGAACATAGGGGTCCAACCTTATTCTTTTGCGTGTGGATACTCAGTTGTGACAGAACCATTTGCAGTAAGGACTGTTTCCCCATTAAATTGTCATGGTACATAGGTTAAAAATCAACTGAAGATAAATGTAAGGATCTGTTTTTAAACTTTCAGTTTTAGTCCACTGATTTATGTGAGTTTTATGCCAGTACAGTACCACAGTATTTTGATTACTTTGTAGTAAGTTTTCAAATTGGAAAGTATAAATCCTTCAATTTTGTTCTTTTTAAAGATTATTTTGCCTACTACAGAGGTCTTACATTTTTATATGAATTTTAGGATGAGATTATCAGTTTCTATAAAGATCAGCTGAGATTTTGATGGAAATTATGTTATAGATTGATTTGGGGTATATGGCCATGTTAACAAAATTATTAAATGTTCCAATCTATGAATATAGGATATCTGTCCATTTACGTAAGTTTTAAATTTCTTTCAATAATATTTTATGGGTTTTGTTGTATAAATTTTATTGTTTTTTTTTTTCTGTTAAATTTTTTTATAAATATGCTGTCTGACATTATTTTAAACATACTTCTTTTCTTAATTTCCTTTCAGGATTATTCATTGCCAGAATATAGAAATGTAGTTAATTGTTTAATATATTTACATCTTATAACCTTAGTTCATATGCTTTATAATCTAGTAGTTTAAAAAAAAAAAATCTTAGGATTTTCTGCATATAAGAACATGTTATTTGTGAACAGAGATAGTTTTATCTCTTCCTTCCCAGTCTGGATGACTTTTATTTCTTTTTCCCGCCTAATTGCCCTGGCTGCTGCTGCTGCTAAGTCACGTCAGTCATGTCCGACTCTGTGTGACCCCATAGACGGCAGCCCACCAAGCTCCTCCATCCTTGGGATTCTCCAGGCAAGAACACTGGTGTGGGTTGCCATTTCCTTCTCCAGTGCATGAAAATGAAAAGTGAAAGTGAAGTCGCTCAGTTGTGTCTGACTCTTAGCAACCCCATGGATTGCCAGGCAAGAGTACTAGAGTGGGTTGCCATTGCCTTGTCCAATTGCCCTGGCTAGTACCTCTGATACAATGCAGTGTGGAAGTAGCAAGAGCAGACATCACTGTTTCTCCTCCTTAAAGAGAAAGCGTTCAGTTGTTTATGATTTAGTATGGTTTTTAACTGTGGGTTTTTAGTAATGGATTTTTTTTTTTCTTTTGGATGCACTGCATGGCTTGCAGGATTGGAGCTCCTTGACCAGTGATTGAATCCCAGCCCTCGGCAGTGAAAGCAGAGTGTTCTAACTACTGGGCCTTCAGGGAATTCCCTAGGTGTGAGTTTTTATAGATGTTATTTACAGGTTGATAATACTTCTTTCTATATTCCTAGTGTGTTGGATTTTTTTGACTAAAAACTTGGTTTTTTAAAATTTATTTCTAAATTTGAGATAATGGTATGCTTTTTCTTTTATTCTATTAATATAGTAAAGGTTTCGTGCTCTTCCTTCAGATTTATATATAGTAAAGAATGTAACCATTTGGGGTTCTTGGGTGGCACAAGTGGTAAAGAATTCACCTGCAATGCAAGATGCGGGTTCCATCCCTGGGTTGGGGAGATCCCCTGGATTAGGAAATGGCAACCCACTCTGGTATTCTTGCCTGGAAAATTCCATGGACAGAAGAGCCTGGTGGGCTGTAGTCCACAGGGTCGCAAAGAGTCGGACACGACTGCGCACCATGACGATGATAGTATATTATACAGGTGGGTTTTCAGATGTTAGACCAATCTTATATTCCTGAGATAAATGTATTGTGGTCATAATATTTAATGCTTTTTATATGTTGCTGGCTTTGGTTTGTAGTATTTTGTTGAATACTGGTGTGTAGTTTTCCTTTCTTCTGATATTTCTTTTTGGTATTGGTGCGTGTGTGCATGCCAAGTCGCTTCAGTCGTGTCTGACTCTGTAACCCCATGGACTGTGGCCCTCCAGGCTCCTCTGTCCATGGGATTCTGCAGGCAAGAATACTGAAGTGGGTTGCCATGCCTTCCTCCATGGAATCTTGCCTACCCGGGATTGAACTCACATCTCCTGTATTGGGAGATGGATTCTTTACCACTGAGCCACCTGGGAAGCCCCTTGTTATTGGTATCAGGATGTAATTAGCCTCTTAGAATGATTTGAGAATTTTTCTTATTCTCTTTTAAAGGGTCTGTGAAGGACTGATATTAATTCTTTAAACATTTGGTATAATACATCTGGGCCTCTGCCTTTCTTTGTCAGCAGATTTTAAATTGCTAATTTAATATAATATTTTTGTTAAGACCAGTTATAAGTGGGCATTCATCTTGTAAAAATACATATTGATATTTGATTCTTTAGCCAACCTTTCTCTGGTATAATATCCAAATAGAAAGAAATTTTAATATACCTACTTATAACTTTATTTTTTCTTTTGTTAAAGGTCTGTAATTATTCTGGAACCAGTAAACCATGGCATCAAAGAAATTTGCTGTTAAAGTAAGTGTTGCTTAATAGCTTTCTTTAAAATGATTACTCACTTTCTAAAATAACCAAGCCCTGTATCAATTGAAAATAGAAGCCCTGAACTTTCCTTCTGCTTTTTAAATTTGGGAGACTGCTGAAAACTTGAAGTTGGTGATTGAAAATTGAAAATGAGAAAATGAATACTTCATATGGTCATGGCAGTTTCTTGATTAAAGTCTTTTATAAATGCCTTTGGGGCTAACTTGGTCCTTAACGTTAAAAATCACGGTTCACATTGCGTGTCCATGACATGAATTTTGATTATGACAGAGCAGGCAAAAGAAAAGAGGCAGGCAGCCCGTGCTGCACCCGAGTGAACAGCAGGAGCTAGTTCTCCTGCCTCATGGCCTTCCTTTGTTTTCCTCTCATAAGCATCTCTTCTTTATCTGTTGATGACTGGGTCTGACCTTTGCCTGTGAGGGAAGGGTCACCTGAGAGGGGAAAGAGAGGAGAAGAACTGGGAAATAGTGACCATTATTGACCCTCCAGTTTGTGCAGCCAGGGATCCTGCCTCCCAGCAACTACAGATTCAGTCTCCCGAGAGGGACCACTGCGTGAAGGATGCTTTCACGTACGCATGCTCTCTAGGGCGTGTTCTCTTTGCTAGCAGTGTTTCATTAAGCAGAAATTGAAAACATTAAATCACACGAATTCTAGTGGTTGTTAACTAGATCAGATATTATATAACATTGTAGTCATGTCTTACCTTTATGAAGTCAGTGTTCATTAGATTTACAACCTATTTATAAATTTCATCACTTACCATTATTTCTAGTATTTGTATATTCTGTATGTAGTGTTTCTTTCTGTGAGAGATCATAAGGTGAACTTTCACTATTTGTCTGTCTAGAAATAGAAATGTATTTGGTTTTCCTCTAGAGAGTAAAGTTTGTTTTAAATTTCAGGTTACACGTCATTTCTCCTCAGCACTTTAAGGTATTTTCCCTTGTCTTCTGAAATCTCTTACTGCAAGTGAGAAATGTTTTAATTATCAATAGATACTAAAAACCACATTAAAATATAGTGACTTGAAACACAAGCCGTTTTACTCTCATGATTCTGGAGGTCGCCAGAAAAAAAATGGGTTGGTTTTTCCGTTTGCGGTTGACTGGGGCTGCAGTCACCTGGGGCCTCAGGGCAGCGGGTACATCTGCCGCGTTGATGGCCGACTGTGCTGCAGTCTCACCGGGCTGTTAGTGCTCCCTTCAGTTCCCCGTTCAAGTGGCTGCTCCGTGTGGCTTGGGCTTCTCCTAGCTTGGTGGCTGAGGGATGGGCTCCCAGGGCAAGAGCTGCCGGAAGAAGGAAGCGTGTAATCCATCCAACCCTTGAAGACCTGGGCTCAGAAGCCTCAGATGCATTCCCTTCACGTTCAGTCGGTCAGAGCACTCAGAGGTCAACTCCAAGGAGGATGCAGGTCTTGATGTGAAAAGAGCTTGTGCTCACAAGGAGGGGAGCCTCTGAGGGTGCATCTGTGGAGTCCAGTCAGCTCAGAAACCTACTTGTGATTCCTTTCTCTGTTACCTTGCTTATCAAGCTGTCTTGGTTCTCTTTGGTTACTTTTAAGGTTTTATCTTTGTCTTAGATAATCTGCAGTTTCCCTGTGAAATCTTGAGATACAGACTTATTTTTATTTATCTGGCTCAGGATGCAATGTACATCTTCCTTTGGAAAAGTCAAGTCTTTCATCAGTTTTGGAAAATTCTGGCTCTTTTCTCTTCAAGTACTGCTTGTCTCTGTTCTCTCTGTTTCATTCTCAAGAAACCAAGATCATGGCATCTGGTCCCATCACTTCATGGCAAATAGATGGGGAAAACAATGCAAATAGTGAGACTTTATTTATACAAAATCACTGTGAATGCTGACTGCAGCCTTGAAATTAAGACATTTGCTCCTTGGAAGAAAAGCTATGACATACCTAGACAGTGTATTAAAAAGCAGAGACATTTCTTTTGTGATAAAGGACTGTCTAGTCAAAGATATGGTTTTCCAGTAGTCATGTATGGATGTGAGCCGGACCATAAAGAAGGCTGAGTGCCAAAGAATTGATCGTTTTGAACTGTGGTGTTGGAGAAGACTCTTGAGAATCCCTTGGACAGTAAGGAGATCAAACAAGTCAATCCTAAAGGAAATCATCTGTGAATAGCTATTGGAAGGACTGAAGCTGAAGCTCCAATACTTTGGCCAACTGATGCAAAGAGCTGACTCATTAGAAAAGACCCTGATGCTAGGAAAGATTGAAGCAGAAGGGGACGACAGAGGATGAGATGGTTGGATGGCATCATCAACTCAATGCACATGAGTTTGAGCAGACTTCTGGAGATGGTGAAGGACAGGGAATCCTGGCATGCTGCAGTCCTTGCAAAGAATCAGACATGACTGAACCTCTGAAAGACAGCGATTCTTCTGGAACTCTTAAAACTTGTTGGATAGTTCTGTATAATTGTTTCTTATGTGCTGGAGGGTGATATTAACTCATCCAAGACTGAGCCCTTGAAGGCTCTCTACTCAGAAAAGGACGAGGCCTCTTGCAGAGCTTTGCCCAAACTGACTATGATCCATCTGGGCAGACAGTCTTCATCAGGTGCAAAGCTGGGCCCCAGGCACCTGATTATGTCAGAGCTGGTCTGTTGATTTCCAAAGCATAGGCACTGCTGTGACAAGTTCCGCCTCCCAGATTGCTCAATCTCACAGCTGCAGCAGGTGGCGCTAGTGGTAAAGAACTGGCCTGCTTGATCTCTGGGTTGGGAGGATCCTCTGCAGGAGGAAATGGCTACCCACTCCAGTGTTCTTGCCTGGGAAATCCCATGGACAGAGGAGCCTGGTGGGCTGCAGTCCATGGGGTCGCAGAGAGTCACAGCTTAGAGACTGAAAACAGCAACAACAAAATATTTTCAGAATCTTAACAAACAAACAAACAAACTTAAACATAGAGACACAGACGTATTTCCACTGTTACTTAGTGTTTGAAATACATGGTGGGAAGACCTACAAGCCCCGCCCTGCAGAGCCATGGAGTGGTTTCAAGTTTACTTCTGCGGAGCCATTGGCACCTTGGTGGTTTTGGACCAGGTTTATGTCCATTTCAGGGCTTGGGATTCCACCCGCTGTGGGCAGTCTGACTTTGTAGCCCACAACCAAGTAAGGCACAAGCTTCGTCCTTCCAGTCTTTTCCACCCTTGTTCTCACTCTTCTCTTTCCCCATCCCCTTTCTCAGAGCCCTGGGCGGGGCAGGCTTCCATGCTCCCTCCGTTGGTCAGGGAGCAGAGAGGTTTTTGCATTTTCATGAAGGCCACAGTTTCTCAAGAAAAGAAGGAAAAGCTCTCTTGAATAGCTTTTATTCCAAGAAATTGTGGACAAACTTATCCACATGAACCAGAGTATATTATATGAGATATCTGCAAATTGAGTATTTATTTCTATATTTCTGTTTCAAGCTTTGTATTATGTCTTAGGCTGTTATGAAAAGCTGAAAGTTTTCTCCACGACTCCTGACTTAACTGGAATCAGTTTATTCCCAACTCCTCTCTCTTTCCTTTTCCTACCCTCTTTGGACATTAGGATACCAGCTGTCAGCTATCCTGGCTTCCAGATACTCTGACAGCCAGGCTTGAACCTTTCAAAAGCATGATTTTTTTTTTCCCAGCTTGATTGAATTATTGACATAAAACCCTGTGTAACTTGAAGGTGTGTTGGTTTGAGAAACATATAAATTGCAAAATGTTTATTTACCATAATGTTTAGTTAGCAAACATATCCTTCACTTAATGACTGTTTTCTTGTTATGGTGACAACATTAGAGCTTTACTCTCAAGTATATGGTACAGTGTTGTTAACTATAGTCACCAGGTTGTATATTAGATCCCTGGAACTTTGTTGTTTTTTAGTCACCAAGTCGTGTCCTCGTCTATTGCGACCTCATGTACTGTAGGCTGCCAGGCTTCTCTGCATGGGATTTCCCAGGCAAGCTTATCTTATAACTGAAAGTTTCTACCCTTAAACCAATATCACCTCATTTACCCCACCCCCTCGGCCCCTTGCAGTCACCACTCTACTCTGTTTCTGTGAATTCAAAGTTTAAAGATTCCACACATAAGTGAAATCATACAGTATTTGTCTTTCTCTAAGTTACTGTACTTAGCATAATGTCCTCAGAGTCTATGTGGTTGCAAATGGCAGAATTTTCTTCTTTGCTATGGCCGAATAATATTCCACTGTGTGCATATACATTTCCTTTATTCATTCGTCCATGAGTGGACATTTAGGTTGCTTCCATGTCTTCACTGTTGAGAATAATGCTGCAGTGAACACAGGAGTGCAAATATCTCTTCAAGATAGTGACTTCATCAACACTGTTAATAGGCTATACCCCGATACAAAATAAAAAGTTAAAAGTAGTAGTGATAAAAAAATAGCAATTTAATATCCTTCAGCTATAACCCCAGGAGTGGGTTGCTGGACCATATGGTAGCTGCATTTTAGAACTTTTGATGAGCCTCTATTTTCCGTAGTTGTGTCACCAGTTGACCCTCCCACCACCCGTGTGCCAGGGCTCCCTTTTCTCTACATTCTCACCAGCATTTGTCTTTTTCATAATGGCTACAGTAGCTTGTGTGGTTATAGCTCATTGTGGATTTTAGTTGCCTTTCCAAAGGAAGGATATCAACTAATACTGTTAGGGATTTATTAAATTTATTATTCTTTTCAGAGAACCAACTTTTGGCTTTGATATATTTTTTTTCCTGTAGGTGCTTGTTTTCTGTTTTATTGATTATTATTTTCTTCCTTCTATATTCTTTGAGTAAATTTGTCCTTTTTCTACCTTCTTAACATGGAAGTTTAAACCATTGATTTTGAACATTTTTTTCCTAATATATACACTTGAAGTGAAGTGTGGTGAAGTGAAGTTGCTCAGTCGTGTCCAACTCTTTGCGACCCCATGAACTGTAGCCCACTAGGCTCCCTCAGTCCATGGGATTCTCCAGGCAAGAATATTGGAGTGAGTTGCCATTTCCTTCTCCAGGGGATCTTCCCGACCCAGGGATCGAACCCAGGTCTCCCGCATTGCAGGCAGACACCAAAGCTATAAATTCCTAAGCATCTACTTCAGTTCTTCAGTTGTGTCCAGCTCTTTGCAGCCCATGGACTGCAGCATGCCAGGCTTCCCTGTCTATCACCAATTCCAGAGCTTGCTTAAACTCATGTCCATCGAGTCAGTGATACCATCCAACCTCATCCTCTGTTGTCCCCTTCTCCTCTTGCCTTCAGTCTTTCCCATCATCAGGGTCTTTTCCAGTGAGACAGTTCTTTGCATCACAGTTCTTTGCATCAGGTGGCCAAAATATTGGCATTTCAGCTTCAGCATCCATCTTTCCAATGAATATTCAGAACTGATTTCCTTGAGGGTGGACTGGTTGGATCTCCTTGCAGTCCAAAGGACTCTCAAGAGTCTTCTCCAACACCACAGTTCAAAAGCATCAATTCTTTGGCGCTCACCTTTCTTTATAGTCCAACTCTCACATCCATACATGACTACTGGAAAAACCATAGCTTTAACTAGACGGACCTTTGTCAGCAAAGTAGTGTCTTTGCTTTTTAATATGCGTGTAGATTGGTCATAGCTTTTCTTAAAAGGAGCAACCGTCTTTTAATTTCACAGCTACAGTCACCATCTGCAGTGATTTAGGAGCCCCCCAAAATAAAGTCTGTCACTATTTCCATTCTTTCCCCATCTATTTGCCATGAAGTGATGGGATCAGATGCCACGATCTTCATTTTTTGAATGTTGAATTTTAAGTCAACTTTGCACTCTCCTCTTTCACTTTCATCAAGAGGCTCTTTAGCTCTTAAACTTCGCTTTCTGCCATAAAGGTGGTGTCATCTGCCTATCTGAGGTATTGATATTTCTCCCGGCAATCTTGATTCCAGCTTGTGCTTCATCCAGCCCAGCATTTGGCATGATGTATTCTGCATATAAGTTGAATAAGCAGGGTGACAATATACAGCCTTGACATACTCTTTTCCCGATTTGGAACCAGTCTGTTGTTCCTGTCCAGTTTATTAACTGTTGTTTCCTGACCTGCATACAGATTTCTCAGAGGGCAGGTCAGATGGTTTGGTATTCCCATCTCTTTCAGAATTTTCCACGGTTTATTGTGATCCACACAGTCAAAGGCTTTGGCATAGTCAATAAAGCAGAAATAGATGTTTTTCTGGAAGTCTCTTGGTTTTTCGATGATCCAGCGGATGCTGGCCATCTGATCTCTGGTTCCTCTGCTTTTTCTAAATCCAGCTTGCACATCTGGAAGTTCACGGTTCACATATTGCTGAAGCCTGGCTTGGAGAATTTTGAGCACTACTTTACCGGCCTGTGAGATGAGTGCAGTTGTGTGGTATGTAGAACATTATTTGGTACTGCCTTTGTTAGGGATTGGAATGAAAACTGACCTTTTCCAGTCCTGTGGCCACTGCTGAGTTTTTCAGATTTGCTGGCATATTGCGTGCAGTATTTTCACATCATCGTCTTTAGGATTTGAAAGAGCTCAACTGGAATTCCATTACCTCCACTAGCTTCGTTCGTAGTGATGGTTCCTAACGCCCACTTGACTTCACATTTCAGGATGTCTGGCTCTAGTTGATTGATCACACCTTCGTGGTCTGGGTCATGAAGATCTTTGTACAGTTCTTCTGTGTATTCTTGCTACCTCTTTTTAATATCTCCTGCTTCTGTTAGTTCCATACCATTTCTGTTCTTTATTGTGCTCATCTTTGCATGAAATGTTCCCTTGCTATTTGTAATTTTCTTGAAGAGATCTCTAGTCTTTCCCATTCTATTGTTTTCCTCTTTGTATTGATCACGGAAGAAGACTTTCTTTCTTTTTTTTTTTTTTAATTAAATTTATTTATTTTTTTTAATTACAATACTGTATTTGTTTTGCCATACATTGACACGAATCAGCCATAGGTGAACACAATCTCCCAATGCCGAATCCCCTCCCACCTCCCACCCCCTATCCTCTACTTGAATCATCCTGTGCATCAGCCCCATGCCTCCTGCATCCTACATTGAACATAGATTAGCGTTTCGTTTCTTACAGGAAAATATACATGTTTCATTGCCATTCTCCCATACCATCCCACCCTTTCTCTCCTTGCTATTCTTTGGAACTCTGCATTCAAATAGGTATATCTTTCCTTTTCTCCTTTCCCTTTCACTTCTCTTCTTTTCTCAGCTATTTTTAAGGCCTCCTCTGAAAACTGTTTCACCTTTTTTCATTTCTTTTTCTTGGGGTGGTCTTCTTCCCTGCCTCCTGTACAATGTCACGAAGCTCTGTCCATAGTTCTTCAGGGACTCAGTCTGTCAGATCTAACCCCTTACATCTATTTGACACTTCCATTTGTTAAGCACCTGCTTCCATCTATTTGTCAAGCATGTACTTATTTGTATCCTTTTACTTTCATAAAGATGCAGTTCAAGTAGTCATTTTCCTTTGATACATATAAACATATTTTCTAATTTTCATATTGTTTCATTTTTGATTACTGGGTTATTCACGTGTGTAGCTTCTAAGTATTTGGAAAATTTTCAAAAATCATTTTGTTATAGGTGTTTTATATAATTCCTCTATTTTGGTTAATATTTTATAAACACTTGAATAATCTGATGGTTGTTATGTACATTAAACTATGTATCTGACTCATGTCAAGTTTGTTAAATGTGTTGTATAAATTTGCTGTGTTTACTATATTTTGTCTACTTGTTTAATCAGTTGAGAGTGCTGTGTTAAAATTTCTAACTATGATTTTAGATTTGTATATTTGTCCTTTTGTTGATATTTGCTTTGTATATCTTGAGGGCTTCCCTGGTGACTCAGTGGTGAGGAATCCACCTGCCAGTGTAGGAGATACGGGTTTGATCACTGGGTGAGAAGGATCCCCTGGAGAAGGGAATGGCAATCAACTCCAGTATTCTTGCCTGGAGAATCTCATGGACAGAGGAGCCTGGCACACTACAGTCCATGGGGCCACAAAGAGTGAGACAAAACTTAGCAACTAAACAACAACATTATTTTGAGGCTGTATTAATAGATATATACAAATTTATCATTGCTTTTTCTGTTGAATAGAATCTTTAATCAATATGAAATATCTCAGTCACAGTTACCCAAAAGTCTACTTGTCTGATATTAGTAGTGCCTTCATTTGGCATTCTCCAACCAAATAGCTGGGACCCCAATGGATTCCTGAAGCCCAGTAGTCATTTAGTGCCACCCATGTAAGGAAAGTTTTTAATCAGCATTTCCTTGTCTGTTCTTAATTACGAATGGACAAAAGATACCACCATAGATGTAAGGATGACTTGAGAAACAGAGTTCCAGAGAATAGCAAGGAGAGATAAGAAAGCCGTCCTCAGTGATCAATGCAAAGAAATAGAAGAAAACAATAGAATGGGAAAGACTAGAGATCTCGTCAAGAAAATTACAGATACCAAGGGAACATTTCATTCAAAGATGGGCTCAATAAAGGACAGAAATGGTATTGACTTAACAGAAGCAGAAGATACTAAGAAGAAGTGGCAAGAATATACAGAAGAACTGTACAAAAAGATCTTCATGACCCAGATAATCACGAAGGTGTGATCACTCACACTCATCTAGAACCAGACATCCTGGAATGTGAAGTCAGGTGGGTCTTAGGAAGTATCACCACAAACGAAGCTAGTGGAGGTGATGGAATTCCCGTTGAGCTATTTCAAATCCTAAAAGATGATGCTGTGAAAGTGCTGCACTCAATATCCCAGCAAGTTTGGAAAACTCAGCAGTGGCCACAGAACGGGAAAAATCAGTTTTCATTCCAAACCCAAAGAAAGGCAATGCAAAAGAATGCTCAAACTACCGCACAGTTTCACTCATCTCACATGCTAGTAAAGTAATGCTCAAAATTCTCCAAGCCAGGCTTCAGCAATACGTGAACCGTGAACTTCCAGATGTTCAAGCTGCTTTAGAAAAGTCAGAGGAACCAGAGATCAAATTGCCAACATCTGCTGGATTGTCAAAAAGCAAGAGAGTTCCAGAAAAACATCTATTTCTGCTTTATTGACTATGCCAAAGCCTTTTATTGTGTGGATCACAGTAAACTGTGGAAAATTCTGAAAGAGATGGGAATACCAGACCACCTGACCTGCCTCTTGAGAAGCCTATATGCAGGTCAGGAAGCAACAGTTGGAACTGGACAGGGAACAACAGACAGGTTCCAAATAGAGAAAGGAGTACGTCAAGGCTGTGTATTGTCACCCTGCTTATTTAATTTATATGCAGAGTATATCATGAGAAATGCAGGGCTGGATGAAGCACAAGCTGGAATCAAGATTGCCATGAGAACTATCAATAACCTCAGATATGCAGATGACGCCACCCTTATGGCAGAAAGTGAAGAAGAACTAAAGAGCCTCTTGATGTGAAAGACGAGAGTGAAAAAAGTTATCTTAAAGTTCAACATTCAGGAAACTAAGATCATGGCATCCGATCCCATCACTTCATGGCAAATAGATGAGGAAACAGTAGAAACAGTGGCTGACTATTTTTCTGGGCTCCAAAATGAATGCAGATGGTGATTGCAGCCATGAAATTAAAAGACATTTACTCCTTGGAAGGAAAGTTATGAACAACCTAGACAGCATAATCAAAAGCAGAGATATTACTTTGCCAACAAAGGTCCTTCTAGTCAAGGCTGTGGTTTTTGCAGTGGTCACGTACGGATGTGAAAGTTGGACTATCAAGAAAGCTGAGTGCTGAAGAATTGATGCTTTTGAACTGTGGTGTTGGAGAAGACTCTTGAGAGTACCTTGGACTGCAAGGAGATCCAACCAGTCCATCCTAAAAGAGATCAGCCCTGGGTGTTCATTGGAAGGACTGATGTTGAAGCTGAAACTCCAATACTTTGGCCACCTGATGTGAAGAGCTGACTCACTGAAAAGACCCTGATGCTGGGAAAGATTGAGGGCAGGAGGAGAAGGGGACAAGAGAGGATGAGATGGTTGGATGACATCACCGACTCAACGGACATGAGTTTGGGTAAACTCCGGGAGTTGGTGATGGACAGGGAGGCCTGGTGTGCTGTGGCTCATGGGGTCGCCAAGATGACTGAGTGACTGAACTTAACTGAACTCAGAAACAAAACTCAGAAAGAGAGGGAAAAAAGGCAAATCAAGCAACTTGGAGGGGAAGGGTGATTTTAGTGAGTAAGAAAAGACTTTGAAAAACTTTGAAATTAGTATCTTCCTAGCAAAAGGAGACTGTTATAACTGTCTAACAAGTTCTAACAATAAGCATGTTATGAATAAGGGAAATTCCCCAGAAAATGTAAGAGCTCTTGTAAATTGAAAATATAATAGAAATAAAAATTTAGTAGCATACAGGACAATAGATAAATATCTGCCCAAATAGTAGAACAGAAAGATAATAGATGAAAAAAATAGGAATATACCATGGGGACTTTTTGGTGATCCAGTGATTAAAACTCTGAGTTTCTAGTACATGGAGCATGGTTTGATCCTTGGTCAGGAATCCCACATGCCATGTGGCAGAAAAAAGGAGGGGAAGGATAGCACAAAAACATTAAAAATTAGAGTGAGGTACAGACTTAGGATGAAAAATTGGCATTCTGGAAAGGAAAACAAAAAAATTATGGAGAAGAAAATTATGGAGAAATAATAAAATTACTAGAAACGATAGCACAAAGTTACTATTTGAAAATTTCTGTGAGTGGACACCTAAAAAGGCAATGAAAGCAAGTAGTACTTAGGCATATTGTGCCAGGATTTCCTAACACTGGGAACTCAGAGAAGATCCTGAAAGAAAAATAGATCACATGCCAAAGATCGGATTCAGAGCAGCCTCCTCAGCAGCCGGAGCTGGACAGTGGGGCAGGGGCTTCGAGATTCTGAAGATGACGGGTTCCAACCCTGAATTCTTCCCTCAGCCCAGCTTTAGAGCACATGGTCAGCTGGAATAGAAGTTTTTTCAGACTTGCAAAGACTAAAAAAGTCGTTCTAATGTACTCTGTTTTAGGAAGGATGTGATTTTTCCCAAATGCACATGCGAACAGAGAAAGGGTAAGATATGGGATCTAGGAAATAGGGAATGTAACAGGTGAGGGTCTCAGCAAATCCTATGATGATCAGCTGTGTCTTATGCTTGGAAAGTAATGTTTGGAACAGGACAAATGGTTCCATGGACAATATCCCCAACAAAAAATGAAATGAATAAAATACCACATGTATTTAAATGTATTGAGAGGAGTTTTTGTAGGCCTGTCAGAGAGTGTGGGAATGATTTAGTGCTAGAAATATGGGAAAGTAAACAAAAGGAAAGTGATGTAAGTCTTCATTCTAAGCAAGCAAAAGACTATGCAAGATAGAAAAGTAAGCATGGTATACTGAACTCCTCAGGTTTGAACATTCCCTATGTTGTGGTCTCCAAATTTTGGAAGACTGGCAAAGGGGATGTGTGAGAGGGTGAGCTGTAAGCATTGTATTTTCATTTTCCACAGATAGTGTTTACATTTGAAATAATAAGAGGTTATAGTATAAACAAAATATCTAGAACTGTTTAGTAAATACCAGGTGAAATGTCTAAAAGTTTTCAGTGTGTTTGCTCCTAGTGAGTGAGAGTTGGGGTGGGGGGTGGGGGCAGGATGGGGCAGAAGAGGCCTGTTTTTATATTTCATTTTAATCTGTGTATATAAATTGCTATGATAAAAAATCAAATGAATAAATGTAAGTTAAAAAGAATTAACCAATGCAGATTTTCATACTGATGCATTTACTTTTGACCCTTAGGGTTGAAAAATACCTGGATAGAACACGATTTCCAAAGTAACAGAAAACCAGATGAAGCTCCAGTTTGCCACTTGCACCTCAGATGTTTATTCTTACTCCAAATAGTATTAATTATCCTTGCAGACAGATTATTCTTGTTCAAATGAAGAAAGGTCTTCTGACTTGCTTTGAGGAAGAGGACTTTTTAAAAACTGCTGTGACCCTGGCCTTGAGCTTTCTTATGACTGCTACCTAGGCTAGAATTCCAGGAAATGGCAGCAGTGTATGAGATGAAAAAAGGCCTTGGAAGCCCAGCTTTCAGGGTCTCAGGGCAGGAAGACGTATCCTGGCTGCAGTGAAGGCTTTCTTAGCTGAGAGTAATAGGAGTGTCAGCAGACACATGTCTTCCTGGGGCTCTTCAGTGATGCTGATTCTAGCTCTGCAGCCTCCCCATTATTTTAGAACTTCCATAATTATGAGTTCTTTAGAGAACCAGGGGTCAGCAAATTACATCTGACACAGAAGAGCTGCCTGTTTTTGTAAATAAAGTTTTACTGAAACACGGACACTCCCATAAAAGCACCCTTGCTGATTTTATGCTCTAATGGCAGAATTGAACAGTTGCAACAAGAGCCTTATTGGTGCAGAGTCTGAAACATTTGTGTATTATGTAAGCTGATTTAAGTGTATAAATGTATCTCTCAAAGCACATCTCAGTTCCTGCCAGCCAGGTTTCAGAAGCTCAGTATTCACACGTGGGTAGTAGTAGCAGCTGAGGTGGACCACTCGGATTGGATTCAGTGCTTGCTTCTGTGTACTCCTGCTTCCTTGTATCTTGTCAGAGTAGGCTTTCAATGAAGATACCTTGGGTTAAACTGGCTGCAAGGGCTGGGTAAGTTAGGAAGGTCAGGGCAACGCCATTTCCTCTCAAGTGGAAGCAAAAAATAGACATGGACATATAATGTATTCAGAATTTATTAAGAAAATAAATTTAAATGATAAATTGCTGTGGAAAGTGTCAAATCAGTATTCATGGCATCTACCTCTGAAAAGTTTATGGGTCCATTCCCTCCAGGTGTTTAAAAAAACTATGTGGTAAATCAGGTCTCATTCCCATGCAGTTATAATTACAATTTTGTTCAAAGTTTTCAGCTTTGGTTCCAGCAGAGCAGTACTGTGAAAGGTTCCTACTTCATTGTCTGTCTCTGTTTGTAGATCATTTCCTCTGCTTCCTGCATCTGTTTTCTTGGATTAGTTAGGTATTACACCAAAGTCTAGAATTCTTTGGCTACAAAGCTTGCTCTGCTGTTTCCCCTCCCCGAAGCCCACTTTATTGTGGGTGGGAAAATTTTTGTTGGGAGGGTTTGATTAATTAGAAGGGATTCCTGGTTCCCTAGCATCGGCAGCCTGGGAAGATTAGAGCCTGGCTTAGTGACAGGCCAATCTGTATTTAAGGAAAAACTCAGACCAGCCAGATTTCCCTGGAATGTGGATCTGGCTTTGTCTTCTTCCACAGGGAGTGTGTAATGACCGCCTCCTCCTTCTTCCCACCCACTCCAGGAGACCTGACACTTTTATTTTTGTTGATAGTTGTCTACTTTTTATTTGGTGGAGGGGGGTGAGGAGAGCAGGGGTGTGGTGTGTTAGAATTACGGTTTAGGAAGGCTGAGTTATTTTCTAAATCTAAAAGTGACAGATTTAAGATTGTAGTAATGTTAGCGCGGAGAGGAGAGATTTTTACGTTTAAAAAATCTCCTTGCATCTTTACTATCAATGTTTTTCTTTCCACTCCTTTGTAGCAATTATAGTTTTATGTTCCCCTCTAAATTTCAATTAACCTTAATCTCTGCATTCCTAAGAAAAACTACAAAAAGAGAAATATGTCCAAGAATTGACAGTAGTTTTCCCTTTATAGTAAAAGTGAAGAGCAACTCTTTGAACTTCCAAAGAGAGAAAGTTTATGAATTGCAAATAGCAAATGGGCTTTTGTCTTGCTGGTTTGCCTCAATGAATAACTTAAATTCTGTGTCCTAGGTTTTTCAGTTACCTAAAGGGGAGTATAGTACTTTGTCATCAGTACTCAATTTAGAAAAAGTTATACTGACTTTATGTATTGAAAAAGATTTATGCAAATATTTTCATACTGTTTGAGTTCTAGTTAATGACTGTTAAGTTTTAAGAAAGAATAAAACTGATGTGCTGTAACAAAATAAGTCACAGAAGTTTTCAATGGTTACTTTTCCCCCAGTATTTATTTATTTATTTGGCTGCACTAGATCTTGGTTGTATCATGTGGGATCAAATTCCCTGACCAAGGATCGACCTGGGCCGCCTGCAATGAGAGCTGAATCTTGGCCACTGGACCTTTAAATGGCCATGTGTGTGTGCTCAGTCACTCAGTCGTATCCGACTCTTTGTGGCCCCATGGACTGTAGTCTGCCAGGCTCCTCTGTCCATGTAATTTTCCAGGCAAGAATACTGGAGTGATTTGGAGTTGCCATTTCCTACTCCACAGGATCTTCCCTACCCAGGGATCCAACCCACATCTTGCATTGCAGGCGGATTCTTTACTGCTGTGCCACTTGGGAAGCCCAAATCTTTACTAGAAATAAATCTGAAGGAAGAGCATGCAACTTTTATCCTTGATAATGTTTTTCCAAAAGGATTTGTCTTTGTGAAACTTTTCAAGGTGAAAGAAGTACCTCTGTACTTCTCCTAGCACTGAAACTTCATCTTCCAGTTCGTTCTTAATTCTGCCTATTCTTTGGGCAAGCTTGAAGTTTTAAAGACATACAGGCTCCCTATGAGTTTGCCTGGTGGAGGATGACACACATACCCCGAGTTGGCTGCCCTTCCTTCCCCACTGCACAGTAACTTGTTCTGTTTCATTGCTCCTGGTGGGAACTCAATGTGTGCTGAGTACTTGATAGATCTGGAATAAAATTCATAGACGTTTACCAGCTGTCACCCAATTAAATTCTGCCTCAAGCTTAAAGCTTTCAAGGCCCATTACATTCCAGTGAGAGCATTTGTTCTGCATGTTGATGACTTTGAAACCAAGTTCTTGTTGGATCTGAAATGAAACTTCCAAGTATTATCTCTGCCTCTCTGGCCAGACACCCAGTTTTCTGGGCTTTTTTCCCCCACTCCTTCCCACGTGTGTCAGCGAATCTTTTTGGGGCCAGGGGCGGGGTGGGAGGGGCGGGGGTAGTGATTAGAAAGTGTTTAAATAAAATCCTGGCTTCTCAAACCCTCTTTTCAGTTTCAACTTTCCACCTGCCTGCTGAAGTCTATGTCTAAATTGATCCCTGAAACTGCACACTAAAAATTCAGTTTATCCTGTTTTCTTCTAAATTGGCTTTTGCTTTGGATGTCCCTGGACTTACCAGCCAATGTTGTCTCCTTGCCCTTCCCTGACCGTTGTGTGTAATGCATCCATCCTCAGCAAAGTGTCCTGGACTTGCTTCTTCTCTCTGCTTATAATTCAGCCTTTATTAACCTTGCTCAAAATTCTCCAAGCCAGGCTTCAGCAATACGTGAACCGTGAACTCCTGATGTTCAAGCTGGTTTTAGAAAAGGCAGAGGAACCAGAGATCAAATTGCCAACATCTGCTGGATCGTGGAAAAAGCAAGAGAGGTCCAGAAAAACATCTATTTCTGCTTTATTGACTATGCCAAAGCCTTTGACTGTGTGGATCACAATAAACTGTGGAAAATTCTGAAAGAGATGGGAATACCAGACCACTTAACCTGCCTCTTGAGAAATCTGTATGCAGGTCAGGAAGCAACAGTTAGAACTGGACATGGAACAACAGTCTGGTTCCAGATAGGAAAATGAGTATGTCAAGGCTGTATGTTGTCACCCTGCTTATTTAACTTATATGCAGAGTACATCATGAGAAACGCTGGACTGGAAGAAACACAAGCTGGACTCAAGATTGCCGGGAGAAATATCAGTAACCTCAGATATGCAGATGACACCACCCTTATGGCAGAAAGTGAAGAGGAGCTAAAAAGCCTCTTGATGAAAGTGAAAGAGGAGAGTGAAAAGGTTCGCTTAAAGCTCAACATTCAGAAAATGAAGATCATGGCATCCGGTCCCATCGCTTCATGGGAAATAGATGGGGAAACAGTGGAAACAGTGTCAGACTTTATTTTTTGGGGCTGCAAAATTACTGCAGATGGTGACTGTAGCCATGAAATTAGAAGACGCTTACTCCTTGGAAGAAAAGTTATGACCAACCTAGACAGTATATTCAAAAGCAGAGACATTACTTTGCTGACTAAGGTCCGTCTAGTCAAGGCTATGGTTTTTCCTGTGGTCATGTATGGATGTGAGAGTTGGACTGTGAAGGATGAGCACTAAAGAATTGATGCTTTTGAACTGTGGTGTTGGAGAAGACTCTTGAGAGTCCCTTGGACTGCAAGGAGATCCAACTAGTCCATTTTGAAGGAGATCAACCCTGGGTATTCTTTGGAAGGAATGATGCTAAAGCTGAAACTCCAATACTTTGGCCACCTCATGTGAAGTGTTGACTCATTGGAAAAGACTCTGATGCTGGGAGGGATTGGGGGCAGGAGATGACAGAGGATGAGATGGCTGGATGGCATCACGGACTCGATGGACGTGAGTCTGAGTGAACTCCGAGAGATGGTGATGAAGAGGGAAGCCTGGCGTGCTGTGATTCATGGGGTCGCAAAGAGTCGGACACGACTGAGCAACTGAACTGGAACTGACCTGAACCTTGCTGTTTATATTTCTGCACTGATCTCAGCATGCTCTCTATGCCTTTCTTGTGCTACCATTCCAGTGCCTCTAGAGAAGTGCCAGGATAATGTTTTCTTAACACCATTTTCACCATGTTATTTCCTTGCTTAAGCGATCAGAAGTAATTCTGTTAAATGAGATCTAATCTAATCTTGCCAGCTGACTTCAAGGCACTCTGATAACTCTTTTCCCCTTCCTCTTTAACTCTGACCCATATTTTCATCTTGAAACTTGGGAACGTGTCCACCTGTTTTTTTGAAACTGATGAATTTGCATTTCCTGCAGTGATCTGGCCTGTGGTTTTCTCTCTTCCTGTGCCCTCTCACCTTTTCTTGCATAGTCTGTATGCATCAACTTTTCCCAGGCTTGACCAAAGCCTTACTCTTATTTTCACACAAGATCTAAGCTTTTCCTGCATTGATTACCCTCTCACGTTCGTTGTTCGTTTGACTATGCGCAGTTACACTGTCACGTGTTTTATATACACACACACACACACACACACTCTCTCTCTCTGTCTCTCTCTCACAGCGTATTGCTCTTAGCAACATTTCCCAAGATGAAGGACCTGTGCTCTGCTTCTTGTGTATCTGCCTTGAGTAGTTTGGAACCTTTCTGAGTGCCCAGTGTCCCTCATTTTCCTTGTTACAAAGATGAGAAATTTCCTTCCTCATGCCTTACGGAGAACAGGGAAGTCACTCAAGCTTAGAGTTATTTCATACTGGTCTTTTTCAGTCCCAGACAGGAAATGTTATAATCTCTAATTTGTGGTTTATTTCTTTTCTTTTAAAAAATTACATCTCAACCTGTTTCTCCTTTTAGGAGTTCCACTTTGAAAATATTTTAAGTGATTCTTTTGAAAATAGTCTTTGTTAATAACCAAAATGATGTTGTGTAGAATTTGCTTCTATAAGGCCTTTAGGAAAGTAAATTGTTTCAGTACAGTGATGTTAATTCTTTGGACATCATTTTATTTTATTTTAATTAGGACCTTACTGTTAGACTATGTAGACTATGGTACTTGAATTTTTTTCCAACATGCGTACAAACACATGTATATTATTAACTTATGCTAGTGTAAAAAAAACTTAGTAGAAAAGCAGATTCAGGATCTCTCACAGATACAAGAGCTCATTCTGTCCCTTGAATTGTCTCTGAGGGCTGTAGAGGGCATCATTGTTCCATGAGCAACTCAGCAGACATGGCGATCCAGGAAAGGACAGCAGTCCCAAGTGTTTTTAAAATTGCTGGCCCGTTCCTACAGGATCGTGACATCCTAAATGCCGATGTTTGTTAGCCTGGGAGTTGTGTGTTTACCCCCCACCGATAGCCTGCTAGCCCGTGGATGTGTAGATCGCTGTCTCATAGACCTCCTGACCAGGAAATACAACCGTTAACCACAGCAGTAGGAAGCAGTCAGTCCAAACTATCCCCACAGGCCGCGGAGAAAGCCTTCTCAGGGACGCAAGACTGCCTCTGCCGTGCCACCCTTCCGGGTTCTGGAAGCGGAGCGAGGGGCTGAGGGTGAGCATCCCTTTGGTCCTTGGAAGGCTTTGGGACCTCAGCCCAACCCTGGTCCCGGCAGTAAGGACTGGAAGGATTCGGCTGGGACAAAGCCCTTGGAGTCACAGTGTTATTACAGCACTGTACTTCCTACTCGCCTTTCCTTATTGTTATTGTGACTGTGAACTTTGGAGACGCAAAGTTGAAGAAGTGAGCTGAGGGGTGGGGACTCAGAGAGGATCGTTGCGTTCCAGAACCCCTGGGAACGGAGATGACACTTCACTGAATGGCCCACGTGTGCAGCAGTCCAGTCATTAGCCAAATGATGTAAAGATACACAGTGTCCAGTGTCCATCTGTTCTTGTTGTCCTCTTCAGGGCGCCTCTGGTTGTGACCTCTTGGAATGCCCGTGATTAAGTAATATAGGAAACTAGGCCACTGCATACGTCACTTTTTTGCATGTGAGCAGCATGTGACAGTAACATTCTGATTTTCGGACTACGAGAAACACCAAAGAAAGAATGAGTCTGTAATAGTCACTCGATGCAGCAGTAGGCACATGCTGTGTTGTGAGTGTGGTCTGAGGTTAGGCAGAGTGCTACGCCGTTTGTTTCACCGAGGTTTGGTGTCATATAGGTTCTGGCAAGGCCTGCGCCGAGTCTGACATCCTAGTTCTCATGACCTGAAGAATGCACTGTCTCTTATGGGTCAGTATTGAGATCGTGTCTTATAAATTTCATGTGACTCTAGGTTCTTTTACAGTACTTCTTGAAAGTTAGATCCTCAGATTTCTGAGGAAGGTATCTTAGAAGATGAAGTTAGCCTCAGACTTCTGATCAGGGTTCCTAATATCATGTCATGATCTCACTTGTGAAACGTGGATGACTGGGTGAATTGTGTTTACCCCTTTGAGCATCCATTTCTTCAACTACATGGTAGTGCTGCTATTCCTGTCTGTTTAACAGAGTTTCTTATGGGTATCAAAGTAATAATTAAAGACAGTGCTGTCAGAGTGTTTGGGAATAGAACACTTTAGATGGTAATTATTTTACAGTGACGTTCTGTACAGTGTTAGAGGGACTTGGCCTGGGTGTCTTACTTGTTCTTGCTCTCATAATTCTTTCGGGTGAGGACTAGTCTAATTCTTTTCATATGTGAGGTGTCAGTTAGCAGGTCTTCACTCATCCCTAGTGTGCAAGGCCCTGGGTTAGGCGCTAGAGACGCAGACAAGGGTGACAATTGCCCGCTCCGCTCCTCACGGTCGTTTGTCATGAGAAAACGTGTCCCAGCTTAAACAGCGGCAGGTTAGGTGACGCAGACTCTGCCCTGCGGAGCTGAGTTGTGAGCGAATGAATGTGGTGATTTTGTTCTCTCTCTTTATGGGATATTGTGGCAAAACCACAGGTCCCTCAAGTTTTGGGGTGCATCATTTGTGTGTCAGTTCCCCTGGTGATTGGTAGCCAGGGCCAGAAACCAGAGGGCTTAGATTTCAATCCTTGTTCTTGGTTCTTGACTATGGGCAAGTCAGTTAACCTTTGTCTCAGTTAGCCACAGCTGTGTAACCAAGCAGCCCCAAACTTTTCATAATTCCATGGGTCAGAAAATCTAGGTAGGCAGTCTCTCTGCTTTACATGGCATTGACTAGAAAGGCCTGGGTTTGAACCTGGGCATTCAGATACCCACTAGGCTGGAAAGCTCAAGAGGACTTCACACCCATGTTAGTTCCTTCTCCCCAGTGCCTTTCTCTTCCCAAGGTGTCTCGTCATTCAGTTGTTTAGCTTGAGCTCCCTTACAGCATGGCGCTGGCCCTCCAGAGGCCATGATTCTGGAAGCTGCTCGGCTTCCTAAGGGCTGGGTCTGGAGCTGGCAGACTCTTCTTTCTACCATTCTCTAGCATTATGCATGCGTGCTCAGTCAGATCCAACTTTCTGCAACCCCACAGACTGTATAAATAGCGCTGTTCATGGAATTTTCGAGGCAAGAATACTGAGGTGGGTTGTCTTGCCCTCCTCCAGAGGATCTTGCCAACCCAGGGCTCAAACCTGTGTTTCTTGCGTTTCCTGCATCAGCAGGCAGATTCTTTACTGCTGGCACCACCATATTCTGTTGGTCAGCAAATCACAGGGTCTGGAGAGAGAAAATATTCTCATCCTCTTGGTGGGATGAGCAGCATGCTTGTGCAAAGTGGGGAGGATTGTTGGTGGCCATCTTTGGAGACTGTTTACTGCGTTTCTTCGTATCTCTTAGATCTTATCTATTCAGTGAGGTATTGAATTACTAAGTCTCCAAGGCCCTGTCTGGCCTTATATTCTTATAATTCCATAAATTCTTACTGGAGGAATATTTTGTGTATGATGCAGTGGAAAGAATTTGGGCTTTGGCTGCAGAAAGGCCTGGGTTTGAACCTGGGCCTCACCACTGACCTGCTCTTTGGAAAGTGATTTAAGTCTTTGTTCCCATCTGTTTAAAAGGGTTAATTAAATAGTGTTAATATAAACTCCCTCCTGGGTTAATTGTCCATCTCAGCACAGAGTCATCCCTTAGAAATAGTGTTGTTTCTCCTTTCACTTCCTCCTTACCTGATAGGGGCCTTTTCAAAGCCAATATTAGCTGAAGACTTTAATTGCCATTCATTTTGCTTAATTTTGATGTAAAGATGATTAAGTATTTAATCTTGTTTTGCTAGTACAAGGGGTTTTTCTAGTTCAAATAAGACTGTTCAGTTTATCTGTGGCGGTTTTATATATTATTCCTAGAACACAGTTGCTCCTTAGAAAGCATATTTAAAAATAAGTATTTTGAAATTGAAAATACACCTTTGGCCTGTGAACAGCTGACTTACTTGGCATTTCTAGTATCTTTTGTCTGGAAGAAACAAAAAGCCAAGTGCAGTGGCCAGCATTCAGTCTGGCTGTTTGGACTGTTGCGGTGCCTGGCCTATGGACCAGCACCAGTGTGAGGCTGGAACATGTAATTCTGTCATCCTAACTGGGTCCAAAATGAAGCTCAGAGACAAAGGACAAGAAGAGAAAAGACAGAATCTGGTTTTCAAAATATGTTCCTGGGCCCAGCATAAGCATTTCTAGTGCTAATTGCACTATTTTTATATCAGTGTTATTGTGAGGGTTAAATGAACTGATGTGTATTAAGTGCTTAGCAGAGGTAACCGTATTAATAAAAGCACTATTTCAGTAGTAATCATCATCATAACAAAAAATATGCGTTACTGTGATTAACTTTTTTCTTCCAGAGTGTTTCATGAAGCAGCTTGCTGGGTTTTCTTTTCTTTTTTTAAACTACCAGAGTTCTTATTTATCCTTAAAAATTTTTTTTCATATAAATTTATTTATTTTAATTGGAGGCCAATTACAATATTGTATTGGTGTTTTGCAACTGATCTCGGTCTAAGAATATTTCATGTTGTCAAGTAAATAAAGTCTTGTTTAAGCAGTGTCTGAAGGTACTTAATAATTCTGAAGATAATCTTCCATTTAAAGTGATGTTGAGAGATCATATAACATAGCTATGCAAATATATTCAAAGCCTTGATGTTTGTGGGAGTAATTAATGCTATTGAATGAGTCCTCAGGCAGTGTCTGAACTCTGGTTGTTGTTTTCTTTTTTAAAAAAGCTGTTCTTTCTCTAGACCTCCTTTCTTCATTTAGATAATCTGTATCCTTAAACAAAAGTCCACGTGGACTTGTTTTCCTTTCCTTTCCTTTCTTTTCTCTTCCTTTCTTCTTTCTCTCTCGTTTCTTTCTTTGATTTGTGGTCAAGTGAGGATCATGGTTAAGCCCAGAAGGAAGGCCAGTGGGGCCGCGGGCCCTGGAACCAGCAGGACCTGGGCCTGGGGGCCCAGAGCCTCTGTGCTGTCAGCCTGCTACCTCGGCCGCTTCCTCTTTCTCTCGCCCGTAACCACTGTAAGCCAAATCCCCAAATGAAAGCAGTGTATTGGTCTCTGCGCCTGGTGATCCAGAGGCATGGGTGCTCTCGGCGTGCCAGTGTCTGGCCGCGGGGCTGTCACTGCAGCTTACCTTGCCCCCTCTGGCGCCTCCATCCAGCGGGCGTGCTCACGGAGGGAGCCTTGGGCTCAGGGCGGCCATGGCAGCCGCCATGTCTGCGCTTCCTTATCTCAGCTTGAGGCTGGTCTCATCCTCTCGTCTGTTTCATTTGGGCCAGCGTGTAGAGAGGCGAATGAAAAGCTCTCTACCCTTGACAGGTAGGATTCCGGACAGAGCTAAGGGCCCATCATTTGGGCCAGCGTGTAGAGAGGCGAATGAAAAGCTCTCTACCCTTGACAGGTAGGATTCTGGACAGAGCTAAGGGCCCCCAAGAGTGCTTTGCTCTGGGGTTTGTACAGTGCTCCCGGGAGTACAGCCTTCCAGGGGGCTGAGCCGAGCCCTTGCCCCAGCCCCATCCGAGTGGCTCAGCTGCCCTGGCTTTGCTCATTGGGTCAGGTACAGAATTTAACTGGGAGCGGGGCCAGGGAGGGAGAGACAACACAGAACACACTGAAAAGCATGATATAGTCCAGCTCCTTCACAGACAAGGTGAGCATCCTCGTGGGGCAGAAGGTGAGGCTCTGAAAACTTACTCAGGAGAACTTCAGTTCAGTTTAGTCACTTAGTCGTGTCCTACTCTTTGTGACCCCATGAATTGCAGCACCTCAGGCCTCCCTGTCCATCACCAACTCCCAGAGTTCACTCAGACTCATGTCCATTGAGTCAGTGATGCCGTCCAGCCATCTCATCCTTGGTCGTCCCTTTCTCCTCCTGCCCCAATCCCTCCCAGCATCAGAGTCTTTTCCAGTGAGTCAGCTCTTCCCATAAGGTGGCCAAAGTACTGGAGTTTCAGCTTTAGCATCTGTCCTTCCAAAGAATACCTAGGACTGATCTCCTTTAGAATGGACTGATTGAATCTCCTTGCAGCCCAAGGGACTCTCAAGAGTCTTCTCCAACACCACAGTTCAAAAGCATCAATTCTTCGTTGCTCAGCTTTCTTCACAGTCCAGCTTTCACATCCATACATGACTATTGGAAAAACCATAGCCTTGTCTAGATGGACCTTTGTTGGCAAAGTAATGTCCCTGCCTTTTAATATGCTGTCTAGGTTGGTCATAACTTTCCTTCCAAGGAATCAGTGTCTTTTAATTTCATGGCTGCAATCACCATCTGCAGTGATTTTGGAGCCCCCAAAATAAACTCTGACACTGTTTCCACTGTTTCCCCATCTACTTGCCATGAAGTGATGGGACCCAATGCCATGATCTTCATTTTCTGAATGTTGAGCTTTAAGCCAACTTTTTCACTCTCCTCTTTCACTTTCATCAAGAGGCTTTTAAGTTCCTCTTCACTTTCTGCCATAAGGGTGGTGTCATCTGCATATCTGAGGTTATTGATATTCCTCCCGGTAATCTTAATTCCAGCTTGTACTTCTTCCAGCCCGGCGTTTCTCATGATGTACTCTGCATATAAGTTAAATAAGCAGGGTGACAATATACAGCCTTGATGTACTCCTTTTCCTGTGTGGAACCAGTCCGTTGTTCCATGTCCAGTTCTAACTGTTGCTTCCTGACCTGCATATAGGTTTCTCAAGAGGCAGGTCAGGCGGTCTGGTATGCCCATCTCTTTCAGAATTTTCCACAGTTTATTGTGATCCACACAGTCAAAAGCTTTGGCATAGTTAATAAAGCAGAAATAGATGTTTTTCTGGACCTCTCTTGCTTTTTCCACGATCCAGCGGATGTTGACAATTTGATCTCTGGTTCCTCTGCCTTTTCTAAAGCAGCTTGAACATCAGGAAGTTCACGGTTCACATATTGCTGAAGCCTGGCTTGGAGAATTTTGAGCACTACTTTACCAGCGTGTGAGATGAGTACAACTGTGCACCTTATTTGAGGAGTAAGGACCGTATATGTTAGTCACTCAGTTGTGGTTCACTCTGTGACCCTGTGGACTGCAGCCCACCAGGCTCCTCTGTCTCAGGGATTCTCCAGGCAAGAATACTGGAGTGGGTTGCCATGCCCTCCTCCAGGGGATCTTTCAAACCCAGGGATTGAACCCGCATCTCTTGCATCTCCTGCATCAGCAGGTGGGTTCTTCCCCACTAGTGCCACCTGGGAAGCCCCTGAGGACCATATAGGGCTGGTGCTCATCAAGGCTTTTGGAGGAAGAAAGAAGCGTGTGCAAGCTACCAGAACTGGGAAGGGTGCTTTATGGTATGGAGGTGGGATGTCTCAGAACCCTGGCCCGGGCTTTCTGGTTGAGCCCGGGACGGTGTGAAGACAGCCTCAGGCTGCCCGTGGCAGCTCCTTGTGGGCCTCTCTCTGAGGAGTGGAGCCCTGTTCTCTGTCTCTGCTTGTTATCCACGCTTTGCTCTCCTCTGCATGATGGGCACCGTCGTGATGGTGCCTCACCTCCCCAGGGATGTCTTTTAGAAGCCTGCAGTGCATTCCACCCCAGCGCAACCTTCTGGAGGGGATTTGGGGAGGCGTCCATCATTACTCCAGTGACTGAGGCCCAGGGGCAGGGTCCCTTAGTGCGTTATGACTGTCCATGCCCCCACTACCCTTGGGCCTGGCAGTTGTCAGGATTAAAGGCACAGATGACCCTAAAAGTTGCACAGCAGTGTTTTAAAGTTTAGAGACTTCACTATAAAGTTCCCTTGGCAGTTCCATAGAAGGCCTTCTTATAGAACATAACAAGTACTTCAAGTATGTAGTGAGGCCTCTGGGACATCCAAGAGGTGACTGGAATAATCTGACCCTTGAGAAATTTCTCTTGATTACTGAGGATGACGATGATCATAGTTACTGCATTGGCTCAGACAGTAAAGAATTCGTCACCAATACCAGAGACCTGGGTTTGATATTTGAGTCGAAAAGATCCCCTGGAGAAGGAAATGGTTACCCACTCCAGTATAATTGCCTGGAGATTTCCATGGACAGAGGAGCCTGGCTCGCTGCAGTTCATAGGGTTGCAGAGAGTCAGTCACGACCGAGTGACTAACGATATTTACACTTTGCAACTTGGTTCATTGTTGATGTGCCTGTTGAAGCATTTTATGGTCTTCACATCCTCAGTGTGTATATGTTATGACAGTTAAAATATTGCAATAATCAAGTCAAGTGCCAAAGAGGGTGTCATTCTACCAGAATTTTTAAGTATTTACTCTATGGTTGGCATTCTGAATCAGGACCCTCAGTAGGATGCATCTGGCCTTAAATCTTGAGTTCTGAAGCTCTGAGTGCATTCCAGCAAACCCCTAGTCAGCCATGAGTCTGCATGTTTGTCTCTGACTCAGCCTTCCATTGTACTTCCCCCTGTGTGCAAAACTGTAGAAACTGTATTGTATCTTCATTTTTAATTGTCATCAAGCAGTGCTGCATGGCTCTGTGCAATCTCCCAACAGCTGATGAAATGCTTACTCTTCTAAAGATGGCCCGATGGAATCAGATGGCGCCGCGTCATTTCCGACGCTGCTGCGGTCTGTTTCACTTCCTACGATGACTGATCCTCCATCTGCCATGACAGTGCATTCCTGGGCTGCTGCCCCTCACTGGGTTGGTGGCTGGACTGTTTATTTTTAGGAAAAGTTAAAATTATCCAGAGAAGGATATCTTCTGTAAAATTTACATGAATCAGCCTCTCCCTGCAGGGATCTTGGGAGGGGTGTGTATGTATACAGACTAAAAAAACATTTTCTGGAAAATTTTAAAACTATTAAAGAGGAAGAAGTATAGTGAACATAGAACCCATCTTCAAAATTGTGGACAGTTTTAAGTAATATTTAATCTAAAGGCTGGTTTAAGAACAGCAAGTGATACCATGTGACTCCAGCACTCGTGTGTTTAAGCTGACTTTTCCAAATTTCAGCATTGTTTGTAATTCTTCTCTACAAAAACAGAAGAGCTTTAGTTTTACCTTCAGTCTTTGGTTTAAATAGTATGAGAAGTATGAGATCTTACTGGGGCATTAGTATGAGTTTTCTCATGACAAAAGCAGCCACCCAAACATTTTGGTGACCTTGGTTCTGAAGATGCTAATATTCCTTAGATTTCTGAGTTTACTGTGAAGGGAATTCTTGTTGAGACATCAGTGCATGGTGGTTAGATGGGCCCACCTCTTTTCCCACCTATGGGATCCTGATTCCTCCTCTCCAGGGTTGGGATGGCTTCCCCCATGGCTCAGCAGGTAAAGAATCTGCCTGCAGTGCAGGAGACACTGGAGACACAGGTTCGATCCCTGAGTTGGGAAGATCCCTGGAGGAGACAATGGCAACCCACTCCAGTATTCTTGCTTGAAAAATCCCATGGGTGGAGGAGCCTGGCAGGCTACAGTCCATGGGGTCACACAGAGTCAGACATGACTGAGCGACTAAGCACACAGGGTAGGGATAATAAGTGCCAACCTTCACACTGTTGTTATGTAGAAAGTGTCTAATCCAGTGCCTGGCATTTGTTAACATTCACTGAATTGAGCTCTTAGCAATCAAGTTAAAGATACCAGCTGGGAGAGATTCTTACATTGTCTCGTATCTTGGGATCCATTGCCTATCCCAGTTCTTAAGTTATCTTTATCTTCCTATTAAGTAATTTTTATTTGCTTTCCATGTTTATTAGGTTTTCTCTAATTGTTGTAATTTCCTTATTTCTTATATTTTTCATTCTAAACAACATGGCCCTAATGTATATCACAGGGAACTATATTCAGTATCTTGTAATAAACTATAATGGAAAAGACTATGAAAAGAGTATACACGCACATACATTTAACTGGACACTGTGCTGTACACTAACACACACTGTAAATTAACTATACTTTAAAGAAATTCACCGTGACTACTGAAACCTTTTTACTGTCAGTTCATCGATATTCAGGGTTGTCAATTTCTTAACTGTCTTATTTTCACTTCTTTATTAATTCTGTAATAATACTGACTTTGATTCTCAATTTGTTTTCTTATTTTCCCCCTTGATAGTAATCTACTATTCTTTACCAGATTACCCCAAAATTTAGGCATTAAGACAACAAACACTTGCTGACCTAGCTAGGTAACTTTTCTTTAGGATGCAGTCAAGATGTCAGCTGGGGCAGCGGTTATTATCAAGGCTTGATTGGTGGAGCCTTATCAGTCCTTCCAGGCTCCCTCATGTGATACTGACAGGAGATCTCAGGTGCTTACTTGCTGTTGACTGGAGACGATGTAGCTCACAACATGACAGCTGACTTTCCTCAGAGAGCGCAAGAGAGAGTGCCCAAGAGGGAAGCCACCATCATTCCGTGAGCTGCCGCCAGAGTGACGCCACACCGTCACCCCTGCCATACTGTTTGCTAGAAGCAGATTGTTGAGCCTGGCCCACAGAGAAGGGGATCATACAGTGTGAGCTTGGCCCACACTGCAGAGAAGGAGAGTGTGATAACCAAGAGAGGAGGACTACTGGAGGCTGCCTACCACACCCTCTTTCTCATGTTGTTGTGTTGTGTCTGTCTTTGGGTTCTTGAGTTAGTGAGGTTAGCTCCTAACTGCTATTTCTCACATTGTGTTTTCTTTTATTGTTTAAATTTTTATTGGTGTGTAATTGATTTACAGGAGAAGGCAATGGCACCCCACTCCAGTACTCTTGCCTGGAAAATCCCATGGACGGAGGAGCCTGGTAGGCTGCAATCCATGGGGTTGCTAGGAGTCGCGCATGACTGAGCGAGTTCACTTTCACTTTTCACTTTCATGCATTGGAGAAGGAATGGCAACCCACTCCAGTGTTCTTGCCTGGAGAATCCCAGGGACGGGGGAGCCTGGTGGGCTGCCGTCTATGGAGTCACACAGAGTCAGACATGACTGAAGCGACTTAGCAGCAGCAGCAATTGATTTACAATGTTGTATTAGCTTCAGGTGTGTAGCAAACTGATTCAGTTATACATATCCAATATCCAGTTATACATACACATCTTTTTTAGATTCTGTTCCCACATAGGTCATTACGTAGTACTGAAGAGAGTTTCCCATGCTATACCATAGAGCCTTATTATCTATTTTGTGTGTAGTAGTTTGTGCCTGTCAATCCCAATCTCCCAGTTTATCTCTCCCTCCATTTTCCCCCTGGTAACCGTAAGATTGTTTTCTACATCTGTGACTCTATTTCTGTTTTGTAGATAAGTTCATTTGAACCATTTTTTTAGATTCCACTTATAAGTGATATCATATGAGACTTATCATTCTCTAGGGACAAATAAGTGACAAGTGAGTGACTTACTTCACTTAGTATGACAACCTCTAGGTCCACTCATGTTGCTGAAATCACATTGTGTTGCCTTTTAGGTTGGCCTTGTACCTTTGTTCTCTCGTATTATGTTTTTGATGGAAACACACTTAATACTGTGCCATTTATTTCAGTCTTGGTCTCTGGTGGTTCTACTCAGACATTCTCTTTGCTTTGGTGTAGTATGAGTGACTTTTTATATTCTTCCCTCTGTATCTAAAGCCAGTTTGATTTCCTTTCAAGCTGTATTTTGAGAACTAGGTATTTTGGCCAGCCTACTTTTATGTAGCTCTTAAGGATGGCCTCTGGAGGAAGGAAAAGTTGAGGTGAGGAGGTTAAACACCAGAATAGCTGGATTCCCCCCCTCTCTTCTGAGGCCTCGTTAGCCACTCTGTGTTAGTGTTCACCTCTAGTTGGGGAGGGCTTGGGTAGTGCTGGATCCTCTTCCGTTGAGACATCCTGTCTGCCTCCCAAATGCTCATTTACCATACTTCATAGCAGGAAGTTCAGCTCAGTGTAGTCACTTAGTCATGTCTGACTCTTCATGACCCCATGGACTGTACCATGCCAGGCTTCCCTGTCTATCACCAACTCCTGTTCATCGAGTTGGTGATGCCACCCAACCCTCTCATCCTCTGTCATCCCCTTCTCTTCCTGCCTTCAATCTTTCCCAGCATCAGGGTCTTTTCTCATGAGTCAGTTCTTTGTATCAGGTGGCCAGAGTATTGGAGTTTGAGCTGCAGCATCAGTGCTTCCAATGAATATTCAGGACTGATTTCCTTTAGGATGGACTGGTTGGATCTCCTTGCAGTCCAAGGGACTCTCAAGAGTCTTCTCCAACACCACAGTTCAAAAGCCTCAGTACTTCGGCGCTCAGCTTTCTTTATAGTCCAACTTTCACATCCATACATGACTACTGGAAAAACCATAGCTTTGACTAGATGGAACTTGGCTGGCAAAGTAATGTCTCTGCTTTTTAATATGCTGTGTAGTTTGGTCATAGCTTTTCTTTCAAGGAGCAAGTGTCTTTTAATTTCATGGCTGCAGTCACCATCTGCAGTGATTTTGGAGTCCCTCAAAATAAAGTCTTGTCACTGCTTCCATTGTTTCCTCATCTATTTGCCATGAAGCGATGGAACTGGAAGCCATGATCTTAGTTTTCTGAATGTAGACAAGCATATTTCCTGGAGTAGGTAAGTGGGCTGAGGAACTTTGGGGGTAATGATAGAATTAATCTAAAACTGAATTATAATGACAGTAAAACAAATCAAACTCATCAAAGGGGGAACTTAAAACAGGTAAATTTTATGATATGCAGATTGCTATTACTACTACTGATTGGAAGATATGTAAATGAGAAAGTCCTACCTAAAAATGCAAATTAGATTTTAGTTACTTTCTAACTGTAAAAGAAAAAGGTGGAGAAAATGAAAGTAATGCCTTCCTAAAAGTATTCTGTGATGAGATAGCCTTTTATTTATTTTATTCTAATAGTAAAACATGGAGTCTAGTAGAGTCAAATCTTGATGGGCTTTAGATAACAGAGATAGAAATAGTGTGGCTGTAGGAATTAAAAAATAACCCCCACTATCTTTAGCAGCAGCTTCGTTAATATAGCTAAGGAATATTTATTAGGGGCTTGTTACTCTGGTGGTCAATTAGAAAGACACACAAAGAAATATGGCAAGCTTCCCATCAGTCAGCCTTCCAGTAAACAGATGGGCAAAGACTTCTGTGTGCTTGTCGCTGTGGGAGGCACCATGGGATGTACAGAAACTGGGAGGTCCTTAGGGGGAGGGCTATAGCTTATGAGCTCCTTCTTTCTTTCTTCCTGCTGCACCCCATGGCATGTGGGATATGAATTCATTTCTATGGCTGTGATTCTTCATATATAATAGGTGCCCTGTGGATAATTAGTGCATAAGTAAATGAAAGAATAAGTAAGATAGAGTCCTTATCCTCTGGAAAAGTGTGTTCTGCTTGCAGACTAAGCCCTGCAAGGGGGAGTGGCCCCATGTCAACCCCAAGTGCCCATGTTGTCCACGTTGGGCCTGAGGAGGAGGAGCTGGCGGCCAGGACTGCTCAGCAGAGCCTGTGCAGTGAGTGGTCCCAAGTGGGTCCCCAAATCCCTGACAGAGAATACATCTGAGTGCTGTGCATGCACAGGCTACAGGGTAGAAAAGAAGTTGGCTTGTGGCGGACCTTGAAGAGGAAGTGCTGACTCTGGTTGTAGAGGGAAGAACTGGAAACTGAGTTGAGTGGCGAGCGGCTGCAGACTGCCTAGTGCCCAGGATTTGAAACCCAAAATGAGACTGGGTTTGTTTCATGGGGCATAAGGGAATTGGTGGTTCTTGAGCCAAAAAGAGGTTAGATTAATATTTAGAAATTTGCTGTTACAGTTATTGATGGACCAAGTGGGCAGTTTGGCTATTTTCACATCTCTTTTACCCAAGATGCTTATTTAAGAAAGTTTGTATATTTGTTGTGGCATGTTCTTTTTTTTTCCTGGCACCTTAAGCAAAATAATAATCAATTCTTCACTTTTGTTTTTTAAATTTTACTAGATCGAAATTCTAACACTATCTTGTAAGAACAAAAATGTTTTATCTGAAACATTCAAGCAGAAATTCGTTCAGGTCATGTTGTATATAGGACACCAAGTGCTGCCTGGAGGGTTCAAATGGAACTATGGCACGCACAGGCGGAGCAGACAGTTAGAAAAGTAGCTATGTGGTGTCACTAGGGTTGAGAGGAAGGAGGAGCCAGGAAGGAGAGGTTTGGCCCATGCATATGTGAGACACTCTCCCATGTCTTGTTTTAATCCTCATAACGTCTCAGTAACACTTTTAATCCCTACATAACAGAGAAGAAATGAGACCCAGGGCCAGTGTTTATGGACATGAGCATTTCAGGTATCAGGTATATGCTTGGATGAATTTTCTGATAGAATCATTTTTTGTCTTTTTAAAATGAATTTTTATTGGTTATAGCTGCTTTGGGTTTCCCAAGTGCCACAGGGGTATAGAGTCCACCTGCCAAGCAGGAGCTGCTGCTGCTGCTAAGTCACTTCAGTCCTGTCCGACTCTGTGCAACCCCATAGACGGCCTCTTACCAGGCTCCTCTGTCCCTGGGAGTCTCCAGGCAAGAACACTGGAGTGGGTTGCCATTTCCTTCTCCAATGTGTGAAAGTGAAAGGTGAGAGTGAGGAGACATGGGTTCAGTCGGTAGGTTAGGAAGATCCCCTGGAGAAGGAAATAGCATGCCACTCCAGTATTCTTACCTGGGAAATCCCATGGACAGAGCCCGGTGGGCTACAGGCCATGGGGTTGTGCACAGTGGGACACAACTTAGTGACCACATGGCGGCAGCAGTCGCTCCCCACTGTTGTGACAGTTGCTACTGTGCCGCAGAGTGAATCAGCTGTGTGTATATATGCACACATACACATGTGCATGCGTGTGCATCCCCTCTGTTTTGGGTTTCCTTCCAGGTTAGGTCACCGCAGAGCTCGGGGTAGAGCCCCCTGTCTTACGCAGTAGCTGCTCGTTCGTTATCTGTCTCACGGCTATCAATAGTGTGTGCGCCAGTCCCAGCCTCCCAGTCCCGTCCACCGCGCCCCTTCCCTTGGTGTACACACATGTGTTCTCTACATCTGTCTCTACTTCTGCTTTGCAAATGAAATCGTCTATACCATTTTTATAGATTCCACATATATGTGTTAATATATGGCTGATAGAATTTGGGTAAGGAAAGGCAGTCAGGTCTTCTGAGTCATGTAAGTCAGCATTGTTACATCTTTCCTGGGGTGGATGATCAGGCAGACAGTATAACCAGGGCAGCTCTATGTCCCTGCTTACAAAATGTTAGACTGTCAGATAACAGTCCTTCAAATATTGCTTAGAATCGAATTCGTTACACTAAACATTCAACCCTAGCATTTCTTGGAAGGTTTAAAGATTGAACCCTTTGAAAAGATTCTAGTCTGAAAAAAATTTCTCCTGTTGGGACAAACTAATGCTTGAATTTCAGCACTCAAACTTGGTTTCTTTTGAATCATCAAATGAAGGGTACAATTAAGTGTTAATTTAGTCCGCTTGATCACTGACTTTGATCCCCTTAGCGTGGGCCTTAGTTCCTACTCAGTAAACAGAGTTTTTGGATTAGAGCAGCCCTCACACCCTTGCAGCTCTGAACTTTCTGTCCTGTACTGTAGAAAACTATTTATTCCTTAAGATAGTAGCTCTTTGAGGGTTAAAAATGAAAACAACAACAAGAAGGAAAGCCACATCCAGTCTAATGCTGCTCTGCTCTTATTTACTCAGACATTTTTGGGAACTGTAATAACTTGTTAGATCTTGTGCAGTAAAACATGATTCCAAATTTTCCAAGCCCAGCTGTAGATCAGGATTCTAAAGGCCTAAATGGAAAAGGGCGGGTGTGTGTTTGTCAAGAGGCCACTTAGGGAAATCAGTTCCATGTACTTTTTAATACAGTTCTTTGGATAGACTTTTTATGACTCAGTGTTACAGATGTCATTAATTTATAATGGAAAATAGTGAGACAATATGAAAATTATCTTCAGCCTCAAGAACACTTAGGCAGCAGGGTGAGTGATGGTTGAGCAGTTTGAACAGAGGTTGCTATGAAATACCACTGCTAGGCACCAGGCTGAAGGGTCAGCCTGGTCTCTGGCCTCTGACCCTGCTGGGTTTGCAGCCAGTCCCTAGGTAACTAGGGCAGCAGAAATAACCAGTCCTGTTGGAAATGCAAGGCTCTCAAGGTTTCTTCTCACCAGAGGAGATTCTACATTCATTTCTGCTCTGGGCAAGCTGACAAAGGTAGCCTCAGATAAAATAGGAGAATGGGTTTAATTTGTCTTCCTTCAAAGGCTTGTTTCTACACACTCACCTCCTCTGAGCAGTAGACACTTTAGAGATGAGTACTGCAGAAATATTTCAGGCATCTTTGTGAGGGAGGAAGTTAGACTATCTTGGTGAACATCGATCAAAGGGTAAGATGTTTTCCTTTCGCTGGTTTTGAAGGTTTCATTGGCTTTTACAAAATATCAACATATTGTGGGTGACTTTGTAAGTAGGGACTCCATAGTCTGAGCTATGGAGTTTCTAGCCTGAGCTAGAAACAGAGAGAATCTCGTGAACAAGAAAGGCTGCTGGTGTGAAATTGTGAGATCTGGGTACAGCTCATGTCATGATCAGAGTTCCTCCTGCTTAGTCCTTGTTCTGGGTTGAATTGTGTCCGCTCCCCAACCACCAGAAGATTTGTTGAAGTTCTAAGCCCTGGTGCCCCAGAAGGTGACCTTATTTAGAAACAGTGTCAGTAAAGAGGTAATCAAGTTTTAGTGATGTCATTAGGGTGGGCCCTAATCCAGTAATACCAGTGCCCTTATAAAAAAAGGGAAATTTGGATACAGTCACAGGCAGAAAGAAGGCCATGTGAAGATACTGGGAGAAGGCCATCTTGCAAGCCCAGGAAAGACTGAGGCCACCAGAAACCCGGGCGAGGCCTGGAACAGCTTCTCATCACAGCTCTTGGGAGGAATCCACCCTGTGACAACCACCTTTGCAGACTCCCGGGCCAGAAACTGTGAGACAATATATTCTTATTGTTTTAAGCCACCCAGTTTTTGGTGCTTTGCTACGGCAGCTCCAGGAAATGAATACAGTTCTGATCCCTTAAAAGGCACAGAACTATGAACGAGAATCTCAGTGTCCTGGGCGTCAGCTTCCCTATTTGTAAAGGAGCAGTCTGAGAGTGGATGATATCGGGACCTTTGTGCTCTGACACTGGGTGATTAATTCTTCAAAAGTACACTCGATTTCCAGCAAAGTCACTGCTGTTGTATTTCCCTAATGTAGCTTTAAATACGCAACAAATACATGTGTGGTTTTTTTTTTTTTTTTCAGTTCCCACTTTTGTTCACTCAGGAGTCATTGATGATACTTCCCTTAAGCTAGATATTGGGCAAGGCTGTCCTTCCAAGTTAACCTACTAGACAAATGACAGCATGTCTTGTCTGTATAGAATGTATAACCGAAGAATATATCACTTAAAAGCATTTAACTATCATCTACTGCCTGGAGATTAGAGTATTTTGAATGTCAGTTCTTTAACTTTTCATCCCTAGGTTTGTGGCTTGATTTGTAGACATCCACAGACATATTCTAGTTTTCCCAGAGGAGTCTGCCACATAGATACAGGACACTTCTCAGCTCCGTAATCAGTAGTGTAGGCAGCGTAAAGATAGTAAAATAAAGGGAAAATAGTGTTACCTTTGAACCTTGGTTTTTCCTTTTCTTTTCCTTAATCCCTATATTACTGTGGGTAATTTTTAAAAATGTGCCTTAAACTTTTTAAAGAGAGATAAGTGATATAAAACTTTCTTCTCATTCTAAAAGAAATCATTGTGTGTTAGGGTCAGAGTACAGAAAGGACAGATTGTGCAATGACTGATACCACTTGCCCTCCTGAGGTTCTCTCATGGTCTTCCTCTTTCCCTCAGAACCTTTTAGAGCTCCCTCCTCTAGAATATTCGCTACCCTCAGTCTGCCAGGACTGAGACCGAGGGTCAGGTGAGGCCTAGGGAGAGAATTCTAAACGGGGATAGGAGGGGCCCTGGTGGGCTGTGGCTGGATGGGCCTTCATGGCCCTGTTTTCTCTGTGCTCCTTAGTGAGAGGGGGTAGGAAATGGCTCATGAGGACAGTTTCACTGTTTTCAGCCAAATTAAAGGTAATGTTTTTATTCCCATGTTTAATGACACTTGTCTGGTTCTTCAAGAATTGGTATGCCATCTTCCAAGTATTTTATTTAACACATGCCTTGTTTTCATGCCTTATGTCTCCCTCCAGTCTGACTTAAATTTTCTTCTTCATATAATTCTACTCCACCCCAAAGATAAATAATCTTTCATAGGTTAAAACACCGGGAAAGGCCTAACACTAAGGTCCTTAGTGTTAGTGTCTATTCTAATGAGGCTCCAGTGAATCACCTGTATGGGTTATAAAGAATGACACACCTTAGAAAAATATTATCACCATTAGAGGCCTCAAGAAACAACTCTGCCACCTGAACCTAAAGACTTGTATTTTAAAAGGAGATATTTTTAATATTTAAAGTAATGAAATTCTGTTTTTTAAAAGATTACAACAATCTTTGTTAAAGTTCTATGCACAAATTATTTATGACTTTTTAATTTCATTTTGTGCCTGAACAAATTATAATAATTAAAATATTCCCCCTTCCGGCTGTCCCTTCATGTGGTTCTAAGCCTCTGCCCTGGGCTGGCTTTGGCAGGTCAGTGGAAACAAAGGAGTTGTTCAGCTAAATTGTGAATGTGGTTTCCTGCAACATTTTCTTCTTATGGTGTTAAGTGTAGATTAAAGACAAATAAACCTCCCCTTTTAGATTAAGATTCATAGTATCATAGATTCTTCTGACATCACATTGTTGGGTCTAGTCATTCATTAAAATTTTGTGAATTTTACCAGCTCTTTGATCCCAGTGCCCTTTTTTTTTTCTTTCTGGAGAATAGTGTTTTGGCATTTTATTTCTTCCTCTGTGCCTTTTCTGACTCAGTGAAATAAAGGAAGGATTTGAGACTCAACCAGTTTTTGTTGCTACTAGTTAATAGAAGTTGAAAAGATGTAATGAGTTTTCTGCAGCTTAACATTACTAACCAAAATAGTGACTTAGATTATTTTTTTTCATTGCTGTTTGGTCATTTATCTTAGAGTCTCTGTCAGTTTCCCTTCTCCCTCTGAACATAGCTTCTCCTGGTAAGAGTCCAGTTTGCATTCATTATTTGATTTGAATGCTCTGATTCAGTGGGTCCCAACTTGTTGCTTTCTGCTGCCACACAGATGGCTTTCACATGCCTCACACACTCACAGGGGGTGCATCCAGGGCTGTGCAGAATGCCAAGCAAGCTCCTTGTAATTCCGCCCCTCTCTTTCCCACTCAGGATGGTACAGAAGGAAGCAAGTGAGAAAGAACTGTTTTGTCCCATAGCCGTCAATTGTTCCACTTTTTAATAAAGCAAATTATTATAAATTCTGGTGCTTGAGATTGCTGCCTTGCCTTATTCATTTGTAGGTTCAATGGCTTCTTAAAAATAGTTTTATTTGAAATACTAAATAAAATGAATAACAAGAGAAGGAAGCACTTCTGTACTCATTCTCCAAATTGAACATTTCATGACATTTTTCCCAAACATAGTATCTGCCACTTTGTTTTTAGATAAGAAAGGAATTAATACTTTTTCATTCCCCCTCCTTCTCCCTTGGGTTCCCTATTTTACGTTATTTGTTTTCATTTTAATTTCTTTTTTTATTGAAGAGTAATTGCTTTACAGAATTTTGTTTTTTTCTGTCAAACCTCATCACGAATCAGCCATAAATATACATATGTCCCCTCCCTTTTGAGCCTCCCTCCCATCTTCCTATCCCTTCCATCTAGGTTGATTCCGAGCCCCTGTCAAGTTTCCTGAGGCATACAGCAAATTCCTGTTGGCTGTCTATTTTACATATGGTAATGTAAGTTTCCATGCTACTCTCTCCATCCATCTCACCCTCTCCTCTCCTCTCCCCATGTCCATAAGTCTATTCCCTATATCTGTTTCTGCATTGCTGCCCTGTAGATAAATTCTTCAGTACCATTTTTCTAGATTCCGTATATATACATTAGAATGCAATATTTATCTTTTTCTTTCTGACTCACTTCACTCTGTATAATAGGTTCTAGGTTGATCCACCTCATAGGAACTAACTCAAGTGTGTTCCTTTTATGGCTGAGTAATATTCCATTGTGTATATGTACCAGAACTTCTTTATCCGTCTCTCAGTGGACATCTAGGTTGCTTCCATGTTCTAGCGTTCTTTCCTCTGCAATTTTTTGAAAGAGTTTTAGAAGGATAGGCATTAGCTCTTCTCTAAATGTTCGATAGAATTCTCCTGTGAAGCCATCTGGTCCTGGGCTTTTGTTTTTTGGGGGAGATTTTTGATCACAGCTTCAATTTCAGTACTTATAATTAGGTTGTTCATAATTTTTATTTCTTCCTTGTTCAGTCTTGGAAGATTGAACTTTTCTAACAATCTGTCCATTTTTTCTAGGTTATCCATTGTATTGCTGTGTAGTTGTTCATAATAGTCTTTTACTATCCTTTGTATTTCTGCATTGTCTGTTTTAACCTCTTCTTTGTCATTTCTAATTTTGTTGATTTGATTCTTCTCTCTCTCTTTTTTTTTTTTTCTTGATGAGTCTGGCTAAAGGTTTGTCAATTTTGTTTATCTTCCAAAGAACCAGCTTTTAGTTTTATTTTTCTCTACTACTGTTTCTTTCACTTCTTTTTCATTTCTTTCTGCTCAGATCTTTATGATTTCTTTCCTTGTACTCATTTTGAGGGATTTTTTTGTTCTTCTTTTTCCAGTTGTTTTAGGTGTAAAGTTAGGTCATCTATTTGATTTTTTTTCTTGTTTCTTGAGGTAGGATTGTATTGCTATAAATTTCCCTCTTAGAACTGCTTTTGCTGCATTCCATAAGCTTTGAGTTGTTGAGTTTTCATTGTCATTTGTTTCTAGAAATTTTTTGATTTCCTTTTGATTTCTTTAGCAATTTGTTGGTTATTTAGAAAGGTGTTGTTTAATCTCCATGTGTTTGTGTTTCTTACAGTCTGTTTCTTGTAATTGATACGTAGTCTCATAGCATTGTGGTCAGAGAAGATGCTTGATATGATTTCAATTTTCTTAAATTTACTGAGATTTGATTCGTAACCCAAGACATGGTCTAACCTGGAGAATGTTCCATATGTACTTGAGAAGAAGGTGTATTCTTCTGCATTTGGATGGAATGTCCTGAAGATATCAATGAAATCCATCTCATCTAATGTATCATTTAAGACTTATGTTTCATTATTAATTTTCTATTTTGATGATCTGTCCATTGGTGTGAGTGGGGTGTTAAAGTCTCCTACTATTATTGTGCTACTGTCAATTTCTCCTTTTATGTCTTAGTTTTTGCCTTATGTACTGAGGTGCTCCTATGTTGGGTGCATAGATATTTACAATTGTTCTGTCTTCCTCTTGGATTGATCCCTTGATCCTTGTGTAGTGTCCTTCCTTATCTCTTGTAATCTATTTTATTTTAAGGTCTATTTTATCTGATATGAGGATTGCTACTCCAGCTTTCTTTTGCTTCCCCTTGCATGGAATATATTTTCCCAACCTCTCACTTTCAGTTTTTATGTGTCTTGAGGTCTGAAGTGAGTTTCTTGTAGACAGCATATATATGGATCTTATATCCATTCAGCCAGTCTGTGTCTTTTGGTTGGAGCATTTAATCCGTTTACATTTAAAGTAATTACTGATATATATGTTCCTATTGCCATTTTCTTAATTGTTCGGGGTTGATTTTGTAGATCTTTATTCTTCTCTTGTATTTCTATATAAGTCCCTTTAGCATTTGTTGTAAAGCTGGTTTGGTGGTACTGAATTCTCTTAACTTTTGCTTGTCTGAAAAGCTTTTTATTTCTCCATCGATTCTGAATGAGATCCTTGCCAGGCACAATGATCTTGGTTGTAGATTTTCCCTTCCATTGCCTTCAGTATTTCCCTGCATTCCCTTCTGGCCTGCAGAGTTTCTGCTGAAAGATCAGCTGTTAATCATATGAGGTTTCCCTTGTATGTTACTTGTTGCTTCTCTCTTGCTGCTTTTAATGTTCTTTGTTTGTGTTTAGTCTTTGTTCGTTTCATTAGTATGAGTCTTGGCATGTTTCTCCTTGGATTTATCCTGTGTAGGACTCTTTGTGCTTCTTGGACTTGATTGACTGTTCCCTTTTCCATGTTGAGGGAATTTTCAAGTATAATCTCTTCAAAAGTTTTCTCATACCCTTTCTTTTTTCTCTTCTTCTGGGACCCCTATAATTTGAATGTTGGTGTGTTTGATATTGTCCCAGAGGTCTCTGAGACTATCCTCAGTTCTTCTCATTCTTTTACTTTATTCTGCTCTTCAGAAGTTATTTCTACCATTTTATCTTCCAGCTCACTTATTCATTCTTCTGCTTCAGATATTCTGCTATTGATTCCTTCTAAAGTATTTTTAATTTCAGTAATTGTGTTGTTTGTCTCTGCATGTTTATTCTTTAATTCTTCTAGGTCTTTCTAAATTGATTTTTACATTTACTCCCTTTTGTTTTCAGGGTTTTTGATCATCTTTACTGTTAGGTAAAAGACGACCAGGACAGCAAAAAGAGTGTCTTTTACCTAACATTTACGATCATTGTTCTGAATTCTTTTTCAGGTAGTTTGTGTGTTTCCTCTTCATTTATTTGGACTTCTGTGTTTCTAGTTTCTTCCTTCACTTGTGCAGTATTTCTCTGCCTTTTCATTATTACCTTTTTTTAACTTAACTCTATTTGAGGTCTCCTTTCCCGGAGACCTTCAAGGTTGAATTCTTTCTTTTGGTTTCTGACCTCCTAAGATTGGTCCAGTGGTTTGTGTAAGCTTTGTATAGTGTGAGAAGAGTTTTTGTTTGTTTGTTTTTCCTCTGATGGGCAAGGCTGAGTGAGGTGGTCTGCTGTTTGCTGATGATTGGGTTTGTATTTTTGCTTTGTTTGTTGTTTAGATGAGGCATCCTGCACAGGGTGCTACTGGTGGTTGGGTGATGCCAGGTCTTGTACTCAAGTGGTTTCCTTTGTGTGAGTTCTCACTATCTGATACTCTGTAGGGTTAGTTCTCTGGTAGTCTAGGGTCTTGGAGTCAGTGCTCCCACTCCAAAAGCTCAGGGTTTGATCTCTGGTCAGGAAGGAAGGTTCCACAAGTGGTTTGTTATGGCATTAAGTGAGATTAAAACAGATATCCTACAGTGAGAAACTAAAGATGAACCACAGACAAATGGCAGTTACAGAATCAGGCAAGTAATAATTAAAATTGTGGAATATACACGGACACTCATGAGCAAAGTCAAAACAGTCCAACAAAAATAAAGTGGAAGAGATTGACCCGGCAAAAGGAAATCAGAAATTGTATTTACCAGGTAAGAACAGAACTAACTAAAGCACAAACTGGAAAACAAAACTAAAGCAAGGTGCCAAGTGGGAAATAAAGCAATGAAAACAAAACTGACAAATATATTGGGAGGACAGGAAAGAAAGAAAACAGAGAAAGAATAGATATGCAGAGCTAAACAGAGGCAGATGGAGGAGATTCATATGCATTAAAGACGAACTGCAAGGGGAAAAGTCCAGCAGGAAAGGCAAACAAAGGTGTAAATGTAGAAAAAATATAATAGAGTTTTAAAAATTAAAAGCACAAAAAGAGAAGAGAGAGAAACAAAAAAGGAAGACAAAAGAAAAAAGGAAAACTCCCTAGAACTGCAAAAGCCCAGTGTAGAGGCAGAGGTTCATAACAACAATAAAAGTGTGACTGAATGTACTCATATACACCCATAAGCAAAACTGAACAGTAACAGTCCAACAAAAATAAAGTACACTAGATTGACCCAGTGAACAAAAGAAACCAATAATTATGTCTACCAGAACAAACCTAACTAAAGCATGAACTGGAAAACAAAACTGAAGCAAGGTGCCAACTGGGGAATGAAGCAATGAAAATAACAGATATGTTGAGAGGAAAGAAAGAAAAGAGAGAAAAGAATAGATATGCAAAGTTAAATAGATGTAGATAAAGATTTATATACATTAAAGATTAAGTGTAAGGGGAAAAGAACAGTAGGAAAAGCAAAGGAATAAATGTAGAAATAATAATAATAGGTTTTAAGAATTAAAATTTAAAAAGATGGGGAAAAAAAAAAGAGAGGAAAACTCTCCAGAACTGCAAAAGCCCAGTGTAGAGGCAGAGGTTTATAACAACAATAAAAAATGTGACTGGGAAATATAAGAAGAAAAAAAAAGGCTCAAAAGCGTAATTAGATTTCATCAGTTCAGTTCAGTTCAGTCGCTCAGTTGTGTCCGACTCTTTGTGACCTCATGAATCGCAGCACGCCAGGCCTCCCTGTCCATCACCAGCTCCCGGACTTCAAGCAGACTCATGTCCATCGAGTCCGTGATGCCATCGAGCCATCTCATCCTCTGTCATCCCCTTCTCCTCCTGCTCCCAATCCCTCCCAGCATAAGACTTTTCCAATGAGTCAACTCTTCATATGAGGTAGCCAAAGTATTGGAGTTTCAGCTTTAGCATCAGTCCTTCCAAAGAACACCCAGGACTGATCTCCTTTAGGATGGACTGGTTGGATCTCCTTGCAGTCCAAGGGACTCTCAAGAGTCTTCTCCAGCACTACAGTTCGAAAGCATCAATTCCTCGGTGCTCAGCTTTCTTCACAGTCCAGCTCTCACATCCATACATGACCACTGGTAGAACCATAGCCTTGTCTAGACGGACCTTTGTTGGCAAAGTACTGTCTCTGCTTTTCAATATGCTATCTAGGTTGGTCATAACTTTCCTTCCAAAGAGTAAGCGTCTTTTAATTTCATGGCTGCAATCACCATCTGCAGTGATTTTGGAGCCCCACAAAATAAAAGTCTGACGCTGTTTCCACTGTTTCCCCATCTATTTCCCATGAAGTGATGGGACCAGATACCATGATCTTCGTTTTCTGAATGTTGAGCTTTAAGCCAACCTTTTCACTCTCCACTTTCACTTTCATCAAGAGGCTTTTGAGTTCCTCTTCACTTTCTGCCATAAGGGTGGTGTCATCTGCATATCTGAGGTTATTGATATTTCTCCTGGCAATCTTGATTCCAGCTTGTGCTTCTTCCAGTCCAGCGTTTCTCATGATGTACTCTCCATATAAGTTAAATAAGCAAGGTGACAATATACAGCCTTGACGTACTCCTTTTCCTATTTGGAACCAGACTGTTGTTCCATGTCCAGTTTGAACTATTTCTTCCTGACCTGCATACAGGTTTCTCAAGAGGCAGGTCAGGTGATCTGGTATGCCTAAGTCAAAACATAAGAATAATAAATGTTTTTCTTGAGTCACTGCTGTCAGAGTCCTTCCCCTTGCCTGGAGTCACAGTCTACCTCACCTCCCTAGTATGCCCTCCAACACTGTGCTGATTCTCTGGACCTGCTCTGGGAGCAGCTCAGATTCTAATCTGGTTCTACTCCTCTGTGTTCTTGCTTCCAATGTCCGCAGCTATAAGAACTAGTGAGTTTTCTTTTCTGGGAGCTCTCAGTGGCCTTTTATATATTCCATAGACACAGAGTTTGCCTAGTTGATCATGTGGATTTAATCTGTGGCTTGTGCAGCTGGTGGTAAGGTTTTAGGTCTTCTTCCTTAGCCACACTGCCCCTGGGTTAAAGTTGTGGTTTTATTTCTACCTCTGCATGTGGGTTGTCCACTGGGGTTTGCTCCTGAGGCTGCCCTGGAGGGCTTGGGTCTGCCCCAGTGAGGGCCAGGTGTGGAGGTGGAGCAGCTGCTTGGGTCCCAGGGGTTCTGGCAGCACCTGGTACTCAGGGAGTTGCTGGCTAGGGCAGCAGGAAGTATAGTGCTCTAGAAGGGTATGGCAACCAGTATTGGCCAGTACGCTCCAGCATTCTTACCCGGAGAACCCCCCACCCTGACAGAGAATCCTGACAGGCCACAGTCTACAGGGTCGCAAAGAGTCGGACACAACTGAAGCGACCCTGTGCACCCAGATGCAAGACATTTTTGCCTGGGGCAGCTCTGCCCCTGTGAGGGTTGAGTGTGAAGGTGGTGCAGCTGCTTGGCTTGTGGGGACCCTGGCGGCACCGAGTGTGCAGGGACACGGACTGCCTCAACCCCAGGAGTTGTGGCCCCTATCGGAGTCTTTTTGGAGCCTCTTGTAGCTGGTGATCAGAAGGCCTCTTTGGCCAGTCTTTCTCCATAGCTCTGCCAGTTCAGGCACTTAGAGGTCTCCCTTGCCTCAGGTCCATCTCTGTTGTTCAGTGCATCAGGCACATAAAGGCCTGCCCCTTGGCTGGGGTCCTCTGTAGATTCGCACGTTAGGCACTTAAAGGGGCACCCTGGTTGGGGTCCTGCTCTGTAGTTCAGTGCCTCAGGCGTTTGATGGGCCAGCCTCTCCATTGTTCAGCTGTCGAGTGGCTGGTGTGTGGGGAGAGAGAGAGGCTATGGTGATGACTCCACCCCCTACGTGTGACTGAGTAGTATCTCCTTGCTTCCATGGCTGCCTGGCTTTCCTCCCCAGGCATTTCCCACCACAGTCTCCTCCCTCACATCCCCTTGATCCACCTCTCCACAGTCAACAGCAGCCCTCACCCTGGGATTGCTCCAGAATCCCCAAGCTCCAGCTCCCAGCCACTGCCTTCTAGGGGACCAGCGTCCTATCTGGGGTATGTAGGGCTGCAGCAAGGTCTGTCTGATTCTCATTCCGTTTAGGCTGCCACAGATCAGCTGTTTCACTCCCAGTCTTAAATGTTTCTCCTCTGACTCAGACAGTTGCTCTGATATGGGGATCAGACCCCTGCTTCAGTTCCCCCTCCCGCCAAGGGAAGTCCAGTCCTACTAACACTCCTGTTTTTCCCCTGGTTCCTTCGACCTATCAAGTTTTGTGTGGTTCTGTATATTCTGTGCTGGTCAGGTGCTCCTGTCTGCACTCAGCTGGTGTTTGCATACACCTTCTGTGTCTGAAGGTATGTTCTTGATGTAGTCGTGGAGATATACTCCATGTCCTCCTTCTCCTCCACCATCTTGTTCCTACATTATTATTTTATACAACTAGATTTTTATGTTTATTCTCTGTAATCCTTTTATGACATTGTTTGTTCTTGTTTCTTTGTGTAAATGGGTTTCATGTTTACCTCTAGGCCCTTCTCCCTCTCTGCTTAGCTGTCAGTGGGCTGAGGTTCTTCGAATTAGAAAATCTTCAAGTAGGGCTCCCTGGATATTACCTTCTCTGTGGTTTTTGTTTTTTATTCCTTCTTAACATATGCCTTCTTGTCGGGTATGTTGGGACCAGTAACTTGGATGGATGGATGTTCTTGGGTTTAACTTTCTTTCCTTCAGAGCTCTTAGACTTTGTACCATTGTCTTTTCCATTAAATGATGCGGAGAAACCCTTAGGACTGAATTTTCTGTGTGTACAGCTGACAAATTCCTGAAGTCTATAACATAAACAGCTTTTTAGTAATTATGCTCTACCAGTTTTCCCCCAAACTTGATGTATCTTTTAGATAACAATAGTTTTTTTTTTTTCCTTAACTTCATATATGGGTGGTTTCTTCTATTACATCTTTAAACTTTTATATTATGTGATAATGTGATACACACAAAAAAGAATACTGGCATACCTTGTTTTATTACAGTTTGTAGATACTGCTTTTTTTTTTTTTTTAAACAAATTGAAGGTTTGTGGCAATCCTGTGTTGAACAAGTCCATAGATGCCATTTTTTCAATAGCATTTGGTTACTTTGTATCTCTCTTTCACATTTTGGTAATTCTTAGAATATTTCAAACTTTTCATTATTATTATTTTTCTTAAGGTGATCAGCTATCTCTGATGCTACTATTGCAAAAATTACAACTCACTGAAGAGTCATGATGGTTAGTATTTTTAGCAATAGAATATCTTTTAATTAAGTTATGTACATTGTTTTTATACACAATGGTATTGCACACTTAATAGACTACAGTATAGTCTAAACATACCTTTTACATACTCTGAGAAACCAAAAAATTCATGTGACACCTCTTATTGCAGCGGTCTAGAACCGAAGCCCCTGTGTCTTCAAGGTCTGACTCTTTATGTAAACGATGAAGCACTAATTTAACAAAATCCCATGAACTTGTGATCCAACAAAATAGCTAGTATAGTGCCAGTGTCTTTGGGTTAAAAAATCATGTAGACACATTTGAATCCCCATGTGTACTTCTCACTCACCCAGAAATAATAATGTTCCCAAATTGGTATTTATTTCTCTGTATGTTTTTATACCTTTTTTTTTTTTACAAGTGATTGTGTCCATAAATGATGTATAGAATTGATCTGCATGTTTTCAGGCAATACGAATGGCCTCCTGCCATGAGTAGTTTCATGCAGTCGGCTCTGCCGTTCTCTCTGCTGTGGGGGCAAGCCAGCTGCACTGGGACAGGGGCTCTAGGGATGGATCTACTCTGTCCTTTTCTTTCTTATCCGTTTACTTATTGACTTCTCTGTTGAGCGTTTAAGTGTTTTCTCGGTTCTGTGCTATTCCTAAGAGTTTGTGATGAACATCCTTGTGGGTTGGTGGGGTTGGGGGTTGTACACGTGTGCTGCTGGCTCTAAGAAATGTACCTGGTGAAGGGAAGGGGAGAATTGCTGGGCTTCAGAGAACCACTCAGTCTCAGCCACACTCTGCAAATATCTCTCCACACCCAAGGGCCATTTTCCCTTCCCACCAGCAGTAGGATTCTTGGTGTTGCCTGTATTACTTTCCCCAATCTTATGGGCATTAAATTTCTTAGAGCTCATTTTTATTTCTTCTGTAGATAGCTAGTTTGTATCCTTTACTCATTTTTCTGTAGAATTGTTTGTGTTTATCTTTTGACCTAATTCTTATCCTCTGTACTGATCTTGGGTGGTTTGTATGTGTGACGGATACTAATCTGTGCCTTGTCCTTTTGTATCTGTTGTCTTTTGTTGAACAAGCGTTTTTAATTCTAATTCAGTCAGATTTACCAGTCTTTTTATGTTTTGCATGATTTTTTTAAACAGATTTTTTTTCCATCCCGGGTGATTTCTTAAAGCAGTATCTTGTTTCCAACTGTTGGGCTGCACCCCACAGGCCTGCAGGACCTCTGTTCACCCAGCTTCAAGACCAAAAAAAGAGGCCAGAGTCAGCAACAGAGAGATCAGTGGTCTAGTGGTTGGGGGAGCTTACAGGTCTGAAGCAGGGTCCTGGAGTGACCTCTCACTGTGTGTAGCAGCTGGTGGGTAGGACAAGGTGGCAGTCTTCACTGCCTATATACATATACAGATGAAGAGGTGAAGGGGTGGTTACCAGGAAACCAGCAGAGGAGCACCCCTCTCACCTCCCCTTTGATAAGAACAGTCACTGGCCGGGGCCTTGGGCAAGTATGTGGGAAGATCAGTCTGCTGAGCAGAGTGTAAGTGAAGCAGGCGCTCACTGAGGGAGCAGGGGGTTACTGAGAGCGAGAGAACAGCACCTGGAGAGGATGGACAGCACCTGGACCATACCCATCCAAAATGTGGTTTTCCAAAATTTCAGAGTTTTGGTTTCTGTGTTTACATCTTTAACCACCTGATATTTAATGACATCAGGTAAGTATCTACTTTTATTTTAGCCTTTCCAAATGGGTAACCAGTTGTCCAAGACCAACTTACCTTTTCCTCACAAATCTGTAATGCTCATTTGGAGAAGGAAAGAAATGGCAACCCACTCCAGTATTCTTGCCTGGAGAATCCCGTGGACAGAGGAGCCTGGTGGGCTGCTGTCCGTGGAGTCACACAGAGTTGGACACGACTGAAGCAACTTTGCATACATGCATGCATTGGAGAAGGAAATGGCAACCACTCCTGGATTCTTGCCTGGAGAATCCCAGGGACAGAGGAGCCTGGTGGGCTGCTGTCTATAGGGTCACACAGAGTCGGACACGACTGAAGCGACTTACAGCATTTGTCGTATATTATGAAACTTCTTTGGTGGCACAGTATTAAAGAATCCTTCTGCAGTGCAGGAGACCCGGGTTCGATTCCTGGGTCAGGAAGATCCCCTGGAGAAGTAAATGGCCACTCGTTCCAGTATTCTTGTCTGGGAAATCTTATGAGCAGAGTAGCCTGGTGGACTGTGGGCTACAGTCTATGGGGTCACAAAGAGTTGGATAAGGCTGATTGACAAACATAACAACAACAATGTGATTCCATATATTCACAGATGCATTTTTGACCTATATGTTATCCTTATCTTTTCTGTCCCTTTGCCAGTGCCACGTGTTTTGATTATCGTAGTATTGTAAGTCATTCATCTGACAGAAGAGATCCTTCTACCTTTTTTCAGTTTCAAAGCACTCTTGGCTGCTTTGGGTCTTTTGATCTTCCTTAAAATTTTGAGATTTTTCATTCAAGTGAGATTGAGTTTATACATCAGTTGGAGAACGTTATTATCTTTGTGATTCTGAGTCTTCAAAGGCGTTAAGCAGGATTTTTGTTAAGTTTATTTGTAGACATTTTGTTTTTCTTGCTTCTGTAAATAGGATCTTTTATTCTCTTATGTTTTGAAATAGATTATCACAGGGTTTAGGAGAAACCACCAACCTTACTAAACTCCTTATTTTAATAGTTTATTTTAAATAGTTTTATATTTAATAGTTTCTCTAAGATTCTCTTGATTTTTCTAAATGTATTCAGTCATTATCCACTGCTGCTGCTAAGTCGCTTCAGTCGTGTCCGACTCTGTGCGACCCCATAGACGGCAGCCCACCAGGCTCCCCTGTCCCTGGGATTCTCCAGGCAAGAACACTGGAGTGGGGTGCCATTTCCTTCTCCAATGCATGAAAGTGGAAAGTGAAAGTGAAGTCGCTCAGTCATGTCTGACTCTTAGCGACCCCATGGACTGCAGCCCACCAGGCTCCTCCATCCATGGGATTTTCCAGGCAAGAGTACTGGAGTGGGGTGCCATTGCCTCTCCACATTATCCACAAATAACATCAATTTTGTCTCTTGTATTCACTTCTTATATTTCCCCTTTCTATTTCTTGAGTCATTGCATTGGGTAGGGCCCCTTGATCAGCAGGAATTTAGCAAATGCTTGTCTTATGCCTAATTTTAATGAAAAGAATCTTTAAGTCTCACTATTAATAACAGTTCTTTTTTAGGCTTCAATAGGTACCACTTTTCAGATCAAAAAGTTCCCTACTGACCTGGTTTTTGACCACATTGTGTCATGAATCAATGTTAAATTTTATTGAAGATTAAAAAAAAAATTATTGAACTGATTATATTTTTCCTTTAATCTCTTATTATGGTACATTACATTAATATATGTATATAGGTATATAGTATATGTATATAGTGTAATATGTGTTCTTCTTTGTCAATATTATTATTCTTGGGATAAACTCTGCTTTGATTTGCCAGTATTACATTTTAGGATCATTGAAACTATTTTCAACTAGTTTGAAATTATTTCAACGTAATAAATGAGCTTTGTCTTTAATTTTCTTTCTTTCTTTTTTTTGGACTTTTTTACTGATCTTACTAAGTGAATTGAGTAGCTCACTTTAAAAAGAAATTATTGTAGTTTAAATAAGATTGAGGTTATCTATTTCTTGAAGACTTGGTAAAACTCTTCTGAAACTGCCTGGGGTGGAGTTTTTGGCATGGAGGATATTGACTTTTTATTATTGGTTCATTTTCTTTAACTCTTATTGATTTGTACATATTTTAGTATTTATTTTAGGTTTGCTTTAGTGATTAATATTTGTTAGAGAAGCAAGCATTTCATCCATGTTTTCAAAAATATTGATACATTGAATTGAGTTATAGTTTTCTTTTTATTTTGTTTTAAAAATATTACTCTTAAGATTATGTCATCCTTTTCATATAGGATTATTTATTTGTGCAAGAGGTTGACCTGCTTAGTTTGTTTTTCTAGTAAACCAGAATTAGGTTTTGTTAATGTTTGCTATTTTTAAATTTTCTGTTTAATTTCTACTTTATCTCCTTATCACTTTCTCTCTCTACTGCTCTCCCACCACCATCTCACCATTTGATTCTGTCTGTCCCTTTCTTTGATTTATTTTTTTAATTGAATTTATTTTAGTTCCTCCTTGTGTTTTAGAAAATTCAAAAAATGCTATAAAATTGCATCCAAGTATCACCTTTACTTTAACTGCATGTTATACATTTAGATGTTAATTTCTAAATATTTTGTGATTTCCATGGTTACTTTTTAATTGCTTTTTATTTAGGGTTGCATCTTAGATTTTGCAAATAAGTATTTAAAAGAAAATTTTCTGTAGTCTGAAGGATAGCAACTGTTGGAAAATTTAGACTTCCTTTTAGACCTCCGTCAGCTTCTGTAAATGTTCCATGTATAATTGAAAAGAGTTGGCATTCTACATTTATTAAATACAGGATTCTATTTAAATAGCAGATCAGGCTTAATAATTTTATTTCTCAAATATTCTACCAGATTTCTCAGTTTCTGATACTATCTCTCACTGTTGTTAATAGATTTTATTATTTTCTCCTTATAATTTTGTTGATTTTTGTTTTATATATTTTGAAACTGGTGCTACTATGCACAAACAAATATATGATTTTCTATTATCCTTACATATTTTTCTATTTTTATTATCAAATATTAATCTTTAGTCATATTAATGATTTTTGCTGAAATAATATTTTGTTTGGTATCAATATTTTTTGATCAGTTTACATTTTGGTTGAACATGAGACCTTTGTTTTTCTAGCTCTTTGCAGCTTCTTTTTGTAAGCATCAAATAGTGGACTTTTGTTTGGTTTGTTTGCCCAGTATTATAATCTATACCTCTGTGTCAGTTACATTTATTGCAAATATTGTGATATATTTGGATGTATTTCAACTGCAGTCTATTTTGCTTACCATTTATTTTCTTTGGATCTTCCCCTTTCCTGCCTTCTGCCAAATTAATCAAAACCTTTTCTCCTTCCTGCTCATGTGAAGTCACTCTTGTGGTTTGAAATACATTTATAGTAATTCTTTTCTTATAGAACTTTATCTAGGTAAAATAATGTCCAACTGCAAGTAGCAGAAACCAGATAGAGAAGCACAGACAAGTAGATGTTATTCTTCTTGCACACCACGAAAGCTAGAGGTGCACCTGCCATCAGGGACCTGGCTCTGGTCCAGCATCCCTGACTCTGGTCCATCATCATCAGCCCATCCCCTGTAAGGGTTTCCTTGGTTTTGCTGCTTCATGGCTGTGAGCTGGTTGGTGCACTTCGGGCATCAGTTTCCTGCGGGCCATGAGCCTCCCCATAACCGGAAGGAGGCTGAAGAGAAATTGAGAATGGGGTTTGAGGTCAGACCACCTCCAGTGTCTCCTACAGATATTTCATTCTAAAATTTTCTAATCAATTCTGTGATTGTTCAGTATTTCTATCCTTTTGCATATTTCACTATAACTTAGTATATTTTATTAAAACAATTGAGCAATTTCCACAGTTTTCTTAATACAAAATAAATTGGTTATTGACTTTTTTCAGTCATGAATTTATGTGTAAATGCATGTGTGTCTCTTTAAAAATTAGCATCTAGACTGATTATCGCTTCCTTTATACCTTGCTTTTCCTTCAGGACTCCTTAAGTGAGAGATTGGGGGTCTGTGGGGGATAGACTGTGTTAATTGTTTGACATCAGGTATGTTTCTGCAGAATCTTGGATGGTAGTTTACATGGATATAAATTTTTAGGTCAGCAGTGATTTTCCCTGAGCATTTTAAAGGTATTACTGTTCCACTGCCTGCTGATTAGAAATATTCTATAAGATTTTATGATAACTTTTAAGCTTCACAACTTTCTTTTAATCTCTAGTATTTGTGGTTTTGCTCTAGTGTATCTAGGTGTGGATTTGTTTTATGCTTTGTACCCAAAAGCGTTTTCATCTGAGGAATCATTTCCTCAATTTTAGAACATTCTTCACTATACTCTCTTGAAATATTGTTTTCCACCATTATGTCAAGTTTCCTTTCCTGAACCCTTATCCAGAGAAGGCAATGGCACCCCACTCCAGTACTCTTGCCTGGAAAATCCCATGGATGGAGGAGCCTGGTGGGCTGCAGTCCATGGGGTTGCGAAGAGTCGGAAACGACTGAGCGACTTCACTTTTGCTTTTCGCTCACGCATTGGAGAAGGAAATGGCACCCCACTCCAGTGTTCTTGCCTGGAGAATCCCAGGGACGGGGAGCCTGGTGGGCTGCCGTCTATGGGGTCTCACAGTGTCGGACACGACTGAAGCAACTTAGCAGCAGAACCCTTATTCTAGCTTTATTGCAGCCTTCCAACTTGTCTTCTGTGATATATGTCTTCTCTCATATGCATGCATTCCTCTGTTTGTTTTTCTCTCTATTCTGTTTGGGGAAGTTCCCCAGTAGTATCTGCTAGCTTACTAAAATTTTTTTCTCGGTCAACTTACTTTAGTCTAGACCTTATGCTGTTTAAATTTTTTTCAAAATATGTTCTAAGATTTCTTATTTTTCTTTTTCTATTTTTATCAGTTTATTTTTTGTCTCTCACTTATAATTTCTTTATATTTTAAATGAAAACTTTTCATGTATCTCTTTAAAGTTCTCAAATATATTTCTTTATAAGTCTACTATAATTTTCCAGAAAATTAATTTTTTTTTCTTTTCTTTCTTTTTTTTTTTTTTGTGGATGTGCCTTGCAGCACACAGGATCTTAGTTCCTTGACCACCAGTGTTTGAACCACATGCTCTCTGCAGTAGAAGTGTAGAGTCTTAACCACTGGGCTGCCGCGGAAGTCCCTAATTATTTTCGTAATTGGTTTCATTGCCTACCTTTCTATCCATTAGAATTCTGTATATATTTTGGAATTTGGTATTTATAGGCTCATTTTGAGTAGGTGGTGATAATGGCTGTTGCTACTACTGTTTCTTCTCTTCTTCTTCCTCCCCTCCCTTCTCTTTCTTTATTGTTATATTTTCCTCTACTGCTCTCTGTATGAAACCCTTTTCTCTAATTTGAATTTTCTATAAAGCTGTCTCTTCTCACTGAGAACCAGTTCTCTCTTCTCTTGGCTTCTCCAGCATGAAGTCTAGAACCAAGTCTTACAGTATATTTAATTAGTTCCCAAGTTCACGTTCTCATGTTTTAAGGTTTTTAGATTGGGATGCATCTGTAATTCACGGTCAGTCATGGCTTAGCTGGTGGTTTTTGTTCCTTAGTTATATGTAAAATGACGTTATGCCTTACAATTGATGACATTATAGAGTTGATGAAATATCTATAGCTAATGTAGTTTCAGATCATCTGTCCTGTAGTCTAATGGGTGTTGTCCAGGTGAGGCGGTTAGCAGCTCTGTTTAGCTGTCAAGGCTGTTTGAATTTTCTTGCCTTCCTGTGACTGCAGCATTCTTTCATGTTACTGTCTTAGGTCATCTGTTAACAGTTTTCTTCTGGGTAGTCCTTCCCCAGGCCATCAGTCCAGTCTCAGGGTTCTCTCTCCAGTTGTTCTGTAGGAGGCTCCCCTGCTCCTGCCTCAGGTCCTGACTTCTACCCTGCCCCTACCTTATCTCACAGTCATTTGTTTTAATTAGTTTTTTAAATTGAAGTGTAGTTGATTTACAATGATGTGTTAGTTTCAGGGGTCCATCATGTATATATGTATAGATTCTTTTTCAGATTCTTTTCCCATATAGGTTATTACAAAATATTGAGTGTAGTTCCATGTGCCACACAATAGGTCCTTGTTTATCTGTTTTATATACAGTGATCTGTTCATGTTAATCCCAAATTCCTAATTTATCCCTCCCTGTCTTCCCCTGTGATAACCATAAGTTTATCGTCTATTCTATGAGTCTGTTCCTGTTTTGTGAATATGTTCATTTGTATCTTTTTTTTTTAAGATTATGAATATTTGTTGTTGTTGTTATTTAGTCGCTAAGTTGTTTCTGACTCTTTGAGACCCTATGGACTGTAGCCATCCAGGCTCCTCTATCCATGGATTTCCCAGGCAAGAATACTGGAGTGGGTTGGCCATTCCCTTTCTCAGGTGATCTTCCTGACCCAGGGATCAAGCTTTGCATCTCCTATGTTAGCAGGTGGATTCTTTACCACTGAGCCAGCAGAGAAGCCCAGATCCCATATATAGTTGGTATCATATGGAGTTTTGTCTTTGTCTTTGTCTGTCTGACTTATGGAGAAGGCAGTGGCACCCCACTCCAGTACTCTCCCCTGGAAAATCCCATGGACGGAGGAGCCTGGCGGGCTGCAGACCATGGGGTCGCTAGGAGTTGGACACGACTGAGCGACTTTACTTTCACGCATTGGAGAAGGAAATGGCAACCCACTCCAGTGTTCGTGCCTGGAGAATCCCAGGGACGGGGGAGCCTGGTGGGCTGCCGTCTATGGGATCGCACAGAGTCGGACACGACTGAAGCGGCTTAGCAGCAGCAGCAGTCTGATTTACTTCACTTTGTGTGACCATTTCTAGGTCTGTCCATGTCTCTGGCATTATTTCATTCTTTTTTATGCAGAAATATATATATTATATATATATGTATCAATTTATCAGTATATCACATCCTCTTTACCTGTTCATCTTCATGGTCATTTCTCATCCATATCTGAGTTTTGAACTTCACTTTATCAATCATTTTGATAGTTTGTGGATGGTTTAGAAAGTTTATCCTTGCCACAAGGATGCTACAAGATGAGAACTTAATAGATTATAACGATGACTATTCTTGTTGACCTCTTTTCCTCTAAGTAGAGACAGTAACTTAAAGTAATTGGACTGTGTGTTCTTTGTTCAGGGTTTAACTGAATCTTATAGTAAATAGAACTAATTGTGATGATGACTGCTGTCCAAGATGCAAATGAGCTCAATAATTGAATCCAAGGAAGTGGCACATGTCAAAGATGAAAAAGAAAAGCTGTAGTTATTGTCCAGTTCCTAGATGATTAATTTAAGAAGCATGCACCCCTTGTTCAGGAGACCAGAAGATTCTTTTTAAATCCTATTCCTTTATTAGATATTGCTGTCCGAGCTATGGGGATAGGAGTGGGCTTTGCATTTATGATATTCTGTGTCAAGATTCTGCATGACATGAGGGAAAAATGGACTTTTTTTTTCACATGAGGGAAAAATGGACTTTCCTAAGAGTCTGTTAGTATATTCTTTGCCCCTGCCTATGCACTGGGTGCTCATTTTGGGATTCTGTTTTGTAGCCGACTTTGTTTCATGTGGTCATGTTCTCAAAACAGATGCTTTCAAACTGCATCAGAAGCAGCATATGTGGTGTGAGCACGTTAAAGCCGTGTGTGCAGGGGGACCGTGCATCAGAGCACTCTACAATAGTCTTTTCCTGAGTTTATTTGGCCTGGTCATCCTTCTCCACTGGCCTGATGAAGTTTGATTAGATCAGTTTGTTGTTTTCTGTACATGAGTTATCTCTGTGTAAATCTGGAATGTTCCTATAGGAAGCACTAATTTAGCCATATGTATCAATACTTATCTTGATTTTGGTTAACATAGGTGGAGCTGTTGCAGTTACTGTTTAGCAGAAAGGTGGCAGGGATAACGGTGACGGTAACTAGCGTGTATGTATGTGTGAGCCCTTCAGCCAGCGCCCTGCAGTGTGCTGATCAGCGCTTCACCCAGAGCATCTCATGTAAGAGCCACAGCGCCAGCTGTCTTGTGACCGTTCACTTTCTTTTCAAATGAGAATCTGAGTGTGATAGCTCACTCTTTGTGTCATCTTGGCTAGGCCATACTACCCAGTTTCTGGTCAAACACCCATCTAGATGTTGCTGTGAAGGTATTTTTAGATGAGGTATACATGTCAATCTATAGACTGTGAGTAATGCATGTTATCCTCCATAATGTGGCTTCACTGCATCCAGTCAGTCGAAGGCTTTAGAGAAAGAACTGAACCTCCAGACTGCCTTGTAGACGCAAGCTTGCCACACTAACCCTAGGTGTCCAGGCTCCCAGGCCCACCAGGCACTAGGCAGTTTGTAAAAATACATCTATGTGTCCCTCCATGTCTGTCTGTCTTCCTTTCCCACCACCTGTACAGTTCTGTTTACACACACACATACACATGCCCCATATGGGTTCTCTTTCTGTGAAGAACCATGATAAACACACTGAGACATCCCAAGCTGTCTAGCTCCAGAAGCTGTGCCCTAAGGCAGTACCGAAAAATTTCTGCCACACAGATAATTCAGTTTAAATTTGAATTTTATTTATTTTTCCTCCCTTGTCATTTATCCACTCAAAAAGGGATGCTAATAAGTAGGAGGAATTCAAGCTTAAAAGGAGGAGGGTCTTCATCTTTAGAGTCACCGCCTTCACTGAAGAGTTACGGTGGCTGTTTGGAGTTGCCAGAGAGCTGGTGGGCCCCCTGGGGTCCTGGAGATGCAGTGCTCGTGTAGCACAGCAGATACTCTCCCTTCAGGGTGTCACTGTTCACGAAAGACACTTCTGTCTCCACAGCAGGCACCTCGCTTTATCACCTCTTCGTCGCCACTCCGCTCAGCACTGGAGTCTGGTCGCCAAAGACCCTCCCCTGTCAGAGAGCCCTTAACTGATTAAATGGCTGCAAAGATGATGGCCATGCTAGATGGCAGGTTATACTTGCTTCTGCTTAACCAGGCAAGCAGACTCTGAAAGGTCTGATGGTAAAATGAGAATTTTGGTCACCATCAAGAAAAGTCAGTGTCTCAGTGTATTCATTTCTTCACATTTTCTTCTGACACACAGACTAAAAAACTTGAATGCTTCAGTATTTTTGAAAATGTGTTTCTACTTTGTAATGTTCTAACTACCCATATAAAAATGTAATGGGTACAAGTGTTTTTAGAGTCATGATGACTAGGATAGATCATTTCTCCTTAAGTAAATGTAGACGTGATCTCTGATTTGTGTGCAGTTTCACTTAGCAAAGAATGAACGTATTTTCCATTGGGTGGAGCTGAGAGGACAGTTTATTATTTTTCTTTGGGATAAGTACTCAGAAGGGTGTCCCCACATCCCCCCTGCTTCCACTGTTGAGCGCCTTTATTCCCTGAAGGCTCCAACCTCCATCTCCTGCTCACGCCCTTAGATCTCTACCCCTCTGCCCACAATGCTCTTCCCCCAGATACCGCCTTCTCCGTCTTTTTTTTTTTTATCACCCCATTAGAGGAGAGTGTAAAAGCTGCCTTAAAACTCAGCATTCAAAAAATTAAGATCATGGCATCAAGTCCCATCGCTTCATGGAAAATAGATGTGGAAAAAGTGGAAACCGTGACAGATCTTATTTTCTTGGGCTCCAGATTCACTGAGGACAGTGACTGCAGCCATGAAGTTAAAAGATGCTTTCTCCTTGGAAGAAAAGCAAGGACAAACCTAGACAGCATATTACAAAGTAGAGACTTCACTTTACCAACAAGGTCCACATAGCCAAAGCTATGCTTTTTCCATTCATCATGTGCAAGTGTGAGAGTTGGACCATATAGAAGGCTGAGTGCCGAAGAATTGATGCTTTCAAATTGTGGTGTTGGAGAAGACTCTTGAGAGTCCCTTAGACTGCAAGGAAATCCAACTAATCCCTCCTAAAGGAAATCAGTCCTGAATATTCATTGGAAGGACTGATGCTAAAGCTGAAACTCCAGTACTTTGGCCACCTGATGCGAAGAACTGACTCATTGGGAATGACCTTGATGCTGGGAAAGACTGAGGGCAGGAGGAGAAGGGGTGACAGAGGATGAGATGGTCAGGTAGCATCAGCAACTCAATGGACCTGAGTTTGAACAAACTCCGGGTGATAGTGAAGGACAGGGAAGCCAGGCATGCTGCAGTTTGTGGGGTCGCAAAGAGCAGGACATGACTTAGCCACTGAACAACAATCTGATAACTACCTGTACCCCCACTTTTTCTGTTGCTTCATCCTTCTCTGCTACTCAAACACTTTACTTTTTTGTGGGGGTGGGGTTGTCTGTCTTCATTATAGGGATTTTTACCTAAGTATTCTCTGCTAAGTTCTTAACACTTGAAATAAATTTAGGTCTACAGTAGGTACTCAGTAGATATTCAGTGAATCTGTAGTCCTGATACAGCCCTTCAGAATGTGTCTCCAGATCTTTAGACTTGATGGTTAGTACAGCCTTTCCTGCTCTTTGACCTTGGCATTAGAGGCCACAAGCCTGGTTCCCCCTCAAGTTATAGTGCCTTGGGTGGCCGTAGGCACCCCTCCAGCCTTGGTACAACTGGGGCCCACCAGTGTTAGAGCCTTCTGTGCTTGCTGTCTTTTCCCCATATTCCCTTAACTCATTCATTCAGCCCACATCCACTTAATCCATTCCCTCTGGGTGTGCATGCAGGCCTCTTGGGAGCTCCTAGGTCTGCAGGGCCCACTGTTCTCAGAGCTCCACAGAGTGAAGTAGCTGCTGCATGTGCTGAACAGCGGCCCAGTGACTGGTGGGCGGATTTAAGAGCAGGTGGCCTAGAGGCATGGCTGGGTTGGGTGGACCGTGGAGACAACCAGGGAAGTGTGGCGGGGCTCAGCGGCCCCTGACGAGTAGCCACGTGGGCAGTTTGTGTGACACTGCTCTTTGGGCCACCTTGCTGGCAGTGTGCATGCAGGAGGGCTGGTGTGTGTGCCCTGGGCTTTCACATGCCACAGTGCTTGCATCTGAAGGATGCTTGCATTCACAAATGCCAGATTTCTTTTCTTAGCTCAAGACAGAAATCGTCTCTTTGTATTAGTTTCCTGGGCTGCTGTAACAAAGCACCACAAACTGGGTGGCTTAAGAACAAAAGCGGAGGAACTTCCCCGGGTGCTCCAGTGGCTAAGGCTCCGCTGTTCTAGTGCAGGGGCTGGGTTTGATTCCTGGTCAGGCCTTCCCTGGTGGTGCTAGTGGTAAAGAGCCCTCCTGCCAGCGCAGGGGACACAGGAGATAGAGGTTTGATTCCTGGGTGGGGACGATCCCCTGAAGAAGGAAACGGCAACCCACTCCAGTATTCTTGCCTGGAGAATCTCATGGACAGAGGAGCCTGGCAAGCTGTAATATATAGGGTCGCAAAGAGTCGGACACGACTGAAGCAACTTAGCGTGCACGCATACAGGGAATTCGATCCCACATGCCACAAGTAAGAGTTGGCAAATAGGCCCTGCATGCTGTAGCTAAAAGCTCTGTGTCCGCAGTGAAGATCAAAGATCTGAGTGCTGCAACTGAGACCTGCCACAGCCAAATAAAAATTAAATACTTAAAAAAACAAAAATCAAAATGTTTTGTCTCATAGTTCTGGGGGCTAGAGGCCAAAAATCAAGGTGTTGGCAGGGCCTGCTTTCTCTCTGAAGACTCTTGGGAGCGTCCTCTCACCGCTTCTAGTCTCTGGTGTTTCAGTCTTTCCCCTCATCATCATCATCATGCTGCAGCCTTCTCTCTCTCTCTTTCTGTCTTTTCCTCTTCTTATAAGGACCTCCCTAACCTCAACTTGGTTACATCTGCACAGTCCCTATTTCCAAATAAGGTCACATTCACAAGTTCAGGGAATTAGTACTTTAATATCAGTATATCTTTTTTAGTGGAAGGTGGGGTGGGAATACAGTTCAGCCAGCAGCACTCTTTTTGAGGCAGAAGCAGTAACCGAGGAGAAAGCTGAGACACTTTCTAAGGATAGAGAGCAGAGTTGCCTCTTTTGGACAGCTTCAAGTTTCCCTCAGTACTTTTGTCTTTATTGAGTGGCTTGTCCTAGGACTGAAATCTTTCCTCTCCAGACTCTGGAGTGCAGTTTACTTAGTTAAGTAATCCTGTGTACCTTCTCTCTCTGGGGTCTGGGAGCCCTGGTAGAATAGACAGATGAGCTGTGAATGGAGAGTTCCCTAAAAATGCAGTAAGAAGCATCCTGCTGCAGGTGGAGGCCAGTCCCGTGGCGGGGGTGGGGCCTCAGCCCTCCAGTGGGGCAGTCGTGGACAGCTGCAGCAGGATGGGGTGGTGGAAAGGAGGTTGGAGACTTTGATGTCAAGGGCTCCCCTCCAAAGGTGTCCTTAGGGCTTTGTGCTCGTTGCTCTGTGGCAGTGTGTGGCAGGTGGGCGGCGCTGCAGATGCTTGGAGGACTGGGGAGGCATCCATCACCCGTTCTTCTCCCTGTGGCTCTGCATTTGGAGAAGCAGAACTCTGGCCCCCTATTTGCCCCCTTGTAGTACAGGAGCCCAGTTACCGGGTCTGGGCAGGAGCCCCAGCAGAGGCCTCTGAGAGGCTGGAGGGATTTTCCTGTCTGGAAAGATGGTGGCCACCGTGGAGGAAGGCCAGCTGCATGGCCGTGACCCACTGTCTGCAGGGAAGAGTGTGCAACACACACCCAGCAATGCTTAGGTAGCCGGAAATGTGGCAACTCCATACCCCCAAAGTGATCTTTAAAGTGGACTTATTTACACTGTTGTCATAGCAACAGGAAAACTCTTCTGACCTATAAGCAGTTAAGCAGTGGAAGACTCTGTAAAAGAAACTGTAGATGGAAAAAAAATAATGCCAGAAAATAAAAAAACCCTGTAACAAAGTACTATTCTTTCACTTATTCAGTCAATCAAGAATAAGTTTGTGCATTTGGCAGTCAAATGGGAAATGGCCTTGCATGTTACAACATGAACCTGATTACATGAAGTGATTTATTTTCTTGTTTAGACACAGTGTACCAAGAACCTTCTTCAAGTGGAAAGCTGTTAAAAATGTGAGAACCAGCAGTGCTCATTAACTTACAGGAATGATAAATGCAAACAGTCCAGAATCCAGAAACTGTCTTGAGAATAACAGTTTATACTGTCTTTTCTTTGAGCATCTAAACCCTAGACTCTGGGAGTGAGTATGCATCTTTAGTCCGTCAGATGTAGGTCATTTTTCTTTCTGTGAGGTCTCTTTCACTTATATCTTGTCTGGACAGGGTGGAGCCCCTGCTTAAATTCTATTTCTAGCTTGAAGAAAGAGTGAATTATCATAGACCAAAGCCAGTGCTACTTGGAAAATGGGAAAGGGAAAGGAGACAGGTCATGTCTTCCTGTCTGGCCAAACCGTGAACTTGGCTGGGACCCCATCTCTGGTGGGCGCTCCTGGGAGGTTGCACAGGCCTGGGTCAAGCTTCTGGGCCCGGCCTGTTAATGCCTCTCATCTCGTGTGAAGGCCAGTCCTTGGGGACTCTTTTCTGGCTCTTTCTGCCGCTTGACTCTGTGGTCAGCATATTTGTATGTGACCTTGACTAGAAATCTTTAGACTAGAGACGTGGTATGCTGCTCCTGTCCTCTGTCTCAACCGTTTTTCTTTCTATTTTATATATCTATATACATCTATATCTATATATATCGATATCTATCTATATATCTATATCTATATATCGATCTATATCATAGATATAGATCGATATATAGATATAGATATATATAGATATATACACATATATATGTATATATTATTCTGTACTGTATATATGCACATATAATTCAGTTATATCAAACTATACTTTTTCTTTAGCAACATGCTGCAGTGAGACTTCCTGAAGCCCTTCCACCCTCCCCTGCCCCCTTTAACCCGCCGTCTGTACCTTCGTCCCCGCGGGCCACATTTCAGTTTCCACTCCGGCTGCGGAGCTGCATCCGCTGGGCCGTTGCATGTGGCTGCTCTCTGCATGCGTGGCTATGATACTGAAATATGATTCAGGACCACACACAGATAGCAAAGTCTCTGGCCACTTAAGCATGTAAACAGTCTAGCTTTTTATAAAGTGGAAAAATATTTCTTGTGCACTATTTTAACATGATCAGCATGTTGAAACTTGGTGAGCAACTGTGTCAACATTTCTTTGGCTGGAAAGAGCCAACCTGGAGAGCCTCGTGGTAACATATAAAAAGCGAAGCTGCTTTGTTTACTACTGGGATTTGGGCAGCAATTACAGCCTGCAGTTGAGTTGCAGACTTGAGATATAAGTGAATAAGTGAAATCATTATTTTTGCATCATGATTAGGCTAGTTGAAATAATGATTCTTTGTCAGATAGCTAATATTCCTTCAGAGAATCAGAGGAAAATGGATAGCTGAGTTCTCATGAAGTCCTTTTATAGAAAAACTCACGTCGTACCTGGCCTGCCAGTGTCTTCTTTTGTTTCAAATATTTACTGAACACCTCAAACATGCCAGATTCTTTTTTTTACACGCTGGGCGTGCGGATTAAGCGGGATAGATGGGCTATTGGCTCATGGTGCTTGCTGTGGCTGTCTCAGGAAACAGTAAATAAGAAATCAGGTACACAAAAAGACAATATTTGTGATTGCTCTGAGATGGGTTTGTTCAACGTCGGATATTTACAGAGGGCACTTTTGAGTCTCTTAGGGTAGCTCAGTCTCTCCAAAGTAACACATTTCTTCTCTTTCAGGTCTCCCATTCTAGCACAGAAGGCAGACAGTAAGCAGCAACCAAAATAAGTGTGTACACTAGGGCTTTCCTGGTGGCTCGGTGGTCAAGAGTCCACCTGCCGGTGCAGGAGACACAGATTCAATCCCTGGTTTGGGAAGATTTCACACGCAGCCAAGCAGCTAAGCCTGTGTGCCACAGCTGGTGAGCCTGTGCTCTAGAGCCTGAGAACCGCAGACTCAGAAGCCTGCGCACTCTGGAGCCCATTCCCCACTGGAGAGGCTGCCACAGTGGGAAACCCAAGCACCCCAACCAGCAAGTAGCCCCCACTCGCCACAGCTAGAGAAGAGCCCACAGAGCAACAGCCGAAAAGAAGGCCCAGCAAGGGCAGATAAGTAACATTAAAGATAGAAAACAACATGCATTAGATAGTGTGTTCGTCGGTGGTAAGGACTATCCAGCAGCAGAAAGTAGAACAAGGTGAAAGGTTGCCAGGAGTGAGACCGGAAGTGGACAGACTGCTGTTTTAAATCGATGATCCTCGGAAAGCCAGCCCGAGAAGGCTGGGCGAGCTTGACAGGTCAGGTCAGAGGTGTCTGGGGGAAGAAAGGCCCTAGGCCTGTGGAGATGCCTGTGTTTGAGGACAGCCAAGGAGTAAGCGTGGCCGGAGCGGAAGGCGTAGAGAGGGGCAAACAGGACACCCAGTAACCGAGGGTGTCGTGTGGGAGCGGCGTCGCGGCTGACAGAGCCTGGAGGTTGCCGTTTGGTTTTCTAAAATTTCAGTGTCGCTTACTGACTCCCTTCTGACTGTGCTGGCTCTCTGCTGTGTGCAGGCTCCTCCGGGGGTGGCGGCCGGGGCTGCTGCCTGGTTGTGTGTGCAGGCTCCTCACTGAGGGCTGCTCTCTGGTTGCGGGAGAGCAGGCTCCAGGGCGTGTGGGCTCCGCTGCCCTGTGCGTGTGGACTCTCCTCCAACCAGGGATCAAACCTGTGTCCCTTGCATTGGCAGCCGGATTCTTAACCACTGGACCACCAGACACATCCTATTGCTTTGTTAACTTTTAAAACATGTATTTATTTGGCTGTGCCAGGTCTGAGTTGCGGCATGCAGGATCTAGTTCCCAGACAGGAATGAACCTGGACACCCTGCGCTGGGAGCGTGAAGTCTAAGTCGCTGGCCCACCAGGGAGGTTCAGGGGCTGATCTTTGGGGCATAGGATGTCAGGGAAGGCTCTGGATGAGGTTGTGAGGCTTGAACTGAGACCTGAAGGGTTTGACGAGCCTGTCACGTGTGGAAGAGTTAGGCAAGCCTGGTTCGGGCCTGGGAAACTGAGGAACAGCAGGGACCAAAGGCCAAGGCTAGGAAAGAGCACCTCCCCGTCCCCCATACCGCTGTGTGAAAGCAAGGCAGGGAGAGCTGGGCCGGGAGACGGCTCAGTGCGCACTGTGTGGTCGGGGCGAGGTGTGCAGGTTTCCCTCGGGTGAACGAGAGAGGTGGAGGAATGAGGCGATGCACGCCTTTCTACTGCCTTCTAAGCTTTGAGAGTGGAAGGAGAAGGCAGCCTAAGCCACATCTGGAGGGAAAGCTGCATGCAGGCTGGGGCTTGGTGCCCTTCCTCCGTCACTGGCCCTTGCAGCTCAGCCCGAGGCTGCTGATGAAGGAGGCACACAGGCAGGAGGCGTTTGCGTGGCTGGACACATGGGCCAGTGACCCGCTGACATACCTCCCAGGCGGACAGAAGCCTGTTATCTTTTATTCTTTGAGTTATTTGGGAAACACAGATACAAGATTCCAAGAGTAATATATCAGCCATCCAGAATCTATAGCACTTAATATTTTGGCATATTTGCTTCCAGCCTTTGTAAAATTGACTTTTCTGAGACCTAGGTTTGATCCCTGGTTTGGGAAGATCTTCTGGAGAAGGGACTGGCTACATACTCCAGTATTCTTGCCCAGAGAATTTTATGGACAGAGGAGGAGTCTGGTGGGCTATATCGTCCACGGGGTCGCAAACTGTCAGACACGACTGAGCAACTAACACTAAAGACTTCGTAAAATAAGCACGTGTGTGTGTGTGTGTGTGTGTGTGTGTGTGTGTTCTTTTCAATTCCGTCCTTAGTTGCTTTCCCACCTCTAGAGGCAGCCATGTTGAGTTGGCCGAATTGGCTTTTAGCAGAGCTTCTGTTTCTGGCTTGCGTCTGGGGATAAGGAAGGCAGAGAGGAGAGCTGGCATTTCCCAAGGCTGGTGGCAGGCGTGGTGACCCAGCTCTCCCCTGGCTGGAGTCAGGCGGTGTCTGTGCACGGACCTCACCCTGGAGCGTCAGGCATGCTCCTCGAGCCTCCCACAGCCCTGGGCCCCAGGCCCACGTGGACAGAGCCTGTGACAGCCTCACCCTGAAAGCCCCTCCCGTGTCGCTCACTGGCATCTCTTTAGCATGACACGTCCTGGATCAGCTTGTCCTGGGTCCTGACATCATCAGGATGTGGGACAACTTTTCCAGATAACCAAAGCGTATCCCTTTTTTATTTGAAACACTTTTGGTGGATATTGCCCTCAGATGTCTTGCAGATTTACATTTTCTGAGTGTCTTGGATGAGATCTGTTAATCTTCAGTGTGGAGTGACAGGGTCGTTCCTTTGCGTGTCAGCAGCTGTGTCCACTGATGTTCCGGGGACCGCGCACAGCTTCCTCCAGCTCACGACCCCAGGCTGCTCTGCTGAGGCTCTGCTGCCAGTGTCCGCTGACTTGCAGCCCTCTCTCTTCACCAGCCAGCAGCTCTTCCCTCTCTGTTGTCCGTAGACTTGCCTCTGACCCTCCCTCAGCTCCACTTCCCCCTCCTTACCTAGGAGTCCCCCTCTGCTTTGGCCTGGGAAACAGGTGCTCAGATGAAGAACATGCTGGGTAGAGTCACAGAAGGCTCCAAGCGGGTGCTCGCCACTGAGAGCTCTCTAAGCGAGGGTGTCTGTTGGACTGGCTGGCAGACGTGGCTGGACGCGCGGTCTCTTCCAGATGGCCGGTGCTGAGACCAACATGGTCATCTGAGGCCCACTGGCTGCATCTCTCCCCTCCTCACTCACTCCTCCTTCCTTGAGATTCTTCCCACCTTCCCTGATCGAGAGCCTGGGGCGCAGGGCCTCTTAGGAGCTGCTGTGGTGGCTGCCCTCAAGTTATAATTCAGCGTTAGAGAAATATGACTGTAAAATTGTTATTACTGGGTCTGTAAAGCTTCTTTTTCTAGAACCAACTGTTCAGTTTTAAAGGCAGGAGGGACCATTGAGAGGATCTCATTCTAGCACCTAGTTTACAGCTGAAGAAAGCAAAGCCCCGAATGAAAACTGATGGAGTTCGCCAAGTCTGTAGTTGCCGACTGAACAGCGCTTCCGTCATGGAGCTGTCTGGCCTTCGTGGTCAGAGGTGCCTGCTGCTCACTGTCATGACCCGAGCACACAGGCTGGTAAGGGCCGTGGGAGCGGGGACAGTAGGTGCTCTGTCTTCTGTGCCTTGCTTCCTGAGCTTGGTGGGATGTCATCTCGGTGCAGACTAGACTTTTACTGGTTAATAAAAGTGACTGAGAATGTATTCACTGTATGAGCAAAGGTTTATCCAGAAAGATGTTCATTGCAGCATCATTCACAGTAGTGAAGAATTGGAGATAGCTGGTCCACCATTGGGCTGATGAATAAATTTTGAAATAGCTGTGAAATTGAATATTACACTGTTATTAAAGCTGCATGTCCAGAGTTATTCATAATAAAGGTATGACAAAGTCACTGGTTATGTTTGAGTGCAGTTAATAAGTCAAGTAGGCAAAATTAGGAAATAAGGAAAATAGTATTGAAATTATGTACCATATCACCTTAACTATATAAAAGCTTTAAAGAGAGGAAAGACTGGCAAAGGAATATCCAAAATGAGAGTTTTTTTGGTGAAAGGCTGTTTTTTTTTAAATTATTTTTTCCTATACTTTACAGAGTTTCTTGAATGTCTATCCACTATTTTTATAAGCTAAAAAATATTCTTTGATGATGCATTGTGGGAGAGGGAGTGCAGAAACAGCTCTGGACAGGGAGACGAGCTGAGAAACCGTATTCAAACCTGCGCAGAAGGAAGGCCCATACTAGCACCCTGCCGAGTGTGGTGCCGCCAGACAGACATGCAGGCCGGCCTCACCCCGCAGTTGTTGTCTATGCAGTCGTGTCTGCCTCTGAGACCCCATGGACTGCAGCTTCCCTGTCCTTCACCCAGAGTTTGCTGAGAGTTTGCTCACACTCATGTCTGTTTTCTTACCCCTAGATGTAACTGTCTGGTTCTTAACCAGAGAAACAGGAATTTGCTCCAGCACCGGAGGGAAGACAGGACAAACTGGCCACACTGGATTGATTTACACACAGACAGTCAGTGTATAAAACAGTTTTCTTTCTTTTTACGTTTAAAATGTTTTCAGGAGTAGCTTTTAATGCAGGCATCTCTTGGTGTGTTTAGAACCCAGCTGTCCATGTAAGCTGAGTCTGTTTGCACCCAGTGACAGAGGTCCTTGTTGGTGGCGCTCCTGTGAGCCTGTGTGAGAGGCCCTGCCCTCGGCCTTGGCCCTTGCAGGTTTTGTTGATCAGCTTCTTAAACGGAGCCTGAGAGGGAAAGAGGACAGGCGGGATGGGGCCACAGAGGCGGGGGAGGAGAGGAGCCCACCGCCCCAGCACTCTCTGAACACAGTGGGGAAATAAGCTCATTTTGCTCACTTGTTGCTCTGTGGTAGACAGTAGGTGGGAAGTGCCAGATTCTAGCAGATGCAATCTTACTGAATCTTCACTGCAATCTTCTGAGATAAGAATCATCACCCCCTTGTTTCAGGTAAGGTAACTGAGACTCAGCTAACACCTGGTAGAGTTGGAGTACCTGGCCAGGTCTGCAGAGCCCAAGCTCAGGTGCCGCCTACAGTGAGGGCAGCCTACACTCCAGGGAAGTCAGGAGAGAGCCCCTGGCCAAGGACCACGGGCGGGCTGGCCTGTGTCGCCACGACAGACGTCACTGGGGTGGTAGAGGAGCCGCAGGGTTCACTGAGCCCCAGCGTGCTTGCGGCGCTGCCCATGTGGTCTGCCTGGGAAGGCCGACGTGGAGCTGGGCTCCAACAAAGTTCCAATGGAAGTACAAACCCTGATCTTTTCCTCCTGCCAGTTTTATGGAAATTTCTGCAAGGCACAAGGCAAAGGGTCTCTGAGAGCTCAGGCCCACTCTCCCAGTTGGCAGGTGGGGGGTGGGTGGGTACAGACGTGGAGAGGACATAGCTGCTGCTTCAGCAGCTTTATTAGGGTTGAAGTTCCCCCTCTTTCCGCCAAGTCAGAGGCTGAACTGCAGATCGCTGTCTCTGAGGCAGCGGTGGCTGAGCCTGCACCTGGGTCATGCACAAGCCCCAGTGCCAGCTCCTGGACCTCCCCCTACCCTCTCCCCTTTCCTTCTGCTGAGGCTTGTTGGCCCCAGGCCGTTCTCACTGCATCTCCTGCCGCTGCTCTTGCGTGAGCTCTGGCACCGCATCCTGAAGCTGGTGAGGGCCTCCTCCTGGTCCAGAAGTGTCTCTCCTGCCCTGAGGCCTCCACACCTGCTCTCAGGCCACCTGGAGGTGGGGGGTAGTTACTGGGTGCTGGTCCTCATGTGATCTTATGCTTCACCTCTCTGGGTTCAGTTGCCACAATGAGGAAGATCATACACACCCAACAGGGTGGGCGTGGGGACAGCGGGAGGAGGTGATGGGTTAGGAGGGGTCACGCCACCTCCTGCTCTCTGTCCCCACTTCCTCTTCCTCCACTCAGCCTGAGCATCCTTGCTCCAAAAAATGTGTCTCATTGATAAAAAGCTTTAGATTGGTGGACTGGACTCTTCTTAGCTGTGGGATTTTGGCCGGGTTACTTACCTCTTTTGAACCTGTTTCTTCATCTGCAAGGATGAACATAGAACCACCCACCATACTATTTTCTGTATGTGATTTATTTGTAGTATAAACTGTAAAGCACCATGTGCAGGAGGAGCATTTATTATGTATCCTGTGTCCATCTGGCCTGAGAGAACTTGAGGTGAAGGTGCTGAAGATTCAGTAGCCTTATGAAAAGGCATTTCGTGCTAATAACTCATGAAGCAGACGGACTGTGTGGGTTCCAGTAGTATGCTCACCTTCATCCATTTATCCAGTGCCCTTATTTTCAGTGTTTCATCTGTTAAGTTCCTATAGCACATCCATGCTTTCTCCTTCTTCTCTTTAAAAGCCCTTGATTTGCGGTCAACGATGCTTCGTCCCTCAGGCACTGAGGAGCGCCTTGAGTCGCGCTCGGTGGCCGCACTTACATGCTGTACATCCGCAGCAGGAGCCACGGGCCTCTGACGCCATCGGCTCGCCTCGCCCTGCCACGGTGAGCAGGTCAGGGCCGCTCCACTGCAGACCAGGCCACCGCCGCAGCAAGAGGGGGCCTGAGCTTTAGCCACTGGCAGATAATCAGTGGGTCTTGGTTGAATGGACCCAGCATGAATTGGGCACAGTGTGACTGTGCAGAATCCTGCCAGCCAGAACCACTGGGTTTGTTGTTTGGGACCAGCCACTTCCTGGATTAGTCCATCAGCCACATTGGTCTATTGGCTCCCTGGTCTTGCCCCGCCATTCACCTTTCTGGCAAAACAGAGTTTCTGGTGAAACAGAGTTGTTTTCTTGCTGTTTTGAGTTGCTAGTGGTCCTTTAAAACTCAAAGTTTGCGAGACACTGTTCTCATGATCTGGCAACATCTATTTAACCTTTGGTGTGTCATACCAAGGTGTGTCATAACAAGATGATATGCACTCGTTTTTCAGGGACACATAAAACTTTCTTTATCATAATCACAGAGGGAAGAAAGAAGAACCCCACTGAAGTCGTTTAGCACAAATTGTCACCCTTCGGCAGCCCCCTCTCCTGGTCCATGCTGCCGCCTGGGGCAGCGTGCTGGGTGTGTTGAGCCCTGGGAATGTGTGTTTATCCAGTTGTCCACAGGCAGTAAGTGAGCTGTAATCTGCCTCCCTAAAACCCGCCGTGGTGGTTTCAATTTTGTCAACAGAATATGTTTGCCAGTCCTTCAACAAATAACAATAATATACGTGATTAATAAAAGGAGCAACAGCAGTGGCTCTGCTGATCTGATTTGCTGCTCACCATCTGCCTGTGTGGAAGGTACTGTTACTGTGTGCGCTCACAGATGAGGCTCAGAGAAGGCAAGGGCCCCAGGTAGGAGCCCACTCAGGAGCAAGGTGCTTACTCCCTCCATGCCCGGGTGCCAAGACTGGCGCCTGTCCTTCCCACCCCAAATCTTTTTGTCTTCCATATTATGTAGTTCATGCTATTGGGCATCCCACATAGAATGATGTTCTCAGTCCTGACACCCAGATAGTCCTACTTCTTTGTATCCTTTCTAGATTGACAGAACTCTCTGAAAATTTGGTGCCCATCAGGAAGCTGTGTTTTGATAAATTTTAGTTTCGTTTGAAATATAGAATTGCTACATGGTAGAAATCCATGTTTAAAAGAAGTGATTTGCTCTTATATTCTTGTCATAGAATAGCACACAGATGTGACTGTGGGCTCAGAAGACAGAGTCTGTGAGTTCTGATAAGCCTAGAACAACGGTTCACAGATTTTTTCCGTAAAAAGCCAGATGCTAGCTATTATGGACTTGATGTACCATACAGTCTCTCTGGCATGGACTTAACTCTACCAGCAGTAATGAAAGCAGAGGTAGCGTGTAAACAAAGGAGCGTGGCTGCATTCTGGTAAAACTTGATTTACAGAAATGGCAACAGCTGGGTTTGGATCTTGGCTCAATTTGCATTAATGGGATTGTCCTTGATGGTGAGAAAAGGTTTACAAGTGGATGTTAAGTAGGAAAGTGTTAGTTATTTTGCAATAAATATTAATGACACTCCCTTTTAGTTTCAAAAGTGTCTTGGTCAAGAAATTAATATGCTGTCACCCTATGTGTTCCATCATTTAAGGTTTTATTTTTAAAAGCACATTATTTGGCTGCTCTCGCCCTCGTCATGGTGTGCAGGGCCTTCTGGCTATGGCGTGTGGGCTCTGGGCTTCCCAGGCAGGGCAGGGGCAAAGAAGTCGCTGCAGTGCAGGAGATGGCGGGCTCCGTCCCTGGGTCAGGAAGATCCCCTGGAGAAGGGCGTGGCACCCCACTCCAGTACCTTGCCTGGGAAATCCCATGGACAGAGGAACCTGTTGGGCTGCAGTCCATGGGGCCATGAAGTCAGACACACCTGAGCACAAACACATACACACGTGTGGGATCTAGTTCCTGACCAGGGATCGGGGCCCTGCATTGGGTGTGCAGAGTCTTAGCCACTGGACCACCAGGGAAGCCCCACCTTAAGATCATTAAATGAGACCACGATGAAATAGGAGCTGCTCTTATTTCTGTTTTGTGACCTTTCCATAGATTTCTGTGCTTTTCTAGTCTGAGAGGAGGGCCTGGCGTGGACGGGAGCACTCGGGGGTGGGAATGCAGAGACCTTCCAGGGGAGTGGTTACAGCTCAGCTATGTGTAGAGCTTCCTTGTGCAGGGTGTGGTATGAAGGGCTTCACACAAACCATCTGCAGAAATATACACTAATCCCATGCGTGAGATAGGATTATTATTCCTGTTTTACTGATGAGGAAACTGAAGCACAGAGGGTTAGGAAATCAGGGTTGCAGAGCTCGTGGTTGGATTTGGATTTGAACTGGATGGTCTGACCTCACATCTTCACGACCTAGATAATCATGATGGTGTGGTCACTCACCTAGAGCCAGACATCCTGGAATGTGAAGTCAAGTGGGCCTTAGGAAGCATCACTACGAACAAAGCTAGTGGAGGTGATGGAATTCCAGTTGAGCTGTTTCAAATCCTGAAAGATGATGCTGTGAAAGTGCTGCACTCAGTTTGCCAGTGAATTTGGAACACTCAGCAGTGGCCACAGGACTGGAAAAGGTCCGTTTTCATTCCAATCCCAAAGAAAGGCAATGCCAAAGAATGCTCAAACTACCACACATTTGTACTCATCTTACACGCTAGTAAAGTAATGCTCAAAATTCTCCAAGCCAGGCTTCAACAGTACGTAAACCATGAACTTCCAGATGTTCAAGCTGGTTTTAGAAAAGGCAGAGGAACCAGAAATCAAATTGCCATCATCTGCTGGATCATGAAAAAAGCAAGAGGGTTCCAGAAAAACATCTATTTCTGCTTTATTGACTATGCCAAAGCCTTTGGCTATGTGGATCACAATAAACAGTGGGAAATTCTGAAAGAGATGGGAATACCAGAACACCTGACCTGCCTCTTGAGAAACTTATATGTAGGTCAGAAAGCAACAGTTAGAACTGGACATGGAACAACAGACTGGTTCCAAATAGGAAAAGGAGTACATCAAGGCTGTATATTGTCACCCTGCTTATTTAATTTATATGTAGAGTACATCATGAGAAACGCTGGGCTGGAAGAAGCACAAGCTGGAATCAAGATTGCTGGGAGAAATATCAGTAACCTCAGATATGCAGATGATACTACCCTTATGGCAGAAAGCAAAGAAAAACTAAAGAGCCTCTTGATGAAAGTGAAAGAGGAGAGTGAAAAAGTTAGCTTAAAGCTCAACATTTAGAAAACTAAGATCATGGCATCTGGTCCCATCACGTCATGGGAAATAGATGGGGAAACAGTGGAAACAGTGTCAGACTTTATTTTTTGGGCTCCAAAATCACTGCAGATGGTGACTGCAGCCATGAAATTAAAAGACGCTTGCTCCTTGGAAGAAAAGTTGTGACCAACCTAGATGGCATATTAAAAAGCAGAGACATTACTTTGCCAACTAAGGTCTGTCTAGTCAAGGCTATGGTTTTTCCAGTGGTCGTGTGTGGATGTGAGAGTTGGACCAAAGACAGCTGAGTGCCGAAGAATTGATGCTTTTGAATTGTGGTATTGGAGAAAACTCTTGGGAGTCCCTTGGACTGCAGGGAGGTCCACCCAGTTCATCCTGAAAGAAATCAGTCCTGAATATTCATTGGAAGGACTGATGCTGAAGCTGAAACTCCGATACTTTGGCTACCTGATGTGAAGAGCTGACTCATTGGAAAAAGACCCTGATGCTGGGAAAGATTGAGGGCAGGAGGAGAAGTGGATGACAGAGGATGAGATGGTTGAATGGCATCACTGACTCAATGGACATGAGTTTGAGCAAGCTCCTGGAGTTGGTGATGGACAGGGAAGCCTGGCGTGCTATAGTCCATGGGGATGTAGAGTCTGACACAACTGAGTGACTGAACTGAACTGAACTGATCTAACTTCAGAACCCCAACTCCAAGGCTGATCAAGTTGGTATAATTAAATAAAGTAATCGAGCCAAATGGAAACAGGGTAAGAGTGGGATGAGGTGGGACCCTGCTCTTTCTCCAGGTAGAAAAGCTGACCAACATCACCTCCACCTTTCCATCTTGGGTATAAATATCAGAGGTTGACGAGGCATATTGGGTAGGACCTTTCAAGGGGAGTAAAGGATGTACAGAATCCTTAGGCTTTCTGGTTGGAAGAAGCCTCAAAGGCCCGGGGGAATCTGAGGCCAGAAGCTGCTTGATGGGCCCCAAGCGTTGCTGGGCTTCGAGTGATGCAGGGCTTGAGGAGCCCTAAGGGGTGCTTTTTGCATCAGAGCTGCCTCTGGCCTGCTCATGGCTCTTGTCTGGCTGGGCCAAATGGTGAGAGGAATGGGGGGTCCTGACCATGCTTCCTGCTGTCCCCGTCCTCTGAACAGCGTGGAACGTCCATGTCCAGCAGCAGCATCTGTCTGGTACACGTGTGACTTCTAGTGGGACAGGGGAGTGAGAGTGGCTCCTCTCATTTCTGGACTCCTAGAGGCCAGGTTCCATGTTTCTAGCTCAGTGACTTAAAGAGAACACCAAGTTGCATATAATTTTCAAAGGGAGTTGCCTTCTTTTTATAAACTAGAGCCAAAAGGAAATCTTTAAAAATAATTCTCATCAATTTGTATTATTCTGGGTGGTATTTTTTTGTATAGTTTCCAAAGCAGTGACCCTAACCACAGTGAGGACAGTCCTTTGGAGGTTTGGCAACCTACTCAGTCAGAGAAAAGCACGAAGGAGGGAGCCTGTAGGTTTGGTTAGAAGCCTCCTCCCCCTAGGGGGTGGGAGGTGAGAGGAGAACCAGGGCTCTGGCCCCTGGCCCCACCTTTCAGCACGTGTTCATCAAGGTGCAGTACACGCGGTGTGCTTTCCCAGACTTTCAGTCTTACCTTGGGACAGCTGTCTAAGTTCATTTTGGCATGAGGACAAATGAGAGGATGGTTCCCGTTTGCCCGACTCTTGCCACAACTTCTTTCTCTGTTCTGTTAAGTTCTTGGCTAAGTTCTTTCCCCTTGCTGTTCGCATTTTAACTGGTGTTAAAGCACCAAGCACAAAAATCTGCAAACAGTTAGCTTTCATCTTTGAGCATTCTGGTTGGAGCATACCACAGTTAAAGTTCACATAGCACGGAAAGCCCCTGCTCTGTATAATGCATTAAAAATTTAATAACTGTACAATAATCCTGGATAGTTTTAATGGGTCACCCGGGAGCCTTAATGTGGTAAAAAATGTACTTCTTTACTGTCGGGTTAACTTGTGGCAAATTGAGAGAAATTCTTCGAAGCAACTTTGAGGGGTTGGACGTTTATAAGCCTAGAAACAAATAGTGTATTCTGAAAGTAGTGTTTATGTAAAAAGAGATAATTGAAATAGAGTATCAGCCCGGAGCTTGGTGAGTTTCTTTGCAGTGCAGTCCTTTTAGGTTGGAGAGCTGTGTCCCTCCATGACGATGCAGAGAGGTGAGTAGGGCCTGTGGCCAGACCAGCAATGGAACACAGGTCTGTCTGGCCCCAAGATCATGCTCTTTGATTCAGAATGTGTAGTGTTTGAATTTGACCCCTCTTGATGTAAAATCCTGCACTTTTGGAAAAACAATCAAAAGTCAAAGTGTATTATTAATTAATTGAAGTCATATTTATAAGTGGAAGCATTTCTTAAGAAATTGTTCTCTGGTGAGACAGGTGTGCATTTGTACTGATGCAGTTATTTCCAAAAGCTCAGAAAGGACCAGTTGAAACAAGGACCAAGTCCAATATTGCAATTACTGGTTTTCCTTTATTTTGGCATATTTAAAATAGTCTTGACTCCTTACTCCAAAGGAAATCCAGTCAAAACACTTATAGTTGTAATGTGCATAAATTAAGGATTTAGGAAACTGATATTTCTCAAGTATTTAGGGAGGAAATGATGTCTTCTGAATTAGCTTCATGGCATAAGCCTGGCTCATTTCACTTGCCCTAGTACTGTATCTGAATGATATATATATATATATATATTTAATTTGAAATGTTTGTTGTTGTTTTAGTTGAAAATGTCAAGATTGCCGTATATTCCTATTAGTTTAGGTCTGTTTACATGGTTGGTATCAGAATATCGAGTAATTCGTTCTTAAAGGCAAAATTATAATAAGAGTAATGATGTTTTTACCCCTGACTTTGTTGTGTAGTCACTTGCAATCTCTCACTTGCTTCTTGAGGCTATTTTTGTCTATACCATGGTACCTGGCCTACTAACTTCTTGTCCATGGTTAGTACACACACACACACACACACACACACACACACACACAGAGTCTAGATACACACACACACACACACACACACACACACACACACACAGTCTAGATCCTGGCAAGCCCTTACTGTATGAGGTGAGACATTGATTTTTCGACTGAGAGAAAATGACAGTCACAATCTACAGACTGTGGTAGACTGTGACTCTGACTGTGGTGGTTATTGAGTGACACTGAGCTATGGCTCTGGGATCTGTTTCAGGAGAAAATTTCCCCACGTTGGCAGCACTCAGGAATGAAGGTTGTGCTTCTCAGACATGTGTTTGTTTGCACGTCAATCCTGGGATGTTTTGCAATAAGTCAGATTCTTGTAATGGCCCTTCACCATCAAGATGGGTCTGACAAGAAGAAGCTCCCAAGCTCACTCCACTGAAGGCATTCATGAAGCGAACATCAAATAATAAGTGGACTGCCGTATTTTTAGGCAAGAATTTGCTGGCATTAGCAAAGAAAACTCCAGCATGGCTCAGGTTGTCTCCATTGACTTCTGATCGTCTTTCCCTTTAACAGAGTGAAAAATGTCTGTTTTTCACTGTGTTACAGCTTTGTTCTAAAGTGGCCCATAATTTTGTCTATGTTTTACATCCCAGTGGATTCCCAAGACCAAATATGGTATCGTTTCTCAGAGAGGTCTCCTTTTCTTTCCCTTCAATCTATACAATATTTAATAGATTTATTTTGCGGTCATGATTATCTTTTAGGTCAGCCTGCAACTTAAAACCTGGTAGACTGATGTGGTGAGCACGATAGTAGCTTAGAGGGACTGTGGGGTGAGCTGTGCGTGTCTGTTCTGATCACTTTAAATTAAAAGCCATCACGTTTGAGAAAGCATTTATAAGAACACATGCACTTGTTTAAAGCAGTCTTTTCTCTCAACCCCATGCTGTCATTTCTCACTGGCTCCATGTTTCCATATATGCCACATACAAAAAGGCTATGCTTCTGCTACAGCCACCCTCTCGTGGCTGGTGCCATGCTGGGTGTCGTTGCCCTGCTGAAGATCGGGGTACTGCCATTCCCCTGGGTCCGGCCTGACGAGGGGCACGTCAGCGAGAAGAGAGGGGAGGGGCGACTGGATTTGAGACAAAAGACAGACATGGGCCGGAGCTCCCGATGAGGTATGGTATAACAGAGTGTTCTAACAGAAATGAGGTCAGTGAGCATCTCCCCACGTATAGGAAATGTACAGTGCTGACGTTTATCAAAAGAAAAGAACATGTAGAAGGTGTGCTCCTTAGAAGTTCAGTTTCTGGAGATGCAGCAGCCAGCGTGAGGCACCAGCTCTGTTGTTTCAGCTCATGGACTGTGGGCTGTGGACTCGGGGCTTGGTGACTAATTTCTCATCAGTAAACTGGGGACTGGGCTGGGTCCCCGCTTCATCGGGTCAGTCTGAGGAGTGAGTGGAGAGCACTCCCTGTGCTGGAGGGGTGCCTGGTGCTCACACCCCACCCGCTGTGTGTGCTGACATGGGACAGCTGTCCCTGGGCGCAGGGCTGGGACCATGCTGGGCCCATTCAGGAGGGCGCTGGGTGCAGCATGTCATCTCCCGTCCCTGCGATCCTGAGCAAGGCTGTTAGCTTCTCTAGGCCTCAGTCCATGGACAGGTCTGTCAAATAAGAGCTTTGCTCTCCAAGATCCTTCCAGAATGAAAAAAAAAATTTTTTTAAATTGAGAATAAATAGTACCTTAATATTTCAGAGTTCTGTTCAGAAAAATGAAGACTTCTGATAGGAAGACACTTGCTAACTTCGGGAAAATGTTGATTAAACCGACATTGTTGCTTTCCTTTTGGAAATTGAGTCTGACCAGTATGTTAGCCCTTTCGGAGGAAGGCAGAGGACGTCTGCTTAGCACCAATGATTAATGCTGTCCACAGAAAGGTGGTAATGAGTTTGGTTTTTTTTTTTCCTGCTTTGTGTTCTGAAAGTAATATTTCTATAAATTTATAGTATTAAAACTGTTGCATTAGATACATTAAAAAAAAATTTTATTTGGCTCTGCTGGGTCTTAGCTGTGGCATGCAGAATCTTTAGTTGAAGGATGCAAACTCTTTAGTTGCTGAATATGGGATCTAGTTCCCTGACCAGGGATCAAAAAATAAACCCAGGCTTAGTCATTGGACCATTAGGGAAGTCCCTACATTTTTTAAAAGTCCACTTTACTGAGTATGACTTACATGCAGTAACATGTACCCATTTATGTGTAGAGCTGAGCGAGTTGGGACCAATGTCTGCACCCCTGTGGGGTACCCACTGCCTTGCTGCTGTTTGGTCGCTCAGTCGTGTTCCACTCTCTGCCACCCCAGGGACTGTAGCCTACTGGGATCCTCTGTCCATGGGGTTCTCAAGGCAGGAATACTGGACGGGGTTGTCCTTTCCTTCTCCAGGGGATCTTCCCAGTTCTACCCAGTTCTTCCTAGGTTCTACCCCTGGGTTGTTTGTTTGGCAGGCAGATTCTATATTACTGAGCCACCTGGGAAACCCAACCACTGCCTTAGAGATGTTTAAAAACAACTTTATTGAGATAAAACTCACATACCATAAAATCTCCTCATGAAAATGATACTCCAGTGAGTTCTAGCCTATTCACAGGGTTGTGCAACCTTATCGCATAGTAAGTTTAGAGCATTGTCTTTACCCTAAAAGAAACCCCAGGCCCGTTAGCAATCATTCCCCATTCCTCCTCCTTTCTACCCCCCAACTCCTAGCCCTTAGGCAGCCATCATTCTACTTTCTATCTTTATAAATTTGCCTATTTTGGACATTTCATATAAGTAGAACTACCCCACTCCAGTACTCTTGCCTGGAAAATCCCATGGATGGAGGAGCCTGGTGGACTGCAGTCCATGGGGTCGCGACTGAGCGACTTCACTTTCATGCATTGGAGAAGGAAATGGCACCCCACTCCAGCCTTCTTGCCTGGAGAATCCCAGGGACAGCAGAACCTGGTGGGCTGCCGTCTATGGGGTCACACAGAGTCGGGCATGACTGAAGTGACTTAGCAGCCACATACATACAGTATGCAGTGTTTTGTGACTGGCTTTTGACTTTGCAGTTTTTTTTTCAGGTTTCATTGATACTGTGGCACGTATCAGCACTCCATTACTTTCCATGTTTGAATAATACTCCATTGTGTGGATATTCTATCTTTTGTTTATCAGTTAATGAACATATTGGTTGTTTCCACTTTGGGAGTATTATGGATAATGCTCTCATAAATATTTGTGTAAAAGTTTTTGTGTACGCTTGCAAGGAGTGGAATTGCTAAATTGTATGGTAAGTGTATGTTTAAGTTTTTGAGAAACTGTTTTCCAAAGTGGTTCTATCATTTTATATTCTCACTAGCAATGCACTGGAGAAGGAAATGGCAACCCACTCCAGTGTTCTTGCCTGGAGAATCCCAGGGACAGAGGAGCCTGGTGGGCTGCCGTCTATGGGGTCGCACAGAGTCAGACACGACTGACGTGACTTAGCAGCAGCAGCAGTATAGGAGGGATCCAACTTCCCCCGCAGTCCTCATCAACACTAATTGTTGTCTGTCTTTGTGATTATAGCCATCCTAGTGGTGTGAAGTGGCTTCTCATTATGATTTTAATTTGCATTTTCTTGATGGCTAAAGATGTTGAGCATCTTTTCACATGCTTGCTGGCCCTTTGTTTATCTTTTTTTACTGAAATGTCTATTGAGATCCTGTGCATTTTTAAATTTGGTCATTGTCTTTTTTTCTGTTGTTATAAGAATTCTGTGTATATTCTAATCAGATACATGATTTGCAAATATTATCTCCCATTTTGTGAATCGCCTCTGCTTTCTTGATGGTGTACTTTGAAGCTCAAAAGTTTTAATTTTCGTTAAGACTACCTTATTTTTTTTCTTTTGTCACTGTGATTTTGGTATCATATCTAAGAAATCTTTGCCTAACCAAGGTCATAGAGGTTTACATCTATGTTTTCTTCTAAGAGTTTCAGAGTTTCACATTTGGGTCTGTCATCCGTTTTGAGTTAATTTCTGTATATGGTTTGACAAACAGATCCAACTTCATTCTTTTGCATGTGGTATCCAATTGTCTCAGCAGCATCTGTGTTACATGTGTGAACATGTTTGTTTTTTTTTTTTGCTTTCCTTTTTAATTCTTTTCCCCATCTGAATTGTCTTGGCATCACATTATAGACTTTGAAAGAAAAGCAGTAGTTCCTCTATTCAACCCTCTCTCTCCCCAGAAGTGATCACTCTAAACCCGCTTAGCTGTTTGGTTTTTTTTTTTTCTGATTTTTACCTCTGTATTTCTAAATACCATGCTTATATAGCAATTTCTTGAGTGTAATGATGAAACTCTCAATAGATTTGAATTTGAACCATTTTAATGTACCTCCATATTGTGTCTCGCTATTACGATGATGTTTTATATTATGACATTGTTTACTGCTGAGCTGAGTAGTAGTATGTGCTAAGTACATTTCTTTTTCTTCCTTTATCGTTTTCGTTTTCCTTTGCCTTAACCCCGTGCCTCCCCCCCATCCTGTTTTGCTTGCTGTCTTCCAGTCTGGCCGCTCTGGCCCCACCTCCGCCCGGCCACAGCGGGTCTTTAAGGTCCCTGCAGTGCAGTTCTCCACATGACCAGACTCCACAGGTAATCTTTCTATGCCATCTGTCCCCTGTGTCTTTCCGAGTGCTTTGCTCTGGCGGGTCATCCTTCCTGCAGCTGTCTTGCTTTATTCATTCCAGACTGGGTTGCTGTCTTCCAGAGGCGCCTATTGCTCTTCTTTTCGCTTCTCCTCTCTACTCTGCCTGAGATCTCTTCTTCCTGGATTAGCCAGAGATCCTTATGTACCTGAAGAACCTGATGCCCAGATTAATGAAGCTCCTTATTAATATCCTTGATTCTTGATTCTTTTAATAGTCATTGATATCTGAGCCACCAGGGAAGCCCTTTAATAGATACTATTAATAGATATTAATTTCTATTAGGATAGTCTTACCCTATCCTTCTCATAGCTACCAAAAATGATTTGAAAGCAGTTAGGAATCCTGAGTCCAGAACACCTTCCTTTCCCAGAACGAAAGTCTCAGCCATCAGAACCACAGTTCTAGGATCAGGAAGTTCTCTGGAGTCCACAGGTGGTTCTGTGTCCCCAGTCATGGCCTGTCTTCCCTGAGTCTGCGTCTCTTCTGCATATAGTCCTGGGTTGCTTGGCTTCTGGAGCACATCAGAGAAGGTGGAAACATTTTCAGTTAGGAACAGAGGGAATGCTGGAAACAGGCACCCAGTGACCGGAAGAAGTGCCAGTTAGCCAAGGGACAGAAGGCAGGATGACTGTCAAAATCAGCTCGTAGTTGATAGACCTGAATTACACAGCATTTAGTACCCAGTTTAGTGTCACCACAGAAAGTCCTGCGCGAGCTAGGCTCACAGAGGCATCGCTTCGTGGCGGCGCCTCTGGTGGCCGCCTGCCTCCTCTCCCCCTGCCCGCCTCCAGCTCTGAGTGAGGCGTTGTGCAGGGTGTTCTTCATAGACACCAAACTGTTTAAGGGAGTAAGTTTGAATTTTCTGGAAAGTAATTTTATGTAGAACAACCCTTTTGTCACAGTTACAAATAAAAGAAATATTACCTTACATCCTTATGAGACTAGAGTACCTGGAGGCCTGACTTAACCCCCTTTCTCTGCTTTTGAAAGAGGAGCCTGGGGACTTCCCTAGTGGTCCAGCAGTTATGAATCTGCCTCCCAATGGGGGGACACGGGTTTGATCCCGGTCTCGGAACTAAGGTGCCACGTGCCACGGGCAGCTAGGCCCGTGTGCCACCAACTACTGAAGCCCATGCACCCAAGAGCCTGTGCTCTGCAACAGAGTGCCCGAGCGCCTCTGCAACAGAGAGCCGCATCGAAGACCCAGCACAAGCCAAACCAATTAATCCATTTAAAAACAGCTCTTAAAAGAAGTGTGATTGGTTTTTCTAAAAATTGAAAGAATGAAAGCACAGCCTAATGACTGTCCTTATAAATGACATTTCTGTCACTGAAAATATTTAATAAGTTAAAAAAAGGCATGTATGTTCATATATATTTCAATGGTAATTTAAAAAATTTCCTGATCTCTCTTCCTCCCGTCTCCTTATCTCCTTGTGTCTTATTGCTGTAGCATCATCTTACTTAACCAGGAAATCTGTTATTAGAGCATGCCAAGGCTCTGAAAAGGCCAGTTTTGCACATTATGTTGAAATGAAGACATACTGAATGTGTTCTTTCGGGTACTATCTTTAAATCTGGCCACTTCTTAGAACAAAAAATCTGGAAGTGGTTTTAGCTAGAATCAGGCCTGGCCCCTTCAGACTGTCCAAAGGAGGAGATTGAGGTTAACATTTTTCTAGCAAACGAGGACGGAAGTGGAACCAGAGCATCTCGGGCTGGGCCGCCTCTCACTTTGACACTGGGAGGGAGCAGCCTCCAGGTCTGGGGCCTGATCGAGCCCCCTGCACCATCAATGGAGCTAATCAGTGCTTGCACTCAGCAGTTCTCCGAGCCAGAGCAGCCACCGTGGCAAGTGACAGAGGAGGCGGAGTGAGCGGCAGGCTGGGGGCAGGTGGCTCAGAGAAGGGGGTAAGACGGCTGAGCGTGTGGTGATTCGCAAGCCTTAGAAATGATTACTAGTCAGAAAAAAACGGGAAAATGTCTGTTTTGAGCTTTCACTGTCAATAGAAAATGAAGGTTGTGTTACAGTTAATGGGAAGGGATTATTAATTTCTCCCTAGTGTTGCCTTTTCTTGGGATCTTAGATCTTTTTGTAAAAATTAAAGCCCCACCCCCCGCAAAGCTCAGAGATCCAAACTGATGTTTTTCGTACCTCTCCTTTATGCCTCCCCCAGGAGAGTGGAGGTGCCCTGTGGTGGGAGCTTGTCTCCTCTTTGCCCCACTGCCCCAGGCAGCTCCACATGGAGCAGAGGGGAGTGTGAGGGGAGGAGCTTGTAAAACCTGGGCTTTGCCAGTCTGTTGGTCCTCACCTGGTGCCTCCCCGCAGTAATGTGTCCTCCCCCACCCGCCTGCTGGGTGTTCCAGAGAGGGCGGGTCGTTTCCTTTGCTCTGCCAGCCTAGGGCAGCTGTTGCTGCCCTCCCCTCAGGGCACCCTCTCGTTCCTGTTTGCAGTCACTGATCCAGGGCTGTGTTAATCACGCAGCCATCAATCCACGCGTGCTCCCCAGCCCGGGTGCACAGTGAAGACGGGGGTCTCTCCCTGCTGGTGCAGCCTGCCGGTGGGGAGCAGCCTGTCACACTGCAGGGTTGCCTGGGTCCTTTCTGAACACAGAGTTTGGTAGGATGGCTGGTTGTCACCATCAGACTGAAGCATAGAACCTGCCTCCCTTCGCTTTGTGGCTGCGCTGGGTCTTTGCTGGTTTGCTCAGGTTGCTTCCTCTGGGTGTGAGTTGTCGGGTGCAGGCTCCTCATCGTGGTGGCTTCTCTTGTGGAGCACAGCCTCTGGGGTGTGCGGGCTTCAGTGGTGGCAGTACATGGCTCAGTATTGTGGCTCCTGGACTCTAGGGAAGTCGAGGACCATGACTGCTTATTCCCTCACCCTCCCCAGCACCTGGCAGGATGCTTGGCACCAAGGACCCAGTACTGCCTAGGTGAATGAGTGAACAGTGTATTGCAGGAGGACGTATTTTGTGAGAAGCTCGTGTGAAGCTTTAAAATCCTGAGCAGATCAAGTAGTGAAGTACTTTTTAAAACGTGAATGAGCAGAGGTGAGTGTGATGTTGGGCAGTTTGCCTCTGTTCCTGCCTAACACAGGCCCAGGAGGGCGGGCGGGCTGGTCTCACACACAGCCCACAGCAGCTCCCGGGGTTGGGAGGCAGGGCCCGTGAGGCAGAGAGCTGCGGACTTCATGGAGTCGTAAAGTGGACAGGCCGTGTCCCCTTGGCACTGACTGCACAGTTACAGGGCTACTTTGCGGAGCTCCGGGCGGGTGCCAGCGGCCTTCTGCAGCGTCACCTTGGTTCTTCCCAGACTCTGGTGCAGCCTCAGCGGTTTCTGAGTTTACATATTACACGTTACAGGTATGGCCATGGTGGGAGACACCTGGACCACGTGCCTTGCCCGAGTCCCACGTTGCTGAGCGATATGAAATGATCGTTCTGTCCTTTAGGATCAGGCCAGCAGATGAAGTCAGGTGCACATAGGGCTCCCAGGGGCCACTCAGTGGTGACGAGTCGATAGTCATAGGAAGAGGTTTAACTGGGAATGCAGCTCACTGTACACATACGAATGTCTTTGACGTCTAAAATAAGAAATAATTTTTCAAATTGCTTTCAAGTTTTCCTTTGACCCATGAGGGTGCCGTTTGGTAGTGGAGCTATAAAAGTATTAGGCATGTACATATGTACATTGAGAAGACAGTGAACCACAGCGTCAAGAAGGAGAAGTGGGATCCAGTTACTCACTATTTGATCTTATCTTTTCAAAGCCTTAGTTTACAGCTCTCTAAAATGGGGATCGTGATTTGTGCTTATTTGTATTGTAAGATTTTCTGTTGATGGGTGGGGCTGTGTTCTCTCCCTGTTATTCACCTGAGGAAATCAGTCCTGAATATTCCTTGGAAGGACTGATGCAGAAGCTGAAACTCCAATACTTTGGCCACCTGATGCAAAGAACTGACTCATTTGAAAAACCTGGATGCTGGGAAAGACTGAGGGCAGGAGGAGAAGGGGACAACAGAGGGATGAGATGGTTGGATGGCATCACCGACTCAACAGACATGAGTTTGGGTGTACTCCGGGAGCTGGTGTTGGACAGGGAGGCCTGGTGTGCTGCAGTCCATGGGGTCGCACAGAGACACGACTGAGCGACTGAACTGAACGGATGACCTCAAGTGCATGAAGCCTAGATTTCAGTGAAACCTCTCATCAGACATCTGCAGCTCAGTGTGTCCAGAAACCTCATCTCCTACCCTGTCGCACTTGCTTGTTTCTTGGACATTTTCCCCTTCCTCTCTCTCTGGTTCTGCCGCTGTCATCTTGGTTCAGGCCAGTCTTCTGTAGCCGGACTCTTGTAGCCACTTACCTAGTTTCATGCCTTTCGTTTCTCCCTTCGGCACTGATCCTCTCGTCCAGAGCCAGGGTGATCTTTTTTATTTATCTGTGTGTGTATGTTTCTTGTGTATAAGACACATGTTTATCATGTATGATATAAAGTCCATAGTACATCATCTAAAATAAAAGGAAGAAAGAGAACAAGAGAGTCTTATCCACTCTGCTTTGTTTTTTGTTTTTGTTTTGTCTTTTCTGGGGGTGGGATGGGGAGGGCTGCACTGTATGGCCCAGGGGACTCTCGGTTTCCTGACCAGCGGTCTAACCTGGGCCCGTGGCACTGAGACAGTGAAGTCCTAGTGACTGGACTGCCAGGAATTCCCGTCTCCCTTGTTCTTTTGTTTTAGATGTGGTTTTTGTTATAGTTTATGTAGTTTCAAATATCAAATAGCAGTACTCCAGGATTTTAATGAAAAGTAGCAGACCCTGCTCCTCCACTTCTCCTTATCCCTAAATCTTTTGCCTCAGAAGGTACTTCTTTTTGGCTGTTTATATTGTATAATTTCTTGCTTTTCCAGACTTTGACATTCTCTCTTCGCTTCTGTATGGGAATTAGCACTGCTATGACTCTTGCTTCTCATTTGCCCACAGGAAGCATCCCCTCTTGGTGTCCTCCATGGTTACATCACAGTCTTTAGTTAAGACTGTCTTTAATGTTTATATTATTATAACTCTACAAGTATTTTCCTTGCTGTGCCAGACTGTGTTCCATGAATATGTCCTTATTTCTATGTTTTGTTCCCCTGAAGGTTAGAGTTGCTTCTTTGTTGTTATAGCTTTGTTTCTGTCACTGTTTATCTCCTCAGTCATGCAAATGAGCTATAAAGTCCTTCCAAAGTGTATTTCCGCAGAGCCCACACCATCGGGTGATGTATCCGTGCACTGCTTGGTCCGGTCCTGCGGCTGCCACCCTGCTGCTTTCTCTGGACCGGTGGCTCGTAAGGCTCAGCATGCAGGCGTCACCCTCAATGTATTTTCACCCCTGTCCTACATTAGGTCCTCTCTTCCTTACCTTACCCTTTCCACTCTTCATTTACTGTCGCTGAGGAGGGGCTGTGGGCATGGGGGGAGGGCTTGGGGACCCCATGGCACATGTTCCGCTGCCTGCACTCCTGGAGCTGAGCGTCTAAGGACCGCACCGTGTACAGACGCCCTCTCCTCACCTCCTTGCCAGGCCTGCTGGCTGGCCCTGTCTGCCCTCGCCTACATTGGAGGCAAGAGCGTCACCTTTCCCAGCACACCTTCCTGTGTGATTTGACATCACTGCATACTTTCACACCTTTGCATTTGTTGGTGCTGTTCCCTTAGTCTGGAGGACTCTTCTCCAATTTTCTACCTGGTAAAAAAGTCTAGTCATCAACCCAGATGTCCATTCAGGTAATAAAATTGTAGCTGAGAAGGAACATTCCTACTTTTGTTGAGCAAAGCGTGAAATGACAGTGTTTTAAGCAGGAGTATGGCAGTTGTTAGATTTAGGTTTGTCAACTGCCTTGATCCGTTTTGGAAGAACTAGGGTGTAAGTCACTAACAAATCTAGTTAATGCTATTTCCTCAAATGAGTCAGTTTCAGCAGAGCGGACTTCAGAGATGGTAAGCAAGCTAACCCATGCCGACTGTTGGTCAGAGATAGATCTTCATGGTTGTCATTCAGTGGTTGCTTCTGTCAAGTTATTTTTGACTTTCTGAGACATTTTTAGTAGACCTCTGTTTGTTCTCTCTCACTGGTGAAAGCTGAAGTCTGAAATCAAGTCTGAAGTTGGTGGGGTCTTGCTCCCACTGGAGGCTTTTGGGAGAACCCGCCCTCGGCCTCCACCAGCGTCCGGGGCAGGTGGCTGGCTGCCTTGTCTTGGGGCCTCGTCCTCTTTGTCTGCAGGCCACCTTCTCACCTGTGTGTCCATGCTCATGTCTGTGTTTCTTTGATGACTGGATTAGGGCCCATTTGATAGGCCAGGATGATCTTGTCATGTCATAATCCTCAAAACATCTGTGAAGACCCTTTTTAAATAAGGTAACATTCATATGTTCTGACAATTAGCCACCATGAGGGCTGCCATTCAACCCATGGAAGCCTTAAGGTAAGGTGCCTTTTGAGATATGTGGTCTCTGCTGATAATCAAACATGCATTGTTCTTTGGTCATAGTGACCACATCAGTCAATATGTTGCAGGTTCATTCAATCATTTTAACAGATAAACTTGTCACGAACCAGGCCCCGTGCCAGGTCCTAGCTTTATAAACACTAACACAGACAAAATTCTGCTCTTCAGAAGCCCACAGTGTTGCAAGACGGATCAGCTTTCCCCAAGCATCCTCATCTATTATTTGAATACATAATTTTATTTTGAATAACTGGAGAAATACGGAGTTAGAAATACAAAGAGAAACTCTGGCAAGTGTTTTAGATATGTGGAGAAGGTACGGAGGGGACTAGTCAAAGGACTGTTGATATTTAATAACTTACCAACCAGCAATGTCTTGAGCAGACTTTTAATGTGCAAAGTGACTTGATGGTAGAAACTCAAACTCTCTAGTAAACTCAGATGATGAACTCTACAGGATCCTCTCAGTTTATTTCACATGAGACCCTTGACTTCTTGCCCTAAAAGTTTACTCCATTCTATTCCCAAGGAAGGTGTTTCCATAAGGTTAGTCTTCAAATGGAGGTTAGTCTTCAACCTTTGGAAATGCTTTATTGCTTTCATTTGTTTGGGGGCTTTATTGCACTGAAAACGATTTTTTTTTTCAATTATTCTTACAAGGTTCTCTTGGACTTAGGTAATAAGGAAGAATAACTTAAAATTCAGAATTATCACCTCCAGTAAATGTTCTAATCCAAAGTTTCTTCACAGAGCAGTGTGTTCCAGACAAGCTGACCTAAGTTTGTCAGTGATTTCTTAACTGGGGGAACAAAGATTGACGCACATTTAAGATTATCCATTAATGTGATTACTCCTTTTCATTTGCATTCCATCCTGCATTTTCATCTGGGAAGGACGAGGGTGCAGGGACAGCTGGTGCCTCTGTAATTGCACGCAGCCCCCAGCCCGCCTGTCTGTGCACTCCCGGGAGTGTGGGTCACAAGTGTCGCCGTCTGTCGTGCATATTCCAATAAAACGAAAAGGCTAACAGACCTGGTTTTTCTTCCACACCTTCCCCAAGTAATTGATCATTATGGGTGCTGTGTAGCCATTTATCAGGTAAGAATAGAATTGATTTTATGAATCAATTTTGAAGCTAGAAAATAGTGTTAACCTCTTAGATAATTTAGGGAATTTTCCAACTTTGTACTATTCTCCCAACTTTTCTAAAGTTTGAAATGATATCAAAACAAAGCAGCATTAAAGCAACTTGTAAAATCCTTGCAGACATGACAAGAACTGGAGCCTTGCTGGGAACAAGGCGTCAGGTCCGAAGGCCGCCATTGTTGAAACGCGCCTCGTTGTCATGGCGAGAGTGCTCGCTCAGCGGGGCTTGCGCCTCCGTTGGCACGCGTTTGTGCCCTTGCTCTCCCCTCTGCAAGCTATAACGAAAGCACCGACTGGCAGTGGCAAAGCGGAGCACGATTTTACTAGGCCACCTGGGAGGGTTGAGAGGACAGAGCTCTGCTGGCCGGTGCTCTGAGTGTGGATTGTTTCCCTTCCTCTCTTCTTTATAAACCCCTGGGAACTTGCATTATTATGCCAGACTAGGTCTTCAGAGTAAGCCCTGGACTTGCCTGCCTGCGTCTCAGGACAAGCAACGAGGGCCTTGACTCCTCAACCTCAGTCTGAAGACCCAGAAGAGAGAACGCTGGAATCCAGGTGCAGACCCACCCTGACTGTAGTGCTGGCCAGGATCTGTCCCTCCAGTGCTGTTGCCCTGGCCTGGACATGTTTGCCTGGCCATGCTAGATGTTCTTGCAGTTTGGGATTTTCCTTTCAGACGTAGATGTAAACATCTCGCCACCCTTAAACTATGTGTCCAGATGCAATCCAGCTCAAAACTGAGGCTATTGAAGATGTCTGGAGTTTTCCATCATATGCCTCATCAATGTGGGAACTATTTATTATTTCAGTTTGAGCTGTGCATGGTAAATACCTGGTGATATATTCATGATTGCTTGGATGGATTTCTGAGTCTCTTTGCTTTGAAGTAATAAGTTTAGTATGGTGTCTGACCAAAAGTAGATTCAGATTTTGCTCATAGCTTTATTAAAGGTCCAGCTTGAGGAGGATTAGGTTAATATAATTTCTGTATCATGCTAATAAGATATATGTGATTTTTATGTTTAGATAGTATGTGTTTTGCTTTTGCAGCTTGTGGAAGAAGATAAAATAAATGCCTCGTTGGTGAAAAGTGATCCTGACCACTCACGTTCTTTTTTTTTTAATCCTCAGTTCAGTTCAGTCACTCAGTCATGTCCGACCCTTTGAGACCCCATGAGACAGCATGCCAGGCCTCTCTGTCCATCACCATCTCCCGGAGTTCACTCAAACTCACCTCCACTGAGTTGGTGATGCCATCCAGCCATCTCATTCTCGGTCGTCCCCTTCTCCTCTTACCCCCAGTCCCTCCCAGCATCAGAGTCTTTTCCAATGAGTCAACTCTTTGCATGAAGTGGCCAAAGTACTGGAGTTTCAGCTTTAGCATCATTCCTTCCAAAGAACACCTAGGGCTAATCTCCTTTAGAATGGACTGGTTGGATCTCCTTGCAGTCCAAGGGACTCTCAAGAGTCTTCTCCAACACCACAGTTCAAAAGCATCAATTCTTTAGCGCTCAGCTTTCTTTACAGTCCAACTCTCACATCCATACATGATCACTGGAAAAACCATAGCCTTGGCTAGACAGACCTTTAGTCAGCAAAGTACTGTCTCTGCTTTTGAATATGCTATCTAGGTTGGTCATAACTTTTCTTCCAAGGAGTAAACATTCCATATCACTGTGAAAGGAGGATCTGAAGTCTTTGAAAATCCGAAGACCCTTTCCCACAATTGCTGTCATGTAAAATGTTCTTTTCAATTCTAGGCCACTGGGATATAAATTAGCTTAAGCCAAAATTAACAATACTCTTGATGCCAGGACAATTTCATGAGTTCAGGAAGCTTTTTGAGCCTCTGCCCTCAGAAAAGACTCATTTTGGCAGTTGTTTTATTTTGCCACTAATGGAATGTCCAAGACCATGTGAAGTTCCAGAGCTTTTGCTTAGGGCCGGGCCTCGCGAGTCCACCAGCAGGGCTGCCGTGGGGAGGTTTTGGCTCTTGCTGTCAGGGTGTGGTGGCCTAGGCAGGGTTGCACCCATAGAATGTGGTGCTTCTTGGAAGTTTTTGAAATTCGTACTGGGGAGCCACTTCTGAACAGCCTGCTACTCTGTTCCTTAATATTTAAGTGAAGCTTCTTTGTAAAGACACACACAAACAAAGTCAAAAAGTATTTCAGGGGGAGTAAAGACTGTTTTCGGAAACAATAATAGCATAGGAAGACTTTCCTCTGTTACCTGCCTCAGAGTAGGGCAGTGAAGAGAGTCGTGGAGGCTCAGTTTTGGAGATCTGAACCACAGTACTACGCTGGTTTGTACTTCTCTTTATCATGAGTGTTTGTTTCTGGTATAAGTTTTTGTGTTTAGATGGTTCTGTGAATCTTTGAGCTTTTTTCTTTGTGAGGTCTGTTTATACATTTGGAAACATTGGTGAGCATGGTGCCCCTGGTATTTTGTGGCTTTGAGCTTCTGATTCTTTTCTGAGGCTGCTGCCACGACGTTAACTTTCGATGGAGTCAGGAGCATCAGAGGGGAGAAGAAAATGATTACCAGGGGTTAATAGCATCGCGGAGCTTTAGGAGTTTGGGAAGAGTGCCATTTCCATGAAGGAGTCTGAGAGCTCACGTGGTGAGAAGCTCCCTGACCACATGTAAATTGAGAAATAGATTTCAAAGTCGGTTTTGATTAAAATGGGAATTTGAGCCTGCCACTGAAAACCAACCCTCTTGCTATAAATTATTTATGACATGAGCACAAGGGTTTGGTATAGAGCCTGTAAGCCTTTTTTTAATCTCACTTGAGATACTGGTTTAATTATAAAAAGAAAATAATTAATTTTGGTATTGAAACAAATTTTTAAAGGGAGGTTCTATTCCTACAGTGACTCTAAGGTAGAAAAAGAACAACCACTGATGGTTTTCAAAGAGCCAGTGTTGCACTTAGGTTCAACATAAAAGTATAAGTGGCAGGTCTCAACTAACACAGTTTATCATGTTAGACACTTGACAAGATATTCCTTAAAACGGGTGCATCAGTGGCCTATGGAGCAAACATTTGTGGAGTCTTGAGCGGAAAGGGAAAGAGGAGAGTGAATAAGTTGGCTTAAAGCTCAACATTCAGAAAACAAAGATTGTGGCATCAGGTCCCATCACTTCATGGGAAATAGATGGAGAAACAGTGGAAACAGTGTCAGACTTTATTTTGGGAGGGGGCTTCAAAATCACTGCAGATGGTGACTGCAGCCATGAAATTAAAAGACGCTTACTCCTTGGAAGAAAAGTTATGACCAACCTAGACAACATATTGAAAAGCAGAGACATTACTTTGCCAACAAAGGTTCATCTAGTCAAGGGTATAGTTTTTCCTGTGGTCATGTATGGACGTGAGAGTTGGACTGTGAAGAAAGCTGAGCGCCAAAGAATTGATGCTTTTGAACTGTGGTGTTGGAGAAGACTCTTGAGAGTCCCTTGGACTGCATGAAGATCCAACTAGTCCATTCTAAAGGAGATCAGCCCTGGGATTTCTTTGGAAGGAGTGATGCTAAAGCTGAAACTCCAGTACTTTGGCCACCTCATTCGAAGAGCTGACTCATTGGAAAAGACTCTGATGCTGGGAGGGATTGGGGGCAAGAGGAAAAGGGGATGACAGAGGATGAAATGGCTGGATGGCATCACGGACTCAATGGACGTGAGTTTTAGTGAACTCCAGGAGTTGGTGATGGATAGGGAGGCCTGGCTTGCTGTGATTCATAGGGTTGCAAAGAGTCGGACACGATTGAGCGACTGAACTGAACTAAACTGAGCTTTAAACACATAGTTAGGTTGATTTCTGGTTAAATAGGTTGTGGCGTGTCTGTCTCGTGGAAAGACTGCTGAGCGACAGGACATTAGTGTGGAGTTGCCTAGTAGATGGGTATTGGGCAGCAGCCCAGCCTGTGGCATTGCCTCCTTTTTCTGGGATCAGAACCCCCACCTCTGGCTGCTGTGGGATCAGACCCTCACCCTTACCTCCTGCCTGCAGGGAAGTTCAGATAGTGAGGGGAAAGTGGAATTTTAGACACAGGTACGGAGACTGGTTGGAGAAGGCAATGGCACCCCACTCCAGCACTCTTGCCTGGAAAGTCCCATGGACAGAGGAGCCTGGTGGGCTGCAGTCCATGGGGTTGCCAAGAGTCGGACTTGACTGAGCGACTTCACTTTCACTTTTCAGTTTCATGCATTGGAGAAGGAAATGGCAACCCACTCCAGTGTTCTTGCCTGGAGAGTCCCAGGGACGGGGGAGCCTGGTGGGCTGCCATCTATGGGGTCGCACAGAGTCGGACACAACTGAAATGACTTAGCAGCAGCAGCAGCAGCAGCACAGAGACTGGCGAATGTTCGCAAAGATGGTGTACTCGCTCTTTTCATTGTATAGGGTTTGAGAAAGATATGTATATATCTCAGATGTATCTATCTGATACATCTATGTATGTATCTATCTTTCAGATCAGCATTACGTTTATATGTCCTTTTTTTCTTATTTATGTTTGCCTCCTTGTTCTAGCATAGACTGAAAGAAGTGGATTCAGTCTCCTGAAACTCTGGTGTTTCTCTTGTTCTTAAACATTTTATTTGTTCATTGAATATTTATTGCTTGCCTCCCATGTACCAGGAATGGTTCTCGGCCTTGGGAACACAATTTTGAGTGAGATTGACAAGGTCCCTGGTCTCACAGATGTTATCACTGTGCTGGGGGAAGACAGATGCTGCCAAGGGGAAAAACAAGATGATTTCAGATGCCAACAAGAGGAAGAAAAGGAGCAAAAGACAGGAGGTGGATAAAAAGGGACTAGAGGTGGCTCCAGTTGAAATAGGCTGGTCAGAGGGAAGGAAGGTAGCGTTCATAGAAGTCCAAGTAGAGAGAGGGAGGCACTCCCCAGGATCTGGTGGAAGCAAGCCATGGCAGAGGGAACAGAGGGGCTGAGGCAGAAGTGACCGTGGCGTTTTGGAAGAGTAGGTGCAAGGGGTTTCTGCCTGTATCTGTCAGTGATGCTGGGTTCTCGGGAGAGCTCTCATTCCTTGTAGCTTTTGTCCTCTGTCACTGTGAGTGTCCTCCCCCAGCTCACTTCCTCCTCCAGCTGCGATTGATCGGTTGCGTGTCAGTGGCGTTGTTGGCTTTGCCTCTGCTGGCTGTGGCAGTACAGGGGCTGTGCCTGTACTGAGTCCTGGGCTCCTCTGAGTCACCTAGGAGTTTCTCCGGTTGACCAGAGTGGTCTCCAGAGTTATGTGTGCGCGTGCCCCAGTGGGACTTGGAGGGAGGGAGATCATCCACCTTGCTCTGGGGAGAATATTAGAATTCATATCTGAATTTAGCATAATAAAAGATTAATCAGAAGACTGCCCCCAGCACCCTCGGCCGGGGCTTCTCTTTCTGGACAGGTGGTCCACGGGAGGAAGGGGGGCGCTGTGGAGGGCGCACCTGTGGGGCCCTCACCTGCTGTCACTCTCCGGGCTGGGCATAGTGTGGAACAGGCTTTGCGGGGTGTCAGGGCAATTGTTTCATAAGGCGCAACCCGTCTCCAGTCCCCACCTCACCCCAGCTCCCTTAGTGGGATATTGTGGTGAAAACTGCCCTCTTAGTGACACCTCCACCCCAAGGTAGGTGGGAGTGCCCCCGCTGAAGTTCGGACTTGGTGATGGCTTGCACGTGGCTACTGAGGAAGGAGTAGTGTCAGCGTCTTGGAACTGAGCAGGTGTTGGTGCCTCTGGCTGAGCCAGAGCAGGGAGGAGAAGCAGTCTGGGGAGAAGGTGTCAGTCTGGGCAGGTGGAGAAGTCACGGTATGAACTTGCAGATTTGTCCTTAGACTCATGAATTCCCAAATGGTGAGAGAATAACCCAACTCCACACATGTTCTGGACTCATGCCCTAGCCCCCCACCCATCCATCACTCGCTGTTGCATAACTTTTTATTAACCAAGGCAAATTATTTGCTTCATAAAATGCAAAAAATGAATAAGCCTGCACAACAGAGTGAACGGTTTGTCAGATGAGGTCAAAGAGTGCTCTGTTCAGAAAAGATCAAAGACGCTGAGCTGGAGAAGCACCATTTGGCAGGATGAACTTGAAAACATAGGGAGCTGAGTCTGGCAAAGGGGGTCTGAGAAGTCAGGAACCCAAGTGATGTAGTGATCTGCCCGCCGGTACAGAAGATGCTGGAGACATATGTTCGATCCCTCGGTCGGGAAGACCCCCTGGAGGAGGAAATGGCGACTTACCCCAGTATTCTTGCCTGGAGAATCCCATGGACAGAGGAGCCTGGTGGTCTACGGTCCATGGGGTCTCCGGGTCAGACACAACTGAGCACACACACAAGCCCACACAGACACACACACGGTCGTTCTAATTTGCAGGCTTCTAATTTACTATTTGCATAAATTCTTCTCCATTCAGAGACCTTTAAAGCAACATCTTGTTTTTGGAATGTGAAGAGTTTTATGGCTATTAGGACCAGGGAGAGATGGTAACTGTGAAATGCGTTGGTTGGGTTGCAGCAAGCTGTACTTCTGTCTCATTCATTGGAAATGTTGGAAAGGAAGGTGTTTCAGCTGCATGTTAAGTCATCCCAGGAAAGGTAAGGAAGGCAGCAAGCCCGGGTCCTTGCAGGCGTGCCCCTCAGGAGCCTGCGCGTGTGTTTCCTGAGGTCTGAGTGCTTTGGCAGGCCGTTGCCCTGACTGCAGGTGAGGCCTGGACTGTGCTGCCTGCCGGCCAGGCCGCCGTTGCCCTCTTCTGGTAAGGGGCTCACGCTGCAAATGTCCCGAGTGTGACAGGGAGGGAAAACTCCAGCTCATCTTTCACTGTTGGTCAGCTACACTGCCAGCTGGCGGAAATTCCTGTAGTGAAGTGAATGTCTGGTTTAAGATGTGACAGGTACTCAGACCATGGAACCATGTGAGGGTCTAACCTTTCTTACAGTTTTGGCTCTTGGGGGCTACCTTCAATATCCATATCGTTTTCCACAGTCAGGCCACTTTCTCTTTGGCGAAAAAGATTTCCTTCAACCTTTTCTCTGCCTAGAAAACCCTGTCTCACTGCTTCATTAGCTCACACATGTGTGAATTTGCCTCCCTGGTAATGGCAGCAAATGCAGGGAGTATGGTTTTAATAAAATTTTTGTATCTAATATCTCTGAAGCATTAGGGCCCAGAACACTATAGGCTTGGGGTAAACAATTTATATCCAATAGGAGCATTTAGCCTTGCTTGGTGACATACTTACACAGTTTTTAATTTAGAGAAGAGTTTATGTTACATGGGAAAACTTAAGAATATATCAAAATAACTAACTGTTGGAAAGGGACGTGATGATATGGGGTTACCACACGTGGTGGCTGATGCTGGAGCCAAAGCCAGTTCCTATTCTGCTGCTGCTTGTTCTTTTATGATGCATCTCTGACTGGCAGCCTGTCTTTCCCTCCTCTCCTGGGAGGGAGGTAAGCCCTCGAGTGAACTGTGTGGGCTTTGCTGTTTCAAGGACCATTGTTGTGAGTACCTGGAGTGGAAATATTATTTTGTGAGGCATTTAAGCACTTCCTTAGTACAACACCATTTAATAGATTTTTAAATGACCTATTAAGTAGCTATTTGGCACTTAAAACCTTGAGAGTGTCCCTAGTCCAAGCTAGCTACCCTACTTGTTTTGTTTACTAAGGATCTAAACTCATGATGTTGATCTTTTTAAGCTGGATCGGTTCGATGTTTGCAGTTCGTTGATCAGTATACATGTTCTAGGAAGTTAATAATGACGAGACGTACATCAAATAGTCATGATCTCAGTATGATATTAATGATGCATGAGACAGCTCTTCTGGTTACCCCGTCCACCCTGTGCTGAGACCCCCACAGATTGCCCTGAATAAAAATGGTCAGAAAACTGTCTCTCCCAAGAATGGGCAGTTACCATTTAGATTTTTACAAAAGTAGTGATATAGTCGATTTCTACAAAAGTAGTGATATAGTCGATTTCTAAAAATATTATCTGTTCAGAATTCCTGCATTTATTTTTTCATTCCTTCCTTCCTTGGTTTAGGCCTTTTTCGAGGTTAGTAGTAACACACAAATGCTGTATAGAGTGGAGATAATCTGTCAGTTGGCCTTCTGATGAATCATGGGACAGAATTGTTTGTTAGCAAATTAAGTCTTCAGACTCATGGGAAAAACCCTCATTGGTAACATCCATCAGGGTCATGGCTGAGAGGACCCTTTCCGTGTTTTCGAGGCAGTAGGGCAGGAGGAGCTCTCCTCCCGGCTGGGCATTTGGTGGGGCATCTTCCACTCCGGACTCTCTGCCCTTCTCTGTCTTCCACCCCCGCTGGGCTGGCCCTGGATCCCAGCCGGTCCTCCAGTGCCCGAGAAGCCCGCTGACTTCACATGGGAGTTTCTGGAGCAGGACTTCTCTCCTTAGGCACTAATGACAGCATGAACCAGATGATCCTTTGTTGTGGGCTGTCCTGTGTATTGTGGAACATTTAGCAGCTTTTCTGGACTCCACCCTCCGGATGCCATTCAAAACAACCCTAAATGCTTCCAGACGTTGCACACTGGGGAGTGCAGGGGGTGATGGGGTTGATTTTTGCCTCAAAACCGCAGTTCTAGACTATGAATGGTATATTCGTTCTTTAGCTGCATTACTTGGAGGTAAATTGGACTGTCACACTTTCTCAGTAGGTGCTGATATATGGCATATGATGTATTTTAGCCTGAAGATTCATTAATTTGAGGAATTCTGGGTGAGGAATAGATTTTCTGTTGAAGGCTAATGCTCAAGGGAGAGTTAATCAGGGGGTGCATACCAGAACCAATTCAATTTAGCTTCTTTTTTCTCACCAAGAAAAATATTCAGTTCCCTAGTTTGTTTAAATTAGGAACAGTCATCATAAAACTTTATTTCATAGGAATAACTGTAAACTTCATCCTTGCCACTTTGAAGCAGAGGTGAGGAGGGGAGGATAGAAGCAGGCGAATGATGTGTAGAGATAAGGAAGAGTAAAATCTAAAATGGAAAGAAGGGACAGGAATTTGAGGGGAACAAAAAGATTGAAGGGAGAAAGACGTGACATGATAGTGAATGTCTTGAAAATCGCTGCCTGCTGCTCATCTAGCTGTGGAGTTCTCTTTTCAAAATTTGTTACTTTTTACCTACTCTGTTTTCAAATGATTAGTAAATTTATCAGTGTTCATTAATCTTCAGTTGCTCTCATTAGTAAATCTTCAGAGAATTCTTGGAAAGACTGGGAGGGAGGGGAGAGAGGGAGGGTATGCAGGGGACAGGGGTTTGTTTGTACAAAGGATCATTATATTTTGGTTTGTAGGGGAAAAAATGACCAGTGAAATATCACTTCCAAGGGTAGGTGGAATCAAGCAGATACCAGGATCTGCTTCCCTGTCTCTGGTTTGTAAGGGAATATGCAGGCTTCAGACTGAAAATATTTGAAGATGGCCTTTTCCACAGTGGTTCTCAACGCAGCCAGCAGGCTACAATCAGGTAGGGAGATTTTAAACAATGCTGATGTCCAGGCCCAATTCTGCTCTCTCCCAGTCTGATTACATTGGTCTTGGGCGGGATTTGGACTTTCAGTATTCCCCAGGGTATCCTGATAAGCTGTCAAGGGTGCACAGCCCTCCTCCTAGGCCGATGGACCTCAAAATATGGTCTCCAGCAGGAGCAGCATCACCTGGCAGTGTTAGAAAAGCATGTTCTCTGTCCCACCTCCAGCTGTGAAGTAAGAAACCCTGGACGTGAGCCTTGGCGGTCCGGGTCTGTAACCTGCTCTCCTGATGAATCTGATAAATGGTCAAGTTTGAGAAACACCAGTTCAGGCAGTGGGTAGCAGTGCTTGGAAGATGTTGAATCTCAAGTCAAGAAAACGGAGTAGCAGCTGGTAGGAATATCACAGCAGCCGCTGAGACTGTCTTCAGAGTTCAGTCGCCTCGGGAGACTCCTCACTTATGAGAGCGCCTGGGAGGTGTAAGTTTCCACCGAGAGCCTTCATGAGGCTTAATTGCTGATGTGTAGGTAGCAGCTGATACCAAGCTGTCTCTCCCACTGGTTTCTGTGAAGCTTTCAACCTTGCTCTCAATATTCTTAATTAATGATCTTCAGCTTCTGAAGCCATTTCATCAGTGGTCTCCTGTCCCAGCACGTTTCCCTTTGAGCTGTCCTTGAAGGCGGTGTTATTCCCAGCAGTCAATTAGAAAAGGAAAGTGGAAGCGGCTCTGTGCAAGTCCTGTGACCAATTAACTGCCTCTCTTCTCTCCCCTTTCCCACTCTGTAAAGAGGGCTCTGGGAAGAAAGCCTCCGACTCCCCCGGCAGGCCCCGCCCCTGTTCCTCTACAGTCCTTCTGTCATCCCATTTGCTATTTCAATTTCCTGCCTTAGCCTCAGAACTCGGAACTCGTTGAAAATTCCCTTTGAACTCGTTTGCATTTTGTAGAAACTCGATGAAGCAGTGATGAAAGTCGTTAAGAGGCCTGAGATGCAGGGCAGGGCTGGAAGGGGAAATTCAAGCACCAAATTTTAAGGCTCATTCCCAGGGAAAGCCAAGGGATTAGGAGCGATTATGGTGGCTACAATAATAATTTTAAGAATTCTCCTTGAATTTTGTTTTCTAATTTGATAAGGCAGGGTCACAGTGAAAGGGGTGAAAGGTGAAGGGAAACTTAAACTGCTTAATCCTCTAATTGTCAGTAACAGCTTTTATGGCTTCGCTTTCTCTTTACAAGGAAAACACCTTGAACTAAAACAGTTCTGTTGGATCAGCACCGACTGTGGTAAAGTTCAGAGAAATTTCCCAGGTTAGTCCCTATCATTCCCTCACAGGCCGTCCTGAGGAGCCTCTGGAATTCCCTGCAGCATGGGAATCCCCTTGCATCGCCAGGCACTTCCTATTACAGGGTTCCCGATGTTATTTTCTCTTTTGGTTTTAGTCTCTCATTCAAATAACAGGACCAGGGTTTCTGAACCAGGATTCCCTTTAGGGAAGTATCTCTGGTGTTCAGGAGAGTAACCACCAAGTAGAATAGCCGTAAGTTCATTAATAAATTAATTGCTAATAAATATGCCAGAAAACTCAGCAGTGGCCACAGGACTGGAAAAGGTCAATTTTCATCCCAATCCCCAAAAAAGGCAATGCCAAAGAATGTTCAAACTACCGCACAATTGCACTCATCTCACATGCTAGTAAGGTAATGCTCAAAATTCTCCAAGCAAGGCTTCAGCAGTACGTGAACCGTGAACATCCACATGTTCAAGCTGGTTTTAGAAAAGGCAGAGGAACCAAGAGATCAAATTGCCAACATTTGCTGGATCATGGAAAAATCAAGAGAGTTCCAGAAAAACATCTATTTCTACTTTATTGACTATGCCAAAGGCTTTGACTGTGTGGATCACAATAAACTGTGGAAAATTCTGAAAGATGGGAATGATGAAAATTCTGAAAGATTGGAATACCAGACCACCTGACCTGCCTCTTGAGAAACCTATATGCAGGTCAGGAAGCAACAGTTAGAACTGGACATGGAAGAACAGACTGGTTCCAAATCAGGAAAAGAGTACATCAAGGCTGTATATTGTCACCCTGCTTATTTAACTTATATGCAGAGTACATCATGAGAAACGCTGGACTGGAAGAAACACAAGCTGGAATCAAGATTGCCAGGAGAAATATCAGTAACCTCAGATATACAGATGACACCACCCTTATGGCAGAAAGTGAAGAGGAACTCAAAAGCCTCTTGATGAAAGTGAAAGAGGAGAGTGAAAATGTTGGCTTAAAGCTCAACATTCAGAAAATGAAGATCTTGGCATCCGGTCCCATCACTTCATGGGAAATAGATGCGGAAACTGGAAACAGTGTCAGACTTTATTTTCTTGGGCTCCAAAATCACTGCAGATGGTTGATTGCAGCCATGAAATTAAAAGACACTTACTCCTTAGAAGAAAAGTTATAACCAACCTAGACAGCATGTTGAAAAGCAAAGACAGTACTTTGCCAACAAAGGTCCGTCTAGTCAAGGCTATGGTTTTTCCAGTGGATGTGAGAGTTGGACTGTGAAGAAAACTGAGCGCCCGAAGAATTGATGCTTTTGAACCGTGGTGTTGGAGAAGACTCTTGAGAGTTCCTTGGACTGCAAGGAGATCCAGCCAGTCCATTCTGAAGGAGATCAGTCCTGGGTGTTCTTTGGAAGGACTGATGCCAAAACTGAAACTCCAATACTTTGGCCACCTCATGTGAAAAGTTGACTCGTTGGAAAAGACTCTGATGCTGGGAGGGATTGGGGGCAGGAGGAGAAGGGGATGACAGAGGATGAGATGGCTGGATGGCATCACTGACTTGATGGACATGAGTCTGAGTGAACTCCTGGAGTTGGTGATGGACAGGGAGGCCTGTTGTTGTGCGATTCATGGGGTCGCAAAGAGTTGGACACGACTGAGCGACTGAACTGAAACTTATAAACTAAAACTTTGAATGAATTTGAATTAAATCAAACTCCAAAGGTATATAAGCCTCAGTGCAGATGCTCCGTAGCCACATGTGGCTTGTGGCCAAGGTGTTGGACAGAGAGACACAGAACATTTCTGTCATCACAGGAAGTTATCAGATGGCGCTTTGTTGATTTTGTCACCTCCACTAACTGGAATACTGCAACTGCAAATGATGGCATTATTTGTTAACTATTCCCAGTTTTGGCTGGATGGCATCACTGACTCGATGGACCTGAGTTTGAGCAAGCTCCAGGAGTTGGTGAGACAGGGAAGCCTGGCATGCTGCAGTCCATGGTGTCGCAAAGAGCCTGACACGACTGAGCGAATGAACTGATTTCCAGTTTATTAGTTAGCTACTCTTTTCAACTGCTATTCTGTTTTTTTTCTCTGTGAATTTAATCCTAAGGATATCTCTGTGAGAGCTATCCCCTTTTATAGACAAGGGATGAGGTTCAGAGAGCCTGAGAAACTTGCCCCAGGCTTTATGGCCAGTAAAAGCTACAGCCGGTGGTGGGATACATGCCTGCTTGAATCTAAAAGCCCATGCTTTGTATGTGAAATTGTTTCCGAGGGTAGCTTCTCAGATTCTTGAGATTGGAAGCCCACATCCTTAGGGGTACATGAAGAAAAAAACAAAACGCTAACCACTGTTGCGCTGGATGATTGCAGTGGCCAGCCAGTCAAGTGCAGCAGATCAGGAGCATGCCTTTCCCTGTGTTGTTTTCCTGGCTGCTTCCGACTAGCCCAGTGCCCTGTAGTAACAAGGCAGTGTTTATACAGTTGTCTGTTTTCACGTGCTCTATGTCAGCGCAGTGTGGTGTCCCAGCTCAGCTGCTGAGCATACCCCTCCCAAGGCAGATCATTTCCTGGCTGGCAAGCCTGCCGGCCAGAAAGTCCTCCTTATGTAAAGCCAATACCTGTCTCCTTGGGACTTCTCTGCTCTTAACTGGTTTTGTATCCCAAAGGCCCTAAAGCACTGAAAAGGATCATTCTTCCACCTTTAAAAGTCCTGGTAATATTATTTTATCCTGATTGTTTTCTATTTTAGGTTAATCATTTCACTTGGTTCAGCTGATCCTCATAACATGATTTTCAGTGTTGCTCTTATCCTGATCTCTCTTATGGTTTGTCTCTATTTGAATGTTGATACTAACTGAGCATTAAATGTGTAAAACATAGCTGGTGTAATGCTTATTCTGGCCAGTACTGTGAAGGCAAACTGAAAGGACATTTCCATCATCAACCATAGCATTATGCTGTCTACTCACAGAGCTTCGCCTAGACTAAGATGACCTCTGCGCTCGGGCTGTTAGCTTTTTGAATCAAATGTTGACCTTTGTGCATGCTTAGTCGCTAAGTCGTGTCCGACTCCACGGACTTCTAGCCACCAGGCTCCTCTGTCCATGGGGATTCTCTGGGCAAGAATATTGGAGTGGGTGCCATGCCCTCCTCCAGGGGATCTTCCCAACCCAGGGATCAAGCCCAGGTCTGCTGCACTGCAGGCTGGTTCTGTACCGTCTGAGCCACTTACATATATTTTTGTTAAATCCCATCTAGTTAAGTTGAGGGCTTCCCAGGTGGCACTAGTGGTAAAGAACACGCCTGCCAATGCCGGAAACATAGGAGACTGCAGGTCTGATCCCTGAGTTGGGAAGATCCCCTGGAGAAGGGCATGGCTGCCCCTTCCAGTATTCTTGGTGGGAAAATCCCATGCACAGAGGAGCCTGGTTGATCTCATCTTTCTGAGTTACAGAGATCGAGGGTTTTTTGTTTCTTGTTTTTGTGCCAGATTCAGTTTTTGCTGTGCAGCCTCATGCACTGACTTCGTGGCATGCTCACCATGTTTTCATATCACTGCTGGCAATGTGGACCAGGGTCAAGGGAAAAGCTCTTCACCATCTCCCTCCACTTTGTGGTTTAGCCATTAATGATTTCTGTGGTTATCATTGTTGAACTAGTTATGAATCCATCTAAGTGTCATTTCATCCATGATGAAAGTTTTCTGTTTTTTCTTTACCAAGATTCATTTGCTCATTCACAGATTCATTCAGTCAGTTTTTGCTGGGACCAGGCAGGCCCTCTTGCAGGGAGACCTGTTCAGGTTTGTTAACAGATGGGTTGCAGAATATGAGAGACATGGAGGCATCCAGGATGACTCCAAGGTTTTGACCTGAATGACTAGCAGAGTGGAGTCAAATCAGGTAAACCTGGTGGGAGCAGATTTGAGGGTAACATGTTAGTAGTTTGGGTTTGAACTTGTGAAGCTGTAAATTTCTATTTAGAGGTGGACTGTTTGATTGGATATGTGCCTCTCCAGCCGGGGAAAGGTCTGGGTTGGAACAGAAGCACTGGACATGACTGATACGTGAAGCCTTGAGACTAATGGGAGTGTAGGTGGAGACAAAGAGGTCAAAGGACTGAGCTCTGTTTGGACGTCGGTGCAGTGGGGACAAGCGTGCTAGGGAGGCTGAGCAGCGACCAGTGAGGGAAGGAGAACCAGGCAAAGCATGGTGGCCTGGAAGTCAGGGTTTCAAGGATCAAGTGAGTGAACCACTTTGTTACGAAGGAGGGAGAACCAGGCAAAGCATGGTGGCCTGGAAGTCAGGGTTTCAAGGATCAAGTGAGTGAACCACTTTGTTACGACGGCATCGAGGGCTTCCCTGGTGACTCAGTGGTAAAGAACCTGCCTGCCAGTGCAGGAGACACGGGTTCGATCCCTGATCCAGGACGATCCCACATGCCACAGTACAACTGAACCCGTATGCCACAACGTTTGAGTCTGTGCTTTAGAGCCTGGAGATGCAGCTACTGAAGCCCGTGTACCCTAGAGCCCATGTTCAGCAACAGGAAATGTCACCGCAGCGAGAAGCCGACACGCCACACTAGAGAAAGCCTGAGCAGCAGTGGAGATCCGCCACAGTAGAAAATAAATAAATAATTTTTTTAGAAAAGGTGGCGCTGAGAGTCACTGACTATGAGGACTGAGAACTGTTAACTGGATTGGCTGCGTGAAACGTCATAGGTAACCTTGACAAAAGCTGCTTTGGTTCTGTGGTCCAGGCAAAAAGATGTTTTGGGAAACCGCCTGCTTCCTGGCTGAGGCTCGCGTCGTCTTTGTCAGTCAGGTTTCACCAGTTGTCACAGACCAGGTGCCGTGGCAGAGGGCACTGAGCTTAGTTTCCGTCACTTGGCGCTTCTTCTGGACCCTCTCTAACGGTCTCTTAGGGTTTAGGTTTACAGCCACAAAGCCTGCCTTCCTCCCCCCTCCTCAAAGTGCAGTGCCGTCTGCCCCTCTCCAGGATCGCATGGGACTCCAGCGCGCCTCATTACCCCAGGGGCCAAGCCGCGGGCAGTGCTCATCCCCTTTGTGCTTCCAGGTAGGTTTCCCTGAACCCAGTGGTCTGGACTCATTTAAAGGACTTAAGTGCAGTGTGTGACCTCCCTGTCTGTTTTGGGCTTACAGCTGCCTTCCTTTCCATTTGTGGGCCTAAGACCCTACCTTGGTCCATCTGGTGGGTTTCCTTTTCCCTTTGGATTTCCGTCACCATCATCCTCATCCAGAGGGCAGTTTTAAGATGCTCAAGGAAGCATTATTGTATCTGTGGTTCTCCACCCTGGCTGTACATCACATTTATCTTTGAAGGGTTTCTGGTTTTTCTTTTTAAGGAAAATCATAATTTGAGTTTCTTAGAATTCTAAGACAATTATCTTCTTATCATTATGATAAAATTGTGGTGTACTTTCCTCGTGGGTTTTAGAATTATATTCTGATGAGCTGTCGCCATCTGTTGCATTACATTGTGAAACCCAGTCAGGTTTTTTTCCCCTTCCTCTCTAATGTAGCCTCCAGAAAATTCCCTGTGTTGCATAAAGCACGCCAGAGTAGTCCTCAGTGAGGCATAGCAGCCTACAGCAGAAGCTGTTAGACTTGAACCTGTACCAGAATCGTCTGGAGGGCTGGTCGAAACACAGGCTCCTGGACTGCACACCTGTAGCTCTTGGTGGAGCAGGTCTGAATTTGCATGTCAGACAAGCCCTGGAAAATACTGATGCTGCTGATGCTGTGAGCGCCAGACCTCCAGACTCTAGTGGACAAATATCCTTAAGGCTGTGTGCACAGAGAGCTTTCCTGAACCGGCAGAGCCAGGGTGGCCGGGCGCAGAGGGGGCTGGCGCTTGTCAGTCGCCCTGGGCCCTGCAGCAGTGGAGACTCTGTGTGCCGGAGGCCTCGGGTCCCTCCCCTCTGAGCTGGGCTTTGGCTGCACCCTATACCTGGCTCCCCGCTGACTTCCTGTGATGGTTACAGTAGCCTTGTCTCGGGCCTGTCAGAGTCGGCTTGGAAAACCCTTAGCCCTACCCAGGTTAGAAAAGTAAAAGGAGCCCCTTTTATCACCGGAACCTACACAAAATACTCCTCCAGAGACAGTTAAATGACAGCTGGATTGAACAGAGGTGCCTGTCACAGCTCTACTGGCCAAATCCTTTGTTATATTTGAAAATAGAGCAGATTCCAGAGGAAAAGTACTAATGTGAAGGACTCCTTAAGATATTTAACATTAACTAGATAAACAGAATTCCTCTAAGGTGTCCAGAGTCGCCTGAGTGCTCATCAGAGATGCTCTGGTTCCCCACCCCTACCCCAAGAGGCAGGAAACCTGTGCCGCCATCTTGATTCTCCCTTCCTCTTTCAAGAAACCTCCCTCCAGGACTGACCAGCCTGTAGAATAGTCTACACATTCTAAGCATTGATTACTAGGGGAACATTTACAGGATTTTGTTTGATTCATTTATATTGTATGATAAATTTCTGTAAATGATAGGCTGCACTGCTTTCCATTTGTTCTTGATATTGAAGAATGCCATAATTCTTTGGGAATATAAAAGAAAAGTTTTTAACATGTTAATTTTTAAGGCTTATATTGAAATTCACATTGCAAAGCTTTTTTAAATTTTTTAAATTTATTTTTTAATTGTTTTACAGAATTTTGTTGTTTTCTATCAAACCTCAACATGATCCAGAGCTTCTTGATGACACAGAGTGGGTAAAGCTATAAGAAGATTTTGAGGCACCAGCACCCTGGTGTTCACCACTTTTCGTTTCAGCTTACTAGGTGGTTGGCCATAAGTAGTCCTGAGCGAGCTTCTGACCAGCCAAAATGCTGCTAAACTGAATGGTGCTTGTTTTTCTAGCCACTTAAGACCCTCTCAAGATAAGTTCCCTATAGGCAAGTACAGAATGATTTCCATCACAGTGTCTTTTTCATTTCATGCTCTCCGTTGCAGAAATACGTGAGACCAGGGTTCAGTGTAACCTGGTGTGATTATGAGCAATCTGTTCTTCTGAGAAGCAGCGTGTGGTCAGAGTAAAGGGATTATGAGGTATTTATTAGCTTTTAATAGGAATAGATGGAAACCTGTGCCCAGGCTGTTTGTACCTCTTTGGAACTGACAAGTAAGACTTCATTTAAAATACTCTGGAGGTGGAAGCAGATTCTACCTTTGGAGAGAAACAAAACAAAATAACCCGTATTTCTTGAGCCCTTTGGATAGCTAGCACTGTGCTCAGGTCTTGTGCCTGGATTCTCTCATTTAGTCCTCAGAACAGCCCTGTAAAGCATCTTCCGTTACTGTCCTGCTGTGCCCTGAGGGCCTTACCCCGGGGCCTGTGGTCTGAGGTGCAGGCAGGGGCTGTGCCAGGCCCATACTGCCCCTCATCACCCTGTTGCTCGCTGTTTATAAGCTCTGTACGCGGCGCAGGCTGGTCTCCTAGGAATGGTGGCCTGGGGGTTACACTGAAAAGGAGTTTTGAAAAATCGTTGAGGTTAGTGTTTAAAGAAATGAAGTCAGTTCTTACCTTTCCAAGGGAGTGGCTAAGGGTGTGTTTCTAGCTGCACTCTTCATCAGTGATGGATTGTAGAGGCTGTGATTCGGCCTCAGATGCTCCGTAAAGGTTCCAGAGCATCTGTGAAACTTAAGCCAGCCTTTGTCACACCACTCTGTTGCTTTGCTCCCCTTCTCAGATCTTGTCCATGGAGACTGTAAAGCATTGTGTGAACACTTTAGGTAAGGCCTCCAGACCCTTTCTCTGCAGGAGACCGGAGACACCTGCCGAAGGACACCAGCCCCTGGCTCTGTTTCCTCCTCCTTTTTGAAGCTGTCGTCGCAGCTGTTAGCTCTGCTCTTCTGCCATCTTCTTTCCTCACTCCTGTGAGATTTGCTCCCTGCCCATGTACAACCTTTTCCCCAACCATGGCAATCAATCTGTTACTGGGAAGGCCTACATCCCTGACCTGAAGTCAGACGCCCTGCAGCAGAAACCAAACAAGAGAGACACTCTCGCTCCCCTCCTGATCCCTTTCCATGTCAGACAAGTAACACCCTGCCCTGCATCCCTCTCCACCAGGAAAAACTCCAAGGGACCAGCCATCCATTCACAACCAAGGAGGCCCTGGGTGCATTCCCTCTGATGGGTCTGAGTTCATGTAGTCGACCCAGGGTTTCATCAGAAGGTGGGACCCTGATCTTCTGGCATGGGGTGGTGGGCATGTCTACCTGTTTTCGAGGGTGACAGCATTCTGTTCACGTAGGGAGGCACTCTGAGTTGTAAAGGGCACAACTCGATGCTCTTCTCAGGACGGGATGTAGGTGAGAGGGTGGTAATTCCTCCTAGCGAGAGAGCAAGGCAGACACTTAAGTGCTTTTCATCACTGATGTAGTTTTTAAATTTATTGAGCAAACACTCTTCCCTGCCATCTGGGTGCTAGACTTGGTACTAGGCATTGACAACCCAAAGGTAATGGGAGGGCGCTCCTCCCTAGAGTCAGTCCCCGGAGCAGGGAGGCAGGCGGTCCCACGTGGACAGCCTATGATGAGTTCCACGACAGAAGCACAAATGAAATACTGTGGCGGCAGAGAAGAGCCCATTCTCGCCTAAATCTGGCCAGACAGCGCTCATGGGGCAAGAGCTCATGGGTTGCTGCTACTTTTGTCTCAGCTGACTCCACTGAGCTTCTCCGTGTCCTGTGGTTTTTACCGTGATGTCTAGCCATGAGACTGGTTGCCAAGACGAAGTGGAGCCCACGCTCTCCTGTTGTCTATTCCAGAGCGGTGGGGGTTTGCCTGCTGTGCTTGGGGGACCTGCGTGAACCAGCAGAGACCACATCAGGTGCCAGACCTAGGGTGGCTCTTTGGGAAGCCTTTACAGGAAGCAGGCACAGTGTGGGCCATCAGAGTCCAAACAGGTTGTAAACCCAAATACCAGCAGGAGATGGGACCTGAGAGTATACAACACCTTGGAGACCCAGTTATGTCCTATTATAAAGGGGGAAACTGACACCCAGAGAGAGGGGGAGCTGGGGCAGCCCTCCTAAACCAGGCTGTGGTCAGAGGAGCTGGCGGTCTTGGAGTCCCGGTGCTGGCCATCCTCTTGTTTGTCAGCAGAGGCCTCTCTCCAGGCCGTCTCTGTGTGCTGGGCCCCTGACTGCACCCTGTCTAATTCTGTGCCTAAGATTCTAGAATGTTCCTCGTGCCTGGCCTGGCAAGTACTGCCCGGTTGGCCAGGCCCCATACCAAACAAAACCCAGCCCTGATCACCAGGGATCTTTGGAACGAGAGATCTCTCAGGCTCCTCGGTGTCTCCAGAAGCGCTGGAGTGGGGGTGTCTGTGCCTCTCCCGGGTGTCACGGTTAACGCAGGGCTGCGCTCCTCGGCGTCTCCGGAACACTGGGGCGGGGTGTCTGTGCCTCTCCCTGGTGTCACAGTTGATGCAGGGCTGCACCACGGGGCTGGACCCGGGACCTGGCACCCCACAGGTGCTCGGCGAATCGGGGCTGCTGTGGCCGCCGGCTTGTATCCCCCCGGGAAGTGTTTGCTCCGGGAGATGTTCTCCGCCGCCGCCCCTAAACTGCCTCGCCGAGATCGCTGGTATACACCCTCCTAAAGGGGTGCTGGTTTCTCCTCTCAAACGTAAACTCCAAGCTGGGGTTTCCAGAGTGAGAGAGTGAATAAGGCGCAGGCCCAGGGGGTTAAATGGCCAAAATGCTTGCCTTGGCTTTTCTTCGCCCGGAGCCCTCCGGCGGGGCTGTCGGCGTCCTGCCGGCCACCCCGCCCATCGTGGGCTCCGGGTGTTATGGCGCCCTCTCCACCCTTTGCCCCGGCCCCGCTTGCTCCAGGCCCTCCGTGGCAGGCCGCAGCCTCCACGCCGCCCCCTCGTCCCACAGGATGCCTGCTCCCAGCCGCAGGAGCCGAACTCTGAGCCTGCCTCCAGCCTCGGAGAGAGAGCTGCGTGGTCCCATTCAGAGCCTTCGGATACCCCGCCAAGCACGGCCCGGCTGGGTGTTACGGGTCAGCTCGGCACTCATCTGGAGGAAAAGGGGCCAGTGTAATGGAGGAGGTTCCAGGCCAGGTGACCCTAAAGGGGCCGCCGCGAGGGGTCGAGAAGTGAGTCCCAAGGGGCCTCCACCAGCGGGGGATTCCTTCAAAGCAGCGCATGCGGGCGGACTCCGGAATCCGGCACCTCTGGACCTGACTCCAGGGACTGCGACTTCACGCCTGTTTGACCTTGGACTTCACCTTTGCCTTCCCTGACTCCACTTCCTAACCTCGAAAAGTGTGAGCGACAGTCCTGTTCCTTCACTGCTCAGGGGCGAGCTTTACATCGAATACTGTGAACTAAAGGGAGCGTTCTAGACTGCTTTTTCTTGAGAAGTCATGGGACTTTTTAATTTTGTGCTCTATGTGGTTTGTCTTGATATGAATGTATGTAATATTTTGTTGAAGTCTTGTAGTAAAGTTGATGCTCTGGGAAGACAATTGCCATGTGCTTTTATGAAGGCCTTTAGGAGAAACGTCTTTCTGGATTTCGTATCAGGATGGATTGGGTTAACCTCAGCACTATTTGTTCTATCTTGCAGCTTCTGATGGATCTCTTATTTCTCACGTTGCTAACTGGTGCAAAGAGAGCAGAGTGCTACAGAGACTTAGGACGCTGTGGGGCTTTTGTTCAGACCTATCACACCTGTCGCTGGCTTCATTTTATGTCTTGACCCTTGTTTTCCTTATTTATTTTCCTGTTTAAATCTTTGCCTTGTTAAGCCAAGCTGGCTTAAATCCTTCATTCCAGGTGGGTGTATGATGCCAGTGACACGTGGCAGAGCTCATGTAGGAGTTGCCCCAGGGGAATGGCGGGACCTGCCTACATGCCCACCCTTGCCCTCCCTCCCTGTACCCAGCTGCAGCTCCTGACTGTCTTCTGAGTGTCCTCATGCCCACCCCTCCTCTCCCAGGGCTGCCTTTTGCTGACTTTCATTAGGGTTTTATATATATATATAGTATGTATGTATATATATGTGTGTGTGTGTGTGTGTGTGGACTGTTTGGGTTTATTTTTTTTCCTCTTTTATAAATTTTTAACTTTTAATTGAAAAATAATAGTGTTACAGTACTGTGTGCATCTCTGCCATGTAGCAACATGAATCGGCCATGGGTTCACACACAGCCTCTGCCTCTTGAGCCTCCCCCATCAGCTCCCACCTCCCATTCATGAGGGTTTTATGGTGGCGTTGAAACTGGAAGCCTGGCCGCGGGCATTTCTGCCTCCAGCCTTGCGTCTCCTTGCCCCCCCTCAGGGCACATCTGCGGCTCCTCCCTGTACTGAGCCCTCCTGCCCTGTGGCCTCAACTGCTGACCTGCCCGTGTCCACACAATAAGACTCAAGTGTCCCCAGGCACCCCAGGCCCTCTGGGGCTCTTTCTCCACCACTCGGCTGTGATGTCTCCCTCCACCCGGGCCTCCCTCGCGCAGAGTTGAGAACTCCCTCTGGTCCAGGGTGTGCGCTGTGGTCACACCTCCTGCGCGGCCTACCCTGAACTCCCGCTCCAGGCGGAAATGAATAACTGAATGAATGAATGAAAGAGAATGTGGGGAACCTTCCACACATCTCAGAGTTCTGAACCTGTGTCTGAGATACCAGCATGAATGAGAAATGTTAGCATCCTCACTTTTATTTTACACTTCATTGTAAAATTAGAGGACAAGATTTCTCTGATCCGGAGGAGGAAGCCTTGGTACTCATTAAGGTTCGGCTCTGGAATTCTTAGGCAAGAGATAGGAAAAATCACCAACATACTTGGTTGGCAGTGAGTTTGGGGTGAGGTAATCTGAGAATCCTTGAATTCCCTTTTTCCAAAAGATGGAAAATGAGCAGTTGTCACTGGTGATGACATAGTTGTCACCACTCCAGAATAAGGAGGGAGAAAGTGATTCTCTGACACATCAGTGTCTGGGGCTGTCCGAATGGCCCTGGCCTTGGAGTGAGGAGTCCCCAGTTTGCAGGTGAGGCTGTGCTTTGCCCTAAACTCAGCGCTCAAGTGCCCTTCTCCCTCCACCTCCCTCCCTTCTTCCCTTTCCTCTTCCCTGCCTCTGCATAGTAAGCATTCAGTCTGAGCCAGCACTGTGCTGATCCCAGGGGTTGCAGAGGGACAGAGGTGTGGTCACCATCTCCACCCAGGAGCTGCCAGTCTGGCACGGGAGGCCCCTTCGTGGAGCAGCCACTTTATGCAGAAATAAGCACAGGAAACATCACTGATCCAGAGGAGGAAAGGGTGAACCCTTTAGAAAAGTTCCAAAGGGGTGGCCACACTCCTTCAAGGACGTGCAGGGGCCCAGTGAGCAAGGGAGCACCGCTGCTTTGGAAGCACGTGCCCAGGAGCCACGGGAGACGGTGAGGATGGGGCCTTAGCAGAGCTCGGGCCTCTGCATGGCAGGCGTGGCTCTGCTGGAGGCTGAGTCTCTGAGAAGTGGTCCTGATGCTCCAAGTGGGAGATGACGTGAGCGAGGAGCCAGAAGGGAGGGGGAGGGGGGGAGGGGAAGTATTTAACTCTTGAAGAAGCAGAACCGGCCAGGCGTGGTGGCCGATGTTGCAGGCTGAGGGGAAGGGAGGAGTGAGGGGTGACTCCCAGGGTTTTGGCCGAAACCTCTGGGCGGAGGAGAGAGGAAGCTGGACCGGCCCTGGGCTGGCTGACTCCCAGCCCAAGCCGGGATGCAGCGCTTCCTCTCTCTGCAGCCACTGGTCTGAGAGAGGCATGGCCTGTGTGGAGGACTCTGAGAGCCACTGGTGCTCCACACAGAAGAGCTGGCGAGAGGAGAAGTGGGCGCTAAGCATGGAAGGGAGGCCTGGAGGCCTCGCTGCTGGCTGCCGTCAGAGCTGGCTTTCCTGCTTTTTCCCCTTTTCACTGCTGTTTACTCATGGGGAGAAAAGAAGCAAAGCTTTGAGAGCAGGGACTTCAGAAAGGCAGAATACCTGTGATTCGTGTGAGGATTGCAGAAGAGTTCTCACTGGAGAACTCAGAAGGGTGGCTGCAACCCTCTGCGGGAGCCGGGAGGCGGGGTCTGGCAGAAAGCTCAGGAAGGTTTGAGTACCAAACTGAGAGTCAGTGATTTTTTTTTTTTAAGGCATTCTGGTCAGGCTACTTATAAGCAAACAGACTAACTTATTTTTTATTTTTGTTTTATATTGGAGTGTAGTTAGCACTCCAACATTAACAATGTCTTGTTAGTTTCAGGCGTACAGCAAAGTGATCCAGTTATACAAATATGTGTCTATTCATTTTCAAATTCTTTTCCCATTTAGGTTATTACAGGATATTGAGCGGAGTTCCCTATGCTCTGCAGTAGGTCCTTGTTGGTTATCTTTTTAAATACAGCAGTGTGTGTGTCCGTATAGCAGTGTATATGTATACATCGCTTATTTGGGATCAGAGCTACAAATGACGAAATGAAAAGTGAAAGTGAAAGTCACTCAGTCGTGTCCAGCTGTTTGCGACCCTGTGGACTGTATAGTCCTTGGAATTCTCCAGGCTGGAATACTGGAGTGGGTAGCCTTTCCCTTCTCCAGGGGATCTCCCCAACCCAGGGATCGAACTGGGGGCTCCTGTGTTGCAGGTGGATTCTTTACCAACTGAGCTCTCAGGGAAGCCTGCACAAGTAATGAAAAAAATGCCAAATTGGACCTTAATATTCAGTTCTTTTAAGAAAGATACTATATAGTATCAGATCAGGTTGTTGAAACATCACTTTTTTTTAATGTTTTATTTTGTATTGGGATATGCTCAATTAAGAATGTTGTGATAGTTTGAGGTGAGCAGCAAAGAGACATACACATATCTGCACTCCCCCAAACTCCTCTCCATCCAGGCCGCCACATCACTGAGCAAAGTTCTGTGTGCTATACAGTGGGCCCTTGTTGGTTAGCTGTTCTGAATATCACAGTGTGCGCATGTCCGTCCCAAACTCCTGACTGTCCCTCCCTGCACCCTCCCCTGCCCCACCCTGGCACCCCTGCTTTCCTTCTCTAAGACTGTGTGTCTCTGTTTGGTGAGCCCATTGGCGTCATTTCTGTTTAGATTCCACGCATAAAGGATCTCATGGTCGTCCTCCTTCTCTGACTCACTCCACTCGGCATGGCACTCCAGGTCCGTCCATGTTGCTGCAGATGGCATTATCTTTCTTTTTAATGGCTGAGTAACATTCCATTGTGTATAAAACCATCACTATTTTTTTTTAAATTTGGAAAATCATCCTTACTAATGACAAAGGGATAGCAGAGAACTTTGACGGAGCAGTCGGGCGGAACACCCACAGGAGACTGGGTAGAATGTGTGTGAGGCACATCTCCCCCTTTGGAGGGGCTCTTGTTCTGGGATCTCTGGAGCCCCGACAGCCCATGAGAGGATTCAGAGGGCACTGAGCTTCCATGGGAGAACAGTTACATCCTTATTTTGACCAAGTTCTAATAAATTTTGTTTTTATTATGAATGAAGTTTTCGGAAGACAATAGTATTAGCGGTATTTGTTACCATTAGAAATCACAGCTGTTTCCATTTTGTATTATAATGTGGCAGATATCTGAAAACATCATATGTGTTCATCACTGCTTTGGATTTGTAGATTGTTACTGTTCAGTCGCTAGGTTGTGTCCGACTCTGCAACCCCATGGACTGCAGCTCGCCAGGCCTCCCTGTCCTTCACCAACTCCCAGAGTTTACTCAAACCTAAGTCCATTGAGTCGGTGATGCCATCCAGCCGTCTCATCCTCTGTCGTCCCCTTCTCCTCCTGCCCCCAGTCTTTCCCAGCATCAGGGTGTTCTTCCAATGAGTCAGCTCTTTGTGTCAGGTGACCTAAGTATAGTAATAGCCAGCGCTTTATTGAGCAAGTATATCCATTGCTATATCACAGATTTTCAAAACATGAATAACTCTACTTCAGTGTAATTGGTTTTCTGTTTAGTTATGTGCATTGTGTCTCCATGCATTAAAAGCATTCTTACGGGCAGGTTTCATCAGCTTCGCCACCGACCCAAGAGGTCTGCGTCTCCTGAAGGTTAACAATCCCCCGCTGAGATCCTGCAGTTGTGGCGTGCTACCTCCACCGGGTGGCAGCATATTCCTTAAAGGTTAAATTGATAACAGAAGAAACATTTAAAATAACATATTTGGATATGGTTTTCAAGCCTTTTGACCACAACCCACAGTAAAAATTAGGCTTTCTATCATAACTTAGTACACTCATACTTAAGTTTCACAAAACAAGATTTAACTTTACCATGTGACACATTGATAGCTTTTATCCCATTTCTGTTTCCTTAAAATGCTGATTGCAACTCATTAAACTGTAATTCTGTGCTGTTTGACATCGTGGGAGACCATCTTTTATCTTACTTCACGATTTATCACCCAGACCAAAGTTCACTTATTCCCACACATTTTCAGGACATAATATTTGCATTTAAAGTAACTGTCAACAAATATGAATGTATCTTTACACAGTATTTTAAAAATTGTGTATTATTGATGTGTGCAGCGAAATGAACTGATTTTACTTGTATCACAAGACAGAACAATCCCATCACCACCACACAAGTCAGTCTCTGCCTAGGCAGTCACTGTGCTGATTATTTTGACCATGGATTTAAACTTGTTTTCCTAAGACTTTATATAAATGGAGCCATACAGTTTTCATTTTAGCCTCACTTTGCTCAGTGCTATGTTACTGAGATCATCCCATGTTGAGCAGGTCAGTGGTTTGAAATATATCACAATTTGTATTAATATATTCTCCTGGTGAGAGACTTCTGGGTTGTCTTCCATTTCGACTCTCGAAATTAAAACTTTCATGCACATTTGTATACATGCCTCTGTGTGCACCACGTTTCCTCTCTTGCAGATAAATCCCTGAGGTAAAATTGCTGGCTCAGATGGTAAATAAACTTGTTTTGCTATAGGGAGCAGACAGACATTTGCCAGGGCGGTCGACCCATTGTCCGTCTCCTCTGGCCGCGTGCCAGTGTGGGTCGCTCCCCATCCTTAAGCCACGTGCGACGTGCGTCCCTCTCCATCCCTGCTGGCGCTGCGTTAGGGATGTAGTTGTGTCACTTAGTAGTGAGTGTTAATTTGCATTTACTTGATGAATGATAACGTGGAACACTTTTCCACGTGCTTATTCACCAGTTGTTTATCTTTGCCATGGAGTGTCTGTTCAAACTTGAGTTGTTTTTTTAACATCAATTTGTAGGAGCAGTTTTTACATATTTTGGCCACCAGTCCTTTATCTCATTCATATGCATTTATGAATATTTTCTCCCAGTCTGTGATATACATATCTATTTTATTAATGATGTCATTTGATGAGCCAAAGTTTTTAATTTTGATAAAGTCTAAGGTAGTGATTTTTAAAAATATATTTAATACTTTCTGGGTCTGGTCTAAGAAATCTTTTCCTACCCCAAGGTTGGGAAGATAGATGGTATTTTTTTTTAATGTTTAAGTCTGTGATTCATCTCAAATCAGTTTCTTTTATGGTGTGAGGTAGGTGTCAAGTTGCATTTTTTTCCATATTTTGTCTCATATTCTCACTATTTGCTGAAAATATTTTTTCACCATTGAATTATAGCACAGAATTATAAAAAAAAAACACCACACAACTGTTTTGCCAAAGGGCTACAAAATTGAATTTCCCTGCTGACCATAAACCAGCCAACAATACTTTCTAAGTTAGTTTAGTTCATCCATTTATCTTGACATTCTCAAGTTACTGTATTCACATAGTGTGAGGTTTTATGAAGCTACATCTTTTATAGGGTCTGTAGCCATGCCACAGAGCTACTGGTTCTGTGGCTTTTACAATTAGATTGAAATTAGGTAAAATTAAAAATTCAGCTTCTCAGTCAACAAAAGCCACATTTCAAATGCTCAGTAACACATGAGTCTATCTTCTTCCCTGTTTACCAGTGCAGACAGAGATGCTTCCTTTCTTCCACACTACTAGATAGCACTAGCCCATAGAAGAAGAGAGACTGGTTTTATACAGTTTTGAGGCATATTTTAATGAAACTTAGTTTTGATACTGTCATTCAGCATCTGCCTTGCCCGTTTTCAGTCCGTCTGTGCTTCTATTTCTATTCCAAGATGTCCAGTCCCAGCCAATCCTTTTGTTGGTCTAAAAATGCAGTTACTTCTGTCTGCTCTGTCCCACCTGGAAGAATTTCCCTGTGTGTGTCTACCAGACTCCTTTTCTGGAGCCTACCTGGCACTGACTTTAAATCTTCTCAGTGTTAACTGCTGAATTTCTGGGCACCCTCCATCAACTTATAGTGCCGAGATAGGTCTTTTCTCTTTCCTGTCTTGATTAAAATTAAATTTCTCCCTGGCATTTCTATAATATTAAAATTGCAAAAAGCAACAAGTTATGAGTTTTATCATACCCCATATTAACGTTTTTGTCCAGCAGTGAACTTTGTTGCCATTTCATCATGAGCAACCGCATAGGAATTTGTGAGCTTTTCTCTCATTGTTCACTGGGTGTGAGCTAAGTCTTTCATTAATGTCTTTCAGTGTGGGAACTTTGCTGTCCTGGTGGATCTTCATGTATTGCCGCAAGGTTCAAGCAAAGATACAAGCTGGTTTTCTGAACAGAACAAAGAGGTACCAGGAAACTTTTCACTATTTTTAAAAATTGAAATGTTGTTGATTTACCATGTTTCAGATGCACAACAAGTGATTCAGTTATACACACACATACACACACACGTATATTCTTTTCAGATTCTTTTCCATTATAGATTATTACTTGATATTGAATTTAGTTAGTTCACTGTGCTATTGATATTGAATATAGTTAGTTTGCTGTGCTATACGGTAGGTCCTTAAAACTTTTCATTATTTTAAATACAGGAGCTGCTCTTAAAAGGAACATTACCTTTTATTCCAGCTTTCATTTTCATTAATGGACAGTAAATCATGAGTGCTGTTTAATCCTTGAAGAAGAGTTGTCGTTCCCACAGCAGACATACACGTGCTTTTTCTGTTGTTGTTCTTTCAGAAACTGACACATCCATCTATTTCATATATTTCATTTGCCACTCTAGTATTTAAGCCAGAGATTCTCCACCTCTTTGTTTGAGGGAAAGGGTTCTTTGTATTAAAAAAAAAAAAAAAAGAATGATGATGAAGAAGTTAAAATCACTTTTCCAGGTAAGCAGGGATTGTAATCCTCACTGGTCCTAATGGATAGACCGGGTCCCTGGAGCAGGTGTGGGGTTGACACAGGTTGGTTTTTGTCACCTGTCTGAAATCTTCTCCTATACCACATGATCCTTTGGAAAAGTATAGGAATGGCTGACAATGGCCCTCCTCTTACAGTGGCCAGTTGCTAAGCAGGTGGTCAGTCAGTAAAACAATTGACTGTATGACAGGATTGTGGTGTTGGACCTCCTCGAACCTCAGCCGCCTCCTCTGTGGATGAGGGGTTCTCCCAGACCCTGGCAGTCCCTCCTAGCTCTCATTTCTAAGGTCCCGCCGAGTGCTGCTGTGGCAAAGGCAGAAGGTGCCTCCAGCCCTCATCACATGCTTGGGTTCCTTCTCCAGACCCCTCCTTAGGAGCGAGCAGCGTGGTGAGCCTGTGGCTTTTACGTGACTTTCCAAATGTAACAGCCTTTGGAATCTTCCATGATATTTGTTGGTCACAGTAGCTTTTAGAGCTGGAAATAAATTTTATTACAAGGTGGTATATGGAGAAAAAACTAGTGATGGTGGTACTTTTTGGTACCACTTTTTTACCCCTTTACTGTGATAACTGTTTTCAGTCAGCTTTTGGAGATAACTAGAAATCTCCCAAAAGAAAATCTATTAGTAATGTATTTTCAGTCAAAGGATAATATTATTAGGACCTTGTTGATATCTGTTCGTTTCCAAGGCAAAACATTCAATATCATGGTAATCCAAGTCTTCCCCAACTAGTAACACTGAAGAAGCTGAAGGTGAACGGTTCTATGAAGACCTAGAAGACCTTCTAGAAGTAACACCCCCAAAAGATGTCCTTTTCATCATAGGGGACTGGAGTGCAAAAGTACGAAGTCAAGAAACACCTGGAGTAACAGGCAAATTAGGCAAATTTGGCCTTGGAGTACAGAATGAAGCTAATAACTCTATTAGCAAAGGCTAATAGAGTTTTGCCAAGAGAACGCACTGGTCATAGGAAACACCCTCTTCCAGCAACACAAGAGAAGACTCTACACATGGACATCACCAGATGGTCAACACCGAAATCAGATTGATTATATCCTTTGCAGCCAAATATGGAGAAGCTCTATACAGTCAGCAAAAACAAGACTGGTAGCAGACTGTGGCTCAGATCATGAACTCCTTATTTCCAAATTCAGACTTCAATTGAAGAAAGTAGGAAAAACCACTAGACCATACAGGTATGACCTAAATCAAATCCCTTATGATTATACAGTGGAAATGAGAAATAGGTTTAAGGGACTAGATCTGATAGACAGAGTGCCTGATGAACTATGGACGGAGGTTCATAACATTGTATAGGAGACAGAGATCAAGACCATCCCCAAGAAAAAGAAATGCAAAAAAGCAAAATGGCTGTCTGGGGAGGCCTTACAAATAGCTGTAAAAAGGAGAGAAGTGAAAAGCAAAAGAGAAAAGGAAAGATATAAGCATCTGAATGCAGAGTTCCAAAAATAACAGTGAGAGACAAGAAAGCCTTCCTCAGTGATCAGTGCAAAGAAATAGAAGAAAACAATAGAATGAGAAAGACTAGAGATCTCTTCAAGAAAATTAGAGATACCAAGGGAACATTTCATGCAAAGATGGGCTCAATAAAGGACAGAAATGGTCTGGACCTAACAGAAGCAGAAGATATTAAGAAGAGGTGGCGCGAATACACAGAAGAACTGTACAAAAAGATCTTCAAAACCCAGATAATCACGAAAGTGTGATCACTCACACTCACCTAGAGCCATACATCCTGAAATGTGAAGTCAGGTGGGCTTTAGGATGCATCACTACAAACAAAGCTAGTGGAGGTGATGGAATTCCAGTTGAGTTATTTCAAATCCTAAAAGATGATGCTGTGAAAGTGCTGCACTCAATATGTCAGCAAATTTGGAAAACTCAGCCTTGGCCACAGGACGGGAAAAGGTCAGTTTTCACTCCAGTCCCAAAGAAAGGTAATGCCAAAGAATGCTCAAACTACTGCACAATTATACTCATCTCACATGCTAGTAAAGTAATGCTCAAAACTCTCCAAGCAAGGCTTCAGCAGTACTTGAACCATGAACTTCCACATGTTCAAGCTGGCTTTAGAAAAGGCAGAGAAACCAGAGGTCAAATTGCCAACATCTACTGGATCATGGAAAAGCAAGAAAGTTCGAGAAAAACTTCTATTTCTGCTTTATTGACTATGCCAAAGCCTTTGACTGTGTGGATCACAATAAACTGTGGAAAATTCTAAAAGAGATGGGAATACCAGACCACCTGACCTGCCTCTTGAGAAACTTATATGCAGGTCAGGAAGCAACAGTTGGAACTGGACATGGAACAACAGACTGGTTCCAAATAGGAAAAGGAGTAGGTCAAGGCTGTATATTGTCACCCTCCTTATTTAACTTATATGGAGAGTACATCATGAGAAACGCTGGGCTGGAGGAAGCAGAAGCTGGAATCAAGATTGCCAGGAAAAATATCAATAACCTCAGATATGCAGATGATACCACCCTTATGGCAGAAAGTGAAGAAGAACTAAAGAGCCTCTTGATGAAAGTGAAAGAAGAGAGTGAAAAGTTTGGCTTAAAGCTCAACATTCAGAAAACGAAGATCATGGCATCTGGTCCCATCACTTCATGGGAAATAGATGGGGAAACAGTGGAAATAGTGTCGGCCTCTATTTTGGGGGCTCCAAAATCACTGCAGATGTTGATTGCAGCCATGAAATTAAAAGACACTTACTCCTTGGAAGAAAAGTTATGACCAACCTAGACAGCATATTAAAGAGCAGAGACATTACTTTGCCAACAAAGGTCCATCTAGACAAGGCTATGGTTTTTCCAATAGTCATGTATGGATGTGAGAGTTGGGCTATAAAGAAAGCTGAGCGCTGAAGAATTGATGCTTTTAAACTGTAGTGTTGGAGAAGACTCTTGAGAGTCCCTTGGACTATAAGGAGATCCAACCAGTCCATCCTAAGGGAGATCAGTCCTAGGTGTTCATTGGAAGGTCTGATGCTAAAGCTGAAACTCCAATACTTTGGCCACCTGATGTGGAGAGCTGACTCATTTGAAAAGACCACGATGCTGGTAAAGATTGAGGGCAGGAGGAGAAGGGGATGACAGAGGATGGGATGGTTGGATGGCATCACCGACTCGATGGACATGGGTTTGGGTGGACTCCAGGAGGTGGTGATGGACAGGGAGGCCTGGCGTGCTGCGGTTCATGGGGTCACAAAGAGTCGGACACGACTGAGTGACTGAACTGTCATCCTAATTTTACTAAGGATACCCAGTGACCTCAGACTGGGAGCAATAAGGCCCAGGGTTCTGTGTGATGGGATTTATCATGCTGGTGGCTGAGATGTTGACATTATCATTCAGGTGAATACTGCTGGACCATGCTCTGCAGGACTCCGTGTTTAATAGGCCATCGCCTGCTCCTCCAGTCTGCCTTCATGTCATTCCAACCTTTGGCTTCTCAACACATGTCCCCATAATTCAGAACAGTTAATTCATCCCCCTAAAGTGACCAATATGCACCCAAGGGGACCCCACCCAAGAAGTTTGACTTACATTAGCAGCATCCTAGAATCCGCCATTCCAGGCCCAGATTTTCCTCCATTCTCTCCCAACTCTGTCGCCTCGGCTTTAAACCTTTTGTGTTGATGTGCCGTCAGTTTTGCCGAGAGTCAGTTGATTTGGAAGGCTTTACAGTAAATCTGTGAGTACGTGACTCACTCCCCAGCCAAAGCGTGAAGCCAGAATTTCCAGGGTGCCACAGGCAGCGGCACTGCCCTACCTGTGCTGCCGCGGGGCCACAGGGCGGGCCTTAGCGAAGGGACTCAGAGCGTAGTGGGGCCTGCAGGCCTCCACAGTGGGCCATGAGCGGGCTCTCTGCAAACAGCCAAGGAGACGCTCTGTGGCTTCTACCTCACGCTGTTTTTTCAAAATATGCTCGCTGACCTTAAAATGGATCTGGGATAATGTGTGTGTGTTTAAGAAAAAAGCTAGTTGAGGATATGACTTTAGCCTATGTTCAGTGTCCCAGGCCTTTTATGTTTTTAAATCATTAGATCATCTCAAGATTGGGATTTCATGAGCAATCATTTTGATTGCATTTTAACAGTCACTTTGAGTAGTGAAAGTCTTAAGAATATCCTGTTCCTTTTCAGAAAAGGAACTCATCACATGTGTTAAACACGTGTTTATTTTGAGTCCAGCTTGAGTAGTCTTTGTACCCAAACAGTTGAACTCAGGCTGTTCCCCTTGTAAACCTGGGAAGCACAAATGAACCCCTGGTAGCCTGGAGATGTTGGATACACCTTTCTCTTGCTCAGTGATTGGTCTTCCTGCTGCCCCAAGTTTAGATGGGAATTTGTCTTTCCTTGTCTTGACTTGGTTCTGAAGAGAACAGTGCTTTGCCAAGTGTGCTGTGGTCAGTTACTAGGGACCTCGACACAGCACACCGATCCACCTTCCATTTGTCAAACCTGACTCATGGAAGGAAAGCCCCGTAACTACAGGGAGAGAGTTTGTGTACATGGGCCTTGGCTTTATTTTTGTCCTCCTATTTTTAGTTCTAGCCTTATAGGGCATTTATGGCCAAATTTTAACAATCCTTGTTTCCATGTATGTCTTTCACATATTTTCTAGCTCAGTCATCGTTGAACCCTGCATGTGAAGCAAAATTCTTTAATTGTTAAAACAACAGTATGAGCAAGGCTGCCTTTCTGTTGCACGAACAATGCCAAAACCTTCAACTGTAAATGAATACCTCTGTATTCCACAAGGCATTGCATCTTTGGGCTGCAAAATGAGATCAGGAAGGAGGAGACCAGAGTTTGTATTTTATCGAGAAACTCATGTTTGTAAATTTAGTCAGGTGTTTCCTATACTGTTTGAGGAGTACGTGTGTTTGCAGCAAAAGAAAAACTTGGCTCTCTTTGCCCTTCAAAGCAGCTTACAGCTCTGTCCTCGTTTTAATTTATGAGGATTCTAAGAGATCAACCTGAGATGGCATCGCAAGAAACCAGTGAAACAGGTTTGAGGTGACCTGGAAACTCTGAACCTTCTGCAGAGTCCTTGGGAACTGAACCAGAATTATCCGTCCTTACACACCAGTTCTTAATCTGGATTAAGAAATTTAGATTTGGGAGCAATTTTATTTTCCTTTTTCCCTACATCAGATTACATTTTTCTGATAGTATAGCTGATGTGAGCAGTGTCATCCCATTGTACAGTTAGGCTTTAAGTTTTATTTTTCTCTTTTATAAATAACACTGATATGTTTAAAACAGTAGCTCCAGAAATATGAGATGTTGACATTCAATTAAAACCATATTTTTCTGTTGCCTAATAAATATTTACTTTTGAGCAATATAAGAAGTTAAATTATTTTTTAACGTGAATAGGTGAATAGAGAGTAGTTTTCACAGAAGCTTATGCAACATCATCAACAAGCCTATGGGAGAAAATCAGACTCTTGATTTCCAGTTCTCTGTTCAACTTACACCATCAGTGCTATTGCTTTTCAGTAGATTCGTAAACCCCAGAAACTAATGAATTGTAGTGGTGAGATATTAAAGTTTTTTTGAACCAAGTTTTAAAAGTAGGAAATTTTTTTTGTAAAAATCACTGTCTCTAGTTCCTCTTAAATCAGAAAATCTGGTGGCACTGTGCCATGGGTCCCAGCATGAAACCTCAGGGCGCTGCCCTCCTGACTGACTGGGGCTCCCTCTGACTGTGCCCTGACTCTTTGGCTCCTCCCAGTCTGCAGTCCTTGCCCAGTGGTCCCATCTCTGGGGCTCCCACTTGTAGCCAGAGTTGGCTCTGTTCTGTCTTCTACTTGTCATAATCCCACTGGTTAATATTTACATGATAACAGCCTTTCCCTCTCTGATTTTCTCACCTTCTTGCCCTGATTTTTGCATTGAGGTTTTTATCTTCCTTTTAGAAATATGAAACTGAGGCAGAGAGAAATGAAGAGAGACAAAATATATTTCTTAGATCACAGAGTAAGCCAGCATCATGGTTTCAAGCAAAGCTTAGTGGCAGATTTAATCTGCAGCATTACCCATGAACATATATAAATGTCTTTATTCATAGCTAAACTAAAAAGCAAACAAAATGAAATGTTCGATTTAGGCTTTTTCATATGCATGATGCTGACTTTTTTGCACTGCATTAAATTAGAAAGTTATATGTAATTTTTTTTAATTTACTTTAGGAAGTCTCTTTACTGCTAAAAGAAACCATTGATTCAAGAGTGAAGGAGTACTTACAAGTTCAGTAAACAGCACAGGCCATCAGATGCAGAATTCACAAGATCCAATCCCTTGTCCTTAAAAGGTAGGCACAAACTACTTTGATTTCGGATAAAATTTCTGCTTTGTTGAGATGGCAATCATGTTTGACTCTGACTGTCAGAGTCAGAGTTGTGTTGTTGTATAGTGATACCTTTTAAAAATATAGCCTAATGAAGATGCTTTGTTTGGGTAAAGAAAATTAACCAAAAAGCCCTAAAGGGCTTTTAATGGTAGGCAAAATATATAAAAATAGAAAACACAACATTCCTAAGGAAACCATAAATTCTTTAAAGGATTTTTTTTTTGACAAGTAGTCTTGCAAATAGATTTGCAATAATACTTGATTTGGGGCTTTATGCTTTTCTAAATGCTTTCATATATGTCACTATCTCAGAGGTTCTCAGCTGGGGGTGGTTCTGCCCCAGGGGACATTTGGTAATGTCTGTGACAGTCTGCACTGTCATAACTGGGGTGGGAGCCATGATAGAGAGCAACTGGCCCCTGGTGAGCAGGGGCCAGGAATGCCACTGAATATCCTTCAGTACACAGGGCAGCGCCGCCAACCAGGCAGTGCCCCCCGATGCCGAGGGCACTACCCCCCAGGCAGTGCCCCCGACGCCGAGGGCACTACCCCCAGGCAGTGCCCCCCGATGCCGAGGGCACTACCCCCCAGGCAGTGCCCCCCGATGCCAAGTGTGCTAGCCCCAACCAGGCAGTGCCCCGAACCAGGCAGTGCCCCCGACGCCAAGGGCAGTGACCCCAACCAGGCAGTGTCCCCCGACACTGAGGGTGCTAGCCTCCCAGGCAGTGCCCCCCGATGCCGAGGGTGCTAGCCCCCAACCAGGCAGTGCCCCCCGACGCCGAGGGCAGTGCCCCCCAACCAGGCAGTGTCCCCCGATGCCGAGGGCACTGAAGTTGGAATATCCTAACCCCTTACCCTAATACCCTGTTACCCTGAGAATGGTAATATCTTTGAGTTATGGGAGAAGAAGCAGAGGACTGTGAGATTAAGGGGGTTGCCTGAATAAAATGTCATCTTCTTGAGGACCACGATCATCTCCTGTATCTGGCATCTTCGCCTCCCTTCTCCCCACCCCTGACACTTAGGCCATGCCTGATGCAGAGATTTGGGGATATGTTCAATGAAGGACTTCCCTGGTGGCTCAGACAGTGAAGCGTCTGCCTATAGTGCGGGAGACCTGGGTTCAGTCCCTGGGTCGGGAAGATCTCCCGGAGAAGGAAATGGCAACCCACTCCAGTATTCTTGCCTGGGAAATCCCATGGACGGAGGAGCCTGGCAGGCTACAGTCCATTAGGTCGCAAAACGTTGGACAGACTGAGTGACTTCACTTTCACCTCTCACTTTCAGCGGAGGAGGACTTGGGTGACAAGTGGCAGAGCCTGACCACTCAGCCCAGTGTTCTCTCCACTCTGTCATCGCTGTGTTTTTAAACGTTTTAAGTTCGCGTTTCATGGCACTCTTTTGCACAAATGCAGTCAACCCGTGTTAACCCTCAGAGGTCAGTACTGCATTGCTGTGAACTAGGTTATGCTAATGCAGTAGTTCTTTAGGGAAAGAACAGTTAGCGTCCTCCCCTTTAAAGGCAGACTCAGTCTGCACCGTGTACTTGGGCACAACTGGTAAGGAGGCAGATCAAGTTTACTCAACAGAAAGCTTCAAACAAATAGAATTTTCAGTCCAAACAATATTGTATTAGATGACACTTTGTGGTATTTTGCTTAGGAATAGTTGAAGTCTTGAGAAAAGCTGTAGCAGACGTGGTGAGTGGCCCTTTGTAACTGAGACAGAAGGAAAAGGAGCAGAGAGAGTTCTGAGACCCCAGCTCCTTCGTGGTCATGGCTTGCTCAGCATCGATTCTCAGGTGGTCCCTGCCCTGGTCTCTTCTCAGGGAAGCGCTAACTGCTCACTCTCCCAGCCTCTCTCCCAGGTGGGGAACTCACGGTGTTCTGACCTCAGTATGAAACCCAGAGCCTTTCTTGGACTCATGTGGGCAAGAAGTTTGCTTTAAAACAGAAAAGTAATCTTACTCTCCACACAATTTTGTAATTTGTTTTTCCCACCTAGCGTGGGCTGGGCTGAGCCCTGGGTGTTGTGTGGGCTTTCCTCTAGTGGCCGGTGGGCTCCCATCTGGAGCACTGCACAGGCCTCATTGCAGATTCCTTCCTGCTGCGGAGCCCCTGGGCTCCAGGCGCATGGGCTCGGTAACTGCGGTCCCCCGGCTCTAGCACACACAGGCTCGGTAGTTGTGGCGTACTGGGCGTGGTGCCCTGTGACACGTGGGATCCTCCTGGACCAGGGGTTGAACCAGCGTCTCTTGCATTGGTGGGCAGATGCTTTACCACTGAGCCACCAGGAAAGCCCCCTGTAGAAGTCCTTTAAAACACCTATCACCATTTTTAAAATTTAATAGATAAGAAGTGATGTCACATTCTGGTTTTGGTTTTCATTTCTTTAATAATTAGTGATATTGACCATCTTTATATGTGTTTATTAACTATTTGTGTATCTTTGGAGAATTGTCTGTTGGCTCATTATTTAATTAGGTTGTTGTAGGAGTTCTTTATATTTTCTGGATATTAATCTCTTATCAGATATGATTTGCAAATATTTTCTCCCATTCTGAGAGAAATGGAGAAAACAAAGCCTTTTCATCATCTTTATAATGTCCTTCGACACAAAAGCATTTTTAATTTTAATGTAACCAGGTGATGTCACATCCATGAAATCATTGCTAGATTCAATGTCATGGAGATTTTCCCTGGTTTTTTCTTCTGAGAGTTTTGTGGACTGCTCTTAAATTAGGCCTTTGATTGATTTTGAGTTAATCTTTTATATGGTTTAAGTTCAGGGTCTGACTTTGTTCTTTTACTATCCAGTTTTCCCAGTGCTATTTGTTGAAAAGCTGTCCTTTGCCCCACTGGGTGGCCTTTGCATCATTATTGAAAATCATTTGACCGCAGTGATTAGAGTTTATTTCGGGGCTCTCTCTTCTATTCCATTGGTGTGTATGTCTGTCTTTATGCCAGTACCACACTGCTTTGATTACCATAGCTTTGTAGAAAGTTTTGAAATTGAAAAATGTGACTCTTCCAACTTTGTTACCATTTTTCAAGGTTTGTTTTGGCCACTTGAGGGCCACATTACTATTTCTAATAACTACACAGAAGTCCATCAATTTGTCTACAGTCTAATTTATCACTGGGACATTAGGTTGAATCTAGTACTTTCGCTGTTGTGAACAGTGGTACAGTGGACATCCTGATGATCTAGATGTCTGCACACTTCCATTTCTTTATAATATTTCTGTCTGTCTGTCTGTCTGTTTGGCTGTGTCAGGGCTCAGCTGCAGCGTGAAGGGTCATCGTTGTATCACATGCAGTTTTTGCCTCGTGGTACACACTCTTCAGCTGTGGTATGTGGGCTCAGTAGTTGGACTTAGTTGCTCCTTTGCCTGTGGGATCTTAGCTCCCCAGCCAGGGCTCGAGCCCACGTCCCCTGCACCACCAGGGGAAATCCTAATATTTCTGTTTCATGTTCATACTTTTATTGGTTTGTAAGAGCTTATTAATTAAGGATATTCATACTTTGTGTGATATATATATTGCAAGTAATTTGCCTCTGGCTTGGTTTATTTAACATACAACTACAAACGCGAAGCCTCTTTTTGCCTTCTGGAACCTCTGAGGCATACTTGTGGGATGAATGCCAGGCTTCCCTGTCGGGGATTAGTCGTGTGGTTGATGGCTGGAGGGAGGCAGGGGCTGCTGATGCAACAGTGTGCTGCTCACTCTTGGGTGGAAAAGCTGTGCGAAGTATCCCTCTTAGAAAGTCACCTCAGCATGACAGCCCCTCTTCCTTCTTTCTGCCTCTGAGCAGATGACCTCCAAGCTTATCTTCTGCAGCCCCCACCTTATCTGGCCCCCTTTCTGCTGCCTCCAGCCGGTCCTCGACCCCGCCTCCCTGGACACTGGACGCCACCAGCAGCCCCTTCGCTGGTGCCCCTGCGTCCGCACTGGCTGGTACGCCCCCTGCAGTCAGCACCCGAGTTAGAGTAAGGCCTTCAGGTCACAGCCTCATCTTGCGTACAAAGCCCTGCAGGCTTGCCCCTGGGCTCAGGGGGAAGGCTGGTACTCTGAGGTGACCACCTCTCCAGCCTCATCTTGTGCCGTCCGCTCCTTTTGTGCTGCAGCACAGCGACCTTGATCCCTCTCTGGCACTCACCCGGGGCCTGTGCTGGCATGGGCCCTCCCCGTCCCTCTGCCTCCTTCCACTCTCCACTCCAGGTCCTCCCGTAGGAAAGCATATCCTTGTCCACAGTCCCCAGGTTCCAGGCCCACCAGCACCCTGAGCTTTGGTTCACGCCATTTGATTCATGTTCATCTCTGCAAATGGGTCAGTTGCCTGAAAACAGGTTCTGCCTCTTTTATGATCCATAGCACATTTTCTGGTTCTTAAGAACTGTTTGTCCAGGTGACAAGTTACATGTGTGGATGTAGCTCTCCTCCTCCTAGGAAGGCCAAGCCTGCTGCAGCTCATCTCTCTGCCCTGTCTCCTCCCACAGCTCCCTTTTCTGTTTCCTGCAAACCTGCTCTTGACACCTCTGTGCCTTTACATTTTCAGGTTTCTCTTTTGTCCGGAAAGCTCCTGTTATCCAGCTTTTAAGACCTAGCTCAAATACGTCTTCTCTGAAGTCTCCCTCAGTTTCCCGTCTCCCTTGCCCCCAGCATTTTATAGCACTGGCCACTGTATTATGACTGCAATGCCATCATCTTACCTGTGATTTCATTTCACCTGTGATTTCATTTCTCCCTCTCTTTGGTGGTAAAGATTGAGGGATTGTCACCCCACGGCCTTTTCTCTTTTTTTTTTCCTTCAAATTTCCATGCTGCTTAACTCAAGAGCAGAAACAGATAACTCTGCTTCACCTCATTGCAAACTGTTCATTTCTAAAGGTCAGAGTGCTGTCCACCCGTCTCCCCAAGGCTGCCTTCCACAGGGGCCAAGGCTCATCATCTCCTGAGCCAGGTACGCCTGCCAGGATGAAGTGGGCACACACAGTGATGTGCCCATGCAGACTGTTTATTATCAGCGTCACTCGGCTGCTCCCTAGTCTTACTTTAAATGCCTGTTTCGAAAGCACTTCCAAAGCCCCGAGCCGTAGGAGAGCCTTGCCTGTTTCCTCCTCAGTGTTCCGTTCGCTGTCTCGTGTGCCCTGAAAACAGAGTTGCTCTTACTGTCTTGGTGGCTTGGGTGAAAGTTGTGTGGTTTTCACTTTTGTGTAAATTGGCTGTCTCCTCTCATGTGCATGAGTTTCTTACCTTTCTTATTTCCAGATCTGAGTAATGATATTTTGCTTCATCCTGGGGTAGACACTTAACATGTAATGCTGGGTGGACTGAAGTCAGCAGGCGTTTCATGCTCTTAAGTTATCCTTATTAAAAACTAATATAAATTACTTTGAGGCCATTTCCTTAATCATAAAATACTGAGGAATACAGAGACTGCTGACAAAAACTCAGTCAGCAAACAGCATAGCATAGACATTTGCCAACAGCGTCATCCTTCTTAAGTCACCTGGAATAACTTCAATTGATTTAGTAAAATTAACGTTGGAAGAAAGTTTTTTTTTTTAAGACCTAACTGTCAGTTTCTGTCAACTCTACCTCATTAATATTTCTCCTCTTGGCCTTGCCAATATTGGGTGTTACCAGTATTCTTAATTTTTGCCAGTCTGACAGGCCAAAAATAAAAGAAAAAAAATGTCTTGCCCTTTGATTTTTATCTTTCTGTTTTTATGTGTTCGCTGACTGAGCTGTGTGTTTGTAGCCAGTGCTTACCTTTGTACTGGGTCATTCACCTTTGTCAAATTTCTCACTTTTTCTCAGTGTCATTCCGGGTCAAGGCCCTACTTAATCAGCTCTTGAATCTCTACCACAACCTCCTGATTTCCCTTTCAGTTCATCCACATCTCACTTCCAAAGTGCTTCTAAAATGACCTTTTGAAAACAAAAATGTGATCGTCTTCAGTTTAAAGACTTTTGTGGTCAGGAACCTTAGTTGCCTCATAAAAGGAAAAGTGAAAGTGAAGTCGCTCTGTCATGTCTGACTCTTTGCAACCCCATGGACTGTGGCCTGCCAGGCTCTTCTGTCCATGAGATTCTCCAGGCAAGAATGCTGGAGTGGGTTGCCATTCCCAACCCAGGGGTCGAACCCGGTCTCCCACATGGCATGCAGGTGCTTCACCCCCTGAGCCACCAGGGGTAGGCTTTGTTCAATTCCATTTCTCCTTGAGACTAGCTGGCGTCAGTCTGGCTCTTCAGTGGGAGAGCTGTTGGTTAAAGACGTTATAGATGGCTCACAGGATCTACCTGTGGCAGAGTCAGGCGGCCTGACTCTGAAGCTACCCCAGGCAGCACAGCCTCAGCCTCGGGATGCGGGGTGGAGCTTCCCTGGTGGTTTCAGTGGTTAAGAATCCACCTGTCAGCGAAGGCCACAGGTACCATCCCTGCTGGGCAACAAAGATCCCACATCCCATAGGGCAGCTGAAGCCCGCGAGCCACAACTGGAGAGAATCCCGCAGGCCACAGTGAGAGACCCCGAGTGCTGCAACTAAGACCCAAGCAACACAGCCAAATTTAAAACAGAAAGAAAGAAGGAATCTCATTTTTAAAAAAGATGGGGGAGGATGGCTTTGGTACATGAGCCCTTTCAGCTGCCATCTGTGAAGCTCAGGACTGAGCCTGCAGGAGCATGGCAGCCTGGCCTGTGGCCGTGGCACTGTCCTCCTCTGAGCTCAGCATGGTCCCATGGCCGCATCCCGCTTACCGGTGAACCAGGGAGCCTGGACTGCTTCAGTGTTTTTACCTTGGAAAAGTGGGACTTAACAAAGTGTGGGGAGTTTCCAAAGCACAGGGAAGATGGTCAGAAGCTTTGGGAGGGTGGAAACGAGGTAGCGAGGTCCACTGAAGGTTTCCTGTTGGCTTCCTTCTTCCATAAACTTCCGAGCAATGACGGGCTTTTGCAAGAACACAGCTCTCCCAACTACAGGTGAAATATGCTCGGTACCTCCTCCAAGAAAGAGAAGCCACGTCTCACATCTGAGCCCCACACCCGAGATTTCTGTGTGATGTTTATTCCTCTTTCCCATCATTCAGAACCCACATTGGTTTATTTATTGGCTAAATGATGAAGCTAACTATTGCCAACATACCTTGAACAAAAACCAAAACAACTTAATATGTAAATATATATGTGGTGCAGCAAGGAAGACAGTTGAGGAAGATGCTACCGTTCTAACTTCTGTGGTCAGTTAGATGAAATAAATGGTTGGTGTTTATATCTTCCTTGTGATTTTATTTCATATTCCCTTTGTCTTTAGCCCATAATTCAGCTGATCAGGACTCTTTACTTGGCAAAGGGACTGACACCTTCCTTCCTAAGGGGTTTGAGCCCTCTGTGGTCCTGCATTTCTGAGTTATTTTTCAGTCACTCAGTCATGTCTGACTCTTTGCGACTCCATGGATTGCAGCACACCAGGCTTCCCTGTCCTTCATCTCCCAAAGCTTGTTCAAACTCACATCCATTGAGTCGGTGATGCCATCCAACCATCTCATCCTCTGTCATCCCCTTCTGCCTTCAATCTTTCCCAGCATCAGGGTCTATTCTAATGAGGCAGCTCTTTGCATCAGGTGGCCAAAGTACTGGAGCTTCCAGCATCAGTCCTTCCAATGATTATTCAGGACTGATTTCCTTTAGGCTTGATTGGTTTGATCTCCTTGCAGTCCAAGGGACTCTCAAGAGTCTTCTCCAACACCACAGGTCAAAAGCAGCAATTCTTTGGCCCTCAGCCTTCTTTATGGTCCAACTCTCACATCCATGAATTACTGCTGGAAAAACCATAGCTTTGACTAGATGGACCTTTGTTGGCAAAATATTGTCTCTGCTTTTTAATATGCTGTCTAGGTTGGTCATAGCTTTTCTTTGAGGAACATGCATCTTTTAATTTCATGGCTGCAGTCACCATTTGCAGTGATTTTGGAGCCCAAGAAAATAAAGTCTCACTGTTTCCATTGTTTCCCCATCTATTTGCCATGAAGTGATGGGACTAGATGCCATGATCTTAGTTTTTAAATGCTGAGTTTTAAGCCAACTTTTTCACCCTCCTCTTTCACTTTCATCAAGAGGCTCTTTTGTTCTTCTTCACTTTCTGCCATAAGGATGGTGTCATCTGCATATCTGAGGTTATTGATGTTTCTCCTTGCAATCTTGATTCCAGCTTGTGCTTCATCCAGCCCAGCGTTTCTCATGATGTACTTTGCATATAAGTTAAATAACCAAAGTGACAATATACAGCCTTGACGTACTCCTTTCCCAACTTGGAAGCAGTCCATTGTTCCATGTACAGTTGTAACTGTTGCTTCTTGACGCGCATACAGGTTTATCAGGAGGCAGGTAAGGTGGTCTGGTATTCCTGTCTCCTGAATAATTTTCCACGGTTTGTTGTGATCCACCCAGTCAAAGGCTTCAGCATAGTCAGTGAAGCAGAAGGAGATGTTTTGTCTCTGTTGACTTTTAGCACTGGATGTGCTCTGCCTGGTCAAGCCCATTGCATTCCTTGTATGTTACCTGTATACCTGGTTGCTCCTCTTGCACACCATGGGCCAGCATTTCAGCCCTGCTTTGGTCTATTTGTCTAACATGATGAAAGAGGTCTAATGTAACTCACCCTGCACGGCTGGCCATCTCCTGCCATGTGAGAGTTGGTGGGGAGCCTCAGGTTAGTTGCATTTGGCAGGGCTCAGCCTGAGCACAGTTAGGTCTGTGTGGTTGAGCCCAAGTGTAATATTCATCCTTGCCACTGTGGCCACCTCCCTTATGAATCCTGAGCAGCTGCTTGGCCCCTGTGAGAAGAGGCTGGCCAGTGCCCTTGCGGGCAGCCATCTGGTCCAGCTTATTACGAGATCCTCTTACTGGGGCCTTTCAGAGAACGTTCACATCAGATCCAGATATTTTCACACACTGGCTAACTTTTCCCCGGGTGTCCCTGTCCCAGCATGTCTGTCCATTGCAGAGTAAATCTTTTCCAGTCTTATACTCAACAGCCAAGAAGACATTTTCACAGAGCTGCCCGGCCCATTGTGAGATGACCTGAAGGAAGCCAGCTTCTCTTATCCCCTTCTGATGGGTTACAGTGGCAATCAGAAATCCCAAGACTTAGCACTGTCTCAGAGTCAGTGTCGAGTCATCCTCAAAAGCTCTGGTATTTCCCTTTTATCACTGTTGTTTGTGTTTAGTTGCTCAGTCATGTCTGAGCGGACTCTTTACGTCCTCCTGGACCATAGCCTGCCAGGCTTTTCTGTCCATGGGATTTCCCAGGGAAGAATACTGGAGTGGCGTGCCATTTCCTTCTCCAGGGGATCTTCCTGACCCAGAAGACCTGTGTCTCCTGCACTGGCAGGTAGATTCTTTACCACTGAACCACTCGGGCAGGTTTTCTCACTGTGCAAATGCCCTGGTAAACGGTTGCAGACCCGAAGGGGAACATTATAGGACGGACTTGCAATATTTTTGAGGATTCCCTATCAGCTTGGCACTGTAGCCTGACTGCCTGCCAGGCCCCAGAACGGCACACCATCTCCCCCTGGCCTTGGCGGGTGCTCTCTCCTCCCCTGACACCCTCCTCCTCCACCCGCCCCGGGGCCCGCTCCCGTGTCGCCCCGCAGGCTTGTTCTCCCACGTCGTTTCCCTCGAGGAGCCTTGTCTGGCTCCGGGCGTCTTCTCTCTCAGGGAGCTTCTCCCGCTTCTTTCGGCAGCCTGGCGAGTGGGTGCTCATCACCCCCCCTCCTCCTGGGGCAGGGGCTCTGCCGACAGTCACTTGGCAGGAGCACACGTGGTGGAGGCAGTGAAGGAATGAGCAGAGGCTGCACCCAGTGGTGTTTGTTGGCCCTGGCTTCGTGCTCTGCTTCCGTCAGGGCATCTGTTGCCCCTTCATTGGAAGGCAGATGAGAAAGCCTGGGGGTTACAAACTGTTAGTGTCCCTCAGTTGGTCTTAAGAAAGTTAAAACCACATCCTATGCCATCCTAAGAGGAGCCGCGGTATTTCCTATCCCTTCTGAGTATGGCTGCCCTCCGGCCTCGCCCATCCCAAGTGACCTCCAGCATCCCTGCTCGTCCTAGTTACTGTTTCTGAGTGTCAGCCTGCAGGGCGCCAGCACTGTGCTGGGACCCCCGTAACCCACGGTGGATCCTCAGGGCTCCCCTTTCTAGCAGCATCCTTACCCTAGGTTCTGAGAATGAGAACCAGACTCAGCGTTCAAGCAACTTGCCCGAGCTCCAATAACTGGGAAGTGTCAGGGGCATCATGAAAACATGGCTGTCAGGGTACCAGCTTCTGTTCCCTACTGTAGGCGTCTCTTTTGGGGTGTCGGGATTGTGTGTGTCTGTTTTCTCTTTTAATACACTTTCCCTCTAATCGTGAAAACAAAGCTGTGTTGAACCACCATGTGGAAGCCAAGAATAGCATTCTACTTGACCTACTATGTGGGAATCTTTGTTTTAGGTTTTTTCTCCCTCCTCTCTTTTCACAGTGTAGAAGAGGAGAAAGCAACTCAAAAGAGGGCTCATCTTCCAGCCACGCACTTCCCTCAATGCATTGTCTAACTGTTCAGGACACTTTTGTGTTTGTAGAGCAATTTTTTTTTTACTGCTATTGTTCCATTCTGTGTAACCTTTTTCTTGCAGTTAACATCTAAGAAACCCAGTCCTTTGGAAAATGCCATAAAATAAATTAAATTTTCCTGGGCACTGTGGTTTCTGTCTGCCTCAGCTTTTGATTTGGCTTTTCTTCTAAGCTGAATGCTCCTCTAAAAATCTTAGCTTGAATCTCCAGCCAAAGTGTGTAGCTTGCTCTCCCGTGGCATCCCAGGCATCTTCCTCGAATGTTCAGGGCTGGGTGGCCAGGCTCCCCTCCCTTCGTCCGCACCCACGCAGCATCCCCAGGGGTGCTTGGAGGAGGGCACTTTACCACCATGTTAGGAAATCAGCGGGTGTTCGTACAACAGGAGGAGCGCAAGAAAAAGACGAGAATTGCCAAAACAAGCAAGTTCTTCCTATTCTTCCCTCCGTCTGAGAAACGCTCCCCTCCTTTCCCCAACAACTGAGGTGCTGTCCCCGCCAAAGAAAGCTTTCTCCCTGCTCCCCCGACACAGGCCTCATTGTGAGCCACGCTTCCCATGTCCCCAGGAGCACATATTCATCTTTGTGCTGTTTGTTTGGGTTTGTATTTATTTTCCCAGCCCATTGAAAAACAGCACCTTTCCCTATTTAAAAGAAATTTTGGGAAGCAAAACCTTTTTCCCTTTGAGCCCAGCCCTTCCTCCATATAAACCATCAGACATTTTTAGTGTTAGTCGCTCAGTCATGTTCTACTCTTTGGGACCCTGTAGACTGTAGCCCAGCAGGCTCCTCTGTCCATGGGATTCTCCAGGCAAAATACTGGGGTGGGCTGCCATTCTGTCTCCAGGGGGTCTTCCCAGCCCAGGGATTGAACCTGGATCTCCTACACTACAGGCAGATTCTTTACCATCTGAGCCACCAGGGAAGGCTTTCAGCAAGGACAGTGAAGGCTTGCTCTCTGAGACACCTTCCTCATACACTCACGTTGCAATCCTTTCCTTACACATTAGGGACAATGAACATGACTGTCTCTCCGACAGCTCTTAGCCCTGGTGAAGCACAGACCCTGGGCGGAGAGCCCACCTTAGACATCAGCTCGGCCTGTCACCGCCTGCCCCTGCCCGTCAGCCACGGCCTGGGGCTGTGGGCGTGTCAGCGCTGCTCTGGAAGGGTGCCTCTGACTTGGAGGGGAGGAACCGGGCGCCTGTGTGGTTTTACAGACAGTAAAACAGCACCACAGAGTTTCAGAGATCTGTCGTTCTGCTAAATATCCTTAATATTAAGACATTGTTTTTTTTTTTCCTATTTATTCACAGATCTTTACAATAGAAATGGATTTCCCTAGATGTGTCCTAGGGCACCGAGGCAACATGTGTTTTCTCTTTACACATGTGTTTAAATAGCTTTGGTTATTATTTACATTTCTTCCCATAATGTACTCCATCAAAACATTTGCTCGGCTTTCATCCACATGTGAGAAGCTCACCAGGGCAATAATGGAAGCCAGTGCCCATAAGGCCTCTGGGGAATGTGCCACAATTCCAGCAGAAATGACTTTTCCTGGAATCGGAACTTTGTAAAACTTGGTTTTACACTTTTTACCAAGAGTGTGCTGAAGCCACCCTGCCAGCACGAGCGGTTCTGCGTCCTCAGAAGCTGGGGAGCCTGGGCCGCCATTTTTGCAGTAAATGGAAAGAAAGGCAGAATCTGTGAACTTCTACGCACTATATTTCCACTTGTTATAGTTTCTGTTGTGGACATTGCTTAAGTTGCAGTGACTTTTCTTTTATTTTTAATTTTATAAGAAATTAAAACACACAGAAAAACTAATATGCAAAGCTTCCAAAAACAGAATTCTTTCCACTACATCAAGAGGTTGTCGAGTACCATTTGAACTACCTAGAAGACCTTTCTGTTGTTAGTAGAAACTTGATGAAATGGACCCTGCTGGCTGGAGCGTCAGTTGCTTCCCCCATGCGCCCTAGCCTTCTTTCAGAAGCCCCTGCCGGCATGTAGGAGATACAGTGATTTCTCCCTCATACAGCAGAGTCTGAGCTGCCATTAGAAGATGTGCTCAGTCACTCCATTGTGTCTGACTCTCTGTGATGCCGTGGGCTGAAGCCCATCCATCTCTTCATCCATGGGCTTCTCCAGGCAAGAATACTGGAGTGGGTTGCCATTGCCTCCATGGGCTCTTCCCGGCCCAGGGACTGATCCCATGTCTCCTGTGTCTCCTGCCTTTGCAAGCAGATTCTTTACCACTGAGCCACCTGAGTTGCCGTTGCTGAGGTTCAAATTACTATGCCGGTTCCTTTGGGGCTTTTCTGGTGATACAACCCCTGGCTCAGTGGTAAATAATCTGCCTGCCAAGGCAGGAGACTCAGGTTCAATCCTTGGGTCGGGAAGATCCCCTGGAGAAGGGAATGGCAACCCACTGCAGTGTTCTTGCCTGGAAATCCCATGGACAGAGGAGCCTGGTGGGCCACAGTGCATGGAGTCGCAAAGAGTCAGAAATGACTTAGCCGCTTAACAGCAACAGCAAACCCTGTTTTTACTTTTGAGTTTGCCTGGGCTGGTTCACTTTCTGCTTCCAAATTTCTTCATATTTAGAACTGGGAAGTGCAAAACAACTTTACCAAATCCCCTGGGACTCTTATGATTCTAGAACTCTCTCTGTCATCAGATGGTGGTTGCAAGATTTTTTAAGGCGTTCTCAACTGGCTGAGAGCCCAGCCTGTTTATCAGCTTTATGAAGACTGACCATGTATTGCTAGAGCTTCCAAAGATGCGTCCTCCTTGGTGGCAGGTGGGACTGGCTGGCTTCCTGCCCTGTTGGGAGAACCACCTGCCACTGATGAGAGGAGTGAGAGTGCACCATTCTGTGAGTGAGCTGTTTTGCCACAGTATTTCTAATGGTGACAGCTGGATGGGGGTGCCTAAAGTTCTCATGGTTTACCCAGGGAAAACTATGCTTTTCCCTTGCATGTTGCAAATATGGCCCTTGGGACACTTGCCTTGTATTATTCAAATGGTTTGGCTGTCACATAGTGAGTGTGTGTGCGTGTGTGTGTGTGTGTGTGTGTGTGCGTGTGGGTGACCGTTGGGGGTCAGAGGAGATAGTGAGACCCACCCCTACTAAAAAAGCTGAATTTTCCTTTGGTAAATCCCAGATAAAATCTTAAAGAGTGACAGCCTCTCCTGTGTTTGACAGATACTAATGAGGAAAGTTCCCCTCCCCTACCCCCACCCCTCTCCACCTCCCCGCGCCCCCAGAAGGCAGTGGCCGTTTCTCACAGAGGTTGCATATAATTTGTTAATGTGTGGGATGACAAGGTATAGTGGAGACTGTTTACCTTGGCATGTACTGTGCATTTCTTGGGAGTTTTATGTCCGTTGCCCTGTCGCAATAGCCTTCCTATGTCTGGGAAGTACTTATAGCATTTACCAGCTTGTCTGTTCCCTGAAAATTCTTTTCCTTTGGCCAGGAATTCTGATCACAATGCCAAGATTTTACAACTTGTCGCAACTGAGTTTCACATCACTAATATTAATAGCCACTGGGAAGCTCCAGAGAGAAGACAGATAGCAGTTATCTAACTGACTAAATATCTGTAAGAATCCTTTGACTTTGAAGCACACAGAGGGCACATGAAGAGGCTGTGTCTAGTGGAGGGGAGCACGCGGGGGTTTTGTACTTTGGGACTGGGAGCTGATAATTAGTCACCTTGGGAATTTGGGGGACGGTAACCCAAGTGATGATTAAAAGCTGGAGTGCTTTCATTCTCAAATTCCCTAACACGACACCCTTTTAGTCAGAATAAAGATGGAGAGTCTAAAATGATGGTTGCTGCAGTGGTTGTTTTCAGCTTACTACTGCAATTGTTTGAAATGAAGACAATTTTATATCCACTGAAATGTATAATATTTATATAATATATAAACTGGGCAGAGTGTACCCGCTCCCTTTGGTACAGGAGACATTTGTATCACCTCTAAATGGTCCACTGCAGGTTTCTGAGGGAGGTGGATGTGCATGAAGCAAGCCCCTGGGCTGTCCCCAGGGAGCTGAGGAGAGGCGCATTTAATACCTGCTCAGTCACACTTAACTGTGGAGCTGGTTCATGTTTGTTGTTGCAGGGCAGTGCTGTTATTACTTAGAGCCTAAACTCCAATCAGCTTCAAATGGATCTCAGCTATTTGATCATAAACTATTTCACTAATGGGAAACTTGGCTTAACCTATTGTGTGGAATGTCTTGAGAAAGTCATCCATGTCTACATTAAGCAAAACCCAGACTAGCTCCACACGACCTCATACCTTTAAAATGAATCCCTGGGAAGAGATGCTAGTTTTAACTCTGAGGCCAAGTTCTGGGGTCATAGGTTGGTGTGTATGTACTCATAACCGTGTATGTTTGTGTGTTTCTGTGTGTCTTTAATGCATAATATAGATATGTATAAACCCACAAATATAAGCTGCTGCTGGAGAAAATAAAAAGTTACAAGGCCTGAAAGGAGACACCAAAAATATGATTTCCGTCCAAATATTTGTAGGAATTTTACTTAATTGCAACCAGAAGTCTGACCTGGAAGTGTAGTGTTTTGACCTCTTAGCTGTCTGGTTTCCTATTTGCAGTGTTTCGCTCTCCCCCAGCTGTGAGAAAATATATTTTACACGGTTTTAACCCTGTGTATTCTTAGAAACACTGAAGTAGGAATTATTCTCCTGGGGGAAGAGAAATTCTCATTATTTACAAGAATGACTTGTAAAGGTTTCTTTTAAATAGAAAACATTTTTGAAACACTTAGCAAATCTTTCTCTGTAAGATATGTTTGAAAATAAAACAGCTTCTGGATTTCCTTTCAAGGTAATATGAACTTCTGGGAGACTATAAGATTGTTGCGATGTGTCAGTTTATCCTCATTTTGGTAAAATTTAATAATTTAATAATAAAAGTGTATACTTTAGAAATAGTTCTCTCGTGAAGAGGCTTTTTTCCAGTTCTAACTTATTAAATCTTTTGTTCCTAGCCCTTTAGAAAAGTAAAAATTGGGCTGAATAAACTTTGGGAGGCTGTAGTAGTGTTTGGTATTCTAATGGGCCAAAAGACAACACTGCCTTGAGTTAGAGCAACTTAGGTCTAGGAGGCCTACTGTTGAAAAACTGTAGAATTGACACATATGATGCTCATCAAGGCATTTGCTGAATATAGCAAGGTGATGGAGAATATTGTTTCTGTGTAGCCTTATAGAATTTGCCTCAGATATTTCCAGAGGAAAGCATCATCCTCCTTCTCCAATTCATGGATTTAAGAGTGAGAAACACTGACAGTTCCCATCCATTTAGCTCAAGAACATTTCATCCCTCGCTCCTTTTTGTTTTTTTAATAATAGCTTTCTTGAGATATAATTCACATACCAGGTGATTCACTCATCGGACATAAACGATCCAGTGGTTTTTGTCTATTCACAAAGCTGTGCAACCATAACCAGAAAACATTTGAGAACATTTTCATCACCCAGTGAAGCCATTACCCCCATCTCACCCAACACCTGTCTTGCCGTCAGCAATTGCTGTTTCTGTCGCTTTGCCTAGTCTGGACCTTTCGTATAAGCTGAAGCTGAATCATACAATATGTTGTTTTTGTTAACTGACTTTTTAAATGTAGCATAATGTTTTCCAGGTTCGTCCGTGTTGTAGCATTTACCAGTAGTATTTCATTTCTTTTTACTGTCAAAATAGTCTATTGTATGGATATATCACTTTCATTTATTTGTTCATTGGTTGATGGACAGTTCGGTTGTTTCAATTATTTGACTATTAGGAATAATGCTGGTATGAACATTTGTACAGGTTTTTGAGTGGATATTTATTTTAAATTCTTTTGAGTATATACCTAAGAGTGGAGTTTCTGGGTTATTTTATACCTCTGTATTTAGTGTACTGAGCTTTCAGCTTGTTTTTCAAAGTGGCTGTACCATTTTATATTCCCACCAGAAGTGTAAGAGGGTTCCATTTTCTCCACATCCTGTCAGCACTTGTTATTATCTGTCATTCTGATTATAGCCATCATAGTGGATGTGAATGAAATGGGAAATGGCAAGCCACTCCAGGACTCTTGCCTGGGAAATCCTGTGGACAGAGAAGCCTGGCGGGCTACAGTCCTCGGGCTCCCAGAGGGTTGGGCACGACTGAGTGACTAGACAACAGCAAACGAATGTGAAGTAGTATCTCGTGGTTTTGATTTCCATTTTCCTGATGGTTAATGATGTTTTCCATCTGTTCAGATACTTGTTGGCCATGTGAATATTTTCTTTGACGAGATATCTATTCAAATCCTTTGCCTATTTTTTAAAACAAGTTCCCTTTGTATTAGTGAATTTTTATAAGAGTTCTTTACATATTTGAGATACAAATCCTTTTTCAGATACATGATTTGCAAAATTGTTCTCTTTGTCTAAGGATTGTCCATTCACTTTCTTGATGGTATCCTTTGAAACAAAGTTTTAAATTTTAATGATGTCCAGTTTATCTGTTTTTTTTTCTTTTCATTGCTTGTCCCTTTGATATCATATCCAAGAAGCAATTATATGAAGTCTGTGAACATTTACAAGTATCTATTTTTTAAGACTTAATAGTTTTGCCTCTTAACAGTTAGCTGATTAATCCATTTTGAATTATTTTTGTATACAACGTGATGTATGGGTTCAACTTCATTTCTTTTACATGTGGATGTCTAGTTGTCCCAATACCATTTATTGAAAAGATTATTCTATCTTCATTTAATTGTCTTGGCAGCGTTGTCGAAAATCAGTTGACAGTAAATAAGAAGGTTCATTTCTGGACTCTCGATTCTATTTCTATTCATTTGTCTTTATGCCGGTGTTGCACTATTTTAATTACAGTAGCTTTGTAGTAAATTTTAGATCATCCTCCCATTCTTTTAAAGAACTGTTTTCTTGTCTTCCCAGCAAGGTTAGAGCTGACCTTTACTGGTCAGGATCAGTTTTAACCTAGTCAGTGTAAACACCATTTTAAATTACTGTAAGCAATTGTTTTGACAATTGTTATAAAACAGTTGTTTCAACAATCGTTATAAAACAATTGTTTTAAGAATCATTATAAAACCTGACTTTAAGTGAATTAATTATTATTGATTCTGCCAGGGTTTTAGATTAAACTCTTTCACAAATATATCAACTCCAGTTACTCCATTTTAATCAAATCAATGAAGAGAAAAGTGATTCTTGTTACAGTCAGGATCTTCGTAATGGGAAAGCCATTCAGTATTCGTAAGGTATGACTGGGGACACGCATGAGTCTGAGTCACTCCCATTAAAATCCTTTACTTTAGGTTGTAAAGTTGACTGTGACTTGAAGTCTGGTCTCCTTTGCTTATCTGTCCAGCCTCATCCTTCATCCCTTTCCTTCTGTGCATTTTGAACCCTGCCCACCAGCATCCCCAGGAGCCACCAGGAGTGGCCTGTGGTTTTACACAGACGTGGGTGCAGTGCCCCCCACCCATCCTCAGTCCTCCTAGCGGAATCCACCTGACGCTTCCACACTCTGCCTGGATGTCCTTGGGGGAAGTTCCTTGGGGCTCTCCCTCCTCCCAGATGAATCTGTTTGTTCTGCCTCTTGTTTCATTAGACACACCCTTTCTTGGCACCCAGCAGTTCCCACGGCGTCTGTTGTTGCCGTTCATGGTGCTTCTCCTCTGTCTCTTCTCTGGGGTAGATGCAGGAGCAGCAGGACTTGGATGCCTCTGGTCTGAGTATTACTGTTAGAGGAACAGCTGTTGACAGAACAGCATACATATGTATATACACACACACATTTCCTATTCATGGTGGTCCCTATAACTCCTCTTCTGCAGTCATTCTCAGTAGAATGCCTTGAGACTATGGGGAAACTCCAGTGTGCTGCCAGCCTGCACCTGCATGACAGCTCATCAGTGTGATGTGTACTGTCATGTTCAACTTCTGTTACATGACTAACAGAATTTCTGGGCAAAGATGAGCATCCCAAGCTTGTTTAACCCTGATGGCCTTATTGCCATTTCCCAGGAATCTCTGATTTTTACTAAGTTCAGTAGTTTTTGTTGGTTGGTTTGTTAGAAAAACTGTATTTTGAGAAGGGAGCTGAGAAAAAGTTGACCCTTGCTCCAGTGCCTTGAGAAGGGATTTTAATGGTGGGAATGAGCAGAGTGGATTGGCAGACACAGGTGGATGGGAAGGAAGTGGGCCTCAGAGCTTGGGACCTCAGGGCGAGTCCAGGGCCCGGGGCTGGGGGTGATGACAGTAAGTGTGGGCAGGGCTGGCATGTCAGGGGACTCGGAGAAGTGCTAGAGCTTCTTGTAGAACCTGGGCATGGTAGGCTTGGCGGGAGGCAAGTGCCCCTGAGAAAGGGTGAAGGCAAATGCAGTAACCCAGCAAGTAGCACAAAGCCAGGGGCGGAGCACGGGAGGGACAGGGCAGGGCTGGAGGCTGGAGGCTGGAGGAAACACGCAAGCTCCTGCCCTTGTGTGGGCGGCCTCAGCTTTGAGGCTCACAGCAGCTCCAGGACCCCCCGAGAGCCCTGGGACTCCCTGTGGACCACTCCAGGTCCTACCGAGGGCCAAGCATCTTCAGATAGCAAGTGGAGGGGCTCGCATCATGGGGCCCTTCTCATAAAAGCAACTAAGGAAAGAGAGAAAGTTCCTGCGAAAAGAGCAGGGGCCTGTGTCTCAGACCGCAGTCAAGTGAATTTAAGCGTGATCTTGAAAACGTAAGGGGAGAGAGAAAGAACAGGGGAAGGAAAGTGGTTCTGTGGGGAGGCACCGCCAGGAAGCTGGGAGGTTTGGGATAATGAAACGTTCTGGGAGGCTTTCTGGAGCCTCAGGGGATGGTGAGTTCTCAGCATTCAGCAAAAGAAAAATACACAAGGCAAGTGGGAATGGGGTTTTCATGGAAGGATGGAGCAGCGCCTCCTCCCAGGGCGGGGCGGCCGCACAGGGTATGGCCAAGGGACAGCTCAGCCCTCGCCCGGGTGCATCTGGCCCTCTCCAAGGGCCTGAGAGCGTCTGCTCCCGGTGGTTCTACTCTGGCCCTCTCCATTCCTCGTCTTTCCTGGACACCTCCCTTTCTTTCAGTCTTCACCATGGATTTAAACCTGCTCTTTCTTTTACCTGGATTCTATGTTTTTAGTGGCAACGTCTCCTTGAGCTCAGCCTGTCAGATTCCTCAGGTTCAGTTTTTAGCAGTATGCTCATTTTACTGCAAGGCTGTATTTTTTAAAGAATGGTGGACTTTTTAATGACATACTTAATTTTGGTGTTGTGGCTTGAGTCTGCGAAATATATTTATCTGTATCTATACCTATCCATATAACTGTATCTGTAATCAAGTTATATTTTCAGCTTGGGCTGCTAATAGTTAAAGAATCTCAGAGTGAGGCTGCGATTCCTGTTGTGAGTACAGCAGTGGGTTTACTGAGGCTTCATAAAGATAGAGCTTTACAGCTACCTGTTGGGCTATTTTTGCTTCGGTTGCCTTTTAATCTCCTTAGAAAAGATGATTCTAAAGATTACTGCTGAATTTCACAACATATAAAGAATACTTTTGTGTTCTTTATAAAATATTATTTCCAAAATGAGCAAATTACCTCGAAAAGTAAGCTTTAATCAAGATTTATATTCTGAGACTTTGAAAGAAGGCTGTTGTTAACACAAAATATTTAAAAAGAAAAATATGCATCTTTTTAAGATTCTTGAATATTTTCATCCAGTGATGGTGTTTCTTTTTTAAAAAATAAGCTTCTTCAAAAGGATCTTCACTCTTATTTTATAACTTAGAAATTTCAAATACATACAACAATAGGATCATACAGCAAACCCCCATTTCCATTGTCCAGCATCACATTTTTAACATATGGCCATGTTATTTCATTTGTGCTTTTTCCTGTCCCTCCCCCAATTATTTTAAAGTAAATGCTGGATATCATATTATTTTACACAAAAGTGATTCAAAACTCTAAAAATGAGTTTGTTTGTATTTTTTAATAATCAGAGTGCCACCCAGGAAAAGAAATACATTGATGTCATCAGATATACAGTCTGTTTTCAGAGTTCTCTGAGTATCTCTTCAATTCTTTTATAATTGGTTTGTTCAAATCAGGGTCCAAACAAAGTTGATCTACACATTGATTGCATTCCGCTGATTCTCTTTACCTAAGATAAATATCTCTTTGAACCATGAGAACAGAGAACACTCCTCCCAGCTTTTTTCCATGTTATTTACTTGTTGAAGAAACTGGGTCAAGTGTCCTCTGGAATTTCCCACATTTGGGGTTTGGCTGCATCTACATGGTGACGTTCACATGCTCTTCCAGCCCTGTGTTTCCCAAAGCCTGGCAGTGAGCGCTTTGATGAAGTCAAGTCCCCTGTGGTTGTTCCTTGTGCAGGAGCCGTTTGTGGTAGTTGGGCTATACTTACCACAGCCTCTCACTGGGCAGCACATGAGGCTTGGTTGTATCTCTTTTACTCTCATATTAACGATGTATATGTGGCGATAATGGAGTTTCTTTTCTATGATCTTTTTATCAGTCAGTATTTTCCATTGGTTCTTTTGATATTTCTATTATAGTACGTCAAGGGTGTATATCGTCACCATGCCTATTTAACTTATATGCAGAATACATCATGAGAAACTCTGGGCTAGAGGAAGCACAAGCTGGAATCAAGATTGCCGGGAGAAATATCAATAACCTCAGATATGCAGATGACACCACCCTTATGGCAGAAAGTAAACAACTAAAGAGCCTCTTGATGAAAGTGAAAGTGAAAAAGTTGGCTTAAAGCTCAACATTCAGAAAACTAAGATCATAGCATCCAGTCCCATCACTTCATGGCAAATAGATGGAGGAACAGTGTCAGAATTTATTTTTCTGGGCTCCAAAATCACTGCACATGGTGATTGCAGCCATGAAATCAAAAGACGCTTACTCCTTGGAAGGAAAGTTATGACCAACCTAGACAGCATATTCAAAAGCAGAGACATAACTTTGCCAACAAAGGTCTATCTAGTCAAGGCTATAGTTTTTCCAGTGGTCATGTATGGATGTGAGAGTTGGACTGTAAAGAAAGCTGAGCGCAGAAGAATTGATACTTTTGAACTGTGGTGTTGGAGAAGAGTCTTGAGAGTCCCTTGGACTGCAAGGAGATCCAACCAATCCATCCTAAAGGAAATCAGTCCTGAATATTCATTGGGAGGACTGATGCTGAAGCTGAAACTCCAATACTTTGGCCACCTGGTGCGAAGAGCTGACTCATTTGAAAAGACCCTGATGCTGGGAAAGATTGAGGGCAGGAGGAGAAGGGGACAACAGAGGATGAGATGGTTGGATGGCAAAATCAGCTCGATGGACATGGGTTTGAGTAGACTCCAGCAGTTGGTGATGGACAGGGAGGGCTGGTGTGCTGCAGTTCATGGGGTCACAAAGAGTCAGACACGACTGAGCGACTAAACTAAACTGAACTGAACTATAGTAAACATAAGCAAAACAAAGTTTAAAAGACCGCATTATGTATTCTTCTAAACTTTGCCTGTAGCATCCATAGTTGGTTCCTTTTTTAACCAGAGCCTCTATGAGATCTGATTTAGCATCTTAATTAAGATCGTACGTCATTGTATACCTATCACTTTGATTTTTACATATCAAAATGATGTACATTTTGTGTGAACTCTAAGGACTTATGGAAGATGAAAAAAGGAAAAGCAGGTGGTGAGGTTTTTGGGTTTTTTTCCATATGAAAAACTTGATCAGCGGGCAGTTAAGAAAGAGAAAAGAAAACAAAGAAGGCATGAGAGGTGTTCTTTGAAATCTTCCAAAGGTGCGATAATAATTGAGCTGATATGCATTGGCTTCTCATAAATTGTCTTGGTAGTCTGGGCATTGAGTGCCTTAGAAATTAGCATTCTCTCTGTGCCTCTTCACTGTTGATACAGTATTCTTGGTAAAGGCCTATTGGTTTGTGTTTAAGGAACCAGGGCAATTTCTCTCTTATATTCACTTACAGGACTTGGGTTTTGTTTTTGTCTTCCAAGAACTTTGTAAAGTACCACCATTACTCTAGCAAGTCTCTTGCTACTAATTTCATTATAACAGACCAGTAAATCAGCAAAATAAGATTTAGAGCAGTGACTTCCAAACCTAAACTGTGCATCAGAATCCCCTGGAGCTTTCTAAAAACAATCCAGTTCTCTGGCACCTCCCCAGCTCCACATAGATTGTCAGATATGAGGGTTGCAGGAATCCTATGCATGTGTCAAAGACCCTAGCTTTGGAGATTCAGATTCCCCAAGTGATTTAGATATGGGCAGGGAGCTCATGCTTGGGAGTTGGAAAAACTCGAGACCCATAGATGGTTGCTTGAACTTCACAGTGGTTTATTTAATAACTAGAAGAGACAGTAGGATTGATGATAAATGTTGGACATATTTGGTGTTTTCATCCATGGCTGGCTGAGTGCATTAAAAATGGCAAAAGACCTAATGCCTTGTAAAGGAGAGACAAATCCCAAATGACTGACAATCCTGAGAGGAACACTCGTTGCAGACATAGGCTGAGTAGCGGATAGAGAACAGAAAACAGCTTACTTCCGCCCGGAGGAGAAAGCAGTGACCGCCCGCGTGAAGGCCAGAACCACAGTGAGGGCCTTGGTGACTGAGGCGGGCCTGCTGAGAAGGCCGGCAGAGCCTGGGCAGCGCAACGGGGGTGCGTGGCGTGCTGCCCTCACTTCTGCAGTTTCCCCTGGAGCTCCTCACGTCTGCAGAGTGCCTAGAATAGACGCTTGTCCTTTAGTGCCCTCTTGATCAGCCTCATTCATCCTTCTGCTGTGGAGTTACCTCAGAAGTGCTCTCAGCCACCTCTTGTTTGTCAGCTCCTAGTGTTTCGGTGTTTTCCTGCCTTTGCTAGTGCGTTTGATCTTGAAACTCTTTTCCCTTACCTTCCCTTATCTCTCTCCCTGGCTGCCTCTCTTCCTGTCCGGGCACGTGTCCTTGTCCTCTTCACGTCTCTTTGGACATGCTCCACGGTGGGCGTTTTGCCCTTTGGCCAGAGTTGACTCCGCATCTGTCTCCGGTCTTCATTTCCCTCTGAAGTCCATGCCTCGTTTCTGTGTGCTTCCCAGACGGCTGTGTTCACTGTCTGAAGCCTGGGTCATGGTCTTACTGATCTCCACCACCAGCAGCCCCCCACCCCGCTCCCCTTACAGGCCTCCACTCACCCCATCAACAAAGCCGGGACCCCCCTCTGCCTTCGCTGGTTGTTGACCACCAAACCTGTTTCTGCTTCTGTCCCTGAAATGTCCCTTGAACATGTCCCTTTCTCATTAGTCCTGTGATGACCTGCAATCCTCATCTTGCCCCACTTGGCTTGCGAGAACTTCTACCAGTTTCTGCCGCTCTGTGCCATCATGGAAATGCAGGTCCATGTGCTACATATTCTGACTTTTCAAGCAGAGCTGGAAGTCCATATTTTCATGTAAACTTTCTGAATCCTTAAAATGCTTGTAACTGATTTAGAAACTTTGATAACACCATGTGCACCTTTGTAGGCCAATAGTTTGTGGTAAAAATATCATAAAAAAATGATAATGTAAGTGATTTTGTTGTCTTTTTGGTGTGAGAAAAAGCTTTATATCAGAATTTGAAAACAAGACATGTATTTGACTAAATAAAATTGGAAAATACTTTGGCCAAATAAAAATATTATAAACAGTTAAAATATAAGTGACACTATGGGAAGAAAAAATTTTCAGTTAAAGGTCAACGCAGTTCTTATAAAATTATGATTATAAATTACTGTAAAAGATAACTTCAGAAAAGCTCTCTTCCTAATAGAAATAAACAGAGGACGTGTACAAATACAAATGAATCTGAAATAAAGCTTGTCCTTACTTGCAGTCGAGGAAATAGAGATTAAAAAGCTGTGAGCAGTGGGGAAGCCATGTGCACCTGTTCTGTGTTTGAAGGTCCAGTGTTGGCGCGAATGTGGGGAAATGGACATGATGGTATACTCCTGGTAGGAATTTGAATTGGGCTTCCCTGGTGGCTTAGATAGTAAAGAATCCACCTGCCATACGGGAGACTTGGATTCGATCCCTGGGTTTGAAAGATCCCTGGAGAAGGAAATGGCAACCCACTGGTATTCTTGCCTGGAGAAGTCCATAGACAGAAAAGCATGGTGGGCTGCAGTCCATGGGGTCACAAAGAGTGGGACATGACGGAGTGACTAGCACTTTCACACTTACTTTCACTCTCACACTTACTTTCACTCTCATACTTTTCTGGAATGGGATGTGGCAATTTCACATTAGTCAAAAGTTTTAGCAGGATTCTGGAAACTAGGAAAAGAGAAAACAAATTTATCATTAAAAAAAAAAAAACACTAGGAGGCAAGAATTGAAGTGGAGAAGACTAACAACTTTCTGAAAGCAGTGAAGGATATGTTCATATGTTCTCTGGTTTAAGAAATCTCAGCATCCCAGTGGGATAAATTTTTCAAAAGATCCTAGATACATTGTAGTAAATTCCAAAACACCCAAGACTTAAAGTGTTAGTCCGTGTTAGACAGGCTTCTCTGTCCCTGGAATTCTCCAGGCAAAAAAACTGGAATGGGTAGGGGGATCTTCTCAGTCCAGTGACTGAACCCGGGTCTCTCGCATTGCAGACAGGTTCTTCACTGTCTGAGCCACCAGGAAAACCCCTGATGCTCCAAAGTGGGGCCAAAAAAGAATAAATAGAAAACCTTAATAACCCCTGTTAAAGAATTTAGACCACTATTTCAGAAGTACCAGATCCGAACATTTTACCAGGGAGTTCCCTCAAAATTTAAGAAATAGGTAATTCCAATTTTGTATAATAGAATAATAGCTAACATTTCCAACTCATTTTAGTATAACTTGACCCTAAAACCAGATAAGGACAGTACAAGAGGAAAATTACAAGTCAGTCTCACTCAAACAATAAAAATAGAAATCCTAAACTAAATGGTAGCAACCTAAATTTGACAATGTGGAAGAAGAGTCATCACATGATGCCAAGCTGGTTTATGATTAGAAAGCCTATTAGTATTTACAACATTAACATGTTATAGGAGATCAATGCATATGGTAACTAGATTGAAAAAAACTAGCTGTCATTCATGATAAAAATTCTTGGAAAGATTAGGATCATGTCTACAAAAGTCTATAGCAAACATTGTTCTCAGTGGTAAAACATTAAAAGTAGTCCTTTTATAACTGTGAGGACCACAAAGGTGGTTACTACAATATTCAGCTATTACTGGAGGTTCCAGCCCAAACAATAAGACAGGGAAAATAAAACAGGTGAAATATTGGAAATAAAGAACAAAATTTTAGGGGGTAAATGTATACATAGAAAAGTCAAAAGGAAATATACAGACTAATTATTAGAATTAAGATTTACTATGTTTTTCAGCTGTAGGTCAGCATATAGAAATCACTTTATTATAGCAGACAGTTGGAAAATGTTATTTTTAGGAGCTGGTGTGTATAGCATTAGCAATAAAAAAATAGGAAGTTCCTCATAATAAACTTAATAAAGTATGCAATAAATTTATGTAGAAAATTTTTAAACTTTATCAAAAGACATTTTAAAAGTCCTTAAAAATAACTGGGAGACTTACCATGTTAAATGCATACAAAATCTCATTATCATCAAGATCTTATTTTCCTCAACTTAATCTATAGATTGAAGGCCTTTCTAACCACAGCTCCCAACAGAGTTTTTTCATGAAGTTTGACAAGCTAATACTAAAAGCTGTACGACATTATGAAGGACCAAGAGTAACTCCAAGTAATTTTATGAAGAGTGGAAACTGTGTTGAGGATCAGGAGAGGAACTTGCACTACTGGATATTGCAATTTATAAATTAAGCTCAAGTAACTAACACAGTGTGCACTGTTAGTCAATGGAATAAAATAACTCAGAAAGACCAGTTTATGTATGACAGAGCTGGCATTTCAGATCATTGGGGACCTTCTGTTTGACTCTTCAATAGAGAACTGGGGAAAGAAAAAAGTGGATTCCTAATGGACACCATACACAAAGTCAATGTACATAACTTTGAGACTTGTTAAAAAATCAGATTATAAAGCAGCATTTCTAATCTGTCTCCATTTGTGTAAAAAGAGAGAAGAATATGTGTGATTATATATCTTGAGAAAAGATCTGGAGGATATTGAAGTTAAGGTGACAAGTGACTGTCTCTGGGTGGTTGGATTTTTGCTGGATTAACCATCTCTTTATGCCTCTTTTTGTTTCTGTTTAGTTTGTTTTTTTTTAATACATTAAGTGTATATTACTTTTAATTAGAATTTTTTTCATTTTTAATTTTCCCCGTATTTTGTATTTGGAATTCTAAGTTTTTGGAATATGATACGTTACTCAAATCTTTCCAAGTCCTTATTTTTCCTAAATGTGAGCTTTTCTGTTTTTTAGAAATACAGGTCTCACACCTTCATGCAATTATTGTTTTCTAAAATGGTATAATCTTTTCGTTTGCCCCCACATTGAGTCAGACCGTTAACTGTGTAGCTTTACCATCAGGACTTAGAAGTATCAGAAAGATGATTAAATGTAGATAAACACATCCTGTGTAGTGAGGTCAAGGACCTGAGTTTATTTAGCTTAGAGTAAAATGACTGCGTTGAAACTGAATACCTGTCTCCAAGCACGTGATAGTGGCCAGCTTTCCTTCAACTTTGCTGAAGACAAGACACAGGAAAATGAACTTCAGCTAGAGTGTAAGTGACTCAGATTAAAGATTGCAAACTGACAGTGTGACCCCAAAGCGGCCCTTGGGAACATTTTCTTTGGACTGTAGAGTATATTTAAAAATTTTGAATTCATTGCTCATTTGAAATTTGGGAGGTCTCACATGAAAATTTAGATTTCCAGCTTTTCTGGCAAAGCTTAAAATCTAGTATCCTGTGCCGGACTTTCAGTGGCAACTGGAATTCCGAAGCGACTGCCCCTCTTTAAACCAGCTGTGTGCTTTCTCCAGTTCTCCATGTCAGAACCCAGCCCTTCCTGTTACCTGCCTTGCCCCTTAAACATTTTAGTCTGCAACTTCAGCTCCAGTGATAAAGGAAGAACTGAGTTGCCCACACACAGGCATGGCATTTTTTTCATTTTCAGGGTTGTTTTTAAAATGTGGTTTAAATATGGTCTGACTACTAAGCAAGAAGTGAACCAGGTGACGTCTCAAAGATCTTTCCTGTCCTGTGAGTCTGTGATCCTGTTGAATAGTGCCATGGTTCAAGAACTCAGTGCATATCGTTGTTGAGGCTGCAGTGAGCCCATTGCAAGACACAGAGCCCACAGAGCTCATGGTTCATCTGGTATTTCCTTATGTTGGGCATGGGAAGTTTGACAGATTTTGCAGAGGACCTGTTTCAAGAGCCAAGAGTTCAGACAACTAGCTGCTTCATTCAGAAGACTTGTTAAAAGTCTGTTTCTTTTGTACATAGTTATATAAATGTGAGTGAAGGACTTTGTTGGTAACTTTGAGTTTTATAAGTATCCAGTATCACATCACTCCCATCATTACTGTGGGGAACCATTGTTTTGAATATCATTTCATCTGTGCTTGAATATTACCTAAGCATAGTTTTCATATTTAATGTTAAGGGTATATGTATTCTTATAAACAAAAAGTACGAAAGCAGTATGGGGAAAAAAATCTGAAGTGATAATGTCTCAGTCTGTGGAAAATTCTGAAAGAGATGGGATTACCAGACCACCTGGCCTACCTCTTGAGAAATCTATATGCAGGTCAGGAAACAACAGTTAGAACTGAACATGGAACAACAAATGGGTTCCAAATAGGAAAAGGAGTACGTCAAAGCTATTTATTGTCACCCTGCTTATTTAACTTATAGCAGAGTACATGAGAAATGCTGGGCTGGAGGAAGCACAAGCTGGAATCAAGATTGCCGAGAGAAATATCAATAACTTCAGATATGCAAATGACACCACCCTTATGGCAGAAAGCGAAGAAGAACCAAAGAGCATCTTGATGCAAGTGAAAGAAGAGAGTGAAAAAGTTGGCTTAAAACTCAACTTTCAAAAAACTAAGATCATGGCATCTGGTCCCATCACTTCATGGCAAATAGATGGGGAAACAGTGGAAACAGTGAGAGACTTAATTTTTGGCAGCTCCAAAATCACCGCAGATGGTGACTGCAGCCATGAAATCAAAAGACGCTTGCTCCTTGGAAGGAAAGCTGTGACCAACCTGAATAGCATATTTAAAAGCAGAGACATTACCAACAAAGGTCCATCTGGTCAAAGCTATGGTTTTTCAGCAATCATGTATGGATGCAAGAGTTGGACCATAAAGAAAGCTGAGCACACAAGAATCAATGCTTTTGAACTGTGGTGCTGGAGAAGACGCTTGAGTCCCTTGGACTGCAGGGAGATCCAACCAATCCACCTAAAGGAAATCAGTCCTGGGTGTTTATTGGAAGGACTGATGCTGAAGCTGAAACTCCAGTACTTTGGCCACCTGAGGGGAAGAACCAACTCATTTGAAAAACCCTGATGCTGGGAAAGACTGAAGGCAAGAGGAGAAGGGGACAACAGAGGATGAGATGGTTGGATGGCATCACTGACTCGATGGACATGAGTTTGAGTGAGCTTGGAGAGCTGGTGTTGGACAGGGAAGCCTGGCGTGCTGCAGTCCATGGGGTCGCAAAGAGTCGGACATGACTGAGCAACTGAACTGAATGGAACTGAACTGATGGATCTTGTAAATGATAATAACATGTGGCCAGTGGTATTACATACAGAATCTGTCAGGTTATGGGTAGTGAGGCTACAGGTAGAAAATTTGTTTTGTATTTTTCCTGACTAAATTTGGCCACAAGTAATTATTTTGTTCACAAGTTTTGTTTCTTTTTAATGGATCTAACCAGTTTGCCCATTTGTTTTGGCATCAAATAGACATAGCTTTATTGTGACTCAGAGTCCAGTACTGTCCTTATTTAAAGACATGAAATGTTATCTCAAGGGAAATTTTTGGAGTCTCTAAATGTCTTGGGTAATAAGTGAAATTTTTAACCCAGGACCAAATATTCCATTTACCCACCCAAATTGTTTCCCAGTTGTGGTCTTAGACTAGGCTCCTGTGTGTATTCTTAAACTTATGAAGGACTCTTGTTTTTGGTTCCCACAGAACAATTTCTTTCTGCATCCACACCCACATCAGCAGTGATGAAGGTCACACTGAGACCCACAAAATGTTTCAGAGGGCTCCGTAAAGTCTTTTCCCAAGGCCCCGCGTCATGCTTAGTTTGTTCTTTAAGTTCTAACAGATGGTATCAAACTCATGACTTTTCTAGCCTTGACCATCTGATAAGGACAGATATCACTTTCCAAATAGGCGCAGTTCCCCAAGTCATGACTTACAACATCATTTCTCCAGAACGAAATAGCTTTAAAGCAGATGCAGTCTCTATCTTTTAAGTATGTTCTGTGTTCCTGGAGTAGTCCAGCACCAAGATAGTGTCCGTACTTGATAGGTATCAGCCCCTTCCTTCATGCTATCTTATTAAATCTTACTCAAGTCTTCACCTGGTGAATGAGCCTTGACTCAGGACCTCAGCCTGGAAACAGTCACAAGTCTGAACCGGCTGACAGGAGGGAGCTGCTGCTAGTTCAGCCAGGAGGCATCTGATGACCACCAAGCGCCCTTTCTTATAGCAAAGGTAGACCAATACGAGACCCACTCTCCCACCTGCTTAGGTAAGTTTACCTTAGCTGAAAGTTGAAGTATTTATAAATTTAAGGTTTGGTTTCTTTGAAATCAACTTTAGGACTAAATCTTCAAATCATCTCTGTTCTAGACTTCAAATTCTGATCACAGCTTTAGTTTAAACCTAAAATTTCCTGCAACAGCTAAGTGAGTGAAGTCACTCAGTCGGGTCCGACTCTTTGCGACCCCATAGACTGTAGCCTCCCAGGCTCCTAGAGAAGCCATCAAAATTAGTAAGTGGCTGGCATTCTAAAATAGTGGATAAAAGGGAGAGAGAGATTATTCTAGGTGAAAGAGACAAAACCAGATGCAGTGCCTGACCTTTGGTTGGATTCCTAATTCAGGAGGAATATCAGTGATTTGGGGGACAGTTTGAGAATTTCATTGTGGACTATTTACGCAGTAACATCATGTCAGTTATGATTATGGGATTTTGTGATGTAGGAGAATGTCATTGTCTAGGAGTCTGTATTATATATTGTGGAGTTATCCATCATGATGTCTGTTCTGCAATGGTATATAGCAAGTATGTATGTGAAATATGATGCAGCATTAACCATTACTGAGTCTAGATGGTGGGCTTTGGTTGTTCCTGGCACTGTTTTTCCACTTTTCTGAGTGTTTGAAATTTTTCATGCTTGTGAGTAATGATACAAAGGAAGCAGTGGTCCCAGGGAGAGAAGTGCTGTGGGCCACAGTAGGTCCTGCTGAGGGCTTCCTGTGGTTTGAGAGAAGGCTTTGCTGGAGGGGATTCACCGTGGAGCGGACTGTGAGTGGTGCTTTCCTGCCCAGGCCCCAGGCTAGCCGCCCGGGGGCTCAGCAGGTGAGCCCAAGGAGGTTTCCCAGACTGGTGAATTGCTTTCCTAATCACAGTGGGAAAGGGCTTCCCACCACAAGCTGGACCACAGCTTCCCCTTGGCAGTCTTGCGGAAGCTCAGGTCACGTTAGCCAGGAATCCCCTGGAAAACAAGGGAAGCTGGATGGCTTTACAGTAAAAATTCCATGTTGGAGATTTGCTCTTAGCATCTTGGGACTATGAAATATTAATATAAACGACCACTCCCTTCAAAAGTACTATCACTCATTGGAGCACAGTACTACTTAAGACTAGCCTGCTGCCTCGCTAAGTCAGGGTGGAACTTGTTTAATTTATATTTGATTTTTTTGTTTGTTTTTTCCTTTCTGTTTCATAAAGGCTCTAAATTTCTAATAAAGCCATTTGAAGCAGTTTATTTTAGACAGAAAGCGAAATGAAATAGTAGCAGAACTCTGTCCTTAAAGCAGAGACCACCTTTTCTTTATCTCACAAATATGACCCCATCTCCTTTTTTTTTCTTGGATGCTTGATGTTCTTTGGAGAAGAGGAGAGGGAAGTGCATGTGGCAACAGGTTGTCATCTAGAATGTCACTGGGGGGTTGGGAGGTTGTCTGTTGGAAGGTGGTGGGGAGTATAGCAGCTCCTTGTCAAGTATGGAGCTTGGGAGGCGCAAGGGTAGGAGACTTCGGGGCTGCTGGGGAGACGATGGTCTCTGGCTGGGACTGGACATCTCGTGCATTAAGCAGTGCAGTGTGTGTCTGTTAGTCTGTCAGTCATGTCTGGCTCTTTGTGACCCCATAGACTAAGGCCCGCCAGGGGCTTCTCTGTCTTTGGAGTTCTCCAGACAAGAATACTAAATTGGGTTGCCGTTCCCTTCTCCAGGGTATCTTCCCAGCCCAGGGATTGAACCTGGCTCTCCTGCATTGCAGGCAGATTCTTTACTGTCTGAGCTACCATAGTAAACCAATTATTTCTTGAAATAGACCTACCTGAAGACTACTGGTGGAAAGATGCATCCATGATAAAGCAGTTCTCTCTCTAATCCTAGGCTCTATTTGTAGCTAAAGATAGATTTTTAGGCTAAGGAGGACCACAGTAGCTCTCAAGAAAATAGGCATCCTTAATTGTGATTTACAAGTGCCTCTAGATTTTGGAATACCATTGCCATGTAATTTTCAGATGAAAAGGTTATCACTTTATGATTTCCATTTTGTTTCTTCCTCCCAGCCCTGACCCCAGATCTGGGCTTTTAGAGCATCAGTATTGCAAGCCTGGAGCTGGTGCCCGAGAAGGGCAAGCAGAGGGTCCCCTGGATTCTTTGCCAAGCTGCCATTTAGCTTTCGAGCATAGTGGAGCTTTGCTTGAGCCCCAGATTAGTACCAGGCTCAGAGGCCTGCTCAACTCTGTGAAATCGATGTCATTAAAGAGCAAAGATAATGCAGTCTTTATCACTGCCTGTTATCTGTGGATAAATGAAATACAGCTCCCTAAGTATGTCAGTTCAGTGTATTTCAACAGCTGTGACTTTCCTTACTTACATATCAGAGTTAGGTTGCTGTAAGAACAGACACAAACACTTTTTGTGTTTTCTTTCTCTTCTGCTTTCTCTTTAAACAGTAAGGTTTCCCGCAGCCAGTATAATTTGGACTAAGCAAGTGCCAATCTCTTTTACGTGGTAAACTTACCATTTCTCTTATAGGTGTGTTCAGCAGGGTTTCCCACTAAAACCATAAGAAGACACCAGTTTAGGAAGGATTCCCTTTAAGATAATCCTGTCCTGGGGGCGGTGAGGGGAACAGGACAGAGGAAGAAAGATTTCGGTAAATTCCACTCTCCTAGTAATGTCGGTAGTAAAACAGTCAGAGTTTGACTTGTGCTGCTTTATTTTCCTAGAGGGGAAGGTGGTATATTGAGACAGCTGACCAAGCAGGATTTAGTTATCACTCAAGTGGTATCTCCAGATACCAGGCTTCCTGAACTCATACTGGAACTTTCCTAGTCAACTGCAGATTTAGCCCCTTCCTACCAATAACACTTTATTCCTGGAGATTTTGTACAGTGAAAAGAGTTTGGAGAATTGGAGCATGTTCTCTGACCCCTAAATCACGAGGAACTATAAGCATTACAGTGTGATCTGCAGCAAAGGCAGAGTGACTTTGAGAACGCATTTTTGTTGCTGTTCAGTCCTTTGCAAAACTCACATAATAAATCATTACTTTGAAAATCACTTCTCTTTGTGTGTTTCTATGTCCCTGACTGTTAAGTCTCCGACCATCCCCCTCCCCCAGCTGCAAGACAAATAAACAGATGTGGATGTCACTTCCACTCTCCCGGTGACCTAAGGGCCGAAGTATTTGTTTTAAAGCACTCAGAATAATGCCAGTGGTGTGCATATTTCATTTGACATTTTAAGCAGAAGAAAGCCACATGACCAAAACGCGATCCACTGCAAGCGTGTTAGGAAAAAACACATTTCATCTCCGTAAACCTGGAGACTACCCTGTCGTAGACGTCACTGCTGCTGTGAAATCCCCATGGCTAAAGCGATTGTGCTGCCACAGTTTGTGTAGAACATCAGGTCTGTGGTTACTGATGTTCTGGATCTTTCTATGAGGGTGACAGAAGGATACTTGAATATAAAACTGGGAACTTCTTTAATTGAATTCTTTATATATAAATGATTTCAAAACAATGATCGTATTGGTCTTTGGAGAGTCCAGTGGACCTGGAGACCACCTCTTTTAACTCCTGGACCTTCCAGTTTTATGACTAAAATTCTGACTCTGAGGATAAACGATTTGCTGAAGTTGTTTGGGGACCTGGGAACCCTCACCCTTCTTTGGTGGGCCTTTCACTTCTGATTCTTCCACCGGACATTTTTACTTGATCATTTCAGGAGGCTCATTAACAGAGTGCTTTATACTTGGAACAGGGCTGGAAGGGAGGAAAGAAGGGAGGGGTGGAGAGAGGAGGAAACTATGCTGGTACTTCCCGTGACTACGGAAGTTTTGTTGCTGCAGAATTTGATGATGGTAAGAGGAATGGTAATGTCTCCATCGTTACAGATGGTGGAGTGCACTCCTTCAGACCTGGTTTCTTTCGCTTAACTTTGTGTTTGTGAGATTTAGTCCTGATATGGCCTCTAGCTGACGCTTTAGGGGCAGAGTAGGAATTGCACTGTGTGACTATGACCTGCCCCACACCCCACTTTGTTTCAATGAAAAATTCTACTTTTGATGGATATTTGCATCAGTTCTGGTTTGGGACTTCTGTGAAAAGTGCTGTTCATGCACCCTGTGTTTATGCTTGAGTTCAGCTTTCGATGCTGAAAGCAGCTGTCAGTGCATGAGGATTCCTGTTAGCCCACATTCTTGCCAACAGTTGCTGTTCATGGCCTTTTCCAGTTTGGCCATTCTGGTGGCTGCAGAGTTTTTCCTGCCTCTTTTTTTATGTCATATTTTGTTTCATCACATCCTATATAAAGACTTTACTTGAATTAGAATAACTTATAGGCAAAACACACTCCTCTTCAAACAGTTTCAACTCTTCATTATGTGAGCTGATAAGCAGTAAGCATTAGAAAGTGGCCAGTGAAACACCCGCTCGGCCTGAATTAAGCATCCTACCTGAGGGCCTGATTGTTAGGCCTGTTTGGTCCGACCTCCTCAGTTAGGCCATTTTCCAGATAGAGTGACTGAGCCGCTGCCGTGATCGGAGGTCGTTCCAGGTGCTGTGGCCAGGCCTCCTAGGAGTTACTCAGGCATGTGCACCTCTTCCTCTGGAAGAGGCCCCTACAGATCCTCCTGCTCTGACTCACTAGGCAATTGCCGAGTGCCCACGGGGCGGCAGGCACTGGGCTGGGCCTGTGGGGTTCCTTCTCAGACACATGTTTAGTCTGATGCTGACCTCGTTCACTTTACAGGCGTTTTCATTTCACTTCTTTGCAGTACAGTTGATTTTCACTGTTGTGTTAGTTTCAGGTGTACGGCAGAGTCATTCAGTTATACGTATATATATGCATTCTTTTCATATTCTCTTCCGTTATGGTTTATCAGAGGATACTGAATGTAGTTCTCTGTGCTATGCAGTAGGTCCTTGTTGATTATCTTTTTATATATAGTAGTATGTATATGTTAATCCCAAGCTCCTAATAGATCCTCCTTCACGTTACCCCTTTGGTAACCATAGGTTTGTTTTCAGAATCTGTGAATCTGTTTCTGTTTGTAAGTAAGTTCATTTGTATCATTTTTAAAGTTCGATCCCACACATGAGTGATGTATGATACTCACTTTTCAGGTTACGGCTTTCACATCACAGCCTATTTCCTCAAAAGAGGAATACGTCTCCGCTGCCTGAGGGGCTCACCAAGGACAGGTAAGAAGCCGATTTCTTGGGTCATTCTGCACAGTGAGTAGAGAAGGAATGGAAATTAAGGAATGATGATTCCTAGTGGCCACATAGCCTTCATGAAACTGAAATACTAATTAAGAGTGTTTGCAAGCACTTGAGGTTATTGTTTTCCATCTTGCTCTGTCCACTGCCTGCCTCAGCCCAGTGAGCGGGGCCCCTCTCCGCCTTCCTTTCCTGCTGCCTCTCGGCACTTGAGCGTCCAGAGTCCCTGCAGGCAGTTAGGCCACTGTCTGTGCACACTGAGGCCCTGGAGAGCAGAGCGAGTGTGAGGATGAAAAGGTGCATTCCTGCCCCTGAGCCGCCAGGGCCTCTCCGAGCTGTGTGATGGGGCCCTCTGCCCCCTCAACTCCCCGAGTCAAGATGTCCACTGAGGAGATGGGGTCAAGTGTGTCCAGCCAACAAAAACAGAATCAGATGCTAACAACTGCTCTCCAAGTCCATCTGAGCTTTGGAAAGAAAATTTAACTCAGCTTCCTTTGCTGATTTTAGTAAATAAGATATGAAATAGGGACATTAAAAATGAACTGTGCAGCAGCTATACTCCAATAAAAACTTAGGAAAAAATAAAAGTGGCAATATTTCCAAGTAAAATACAGTATTCTAAACAAAGCAACAACAACAAAAAATAAAATGTTTAAAGGTTTGGTCTTGGAATCTTTGCAATTATCTGCACTTTCTTAACTTTAAGTGTCACTTGACTGTATTACTCTCATGGTGGGGCCCTCCACTCTATTCAGTCCTTTTAGTAAATTAAATCAGCTAACTTTGTATCTGTGAAAATACAGCCTAGCTACCCTTGATGGTAGGGACTGCCGTTGCCTAAATTTTTATTTAAGTGTTCATGCAAATCTCAATTACAACCTAAGCAGAGTGAAGGGCTTTCTACTGATGAAATACCTGAGGAATTTTTTGATAGGAATCTTATTTTTTAGAGGAATTTTTCAGAGGAATCATTGGATAGAACTGATAATTCTGAATTCTAGTTCTTTTAAAAAATATATTTTATTTATTTATGTAGCTGTGCTGGGCCTTAGTTGTGGCATGTGGGATCTAGTTTCCTGACCAGGGATTGAACCTGGGCCCCCTGCTTTGGGAGGGTTAGGGGAAATCTCTTGAATTCTGGTTCTGATTCACTGATGAGCTACTGTATTTCAAGACTGTCATGTTGGGAGAGGGAGTACAAATAATGAATTCTGTGGCTCCATTTCCCTTTCCAGAAAGTCAGAAACAGACTGGTTATCACTTATCTCAATAAGATGTTCTAAGAATTAGTGAATAAATATTAACTGCTTTGTTAACTTTGTTTTTCTGCCTTTTCAGAGGCCCATCTATAGTTACCTAGCCAGATAAAGCATCCATGTAGTGAAAGTGAAAGTCACTCAGTCGTGTCCAACTCTTTGCGACCCCATGGACTATACAGTCCATGGAATTCTCCAGGCCAGAATACTGGAGTGGGTAACCTTTCCCTTCTCCAGGGGATCTTCCCAACCCAGGGATGGAATCCAGGTCTCTAGCATTGCAGGCAGATTCTTTGCCAGCTGAGCCCCAAGGGAAGCCCAAAGCATCCATGTGGGGTCAGAGGTTAAACACACCCAGGCCCCCTGCAATGGTGGTTTCTGCCTGAGGACCAGAAGGGAGAAACAGAACAGCATGTCAGGCCCCAGTTGCAGAGCCTGAGCAGCTGCACGTCTCGTGGTGAGCAGTGAAGCACCAGGGTGGGGTTCTGAGCAGGGTAAGCGGAGCTGTTGTTGAAACTGCTAACCCAATTGCCCCAAGTAGAATGAGTTGGAGGAGAGACAGCCACCCCCAAGGAGACAGCAGGTGAGGAGAGAGTGGATCCCAGATCATCATTTTGGTGTAATGTAGCCTCTCCAAGTGGCTGAGGCACTGACTGTGCAGGAGTCATGTGTCTGCGTAACTGACACTTTCACGCCTGCTCTCTGTCACTGTCTCAGGGCCCTCCCACTGTCATTTCTTGTGGGCAGTGTGCATTGTATGTAAAGGCTTCACTTTCATGACTCAGATAATAAAAACTGGTCACATCTAAAAGGAAGGCTTTCCCTTTTAGAAAAAATTAGCTTTATTTCCGTTGTAAATACGATACATGTGTATTATACAAATACTGAGGCAGTTGTTTAGTCGCTGAGTCATGTCTGACTCTTCTGCGACCCCATGGACTGTAGTCTGCCAGGCTCCTCTGTCCATGGGATTTCCCAGGCAAGAATACTGGAGTATGTTGCCATTCCCTTCTCCAGTTCAGCCAGTATAACCAAGTAAAAAACGGGGAAGAGAAGACCCTCCCACTCCCCATCCTCCACCCCAGAATTTTCAGTGTTAGCATGGGCTAAACGTCACTCCAGACATCACCCCAGAGGCCAATGAGGTCTGTTTGGATGAATGGAGAGATGGACAGACAGATGGAGAAGGAGACACATTTACTATTCAATCATCCTTTCATTGAGTGTTAAGGAGTCTGGTTCTGTGATTCATTTAACCTTCCCCACCCGGAAGTCAGTGGTTTTGCTTTAAGAAATTGTAATCATAGGTCACTGCGACTGTGGTATAGTTGGACCAGCTTTACTATTGCACATCTTTTAAACTTTATCTTATTCTTTCTGGCTGCGCTGGGTCTTTGCTGTGCGCGATCTTTCCCTAGTTGTGGCGAGGGGAGCTCCTCTAGCTGCAGGGTGCCAGGCTTCTCATCGCAGCGGCTTCTTCTGTTGCGGAGCACAGGCTCAGAGCAGGCTTCAGGAATGCAGGCTCAATAGTTGTAGTGCACACACTCAGTTGCCACACCACATGTGCAATCTTCCTGGACCAGGCATTGAACCCACATCTCCTGCACTGGCAGGCAGATTCTTAACCACTAGACCCCCAGGGAAGTCCTTCTATTGCACATTTAACCGTTTAGTTAAGAATGATCGTTAATTCCTATTCTCCGACACTGCTGTTTTCATTGCCTGGTTCAGACTGGGAATTTGCCTTGCAGCCTAGGGAACCTCTCCAAGGCCAGGTGACTGAAGAGGGGAGGGGGAAACTAGCAAAAACACTGGCAAGGTGTTTTTCCAGATTTCTTCCCTCTTCCAGTGTATGTCTGAACACTCAGTAGTAAATGCTGATCCTGACTCCCAAATGTGAATCTGAACAGAAAACAGCAAACTGACCCAGGAGGAAAGCTGTGATGGCCCTGGGCGCCTGGGGATTTCTAGGAATACCATGGTCCAGGGGCTCAGGTGGATCCATCTGCAGCCTCCTCCTCTGCCCCTGGAGCTTTGTGCTTGCCCTGCGCTATTGATGGCAAACCCTGGAAGGAGGGGAGGGGAGAAGACACGTATCTGATACATACATGCTTATCGTTGTAAGGCACAATTCTTGGACCAAGCATTTCTGTGTTCAAAGTCTTCTGACACCTCGAGTGATGTGATTGCTTTCCTTTTGTACAGAACTCCAAGTGTTTCCCGACAGGTTTGTGGTCTGCGTAAGTCGGCTTGCATTCAGTCGTGATCTTTTGGCAAGTCAGAGTGAAGATTTGGTATGTATGAAAAGCTCTGTAAGCAGATCTGCTTGAATGAAAAGTTACTGCAATAACTAGAGCTGTTGAGCCCTCAGTGCATGTTTTAAGGGACCAAAAATGTCCTGTTTTGTGTGATAATATTGATTAATTGATATGCCTCTTTTTTTTTCCTGAAGACTTCTTGAGAATTTAGCATGATCAGTAGTATAACAACATAAAATAAGAAAGCACAGACTACAAAAACCATGAAAATGCTTCTGATAGTATTTAAATGAAATATAAAGCATTCTTTAAATGAAGTGAGGCAAAATCCACATGTTTCCACTGGAAGCTTTCACTGGGGTCAGTGGCTTTTGAATTTTATTCCATGGTGAATCACTGACATTTTCATGAAAACCAATACTTTTCCCCAGTGTGCGCTTTCTTAACTGATAGGATTTGTTTTCTCTCTCTTTTCTTGTGCTCAGCTCCATCAGTCTTATTTCTGTTTCAGCGGAGCTCTTTATGCAGACAAATAGATTCTGAAAATTCACTCCCTAATGTAATAGCTTACAGCCTTGTCTTTTAAACTTAGCTTATACATTTGAGAATCTCTGTGGGGTGTGTGTGTGTGTGTCTTGCTGCAGTCACAGCCCAATCTGTCTGAGCTTACCTCTGTACCAATTTTTGTTTTTCATCTTTTGGACTTGGACTTGTGACTTGAAACTTTAACAAAAAGGAAAAAGCATCTAGCAGACCTTAAACCTGGACATGATATATGTCATGATTATTATGCTTCTAAAATAATTTGTGGGGATATTAGATTACCCCTTATGTTTGTTATCTTTTAATCCATTTGAAATTTGGCCCTCGTGGTCCAAAACCAGCTTCTTATCTCATCTTAAATAAATACATAAGAAAAGTGTTTTAGAGACTAGAAGGCTGAACAGAGACCCAAGAAGAGTCTTCTGAGGATTCATATTTAAATGTAGATAGATACCTTTGTCCAGAACAGGTGAGCCCTTCAGAAAATCCAACGAGACACTTATTCCGTCTAGCAGCTAAACTCCTAAGTATACCTATTAAGTGCAATAAGAAGCACATCTAATGACAAGTGTTAAAAGTTTATTTCAGAAGCATTTCTAGAATGTTGAATTATCTTAGTAAATTAACAGATACTAAAGTAATAATGCTGTTGGCAAACAACTGTAATGTGATATGGCTTAATTGATTCTCAGACCAATGAAAACATTGATTTGTGGTTCGAGAAGACAACTAATTGTACCACAAAGTATTACTGTTTTCAGATAGAATACAGAAAAAATTAGATCTTGTATGACATGTAATATTAATACTCAATATTTTAAATTATTAAGGATGAGTTACAACATCTCCATACAAATGAAATATCATCCTCCTTAGGGGTACTGGTATTTGTACAGATGTAAGCTTTCTATAGCTGCTGTCATATAAATCTTATAATCTGGAGGACTTCCTAAACGTGAAGAATTTTCATTATGAAAAGTTGACTGGTCTGAGCCTTTGCACGAGCCAGTTCCGTTTTCTTATCTTCGAAATGTTCTGATATCCAGGGATAACACTGGGAGTTCACCAAGTCAGCTTATGAGAAAAGTGCCATTTCCATCTTGAGGCTCTTTCACTGTTTTGCGTGCTTCCCTTTAGCTGTGTTCAGCCTTGAGCTGCCCTTGTCCTCACCTCTGACCATCCTTCACACGCACACTTCCCTCGGTCAGCTAATGCCGGGCACTAACGGGCGGCTTCAATCCCTGGCACCTCCCAGCCCCACTCTGTGTGGCCAGCCCACCTGTGCAGCCCCTCCTCATGGGCCTGTCCCCCACTTCCCTGAGCGCCTGCTCCAGGAATAATAGCACACCCAGGTCAAGCAGGGGGCCCTGGCACCCACAAATGCCCTGTCCAGCCAAGACCCCAGTCCTTCCATCCCAGGTGCCTCCGAGTCAGTCCTCCCTGACGCTTGGCCTCTGCAGAGCCCTCCCATCCCAACTACATGAGGATCAACGAACACCGTTCCCTGCCAGGAGTAGCCCGCGGGGTCTGGCCCTCCTCTGAGTAGCCCTTGAACTTCCTTATTTCCCTTAAAGCTTCGGATCATTTTATCCGTTCACAGGGACACTAGCCCGGGGCCGGATCCATCTCATTTCTCTCAGTAGTTACTCTCTAGGAACTGGAGGAGGCCTGGGAGCGGGCTTCCTGAGCGGCGTTTTGGAGAAGTCTTTGGCAAGAACGTCAGTCATTTGTCCGGAAACTGTTGGCTTCACTCCCTCTTCCCCAGCCTCCCTCTTTCCCAGCCGCAGAAGTGGCGGGGCAGAGTGGGCACCGGGCAGAGCCCAGCCGCCTTACTCGTGCTGTGGCCCCAAGCAGAGGTTGCCTCCTCCTTCCCCTTTCCTCTTTGCCTATCGGATCTTCAGTGTTGAAGTGACAACTGGCTGGGAAACCTGGGAACGTCTATTCAGAGCTGCTCCGCCTGGATGCCGGGCAGCCCAAGAAAGCAGCCGTGCCAGACAAAGGAGTGCCCAGGGAGCGCCCCCTCTTCAGGGGGCAGAGCAAGTGCAGCCACGCTGCTGCCGGCACTGGGAAGGTCTGTCTCCCGCCCTGCACGAGGGCCCCATGCGGGGAGGCGCTCCGTGTTGCAATAGCTCTGTCCCAAGTGCCCACGTGCCAGGGATGTGGGAATTGTGCTGTGTACTTTGGGAAGAAAGGGCATGATTACGGGATGAGTCACTGTATTTTTCTTACTACAGTTTCTCATAAGAAATCTCGAAGCCCTGATAGTCTCAGTTTTGGATCTATTGCTAGAAGTGGGTCCTTTTGCAGTTTTTACCTTTAGTTTCAGAGTTTTATTTTCCCCCACCTTCTTTTCCTTAAAAATATGAACAGCAGGAAGCTCAGCATGTCCCATCCAGCAATGTTGTCTTGCATATTTACAAACCCCAGTCCCTGTGTCAAGACTGCTTTCTCTGATGTAAAGCCTGGGAACCTTTGGGAAAGTCAAAATTATTTCTCATTTTTATTATTCCTTTATTAAGGGAAATAACCAATAATAACTGAAGCCATAATTTTACTTCCCAAAGTAGTAAGTTTATTGTGTAAATAATCACAGACCCATCTGGATCTGGGACATTTCAGAGTCAGCACAAAGCTGCTGTCTCACAGAACGTTGGTTACAGCCACTCCTAGTCTCTGGTGGCCCTTCCCATCTGTTCTTACCATCACGTTCTAACATAATTTGCTGAGTGCTGACTCTGTGCCAGGAACTCTGGCAGGCACTGGGGAAACAAAGGAAAAGAAAAAAATCATTCTTGCCCTCAAGGAGCTTACTGTCTGGCAGATCAAGGGCTGTGAAGGTGACCTGGCGACCCAAAAATTTTAATTTAGATAGAGCCTCCCTTTTTTTTAAGGCGTATCCATTCTGTACCTTAATGGTTCATTTGGCCCCTCTCTACAATTCAGAAGGAAAGTTCAAAAGACTTATTTTCTTTTAAACCTAAGCTGTAAAAACCTGTGATTCTTTGGGAAATTTAAAAATGGTGTTTAGTACTAGTGCTTCAGAAAAGTGGGTGTGGGCGCTAAGATGTTTGGGCTGCCTTCCTCACCTTCCTTTGAGCTGCGGCCACGCTGTGAAGCACCTGTCCAGAGCCTTCAGAAAGCGCTGCCCTGCGCCAGGCGTCCCGCAGTGGAAGGGCTGCTGGCATGCCCGACATGAGACAATAGTTAAGCACTAAACTGAGCATTTCTTTTTAAGTTAAACCATCGTTCAGTCTTAGAGAACACTCCTTCTAGTTTATGAGTATAAAATTGAAGTGAAAATGAGTCTAAAGAAGCAATAAACTGCCCTTGCCTGGGTTATTTTTAGCCTGGCTATCCTATTTCTCAGTTGTGAGTAACTGAACCTCAGTGGGCCTTAGCCCTCCTCTCAGTCAAGGGAGAGAGTGTCAGAGTATATAAAAATCCTTTCTCACACTGTCTCTACCAGACAAAGTGGATGAAAATACAGCTAAATAAAAAGCACAAAATAATTGTACAAAAAAGAGCACTTGACTTTAGCTTTAAAAATTGAGATTGGAAAAAATAGTCAAGAGAGGATTACATTTTAATCTTAGGAAAGATAAATAGAAATTAAAAGGAAACATTTTAGTCCTGAATTTTTGTTGTTGGTGTTCAATCGCTAAGTCACGTCCAACTCTTTGCGACCCCATAGACTGCAGCGTGCCAGGCTTCCCTGTCCTTCATTATCTCCTGGAATTTGCTCAAACTCATGTCCATCGAGTCAGTGATGCCACCCAACTGTCTCATCCTCTGTCGTCCCCTTCTTCTGCCTTCAATCTTTCCCAGCATCAGGGTCTTTTCCAATGAATCAACTCTTCGCATCAGGTGGCCAAAGTATTGGAGCTTCAGCTTTAGCATCAGTCCTTCCAAATGAATATTCAGGATTGATTTCCTTTAGGATCGACTGGTTTGATCTCCTTATAGAAGAAGAAAAAGAATTTGTGTACTAACTTCGTAACCAAACAACAGAATTATTTAACTTTCATGAGCAAACTTTGATATAAGGTTAAAACAGATCATTCAACAAAAGAACTCTTTTTTAATACCAAAAAAATTAAGTAAGAGTGGATGATTTTTCTAGGTTTTTCTTACTGTATCATAGACTTTAAGAATCCATTCTTCTTCTTGTATTTCCTAAACAGTGCTAGTGGTAAATTATATGGAAGCCATTAACAAGAGATTCATGTAGCACTAGGAAAATTTCCCTGAGTGGGAAGAGGTAATTTCCATATTTCACATTTCCCACAGTGTTTTGAAGTTGGTTTTTACTTAATAACAGCTTACCAAAATTGTACATGTTCACTGTACAAATAATTTTAGAATCAAAACATATACAAAGAAAGTAAAAATTATCCATAACTCCCAACCCAAAGATAGCTTCTGTTAATGACCTAGTCTGTACTCCTCTATACTTCATACTTGATAACTGAGGTTGGTCTGTGTTTAGTTAACAGGACCCAGTCATTTGTGAATTGTGTGTTTATGTCCATTTTTCTATTGGTATTTTTGTATTTCACAAACTTCTTACTATATAAAAACTTCTTACATAGTAAGGGAAATAACTTTCAGTGAATTTATCATTTTCTTTTCAATCCCATGTCATTTTTGCTGCCTGGTAGATGTCTGTGTCCTCGACAGGGCCTGTGGATGGGCTGGATAAGGATGGGAACTATAGCAGCATCCGTCATACGCCTGTCCTGCCCTTCTGTGGCTTGGCAGGGGGATGATCCTAATGGAAATGCTGTGTGGGGGGGGATAAAGATGCTCTTGGCTGGTTTGGTCTGTCTACAGTAGTTTTTTTAGACAGTGACAGAGACCATAAGAAAGCTTTTTCTCATGGAATATCATTTTTTTTTAAGATGAGCTATCCTTTGCTTGTGTGTTCCAGTAGCCTGAGCTTTTGTTCTCCTTTCCTAATAATAAAATTCTCCCAAACAGTTAGCCAGCAGTGTTTGTTAATAAGCTGTCTCCTGTCTTCTCTCCAGCCCTCCAAAGGAACCTGCCCTTGGCCGAGTTAGAACAGGAAGCATAGATAATTTAGCATACAAACTGGCTCGCTTAGAATAGTTAGAGAGGGTCGATAGAATGGGGAAGATTGAAAGGGTAGTTAGAATAGGCTGTGTCTGTGCTCTCTGGTCCTTTGGGCCTTTTCCCCATCATGTACCTTTCCTTCTGAGAGACCTGTTGTCTCCCTTTGATGACCACTTAGGTGATCGATTGACTTAGGGAAAACATGACAGGGAATAAAACAAATGAAATGGGGATCAAATGTGAAATTAAAGGACCTGACTCTGACCACTGCCTCTCCCCTCACTCACTTGATGACCTTGGACAAATCATTTGGCTTCTTGGGATTCGTTAAGCAGAAGTAAAAAGTGATGCCCAGGACTTCCCTGGTCCAGTGTTAGAATCCTCCTTCCAGTGCAGGGGACTCAGGTTCAGTCCCTGGTCAGGGAACTGAGATCCCACATGCCTCAGGGCAATTAGGACTGTGCCCTGCAACTACTGAGCCCTGGCGGCACAACTAAAGCAGCCTATGTGCTGCAACAAAGACCCAGTGCAGTCAAAAAAAAAAAAAAAGAAGAAGTAAAAGTGATGCCTGCCATGCAAGTGAAACAATGAATATAAAAATGTCTTGTAAATTCTAAAGTACTGATGCAGTATTAATTATCATCATCACCATCATCATTCTCATTATTCCCATTCACCATTCTTCCTATTCTTAACCTGAAGAAGAGCTCATTTAAATGCCATTAATGCTAGATGAAATTAAAAGATGCTTACTCCTTGAAGAAAAGCTATGACAAACCTAGACAGCGTATTAAAAGGCAGAGACATCACTTTACCAACAAAAGTCCGTATAGTCAAAGCTATGGTTTTTCTAGTAGTCATGTATGGATGTGATAGTTGGGCCATAAAGAAGGCTGAGCACCCAAAAGTTGATGCTCTCAAACTGTGGTGTTGGAAAGGATTCTTGAGAGTCCCTTGGACATCAAGGAGATCAAATCAGTTAATCCTAAAGGAAATCAACCCTGAATATCCATTGGAAGGACTAATGATGAAACGGAAGCTCCAGTACTTTGGCCGCCTGATGCAAAGAGCCGACTCAGTGGGAAAGATCCTGATGCTGGGAAAGATGGAGGGCAGAAGAAGGGGATGACAGAGGATGAGACAGTTGGATGGCATCATCAACTAATGAACATGAGTTTGTGCAAGTTCTGGGAGATCATGAAGGACTGGGAAGCCTAGCCTGTAGTCAGTCCATGGGGTCACAAAGAATCAGACACGACTTAGTGACTGAACAACAACAATACCAGATTAGCAAAGAGCTAAACACCTTACCCTCTGTGCTAGTGAGCTTCTGAAGAAGCTCAGTTCTTATTTTTCGTCTCTCATTTGCCAACCCAGCTTCATTTTCCAGCTATAAAAACTGAAGTACCAAAGAGTTAAGTGACACATCCTCGTTTAGCCAGCAAGTCAGTGATGGACAGAGGGACACAGCAAAAGCATAAACTTGTGACCTCCTGTGGGAGCTCTGCTCACCACCATCCACAGGGGGAGGAGGGAGAGTAGAAACCGCCCAGTTAAAACGCCTTTCTTTCCAGTAGCTGCCAGGAGACTCCCAGTGAGACGCTGCTTTGGAGGAAGGACCCAGCCACAGCTCTAAGGTGCAGAGGAGTTGGGAAACAGCAGATTTTTCAGGCTGGGTTCCTAAAAGTGCACACAGGCTCCAGAACACCCACCGTGAGAGCGCGCAGACTGAGACGAAGTGCAAGGGGATCCTGTCGGGAACGTTCATTAGGAAACAGATGATTTAGAATTCGGTGCTTCCTTTCCCAAGCTAGCAAGGCTGTATGTGGGGCCAGGTTCCCAGACTCGTCCACAGAAGCTGTTGCTATCATGCGATTGGAGACTTGGAAAGGGGGTCTCACTGTCTGTGTTTGAGGGAGATGGGAAGAGCTGTTCCTTCTGTATCCCCGGGCAGAGGGCCAGCTCTGAGCAGAATTGTGAAATGAGACAGTCATCTAATGGCTTTGCTCAGGCTCTCACGCCTCTTTCCCACCGACAGCCAGGCTTGTAGCGGGCCTCGCTGGCCAGGCCTGCCCCCCCCCCGGCTGCCCTGCGCGTTTCCTCACCTCTCTCCTCTCCCCGTCCTGTCCAGACCCACCTGCTCGGCCACAGGAGGCGCTGGGGCAAAGACAACCGCCACCAGCGAAGGACTGGCGGCCTTCCTGCGGGTGTTGGCAGCTTCCAGCCCCAGGCTTCTGTGCGGGAAGTTGTTTTTGAATAAGAGGTAGGGTAGTTCTGCCGGGGTGGTTGCCATTAAGTTTCTATTTTTCACAGCTGTTTCCCTTCAACTTTTAAACTGGGCATTATTAACCTCTGATTCATGAGTCATCTGAATTTTTTTTTAAGGAGGATATGAATTTTATTCTGGCGAAACTATAACAGCTCTCCTTTAGTTTTCAGAGTGCTCGATGAGCACCCTCCCTTCTTAAGAAGCGCTGGTTACAAACCTACATATTCTCTCGAGCATCCAAATTTTGTCACACTTGCGTGGCACCAGAGACTCAACTCTGAGGCCCCAGGTTGTTTAGGATTTACCGTTAGGCTCTTGAGGGTTAGATAAGTGTAAACTGGAAAATCCCTGTGAAATGTGTACTGCCTGCAAGATCACTTCCTTGATTTTTTTTTCACTAATTTCATTTTCAGGGTTGCATTCTTTGCAGCTGCTTTATTGGTACTCCCAAAGGTCTGTACAAGATAGCTTCATAGTCATCAATTCAGAAGACATGAAAACTTTGGAAAAATACTTAAATTTTTTTTAAAAACATGCTAGGGGGTCTGCTGTTAACCCAAGTGGCAGCATCATCAGCAAACGTGTGCTCCTCTTCCTTCGCCTTAGAGATGTGTCCTTTCATGTGAAGGTAGAGAAGCAGAGGGACCAGGGGCCAGAGGAGCCTGCTGAAGCAGAAAGGGGTCCCGCTCACAGTGGGAACTGGGCAGATGACAAAGCCTCATGGGCGTCAGTGTCCTCCTCTCTGAGATGGAGGAGGGCGTGTCTGCCAAGGGGAGCGTCCCAGGAGGACTGGTCCCTCTCCAAGTGCTCCTCTCTGCAGTGTCCCAGGACAGCTGTCCTCCACCATTATCACGTGTAGAGAAAGCATCTGCTGGCCACGGTGGGATCCATAAGATGACAGTTTCCTCTTCATTTCCCTTTTGCTGTGGTTCCAGTGAGTCAGTGCACACATGTCTATTCCTGTATTTCTTTTCATTGTTCATCCCACCTGATTTTTCCTTTTCACTGCCTTCACTTATTAACTATCAAATAATGTAAGAAAATCTTAGAAGTGAAATTTGGGAAAGAGAGACCTCTTCCTCATTTTAGGACCGTGCCTTCTACATGGCCGCGTTGCATCAATAGTCCAAGACTGTAGTCATTGTCATAGTTCACGCGCTACTTGGGTTACTTGGAATTCAACAGGTATCACACAAGAATAACTTTTCTTTGTGCTTTTATATTGTAAAGTCACGAAAAATTGAAAGTAGTTTTAGTTTATTACTTTAATATTAGTATTTGCCCCCAAATAAGCTAATAAGATATAACTTTTGCTTTGGTTTTTAAAAGAAATTTTTTAAATTTATTTTTGGCTGTGCTGGGTCTTAATGGCTACGCACAGGCTTTCTCCCGCTGCCGTGAGTGGAGGCTTGCCTCTCGTTGCAGTCTATGAGCTTCTCATTGGGGTGTCTACTCTTGTTGCAGAGCATGGGCTCTAGGCATGCAGACTAGGTAACTGTAGCAAACAGGCTTAGTTACCCCTTCGCATGTGGAATCTTCCTATACTAGGGATCCAGCCCCTGTCCCCTGCATTGGCAGGTGGATTCTTGACCTCTGGACCAACAGGGAAGTCCCTGCTCTGCTTTTAATTGTTTGCAAAAGACTTTTATTGTTCGTGAAGGGCTGTTGCGTACAATAGCTTGTTCTGTGCAGCAAACCCAAGAAGAGATGATATCAGCCTTAAACCTTTTAGTTTTCAAGGAACAGGAAGGCTAACTAAATGGCTTAGGAAAAAAGGGAAGGTTTTTGGCTCGTGTGCCTCAAAAGCCCACACTGTGGGTGTGTTGATCAGAGGCACAGACTTTCATCAGGACTGCTCCTCACAATCCCTCGGCTTTGCCTTCCACAACGTTCGGCTTCACGCTCAGCCTGTGTGTGGTAGTGGTCCTGGTGGCTCCAGGTTCCTGGCAGAAGAGAGCAGGCCCCAGCAGTCCATGCGTCCTTGTGAGGCTCACGAATTCCCGGACTTGCCTGCCCTGGCCTGGGTCACAGGCCCACTTCTGGAGTCAGGCTTGCACACGAGGCCTCCTGAAATGCCTGGACGTTGGAAGGACCTTGGGGACATGATTCCCTGAGAGAGAAATCCGTTTCCAGGAGATGGTGAGTGCCCACTGCGGAACTATCATTATCCCCCCACTTAAAAAAAAAAAGTAGATGAGGAAACTGATGCTCAGAGGAGACAAAGGGCCTGGCCAGACGCCACAGTGACATAGTGACCAGGGCAGCAGGTGACCCCGGGCACAGTGGGGAGGGTGCTGCAGGCAACAGGCCTTCTTCCTCAGTCCTGGCCCAGCTGGATGTGTGGCCCAAGACACTTAGCCGCCTGGGTCTCGTGGCATCAGACATGGACACAACTTGCCTGTCAGGTACTCAGTGAGGCCCCAGTGAGGCGTGGCAAAAGGACTTTAATCACCTAAGCTTCCTACAGACACAAAGCATCCTTCACCTTCTTATAAACCCAGGTGTTCTGTGCAGGCATCAGATTTTCTTCAACAACAATGTCAAGAAAACATGTTCAGTTCCTTTCCAGTTTCCAAAGTGTGCTTCATACACCTCGCTGTCATTAAATTCCCTACACGATCGTGAACCAGCTCTAAGGGGCTTCAGGAAGTGGCTCTGGGACCAGCCATCAAGGGGTCCGTTCCTTGGCCTCTGCCTCCTTTGCCTCTGTGCTCCACCCCGCATCCCAGGAGCATGGAGCCCATTTGATCGGTTCTGAGTGTTCCATTCTCAGCAGATGTGATCATGAGGAATTCAGAGACAGCCACATTATGACTGTGACTTAGGCTGTATATTCTACTAGTCCATGAATTACCTACTTTTAAAATATCCTGGTTGAGTTGTTAATTATTTTCATTTGGGAGTAAATAAAACAGAATCCTGCTAAAGCTGAAATTCCAGTACTTTGGCCACCTCATGCAAAGAGTTGACTCATTGGAAAAGACTCTGATGCTGGGAGGGACTGGGGGCAGGAGGAGAAGGACGACTGAGGATGAGATGGCTGGATGGCATCACTGACTCGATGAACGTGAGTCTGAATGAACTCCGGGAGATGGTGATGGACAGAGAGGCCTGGCGTGCTGCAGTTCATGGGGTTGCAAAGAGTCGGACACGACTGAGCGACTGAACTGAACTGGACTGAACTGAAAGCAGAATCCGAAGAAACTCGTGTATAAAACCATGAGAAAATGGATCCAACTCTGAAAAGATAAAGACTGCGAATACCATACTGCTACATTAAGTGTTACTGTGAGAAAAATTCTTAACAACATTGAGGGTCTTTTCTTCCCCTTCTCCCTTTATTGCCTTCATACCCAGCAGGATGTTTTACAGTCCTGGACACAAGCATTTGGCAGGACGGCTCTGTCATACCATCTAGCCGAGGCCGAGATGGGGGACCGTGCTCCAGGCAGCAGGCGGGCGGCGTGGCTGGTGTGGGCTGTGACACTCATGCCCACACAGTGCCTGCCTCATGGCTGCCAGGCTCTGTGCCCCTCGGCTGGCACTGATATCCTGGGGTCTGCAGCATGACATTCCCAGCAGAAGCCACGCTCTCAGGTGAGCAGCGCTTGGCCATGCTGCGCGCCCGCCAGTGGGACATGGTAACAACAAACTCCTTGTCTCCCGGGGAATTTTTAAGGTGGCATTGGTGAATACACATAAAGCTTCTGAAGCAGCGCCTGACACTCAGTTTCAGGTTCACACGTAGTGGCAGATCACTTCTGGCCAAATAGGCCTGCTCCAGGGTTATCCCTAACTCCATTACCCACCCGGCCCAGTCCAGCTACCACCCTGTGTCTCTGCTTCCCCGGTACGGCAGAGCTCCTCAAAGGTGTCAACCGCACCTGTGCTGGCCGGTGCTGTGGCCACCAGCCACACCTGGCTGTGAAGTGGGTGGGAAAGCACTGGAAGTGTCTAATGCACCCCAGATTTCAAAAGCAGTCCACAGAGGTGGACTCTCTCAGTAATCGCATATTGATCACTCGTTATGAAGGTAACACGCAGGTTCCTTGGTGGCTCGGGTACAGAAGCCGCCTGCCAGTGCTGGAGACATGGGTTCAGTCCCTGGGTTGGGAAGATCCCCTGGAGGAGGAGGTGGCAATCAACTGCAGTGCTCTTGCCTGGAGAATCCCATGGACAGAAGAGCCTGGCGGGCTGCGGTCCACGGGGGTGACACGAGTCAGACACGACTCAATGACTAAACAACAACAGTGTGTTACTGAAATCTGGTGTCACCAGGTTCCTGTTTTTTCACTGCTCTCTGGAAGATGTAGTTTCCTGCACAGCTCAGGTTATATTTCTACTTGAGAGTCCTTGTCTCCACTGTGCCTCCGCTTCACTCTTGAACCCCTTCCAGGCACACTTAGGTCCCAGCACTTCACCAAAAATTTGTCAAATCACCCTCCTCTAATAACTTTTCAGTCCTAAATGTTCAGCAGGCTTAGACGTGGTTGTCACTGTTGATGAAGCCCTTTCTCCTGTTGCCTCCAGGGACCCCAGGTTACCTTGCCTCTTCCCTCTCCTCACCGAAGATTCCCTCCTAGTCTCCTTTCTGAATCCTCCATGTCTTCTCAACCTCTGTTTTCTCACCCAAGGGCACTCCCCCTTTAGCTCATCCTCCTCTGTGGGCTTCCCAGCCTGGTGTCTGCAGACAGAACTCTCTGGAAGCTGTAGCTTAACCACGTGCTCAGCATCTCCATTTAGACATCCAGGACAGCTCTTAAAGCCTAAAGCCTACATACCTAAAACGGGCTTCTTGGTTTCATTTCCCCAAGCCTGCCCCCGCCGCCCCCCAGTACTTCCTATACTGGTAAAGGGTAACTTCCCTCATCCAGCTGTTTAAACTAGTACTTCTTGTACTGTTAAAGGGTAACTTCCTTCACCCACAGATCATGGAGTTATCCTCAACTTTTTTCTTCCTCTCACTCTTTGTATCTAGTCCATCAGCTCACTCTTTTCGGTCTGCTTGATTTCCGATCAAACCACTTCTCACCACCACGTGCCTCCTCCAAGACCTGCCATCCTCGGATGAACCATTACAGTAGCCTCATCTCTGGCCTCCCTGCCTCCACTCTCGTCCCTCCATTATACCCCAGGCGACCCTTTCAAAATACCAAGTCTCTTTTCTTGGGATCTTCTAGTGGCCTTCCCGTCATCATCAACACATACACACCTACACACAATATTTGTGCCCCTCTCCCCTGTTCCCTGATCCCTGCCCCTCTTCTTCATAAGTGGCCCATCCTCCACACATATCTCTGGGAAAAGCTGTCCTTCGTACCTACCACAGCCTTACCTGACCACCCAGCGACCCCTTCGAGGTGCCTTTCTCCTCATGACACCATCATCAGCTGACACCATCTGTGTGTTTGCTTGCTGTCCTCCCCGCTGGGATGGGGACCCCGTGAGAGGAAGAGCATGTTCTGAGGGTCCATGTACTTTCCAGGTCTAGGTCCTCGAGGGCCTTCCGCAGCACCGGGCCCCGCGTCCAGTGGTGCCAACTGAATGACTCTGCTCAGTTTTCAGTTTCACGCCCTTATAGGACAAGAGTTGAGTAACTCTGCTGGGCATCAGGATTCCTGGGAAACGTACCTAAAATTCACATGCCCTCACCCCCACCCCACTTTGGAGACCCAAAATGCAGTAGATTCTGGGGCAGATGCCTGCACATTTTTAAACAAGCTCCTGAGGTTATTTTGAGGCCTGACACACCTGGGCCACCCTTTGCCAGATGCTGCCGCAGCGAACAACTACATTGTGTACCTGTCACTCTGCTCTGAGGATCGTACTTCCATGTGTTATCAGCAGTGCTTGAGTCACCTGGGAACCTAAATATAGCTCTCGTAGCCCCACCCCAGATCTTGTGAGTCAGAACTTCCAGGGATGGGTCTCAGGAATCTTTTTTTTTCTGAAGCCTCTGAGAGCAGCCAGTCTTCCCACTAGCCTTTGGGAGGCTCAGCTGTACTGTGTGCACTCCTGGAGGAGGATGTAAATTAAGAGTATTTTTACTGTCTTTTTAGGCCAGCTTCACTCCCCATCTCTCATTAACCCAACAGTATCCTATTCAAAAGTAGTCGTACTCAAGTAAGTAAATCCTTGATTTGCCCACAGTTTAAACTTGCTCTGTAATTTGAACATCCACCAGTGTTTCTAACTATTGGGTTGGCCCAAAAGTTCATTCAGGTTTTCCCTGAATGCCCACCCCACCATAGTCAGATTCACCTGGCCAGCCTTCGCATTGAACCTGTGCTGGAGCATGTGGCTTTGGCTGTCCTCAACTTCATATGCATACACTCGGGTCTCCAGAGCATCCCCAGGGATGGAGGCAGGCCTGACCACTTGCTCTGGGCACCCACATGGGCTGCTGAAGCTGCTGAGGTGAGTGTCTCCCTAATTAGACTTCTGGGTCCAGTAGCCTTGCCCTACTGCTGTTTGTTTGTTTGTTTGTTTTTCCTGAAACTGTATGTGGACAGCTTTATAAGCCAACCCAAATTCCATGGACAGATGAGCCTGGTGGGCTACAGTTCATGGGGTCACAAAGAGTCAGACATGACTGAGTGACTAACACTTTCACTTTCATGGGTGGAAGTTTTTAAAACCACAATCCTCAAAGTACTACCAAAGATAAATAATTGAGAGGGGGCTAGCCATACTTGCAGCATTGTACTCCTTAGCTGGACTCTGAGCTGGCATCCAGGTGGTGCGGGATCACTGGTGACTGATGATGGCCAAAGCAGTCCTCTTGGTTTCCCTGTCTCCTAAATCCTGAGTCCCTGTGGAGTGCTCCCTCTCGGCTTTGGACAGCCTGTGCTGTGCTTGGTCGCTCAGTCGTGTCTGACTCTTTTCGACCCCACGGACTGAAGCCCGCCAGGCTCCTCTGTCCAGGGGATTCTCCAAGCAAGAACACTGTAGTGAGTTGGCATGCCTTCCTTCAGGTGATCTTCCCAACTCAGGGACTGAACCCAAGTCTCAGGGACAGCCTGCCGGCAGCCTTTTGAAGTATGTTGTGTTTGTCTGTCTTCTTTGCAGATAGTGTCAGGGTCGTTAGTCACATAGAATCTGGAAAGAAGCAGTGTCACCCAGGTAAGCCCCGGAGGCACTTGCTACCTTCACAGCCTTAAGAGTCTTGCCTCTGAATAAGCTACAGTTGCATTTTGATGCCAGATGTGAGACACCATTAGTAATCAGGATGAGTCCCATGGGATATCCTGTTCCCAGGTGAGAGCTGCTTCGTCTAGAGTACTTGTTCCGGGCACCCGGAGGCTACAGTGTGGTGACAAAGGGGCGTGAATAACCCTGGAGATGTGAGAATGAAAGATTTCTAATGAGCTCTGACAGTTCAAGGGCTGAAGGAGTCTAACCTCTTTTTTCCCCTGCCCACCCAGTCTTCATACAAATGTAAATATGCCTCCTTTGACAAATTGACAAATTGCCAAATGTGGTTTTAATTTGTAGGCAGGAGACCCTGCCTTGCCTTTTTCTTTCTTTTTATTTTTGTTTTTCTTTCTTTCTTTTTTTGAAAATATGAAGTCACAGGCTTTGGACATTTTGAGCTGGACATTTCCTTCTGTCACTCTTGCTGTTGTTGTTCTTCTTCTCTTCCAAGGACATTTTCCTCCATTGTTAGAAGAATTCGGGATGAGAGTCCATTGTCCTGTTTTTAGAGGTGTTTTTGAAGTTCCCATAGGAAATGCAGAGTGCTCTTTAAGCTTAAAAAATAAATAAATAGAGGCAGTGGTTAAATCCAGTGTGAGATGCGGAGAGTGTCTGTATCACGGCCTCATGTTTTGTGGTCTGTGCAGTATCCATTGTTGTTATTTATGACCCTGTCTCCCTCCATTGTGGACTTCTTCAAGCCTTGGGGAATTTACATCATTCCTAATAGCAAAAGGCTTTCTGGTTCCCACAGAGTTGTTCAAAGCCTGACTCATGCTCCTTATGTTAATTGTGCAGCTCTGAAACTACAGCACTTAACAGGGTGTGGTTGTAAGGGGGAAATCTACTGTACTTACAGGGCATGTTTAGAAGCGTTTCACACATAAATCTCAACCTCTCTCTCTCCCTCTCTTCCTCTCTTTCTCTGTCATTTAACTTTTAAACTAACACTTTTGGGTCAACAAACCTAGACAGTGTATTAAAAAGCAGAGACATTACTCTGCCCATAAAGGTCTGTATAGTAAAGCTATGATTTTTTTCATATTCTTGTATGGATATGAGAGTTGGACCATAAAGAAGGCTGAGTGCCAAAGAATTGATGCCTTTGAATTTTGCTGGAGAAGACTCCTGAGAGTCCCTTGGACAGCAAGGATATCAAACCAGTCAGTCCTAAAGGAAATCAGTCTTGAATATTCATTGGAAGGACTGATGCTGAAGCTGAAGCTCCAATACTGTGGTCACCTGATACGAAGAACTGACTCATTGAGAAGACCCTGATGCTAGGAAAGATTGAAGGCAGGAGGAGAAGGGGATGACAGAGGATGAGAAGGTCGGATGGCATCACTGACTCAATGGACATGAGTTTGAGCAAACTCCAGGAGATAGTGAAGGACAAGGAAGCCTGGCATACTGCACTCCTTGGGGTTGCAAAGAATGGAACACAACTTAGCGACTGAACAACAGGAAGTCTTAAGGGAAAGAAAAGGGACTAGCGTTAAAATGCAGTGAAAGCGAAAGTCTCTCAGTTGTAAGTCTGACTCTTTGCGACCCCATGGACTATACAGTCTGTGGGATTCTCCAGGCTAGAATACTGGAGTAGGTAGCCTTTCCCTTCTCCAAGGGATCTTTCCAACCCAGGGATTGAACCTAGGTGTCCCACATTGCAGTTGGATTCTTTACCAGCGAACCATACGGGAAGCCCCAAAATGCAGTATAATCCAATAAAACCAATTGTATTCTGTTCACTAACTCTTAAAACTGACTTGGATTCTAACTAGACCCTGAGTGACATTGGTCCAGGTCTAAAACTCAGGAGAGTTCGTGAGAGCAAAAGGTTGGTGCTCAGTGGTGCAGGGCAATGATTGGACAAAGCTCATAGCATTATTGGACATTATTCCAATGGCTGCAGCCTACTAGGCTCTCTGGGGTGTCAGTCTTACATTATCTTCCAGTGTAGGTCTGCTGGTACCTTACCAATACCACTCCTTGTGGCAGCAACATTTTACTATGAAATTTGATGGAGAAGGGTACTGAGAAACGAACTAAAAATTGAAAGAATTTAACACCTTGTCTTGAATTATCTGTGTGCTAACCAAAAGGAAACAACTTTCCAAAAGAAAGAAATTGGTCAATATTGATGATGGTTGGGAGATTTTTACTTTTATAGCTGCTTCTTTATGAAGCTTCCATGTGTAAGGATAGATAACCTAAGAATTATCTAAAACCATGTTAGTGCTGTTAATTTAAGGGGAAAAAAAACTCGGGAAACTCTGGTTTTCAAAGTACCAGTATTGATAGGCTGAACTCAACATTTTTTGCAAAGGCCATACTCTATTTTCATAGGTAGAAAAGAGGTAAGAATTCTGAGGTTCATTGGAGTACAGAGTCCAGAGAGACCTGGTCTGGGCCCCAGGTCTCTCTGGAAGGCCAGGCCCACGGCCACATGCTCGCCTGACTTGGGCATCATCACATCCCAGGCCTCAGAGCTCTTGGTTCTGGCTGAGAGTTCCTAGATGGCTTGGAGTCACCATCTCGCGTGTTTGTGGCACACATTCACAAATGAAACGTGTACTGGGAATCCAAGAGAAGCGGTGGTGTTCAGTTGACAATTTGGGTCCGCCTCTGTGACCCCATTCGCTGCAGCATGACAGGTGTCCCTGTCCTTCACCATCTCTCGAAGCTTGCTCAGGCTCACACCCATTGCGTCGGTGTTGCCATCCAAACACCTCATTCTCTGTCGCTCCCTTCTCCTTCTGCCTTCCATCTTTCCCAGCATCAGAGTTTTTCTAATGGGTTGACTCTTCACATCAGGTGGCCAGAGCATTGGAGCTTCAGCTTCAGATCTATCCTTCTAATGAATATTCAGTATTGCTTTCTTTTCAGACTGACTGGTTTGATCTCCTTATAGTCCAAGACACTCATAAGAGCCTTCTCCAGCACCACGGTTTGAAAGCATCACTTCTTCAGTGCTAAGCCTTCTTTATAATCCAACTCTCAGATCCGTTCATGACTGCTGAAATAACCATAGCTTTGACTATATGGACCGTTTTCGGCAAACTGATGTCATTTTTAATACACTGTCTAGGTTTGTCATAGAACGTTCTAGACTGAAAAAAATTAAAATAACCTAACACTATGTAAAAAAGCAAAATGGCTGTCTGGGGAGGCCTTACAAATAGCTGTGAAAAGAGAGGCAAAAACAAAGGAGAAAAGGAATGATATAAGCATCTGAATACAGAGTTCCAAAGAATAGCAAGAAGAGATAAGAAAGCCTTCTTCAGCGATCAGTGCAAAGAAATAGAGGAAAAGAACAGAATGGGAAAGACTAGAGATCTCTTCAAGAAAATTAGAGATACTAAGGGAACATTTCATGCAAAGATGGCCTCGATAAAGGACAGAAATGGTCTGGACCTAACAGAAGCAGAAGATATTAAGAAGAGGTGGCAAGAATACACAGAAGAACTGGACAAAAAGATCTTCACGACCCAGATAATCATGATGATGTGATCACTCATCTAGAGCCAGACATCTTGGAATGTGAAGTCAAGTGGGCCTTAGAAAGCATCACTATGAACAAAGTTAGTGGAGATGATGGAATTCCAGTGGAGCTGTTCCAAATCCTGAAAGATGATGCTGTGAAAGTGCTGCACTCAATATGCCAACAAATTTTGAAAATTCAGCAGTGGCCACAGGACTGGAAAAGGTCAGTTTTCATTCCAATTCCAAAGAAAGGCAATGCCGAAGAATGCTCAAACTACCACACAATTGCACTCATCTCACATGCTAGTAAAGTAATGCTCAAAATTCTCCAAGCCAGGCTTCAGCAATACGTGAACCGTGAACTCCCTGATGTTCAAGCTGGTTTTAGAAAAGGCAGAGGAACCAGAGATCAAGTGGCCAATATCCGCTGGATCATGGAAAAAGCAAGAGATTTCCAGAAAAACATCTACTTCTTCCTTATTGACTATGCCAAAGCTTTTGACTGTGTGGATCACAATCAACTGTGGAAGATTCTGAAAGAGATGGGAATACCAGAACACCTGATCTGCCTCTTGAGAAATCTGTATGCAGGTCAGGAAGCAACAGTTCGAACTGGACATGGAACAACAGACTGGTTCCAAATAGGAAAAGGCGTACGTCAAGGCTGTATACTGTCACCCTGTTTATTCAACTTATATGTAGAGTACATCATGAGAAATGCTGGACTAGAAGAAACAGAGGCTGGAATCAAGATTGCCAGGAGAAATATCAATAACCTCAGATATGCAGATGATACCACCCTTATGGCAGAAAGTGAAGAAGAACTAAAGAGCCTCTTGATGAAAGTAAAAGAGGAAAGCGAAAAAGTTGGTTTAAAGCTCAACATTCAGAAAACGAAGATCATGGCATCTGGTCCCATCACTTCATGGGAAATAGACGGAGAAACAGTGGAAACTGTGTCAGACTTTATTTTGGGGGCTCCAAAATCACTGTAGATGGTGACTGCAGCCATGAAATTAAAAGATGCTTACTCCTTGGAAGAAAAGTTATGACCAACCTAGATAGCATATTCAAAAGCAGAGACATTACTTTGCTGACTAAGATCTGTCTAGTCAAGGCTACGGTTTTTCCTGTGGTCATGTATGGATGTGAGAGTTGGACTGTGAAGAAGGCTGAGTGCCAAAGAATTGATGCTTTTGAAGTGTGGTGTTGGAGAAGACTCTTGAAAGTCCCTTGGACTGCAAGGAGATCCAGCCAGTCCATTCTAAAGGAGATCAGCCCTGGGACTTCTTTGGAAGGAATGATGCTAAAGCTGAAACTCCAGTCTTTGGCCACCTCATGTGAAGAGTTGACTCATTGGAAAAGACTCTGATGCTGGGAGGGATTGGGGGCAGGAGGAGAAGGGGACGACAGAGGATGAGATGGCTGGATGGCATCACGGACTCGATGGGCGTGAGTCTGAGTGAACTCCGGGATATGGTGATAGACAGGGAGGTCTGGCGTGCTGCAATTCATGGGGTCACAAAGAGTCGGACACGACCGAGCGACTAAACTGAACACTGTGTAGTTTCATCCTGTCCTCACCAAACTAAATCTGTTCACTGGGGTATTTGGAGTGGAAATGTTTTCCACCTGTGCAGTTAGCAGATTATTGGTTGACTTTGTTTTCTCTCGCGGCAGCCGGGACGAGCTCTCCGCGGATCGTCAGGGGATCGTACTGGGTGTGTGGAACAGCTACTTCCTCCCGGATCGGAGCCCAAGAGAAACGTTCTGCAAGAAATGTAGGTCCCGTGGGTTTCTTCTTCTCTCCAAACTGTCTATATAGATGGGGACACGGCACGAGGGCTAGAATTCAGCAAGAGTGCATAGACCCTGATCACAGAAGCCCCTCAGGCACTGATCCTATCCAAAGTCACAGAGCTGGGACTTCTTCTACCTTCCAGACTTTTTCTCTTGCTTTCTGGACAGTGGGAAACAAGGCCTGGCTTCACAGGTATGTTGCAAGGAGTAATCAGTGACAAGCACTTTGAACATGAAAAGCACCTGTTGATGGTGTTTCGCACAACTTTCCAAGCAGCCCCGGACAGATCGGGAAACATGCGCTGCCTTCCTCAGGGGCCTATTCTGACCTTCATGTCCTGATGATAATCTTTGGGAGAACGATAGCTGTAGTAAGTATTGGTTTCCAGATGAAAGCTTAACCTAAAGAAATATTTCAGCCTCAATATTTTGAGTTTGGTGGTTCAAGAAACTTCTTTCCATTCACAAGTCTACAAATATATGCCGAAATCTCTGGTCTGTACAATCTCCCTGGCCAGCTTCCATTGTGCACCTCCAAGTGAATTTCACACAGTACAGTCTGCATTATCTGTTGTATGAGTTTTATGGGAAAGGGAAAGTTTAGAAAGTTCCTGTGTGTTACAGAAAAGTTTGTATGTACGTAAAAGAACATGCTTATATGTACACACACACACACTTTGCTTTGTGTATTTGCTTCTGGAGAAAAAAATCAATGTATCAAATATAGGTAATATTGATATTTAACATCTGAAATGAATGCCTCTCCGCCTTAGTTAAAATATGAACTCCATTAAAATGCCATTGTTAACCAGTGATCAATAAGTAAAGTGTGTCCCAGTGTGTTGGAAACTGACAGCTCTTGCTTGATCCAGTCTGCATATCAACAGACACTTGGGATTTTTGTGAGATTGTCCAGTGGGTTGAGGAGAAGGGAGGTTAACACATGCCTCCTGCTTCAAGTGTAAGAAATATGACGTGGGGACTCCGAGGGAAACCTGGCCATCACAGATTTATAAATCAAAAAATTCTTTGTTTATTTTAGTGTGAACAGAACTGAGACAAAAAGCAGCGCCGTGAGCGGATCTCGGAACAACAGGGCCAGTGTGGGAGCATCCAGTGACTCAGTGGCTGCAGAGGGAGCATGGAGGAGGGGGGGCCGGCCAGCCTCATCCAGTCCCCCGGCCGTGAGACAGGCGGGAGGATGACAGGAAGGCGTCTGAGACCCACCAGGGGCTTCCTGCTCTGAAGCTGGAGAAAGGTCATCAGGCCTGGCCAGGAGCAGCAGAAACCTCATCCCAGGGTGCGGTTGCAGACCGAGCTTCTAAGCAGGAGCCTTGTCTGTGGCTGTGAGTCAGCATTCCCCAGTCCAAAGCAGAGTCCACAAGGGGCTGGAGCACTGCAGAAACTCAGGAAGCGCAACCCTGCAGGAGACACCGACCACCACAAGAGAGTTTCTCTTGGACGTGATCGATTAGCCCCGAGGAAAATAACAGTGGGAAAAGCAAAGCTGCCAGGGTCCTGCCAGCTTGAAAGCTGTCAGATCCGGGGTTGCTTTTGAAACACGATTTGGCAGAAACTGCATCTAATGAAGAGTTGCATGTTTTGGAAAACTCTCCTCCAGACATCTTAACGAAAAATAAGCCAGGGCAGGCACAACTCAGCCACAAACACTGAAAGCTTAGCTCTGACTCAGGGCAGCCCAACCAAGAAAAGAAAAGGGTGGAAGCAGCTACTTGCTCACAGAAGAGGATTGCAACCTCGTGGAGGATGTTGTGACCAGACCTAGGGCAAATGAGCAGTGTGCCGAGAAGCCATGACTTACAGGAATTCAAATGATCATTTTCAGTAGAAGTTACGTACCTGTGTTGGGCTTAACTTTCAAACCAGCAGCCTCCAGGAGCTTGTTCTGCCAGCACTGCTCCTTTCTCGTTCACACTTTAACATCAGAAACTTAACTTTAGTGATAAAGAACCATTGGCTTTGTTGGCAGCGACAGCATCCATAAAGGAAGCACATGAGGAAACTAGTGATGTGCCTCGTCACATCCCTGGATGAAGCCCGCAGTGACCGTGGTGCTCTCTGCTGGCCAGTCCTCCTGCCCTGCAGCCCGAGTCAGGCAGCAGTGGAGCAACACACTTGCGGGTCACCCCATCTGCTTGCGGCCCCAGTGTCATATCTGAAAGTGTGTGAAAAAGGCAGAGCCTGGGCCCCACCCAGACCTACAGAGTGAGAAACTGGGTGATTCTGAAACCTGCTCAAGTCTGGCAACCCCTGGGCTAATTGCAGACCCCCTGGGATTGCTTTCCTGCAACCTGAGTGTCCTGGCCCCCAGCGCATCAGCAGGGCCCACGTGTGGACATGCAGGCGTCATGCCCCGAGACTTACAAAGCACCTGGCTCGGGGGAAGCACTGTGCCCATGTCCTTAAGCATGGTGGCCGCAGCGCCCTGGCAGCTGTGACTGCACCAAGAGTTGCAGGACATTTACATATAGTTTGGTCTGACCTTAGGGGGAGACATCAGAGAGGCTTGTTCTTTCCTGTAGTTCAGGCATGTCCCTACCCCTTGCCCCCTGCCCCCCACCTTTAAGACTCTGGTGAAGTTCAGAACAGATCCAAGCCCAAGGGGAATTCGGTGGGCAGAGTTTGCAGTTCCCCACTTGGACGGCCGCACGGGCAGCTTAGATTTCATACCAGGAGCCTTGCATTTACAGGATCACCCACTGTTGTCTCCACTGGACCTCCTGAAATGTCACGTAGTGAATCATAGCAGTGACTTATTTTGGATGGACAACTACAGTAGATTTTCTTAACCAAGTTTTATTCTGAAATAATGAAGGAAACTATATTCAAAGGCCACCCATCAAATGTGTCTTTTTTTCCTGCTCAACATTGGGTGGTCCTTTGAAGTAATACCTCCTCCCTAGTAACACGGAAAATCAAGATATTCCCCAAAGTGTAGGAGTTAGCAAAAAAAAAAAAAAAAAAAGAGAAAGCCCAACAAAATAAAAGAATATAGAAATGGATACAGCGTAAGTTCATGCTTAAGATTAATTAGTGGTTTCTTTCTCGCAGCTCATTCTGTCCGTCCCCAACTCTCCTTTCATTAGATTGTAGGGCGGGACTCCTGAAGAGGCAGCCATATTTCATGGCATCATTTTGGGTCATGAAGCTAAGTCTTCCTTGCCATGCCTGGCTGCAGATGCAGGCCCTCTTCTTTGATGCTCCAAACTCTTCTGGAGACTTCTTCCCTTCCTGGGACCCCAGCCTCAACATCCCCACCAGGAACGTGGCCCTGTCTACTGCCGTCTCTCCCTCTTCCCTCCCAGCTGTTAATCCTGCCCCCAGGTGACTCCATTCACTGGGCTCCACAGCAGAGGAGGTAGCCCAGCAGAATACCAACCACAGTGGAGTGGAGGCCACTCCTCCAGGAAGTGCAGACTGCACGGGGGGATCCCCTCCTGAGGAGGTGATAGAACATGGTCCGTCCTGAGCCCCCTCTCAGAGTCACCCGTTTTCTGGGTGCTTGTCACTGAAGATGGGCTCACAGTGTGTCGTTGAGTCTTAAATAGAAACAGTTGTTGCAGTAGTTTAAGCAGAGAGGGCACAAAATAACAGCCCAGGAGACAGGCCAAGAAACAGTGAGCTCCCTGGAAGAGTCTGGAATAAGGAAGAGCCATCCCAGTAGCTGCTGCCTGCCCCAGAACTAGGGGAAGCTGTTTGAACTGGAGGCACCAGAGAAAGTTTTTATCAAGTTTTTATTTCATTAGTTAACCTGGGCCTGGTGGTTAAAGCCAGTACTTGTATGTTTAATGATTATCTTTCAAGAAAATTCTTGGCTTTAGAGTTTGGTGTATTTGTGGATATGATGATGACTGAGTTTGGGACTTCCCATCTCCCAGTGCAGGGCGCATGGGCTCAGTCCCTGGTCGGGGAACTAAGATCCCACATGCCGAGGGGCAACTAGAGAAGGCCATGTGCCGCAGCTAGAGAAAAGCCTGTGCAATGCAGTGAAAAGCCAGCGCGGCTGAAATTTAAAAACAGAAAAGTTGTTTAAAAGCTGTGTCATTGCACCTTTGGCTGTAGATCAGTAGGGTCTTTCTCACAGCCTTCATGTACATGGGTTTTAACAGTATTAGCAAAGGGACCAACTTTCTGCTTCTGCACAGGGGCATGTGTTTGAGGAATTTCGCCTTTAAGCATTTTCCTTCCACATGTCTGAAACACCCCTGGTTCTCTTGTTTCTTGAGTGGTTGTTTGATTCTTTGGATATTTGGAAGTTCAGAGGGGAAAATGGCTGCCAGGTTTTTTGTTGCTTATTAGGTGGGAAATGAAGACTTGGTTCTCTACTGCTGGAAGTGGATGTGTTTTGATATTCTTGATAATCTTAGTAATTCATTTACAAATCTGAGCCTCTGTCAGTATTCTTGGTTAAAAAGAATAAGTTCTTCAGCCACTCACTTAATAACCCAAATTAAATGTATATTCAGTTCCTGTAACTCTGATGCTTGGAAGAAATATGGATCCTATTGATTAATGTCATAACTTTGAACTCGCTAACTTTCTCAATGTCATGGCTTCTAATTCATCTCCATGTGCTTCCAAATGACTTTTTAATAGATTGGTTTGGTTTTTTTTTTTTTTTTTTAGTATCCATAAATGTCTGAGAACAGTCAGTGTGACTTTTCTTCCACATTTTTCTTTTCTTTGCTTCTGGAGGTTACCTGTCATCCAGCCATGCATGTAAATTGTGAAATGCAAAGGAGCAAGCTTTAGGGCAGAGAGGAATAAATGTTACAGCTTTTGTTCACTCATTTTAAATGAAAAAAAGTGGGAAAATATATTTCATTTTATAAAAGGGAAGAGTCCCAAAAGCCCTCTGTAGTTTTATTTATGAAGAACTTAGCTTCTCTCTAAAAATGTTTCTCAGGATATATCTTGAAAACATCAATGGGATCAGTTTGTTTGCTTTCAGTGTCTTATTTGGACTTTAACCTGAATTGTGCATGTTGGTGGCCTGTGACTTCAGGCCGAGCTGGGAGAGGGCAGCACACAGAAGGGAAGGGAACCATCACAGGAGAGTGCTGGGGCCATCACAGGAGAGTGCTGGGGCCATCACAGGAGAGTGCTGGGGCCATCACAGGAGAGTGCTGGGGCCATCACAGGAGAGTGCTGGGGCCACGGCGCTGCCGTCCCGAGGCCTTGAAGCCATCAGGCAGGCCCCACTGCACCCTAACACACAGTTCTGCTGACTGGCTCCCCCTGGCTTTCCTGAGAGCCAGCACCGCTCTCCAGCATGCTGTGCTATGTATGGCTTGCACATAGAAATCCTTTTCATTTCTTCTTTTCTTTCATGAGGAAATCGCCATGCATGGTTTGTCAGGACAGGAGAGTTCAAACCTTGTTATTGAAATACAAATCAATTGAAACGTGTTGGAACAAGTAGGGAAACAAAGTTAAGCTGATTTCTGTTAAACAGTTTAAAGTCTTCCTCTTTACCAAATAAATTAAGCATTGTAAAGTGAAGTTAATTCAGCTAATCACTCAGGGCAGAGGTCTAACCATATAGATCATGGGTATTACAATTTATGGTATAATTAGATCCTCAGAAATCTGCAGAACTCCCTCTCAGTTGGTTTCTCTGTTTACCTAATAAGACACGGAACAAATACATGTCAGTGTGTAAGTGAACTGAGGGGACTTGAGTGGATGAAGTTACTGCCTTTAACTGTCAAGAACTACTCAGTTTCAGGGTTGGATTTAATCATGTAAGTTGTGTTATGCAGCATGATTGCCATTACAGTTACTTATTAAAAATCTTGTTAATTAAACCAGTAAAATGAGGAAAACCACACATTTGATCCCAGAGCACCTGACCAGGCAACTAAGGGTGTGTTTTTTATTTTGTTTTTTTAATTGTGGCTGCTCTGTGCCTTCACTTCATGGCAGCATGCAGGCTCTTCATTGCGGGGTGCAAGCTTCTCTGGCTGTGGCACACAGCCTTCCCTAGATGTGGCACTCAGGCTTAGTTGCCCCACAGCACGTGGGATCTTAGTTCCCCAACCAGAGGTCGAACCCACGTGTGCTACCTTGGAAGGCAGATTCTGAACCACTGGACCAGCAGGGAAGTCCCCTAAAGGTGTGGATTTGACAGAGCCCCAGAGCAGATGTTTTTCAGTCAAGGCAGACAGCCAGTCACGGCCTTCATCACCAGGCGAGCTCTTTTCTCCCACTGACCTTACTCTCTTATTTGGTTTCAGCTACTAAAATAGGTTTGCCTGGTGGCTCAGGTGGTAAAGAGCCTGCCTGCAATGCAGGAGACCTGGGTCAATCCCTGGGTCTGGAAGAGCCCCTGGAGAAGGGAATGGCTACTCACACATGAGCAGAGGAGTCTGGCGGGCTACCGTCCATGGGGTCGCAAGAGTTGGACACAGCTGAGTGATTAACACTCACTAAAATAGTTTCAATGGTTGTGCATTCCTACGGGATGAAATAATTAGTGTGTAGTTGTAATTGAACCTATTTCATGAATAAAAAATAAAATTGTTTTAATGTGTATCACTTTTCTTTAAAGCAAGTGAATTAATTAAGCCCAAGGAATATGCATTCAAAAATGCCCTTTTCTGAACACGCAGTTTAAAATTATCTTTTATTGGTTGGAGACTTTTTCCTCCTTGGAGCAGTTCTGATGGTTTGACGACTGTTAAAATCATCAAAGGAGCTCCTCATATGAACCATTAGCCCTAAAAATTTAGGCCTGGAACACCCTGTGCAGATGTTGTGATTAAATGTAAGATTAGGGGTGGTCTTTACAATGTAGCTATATTCCCACTTCTCCCATTTGTGAGCTGAGATAGACTCCTCTAGTGAGGGGTTAAAGTATGTGACCTTGACTTCTTTCCAGAGAATCTTGACATTTCCCAAGGGGATTCCTCTCCATTTTTGAAGTGCAGCACTGAGTGAAGTCCTGGGCCGCCTCTTTCTCTACGCTGCCTCTTATGACAGGTTTTGAGGCCTCTCTGGTTGTTTGCAAATATATTTCCCTTTGGAGCCTATGCATAATTTTTTAGAAGCATTTCAATATCAGATTGGGATGATACACCTGACTAGTTGTGCGTGAAACGCTGAGAACCACTGCACCCAAGCCATTTCTTGGTGTTTCAGTCACAGGCCCCAAGTGCTAGTCCAGAAAAGCCACTCTTCCCTGTCTGCTGCTGCTGCCAACCCTGGTACCTTGCCACCAATTGGTTCCTGTGGTTTGGAGACAAGTCACATAATCTCCCAGGCCTCGGTTTCTTCATCTGTCCAATAATCTTTGACAGTAATTGCCACGCCTAGCTCCGTAGAACCCCAAGGTAAATGTATCACTCTCTGCGTTAAAACTCCTCTGTTTAAAAATGGGTTCGGGGTATGGACACTGGCCACACACTGGCAGGACCTTGTGGGTCATCGGCAGCTTCTAGTTAAATCAGAATCCTTGAGATCTGGCCTAGGCATTGGCAGTTGTAAAAGCTCCTCAGATTCCCATGAGATGCCATAGTTCAGAACTGTTGTTTAAAGGTAGGGGTGGCAGTCTTTGTGTGTCTAAATACTGGGTGCTAGAAGAGGCAGGGTCTACGAAGAGCTGAGTATCCTTGAGCAGAAGGGCTTTGTGCAGGTCAGAACTGGGCCTGACAGACAGCGGTGGGACGCTGCGTGCAGCACCGGGAGCTCAACTGGGACTCTGTGATGCCCTGGGGTGGGGTGGGGGTGGGGACGCCCGAGGGAAAGGGGGTACATGTGTGCGTGCAGCTGATGCACTTGCTGTACAGCAGAAACTGCCACACGTTGTGAAGCAGATATACTCCAAACAAACCCAAACGTTTCTACTTTGACATGCCTGGAAAAGGCTTCGGTGGCAAGGTAGCAGTAAGCCTGCGTTTTACTCCTACAGAGAGACCCGTTCTCTCTTCTGCAAGTCCCCTATGTTAGTTAGCTCTGATGCTTTACACTCAACACATCAGAGCCCAGCTTCCCCTTTGCCGCCACTGAGACGTTGTTACCCTCCCACAGAAGATGGGTTTTTAAAGCACCTAAGTAATTGTCTGGGCTTTGCTTTGATCCATGATCATTAATATCATTAATAAGCTCTCAAAAGTGCGTGTGATTCTCAAGTTCACGCTTAGCAGGGCAGTGGAAGAAAGAACGCTTTAAAATAATTTGGCTCAGAAAGCACATTTGAAATAACCCTGTGGGAAAAAGAGGAGAATTTCTCATCCTCGGAAGGATTACCTAGGACAGAGATGCTGACCTTGTGTTTTAAGTTCACTTACATTTCGTAAAGCCTCATTCATCCCCCAGCCTGATTTATTTTCGGAGGTGAAGCAGGCTGTGGAGGGGAGTCTGGTGCTATGCAGTTTTCGTGTTTGCCTTCTGGTTTTGTTTTTGTTGTTGTTGTTGTTGTTGTTTTTTCACAGTTACCCAAAGATCATAACATGCATCTATTTCTTAAAAAAAAAAGGCTGCTTCATGAGGTTTACTACAGCTTTTCTCTCAGAAATCAACACTGAAGAATTCTTTGCTCTGCAGGCTTCCACAGCGATCCAGTCCCAGAAGGCGAGGTGCCCAGGGCGAGCGGAGCAGTGACCTCTGTGGGGGAGAGGTCAGATGAGCAGCGAGGCTCAAAAGGGAGGAAGAAAAAAGCAGCTCCTCAGCGGGGAGTTTGACTTGCTTCAGGGCAGAAGAGCTTTTATAAATAAGGTCCCAGGCTCCCACGCCCTCTCTCCGGTCTTCTGTTACCAGTTCTGTCTCTACACTTAGACACATGCACACACACTCATGGACACACACAGACATACAGACACATTCATGGACACAGTAGTGGATGCACACACACACGGAGACACACATTTAGACACACAGACACATGGACACACTTAGACACAAACATTCTTGGAAACACAGACATAGACCTGCAGACATACACGCTCAGGGACACAACATAGTGGATGCGCACACACACCCACGCGGACACACATTCAGACATAAAGACACATCGACACACTTAGACACAAATGGACATACATACACAGTCATGAACACAGATGCACACACTCATGAACACAGAGGCACACCCTCATGAACACAAGACATACACACATTGACACATTCATACACACAGATACACATACACATTCATGGACATATAACAGACGTGATCATGAACACACACACACACTAGTGGACACAGGCACACAGTAGTGGATGCACATACATTACACATGGGCACACATACACACATCTACACAGTCACACTTGACACACGATACACTGGTGGACACAGACTAGTGGATGCACACACAGACACACATGGACACATGCACACAGACACACTCATGGACACAGATACATTCATGAACTCACACAAACACGGACACATCTACACAGTCACACTCATGGAGATACTCAAGACACGGCCACAATCCTGGATACACATTTGTGGACACATACTCATCAGTACACAAACTAGTGGACATGTACACATAGACGTGCTCACGGACACACCCTGGGTGGACTCGGCCCCAGCTCTCACTTGCCCCGCCTGCCTCTCTCCACCTGCCTTTGGGTCTGTGGTTGGACAGACAGATCCTTCTCCAGAGGAGCAGGTGATGGATTGGCTGGGGATTTTCCCTAGGCCCAGTGGCTCCTACGGCCCTTTCAGTTCCTCCACAGGCTCAGCTGGTGAGAAGAATGTGGAGTGCTCGTTCCCAAACCCACCATGGGTTCCTGGGAGGACTGAGACCAACCCATCTGTCTGTGCCTGCTGTCAGAGGGAGGAGGGGGGATGGTCAATCAGGACGACCTCCAATCTCCATGGGACACACAGGGCCAGAGCTGGGAATGTGTTCTCGCAGGAGGGGCCTGGAAGACCTTCCCCAAATGATGCCGGTGTGGACAGGGGCTTAGAAACAGCAGCTTTGCTGTGTATATTCTCCTTCGCATGCTTGCCTGTGAGCCTCTTGCTGTGCCCTCTGCTCTGTGACCCTGCAGTGCAGGGTGGAGCCTGCCTGGGCGGAGCCTGGGGCATCTAGAAAAGTGTCCTCAGGCGGTTCTGCCATGGGAGGAATGACTCTCGGAGTTAGAGACACAGGGACTAGGTCTGCTGGTGGCTGGCTGGGGCCAGCGCTCAGCATCTTCTGGCTCTTCTCAGGACCTAATGCAGAAACTCCTTGTGCTGAATCCCTTTCCCATTTTGAATCTCTCTGACTTCTTCTGTAACCAGCCAGAGAAAACTCCCTGCTTTTAAATCTCCACTTGGATAATCATTGCATTTTAAGATGAACTAATTTGGGAACTTTAATTTTGTAAAAAAAAAAATCCCTTCACAGTAGGACCTGGATTAGTGTTTGGTGAAATAACCAGGGGCTAGGAGTCTCTAGGGACCTTCCACCACCGGATCCAACAGCCCTTGGCTCTTCTCTAACACAGGTGCAGTGCAAAGGAGAGAATGGGGGCTTCCTCGGTGGTCCAGTGCCACCAAGTGAGAAGAAGGCCATGCTGCCAAGGCAGGGGGCAAGGGTTTTGATCCCTGGTCTGGGAACTAAGATCCCACGCATTGTGCAGTATGGCCAAAAGATTTTTTTAAGTGTGAATGGAGACAGTCATTCAAATCTCGCTGGACTTCATGTTTTAACGAACTCTGGTCTCATGTGACTTAGAGAAATACAGAGCATGTGTTCTTTCTTGCTGCTGTCCCTTTCTGTGAATACTGACCAAGTGATACACATTTCTTATCACCATTTTGCAGATGGGGAAACTGAGGCACAGAGCATTTTGGAAACTTTCATGAGTTAGTAAGTGGCAGAACTGAGAATCCAGGCCTGTCTAAACCCCAAAGCCCAGTGACTTCTATTGAGCCACGGTGGTGTGAGCCTAACACCGCCCAGACAGAAGATATTGGTGCCAGGACTCAAGGAAGAAAGTGCTGCAGGGGAATCGAGGAGGTGTGGCTCCAGAGTGCAGGCCCTGACTGTCAGCTCGGCAGCTGAGAAGGTGAAAGTGACAGGCGGCCAATCAGGCCGCGATGGAGGCCTGTCTGTCTGAATTTAACTACAGTTGACTTAATGTATTGTGTTTGTTTCAGGTGTATAGCTTCAGATGCTTTGCTTTACAGATAATCACAAGATAGTTCCCTTTACTATACAGTAAACACTTATTGTTTATTCTATATATAGTGGTATGTATCTTTTAATCCCATACTTCTATAATAATTTATCCCTCCCTCTCCCCTTTTTGCCTTTGGTAACCACAAGATTTTTTTTCCTCTGGCTGTGAGTCTGTTTCTGTTTTGCAAATAAGTTGATTTGTATTATTGTTTTTTAGATTCCACATATAAGTGATCTCATATGATATTTATCTTTGTCTGCCTTCACTTTGGTATGATAATCTCTAGACCCATCCATGTTGCTGTAAATGGCAATATTTCATTCTTTTCGTGGCTGAATAATATTCCTTATCACACCTGCTTTATCCATTCATCTGTTGATGGACAGATGTCTTGAATGTTCTGAATAGTGCTGTGATGAACACTGAATGTGAAAGTGTTAATTGTTCAGTCATGTCGGACTCTGCGACCCCGTGGACTGTAGCCCGCCAGGCTCCTCTGTGCATGGAATTCTCTAGGCAAGAATACTGGAGTGGGTTGCCATCCTCTTCTCCAGGGGATCTTTCCCACCCAGAGATCAAACCCAGGTCTCCCGCATTGCAGGCAGATTCTTTATCTACCATCTGAGCCACCAGGGAAGCCCCTCTTTGAAGCTGAGGTGCATGTATCTTTTTCAGTTCAAGTTTTCATCTTTTCCAGATATATGCTCAAGAGTAGGATTGCTGGATCTTATGGTTAGCTCTATTTTCAGTTGTTTACGGAACCTCCAGACTGTTTTCCATAGTAACTGCGCAGTTTACCTTCTGTTGAGGCTTTTTACCGATGTTGGATCAAGAACTTACAGTAAGCAAACCTAAAGATACCAGCCATGGACGCAGCTGAGCGACGCCGGAGGCCTCGCTCAGCGCCCCACCCCCACGCTCCTTTTCTTTTATGTCTTGGCCACTTCGTCCTTAGCTTTGTGCAAACCTGTTGCTGTTTAACATTTGTGCTCTTCCTGTCTGATTGGTACCTTGGATTCTTTCAAAAACACTTTCAGAAACCGCCCTGCCAAGCCAGAGAGCCCCCGAGGATACCTGACTCATCGTCCTGAACTTGGGGGGGGTGTACATTCTGTCTCCAGGACGGAGTTTTCCTAAATGGGTCCTCGAGGGTGCCTTGGCGCATAGGAAACTTAAGCATAAAGCGCGTAATTCTGGGCTCCCCAGCATGAGCAACAGGTCGAAGACGTGGGATCGGCTCCTGGCCCTCCTCGGCGGGTGGGGGGACGTGGAGGGAAGCCAGTGGCCCACGGGCGGTTCCGGGAGTCCCCGGACGTGTCTGTGCTGGCCCTGGCCATGGATGGCATCTCGTTCAGCCGCCGGGGAGCTTCGTCCTTTAACTGCTGGGGTGCTGTCTGCGCTGTAGCCTGCCCTGGAGGCAAGCACGGTGCGGAGCTGTGAGAGCAGGCCCGCCGCTGTCGCAGTCTCCTGACCCCGCCCGCCCCTCCCAGCTGCCGCCGATGCGACCCTCTTGAAAACCATGTGAGGTGCGCCTGTGCGTGCAACGCCGAGGGAGGGGCAGGATGTAGGCGGCTGTCGCTTGCTTTCCTTTCTCACCCTCTTTTCCTGCGATTCATTTTCTAATTCCCTGAAGCAGAAACTCAAAAGGAAATCCGAAACTGGCCAAGAACCAGGGACTCGCCTCCAAAGGAGCGGGGCCGTGTCTGCCTTTGCTTTGGGGAATGTGCATTGTTCGTGGGGTCGTAAAGCTGTCAATTTCTAGGCGGAGTCTGGAGGAGGCAAAGCTCGGACGGTCACACTGACTTTGTGGTGGTATCCTGTGCCTTCATTTTGGTCCCTTGCTCACTCCTCAAGTCTGCATCTTTGACAATCACATCAAGGGCAGATTCTGGAGATAAACCTGACAAATCCCCAGAAGACGCTGAAAACACAGCAACCCCGCTGGCAGGAGCCCCAGATTCTAGTCCTAATTCTTGCTAACTCGGGTGACCTGGAACAGGTCCCTGATCCTCTCTAGGTTACAGTTTTCCCACCTGGGAAAGTAAGGAAGGGCAGAGCCTTTGCTTGGGAAGGTCTCCGATTGCGCTAATATCCGGTGAGTCTCCCATGAAGGCTTTTCAGCTGCACTTTTCTGGAAAAGGCTGAAGTAAAGCAGCTTTTCCCCTCTTCAGGTGGAAAACAGAGCTGGGGCCAACCCCTCTGGGTGCGGATCTGTCATTAGGAAGCCAGCTGCCAGGTCGTGTTCCCCTGGGATGGAGGAGGAGCCCTGCTGGCCCTGCCAGGAGAGGGTCCCTTTAACAAAAGCTGTTGCCGGCATCTGCTTTCGCCCTCCGGGTAATTCAGCTCCTGGGTGCCCTGATGTGGAGTGGCGGGGGAGGCGTGGGCGGGGGCCAGGTAGGGCAGTGGGCAGGCCTCGATTCAAGGTTCTTATTGGACTTTAGAGCCTTTACTCGCCAAGTTAATTTCCCCAACTTGCCTATCACAGGTTACTACTGGACCTGTGCATAATGATACATAATTTAAGACTTGTAAAAGCTGCCCAGGACTTGAAAGAAACACAGTCTAAGCCAGGAGCCTGTGCCTGGCATGCAAGAGCAAGTAACACAGGTAGAATTCCTGTCCAAAGCGGGGGATCCGCACCCTTGTGACACCATCTCAGAGGTTGCCATGCTGTGTGCAGGCCCTTCTGTGCCAGGCGGTGGCACCCGAGCCCTGCAACCATCACCCCCACTTGCCATTAACCACCACTGGAAGGCAGTTAGTTGTTCACAAGGGGAAGTTCTTTATTCTTAATAGACCCAGGAATATCTCATGGACATAAAGTGACGCAACATGATTGCTCTGATGGTTTCTGAACTCTGTTTTTAAGACTTCTGGGGCCAGAACCCCACAGAACTGCCCTGGGGCACCCTTCTACTTCTGATAACCAAGCTGTCTGTTGGCATAGTTGGAGCCTGACATAGCCTGAGTCGGGATGTTTAGCTGCTTGTGGGATGGAAAAAAAATGTTAAGAAAAATAATTGTTGTTTTTGCAAACTATCTATTTAAAAACAGAACCTCAGGAAGCAGATTTCTGTTTCAAGGCTCAGATGAATCAGAGCTTACAAAGTATAAATACACATTAGCAGGAGGAGGCTTCCCATAACCCAGCGCTGGTGGGTCTTCCCAGCGCCAGAACCTCTGACTCCTGCTTCTCATTCCCAGCAGAGGCAAGAAAGCAAGCCTCCATGGAAGCGGAAGTGCTAGACCCTCCCTCAGCCTGAGCTGCAGACCTCTGCAGGCCAATAGGAGTTTTAGGAGGTTTTTTTCTTTAAAAGCAACTGGCTGTTCGCCACACACACTCGCTCACTTTAGGGTCGACAGGTGTATGCCATTCAGAAATGTGGCAAACCCACAGGCTGATTCCTTGGGCTCTTTGCCACCTAAGAAAGATTACCAAATAAGTTCACTTTGACTCACTGACCCCTCAGATCAGCCAATAAAATGAAGCGCTTACACCACAACTTGCTCAAGGGGTAGTGTAATTGATTTACTTAAAAATGATGTCAGGTGGCAATTGAGCAACAAACTGGCTTCCAGACTGCTTAATTCAGTTTAACAAGGAGGAAAAACCTTGTAATTAACGGAAGAGCTTGAATACTTTGGTGAAGCTGTTTTCAAAGTCTGCCATACCTAAGCTGGGGAGGGTGGGCGGGGGGAGGAGGAGGGGACAGCTTCTTGAAAACTATAGGTTCCCAGACCCGGCTTGCAAGTCAGGGGCTAGGCCTGGGATTCTGCATTTAAGAGAAACGCCTTTGCAAGTTCTGCTTCTCTGCTCATCACCCAGTCTCACTTGACTTTTTCCCTTTTCTGTTCTAAGTCTACATTGTATATATGCGTTTAGAATACTAGGACAGTTTCCCATCCTAAAGCAACCAGCTTTGAGCTGCTGTTTTCCTGGAGTTTCATGGTATATATGTACTGATGGTGGAATTCTAGTTCATCACGTTTCTGACCGGAAAATTCTTCATCTTCCAGGGCCTGATTATAGGAGGCACAGAGCTTTCCGGGGGCGGGGGAGTGGGGGAAGGTTCTGGGGCTCTTCTCTTGCACTTTCCTGCCTCCAGTACAATCAGGACTCCAGTGCAGGATGCCTGCTATCTGAAGAAAGGTGACAACCGCCCTTAACAACCAAGGTCCTGGCTTCAAACTGTGTCCAGATGAGCCTGTCTCCTCCTTTCCACCACCCAGCATGTCCTGCCTAGACGGCTCCTTGAAATAATCTCAAGATCACTCGTCTCTTAGAACAAAGGACTGCAGAGGTCATCAAACCTTTTTCTTGACACACAAGCATCTGGCAACTACCCAGGGACTTTGGGGGTCCTGCAGAATCCAAGTTTACAAACCACCAGAGCAAGGTAGTGTTGGAACTCAGATTTGATCCTGCTGGTCTGTCTGCTCCTCCCTCTGACCCCACCCGGCAAAGAGCCATGCCAGGATAGGGAGCTGCCACGGGGACCACCCCACCCCAAAGAGAGCCACGCCGGGTTGGGGAGCCATCTGGGACCAGGCTCGTCTCGGTGCTTGTCCTTGGTGCCACCTTCCTGGTGAGCCAAAATTCCGTCCCTGCCCCCGACCATGCACAAGGAACAGGGACCCCTGAACCTGCCATCCGTTCTTAACCACAGCACCCGCTGGGATATAGCTCCTAACCTGGTAGAAAGAGAAGGGTCCAAAGAATGAAGCAAGATCAACATCCGCATGGCTTTTCCTCCGCTCAGCCTGGTGTGCCAGTTGGACAGGCACCACGAAGACTGGATGGGGTGCACAACCGGAGAGCCACGGCTGGGAGGAGGGCAAGCTGGGGCTTCCTGCGTGAGGGCGCTCCTGGCAGCTCCATGAAGCTGCTGGAAGCTGTCCACGAGCCTGTCACTGGCAGCTCACCCTCCACGCAGAGGTGCTAGAAGCAAAGACCCCCACTCCCCAACACCACGCGGGCAGGCCTGTTGCCCATGGCTCTCCTGCCCATCACCGGCGGGACAGCCCAATGCCGGCTCCCAGGGCTGACTGAGAGGTAGGCTGGTGCCGGCTCACCACCGGGAACAAGGTGATGAGTAGTGAGACGGGTCCTCACCCCCAGGGCCTGGCATCACCACCTCCTGGAGGCAGGAGCATGCACAGAAGCCTCGAGGGTGTGGTCCGCAGTGACACCAGGACAGTCCTATTCATCCAAATAGCCAGAGAGGATGAGAAAGCATCCTGCCTCCCTCGTAATCCCTCAGCACCGATTCCAAGCTATTTAAAACCCTCTGACTGAGGTGGGCATCGCCCCAAAGTTGCTCAAAACAATTCACATCCACACTGCAGGCCATTAATCCAGTGGTGTTTATTCAAGCAGTATTCACACTCGCTGTTGAATAACAAGGGCATCAAGACCCCGAAGACGGGGCTCTCACAGCTCCAGCTTCACAGCAGCCTCTGGGAGGGGTTTCAAGAACTTAAGATGAAAGTGATGGCTGAAAAGGCTTGCCATTCCTGCTCTGGGTCCCCGAGGAGTACAGCCTGCTTCTTGCATCCCGGTCACCAGACAGACCCAGGCCAGCGGCAGAGGCACAGCTGGGCAAAACTACGTAAGCTCAGAAGAGGCCACACTGGTCCATGTTTTCGTACAAAAGATTTAATAAATATGACTTTTCAAAATGTATTGCCAGGAACAACACGAAGATGCATGTTTATGTTCGTATAACACTAAGAGGACAATACAAAGGATCTTCATGGTCTCAATGGTGAACTAACAAAATCAGTTTTGAATAAGCCTTTTTGAACTTAAACTTCATCATAGCATTTTGATTTCCTCACTTAAGGCAGGCAGTGGACCTATGGCAAATCTAAACAGTGATCTTACTGGACATTTTATGGTTCAAGTATTCAACTAGCTTATTAGAATACTCCCTAAATGCAGTAGATAAAAAAATCAAATCAGTCTTACATAACAAATGGTGAAAAGAAATCAGAATTTACAAAATAAGATTGGTGTGCTTCCAACTTCACACAATCAATTTGATATGTTTACTGATCTTCAGCCACTCACGTTTTGGCTATGTTTAGTCATAGCTCACCTTGTCCCCTTAAACTGCTAGGCAGCAGATCATCTGCCTGTGTCTCTCTTCAAGTCTTAAAAAAAAAAAAACAACACCTGTTCTAGACTAATTCTCAAACTGCCTCTCAGTCGGGGTTTTAAATATCTGACGTCGTAAGAAAAAAAAAATTCCACCAGTATTCCAGGCACAAAAGGCCACCCTATTGTCTTAAACTATTTTCAAACACCTTAATTTTGGCTTATAGGCAACACGTAATAAGAAAATAGGTTCAAAAAAATAAAGCCATATGCTTACAACGCTATCAAAAACCTTCAATTCTAAACACGTACATATAAATAAAAGGAATGATGTCTTAAGGCTCTTGATTATTAAGTTAATAAATCAAATATACACAGTGATTAATAAAAAAGAATTATTTACATAACTATACAAAGTTCTACTTTTGACACATTTTTCCTCTTTAAATTCTTCATTTACCAGCAACTGCTGACATCAAAGTCCCCCTCCCCCAACAACAACAACAAAATACAATAAAAAAATAAATAATAAACTCATTTGTGATAGTTGCTGTGGTTCTGAGCTGCAAAGGCACTTTTCAAATACAGAACTACTTGGACGTCATCATAAAACCAATATACAAAAACAACTCAAGAGTCAATAAATATAAATTAAAAACTATGATCCTAAGACTGCATCACCATCGGGACATCTGGCAGAAATGGAAGCTGGGCGTACTCCTGGGAGCCTGATCCAGAGGTGCGGGCAGGCAGGGGCGGGGGGGGCCGGTGTTTGCATAGCTGCGCGGTGCAGCGCCACCCAGCCAACCACAGAAACTACCACCGCCAGTGTAAGCCAGCTTGTCAGAACTTAAATTAACACGGGACTCTACATCCAGGACAGCGTGGGGCCGGAACACGACAGACGGGGCAGCCGCAGGAGCAGGAGCCCCGGGAGCCCTCGGATGGCGCCCGCCTGGCTGCTATACGATGTACTCCATGCGGTTCAGGCTCTGCGCGCTCTCCAGGTCTCTGTTGTCCTGTTTGTTTGTCCAGTTGGGGTGTTTGGCCGGCGTGCCATGGGGGGGCTTCTCCTCTCGGTCGACCAGCGTGTACGTGGCCTGCTTGGCGAAGCGCGCCTTCTGCTGGTGTTTGTCCATGTCGTCCTCCTCCACCTCCGAGTTGTGTGTCCTTATTTTGGACATTTTGGAGTTCTTGCTCGTAGTCCTTGACGGGGACCGTGTTGGCCCCGTGCTTCTCGATGGGGTTCTTAATCTGGTTCAGCTGCTCGCGCACGTTGTTGGTGGTGTTATCCTCGGAAGCGGCGCGCGCGTGGCTGCCCGGGCTTCCGGCGCTTGCGCACGCACCAGTAGAAGGCGGTCACCAGGCAGCAGACCCAGGCCACGGTCAGCACCGAGCTCAGCAGCGGCACCAGGAAATCTGCAGGGCAGGGCGGCGGGGAGCCCGGTGAGCCACACCGCGGCCCCAGCCCCTTCCCCCACCCGCATCGTCCCTCCCGGCGTCCTCAGAGACCCTGCCGGCCTCCCTGGAGAGACCGGGGCAAACGGCAGCCCATACGGGTGCCCACCTCTGTGTGGGGAGGGGCGTCTGGCTACTGAGACAGCTCATGAGATGAGTGGTTCTCAGAATCATCAGAAAAGAGGGCCCCGGGGGTCCCGTGCCAGCTACAGCACAGTGACGCTCCAGGGATCCCAGGGGACTCCGGCTGCCCTGCAGGGTCACTGAGCCATTCATCAAAGCTGCGCTTAGGATGGACTGTTCTCCAATCCCGGAGCACAAGCAGGCTCCACAAAGATGCGTACTCAGGGTACGGCAACACTCAGCCCAGGCGGGGCCTGGCAGCCAGAGACAGCCCGCAGGCAGGAGACAAGTCAGGCCACCTCTGCCCACAGCCATGGGATCCTGTCATGTCAACTGGCCTCTGTCTTCTTGCTAGTTAAAAATGGGGATCCTTGAACAGAGAACCAGCAAGTAACTTCTCGCCTGGGGTTTCCCTGGATGCAGGTTGTGCTGGTCTTATTGATGAGCTGGACAGGATGGTCCCCACAGAAAGGGACCCCGACCCCACCACCTACCTGTTTTGCTCTTCAGAGGACGCCTCTGAACTCTCACTTCCGAAACGGCAGCAATCAGCGAGCTGTTCCCGTCACGTTTACTGACTAGATTTATGATTTTGTCGGTGATCTCCTTGATAGGGTTTCCATCATCCCGGATGTCTTCAGCAGACTGGAAAAGGAAGCATCAGACACAGGGTGTCAGGACACTCACCAGTCACTTTTACTCAAAATCATTTGACCATAGAGGTATGCCATTCCCTGGTGGCTCAGATAGGCAAGAATCTGTCTACAGTGGGGGAGGACCCAGCTGGGGATTTCTGGGCTGGGAAGATCTCCCGGAGAAGGGAATGGCAACCCACTCCATTATTCCTGCCCAGGGAATCCTATGAACAGAGGAGCCTGGTGCGCTATGCTCCTAACACACATGTACGTCAGGCTCTCCTTCCATGTATCTGCTCATCTGGATACTAGCTAAGTGAGCTCTCTGGGCTACTTCCAATGAAACGACTAGGCGTGAATGGGTCTCATACTCACAATGGCCACATGCATTTCATTGTTTGCAGAAGGGGAAGGCTCGCAAGCTACGTAAAGCGAATATTCGGCAGAAACATTCTTCAAAATATTCAAATTCCGCAGTTCACTGCAAATATGCTCCGTGGTGAGACCCTAGAATGATATTTTAAAATCCACACGTGTGTAAGGGAGGGGAATGAAAAAGACTGCTGTTTACTTGAAAGGGAGGCTGCATGCAAGCCAAGCTTTGGTGAAGGACAAGAATCCAGGCTAAGGAAGAGATCCGAGCTTGTGATGTCTCTGCTTTAGGGCAAGCAGACACACCCCACCGCTCCAGAGCCAGCCAGAAGTGCTCCATACCGGCGACATCATCTCCTTGTTGAAAGTGAACGTGATGTTGGCGCAGTTGTCCTGGTAGTAGGGCTCAGACTCGCACTTGGTCTTCACAGGCTGGAGGCTTGAGGACCGGCACTCGCCCACCCCGGTGCAGGGGTGCACGAAGCACTGGGTGTCCAGGATGGGCACGCAGCTCTGCCCACTGGGGCACTCACTGTGCCCTCTGTGCAGTGAGCAAGGGCGGGGGCCACACCACACCTGCAAGAGACAGATGGAGCACAGCTCAGGAGATGCCCAGCAGCGGTCCGCGCGGCCCTGGGACGAGGGGTGGCCAGGCCGCACCTACCTTGGAGCAGGCGACCCTCCCCGTCCAGGCACTGGCAGGCGTTGCAATCGGCATCCCACCTGGCCCCATTGGGGATCACGCTCCCCATGGTGACGCACGACCTCCCTGAAACTGAGGCAGAGACCCGTGAGTGGCAGGAGCTGCCCTTTCTGTGGACCGTCCTCCTGATTCTTCACTCCCTGACCAGCGGGAGATGCTGAGGCCCGTCGGCCTTTGCCCCGTGACAATGAGGCTGCTCTCAGCGGGCCCTGCATCTGGCCACGCGACCACCTATGATCAGTGCAGCGTCTAGGGACAGAAGTGAGCGGAGTCTCCCCCTGGGAGTGAACTCAGCCCCTTGAAAGCCTCCCTTCTGCCAGGAAAAGGACGCACCCTGGGTACAGTGCCAGTCCAGAAAGGGTGGGGAAGCACACAGAACAGAACTGGGTGCCCAGCACGAGGCATCCATCACTCTGCTTGCCCTGTGTGCCCACTAACATCACAACTGCCTGCTGTAGGCACAGAGGTTGGGGAGGGTTATCACAGAGCATAATGGTGACAAAAGCTGGCTACAGCTAACAGTGACCCTGCTTCCAAAGCACCCTCAGGCTTCCCGGTCCTGGGGGTCCCCAGCGGACGTGCCCTCTGTATTCTCTCCCTGAGCACAATGTCCACACATGAACAGTTGAAAAGGTGGCTGCAATGCCCACTCAGCCCAGGGGACCCACGGCAGCGGGACCTTGCCCACATACCTTCCTGGCATTTGGCACCACTGTGCCCTGGGGGGCAGATACAGCGGTAACCATTGATCTCATCCACACAGGTCGCCCGAAAGCACAAGGTGAAGACTGGCATTCGTTGATGTCTAGGAGAAATGGAGTTCAAGTTTAGGCTCCAATGGGAGGCACCAGTGCTTTTCTGATAAAACACACAGACAGGATCTGTAGGCCTAAGTATAGGCTGAGTGCATTTTCATCATGTGACCAGCACCCAAATGAAGAAATGACCATCAGTACTGCCAGAGTCTCCAGTCACGGCCTCCCAAGGGTCACCACGAGACTGACTTCTAACAGCTGAGAATTTCTCATTTGGGAAAACAGCAATTTTTAATTAAATGCTCCTTTTCTGATAGTGTAATTTAGAGAACAGAGGCCAGCAAAGATCTTGATAAAGGGTCAGCTAGCAAGTATATCTCAGGCTTTGCAGGCCATGTGGTCTCTGTCACAACTGCTCAACTCTTGCAGCATGAAAACAACCCTTGACAGTACGTAGAGTGTGGCTGTGAGTCAATAAAACTTTATTTACAAAAACAGGCAGTGGGCCAGATTCGGCCCGAGGCCATAATCTGCCAATCCTTGATTCAAAAACATGAAATAGACACAAAGTCCCCCCACCCAGTGGAGCCCCTGGTGGCTCAGACAGTAGAGTCTGACTGCAGTGCTGGAGACACGGGTTTGATTCCTGGGTTGGGAAGACCCCCTGGAGAAGGCAATGGCAACCCACTCCAGTATTTCTGCCTGGAGAATCCCATGGACGGAGGGGCCTGGTGGGCTACAGTCCATGGGGTCACAAAGAGTTGGTCACAACTGAGTGACTTCACTTTCACTTTTCTTTCCCCCACAGAGTAGTTCTTGAAGATCCAGACTTGGGGACCTCAAGGAGGACCAGTTTAAAAGTTTACATAATTATTGAGGGATAAGAACATACACAAAGAAGCATAACTGATCTTTTTTTTTTGGCAAAAGAAAGGGCATGTAAAAAAGTAGGGAAAAGCGTAGGATAAACTTTAAACTTCCTAAAAACCTGGATTTCCTGACCTCATTTTGTTTGAATCATTTCAGTGGGGCCTGATCAAGCCTTGGAAACCACAGCCGCAGCCCTTCCTGTGGCTGAGGTCTGGGGCTATGCATCCTTGCCCATTGCTTCATGCTACTACAGGAGAAGCACACTTTTCTTAGAGCCGCAGAGTAAATTAACCATCAGCTGCTGTGGCTGAGGCTCTCTCCCAGGAGAGACGGGGGCTAGTGTGCCCCAGGGAAAGGCCAGCAGGCACGTGGGAGGGAGAGTCCAGCCAGGGGCATCTTACTCCCAGCTGGAAGCAGGAGACTAATTGTCAAGGCTACTTAGAACCATGGCCATAACTGTTTTAGAGAGGAACTCTTAGACTAAGGGTTGGGGAGATACCAGTCAGAGGTGGTCCTTACTTATTCTGCAGTCGGGCCCAGCGAAGCCAGGGGCACATTCACAGCGGTACCAGTTCTCACCATCCACGCATGTGCCACTGTTGTAACTACGAGAGCAAAGGCCGCTTGGTTACCACCTCCCTGTCTGCCACTCCCCCCGCCAAAGGTGGCCCCACACCGGTTATGATGTGCCTGGGTCCCACCCCCAGAGCATCCAATTCACAGTTCCTGGTTGCAGGAGATCCAGTCGCGTCCCAGGCACTATACCCTCCCCAGTTGATGCCTGTGTACGGCCAAGTCTGAGCATCACTGCTCTAAACGCAGACACCATCTGACTGAAGTGTGGCCCACGGACTGGAGTGATGGGCACTGCCTGGGAGCTTGTCGGAAAGAAGGAATCTGCAGCAACCCCCAGCCCTCTTGAATCAGAAGCTGGATTTTACACAGGAGGCCCAGGAGAAGCCCACACCTGTCACAGCCAACAAGTGCCTGCATAACAGGGCGCCATGCTTACCAGGGATGAGGACTGCAGTCATTGGTGTCTGCAAAGTAAAAAAAAAAAAAAATTCAAAAACTTAACAGCGAAGCCTTCTAGCCCTAAGTGAAAGCACCCGTGATTTCCACAATACCCACATGATAAAGCTGTCATTAACGCCAGCAGGAGGAGCTTAAGAGCCCTGCTCAATTGGAACCAGGCCCACATCACACTTTGCTGCAGTCACATGGGACACTCATACACAGGAAGAGGCCCCGGGAAGGCTGGGCAGGGGGCTGTGAGAATGGCTCTTGGTCAGACCAGAGCCAGGAAGCAAGCCGCCATCTGTGTCCACTTATCTCGTGGATGACTTTCTCATGCCCAGGGCAGGGCTGCCTCCCATCAAGGCCTTAGAACAGGCCCAGGTGATGTGCACGGAGCCATCACACAGCTCTGCTTCTGGTTTCCATCGCCAGCCCCCAGGGGTCAGGACAGGCCCTTGCAGAGCTCGGGGGTTGGGGGGGACACTCACTCTGCGTGCAGATGGGCCCCTCCCAGCCTTCCTTGCAGACACACGTGAAGGACTCGCCGTTGACCACACAGGTGCCCCCATTGTGGCAGGGGCTGGGCAGGCAACTGCTGTTCCGGGCTGTGAGACAAGAGCAGACAAGACCACACTCCCTGAGGCTCCAGAGACCTCGCGAGGGACAAAACACAGGCCCTAGAGAGCGGCCCAGGCACTGGGCGCCCTGCACAAGCCGCGCTCGCCGGGGCAGACGTGCCGATGTTGCAGGTCGCGCCTTCCCAGCCTCCGGGGCACATGCACTTGAAGGCATCCCCCTCGTCATAGCAGGTGCCACCGTTATTGCACGTGGCCTCGTCACACTGGCTGTCACCTGCACGAGGAGATCGGCATGAGCCCAGGCTGCCCTCCCTGCCCCCTGGACACAGGCCAGGGTCCCCCTGGCCCCCACTTACGTGAGTGGCACGTCTTCCCTTTCCACCCATTTTTACAGTCGCAGTAAAAGTCATTGACCAAGTCACGACAGGAGCCTCCGTTGTGGCAGGGGTTCTGGCTGCAGTCGTTAATGTCTGCAGTGAGAGCAGACACCCAGCTGAAGACACACCCAGGCCCTTCAATGCCCCACGACGTGTAAGAGGCATGTCTCTCCACCTTCACCCCATTTTCCACTCCCAGTTCAAAAACCAGCACAGCCAAGCCGAGACTTAAGCAGGGTCAGCCTTTCCCAGGAATAAAGGAGCCCGGGACAAGTCATGGAAGTTAAACTCAGGATGGGCAGAAAAGATGACCCCTTTCTTTGTAAGCCAGGATGTCAAGCACGCTAATTCCAGGGGCTAATTCTCAAAGCATCTCCACAGAAGCTCCCTCCCGCGGGCCGGCATGAGCACCACCGAATGCCAACAGCACACAGGCTCTCCCGTCCCAGGGCAGGAGGTGCTGGGAACTTCCTTCCAGACATTCTCACTAAAAGGAAAGGCCTGCTGGGCTGCCCCCGCCCCCCACCCCCAGCGCTGCCATCCCCAGGGAGCCCGACGCACTGGTCTCGCAGTGGGCCCCCTCCCCAGCCGCCGCTGCAGATGCACGCGTAGGAGTTGACGCCATCGATGCAGGTGCCGCCGTTTCTACAGGGGTTGCTCTCACAGTCGTTAATGTCTGGGGAAGGAGGGGACACAGAACCTGGGTGAATGCAGGATGAGCGATGCCACCACCAGCACTCTCCTAGGAGTTTCCAGGTCCTCCCGAGAAGAGCCGCCCGACCCCACCACACTGAACTCCATCAGGACTGTCCTGGGACCCGACAGGCAGCTGGGGAAGCAGGGGCCTCCCAAGGGCAACCTGTCCACTCTACTGGACATCCTCGCACGAAGCTGCTCAGTGAGAGTCAGGAGGAAACTGCTGTGGAAGGAGGACCAGCCTATCTCCACGAAGGTTTCAGAACCTTCTGAAACAAATGTGCTAGAGACCCCAGGGGCACCAGTGATCTCAGGTAGGCAGCACCTCGGTCTTGGATCCTGGACGGCACCCCGGGGCTGGTCTCCCGGGAAGGATCCAGGCCCCAACCCCGCCTCGGCTGGGCCAGGCAGGGTGGTGCCCGCCCGGCCCTGACGCCGCGCGGGCTTACTTTCATGGCAGTAGGTTCCGGTGAAGCCTTTGTTGCAGTCGCAGGTGAACTTGCCTCCCGACTGGCTCTTGCACCTCCCGTGGGGGCCGCAGACGTTGAGGAGATGTAGCGCACCCCTTCCGGCGTGGCGTTGGAGGCCATGGCCACGGTGCAGCTGTCAATCACTGCAAGACAGGCCCGGCTCAGCGCCCCGCGGGGCCCGCGCTCCCAGCCGCGCCCAGGCCGCCTGCTCGCCCAGAGGCGCGTGCCACCGGCGGCTGAGGGTAAGAAGCCCCAAGGCACCGCCACGCGCTGCACACGCTGGAGAGGCAAAGCCGACACTCCACGCAGAGGAGAGGAGTTTTTTTTTTTTGAGGCATTTTCTCCCTGTGGAGCCGAGCAGCTCATGCACACAGGCCCTGTCCACCCTTCCTGCTACATCCGCCAGTTCTGCTGGAAGCTGACTGACAGAGGAGGAACGGCCTTCCCCTCCACTCAGGGGCACACACGGCTGCAGAACGGACTTACAGAACCTAATGGGCTGAGCCACCTCACACAGCCACAGGCGCCAGTTACATCTAAGTGAATTAAAGTTAGGTAAATCAGGGTTTCTACTTGCCCGATCGCTCTTTAAATGCCCTGAACCACACGTGGCCTGAGGCTTTTGTACGTGCTGGTGCAGAGACCACCAGGGCAGAAGGCTCTGCTGAAGTGGGTGCCCCAGGGAAAGTCTCTGCATGCAGACCAGCCCGGCCCAGGACGGGATGCTAAATGAATTTCCTTCTCTCCCCAGGCTACTTGCAGGCATGGCCCCTCCACTGGCGGCCTGGGTAGATTGTTTCCACGTGTTCTGGCTTCCCTCCAAAGGGGCTATCAATCTACACCCGCCTGAGTGTCCCAGAGCAGTGACAAATGGCCAGAGAGGAGGAGGAGCTTCGCAGAGGAGCCAGCGTCCAGCGGGGCGGGCGGTACCTTCGCAGGGGGTGGTGCGGCAGTGGTCTTTAAGGTGGGAGCAGTTCTTGCCTTCATAGTCCTCAGGACACTTGCAGAAATAGTCACTGGCACGGTTGTAGCACTGGGCGCCCGTTTTGGCAGGGATTGGGCTCACAATAATCGATGTCCAGCTGTGGGACCAGGGATCAGGCAGGGAACAAAGTAAAACAAAGGCGTGATTATGACTCCTCTGGGGCAGCAGCCCCCAGAAGGTGACCCTTTCAACTGCTTCCGTCAGGAGGACACGCAGCAGCATTTATAGCTGTGTCCTAGACACTGTCCAGGTACGCATTTGAGAAAGCAGGGCAGAGCGGGAGAGCGCTGGGTCTGGGATGGAACTGACAAAAAGAAACTGACAGGCTGGTGGGGGGCGGGAGGGAGGTTCACGAGGGAGAGGACACGTGTGTCCTTATGGCTGATTCACGCTGTTGCACGGCAGACACAACATCGCACAGCGATTATCCTCCAGTGAAAAATAAAGAAATCAATAGACACCCGGAAGACAATCATTCATCAGTCTCCTTTCACGGCTTATCTCACAGAGATCCTATTCAAGAGGAGACTCCAGACAGAGTCGAGGGATGGAGGGAGAGGAGGAGACGCCTGTGAAAACCTGGCCATCCACGCTCCAGCCTGGCTCACCTGACAGAGGTTCCCAGAGAAACCAGTGGGACACAGACACTGGAATCTGTTGATTTCGTTCTGACAGTGACCCCCGTTGAGACAGGGGTTGCTGGCACACTCATCGATGTCTTTCACAGTGATCACCTGCATAGCCAGGTGGACAGATACAGCGATAACCATTAACCAAATCCTGGAGGAGAAGGAAGGGGAGAAACACATGCATTTTTTTCTAGGTGCTGCACAAACACAGGGTTTCGGTGGTTCAGCGTGACTGTTTTGGTTCAGCTGATTCACTGAAAGAGAGGCCACGCCTCCAAACGTGAGAGAGGAATTTCTATGTGCATGCCGTCAAGATGATTCCCGGGAGGGAGGCTGGGGTAACATGAGCCCGGGTGAAGCGTCCAGAGCCTCACTTTTCATCTGCAGTTTAAAATCCCCCAGGGACAGAGCTTTCCCGGGGTCCCATCAATCTTTAGGCTTGTTGTCAATCAGTAAGGTTTTGACTGAAGCAAAGATTTACATACCCGACAGGAGGCACCATTCTGACACTGGCCAACGCAGTCATTAATATCTAAAAATAAACAAGCCATCACATCAGAGGGGCAATTTACATTGAAATTGGGCTTAGTTGAAAAGCCTTCTCCTCTCAGGACAGATTAAAAACCTCCAATCAGATTTCCTGTGTGCTTCCGTGAGATAAGGTTATTACTGGGTGGGAACACTCCTAATTCTTCCAGACTGAGCTACTGTAACTTCACATCATTGTTCTAACCACCTTATCAGCATAAGGCCGTTTTACCAGCTAATGAGCCTGATAACAAGTATGTTTTCATCAATCACTCCCTCTCCAAAACATTCCCTCCATAAGGTTTTCCTTCTGCTCCTCAAGTCTTAAACCTGGAGCCTAACTACATGTAGCTGGCCAACAATGCCAACACCCTGGCGTCATGAAAGTCAAAGTGCGGACAGCGTCACTCACTGATGTCACAGTTTTGACCCATCCAGCCTGGGAGGCAGTCGCAGTAGTAGCTGGCAATCAGATTCTTGCAGGATCTGGCATTTACACAAGGTTTGGCCTCACATTCATTTGCATCTGAAAGAAAGAGGATGAACAGTGAGAAACGGGGTTCTACCCCCAACCCTCCCACACCCACAAAAGAAACCACCAATAGTTTGTCTGAGGTGAGACATTTCAATAAGCTCGCTAAATAAGAGATACTATCTGGAACATCTGAATCCTCCTAGCCATGATCCAATAAGCCATGCTGACTGATCATTTCCCAGCTGCTGTGAACAGCCAGCCCCCAGCCAGAGGGCACAAAGCACCAGGCACTTCCTGCAGAACCCAGTGCAGCCTAGTTGCTGGGATTTAAAAGTGGCAGAAAGAATGCAGACAGCTCATTCCTCATGAGATCATCCCTGTTTGGAACCCAGCTGAACACTTCTCGGACAGACGATTGACATGGTTTGAGGAATCCCACGACTTTCCCCACAGGGCCTCCAAAAGCCAGGCCATTTGCATACGAGTGATTTCTCCCAGGCTCGCTGGCTCGACCCCTTGATAATAAATGACTTCTTGGGAGGGACAGCGCGTGAACTGGCACCGCCGGCCACATGCATCTTCCCTAACAGCCTGGAGGACTCACGCTAACCCTGGTGCGGGAGTTCTCTTACCTAACTGGCACGCTTTGCCAGTCCACTGGGGCGGGCACACACATTTAAACCGTTAACCAAGTCCTGGCAGGTGCCCCCGTGGGAACAGTTATTTGGAGAACAGTCATCAATGTCTGTTCGACAGAGAGAGGAGAGGATTGGCAACTTAATCTCAGTCCACTTGACAGTCAGGTCGTTTAACACCACCCCTCACATGAGGGCCCTTCACTTGAGAGCGCGGCACCTGAAGTGACAGCCACGATGACGGTAAGGCCTGCTTTCAGCTTTAAATCCTCCACTGGCCCAGTTCATCTAATCTCGACCTAAGCAGGCAAAGAGCCAGCTGGATTCCTGGGCATCAGCCCTTGGTAATTTGGGACAACATCTCTGCCCACCTTTATTTCTAAAGAAAAGTTTCTTCGCAGCTCAGAGGTAGCTAAGGAGTGGTAAGGATAAATAACTTTCTTCACTGATGAAAAAGATCACATTCTTATCTGCTCACAGAGTTCTCCCTAAATAGCATGCCTGGGGTACCCAACCTCACACTTCTGCACTGGACTCCAGGGCCTTTGGAGGGGTGTGTCCTTAACTGTGTCGCCTCCTGCTCTCAGGAGTAGATGACAGAGGACCTCAGGCCTGGCGACACCCCAGGAATCCAGGGGCTTGTTAAGAAGTACAGACTCCCCACCTCCAAGGGAAATGGGAGAACCCACACATCTGTAGCTCGGTAGCCCTGGTCCCTCTTGGAAAATGTTTGTCCCCGTGATGAACTTCAGTAGTGACAACCTCCCCCACAGGTGGCGTCTACAGGGCTTCCAGGAGAAGCACTGCCCCCAGGATTCAGCCCAGAGGAGGGGGCTCCAGGGCGCACATGCAAAGAGAGCAGCTTTCCTGGGGAGCCTCTTCCTGTCAGAGCTGCACATGCTGACTTAAGGGGCTGCCTCAGACAGGTGAGCCTGGGGACTTTCTCGGGCAGGGCTGGAAGCTCAGCTCAGACCTTGGAGCACATCTGCCCCCTCTCACGGAGACAGACCCGGCACTGAGATGACGTGGGGCCTCGATAGTCCTGCATCTCAACACAGTGATCCGCGGCCCGCACCACACACCCACCCCCACACTGAGAAAGGACACGGGTCAAAGCCCGGACTCACTTGTGGAGCATGTGGGGCCAGTCCAGCCCGGAGAACACTCACACTCGAACCCCAGGGAGGTCTCCTTGCAGCTGCCTCTGTTGTGGCAGGGATCAGAGAGGCAGGCGTGCTCCGCTGTGGACACCAGAGGGCCATCAGCATGGGACGGCCACCAAGAGGCTACCGGATGCAAGCCCCCCGCCCACCCCACCCAAAGCCCACCCCCAGGCCACCAGCTCGAGCTTGTTCAAGAAATGATGCATATACCCTAACATGTGTAAACAGATAGCCAACAGGAATTTGCTGAATGACTCAGGGAGATCAAGCTGGGGCTCTGTAGTAACCTAGAGGGGTGGAAACGGGTGGGAGGGAGATTCAAGAGGAAGAGGACATAGGCACACCTGTGTTAACATATGTGAAAGAAAAGTGAAAGTGAAGTCACTCAGCCGTGTCCGACTCTGCGAACCCACGGACTGCAGCCCACAAGGCTCCTCCATCCGTGGGATTTTCTAGGCAGGCATACTGGAGTGGGTTGCCATTTCCTTCTCCAGGGGATCTTCCCGACCCAGGGATCGAACCTGGGTCTCCCGCATTGCAGGCAGACGCTTTACTGTCTGAGCCACCAGGAAAGCCCATGTACAACATATTAATTCGTGTCGATGTATGATCAACAAATCAAACCAATGTTGTAAACCAATCATCAATTTTAAATAAATACTTTAAAAATAGAATGAAAGCAAGCGTGGGACCCAACCCTGCTGTGTCTGGGGAAAAAGGAAGTCCTCTTTCTTGCTAAGCTCTGGTTACCTTTCTCCCAGCTTCCGACTGGGAGATGGGTCACTGCCCTGCACACGCCACCCCAGTGCAATCAGCCACACCCAAAACACTTGAGCAACTGGAGGGAGGATTCAGAGCGCCACGGAGCTGCAGGGAGCACAGGTCTTAACACCGGAGGACAGTTTCACCTTTTCCAAGTCTCTAAGTGTATTTCAGTTGAGCAGACAGAAGAGTAGAAAAGGGGCTCTCTTTGCACCTAGACCACTTACCGATTTCACAGTTGGGCCCGGAATACCCTTCGGGGCAGGAACACTGGTATTTGTCAGGCCCTGTGTTGCTACAAGTTCCCCCATTGAGACACGGCTGGTGAGTCCCGCAGTAGTTGAGATCTGCCAAAAGACCCCAAAGAAGTCTCTCAAAGATCAGAGAGACTGCCCATCTGCTGCGTTCCAAGACCCACTCCTCTTTACAAACTAAAACCAAGAGAAATAAACCCAAACTCACAGCGTTAAAGGCAAGTTCAAGCAGATTCGGAATAAGTGGAAACCCAGCCCCCGCGTGGACGCACCTTTGTCGCAGAGCTGGCCACCCCAGTTGGTCTCGCAGAGGCACTGCCAGGGCTCGTTACACGTGCCGTGGACGCAGCCGGGGTGCGGGATGCACTTGTCGCAGTACAGGCCCTGCCAGCCATACTGGCACCTGGGGACACACAGCACACCAGCCCTTACCCTCCAGAGCTGGCGGGGAGAGCCGAGCCGGAAAACATAAGTGCTCAAAGCCCAGGCTCACTAGTTCTGGTGACCGCCTGGTAGACGCTCAAGGTCCATCCAGGGATTCCCCTAAACAAACATTTTCACAGTGGGACCAAGGGCCCCTCCCAGGCCCACGTGACTCCCGACAAAAGGCAGGCTGTCTAGGGAGAGGCCTTCCTGCACAAAGCCCCTCTCTCTTCTCAGGTTCCCCCAAGGAGCCCATGGTGGGGAATCAATCAAGCCCTGGGGGTGGAGGGAGAGGGCTCTCCCTCCAGTGACAGCAGCCACGCACAAGTCCTGCAAATGTGGCGAGTTTTATACCGCAGCTCCACGGGGGTCCCTCTCAGAGCAAGGCGTGACCCTAGCACACAACAAGGCATTAAGATATCAAGGGTGGCAGGAAACTGCCTCCCAAGGAGGCGTCTTGAGACGGGACAAGGAGGGAGGGGGCACCCTTCCTCGCAGAGATGGGGTTGGATCTCTGGACACACGTCTGCAGGGACAGCGAGGAAAGCAGACGGTGCTCAGAGCCAGCTCTGTGGGTGACCTATGACCCATCATCGTGGCTGCTTATGTTCTTTATTCTATAGCAGTTATTTCTCATTTTGCAAAAACCAAGCCAACTCAGTTTATCCAGTATTGGAGAATGGAGGTGTGTTTCCTTTGTAAATAAGCGCATCACTAATTGGACTCTTTGGAGGCCAGAGAGTGCCTTTGATCCTCAAACAGAACTAGAAGCACACACCTTCACCTGAGGCAGGGCTCAGCTACTCTTTCCCTCAGGTTTCAAGCCCTCTGCAACTGTGTCTTCTCAGAAATCCAGCTTCAGCAAACAGGTTGGAGCAGAGGGGAGGGGGCCCCACGGCAGAGTGAAGGGGGGCGGGGATGAGCAAGGGAGAGCGACAGGCAAGTATTTCCACAGTGGGCCCACGAAAGCCGTGTCAAAACCGTCTCCCCCTTCCTACTCAGCTGAACTTGGGAAAACAAGCACCCCAAGATGCAAAGCCTTTCTGCTTCCAGAGAGCTGAAGGCAAGCTAAAAACCTTCGTCATGGGAAAATTATAGGGATCCAGCTAATAGCTAATCACCCATGGCCGGGAGTCAACTTAGCCCCTGAGAATTCTGACTAACCACTTCCTAACTTCTAAAAGCAAGCCATCCACGCCCCAGTACAGAGAACCTCCAGGATGTGTGGTTTAAAAATCAGACACAGGATTCCAGCTGATCTGAAATGAAACTTCAGTCTAAATGACAAATGACTAATGGAGGAAAATAAGAACAAAGTCAATGCTTTGGTAGCAATTTCTTTAAAAGTGGACCCTCAAGTTGGTGGGAGCTCAGGGTGATGTTTTTGATACTCTCAGCCTAGAAGGCAGATATTAAGAGGGAGTTGATTTTGAAATAGCATTCTTGTCACTGTCTTTCCCCTATTCCCTCCCAAATGAGGGTTTGCTACACCTCTTCAATTTGCTTAACAAAATGCAAGAAGAGACAGCTGAGGACCTGCCCTCAGCTCTTAATTAATGAGAGACTGGATCCCCAAGCATAAAAATGGAACCACAAGAGGCCACGGATGACTTCAAAAGAAAACAAATAAAAATACTGACCCTAAAGCAGGCATCCACAAAAGTTATCCCAGTTTAATAATATATGATTAAGGTTCTCATGAGAAATTGAAGCAACTTTCCTCACAGGATGATTCACAATTAAGTTTGATATTATTGGCAGGCTCGCAATGAAGCAAGACCATGCGTCCAGGAAAAGGAACCCAGGTCGACTGGGGAGCAAGAGAGGCAGGCAGGTTCTCTCATGTGGAGGAAACAACAAAAACGCACCCTTCTCGGCCACCATCCAGAGGGCCACTTACAGGTCGCGGGCCATCCAGCTACGTGAGCAGCAGGGCCAGCCAGAACTTCCTCGGGCCTCGAGAAGGTTCTGTTTTCATTTTCTTTCAAGGGAAGGGGAAGGAGCTGGGTGGGAGGCTATGCAAATGCCGTGTGGGAAAGTCACACCTTCTGTCAGTAAGGGCCTGCGTGTCCAGGCAGGAGTGGGAGGGAGACTTTGAGAGAGGAAGGGCTCAGCTCTGGAGACAAAGCCTGTTGTTCTGGCTGGCAGGGCCTCCCCCGGCAGCGGCATGTTTATTCTGATGACGGGAGCAGAAATCAGCCCCTGGCTGATAGTCATCTGAGCCCAGCGCAGGCCTGGCGGGTGCCCGCAAGCTCGGCTGCTCTGAACCCGCGAGCACCCTTCAGGAGCAGGGCCTGCTCCCCCTAACAGCGCCAGCTGCCCCCACTGGTAGGGTCCACCCCAAACCCCCTCGGCCTCCCAGAGCATAACCGCCTCTCTGGAGTGCAAGGACAGAGACATCTCAGAGTGGCCTCTTCCATCGGACCTCAGTGGCCCTGAGCTCTACACAGCCTCAAGCCTCACAGCTCAGCGCTCCCAGCGGCGAGCAGAGGCAGCAGGGAGCACCCCGAGGTGCAGGCGACCCCAGAGGTCCTCTAGACTTTTGAGCAGCAAAAACCACCTGGCTGAGGTGGGCCAGTCAAAATGCAGCTCTCTGAGCCCAGCTGAGGGAGTGGGATCATCTGGGTGCAGCGTGGTACCGCGGAACCTGCATTTCCATACCCCCGGTTAATTAAAGGAATGGCCCTGAGTACAGAGGTTTGTCCCTCCAGCAACAGCGGCGTCACTGGAGGCTTGCTGCAACTGCTAAGACTCGACATCCACCTCTCCGCCTCCCCCTACCCCCCCACTGCCTCAGAATTCGAGACCTCACAAGAGCCCCAGGTAACTCAGTTTGAGAGGCTCTGCTCTAGACTACAGACTCGTAAGTTGCCCTTGGCTCGAACTGGAGTGGCTTTGGGGGAGAAAACAACAGGTCCGAAGGACCCGTGTAGTGTCACGTTAAATCCTTCAGGTTTGGGAGGGGAGTAAAGCGGGTGCTCCTGTCAAAATGCCACAGACACCCACAGCATTTCCTGAGACAAGTCTTTCCCAGATGGGCATGATGCACATTTCAAGAAGTTCCAAAAGCTGTAAGCGGGAAGCGGTCGGGGGAGGACGCAGTTCGGCTTCTTGCATTGTCCCGGGCCATAAAAGAACAGACTTCAAAGGTCGGCAGCACAAGTCTACATTCATCAGGCTCAACTGACAAGATTCCAGCCCAGCCATTAACCTCTCAGCACCGGCCCGGCTCCCGCCTGCGAAGGGGCCAGGAGCTTGTGCTAATCCCATTCTAAAGAATGCTCCACTTTCCCTACTGATGGGAAAAGTGGGGGAGGGCTGGGAGACCGAACACCGTGGCAGTGGGGGCAGAGAGAGCCCCCAGCACCAACCCAGTCCTGGACAGTCCATTAGCACTTGAAGGAGAAGATTATAACAACGTGTTATCAATTTACAGAACCGTTAATACATGAAGTCACTCGCTATGCCCAGAAGTTTTTTTTCCCAAGAGAGAAGCATGTACATTCCAGTGGACAGCTGGTATAATTTAATAAGCTTCGGATGTGCTTATTTGAATTTTTTTTTTTTGTCAAGTTTTCTTGTCCTCCTAATGAAAGATAGACATATTCACAGTAGAGTCAGTCCTCTTTTTGCATTAAAGGGATAATTATTAGGGGGAAAAAAGTCAAATTGTTTACCTGCAGTCGCCTGGGAGTTTGCAAGACCCATGCTTGGGGCTACAGCCCTGTCGGCAAATAGCTGTAAAAAGATAAAAAGGAAAACAAAGAAGGATGCGTCAGCGCTGCCAATCTCTCACACGGCCACAGTCACGGGAATGGCCTCGTCCAACAAAATCCACTGTTTAAGAGATCTCATTTCAAGCACACTATAAGGAGAGGAAGATGGGAGGTGCCCCAAGAACGAATCCAGTTTTAAACTTCAAGGCCACACGAGCAGATCCTCAAAGGCAACGCTATTTGTGGACAAAAAGCAGGCAAGTGGGTAGGGGAAGGGATGCCTCTGAAGGATAGCTGCCCTGCTCCCACCCGCACCAAAACAAACAAGAGGCCGAATCCTCCCCCAGTCATCTTCCTTCCTCCATCCTCCAGCCTCCCTGGAACCCCCCAACCAAACACCTGGGTCTCAGAAACCCCACGGGACTCACAAAGCCAACCAGGCCGACCTTGCTTGGCAGGCTAATCCACCAGTCGAATCTAGTGGTACTTTTTTTTTCTTTTTGCTAAGTATTCCTACAAAGCAATTCTGCTTCCTTTACAGACAAAAATTTTTGAACAGACATTAAAAAACAGTGGGCAGATCGTTTTAAGTAACTGTTACTGATTTTTAGGACACCAACTATTTAAAATATGTTTATCAGTCCTTTCATTTGGATCCCAGAAAGGTTACCTTTTCAAATTCCTGTCTCTAATTATTTAAGAAAGCATTTTTGCCCGAGAGACCAGCAAATTCTTTGCCCTGCCCTTCTGCCACAGTTCAAAAATTCATTTTTTAAATTGAGTTTACCTTAAAGGAATTCACCAAATATATGAACCAAGCAAAGTGTGTTAATGTTCGTAAGGGCCTATTACATGGTTAACTAGAATTACCCACCAATTTGCTCTGAATGAGAAGCTTTGTAAAGGTGAAGCCCACAGACAATTCTGTGCACATCTGTGAACTGGTGCTAACTCCCTGAATTTAGCAGTCGGGGCTGACAGTCGATGGGACGTCAAGGTGTATCTCACTGTAGGTACATTCGATTCACCTCTCACTCTCTCCCCAAGGCCGTGCCCCCAGAGATGCCCAGTGAAGGCTGCCGGGAGGCCACCTTGAGCCCAGGGTGTCGTTTCTCACGGGCTCTCAGACACTGGCTGGGTAACCCCTTCTCAGCCAGCATCTGTGTGAGGTCAAGGGCCTTAAGCACAGACCCTGAGAAGCGGGGTCGGGCAGAGAGAAGGTGCTGAGGGCAGCAAGCAGAGGAGAAGAGGCTGAGCCAGAACTGGAATGAGCCGGAGCCTGGCCGCGGTCCAATCCCAGGAGCAGCTCTGGAGTGCGGACTGCAGCCCTGAATCAAGGCCGCGGGGTGTGGCCCGCACACACCCGTGTCAGCCATTCACAGGCTGAGCCAGAGGGTCTGGGCGCCAGGTGGCATCCGTTTAGCCCAGGACAGTGCTCCAGAGATGGAGCCACCGTGTGGGGTTAGCGGGCAAGGCTCACTGGGGGAGGGGGTTGACAGCAGCTTTGTGTTTGGGACCTAGAAAATAGCCCCCATCTCCCAGCCTGAGATGCCACCTGACTGGAGGCGGGTGAGACCGTGGCCCTCACGGAGACAGCCGTTGAGCATACTCACACACCTTTGTTGCACTCTGGGCCCATCCAGCCTTCCATGCACGTTTTGTTCCCATTCTGGTCGCAGGCATAGTGTCCAAAGAAGTCGTCTCTGGGTCGGCAGAACTTATTGCAGCCGAAGCCGTAGTAATAGTCATCGCAGGTTACTCGGATCTGATACTCAAAGTGGGCAACCCCTGTGTTCTGCTTCAGCGTCTGCCACTGCCGGCCGGGGTTGATCATGCCTGAGTAGGAAGCCTTTTCAATGAGGCTGTCAGGTTCTAAAGGGGGGGAAAAGGATTAATCACAGTGACCTTCACATCGGAGATTTCTCCCCCAACCATTCTGATGATTTTTAACAACAAATGCACCTGGTAAAAATTCAAACAGTACAAAAGGGCAGAAAACGAGCCATTCACCTCCCTCTCCAGAGGCAACCACCATACATTTACCTTCTTACTTCCAGTATTTCAATAAAGTGAAATTATTTACCTCGCTTCTGACATGTGCATTGAGGTTGTTTTTGGCCTTTTGTTAATAAGTAAGGCCACAAGGAACAGCCTTGAACATATATGCCTGCATGTGGTTCTAAAAGAAAGAAATATCCCAGAAACAGAAGTACTAGGTCAAAGACACACACATAAACAACCCACTTCCACCCAGAAAACTCCAACTACCAGAAACGAAGCCTGTCCTTCTGCTCTCCCACCAGCAGAGGAAACTTTCCCAACAGCAGTGCCAACACTGTGTGTTATTGGACCTTCTCATTTAATGGGTATTTAAGTGATGGTGAGGACCCTTTTGACAAAACCATGTGTATCTGTTCCCCTGAACTGCAAGCTCGTTTCTCTCCTTCACCAAATCTTCTACTGCTGTTGGTAATACTGGTTTGCAAAAGCTCTTTATATGTAACAGAAAGAGGCCCCTCTCTTATGGAAGGCTACTCTCCAAGAAATTTCCTTATCCCAGGTCAAGGTTAGCAACCTTTCTTTTCTGGTTTTAGAGTTGTGTATTTTGCTTTAGAAAAGCTGTGTCTACTCCCAAACTCTCCACTGGAAACCAAAGAGTAATTCTGGGTGTTTTTTTAAGTTGAAAACTTTGCTGCCTCTTAAGCTGGTGTTTAAACAGCAATACCACGAACTTGACGTATTTGAACTTTCACCTTTGCCCAGAGGGCAGATGGGAAAATGCACCCCAGTTTACAGACAGGTGTACTGAGGGTTTTTCCAACCAAGTCAAGTTCCTTAAAGAGTGCCTAGACTCACCCAGGGCCGAAACGGCCCCAGAAAGAGGCAGCGTTCCCTGCCCTGAGGTCACTTATCTAGTCAGGTAAGAGATAAATACAAAAACAGCTCCAAACTCTGGCATCCAGAGCTCAGGGCAGGGCTGTGAGAAGGAAGCGAGGCCCCAAGTCAGCACCCAGCTTGGTCCTGTGTTTATTTTCTTAAACCTGCAAGCACCAGCCCTGGACACCTTGTCAAATCTAAAGCCGCCTTGGAGCGACCGTTGGAGCCTGTCTGCAGTACCTTTGTGATTCTTGCCCACCCACACCCGTTTTTCTAGGGCCAGGGCCTGTGCTCATTTGCAAGGCTGGGCAAACGCCACAGGTGACCAGGACACGGGCCTCGTGGGTGGCCTCCGCCACCCTCCACCTCAAACAGCACCCAGTCCGCACCCTCTGGGCGCTTACCTTTGGGCAGGACAAGCCTTGGACAAGCCCGCATACCTGCAGACCTACACCCCAGCACGCATGAAGCACTTGCAGAGAACGCTTTCCTAACCTGAGTTTTGCAAATAAACATGGGCCAAAGAATGACAAAAACGTCCCTCTATTAACTGTGTGTTTATTCTGCTGGTTCAATTAAAAAGTGGAGTGAGCTATTACCATGTGGCGATGGATCTTAATAAAGGAATTACTTAAACACACTGGCCCTGGTTCCAAGGCCTCCCCTCCACTCAGGCAGCTAACAACAAACAGTTCAGACGGGAGTCCCGGGGGAATCCGAAGGCACAGGCTGCCATGTCATCAGTCAGTGCTCTGGTATGCTTTCTGTTTAAGGGAGATGTTGTGGGACATCACGTCGGAATCCTCAATGGGGAGGACAGGGCTGTACAGCTGCCCTCACACCTGCATGACACATTCTCCCTAAGGGCTGAGAGGGAGCCTAGTGTGTCTGTGACACACTCCCTGGATCCGGGTTAGAGAGAGCATGTCTACCGACTGCTTCCTCTAAGCTCCTGCCACCTGAATCAGTCTTCCTATCAGCTCGGGGCACTACCAGTGTTTCTGGGAGAGTTCAGTCAGCAGTCTAGCATTAAGACTGGAAGGGGGACTTCCCTGGCGGTCCAGTGGTTAAGAATCCACATTCTAATGAAGGGGACGCTGGTTCGATTTCTGGTCTGGGAACTAAGATCCCACAGGCCTTGCATCATAGGCAAAGATAAAAATGATAATAAATAGTAAGAGAGAGAGTAGAAGGGGATATTAGCAGGCCTTCCTGCAATCGTGAACTGCGTCAAGATGGAAGGCAAAGCACCCGCAACAGTTCTGCAGGCCAAGGAGGAGGGCATGAGGCAAGTATGAGCAGAACCCTGGAACCACGCCAACCACAAATCTAGACGGCAACCTTGGCCAAGAAGGCTAAGATATAAGGAAAACCTGGTCTAAGGATGCCAACTCGTGTTTACATACCTATTGATCAGAGTGATAAAAAGAAATCATTTGCTCTGGGAAACAGTAAAATCTACACCCTTAGATAGCACAGTCCTGAGAGGTAACAGCGATGACCTTGAGGGCAGACGACAGCAAGGCCAGCCTCAGACAATACTTTCTAACGCACGTGTATCTCCTGGGCTTCGCCTGGCCCAGGCTCTGCTCCTGAGGCTTCACTGCAGAGCTGCTGTGAGAAGGAATTCTCAGTTCCAAAGCTCAGGGCTCTGCCTCTAAATCTGAAGCCTTGTTTGGTCCTTAAAGAGCAGCCAACTCCACTTGGGTTACTACACGTCTTCAGGTTCTGCCCTCGTGGAGGACAGTCCCCTTGGGAGGCACAGAGCGTGAAGGGAGTAAAAGCGAAATACTCCAGGGAGAGGAACAGCATGTGCAAAGGCCCTGAGGCAGGAGAGAATGTGATGCATTTGAGAACAGAAAGGTGACTGGTGGGGTATGATCATACGGCCGTGACAGACAGTGTGGCATGTGAGATGGAGCAGGCAGGGAGACAAAGCCGGGCTGCATGAGTAGCTTTGGTGCCACACAGATACTTGTCCCAAGGATAACAGGAAGCTGCCAGATGGCTCTTAGAAAGGTGACACTCAGACGTTACACTTTGAAAAGATGAAGATGGCAGGAGCACACAGAGAGCACCAGAAGCAGACCAGGGCAGACAGAGGTCCATTAATTCAGCCGTTACTGTAGGAGTTCAGGCAGGAGCAGACGGTGGCGCAGACCAGGACTCCAGCAGGATGCCAGGGAGGTGCTGGACACAAGACTTTCAGGACTCAGAGGTGGATTAGAGACCGACGCGGAGAGGGGCGGCACATAGGCAGTGCTACCCAGACTCCTGGATTACGGTCCTGGGCGTTCAAACGCTGCTGCCAGTCACCCATTGAGGGCCCTAGGCAAGCTCCGCTTTGGGAAGGGAAGATGACACATTGGGTTCTGAACATGCTATAATTCAGAATACCTTGGAAGCACTGCGGAAGGGAGGCTGAAATAGCAAGTGGGTAAGCCACTCCCAGCAAACTCCAGCCCCTCCTCATCGGGTTCACAACGTGAGCCTCAGTGCCCTGCAGGGGACACCCCGTGACTTGGAGGCAACCCTTCACTGCAGGAGTAAAGGTCTGAAAGCCCTTTATCCCCACCCCAACGTTTCGGTGCACTTCCATGGTTTCACCTCCTAGCAAGGGACAAGAGGCTCCAGAACCCCCAAATGGAGCAGACAACCCCAAGTAGCTCTGGGGTGGGCCCCACTTCCAGGGAAGAGCCCCCTGGCCTGTGGGTTGATGGGAGGCCTTAGAAGGGTCCTGCAGATGCTCGGGGCTCTCCGCAGACCCCAGCAGGTATCCTGATCCGGCTCTCACTAGAAGCCAGTGGGAACCCTCAAGGATGCTTGCTCCACCAACCTGTGTCAACATGGACACCAGGAGAGCTGAGGACCTATTCCTGTCCCACCCCTATCACCCCAATGCTTAGTGACCACAGCAACCAGGTCCCTGTGACATAACGCTCACCCAGCCCCCAATGCATGGCAGGGGAGGGAGCAGAACCAACAGGTGCCCACAACCCTGACTGGCACCAGCTGCAACCCAGGCTGGGCACAGACTCCCCGCCCACCCCCACCCCCCAACAGCGGGGGGCATCGCTTGGGGATGACAGATCTCGACTCAGATGCCAAAGGGATGGGGTGACCCAAACAGCCTGCAGCCCCTGGTAACGGGCCCAGCAGCAACCAGGTGGGCCCAGGCGGCCCAGTGAGACAGGGCAGGCCCGACGGTGCCCTTTCTCGTGTTCACCAATCCCAGAGTCAGGAAGAAAAAGTAAGGCGAGAAGAGAGGGAAATGTTACCAGCAGCAACACTCCAAGGGTCAGGGTCAGAGGATGAGCCCCGCAGAGGGAGAGGTCAGGGACAGCGGGCTGATGAGCCCCTCCTCTTGAGCAGGCAGACTCGGATTTCAGTGTGAACCAAGATTCCCCATGACAACCACCCCCGGTCCTGCTGGCAAAGGGGAACTGACAGAATCAGCCGGGGGGGAGGGCGTAGTGTGAAGGTGCAATTCAAGAGCAGAGGCCCTGTTCTACCCAGACGGCTGCCATTTCCACTTGTGTCCTCCAGGGCTCCCCCAGCCCCTGCTCCCACCCGCCCGCCCACCCCCAGAGGGCCCTGTGCTGAGAACAGGCTCAGCTTTCAGAAGGGGACAAGGCCAGCGTGGTGGCCACGAGGCACTGGAACCAGCTTCAACGAAAGGACTGTCATGCCCAGTGTGGGAAACAGACCGCTCAGGGCTCACCTGCTCACCGAGTGAAATTCAAGGTCGGTCTTTCGAGCCCAGAGCCACCTCTCTGGGGCTTTATCTTTCTGATGAGAGATTAAACGCTCACTTAAAATTTAAATGGACTTTTTAAAAGTCACGACTTTGATCCTTTCACAGTCTACAAGGTTTTAGAGTTGTAAAACCATTAAGATCCCTATCCTAAAGATAATCTAAGGCCTGTATTCAGAGGCTGAGTTAACTAGAAATCTGTTCTGGCCACTTAATATTCCAAGGGAACATTCTAGGGGAAGGGATGGAAGAAGGCTCCACGGAAAGGTTCAGGGTGGGGGTGGGTGGGTACAGAAGAGCTGACAGGCCCAGGGGCCTGCTGTGCGCTCCAGCCTCACCGCTTGAGCCCGTGGCTTGATACTTACGGACAGTGTCGTTGCTGGAGTCCCACGCCTCCACAAGCAAAGTGTAGGACCTCTGAAACACAGATAAACAGCAGCTCAGTATTCAGAAACCGGGGTCAGCTCACAAAGGTCAGGTTTTCTCAGCCTGCCTGCACGCACTGCCAAACAAAACCGTGCGCCAAGACAGGACCCGTCTTTGCCGTGAAGCGAGGTCCTGGGTGTTCAGACCCAGACCAGCTCCCCACGCACCCCCAGCATCCACCCCAAGTTGACAGAAGACACAGCGCTCCCTGTCGTCCGCAGGCAGGTAGCCCCAAGTTCTGAGCGGGAAATGCCACCTCCCAATTTGTGCACACTTGGCGGGTGGTTTCCCCAAACTTCCCAGCCCCTGAGCCTGACGCCTGAGCAAGCTGCACAAAGACCTGACTCTCAGCTAAGCGCCCAGGTATCCAGGCCGGGGAGTGGGGGTGCTCGTCCACTGAGGAGGGCTGCGGGCTGCTGTTTTTCTCCAGGCCTTGCTGGGGAGGTCCCTGGGGGCCCCCTTTCCTTTCCAGAGCCCCTTTGAAAGCCCTGTCTGTGTGAGACCATCTCAGCTCCCACAAGTATCAGGTGACTCTAGGAAGCAGGAGGGGTGGGTAGGTGCAAAGAGACTCTGAAGACAAAGGCAGTAACCTAACTTAGGGGTGCACAGTACTGGGGGCGGGGGTGCTGGTAGATGATAGGAAAGAAAGGATAAAAGAAAGAGCTGCACTCTATGGTTATATTTATTGATAAACTTATCTGTCAATAATATCTAACACTCCAGGAATAATCAGAGTCCACTAACCAAACAAATTCCCTGGACACTGGCGGGATGCCAACCATTCTACTGAAGGCACCTTTTATCTTTCAGCTTATCTCAGAATTCCACCTCTCCCCCAAAATCCAAGCCATTAGCAAATTCCTGCTTTTACTCAAATCTTCATTTGTAACTTAGGATGAGGTCAGTCTCACAAAACACCAGGCTTTCAAGAAAGCGTCTGCTGTCTTTGTGATGGGAAATATATCCAGGAGTGGGTGGGATGGGGAGGAAGGGCACGTGAATGTTTCTATGCCCACCCCCTGCCTTTCACTATCCAACACCAGTGTGCTGGGAAGAGCAGCGTGTATCAATCAAACAATACTGTGCCACAAGAAGGTAACTACAGGTTAAGGCAGAAACTGAAGGGGGGAGGAAGAAATTTTTTTTTAAAAAGGAGCTTCATTCATAACTCAAGGCAAGCTTACTGCTCACACAGCGACCCAGCAGGTCTTTGAATATAAAAATATCTTGTGATAGACCCTGCCTTGGAATTCAGCCGAAATATGTTTCATACTCAAAGCAGAGTAGGATTCCATTTCGTTCACTGATAACTGTGGGAAAATGCTCTGAGAAGCAAGCAGAACCAGGCAAGCCGGGGCATATACCCAGCCCTCTCCTGCAACCGGCCAGAGGTCCAGATTCACTGCTGTCATTGTTGATATTTTATTAGCGAAAGTTACACTTTATTTACTGCCTCTGCATTTCCTACGATTTCCTACAAATTACAGGACCCCTCCCTGGGAACAGTAAGAAGTGAAGTTTCTCTACAGACATGAGATGAGAGCCAGGTCCAAACAAGGCCACATGTGGGGCTGATGCTGGAGAGCGAAGCCCTTCACTTACCAGTCACGATGAGACCCACCTCTCCAACTGCACATATTGCTGCAATTTACCCTCTGATTAAACACACCAACACGCGGAGTTCCGACAGACTTGCACCAGCACTGAGCACGTGATGCCCACGAGCCCCACGCAAGGACGGGCCTCTGGAGCCAGCTGGCGTGACGGCAGCCACTGCTTAATGCTCAAGGCAGGGGTTGGCATCGTTCTCACACAAGGTCCTAGAAGGCCAGGCTGCCTTCAGACTCATCCTCCCAGAACCAGGAGACCTTAGAAGCCACTAGCCAACACACCCCGCCTCGAGGGGAAGGAGCGCCTGCATCTGGGTCTCCCCATGAACCGCCTTCTAGGAGACAGAGGTGGGCCGGGGCTGCACCATCAGCCATCTTGGACCGTCTCACTCCCAGGCAGGGACCACAGTTCCAGAACTCACCTCCCGGGGCAGGAGGACTCCTCCCCACCCAACCTTCAAGGCAAAGAATCCTTCGGAGGCCCCTATTAGGCACTCTCGCCCCCTACTCCGTCCCCACGCTATAGATCAGCAATCGAGATCATTTGGCAATGATTAGTTGCCAGGGAGCTTTAACTTTTCCCAGGCCCACGTTTGACCTCCGTGCATCCCAGAAGGTACATCCAGACTCCAGGGTCCAGACCACGCATGCACACCTTATGCCGTCACGGCCAGGTCCCAGGTCCCAAATCGGCATTCAGCTACAATCATTCACAGCCAAATGGCTGCTGCCAACCTAACCCCAAGGGAGGCAGAGTCCCAGGGCCCTCCTCACAGCATGGCATGGGGGGCAGGTGAGATGACTGGCAGATGTTCCAACTCACTAAGTTCATACAAACACCCCTACCCACAAAGAAACACAAAAGAAAACTGCACACACCTGGATTTTTCTTGGTTTCAAGCTATGAGAACAGGATTCTTATATAAAGCTACCTGGCGTTCATCTATTTTTCCTTTTTTTCCAGAAGAACAGCCAGGGGGCAAAGCAGGAGGGATGGGCAGGATCAGGCCTTCAGTTTGGGCTCACAGAGTGAGTGGCTCTGCTCCTCCCCAGCTCCTGGGAACCTGGCAACCCGGGAGGTGGGTCTCCATTCTGTGCAGCAGGAAGGCCCAATGGTCAGCTTTCAGAAGGCCCTTTGAAGAAGATGTCCTGGGATTCTACTTCAAGGAGGGTCCTGGCCTCAAAGCGCCCCTGTGCCTGCCCCCGCCCCTGGCACCTGGGCTGCGGGAGGCCCAGATTCCACACCCATCCTGCCTGTGGGGGTTACCTTGGCACCGGGCAGAGTGGCAAGCACTTAATTGCCACATTAAGAAGGGGGGATGTGAGAAACAAGGGTGATTGTGCTGACAGCTGGGAGCTTCCTTTTCCTGGCAACAGTGGCAGCCAAACCAAGCCCTGAGAAGTGGCTGTTTCCCCTCCTGCCAAGCTGACGGACACAGACAACCCACCCCTGCAAGTGGCATGCATGCAACGTCCAGAGGCCCCGGCAGGCGGCAGGGGCACGCCCTGGGAGTGCCCAGTGTGCCCGGGGGCCATTGTATGCAGTCATCGCCCCGGTCAGGCTGGGGCCCTGGGCTCTGCTGACTCGACGGTCGCGTCCTGTGGCTGGCCCTGTATCTGCACTATTTGTGAGGCGGTGGCATTATTCCCTGTAATCCTTGTTTCAGTCAATCCGGTCACACTATTGTCCTGCCTGCGTCTGGGTGGCCAGAGTAGAATATATTCCAGGCACAAAGATATTACATAAAGGCTCCAGAAATGCCATGTGTGGGTACACACGTGCTCACCCCAACAACTCACGTGTGTGGCGGGGTTTGGGCAAAGTGAGGCACACAGCAGGGACAGCCACCCCATGGCGGACAGCTGAAACCTCAGGCATAGAAAGCAATTTAGTCCGCAGGGCTTGACATTTCAATAGAGTCTGATCTGGTTACAAAGGGTGATTTTCTCATGAAACCCCACCTCAAAGACTCACCAAGCGGGGCCCCAAAGCTCGGATCCAGATTGGAGACTCTCAATGAGATGCCCCCACCCCCTTTCCCATCATTACCCCTACCTGTCTGAAAAGCATCCCACTGATAATTAAATGCACCAGTTACAAAAGGGTGGCGGGGTTAATAGATAGAATACCGAGAAGCCAGCCAAGCACAACCGTCCGGTTCACACAGAGCAAGCCTGAACAAGATGCCTTTCTACTCATTTACCAAAAGTGCATGAGAGACTGGGCTGAGCTGGTAGAGGACCCTGGACGTTTGACTCTTTATGTACCACTTTTAACCACTGGGACCCACGCTGTGGAACTGCCTCCCTGCACACACACTGCACCAGAGACAAATGTCTTTGGTGCCATAAAATAAAGGGCCACAGGGGAGGGATCAGAGACCAGTGTGGGAGTCACAACACAGGCACTCACCCCACCTCCACCACCAAACCACCCCCCAGCAACTCCCTGCCCCTCCGATAGAAGCAGGACACTTCAGAACCCAGAAGCCTACTCCTCCTCCCCTAGAAAACCCAGGAATCATCACTTTCCATGTGTACTATTAAAAACATCTTCCTAAAGTTGAAAACTAGGTTAGCTGTGTTTGGGTCTAACTTTTTTTTTTTTAATGTATTTAAAGACTGGAGCAGCTGGGCACCTCACCTCGGCAGAGAGGGTAGAAACATGTCTCTAGAAGTTTACTAAGGGGAATTCTCAGGAATATTTGCCTTTACAGATTACCATGCTAATTGTATGCATGTCCAGAGATTATATATTCTTACATGGTTAACTACTCTTGAACGCTTGGCACTAGAACCAGGTTCTGGCCCTCCTACAATGGGCCAGCGGCTGCTTCAAATCTAGCCCAGGCCTCTGTATTCCTGTTTTCAGATTAGGACGTGAAGACTCTGTTGCCTTGGCTTCATTTTTTCATGAATAACATTTTCCCTCCATGCTAAACTTTTCACATGCCTTCCATCCAAAGGTCCGTTACAACTGTTTGCTGTACAGATTTTAGGCAGCGTTCAGATGGCTGGCTTCCTGGGAGGCTGCGCGCTTTGTAAGGGGCTCCTGCCCTCCTCCTCACCCACCCAACTTCCCTAAGTGCCTGCATGCCAAAAGCTCTACCAGTCTTGAGAAATGTTTGAAGTCCCTGTAGAATGATGGGTGTGGAATTGGTGGGTTGCAAACTCATGTAAGTACTGGAGATTTGAATAAGTTGCTAAGAAACAAGACAACAAGAAGAACACACCGAGGCTACACCTGGAAGAGGAAAAAACTAAGAAACCGAGTACCTTGCACAGGGAGTCCACGTGGGGAGCAGCCATTCTGCAGACCCACAGCACCAAGTGAGCCCAGCTCAATTTTCTCCCCAGCCAGGTTTTGCAATGCAGACATATCATTTCATCGCTTTAGTATGAGGGAGGTGTTTTAGGGCAAAGGGTGTTTTCCCCACACACAGAAAGTCCCTTGCGATGAGCATGTACCCACGTAAGCTGTTTGTGTGCACGCACGCTGATCACGTGGGTGACACATTCTGACTGCAGAAAGAGGCCAGGTCCAATGAGAACCCCATCCCTCCACTGGCTGGCTACCCTGGGACCTGGAAAGTGAGAGTCACTCACTCATGTCTTGACTCGATGAAACCCCATGGACGATACAGTCCATGGAATTCCCTAGGCCAGAATACTAGAGTGGGTAGCCTTTCCCTTTGCCAGGGGATCTTCCCAACCCAGGGATTGAACCCAGGTCTCCCGAATTGCAGGCAGATTCTTTACCAGGGAATTTACAAGTGAAGTCCCAGGGACCCGGAAGGACAGCATAAAAGGCAAAGGCATGTCAGCTGCGTCTGCAACTAACCTTATAGCATCTGAGTTACCCAGTGTCAGCAGCATTTAAATAAGAGGCAGAGAGGTGAGGTGCCTTAACTACTTCTGACAACGTTTCTCCAGATTCACTTCACTCTAGGGCCAGCAAAGCATCAGGAGAGCGAACTGGGGTTCCTAAAAAGCTTTTCAGGCTGGATAGTGGTAATTATACTAATGTATTTTTAATGAGCAGGCACTCCTGGGATTTAGTACTAATTTTGGAAAGTGCAACTTACCCATTTCAGTGATTTCTAAATGGTTATTCCCCAATCTTTTCCCGTTGAGCCCAATTACCTTTGATAATGTATGGTCTTATCAGTGGGTCCCCTGATTGGAGGATCATAAATCAGGCTCAGTGCTTCAAGTCAAGCCCCTTCCAGCAGCACTGCTAGGGTAATTAGAAGCCACGGAAGAAAACCACCACCAGGCTGGGGCAGCAGACCCAAGTGGGACATAATCAGATACTGTCTAGAGGGCAGACCCACACCACAGACCTCACAAGGGCACTGTGGATTATACTTCACACCTGACGGAATCATTTCCTCCTCTCCCATTCCAGACCATGAGCAGTTGTTTGACTTGGGTCATAATTCCAAACAAAAGACATGAATTACACCACCTTCTAAAGTGACCTTCTTCTCTGCACTCTGAACCACCTTTCTGCCACTTTCAGCAAACCTGGGAGGACTCATGCAGATGGTAACTGTGGCTGCCTGAGGATTAGAAGCTTTGGGTCCTGGAAGTTCAAGGTGTTTGTTTTAAAAAACCATATCTTCCTTGAATTCTGTACCCAATTCAGCTATCACCTATTCAAGATAGCCCCTTTAAATAGACACACTCATTAATATTTAATTGGCAAGCTGAAATGAAGCTGTGCAATCTACTTCGATACTTATCCAGCTATCTAAGTGATTTCACTTCAGTTAACACTCATTCTTGCACGTTACAGACGTTAGGGTTTCTCCAGCCACATTGGAGCAAACAACACGGCACACCCCAAGTCCACACTCTCGTGGGAAGTCAGGCTTACATGGCACAGCAGCCCTTCTGGGGGCGATGGGGTGGGGACGTGTTTATGAGGGACACAGGCATTTGGCCCAGCTTCAAAAGAACCACACTCGCACTGCAGCCCCAGCTGTCTTCCCCATTCGAGAAAAGCCAAGAGTCTATTTCATGGTTGGTGACCCGTGGGGCCTGGAAACCACAGAAGAGCACCAGCGAATCAATCCGCTCCCTGCCCTCATACACCACTTCCGCTCGTTCCCATTTAGGGCTCTCTGCCAAATGTCAAAAGGAGACAGACACACCTTCTGGGTCAGCCTCCCCAGCCAGCCTGGGGAACAAGCCTCCCTGTGCTCATCCCAGCTGGTTCTCTGACCCTGCTCCCCACGAGGAGCCTCAGCCAGCCCTGCAGCTTTCCCACCATCACTAATAGGATTCCTTTTATGGTCTTGTGAAAAGCGAGGGCTCCACACGGATCCTGCCGGCGGTGGAGCCACCTGCGGGCCCCTTCCCCCTAACTCCAAACACACGGTCAAGGGCGAGGGCCGTCAGTCCTCACAGTAAACTTGGGTCCAGCCAGATTAACACGTGGCCAACCTCTTTAGCTTAGAGTTCTCCCTAATAGGGGATTAACAAACAAGATAAACACTCTTTGTAAAAATGAAATCCCGCAACAGGCCCAGTCCTCCCGTTCTCACAGAATCCCACAAACCACAGGGGTTTATAAGCCCCTTTTAATGGCACGTTTCTGATAACTGTCTTATCTCAGACAGGCAGAGGGTACTTTATAATGCCAGCTCCAGTCAGCGCGGGCCTCGAGAGCCGCCGGGGCTTCCCACACACTCCGAGACCAGCTCCCTCCCTCCTCCCGCAGTCAGGATCCCAGTCCCAGCCCGCGGTAGGAGGCGGCAGAGCGCGCCCCGTCCGAGCACGTGGCTGAGAGGACCCCGCGGGGCACCGAGAGCCCCCTCTCACCGCCCGCCCGCCCGGCGCAGGGCCGGCGAGCCCCAGTCCTGGCACAGAGTCACGCCTCCCGGGCGGCGGGAGTGGGCCAGAGGGCACACACGTCCCCCCTCCCCTTCCTGCAGCGACCGCGCTCGTCTCCTTCCTCCCATCTCGGGATGCTGCCAGGGCCTCGCGGCAGGGTCTGCCGGCGGGGCCCGGGCCTGGGGCGGCTCTGGAGCTGGGGGTCTGTGTATTTGCTCCCGCAGGGCCTGCCTCAGGCGGGCCGCCCGTTCTAGGCTTGTGCGCGCCCCCCAAGTGTTCACGGGGGCCGCGCGCCTGCCGGACGAGGGCGCACCCCCCGCCCTTCCCGGGGAAGTTTGCAAACACAGCTGTTCCAGAGCCCGGGAACCGCTGGAAGTGAGGCCACCAGAAAGAACTACGCCGCGCGGGGGCGAGGGCAGGAAGGGAACGGCAGGGGGCGGAGGCTCCCGGGCCCGTGGCGCGGGCGAGAGCCCGGCCAGCCCGCGGCGCCGGCCCCCCCCTCCCCCGGGCCCCTAACCCGGTCCGGAGCGCGCCCCCGCACGCACCGAAATCTCCCGGGAGCAGCGGGAAGCGGGCTCCCCACACCCTCCAGGAAGGACACGCCCGCCCTCCGGGCTGCTCACGGGAAACGGGAGGGTGCCAATTGGACGGCGTTCGGAGGCCAGAATTGTGCCCAGCCGCCTTCCACAGCGCATCAGGTTTAATTGGTTGAGCAAAGATCATCCATAATGACCCCTGGCTCGGGCGGTTACTCTGGGGCCTCCAAGTTGCAAGTTTCAACCGGCCCTCCTGGGAGCCTTGCCCGACAATAACGTTTCGAGCCCCACTTTCCACTTTTTTTTTTTTTTTGCGCGGAGCAAAAAGCATCTGGGCTGGGGCCTGCCAAGATCTAGCACAGAGCCCCGGCTCCCCTGACCACCACTACCCCCATCGACGACCGGGGCCTGTGCCGAGTTTCCAGCCAAGGCCCTTTAAATCCCTCTCCTCTCGCAAGAGAAAGCAGAGCTCGGCCCGCGGGTCCGACCCCCGGCCCGGCCGCCACTCACCGGCCAGGCGAAACTGAAAGGCAGTACGATGCGGTTGCGTCCGTTGCCGCGACTGGCTTTGAGGTCGAAGGTGTTGCCCCCGATGACAGGCGTGGACCCCGAGCCGAAGCTGCACGGCCCCCCGGCCGTGACGCGCGACTGGTACTCCTTGAGGCACACTTTGAAGTACGTGTCACACTCGTCGCGGGAGCACTTTCGGTCCCCCGGGTTCCGGGAGCCGCCGCAGCAGTTCCCGTTCTGAAGCTCCCCGTTCATGTTCTCCATGGACAGGATCTCCAGCTCGAACTGCCCGGAGGCCCCGCACACCTGCCGGCGAGGGAGGGAGAGAGGTCAGCGCAGGGGAAAGTTGTTTTCTTCGAGGGTGGAAGCGGCTACTCCCTCCCCGCCCTCCCCGACAAGCCCTTGGCGCCAAGTGAAACTCATTTTGCAAAACTGGGTGCAAGGACTCAACGCGATTCCCGGACTTAAGAGGCTCGAGTGTGGGAACAATCCCACGCGACGGTCCCCTGGGAACAGGAGCGGTGCGAACGCGCGTTCTGCCTAGCCCGGAGGGTACATTTGGAAGCCGGGGGGTCCCCTGGTCCAGGTGCAGCCTACCGGTAGTAGGGGCCCAGGCGGGAGCCGGAGCCCCGGGGCTCCCAAAGCCCGCTCCAGACGCTCAACCGCAGGCGTCCAGGAGCGCCGCGAGGGGAAGGAGAGGGCGGGCCGGGGAGGGAGGCCCGGCGGACTCCTACCTTGGCTCGCAGGGCGCAGAGCAGGGCGAGCAGGAGGCTCAGGGGGCGCCCGGGCCGGCCGCGCGCCCGTGGGGGACCGCATCGCTGCGCTGCGCGCCGCGGGCACTCGGGACGCCGCCGCCGCTGCTGCTCGCGCTGGTGCTGCCGCCGGTGCTGCCGTCGCCGCTGCCCCTGCGGCCGCCGCGTCCCGGCTCTAATATACTCCGCCGATTGGAGCATGCACGACTGGAAAACAACACCACTTTTCAAAAGCCCTTTCAAGAGCGGCCCGTTCCAGAAGGCAAAGAGCCCGGCCTCCTTTTATTATTCTGACGGCTTCTTTGAGGCGCTCCCCCTCCTCTTCCACCTCCTGGCTTTCTTTCCTTCTCTCGAGCTCCCTTTCTTTTATTATTATGATTATGCGCAGCCTTTTATTCCCTTTCGGATCAGCTGCTTGAAGAGGAGGGAGGGAGGGGAGGAAGAAAAAAAAGCCAGAGCCCAGCTCGCGGACCAGCCGCAGGTAGCACAATGACGCGTGCCCGCCCGCCCGGCTCTCGGAGAGGGACTCAGGGAGCCGGTCTGGGAGCCGCGGCCCGGGCTGGCCACCTCTACCCAGCGCGCGGGGCCGGCGCATGCGCCCGTTCATATTCATGAGGGGCGTGCCCACCCGCGCCACGCCCCCGGCGCTGGGGGAATGGGGAAGGGCCCGGGGGCTCCGCGGCGCGCGGGGCGGCGCGGGTGTTTGAGGCCGGTGCAGACCCCCCCACCTGCGGGCGTTCGGGCCGGGCGGGAGCGGGCGGAGCGCAAAGGGACAAGAAAGCTGTGTTGCTCGAGGGCGCGCGGGCCCCGCGCAGGCCGCCCCCTCGGGCGCTCTGGGCAGTGAGCCGCGGGCTGCACGTCGGGGTGTAGGCGCCGCGGCGCTGCGGAGCGGTCGGAGCGGGGCGGCTTCCGCCTTCCGAGCCGCCTGCGTCAGCTGCGGCTTCGCCCCGGGCGCCGGGCCCGCTCCCCGAGAGCGAGCGAGCGCGTCGCCCTGAGCGCGCGGCTGGCGGCGGCGGGGCTGGCGCGCGGGCCGCCGGCTGCTCGCCCCGCGGAGGCGACCTGGGCCGGCGCTGCTGGGAACTTGGGAAAACTTTCCCGGAGCCGGGCTGGCCGCAGAGGCGAGGGGGAAGCCTCGGCCGCGCCCCGCTGCCGCCCAAATCCGAGTCTGCGGAGCCCGGGAGGGGCCCCGGCTTCCTTCTCCAACCGCGCCGGGGCGGAGGCGGGGAGGTCGGCGGGGTAGGGGGCGAGGGCCCCGCGCAGGCTCGGCGAGCGGCCGGCGGCGAGGCCGGAGCACTGGGGCTCGCGCCTACCCGCCCCGCCGCCCGGGACGCAGTGCCGGGATTGCACCTGTAGGCGGCCTCGGAGCCGCTCTGGGTGGCCCGAGCCCAGCCTGGGAGAGACTGTCTCCCCGCCGTCGCCCAGCAGCACAACTGGGCTTCTCTGGGGTAGCAGTGGAAACCAATGCTGTTTTCTACCTTGAAGCGAGCCTCGCAATTAACAGCGATACTCTAGGTCACAACCAAGGTCAAAGGAAACGCCCAACGCCTCTACCAGCCCCTTTCTGGGGGGACCTGCTGCTATGTTGGAGGGATTTCTTTAGGGGAAAAGATCGATTTCCCCTGGAAGGTGCACCAAGTTTTGACCCCTATGTGGGGTACGTTCTACGGGAAAGCGTGACTATTTAGGAGCCGGATCGTGGCTCAAACCCTCAGAAGCTGTTGCCCACGATGGTCTGCAAGGGTCAAGGGAAAATATTTTCCAAGGCTCCTGTGTTAAAAGAGAGTAAAAGGATAGCTAATTGTGGTTATTTGTGAGTGGGTCGATACGGACAGTATTTTCAGTACTTGCTCTCATCAGGCTAGAAAATAAAACAAGGCAGCTAACTGACCTCTTTACAATGGTTCAGAATCACCAAGGATGGTTTAGGAATATTGGCATTTTAACAGCCTACGAGAGACAACTTTTAATGGTAATATGTCCCATCTTGATGGTTATTGGTGAGAGAACTAGTCCATATTTTGGAAAGGAGCTTCCCAAGAGCAGAATCATAAGCAGTAGCACCTGGGGTGTTTTGTCTTAATGTACCCCAGTCTCAGCCCCCCCACAAGTTATCCTAAATATAAGACATCCAACTTTCATACATAATCACATCTAGACTTTTCTCACCAACATTTCCATACAAACCAATCTCTCCCACCTCCTATCAGCCCCCTTCTCACCTCTGCCCCCAAATTTTCCATAATTGGGGTGCTAAGTAATGGTTTGAAAACAAAAGGTTGGTATTGGGGAAAAATTCACAAAGGCTAGTAAGGTCTTAAAGTGCTCATTACTTGGTGTTCCCCATGTCTGAACCTGCTTTGTTTCTGTGCCCCTGTGACCTGTTCCACACACCCCTCAGGAAGGAGTCAAGCCGTTCACTGCAGAGTTTAGATCCAGCCACCCGACTTAACTTGAGAGGACTGCCTGAGATGCCTTCAGGTGGGAATATGATGTTCACGCAAGCTGAGGTCAGTTCCAGGCCACAGGTGAGTTTAGCCCCTTGAATAATAAGAGCATCGATTTCTGAGGGATGGAAACTGTGATTAACCCTACCCAAAATGAGTGATTGAACTGAAATAAATCATGAATAAACGAAATTCTCAGGTGAAGAGTATGGTGCCCCTCACCCTTCCTGGAGCTTGGGAACCCACTTTTAGAGAACACAGCTGTGGGCTAGAGGGGATTCTTTGGAAAATTTTCAGTTGAACCTCTTGCAGCTACTTGGTACTCCCCCAAAAAGCCAGTCACGTTTTCCACAACCAACATCAAGGAGACTTCTGCCCTCTACTTCCTCCCAGCTGGTTCTCAGCCTCCCTCCCTGGAGAATGGGGAACTACTGAAGAAAAAACTCCAATATGCAAACTCGCCCTTGGCCAGAAGTCCTCAACCTTTTTGAGAGCAGGGACTGGTTTTATAGAAAACAGTGTTTCCAGGGACCAGAGATGGGGAGGGATGGTTTCGGGATGATTCGAGCGCATTACACTGGTTGTGCGTTTTACTTCTTTATTACATCAGCTCCACTTCAGATCACCAGGCATTAGATCCCAGGGGTTGGAAATCCCTGCCCTTGGCCTCTTGCATCCTGACTTTGGGTGTAGCCTATAGTAAGTGACCATTACAGAAAAATGTTCCCGTGAATACCATCACACCTGTAAGAAGGGGAGAGTCTGGTGGCCAGTTCCTGTCTAGCTAGTCTTGTGCGCAAATCATAACTGTCTTTGAGTATATTTTATTTTAATTTTAAAAAGATGATGCATTGTTTTTCTATCAAACTTCCCTACCTTTGCTGAATCAATAAACAGTAATACTGAACCCCCTCCCCCAACACACACACAACAAAGGCTTACTTAAAGACATTCAAGCTACAATAACTGTATTTAAATACATTTAGTTGGCTTAATTCCTTGGTTAATTGACACTGTGATGAAAATCAGCAAGTCAATATTTATTGAGAACTTCATGACGTGCAAACAACATGGGTGATCTCAGAAACATGAAGCTGAGTGAAAGAAGCCAGACACAAAAGACTGCATCCTATCCGAATCCATTTCTATGACGTTCTAGAACAGACAAGACTAATCTATGGTCAAAAAAAAAAAAAAAATTGAAAGAGTGGGGAGATAGGAAGGTGGAGAGGAGCTGGGAATGGCCTGAGGCCTCTTTTGAGGGATGGAGAGAGGGATACAGATCTGTCTCTTGATAAGGCTTTGGATTACACAAGTGTATGCACTTGTCAGAATTCTATTAAATAGTACACTTAAGATTGGTGCATTTCATTGCGTGTTCAAAAACAAAAATTAGTAATACTCAAATTGAGTTAGTTACATGAGTGCTGAAGTATTCATAGGAAGAGAAATGCTATTTGCAACTTGAAAATGCATAAAAATTAGAGGGACTGATGGATGAAGAAGGCTGGATCACTTGATATATGCAGGAACAAAATATTAAAGTGTTAGTGATAGGATCTAGGTGGTGGGCACACTGGTGTTCATGTAAAATTCTTTCACACTTTTCTGTGCTGAAAATTTTTCACTATAAAATGTTGAGGAAAATAGCTACTGATGTGTCAGGTATTATTTAGGTGCCAGTAATACAGTGGATAACACAAAATAATGGACTGAATAAACTAGAGGCCATGCTTGTAAGGGATGATGATTGTTTGTTTTTTTTTCCTTTTGCAGTTCAAATGTTGTTGTTGCTTATCAACCAGATGATGATTGTTTAGACTGTGGTAGTGAACACACGGGGCTTCCCAGGTGGCTGTGGGAAACAACCGGCCTGCCAGTGCCGGAGATGTGGCTTCTGTCTCTGGGTCGGGAGGATCTCCTGGAGAAGGAAATGGCAACCCACTCCAGTATTCTTGCCTGGAGAGTCCCATGGCCAGAGGAGCCTGGTGGGCGCAGAATCGGACACGACTGAGCGCACATGCAGTGAGCACGGGGAAGGCAGTCTCGTTCCCCCACGCTTTTTCTCCTAATCCTTTCTCTCCAGTAAGTGAAAGAGAGTGGAGTTGCTTGGTCTTGTCCGACTCTTTGCGATCACATGGACTGCAGCCCACCAGGCTTCTCTGTCCATGGGATTTTCCAGGCAAGAGTACCAGAGTGGGTTGCCATTTACTTCTCCAGGGGATCTTCCCGACCCAGGGATTGAACCCAGGTCTCCCGCATTGCGGGCAGATGCTTTACTCTCTGAGCCACCAGAGAAGCCCAATAAGTAAGAGAAACAGGTCCAAATACAGACTAAAGACGTGTGAAATATCTTTCAGTATCTTCCTTTTTCTTTGAGGATGAAGTTTGTGCAAGTTCACGAGCCCCCTTCCATGGAAAAGTAGTTGTGATATGTTTATGTCCTTTTTCAGCAGGAGCAAAGAACACATCCATGTCCTCCAAGCTCTCTACCATATGACCGTCTTAGAATATGTAAGCCTTTGTAAACTCTGTGTAGCCAGCTCCCCAGAGAAGCACATCATCTCATTACATAGCCACCTCCGTGGATTATTCTTATTCTTTCACATCACAAGGAGTCCTGGACCAGAAAAAAAAAAAAAGAACCACCTATGGGCAATAAATTAGACGTTAACAAATCAGGATAAAGTTATACTTCCCACCACCATCATAACCAGACCACAATTTATACACCCAAGCATGAACTGAGTAGATCTAACCATTTTTAACCCCCAAAGCTTCATTTTACATACACAAGAGATCTGAATTCATTTTCTTTGGAAACTAGAACGATGAATTTCTTAATTGTCAACAGTAATTTTGTATGAGCTCTGCTTTAAACATTGTTTTGGTTTTGCCTTGAGCTCAGGTATTTATAATTTTTCCTGTCTTGCCCCAACCCTTTTTCACATTCATTATCTGGAAATCTATCAGGCCAAATAGTTACATGTCCATGTCCTCCTTAAGAAGCCAATCACAGAAAGTCGGAAAAACCCCAAGATAGAGAATTCGGGAACCCTGGGACTAATTTCCTCATTTCACTCCTTGAATTAAAGCCAAAAGCTTTTAAAATGACCTTTCATAAGTTTATATCTGCCTGCCTGCAATGCAGGAGAGCCAGGTTTGATCCCTGGGTCAGGAAGATCCCCTGGAGAAGGAAGTGGCAACCCACTCCAGTGTTCTTACCTGGAGAATCCCATGGACAGAGGAGCCTAGCAGGCTACCGGCCATGTGGTCGCAAAGAGTCGGACATGACTTAGTGACTAAACCACCATAGTTTCATCATTTAATGGGGCAGAGAGAGTACTTATAAAATGTCCTGTTTTTTAATTTTTATTTTTTATAGTGGAGAGTCTTCTTTGAAAATCTTGTGTGTAAATTGCTGTAAAATTGGCATTCTCAAAACCGTAAATGATTCACCCACCTTCCTTTTTCTGGTGATAACGTATCGAGTTTTCTGTTCTGTGAACGACACCTGAATGACTTGACCCATAGATGTTCTGAGATAATATTTTTGAAACTAAATTACCATTTGTACAGTTGACTGATCTGAATGAAACTACCAATTTTCTATAATTTGAAAGTGTGACTGAACTCTCATAAATCTTTTCATCTCCTAAAAGGCTCTGAAAATTACACTTCCAAAAGCAAATGAAGTGAAGTGAGTGAAAGTCACTCAGTCGTGTCCGACTCTTTGCTACCCCATGGATGATACAGTCCATGGAATTCGCCAGGCCAGAACACTGGAGTGGGTAGCCTTTCCCTTCTCCAGGGGATCTTCCCAACCCAGGGATCGAACCCAGATCTCCCTCATTACACGCGGAGTTTTTACCAGCTGAGCCACAGGGAAAGCCTTAAAGCAGGTAGCATTTGGAAAATATTAATACCACAATACAATTCACTTTTCAGCACTTTTTCATCTTGTTTGCGCTCAACTTTCTAAACCTGTGCAAACCCAAATCTACCTCCAGAACTCAAAAAAAAATCAAAGTGGTCGTTGGAACTAGAGAAAAGGAGAGCTAAATATATCCAGTTATCTGAGAAAGTTTCAAAACATGCATAAATGTGAGAATCAAAGAAAGGTAGTTACACCTGCCAATGGCACGAAAGCCACAGGGCTTCGAATCCCAGTATTTCACGTTTGGGTTAATGGTTCTCAGTAAATAACAAGACTGTGTCTGTGTTTGACATTTTTGTTCTCAAGCCAGTGATTTCTTTACTGATGGCTTTCTCTCAGAAGTTATTAAGGACATAAAATGTGGATGATTGCAATGCTTAAGGTTATTTTTTCATTTGGAAGGTAAATAGCTGTTTTTATTATTGTTTTGATGCCAAGAGCACTCAAGGATGGCTAAAGAAACACTAGCTTAAGCACAGAAATATTGGCACAAGGAGTACCTATAAGTTTCAGATCTGTAGTTACAGGTCATAACAGGTTACTGATACACAGATTTTCACAGACATCATTCAGAAATAATTTAGGACCACGTCAAAGATTCTTTTTTGGAAATGAAGGCATAGAAAACTTTGAATGATTATAAAGAAAGTTTCAATTCTAAAAGATGGGATGACCCAGAGAGAAGGTATGGGGAGGGAGGTGGGAGAGGCGTTCAGGATTGGGAACACATGTACACCCATGGGGGATTCATGTTGATGTATGGCAAAATCAATACAGTATTTTAAAGTAAAATAAACTAAATAAAAGATTTCAGTGAACTGGTGATTTTTTTCAAAGGTAGGTAAAAATTAGAGAAGCCAATTACATTATTTTAGGATAATCTGGCAATAATTCATGTGAGGAGGAGGGTGGGTTTTAATAGACCACACCTGTGACATGCTTTAATTGTGTAATCAGGCTACTAAGAAAGGAGGTAGGGCCACAGTATGAGGTTGAATTACTAGAAACGCAGGGAGTTAGCAATCATGGAAAAATAGCCCCAGCATACTTTGTACTAGCCTTAACATAACTGAAGGGTTCTCACCAGCTCTCAGCATTATTTCATAACAGTTGTGGTAAAATACACATCAGATAAAATTTGCCAACCTAACCATTTTTAAGTGTACAGTTCAAAAGTGTTAATTAAATCCACATTGTTGTGAAAACAATCTTCAGAACATTTTCATCTTCTGAAACTCTGTACTCATTAGACAGTTCTCCATTTCTCCCCTCTCTCGACCCCTGTCAATCACCATCCTACTTTTGAACCACAGATATGACTAGGTACCTCACGTTAAGTGGAATTATACAACATTTGTCTTTTCATGGCTGTCTTATTTCATTTAGCTAATGTCCACAAAGTTCATCCATATTGTTGCATATGTCAGAATTTCCTTGCTCGTAAGGCTGAAGAATAACCCATTCGTATGCATGCGCTACATTTTGTTTATCCATTCTTCTGTTGATGGACACTGGGCTGTTGTGAATAATGCTGCTATGAACATGGGTCTGCAAATATCTCTTCAGGATCCTGCTTTCAGTTCTGTTGGGTATATGCTGGGCACCATTTTAAGAGGCATATCAACCGGCTGGGTCATGCTCAGAAGGTGGTGAAAGGTCAAAAACTGGAGACCTTTAAGGAAAGCATTTGAAGGACTTGGGAGGGTCTCATTGGGAGAAGAGGGAAGGGGAGGCATAGCAGCTGTCTGCGATATTGGAAAGGCTGCCTTAAGTTGGGGGAACAGACTTGGGATGCTGTAAGTGGCAGACTCAGCTTAACAGGTGGAGGTTATAAGGAAGTTGATTTTGACTCAGCAGAAAGACAGACTTTCCATAAAAGCTATTCCTCAATGTAACAAGCTGCCTTGGAGGTAGTGAGTCCCTACTCCTGAAGGTAATCAAAGAGGCTGCTGGGACCACTTGTCAGCAGCAGGAGACAGGGAAGTTCCTCATCCTGCGTGGGATGTTGAACTTGGTGGTTTCCTAGGAACCTCATCTCTATGAGGCAATGGTGAAGTAAATGGGTAGGGTGGGAATTCAGATCTCTACCCACAGAGAGAATCTAGGAGCTATTTTTAGACAAACATGATGCTGCCTCCATTGATGGGATCAGCAGAGCCTGGTGTGTGTGGATGAGAATGGCATGGACTCATCTGCTTTCCTGAACTGACTTGTTGAAACTGTCACACTCATGTTCACTTTATGGCTGCAGCAAATAAACCAAGGATCAGTGTTGCAGAGTTGGCCACCTTAGCCCTGGCCTATTACCTTCATCTCTGCCTTGCTCCTCTGCATACCGTCTGAGGTCAGCAGCATTGGCTCCCCCTGGAAGCTGGAGAGAAAGGCAAATTCTCTGGCCCTCACCCCAGACCATCCGATCGGAATCTGCAATTTCACAAGATCCCCAGGTGATTCATATGCACGCTAAGGTCTCATCCACACTGAAGACAGAAACAGTCTGCATTAGGTAAGCAGAAGCTATCAGAGGTTCTTTCCACTGACTGGTGGCCATATTGTGTCACTGGGTTGGTTACTCACATCTTCATTTTGGGGGTCCCATCGTGAGCTCTGTGTCATAATGGGAATTTTTTACATTTGTTTTCCCGACTATATATTTATATACCAGCCTAGTCTTTAAAAAAGATTTTAAGTGACTTTCAGGTAAAATATATGAACAAATAAATATCAGGACCAGGGAAAATGGAGCTTGAAGGTAGATCTTAACCAGGGAGGAAAAATAATAAATGAAGACAGGTCAAGCACAACTACCTGACTGGAGAATTGGATGATGAGCTTGCCAGCGGCCAAAGTGATCAAGAAAACCGTCAGCTGCAAGATTATCTGCAGAGCACCAACAAGCTGGTCCCTCAGATGGATCAAAGCTTTCCCTGGTATTTTGTGATGCAAGATACCCACATATATGAAGGTGCATGATTATGAAAATATAGAGGGGCTTGGGTCTTATATTTATGTAACTGTGTTTCTCAGAATGAAACACCTGGAGTTGAGGCCTGACACCAAGCACTGCTCTGAGAAAGTGGTGTGGGGGTGGGCAGGAGAGGAAGATAAGTTGGTCCCAAGGGTACATCTTTCTGAGAGTTACGCTTAATCCAAAGATGATCCCCAACTGTCTAGCATGGTGGCTTTTTTTGTTTCTTGTTTTTTTTTTTTAATACAGCTCAGCAACTATTACTGAATCACTGAATAAATTCTCATGTGTGGGAAATGATTACAGATTAAAATCCTAGCAATTTAATTGTTCTTGTTCAAAAAACGTTTCACAAATTGCCCTGCCCAATGATTGACCTAGTGTAAGTTCTAACAATACAGTCTGAGATCTCTGATCTTCTAGTTTACATGGTTGTAATTACCTAGGTCAGTAACAGAGTGAATTTCTTTTTTTTTTTCAATTGAGCTTTCCTCTTGTGTAAACTTACTGATTTTGATGAACTCAGTAAACTTTTTCTGGGGAGTAAAACTAATGAGATATAAGTACCTTAATTGTGAGAGAGGGTACTTATAAAAAGCTTTTTAGATAAGTACTAAAGTAAGCCATTTAACTTTCTCAAAAACGTGAGTTTTATGAGGGAAAAAAATGGTATTTTGGCTAATCTTCAATCAAAAGATACTAGACTTCATTTTTTTTAAAATCTTGATTTTTTCCAGACCTCCACTCCACAGATAATAGTAATAAGGTTATATGCTTAGAGCCAGGGAGTTTAAATTTACTTCTCAAGCTTTCTTCATCTAGCCTTTCCTGCTTTCAAAATTGCATTAATACTTCACCTGGCACAAACCCAACATTATATATTATGTCCAGTTCTGTTTTATTTTAATTCTCTTCATTTTAGCTCATGGTTAAAGCAGCTCTCTTGTGGTAGCAACATGAGAATAAACTGGACATCAAAATTACATGAATAACACCTAGCATAAGGTGGTCATATAAACAGTACAGTATATTCTTCAGCAAACATTTGATACATATTTATTAAAATACTCTATGTAGACCCATTTCATAAAGGCATTGCATAAGAAAAGTACTCAATTAGCTCTAAGATAATTTTTTTTAAATTACAAATTAATCTATGACTGGTGAATTTCAGAAAATCGCCTCAACAGTTTGCCACCACCGCCTGCCCCAGCCCCACGTCTGTCCTGGCCTCATGACTTGCTGTGGCCACAAATCAGTGCACCAGGGGTGGTGCACCATCTCAGGGCACAGGCCCAGAGAAGTTGCTTCCCTTTCGCTTCAAGACTCTGCCACGGGGACTTCCCTGGTGGTCCAATGGCTGAGACTCTGCACTCCCAAGGCAGGGGGCCCGGGGTCGATCTCTGGTCATGGAACTAGATCCCACATGCTGCAACGAAGGATCCTGCATGCTGCAACCAAGATCAAGGCTCCCACGTGTCACAACTAAGATGAGGTACAGCCAAACAGATAAGTAAATATTTTTAAAAAACATAAAAACTCTGCTACAGGCATGGGGCAAGCTGTGCTAACTGGCAAGAGGGGTGACAGAGGATGAGATAGTTGGCTGGCATCATCAGTTCAATGGACACGAGGTGAGCAAACTCTGGGAGATAGTGAAGGATAGGAAGCCTGGTGTGCTGCGGTCCATGGGGTCACAAAGAGTTGGACATGAGTTAGCGACTGAACAACAACAATGAAAGTTGTATTTTTAGTTTTTTGAGGAACCTCCATACTGTTCTCCATAGTGGCTGCACCAATTTACATTCCCTCCAACATCGCACAATTGTTCCTTTTTCCACATCCTTGCTGAGTCTTGTTATTTCTTTTTGATGTCTCTTTGATGAATAGTCATTCTGACAAGTGTGAGTTGATATCTCTTTGTGACTCTGATTTACATTTCCCTGATAATTAGTGATACTGAGCACCTTTTTGTGTACCTGTTGGCCATCTGTACGTCTTCTATAGAAAAATGTTTATTCAGAGTTTCAGACCATTTTTTAATTGGATATTTTTTTTTGGTGATTGAGTTTTTTTGGATATTAGCCTATTATCAAATATGTGATTGGCAATTATTTTCTCCCATTCAGTTGATTGCCCTTTCATTTTGTTGATTGTTTCCTTTCTTGTGCAGCAGCTTTTTAGTTTGATGTGGTCTTACTTGTTTATTTTTGCTTTTGTTGCCATGGGTGACATTTTAAAGAAAACAGAAACACAAAAATTACTTGTAAGCATGCAATGAGTAGTAGTAATTGCCACTAGTAAACTTCTGTGATTATCTGGGTCGTGAAGATTTTTTTTTTTTTTTACAGTTCTTCTGTGTATTCTTGCCACCTCTTCTTAATATTTTCTGCTTCAGTTAGGTCCATACCATTTCTGTCCTTTATCAAGCCCATCTTTGCATGAAATGTTCCCTTGGTATCTCTAATTTTCTTGAAGAGATCTCTAGTCTTTCCCATTCTGTTCTTTTCCTCTGTTTCTTTGCATTGATTGCTGAGGAAGGCTTTCTTATCTCTTCTTGCTATTCTTTGGAACTCTGCATTCACATGCTTATATCTTTCCTTTTCTCCTTTGCTTTTCGCCTCTCTTCTTTTCACAGCTATTTGTAAGGCCTCCCCAGACAGCCACTTTGCTTTTTTGCATTTCTTTTCCATGGGGATGGTCTTGATCCCTGTCTCCTGCACAATGTCATGAACCTCATTCCATAGTTCATCAGGCACTCTGTCTATCAGATTTAGGCCCTTAAATCTATTTCTCACTTCCACTGTATAATCATGAGGGGTTTGACTTAGGTCATACCTGAATGGTCGAGTGGTTTTCTCTACTTTCTTCAATTTACATCTGAATTTGGTAATAAGGAGTTCATGATCTGAGCCACAGTCAGCTCCTGGTCTTGTTTTCGTTGACTGTATAGAGCTTCTCCATGTTTGGCTGCAAAGAATATAATCAGTCTGATTTCGATGTTGACCATCTGGTGATGTCCATGTGTAGAGTCTTCTCTTGTGTTGTTGGAAGAAGGTGTTTGCTGTGATGATAGTGTGATCACTCAGAGCCAGACATCTTGGAATGTGAAGTCAAGTGGGCCTTAGAAAGCATCACTAAGATCAAAGCTAGTGGTGGTGATGGAATTCCAGTTGAGCTATTTCGAATCCTAAAAGATGATGCTGTGAAAGTGCTGCACTCAATATGCCAACAAATTTTGAAAACTCGGCAGTGGCCACAGGACTGGAAAAGGTCAGTTTTCATTCCAATCCCAAAGAAAGGCAATGCCAAAGAATGCTCAAACTACTGCACAATTGCACTTATCTCACACGCTAGTTAAGTAATGCTCAAAATTCTCCAAGCCACACTTCAGCAATACATAAACTGTGAAATTCCAGATGTTCAAGCTGGTTTTAGAAAAGGCAGAGGAACAGAGATCAAATTGCCAACATCCACTGGATCATCAAAAATGCAAGAGAGTTCCAGAAAAACATCTATTTCTGATTTATTGACTATGCCAAAGCCTTTGACTGTGTGGATCACAATAAACTGAGGAAATTCTGAAAGATATGGGAATACCAGACCACCTGACCTGGCTCTTGAGAAATTTGTATGCAGGTCAGGATGCAACAGTTCGAACTGGACATGGAACAACAGACTGGTTCCAAATAGAAAAGGAGTATACCAAGGCTGTATATTGTCACCCTGCTTATTTAACTTATATGCACAGTACCTCATGAGAAACGCTAGGCTGGAAGAAGCACAAGCTGGAATCAAGATTGCTGGGAGAAATATCAGTAACCTCAGATATGCGGATGACACCACCCTTATGGCAGAAAGTGAAGAGGAACTAAAAAGCCTCTTGATGAAAGTGAAAGTAGAGAGTGAAAAAGTTGGCTTAAAGCTCAACATTCAGAAAATGAAGATCATGGCATCTGGTCCCATCACTTCATGGGAAATAGATGGGGAAACAGTGGAAACAGTGTCAGACTTTATTTTGGGGGGCTCCAAAATCACTGCAGATGGTGACTGCAGCCATGAAATTAAAAGACGCTTACTCCTTGAAAGAAAAGTTATGACCAACCTAGATAGCATATTCAAAAGCAGAGACATTACTTTTCAAACAAAGGTCTGTCTAGTCAAAGCTATGATTTTTCCTGTGGTAATGTATGGATGTGAGAGTTGGACTGTGAAGAAGGCTGAGCGCCGAAGAATTGATGCTTGTGAACTGTGGTGTTGGAGAAGACTCTTGAGAGTCCCTGGGACTGCAAGGAGATCCAACCAGTCCATTCTGAAGGAGATCTGCCCTGGGATTTCTTTGGAAGGAATGATGCTAAAGCTGAAACTCTAGTACTTTGGCCACCTCATGTGAAGAGTTGACTCATTGGAAAAGACTCTGATGCTGGGAGGGATTGGGGGCAGGAGGAGAAGGGGATGACCGAGGATGAGATGGCTGGATGGCATCACTGACTCGATGGACGTGAGTCTGAATGAACTCCGGGAGTTGGTGATGGACAGGGGAGGCCTGGCGTGCTGTGATTCATGGGGTCGCAAAGAGTCAGACACGACTGAGCGACTGAACTGAACTGAACTGAACTGAACTGAACTGAAACTTCTGTGAGTTAAGCATAGCCTGGGGTAACCAACCTTAACTCAATGGCCTTCACTTCAGAAAGGAAGCTGAAATATGAGCTCAGGTGGCAGTTTTATTCAAATAACCTTGAGTCTGCTCAAGTTATCTTAAAAATATGTCATTTGCAGGATCCCCTTAGAAAGTCAAGATAGAGGCTCTTGTCAACATCATTTGCTTAGCCTAGTCATCGATTTGAGCTATGTCCTTCATTCCTTCTTTCGGTAACTGTAACCCACAGCATAGAGTATTCTGGCAGCTAATAGACTAATTTCTGTTCCAAAGAGGGGTAAGATGTTATATTTTCCAATAGTCAGTTTGGATGAACTCCCAAAACTGTATATACCAGTTGTACTTGTTATTGTAATTACATCATTTAATTCACTATTACATAAACCAATGAAATATGAGTACTGGAGGAAAGATGTTGCTTCTATGCAAATTAATGAATATAGCTTGATGAGAATAAGTGTGAATTGCTAAAAATAAATCCTTAGTGTGTGAATATGAGCAACACAACTTTATTTATTTTTTTAATTAAATTTATTTTTTAAATTACAATACTGTATTTGTTTTGCCATACATTGACACGAATCAGCCATAGGTGAACACAATCTCCCAATGCCGAATCCCCCTCCCACCTCCCACCCCCATCCTCTACTTGAATCATCCTATGCATCAGCCCCATGCCTCCTGCATCCTACATTGAACATAGATTAGCGTTTCGTTTCTTACAGGAAAATATACATGTTTCATTGCCATTCTCCCATACCATCCCACCCTTTCCCTCTCCCTCAGAGTCCAAAAGTCCACTCTATACCTCTGTGTCTCTTGTTGTCTCACATATAGGGTCATCATTACTGTCTTCTAAATTCCATATATATGTGTCAGTATACTGTATTGGTGTTTTTCTTTCTGGCTTACTTCACTCTGTATAATCGGTTCCAATTCCCTCCATCTCATTAGAACTGAGTCAAATTTATTCTTTTTAAGGGCTGAGTAGTATTCCATAGTGTATATGAACCACAGCTTTCTTATCCATTCATCTGCTGATGGACATCTAGGTTGCTTCCATGTCCTGGCTATTATAAATTCAACACAACTTTAAAAGGGAGTGGGAATCCTCAAACATCTTGTGAAAAGGGAGATCCTTATTATCGGCCTGGGGCAAGCCTGGGAGTGTGCATTTCTCATGAGCTCCCAGGTAAGGCCAATGGAGCTGGTCCCAGAATGCACTTGGAGGAGTGATGCTCTCAAGGCCATTAGCACTGGTGCATAGGCTGGGATGTCCCTTGGCAGGAAGCAGAGGTCCCCAAATAGTCCTTTAATCATGTTATCCAAACAGTATAATTTGCCTTTCATTTTGTCAATGAAGAATTTGAAGAGGGAACAAAAAGGGAAGCTGTATTAAAAGGATGAGTGCAAGGAAGGATGCCAAGACCATGCATTCTCCATGAGAGAAAGGAGGAAGCCCCAAGGGGAAGGAGTTGGGGCCATCTGAGTAAGAAAACCCACTGCTTGTGTCTGAATGTGATCTCCTCTGGGAAGCAAATGGAATATAGTCACGTGGTCACCAACTGCAGGAACATGTGATGGGATCTAGAACACTCATTGGTTACCACCATCAGGAAGAGGGAGGGTGTGGTTATGGTGGAAGCTGCACTAGGGCAGAGAGTTTCAAAACTTCTCTTCACACCATTCATGCCATAACTGTTACTGTTCCCTGCACATGGTCATCTGATCACCACCATCACACTCAAGATCCGGATATTCCCCCACCCCCTCGTGGCTGCCCCTTTGGGCTCAACCCCCTCTCCCCAGCCCTGTGGCTTTGCTTTTTCTAGAATGCCATATGGATGGAGCCACACAGCATTCAGCCTCTGAGTCTGGGGTTCTTTCACTTCATGTGAAAGATTTTGGGATTCTCCATGTTGGTTGGTGTGTCAACGGTTCAGTCCTTTTCATTGCCTAGTGATGGTTCAGTGCTGGAACGTACCACAGTGTGTTTATCCATCCCCAGCTGGGAGACCTTTGAATTGTTTGGGCGCCTCATGATTACAAGTAGCTGCTATAAATATTTGAGTGCAAATTTTTGTGAGAACATAAGGTACCATTTCTCTTAGGTAAATAAATACCTAAGAGTGAGATTGCTGGGTTCCCATGGTAGGTGTATGTTTGTAAAAAACCTGCCAGTGTTTCCAGAGTGGCTGGCACTGTCTTTGCCCTGCCCTAGGTGATAGCTGAGTGGTCTTTCTGAGCTGCGTTCCAGGCACTGCCCCCGGGCCCTTGGCACACACAGAACAGTCAGTTTTCATGTCAGAGTCCCAGGGAGGTAGCTGCCAGGAGCAAGTAACCACCAAAGAGAAGCTGCAGTCAGAGGCTCTGCAAAAGTCAGGGAGGCTGGGCTTACCTCCCCCAGCCACTGTCAGCTTCTAGACCCATCTGCTGAAGCTCTGTGCCTCCTCTCTGAGGGAGGCTTGGAGCCCACCTCTCTCCCCAGCAAATGTGCGACCTCCCAAACACCACCCTTCTGGGTCAGGCTTTGTTGCTAGATAATGTGACTTTGTAAAGAAGCCCCCTCCTCCCCCAAAAGGAGGCTAAGAAAAGCTCTCAGATCAATCCTCAGCAGATACACGGAGTCACAAAGCTCCAGCAAATCCTTTATTCTCCCTTTGGAGCAGCTGCTGCAGCACCCCGCCCCACAGAGCCAGCCCCCAGTGGAAACCTGAAAACTATTCATATCATTTAATCCCGTTGAAAATCCTCTCTGCTCTTTCACTGAGGTGCGGTCGCCCGAGGTAAACCTGGGCTTAATTCATATGTTGGAAGGGAGATGAAAGGTGTCATCACATGATCTGACATCCTATCCAGGAGGCTGACTCTTCTCTAATGTGGAAGAGTCATAACCCCTGACTGAGAGGAGCTAAAGTCAAGTCTTCAAGGAAAAGTCCCATTTGGACTTTCTTTTACTGTGCACTCACTTTAGAAGACAGCAAAACTGCAGAAGCAAAGTAGGTGGTGTGAGGGGATTTGAGTAGCCTTTCACTATGGCTTATTCATGTTAAGAATCTATCAGATTTTTTACGCTTCATACCAGACATGGTGAAAGAAGACTCTTCAGACCACTTTTACCCTATTGCCAATCACAGCCATGAGACTTGGGTCTCTACCCTGGCACTAAAAAGCGTGAGATCTTAGAACCAAGTTCTTTAATTTTAAGAGATTGATCCTAAGATACTGATATATCCAGAATGATCATCAGACCTACTCTTTTTCTTCTAGAACTCATTGATACTTACCAGTACAAACAGGCCCCCAGACCTTCTCTGTTCTTTCCAGGCTGGGAGAAGACTTCTTATGAGTTCCACGGGTCATACAGTTAGAGAGAAAGCAAAAGAACATAGGAAACTGTATGCATAATTTCAAAGAATACATTCTTTCTGGCTTGTTTTGAGACCCAAGTAGGATTTGGAGAATACGTGGTCCCAGGTGGCTAATTTAAGATGACTTCCCTATGAGGAAAACTACTATAAGGCCCCCCGTGAAAATCCCAGTCTCCTGGCAGATGACATTTATTTGCCTTCCACTATATGAGGGATGGCCCAGGAAGCATGCTGGAGAAACACAGATGGAAGGGCCATCCTGGAGAGTTTGTCGTCCTACAGTCCTTGAAATATGAGGACAGCAGCAGGCAGATGAAACCTGTGATCAGTGTTCGCCATCTCTGTTACCTGTTGGGATCACGTAGGGAACTCTGAAGAGTGTAGATGCCTGGGTCCCACCCCCAGAGACCCTAGCTTAGTGGGTCAGGGCTGCAGGCTGGGCACTGGGACTCTTTGAATCTCCCAGTGTGTGGCCATGGTCGAAACATGCCTCCGGACAAACTATGTCCCAAGCGGGCAGATAAACGCATGACATAACCAGAGCCTTCTCTCCCCTGGAGGGCCCATTAGGTGTGTGTCTCATGGTGCTATGGGCCAGGGAAGTGAGGTGAGAGGAAGCTGTAGGACACATAACAATTGGGATCTGCAGTGGTCATGAGAGAGAAACTAAGAAAATGCCACATTAGCATTTGTCAAATGGGGAATGGGACTGGGTGCCAGAGAAGTAGGAAAGCGTGGAAGAGCCCTGAGTACCGTGTGTTTCTTCTGGATCATGCTTGCTTTGTGATCAAAGTTCAGACTATTTTCATATGTGTTTTCTCATGCCTCTAGAGGCAATAAAGCATAAGGAATGAAAGATAAGACTTGGGTTAGAACCCCAGCTATGCTTTGATTAGTGCTGTCATTTGAGCAAGTGAACCCCTCTAAGCCTCAGTTTTCCCATCTGTAGAATGGACATAATGCTTTCCTCATAGGGTGGTTGGGAAACTGAAATAATTATGTAAAATAGTTAGCTCGATGCTTGGCATGTGGGAAACTTATCATGTGTTTTAGCTTCATTTACAGTTATCCTCATGCACAAGGTGTGGGGTGGAGACCAAAGTCCAGGGGTAGGAGGGGATGAGACATGGGTGAAGGTTTTCTGACTGAACAGAATGGGAACTCAAAATATTAAAAACTCCAGAAGCTTAGACTGATGGAGCTCTTCAAGTGAGACAGCCTGGGGCTTCCCTGGGGGTCCAGTGGTTAAGAATTTGCCTGGCAGTGCGGAGGACATGGTGTTCGATCCCTGGTCCAGGAAGGTCCCACCTGCCCTCTGGAGCCCCGAGCTGCAGCCGCGGAAGCCCGTGGGCCTGCGCCCTGCAACAGCAGCGGCCGCCGCGGCGGGCACAGGGCCCGCTCCCCGCCACCGGGGAAGCCTCGCGCAGCGAGGAGGCCCCAATGCGGTCAAAGGGAAGCGAAAACAAGCGGAGAAATACACTCAAGACAGACAGCTTGCCGAGTACGGGGAGCTTTGAGCAGCTTCTCGCTGAGGAGGTCTGTGTTGGTCGCGCTTTCAGAGAAGAGGCTAGAATGTAACCAGGGCTAGAGGCTGGGGGAGATGAAGTGATTGTGCCAGGAAGAACTTGTCGGTCGGTCTGAGCTGAAAGTGGAGCGTCTAGAGGAGCAGTAACACCGGCCTGTGGGCAGAGCTCGACCCCCAGGCGGCCAGCGGAGTGGGTGGGGGGCTGGCCCGGCGGCGGCAGGGCGTCCCGGCCCGAGGGAGCGCACCCAGCCGAGGCGCCGAGGGGAGACGCTGGGTGTGCCACGGTCACTGGGAGGCGCCTGCGTGTGAGTGTCTGTGAGTGTGTGAGTGTGTGTGACGTGTGTGTGTGTGAGACTGTGTGTATGTGTGAGAGTGTGTGTGTGACTGTGTGTGACTGTGTATGTGTGAGTGTGTGAGTGAATGCATGAGTGTGTGACTATGAATTGTGTGTATGTGTGTGACTGTGTGTGTGGCTGTGTGTGAGTGTGTGTGCATGTGTGAGTGTGTGACTATATGAGTGTATGTGTGTATGAATGTACGTGTGTGTGTGTGTGTGTGCCTGTGTGTGAATGTATGTGAGAGTGTATGTGTGAGTTTGTGTGTGAGAGTGTGTGTGTCAAGAGAGGCCCAACTTGAGGCCAGTGAAGAGCCCACTCTCACGTGAGAGGGCTTGTCGAGGTTTCTGGCCTTGAACCTGCACTTCTTTTGTGAGGCCACCGGAGCTGTGAGAAGGCTGGCAGGAAGGGTTCTGAGTTCACTAGAGACTGAACTGGACACCTCCCTGCTGGATGGACACGGCTGGAGTGACTTCACACATGCTGCTGGGTGGGTGAAGTTCCTCATCCTAAGGAGCTGTGGCTGACTCTGAAGCTCCTTTCCATGCAGGGGGTGGATGCTCCCAGTCTCCTCTGGGAGGGTCTGCTCCCTGCCCCCTGCTGAGCCCTTTCTGCGTTTATAAAGTCCTACAGGGCTGACCTGTCAGCTGCCAAACAGCTCGCTCAGATCTCCCAAGTGGGGTGCTTCTCACAGTCAAATGTACAGAAGAACTGCTTTGAGAAAGTGTTAAATAGGGACTTCCCTGGTTGCCCAGTGGTTAAGACTTTGTGCTTCCAGGGACCTGGGTTCCATCTCTGGTCCAGGATGTGAGTTGTAACTAAGACTCAGTGTACCCAATATATAAATAAAATAGTTAAACAGATTCGTTCCTCTCACCCACAGCAATGCAGATGTAACACAGCAAGGGTGGGGCCTGAGAAGCTGCTTTTCACAAGCTTCTAGATGCCCTTGCTGCTGGGCCAAGGTCCACACTTTGCACAGCCTGCCCCAGTCCCTCTGGGAGTTTTGAGTATGTGCCTTTGCCTACCAGCTGGGGTAGGGGTGGAGGGGGCAAGGGGATATTAGTCAGCTTTCCAGGCGCTGTGGGTTGGGATTCCGGCCTCAGGTAGGGCTTCTCGGGGCAAGCTTATTAATAGGACTCAAATGTTGACCCTTTTAGAGGAGAATTTTCGTAAACCAGAGTGTGTGATGTTGAGTTCTTCCAAGAAGAGCCACCATTTCTTACTGGGTCCTGTTTTGGCATGCGAGACATGAAGGATAAGATGAGGATGAGACATTTTGTAAATCTAGAATCTGTATGCCAGCGATGCTTTGGTGTAATATACTTTTTTTTTTTTTGACACCTGGGGGATGCTGAGAAAAAGGCAGGCTTCTCCTCTTATTGAATGTCTAGACAATTTTGTCCACTCTACTGAGTTTCCTTTGCAGTATGAATCTCAAAACCAAAATTTTCCATATGGGATCCTTTTGTTTCTTCTGGATCTGCCAGAATGAAATCCTCAATTCAGTTTGACCCCACCCCACTTTCTTTCTGGACCTCACAGATAACACTTAAAATGTAAACAGAATCTCTTTTTGAAGGAGCAAAGTCTAATCTCAATGTTCTGTTAAAACAAAGACATCTGGATTGACAGTCCTGGTTTTTCAAACACGTGGACTTCTGAGCTTCGGTAACTGAAGGAAGGTGTAAGTTTCTGCTGCCTCTCAGAGCCTCAAAGTTTCCCCTGTGATGGCGGAGCTAAGAAATCAGAACAGTCCAGAGTTTGGTGTAAACAAGTCCTCTTAATTCCTATTTGGGGTTTGTCACTGCCTGAATAGCTGAGCAGTCTCTATGTGGAGTCATTTTACTTAACCATTCTTATTTTGTAGACTCACCTCCCATCCCAAGGTGGCCCTAAATGGAGTGAGGCCCAGTGTCTCCATGAAAGGAGGTGATTCTTAGGCAACAACTGGAGTTTATTTTGATCTCTATCTTTTGAAGCCAGAAACTGTTCATGTGTAACTTTAAAGAAAACTGTGATTTTTTTTTTTCTTTCCTAGAGCAAAGCTGTAATTTGAAGTCAGGATTCTATTAAAAACAGACAAATAATTCCCATTCCTTCCTGGTCCTGCCTATTGTTTTCCTAAGTTTGTTTGGATTCTCAGATTGAATCCTGCTGGCTAACCTTCCAGAGAGAGGGTCCCGGCTGCTGCCATCCAGCGAGGTGACTGTCTCTTAAGCTCTTTGGGGAACACATCCTGTTTCCCCATCAAAGAGGTGTTTGGAGGATGTGGGAGACTGTCTCTTGTCTTCCCTGTTCAGAGAGCCTTTATTTCCTCCCCGTGTTTTGTCTATAGACTGCTTCAGTCTTCCGAAGAACTGTCCTTAGGAAGCAATGTTGGTCGAGATCCAATCTCGTTTATAGGTCATAAGCAGTAAACCATGGGATTGGTTGAAGGAACCCATGTCCTGCCCCCAACAAGTGGTCCCCCTCCACCATCCCACGGACACACACATCAAAGAAAAAGATCTGATACTCACATGGTCCCTCTAGATGCCTTCACTGATGATGCTCTAAGTGTGCCACATCCTTCCACGCCATGGCAGGCATCCCTAATCCTGTGACTGTGGCTTCTTTTTTCCTGAGGGGGCCTGTTTCATGTAGCCAGTGTTCACTAATCAGAGCCTGGGTGTGAGTTACAGCCTAGTAGCCATACATGAGTCAGGTGTTGACTTTTCTTTTGAAAGGAAGTTATTCTGGAGACCGTGACACAGAGATATCATCACTTTTCTGTGACTTTGACTTTCTCTTTTCCTGGGTGCACGTGGCCATGCTGGGCTGCATCAGGAGAGCAATGCCACCCTGCCCTGGATTTTCTTGCTCTGAGGATGGTGTAGGTTTTCACCGGGGCTTGCTGAGAAAATTCCTAGTTGAGTAATAATGAGAGAGAAAACTTTTTTCCCCTCAATCTAAACCTGAAAGATCCACTACTGATTAAATATATCTGGTTAAGAATCACTTCTCTTAAGCTCTAAACTGAAACCTCTAAACCCTGAATATTCTTTCCCAGAATATTCCAGAGACAACCAGGCAAGCTGTATGATTTCCAAGTTGCTTTTTCCTTAGGGAGAATGAGTGATGTTTGAGCTGGGCAGACACGGAGCTCTGTGCATCCTGATAAAGATAGGGACTTTAGCCTAGCAGAAAAAAAAAAAATCCAAATAAACAGATTTTCAAACAAACCAGCTTTCCTTTTGGTAGCTGAAAAGGAAACCCCACATCCAGGAGGAATGCAGATCAAAGCAGAGTCTACAAGTGATGCAGAAACACATAAAATAACAAACAAGCCTGGTGGGAAGAGGTACCTTTTTGTAAAAGAATAGGCCTCTTCAAATTACACTGAAATTGAATGCAAGATTGCAGGCAAAGATACATGAATTGGGAATACAAAGCTATAGTTTCTTTCCCCTTTTTTGGAGCTGAGGGTATACCTTTGATAGGTCAGATTGAAAGCCACTAAAAGCAACGGACAAAAGATAGGCCCCTTGTTGGAAACCTTGCGGAGCCTACCTTTGCTTTGCCTTGGTCTCCCTCTTTCTTGGTATAAAGTGGACGGAATAATGAATCCGTTCTGGTTGTAAAGGTGGAACCCGAATCGTAGTGGTCTCTGAGCATTCCATGTCAAAAGTTGGGCCTTTTCACTCTGGCAAACCTGGTTCTAGTTAAAAGTTTTCCCAGGTGAGTTGCAGATTTAAAACTGTTGACCTGATGACATCCTCATTCAGAGGCTATCCTTTTCCCTGGCGTTAAAATTTATTTGGGTCAAAGTCTCAATTGGATCATAGGTGGCGAGCTGCAAAACCAGTCTTAGGACACTTGATCTTTGGGAATTAAGCTGCTTTAAAATCCTATGTGTGTTCTGATAGTGAGGTGCTGAATGGCTACCGAAGGCACAGACTTCTGTTGGTTGCTATCACTCGTAATTTAAATGTCCAAGTAACTGTCCATGTTAAGCATCTGCTTTTTGAGAACCATTGGAATAAGCGCTTGTGCTACGTGTGTAGCTCACTCGGTAAAGAATCTGCCTGCAGTGCAGGAGATCTGGGTTCGATCCCTGGGTCGGGAAGATCCCCAGGAGAAGGCAGTGGCAACCCACTCCAGTATTCTTGCCCGGGGAATTCCATGGACAGAGGCGCTGGTGGGCTGTAGTCCATGGGGTTGCAAAGAGTTGGGCACAACTGAGCGATTAACACTTACTTGATATGTACTAAGTCACTTCAGTCATGTCCAACTCTTTGTGACCCCATGGACTGTAACCCATCAGGCTCCTCTGTCCATGGAATTCTCCAGGCAAGAATACTGGAGTGGGTTGCTGTTTCCTTCTCCAGGGGATCTTTCTGACCCAGGGAGCGAAACTGTGTCTCTTATGTCTCCTGCACTGGCAGGTGGGTTCTTTACCAATAGCGCCACCCAGAAAATCCCAGAATAAATGGTTGGTGGAGCTTGAATCCTCTTTAAAGGACCTTGGGGTGTTAACTGTATGTTTAGTTGAGCTTCTAGCTCATTTCCTACCTCCGTTTGGGAAAGGGGAATGAAGCAGTATTAGCTTCACCTGGGAGCACTGCCTGAGGTCTACTCCTCGGAGTGGAATTTTGAGTCCCTGCATGTTTATAGTATCTTCCAACGTACTGGCTGGTGCCAAGTTGCTCTCCAGGGTGGTTGCCTCTGTTCCAACCCTGCCACTATGTAATAATAATTCTGTGTTCTATTGTTTCATACTTTCCCTAACACGGATATCATACTTATTCCTTTTTTTAACCAAATTTTGATGACTGGAAAACTGTACTTTGTTTCAATTTGCACTTTCCTGACTACTTGTGAAATTGATTCCCTTTCTAGATGATGATTGCACATCTGAATTTCCTCTTCGGTAAACACATCTTTTGCCCATTTTCTCCCCATTTTGAGTCGTTGGTCTTTCTCTTGCCTGTTTGTGGGAGTGAGGTCCCTCTTCCAGACAGGGATTCTTTATCATGCATGACAAGCAGTGCAGTGCCCCTCTTCCAGTATGTGGCTCGAGATTATGTTTTTAATGGTGTCTTATATATGTATATAATTCTATGTATTTGTTTTGTTTGGGGCTGTGCTGGGTTTTCGTTGCTGTGTGGGCTTTTCTCTGGTGGCAGCGAGCAGGCTGCTCCCTGGCTGTAGTGTGAGGGTTCCTGTGGTGGCTTCTCTTGTTGGGCAGACAGGCTCTAGGGTGCACAGGCATCCGTATTTGCAGCGGTGGGCTCAGTCAGCTGCGGTTCCAAGGCTCCAGAGCGCAGGCTTAGTAGTTGTGGTACACAGGCTTTGTTGTTCCACAGCATGTGGAATCTTCCCAGACCAGAGAGTGAACTCGTGTCTCCTATGTTGGCAGGCAGATTCTTTGCCACTGAACCAACAGGGAAGCCTTGGTGTCTTTTAATAAACAGAAATGTTAACTTTTAATGTTGTTGAATTTATTCGTCTATATTTTTGTGATTTGTGGGTTTTTTTTTTTTTGGTGTATTGTTGAGAACTTTACCTTCAAATCATAACAGATTCTCCTGTATTGTCCCCATTAAGCCTTTAGACCACCTGAATAGACTTTTTGTGTGGCGCAGAGCAGGGACCTAATTTTGTGTGTAATGAGCTGTCCCACCTGCAACATAAATACATAGTCCATTGTTTGCTCAATAACCTATGGTTCCTCGTCTGTTACCTGTCACCTTTTCATGTATGAATGGGACTGTTTCAAGAGTCTCTGTTCTGTTCTATTTATATTTATCTTTGTGCCAATACTATACTATATTCATCACCACTGTACTTATTGATACAAATATTGAATATTTGGGAAATGAGTTTCTCCCTCCATTCATCCTCATTCTCTTTAAAAACTGACCTGGCTGTAATTGGGCTTTTGCGCCTTTGTGTAGATTTTATAATCTGATTATTAAGGTTCATAAAAAATCATATATTTTTATTGAAATTACATTGAAATTATATTTTAATTTGCTGATTAACATTTTTATGATTTTGGCTTTCCATTGATGAACATGGTATAATACTTTGAGTATTAAATTTATTAATGACCTTCAATAATTCATTTGTCTATGAAATATTTGCATATTTTTTGTTAGTTTCTTAGGTACCTTATATATATTTTTGGCTGTTTCTATTGTCTGCCAGCAAGAACTCTGGCATATGCATTCACATTTATGCTCCCCGATGAAAATATCTTAGGTGTTCGGTGAAAGTGAAAGTCGCTCAGTTGTGTCTGACTCTTTGCAACCCCATGGACTATACAGTCCATGGCATTCTCCAGGCCAGAATACTGGAGTGAGTAGCTTTTCCCTCTTCCAGGGGTCTTCCCAACCCAGGGATCGAACCCAGGTCTCCCGCACTGCAGGCAGATTCTCTACCAGCTGAGCCACAGAGGAAGCACAACAGTACTGGAGTGGGTAGTCTATCCTTTCGCCAGGGGATCGTCCCAACCCAGGAATGGAACTGGGGTCTCCTGAAGGGGACTGAATAATACATGGCTCTTGCCTTTGCATCTCACATTTTCACAAGAGCAAGTTGGTGTTGAGTAGTACAGAAGAGGGACGAGGCTACAGATGAAGTGCTTAGTTGGGGAGGGTCTCATAAAACAAGTGCAGCTGGGAAGTTGAGTTAGATTTTGATAAAGAGATAAAATGTATAAGTTGGAAGAAAGTCTGTGAACATAAATTTAAGCCTATGAACATCAACATGTGTTTGCTGCTGCTGCTAAGTGGCTTCAGTCGTGTCCGACTCTGTGCGACCCCATAGACGGCAGCCCACCAGGCTCCTCCGTCCATGGGATTCTCTAGGCAAGAATACTGGAGCGGGTGCCGTTGCCTTCTCAGCAACATGTGTTTAGGCAACAGAAATTTAGGGTTTGTGACAGACAAGGGTGTGGCCAGACTCTTGATGGCCTTGAGTGTCAGGATAAAGCACTTGAGCTTCATTTTCTCCATAGAGAGGCTTCTGAAGCTGGATGATACATCAAACTGTAATAGTTTGATTGTTTTCTTTCTACAAAGAGGCATGAGAAGTTGGCTTTCCTTGTGATAAATCTTAAATTTATTTTGGTTCAGAGCTGGTGTGAGTGGAGGTGTCAGTTGCTCTGCATGGAATCAGTACGTTAAGGATAGGTTTTAGAGTGGGCATCGATCTCAAACATTAGGAAAAGCTTTTATTCTAGGAACTGCCAAGGAAGTGTGGCCCAAGTACAGTGAACAACGTATCTTCTTTTTACCTTCATTTTCTTCCTGTAAAAAGCATCTTATTACCAGCATTTCCCAAGGTACTATCTTGGGGTTTCCTGAGAAATGGTCGAAGCTGGGCTAGAGCTTCTTGAGAAATACAGAGACATCTCCAGCTATCCATGACCCTCATGAAATAGTTCTCATGACTTTCCGCTGCCCAACAGGTGATTTATTTTCTTCTCCCTCAAAATGTGTTCTCAATTTCATTGAAAGACTGCATGTTCTTTCTTCACTGAGCATCATGCCCTCTTTCCTGAAAGAGCCAAAGACCTGTCTCAGCCGCTGTGGCAGGGCTGCCTGACAGTGGTGGGGGACTGGCAGGACCTGTGCAGTAGGGGCTGGGGTTGGGGCTGCCAGCCGTTAGAGGAGGCCTGCGGGACGGGCCACCTTCTCTTAAAGCCCAGGAGACAGCTCTCTGAAAGAGCCACAGAGCATGCCTGCTGGGCCTGTGCTAGCACTTGGAAATCCAAGGAGGTATCCTTCATCAGGGATGTTGAAGTTCCAGGAAGACAGCAGCAGACAACGCTGCTGTACATGTCATTCTCAGAAGAATCAGAAGGCTCTGAGTCCACAGCACCCTTCAGTTCTTTCCCCTCACCCGGAATCTCTGCTCTTTCAGCTGCCCCCTTCCATTCTTCTTCATCCCCTACAGTGGGGAAAAGCATTCCTGGCCGTTTTGCAATGAAAGGCCAACAAAAATGCACCCACCCCGCAAACCCCCTGCCAACACACACATGTATGTCAGTGAGTCACCACCCAGCACTCTGTACAGTGGGCGTCAGGTTTCTAGGCAATGGGCAGCCTGTCCCAAGCGAGATGTGTGTCCTGAGACCACATAAGACTCCTTGGAAACAATAATTCCAAATAAACTTGACAGTTGTTAGGCTATTATCTCTCAGCTCTCCCTGTATACTCTGTAATTCTGGGGTGCTGCTGCTGCTAAGTCGCTTCAGTCGTGCCCGACTCTTAGCGACCCCACGGACTGCAGCCCACCAGGCTCCCCCATCCCTGGGATTCTCCAGGCAAGAGTACTGGAGTGGGGTGCCATTGCCTTCTCCATTCTGGAGCTCAGACCCCATTAATTCCTGGTTTAGCTTTGCAAGGTGCTGCCTAGAGAGGGTGCTAGATTTAGGCGACAAGGCTGGGGGAGGCAGTCCGAGCTTTCTGTTTGGATCGGCGTCGCTGGGGCATCCTTTATTCTCTGGCAGCAGGAGTTCATTGCAGTTTGTGGTTCATTTCCCATTCACAGCCTCAGCTTGCTCGCACCCCCTCAGGCGCTCAGTTCCGGTCGCCAGGGGGCCTCCTCAGAAGCCTGGGCCCTGCCCTCTGGAGTGGCTGAGCCCTGATCCTTTGCAGTGGCCCCTTCTCAGTCCCACAGGGCCCCTCCTCTCCTCCATCTAAATTTTACTAATCCCAGTCTCTTACCTTTGTTTCCCCAGCCCTGGGAGGGCAGCCTGCTTCCTCCAGCTTCTGTCTCCTTGAGACTCTGGCCTTCTGTTTTTGTCTCTTCAGTTACTAGTTGGAAATTTATACCTGGTTAACGATTCCTTCTATTACATTCCTTCTTCAGTCTCGTGTGATTTCTGACTGGACCTGAGCAGACCAGTGGTTCTTGAGTTTTAAAGTGCATCAGAAACGCCTCATGAAAGCACAGATTTCTGGGCCCATTTCTAGAGTTTCCAATCTAGTAGTTCTGGATGGGTCCAGGGATTCGCATTTCTAGCAAGTTCTCATGTGATGCTGACCCTGCTGGTCCAGCAGTCACACTTGGAGAACCACTGCACTGGACAAGGCCACCTGACCCACATAAACCCCATTGGTTAATGAGTTAATGATTTTTTTAAAATTTATTTTTCTATTCTTGGCTGTGCTGGCTCTTCATTGCTGTGCGAGGGCTTTCTCTAGTTGCTTCGAGTGGAGGCTACTCTCTACTTGTGTGAGGGTATCTCATTGCAGTGGCTTCTCTTGTTGCAGAGCATGGGCTCTGGGCATGTAGGCCTCAGCACTGGGCATGTGGGGTTATTTGTGGTAGCACACAGGCTTGGTTGCTCCATGGCATGTGGAATTTTCCCAGACCAGGGATAGGACCCATGTCCCCTGCATTGGCATGTAGATTCTTAACCACTGGACTACCAAGAAAGTCCCTTAATGAGGTTTTAAAAGTAATATGAGGTCCAGGATGCTACCACTTGCCAAAATAATAAGAAAGGACCCACATCTCACCAGCTTTCCTGCAGTGTGATGGATCAGGAGGTATCACTCTAGAATGATGTGTGAGACATACTTCTGGCACTTTAGAACCCAAAGGTCTTGGATCAGGATGGATTCAAGGAGGAATGACATCTCAGTGGTTCTGCACAGTAGTTTATTTGAACAAATACAGATTTTCCCCTATATATTTTGTCATGCCAACAAATGGATATAAAAACTCCATATCCTACACCTAGCCAAGCTGAATGGCTTCATCTTTGACTGTTCTTCACAATCTTTACTTAAAGTATACATAGTGGTCTTATTTTTATTTCCCACCCTGCATGTTATGGGAGGGCAGTGAGGATCCTAAATCCTCCTCAAAGGAATAGAGACCATGAAATAAGGAGACACTGCTCTTCTGCAACTCCTTAGCGCCATGCTTGGCTTGGTTGGCAGTGAGGTGAGGAGACCAGACAAGGGAATTGGAGTATGGTCATCAGAAATCCAGATGAGGGACGAGTCCAGTGAGGGACAAGATGGGAATGCTGAAGTTCTCTGAAACCAGTTACTATGACTATGCAACAGATTCCCCACAAACGAATGACTCAAACCAGCAGAAGCAAAAATATTCATTAATAACAATATTTATTTTGCATGTAAATCAGTAATTCGGACAGGGTTTGGTGGGAATAGCTCACCTCTACTCGATTCAGGGTTCTTTGGAGCAGCTTGAAGGCCAGACTGGAGGTCCTGTGACGGTGCGGCTGGTGGATGCTAGTCACGGGACCTTAGGTGGGACTGTTGGTGGGAGCGTCAACATCCGACATTTCAGTGGGACCTGGTGGCTCGGTTCCCAAGTGTGAATAGGGAGAGAAGGAGACAGAGAGATGGAGAGAGTCATGAGCACCAGGCAGAGACGGCACCTTTATATGACCTAGCAGCCTTGGAATTCCCACCGCACCGCTGCCGCCATACTCTTGATTGGTCAGAGCAGCTCCAGCCTTGGTTCAGGAGAAGGGAATCAGACCCCCACTTCTCAAACTGAAGAGTGTCAAGGGTCTCAACAGTACAGAGGACTGGCGGTTTTGGGAAGAAAACAGTCTGCCATCCCATTTACTTTCATCAGAAGCCCTGGCCATCTTTACAGAGACGGACCCATTCTCCCCAGTCTCTGGGGATTGGAGCAGAGGGAGACACATGACGTGGGAATGGGGCCAATTGGATTCTGCCCTGGGTGAGAATGTGAGTAACTCAGAACGTGAGATGTCTTATCCCTGGATCTACTCCTGGAGCCACCATGGCCTGTGGACTGGAGAGCTGGGGCAGGAAAGGAGCAAAAAGGCAAGAGGAGATGGAGTCTGTTCCTAGTGGTTCCCCAACTTCTTCAAAGTGCCCCACCGGATTTTGCCATCTTGAGGCCCCCTTGTGTGGTAAAAACAATGCCCTCTTTACTGAGCTAGTTTGCATGGACTTCTCTAGTCTGGGTGGATTGCCAGGCAGGGGCAGATGGATTGATTCCTCTGTTTTGCACTAAGTTGTTCCTGGATCTGTTTTCCATGGTTCCTGCCCTTTGATTTTATGCTCTTTATCAAGGATGGCCCCACCTACCACACCCATAATTCCTCAACAGATACTAAAGACTCAAGCAAATGTCTCATGGAAAGAGGCCAGGGTAAGTAAATGAGCATTTATTTACAAATTAGCTAGGTTTATTTTAAGTTTTATTTACGCAAAGGGCCACATGGGGAGATGTTTCATGAACACATTTTGTTGATAAAAATAGGTGGAACCCTCTCTCATGGTTTCCATCAGGCTGCTCCCCACATTCCTGGACCCTCTACGGGCTGACGGTGTCATGCCTCGGCCTCTGTGTGTTTTGATGCCAGCAGTGGGAACTGCTGACCTTCTTCAGAGGACCACCCTTGGGCTCCTGGTGCTTCTTTGCCCATCTTGCAAACAGGGATCCGGAAGTACCTGGGAGCTTGTGTCTGCTGGCGCAGCCTGGAGCCAGTGGCTGACAGTGTGGGCGTGTGGAAGCCCCGCTCACTTGCTTCCAGGTGGGACAGAGTGTGTGCCATCATTCATGCCACAGGATCCCATAGCATCAGACTGGGGCTGGGGCTGGGGCTGAAATTGCCACTTCCCGGGACTCATTTCTCCTGTCCTACTTCCCCATCCTCCTATTTCTCTGGGAGTTCTTCCTGAGTGAAAGAAGAGCTTGATCAATTTAAGCACATGAGACCTTGTCTCAGGTTTTGCTTCTTGAGCACCCGGCCTAAGACATGGACATTCTCTAAAATGGAATGTGATATCATGGTAAGAAAAAAAGTCTTTCAAATGATAGAATTTGGACTCCGATCCTTGCCTACAGAATTGATCTAAACATCCATGGACTCCTGCCCAGTTCACTTTCCTAATTTTGTCTCCAAACCTAAAAATTGGAGGTAACAATCACTACCTTGTGATTACAATCTTGTAAACATACCTATTTTATGTCTATAAATCTGTAATTATATCCTAAACAGTATTTGAAAGCTATAGGTCAACACTGTCCAATGGGCCTTTCTGTGATGATGGAAATGTTCTCTGTACAATTCAATACAATGGTCCCTAGGCATATATGGCTATTGAGCCTTTTAAATGTGGCTCATGTGACCAAGGAACTGAATGCTTCATCTTAATTAACTTAAATTTAAGTATAAATAGTCACATGTCACTAATGGCTGCCGTATTGGACAGTTTGAGATTGATCAGGTGATAGAATTGTAAAGTTAATTACCTAATTTTTAATAATTGTATGCTTGATTATGTAAGTCTTGATTTTGGAAATACACACCAAAATATTTAAGGGTAAAGAAGCATCATGTCTGTTTTAACTTATTTTCAAATAATTTAGAGGAAATATATACTATCACTGTTTTATATATATATATTATATATATACACATGTTATAAAACATATATATATAAATATAAATACATTGATAAAATATATTTTATATATATATGTACACATTTTGTAATATATATATTTTATAAAATATATATATGCTTCTATCATATTCTCTATGGTAGAAATCAAAGAATATCATATATATATTCATATATCATGATTCTTAAACAATACAGTATGGGAATTGGGGCACTCAGCTTTGGCACAGTCAAAAATGCACATAAAGTTTGTAATCAGCCCTCTGTATCTTTGGTTCCTCTGTATCCATGGTTCCAAATCTGCAGATTCAACTAACTCTGGGCCGAGTTGTTATTGGTGGGCTGCCGTCTCTGGGGTCGCATAGAGTCGGACACGACTGAAGTGACTTAGCAGCAGCAGCAGCAGCAGCAGCAGCGTTGTTTAGTCATTAAGGTGCGTTCGACCCTTCTGTGGCCCTGTGGACTGTAGCCCACCAGGCCCCTCTGTCCCTGGGATTTCCCAGGCAAGAATACTGGAGTGAGTTGCCATTCCCTTCTTCAGGGGATCTTCCTAACCCCAGCTTCCTGCACTGCAGATGGATTGTTCATCGCAACCCACAGAGCTCAATCACATGTTCTTCAAGGGTCAAATATATACATATATGCTGCTGCTGCTGCTAAGTCGCTTCAGTCGTGTCTGACTCTGTGCGACCCCATAGACGGCAGCCCACTGGGCTCCTCTGTCCCTGGGATTCTCCAGGCAAGGCTACTGGAGTGGGTTGCCATTTCCTTCTCCATATATATATATATATATATATATATATATATATGTATATTTATGTATACATTTTATATCAGTTTTGTTAACTGTTAACATTTAAAGAATCTGAGTAAAAGGTGTACAAACTTTTGAGGTAAAGAAAGGGAAAGGGACGTCTCTGGCTGTCCAGTGCTTAAGATTCCATGCTTTCACTGCAGGGAGCATGGGTTTGATCCCTGATTGGAGAAGGAAATGGCAACCTACTCCAGTATTCTTGCCTGGAGAATCCCATGGACAGAGGAGCCTGGTGGGCTACAGTCCACAGGGTTGCAAAGAGTCAGACACGACTGAGCGACTTCACTTTCACTTTCACTAGGAAACTAAAATCTTACATGCTGCTTGATGCAACCAAAAAAAAAAAAAAAAAGGATGGGGGGGATAAAAAGATAAACTCTTAATTATTATAATAATAAACAAGAAAGTCATATTTGAAACTGGTTACTTCAGAGGTAGCCATACACATGTATTATGTAGAAATATAGAAGTAAATACTAGAATAAAACTATTCAGTTACTTGAATTATTAAAAATGTCCATCAGCTCTTTCCACTCCATTCTGCATGCCCCTTGCAGTATAATTTTGAAGGTCTGCTCGTCATTTTTGAAACTGGAGTTAGCTTGTGACTTGCTTTGGCAGGTGGAATAGTAGCAAATATGATACAAGCAGAGGATTAAAAAGTACTTGTGCTTTGGTACTTGCCTTTCTTAATGCTCTCAGGCTCTTGGAAAGTGTAACTATCACCATGGAAACAAGCCTTGACTGGCCTGCTCGAGGAGGAGGGCCCTGTGGAGGAAGGCCCTGCCACGTTGAACATCCTGGCTCTCCCATCTAAGGTCCCAGATATGAGTGTGAGGCCATCTAACTCATCTAGCTGCCAGCTAACTTGACAGCTGACCCCATACATGAGTGAGCCCGGCCAAGATCGGCAGAAGAACTGTGCTGCAGAGCCCAGCCCAAAATTGCCACCCCATGGTATCAGGGACTAAAAGAGTCATGGTTGTTTTAAGCCACCGTGTTTTGTGTGTTTTGTTTCCCAAGAAAAAGTAACTGACACAAAAATGCTCCTCTAGAGAGAAGGATAAGATTGCAACATGCAAATATAGCATGGCTTTAGGAATGTGGATTTTTGAGCTAGACCCTACCTTCCATCTCCTAGCTGTGTGATCTTTAAAAATTTCATTAACTGATTGCTTTTTCATATCTGAAAAATAGAAATGATAATACAACTTCTTATATTTATTCTGAGATTAAAATTTTTTTAATGCAATTAAAAGACTCAGATAGTACTTGGCACATAATAAATGTTCCATAAATTGTTGGATATGTGTGTGGGGTGGAGAAGGGCAAAATAATACTGGGGCTGCAATCAGAGGTGGAAGATAATGTTAAGTATACTGTATTAATAAGAAAAAAGGAGAGTTTGATTCTTCTCTTTGATGTCTTCTGGCTGTGTCATTTTTAGGCAAGTCATTTTTGTTTTCTAGACCTTGGTTACCTTGGAAAAATTTTTTACTGATGGACTAAACTGCCTCAGTGGATTTTTTTCAGATTCCAAGGACTGTGATTATATTTATTTTAATTCTGTTGTTTGTAAGAATCCCTTACTTTTCCAAAAAGAAGGTCATAGAGATCAGAGTCAGAATTACTAGGGTATAAGATGAAGATTTAAGGACCAGGCAAATTCAGACACAAACACAGCTGCACAAATTAACGTTGTTAGAAAAAGCTAATTACTAAGGAGTTCCAGGAAGGAAACATATCTTTTGAAGTTCATGATGGGTAGATTTCTATAAGAAATGGTGCCTTTCAGAGAGGTTAATAATGGCTGAATCAGTGTAAGGTGAGACATTAAATCATGTCACAGACTTCCTAGGAAGTTCAAAGGCAGGTGTGCCGAGGTCATGTTAGCTGCTGTAACAAAAGAACTCAAAATGCATAATCACTCAAACATGATAAAACTAGTTTCATTCCTTGCAGGTGGATCTGCCGACTTGACATCTTTCTGTTTTTAACACATGGCTTGATTGCATCAAGTGGAGGACAAGAGAGCATGGTTGAGCACCTGTGAGAGATTTTATAGCAGTCACCATAAAGTGACCCCTTGCATTCCATTGGCCAGACCACACCTAGCTGCAAGGGAGGGTGGGAGATAAAGTCTTGTGTGTTCAGAAAGAAGAGGAATCATGTTTTATGAATTGCTCTCTCGTTTCTGCCTCGGCAGGTACACACTGAATACAAGTAATATTGGGGGCACAACAGTGAGGGGTGATAGGGAGTATTAAAGGGAAATATTGCCTCCATGTCTAAATGGTGCCAGGAAGAAATGCAAACCATGGACAGCCAGACCTCCCAGTCTCTAAGGAGCAGTGAGGCTTCTCAACTGATGTATAAAATCTCTTGATTGTAAAATGTTGGTGATGAATTTATTTAAAAAACAACAATATGTAGACTGTAGGGACTTCCCTGGTTAAGATTCCAAGCTTCCACTGGAAGGACCTGGGTTTGATTCCTGGTTGGGAAAATCCTACATGCTACAGAGTGGCCAAAAAACAACAACAACAACAAAAACCCAACGGTGTAGAGTATAAAGAACATGCCTATGCAGGTCCAGTGTTCCCTACATATTTCAGGCTACCAATGTGTGGTACCTATGTTGTGCTACATGGGAAAGTCCTAGAATATCAGATAAGAGCCTAGGAGGCAGATGACCTGCAGATGACAATCAGCCTGGACTGCCCTAGGCTAAAGGATAAAGGGGAGAAATCAGCCCGAGTTCTTGTTAGGCCTCCCTCCCAGGGCCTAGGAGAAGCTCCAAGGGGACGGGGAAAAGCCCTTTGATTAGACATTTCCAGACCCTTTTCAAACAACTGGTCTTGTCTTCTGTTGCCATGCAGGACATGGTAAGAAAGCAACCATCTACAACCCAGAAAGAGAGCTCTCACTAGGAACCCAACTGACTATCACCTTGCCCTATCATTTCAGCCTTTAGAAATGCTCAAAGGATCAAACATTGTGGAGACCACTGAGTGATATAAGATGCCCATTGTCACCTTAACCCAGGTGACAAGTTCAGTGTTCCAGGCTGCCTAAAAGCCTTTCAAATTGGGTCTAAACTTCTATGCGTGACCCTGAGGACAAATTCTTATATCTGTTTTTAAAGGAAAATAAATAATAGTTTTTATGGGGGAGGCGGGTGAGCAAGGACTGGTGGCAAAGCTGAGGATGGTGACTAGAAAGAAGGGAAAAGTAAAATGGCTGAGAAAGGAAGACAGACCCACGTCTACCTGTCTTCAACTGTGTCCTGCCCACTTGTGACACCCAGAGAAGGTGGGAAGGGAGCAGGGCGTGGTCTCGGGAAAGGGGTGATTTCATACTTAGTCACAGAGGCAGTGGGTACTTACCGGTCCAAGACAGAGGTCCAGTCTGCATAGACACACATTTCCTGTAACCCTGTGACTAGCTGTCAGGCTCAAGCTTCATACAAAATTGTGGCTGTGTCCTCGTCATGCCTTTGGTGATTTAGAAAGACTGCAAACACTGGAACTAAATGCCTATTGTTTTCTTCTGTTCTTGGTAATTTGGTAATGACCTCAAAGGTAAGCCATGAATGCATATTTATATTGTATAGCAGTATGGCAAATTCTGTCTCTCTGGTGTTTTAACCACCATCCTAATGGTCAGTGACATGCTAGGAAATGCCATTTTGTGCTGGGCACTGAGAGAAATTGGCTGATTATGTACCCCTCCATCCTGCTGGAGGGTTTTATGATCCAGGGAAAGAGACAAGAAATACACAGTATTGAAAAAAGCAAAACAGTGTTCAATACAGGCAGGGCATATAATTGAGAAATGAATGGTGGAAATGGAGGAGCTTGAGGCATAGATGGAGAAGGGAGATGGACTGGTGTAGGGTTAGGGGTAGATCCACTGTCCTGTCTTACACAACAGTCATTCTTAAAGATGTGTCAAATATTATTGTCCTTGATTTTCTTATGCATAGATTGATGGTGCTCTCAGTTCAGTTCAATCGCTCAAGTCATGTCCGACTCTTTGTGACCCCATGGACTGTCTCACGCCAGGCTTTCCTATCCATCACCAACTCCCGGAGCTTACTCAAATTCATGTCTATCACGTCAGTGATGCCATCCAACCATCTCATCCTCTGTCGTCCCCTTCTCCTCCCGCCTTCAATCTTTCCCAGCTTCAGGGTCTTTTCTAATGAGTCAGTTCTTCGCATTGATTGGGTGGCCAAGATATTGGAGTTTCAGCTTCAGCATCAGTCCTTCCAATGAATATTCAGGACTTATTTCCTTAAGGATGGGCTGGTTGGATCTGCTTCCTGTCCAAGGGACTCTCAAGACTCTTCTCCAACACCACAGTTCAAAACCATCAATTCTTCGGTGCTCAGCTTTCTTCACAGTTCAACTCTCACATCCACATGACTACTGGAAAAACCATAGCTTTAAGTAGATGGACCTTTGCTGGTAAAGTAATGTCTCTGCTTTTTAATATGCTGTCTAGGTTGGTCATAGCTTTTATTCCAAGGAGGAAGCGTCTTTTAATTTCATGCCTATAGTCACCATCTTCAGTGATTTTGGAGCCCCTCAAAATAAAGTCTGTCACTGTTTCCACTCTTTCCCCATCTATTTGCCATGAAGTGATGGGACCAGATGCCATGACTTTCATTTTTCTGAATGTTGAGTTTTAAGCCAACTTTTTCACTCTCCTCTTTCACTTTCATCAAGAAGCTCTTTAGTTCTTCTTTGCTTTCTGCCATAAGGGTGGTGTCATCTGCATATGTGAGGTTGTTGATATTTCTCCAGGCAGTCCTGATTCCAGCTTGTGCTTCCTCCAGCCCAGCATTTCTCATGATGTACCTGCATATAAGTTAAATAAGCAGGGTGACAATATACAGCCTTGACATATTCCTTTTCCTATTTGGAACCAGTCTGGTGTTCCATGTCCAGCCCTAACTGTTGCTTCTTGGTGCTTTAGTCCCTTTTTAAAAAATAAAAAGAAGTGAAGGCATTTTAAGCAGAAATTTGGAATATTTTGTTGAATTTGAAGCTTATTTTACTACAGTAACTTCGGTTTTGCCAGATGTGATGGTCACAAATATGGTGCATGGTTGTAGGCTATGTTGACGAAGAGACTGTGGCTTCCCACTGAAGGACTGACCTCCTGAATTGGACACTTAGAAATGCCCTTTCCTCTGAAAAATTCTCCACCAAGAAATCAACAAAGCTCCCTGAAGCCTCTGCTTAGCAGGGTTGAATAAAAGTCCTTCTATGGTTTTGCTCATTATTTATGTCAAAATGAAAATACGTTCTTTACCCATGATTAGAAGTATCTTTTTCATGGCTATAGCACTAGCACTTGAGATGATGTTCTCCATTTGGCAGTGAGATAAGTGGAGAAGGGAATATCCTGCCAGCTTTGGACAACGTATGACTGTGTCTTTTTAGTTGTGATCCAAAGTCACTATTTGGCCTGTGAAGCTGATTCTATCTCTTCGCCAAGTTGGGCAAGGAATCTTGGCTGAAAGATGCTTTTTAAAGACCTGGAGTATTGGACTAGATGTCAAGACATTTGTATTTGGACTTCTTTGGTGCCACTGTTTGAAAAAGCAAAGGTGTCCTGGCTTTGCTGTTTCTTTCCATTTTAATGTACCAGGAATGATCCCAGAGCCCTCTTACAGGACATTGTATGGCTAAATCAGAACTTCATTTAGAAATATTTAGAATTGTCTAAGTTGGAGTGTCTAGAGTAATTATTGTTTAATAATGGTGTGTCTACTATTATTATTGCCGCTGTGTTATTACAGTTTTGGTCATGGTTAGAGTACCAATGTCTTTGTTTATTATAAAGTGAGATGATGACTGGTACTCTTTCCAAACAGACCCAAACTGTCCCAGAGAAATTAAAAGTGAAAATAATTTATGTCACAGTGCTGAGGAAATGAAATACCCAGTGGTCAAGAAATAAATATGTCAAAGCTTCTAGCAAAATATGAAGTGGGAATGTTACTTCAGACTGTGTGGGACCTACTCACTGCCTTTCGCTGTGGAACCAGCTGTAATATTCTTGATCTCACTGTATGGCATGTGGGATCTTACTTCCCCTGACGAGAGATAGAACAAGTGCCCACTGGACTGGAAACACTGATTCTTAACCACTGGACCACCAGGCACGTCCCCAGAACCAGTTTTAGATCTCAATATTCTGATTTGTATTAACTTTCTTTAGACCTACCTAACTTATAAATCAATATTTTAGTTTATAGTAACCCTGTTTAGACCTATCTGAAGTTAAACACAAAAGTAGGATTTTGACTTTGCAGTTATATTGTGATGGGTGAGAATGCTCTCCCAAGTCACCGATTTGGAGACAAATAAGAGATCATTTTAGCACCAACATCTTCTTCCCTGACTGCTTGAACACTTCTATATTGTCAGTCTCTTTGGATAAAAGTTATTTTTAAATTTATGGAAAAACAAAACAAAACAAAACCATCCAGGACCCAGAAACAAGCTGGGCTTCACAGTCTATCATCTGGGAAGTCCTGGGCAGGAGACTGCAGGTGGCAAACGAGTGTGAAGACCATGGTCAGCATGAGGTGTAGCCCAAGCAGCCTCGGCTGGGAACCGGGGCCGGTGCAGTAATGTGATTATGATAATGTTCCACACTCTTTGTGTGCTGCCTGTGTTCCCTGTAATTCACTTTTGGGAATCGCGCAGTCTCTGTCCCTGGGCTCATCAGCTGGCCCGGCCTTTGTGTTCCTAGTCTGTCATTCCTCCCCGTCCGGGAACCTCTGAGTGCCTTGCTAAATGAATTCATTGTGGGAACAAAGATGGGGTGGTCGCATAGAGATGGCTATCTTTTGTTGTCAGACATTCAATCCCATAGAGCAATCCAATTACTTAAGCTGTTTCTCTCAGTCTTATTAGGGCTGGCCACGGAGGCCGGCTTGGATGCTGATTGCTGCATCTCAGAAGAATGTGGTGGAACAGATTAGCGCTTTAATGAGAGACCTTCTGAAGGCCAGATCGTTTCCATTGTATATGTATCGAGATCTAGGAATCATTTTTAGGCAAAAGCCTGAAGTCACTGTTACAATGACTGATCAAAGGATGGCTGGAAATCTGTACAACTGCTTGAAGAAATTTTATGGGTTATAAAATATTGGCATGGCTTCTGTCTGTTATGGGCTATCTGCTAAAAATCTTTGGTAGGCTGGGAAAAGGAAATTGCTTATTGGCATTTATTCTGTGGGATGGATATCTTTGGAGTTTGCATTTGAACTCTTTCCTCACTGTGTTACAGGTCAAATTCTATGCTCAGCGCTAACATTCCAAGAATGTGGACTGCACAAAATCAACACAAGCCTTACTCTATATTCTGCTGCTCAGAAAAACAGACCGTGAGAGGGTGACTCAGACAGGGGTGAATGGACGATTGCTAGCAACAGATAGCAAGGGTGGGGTAAGATTGCCGTGGTTAATGTGTAAGGTTGAAACTTGATGTTAGAATGAAAGTTAGGAATTAAGTTTGAGAAGCAGCTTAGGAAACTCTTGCTCTGGCTGTTGAGAAAAGATGATATTGAGGTTTTGTTTTGGCAATTAGTTTTCATGTTGAAAGAAACAATATCCAGGCCTTATAGGTCATGCCTATGGCTCTGGGAATATTTCTGAAATATCAGATGCAAAGAGCTTTTATTTTAAAAGAAGGGCAGCTACTCCTATTTGGAAGGTTTAAAATAAATAGAAAAACTTTTTTTCATATAAATATCTTATTATTTCAAACAGACATAAAAGTACTCATTACTCAGCTTCAGTAGTTAATTGTAGCTAATCTTTCACTTATACTTTCTAACGTTTCTGGAAAACTCTGACCTTGTATAATTTCACCCATGACTACTGTATTCTAAAAACAGGAACTCTTTAGCAAAGCTTCAACTGCAATAGCATTATTGTGCCTTAAAAATATTAACAATAGTTTTTTTTAAACAATAATTTATTAACAGCCAGGAATTTTTACTTAATTAAATTTTTATAAGCATAAGATACTAAGATATTTGGCCAATGTTTTGGAAGTATTTTGGCATGGAATATTTTAGATAATTTTAGATAATAAATACATCTTTTCCCAGGAGACTATTGCTCATCTCCTTCTATGCAGACTTATTCCAAATTCCATAAAGATGTTAGAATAAGAATAAATTCTGTTTGTATGGAATTTTGTAGTTTTCAAAATACTTTTATGTATGTAGATATTTTGGTTGTTATATTAGCCTCTGCTGCTGCTGCTGCTAAGTCACTTCAATCGTGTCCGACTCTGTGCAACCCCATAGACGGCAGTCCACCAGGTCCCCCATCCCTGGGATTCTGTAGGCAAGAACACTGGAGTGGGTTGCCGTTTCCTTCTCCAATGTATGAAAGTGAAAAGTGAAAGTGAAGTTGCTCAGTTGTGTCCGACTCTTTGTGACCCCATGGACTGCAGCCTACCAGGCTCCTCCGTCCATGGGATTTTCCAGGCGAGAGTACTGGAGTGGGGTGCCATGCCCTTCTCTGGGGGATCTTTCTGACCCAGGAATCAAACCTGCATCTCTTATGTCTCCTGCTTTGGCAGGCAGGCTTTTCACCAATAATGCCAATGATTTCTATCAAAAAGTAAAATTCCATGGGCTTTGTCTTAGATTGAATTTCAGATACTGACTATACTCAGTTATATATGATCTTAGGTGAGTTATTAACCAAGTGGAAGCCCAGTTTCCTCATCTGTAAACTGGTGAATGTAATAATGTAACTTCCTGGCTTATAGCAGAATAGAGTGAGCATGAATAAAGGGTAGCAGAGGATGCCTAGTTGCTTGTATCTTTGCTTCTCAGATAATGGCCTGGATGCAACCCCACCTTTCACAGTGTGACTTTACTTCCTCACATCTTGAATCTGAGCTGGACTTGTGACTTGCTTTGGCAAGTAGAATCAACAGAAGTACTGTCTTGCCATGTCCTAGGTCAGGCCTGAAGACGCTTGATGTGCTTATCTGTTATCTGGGATGCCTGCCACGACCATACAAGCCTTGGCTAGGCTGCTGGGTGGTGAGAAATGACCTGGAGAGCCCAGTTGTCAGAGTGGAGACCATCCGAATCAGTCTGTAGTCAGTGACCTTCACAATATATGAGAAAGCTTAGCTAACATCAATAGAGTTCCCTCTCCACCCAGCCTGATGCTGACCACACACGTGAGTCCTGCCAAGACCAGAAGAACAACCTGGCAGACCCAGACAGTTATGAGTGGTAATACATGCTTATTGTTTTAAGCAAGTAAATCTGGGGGTGGCTTGTTATACAGCAATTGCTAACTGTTACACAGTAATTAAAGAGACAAAATTAACATTTATTAAGTTCGAGAGGAATTAGATAATGCTTCCATTCTCTTACCCTCATTCAATCCATCTCTTTTGTAAATGTTAGCTAGATCACCTCAATAAAGTGATTTTTGCATGTTTCTTTCTACTGTTTACTATTTTGCAGCTCTTCATTCCTGTAGGAGGTAGCTCAAAGTCTTCAGCATATGACTCAGCAAAATCTGACTCCAACTACCTTTCTGTTATTTTCTTCCAGTACTTTCCTCTGCTAGTTTTTTCTAATAAACTTCTTTTTATGCACATTCAACTTTAAGTGACTCTTTTTGTGCTTTTGCTCTGTCTCTAAGTCTCTACCTAAAATGTTCTTCATCCTGGCTACATGCTATTCAAGGAGCTCTTAACTTTCCAAAAGCTTTTCCAAATGCCTTTAGCCACATTACTGGCAGCATGTCTTTATGTCACTGGCTTACCAATGAGCCGTTTTTGTATTCTGACAATTTATGTTGCACTTGCTATTACTGTATGATTTTCTAATTGTATCCTTCTTGGTGATAAGAATCAGATCTCATGTTTTTGTGTCTAAGACAGTTGTTAACACAAAGAATTCAAAAAGTATTTGGTTGCTGTTGAATTGAAGGTTAAAGGGTATGATGGTACATATCCATAGAGAGAAAGGGGAGATCACTGTGGCATAAATAAATTAGGAAGGGCTCTTGGAGAAAGAGAACTGTGTTAGATCCAGAAGCCTGAGCAGAACTTCAAAAAATAGGAGGGAGTAGAGAGAGGGCATACGTATAGTAAAAATGCTTGGAGACAGGAACCAACACAGGTGGTATATTAGTTAGGATGGGCTAGCTTGTGATAGAGCAACACCCATCCCCCAAATCTCAGTTACAGAAGCAATGGAGTATCACATATCAGTAGGAGGAATCTGCTGAAACTCATCTTCACTTAAGGATCCAGGGCAATGGAGTTGCTACCATCTGGAGTTAATCGATTATTGTGGCAAAGAGGAGAAGAGATGAGAAAAATGAATTGCTTCTTAAATACTTTCACCCAGAGGTTGTATATGTCACTTCTGTCTGTGTAGAATTCATTGGCCAGAGGTGATCACATGGACACACCTAACTTCATGAGTGCCTGGCTGGAGAGGTTTAAAAGATATTCAGTTCAGTTCAGTCGCTCTCAGTCGTGTCCGACTCTTTGCGACCCCATGAATTGCAGCACGCTAGGCCTCCCTGTCCATCACCATCTCCCGGAGTTCACTCAGACTCACGTTCATCGAGTCCGTGATGCCATCCAGCCATCTCATCCTCAGTCATCCCCTTCTCCTCCTGCCCCCAATCCTTCCCAGCATCAGAGTCTTTTCCAATGAGTAAACTCTTTGCATGAGGTGGCCAAAGTATGCTTTAGCATCATTCCTTCCAAAGAAATCCCAGGGCTGATCTCCTTCAGAATGGACTGGTTGGATCTCCTTGCAGTCCAAGGGACTCTCAAGAGTCTTCTCCAACACCACAGTTCAAAAGCATCAATTCTTTGGCGCTCAGCCTTCTTCACAGTCCAACTCTCACATCCATACATGACCACAGGAAAAACCATAGGCTTGACTAGATGGACCTTCGTCGGCAAAGTAATGTCTCTGCTTTTGAATATACTATCTAGGTTGGTCATAACTTTTCCTCCAAGGAGTAAGTGTCTTTTAATTTCATGGCTGCAGTCACCATCTGCAGTGATTTTGGAGCCCCCCAAAATAAAGTCTGACACTGTTTCCACTGTTTCCCCATCCATTTCCCATGAAGTGATGGGACTGGATGCCATGATGTTAGTTTTCTGAATGTTGAGCTTTAAGCCAACTTTTTTGCTTTCCTCTTTCACTTTCATCAAGAGGCTTTTCGTTCCTCTTCACTTTCTGCCATAAGGGTGGTGTCATCTGCATATCTGAGGTTATTGATATTTCTAAATAGTTTTAATCCTCTGGGGTAGTGGGAGGTGGGAGCCTGGGACAAACTAGCCTAATTAGATAAAGTTTACCCAGTGGAGAAAAAGGTAAGAAACTAGATGGCTTGGATTAATGGGACAAAATTATGGAAAGTCATTTGGCCCAGGAGGAGAAATTTGTTGTTGATATTAGGCAGTCGGCAGCGACTGTAGATTTTTGAACAGTGAAAGGGCATGATGACAGCTGTGTTCGAGTAAGACTAACCGTCACCTTGTAAATAGGATGGAGAGGAGACTGATAGGGAGCCATTCCATAAACTTTAGGCTTGGAGTGCTGAGCACTGGTGGGGACTGAGCTAAGGGGGGATGTCTGTGTATGTGTGTGTGTGAGAGAGATACAAGATACTTCAAAGTGAGATGCCACAGGATTTGGTGATGGATTGAGCGGCAGACTGAGATCTGGAGGACTGATGTCTTTAGCATATGCAGTTCCTTTCCTAAAGTAGGAAGAGGAGGAGCAGGAGGATAAGGTTCAAGCTAACTCATACACTAAGCTAGTTTCAGACCTTCTGAATCTGTGTGGACTTCATAAGATAGTGATTGAAACAAAAAGAGAGGATTTCATTCAAGTCACAAGTATGGTGTGTGTGTGTGTCTGCCTGTGTGTGTGTACAAGGAAAAATAGATTTCCTTGGATCACTTCAATGCCCTGCTCATTTCTTTATAAAGCTGTAAGAACCAACAAATACAGAATTCTGATTTTGTTTTCTACTGAGACATGCAAAGTCACTGGTGCCTGCTTTCTTTGGTTTAAGAAAAAGAGAGTTGGAAAGGTCATCCAAGATAGGAATAAATAGAGGCAGAGGCAAATCAATGTTTAACTTGGAAATATTTTTCAGTTAATCATTTCTGACCGCTCACACTAAGAGGGCAGTCCCAGAGAGTTGGCACGCTTGTACTGCAAGCCACCAAGCTTCTAGTAAAAGAACCAAATGTCAGGATCCGTACAATCAGAAAGACTGTCTACTATAGGTTTAACCTAAAATGGGGAGGAAAGCTTCCACAAATGTGTATCTAGGGCTATTTTGCCTTATAGATTTTGCTTCCAAGTCAGAAGTCATGAAGCCATAAGATTTTCCTTGTTTGGGGGATTATCATTTAAAAGTTGGCACTGTTACCTGGTAGGAAATGTGTTGAAATGTGTGGGAAATCATTTTGAAATCTATTTTCTGGCTTTCTTTTCCGGTTTTTACTGACGGTATATGTAATTTTACAGAATACTACATAATATGGTTTCTTAATTGGGGGCTGATTTGATGACTTTTTAGTCACTTTATCAAAGGAAGCCAGTCAATAGGAAAAGTTTGGAAACTTTATGAGGCCCATGCGGCTAATATTTGGTCTTATGAAAAATAGATTTTTAGTTTTTCTCCATTTTAGTATGTTTGCAGATGGTCAGTGATGAGGAAACACAATGATTTTGACAGGCTGTGTTCATTCTCTCTTCTGTAGGAGGTGAAATAATGATCTATCAGACAAAAGAGGTAACTTATCTGCCCTTTGAATATAGTGTTCCTATTACATTCATGTAAAGCTCAGTTTGTAAAAAGAATTCTTAATCCAAGCATCATCCTTGACTTAAGGCCATTGTGCTTGTGAACCTCAGAGCATATGGTGTGTTCTTTTGCAACCCAGCACTCCAAAGAGTTTCCTAAACCGCAGACATTGCTTTCCAGGCAGAGAGTAATGCAGCCAGTGCCAAAATAATACTCTAAGAGCACAAAGATGTATTTCTCTTAGAGACCCATCTTTCTAGCATTCTCATTCTAGATAGGTGAAACAGCTTATAATAATTCAATAGCAGGAAATTCAGTGAAGCTGTGTTTGAATTAAGGGATGTCTTAATTTTGGTTTTGCCTGTGTGTGTGTGTGTGTGTGTGTGTGTGTGGCTCAGTCGTGTCCGACTCTGTGACCCCATGGACTGTAGTCACCAGGCTTCTCTGTCCATGGAATTCTCCAGACAAGAATACTGGAGTGGGTTGCCATTTCTTTCTCCAGGGGATCTTCCCAACCCAGGGGTTGAATGCGGTCTCCCACATGGCAGGCAGAGTCTTTACCATTTGAGTCATCAGGGAAGCCCTGGTTTTGCCTTTGAGAAGCTTTAAAAAAATCTGATTTTGAATGCTTTTGAGGAATTCACATAGATTCTATGGATTTTACAGGAAATATAAAATGCTATGTTACATGTGTCTCATATTCAAAAGAACAAATTCTATATCTTTTATGTTCTTTTAGGGTGAATGGACAGCAACATACTGATGGAACGCTAAAAAAGTCTTTTATTATGGGTTGGATCTTTAATCTTGTAATGTCTTTAAATGATATCACTTTAGATTTTTATTGTTAACAATCCCATTGTTTGGGCTTCCCAGATGGCTCAGCAGTGAAGAATCTGCCTGCACTGCAGGAGACACAGGAGACATGGGTTCAATCCTTGGGTTGGGAAGATTCCCCTGGAGGAGGGCAAGGCAACCCCCTCTAGCATTCTTGCCTGGAGAATCCCATGGACAGAGAAGCCTGGCGGGCTACAGTCCACATGGTCACAAAGAGTCAGACACGACTGAAGGGACTTAGCCTGCACGCATCCCATTGTTTGGGACCTGGGTTTCAGACTTCTTATTTTGTACTATATCCTTGGTCATCACCTTGGTCCACCAGTAGAGTTTGGCCATGAATTTAGTATTTATTTATTTAGGTCAAAATAAGAGATGTGTTTCCTTCCTGTTGCAGGATTCAGTCTCCTTCAGATTTTCCTGAACAGAGGGCAGATGATGACTTGCCTGCACTTCAGTTAGCTATTGTTGTATAACAAGCTACTCCAAACTCTGTCCTAAAAGAGTACAATTATGGCTCTTGGGTTAGATGGACAGCTCTTATGCTCTTGGTAAGGCTCAGCTCCTATCTCCTGCCAACAGTGGGCCAAGGTAGGGAGCTCTGCATTTCTAGGCTGACTATGGGCTGGTCAGAGGTCACCTTGAATGGGACAGGTGATGTCTTCTGTGTGAAGGCTCTCATCATCCAGCAGACTTGGCTGGAGCTGTTCACATGGTGGTGATAAGGATCTGAGAGAGAAGTGTGAGTGTCTTTTCAAGACAGCACACTATATTTCCATTGCAAGTTGACCAGCAAGCCACAAGGCCAGTCTAGACACAAAAGGTAAGGAAGTAGACTTCCTCTTGATGGGAAGAGCTGTAGAGTGTCTTGGACAGAGTATAGATACAGAGAGGCCATTGCTTGGAGTCATCAGTGCAACCGCCTGATTGCATCATAATGGGAAGTAATCATCAACAAGGCTAATGATCTCTGCCCCAGGTGAAAGGTCCATGACTTATAGCTAATTGCTCGAGCCATATTTCAACAAGTGCAGTTTGTAGGTGCCGTACCTCCCACACCAGAGTCACTGTAGGACTTGAGGTGCCCTAAGCCTACTGCATTATATTTTGGGGTGAGTCCCACAAATCTGCATGTTAGTATTCCCAACCCTACCCCACAACACACTCAAGTTTCAGAATCTCTGCTTTAGAATCTCTTACTCAACATGATGAAAACATGTAGAATCAAGTAAGAGAATGTTTTTCAGATACATAAAATTTATTTTGAATTTAATTACAAAAAATATACCTAGACTTTTCCAGTGTATTGCTTTAGACAAATTCTTACCTTTTCTCAAATTATGATAAATATAATATGACAAAATTATATTAATTAGTAAACTCATACTAGTAGGATAATCACTACTTTTGCTCCTTTGATTTTGTACCTGCAAAGGGTCCCTAAAACCTGATGCACTCAAAATTGGGCCATTTCCCCTTCCTCAGCGATAATGTCCAAGTCAACATTCCTTTGGTTTCTTTCATAAGAAGACTCAGAAACCTACCAAGATTTTACCCCTCTAGGAGCCTGTGGTGTAGCAAAGATGAAATATTCATAAATGTATGTTTCAGGAGAAAAGGACATAGATATATGGAGGTCATAGCTTTTATCCAGTGCCTCCTAGCATATGAGTAGGGACAGAAGATACTGTTATATGCTTGAAATCTATCTTTATCTTCCACTCAGAAGTCTTTAGTGGGAGTCATTCAGATACCCTTCAGGTAGAGACCAACTCTGCATATGTGTGTGTGTGTATGGTGAGTGTGTACGTGTGTGTGTGTGGTGCATGTTTTTGTATATGAGTGGTATGTATATGTGTGTATGTGGTATATGTGTGTATGTGGTATATGTGTGTGTGTGGCATGTATGTGTCTTTGTATGTGTGGTGTATGCATGTGTGTAGATATATGTCAGTGGTGTGTCCATGAGAGTATGTGGTAAGTATGTGTGGTATGGAGTATATGGTGTGTGTGTGTGTGGTAAGTATGTGTGGTATGAGTATATGGTGTGTGTGTGTGTATGTGAATGAGTGGTGTGCGTGTGTGTGGTGTGTGTGTGTGTGTGGTATGTGTGTGTGGTGTGTGTGCACAGTGTGTGAATGTGTGTGTATGTATGTGTGTGTGTGGTGTGTGTGCACAGTGTGTGAATGTGTGTGTGTATGTGTGTGTGGTGTGTGTGCACAGTGTGTGAATGTGTGTGTATGTATGTGTGTGTGGTGTGTGTGCACAGTGTGTGAATGTGTGTGTATGTATGTGTGTGTGGTGTGTGTGTGTGTGGTGTGTGTGCAGTGTGTGAATGTGTGTGTATGTATGTGTATGGTGTCTGTGTATGTATGTGCGTCTGTAAGTGAGAGTAGTTCTGTCATTTCACTGGAAACTGCCTTTGAGCCATAGACTGAAAATTTAAGATATTCTGGAAGAAACTTTTGGGATCAACAATATATTTTAATGAACACTCAAAGGAAATAAACCTGAAAGAAGCAAAAAGAGCTTTAGAAAAGACCATTTCTCGAGTTAAACTAGTCTCCTTGTTTCCAATCTTTACCGGAACAAATTTAGCCTGTGCAGAGAGCAGATGAGTGTCTGGAAGCATCCTTGGCCTCTCATTCTCCCCCTTGGCTTGCAAATCCTTTACGGCACCTCTCTGGGTTGCCAAATGCAAATACCTCAGGGGTGGGGAAAGCACAGATGGTGAGTGAGGCTGTGTGGTTCTAAGCAATAGCGGTGGGGGGCCTGTGGGAAACTGGAACTGGAAGTCTCATTGAGAAGTACTCAAAATCATATTTTTAGAAGAAAAATTGGACCTAACCAAAAGAATACACGTGTGGGTCAATTCATGTCTTAAACCACCTGTGTGCTACCTCTGGGCTGGCTCAAGTTTAAGCATGAGAATCTTGCATTTAAGATTTTCTATGGCCTACCTTCCCTGGTGGCTCAGATGGTAAAGAGTCCGCCTGCAGTGTGGGAGACCTGGGTTGGGAAGACCCCTTGGAGAAGGGAACGGCTACCCACTCAGTATTCTTGCCTGGAGAATTCTATGGACAGAGGGCCTGGAGGGCTACAGACTGTGGGGTCACAAAGAGGCAGACATGACTGAGCGACTTAATTTCACAGAGTGGCCTAACGCAGTGCTGTGAATAGAGTAAAGGTTTTTCCTGCTCACTTTTTTAAAAGATGTTTTTGATGTGGACCATTTTAAAGTTTTTATTGAATTCGTTGCAATATTGCTTCTGTCTGTAGCTTTGGTTTTTGGCCACTGGGCAAATGAGATCTTAGTTCTCTGACCAAGGATCAGACCTGCTCCCCCTGCAGTGGAGGTGCATAGTCTTAATCACTGGACAGTCCGTGATGTCTCTTCACGCTCATTTTGAATTCAGCGAGGTGTAGGGAAAGATCACTGGGCTTTGGAATTCTTGGGACTGAATTCTGATTCCACCACTCACTGGTCCCTACAGCCTCAGATGAGTCGTGTGTATTTTTCATATGTGCAGTGTGGTTTGTGACGCCTGCCCTGCCATGCTCATTTTTTCCCTAGGAACATACAATCGTGCCATTCAGAGCTGTGCCAGCGGTATGGCAGCCACTGGCCTCATGGGGCCACTGAGCACTTGGCATAGTGTTAGTGCCGCAGAGGAACTTGAGTTTTTAGTTGCCTCCAGGTTTAATTCCTTTAAATTGAAATTGAAAACCTGCTTGATTTAGTTTTCAGAAAACTTTTTAAGAATGACTGGAATAGCTGAAATTATCAATCTAGTTTTTTAAGCTGTAATTTTTTCTGAAATATAAATGCAGATCAAACATTTCTCATGAAAATTCAGCATCTGAATTGAGAGATCTAAATGGTACTAAAGTACACAGTGGATTTTGAAAATTTAATACAATAAAGAATGTAAAACAGCTCATTAATAACTTTTTATGTTGACTACATGTTAAATAATATTTTGGACTAAGTGGGTTAAATTAAGTACAGTTTTTTTTTTCCTTTCCACCCCCTACACCAACCCTCCTCCCTCAATTTAAGTATATTGTTACATTGATTTCACCTCTTCATATAAAAAAAATGTAAAATATCGCATGTGGCTCACATTACATTCCTATTGAGCATTGCTGATCTACATGAAAACTTTTAATAAACTATGATGTTTTTATCAGCAATAAATACTGTACAAGGAGGGTACAATGTTTGTGAGAGTAGCGATTACATCTGTCCTATTCCCCATCTTATAACTGGGGCCTGGCTTGTTCCCTGCACAAAGCAAAGGCGATAAAGATTCTTCAAACAAATAAATATTTAAATAAGTTTAAATATTTATGATATGATCACGTATTCAAATGGTGTCCGTGTTGCATTGCCTATAAAATGAGGGAGCTGTAAAATGATATAGAAGTGGCTTCCAGCTCTAAAAGACAGTGAAACTGATTAACAGGTAGATACTGTACAGTACAGGGCAGCATGCTGCCACTCTGTGTGTGCATGTGTGGTCTTTTCACTTGGCTGCCCTGTTGGGATTTTGATGGAGTATCTTTAAATACAACACATCCCAATGCAAGAAAGACAAGCAGCTCTTCACTGGATGGCAAGAAGTACCTCGTGTTGCCAGACTGGGCTTAGCAGTGAGGGAAGCAAGCCTGGCCCAGGCCAGCATCTGTATTTTGGACCTGGTCATGTTGTCTTTGCTAGTTTTGCTTTTTCAGTCAAACTACAGTCTTATTAGAAAAAATCACTTTCATAGACTTTCTTGCCTACAGATCGGAAAGTGTTTTGTGTATCTGAATATTCTACACCTTGAAGTGCGAATTTGCTCTTGGAAAGTCACATGCTTTCTTGGAGAATGAATTGTCACCTCACATGTTCCATCTGTCCTCCAGGAAATATGTTTATTTTTAGTGAGCAAGATAAACCCTAGAGGGGTGAGTGTAGACTCCCCACTTCCTTTCATTTTGTGTGGAGTGTAGGATTCTCTTGACAGTTAGCATGTCAGGTTTCTGAGGTCCCTGGAGCTCTTCTTGCAAGGAAAAGTGTATATGGTTGTAAATTCTATGTTTAATATATGTATATGTGTTTCTGTTTCCATGGGGGATGTAACAGTATGATTTATTGCCATATATGAAATTTCACATTTGAAAGACCAGCTCTTTCTTTTGGGGTGTAGTTGCTTTACAATGTTGTGTTAGCTTCTGCTGTATAGCAAAGTAAAGCAGCCATAGGTACACGCATATTCCATCTTTTTGGATTTCCTCTCCATTTAGGGGAAAGACCAGTTTCATTCCATGAGATTAAAGGTGAGAAGCTATACTGTGTTGTGGCATTTCTTTGGAAATGAATGGGAGCTTGGCATTTTCCTCTGCTTCTCACTGATGGAAGTTGTGAAGATTCCAGTGTCTTCCCCTGAGAGATTATCTTCCCTTGGCTGCCATCCTAAATTTTGAGATGTTTATTCTAGAAGCAATTTAAACAAAAGAGAGGAAATGCCCTGGACTAGTGGCTGCATGTAATCATCATGAAAAATGCTTGATGTTGAATGAAAGGAGTGGAAGATGTTATTGATTCTATACACTCATCTCTCGGGATGGGACTCTTTTGGAGAAACGAGGATAAAAGAAAAGCATGTTGGGGCAAAACTGGCCCATTCATAGTGCATGGATTTCCCTCTGTCCTTCTTTTCATTGTCACCCTGTGAAGAGCTGTGTGCTAATACAGTCTAAGGGTTTTTCTCCAGAAAAGGTTTCTACAAGACCCTTTCCCACTGATGGTGTTCAGGGAGTTAAGTTTCTACAGTGTTACTTAAATAAAAAAGAAAACTCATGAGCATTATAATGAAAATGGATTCAGGCAGGAGTCTTCAATGGATACTTAATCTAGAGGTGGAAATTCCATGGAGAACAGAATACTTAAATAATCTCAAGGTATCTTAAAGTCCAGAAGGGAAAAGTCAACTATGCAGTAAAGACATGGGACAGCACTGTCATCAGATGATAGAAATTAGCATCACCACAAAGGGCAAATGGTATTACAGGCCCAGAGATGGGACAGTTTGGGAAGAACTCATCCTGATGTAGTATTCCAGCCCCAAAGGTAATCCATGAACTGGATCCTTCATCCCCCAAATAATTGTTGCAATGGTCATTACTGGGGACACATGATGAAATTTGCCTGTCGACAGTAGATTAGATGAAAAGGTATTATTCTATTGTTAAATTTCTCAAACTTGATAGCTATACTTTGATTATGTAAGACTATTCTTAGGAAATACACATTGATATATTAGAGTAAGGCATCAAACATGGAGCCTATTGTCATATGGTTCAAAACTAATTATATCTATATTTGTGTGTGTGTACACCTATATACACACACAGAAAGAAAGGGCTGCATTAAACAACACAGCAAAATATTAAAGTTTGTTAAATGGGTGGAAAGGGAGTTTAGCCTTTGCAACTTTAAATGTGAAATCATTTCAAATGAAAAAGTTTCTAAAAATTAGAACCAACCTCCCCACCACAAACACATATACGTCTATCTGTTGGGGTAAAGGTTTTCTGGGAGAAGAATTTAGAATACAAACAGCCTGAACGTTAGAGGAAAAATGTGAGGATGAACCATAGAAGCACCTTCTCATAAATATTCTTGGAAGCAGTCATTTTACGATGACAGACTCCAGGATTTCTGGGTCCATCAAGGTAATCCCGTTAAAGAAATTTCAGATGCCTGCAAAGCCCCGAGAGTCCAGGGTGTAGGGTGATGAAGCCCTGGTTGGAGGGTTGATTTATTGGCTGGCTTAACCCGCTTGTTACTGGGAACTTGCAGAGCAGCGGTCTGGGTCAAGGCTGTGTGCCCTGAGCTGTCTCTCCGGAGGCAAGGAGCGCATGCGCTCTCCTGTAAATTGCATTGTAGGGAGGTTAGCCAGCCATCTTCTGTTAGTGCCTGGGCATGTCTGCAGGTGGCTCCCCATCGCTTGTGAAGCATGTGGAAGAAAAGTTGGTTCTTCATGCAAGCTCTGGCATCCAGATAGCAGTCATCAGTGACTCACAAGGTTTTAATTGTGCAAGCTTGCCCTTCCTGTAGACTCAAGGCTGAGACAGTGCATCCATGGACGCTAACAGAGCCTTCTAGAAAGGGGAGCGCTTGCTAACCAGCCCATTAGCATGAGAGAGAATGAAGCTGTTGTTTAATCAGTCCTGAGAAAAATCTCAGTGGGATCGCCTTTAACAAACACCTGTAATCTGGGGTTACACCAACACACAGTTAATTCTTTATACAGACCTTTGTCGTGCTTTTGGAAGCATCCTGTGGGGGTTACATAGAAAAATTCAGCTTTTTATTACTTAATCACATCACTCAGTGTTAGAGGTTTTCATTGTCTCATAAAATGCTTTCCAGGGTTAAGGAAAGGGGGTTTGGAAGAATGTTTGTTATTGACTTGCCTCATTTCCAATTTTGTGAGCTTTCAAACAAAAATTCTTGTGTTCTCTTTTTATTTGTTGACTTAAAAAATATGACTTTTGGGCAGGCAGGATTGGTTCATTTCCATGGTTATTTTGTCCTGATATCAGTATGCTTTAAGAATTATTTTCCTTAAGTGTAAATGGCATAGAGAGCTATAAATTATCCACATGTATTTGACTATGACAGTAATCATTTCTGAGTGTCATAGAGCAAAAACACAGCAGAGGATGGAGCCAGTGTGGATCTAGCAAGCTTTCAAAGGTATTTGCTTTAAAAGAAAAATGAAGTCCTAAGATGAAGGCTTCTACTTTTCAATGTGCTGTGCAGAATTTCAACCTCATGATCTCTTATCAGCTCTGAAAGGGGACACGGTTGTTGTCTTTGCTTAGCAACAGTTTTAAAAGTTTCCATTTTTAGTTTCATGGGTAGGGCTGTGATTGTTTTTTTTAACATGATTTGAATTGTTTTACAGGGGGCTCTCTGTTCAAGTCGGGGACTACAAAACTCTGCTTTTTTCACTTAGCACCTAAGTCAAAGAACGAAAGAAAAGGATTTTATTTTTTCAACAAAGACTAGACTAGAGGCACACCTAAGCAAGCATGAAGCTTTCTAGCAAGGAATTCATTTTCCATGTATATGACTTATTTGGCAGAGTAATATGGTCCCAAGGCTTCTGATTTAACTCTCTTAAAAAATTCCACGGCTTAGCATGCAAAATGGGTGTGGGATTTCTAAGGCATAATTGCAGTGGAGACAAAAGCTCCTTGGAAGCCTGGCGATTACGGTGGATGACTGAACTCTCTTTCTGAACAGAGAGATGCTAGTGTCTCTCTGGGAAATGCTGGTCTGGAGATGAAGCAGGAGGGTTATTTTCAGTGCCTGGTAAACTGGGGCAACTGTCTGGAGTGCTTGAGATGGTGCTGCCTTTCACTGGGTATTTCTTACCTGGATTGTGCCTTTCTTGTAAGAAAAAAAGAATGATTTCTTGGACTATTGGTCTTCTTTATCTTGTGGGGTGTTTTGAGGTGTGTGTGTGTGTATCTATGTATATATATGTGCACATATATACATTTTTTAAGTTGGATAATTTCTGAATTTATTCTTCATTCTTAAGAGCCTGTGGTATTATGAGTGCCTCTCACGTGTGGCAGGACCAAGTCTCAACCGAGACTTGAGGAGTCTCAGTCAAGTGAGAAGTAAGCAAAGACTTTCTCTTTGCAGACCTTCCCACAGGATCCATTTCTTCTCATCACTGTTCACAGCAGTGACAGAAAAGGAGATAATTTTCCTTCTCTTTCTGCTTCATGTTCTGGCAACTGGACAACTTCTCTTGGGACCAAAAGCATTAAGGCTGACCCTGGGTTTCCTCAATGTGGCAGAGTGACTTTGCTTAAAGAACCCAGTGACTCTCCTCTGGGAGCAACAGGGCCACCAACTCTCTTTCCAAAACACTATCTACAAGGTTTATCCATGCATGGTGCTTTTTTTCCCACCGGTTCTTTTAATGGCACCGAGCTCTGGCTGTATTGTAAACTATGTCTACTCATTTACTGCATTAAGAAAGAAGCAGGTATTTATTCCATTTCGTGAGGTGCTGATTGGTTGTAAAATGTCCTTGTAAAATCTATTCTTGCCGTTAGGCTCATTTGTACAAAGAAAAAGTATTTGGAATTTTCCAGAACTGCAGAGCAGTCACAGAGCAGTCACTCCGACAGCCTCGTGTTTGTTGAATTATTAGAAAATCCTGAGCCTGTGAGAACCCCAGGAAGCCTTCTAGTGTGCGCCTCTGGCTCTGGGTGAATCAGCTACTCGAAATGGTCATGCGTGTTACTGGGGCTTTCCTGTCTCACATCCAAGCATCTCCTGGGAACAAGATTACAAGACTTCTCTTTGTAATCTAATATGATACATATCAACTTATGCATGGAGAATTCATCCTAAAAACTCAGCTGACATCTTTCTGGACTAACTTAAAGCCAATTTTTGGTTGTTTTCTCCTCGGTGATAGGGGACTTTGATCTAATAACACTCCATATATTACTCAGCCACCCTGAGGGGCCAGTCTCGGTTCCTTTAACCATTTCTCTCCTCTGCTTTTTCCAAATCTATAACCAGTTTAGTTTTTGTCTTCTTTGAACAATATATTCATTAGATGTCTATGACTCATTGGTTTTGTTTTAAGGTTTTATTGTTTGTTTGTTTTAAATTGAAGTATAGCTAATTTGCTTTCCTGATGGCTCAGCAGTAAAGAATCCACCTGCAAGGAAGGAGACAAAGGAAATGTGAGTTCTATCCCTGGAATTGGAAAGATTCCCCCGGAGGAGGAAATGGCAACCCACTCCAGTGTTCTTGCCTGAAAAATTCATGGACAGAGGAGCCTGGTGGGCTACAGTCCATGGGGTCACAAAGAGTTGAACATGACTGAGCAAGCAAGATAACTAATTGTAAATGTGTTAGTTTCAAGTGTACACCAAAGTGATTCAGTTATAAATACATATTTATCTGTTCTTTTTCAGATTCTTTTCATGTATAGGTTGTTACAAGATTTTTTTAACATTCAAAATTTTGTGCTACTTCTGTTCATGTTCCCACTGGTTCTTTCTTAACCCACATGCCAGCTGTGCCTCATTTAGCCAGGCCAAGAACATGCATGTTATCCTTTGGTGGCACAGCCCCTGTGTCAGAGGTGCCTGCAAAAGATGCATGCAAAGAGGACCGGAAAAAGGATCAAGCATATCAACCTGTGTTTTTGTCTAGAACACAGACTACAGAGGAAGTACATATTTAATAAATGAATTCTGCATAAATAAAATTTCATTCTTGTTATTTTCCTTGCCACTCTACCGCCTTTGCTATTAATCTATAAAGTTTCCTATTAAGATATTTTGAAATTTAAAAGCTATTCCTCTTTTTTTATAACCTCAGGATAATGGAGTGTGTTATATTGGAGATTTTTAATTAATTAGACCACTTTCTTGGGGTACAGAATTAGTAGTTTGGTTGATCTTTCAGTGACTGGTATTACTAGAAGCTGTTGTGTTCCCCAGACTAACGCTGATAAAAGGGACTTCTCCCAGAATGCCATGGGCCTTTCCAGTTAAAACTAGGATGGGTGTAACTTCTTTACTTCCTGAAGCTATATCAGTTACAAATATGTGGAAACAGAGAAGATTAAGCTATTGTGGTGAATTTGTTTCTGAATAATTCATATCATTTTTCCCATGTAGAACTGTTCATTCTCCCTGTCGCCTAGATATAAACTAATTATTGAAGGCGCATTACATTTCTTCTGAATATCAGAATTCTAACCATGATGTTCGGTTTGGGAACACAATGAGTTTTTAGTGTCTCAATGAACAGGATGCAGTAAAAGTTTTTAAAGAGTCAACTCTTTGCCGTGTACTTTGAGCATTATGTTTCACTAGTAGTGGTTTTTCTGTCTTTCAATGATTGAGGAAAAGCAGTGTACAGTTTTAGGTTTATGCACGGCCCTAAAGTAAATCAGGGCTTCCCTGATGGCTCAGCTACTGGTAAAGAACCTGCCTGACAATGCAGGAGATGCAAGAAGCAGAGGTTCAATCCTTACATCAGGAAGATCCCCTGGAGAAGGAAATGGCAAACTGCCCCAGTATTCCTGCCTGGAGAGTTCCATTGAGAGAGGAGCCTGGCAGGCTCTAGTGTATGGGGTTGCAAAGAGTTGGACATGACTGAGCACACGCACACAGTGAGCTAAATCAAGATCATCTTCTAAATCATGTTTTAGTAAAAATCATCCTACCCTCATTTTAAATCAATGAAAGTTTAGGTTTTGTCATCTTACTGATAAATGTCTTCCCTTCTGGAAGCGTTGCTAGCAGACTGACTTTCTGCATGATTTGGTTTTCCGTCACTCTTGCTGAATGCAGTGCCGTCTTGCTTAGTAGGAAACTGAGCCATGTGAGTGCCAGTGGCTAAGGAGCTGATGTTGTTCAAGTCTGTCTGGTACAGAGCACCCCTGGGCTATTTACACATGCTTAGCCATTTGACTTGTCAATCTCCCTTGTCAAGTAACTCATCTAGCATCCTGGGTATTTCTTCTCCTGTCATTTTCCTGGAAATGGCTTAAGGTCTATGTTTTCTCATCTACATCATATAAAGGCTTAATCCTGGGCATAAAACAGATAATTCTATTAAATGCCCACCACTTTATACTCATGTCCTCCCTTTTAACAGATATAAGAATCCCTCGCTTTTCCTGGCAAGACATTCACAACCCTAATCTCTTCCTTCCTCTCTACCTCCTACATCTTTAAAAAAAAAAACAAAAACAACAGCCTCAGATAGACTGATAATTTTTTAAAGTACCATGCTATGCATTCTGAATACCTTAGTGGAGGGAGGATTAAGAGGGCATATTTTAATTACTCAAGTATTTGTCAGGCCCTACTAGATGCCACCTCCTGAGGTCAACTGAGGTAGAAATTTCACATTTCTCATCTCCAAAATGTCAGTGGTTGAGGACAAGAGGGAGCGAAGGTGTTCTGACCTTGTGTGCAAATGGTGTTAGATAGCTTCACAATGGCGAACTGCAACAGCGCTCCTGGGACCTCGGCTACCGGGGAGATGGTAAACAGCTGTGCCCTTCAGTGAGCTGCGGGGGACTCGTCCAGGCTGTCTTTGGGGAATAGAATGGAAGTGTCTACTGGCCAGGGGAGGGATTTACCTGGTTGAATAGGCTTCTTACTATAGACAAAACCACAACATTCAAGAAGACTGTGGTCTGCTGCCGAGGTGATGAGACAGATGCGGCATATATATTCTTTTTACCTCTGTTGCCTAAAATGCAAAAGCTCTGGAAGAAGTAAGAGCTAGCACTCATGGGGTGTTTACCATGTGGCAGGAATCTATTTTCATCCTTTCATATACTATCTAGTTAGATGTCATAGTAAACTTTTAAGCTAGGCACTATTACTATGATTTTTTTCAGACGGGGAAACTGAGATACAAAAAGCATGAGTACCTTGCCCACATCCATGTAGCTAGTGGAAGATGGAGCCAGGCAGTCAGATTCCATAGAGCTCTTAACCAGAGAACAGGACTCCTCCCTGTGCTACAACTTGGCAGAAAGAAACACATCTTTCTTTCTTTTTTTGAAGATTTTTTTAGTGTGGACCATTTTAAAAGTCTTTATTGAATTTACAGATTCAATAAGATTCAATATTACAGTTTCAATATTGCTTCTGTTTTCTTTTATTTATTTTTGCCATCTTAGCTCACTGACAAGGGATCAAAACCTGCACCCCTTGCATTGGAAGGCAACGTCTTAACCCCTGGGCAGTCAGGCAAGTCTCCTTTCTTTCTTAAAAGTTAGTTTCCTAGAGAATTAGAGTGGTTTTTGTCTACTTGAACATAGGCATCCAATCATATAATGTGGGGAGAAGCATATGATTGTTTTTAATGAGCATAGACATTTCCAGGGAATTAATTCAGAATGTGGAAACTTTTCTGCCTATGAAACTCTTGGAGGTGGTTTTGCTCCTCCAGAAAAACACATACTCTAAAGGTTGCACAGAAGAGCCTTGGAGCCCCCCCTGGGAGAGTGGGAAGAAGTTTCTTCTTGAGCTGATTGATGGAAGCCCCAGCAAAGTGGCGTTTGATGGAAGAGGCTCGATCAAAGCCAGTGAAGCTGAGTGTAATTCCTTAAATGTATCTTTATGTAAACAGGGAGGACTCCATACAATTTAAAAATAACACAGTCGAGTAACTAAAACAATGGGAGATATGCATCTGATTCAAATCGAATTCAGCCACTGCCACAAAATTATCTGATGAGGGAGATTTTGTGCCACATGTTCAAAGCCGGCTTTAAGTCCTTAAGAGGTATCAAAATAATCAAAGTGTTTTCTTTGCTCTTAGCTGGCTTGTGGAAGAATCATAAATGGTTAAAACATTTATGTTGATCAGAAACCACAGTTGGAAAATGGAAAGAAAGTGTTTCTGTGCACGGAAAAAGCAGGGAGAGAGGAGACTCCCACTCTTATTACAGCCTTTCTCTTAGGACTGTAAAGATCTCTGCCTCAAATCTCAGCTCCAAGCTATCAGATGCTCCTTAGAGGGGAGCATGTCTTTTTTTGGGGGGGGTACAGTTGCTTTACAATGTGTTAATTTCTACTGTCCAGCAAAGTGAATCAGCTATGCAAATACATATATACCCTCTTTTTTTGGATTTCCTTCCCATGCTGCACAATAGGTTCTCATTTGTTATCTACTATAGCCATGAAATTAAGACTCTTGCTTCTTGGAAGAGAAACTACCCTGCACAATAAAAAGCAGAGACGAGAGACATTGCTTTGCTGACAAAGGTCCATATATTCAAAGCTATGGTTTTTCCAGTAGTCAGGTATGGATATAAGAAGTGGACGTAAAGAAGGCTGAGCGCGGAAGAACTGATGTTTTGAATTGTGGTGTTGCAGAAGACTTTTGACAGTCCCTTGAACTGCAAGGAGGACAAACCAGTCAGTCCTAAAGGAAATCAACTTTGAATATTCATTGGAAAGACTGATGCTGAAGCCAAAGCTCTAATACTTTGGCCACCTGATGTGAAGAGCTGACTCATTGGAATTGACCCTGCTGCTGGCAAAGACTGAAGGCAGGAGAAGAAGGGGACAACAGAGGATGAGATGGTTGGATGGCATCACCAATTCAATGGACATCAATTTGAACAAACTCCAGGAGATGGTGAAGGACAGGGAAGCCTGGCGTGCTGAAGTCCATGGGGTCACAAAGAGTCAGACACAACAGAGTGACTGGACAACAACGTAGTATCAATAGTGTATATACGTCAATCCCCAACTCCCAGCTAATCCCACCCCCTCCCCCATGGTGTCCATACATTTGTTCTCTCATCTGGGTCTTTATTTCTGTGTCACCAGTAAGATCATTACCATTTTTCTAGATTCCACATATATGCATTAATATACAATATTTGTTTTTCTCTTTCTGACTGGAGTGTATCTTTTAATGTGAAGAAAATCAGAATTGGAAAAGGGATTCCCAAACTTGACTGATTATTGTAACTGCTTGGAATACTCTTTTGAAGGTAGAAAGTTTCAGGCTCTTCCCCAGGAAGGATTTAGCAGATCCAGATTGGAATCTAGGAAAAGGAATTTTAACAAATCTCCCTAGATGTGAATCTTATAATCAGCCAGGACTGGGGACCACAATCTAGTGCACACATTTTACAGATAAATAGAGTGACGTTTGGTAAGGGTAATTAACATGCTCAATTCCTATTCTAGAGGTGAGCTGAAGCTAGAATTTCTTTTCTCCCCGCTTTTTTCTTTTCTTTTTCCCTCCCTTCCCCTCTGCCTCCTCCTTCTTCTTCTTCCTCCAGCTTCAAAGCTTTTCCTCCAGTCTCTGAGTACATATGCATTGGCAGTTAGGGATGAGAGTATGTTTGTGTGTGTGCATGCCTCAGGATGAGGCCCTGTCAGTGGAAGATGCTAAATGTTGGCCTGTTAATTTCAAGTGTCGTCAGATGGGTAAAAATCTCTGACTCTGGGAACTAAAATGTTTGTCCCGTGAAAATATAATTATTTCGTGCACAGTCTCCTGGGAGAAGTAAAAGGCACACACACATGCACACACACACACACACAAGAAATAAGATACATTTTTCAAAGAGTTTTTCAAGAGAATATTTAAGTTACTTTGTCCAAGGCTTGCAATCATGTAGAAGAGTCAGGCCTTACATCCTAGAAAAGATAATTAGACAGTTCAGTTCAATTCAGTCGCTCATCCGTGTCCAACTCTTTGCGATCCCATAAATCACAGCACGCCAGGCCTCCCTGTCAATCACCATCTCCTGGAGTTCACTTAGACTCATGTCCATCGAGTCCGTGATGCCATCCAGCCATCTCATCCTCGTTCGTCCCCTTCTGCTCCTGCCCCCAATCCCTCCCAGCATCAGAGTCTTTTCCAGTGAGTCAACACTTCTCACGAGGTGGCCAAAGTACTGGAGTTTCAGCTTTAGCATCATTCCTTCCAAAGAAATCCCAGGGCAGATCTCCTTCAGAATGGACTGGTTGGATCTCCTTGCAGTCCAAGGGACTCTCAAGAGTCTTCTCCAACATCACAGTTCAAAAGCATCAATTCTTCAGGGCTCAGTTTTCTTCACAGTCCAACTCTCACATCCATACATGATCACAGGAAAAACCATAGCCTTGACTAGACAGACCTTAATCAGCAAAGTAATGTCTCTGCTTTTCAATATGCTATCTAGGTTGGTCATAACTTTTCTTCCAAGGAGGAAGCGTCTTCTAATTTCATGGCTGCAGTCACCATCTGCAGTGATTTTGGAGCCCCCAAAATAAAGACTGACACTGTTTCCACTGTTTCCCCATCTCTTTCCCATGGAATGATGGGACTGGATGCCATGATCTTCATTTTCTGAATGTTGAGCTTTAAGCCAACTTTTTCACTCTCCTCTTTCACCTTCATCAAGAGGCCTTTTAGCTCCTCTTCACTTTCTGCCATAAGGGTGGTGTCATCTGCATATCTGAGGTTACTGATATTTCTCCCAGCAATCTTGATTCCAGCTTGTGTTTCTTCCAGTCCAGTGTTTCTCATGATGTACTCTGCATATAAGTTAAATAAGCAGGGTGACAATATACAGCCTTGATGTACCCTTTTCCTATTTGGAACCAGTATGTTGTTCCATGTCCAGTTCGAACTGTTGCTTCCTGACCTGCATACAGATTTCTCAAGAGGCAGGTCAGGTTGTCTGGTATTCCCATCTCTTTCAGAATTGTCCATAGTTTATTGTGATCCACACAGTCAAAGGCTTTGGCATAGTCAATAAAACAGAAATAGATGTTTTTCTGGAACTCTCTTGCTTTTTTGATGATCCAGAGGGTGTTGGCAATTTGATCTCTGGTTCCTCTGCCTTTTCTAAAACCAGCTTGAACATCAGGAGTTCACAGTTCACGTATTCCTGAAGCCTGGCTTGGAGAATTTTGAGCATTACTTTACTAACATGTGAGATGAGTGCAACTGTGCAGTAGTTTGAGCATTCTTTGGCATTGCCTTTCTTTGGAATTGGAATGAAAACTGACCTTTTCCAGTCCTGTGGCCACTGTGAGTTTTCCAAATTTGTGGGCATATTGAGTGCAGCACTTTCACAGCATCATCTTTCAGGATTTGAAACAGCTCTATGGAATTCTATCAACTCCACTAGCTTTGTTCATAGTGATCCTTTCTAAGGCCCACTTGAATTCACATTCCAAGATATCTGGCTCTAGATGAGTGAACACATCATTGTGATTATCTAGGTCCTGAAGATTTTTGTACACTTCTTCCACGTATTCTTGCCACCTCTTCTTAATATCTTCTGCTTCTGTTAGGTCCAGACCATTTCTGTCCTTTACCGAGCCCATCTTTACATGAAATGTTCCCTTGGTATCTCTAATTTTCTTGAAGAGATCTCTAGTCTTTCCCATTCTGTTCTTTTCCTCTATTTCTTTGCATTGATTGCTGAAGAAGGTTTTCTTATCTCTTCTTACTATTCTTTGGAAGTCTGCATTCAGATGCTTATATCTTTCCTTTTCTCCTTTGCTTTTCACCTCTCTTCTTTTCACAGCTATTTTTAAGGCTTCCCCAGACAGCCATTTTGCTTTTTTGCATTTCTTTTCCATGGGGATGGTCTTGATCCCTGTCTCCTGTACAATGTCACAAACCTAATTCCATAGTTAGACAAGATAGTACAAAAGCATCCTTTTCTACTGGCATTTCCCCTCCCCAAACCATTTTCTCCTCCAGTGAATTTTATATTTTTTGAGGTCAGGGACTGTATCTTACTCCTCTCTAGATCTCCAAGTGCCTACCCCAATGTCTAACATATAACAGTCATGATTATAATGATGATTTATTGAGCATTTATTGAATCTTCAAGACCATCCTATGATCTAGGTACTCTTACAACCCAGTATCCCACATGGGAAAATATCTATGCAGACGCCCTCTGATTTTTTAGTGAGCTTAGCGGAAACACCACTTCTGTCCTCGAATGGATGAGAAGAGGTTCAGGGCCAGATGGGACTTCTGCCAAGGCCTGGGGTTGGGGATAAGTCAGATGAAGAAAGAACTGGGGCAGGACGATGCCTGGCAGAAGGAAGGACTGGCAGTCTGCTTGAGAGGTTGGGGAAGCCATCAAGGTGGGCAAGCTTGAGAGCACAGACAGGACGTCGTCTTGAGGAGGTTTGAGCAGAGAGGCAGTAGGAATGACGATGGGAAAGGGAACTTGGGTTGGACCCAGGGTAGCCTTGAAACCTTGGTTGAGAACCTTAGATTTTATTCTGTCCACATCAAGGAGCTGGAAGGCTTTGAGCAGGGATACAAACATGGTAGGAAGTGCTATTCTAGAATGACTGTGTCCTGAGTGTGGGGAGGTATGAGGTACCACAACCTGAAGTCCCTGTTCAAAGAAATAGGGAGATTTGGAGGAAGAACCAGTTAAATGGGAAAGAAGAGGCTGAACTCCTCTGTGCCTCGACTGGACTAGAATGTCCAGGTCAGATGCCATCTCTAGCAGGTAGTTGGACCTATAGGGTTGGAGATAAAGATATGGAAGGTGGATTTTTTGACAGTAAAATTTTGTTGATAGTAAATGAGATCTCTGAGCTGGAGAACAAGGAACAGGAAGAAAGAGCATCCAGGAACAAAATCTTGTACACCTGACATATTTGGAAAGCAAATGGTTAGAGTCTAGCATGTAATAAACATTTGCACTTTATTTAGAAATACCCTCTTGTTCTCTCCATCCTTGTATTCCTGCCCTGCAAATAGGTTCATCTGTACCATTTTAAGATTTCACATATATGCATTAATATACAGCATTTGTTTTCTTCTTTCTGACTCACTTCACTCTGCATGACAGACTCTAGGTCCATTCCACATCTCTACAAATGACCCAGTTTGATTCTTTCTTATGACTGAGTAATATTGCATTGCATATATGTACCACATCTTCTTTTCACAGCCATTTTGCTTTTTTGCATTTCTTTTGATCGGGATGGTCTTGATCCCTGTCTCCTGTACAATGTCACGAACCTCCACCCATAGTTCATCAGGCACTCTATCAGATATAGGCCCTTAAATCTATTTCTCACTTCCACTGTATAATCATAAGGGATTTGATTTAGGTCATACTTGAATGGTCTAGCGATTTTCCCTACTTTCTTCAATTTAAGTCTGAATTTGGTAATAAGGAGTTCATGATCTGAGCCACAGTCAGCTCCTGGTCTTGTTTTTGTTGACTGTATAGAGCTTCTCCATCTTTGGCTGCAGAGAATATAATCACTCTGATTTTGGTGTTGACCATCTGGTGATGTCCATGTGTAGTCTTCTCTTGTGTTGTTGGAACAGTTAGAACTGGACATGGAACAACAGACTGGTTCCAAATAGGAAAAGGGGGTACGTCAAGGCTGTATATTGTCACCCTGATTGTTTAACTTATATGCAGAGTACATCATGAGAAACGCTGGACTGGAAGAGAAACGCTGGACTGGAAGAAAAACAAGCTGGAATTAAGACTGCTGGGAGAAATATCAATAACCTCAGGTATGCAGATGACACCACCCTTATGGCAGAAAGTGAAGAGGAACTAAAAAGCCTCTTGATGAAAGTGAAAGAGGAGAGTGAAAAAATTGGCTTAAAGCTCAACATTCAGAAAACAAAGATCATGGCATCCAGTCCCATCATTCCATGGGAAAGAGATGGGCAAACAGTGGAAACAGTGTCAGACTTTATTTTGGGGGCTCCAAAATCACTGCAGATGGTGACTGCAACCATGAAATTAGAAGACGCTTACTCCTTGGAAGAAAAGTTATGACTAACCTAGATAGCATATTCAAAAGTAGAGACATTACTTTACTAAGGTCCATCTAGTCAAAGCTATGGTTTTTCCAGTAGTCATGTATGGATGTGAGAGTTGGACTGTGAAGAAAGCTGAACACCGAAGAATTGATGCTTTTGAACTGTGATGTTGGAGAAGACTCTTGAGAGTCCCTTGGACTGCAAGGAGATCCAACCAGTCCATTCTGAAGGAGATCTGCCTTGGGATTTCTTTGGAAGGAATGATGCTAAAGCTGAAACTCCAGTACTTTGGCCACCTCATGTGAAGAGTTGACTCATTGGAAAAGACTCTGATGCTGGGAAGGACTGGGGGCAGGAGGGGAAGGGGATGACCAAGGATGAGATGGCTGGATGACATCACAGACTCGATGGACGTGAGTCTCGGTGAACTCCGGGAGTTGGTGATGGACAGGGAGGCCTGGCGTGCTGCGATTCATGGGGTCACAAAGAGTCAGATGCGACTGAGCGACTGAACTAACTAACCACATCTTCATCAGTTTATCTGTTGATGGACATTTAGGTTGCTTCCATGTCCTAGCTATTGTAAATAGTGCCACAGTGAACACTGGGGTGCATGTGTCTTTTCAATTATGGTTTTCTCAGGGTGTGCACCCAGGAGTGGTATTGCTGGGTTGTACAGTGGGGAATGGACGTGTGGACACAGTGGGGGAAGGGGAGGTAGGGATGAATGAGGAGATGAGCGTGTGTGAGGATAGCTGTGGGAAACTGCTGTATAGCACAGTGTATCAGCTAGGCACTCTGAGTTGACCTAGAGGAGTGGAATCGGTGGGGTGGGAGGGAGGCTGCACAGGGAGGGGTATGTAACTGATTCACTTTATTGTTCAGCAGAAACTAACACAACATTGTAGGGCAGTTATACTCCAATAAAAGAATCATACCACTCAAAAATTTCGCTGTGAATATTATGATATAAAACTTGATTTCAAATAAAAATGCTCTCCTGTATATGATTAACTGTCTCATGTGCTCATCTCACGTGTGTGTTTATTCAGAGAGATGTTTTCCCCTCAACTGCTTGCAAGACATTTCCATCAAGCTGTTTGCCCCCTGGAAATTTTTCCAGAAACTCATACTTAACACTGTTTCCTTAACTTGGCTTTTCAGTTCCCGGACTTGACTTGTGTTTGGCGTCCTCTATTTCTGTGACAGCCTCCTATCTTCCAGGCTCAAAACTCTGGATTTTCCTTCATATTCTACTTGCTTCCAAGGCCCAGAATGTTGACTTCTTTGTACTGCTGTTAAATGGCCAGTCTCCTCTCCTCTTCCACATTGCTGGGCTTGATTTTAGGCCCCCAGTACCTCCTCCTGGGTATGATGCAATAACCTCTTAATCCATCTTCCCATGTTGACACTCCCCTCTGTTGAATCCATCATATACGCTACTACTACCAGATTCATCTTTTGGCAACTAATCTTCTGACTCACCCAACCCTCTTAAAATGCTTGCACAGATGGAATTCACTGACAGTAGTGGTTTTTCATGTGGCTTCCTAATCTTGTCTAGAAACTCTGGTAGGTCAACTGGATGAAAGCTGTCTGTTCTGGTCACACCAGGAGAGTATCCTCAATCATTGCCCATTCTGTCGTCATGACACCCAGGACTCGGTGGAAGAGATGTGAATAAATGCCAGTTTCCTGAGCCTCATTGTCATGGCCCTCTGAAGTCTCCTGTCAATGTATTTTTTCAATCGTACTTCTCATTTGTCCCCACTTAGTCCTGAAGAGTTGAGTCAAAGGGAACTGTTATTTCCACACACACTCGCTGCTCTCCCCATTTGTATCTCTTGCTCATACGAATAGCATTCCCTTCAGTTTAGTTTATGAGCCCTCCATCTGCGTATGTCTTTCAGCATCCACACAGGGAGCTCTCCTCAGTACTCTGTAATGACCTACATGGGAACAGAACCTAAAAACGAGTGGACCTGTGTATAACTGGTTCACTTTGCTCTGTGCCCCAAACTGGCACAGCTCTATAAATCAGCTATGTTTCAATAAAAGTTAATTTTAGAAATGACCTGCTCAAAATCATCCTCAATCCATCCTCCCTTACTTCTAAGTGATTTCCATTCTCCTTAATGCCTGTTGTCCATTATCTGGGTTTCTCCTAGGAATGTGTCAGCTTCTGCTTTATTTCTTAGAAGTATTTAACACCAGTTTTCTCTCCCTTTGTGGACTGTGAGTGAAGTCCCAGAAATCAGGGTAATTGATGGATTTGCCCTCGTATTCTTTCTCAGGGACACACCTTAATCTTGGTGCTTGCAGTTATTTGCTGAACAAGTACCTGATTTGTGAGCATCTTGAAGGAAGAGATGAGGACTTCATTATGACTGTGCATTTCGTATCACACATCATGCGGGGCTGGGTTTATGGCAGGCCTCATATTGAGTATATAAAATCAGCAGGCGCTTTCCTTTGCAGCTGTGATATGCTTCGCTCCCTTTTCAGATGTCTTCTGGAAGCCACAGATGGGAGACCCTCTGGAGAGCCACAAAAGAGGCATTTGTGAATCCAGTATAGAGGTAATGGGAACAATATTGGTATCACCATTGTGTTCACGGCATTCATGGGCTAAAAGGGGTAAAATGCACTTGAGACAGAATTTTAAAATGCCTTTCCTTGTTCTGTCTCTTCCATCCTAGATCATCTTTCCAGTAAGTATTCTGTGGCATGTTTCTTTGAGGTAATTTACTGCATGTCACTGTCTTTAGGGCAGACCTTCTGAAAGGATCTGGAAAGAATCTAAACTAATGGTTTGGAACTTTTATAGTGATACATTTCTAGCGAGGTGTATAAAGGGTTTGAGTTGAAAGAGCCCAGAGGACTGGGGCAATAAGCTTCTGGTAAGGACAGAGGGAAGTCTGAAGGAGTAAATTAAAGTACTAGATGCCGTTTGTACCACTCAACTTCTCAGCATGAGTCAGGTCCAATTTCCCAGCTTGGGTTACAAGTTTATCTTCTCTAAGGGTTGTGAAAGCAGCTGCAGAGGCAGGGGATGAGGGATGAGTTGTTCTGAGGAAGGGTGTGCTTGGAAGATCTGTTGGGGTCTTGAAATTCTCCAGGAAGGTTCAAGAACTTCTTGTGGTCTAAATTCAGTGAAATGAAAAAAAAAAAAAGAAAAAGGTTTGACATAAATCATTTGACTTAATTGTATACATTCAATATCATATAGGAAAGCTTGACTGCTTGTGTGAAGTAACAATGGGGAAGATTTTTGTGATCTCTATTTTTTAAAAATAAAAAGAAAACACAAAATTAAATATTTCAATTAAAATTTTGATTAAATACACGTTACTATTCCTCACATATATGGTATTCTCTTAAAGATGTCAATCTCTTAAAACTAACAGGCTTAGAGATATGCCTGTTCTAACCAGTTCCTCATCTCTTTTGCCATTGGAATTGCCCTGAGCTTTCCATTGCTAAGAAAATCAGGTATTTTTCTTTGGTATAGATGATCTTATTTACAAAACAGAAATAGACACAGAAGTAGAGAACAAATGTTTGGGTACTGAGGGGGAAAGGCATGAATGGGGTGAATTGGGAGATTGAGTTGGACACATGTACGTTATTGATGCTGTGTATAGAAGATGACTAATGAGAGCCTGTTGTGTGGCACAGGGAACTCCACTCAGTACTCTGTAGTGATCTAGATGGGACGGAGATCCAGAAAAGAGGGTATTTGTATACCTATAGCTGATTTACTTTGCTGATTTTATAGTAGAAATTAACAGTTTAAAGCAACAATGTGCCCCTTCAGTTGTGTTCCACTCTTTGTGGCCCTATGAACTGTCAGGCTCCTCTCTCCATGAGGATTCTCCAGTCAAGAATAATGGAGTGGGCTGCCCTGCCCTCCTCCAGGGGATCTTCCCAAATCAGAAACTGAAACTGCGTCTCCATGTCTCCTGCATTGGTAGGCCAGTTTTTTTTTTTTTTTTTTTACCACTAGCGCCACTTGGGAAAACTTAAGAGCAACTATACACCAATAAAAATTAAGAGAAGAAAAAGAAAATCAGTTATTTTTCAATAACAACTCACTATCTCGTGAAAATGGAAATAAAGTGCATAGATTGTGGACCAATGATTGGACATTTTAGTGTCATTTTTTGGTTACAGTATTCACAGTAATCGTATGTTAAATGTTGGCCCATTCACAGATCTTACAATTTTTTGTTGTTGTTCAGTCACTCAGTCGTGTCTGACTCTGCAACCCCATGGACTGCAGCACGCCAGGCTTCCCTGTCCTTCACTATCTCCTGGAGTTTGCTCAAATTCATGGCCATTGAGTCGATGAAGCTATATAACCATCTCATCCTCTGCTGCCCTCTTCTCCTGCCTTCAATCTTTCCCAGAATCAAGGTCTTTCTAGTGAATCAGCTTGTTGCATCAGGTGGCCAAAGTATTGGAGCTTCAGCTTCAACTTCAGTCCTTCCAGTGAATATTCAGGGTTGATTTCCTTTGGGATTGACTGGCTTGATCTCCTTGCAATCAAAGAGACTCTAAAGAGTCGTCTCCAGCACCAAAATTCAAAAGCATCAGTTCTTTGGTGCTCAGCTTTCTTTCTGGTCCAACTTTTACATCCACACATGACCACTGGAAAAGCCATAGCTTTGACTGCATGGACATTTTGCCTATGGAATGTATAGCAAAGTGATGTCTCTGTTTAGGAATGATTAAAGACCTAGGATTGCTCAGTTGGTAAAGAATCCGCCTGCAATTCAGGAGACTCTGGTTCGATTCCTGACTGCATGGACATTTTGCCTATGGAATGTATAGCAAAGTGATGTCTCTGTTTAGGAATGATTAAAGACCTAGGATTGCTCAGTTGGCAAAGAATCCGCCTGCAATTCAGGAGACTCTGGTTCGATTCCTGGGTCAGGAAAATCCCCTTGAGAAAGGATAGGCTACCCACTCCAGTATTCTTGGGTTTCCCCTGTGGCTCAGCTGGTAAAGAATCCACCTGCTAAGTGGTAGACCTGGGTTCAATCCCTGAGTTGGGAAGATCCTCTGGAGAAGGGAACTCCAGTATTCTGGTATGGAGAATTCCATGGGCTGTATAGCCTATGAGGTCACAAAGACTTGGAAATGACTGAGCGATTTTCACTTCACTTCACTTTCAAAGACCAAGGAAATAAAATAACCACAACTTGGTTGGAGTTGGAATTCAAGGATCTGTTAACATTTCTTGTAGAATGATATCATAATCTTTCTTTCTTTCTAACACTGAATATACCTTATAAAGCAGGGAATAATGATGCTGTTTTATTTATTTTTTTCTTTTTATTTTATTTTTTAATATAAATTTATTTATTTTAATTGGAGGTTAATTACAATATTGTATTGCTGTTTTAGAGTTTCATTGTTTGCTTTAAATTTTATCTTCTCTAATAATTTATCTGTGTGACCTTGGTCAAGTTACTTAACTTTCTGTATCTGAAAATAAGAACAGGCCATGTCTGTATTAGTTAGCTTTACTACAATAGTGCTGTGTGACAAACATCTCCTTCTCCAACCTTGGTGACTTATGACCATAAATATTTTCCTTCTCAAGAGTCTGTAGGTCAACTGGGAAGCCGTGTTCTAGGCTGAAAGGTAGATTCAGTTCTACATCATAGGTACCAGGCTGAAAGGGAAGTGATTCTGTGAAGGGGATGTTAGGAGCACAGGAGAGTGAGCCAAACCACTGAACAATCCCAGTCAGAACTTCCATTTGTATAAATTCATGTTTCATTGCTCAAAAAGGTCATAAAGCCGAGTTCAGCATTGAAAGGCAGGGCAATTATGCTTTTCCCATGGAATGAGGAAGGCAGGATGAGTGCTTGTGCACCAATAACATCTACCTTACTAACCTAGGGTTGTTTGAGTGATAACTGTACAATAGCTTATAACTCTTAGAATAGTTACTTGTCACATCGTAAAAGATCAGTAGCATTCCTTACTATATACTTCTTATAAAAAGATGGTTCCATAAATTGAAAGAGAGAAACAAAGGAACCTCTGGAAACCCAGTCAGACCTTAATGAGATTCATGTGACAACTTGTCCAGAGGCTCTTTCACGTGCCCAACTTCTTCCACTCCTACTGCAGAATGTAAAGACTGTTGGCAACATGAGAGCAGAGGAGAGATGCTTCTTTTTCTCTCTCCCTCATCCAGGATGGTGCTCGCTTGGCCACTCATTACATAATGGTTGAAAAAATGCCACAAACGTGAACTTCTCAGAACCATGTAATGAGCTGTGAATCTCAGGAAGTACTTGCCTGCCATTAATTTCCTCTCCTCTTTCCTTATTTCCTTTCTTCTTTCCTTCTTTTCTCCTTTGCGTCCTCCCCTCTTCCCTTCTATCCCTCCTTCTTTTCTTCCTTCCTTCCTCAGCCTTTTCTCTCATTTCTTCTTTTTAAAAGTAAAATGAGACTTTTAGCAGATGAATAGACTGGATCTCAGTACTTACTGTAACCACTGATTCTTATGAATCGTAGAGTCTTCGAAGCAGACATTGGTACAGTGCTTGGGATGCAAGATATTTATTAGGGTTCGGGAAAAAGAAGAAGTCAGTCTAAAACTGTGATAAGGCCTTAGCCAACCAGGCATGGGCTCTGGAACTAGAATTGCCTTCTAGATCTTTCCTGAGTTGGATCAAGATGATCACACCTTTACATTTGTTTCTAGACTAGCCATTTGATGAGGACTGTCCAACAAGTGGCATGGCTTGGGCTTGGGAACCCTGTGACTGAGGCAGACCCTGAAGGAGCTGGCAGCTGGAGGCAGGTTGTAGAATGCATACCCTGCGGCTAGACAGCAAACTTTTACTAAAGAGGGGTCTGTGTGTTGCATCTCCATAACAATCACAGTACTGAGCCCAATGTTGTTGTTTACTTGCTCAGTCATGTCTGACTCTTTGCAACCCCATGGACTGCAGCACGCCAGGCTTCCCTGTCCTTCAATATCTCATGGAGTTTGCTCAGACTCAGGTCCATTGAATTAGTGATGCCATCCAACCACTCATCCTCTTTCTCCCCCTTCTCCTCCTGCCTTCAATCTTTCCCAGCATCAGAGTCTTTTCTAATCAATCAGCTCTTTACATAAAGTGGCGAAAGTATTAGAGCTTCAGCATCAGTCCTTCCAATGAATATTCAGCATTCATTTCCTTTGGGATGGATGGTTGGATCTCCTTGCAGTCCAAGGAACTCTGAAGTTCAGTTCAGTCCAGTCGCTCAGTCATGTCCAATTCTTTGTGACCTCATGAATCGCAGCACGCCAGGCCTCCCTGTCCATCACCAACTCCCGGAGTTCACCGAGACTCACGTCCATCAAGTCAGTGATGCCATCCAGCCATCTCATCCTCTGTCGTCCCCTTCTCCTCCTGCCCCCAATCCTTCCCAGCATCAAAGTCTTTTCTAACGAGTCAACCCTTCGCATCAGGTGGCCAAAGTACTGGAGTTTCAGCTTTAGCATAATTCCTTCCAAAGAAATCCCAGGGCAGATCTCCTTCAGAATGGACTGGTTGGATCTCCTTGCAGTCCAAGGGACTCTCAAGAGTCTTCACCAACACCAAGTTCAAAAGCATCAATTCTTCGGTGTTCAGCTTTCTTCACAGTCCAACTCTCACATCCATACATGACTACTGGAAAAACCATAGCCTTGACTAGACGGACCTTATTCAGCAAAGTAATGTCGCTGCTTTTTTATCTAAGTTGGTCATAACTTTTCTTCCAAGGAGTAAGCATCTTTGAATTTCATGGTTGCAGTCACCATCTACAGTGATTTTGGAGCCCCACAAAATAAAGTCTGACACTGTTTCCACTGTTTCCCCATCAATTTCCCATGAAGTGATGGGACCGGATGCCATGATCTTCGCTTTCTGAATGTTGAGCTTTAAGCCAACTTTTTCACTCTCCTCTTTTACTTTCATCAAGAGGCTTTTAGTTCCTCTTCACTTTCTGCCATAAGGGTGGTGTCATTTGCATATCTGAGGTTATTGATATTTCTCCCAACAATCTTGATTCCAGCTTATGTTTCTTCCAGCCTAGCGTTTCTCATGATGTACTCTGCATATAAGTTAAATAAACAGGGTGACAATATACAGCCTTGACATACTCCTTTTCCTATGTGGAAGCAGTCTGTTGGTCCATATCCAGTTCAAACTGTTGCTTCCTGACCTGCATACAGAATTCTCAAGAGGCAGGTCAGGTTGTCTAATATTCCCATCTCTTTCAGAATTGTCCACAGTTTATTGTGATCCACACAGTCAAAGGCTTTGGAATGGTCAATAAAGCAGAAATAGATGTTTTTCTGGAATTCTCTTGCTTTTCCATGATCCAGCAGATGTTGACAATTTGATCTCTGGTTCCTCTGCCTTTTCTAAAACCAGCTTGAACATCAGGAAGTTCACAGTTCATGTATTGCTGAAGCCTGGCTTGGAGAATTTTGAGCATTTCTTTACTAGCATGTGAGATGAGTGCAATTGTGGGGTAGTTTGAGCATTCTTTGGCATTGCCTTTCTTTGGAATTGGAATGAAAACTGACCTTTTCCAGTCCTGTGGCCACTGTGAGTTTTCCAAATTTGCGGGCATATTGAGTGCAGCACTTTCACAGCATCATCTTTCAGGATTTGAAACAGCTCTACTGGAATTCCATCAACTCCACTATCTTTGTTTGTAATGATGCTTTCTAAGGCCCACTTGACTTCACATTCCAGGATGTCTGGCTCTAGATGAGTGAACACACTATCATGATTATCCAGGTCATGAAGATCTTTTTTGTCCAGTTCTTCTGTGTATTCTTGCCACCTCTTCTTAATATCTTCTGCTTCTGTTAGGTCCCTACCATTTCTGTCCTTTACTGAGCCCATCTTTGCATGAAATGTTCCCTTGGTATCTCTAATTTTCTTGAAGAGATCTCTAGTCTTTCCCATTCTGTTCTTTTCCTCAATTTCTTTGCATTGATTGCTGAAGAAGTCTTTCTTATCTCTTCTTGCTATTCTTTGGAACTCTGAATTCAGATGCTTATCTCTTTCCTTTTCTCCTTTGCTTTTCACCTCTCTTCTTTTCACAGCTATTTTTAAGGCTTCCCCAGACAGCCATTTTGCTTTTTTGCATTTCTTTTTATGGGGATGGTCTTGATCCCTGTCTCCTGTACAATGTCATGAACCTCCACCCATCAGACACTCTATCTATCAGATCTAGTACCTTAAATCTATTTCTCACTTCCACTGTATAATCACAAGGGATTTGATTTAGGTCATACCTGAATGGTCTAGTGGTTTTCCCTACTTTCTTCAATTTAAGTCTGAATTTGGTAATGAGGAGTTCATGATCTGAGCCACAGTCAGCTCCTGGTCTTATTTTTGTTGACTGTATAGAACTTCTCCATCTTTGGCTGCAAAGATTATAATCACTCTGATTTTGGTGTTGACCATCTGGTGATGTCCATGTGTAGAGTCTTCTCTTGTGTTGTTGGAAGAGGGTGTTTGCTATGACCAGTGCATTTTCTTGGCAAAACTCTATTAGTCTTTGCCCTGCTTTATTCCACATTCCAAGTCCAAATTTGCCTGTTACTCCAGGTGTTTCTTGACTTCCTACTTTTGCATTCCAGTCCCTTATAATGAAAAGGACATCTTTTTTAGGTGTTAGTTCTAAAAGGTCTTGTAGATCTTCATAGAATGGTTCAACTTCAGCTTCTTCAGGATTACTGGTTGGGGCATAGACTTGGGTAACTGTGATATTGAATGGTTTACCTTGGAAATGAACAGAGATCATTCTGTCGTTTTTGAGATTTCATCCAAGTACTGCATTTCGGACTCTTCTGTTGACCATGATGGCTACTCCATTTCTTCTGAGAGATTCCTGCCCTCGGTAGTAGATATAATGGTCATCTGAGTTAAATTCACCCATTCCAGCCCACTTTAGTTCACTGATTCCTAGAATGTCGACATTTACTCTTGCCATCTCTTGTTTGACCACTTCCAATTTGCCCTGAATCATGGACCTGACATTCCAGGTTCCTATACAATATTGCTCTGTACAGCATCAGACCTTGCTTCTATCACCAGTCACATCCACAGCTGGGTATTGTTTTTGCCCTCCTCCAAGGTACGGAGCAGCGGCTGCACTTTGCTGGAGCAACTGTGAAGTGATTTCCCACGCCCAAGGTAAGAGAAACCCAAGTAAGATGATAGGTGTTGCAAGAGGGTATCAGAGGGCAGACACACTGAAACCAAACTCACAGAAAACTAGTCAGTCCAATCACACTAGGACCACAGCCTTGTCTAACTCAATGAAACTAAGCCATGCCTGCGGGGCAACCCAGGGCATGAGGGTCATGGTGGAGAGGGCTGACAGAATGTGGCCCACTGGATAAGGGAATGGCAAACCATTTCAGTATTCTTGCCTTGAGAACCCCATGAACAATATGAAAAGGGACTCTGAAGAGTCTTCTCAAACCACAGTTGGTAAGCATCGATTCTTTGGCGCTCAGCCTTCTTTATGGTTCAACTCTGACATCCATTCATGACTACTGGAAAAACTATATCTTTGACTAGATGGACCTTTGTTGGCAAAGTGATGTCTCTGCTTTTAATGTGGTGTCTAGGTTTATCATAGCATTTCTTCCAAGGAGCAAACATCTTTTAATTTCATGGCTGCAGTCACCATCCACAGTGGTTTTGGATCCCAAGAAAATAAAGTCTGTCACTGTTTCCACTGTTTCCCCATCTATTTGCTATGAAGTGATGGGACCAGATGCCATGACCTTAGTTTTCTGAATGTGATTTTTAAGCCAGCCTTTTCACTATCCTCTTTCACCTTCATCAAAAGGCTCTTTAGTTCTTCACTTCCTGCCATAAGGGTGCTGTCATCTGTATATCTGAGGCTGCTGATGTTTCTCCAGACAGTCTTGATTCCACCTTGTGCTTCATCCAGCCCAGCATTTCACATGGTGTTCTCTGCATATAAGTTAAATAAGCAGGGTGATGTACTCTGCTTTGACATACATATACAGCTTTGACATACTCCTTTCCCAATTTGGAATCAGTCAGTTGTTCCATGTCTGGTTCTAACTGTTGCTTCTTGACCTGCATACAGATTTCTCAGAAGGCAGGTTAGGGTATGGTATTGCTATCTCTTGAAGAATTTTCCACAGTTTGTTGTGATCCACACAGTCAAAGGCTTTAGCATAGTCAATGAAGCAGAAGTAGATGTTTTTCTGTAATTATCTTGCTTTTCCTATGATCCAACAGATGGAAATTTGATCTCTGGTTCCTCTGCCTTTTCTAAAACCAGCTTGAACATCAGGCAGTTCTCAGTTCACGTACTGTTGCAGCCTGGCTTGGAGAATTTTGAGCATTACTTTGCTAGCGTGTGAAATGTGTGCAGTAGCATAAACATTCTTTGGCATTGTCTGTCTTTGGAGCTGGAATGAAAACTGACCTTTTCTAGTCCTGTAGACACTACTGAGTTTTCCAAATTTGCTGGCATGCTAAGTGCAGCACTTTAAGAGCATCATCTTATAGGATTTGAAATAGCTCAGCTGGCAATCTGGTTATAGTGATGCTTCCTAAGGCCCACTTGACTTGGCACTTCGGGATGTCTGGCTCTAGGTGGGTGATCACACCGTTGTGATTATCTGTGTCATTGAGATCTCTCTTGTTTAGCTCTTCTGTGTATTCTTGCCACCTCTTCTTAATATCTTCTGCTTCTGTTAGGTCCATACAGTTTTTGTCCTTTATTGTGCCCATCTTTGGATGAAATGTTCCCTTGATATCTCTAAGGTGTTTTTGAAGAGATCTCTAGTCTTTCCCATTCTATTGTTTTCCTCTATTTCTTGGCATTGATCACTGAGGAAGGGTTTCTTGTCATTCCTTGCTATTCTTTGGAACTCTGCATTCAAATGGGTATATCTTTCCTTTGCCTTTCACTTCTCTTTTTGGGCTTCACTTGTGGCTGAGCTGGTAAAGAATCAGCCTGCAATGCGGGAGACCTGGGTTCTATCTCTGAGTTGGGAAGATCCTCTTTAGAAGGGACAGACTGCCCACTCCAGTATTCTGGCCTGGAGAATTCTTTGGACTGTATAGTCCATGGGGTCACAAAGAGTTGGACACAACTGAGCGACTTTCACTTCAGTTCACTTCTCTTTTCTCAGCTATTCATAAGCCCTCCTCAGACAACCATTTTCCATTTTTGCATTTCTTTTTCTTGGGGATGGTTTTGATCACCGCCTCCTGTACAGTGTCACAAGCCCATTGTGCACATTCAGTAAATGCTGCTCGTGGTTGTTATTGCTGGCTATCTTTGATATTTAGATTTATATACTGTTTTGCTGTCTCAGCTCCCTTCTCACCCATCTCCACCACTGACCCCAAACAGCCTATCCCCTAGCTTCCTTGGCATGAGCTCCAAGAGTCTATTTTCTATTCCAAGGGCCATGATGATAGCAAGTCCCATCAGGACTCTTTTTCTTTGAGCCCTTGAGAATACTCTTGCTCCTTCATTGCCTTGGGTTTCCAACCTCAGCTCATGTAACTTCAAGTAGTAGGGCAGAAAATATTTCTAGACTCAAGCACTCTTACAGTCTAAGGTATACATGAATCTCTCAAGAATCTTGTTAAAATGAAGATTCTGATCCAGTAGGGCTGAGACTCTTCCAGCAAGCTCCGAGCTATATTGATGCTGTAGGTCTAGGGAACAACTCTTTGAGTAGCAAAGTCTAGAATGTTGCTCTCAAAAAAAAAGTTTCTACAGTGATGGAAATGTTCCATATCTACATTGTCCAATACACTAGTCACTAACCATATGGGGCTACTCAGTATTTGAAACGTGGCTAGTGAAGCAGAGAAAATAAATTTAAATTTAATACAGTTTAATTTTGTTAAATGTGGCTAGTGGTGAATGTGCGGGTTTAGAGAACAGGATTCATAGCTTATTTAGCTCTGAATTCCTAGGACATAGTCCAGGATACGGAGGCTCTCAATACACGTTTGTTGCAAGCAAGGAGCTTGTTGCCTGAGGCAGGGGGCTAGGGTGCCATGGGAGACACATTCACATCTATTCTACTTTATTTTTCCTAGAAACTGTATTTTGAGTGGTGTGGTATAGCAAGTGGATAAGACTGCAGAGTCCAGAGCTCATTTGTCTGGGTTTGAATATGGACTCTACTGTTTATTAAGCTTACTTTCTTGATTCCTATGCCTCACTGTCATCATCTGTAAAATGGGGACACAAGAATACTTCATCTTATTGTGCTTCATTTTAATGTACTTGGCAGATACTGTCTTTTTTTTTTTTTTTTGCAAATTGGGTGTTTGTGGAAACCCTGTGTTGAGTCTACTGGTGCCAACAGCATTTGGTCACTTCATGTCTTTGGGTCACATTTGGGTAATTCTCGTAATATTTCAAAGTAGTTGATTATCATTCTATTTGTCATGATAACCTGTGATCAGCGATCTTTGATGTTACTACTGCAACACACCAAAGACTCAGAGGATGTTTAGCATAAAGTATATTTTGGTCCTATAAAGAGCAGTATATATTTGATGTATCCAACTGGAAGAGTATGGAGATCATTGTATACCCATTAAATCATCTTCACAGTCTATGCCGTAAACATATACATCACCTCTGAAAGTTTCCTCCTGTCCTATTGGTATTTTTAGGATGATTATGGGTGGGGGCGTGTGGTGGCGCTAGTGTTAAAGAACCCGCCTGCCAATGCGGGAGACAGAAAACACACAGGTTTGGTCCCTGAGCTGGAAAGATCCCCTGGAGAAGGAGATGGCTGCCCACTGTAGTATTCCTGCCTGGAGAATCCTATGGACAGAGGAGCCTGGTGGGCGACAGTCCACAGGGTTGTAAAAGGTAGACACGGCTGAAGCGACTTAGCCGCACACATGCACGTGACAATCGTCATCTTGTTCTTGCCTTTTGATTGGCAGCTCCAGGTCATTATTTCAAGGAAGGTATGTCCTATGTCCATTTTCTTAGACATGGTGCTATTTTACACTTAATAGAGATAGTGTAGTATAAACAACTTTTATCTGCCCTGAAGAACCAAAAGATTTGTGTAACTCACTTTGTTGTGATATTTGCTTTCTTGTGCTGGTCTGGATCTGAGCTTAATTTGTGGCTGTAAAATAGTGTGTCTTATAGGTTTATGGGGGTTCCCTGGTAGCTCAGCTGGTAAAGAATCTGCCTGCAGTGCAGGAGACCCTGGTTTGATTCCTGGGTCAGGATGATCCTCTGGAGAAAGGATAGCTTACCCACTCTAAAGCGTCTGCCTCCAATGCGGGAGACCCGGGTTCGATCCCTGGGTCGGGAAGATCCCCTGGAGAAGGAAATGGCAATCCACTCCAGTATTCTTGCCTGGAGAATCCCATGGACAGAGAAGCCTAGTAGGTTACAGTCCACGGGGTCGCAAAGAGTCGGACATGACTGAGCGACTTCACCTTCACCTTCACCCACTCTAATATTCTTGGGCTTACCTGGTGGCACAGACAGTAAAGAATCCACTCACAATGCAAGAGACCTGGGTTCTATCCCTGGGTTGGCAAGATCCTCTTGAGAAGGGAAAGACTGCCCACTCCAGTATTCTTGCCTGGAGAATCCCCATAGACTTGGGAGCCTGGCGGGCTACAGTCCATGGGGTTGCAAAGAGTCAAACACAACTGAGTGATTAAGCACAACACAGCACTTAGCTTTATGGGTGTGCCTGGAGGGATTTAATCCGTGTGCAGTTCTTAGAAGAGCTCCTGGAACATGCCAACTTCCCACGTGTACATATGGTCTTACCAAGGCTGACTCCTCCTGGGTTAAGCCCTCATGCATCTCGGCCTTCTTTCCACCTTTCAGAAAAGTTGAGCAACACCTTGAGCTCCATGTCCTTGGACAGAAGGGCTTCTGTCATGTTGCTGATGCTAATTTGGACAACTCAATCTGGTTGTGTTAGCCCTGAAACATTTAACCCAAACCTCCATCCATGCATGGAGCCAGTTAAGCAAAGTGTCTGGTGGGAGGAGTGAGCTTCAAAACAATGAGGTCAATGCTCTGAACCAAACAGGGTAATGCTAGCTGGCCCCACAGAAGATACGACAGCTAGGAAATTCTGCACCCGTGTTTATACAAAACAAGCAGGAAATGTTTGCCAGTGGAATAAATAAAGGAGCCTTCTGGTTACATAATGTTTTGTTGTGCCTCAGTTTGAGGCTGCTTTGGAATCGTGGCTTGGTCTAAGGTCTGAAGTTTGGAGCTCAGGGTGTCTGTCTCCTCTTTTGTTGCTTTGCTCTTGATACTTGAAATGTCATTCTTCTCCAGGTCCTCAGGACATGAGTGAAAGCTGGACCTGCATGTGACTTCATTGCTTTGCTTTAGACAGCTCTCATGGTCTACTTTGTTTCTGCACCTCTGACATGGGGATCGATTTGGAATGGGCTGGGAATGATGGGATGGGAGTGCTGCGGCTCAGAGGCAGTGATCCCATGTGCCTAGGAAAAGGGGAAGCTCTACGTACTTGTTGAGATCTTACTACGTGCCAGGCATCCTGCTAGGCTGGTCTCAGGCTCCCACCATAACCTTGCAGTGTAAGCAGTTATGATCCAGAGATGGAGAGTGGTCTTTAAGTACCTCAGAAGTTAGGCTGAGTTAGCTCCTGCATCTCTGCCTTTTCCCTTCTGTTACATCACCTTTCCTGAACTAGAAATTAAAGCAGACATTTCAACTCGGTTTCAAAAGTTTCCCCATGTAACCTAGGAAAACAAAGTTTATTCTTACCTGGAAGAAAAAACATCTGGTTGTAAAGTATCAGAGAAAATCCTCATGAGTCAACATAATTTCATTTGTCTAGAACATGTATGTTTATTACAGTGAGATATGAATGTCTCACTACCCTGAAAAGGAGATACCTTTCACTGCCCCACCAGTACATATTTCATAAAGGCATTTACTGAGTGCCTGCTGGATGCTGGAGGGGGCAAGTAGAGCAAGGTGTGAAGTCCTAACCCAGTCTGACAGATTGGGGACTTGGTGACACCCACCTTTCTACCTTGAGCTTCACTGTGCTTAAGTATAAAGGATAAAGCCCCCTGAAGCTCTAGGGTGTGGTGACCCTGGCTGAACACTTAGACACTTAGAAAACTCTACTCTCTGGTCTGTTATCTCTTGGGGAAAGCTCCTATCATTCATTCAGAAGTTCAAGAAAACATGCATGACTGTTGCCCAGGTGCCCCTTAGGATCAAGAGGGCTGAAGGAAAAGTAGAAAAGGAGACAGAAATGGGAGCTGTGATGGTATCTGACATTTCCTGGGTGTTTGCTGTGATTCCAGCACTGTTATAACTATGTTACTTGAACGGTCTTTACTCATTAAGTCACTTAGTCCAGTGATTTACAGCAGTGTGTGGGGCCTGTGGGGCTTACCTGATAGTTCAGCTGGTAAAGAATCCACCTGCAATGCAGGATACTCTGGTATGATTCCTGGCTTGGGAAGATCTGCTGGAGAAGGGATAGGCTACCCTCTCCAGTATTCTTGGGCTTGTGAGTGAATCTAGAAAGCTGAGAAGATGGACAAGGATTTGCAAATGTATGGGGAAGGTGGTTGGGTCTGAGTGACTGACTAAGTGATTTGAGGTTCACACTGGTGGCCCCTGAATTTCTGAGCAGGAGAGTCAGGGACCTGCAAATCAGTTGGTAAAGGGTCTATGGAACTTGTCTTGAAGCTTCATTTGCTTGGCATACACATTATTTTTGTTTCAGTTCAGTTTAGTCGCTCAGTCATGTCCAACTCTTTGTGACCCCATGGACCGCAGCACACCTAGCTTCCCTGTCCATCACCCACTCCTGGAGCTTGCTCAAACTCAGGCCCATCAAGTCGATGATGCCATCCAACCATCTTATTCTGTGTCGTCCCCTTCTCCTCCTGCCTTCAGTCTTTCCCAGCATCAGTCTTTTCCAGTGAGTCAGCTCTTCACATCAGGTGGCCAAAGTATTGGAGTTTCAGCCTCAGCATCAGTCCTTCCAATGAATATTCAGGACTGATCTTCTTTAGGATGGACTGGTTGGATCTCCTTGCAGTCCAAGGGACTCTCAAGAGTCTTCTCCAACACCCATAGTACAGAAGCATCAATTCTTTGGCACTCAGTTTTCTTTATAGTCCAACTCTCATATCCATACATGACCACTGGAAAAACCGTAGCTTTGACTGGATGGACCTTTGTTGGCAAAGTAATGTAGTTTTGCTTGGTCTGCATGTTTGTCGGCTGCGGGAGGTCTGTTGGTAGAGACTGGAGTCTGACGCCCCTCGCACAGCTGCTCCTTGGTGCTGTCATTTGGTCCCATGCAGATCCTCTTGATACTGGGATCCAAGTGTCTGAAGCTGCACCACTGAAGACTCATTCATTAGCATCCTGCCTTTTCCCTGAAGGTTTGCCTTTTCTAAATTTATTTTTTCTTGAGGATTAATTTACATTCAGTGAAATGCACAGATCTTAAGTATTAAAATATGGTTTGAGTTTTGAGAAATAGGTATTCCCATGGATTCACCACCACTTAAGATTTAGAATATTTTTATCTCTCCAGAAAGCCCTTTTTTCCCCTTTCTAGTTGATCTCTGCCTCTCTTGTCACAACACCGGACAACTATTCTGATTTTTATCCCTATAGATTAGTTTTACCTGTTGTAGAGCTTCACCTGGGCTGTGCTTGCTAAGTTGCTCAGTCATGTCTTTGTGACCCTACGGACTGTAGCTCCTCTGTCCATAGGATTCTCCAGGCAAGAATACCGGAGTGGGTTGCCATGCCCTCCTCCAGGGTTCTTCCTGACCCAGGGATTGAACCTGTGACTCTTACGTCTCCTGCATTGGCAAGTGGGTTCTTTATCACTGGCACCACCTAGGAAGCCTGAACTTTGTCTGCTTGAAACCAAATGGTATGTACCTTTTGAGTCTGCTTTTTCTCACTTGATATAATGAGCTTGAGGTTTTTTTCACATTCTGATGTGTCCCAGGAGCTTCTTCCTTCTTGTTGCTGAGAAGTATTCCACTGTATGAATACAGCACTGCTTTTAGACTCTGTTCTCAGAGATGGACTTTTAGGTCGCCTCTCATTTTCAGCATGATACACGAAGCCAGTAGGAAGGTTCATGTGCAAGATTGTTGGAACATGCACTTATTTTCCCTTGTGTAGATACACAGAAGGGAATTGTTGGGTCAGAGGGCAGTTTCCCAAAGCAGTTGTGCCATTTTATACTCTTATTCAAGATTTTCTCTTAAAAGATCAGCAGTGCTGGAAGAGGGAACTTTGTACTACTTTCTCTTTGATTGTCCATCTTCTTTCCTTCCGACCAAACAGTGTCAACTAGCCAGATCTAAACACAGGGCAGGAGTCATTCAGATATTCTCATTTCTAATTACTTAAGCTTTTTATTCTCCAATTCATTCTGTTCAAAAATCATTTTTTCAGAATGTATAAATAAGTGAAAATGTGAAGGACTTAAAAAGCCTAAGAAAAAAAAGCAACAGCTAACATCATACTTAATGTTGACTATTGTGTTTTTTCCCTGGATATCATGAAAAAGATGAGGATATCCACCCTTACCACTTCCACTGACACTGTACTAAAGGTTACACCAGTCAAGTAAAAGAAGAAAAAGAAGCATAAAGATCAAAAGGGAGAATATGACTTTACAAAGTGATTTTTATCTATGTAGACATCTGTAAAAATCTGCTGGAAGTAGTATTAAGTTCAGCAAGGTTTTAGTATTCAAAGTTGATACTAAGGCAAAATAGATTGTATTTGTAAATCAAATAGCAACCATTTGAAAAATGAAAAATGTTTAAAAAGCATCAAAAATTGTAACAGACCAAAATTTATTTCTAGCAAAAATGTGCAAGATGCACATTAGAAAAATACAAAACATTTCAGGGAAAGGTGACCTAAAGAAATGGAGAAATATACCATATTCATGGATTGGAAAACTCACTAGTATTAGGATAAATTGATCTCTAGAAGGGGTTGGCAAACATTTTCTGAAAGGGCCACAAAGTTTAAGTTTTGTAGGTCATGTGATCTTAATTGGATGGTACTCAACTTTGCCTATATAATGCGAAAGCATAGACAATATATACAGAAAAGTGTGGCAAGGTTCCTATAAAACTTTATTTACAAAAACAGACTGTGGGCCAGATTTGTCAGCTGAAAAATAAGAAGTAAGACCAAATGGTCTCTAGAGTTCCTTCCAGCTTTCACTTGGAAAAAAATGAAAGGTTCTCTTCTCTGATCATGCCAGATAAAGACAGCATATAAGAACTTATATTAGTTTAGTTGACTATTAATTCTCTTGTCAACCTCGCCTTCATATATAAAGTGGTGATAATGATGCCTACTTGATAGTGTTGATGAGAATGTTTAGTGAAATAAAGACAGATATCTGGATAAGCTCATTCAAAGAAATTCATATCCTTCACTCCCAAACCCTGTTCCAGTTTTTCCCCATTTGTTTTCAGGGTTTAGCTTTAGAGGTCGACATGTCCAATACTGTTCTCAGTCCATCAACTGAAGCTTCAGATCACAGGCTTGTGTATGTCTGAGGAACCTAGTGTTAGGTGTTCAAAACACACGCAGACTGGCCCAGCTGCCATATCACCACTTTGCAGAGTGAGGTGCTGGGGTTTGATCCCCAGTAGTTAATACTGGAGACTTCCAAGTTCATAGCTCTGAAGGACTCAGCTTTATTTCAGGGGTTACAGGGAAGAAACAGTTCAGGAAGCCCTGGGGCAGTAGCCCAGAAACAACAGGCACTTAAGCTCCGATTGCCTTTTTAAGAAGACATGCTTCTTATTGTAAATATTATGCTCCAGCCTCCCAGCATAATCCCAAATAATGTCATCTCTGGGAAAAGTTGACAAGTGGAGAGAATTTAAGGCCTTCCATCTGTTGGGAACGAAAGCTGGTAGATGTACAGGGGTTTCTTTCCACCTTATACTGTTGGGTCATCCCTTCATTGACTTTTCTTTTACTTTCTGGTCTTGAGTTGGCTAAAAATGAGGGGTGATATGCTGCTTGCTTCAGTCCTGCCCTGTATGGCATTTGTCTTGCAACTTTCCCATGCTTGTTTCAAGAGGGAAAAAAATCAAAGAGATTGACATATAGCTGCCCCGAGGCTAGATTGTCACTGAAATAGACTTCTTCAAATAAAAATAAGGGCCATTTTTGCTTGCATGGCTTTGCAATGAAACACAGTTAATAAAAACTGCATGGGAAACTCACATTGCAGCTATAAAAAAATTAGAAAATAGAATTCTTAGCTAAAGTCAGCAGTGATTGTTGGCTCAGGGTAGGAATTAGGGAGGAAAACATTCTGAAACTCATTGAAAGTGAAGAGAGAAGATTTATTACCCTTTATCCATCTGTTTAACCCTTCAGAAGGAAAGTTAGAGTCATATTTGCTTAGAAAGTGATTGAGTCCTGGGTTTTAAGATGAGGATAGACCATTTTCTCCTGTGGATAAACTGTTAAATAGAAAATAGGGCTACTTAGCTTAAAAACAAAAACAAGCAAAAATCCAAAACTGCTCCAAAACAAAGACTGGATAAAATCATGGATGACAAGCTTTCCCATTTATTTTTCCTCTTCTGTCAGCCACCATCTTTGTGTGGATGTATCGAATGTCGCTGAGGTTAGATTGTGTATCTTTCCAGGTGGGAGGGCGGGGACACCTCTCATCACTCTCCAGTCCTTATCCCAACATCATCATCTGGAATATCTCTTGAAACCCTGGAGAGATGGTTTGTTTCTAGAGCACCCCACTGGGCAGGGGCTGTGCCTTCTAGAATGGAATATCCAGGATCCTTCCAGTTTTTTCCATCAGGAAATGGTGACTGATTATCTGGGAAATTTCACCGTCTTTCTGCATTCACCAAAGCCATTACTCTAAGGGGAAGCTGAAGTCTTGACCAATTCCCATTTAAGGTGACAAACATGAAAAATCACAGCATCTATACAAGTGTGCTTGGTTTAGTCCCTGGTTGCTACGGGAGAGTTTATAAGAATATTTAGAAGTGACTCAGGGTCCGTCCTTTCTCTCTCCTTAAAGCCTATAAACTCTAGTCATTTTCACAGGTTTTTGCTAATTAATGCCACCATTGTGGAAATGGGACTGTTCTGCAAGCAAGCTGCAACAAATGGGATTTTTATTGCTGGTGGAAAAACCTGGGGAATAATTAGCAGATCCATGGAGATCCCTTGACTCTAGGCATGTGCTTGGTAATGGCCAACCCTGGAGATCACTGAGGGAAACGGGGTCAGAGTTTCTACCTTAGGGCACGTTTATATTGTCAGTTACAGCCTTCAAACTGCAGTTGGACAAATGTGGGAAAATGCTCTGTGAAATGCTAGACAAATGAATCTGATGCGGACCAATCTCAAATAGGAAAACTGGCTCTGCTTTGCTAAGTGCTGTACAGCTGCCAAGACTTGCAAATGAAATATTTTGATATCTCGTTAAAGTTGAGTCCCCAGAGAGGCTCACACACATACACACACAAGGTTGATGAGGGTCCCCCTCAAAGTGCTTGTTGGCGGAGATTACAGAAATCACAGACTCATCAGGCCAGAAGAGGAACTGGGGGTCATCTGGTCCAGAGGTTCATAACTGAGGATCGTTGGGGGAAAATAATTATAATTTTTGTTTTTACTAATCTCTAGTTGAAATTTATCATTTCTTCCCATTTCAAATGTGGGCAAAAAACCACAGGGACATCACTTGTGCCTCTGATTTTGACACAACAAAAGTCAAAGATGTCTTTGTATCACATTTCAGTGTTGTACATTATCTCGAGATATTGTTCATGCCCATCATGTCTTTGAAATTATGGGATTTAGGAGTTCGACTGTTAGATATTATTATTTGTGTTGCTAAAGAATATACATATATTATTATATCACACATTAAAATTATTTTTAGCACTGTGCTTTATGTGATTAATTGTTTTGTAATTATATGTATTTTCTTTTATCCATTTAAAAATATTACGGTAAAAAGGTCATAGGCTTCAGACTGCTCAAGAGGTCCATAGTACAAGGTTTAAGAATGCTTCCGGGATTTTCCTGGTGGTCCAGTGGCTGAGACTCTGAGTTCCCAGTGCGGAGAGCCCAGGTTCCATCCCTGGTCAGGGAACTAGATTCCACAAGCCACAACTAAGCCCTGGCAGAGCCAAAATGAATAAATAAATATTTTAAAAAAGCACATTTCCTTGCACAAGTTCCTCTATTTGTAGCTGAGGAAATTGAGGCACCATGGTGAGTGGCAGAGAGAGAGCCAGAACCCCACAGCGCTGTCTTTGTTCTGTTCCCGCCATTATGGGACTCTGCAGAAGAAGAGTGTACCCTCGGGAAAAACAATATACAACACCTCCGGCAGCGAATGTTTTTAAGCTGAGGATTCACGGACGGTAAGAAATTCCTGAGGCTAATATTAGCAAATTTGTTTCCAAATTCAAATGTACTTTTCTGCCTTCATTTTGAGAGAGTGGACATTGCCAAGTAAAGTACATGTCATTATTTAAAAAAATCAACTCAGAGGCGCAACGATGCAGGTTATCTTTAAACTGACCCACAGAATACATTATTTGCTATTTTCTGCACCCCTAGCAGAAGTTTTATCTCCTGCATATCTGAGGGGAATTGAAATGAAAATTTTAATCTGTGAACATTCCAACTGTGAATGGCAGGAAGCTGGGTGTCAGGGCAGTCTAGGCTGGAATGAGGATGGATTATTTGGATTACCAGCTTCATGTTATTTTCTAGAATAAGATGCATTAATGATACATGTATGCTCAGTTGTGTCCAATTCTTTGCAACCCTATGGACTGTAGCCCACCAGGCTCCTCTGTCCATGGGATTTCCCTAGGCAAGAATACCAGAGTGGGTTGCTATTTCCTCCTCCAGGGGATCTTCCCGAGGATCAAACCTGAGTCCCCTACACTTCCTGCACTGCAGGCCCATTCTTTACCACTGATCCACCTGGGGGCCCATGCTAATGATGGACATATGTGTGTATGTTTCCATTAGTGGGATGTATTTCAGTATCTCTTATGAAAGTGTCAGGTGATGTGAATCTTTTACATTGCCTGTTACCTGGTGTGAACATAAAGATGTAAGAAATTCAGATAAATTCTCACTCTCTCACGGTTCAGTTGGAGGCAGATTTTCTTAAAGCTATTGATCTTGAAGCATTCTGATTTTCTAAGTTTAATAATTCATGTAATTGTAAAACCTTAGCATGAAATCTAATCCAGTAGTTCTCAAACTTTTTCTTTTTTTTCTTAGCAATTTATCAGTGTGATGTGTGTATATATTTATTTATATTTTTTGGCTGTATTTTTGTGTGTTTTAACTTTTCATTTTGAACTACTTTAAGATTTATGAAAAAATTACAGATATAATTTGTTAGTATGCTCACATCAAGACTCTCCAAAAGTTAATATTTTTTATAATCACTGTACAATGATCAAAATCAATAAATTAACACTGATACTACTCTGTTGTCTAAACTGTCAAGCTTATTTAAGCTTCGCTAGTCGTCACACTAATGTTCTTTTTGGTCCAGAATCTGGCCTATGATTACATTATGTTATATTTAGCTTTTATCTCTGCTCTTCTCCTTTAATCAGAAACATTTCCTCAGTCTTTCTGTCCTTTGTGACCTTGAACTTTAAAGAGTTTGGACCTGTTATTTTGTAAAAGTTTCTTCACCTTGGGTTGGACTGATGTTTTCTTGTGATTCTTTTCAGGCTACACACTTTTAGCAGGAAAATCACAGAAGTGATTTTGTGTCCTTCTCAGTACACCATATTAGGAGGCATTGATGTTGATATCTCGTTACTGATGTTGTTAACTTTGATCTCTTGGTTAAGGTGGTATCTGCTAGATATCTCCACTATTCGTTCAGTTCAGTTACTCAGTTGTGTCCAACTCTTTGCGACCCCATGGACTTCAGCACGCCAGACTTCTCTGTGCATCATCAACTTCCGGAGCTTGCTCAAACTCATGTCCATCAGTTGGTGATGCCATCCAATCATCTCATCCTCTGTCATCCCCTTCTCCTCCTGCCTTCAATCTTTCCCAGCATCAGGGTCTTTTCTAATGAGTCAGTTCTTCGCATCAGGTGGCCAAAGTATTAGAACTTCAGCTTCAGCATCGGTCCTTCCAGTGAACATTTAGGACTGGTATTCTCTAGGATTGACTGGTTTGATCTCCTTGCAGTCCAAAAGACTTCACTATAATTAACAAGTATTCTCCACTATAATTAATAAGTATTCTGTGGGGAGATACTTTGAGACTTTGTAAAAATCCTGTTTCTCACCTTACTGTCCCCTACTAATTTTCACTGATAATTCTTCCCTTAAACAACTATAGAAATACTTTGTTGTTTGCACTTCATATTTTTGCACTTTGTAGATATTCTCTTTTTACAACTTGAAGTTTTGTGGCCACCCTGTGTTAAACAAGTCTGTTGGTGCCATTTTCCCAGTAGCATTTGCTCACTGTGTGTCTTTGTATCACATTTTGGTTATTCTTGGAAAGTTTCAAAGTTTTTGGTATCATTATATTTCTTAGGGTGATTTGTGATCAGTGATCTTTGATGTTACTATTATGACTTGCTGAAGGCTCAGTTGATGGTTATCATTTCTTAGCAGTGAAATATTTTTAAACTAAAGCATACTCATCACCCTAAAGACAGAAAGTGAAAAGGAACTAAAGAGCTTCTTGATTAAGGTGAAAGAGGAGAGTGAAAAAGCTGGCTTAAAACTCAATTTTCAAAAAACTAAGATCATGGCTTCTGGTTCCATCAGTTCATGGCAAATAGATGGGGAAAAAATAGAAACAGTGACAGATTTTATTTTCTGGGGTTACAAAATCACTGCAGAGGGTGACTGCAGACATGAAATTAAAAGATGTTTGCTCCTTGGAAGGAAAGCAATGACAAACCTAGATAGCATATTAAAAAGCAGAGACATCACTTTGCTGACAATGGTTTATACAGACAAAGCTATCACTTTTCCAGTAATCATGTATGGATGTGAGAGTTGGACCATAAAGAAGGCTGAGTGCTGAAGAATTGATGCTTTCAAACTGTGAAGTTGAAGAAGACTCTTGAGAGTCCCTGGACTGCAAGGAGATCAAACCAGTCAATCCCAAAGGAAATTAACCCTGAATATTCTTTGGAAGAAGTGATGCTGAAGCTAAAGCTCCGATACTTTGGCCACCTGATGCAAAGAGCCTTCTCACTGGAAAAGACCCTGGTGCTGGGAAAGACTGAAGGCAGGAGGGAAGGGGGAGACAGGATGAAGTGTTGGATGGTATCACTGACTCAATGGACATGAGTTTGAGCAAACTCTGGGAGATAGTTCAGGAGAGGGAAGCCTGGTGTGCTACAGTCCATGGGGTCACAAAGAATCAGACGCCACTGAGCTACTGAACAACTAAAACAAAACCCCTGGTGGCGGCGTGGAAAAGAATCCATCTGCTGGTGCAGGAGATGTAAGAGACATGGATTTGATCCCTGGGTTGGGAAGATGCCCTGCAGTAGAAAGTGGCAACCCACTCCAGTATTCTTGCCAAGAAAATTCCATGGACAGAGGAGCCTGGTGGGCTACAGTGCATGGAGCCGCAAAGAGTGGGACACAACTGAGCACACACATGCTTTTTTAGTCATAATGCTAGTGCACACTTAATAGACTGTGGTATAGTGTAAACACTAGTTTTATATTCACTGGGAAACCAAAATTGTTGTATTGTGATATTCATTCTACTGTGGAAGTTTGAAACTGAACTCCCATTGTCCCACTAGGTTTGTATGAGAGAGAAAGAAGCAATTTTACTCTAGAGAAGATTCAATATTTAACATGAAATCCAAAATTTCCTTTTCTTGAGCTTTAGATTGTTGTTCATAATTACTCATTCATTGCCTCACTGAATTCCTTTCTCTCACTATTTACCCAAGTTATAAATGCCACGATCGTGAGAGTTAAGAATGTGCACACATAGAAAATGTACTTGAAAGACCAGTGTGGTAATTCCTGAGGATTCTTACTGGATTTCAAGTACTTAAAAACATAGAAAAAGGTGCTAAGTGGATTCTTTTGTGCATAAATGTATTTCAGTTATTCTTATGAGTAGAGAATAGCATAATCATTTACATCTTCAAGGTCAAAACACCTAATATGTGTACACCATACTGAAATAAACCTTCTGAGTTTCACACGTGTCAAAAACAAAAGCTTCATGCCACATTCTAATACCCATCAAAGTGAGCTGGACTCTTAGGGAGAGAGAGGATGGTTGCGATGGGCGATTTCTGGTGTTAACATTTGACCACCTACTTTAATTATTTTTGTAGTGCAATTCTAGGTGTATGGAAGTAACCAGATGAGTAAAACTGCCTCAGAATTTCACTCATTACTTTAGAATGGGCTGTAAGACTCAGATATACCTAGGCGTCCACCAAAGACAGATCTTATATATTGGTCCTTGGAATGACTTGGGCCAGCTGGTGAAAAGACCCGCTCCCTCCCCCCACCCCCCCAGGTAATCTCCCAAAATGTGAATGAGAATTGACTTCTCACAAGACTAGTATTTTTCATGGCTGACTCCTTTAAAAGTATGAAAGGGAAGTTAGTCACTCAGTTGTGTCTGAGTCTTTGTGACCCCATGGTCTGTAGCCCACCAGGCCTCTCGTTCCATGGAATTCTCCAGGCAAGAATACTGGAATGGTTAGTCATTTACTTCTCCAGGGGCTCTTCCTGATCCAGGGATCCAACCCAGGTCTCCTGCATTGCAGGCAAATTCTTTACTGTCTAATGTTGATATAGGAGGGTTCACTTTTCATTTCCAAGATGACAAGTCAACTTCCTAAGCCTAATAAGTTTCTTAAGTTTCACCTTTACTTCCGGAAGCCATCCTTGGTTATAAGTTCCTCCTCCTTAGAGAACTCGAGTGCTGGAAGTCTAACACCTCCATCACCTCTCACTAGTTTCCACTGTCAAAGTTCCTTCCTGATGTCTGTTTGAAGATCTGCTTCCATAAAAACCCAATCTTTTAAAATCGAGCCATAATAGTAGATACCAAAGCATGTTTCTTGACCTGCCCTTTCCAATACTGTAATAAGAACTTGGGATGAATTTTTAAAGCATATTTATTAAGTGTATTGTGGACACAAGGCTGAGAGAGAGCACAATTTCCAGATGACAGACTTAGGCTGATCGTAAGATCGGATTAAAACCTGAAAGGTCGTGACTGCCGAGTCTGGGCCAAATGTAACAAGCTGAAATTAAAAGGGCTATGTGTGAGATTGTTAGTTTGAGTCAGAATATCTACTGGCATAAATACAGATCAAAGAAGAAGCAAATGGGCAAAAACAAAATGAAACAAAACCAAACTTGGTAGAGAGTTTTCACTGCAGATAAACCCAGACTAGCAATGTGGAGTGGCTGGAAACGTAACTTTCCAATCCATTCCTGTGGAGTCCTTGAATGCAGAATCTAGTGGCCTGGTAATGAAGACCTTGACCAAAATGTTGGAAGCCGTTAGGTCCAGAGCTAGTGACCTGATGTGGAGGATGGTAGCTTCTGAATTCTTGAGCAAACCCACTGGGCAGATGTTTTCTCAGTCAGAAGAGTTGTGTGATTTCCCATTAAGTTTGACTTTATACTAAGCTTCAAACTCTGTTGCCTATTTTTCCTTATGACAATCTTTCAGGAACAAATGGATTTTTAAAATAAAACATTAGCAACAATTCTCCCCAAAAGGGGGAGGAGGAAGAGAGAAACAAAAATGTCAAAGAAAATTCTGAAGACAAACAACCAATTTGGTATAAAGAACAATAGTTTATGCATATGGAAATTAAGGTTGTGTTATGGAAAAACATCACAAATGTTTTGAGTATAGGAAATGTGATTGGATGGCACTGAAGTAGACAGGAGGTGGATGCAGTCCTTTCCATCAATTTAACATTTGTAGATGTTCTTTAGCTTTGTCATCCTCTGTGATCAGCCACCAGCTCAGCATGCCAAAGAAACAATACTTATTTTGGTGAAAAACAGAGCTGAATATAAAGTAGATCTGTGGGCTGTTTTTGTTTTGCTTGTTTGTTTTTTTCGTTTTGCCTACCTTTTACTCTTGTCCCAGTTGCATAAAGTGTTCAACTATGAGAACAAAGAATGAGAAAGAAATAAAAGAAATGCGAGTTTCAGACATAGAAAACAAACTTACGGTTATCAAAAGGGAAAAGGTGGAGAGGGATAAATTGGTAGTTGGAATTAACAGATACATACAACTGTATATAAAATAGATAAAAATAAGGACCTACCATACAGCACAGGGAACTATATTCAGTATCTTGTAAAAACCTTTAATGGAAGATACTCTGAAAAAATACATATATTCAGTTATTATATATATTTATGTATAAACTCAGTTTAATATATTTGTATATATTCAGTTATATATATATGTGTATGTACACACAGATGAATCATTTTGCTGAATACCTGAAACTATAATACAACATTGTAATTCAACTATCCTTCAATTTTAAAAATCAATAAAAAAGCAGTTGTGGAAATTAAAAAAGAAGAAAAGAAACGTGAGTGGAGCAGAGTTTCCTGTAGGACATGAAGGGAGTCCGTTTCCTGGATCCTGAGCCCAGTTCTCTCTGACTTTGTTTTCTGGTCTGTACCCCACCTCTCAGTGAGGCCGTCTAAGGTGTCCCACGCAAGCCTGGAAAAGCAGATCAGTTCTGAAGATGAACCGACACAATAGGTAACAGAGGGGCAGATCTTAAGAAAGACGCTTCAAGTGAGCAAGCAGATACAGACATCTGCCAGTGAGGTGTTTAAACAGAAAGAAGTTGCCTATTTTCTAGTGATTTTTGATTCTGGTCTGAAGGGTTAATTTGGTGCCAGGGCTTTAGCTTTGCTCTGTCCCAGTCTCTGCAAGAAGTGAAGCTGTGAAGCCACTTAGAACCAGCACATAAACTGCTTCTAAATGATCAGAAACCTCTGGAGTTCTCCGCTTCAGTTCACTGGATGCCTTTAAGCAACAGAGATTTAAAAGTCCTGAGATTATAGGACCATAAAAATACACATTTACATGTGGTCACATGCAAGGTTTAAGACTGGGAGTGAACCACAAAGGGAATGCTTTAAACAAGCACCAAAATTCAAGTTCAGTTAATGACATAGCAGCTCTAAGAGGAACACGAGGAAAACACCTGAACCGGGGGCTCTTCTGAGCCCTGGGCCTGTGTCTTGGCCCTGCAAATCTGCGTGGTTGTTACTCCCTGCTCCCCCTCCTTCTGGGGCCTTCTGCAGCCACATAAAATGCAGCTAGTAAAACAGGTTTCCGTGAGAGGGAGACTTGGGAGTGTCCGAATTTCCTTCTTCTTCTTTTTTTTTGCTAAACAATTAAGCAACGAAAACAGTCTGGGAAAATAGAAGACATTTCAGAGCTGGCCATGCCTTCTGCACATGCCAAGGAGGGGGATTTCTGTAGCCTGTGACTCCTAATCCTGTATTTACTTGTTGGCTAAGTTGAATCAATTTATTTAGTCTTAGAGACTGTGGGCTTTCTTTTCATCCATGACATGTCTCTTCTCTCTCCTCACCTCGAAGGATGGCAGGCTTACCTCAGATGGTAGCTTGGGGATCTTCTGTTACTGGGTTAGAAGAAATGATCTTAGTTTAATGAGCACATTATTCAGTGAATTCAAAATGGAAAGATAGTTCAGTGCTCACTGTGGGCCAGGCCTCATGTAGGATACCTCAGACGGAAAGACACGTGAAGGGACAATCATGGAAAGCCTGGGAAATGGACATGGGGTAGTGTAAGGGAGGCCGTTGAGAGGCCTGGGGGCTTATCCATATCCGGGGACTTGACAGATTTCTTGCTAAAATATAAAATGAGGCCCATGGAGTAAGAGGGAGTCCATAAAGCAACAAGGGGAAGGAAGCGCTTTCCAGGTAGAGGGACAGTCTGACTAGGGCTGAGTGCTTGTGTGTGCAAAGGAATGAAAGTATTGACCGTTGCTGGGGCTGTCAGGCGTTTGGGATCTCACTGCCAAGAGCAAGAGAGTGAGGCATTCTCCCTGCCTGGGAAGTACTGGGGCTGGGTGATAGGGGACTTCTGCTTCCCTGGATGTCAGCAATCAGCAGGCATCCCCATCATACCCCAGGAGGCTGCAGGAGCCCGTTACGCCTCATTAGACCATGCTTTGCCCAGGTCTTCTGAAGCATCTGCTTTGTTTCTTGACATTATGGGACTTCCCCGGCAGTGCAGTGGTTAAGACTCCACGCTCCCACTGCAGGGGTGCAGGTTCAGTCCCTGACGGGGGAACTAGAATCCTGCATGCCACATGGCGTGGCCGAAAAATGAAGAAAAGCTTGTACCCACGTGGGGATTAATACATCGTTGGATAAAATAAACTTAGATCCGAGTAGAGAAGGAAAGGGGGCTCATTTGTTATGTTATGTTGGGATGAGGGAAATAATTGGAATCTACCTAATGTTTGCCTTCTAAGCTAGTCCAAGAGAGTTGCTTCCGAGGAAATCTATGGACATATTCACAGATGAGGACACACTAAAGGGCAGAGAAAAGCATCTAGCAATTCATGTTCCTTGACCTCTCAGAAGCCCATTATATAGGCCTTTAGGTTATAAAGGGTCATTTTCCTCTCAACACATTTCCCTTAAGGCGTAAATGTTTGGTAATGTGCTCATTAAACATTAACGCCTCAAACAAGCACAAACACCCTTTTTGGTACAGGGAAGAAGTTAAAACTGTGAAATCTAAAGCATTAGCAAGCAGGGGTACATTCTGGAGAGGGGGAGAACAGAGGTCCAAATAGAAGGAACCCCAACATTGACGGAGCAGAGCAGGATTCATGCAGGACCTCGTGAATTACATGTTGTGTGACTCTGAACTTTCTGGATTTGAAATAGCTCAACTGGAATTCCATCACCTGCACTAGCTTTGTTCATAGTGATGCTTCCTAAGGCCCACTTGACTTCATGTTCCAGGATGCCTGGCTCTAGGTGAGTGATCACACCATCGTGATTATCTGGGTCGTGAAGATCTTTTTGTACAGTTTTTCTGTGTATTCTTGCCACCTCTTCTTAATATCTTCTGCTTCTGTTAGGTCCATACCATTTCTGTCCTTTATTGAGCCCATCTTTGCATGAAATGTTCCCTTGGTATCTCTAATTTTCTTGAAGAGATCTCACTCTTTCTCATTCTATTGTTTTCCTCTATTTCTTTGCATTGATTATGGAGGAAGGCTTTCTTACCTTTCCTTGTTATTCTTTGGAACTCTGCATTCAAATGTGTGTATCTTTCCTTTTCTCCTTTGCTTTTCACTTCTCTTATTTTCACAGCTATTTGTAAGGCCTCCCCAGATAGCCATTTTGCTTTTTTGCATTTCTTTTCCATGAGGATGGTCTTGATCCCTGTCTCTGGTACAATGTTATGAACCTCAGTCCATAGTTCATCAGGCACTCTGTCTATCAGATCTAGTCCCTTAAATCTATTTCTCACTTCCACTGTATAATCATAAGGGATTTGATTTAAGTCATACCTGAATGGTCTAGCGGTTTTCCCTACTTTCTTCAATTTAAGTCTGAGTTTTGCAATAAGCTGTTCATGATCTGAGTCACAGTCAGCTCCTGGTCTTGTTTTGCTGACTGTATAGATCTTCTCCATCTTTGGCTGCAAAGAATATAATCACTCTGATTTCAGTGTTTACCATCTGGTGATGTCCATGTGTAGAGTTATTCTCTTGTGTTGTTGGAAGAAGGTGTTTGCTATGACCAGTGCATTTTCTTGGCAAATTCCATTAAGAGCCTTTTCCCTGCTTCAATCTGTACTCCAAGGCCAAATTTGCCTGTTACTCCAAGTGTTTCTTGACTTTGTATTTTTGCATTCCAGTCCCCTCTAATAAAAAAGACATCTTTTTTAGGTGTTAGTTCTAAAAGGTCTTGTAGGTCTTCATAGAATCGTTCAGCTTCAGCTTCTTCAGCATTACTGGTTGGGGCACAGATTTGGATTACCGTGATATTGAATGGTTTGCCTTGGAGACGAACAGAGATCATTCTGTCATATATGAGATTGCATCCAAGTACTGCATTTCAGACTCTTCTGTTTACTGTAATGGCTACTCCATTTCTTCTAAGGGATTCTTGCCCACAGTAGTAGATATAATGGTCATCTGAGTTAAATTCACTCATTCCAGGCCATTTTAGTTTGCTGATTCCTAAAATGTCGATGTTCACTCTTGCCATCTCCTTTCAATTTGCCTAGATTTATGGACCTAACATTCCAGGTTCCTATGCAATATTGCTCTTTATAGCATCAGACTTTGCTTCCATCACCAGTCACATCCACAACTGGGTGTTGTTTTTGCTTTGGCTCCATCTCTTCATTCTTTCTGGAGTTATTTCTCCACTAATTTCTCTACTAGCATGTTGGGCATCTACCGACCTGGGGAGTTCATCTTTCAGTGTCCTATTTTTTTGCCTTTTTATACTGTTCATTGGGTTCTCAAGGCAAAAATACTGAAGTGGTTTGCCATTCCCTTCTCCTACTGCTAAGTCATTTCAGTTGTGTCCGACTCTGTGCGACCCCATAGATGGCAGCCCACCAGGCTCCCGCATCCCTGGGATTCTCCAGGCAAGAACACTGGAGTGGGTTGCCGTTTCCTTCTCCAATGCACGAAAGTGAAAAGGCAAAATGAAGTCGCTCAGTCGTGTCCTACCAGGCTTCTCCATCCATGGGATTTTCCAGGCAAGAGTACTGGAGTGGGGGTGCCATTGCCTTCTCGGTTCCCTTCTCCAGTGGACCACATTTTGTCAAATTTGGAAAACTCAGCAGTGGCCACAGGACTGGAAAAGGTCAGTTTTCATTCCAATCCCGAAGAAAGGCAATGCCAAAGAATGCTCAAACTACCACACAATTGCACTCATCTCACACACTAGTAAAGTACAGCTCAAAATTCTCCAAGCCAGACTTCAGCAATACATGAACTGTGAAATTCCAGATGTTCCAGCTGGTTTTAGAAAAGGGAGAGGAATCAGAGATCAAATTGCCAACATCCACTGGATCATCAAAAAAGCAAGAGAGTTCTAGAAAAATATCTATTTCTGCTTTATTGACTATGCCAAAGCCTTTGACTGTATGGATCACAATAAACTATGGAAAATTCTGAAAGAGATTAATACCAGACAACCTGATCTGCCTCTTGAGAAACCTGTATGCAGGTCAGGAAGCAACAGTTAGAACTGGACATAGAACAACAGACTGGTTCCAAATCAGTAAAAGAGTACATCAAGGCTGTATATTGTCACCCTGCTTATTTAACTTATATGCAGAGTACATCATGAGAAATGCTGGGCTGGAGGAAGCACAAGCTGGAATCAAGATTGCCAGGAGAAAACCTCAGATATGCAGATGACACCACCCTTATGGCAGAAAGTGAAGAGGATTGAAAAAGCCTCTTGATGAAAATGAAAATGGAGAGTGAAAAAGTTGGCTTAAAACTCAACATTCAGAAAACTAAGATCATGGCATCTGGTCCCACCACTTCATAGCAAATAGATGGTGAAACAGTGGAAACAGTAGCTACTTTATTTTTCTGGGCTCCAAAATCACTGCAGATAGTGATTGCAGCCATGTAATTAAAAGATACTTACTCCTTGGAAGGAAAAGTTATGACCAACCTAGAGAGCATATTCAAAAGCAGAGACATTACTTTGTTAACTAACAAACGTCCATCTAGTCAAGGCTATGGTTTTTCCAGTAGTCATGTATGGACGTGAGAGTTGGACTATTAAAGAAAGCTGAGCACTGAAGTATTGATGCTTTTGAGCTGTGGGTGTTGGCGAAGACTTTTGAGAGTCCCTTCGACTGCAAGGAGATCCAACCAGTCCATCCTAAAGGAGATCAGTCCTGGGTGTTCATTGGAAACACTGATGCTAAAGCTGAAACTCCAATACTTTGGTCACCTGATGTGAAGAACTGACTCACTGGAAAAGACCTTGATGGTGGGAAAGACTGAAGGCAGGAGGAGAAGGGGATGACAGAGGATGAGATGGTTGGATGGCATCACTAATACAATAGACATGAGTTTGAGTGAACTCCAGGAGTTGGTGATGGACAAGGAGGCCTGGCATGCTGCAGTCCCCAACCTCTTTGGGGTTGCAAAGAGTCGGACATGACTGAGTGACTGAATTGAACTGGACTGAACTGAAGTGAGCTTTCTGGGGATCAAGTCAAATCAAAACAAATAATGAGTGTACTGTGTTTAGCACACTGCTGGGCAGGGAAAGGGGCTCATTAAGTATGGACTGTTATTGTGAACTATGGAGTACCTGTTGTGTGGTTAAGGACATTGAGTGGAAAAACTGCAACTGCCTTGGGTTGCTGTTGGGGGCGGGGATGTATATTGCATCGAAGATGTCATGGGGGAAGAAGGAAGTCCATTTCCCTCTTGTCTCCAAGGTCAGATGGCGTGATAGAGAACACAGGGACCAGAGGAGTGATAACTCCAGTAATTCTTGTTATGGATGTCAGTCCATAATGACTTAGGGGCAGCTCTGACCTGAGAACTGCAGAAAGTTCTGGTGTGAAGCTAGCTAAGCAGTAACACTTTGGCTTGTTGCTGTCACAGGACTTTCCAGGTGTTCCATGGAATGCTCTAGAACATTTATGAATTGAAAAGGCTGTACAGAATCATACTCACAGACTTAGAGAATGAGCTTTTGGTTACCAGGGAGGAAGGGTCGGGGGAGGGATAATTAGGCAGTTCGGGATGGATGTGCGTGTATGTGTGTGTGTGTGTTATCGCTCAGTCATATCTGACTCTCTGTGACCCCATGGACTGTAGCTCGCCAGGGTCCTCTGTCCATGGAATTCTCCAGGGAAGAATAATGGAGTGGTTAGCCATTCCCTTCTCCAGGGGATCTCCCCAACCCAGAAATCAAACCTGAGTCTCCCACATTGCAGGCAGATTCTTTAACATCTGAGCCATCAGGGAAGCTCATGGCCATGTACACACTCCCTATATTTAAAAGGGATAACTGACAAAATCCTGCTGAATAGCACAGGGCCCTCTGTTCAGTGTTTTTGGCAGCTTGGGTGGGAGGGAATTTGTGGAGAGTGGATACATGTATATGTATTTCTGAGCCCCGTCACTGTTCACCTGAAACTATCACAATATTGTTTGTTGGCTATACTCCAATATAAAATAAAAGTGAAAAAGTTAAAATATGAAAAAAGGCTGTACACATGGATGATATTACTATTACCATGTATTAACTGGTGAAGTGGTCCCACTTAGGGAACTGCTTATAGACAGGACATGCTGGGCACAACCCAAACTCCCCATCCCTTTTCCTTCCCGTTCTGAAGCATATATTTATGTTTACTCACTGTTACTAGTTCCGGGCACAGACTTCTAGCTCTCCTATCTCTTCTTTGCCGATATCCAAATTTCATGAAGGCTATCCTGGGAAACCTAAGCAGTTGTGGGAAGAAAATGTTAAGTCAGAAGTCAAAATGGGGGATGAAGGAAAATCAGGATCTGTCACAGAAGTTTAAATTAAGCGTGCCACGGAGCAGGGAGCTGAATCACAGGGCATGGAAGGGAAGCTCGCGTGCATCTGATAATGCAGACGCTGTCCAGCGGCTAATTACGTGTCCATGGTCCTCATGTTTTCTATGGGGTCTGTGATACTCCCTCAACTCTCACTCCTTGTACTCACTCTTTGTCCTGTATTCTTGTGGCTGAATATTTAGTGTATGTGGAATGGGGATAATTATCTGAAGAAGCATCACCAGATGGTGAAAATGAAAGACGATGGAAGATTCTGACTGTTGGTAGGTATGTGAGGTGCTGCCGGTGGGAGTTGAAATTGACACAATCCTTGGAAAAATGCTTGGAATTCTTACTAATGCTGAATGTAAACCTCTCCAGGGCTCAGTAAGTCAAATTTTTGCTATGTACTCAACAGAAATGCATAAACTAGTGAGTAAAAGATGTATAGTAGAATGTTCAAATATGTTCAAACTGGAATTACCCAAATGTCTATCAGCAATACAACAGATTGATAAATTGTGCCATGTTTCGAGAATGGGTGCTCTGCAGTACTGAGTATGAGAGATCTAATCTTAGTTTACACCCATCAATTATAGCTAAACCAAACCGAAAATTAGAGGTAAATGCTGAACAAGAGAAGCCGGTTACAAAAAGAACACACTGGATGATTTTAGTTATATGAAGTATTAAAGACAGACACCGCTAATCTGTGCTGTTTAGAAGTCAGGATGGTTGTCACCTTGGAAGGCTAGTGACCAGAGGAACGCACGACCAGAGGCTCCTCGTGTGGGTGGCTTGTGTTCTGTTTCTTAGTCTGGGTGTTGGTTGGTTGCAAAAGTGTGTTCAGTTTGTGAAAATTCACTAAATTGTAGGCTGAAGTGTATTTCTCAGTATATTTCCAATGTTATGTTTCAATATGTTATTAAAATGTTGGTAAGGTTAAATTCATTATTTCTACTACATTTACCTTGCCATTCTAGAGAGAATTAGCAATTTTTGTGTCACCAAGCTGGCCAGCTAAGTCAACCAGCTACAGACAATTCCTGCAGTCCTTAAATTTATACAACAGTTCAAACAGACTAGAAAATTTTCATATCATTATTCCAGGATGATAAAGTCAATGTCTTCATCTAAAAGCTGAAGCTATGGGAGGGAGCTTTTTAAATTTTAAAATGCTAATACAATGCAGCTATAGATGGAATTTCATACAATAGCAAAAACTCTAAATTATTAGGGTGATACTGTAAGAAAAACATATCTACAAAGCAAATGTGCATTTTTCAAATAATTTTGAATCCAAAATTTCATGTGGATCTCTTAATAAGAGCAGGGAAAATTGACAACATAAATCTTCAAAATCTGAGGCTAGAAATATTACCCTCATAGGCCTATTGCAAATAGTAACCAAGATCTTGCATACAGTAAGGTTCCCAACAGTGGCCGGCACTCAGAGCACCGGCAGTCCGAAACCCCTGGTTGAACTTGAAATCAGGGAAAGGAGGAGAAATGAACAATTACTAAGCAAGCATTATGTGTCAAGTGTTACTCATACATTCATAAGCGCCTATATAAGTCATCTTACTTAATCTGCTGTCAACCTTGTGGGATAAAGGTGGCTTTCCCCATTGTCCAGGTGAGGTCAATGTGGTTCAGATAGCCAGGTAGGCGACATCACGGAACCAAGCTTGCTTCCTTCCAAAGCTCATTCCACAAGAATGAGCTCCAGCTCCCAATTAGGTAGGAAACTAACCAAGTCGTAGTGTAATTTTCCTAAACATAGCGGTTTCCTCCTGACCTAGGAATCGTCTGCTCAGCTGGTTTCCATAGTACCGTTTTCCTTGTTGAGTTGACTTAGCAGTAAAATACTTTTCGAATAAAGTGGGCAGAGGGTTCCGGAGGACAGCAGGAAAGTCTCAAAGGACCCTGTGATTGGGGCTTGCACTACGGGAGTTGTTATGCTTTGCAGTAATGGCACATTGAGTAAATAATCCCAATTTCCACAGAGTGGGTTGTCTGGGCCCTCCGACTTTTACTACTTATTGACTTATTTTATCGGGTTTATCAGTTTAACAACTAAAACACGCTTTCCTCTGGTCAAGAGTTTCCCAGGAGTATATTAGAAAAAGTGGTAGATACAAATTTGTTAATAGCCACTTTCACCTCTGCTCAAAGAAAAATTATAAATCCAGGTATGGGCCAAAAATAACTTTGACTGAAATAGGTCTGGAAGCTCAACTCTGGGTCCTTGCAACCAAGATAGAGTGTGGACTGTTTTCTCTGCCAATTAGAACTTTGCCAGTGTCTGCTGGCCTGGTGCCTCTGACAGCTACACAGAGAAAGGCGTGGGAAGATGACATGGCAGAGGGACCCATACCTGTGATCCCAAGCACCGCTTTGTTGTCATTTAGTTGCTCAGTCATGTCTGACTTCTTGCACCCCTGTGGACTGTAGCCCACTAGGCTCCTGTATCTATGGGATCCTCCAGACAAGAATACTGGAGTGGGTTGCCATGCCCTTCTCCAGGTGATCTTCCCTACTCAGGGACTGAACCTGTGTCTCCTGCCTTGGCAGTCTGATTCTTTACCACTGAGCCAACCGGGAAGCCCAGGCTTCATTTTAGACCCCTGTAATATACCTGCTCTTTTAATTTAGAAAGAGAAAATCAACATCTTGGAGGTCAAGAAACATACTTACTGCTGCATATATGTTAAATGATAGAATCAAAATGTCAGTCTATCTTATGGATTGGCAAATTTACTCTGTAAAAGGCCAGTTAGTAAATATTTCAGCTTTGTGGGCCATACAGTCTCTGTTACAACAACTCAATTCTTCCGTTGTAGTGAGGGCAGTTGCTGACAGTCTATGAGGAAGTAAATGTGCCTATATTCCAATATAGTTTTATTTATGGACATTCAAATTTGAATCTCATAAATTTCTTGTGTGTCTCCAACTCATACATGTTCTTGAATTTTTTAGATTATTTAAAAATGTAGAGACCATTTGCAGCTTGCAGGTATACACAAACAGGTGTGGAGCCAGATTTGGCTCATATACCATAGTTTTAGTGACCACTGTTGTTGTTTTCTGATCCCAAAGCTCAGGCAAGCTATTTTGAGTTAGCAACTGGTTTTATCTTAAGTTCCTTGGAATCAGAACCTCCCTGCAAAGCAAGACTTGGTTTTATGTTCAATATACTTTGACTTTTGAAAGGAGACCTTTGGCAAACAGTAGAGGATGATGAGGCTTCCCTCACGGCTCAGACAGTAAAGACTCTGCCTGCAGTGCAGGAGACCCGGGTTTGATCCCTGGGTTAAGAGGATCCCTTGGAGGAGGAAATGGCAAGCCACTCCAGTTTTCTAGCCTAGAGAAGCCCATGGCTAGAGAAGCCTGGTGGACTACAGTCCATGAGGTCACAAAGAGTCAGACATGACTGAGGCTAACAACCATAGGTATAGGTACAGAGGGATGGTGAGTATGTGTGTGTGTGATGAGAGAGAGAGACGGAGAGAGAGAGGGGAGGAAGGAAGCACAAAGAACAGACAGTAACAAGAAATCATTTTTTCCCTCTTAGCAACTGACAGATATTGACACTCTCTTTTTCAAAATCTAGGGTGTCTTGCTACCTGTTTGCTAAAACAGGAGGGAATTAAAGTATTGTCAGCATGAAGATTGATTTTATTATAATGAATAGGCAGAACTGTTTGTTTCTGGTGGATGAAATTCAATGGATGTCTCACTTGGAATTTGTAAATCTTATCACTGGGTCATGAAGGGTCATGGGGCTTTGCAGGTGTTGTCTAACTGGGTCTTATGGATGGCATCTGCTGGGGTCCTCTGTGTTATCTGCTGCTTCATTAGGTTCTGGGGCTGTCAATTCATGGATACAGAAGGCATAGCTGTGTTCATGACTGAACCAAGAGGAATTCTGGCACAGATTCATCCAGGACAGGCAAATACCACTGGAGAACCGTGCATGAAGAGAGGGCAGAAATAATTGGCATTGTGAAATGTTAAACTTGTAGGAATCCTTGGGCAAACCCACCTTGTGAGAAAATGGACATCTAGATGTTAGCCAATTCGTGCTGAAGCCAAGGTTGATATTTGCACAGATATTGATTTTTTTTTTCCTCTCTTTAGAATTGAGGTTAGTTTAAGATGCTCAGAAGGCCTTAAGCCTGGTTTCCCCATAGAGATTTCAAAATAACAATATCAAGTCATGCAATAAGTGAAGGAGGTCCCAAAGAGTTCTAAGTTCCCCCACTGTGACTATTTGTGATGCTTTATAAAATGACAAAAATCAAATTCAAAGGGAGAATTGTTTTTCCTACTTTGTAGTGCTTTAGGCAATCAATGGTTGGCTGAGCCCTTCCCCAAAGCCTCTTGATTCATTTTTGGTGACATTCCTAGGGAACTCCCACAATATCTTGTGGGTCTATGGAAACCATTCGTAAGCCGCCAGTGTATCATGTGCATCAGAGACCTATCACATGGAGACGTCCTGTTCCAAAAGTTCCTTGGAACTTTGGAAGCATTTTTCTTATAAAGCCATGTTCCAAAGGATGGTTATCTCCCTAGGTCATCAGAAAACTTCCTGGAACCCCTTGTGGCTGAACTGGAATGAGAGAACTCAGAGGCTGCTGAGGTCCCAACTGCTAAGCCTTGGTGAGGCAGCTCCTTGGTTTGGGAAACTCTAGGGACTCGGCCGCATCCTGTCCTCCTCCTTTTGGGAGCACTTGGCAGCCACTGAGTGGCGAGAGGAGGAGGGCCTGTGGGAGTGGGGGCTGAGAGCGGAGAGCTGATGCCTCCTTTGGAAACAGTCTAGGAAGGCTCCTTGTTAAAGGGGAAAGGAGGAGACAGGAAACCTCCATTAAATTGTTTATAAGTTGAATTGTTTCTAAGGCCGGAAGTGACAACTGTTTTTAAAAAGGAGGCAATGAGCTCCACCCCTTCATTCAGGCATCTCCAGTGCTTAAGAAGATCAGAGTACAGTTTTCTTTGGACAGGTGTGTTTCAAAAATTTGAATGTTGGGCAGTATATGTGAAGTTGCTCAGTTGTATCCAACTCTTTGGGACCCCATAGACTGTAGCCTACCAGGCTCCTTAGTCCGTGGAATTTTCCAAGCAAGAGTACTGGAGTGGGTTGCCATTTCCTTCTCCAGGGGGATCTTCCCAACCCAGGGATCAAACCCAAGTTTCCCGCACTACGGGCAGATGCTTTACCATCTGAGCCACCAGGAGGCCTCTCTTCTAACCTGAAGATTTTGGAGGTTATTGCTGATGCTGTTTGACTAAGACTGATACTCACGGACTGTGGAGTGGTTCAGATTGCTGCCTAAGCAAACAATTATTTTGTTTTTGCTTCTCCAGTTAGACAAGGGAACGAGTTTTGCATTCTATCAGCTAGCCTTTTATTGTTTTTCATGTTGGGACAAATGTTCTTTCAGAGGTGGGGTCTTGTTGGAGGAAATGTCAAGCTGTCCAGCTTAGATTTATTGGTGACTGTGGCAGGTGCCAAATGTTTCAAGAAGTTGGTGTATGCATTTATTTTCCTCTCCTTTGGAAGATTTTTCTGGAACCAGGATATGTTCTCTTCAGGCAGAAAGCAAATATATTATACTTAAACCAGTGTGTGATAGAAAAACCTAAAGAAGGCTTGTAGTGGATGCATTTACATCATCTGAAAGGCATTTTATGCACCAAGTTCCAAAGCCAGGAAAGGCAGCTAAACAAGGAACAGTCTTTTCAGGCATAGGCTTGTGGTATATGATGTCTGGGTGGGCCAATGAGGCATGATTTATGGGGGTATTGTAAGTCTGGCTGGTTCTGAAATATTTGTCCTCTGATGTCCAGAAATTCCCATCTTTGGCACAGTCCTCAGAGAAGCACTGACTTAGCCCAGCTTTCTCACTATGACCCCCAGGAGCAGGTCAAATTCAATATGAACCTTTTGGTGGGGGAATGCTTTGGAGGCTTATGTTTTAGCCTAAAAATTGCTAGGAATTTCCATCCTTTCCATAACATGTGCATGTTTTATTTAACTTAAAAAGGTCACCTACCCTTAAATCTTTGAGTAAAGCTGATGTTCTAGGAAGATGCGCCACATTCATTCTGTAGCCCTGAACTCTCCCAGGAATACTGTCTTGTCTCCTCCAGAGCAGGAAGATCTTGTTTTGAGAAACGAGAATATCAAGCATTATCCAACTGGTGGTCCAGCCGTTGTCCTTTGAAATGTACAAATCCTCCCTTGGAACAATCATGTGTGAGTTCATTTTTACATGAGGAGGAGAAAGTTTGTCACAGGAGTTAATTGCCATTTTGGAAAACAGCACTTCGGCCTCTGAGGGATTGGAAACTAGAAAACCTTCGGTGATGAAAAAGGGGAGGCTTGAAAATAGAAGGGTAAACTTGGGTGGAGATGTGGGGAATCTGGTTGAAGGAGGGGGTGCGGAGTGGGGCTGAGGGAGAAACAAGAGCAGGAAAAAGGGTGGTGGTGTAAGTGGCAAATTTTGCCTGAGGTTTTATTTTAAAAATGGCTTTTCATTCTCTGAATCAGTCTCCAACCTCAATTCCATTCTTTAGCTTCGACTCCAGTGCCTGAATTCCAGTGGCAACATCTCCACCTGGAGACCAGGTCAGCGAGCCTCGATGCTAACTCGCCTGTGTGTGGCCCTGCCCGCCCTCTCCTCTGCTGCCTCTCTGCTTGGTGGTTCCTAGGCAACTCTTTGGTTTTCTTTCTGACACCACCGACTGTGTGTTGCAGACTGGAGCCTAGGAGTCTGCATTTTTCCTTCTCCCAACCTCTCAGGCGCACATCCAATTGATCATGAAATCTAACCAAGCAATCTCAGAAACAACCTTTTGTTTTCTGTAGAAACTAGGGTTCCTGCATGAATCGCTCAAAGGGCTGAGTGGCAGAGAGCTTTATGAAGAGCCCGCGCTCACAGCAGGGACGAGGGAGCTGAGAATGAACCACTGAAGACCCAGGGACAACCATGGGGTGCTATTAACACTCTGGGGAAGAAGGGGCAAGAGTGGCTGGGGAATTCTTATAGGTCCCTTATGTGTGAGCTTGGGGGTCTGGAAGAAGGGCCACAGAGCCCCACAGAGTTCCCTGAGTCACACAGCAAATGCCCACTGGTGATCTATTTTACACGTTACATACTAGTCAGGACTAGTCTTGTGTGCAAATCATAACTGTCTTTGAGTATCTTTCTAATTTTAAAAGATGATGCATTGTTTTGCTTTTTCTACAAAACTTCCCCATCTTTGCTCATGGTTGGCTTTAAAGGAACCTAACCTGAGACATTTTAGTGTACTCTTTCAGCATTGACTTGCCTTTGAATATGCTATTATTTGTGTTTGGGTTCCCCTTTCTTTTTATAAACACTTGAAATGATAAAGGAAAAAAAAAAGAATAAAATGTTAAAGCCTGCTTCATTACCAATTCCTGCCACTTACCTACGTAGGCCATTTCACATTTCTGAAATCACATACATATTATATTATGTCTTGCTTCTTTTTTTTTTTTAATATGATACCTTTATATTCCAGGATACATTTTGGATATACTATAATTATTTAAACATTTCTTTTATTGATGAATGATTAAGGTGCTGATATTTCTTCCTCTCTGATAGAAAATGCTACAATAACCTTGTACATGTCTTTGTTATACATGTTAGTCATCTTGCTGATAAGAGTTTCTGCTTGGATTTTTTTAGTTGTAAGAGAAAATACCCTAACCAGTTTAAGCAGAAAGCAAACCTAAGGGTGGAGATGGTGGATCTGGCCTTAAAATCAGCTGCTGGGGCTCAAGAGGTCCCGTCCACTCACCCCCAGCTGCTGTTGTCCTCTGTGGTACTCCGTTCCCAAGGCCTTTTCAGCGGCAAAGTGGCAGCTAGGAATTCTATGCTGTGCTGCTCAATACTCTAAGCTCATTGGAAAACAGGGCAATTTTTTTTCAGTACTCTTAGGCAGTGTCCCCAGACTGTGTCACTTTGATTCACACACCCATCCCCAAACCAATTCCTGTGTCAGGAGGCATGTAATGCTTTTGTTGGCCAGGCCTAGGAACACACCCCATAGTGACCTGAATTGAAGATGGGGCAGGGGAGATTCCCCAGTGTTACTCTTGCTCTTATTTCTAGAAGGGGGTAGGAACACTGCCTAGCAGGAGAGGGAGCCATCATGGACCCTTGCAAATTGAAATATAGGGTTAGAGTATGCATTACAAATTTTTAATAGCTACTGCCAGATAGCTCACTTGAAATTGTATCTCAGTTTATATTCCCAGCACCAGTAGGATCCACAGTCCCTTTATCTACAGTCTTAAGACACTGGATGTTATCAGTATTTTAAATTTTAACTGAACAGAGGGCTAAAAATGCTATATCACTTTTTAAATTTGATTCCTCTAATGCCCAGTGATAGTGAGTACCCTTTCATATGTTGAGCCAATCTTTCCATTTCTTTTTCTGTGAAATCCCTGTGTATATGTTTTGGTCAACATTTTATTAGGTTTCTTTTTTCTTATTGTTTGTATCAGCTCTTTATATATTAAGGACTTTAAAAGTGTGAGCTGCTTGAGGGTGGAGACTCAAAAAATGAGTGAATAAATGATTGAGAGAGTGAATAAATGAGTGAGTTAATAGTTTCCTTTTTCCTGTTTGGTACTAGGACCTGAGGGAGAGTGAAATATCCCTTTTCCAGTATATTTTTCTGGAAATTTTGCTATAGAGTTTCTCAGTAAGCTTTTTTGTAGGCTGTGAGGAACAACTGAATCAAGTTAATATGGGGAACATCATTCTGCATTCCTTTTCAGAAGTTTCCCTCATATCCTCTTGCCCTCACACATCCCATGGATAACTGCACATGACCTACTATGTGTGGCTCAGTCTCACACACACATCCACCCGCTCTGAATCAAAGGCCCTGGAGCTCTGTTGAGACCCGTGCCTGCCACGGGAGTCAGCTAGTACGTTGCCTGGTTAAACACCCATCCAGGATTTCAGAGGGACTTGAAAATGATTGTTTTTGGCTGGAATCCTGGGTTTGAGGTTTCTTCATGTAGGACTCTGAAAAAAGGTTTTGGAAACATCTCTAATCCCAAAGTATGTATTTGGGAGGCTGCCTTCGCCATTACCCACCTAATAATTCAGGCTCCCAAGACCGTCTCACCCAAGGGCATTCACTGCTTTGGCCGAGTCAAAAGGAACTGATGTAGGGAACGGAGGACCTGGGTTCCAATGCCGTTCTCGGTGGGCAAGTTATTCACCACCTGAAGCCCCATTTTCCTTATCTTAAAATATGATGGTTGAAAAGACAACGTCTATGTCCCTTTCCAACTGCAATATTCTGAGTGGGATTCAGAATTCTGCTCTGCCACCAACCGTGTGTCCTCGGAGCTTTGCCCATTACTCATGAGAATGTCAACATTTGGGTAAATAGATATTTTGGGGTCAGCTCTAAAAAACCCCAAAGTACGTACTGCATGTTGATTTTGGCATGTGGACAAGCCTGAGCAGGGCCGTGTCAAGCATTTCACCACGATAGCTGTTGGAGGGAGGGCCCAGGGCAGCGGTCTGGGTAGCTGTTGGGGGTGATGAGACCAGTGGGGTCCTGTGGCACAGATGACTCTGCAGGAGAGGAGGCAGTGAAAGGCCCGGGAGTAAATCTACGAATCATAAAAAAATCATTAGACCCATGTTGGGAATTGCTTATGACACTGTCTCAAAGCCACATTCTCAGGCAACAGGGAAAGCTGTAAATAGATCCACAGTTATCCAAGCATAGCAGAATAAAACTACAGGATGCCAAGTCAAACAGGCTCAGCCAACGTTTTGGGTGAAATTGTCAAATATTGCTCAGGCTTTCAGAGTGGGGAGGGTCTGTTCAGAAGACTCACGACTGCGGGTCCCTAGGAGACAGCTCCAGTCAGCTCGGCTGGCTCTGCCTTCCCACCAGGAGCCAGCTCAGTGCAGAAAAACCAGAGGCAAAGACACTTTCTAAGGGGTGGCCTCATCCCTGGAGGACTTGTAGCATCACTCTGTTGTTACTCAAGTGAAAAAAATGTAAAAAGCATGGGAGGTTCCCAAGCCTCCATGACTGAGAATTATAGTAACATGGTGGCATCTCAAAAAACTTTTATTTTAATGTAATTTCAATCTCCTAGAAAATTTGCAGCTGTGCTGTACACCCTTTACATCAGTGTTTGACCAATTCTCCCTCCCATCCTTTCTCTCCCTCTTTCTCTTTTTCTTCTTTCCTTTCCTTCTGTCTTTCTCTTTTTCTTTATTTCCCGCTTGCTTTTTTTCTCGGTATTGCTTTCTTTCCTTTCTTATATACATATATATTTCTCCAAGAAGGTTTGCAGATAACTCGTATAGTTAATGACTCTAAATATTTTAGTGCATATTTCCTTATTTCCTGAAAATGAGGACGCTCTCTTATATAATCATTGTGCCATTATCAAAATTAAGAATTGACACCGACACAGGACTATTATCTAGACGTCACTCAGATCCTCAACTGTCCTAATAATATTCTTTACAGTAACAGAAAATCCAGGATCCCATGTTGCCTTTAGTCTGTTTTCATCTGGAAGAGCTTCTTAGTCTTTCTTTGTCTTTTGTGATGTTTTTGATGAAGACAGGCCAGTTATTTTGTGGAATGTCCCTCAATTTGGGTCTCTCTGATGCTGTGGAATTTCCTTTCTGCTTCGTGCACTGCCTCCTGAAGCACAGATGCCTGGTTGGGATGTGACTGGCTGCAGGAAACCGCTTCCCCAGCCCAGCAGTCTAGAGCTCATGCAAACTCCCTTTTGCCCTGTCTTGGCGGTTTCCCCTCCATTCTCCTCAATCACGGTTTCTCCTCCTTCAAGCATTGTGGAAAAGTCAGATAATTTGCTTGCTGGAATTTGGACTCACCATATAGTTGCCCATATTCACAGTGCTGAATATGGCAGATGATTCTTTGGTTCTATCAGAATTATACAGAAGAGCATTAAATACCCATAAAAGGCTGGGGAACAGATTAAGATGTGTAACTTACGTTCTTTGGGAAAATAAACTTCGAGTTCTAAACAAATCTATGTACAAATTAACTTCTGGAGCTTATAATGGACTCTGCAGGGGGTTTCTATTTGTTTTATAATTCAATTCTCTGTCATACAATTCCATCTTGGCCTCTGCTTGAATGGGTTTCATTACTGAGGCCGCCACATAGCTTTCCTCTAAAATAGTTTCCTCTACAAGTTGATCCCATGTCATGAAATCTGGAAATGGAAATGATGCAAGCTTCCAGTGAATCTATACATGATTTATCAGCTCACTGACCCTGACATTTCACTAACAAATGAAGGAGGTTGGAAGAATATGGGAAGAGGTAGGATGAGAGACCTCTCCCACCAAGTGTTTCATCTGTGACTTGACAGACAATTGAGAGTGTTCTCAAGGACTAGGACTTTTCTCGGCAAACCTGCCAGTCAGCTGAGGAATTTTCTTGATGTGAACCAGAGTCAGATTCTTAGCGGTGCAGTGATTGTTACAAATTGCAATTGAATCTGGGAATGGTTTCCAATGTCACCCCTGAAAAGGACCTTGGCAAGTTCATCTGGATAGGAGGGACATCTCCAGTTTTAACCAATAAACAGAAGCCAATGTATATAAATAGTTGAATGAATAACAAGTCTTAGGACACAGATCAGAATTAAATCAGTTCTTGAAACACAGTTCCAGTTATCTGGTCTTTGGAATCATGCAAGACTTGCAGAGTTCCATTTCTGTGTCATGTGAAGAACAAGCTCGTGGTTTACAAGCCATTGGTGACTGTGGATAGACCTCCTTTTCAATCAGTCAGTCAATTATTATTTTAGGGACAGTGTAAAGAATATCTGTTCTAGAAACCAGAAGGATGATATCCTAATTGTTAATCACTTGCTGAGAACTAGGTACTAGCTATGTGAAAGACACTACAGAGCCCTAGGGTTAGAAATAGAAGTGAAAAATAATCTTTATTCACAATGAACAGTAACTGTAGGAGAAGAAAAGATAAACTAAAACAGAGATAATTCCTCTTTGAAGTGCAGCATGAAGCATTAAGGGGCTTCTGGTGCTAGTGGTAAAAATAAAATCCACCTGCCGGTGCAGGAGATGTGAGAGTCACGGGTTTGATCCCGGGATTGGGAAGATCCCCTAGAGGAGGGCATGGCAACCCACTCCAGTGTTCTTGCCTGGAGAAATCCATGGACAGAGAAGCCTGGTGGGCTACAGTACATAGGGTCGCAAAGAGTCAGACATGATTGAAGTGACTTGCATGCACGCATGCATGAAGCATTAAAAATAGAAAGAAGAACAGAGGATTAGGTAGAGATGAACAGTAGCTAACTCAGCTAAAATTGGTGTGAGGAAAACTCTGGTGAGAACGCCCAAAGGAGGTTATGACTAAGCTGAGTTTGCAGAATGGGGAGAAGCCAGGCAGGTGGATGGGGAAGGGAAGGGTGCCACAGGCAGAGGTCACAGCATGTTTAGCACGTAATGGGGCTGGTGGCTGGGTCTTTGGGGGACTGTAAGTTGTTCAAACTGGGTGGAGGTGGGGGAGAAGCATGAAGTGAAGCTTAAAGAATAGGAAAGGAAAGATCAGGGAGAACTTACAGATCATGGAAGAGACTCGACATATCATCTCAAGGTTACTCTGAGTCATCAAAAGGACTTCAAAAAAAAGGTAGGGTTGCTGAATGGTAGGCGTTGGAGGGGTTATAGATATAGAGGCAGGCAAAGCAGCTTGGACACTGTTGTAATAGAATATGGAGCAATAATAATGACCTAAATTAAGATAATGGCTCTGAGAATAAAGAAAATAGTTTAGATTAGAAGGGTGTTTCAGAGATGGAGGCATTAAGACTTGGTGACTGATGGGATATGAAGTCTATGAAGAAGCATCAATTAAGGATGACACTAAGATTTCAGCCTTTGGTGACCAGGAAGGGGGTGATATTACTGTTCTCTGCAATCGAGAAGCTACTAGCTGCTTTGCAGAAGAAAGAAGATGTTGCCTTCAGATTTTTGTGCATATGGATTTTGATGTGCCAGAGGGACATCCAAGTGATGATACAAGAAGTTGGAGGTTGGGTTCCAGATCACTGTAAGAACTAATGTTGAAGAAAAGACATTTGGATGCTGTTGGTACAGAGGTGGTAACACAATGAATAGGAACAGATGAGCCCAGGAAAATGTCTACAGTGAGACAAGAGGGATTCAGAGAACAAGCATTTCAAGAGTGGGATTAGGAAGAGGATTTTGACAAGGAGAGACTGAGAGGAAGCAGTAAGAGAAGTAGGAGGAAAACCAAGAGATAGGGCGTTCCTTGAAGATGGCCAAAGAGCAAGTTGAAGGGCATCACGGAGGCATGGATATCTTATGTAAAGTGAAAAACGGCTTTATTGTAAGGTTTGCCCATCACAGGTCATAGGTGCCCTTAAGGAGAGAACTTTCTGTGGATTGGTGGGGGCAGAAGCTAAACAACAAGATTTAGGAGGCTGGTAGAGGAAGAGGGGAGAGTTAGTGTAGGTGAAACTGTCCAGCAGCTTGTTGGAGAGAAGGCATAGAAGAGAGTAAGAGGGTGCAGGTTCTAGATGAGGGGTAGTGCCGGAAATCTGACTTATATGCTGGAGTAAAACATCCAATGGATAAAGACTAAGTAGAAGTTGCACTGGAGAAGGAAATGGCAACCCACTCCAGTGTTCTTGCCTGGAGAATCCCAGGGACAGGGGAGCCTGGTGGGCTGCCGTCCATGGGGTCGCACAGAGTCGGACACGACTGAAGCGACTCAGCAGCAGCAGCAGCAGCAGCAGCAGCAGCAGCAGCAGCAGCAGCAGCAGCAGCAATTGCTGCTGCGTCTAATGCAATTATAGGACCCTGGACAAGACCCTTCACTTCCCTAAACTGCAATCTTTTTGGTTTTTCTTTTACTTCACTAGTATATTTTGGTGGTGTGCTCCATGTTGGTACTGGTAGATTGCTTAATTCTTCTTACTGATTGCATATTATTCCATTGTATGAATTACCTGTAATTTATTTAGCTGACTCCTTAATGATGAGTCAGATGAATTAGATGGTTTCCAATATTCTGCTGTTACAGGCAATTCTATTACATCCCATTTTTCACATGTGCAGTATATCTATAGAATAAATATTTAGAAATGCTATAGCTAGGTCAAAGGGCATGTGAAATTTTAATATGGAGAAATTTGAACAAGTTTGAAAATGTGCAGAACGAAGGGCAATGGGTTTGGGCCTAATGCATCTCCTGATTATTCACCAGGGAAAGTAAGAGGGACAGTAAGATGGAAGCAGATAGTGGCACAGCTTAGTGGACCTTTAGTCCAGGGAAAAGGTGTCTCTGGACACAATTAGGCGTGAACATTGCTCTTCTGTGACCCCATGGCCATAGTGTGGCCAGTGCTCCTAACGATCCCTAGCCTATGATGAGCCCTAGGTCTATGATGTTGCACCTGAACTTTGTACAGCAGAGGCCCAACTCTAAGGCAAAGCTCAGTATCTTAGAGAAGAAGCTCTCTCAACTCCTACTTTAGAAGCTTGTAATCCCAGGCAACTGACCTCTCTGAACCTAGGCCCTGGATTAAGCTATAAAATAGAAACTTTAGGGTGGAAGGAGCACGTTAAGACTAGTTAAGGAGCATATCAAAGCCAGAACAGTAACAGTGAAACCAGTCTCCATTCAGATAAGAGTCTGGTATCTCTGCAGCTTCAGTCTCCAACTTCCTGTCCCCTAACATCAAAGAGATGAGATAGACAATGCAAGAAGTGGGTGTCATAAAAGCAAGGTGTCCAATCCCTTGCAATTAACTCCCTTTGGAGCTCCAAACTGTAACTATATTTCCAGGGCCAGAGTCTCCCAGTACTGGATGATGTTTCTACAAGGAATTAGGTGTTTGTTTCAATAAGCAAAGATAATCTGAGAAACCGTGTCTGGTAGCAGGGCACCCCCTTCTTTTTCTTTAATCTATGAGGCATTTCCCATGCATTAGCAGGTGAAGTTAAGGGAGAAAACGAGGCCAGAGGGGAACGTTTGCATTACCCTGGAAGACAAGAAAGTAGAGTGAAGAAAGAGCTATGGGCACCCATCGCCCTATTCCTTTATCAAAGAGCACTGGAGGCGGATGTCTGTTTTCCTAATTTAATGTTTCTGGGGTTCAGGAAGTACCGTGTATAGCACTAGAGAGCCGTGGGGCCTGGACCTAACTCCTCCATTCTCTGGTTGAGTGACCATAGGATTAACCCAAGGAGGCTTAGAGTCTACATTTATAAAACAGGAGTAATAACAGTACATCTATCTCAAAGATAATATGAGTAGAAACTTGACATATTGCCTGGCACATATTGGCTAGTTAATACATGTTAGCTACTATCATTACCAAGAATCCCACTGCGCCAGATGTGTTACAAGTTGGTTTGTACCAAAGCCAGTGTTACAGTACCCATTATTACAAATCTTCAGATATCATCATCTCTATGGATTCTCCTCCCTGCATCATGTATAGATTCTGTCTGTGCAGACATGGCCCAGAAAATTATTTAGCAGGAAGACAGAATGCAATTGCATAGCCAGAAGTTAGGCTAGTGGTTTTTAAAGTGTATTCCTTGAACCAGCAGAATCAACATCACATGGGAACTTGCTAGGAGCGACAACAGACCTACCCAATCAAAATCTCCAGGTCTCCTACCCTATCCCTCAAAGCCCCAGGAGATACTGAGATTATGCTAAAGCTGGAGAAGACTCTTGAGAGTCCCTTGGACAGCGAGGAGATCAAGCCAGTCAATTCTAAAGAAAATCAACCCTGAATATTCACTGAAATGACTGATGCTGAAGCTGAAGTGCTAATACTTTGACCACCGGATAGAAAGGGCTGACTCATTAGAAAAGAGCCTGATTCTGGGAAAGACTGAGGGTAAAAGGAGAAGAGGGCAAGGACGAGATAGTTGGATGGAATCATCAACTCAACAGACATGAGTATGAGCAAGCCCTGGGAGACAGTGAAGGACAGGGAAGCTTGGCATGCTGCAGTCCATGTGGTCACAAGGAGTCAGACAGACCTGTGTGACTAAGCAATGGCAACAAAGTGTGAAAGCCACTGAGTTAGACTCTGGGATGCCATTTCCTACTTCACACAGAAAGAGCAGAGTGGACAGAGAAATCCAAGATGGCGTGCCTGCAGCTCACAGCCACATTTGGATGAATGACTTAACAACCTTGCCTGCTCCTGAACACTCTCCACTATGGCTGGGAACAGCCTGTCAAACTGCAGATTTTTCCTTTTCTCTTTCTCTCTCCACTTCTCTCCCACAAGACACAAGATAGTTCCTGCCCAGGCATCTCAGATTACCATTTTTTTCCTCAAAGCCAATTAAAGGTCTCTAATCCCTCCTGTGTTTACCTAAAGGATGAATTTGATCGGAAGAGATGAACAGGAAGGGCAAAATCCTAGAAGGGCTTGGGAAAGGAAGTTTCTGCTCCAGTGGTGGGAACACACCCTTTCTCACTAAGCTTCTTACGAACTGGGGAATTTTTTGAATTACAGTTCTCTATCCAGCCTGACTTTCATCTCAAGCCCACAATCGTGCTTTCAAAGGCAGTGCCTGACTTTATTCTTAGTATTAATACTTTGGAGATTTTTTCCCCCAAGAACATCTCAGGAATCCCCAAAGTGATAGTTCAAATCATTTGAATTATTCCTTTTTATAGGTTGAAAGGAGGCGAATATCAGCAATTTTTTATGATTAAATGTAATATATGGACCCAAGAATGTTTATATGGGACCCACAATTCTGCGTTACTCAGGTTATTTTTTGAGGACTTCTGGGCATAGGTTTTCTCCTTTATGGGATTATCCAGAGTTTGCCGCTTCTGGGCCTGGCTGAAGTCCTTGTGTAAATAATTTGACCTCCCAGACTCACTTTCCTTGTCTGTAAAGTGGGAGTGCTATTACCTTCCTTACAGGTAGATGTGTGATTGAGTGGGAGATTGTACCTGCAGTGTCTGGTGCAGCATTATCATACCTGGCATTATGCGCTTTAGTGGCCTTCTTCAGTGAAGCTGGATTAACACTCGAAACTCCTATCTCCACCTCTTCTGCTAGCTCTTAGCTCTGTTCTACACGTGTGCAGGTGGTGATCCTCCAGGTCACAAGTGTTTCTCATCTAGAAATAAGGGATCAGGGCATCTTTTAAGGCCCTTAAACAGGATGGATTTTTATGAGATGCTAAAGTACTTTGGCCACCTCATGCGAAGAGTTGACTCATTGGAAAAGACTCTGATGCTGGGAGGGATTGGGGGCAGGAGGAGAACGGGATGACAGAGGATGAGATGGCTGGATGGCATCACCGACTCGATGGATGCGAGTTTGAATGAACTCCGGGAATTGGTGATGGAGAGGGAGGCCTGGCGTGCTGCGATTCATGGGGTCGCAGAACTGAACTGAAGAAAGTAAAATATTTTTTCTCCCTTAAGTAAACATTATTATTCTTCATTTCAGAGAAGTGTCAGATGAATTTATTTATATATTTTGGAATCTCTGTAGGAGAAGAGAAAGCAGCCCAGCAAATGAAGGCACAAAGTTCCGGCCGCATCATTGACTCGCTTGTGCAACCTCTGAGCACTGCCCTAACCTCTGTCTCCGGTTTCCTGTCTTGCACACAAGGATTACATGCATGGCTCACCCCTACCTCAGTAAGGACAAAGGTGATCAAATGAGCTAGTGCTTCATGAAGGGGCTTTGAGCTTTGGAAGCAGAGATTTTACATAGATACAAGGTATTGTTACATTATACAAGGATGATCATTTTTCTTTGGTAATAGTCATGACACCAGGAAAACTTATCTATTACAATTCAAAAGCAGAATGAGAAAGAATAAAGTTGTTTTTTTCCCCCAGTAGAACCATCATCAGCCCAGAGATGTTTTGGAGGGTGCTATAGAAATATTCTCGGTGGTCTTCAAGAGCAAGGTTAAGAGCTCCCTGCATTTGGTTCTTTTTCCCCTACGAAGAGGTAAGAGTCCTGGCAGATTGTCTTTAACCGTTAGATGTTAAAAAGGTAAGTGGGAATCTGGTACACTGTACGTTGGGCTGTTGACAAGAGACCTTGTGAATTTTCAAAGGTGGGTATTGATTGGAAATTTTCACGTGTTCCCATCCAGTTTGTTTAGACATGTCCTGTTCTTGGAAGTAAACAAGGAGAAGCAATTCAACATTTCCATCAATAAAATGGCTTGACTTTAGCTGGTAAAATGTTCTGTGGCTTATTTTAAACTGAGAGTTGAATAATGATGGGTGTACAGGGTCAGGCACAAGCAAAGAACTGGGAAGCTTCACTTTTCTTAATGTGAGGCTGTTTGTAAAGAAATGAGGTTAGTGATGTTTAGATGAGGAAACTGGAATCTGGGGTCTCGTGTGTGTGTGTGTGTGTGTGTGTGTGTGTTTGTTGTTGTTGTTAGTTTTTGTTTATATCAAACTCTGAAGATGAAACTCATGCACATAAGGATAAACCTGTAGAACTGCCAACAAAAAATATTGAATGACTTAGGTTCTTCGGCAATTTTTGCCACCCGCCATGAGACGATCAGCAGACTGCTGAGTAGAGAGATGTGTATTTTTAATACCTTCCTCCTCTAAAAACATTCCACTCACTACCACTGATGCCTGCTCATAGGGCAGTCGACCTGTAGACATGAATTGTTTTTTTGCTCTCTCCTCTCTTTAAATTAAAATACAGTTGACAATTTTATTAGTCTCAGGTGTACTACATAATGATTTGAAATTTGTGTACACTACAAAATGATCACCATGATAAATTAAGTGACCACCTGTCTCCATATAAAGTTAGTGCACTGTTTTTGATCATATTCCTTAAGCTGTATATTGTATAACCACATGAGGATTTATTATATAGCTTGTGGCTTGGACCTCTTAGTCCTCTTCATTTATTTCATCCATCCCTACCTTTTCCCTTCTGTTCTTCCTTAAAGAGTAAAACCTTGTAAGGATGGCTTCATCTTTCTCATTCTCTTTCTTCTTGTCTGTTCATTACTGATTTCCTATTTACATCCAGAGTCCTACCTGTTGTTTTTAAGTAGTTACACATAAGCATAAGCAGATCTGAAGGAAACCCTCAACCAAATCTATGCTTGTTCTGGCCACGTTCTTTCATCTCCTCTGTAGAAGATGGGCAATCAGGATAACTAATGGCTGCCTTGGAAGTGACTAGCTAACCAAATGAAAAGTGAATTAACTAGCTAACCCCAAGGCAGGTCAAGACAAGAAAATTCCATAGTTATATCATTTGGTGTCCATGAGATGGTAATTAAAAAAATTTTCTTACATTTTTAATTTGACTAATACCAGTTTTCTTGTGAGTCTAAACAGATTGTGGTTTCTGCAGAAGCAATTGGGCTTAACATATATGTATCTGCTGCTAACATATATAAGTCGCTTCAGTCGTGTCTGACTCTGTGCGACCCCATAGATGGCAGCCCACCAGGCTCCTCCATCCCTGGGATTCTCCAGACAAGAACACTGGAGTGGGTTGCCATTTCCTTCTCCAATGCATGAAAGTGAAAAGTGAAAGTGAAGTCTTTTCAGTCATGCCTTTGCAACCTACCAGGCTCCTCTCTGTCCATGGGACTTTCCAGGCAAGAAGTGGGATGCCATTGCCTTCTCTGATATATATATATATATATCTATATATACATCTATATATGTCTATATATACTGCTGTGCTTAGTTATCCAGTTGTGTCTGACTCTTTGCAATTCCATGGACTGAAGCATGTCAGGCTTCCCTGTCCATCACTCTCTCTCAGAGTTTGCTGAAATTTATGTCCATTGAGTCAGTGATGCTATTCAACCATCTCATCCTCTGTTGCCCTCTTTTTTGTCTTCAATCTTTCCCAGCATCAGGGTTTTTTTTCCAATGAGTCAGCTCTTCGTATCAGGTGACCAAAGTACTGCAGCTTCAGTTTCAACATCAGTCCTTCCAATGAATATTCAGGACTGATTTCCTTTAGGATTGACTAGTTTGATCTCTTTGCAGTCCAAGGGACTCTCAAGAATCTTCTCCAGCACCACAATTGGAAAGCATCAATTCTTTGGCACTCAGCCTTCTTTGTGGTCAGACTCCCATATTTGCACATGACTACTACAAAAACCATAGCTTTGGCTCTATGGATCTTTGTTGTCAAAGCAATGTCTTTGCTTTTTAATATGCTGTTTAGGTTTGCCATAGCTTTCCTTCCAAAGAGTAAGCATCCTTTAATTTCATCTGCAGTCACCATCCACAGTGATTTTAGAGCCCAAGAAAAGAAAAATCTGTCACCAGTTCCACTTTTTCCCCATCTATTTGGGATTGGATGAAGTGATGGGATTGGATGCCACGATCTTAATGTTTTGAATGTTGAGTTTTAAGCTAGCTTTTTCATTCTCCTCTTTCACACTCATCAAGAGTCTCTTCATTCTGCTGTTAAAATGGTATCATCTGCATATCTGAGGTTGTTGATATTTCTCCCAGCAATCTTGTTTCTAGGTTGTGAGTCATCCAGTCTGGCATTTCACTTGATGTACCCTGCATATAAGTTAAATAAGTGACAATATACAGCCTTGAACCAGTTGTTCCATGTTAGGTTCTAACTGTTGCTTCTTGACCCTTACATAGGTTTCTCAGGAGACAGGTAAGGTGGCCTGGTATTCTCATCTCTTTGAGAATTTTCTACAGTTTGTTGCCCTCTGTCCGTGGAATTCTTCAGGCAAGAATACTGGAGTGAGGCCATTCCCTTCTCCAGGGCATCTTACTGACCAAGGGATCAAACCCCAGTTCCCTGCATTGCAGTTAGATTCTTTACATCTTGGAGAAGGAAATGGCAACCCACTCCAGTAATCTTGCCTGGAGAATTCCATGGACAGTGGAGCCTGCAAGCTACAGTCCATGGAGTTGCAGAGTCAGGCATGATTGAGCAACTATCACTCTTTACATCCGAGCCGCCAGGAAGCCTGATATATATATATATATATATATATATATATATATATATATGTATGTATGTATATGTATATACATATGTATATATTTAAGGCAGGATTTCGTTAGAGATATAGGAACTGCATGAACGTGGCTGTAGAACTACCTCTCTTTTAGAGCTCTTCAAAACACCCTCATGTGGCCAGAGCACAAAGCATGAGTTGTTACAACTATTTCAGATGTCACCGGAGGAGTTAAGCTAGGAGCTGTTGTTTTCACTGTTAACGTCTGGCTTCAGATGCCCGGTAACCAGGCTGATGTCACTGCTGACTCTCCAGGTTCCCTAAATGCACCTAAGACAGAACTAGTTTTGTAGCCTTTAGAATCCTGGCAGTTTATAGGTGGTGACACTGCCCAGTCCAGCTTTCCTCCTCTCCTTGCTGGTTTGAGCTGTTGGTCCTTCAATTCAGTGTTTCTTTTATATTCAGAGGCAGCAAAGCTGTAATTCAAGGGAGGGGAAGGGGTTCTGTTAGTTAGCAAAATTGTAATGCAAGAGAAGGTAACTTGACATGGGAATGAAGGATCTGTTCTTGGCTAGAGACTCAGTTCCCCAGTTCTGTCATTCTTGGAAGCTAAGCATCCTTGGGCAACGTCCTTTGCTTCCATTTCCTCACCTGTTAAATGGGCTAATGATATTAGAACAGTTGTGAAAGTTAAGCTGATGTACAGAACTGTTAAAATTTCCATAATCATTAGCTCATATTACTGTTGATTCTGAGAAGTAGAATCCGAGTAACGTATTAAAATTGGCTTCTCAGATGACTCAGTGGGAAAGAATCTGCCTGCCAGTGCAGAAGATATGAAATCCACCCCTGGGTCAGGAAGATCCCTTGAAGGAGGAAATGACAACCTATTCCAGTCCTCTTGCCTGGAAAATTCCATGGACAGAGGAGCTGGTGGGCTACAGTCCACGGGGTCGCAAAGAGTCGGACATGACTGAGCACACACACAAGGTATTTATGCCAACCGTAACTATCTGAATGGGAGAAACAAAGCTTAGAAAGATGAATTTGGAAGAAAAAATGTTGCCCAATATGAGAAGAAACCACGTTATTTTCTTTTTCCCCCCATTCCTTGGCATTGTTGAAAACCACTTCAATTTGGGGAGAATGTTTCAGAGTAAACCAGTCCAAACATCACCATTTTCTATACAAGTCACAGTTTCACTCTACATTAAAACACTGAGATGCCCTAGGAGGCAGGGAGCTGGGAGAGGAGAATGAGAGACGAGGCCAAAGAGCAGGAGAGAGGCTGGTGGGGAGGTAAAGGGAGAGGGAGGCTCCCCTCAGGGCAGAAGGGGCTCCACGGACTTTCTCCAGGAGAACGCTGATTTTGAAGTTAGCGCATCACCAAAGGCTTCCTAAAGAATATGGCTTTTCTGTGCGGAAAGATTGGGGTGAGATGAATGGAAACTTTGTCAGTAATTGCTGTTGTTGCTGCTCAGTCCCTAGGTCATATCTGACTATTTGTGAGCCCATGGACAACGGCATGCCAGCTCCTCTGTCCTCCACCGCCTCCCGTTCCCTGAGCTGGTGATGCTAGAATAGCCTGTCAGGAATAGCTGCTGCTAAATTGCCATTCTCTTCTGTCTGGTTTGGGTTCCCCTCAAAGCAGACAATGAATAGGCAGTTCATTTGAAAGGTGATCCCTGAAAGCACAGTGAGAGAGTGGAAATGGACAGAAAGGAGGAAGGCAATCCAGGCTGTGTTGACAGGCCAGTTATGGCAGCAGGGTGTGATGCCCACTCCTGCTGGGGAACTTCCTTAGAGTCATGTGGAATGCACCTCCCCAGGGAAATCTGAGGGATTGCCATATAATCATTTTATTCAATATCAAGTCTTTGAGTATCATAAAGATGCAATGGGAAAAAATGGAACAGAGACTCTGCTTGTTTCTAAAAACTTTTTATACTCACTTTGTCTGTAATAATGAACCTTGTCTCTGTTCCCTAAGTTAATCCTAGTAGTTAGAATAGTTCCTGGCACTTAAAAATGCTCAGTTAATAATTTTTGAGTAAACCATGAATGGCTTTTCAGTGACTCACAGGGAATGTAGTCCTGATGGCTATAAAGTCTACATTCTACATTTGAAATCATAAATATTGTTCTAGGACCTGAGTGAGAGTGAAAGTCGTCAGTCGTGTTTGACTCTTTTCAACCCCGTGGACTATACAGCCCATGGAATTCTCCAGGCCAGGATACTGGAGTGGGTAGCCTTCCCCTTCTCCAGGGGATCTACCCAACCCAGGGATCAAACCCAGGTCTCCCACGTTGCAGGTGGATTCTTTACCAACTGAGCCACAAGGGAAGCCTAAGCATATTGGAGTGAGTAGCCTATCTCTTCTCTAGTGGATCTTCCAACCCAGGAATCGAAATGGGATTTCCTGCATTGCAGGCAGATTCTTTACCAACTGAGCTATCAGGGAATGATGATGAATTCCAACGTTTTCTATTATGATGTGTATTCATGCCCACTCATCCCTCACTCTGCTACATATACACATGAACTTAAATGTGCTTAGACCACCAAGCATGCTCCTTACCTGATCATCTGGAAAGCATCCCCATCATCTGGGTAAAGTAGGGACATTTGGATGTCTTCAGATGTGTATCTCGGGAGGACACTGGTGTTGATATCCAAAAGGTATTTATTGAATAATTACACAAAAGTTTCAATTTTTGTTTCTAGAGCTCAAAACAAGCAAAAAGTTTTATGTGGCATGACTTAGAAGAGATCCAAGGACTGTACAAAACCATCTTTAGCAAACATCTAGATTCTGTGAAATACCTGTGCCCACATCACATTTAATACAGAATTTATTAAAAGACTTAGGTCTTTATTGCTTCTTAATATTCTGAATGGAGTCCAAAATGGTTTTAAAGCATCCTTTGAGTTGCCTATAAATACTTCCTAGTTCATATTAACACAAAACTTTTTCCTTCTGGATGTTTTACTTACAAACATCAATTTCATTGATTTTCTTAGGATTCTGGCCTGTTTATTACTGGGCTGGTCATTTCCATAGCAAACATTTCACTGGTTAACCTGTGGTTCATCAGCTATATAGCTTAATAGACAGTTAACCCAGATTTGATTCACTTTGTTAATTTAAAAAGAATTAGAAGACAATAGAGTTTAATAAACTTTTCAAACCCCACTGAACATCATTTGCTCTTTTCTGCGTGGTACCAAAGGGGCCCCGGCATCTGGCCATGCCTCATGCTATCACTGATGCAGTAATTGTCACCGTGTTGCAGAAGGGTGACCATGCCAGCTCGTGACATGCCACACACACTGATGTCCGTGTGCTGAAGATCCAGCGAGCTCAGTCTGCGATTCTAATCAGAGGAGCTGCTTCCTATTCACATCTCATTATCTTAATTACCACTGCTTCCCACTGTGCCACACAAGCAGATAAGAAGACCATTAGTTAGAAATTGTCAACTCCACAATGTAACACAGATCACAGGCATTTGTCACGTGGTTTACTGAAGTGTGGGAAATGCATTTGCTAATCTTTTGTGTTAGGAATCCAAAGACGTTTCAAGGAAGGAGTGCCAACTTCCAGCAACCTGAGTTGTGGAACTTGTGCCTTCGTCTCGTGCAGATATTCCATCGCTAATAAGGCAACTTTTAGGCTTCTGGTTGCTGCTGTCTTTGACTTTCAAGTGATGGCTTTTGGTCCAACTCCAATGAGTACTCCATTTTCTGGCCTTGATCTATTGAAGAAGGAAGTTACTTTTCCCCGTGAGCCCCTTCAAAATCAGCAGTCCAGTTTAATAGATCAGCTGCCTCATTTGGGCAGCGGCAGAATTCAGACACATCTGTAGCCATCTCATGTCAGCCCCAAAGCTGATAGACTCATTACAAACAAGTCTCTTGGTTTTAGTCAAAATAATTCAATTTCCTTTCTGGGGAAAAAAAAAGTTTTCCTTAAGTTACTTTGTTTTTTTCTTCTTTTCTTTCCCTCCCATCAGTAGATCAAAACGTTGGGCCCTTCTTAACCCTAATTCAAACATCACTTTAGAAGTTAACACATTTGAGTTCCAAAAGCAATGCTTTTAACTCCTGTCTTGTGGTCAGTAAGGGGGGCTAAGTCAATGTATAAACAGTGTCAGATGGTGTCTCACACATGGCACTTAAGAAACCTTACCCCTGATACTGCCTTGACCTCGGGGCCTCCTCTCCAGCTTGGTGACACTGAACAGGGAGGTTTCAAAGAAAAGGCCTGTGCGGTCCTGGGACCTTGACAGCAGGGACTTGGAGAGAGGGTGCTGACTATAGGCAAGATCTGGGCCTGCTGTAGCCGCTGAGCATTTTAGCTCGGCTCCTGACTTGACTGCAGAGGCAGGTTTGAGGTTCATTTTTCTTCTACTGGTTCCATTTCTCATCCCACCTGCTTCTTGGTTGATGGAGTTGCATTGGGCCCTGATGGATCCAGGGGTGCCTTTCAGGGAAGCCAAAACAAGGCAAGCTCAGCACTCAGGAGGCTTAGAGAAGTCTCTGAGGACAGGGAGGTGACAGCCTGCTGAACAGGGCACTGTTCCGATGCAGTAAAAGTCCTGCAGACGGTGTCCAGCAGACGTGACTTGTTTCCTGAAGGCCCCGGCAGCTGGTTTGGGGCATACCCAGAGCTTCTGGGTGACCTATAACCTCCAGGGTATGTGTGGCCTGTTTACAGGGCAAATGCCCCAAGGAAGGGGATTAGTAAATTGGCACCCTGCTTTTCACCCCCTCAGTGCGTGATTCTGAGGTGCATCCCACAGAGCCCTTCCAGGGCCCGGAGGCTGTGCCCTCAGTTTCCCACAGCAATCCCTTAACAGACACACTGTGTACCGGCTCCACTTCCCTTCCTTTTCTCCCTGCTCCCCCTCGCACTTCCACTTCCTGGGACACTTCCCGGGACACTTCCCAAATAACATGCCTGCACCCAAGTATTTTCCTTGGGAACTCAAACTATACCCAAGTCAGATAAAAATTTAGTTGCCACAGCAAAAATAATCAAGGGACCCTCTGAAAGCTCCATCTCCCTCAAGCTGATACACCTGGGTGTCTTGGTTTGGATTCTTCAGAAGCAAACATGAAGATGACAACTTCATCACAGATAGTTTATTTGGAAGAAAATTCTAGGAAATGCTGGTAGGAGGGTAGGGAAGTGAGACAGGGAAGGGATGGAGGAGATAAGGTGGGTGTTATTAAGCCACTTACCCCCTGTGGGCAGCTGGAGCCCGGTTCTGCAGAGGCACTCTGCTTTTGGAGCACCAAGAGTGTGCCTCCAAATCAATAAGTTCAACCCCATGGACTGCACCACGCCTGACTTCTGTGCCCTTCACCATCTCCCGGAACTTGCTCAAAATCACGTCCATTGAATGGTGATGCCATCCAACCATCTCATCCTCTGTTGTTCCCTTCTCCTCTTGCCTTCAGTCTTTTCCAGCATTAGGGTATTTTCTGACGAATTGGCTCTTTGCATCATGTGGCTAAAGTATTGGAGCTTCAGCTTCAGCACCAGTCCTTCCAGTGAATATTCAGGAGACTCTAAATGCTTACAGATATGTCTCTGAAAGAAGAGAAAATGCAGAGGAGCTGCACATTTTCTCACGCAGCAAATGCTTGTAAAGCTCTCTCCGTGTGCGGAGGAAGGTGGCCTTTCTGGGGTGTGAAGACTTCTCTCTTGTAAGGAGTTCCATGGTAGCCTGCACAGAGGGGCAACTGACTTTTAATCCCGACGAGACCTCTTGAGTTCATGGGCTGTTATGTAGAGATCATAGACCTGAGAATTAGGAAATGTGTGTTCTCATCCCCACTCTGCCCTTGACCAACCTTGCTCCCAAGACCTCTGTTTCCTCTTGTGCTAAATAAAGAAGTTGGCATAAGATGTTCTGTGGGCCCTTCCTGCCTGGAATGTGGTTTCCAAGAATCCATGTGCAGAAATGGGTGTGGTTGTGAGGATCATTTGCTGTGTGTAGCCTCTGGTCTGGAGGCATTTCAGGTTAAGGGTCATCTGAGCTGGAAGAAAAGTTGGAGCTAGAAACTTATTTTTATGATTAATAGCAGTGATGCTTAAAGAAACACCATGCTCTGTGCAAGCTCACACAGCTAATTGATGTTGTTGTTCTCTCTCTCTAAGCTGTGTCTGACTTTTGTGATCTCATGGACTGCAACATACAAGGCTCCTCTGCCCTCCACTGTCTCCCGGAGTTTGCTCAAATTCATTTTCACTGAGTTGATGATGTCATCTAACTGTCCCATCCTCTGCCACTTCTTTCTCCATTTGCCTTCAATCTTTCCCAGCATCATTCTTTTCCAGTGAGTTAGCTCTTCACATCAGGTGGCCAAAGTATTGGAGCTTCAGCTTTAGCATCAGTCCTTGTAATGAATATTCAGGGTTGATTTCCTTTAGGATTGACTGGTTTGATCTTCTTGCAGTCCAGGGGACTCTCAAGAGTCTTCTCCAGCACCACAATTTGAAAGCATCAATTCATCAATTCTTTGGTGCTCAATCTTCTTTATGGTCCAACTCTCATGTCTGTACATGGACTACTGGAAAAGCCATAGGTTTGACTATACAGACATTTGTTGGCAAAGTGATGTCTCTGCTTTTTAATACACTGTCTAGGTAATTCGGAGGTAGAATTGGATCCAGAACCTACTTTCCTATTACTCAATTGATGGATCTTTCTATTAATCCATGAATCATACTCTGTGTCAAGCTATAAGGACTAAGCCTTCCTAGTTGGTGGATTAACAGCTAATACACACACTTGATCCAAGCACCGTGATCATGAAATTGAAAGACATCCTTATTTAAGGGCTTAACCCAAATCTCAGGCTATAGGCCTCTTAGGAAAGCTCTCCTACAGAATTGGTTCTATGTACTACCCATAGAACTTCCAGTCCCACCTATAGGGATTGCTGTCAAGTGGAAAGGTGGACCAAACAGGTGGATTAAAAAGATCCAACCTTACCATGAGTGCTTAGGTCAGTAGATATTACCTGTGTTATTTAGCCTTAGTTGATCTATATTGGGGCTTTCCAAGTGACTCAGCGGGTAAAGAATCTTCTGCATTTCAGGAGACGTGGTTTAGATTCCTAGGTCAGGAAGATCCCCTGGAAGAAGGCATGGCAACCCACTTCAGTATTCTTGCCTGGAGAATTCCATGGGCAGAGGAGCCCGGTGGACTACAGTCCATGGGTGGCAAAGAGTCGGACAAGATTGAAGCAACTGAGCAGGCTTACATGATCTATATTCAAGATGTAATAAAAAAAAAAGTAAAAAGAATATATATATATATTCAAGATGGAAAGTTGGTAATAGTGACAGATGAGGAGAGGGAAGTGTGGAAAGAAGTAGGGGAATCCAGACTCCTCAGACTGTGAAAGGACTTTAGATGTGAATTGAGAATGTAAAAACACACCAGCACTGCTGCTTCCCGTGTGAACACATGTGCCTTGATTTCATTCATTGAATGACCAGCTAGAAAATGGTAACACCTTTGGCACCACATAGGACTGAGTTTAGGCTGGTGATCACAGGGTGAATTATAGGTATTATGCAAACTACTTTCTATTTTCTGGTCTGATCTTTATTCATGTGCTCCATCATGTTCCATCTAAGTAAAATTTTAAGCATTGGAAAATCCACCACGGTAAAAGTCCACTCTAGACTCTTGTGTGGTCCATGGACCAGTGTCCTCAACATTACTTTGGGAGCTTGTTAGAAATGCAAGATATCAGTCCTGACTCCAGGCCTTTTGCATCAGAATATCTGCATTTTAACAAGATCTCCAGAGGATAAGATAACATTTTAGAAGCACTTATCAGAGACCTGAAGTGCTGTTCAAAACAAGCAAATACTTCCTTGAGTGGAACCACTGAAAAAAAAATCTCAGCCAAAAATAGACATCTTATGGAGACCTTGCAAACAAGTGGAAAAACTGAATGTAATTCAAATAATCAATACAATGACTTCACATTTACTGCTGTTGTGAGCTTAATATTGAAACAATGTTAAATCAGACACAGAGCTTTTAAGAAAAGCCTGCTTTAGTTTTTTTCATGTGTGAAGGTACAGGAGGATGTTACAGTTACACCTTAGTTCATTCTACAAAGGACAGACATGCTGATACTAGGCATAACAATAATTAATGCAAAGAAAAACTCCAGGAGCTGGCCAAGGGCTGTTGTGACAAACTGTCTTCATTCCCATACATGAAATATAAGGTCTCAAGACCATCAAATTCCCACCTTGTCTTTGAACCAACGGAGGTAATTGTTAATCTTAGTTCTGAAACAACACCAGCCTTTTTAGTAGGGAATCTGAGATGTTTGTAAAGAATGGAGGTTAAAGTTGGCTTTTTCTTTTCCAAAGACCATGAAAGGAATCATTTACAAAACAAATCTCGACTAAATACATTTTGTTGGGAGAAGTGGTGAAATTTTTTAAAGAGAACAAACTTTTAAAAGCAAGTTGAAAGATCTGAGAGGCATCCTTTCACTGGCAGAGTTCAACAGATTAATTACAAATCGTTTTATATAACCATGTGAAGGCATGCAATTGCCTCTTGACTGCTAGGCTTGGAGAGGCACACGGTCACTTCTGCTATGTTTCATTTGCCAAACCAAGTTCTGTGGCCAATGTTAGATTAAGGAATGGAAAATAAGACTCCAACACTTGATGGAAGAAACTACTAAATTACATTGCATGGAAGGGAAATAATTGGGAGAAAATTTGCAATCCATTTACAACATCAGTGCAAGATGATTGCCATAACAAATAACCTCCAAATCTCAGGATTTTGACACAATAAAGATTTATTCCTTGCCTTTATTACAGTCAAGTAAGGGTGGGCAGGGGAGTGGGGGTGGAAGGACTCTGATCCACACAGTCTCTCAGGAACCTAAGTTCTTTCTGTCTAGCTGCGGTGTCATTCAAGGTCATGTAGCCTTCCACCATGTCTTCTGTTTCCAGCCAGTAGATGAGGGAAGAGAGCAAATCTGTAGAAGGAACATATCCTAATCATCTCAACCTAGAAGTGTCATACAAATCACTTTTCCCCCTTTGGGAAACCCAGAACTGGGTCATGAGGCCAAATACAACTACAAGGGAGGCTGGGAAACGTGGTCTAGCTGTGTTAGGAGGAAAAGGGAAGATGTTGGTTGAACACCTGGCCAGACTCTGCTGCAGCTACAGACTCTGTGACTGAGGAGCACATTCCAGGAGAAGGGGTGCCTGGACACATTTCAAAATGTTGACTAGTGACCCGGTGCAGTGGACAAAGTTTAGAAAGACGAGGTCATAATTAGGAAGGGGAGACAGACCCAGGTCTCCGTGTAAATCCCTAGGAGATGCGGCAGAAGTCTGGGGAGGGGTTTGGAGAGACTTTGGACAAAGTAGGCGTTTTGGAGGCAGTGGAACTTTAAAGGAGGAAGCAGGAGTGAAGGGCATAAGGAGAGCTTGAGCCACATGGGGAGACTGGGTTTGTGTGCTTGTTTGACATTGTTGCCTCTGCTGGGCCCTAAAGTTGCTGCCTTCATGTGGGACGGCTCTGTTAGTGCTGGTCAGAATAATGTACCCCTTTAGGGCTACATTAAAAAGTTATGCTTGGAGCCTCATTTGCACCTTCAAAATATGCACATACATGCACAGGGCAGAAAAGGCTACACTCAGAACATGCATTCTTACGTGAACTGCAGGTAATTGTACAAGCAAACAGGAAGTTGCGTAGGTATGCAGGCAGTCTCCCGCTGGAGAGCTGGGTGTTGGCATGGGCAGGCGTGTGCCTTGTCCATTTGCAAAGGGTTTTAAAGGATTCTGTGGAGGGGAGGGAGGGAAAGCAGGCCTCCAGGCATCCACTTCTCCAGCTACAGCTGTCCTTGGTTCTTCTCAAGGTTTTCTTTCTGGGCAGGGCCAAGTTCAGGGCATGTTGTTTGTGGCTGTAGAAAAACAATGCCTTTTCAAGGTCTTACAGGAGCACTCATGCAGGGGTTTGGTCTGAAAATGTGTCCCCAGCCCTAACCTCAACACTCATGTGTTGGGATCCTCAAGCCCAGTGTGATGGTGTTTGAAGGTGGGGCCTTTGGGAGGTACTTGGGTCCTGAGGGTAGAGCCCTCCTGAATGGAATCAGGGCTCTTATAAAAGAAGCCCCAAAGAACTTCCCAGGCCCCTTTCACGAGTGAGGACACAGGAGGAGCTGGTGACCCGAAGGAGGGCCCTCCCCTGACCATGCTGGCTCCCTGATTTCAGACTCGCAGCTTCTGGAACTGTGAGCAGTAAATTTCTGCTTTCATAAGCCGCCTTGTCTGTGCTGTGTTGTTACAGGAGCTGGACAGGCTAAGACCCAGGGATTGCAGGTGGCTGTGTGGACCTGTGTTCATTCTGTGCTGGGAGTCTGTGGTTGTCTCTTTTGCTGCCGGCTGCTGTTGAGTAAACCCTTCCTTTGAAATTCTCTTTGCTGGGTTCTCTGTGTCCTGGTTCTCCTCCTGACTCTGCTGGTCATTCTCCTTTGTCTTTCTCCACTGTCCTCTTCATTTGTCCCTCAGATGTTTCCCTGTGGGTCTGTCCTCAACCATTCTCTAGATTTCTCGGCCAGCACTGTCCAGTAGAACTTTCTGCAGCGATGGCAGCGTCCTCTATCTGCGCTGCCCCGTACCACTGAGCACTTGACACGTAGCTAGTGGGCTGGAGGAGCTGAACTTTACATTTGATTTAACTTAGCCGTAGGTGGTTGCTGGCTACTGTATTGCAGGCATACTGGGTTTGTGTGCTTGTATGACATCTAGAGCATACACTCTAGAGCATTCTTTATGGGAAATAATGTCTCCAACACTATCCATCCATTACTGCTGATCTGAATCTCTTTCCCTACATGCTTTCTGGACCCATTTGTGGAACATCTTGACCTGGGTGGTCTGTGACCCCCTCAAATGCAGTGTCCCTAATGTTCAACTCTTTATCTCTACTTACAACACACATTTTCTCCTTGTCTTCCTCCTATCACTTTACCCTTGCTCAGTTTTTAGAAACTAGTTCTGATCATACCATGTCATTTATATATTATCATTGAGGTGGATCCAGGTTTTGGGGAACCTAAACTTATACAAATATGGAACTTGTACAAATATGCTCCTTATGAAAAAGAATACGAAAGTGTGAATGGAAAAGTAGATTCAGAGTGTTCCAGGGGTCTGGGGAAGTGAGAGAGGTGTCCCTGAAACGCAGGCTTTATTCGCTGTGCTATAAACTGGCCCCAGCTTGTCATTATAATATTTTATAGTTTCTGGGTTTGGATCTCAATTTGACCTTCTTCTCGCTGTATGAACTTGGGCATAATACTCGACCGTGCTGAGATTCAGTGGGCTTACTGGAGTTAAAAGTAATAGTACCTATTCAAGTGAGTTATCACAAAATTAAATATTACATAAAAAGACTAATACATCTAGAAGGTTCAGTTCAGTTCAGTTCAGTCGCTCAGTCGTGTCTGACTCTGCAGCCCCATGAATCGTGGCACGCCAGACCTCCCTGTTCATCACCATATCCTGGAGTTCACTCAGACTCTAGAAGGCATTCCCTGAAAATAATTTTATTCCCTTGTTCTCATTACAGAGGGAAGAGTACAAGCAATGATACTAATAATATCAGATGTTATGTTCACCACCTTGCACAGTATCTCACTTACTCTTACAAGGTAGGTACTTTTCTGTCCTCATTTTACAGATGGGAAACTGAGGCCCCCAAAAGGTAAGCAGTGTGTGCAAGTTCTCACAGGCTAGTTAGGAGGGGAGCTGGGATTCAAACCGAGATTCACAAAGAGTCAGACGTGACTGAGCAACTTTCACTGTTACAGATGGAGCTGCAATCCATGGAAGGCCATCACTCAGCCTGTGTTCATAGCCTCAGGCCTGGAGCAGGGCAGGCGGTTTCCTCACAGCCCCTTTGCCCGAGCTTGCTCGGTTCCGGCGGCCCGTGCTGGTGCTCTCGCAGCCAGGCTGCTGCACAGTCATGAGTGGCATGCTCTGGGTCTCCCCTCAGACCTGTTTTTCCTCCTTGGAGTGCCCTCCCCTCTGCCTCAGTTTCCTGTGTGCTGCTGTGTGTTCTCTGCGCTGTTTCACATCCTGATGGAATGCCCTTCGCTGCTCTCACTGTGAAGGAGTTACTGAAAGGGTTTTATTTTCCTCCCCAACAGCACAGTGTCCTGCCCTCCATAGGAGCTTCAGAGTTGCTCGTCTCCTGAGCAACTATTCTGCTGTTACCTCACAGGGGAGCTTTGAAAAATATGGAGGCTTGGGCCCTCCACCCCCAGGCCACATACATCAGGCTGGGCTTGGGTTCAGATTCACTGACCTAAATGATTATGTTTTTCCCTCTTTGAGCTGAAGAACCAAGTCCTAGCTCAGCTCTGCAAGGATACAGAAGCTCGGGCTTCATTTTATCTCTTCCCTTAATTTTGCCTTCACCCTTTATTTAAAATCATAAGTCAGTTTGTTTTTTGGCTTGCATTTTTGTGAGTGAGAATGTTAGTCGCTCAATCTTATCTGACTCTTCGTGACCCCATGTACTGTAGCCCGCCAGGCTTCTCTGTCCATGGAATTTTCCAGGCAAGAATATTGGAGTGGGTTGTCATTTCCTTCTGTAGGGGATCTTCCCAACCCAGGGGTTGAACCTGGGTCTCTTGCATTGCAGGCAGACTGTTTACCATTTGAGCCACCAGGAAAGCCTTTTTGTAGGTCACCTAGTTTAATTTTGCAATCCTTAGAGTACAAACATAAGTGGTGATGATGCTACTGATGATAACAGATTCACCCTGGGATGACAGGAGACTTTCTTGACAGCTGCCTATTGGCAGACAGGTAGAAACAGATGGATAGAAAACACAAGGTAAAATAAAATTGAAATTTTGAAGAAAAAATTCTGTTTAAATCCAGGGATACCAATCACTCCAGAAAGAATCCAAGGCCATGGCTGTGCAGCCCTCACATGGCCACCGGGCTTGTGGCTTCATCTTTCTTGGACCCTTCTTTGATTTAACCTTTACTGAGGAGATGAAAAAAAAAAAATCTGTCTGTTAAGAAAGGTGTATTAAGTGAAATCTTGTAAAATAAATTGCCTGGTTTATTTGAAACTACTGACATAGATACATATACAGTGTCTAGCTCCACTCCTCAATTCTTGTCATTTGGGGGACTGGACTTCCCTGGTGGCTCAGTAAAGAATCTGCCTGCAATGTGGGAGCCACAGCAGACCTGGGTTTGATCCCTGGGTTGGAAAGATCCCCTGGAGGAGGAAAGAGCAGTCCACTGCAGTATTCTTGCTGGGCCATAGACAGAGGAGTCTGGCGTCGCAAAGAGTTGGACGGGGCTGAACTGACTTAGCACGCGCGCAGGCAGTGCTCAGGTGTCCCGATGTATCAGGTAACATCTGAGTGTAACGAGCGTGGGCACCGGGCACAGCTGTGGGATTTCTCCATCTGCTTGCCTTCGCCCTGACGCATCTGAAGGCCAGTGTAGGGCTGTGCCTGTGAAATGGCTTTTTCCTCACATTTTAGGTGCTCTGAGGGCCCCAAATGGCAAAATGGAGAGGAGTAGCCAGGGAAGAGGGCCTGGTGAGGCTCCCTTAGTCTCCAGCAGGTCTTCTGCCCAGACGAGGCCCACAGGTGGAGGCAGCTGGGGGCAGCCCCACAGGTGGGGGGCCCAGTTCTGGAAGCCCCTGTGCCCAGCACCTCCTTAAAAGCTGATGATCCCAGCTCAGCGCTGTGAGCTGGCCCACTACCATTTCATCACGCTGGGGCAATGTCCGCTTTGTGCCATGAACACTGACTTATGGCTCTCTTTTCTAGCTGAGTTATGAGGGGCAGTGTGAGAGCCACGCTCCTCACCCAGCTCCAGCCAGCCCGGCAGCCACTTGAACAGTCTCCAGGAAAAGCTGTTTGCCTGAGCATTTAGGGACAACAGAGACAGTCACAGGCTGCCACAGTGATTAAAAAAATTTTTTTTAATATAAATTTATTTATTTTAACTGGAGGTTAATTACTTTACAATATTGTATTTGTTTTTCTATACATCAACATGAATCAGCCACAGGTATACACAGGTGTTCCCCATCATGAACCCCCCTCCCTCCTCCCTCCCTGTACCATCCCTCTGGGTCATCCCAGTGTACCAGCCCCAAGCATCCTGTATCCTGCATCAAACCTGGACTGGCAATTCATTTCATATATGATATTATACATATTTCAATGCCATTCTCCCAAATCATCCCACCCTCTCCCTCTCCCACAGAGTCCAAAAGACTGTTCTACACACATCTGTGTCTCCTTTGCTGTCTCGCATACAGGGTTATCGTTACTATCTTTCTAAATTCCATATATATGCGTTAGTATACTTTATTGGTGCTTTTCTTTCTGGCTTACTTCACTCTGTATAATAGGCTCCAGTTTCATCCACCTCATTAAAACTGATTCATATGTATTCTTTTTAATGGCTGAGTAATACTCCATTGTGTATATGTACCATAGCTTTCTTATCCATTCCTCTGCTGATGGACATCTAGGTTGCTTCCATGTCCTAGCCAGGACAGTGCTGCGATGAACACTGGGGTACATGTGTCTCTTTCAATTCTGGTTTCCTCAATGTGTATGCCCAGTAGTGGGATTGCTGGGTCATAAGACAGTTAAGACAGTTCTATTTCCAGTTTTTTAAGGAATCTCCACACTGTTCTCCATAGTGGCTGTACAGTGTAAGCGGGTTCCCTTTTCTCCACACCCTCTCCAGCATTTATTGCTTGTAAACTTTTGGATTGCAGCCATTCTGACTGGTGTGAAATGGTATCTCATTGTGGTTTTGATTTGCATTTCTCTCATAATGAGTGATGTTGAGCATCTTTTCATGTGTTTGTTAGCCATCTGTATATCTTCTTTGGAGAAATGTCTATTTAGTTCTTTGGCCCATTTTTTGATTGAGTCGTTTATTTTTCTGGGATTGAGCTGCAGGAGTTGCTTGTATATTTTTGAGATTAGTTGTTTGTCTGTTGCTTCATTTGCTATTATTTTCTACCATTCAGAAGGCTCTCTTTTCACCTTGCTTATAGTTTCCTTTGATGTGCAGAAGCTTTTAAGTTTAATTAGGTCCTATTTGTTTATTTTTGCTTTTATTTCCAATATTCTGGGAGGTGGGTTGTACAGGATCTTGCTGTGATTTATGTCAGAGAGCGTTTTGCCTATGTTCTCCTCTAGGAGTTTTATAGTTTCTGGTCTTACATTTAGATCTTTAATCCATTTTGAGTTTATTTTTGTGTATGGTGTTAGAAAGTGTCCTAGTTTAATTCTTTTACAGTGGTTGACCAGTTTTCCCAGCATCACTTGTTAAAGAGATTGTCTTTTCTCCATTGTATATTCCTGCCTCCTTTGTCAAAGATAAGGTGTCCATAGGTGTGTGGATTTATCTCTGGGCTTTCTATTTTGTTACACTGATCTATATTTCTGTCTTTGTGCCAGTACCATACTGTCTTGATGACTGTGGCTTTGTAATAGAGCCTAAACTTAGGCAGGTTGATTCCTCCAGTTCCATTCTTCTTTCTCAAGATTGCTTTGACTATTCAAGGTTTTTTTGTATTTCCATACAAATTGTGAAATTATTTGTTCTAGCTCTGAAAAATACCATTGGTAGCTGGATAGGGATTGCATTGAATCTATAGATTGTTTTGGGTAGTACACTCATTTTCACTATATTGATTCTTCCAATCCATGAACATGGTATATTTCTCTATCTATCAGTGTCCTATTTGATTTCTTTCACCAGTGTTTTATAGTTTTCTATATATAGGTCTTTAGTTTCTTTAGGTAGATATATTTCTAAATATTTTATTCTTTTCATTGCAATGGTGAATGAAATTGTTTCCTTAATTTCTCTTTCTATTTTCTCATTATTAGTGTGTAGGAATGCAAGGGATTACTGTGTGTTGATTTTATATCCCACAACTTTACTATATTCATTGATTAGTTTTAGTAATTTTCTGGTGGAGTCTTTAGGGTTTTCTATATAGAGGATCATGTCATCTGCAAACAGTGAGAGTTTTACTTCTTCTTTTCTTTGGATTCCTTTTATTTCTTTTTCTGCTCTGATTATTGTGGACAAAACTTCCAAAGCTATGTTGAATAGTAATGGTGAAAGTGGACACCCTTTTCTTGTTCCTGACTTTAGGGGAAATGCTTTCAATTTTTCACCATTGAAGATAATGTTTGCTGTGGGTTTGTCATATATAGCTTTTATTATGTTTAAGTATGTTCCTTCTATTCCTGCTTTCTGGAGAGTTTTTAATCATAAATGTATGTTGATTTTTGTCATCTATTGAGATAATCTTATGGCTTTTATTTTTCAATTTGTTAATGTGGTGTATTACATTGATTGATTTATGGATATTGAAGAATCCTTGCATCCCTGGGATAAAGGCCACTTGGTCATGGTGTACGATCTTTTTAATGTGTTGTTGGATTCTGATTGCTAGAATTTTGTTAAGGATTTTTACATCTATGTTCATCAGTGATATTGGACTGTAGTTTTTTTTTTTGGGCATCTTTGTCAGGTTTTGGTATTAGGGTGATGGTGGCCTTATAGAATGAGTTTGGAAGTTTACTTTCCTCTGAAATTTCCTAGAAGAGTTTGAGTAGGATAGGTGTTAGCTCTTCTCTAAATTACTGGTAGAATTCAGCTGTGAAGCCATCTGGACCTGGGCTTTTTTTTTGCTGGAAGGTTTCTGATTACAGTTTCAATTTCCGTGCTTGTGATGGGTCTGTTAAGATTTTCTATTTCTTCCTGGTTCAGTTTTGGAAAGTTGTACTTTTCTAAGAACTTTTCCATTTCTTCCACATTGTCCATTTTATTGGCATATAATTGCTGATAGTAGTCTCTTATGATCCTTTGTATTTCTGTGTTGTCTGTTGTGATCTCTCCATTTTCATTTCTAATTTTATTGATTTGATTTTTCTCCCTTTGTTTCTTGATGAGTCTGGCTAATGGTTTGTCAATTTTATTTATCCTTTCAAAGAAGCAGCTTTTGGCTTTGTTGATTTTTGCTATGGTCTCTTTTGTTTCTTTTGCATTTATTTTTGCCCTAATTTTTAAGATTTCTTTCCTTCTACTAACTCTGGGGTTCTTTATTTCTTCCTTTTCTAGTTGCTTTAGGTGTAGAGTTAGGTTATTTATTTGACTTTTTTCTTATTTCTTGAGGTATGCCTGTATTGCTATGAACTTTTTCCTTAGCACTGCTTTACAGTGTCCCACAGGTTTTGAGTTGTTATGTTTACATTTTCATTCATTTCTATGCATATTTTGATTTCTTTTTGATTTCTTCTGTGATTTGTTGGTTATTCAGTAGCATGTTGTTCAGCCTCCATACGTTGGAATTTTTAATAGTTTTTCTCCTGTAATTAAGATCTAATCTTAATGCATTTTGGTCAGAAAAGATGCTTGGAATGATTTCAATTTTTTTTGAATTTACCATGGCTAGATTTATGGCCCAGGATGTGTTCTATCCTGGAGAAGTTTCTGTGTGCGCTTGAGAAAAAGGTGAAATTCATTGTTTGGGGGTGAAATGTCCTATAGATATCAATTAGGTCTAACTGGTCTATTGTATCATTTAAAGTTTGTGTTTCTTTGTTAATTTTCTGTTTAGTTGATCTGTCCATAGGTGTGAGTGGGGTATTAAAGTCTCCCACTATTACTGTGTTATTGTTAATTTCCCCTTTCATATATGTTAGCATTTGTCTTACATATTGCGGTGCTCCTATGTTGGGTGCATATATATTTATAATTGTTATATCTTCTTCTTGGATTGATTCTTTGATCATTATGTAGTGGCCTTCTTTGTCTCTTTTCATAGCCTTTGTTTTAAAGTCTATTTTTATTGGATATGAGTATTGCTACTCCTACTTTCTTTTTGTCTGTATTTGCATGGAATATCTTTTTCCAGCCCTTCTCTTTCAGTCTGTGTGTGTCCCCTGTTTTGAGGTGGGTCTCTTGTAGGCAACATATATAGGGATCTTGTTTTTGTATCCATTCAGCCAGTCTTTGTCTTTTGGTTGGGGCATTCAACCCATTTATGTTTAAGGTAATTATTGATAAGTATGATCCCGTTGCCATTTACTTTATTGTTTTGGGTTCGGGTTTATACACCCTTTTGTGTTTCCTGTCTAAAGTCTATCCTTTAGCATTTGTTGGAGAGCTGGTTTGGTGGTGCTGAATTCTCTAAGCTTTTGCTTGTCTGTAAAGTTTTGATTTCCCCTTCATATTTTAATGAGATCCTTGCTGAGTACAGTAATCTGGGCTGTAGGTTATCTTCTTTCATCACTTTAAGTGTGTCTTGCCATTCCCTCCTGGCCTGAAGAGTTTCTATTGAAAGATCAGCTGTTATCCTTATGGAAATCCCCTTGTGTGTTATTTGTTGTTTTTCCCTTGCTGCTTTAAATATTTGTTCTTTGTGTTTGATTTTTGTTAATTTGATTAATATGTGTCTTGGGGTGTTTCACCTTGGGTTTATCCATTTTGACACTCTCTGAGTTTCTTGGACTTGAGTGATTATTTCCTTCCCCATTTTAGGGAATTTTTCAACTATTATCTCCACAAGTATTTTCTCATGGTCTTTCTTTTTGTCTTCTTCTTCTGGGACTCCTATGATTCGAATGTTGGGGCGTTTAACACTGTCCTGGAGGTCTCTGAGATTGTCCTCATTTCTTTTAATTAGTTTTTCTTTTCTCCTGTCTGATTCATTTATTTCTACCATTCTATCTTCTATTTCACGAATCCTATCTTCTGCCTCTTTTATTCTACTATTTGTTGCCTCCAGAGTGTTTTTGATTTCTTTATTGCATTATTACCCACCCAAGGTAAGAGAAACCCAAGTAAGATGGTAGGTGTTCCAAGAGGGCGTCAGAGGGCAGGCACACTGAAACCATACTCACAGAAAACCAGTCAGTCTAATCACACTAGGACCACAGCCTTGTCTAACTCAATGAAACCAAGCCATGCCTGTGGGGTGGCAACCCAAGCCGGGTGGGTCATGGTGGAGAGGTCTGACAGAATGTGGTCCACTGGAGAAGGGAATGGCAAGCCACTTCAGTATTCTTGCCTTGAGAACCCCATGAACAGTAGGAAAAGGCAAAATGATAGGATACCAAAAGAGGAACTTCCAATATGCTACTGGAGGTCAGTGGAGAAATAACTCCAGAAAGAATGAAGGGATGGAACCAAAGCAAAAACAATACCCAGTTGGGATGTGACTAGTGATAGAAGCAAGATCTGATGTTGTAAAGAGCAATATTACATAGGAACCTGGAATGTCAGGTCCATGAATCAAGACAAATTGGAAGTGGTCAAACAAGAGATGGCAAGGGTGAACGTCGACACTCTAGGAATCAGCAAACTAAAATGGACTGGAATGGGTGAATTTAACTCAGATGACAATTAAATCTACTACTGCGGGCAGGAATCCCTCAGAAGAAATGGAGTAGCCATCATGGTCAACAAAAGAGTCCAAAATGCAGTACTTGGATGCAATCTCAAAAAACGACAGAATGATCTCTATTCGTCTCCAAAGCAAACCATTCAATATCACAGTTATCCAAGTCTATGCCCCAACCAGTAATGCTGAAGAAGTTGAATTTGAATGGTTTTATGAAGATCTACAAGACCTTTTAGAACTAACACCTAAAAAAGATGTCCTTTTCATTATAGGGGACTGGAATGCAAAAGTAGGAGGTCAAGAAACACCTGGAGTAACAGGCAAATTTGGCCTTGGAATACAGAATGAAGCAGGGCAAAGACTAATAGAGTTTTGCCAAGAAAATGTACTGGTCATAGCAAACACCCTCTTCCAACAACACAAGAGAAGACTCTACACATGGACATCACCAGATGGTCAACACCGAAATCAGACTGATTATATTCTTTGCAGCCAAAGATGGAGAAACTCTATATAGTCAACAAAAATAAGACCAGGAGCTGACTGTGGCTCAGATCATGAACTCCTTACTGCTAAATTCAGACTCAAATTAAAGAAAGTAGGGAAAATCGCTAAACCATTCAGATATGACCTAAATCAAATCCCTTATGATTATACACTGGAAGTGAGAAATAGATTTAAGGGCCTAGATCTGATAGATAGAGTGCCTGATGAACTATGGGTGGAGGTTCGTGACATTGTACAGGAGACAGGGATCAAGACCATCCCCATGGAAAAGAAATGCAAAAAAGCAAAATGGCTGTCTGGGGAGGCCTTCGAAATAGCTGTGAAAAGAAGAGAGGTGAAAAGCAAAGGAGAAAAGGAAAGATATAGGCATCTGAATGCAGAGTTCCAGAGAATAGCAAGAGATAAGAAAGCCTTCTTCAGTGATCAATGCAAAGAAATAGAGGAAAAGAACAGAATGGGAAAGACTAGAGATCTCTTCAAGAAAATTAGAGATACCAAGGGAACATTTCATGCAAAGTTGGGCTTGGTAAAGGACAGAAATGTTCTGGACCTAACAGAAGCTGAAGATATTAAGAAGAGGTGGCAAGAATACACAGAAGAACTGTACAAAAAGATCTTCATGACCCAGATAATCATGATGATGTGACTACTCACCTAGAGTCAGACATCTTGGAATGTGAAGTCAAGTGGCCCTTAGAAAGCATCACTATGAATAAAGCTAGTGGAGGTGATGGAATTCCAGTGGAGCTGTTTCAAATCCTGAAAGATGATGCTGTGAAAGTGCTGCACTCAATATGCCAGCAAATTTGGAAAACTCAGCAGTGGCCACAGGACTGGAAAAGGTCAGTTTTTATTCCAATTCCAAAGAAAGGCAATGCCAAAGAATTCTCAAACTACTGCACAATTGCACTCATCTCACATGCTAGTAAAGAAATGCTCAAAATTCTCCAAGCCAGGCTTCAGCAATACTTGAGCCATGAACTTCCTGATGTTCAAGCTGGTTTTAGAAAAGGCAGAGGAACCAGAGATCAAATTTCCAACACCCTCTGGGTCATCAAAAAAGCAAGAGAGTTCCCGAAAAACATCTATTTTCTGCTTTCGTGACTGTGCCAAAGCCTTTGACTGTGTGGATCACAATAAACTGTGGAAAATTCTGAAAGAGATGAGAATACCAGACCACTTAACCTGCCTCTTGGAAACTTGTATGCAGGTCAGGAAGCAGCAGTTAGAACTGGACATGGAACAACAGACTGGTTCCAAATAGGAAAAGGAGTACCTCAAGGCTGTATATTGTCACCCTGCTTATTTAACTTATATGCACTGTACCTCATGAGAAACGCTGGGCTGGAAGAAACACAAGCTGGAATCAAGGTTGCCAGGAGAAATATCAATAACCTCAGATATGCAGATGACACCACCCTTATGGCAGAAAGTGAAGAGGAACTAAAAGCCTCTTGATGAAAGTGAAAGAGGAGAGTGAAAAAGTTGGCTTAAAGCTCAACCTTCAGAAAACGAAGATCATGGCATCCGGTCCCATCACTTCATGGGAAATAGATGGGGAAACAGTGGAAACAGTGTCAGACTTTATTTTGGGGGCTCCAAAATCACTGTGGATGGTGACTGTAGCCATGAAATTAAAAGACGCTTACTTCTTGGAAGAAAAGTTATGACCATCCTAGAAAGTATATCCAAAAGCACAGACATTACTTTGCTGACTAAGGTCCGTCTCATCAAGGCTGTGGTTTTTCCTGTGGTCATGTATGGATGTGAGAGTTGGACTGTGAAGAAGGCTGAGCGCTGAAGAATTGATGCTTTTGAACTGTGGTGTTGAAGACTCTTGAGAATCTCTTGGACTGCACAGAGTTCCAACCAGTCCATTCTGAAGGAGATCAGCCGTGGTATTTCTTTGGAAGGAATGATGCTAAAGCTGAAACTTCAGTACTTTGGCCACTTCATGAGAAGAGTTGCCTCGTTGGAAAAGACTCTGATGCTGGGAGGGATTGGGGGCAGGAGCAGAAGGGGACGACCGAGGATTAGATGGCTGGATGGCATCACTGACTTGATGGACGTGAGTCTGAGTGAACTCCGGGAGTTGGTGATGGACAGGGAGGCCTGTTGTGCTGTGATTCATGGGGTCGCAAAGAGTTGGACATGCCTGAGCGACTGAACTGAACTGAACTGATTCTATTATTCATTATATATTGACTTTTAAAAATTTCTTCTAGGTCCTTGTTAAACCTTTCTTGCATCTTCTCAATCCTTGTCTCCAGGCTATTTATCTCTGATTCCATTTTTATTTCAAGATTTTGGATCATTTTCACTACCATTATTTGGAATTCTTTATCAGGTAGATTCCCTATGTCTTCCTCTTTTGTTTGGTTTGTTGGGCATTTATCCTGTTCCTTTACCTGCTGGGTATTCCTCTGTCTCTTCATCTTGTTTATATTGCTGAGTTTGGCCTTTCTGTATTCTGACAGTTTGTGGAGTTCTCTTTATTGTGGAGTTTCCTCACTGGGGGTGGGGTTGTAGCAGTGGCTTTTCAAGGTTTCTTGGTTAGGGAAGCTTGTGTCAGTGTTCTGGTGGGTGGAGCTGGATTTCTTCTCTCTGGAGTGCCATGAAGTGTCTAGTAATGAGTTATGTGATGTCAGTGGTTTTGGAGTAACTTTGAGCCTGTATATTGGAGCTCAGGGCTGTCTTCCTGTGTTGCTGGAGAATTTGCATAGTATGTCTTGCTCTGGAACTTGTTGGCCCTTGGGTGGTGCTTGGTTTCCGTGTAGGTATGGAGGTGTTTGATGACCTCCTGTCAGTTAATGTTCCCTGGAGTCAGGATTTCTCTGGTGTTCTCAGAATTTGGACTTAAGCCTCCTGCTTCTGGTTTTCAGTCTTATTTTTACAGTAGTCTCAAGACTTCTCCTTCTATACAGCACCACTGATACCACATCTAGGTTAAAGATGAAAAGTTTCTCCACAGTGAGGGATACCCAGAGAGGTTCACAGAGTTACATGGAGAAAAGAAGAGGGAGGAGGGAGTTAGAGGTGACCCGAATGAGATGAGGTGTAATCAGTAGAGGAGAAAGCAAGTTAGCCAGTAATCACTTCCTATGTACACTCCACAGCTGGACCGCTCAGAGATGTTCACGGAGTTATACAGAGAAGAGAAGAGGGAGGAAGGAGACAGAGGTGTCCAGGAGGATAAAAGGGGGGAATCACAAGGAGAGAGACAGATCCAGCCAGTAATCAGTTCCCTAAGTGTTCTTGACTGTCTGAAACACACAGATTCACAGAGTTGGGTAGAGAAGGGAGAGGGTAGGGAGGGAGACAGAGGCAACCTGGTGGAGAAAAAGGAGAGTCCAAAGGGGGAGAGAGCAGTCAAGCCAGTAACCTCACTCCCAAGTAAAAATGGGTACTGAAGATTGGGTTCAAAATTGATAACAAATACCAAAAAGCAAAGATTAAAAATCTAGAGTTTAGAATTTCAAAAATACAATATTAAAGAAAAGAAGAAAAAAAAAGAAATAAAAAACCAAAGTCACAAAAATTATAAAATATATATATATATGAAGTTTGCTTTAAAAAATAGGTGTTTTTTTTTTTTTGCAAAGTAATAGTAGGTTATAAAAGTGAAAATTAAAGGAGTAGTAGAGGACCTAAAAATAAAAAAGAATGATCATAAAAATAGTAAAAATATTTCTAAGACTTTCTTTGGTGGTGTTGTGGGTATTGTGGGGTCAGTTCATTTTCAGATAGTTCCTTTGTCCGGCTTATATTTCTCAAGATCAATAGGCGCCTTACTATGTAGTCGGTACTAACGACAGGGTTTTGATCTATTGCACCTGTCACTTCCAAGGCGGTTCCCTCTGTTTTAGCTTCTGTTTGCTGGTGTCTTCAGTGTCTGATTTCTGCCCTGACACAAGGTGGGTGGTGGACACTGTTTTTAGGCTCCCTTGCTCAGTCGCGCTGTGGGGAGGGAGGGGCACTGCAAACAGATGGCCCTGGCGCGTGCCTGCAGTGCCTCAGCCACGCTGGGCCTGCCTGCTCACCGCGCATGTGCCCTCCCTGCCACACTGCTCAGCCTCTAGGGCTGCTCCTCCGGGAACCGTCCCAGGCCTGCCCTGGGCTGCATGCATCTCCCAGGTCTGAGCCACTCAGGTTCAGGCACTCGGGTTGTCCTCAGAGGTGCAGACTCCGTTGGGCCTGCGTTTTGTGCCCTTCCCAGGTCCGAGCAGCTCAGGTGATGAGGTGTTTGGTGAGCACGGTCACTGTGACTTATCACCTCTCCCATCCCTGCTGCTTGGTTTTCTGGGTGTACAACCGGTGCACCTTCTCAGGCGGATGTTGACTGTCCAGAACCCCAAGAAGTCTCAGTTAGCAAAGGAGCCTGCTTGCAGTTTGGTAGATAATGTCTCCCTGGGGCTGCGATTGCCCCCTTCCGGCTCTGGCTGCCTGTCATCGGAGGGGGATGGTCTGCAGCCGGCTAGTTCTGTTCAGTCCTTTGTTCTGTGCGCGGTCCTGGTGGTGTCTTAGGGCTTTTGGTGTGGTAGCTATCCCACAGTCTGGTTTGCTAGCCCAAGTTAGTTTGCTCAGATTGCCCTTGGGGCATTCAGGCCCGGTCCTTACTCTAAGCAATGCAGCCCGCGCCTCCCTGCCCAGCCCCTGTTTGCTAGTGGCGAGTGTAGGCGGATGCAGGCGTCTGCGCTGCTTCTCCGCCGGGGAGTTACCACTGGGCTTGTAATCTGTGCATTTTAAGTATTTATTTTTCCTCCCTGTTATGTTGCCCTCTGTGCTTCCAAGGCTCGCCACAGACTTGGCAGTGAGAGTGTTTCCTGGTGTTTGGAAACTTCTCTCTTTTTAAGACTCCCTTCCCAGAACAGAGCTCCATCCCTACCTGTTTTGTCTCTTTTTTTGTCTTTTATATTTTTTCCTACCTCCTCTCGAAGACAATGGGCTGCTTTTCTGGGTGCCTGATGTCCTCTGCCAGCATTCAGAAGTTGTTTTGCGGAATTTACTCAGCGTTTAAATGTTCTTTTGATGAATTTGTGGGGGAGAAAGTGGTCTCCCTGTCCTATTCCTCCAGCATCTTAGGACCGCTCCCCCGCCACAGTGATTTATCAAAAGACAGGAAAAGCAGAGAGAAGACCCTGAGGTCTTGCCCCAGCCGTCTGGTCACCTTGCTTGCTTGCTTTCCGTCTACCCCGCTCTCTCTTTTCTTTCTTCCTCTTTTCACTTTTACTCTCTTCCTCTCCCTCGCTCCCTGCTTCTCTCACCCTCTCTCTCTCTGCTCTCATTTTTGAAAGGAGAGAGGGGCAAGGCCACTGTGTTTGAAGGCAACACTTGAGGGGCCTCGGGCCTCTTTTCTACACCTAAACACAGCACCCCAGTGAAGGGAGCAGGTTCCTAGGGTGATTATCTGTGATACGCGGGGCCTGGGCGCTTGCAAATCCATGCACATGCGCCCATGTGTAGGAATCGGCGCACAAGCCCCTGTGCACTCACACCCACGGCAAAAGGCATGAGGCTATCCTGGAATGAGGAACCTCTCCTTGGGGAGGTGAGACAGGTGGTTCTCTCCCTTGCCGCGTCACGATGGTCCTGACCTTGAGCCCCTCTCCTGGTGCAGCACCGGCTCCCACCGAGAATACTCCTGGCTTCTGCGGGCTGGTCCTTCTGTGGCCTGCTCAGCCCCACTGAGCTCTTCTTGCCTTGGGACGCCTGACAAATGCAGATGCAGCTGCAGGGAGGGCAAAGCTTCCGGGGAAAATCCAAGAAATTGCTTTGGATGATCATTTCTGTTGAGCCGACCCACCTTGGGATCATTGGGCTGGCTGCGTTGGGGGACCCTGGGGTGCCAGTTGGTGACCCTGGGGTGCAGGCCTCTGCTGGGCCATCAGAGCTGTTTAAGCCACAAGGATTTGTTTTCAGTCTTTCTTTGAGGTGCTAGAACATGGGCTTCTCTTTCGTGGCTTCAAAAGTTTTCCACACATGCTTGTTTTTGGAATCACATCCAGTCTCCCTGCTTTGCTCTGGAGTTGATTTCTGAGCCCCCTCTCCAGCCCGCGCAGCTGGCTGTTTGCTCAGGGCACGCTGTGGCCCCTCGCCGCACTGTCCCCAAATGCCTTAGCTCTCTTATCTTCCGTCATGAGGCTCTAATTAGCCTCCTCTCAGCCCCATAAATCAGCCGCCCCACCGCCTCCGGTTTGCCTCCTTGGCAGAGGCTGCAGGCTCACCTTTCCCTCCCAGATGACAAATCAGCCATTAATCTTGGGTTGAAAAAGGTTTATTGGCCAACTTCCTTCAGTGGCTTCTGAACTGTTTGCAAATAAAGAGGAGGGATCTGGGGTGACCTCAGTAGAGATAGGAACTCACAGGTGGATTTATTCTCAGGTTTGATTTTGGTTGTAATTCTTTTTTTAGGAAAGGGGTAGATATATAACTCTGCCTCTCAGTGCTTGTGATTTCTTAGTTTTGAAAAGTTTCTAGATCTTCTGTTGGACTGAAGTGTGGTTTGTTGTATCAGTGATCAGCCTGGTTGGTTGCTATGTTTGCATGGAGACAGGGTTACCTGAGGGAGTAAAGACAGGAGAGGTTTAACTAGGTGCTCAGTGACTCTGAACAGTCCAAACAGGTCGCCACCATGACATTTCCTGGTCAACAGACAATGACGGCAGAAGAGGATCTAAACATTTAGCGACCAAGTTCTTTTGAATCTCTTCATCAGCCTGGTGGTTTCCCTTGTCTGATCCCTGGGTGTTGAAGGGACCCTCCTCCCTTCTCGGGCTCCAGGAGGTTGGCTTATCTTATAGTCTAGACTCAGCTGCTAGGAGGAGGGATGGATTTATCAGGTGAAATGCCCTTTAAGGATTTAGGAAATTAAGGTGGAAAGTTCAGGGGAGGGTAGGAAGGACGTTTCTTGAGGGAGAATCTATCTGCAAAGGGAGACCAGGCTCTCAGATGCCATGGGTCAGAGGTGGGCCGCGAGTGGGAGGTCAGTACTGGGTCCTTTGGAGTCCCATCTGTGCTCTAGCCCTAAGGAATCTGTGATGTCAGCATTTTGGGTGTTGGGCCAGGGCAGAGGGGTAGATATTTTCATCTACTCTTAAGCCCTATGCAGTTTGTGCCGTTCAGAGATTAATGGGACTCCATGACCTTAAGGAAATGGATAGTCTTAAAACCTGAAGCCCTTAGGACATGATCTAGGAAGCGGTCCACAGCGAGATGGGGATGCTGGAGTTTGTAATCTTAGTGTTCATTGTCTGGTAATAGCATATTTGCCTCCTGATCCACCCCCATCCTAACAGTCACTTTAGACTGAGTATCACCCATTCAACTGATTAAAAAACTACTTTTTTAGTTACCCGGGCTTTTAAATAAGAGGTCCCATGCATACTATAAAATGTGTTCAGCAACTCTGTCTTATCCCCCTTACACTCTTTGACCTTGTCAGAGAGATAGTGTCTCCCTTGTCGTGGGCAAGTCCTTGAATATTGTCATTTTCATCTCCCATGTTGCCATCTGCCTCTCTAGGAGGGACTGTCCATTCTTTTTCACATGTATTTTAGTTGATGTATGAATTACTCATCAGTGAAACGCACAGATATTTGATATGAGTTCAGTCATTTTGGACAAATTCATACCCACATGTAACTCACAGAACATTTCTATTTCTCCAAAAAATTCCTTTGGGCTCCTGTGAGACAGTCCTCTTCCCCTTGCCAAAAACCAACTGTTTTGATATCTATCACTGTAGATTCGTTTTGCCTGCTTTAGAACTTCCTACAGTTGGAATCATACAATATAATTATTTTGTGTCCTTTACTCAACAGACTGTTTTGAGATTGAGCCACCCGTTGATGATTGCCATGTTTGGGGAGATTGCTGGGGAGACGACTAATCCACAGAATTTTTCTCCATGTAGAAACCATCATTGCCACTAGGGTCTAGAGTGTAATCATTTTACCCTGCATAACTAAACTACCAGTGCTGATTTTGAACAAGTGCCTGGGGGTGAAATCAGCTGCCTACCTAATATGTGTGTGCTGAGGTGGGGGTAGGGTGCACTCTTTTCTTCTGAGTGCTTGGAAGCACTTTTGCATATAATTTTTGGTCTCATTAAAATAATTATTTGACTGTTTGGGAGGATGGGGTTCTTTGCTGAGATTTCTGTGAGCTGGCTAAGACACTTATCTTTTGTGCAGAATATAGCTCCTATATGACATGTGAATGAACCCAGCCTGTTGAAAATGATGCCTTGACCCAGGTATTCTTTGTTTCGTTGATAGCCCTGGCTTGGAAAATTTTCTAGACATGTGGTGTATACATGTGTCCTCCCTTCTGTAATCCCAGGCAGCTTAGGTTTGCCTGGCCTTGGTCATACATCCTGCTAATTCTTAGGGTGGGAGTTGTACCAGTCTAACTGCTTAGGGCTGCATCTTGGGCACAGGCCAGAAAATCACCTTAGTACTTACCTAATTTAGCTGTTTTGCCAATGGTTCAGTGTTAATGATTAATGTCTTGTCCTTCATAATTGAAGGTAATCATATTGCCCTGAGGTTTTAAGTTTATAGTTCTCTCTAGCAATCCTTACTGACTTGTACTGTTATCATCTCTTATTTAGTACTTAGATGTCACAGAATTTTAGAGCACTGAGTGCTTTGGGAGTCATTTTTAATAAAAGAAATGAAAATACACATCAGAGAGCTTCACTGATTCCTGAAAGCTATTCCATTAATTGTGCCAGTGGCTGCTTGGCTGAGGCTGAAAACCCCTGCCTTCCAGAACTGCATTTGTGTGTGCACACGCCGAGTTGCTTCAGTTGTGTTCGACTCTTTGTGACCATGGACTGTAGCCTGCCAGGCTCCTCTGTCCATGGAATTCTCCAGGCAAAAATACTGGAGGGGGTTGTCATGGCCTCCTCCAGGTGATCTTCCTGACTCAGGGATCAAACCTGTGGCTTCTGAACTGCAGGTGGATTCTTTACCACTGAGCCACTGGCAAAGCCCTACACACACACAGACACACACACACGCACGCACACACGTATGTATAATATCTTTGTGCAAATACGGAAGCCAAGAGGCTATATTCTACAGTAATTGGATTACTAAGTTCCACTGATAATATGTGGCCACTACATTCTTTATTAATGGGTGTTTTGAAGCCTTGGTAAGGAGATACTTTAACATGTCTCCAATTAGTTATACTGCTTGATGTTAATAAAATTTCTGGTGTCAAGAAATTTTGGAATCATCTGTGGTTCAGTTTGAATGTGATCTTTCTTGGTTTTGATCTCCGATATTAGATAAGCCTGAATTTGGACTCCTTACCATTTCATTTTTAGGTAAAAGAGTAGGGAGGTAACCCCCATCCAGCCGCAGGGTCTCAGAAGCCCCCTGTTGATGCCTGTGAGAGCTGAACATGTGTGTGTGAGGCTCCAGAGGATGTGGCCTTCAGGGTTATGGATCTGCTGGTTATAGGAGAAGTCGACCTTGACTGTGAAATAGTGGGTTTAAAAAGCAACTTTACCCAAGGGCCCACAGCTAATGATTCCAAAGTGTTGACTAAAGTATCAGAGTAAACAACAGCAGGTTTTCCCAGTGTTTACTTAGCTCTGTGACTTACAAAGGAATTGCATGGGCTTCTATCCACCCCACTTGGTTGGTGTATTACCACCGTCCATTTTGAAGCAACTTAAGTGATTTTGACCTTTTGTTTAGGTTGTGGGTCAGCATAGAAAGGAAGTTTTCTATAAGCCACTGTAATGTTTGCTTCAAATCAGAATGGGTCTGTCTTTGATTAGCATTCCTTTCATGTCTAAGAATGGCATCATCAGGGTGAATGAGAGTGTCATATAGGAGGGCATGTGCCTTACACTTGTCAGCCGTTCACTTCTTATGTTTAGTCAAAGGCATGATAGATGATATGAGATGTTTAATTATAGTTTCAATCACTCAAGCAAAGCATATCCTGTAGACGTGTGCCCCTTCTATTGAACTTTCACAAGCAGCATTAGATGTACTGGTCTTATGCCCAAAGGTTGCTGTGGGACTTTTCAAATGAATACATCTCCTCAAACTTTATCAAGGAAGATAATTTTGAACACTCAACTGCACATGGTACCTTTTTCAAAGAGGCTGGTATTATGTTCAAGAAAAATCAGGCATACCGACTCTGCCCAGAACTAATACATGAGTGCTAGTGGTAAAGAACCTGCTTGCCAGTCGCCAGTGCAGGAGATGCAAGAGATGGATTGAACCCCTGGGTGGGGTAGATCCCCTTGAGGAGGAAATGGCAGCCCATTCCAGTATTCTTGCTTGGAAAATTCCACAGACAGAGGAGCTGGTGGGCTACAGTTCATGGGACTGTAAAGAATTGGACATGACTGAGCACAGTACATGAAACTGATATAAAATTGGTACTCTGAATATGCTGGATATTATTGTTTCTATTCATTCCTTTCCTCCACATTCTTTTGAGAAGTGAGAGGGAAAATGTACATACATTTTATCAACCCAAGTTTAAACCATAGACCCTGAAGTTCAACAGTTCAAGCAATGTAGGTAATGTCACCCAGAGCCTCTTGATGAAAGTGAAAAAAGAGAGTGAAAAAGTTGGCTTAAAACTCAACATTCAGAAAACTAAGATCATGGCATCTGGTCCCATCACTTCACGGCAAATAGATGAGGAAACAATGGAAACAGTGAGACTTTATTTTCTTGGGCTCCAAAATCACTGCAGATGGTGATTGCTGCCATGAAATTAAAAGATGCTTGCTCCTTGGACGAAAAGCTATGACAAACCTAGACAGCATATTAAAAAGCAGAGGCATTACTTGGCCAGCAAAGGTCCATCTAGTCAAAGCTATGGTTTTTCCAGTAGTCATGTATGAATGTGAGAGTTGGACTATAAAAGCTGAGTGCCAAAGAATGGATACTTTTTAACTGTGGTGTTGGAGAAGACTCTTGAGAGTCCCTTGGACTGCAAGAAGATCCAACCAGTCCATCCTAAAGGGAATCAGTCCTGAATATTCATTGGAAGGACTGGTGTTGAAGCTGAAACTCCTGTACTTTGGCCACCTGATGTGAAGAGCTGACTCATTTGAAAAGACCCTGATGCTGGAAAAGATTGAAGGTGGGAGGAGAAGGGGACGGCAGAGGATGAGGTGATTGGATGGCATCACTGACTCAATGGACATGAGTTTGGGTTAGCTTCAGGAGCTGGTGATGGACAGGGAGGCCTGACATTCTGCAGTCCATGGGGTTGTGAAGAGCCGGACACGACTGAGTGACTGAACTGAACTGAATGTCACCCAGTAACAGGACTGGAGCTAAGTCCTGAGTGTCCCAATTCCCGTTCCTGATCTGTTTTCAGTTGGCCACATGGTTCAGGATGCCATACCAGCCTCTAATGAGTCCATTAGAGGCTGTCAATTCTGTTCACTTTAAGCCAAATGGCAGCTCTTCTCTGAGCCCCTCCACTGTCTTTGGGTCTTGTCACCACCTAATCGTATTAGTGCATGTGAACCCAATGGATGCCAAGTACTGCCTTTATGACATTTCTCCTGCAGTTCTCTGTATTTCACACTTTCCTTGTCCCCTCTCCCAGCTAGGTTTAACCAACACTGTGTCCTGTTTCCCCAGAGCCAACCTAGATGTCTTGATAAGTAAAAGGAGGGTAACAATGGGACTTGTCACAGTGCCATGTATGTCTGAGCCCTTGCTGGAGAGCAGAGACCTTTCTTTCATGTCTTGGGTCAAAGCAAGCCCATAGACTTCATCCTAAAACACCAAGACCATCTGATACGGGTAGTTGGTTCTGAATAGTGAATGAATGAAAGAATAATTCAAGTCCAATGTGTTTATTCTGAAGGGATAAATTAGGGCCCAGAGAACTGGTATAGTCAGAGATCCCAGCAGTAGAGCAGAGACCGAAGCCAGCTCTTTCAGAGGCCACACTGACATCCTTCAGGGTCAGTTCAGGTCCTGTTTGTGCTAGGAACTCTTCCAAAGAAACTTCACCCTCTTTTTCAATCTGCTGCCGCCTTTTGACCCATTCCTCCCTGTACACGTCTCAGCACTTGATTCCACTGAGCGCAGCACTTTTTAATGTTCTGTTGTATTTTATTCTCATCCAAGCTCAATGCAAAAATACACTCAGTGAAATAAAAGTGTCTTCCAGTCTTCAGCACACATTCCTAAACAAGGAGGCATACACCTGCCTTCTATTTTTGTTGTTTGTATTTACACAAGTTACCAATGTTCCACAGGCACATAGTAGGTGTTCAGGAAAGATTTCTTGAAGGTAATTGAATTTCCTGGTAGCTGAACAGCTAGACAGACTGGTGGATAGATATAAATTAGCACAGCAGATTTAAACCATGTGTTGATCATTGAAAAGTCGTTTCATTTTTAGCCAAGATAAATGCTTTTTAATGTGTAAAGAAATCTCTAATTTTTCGTGCTTTGAATTAAAGCTTCTACTTCCCAGGTTTCCTGCCTGCTTCTGGCTGCTCCTAATGAGCTAATTTACCCCACCGAGGTGCGAGGTTTCCTCTTGGGAAGGGCTTAGATGTGCCTGTCTCATATCCAGGGCCCCAGAGCGTTTCCTTACAGGGCTTTAAACACTCTGAACATATTTAAGAGAGAAGCCAAGAAACAAATCTGTTGTTTTAGTTTTATTCCTCGAGGCTCAGTGGCTCAGCTTTCCTCCCTCTTTGATCACACTCACTGGAGTGGCAGGACTGGAGACTGTGGAGAAGGGCTGGGTCTCTTTAGGAAGCCCAGTTCAGGGGGACCCACCCAGCTTTACACAATGAAAATAAAGTTGTCAAGCCTTTGAGGTGACTTGAAGATTTATTCTTCCTTGGCAAATTGGTGAGACATTTGTATTTTTTAAAAACGCTTTGATGAACTTGATAAGGAAGCCCTGATTTGAATGTGGAAAAACATTCTAGAGCTTTTTCCACCACTGGACTGGGTTCTCGACATTCACTGTGAAGCTTGGCCTGTGGAAATGAACTTTCCCTTTAAATTAATGATAAGACCATAAAGAGGAATGTGTGGGAATTATGAAACATGCTTATACTCTCTTGGAACATAAGCCTCCACAAGGCAGGAGGACTTAGAACATTCTGCACATCTTGACCTGTTCTCCCCATCTTCCAGGCCTCAGTTGCCCACCCCTCTAATGATTCTTCATTGTTTTAATTTTTAGTTATGTTACTAATTATGGTTCTGTTACTTTGATAATGTTTACGAGCTAAAGCAATGGAAGATGCAGTCTTTTATTATGCATATAATGAGAATAGTTTCTGTCTTTCCTAAGATCAAGTATTGTTTGTTGTGGAAGCAGCGTCACACACTGTTCCCAGTGTGTCTCCGTCACATTCAGATCTCAAGGGATCTAGGAAAGGAAATGGAAACTGATGTGAAATATCTTACCCTTATATTCCAGAAAGCCTTTTTAGCCAGGAACATCTGCCAACATCCCTGAGATGGTCCTCATAACATCTTTTAGTTAGGCAGACTGTTATGAATGATTTTAAAAGGCTGTGAGCTTCAGACTCAGAAAAGCCTGAGCATTTATCAACTGGTAATGGCAGAAATTCTACCATCATTGGGGAATTTTCTTGGGAAAATCAGAAAACTGTCCTTCTGTTATTAGGATAGCCCTGTCCTGGGTTGCAGCTGACAATGAGGCTCAGTGGAGAGCCCATGGACTTTTGACAGATGGAACCAGGTTTGAATTCATTGGTGGGTACTTATTTTCGGTACCAGCTTGGATCTATTCTTAATTCTTTGTGCTCAGTGAGTTCAACTATAAAATCAGGGAAATTTGTGGTTTGCTGTTAGAGCCATTTAGGTTGTAAGGATCAAAGGCAGGGTGAGGTGATTCTGCAGATCAGAGATTTTACTACAAGAGACACAGGCACTGAAGGAAATGTACCAAGTGGTCCCCACACAGGCAGAAAGCAGCTCCTTCATGAGAAGCCCTGCCGTGTTCATGGCATGATTTATTCTTGCCTCTCTTATCTCTCTGTGTGTCTGTCTCCACTCTGCCTTCATGGCTTTTTGTTGTTTCTACTCTATTATTCTCTCTCCTGACCTTGTATCACATTCAGACTTCACCGACAGCATCTCATTGACTCAGGAGGTAACCACCAAATAAGGAGTGCTCTTGGCCAGAGTTCTCATGCCAGGCTTCCTCAGAGCTGGCTCAGCATATGAACGGTTGTCTTTGGCTCAGGATTCAATCCCTGAAACCATCTTCAGTAGCTTGGCCATCAGGGACCCATGACATCAAACATGGCTACGTTGTTTAGCGGGGGATGATCCTCTGTAATCTCCATTTGCTCCTCCAGATCATTCTCCATTCTTCTTCACCCTCCTATGTGCCCTGGGGACTGACGTCTATAAACTATATTGTCTGTACTCCACTGATGTCAGGTTTCCTATTAGGTTAAACTAATGGGGAGCATTGGCAGGAGATCAGACAGTGGAAGAGAAAAAGTTTGGGTACTTATTCATCTCCACTCCCTGCCACCTGACTGTGGTTTTGACAGTGCCCAGCCTCTGTCCATTAGCACCTGTATCGTGACTGCTGCTCTTTCTTGCATTTTAGCAACAGTCCTTTTCTCCAGGCCTTCAGAGTAATGGCTTCCAACTTTTGCTAGATCCTGGGTACTACACCATCTCTGGTTTGTTCCCTTAACTGTGACTGCTGTTTTGTAAATAGTCCCTTCGTTCAACTCATCAGTGAACACTTGGGGTGGGCCAGCTCTTTCTCGATGGAACCTGGACTGGTTCAGAGATTGCATGTATGATGGCTCTAACCATATCACGTGCTGTCCAGGACAAACCCTCAACCTCAGGGGTAGTTGTAAGAACTAAGTGGGTTTATGTTCCTAAGGATCAAGTGCATCAGGCAACTCAATAACTTGAAACTCCTATCAATATCACTTCTACCATGTTTGTGTGGAAAAACCTAACATTACATGGTTAGGAGACGAAGTCTCTGCACATGTCCCATATAGCTTCTTCAATAACCTAAAAGTGGTCCTTCCGAGATAATGGGAATGATGTTCATAGACCCACCAGTGCCTATGCTGAATTTTCTGAAGCAAATTCAGAGAGATGGGGATGTAACAAAACTTTGTGAGATATTATCATTTTTTTGCTAATTAAAATTTTTTATCAAAGTATAGTTGATTTACAATGTTGTATTAGTTTATACATGCATAGATAGATAGATAGATAGATAGAGATATATATCTTGTTGTTCAGTTGCTAAGTCATGACTCACTCTTTGTGACCCTATGGGCTGCAGCACACCAGGTTTCCCTGTCCTTCACTATCTCCCAGAGTTTGCTCAAACTCATGTCCATTGATTGAATTGGTGATGCCATCCAACCATCTCCTCCTCTGTCTACCCCCTTCTATTCCTGCCCTCAATCTTTCCCAGCATCAGGGTCTTTTCCAACAAATTGGCTCTTTGCCCCTGGTCGCCAGAGCATTGGAGCTTCAGCGTCAGTCCATGCAATGAATATTCAGGGTTGAGTTCCTTTAGGATGGACTGGTTGGATCTCCTTGCAGCCCAAGGGACTTTCAAGAATCTTCTCCAACACCAAAGTTCAAAGCCATCAATTCTTCGGCCCTCAGCCATCCTTATCATCCAACTCTAACATCTATACATGACCACGGGAAAAACCGTAGCTTTGACTAGACGGACCTTTGTTTGCAATGTAATGTCTCTGCTTTATATATATACTTTACATATAATTTCATAGTTTTTCTGTTATGGTTTATTACAGGTTATGGAATATAGTTCCCTATGCTATTGGTAGTTACTTGTTTTTTATATACAGCAGTATGTGTTTGCTAATCCCAAACTCCTCATTTACACCCTTTTGGTAACCATTATGTTTGTTGTCTACGTTTGTGAGACTTATTTTATAAGTAAGCCCACCTCTGTCGTATGTTAGATTCCATATATAAGTGATATCACATGATATTTGTCTTTCTCCTTCTGACTTACTTTACTTAGTATGATAATCTCTTGGTGTCTTCTAGGTGACAGAAAAGTCAACAGAAGCCTAGGTCAGGAGGACCGATGTATGATGCATGCACGGCTACTCCGTCTCCCATGTCCTTGATGGTCTAGGAAGGCACTGCCTAGAAATCCATCTGCCTTGGATGTTATCTGTCACTCTCAGACACAAGGGGTAGTGATTATAGCTCTTGGTAATGATAGAGAAGAACCATTTTGGTTTTGCCTTTTGAATCTGGAGTTTTCAAGTTTCATAGTTATACAGATTAGCTGAAATAGAGCCTTTTCATGAGATGTGTAACTCATAGTAGGCTGCAGCAGCAGGCACATGAAGGGAGGGGCTTGGAGGCCGATATGTATGTACAGCATTTGTCATCCAGTCTGACAGTTACCCAGACTCATGATTTCTTTCTTTTTCTTTTTTTTGCTACCTTCCTTTGGTCTATTTACCCATTGATTTAGGTTACCTCCATGAGGCCAGTTAGAGGAAACCCAAATCAGTCCTTTTCTCCTTGTTTGGCTAAAGTGTTTGGTTGGCTCACAGTTTTTAGGAGATCTGCTACCAGTTTGGATTATTCATTGTCACTTATCTCTCATTCTGGTCAAACAGCACTGGTTTTAGCAAACAACGCTGCCTGTTTACTCACGTTACAGATCATTCAGCCATTTGAAAGGACCATGAAGATTTATGAAAGACATCTCTTTAGGTTTTTAAAAATTTTTGCTCTCAGTAACCTATGGGGTTGTGCCATTTGAGCTTGCTGATATTCATCTGTTTTTAAACTACAAAAATGGCAGTTTCATTTGGTTTAATCTAAAACTTATCAGTGACACCTTTGCATTTTGTAGAAAAACCCTTGAAAATATAAGTCTGCAAATGGTATATATTAACAGTAAACAAGAGTATTACTATTATTATCGGTGTGAGAGCAATTATGTGACACACAGTAATGATCCAGAGAAGGCAGCCCTACCAAGCTCAGCATGCTGCTTGAAGATGTAAGACCCAGGCAGAGCAACCCAGTGCCAAACAACTTTCACGTTCCCCTTGCCCGTTAACGTGTGTGATGCTCATGGAACCAGGAGATTACCTCTCTCCTCTGTAATTTACTACCCTATAGAGTGAATATTGGAAATATGGGCCCCAAAGGCTTAAACATTTAACCTAAGTGGATGTTGACCAGATTTCTCTATGGAGTGTCTGATATTCATGAGAAAAAGAAGAGAGATTCAGGAGTCTCAGTTTTTCTGCTTGTGGACTACCTAAGCCTTGTGTAAGCATTTTGTTTGGAATTTTATTTCACTCAGTTGTCTAAAACCTGCCAGGTGTATGCATTCCCATAATGTGCTCAGACTCCATGAAGATGGTTGTCATCTGGCTCTTAATTTAGACGTTTCCTAGACAGCACTAGTATAGTACTTAGGAACTTGGGTTCTGGCTTCTGGATTCTAGGAATGGGATTCTCAAGTCAGCTTTACTGCCTCTGGGAGTGTGTAAGCAGTTTCCTTTATCCTTCTTAGCCTCAGTTTCCTCAACTGTATGATGGGGACAGTAACCAAACCTACTTTGTAAGTTGTTGGCTAAGACATGTGAAGTGCTTCATGAGAGATATCTGATCCTCAAAAATGTTAAGAATTATTGGTTGCTATAGTAATAGTTGCTATGGTTATGATATTTCCCCAATACCGATTGCAAAGTCAGGTGCCATCATGTCATGCCTACATCCCCTTCGCCTGTTTGGTGCCTCTATGCCATCTTTTGTCAGCAGCTTGAACCTCTGACTGTCAGAAGATTGCCTCTGGGCACTCAGAGCTGCCTCTCCCATACCAAGAGACACGAGGGCCTGGGAGTTTACATTCCCCAACAGTCCCAGCCTGACTGTCTGTAGCCAAGACTGACCGGGGGTGGGACTAGGGAAGCCAGCTCTGTCGTCTTAATGCATGGCAGACTCTGAGTGGTAAGTAGCTCTGGAGCTTCTTATAGGACCAGATAGAGGTTTGGGATTTGAGGGAAATTCCTTGCTCTGCTTCTTCCCCTTTCCTGCCCAGCCACCCATGCCCTGGTTTCTCTTGACAGCACTCCCTTAAATAGACCACCTGTACAGAATTCTTGCTTCAGTCAACTGCAGAGACTACTGTGTGTCATCTACACAGACCTTCCATGTAGGCATCCCATTTTACAGATATGGAAATGAGGGCTCAGAGAGGCCACATGACTTACTGAAGATCACTTGCTGGTGGGTGACTCCACCTCCAGATTGTCTGTCCTTTGGGTGCACCTGCTTCCAAGTCGCCTTTCTCCGTTTCCCCCAGTTATTGTTAAGAATAAGAGAAAGGCTAGAGTAAATACTCTAGAGTAAATACATGATTTCCAGGGCCATGACTTGATTCTTTCCTTGACATCTATTTCTACCCATCCCAGTGGAGCAGAGGGGCCAGCCATCTTCAAATCCACATAAGCATTGTCTCTTCATGGGTGTATGTGGGGCAGGGTTTACAGACAATGCTGTGAGCACCATCATGGAAATGAAAACTGCTCTGGTCATTGGATCTAAATGCAACAATAATGTTCATATTTCTGTGTTTTTCCTGATACTTGATCACATGTAGGTATATTTTTATATGGTTTTGTCTTCACCATACAAATATAATTTTAAACCAATAATTTGTTTTTTGAAATAAGTAATAAAAGTTACATAAGAGAAAGCTAGAGTGAATGATCTCAGGAGGCCTTTGGGATTGAGATGGCAAAGAAAAATCTTGAACTAAGTTAAGGCAGTGTCATGAATCTTATCAACAAAGACTAGATCCTGTTGCTTTTGGAACCACATGGTGAAATAGATTCTCTGATAGCAGCAAGAAGGGCCTGGGAGGGGCCCTGGGGACTACTGTGTTTCTGTGAGCTGGGTACCCTACAGCCTGCTTGATGCTGGCTTCGGCTGGCTTCATGCTCAAACTGCTTATTAAAGTCTAGACGCAACATGAAAGCACACAAATTGGTTCCAGCCATCTCTAGTAAAAACTTCAGCTGAAGCTGGGAAGTGACTGGAGCATCTTTCAGGGTAATTAAAACTGACTCTTAAAGTTTCTTTAGCTTAATTGGTCACACTTTCTTTGGAAGTTGGTGAAAGCCTCTTGCTGGGAAGGTTAAATGCATTTCTGTGTATAAGATCAGAATTCAAATATAGTTTTATGGACACATTTACAGTTATGTTCTACCCGGGTGGTCTTTTATTTCCTGCATCTTTTCTATTTAAGATTTATGCTGTCATTCACCACAGTCTAAATGTGTTTTGATAAAAAGGAAAAAAAATGAACCGTTGCTGATGCATTTCAAACAGAGTTGGTAATATTTTGAAGCTTTCAGTAAATGAAATGGCAGTTTGGCTTAGTCCAAGCTCCTTCTTTCCCTCAAGCCCTTCACTTTGGAATCAGTGCTTGAACTTTGTTATCCAGAAATTGAAAGTAACTACTACTGGGTCCAAAGGTAGGAAGCCAGCACTTTCTAAGATGGTCATGTCCTTGCTGTGGTCAAATGCACTTGACCCCATTATCTGAGACCTTGTATGTTTATACACGTGAATGTGTTTATATGCATGGAGACTTTCTGCCCCTCAGTTCTGCTTCTTGAGGGATCTACCAGTGTAATAGGTTCTGATAGTCAAGAAGCTCATGTTTTAACATTTTTGGAGTGTAATTGGGGATCAAGCTCCCTAAATGATTCCCTGAATCATCCTTAATTCAGACTGGGGGAAGACCTGCTTGGTTTTATATTTGTGAGTATTTCCTCCACACTATTTCCAGGGCCATGACTTGATTCTTCCCTTGACATCTATTTCTACCCATCCCAGTGGAGCAGAGGGGCCAGCCATCTTCAAATCAAAATAAGCATTGTCTCTTCATGAGTGTACGTGGGGCAGGGTTTGCAGACAATGCTGTGAGCACCATAATGGAAATGAAAACTGCTCTGGTCATTGGATCTAAGTGCAACAGCTGTTCATATTTCTGTGTTCTTCCTGATACTTGATCACATGTAGGTATATTTTTATATGGTTTTGTTTTCACCATACAGATACAATTTTAAACCAATAATCTGTTTTTGATAAGTAATAAAAGTAACATTTTTCCATTAGGTATATAATTGTAGAACATTTTAAAATATAGAAATGTTGATACTGTTATTCAAAGACAATCCCTGTTAACATTTTGGTGTTTATTTCTTCAAACTTTTGTATGTGCATTGCTATTCTTCCTACATATATATTATATTGCATATATAATTTTGTTTTCAAATTTATTTCATATGATGTTATGCATCTATATTATTGTAAATCTTGGAATATCATTTGAATTGTTATATAATATAGAAAGCAGGCTATAATTTGCATAGCATTCTTTTATTAAGACATAGTGTTCCTTATTTTTTTGCTATTATAATGCTGCAAATGGGCATGATAATTATAAATTCAGATGTTTTTCTGTGTCAAGAATTATCTTCTTAATGTAGATTCCCAAAGATGAAATTGTGTAATCAAAATTAATAAAAGGGTTTTAGGCTCTTGATAATGTTGTCAGTGGCTTTCCAAATAGCATTCAATTTATAGTCTCCCGACAGTAAAGAATCTGCCTGCAAAGTGAGAGATACAGATTCAATCCCTAGGTCGGGAATGGCTATCTAGTCCAGTATTCTTGCCTGGAGAATTCCATGGATAGAGGAGCCTTTGCAGGGGGGGTTGCAAAGAGTCAGACACAACAGAGTGAATCAACACACACAGTGACACATAGGCTGCCAGTCTTGGTTATGACTGCATGCACGCTCAGTCTCTAGAGTTGCGTCCAGCTCTTTGTGGTCCTCTGGACTGTAGACTGCCAGGCTGCTCTGTCTGTGGCATTCTCCAGGCAAGAGTACTAGAATGGGTTGCCATTCCCTTCTCCAGGGATCTTCCTGACCCAGGGATTGAACTTGTGTCTCTTACATCTCCTGCACTGGCAGGTGGGTTCTTTACAACTAGCTCCACCTGGGATGCTCCTGGTTATGATTATTTTGCTATAAAAATGGCATCTTGTTAAATTTGCATATCTTTGATTAACATGGTTGTCTAGTTTCCCCTTTGTTATCCAGTTCTGACTCCTTTCAAGTAATTCATCTGTTTTCATCCTTTGCTTACATAGCTGTGGAATCTTTGTGCTTTAAAAACGTGTTATATATGTTATGGATGTTAAAATATCTTGATTTTTGTATTTCTGTAGTTTTGGAAAAGTAGCATTTGCTTTGTGGGTTGGTTAGGTGATGTGTGTGCAGATACCATTTCTACTTATTTTGTGGCATCTCTGGGTTTTCTGGAAGTGCACTGTGGTGTCTTGAGCTGACATTATCTCTTCTCACTAGGGAGACAGCCGTGCTCCCCAGTGTGGCTCCCCATTCCAGGCGTCAGCTCAGGGGTCCCCATATCACTTCTTTGCATATGAAAATCTTGTTTGCCCTTTAAGGCCCAAGTCATGAATAACGTTCTCTTCCCATTTCCTGGTCTTCTTCCATTGCGGCTTCCTTTTTAATAACCTTGATCCTTTGTGCTTGATTAGAGAAGGAACACTTCTCAGAAGGTAGAGAATTTTGGCGGTAGGGGGAATTTTCAAGTAGGTTTTATTCTCTTAGAGAAACACATAGCAAAATTATTGAGGTCCATTTGAAGGTGGACAGAAAAGTGTTTATATTCTTGGGTTCGAAATCACTGCAGATGGTGACTGCAGCCAGAAATTAAAAGATGCTTGCTCCTTGGAAGAAAAGCTATGACAAACCTAGGCAGCATTTTAAAAAGCAGACATTACTTTGCTGACAAAGGTCTGTTTAGTCAAAGCTATGGTTTTTCCAGGAGTCATGTACAGATGTGAGAGTTGGACCATAAAGAAAGCTGAACGCCAAAGAGTTGATGCTTTAAACTGTGGTGTTGGAGAAGACTCTTGAGAGTCTCTTTGACTGCAAGATCAAACCAGTCAATCATAAAGGAAATCAGTCCTGAACATTCATTGGAAGGAATGATGCTGAAGCTGAAGCTCCAATACTTTGGCCACCTGATGCAAAAAACCTGACTCATTGGAAAAGACCCTGGGACTGGGAAAGATTGAAGGTGGGAGGAGAAGGGGACGACAGAAGATGAGATGGTTGGATGGCACCATCAACTCTATGGACATGAGTCTGAGCAAGCTCTGGGAGCTGGTGATGGACAGGGAAGCCTGGTGAGCTGCAGTCCATGGGGTCGCAAAGAGTCAGACAGGACTGAGGGACTGGACTGAACAGAGAAAAGTTTGTGGATTGGACAAAGGATTTGAAGCTCAAGGAAAAGTGAAAGGCGTAGTTTGCTGTGTTGTCTTAGCCTCCTGCAGATGGTTGTGTCTGGGTGTATACATGCAGTAGCCTAGATTCTGTTGGAAAGCAAAGCCTGAGGTGAGGATTTTTGTACAGGTAGGTAATTTTAGGCAATGATCTGGGGGAGCAGGAATGGGAGACTGGGGAGAGTGACACAGGAACGAAAGAAAGCCGGTGTCAGGCTGCATTATTGAGTTGGTGTTTGCTGTGGGCATGGGGCTCAGTCCAGACCCACCAGAGGCCACATAAGATTGTCTTCTGAGAAGAAGAGAGTGTTTAACCCCTGGTTTCCATTGCTCACTGTCATTCCATGCCTCATGGGTGGTTAATTCCCTTATATTTCCAGGCTTGCACTTGTGTCAGAATGGCTGGTTGGGTTCCTGCTGGTATCCCTTGGGGCTGTGCCAGAGAAAGCCCCCAGAACTGAAAGTGACAGTAGGCAGTGCAGTTGCGGTGAGGGATCAGGTACTACCATGCGCATGCGGTTGCTGCAGACATGCTGTGGTGGAAAGGTGGAGAGACCGCAGGTAAGGCACAAGTGGGTCACGTACAGTGTGTATTCATAAGACTTGTTTCTTATTTAGTCTGGATGACTGGGCTTCTGAATAGAGGCAGCATCTATTTACTCTAACCCTGATTTTTTCTTTTTAACCCCACACCCTCACTTTCTTTCATCAGCGTTATCCCCCGTTCCCTTCTCCCACCTCCTGTATTCTCCAGACTTGACTGAATATGACATTACATTTCCCCTACCAAAGTGACTGGCTCAGGGGTGGGCATGTGACATCTTCAGTCACAGAGATCTAGTCAAGGCTTTTCTGGGACTGTTGAGGAGTGATCCCTTCTCCTTTCTGCTGGAAACAGGTAAGACTGTACCACTCAGAGCTCAAGAAAGAAGCGAACAGTGGAAAGCAGGGCCAAGATCCAAGGAGAAACCAGGCCCTTATGGTATGCCCTTGTTTGAATTCTCAGATTCAGCACCCATGAAATATTTCCATTACATTAACCAGCTAAATAAATACCTGTTTTTGCTGAAGCCAGTTTGACTTGGGTTTTCTGTAACTTGCAACCGAAAGAAACCAATAGATACTTTGACTAATAGATATTCCTGTTTAAGGTGAATCCTACCTTTTTACTTTATTAATTTATTTGTTCATTCAAGTAATATTTGTTGCGTGTCTGTTCTGTCTGGTACTTTGAAAAAGTTCAGCTTCCAGTTGCGTGGAGGATAAATAGAATAAAATAATGCTCAAAGCTACCGTGACTCTTGGAATAGTGGATATACTATCATTGGGTAGGTGTGATTTAGTGTGACAGCTGAATTGCCAGAAAACACAATGGAAAGTTTTTGATTCTTAACAAAGCTCAAGAGGTGGGAGAGAATCAGGCCCAAGGGAAATTGTGTGTGCCGGTGTGAAGGGGCATATCTTTTTATTAAAGCTTTATATTGATGGTAATATTTGTAATCTAGAAATATTATCTTTATTACTTGTATCAGTTATCCATTGCCACAACAGTGCAGCATAACAAGCAACCACAAAGCCCGAGATGCATATGACAATAAATACTCCTGTTCCCGAATCTGTGCTTTGGCTGGGGGTTCTGCTCTTCTGAGCTGAGCTTTGTCAGGCTTCCTCCTGTGCCTGTTGCTAGTCTCCATTTGCCTGGGCAGCTTTTCTGGCCTTGACTGGACTCCCTCACATGTCCGAGACCTTGATGGAGACAGGTGGGATCTGTTCCACATATCTGTCTAGCCAGGGCGTGCTCACCTGTGAGACAGGAGCAAGAGACGAAGTGGAAAGCATGCAATGATATTTCAAGCCTTTTCTCCCATATTGTCTGCTGGTGTTTAATTGATCAGAAAACCACATGACCAAATCCAAGGGTTAGAGATGGGCACTGTGCTATTATACAGTCAAGAGCAGAGATTCAGGGAGAGGTAAAGAATTGAGGTCATTTTTGCAACCTCTCTTCTACATGTCGTTGACTTGTATATAAAGATCATTAAAATACATATTCGTGTAGTTTGCTTGTTGGAGTGTAGACCACTTAGTCCCTGAGACCCATGAAGAATGAAGGTCTTCAGAGAAGAGTGTAGGTCAAGTCACCTCTGCTTCAAACCCATGGGATTTGTCCCTTTGCTCTATAGAAAGATCACAATATTTTGAGTCATTTTTTTAATAGAAAAGAAAATTGACTATTGGACTTAAAATATTCCGCCTTCTTTTAATGGAGCTTAAATTCCCTAAATTGGAATCTATATATGTCTTTTTAAATTTTTTAAACCACGGTTGGGCTATGCCTATGATTTCCATTGTCGTCTTGGAAAGAAACAGAAGCAAAATTCCTAGGGCACTATACTATGTCCTTCTTCCATATTTTATGTAGATTTTTAAAATGGTTGGTAGCTTTGGACATGAATGGGCCAGAATTATTACTACATTGGCTTTTTTTTTTTACTTTTCTTTTTTAAAAATAAAATATTTATTTTTAATTGGAGGATAATTGCTTTACAGAATTCTGTTGTTTTCTACCAAACCTCAGCATGAATCAGCCACAAGTATACATATGTCCCCTCCCTCTTGAACCTCCCTTCTGTCTCCCTCCCCACCCTACCCCTCTAGGTTGATACAGAGCCCCTGTGTGAGTTTCTTGAGCCTACAGCAAATTCCCATTGGCTGTCTATTTTACATATGGTAATGTAAGTTTCTATGTTACTCTCTCCATACATCTCACCTCCTCCTCCCCTCTCCTTGTGTCGATAAGAATGTTCTCTGTGTCTGTTTCTCCATTGCTGCCTTGCAAGTAAATTCATTGGTACCATCTTTCTAGGTTCCATATATACGTGTTAGTATATGATATGATATTTATCTTTTTCTTTCTGACTTACTTCACTCTGTATAATAGGCTCTAGGTTCATCCACCTCATTAGACCTGACTCAAATGTGTTCCTTTTATGGCCAAGTAATATTCCATTGTGTATATGTCCCACAACCTCTTTATCCATTCATCTGTCAGTGGACATCTAGGTTGCTTGCACATTCTAGCTGTTGTAAATAGTGCTGCAGTGAACATTGGGGTACATGTGTTTTTTTCAATTTTGGTTTCCTCAGGGTATATGCCTAGCCAGGGATTGCTGGGTCATATGGTGGTTTTATTCCTAGGTTTTAAAGGAATCTCCATAGTGTCTTCCATAGTGGCTATATCAATTTACATTCCAACCAACAGTGCAAGAGGCTTTGCTTTTATCCACATCCTCTCCAGCATTTGTTGTTTGTAGACATCTTGATGATGGCCATTCTAACCCGTGTGAGGCGGTGTCTCACTGTAGCTTTGATTTGCATTTCTCTAATAATGAGCATCTTTTCATGTGTGTGTGTAGCCATCTGTATGTCTTCTTTGGAGAAATGTCTGTTTAGGTCTTATTCCCACTTTTTATCGGGTTGTTTTTCTGGTATTGAGTTGTATGAGCTGCTTGTATATTTTGTAAATTAATCCTTTGTTGTCTCATTTGCTATTATTTTCTCCATTTCTCCATTCTGAGGGTTGTCTTTTCACCTTGTTAATAATTTCCTTTGCTGTGCAAATGCTTTTAAGTTTAATTAGGTCCCACTTGTTTACTTTTTTTAATTTCCATTACTCTGGAGGTGGGTCATAGAGGATCTTGCTTTGATTTATGTCATCAAGTACTCTGTCTGTGTTTTTCTCTAAGACTTTTATAGTTTCTGGTCTTACATTTAGGTCTTTAATCCAATCTGAATTTATCTTTGTGTATGGTGGTAGGAAGTGTTCTAGTTTCGTTCGTTTGCATGTAGCTGTCCAGTTTTCCCAGATCCACCTATTGACATGGTTGTCTTTGTCCCAGTGTATATTCTTGCCTCCTTTGTCAAAAATAAGGTACCCATAGGTGCATGGGTTTATTTCTGGGCACTCTAACTTGTTCCATTGGTCTATATTTCTGTTTTTGTGCCAGTTCCATACTATCTTGATGACTGTAGCTTTGTAGTATAATCTGAAGTCAGGAAAGTTGATTCCTCCAGCTCCATTCTTCTTTCTCAAGACTGCTTTGTCTATTCAGGGTCTTTAGTGTTTCCATAGGAATTGTGAAATTTTCTATTCTAGTTCTGTGAAAAATGCCATTGGTAATATGATAGGGATCACACTAAATCTGTAGAATCTGAGAAATGCTGGGCTGGATGAAGCATAAGCTGGAATTAAGATTGCTAGAAGAAATATCAATAACCTCAGATATGCAGATGACACCACCATTATTGCAGAAAGCGAAGAAGAACTAAAGAGCCTCTTGAAAGTGAAAGAAGAGAGTGGAAAAGTTGGCTTAAAACTCAACATTCAGAAAACAAGATCATAGCATCTGGTCCCGTCACTTCATGGCAAATAGATGGGGAAACAGTGGAAACTGTGACAGACTTTATTTTCTTGGGCTCCAAAATCACTGCAGATGGTGACTGCAGCCATGAAATTAAAAGATGCTTGCTTCTTGAAAGAAAAGTTATGACTAACCTAGACAGCATATTAAAAAGTAGACACATTACTTTACCAACAAAGGTCCATCTAGTCAAAGCTATGGCTTTTCCAGTAGTCATGTATGGATGTGAGAGTTGGATTATAAAGAAAGCTGAGTGCCGAAGAATTGATGCTTTTGAACTGTGGTGTTGGAGAAGGCTCTTGAGAGTCCCTTGGACTGCATGGAGATCCAACCAGTCCATCCTAAAGGAAATCAGTCCTGAATGTTCATGGGAAGGACTGATGCTGAAACTCCAATACTTTGGCCACCTGATGTGAAGAACTGAATTATTTGAAAAAACCCTGATGCTGGGAAAGATTGAAGGCAGAAGGAAAAGAGGATGACAGAGGATGAGATGGTTGGATGGCATCACCAACTCAATGGATATGAGTTTGAGTAGACTCCAGGAGTTGGTGATGGACAGGGAGGCTTGGCATGCTGCAGTCCATGGGGTCACAAAGAGTCAGACATGACTGAGCAACTGAAGAAAACTGAACTGACATTGAATCTGTAGATTGCATTTGATACTATAGTCATTTTCACAATATTGAATCTTCCTACCCAAGAACATGGCATATCTCTCTATCTGTTTTTGTCATATTTGATTTCTTTCATCAATGTCTTATACTTTTCTGTATACAGGTCTTTTGTCTCCTTACATAGGTTTATTCCTAGATATTTTGTTCTTTTTGTTGCAATGGTGAATGGGATTGATTCCTTAATTTCTTTTTTTTGATTTTTCATTGTTAGTATATTGGAATGCAAGTGATTTCTGTGTATTGATTTTGTATCCAGCAACTTTGCTGAATTCACTAATTAGCTCTAATAATTTTCTGATAGCATCTTTAACGTTTTCTATGTATAGTATTATGTCATCTGCAAATAGTGAGAACTGTTGTTCTTCTTTTCTGATCTGGATTCCTTTTATTTCTTTTTCTTCTCTGTTTGCCGTAGCTAGGACTTCTAAAACTATGTTGACTGATGCACAGGATGATTCAAGTAGAGGATGTGGGGTGGGAGGTGGGAGGGGGCTTCGGCATTGGGAGATTGTGTTCACCTATGGCTGATTCGTGTCAATGTATGGCAAAACAAATACAGTATTGTAATTAAAAAAATAAATAAATTTAATAATTAAAAAAAAAAAACTATGTTGAATAATAGTGTTGAGAGGGGACACCCTTGTCTTTCTTGTTCCTGATCTTAGGGGGGAATGCTTTCAGGTTTTCACCATTGAGAATAATGTTTCCTCTGTGTGTATTACATATGGCCTTTATTATATTGAGGTAGGTTCCTTCTATGCCCATTTTTGAAGAGTTTTAATCATAAATGGGTGCTGAATTTTGTCAAAGGCTTTTGCTTCATCTATTGAGATGATCATATGGTTTTTATCTTTCAATTTGTTAATGTGGTGTATCACATTGATGTGTGTATACTGAGAATCCTTATGTCCCTGGAAGAAACCCAGTTTGATCATGGTGTGTGAGCCTTTTAATGTGTTGTTGAATTCTGTTTGCCAGAATTTTGCTGAGGACTTTTGCATCTATGTTCATCAGTAGTACTGGCCTGTAGATTTCTTTTTTGTGTGTTGTCTTTTTCTGGTTTTGCTATCATGGTGATGGTTGTCTCGTGGAGTGAGTTTGAAGCATTCCTTCCTGTGCAATTTTTTGAAAGACTTTGAGAAGGATAGGCACTAGCTCTTCTCTAATTGATAGAAGTCCCCTGTGAAGCCATCTGGTCCTGGACTTTTGTTTTTTGGGAGATTTTTGATCATAGTTTCAATTTCAGTATTTATAATTGAGTTGTTCATAATTTCTATTTTTTCCTGGCTTTGTCTTCAAAGATTGAACTTTTCTAAGAATCCGTTGATTTCTTCCAGGTTGGGGCTTCCCTGGTGGCTCAGAGGTTAAAGCGTCTGCCCCCAGTGCAGGAGACCTGGGTTCGATCCCTGGGTCGGGAAGATCCCCTGGAGAAGGAAATGGTAACCCGCTCCAGTATTCTTGCCTGGAGAATCCCATGGACCTAGAAGCCTGGCAGGCTACAGTCCACGGGGGTTGCAAAGAGTCTGACGTGACTTCACTTTCACTTTCTTCCAGGTTATCTATTCTATTGCCATATAGTTGCTCATAATAGTCTCTTATAATCCTTTGTATTTCTGCATTGTCTGTTGTAGTCTTTCCTTTTTCACTTCTAATTTTGTTGATTTGATTGTTGACTCTTTTTCTTCTTCATGAGTCTGGCTAAAGGTTTGTCAATTTTGTTTATCTTCTCAAAGAACCAGCTTTTAGTTTTATTAACCTTTGCTATTGTTTCTTTCATTTCTTTTCAGTTGTTTCTGCTCTGTTATTTATGATTTATTTCTTTCTACTAATTTTTTTTCTTCTTTTATCAGTTGTTTTAGGTGTAAAGTGAGGTTATCTATTCATTGTTTTTCTTGTTTCTTGAGATTGGATTGTGTTGCTATAATCCTGTCTTAGGACTGCTTTTGCTTCATCCCTTAGGTTTTGAGTTGTATTTTCATTGTCATTTTTTCTAGGAATTTTTTGATTTCTCTTTTGATTTCTTTAGCAATGTGTTCATTATGTAGAAATATATTGTTTAATCTCCATGTATTTGTGTTTTTACTGTTTTTTCTTGTAATTGGTATTTGGTCTCAGCATTGTGGTCAGAAAAGATGTTTGATATGATTTCAATTATCTTAAATTTACTGAGGTTTGATTTGTGACCCAAGATGTGATCTATCCTGGAGAATGTTCCATGTGCACTTGAGAAGAAGGTGTGTTCTTCTGCATTTGGATGGAATGTCCTGAAGATATCAATGAGATCCATCTCATCTAATGTATCATTTAAGACTTGTATTTCCTCCTTAATTTTCTGTTTTGATCTGTCCATTGGTATAAGTGGGGTGTTAAAGTCTCCTACTGTTATGTTACTATCAGTTTCTCCTTTTATGTCTGTTAGTGTTTGTCTTGTGTATTGAAGTGCTCCTATGCTGGCTGCCTAGATACTGACAATTATTATGTCTTTCTCTTGAGTGGGTCCCTTGATCATGTAGTGTCTTTTCTTATCTCTTGTAATATTCTTTACTTTAAGGTCTATTTTGTCCAGTATGAGGATTGCTAGTCCAGCTTTCTTTTGATTTCCATTTTCATTAATATATTTTTTCATCCTCTCACTTTCAGTCTATATGTGTCTTTAGACCTGAAGTGGGTTTCTTGTAGACAGCATATATATGGGTCTTGTTTTTGTATCCATCCAGTCAGTCTGTATCTTTTGCTTGGAGTATTTAATCCATTTACATTTAAAGTAATTATTGATATCTATTGACATTTTCTAATTGTTTAGGGTTTATTTTTGTAGATCTTTTTCTTCTCTTGTATTTGCTGACTATATAATTTTTATTAGTATGTGTCTTGACATGTTTCTCCTTGGGTTTATCCTGTATGGGACTCTTTGTGCTTCTTGGACTTGATTATTTCTTCTTCCATGTTGGGGAAATTTTCAACTATAATATCTTCAAAAATTTTCTCATGCTCTTTGCTTTTCTCTTCTTCTTCTGGGACCCCTATAATTCAAATGTTAGTGTGTTTAATGTTGTCCCAGAGGTCTCTGAGACTATTCTCAGTTCTTTTCATTGTTTTTACTTTTTTTCTTCTCTTGGGCAGTTATTTCCACCATTTTATCTTCCAGCTCACTGATCTGTTCTTCTGCTTCAGAGATTCTGCTACTGATTCCTTCTAGAGTAGTTTTTCTAGAATAGTTTTAATTTCAGTAATTGTTTTGTTTGTGTCTGTATGTTTAACTCTAGGTCTTTGTTAATTGATTCTTGCATTTCTCTATTCTACTTTTGAGGTTTTGGATCATCTTTACTATCATTATTCTGAATTCTTTTTCAGGTAGTTTGTCTATTTTCTCTTCATTTATTTGGACTTATGTTTCTAGTTTTTCTTACATTTATGCAGTGTTTCTCTGTCTTTCATTATATATATTTTTAACTTACTGTGTTTGAAGTCTCCTTTTCCCAGGCTTCAAGGTTGAATTCTTTCTTCCTTTGGATTTCTCCCCTCATAAGGTTGGTCCATTGGTTTGTGTAACCTTTGTGTAGAGTGTGACCTACAGTTGGCTTTTTAAGGACTCTGTTATAATTTTGCTTTTGCTTTTCTGATGTTATGGACTTTTACTGTATTTGGCCTTTGCAATCTCAGAGAGTTTTATCTAAAACAAGTCGTAAACTTTTTGCTCTCATCCTTTGTTGGATTCCAACTCTGAAGGGTGACTGAGGTCAAGACACTGCATAGGCCCCTCTATTTAGCTACCATTTTTGGTTAACTGCAAGGGCTTTGAAAGTGGATAGTCTGGATTTGAAACCAGGCTATGGTACTTATTTGTGGATGGCCGAGGGAGATTATTTCCTTGTTTTCAGTCTCAGTTTTTCTTGCTGTAAAATGAATGTCACAATATGTGCTTCACAGTATTGTCATAAGGGTTAAATGAGTTAATACAAGTACAGCCCTTTGCCCAGTGCTTAGGAGATAGTAAGCACTCAGTTAGTGGGGGCTACTCTTATCTTACCTTGTGAACTTGTCTTTCATTCACTGTTGTCTGTGATTACCTTGAGCACCACTTTCCCATCCAAAGAACCCCCTTATACTGGTGATGGAGCTCAGAAACAAGTTCTAGGGTTGCCATGATTCCAGGAATGACTCCACCATCTGAGCCAGGGCAGGAGGAAGAGTGTGGAGGCAGAGCCTTGTCCTGGCTTCCACAGGGGTTCTATGTCTGTTACCATCAATATCCAGCTGCTCTTCTTCTGTCTCAGACCTCTTATGTGCCTGCCCCCATATCTTTTCAGGGGCCGTCACTCTCCAACAAAATGCTGTGAAGATCCAAATACAGTATATATTTGAATGTATAGTATTGAGAATTGCTTAGGAAAACTTAGAAAGCACTGATGGCTGGGCCCTACCCTAAAGATTTTGCTTTACTTTAGTGGGGCTCAGGCATCCGCATTTTAAAAAAGTTCACCATGTGATGTCAATGCGTATCTAGGCTGAGAAGCACTGGGACAACATATCTCCAGATTGCTGTGCAAGATTTCCAGTTTGTTCTGCTTTTATTGTGGACCTACTGCTTGTCATTTGGTTGCTTCAGCCTGTAAACATTCCATCATTCTCTTGTGAACAAGCTAATGGCTTTATCATGGTGTTCTGGGAGCTGACAGTGCCTTACAATATGATTAGACTTGTCGGCTGATTGGGGAATTTTTATTTGTGGATCCCAAATTTCCTTCTGAAAAGCAATAACCCAAATGTGTGCAACAGGAATGATTCAACCTTACATTTAGGCCATGATTTACACTCTTCTACAAGCTTTCACATTTGATGTGAGAGGTATTCCAGCACAGTGATGGGTCCCAGGGTAGGACCTGAAAACTATGGGCTGGAAGTTGTCTTATGCCACTATTTTCTTATTGGGACTCTGGCCATAGCTCTTAAATTCTCCAAGACTTTGTTTTCTTACTTGCCCTTTCTAGATAATTCCAGTGTGAGGTATAGACTAGACATTACCATATCTTTGTCCCATTCAGCAGATGAGGAAACTGTGGCATAGAATAGACAGGTGAGTCACCAAGCTTTTTGCAAAAGCTTGGGGCTCATCAAAGTCAGGCCCCATGGCTCAGGTGCTCAGTGCAGGTACTCCTGTGTAGGCATTCCTACTCTACACTAGCCATGTGTCCAAAAGGCTGAAAAATATGTTGTTTCAGCTGCATGCAGGTACACCAGGTCTTTTCTCCTCCCCATTCCTCTTCTTCTGCACTCTCCCTCCCTCCTTGGCCAGTGGGGAAGTCTGTGAACAATGGATTCCCTTTCATGATGTGAGTAAGTGGTCGTGAAAGCTCAGAACGAAGTCTCCTCTACTGTGTTGGCACTGGCATGTCTATTCTTGTGGCCGTCTCTGAGCAGAGTCAGAGAGCAGTGCTGGAGACTGCCTAGATGTTGCTCAAATGTGCTTCTTCCTGACATAACTGAACTATATTTCCCAGCCTCCCTTGCAATTTAGTTTGGGCATTGACCAAATTCTGGTTAATAGGATATGGGTGGGAGCAATGCCTGCTCCTTTCAGGCCCTGAAAAGCTCCCTGGGGCCTCCACCTTGGGCTTTCCATTTCTTTTGTTTATACTGTGGAGACTGTGTATTTGAAGACTCTGGTGAAACAACACAATGGAAGGAGCCTAGGTCACTGGATCAGGGCTCAAAGAAGAGCTTCCTGATGAGGAAAACTTGCATTGATCACGTATATGAGCAAAACCAAAACTAAACTGCTATTTTGTTTAGCTTTTGAGATACCAAGGTTTGATTACTTTATTACCTTAAGTGACTTTGGAGGAATAAAAAGAATTGGTGGTTGGGTGGGGTGATGGTTCTCACACCCAGAGTTCTCCATGGGATGGGGTGATCCTGCGTCCCTCTGGAGCTCCTTCTTCTGCTCTGTGCTGTGTCCATCACTGTCTTACAAGTTTCATCTGAGGGTTTACCCTTGTAAATCATATGCTCAAGAATCCCCATCTCAGATTCTACTCCATGGGGTCCTAATGCCTCACCTAGAATGTAAGGGCAGGAATGTACTCAAGTTCCATTGAATTTCTAGTTACCTAATAAATGAATGTTTCAGTGCCTTATGTGTGTAAGTCGCTAGCCATTGTGAATAAATACAAAGAATAAGTCATGAGTTTGGCTGTGTTTTCTCAAGTCTTAACTGAGATTTCAGTTGTTGTTGCTTAGTTGCTAAGTTGTTTCCAGCTCTTTTGCAATCCCATGGACTACAGCATACCAGACTTCCCTGTCTTTCACTTTCTCTTGGAATTTGCTGAAACTTATGTCCATTGAGTCAGTGATGCTATCTAATTATCTTTTCTTCTGCTGCTGCCTTCTCCTTTTGACTTCAGTTGTTCCCAGCATCAGGGTATTTTTCAGTGCGTCAGCTCTTTGCATCAGGTGGCCAAAGTACTGCAGCTTCAGTTTCAACATCAGTCCTTCCAGTGAATATTCAGGATTGATTTCCTTTAGGATTGACAGGTTTGATCTCCTTGCAGTCCAAGTGACTCTCAAGAGTCTTCTCCAGCACCACAGTTCCAAAGCATCAGTTCTTTGGTGCTCAGCCTTCTTTCTGGACCATCTCTCACATCCTTACATGACTACTAGAAAAACTGTAGCTTTGATCATACCTTTCAGTAGTCCACCCACCCCCTTATCTGTGACTTCATTTTCCCAGGTTTCTATAACCCATGGTCAGTAATAGTCCAAAATATGAAATAGAAATTTCCAGATATAAACAATTTATAAGTTTTAACTTGCTCTCAGTGCTAAGAGTCCTGATGAATTATCATTCCACCTGGCTTTGTCCTGCCTAGGATCCTCACCCATGGACATCGTCTGCTCCTGATACCCAGCCACTTGCACCACAGCCCTGAGGTCCAGAATCATCAGAAGCAGCTGACCTTCTTCTGACATATTGTCCAGTAGGTCAGTAGTAGCCTAATGCTAGGTCACAACACCTACGTCATTCACCCCTCTTTATTGCATCATGGAGACATTTTGTCATTTCACATCATCACAAGAAAGGTGACTACAGTACGGTAAGATATTTTGAGAGAGAGAGGGGACAACATTCATACAACTATTATTAACAGCATATTATAATTGTCTTATTTTATTATTTTTGTTGTTAATCTCTTACTCTGCCTAATTTAGAAGTTAGATTTTATCATAGGAATGTATATATAGGAAAAAATATAGTTTGTATAGGGGGTCAGGAATCTGCTGGGAGTCTTGGGGAATATCCACATGGATAAGGGGGAACAACTGTACTCTTTTCTATGAATCTTAAAAGAATGTAGACAATATCACATATTTATGTTCCCTTTTTATTAATAAGCAGCAATAAAGAGAATCCTATCATTTTATTTAATGCCCTTATTTTTTAATCCAAGTGAGATTTAGTTGTGGAAGTGATTTTTAAGACAGTTTTCTTTTCCTTGATCAGTTCTTTATATGTTTTTCTTTTCCTTGAAAACTGGGCATCTGAGAGAATTACCTTTTTTTTTTTTAGTAAAGCTTTGGAAGAATTTCATATTAATTGTAAAAGTTTGCCTGGCTGTGTAGGCAAAGAACATATCCATTTTAGAGCCCTTTTAAATCCACGCATAATTCCTTTAAAAAATACTATAACAGACAATGTGGCCTTTGGTTTGCAATGCCTGCTTTTGGCACAAGAGAAGTGGGGCTTTTCCGTCTAGCAGTGGGAGAGAAATGGTGAAGAGCATGCAAAAAGCGATTGCTTTAAGCGTATTGGCTTTTCCTTTCATATCTGCAACATGATCCTATTATTTTGAAGCAATGAGGTCATTTAAGTGTGCCTAGCTGGAGATTTGCTATTTTCCTCTATTCTTTCCTTTAAGTCTTTTTGTCAACCATGTTCTCCTTGACTAGCAGAGCAGCTGTCCGGGTAGTTATAATCCCATTAAAAAGGCCTCTATTATGTCAATAATATATTTATAGAGAAATTAGTCACCTGGGGTTGTTGGGTGATTCTTCTGTTTAGACATATTGTACTTCAGAAAAGCAAGATTGTCCCCTTCTTGTTAGGTAGGCCTGCTGCCCTGTCACGGTGCCACATTGGCTGAAACTGATTAGCAATTAACATGGAATATGCCTTCCTCTCTTTGCAAAGCCCCCTTAATCTTTGCCACTGATCATATTCCTCTCAAGCTTTGCTGATAAAACTAAGATTGTAGATGTGTCTGGATGTACAGGGCTTATAGTGTTTAGGAAAATATGACAGGCATTAAATGACCATCTTGTGGGAAAGGTGGGAAATCTAACCACAGAAACTTCCTAAACCTGCTAAAGTGCATTTGAGCAGTGTCTTAAAATTAGTAGTGCATCTTCCTGCACAGATTCCATTCTTTTTTCCAAAGAGATTTTACATTCTTGCCATATGAATTCAAGTCTAATGACGATCTATGAGAAAGTAGAAAGGCATGGGATGGACTGAATTCCTGAAATGGAATACCAGAGATTATTAAACTATCACCATTAGTAGGTAGAGATTTATTTGTTGAAAACTCATCATGTTTTTGCAAACCATAAAAATAGGGCACTTTTTAACAGAGTTTATAATAAAGGAGGGTAACACTGAAGTCAATCCCTGTACTACATGTCCTTTGTACTGATTTTTCTTCATTTTTTTCAAAACATGAAGGATTGATTTTGAGACACAAAAAGGATTCTCTTCAAGGCTGGCCTCATGGGCTCTCACTGTAATTCCTCAATAGTTTAGGAAATGCTGAGGCAGAGTCATCTATTGGCTAGGTGGTGCTTGGTCTTGGAATGTTGGGGAAAGTTGTTAATTGAAGTGCAAAGAAAAGCAACCTTCTGAGTTTCAATTGTTATCAGCTTTCAGTGCCAGGTAGGCTTTCAGAACCCTCATCAAATTGGCAGAGCAGGCCATAAGATTTAAATAATGAAGTATAAAACAGATGAGTTAAGAAAAACAGTATTTATGAAGCACAGCTAAAATTCCCTCAGCTGTTTAGAATTATTTAAAATATGAAATTTAAAGAAACAAGAGGGGTTGGCCAGGTCTGTAGTTCTACAAGTCAAATGTTCTTTGCCCTCAGGCTAGTCCTACTCCTTACAAGTTTCTCACTGGTCTTTTCTATGTTCTGCACCTCACCTGCTCCCACCTCCCCTCCCCCCACCCTGTATAGCATTGCTACAGAAAACGTACACTTTTCTACCTTGGATATATATAGTTGACATTTGAGAAAATTGAGAAATAGGGTAGAGGACTATTAAGACATCAAATTGTATAGGTTCAGGAAAGCTGGTTGCCTTTTGCAGCTGTATGAAATCTGCATCTTAGTGCACTAGCAGACTCACGTGATTCTCATTAGAGAAACTGCTGATGGTGTTTCTACAGCCCCCACACGCTCATATTTACTTTCAACGCCCCTTGTACTCAATATGCCAATTTCCCATGTAGCTGGTAAAAGCCTTATGACAGTACATCCTACCTTGATCTTAATTGCTTCTTCTTTCTTCAGGTTTTATTTCTCTTTGTGACTGTGGAATGCTCCTGAGCAGTGCCATCCAAGTAGAGCTTTTGGTGATGATGGAGGTGTCTCCTGCATTGTCCTGGTCATTAGACACTAGCTGCCTGGGACTGTTGAGCCCTTGAGGGACTGACTAAACCTTTACTTACCTTAAATTTTAATTAACTTAAATCTAAATAGTCTCATGGGGCCACTGTTTTGGACAACTCTAATGAGGTAGGAGCTTGTCCAGTAGCCAAGATGGGGAACCGTGTTATGAATCACATGTCTTGAGACGCATCGCAATGTAGTATCTGAGAAAGTTGACTCTGGAGCCAGACTAGATGGATCCTAGCCCCATCTCTGCTTTTTTGAGCCCTGAAATCATGGTGGTTGCTTACCACTGTCTGTGTCTCAGTTTCCTCATCTATAAATTTAGCATGCATGCTAAGTCACTTCAGTTGTGTCCAGTGCTTTGCGACCCTATGAACTGTAGCTCACCAGGTCCCTCTGTCCATGGGACTCTCCAGGCAATAATACTGGAGCAGGTTGCCTGTTCCTTTTCCAAGGCTATAAATTGGGACATAGTGACAAAAGCCATCTCTACTTCATAGTGTTTGTGTAACAATTTATTGACTGATCCATCAAAATCCCTTAGAATAGTCCCTGGCATATGGAAAGCCAGAGTTAAAAGAAGACAATACCAATGGTCCAGTAGTCCCAAGACTCTGCTTCTGGAACCAATAAAATATATTAGGAGGATTAAATAGAACATTGAACTGTTCATAGATGCTCAGTCACGAGTTTTCATTCCTCCTTTTCTTTCCTTTCAGCACTGGTAGTTAATTAATTTATATATTCATCTAACAAGTAACACTTATCTGTACCAGTTTTGTCCTGGGGGCTGGAAAAATACCAGTGAACAGAACACATTACCAGTTCTTAAGTTCATAGTCAGGTGGGGGAGACCATGAAGACTGAACGTAAATATAGCCCCCACTTTTTCACTTCTCTCTGTACCACACTCGTTTGTCATATGATGTTGCAGAAGCTCTTATCAAGGGAGTCTGCTTCCTCACTCTGAAATCTGGGCTAGCCATGTGACTTGATTTGACCAACATCCTATGCAGTGCTTAGTTGCTCTGTCATGTCTGACTTTTATGACCCCATGGACTGTAGCCCGCCAGGCTCCTCTGTCCATGGGGATTCTCCAGGAAAGAATACTAATTTGACAAGTAGAATGTGGCAGGAGTGACCTCGTTCCAGTTCTCAGCTAGACCTCAAGAGGCCTTGTCTCTCCCTGCCCCCTTTTCTCTTAGATCCTGGCCTGGCTGCTTTGTGAACAAGTTCAAGCTAGCCTGCTGGAGAATAGAAACCACACACACATGGCTCAGAGCCAAGTGAGCCCAGTTAAGATCATCCTGAACCAGTTAGTGCCCACAGAGCCGACCACAGATGCATATGCAAGCGTTGCTGGGCATAGCTCAGGAACTCATGTGTGAAGCCACTGAGTTTTAGGGGGTATTTGATACCCCCTAAAATAGTCCAATCACTGTGGCAGCAATTACCATATGGTCATAAAGATAGGAAGGGCGTAAAATAGAAGAAGTGCCTATTTTCTTTTTTGGGGCTCCAAAATTGCTGCAGATGGTGACTGCAGCAAATGAAATTAAAAGATGCTTGCTTCTTGGAGGGAAAGCTATGACAAACCTAGACAGCATATTAAAAGCAAAGACATCACTTTGCTGACAAAGCTCCATATAGTCAAAGGTATGGTTTTTCCAGTGGTCATGTATGGATATGAGGGTTGGACCATAAAAAGGCTGAGCACCAAAGAATTGATGCTTTCAAGTTGTGGTGCTAGAGAAGACTCTTGAGAGTCCCTTGAACTTCAAGGAGCTCAAACCAATCAATCTTAAAGGAAATCAATATTTGAAGGAAATCAACCCTGAATATTCACTGGAAGGACTGATGCCAAAGCTGAAGCTCCAGGCCATCTGGTGTGAAGAGCCAACTCATTGGAGAAGAGGAAGCAGAGAAAGAGATGGTTAGATGGTTTGATGGTGGCAGAGGAAGAGATGTTTAGATGGTTCAATGGACTTGAACTTGGGCAGACTCAGGGAGGTGGTGGTGGACAGGAAGGCCTGCCATGCTGCAGTCCATGGGGTTGCAAAGAGTCAGACACAACTTAGCAACTGAATAACAACTGTACAGAGATAAATACATGGTCTCCTAATGGAACATATCCCTCAGCTGAGGCCCGAGAGATAAAGATGAGTATAGGAGATGCTTCAGACAGAGGAAACATTAGAAAGCTACAGCAGAGAAAGCAAAAAAAGATTTTTTTTTCTACCTGCTGCTAGGAACATAGGAATATAAATATTCTTTTACTCAAAGAACTTCGTATATAGTTGTGATGTCGAGATACACACACATAAAAAGAAGTCAGTTCTACAGAGTGAGCTATATTAACTGATGAATTTGCTCAGACCCTGGTCCAAAAAGTGGGGAGAACACAGAGAAAGATCAGTGAGGACTGAAATAAAGAGCCATGAAGACTTCTTAGAAGGTAAGCTAACTAATGGAACTCAAGGAGTTCTAGGACATGGCTGGGAGTGTGGGACAGAGAGAAATATTCCTGGAGCCATTTGGAGAATTTTGTAGGAAGGCCCATTGAACACCTACTGTGTGCTAAGCCCTGTGGGAGGAATCACAGGAGATGAGAAAAAAAGCAGGAAGCACAACGTTGTCTTCATGAAATTGAGAGTTATGCTTGCCTCTGGGCTGCCGAGCGCCGCTTAAGTTATGTCTTGGCTCTGGCGCGTCATAAGCTCAGCCTGCATTCATTTCCGTCTGCGCTGCTGAGGGTGCTGCCTTGTGGCAGGGCACAAGGAGGACCATGAAATTGTAGATCAGTGAGTGCACTTTTACCTGTTCTTCATAGCAGCTAGGGGTTTGCTTGCCAGTTTTGCCAGAAGATGTCTCATGACCACTTTCCAGAGAGACTGAGAGTTCCACTTTTAGTCCCCTGAAGTGTAGATTTCACGCTGAGCTGAAGATCTGAGCCCCGGGACATCGGTGCCTGTTGAGAGCTTTATCTTCTCTTCTTAAAACTGCTACTGAGCCTCTTTAGGATTTAGAGGCTTATATGGTGTTTTCTTAGCCAAAAGTCTTTGTAAAATTTGATTGTCAGAACTAAAACAAGAGCAACCCCCACCTCCTGAAAACAGTGCTTAGGAAAACCTTAGTTTGGAAGGAGGAGCAGCCTGCACAGCACTGGCATTAGCTTGAACTGGCAAGCCTGGGCTGAAGCAGGGGCTTATTTATTTCGGAGAGACATAGGGAAGGCTGTCATCAAAACTAAGCCCAGATATCCAGGGACCTGTGTGGAGACGATTCACGCTGTCTCCTTTTCCAGTTTGCAGATGTCTTTGAGATGACAGTGTTGGGGGATGGGGTAGGCAGAGTTTGTGATCCCCGCCCCCGCTGCTTGGCTAGTGGAGTCACAGTCTCTAACCCTGTCTGCCCTTATCTAGGATTTCCTAGACCTAGAAAGGGCTCTTGAAGACCTTTGAAAATAAACAAGTGAGAAAGTTTTCCAAGACCATCCTAGCAATCTCCTCTGACACTCTGGAGACAGTGGGCCATAGCTGGTCCCTATCTGTCTCCTTTCATGGTCTAGCATTCTGAGATTCTTTTCCTTATTAGTTCAGAAGTGAGCTTCTACACATGAATGTCAAGTTCTCCGGTCAAGAGCGTTTGCTTTAGTCACGAGTTTAGAGAACTATTGTTTGAATGGAAACAAACACTTTTATTATTATCAGTGGCTTCTGAAAACTCATTTCAAATGTGTTTAAGTATAGGGGGTAGTTCCTTGCTAAGAAAATTCCTGTGGCCAGCTGGTTAACTTTTCCATTTGGAAAAAATTGCTGTTTATATCAGATAAAGGGGACTGACTTTCTGTAATATACAAAGAGTGCTTACGTATCAGTAAAGTGAAAGTGAAAGTGAAGGCGCTCAGTCATGTCTGACTCTTTGCGACCTGTGGACTGTAGCCCACAGGGCTCCTCTGTCCATAGGATTCTCCAGGCAAGAATACTGGAGTGGGTTGGCATTTCCTTCTCCAGGGGATCTTCCTGACTCAGGGATTGAACCCAGGTCTCCTGCATTGCAGGCAGACGCTTTAACCTCTGAGCCACCAGGGAAGCCCATTACTCTTAGAAAAATGAACTAGAGATATCAGATAGTTCTCTAAGAAACACATTAATTAAATCTATCTCGCATTTATAAATAGCCCTACAGCCTTATAATAACAAAGATGTATATTAGGTATACATATTGTAATAAATAATAAAGGTACATGTTAAACTGTAAGATAGTTTTCACATCCCAGATTAGCAAACATCTAAATGTTCGATTATTTACTTTTTTGAAAAGGTGTGAAGAAAATGGAACTCTCATAAATCATTAATGACCATAATAAATTGGTACTTTGGGGGCACAGTTTGGTACCAGCTACTAAAATGGCAAGTTGTTTGACCTAGAATTCTACTTCTTGAAATTTATCCTACAGAAATACTCACCTATGAATAAATTGTTAAATGCACAGAGTTATTTGTTGTGGCAGTGTTTGTAAGTTCAAAAGGTTGGAAATTATTCTAGATGCCCATCAATAAGGGACTAGTATATTATATATATTAGTTATGCTAATCTATGTAGCAAATAAATTATGCTACATCACAAGGTATCATGCAGTAGTTTAAAAGGATCAGGTAGATATTTATGCACTGCTATGGAATGCTATTCAAGATGTATTGCTGTGAAAAATTCAGGCTGCAGAAAAGCTTGTATTATGATCTGTCATCAGTGTAAAAAAGGAATAATGTATTTGTTTGTATATGCATAAAATACCTTTGAATATACACACACAAAATGAAAGTAGCCTTTTCTTCCAGAAGAGGGGACCTGGGTGCTTGGAAGACAAAAATGGGAGTGAGAGGTATATTTTACTGTATGTTCTTTTGTACCTTTAGAATTTTGTGCCACATATATGAATTATTACCCATTAAACTCTAAGCCCTAATCAGAATTCTCAGATCAAGGTTTGTTTTCTTTCAATTTTCATTCATCTGAAAATTTGGGATTTTTTTCCCTCAAGCCTATGTGAGAGCTGCTGCTGCTGCTAGGTCACTTCAGTCGTGTCTGACTCTTATGTGAGAGACTTCTTCACAAAACCACAGCTGATCACTGTCTTCCCCTTTGCCTAATCTAGTGCCTGGGAGAGAGCAGGGCTCAAAAATATTTGTTAGAAATATAAAGGAAAGCAAAGGATACATGAGATGACTTCATATAGAGGCTTGCCACTCCCTCTGTGGATACATGGGGCTGATCATGTCCATGTGATTTCCAGGGAATAATTTTACATTGAAATTGATTACTTTCCTTTTTAAGGAAAAACTGAAGAAAAGAAATGATGCAGTTGAGAACGTGGTATTAGAAACCTGCCACTGTTTTGGCCACACAGTAACCACATGTCCTTGGATACTGATTAAGTCTTTCTGAGAGGATGGAGAATGAGCAGAGAAATCTGTGTGCTTTGTCTTGAGCATGATATACTGGTAGTTTAATACCTGGCTTATTGTGTGAAAAAACACACCCTGGTTTGTAGTGTTTGCCAGTTTCCATGGTGTGGATTCTCTCATCATAGACACAATGTGATGTCTAAGAATGTGAACTTGGGAGGATATGATGACAGTTGGCTCTCGTGACCCAGTAGGAGCCAAGTTCAGCACATCCCAGGTTATGACCAGGCAAGTTTCCTTCCATAGTTAACGGCAGAGGCTTCAGAATGTAAGTGAACTCTTTGAAGGGTTGGGCTCTTAGAAATGTTTTGTAATTCTTCTAAGCTGGGTGGTTCTCAAAGAGTGATCCATGCACATTCTTGGTCCATTCCCCCAAACCTATGGAATTAGAACCTCTGGGGATGGGGCCCAGCAATCTAGATTTTAAAGAGCCCTGCACATGATTCTGGTGCATGCCAGAATTTGGGGCCCACTGCTCTAAGCCTCTCTTTTCCCTGGAAAGGGCCGGGAGTATTTTTTTTTTTAATGCAGGGCTATAGTAAGGATTAAACAGAATAATGATTATAAAGCATAGGCATGGTAATGAAGGTGAATTTTCTGTGGCTCAGCTGAGTTTGAAGTATGCCTATTCCTTTTCTCATGTCTAAGGGCAGAGATAGTCCAAGAAGACACAACTGTAGCTTTCTATACAGTTAGACCACATGTAATTATCTTTTTTAAAAATTCAAGTATAGTTGATTTTAATGTTGTGTTTCTGGTATACAGCAACCTGATTCAGTTTTAGACATATATATATATACATACATATATTCTATTTCTGATTCTTTTCCATTATCGGTTATTAATTGAGTAGGGTTCCCTGTGCTATACAGTTGGACCTTTTTGCTTCTTTATAAGCAGCAGTATGTATCTGTTAATTGCAGGCTTCTAATTAATCCCTCTGACCTTTCTCCTTTGGTAACTGTAAATTTATTTTTAATGTCTGTGAGTCTGTTTCTGTTTTGTGATTAAGTTCACTTGCATCATTTTAAAAAGATTCTACATAAGAGTGATATCATAGGATATCTGTCCTTCTCTGTGTCGTTGACTTCACTCAGTGAGACAGGCCCCTCCACGGTGCCGCACCATGTGTAATTCTCTTAGCTCTCATGGCGTCATTTGGGAGCGGTGAATACCAGCATTAGTTCCCCGTAGCATGCTTACGTAGAGCTTGATGCCTCACACCAAGGCCATGGAGGTGACTCCTTCAATACCCAGCTCCTTGGCAGGCCCCAGCCTTTTCAATTGCTTAAAGCAACTTATACATGCCAAAAACCAGCCTCTATGACAAGATGGGGAATGGGAAATGTAAGGAACATGTTTGGAGTTTTAGAACTTGAACCCCAGGAAAGGCTTGGAGCTGGATAACAACATTTGCGATTTGGAGAATATTAGCTACATTGATTGAGCATCTATTACTTGTTAAGGCTTATAACATGACTTTTCACCATAGGCATTATCTGTCCATTTTACAGATGAGGAAACTGATATGGAGAGTTCAAGTAAGGTGTTCAAGGTCTCAATAGACAGTTGGATCCTTGTTTACAAGAAAGGAACAGAGTCAGTCTTTACATTGTCACTTTCCTTTTATGCCTATTTTCTCCTCTTTGCTTGTCAGTGATATGAATCGTGGTGAACAGAACCACTAACACTGTTCGATGTTTTAAAAATGTTTTTGCCTTTGGGCATATTTCAGAAGCTCTCATACCAGAAGTATCAATGAGGTCTTCCCTGGACCTTCCAAAGGAGTCGGTGCAGTGTGGGGGTGGGGGCACCAGGGTCCTGCCCTCCAGTGCGTGGGTTCTGACTGTACCACTTATTAACTCTCTGATCTTAAGTCCATGGTTTTTCCTTGCTAAGTGTCTTAGGTTGAATTCCTTAGAGGCAGAAACTCAGATGGAGATTTTTGTACAAATGATTTATTAAGGAAGGACTCCCAAGAGAACTCTGAAATAGAATGAGGAAGCACGGAAGGGAAGAGGAAGATACTGAGTGTAGAATCCAACTTAACTGGAATCTAGCCTGATCCCATGGGGAACTCTGACATGTAAATTGTACCAGAGACTTGGTCCCAAGTAGGTCACCTTTTGTACCCTTGTGTCAGCCAGTTTTTGCCCTGGGGGCTTCCATGGAGTGGAAGCAGCCTCCCCATCAGGTGTTTCTGTCATAAGAAGGCAGTTTTCAAGAGAAGAAGGTAGCTCTGAGCATCAACAGCCATTATTCATCTAAATGGGATCTGGACAGGGTAGCAATCTCCTCCTATGGTCACCCTCAGCTTTATCATTTTAAAATATAGATGCTAATGCCCACCCAAAGACAGTATCATAAAGATTAAATGATTAAATCCATTCAGAGGGTTAAGCACAGTGCCAGGGACAAAGAACACACAAAATCAATGAAAATGTCATTTCTCTTCCTATTTAGTTTAAGGAGAGTGACTTCATTTCTTTGGTTGAGGTTGAAGGATATTTTCTCAAATAGCCTTCAGGTTAGAAGAAGAAAATATTGTAGATGCTTATTCACTTTTTTATTCAAAAAATTTCCTTCGGCACCTGCTGTGTGCAGTCGTAATAAGCTATAAGATCTCTGCTCTATGGGGGCTATCGTTCTACTGAGGTTAGTTCAGTTCACCTGCTCAGTCATCTTTGCGACCCCATGGAGCACAGCATGCCAGGCCTCTGTGTCCATCACCAGCTCTGGAGTTTACCCAAACTCATGTCCATTGAGTTGGTGATGCCATCCAACCATCTCATCCTCTGTCATCCCCTTCTCCTCCTGCCTTCAATCTTTCCCGGCATCAGGGTCTTTTCAAATGAGTCAGTTCTTTGCATCAGGTGGCCAAAGTATTGGAGTTTCAGCTTCTGCATCAGTCCTTCCAAAGAACACCCAGGACTGATCTCCTTTAGGATGGACTGGTTGGATCTCCTTGCAGTCCAAGGGACTCTCAAGAGTCTTCTCCAACACCACAGTTCAAAAGCATCAATTCTTCGGTGCTCAGCTTTCTTTATAGTCCAACTATCACATCCATACATGACTATAGGAAAAACCATAGCCTTGACTAGATGGACCTTTGTTGACAAAGTAATGTCTTTGCTTTTTAATATGCTATCTAGGTTAGTCATAACTTTCCTTCCAAGGAGCAAGAATCTTTTAATTTCATGGCTGCAATCACCATCTGCAGTGATTTTGGAGCCCAAGAAAATAAAGTCTGACACTGTTTCCACTGTTTCCTCATCTATTTGCCATGAAGTGATGGGACCAGATGCTATGATCTTTGTTTTCTGAATGTTGAGTTTTAAGCCAACTTTTTCACTCTCCTCTTTCACTTTCATTAAGAGGCTCTTTATCTCCTCTTCACTTTCTGCCATAAGGGTGGTGTCATCTGCATATCTGAGGTTACTGATATTTCTCCTGGCAATCTTGATTCCAGCCTGTGCTTCTTCTAGCCCAGTGTTTCTCATGATGTACTCTGCATATAAGTTAAATAAGCTGGGTGACAATATACTGCCCTGACAGACTCCTTTTTCCTATTTGGAACCAGTCTGTTGTTCCATGTCCAGTTCTGACTGTTGCTTCCTGACCTGCATACAGATTTCTCAAGAGGCAGGTCAGGTGGTCTGGTATTCCCATCTCTTTCAGAACTGTCAACAGTTTGTTGTGATCCACACAGTCAAAGGCTTTGGTATAGTCAAGAAAGCAGAAATAGATGTTTTTCTGAAACTCTCTTGGTTTTTTGGTAATCCAGTGGATGTTACCAATTTAATCTCTGGTTCCTCTGCCTTTTCTAAAATCAGCTGAACAACTGGATGTTCAAGGTTCACGTTTTGCTGAAGCCTGGCTTGGAGAATTTTGAACATTACTTTACTAGCATGTGAGATGAGTACAACTGTGTGGTAATTTGAGCATTCTTTGGCATTGCCTTCCTTTGGGATTGGAATGAAAAGTGACCTTTTCCAGTCCTGTGGAGGAGCAGGCAATAGGCTATGAAATATATCTAGCAAATATTAGCTTGTGATAAGTACTACACAAACTATATGTTGCAGGGTTGGAATCCAGAAGAACTGGAGAGCTACATTAGATGGTGTGGTCTGACACTGACTTGAAGGGCAGTAATGAGTTGATTGTTCAGAGTGGTAGGAGAAGATGGTTTCAGGCAGAGAGAACGGCTAGTGCAAATGTGCTGAGGCAAGAAGAAAGCTGGGAAATTCAGCATGCAGACAAGAAGCCGGTACTGGCATGTAGAGCACCAGGGACAGTGACAGGAAAGGAGTCCAGAAATAAAGGTGGGAAGATGGGTACAGGCTAGACTCTTCAAAAGCTTAGTAAACTTCTAAGAAATTTAGATTGCATTATAAGTCTCAAGAGAAGCCAGTGGTGAGTTTATACAGGGGAGTGAAATGAATTTATATATACTTTAAAAGATCATTCCCACTGCTTTTGAAGAATGGTAGAAGAACGAAAGTGGAAGCAGAGTGACCAATTCAGTAGGTCATTTTAAAGATAATGTTGTCTTGGAACCAGGTGGTGGAACAGAAGAAACAGATGTAAACACATTCAGAAAGAGAGCTAATGGATTCAGGAAATGTTTTGGAGGCAAACTCAGCAGGCCACGTTGACAGATTGGATGCTGGCCAGGAGCAGAAAGGAGAAATCAAAGATGGGTCCTGTATTTATGACTTGAGCCTCTGGGCAGATGGTTTAGCTATTTACTGTGACAGGAAAGACCAAGGGATATTGTGTATCCCAAAAGAGGGAAGCAAATGAAAGACAAGGTATAAGGAGTGAAAAGAAAGAAAAGGAACGTGCCACATGTAATGCAGAAAATGTAAAATTAAAATACAATGGAGTAAACAAGAGTTTAATTGGCTTGGGAATTGGATGCATAATAATAAGAGTTATATTGGAGTTTGAAAGGCCCATTGAAAGGAATTTGGTGTGGTCATCAGCATTTCTCAGAGAATGGCAAATGTAAATTTATTCTTCTACTTCTTCTAAGAGGAAGTCACGTCTGGGGGCATTTAGGTTCTGGAATCTTGGAAGGACTGAGGGTTTATTTACTTTAGAATTATAAGTGTTTTTTCCCCCTTCAAATCTAGTCATCAGAGCCATAAGTACTAGGAGTAAAGTTCTTTTCAAATGGGGATATTTTCTGAGTGATATACTTTGAAAGTCTCAATAGATGGGTAGAAAAAAAAGCAAAATCTCAGCTTTTTCCATTGGCCCAACTTCTTTTGGGGCCATAAGAGGCAGGGGCTAGCATTCTGTTTCCATCATACTCAATAGTAAAAACTCATGAAGCAAATGTAGCATTACTTCTTCAAAGATTTAAAATTAAGAAAAATATTTTGGGGTTGGAAACTTGGGAGCAATGTGCTGTGCTGATCTGTCTGTCCAAGACCAAAAATTCCAGTGAGCTTAGAAGAAAACACAGCAGAAACCCTCCTGTAGCTTTGTTCTTGGTTAACGGTTCTTCCTTCAAAGCAGACTTTATTCTTTCCAATTAAGCCTCCTCCTATTTTACACTTTTTAAAACGAATCTCAAAGTTTAAGGAAGAAAGATAGTATAGAGGTGGTTAAGATGTTGAGTTTTTTCATAGACTTGAGAGCAGCTCCCTGGGAGCCAAGGGAAGGAGTGGGGATTCTCAGAGCCATCTGAGATCATTTAGTGGCCATCCAGTTGAAATCAGGACCTTCCAGTCAGGAATCTCTCTTCCTTTTACTTGTCTAGTGGCAAAAGGACAATATCTTGGTACAGACGAATGGAGGTTATGGGTCCTAGTTGAGTGTTTTGATTGTGCTAACATTTCTAGCCACCTGTGAACTTATCTGGGTGAGTATTAGTTAGAAACTGTAATGGAATCAGCCAGTCTCTAGCATCAGGAAATTGTGCCCAATTCCAATACAATTGAGATGACTAGAGGCAAAAGCATTCTTTCTTTCTTTAAAAAATTAATTAATTAAAATCTGAGCATGCTGGGTCTTCACTGCTGTGTTCGGATTTTCTCTTGCAGTGAGTGGGGGCTTCTCTTGCTGTGGAACTCGGGCTCTAGGTTCTCTGACTTCAGAATTTGCAGCTCACAGGCTCTGGAGCTCAGGTTCAGTAGTTGTGGGCTGTGGGCTTAGTTGTCCCACAGCATGGGACCTTCCTGGACCAAAGATTGAACCCATGTCCCCTGCTTTGGTGGACAGATGCTTAATCACTGGACCACTGGGGAAGTCCAAGCATTATTTCTTGATATCTACTATGCTCCCTACACTGGACATGTTATATATATACTGGATTTATTCTTCACTTCAGCACCTGAATATTATAGTTTCCATTTCAGTTCCATGGGAGAGCAGTCCTGCCTAGCTGGATCTGAGGTATGGATACATCGGGCAGGAGAGAAGTTGGGTGGCATCTCTTTCTCTAGCTTACTATGTGTACTGTTTTCAAGAGATTCTAGAAATTTCCTATAAGAGGAAAATAACTTGAAATGGACTTGGCAAGGAAAGGGTTATGACAGAATCTAAGATTCAGGGAGGGACTCTGAGATCCCCGTGAGAATTCCTTTCAGTTATAGGAGACAGCATAGTGGTGCCAAGTCTACAATAAAGTCATATTGATGTTCATCCTGGGTTTAGTACCAAGGCTGGCATATGACATTCTGATAGCAGTGTGAGCCCTTGGAAGAAAATGGGTTATGTTTTCAAACTAGAACTCTAGTGACTGTCCAGTAGAATTTTGTGATGATAAAAATGTTTTAGGTATGTTCTGTCCAATAGTATTCTCTGGTTCCATGGGCCTACTGAGTATTTGAAATGAGGCTAATGTGCTAAGAAACTGAAGTTTAAACGGTCACATGTGTCTAGTGCTCAGAACAACTGACTTCTTTAGTATCTACAGTGTTATAAAATCCCTACAATTAAGCATAGCTTCGTAAAGCCTAGTTAGAGACATGTAAAGTGGGAGTGGGGACAAAGGGTGGTGAGTATGGAGTGAGAGATAGCAGAGGATACAGTCCAAATCAGTTTAGAGCCTAATAAGAATCAGCTTCTGTACTGAACTTCTTGAATAAGCAGGGGAGTTTTAGAGCTGGCCAAATCTTTGCATAAATGACCACGTTTGGACCCATGTGACAGTGAGCTTTAGGTTATAGTCAGAAGGGGTGATTGAACTCTTTGCAAGGTGTTCAGCACCTGTTGTAGTCCTTAGCACATTGCATGTATTCAGTACACATTTGTTTTGAATGAATGAAAGGATACATGGGATATAAACTCACCTGAGAGCCTTGTCTCAGCTAGCTGTTGCTATAGTGATGCTGCACAACAAGCTGCATACAAAACTCGATGCCTTAAAACAGGGTTCATGTGTTCTTGCTCGCAGGTCAGGAGACTGGCTGCGATGGCCAGTGAATTCATCTAGGGGCACAAGAAATCTCTCTTCATGAAGATGGCAACAGCACATGACCTCTTTAGGTGAGTGTTCAGAACTATATGTAGTCACTTTCATCCACATTCCCTTGGCCAAAGCATGTCTCCTCACTAAGCCTGAAATTCAAGGCTGGGGAGAGCCATGAAGTTACATAGCAAAAACACGGTACCAGGCGGGGTAAAACATTGAGACTCCAAGTCTGATCTGCCACAGTCATGTGAGGAGCCAAGGAGTTCATACCCACTTTTGTGCAGTTCCATAGTCTGCGTTTCTTCCCCTGCTCCAGATGCTTCATGTACAGTCAAAGACAGTTCTACCGTCCATGTGACTCCTAATCTTCAGGCTGGATATTATATTTCCATCCTTTAAAAATCCGATATTCTGCTTTTAAAAATTTTGTTATTTATCTCATTGAATGATTGTCATTTTTGTGGTACTGGACTGCAATCAATCCACATGATTTGGCTCTGTCATAGAGTTGGAGGTGTAGTCTCATGGAGGTTCAAAGAATCTGTTAGTCTGCACATATTTTTGCTTTAATCATGGACTGTCTCAATTTCTGAGGACCCAGAACGCTGCTGCCAATGGCTGAGGCACAGGAGGGTGGAATTTTCAGTCCCGGTACTCTGGGTTTGGTTTTCAACTCTGACTGAGGTTCTGTGCTGCTGTTAGAATCTACCATTGCCTTTAAAAAATTTCATTTACCTAAAAAATGCATGCAGCAAAATTCTCTCTTTCTGGTGTATAATTCTATGAATTTGACAAATGTACACAGTCATGTACCTTCCCTAGTGGCTTCCCTGGTGGCTCAATTGGTAAAGAACCCACCTGCAATGCAGAAGACCTGAGTTCGATTCCTGGGTTGGGAAGATCCGAGGAGGGCACTCCTGTATTCTTGCGTGGAGAATCCTCATGGACAGAGGAACCTGGTGGGCTGCAAGTCCGTGGGGCCACAAAGAGTTGGAGAGAACTGAGCGACTAAGCACAGCACAGCACACAGTCATGTAACTACCAATGCAACCAAAATACTTCCATCAGCAGTAAAATTCCCTTGTGCTGCCCCACAGTTCCAGTCTTTCCTCGAATGTCATGTAAATGGTATCTATCATGTGGCCTTTTGAGTCTGGCTTCTTTTACTTAGCATGATGCATTTAAGACTCGCCTACATTGTTACGTATATCCTAGTTCCTCCCTGTCTGTTTCTAAGTAGGATTCCATTGTGTGAATGTCTGGCACTTTGTTTATTCATTCTGTGGTTGGGGGACATTTGACAGTTTGTTTCTGGTTTTGATAGTTATGAAAAAGCTCTTATAAATATTGGCATATAGGTTCTGGTGTGACTAAGTATTCATTTCTCTTGGATAAATACTTAGGGAGTAGAATTGCTGGATTGTATATTAAGAGTATGTTTTAGTATTCCAACTCCTCCATTGGAATATTGAAGCCCAGACCAACATTATGAAATAGTCAAATTGTTTTCCAAAGTGGCTGCACCATCTTAGATTCCTAGCAACAGAATATAAGAATTCCTATTGTGACTTTTAAATTTCTCTATTTTCTCTTTTGCCACTTATTCGTTATATGAATGTGTAAGCTCAGACACCAACTCTTTCCTTAAATTGAATTCTTCACCTTCCCTAGATTTTAAGAGACAGTTGCCTAGATCAGACCTGTTTTGGAATGAAGTACATAACCACTCACCACATGGTACACTAGATGAGAATATTAGCGTTTAAGAGCATGAAATTAGAATATAATTTGCTGTTAGCGCCCTGAGCATCCAAGGGTCATTTTCTTCTTGACCCTTGATGACTTCAATACAAAATTAAGGTGCTAATCTAGAAAATATGTATGGTTTCTATAAAGCCAAGTCAATGATTTCTGGTTTCTTAGTCTTAGCTGCTTATAAAATTTTGAGCCATAAACCTGCCATCATATTTGATATTTATCAAGCTGAATTCCTGATTTTGGCCTGTACCATTTCAACATATGCTGGCCTAACTTTCAGCAACCAGCACTACCTTTATTTCATTTAACAACATGCTCCTTCCATCGAAGACCACTCTGTTCATTCACATGGCAGGTTGGAGGACCATGGAATGAATGCCACCAGAGATAGCTGTCAGTCACTGCGGGACAGAAGAAGTAGAATGAATCTGTATAAACGCTCCATTTCCCTTACCCTCTCAGATGGGATAACTCCGTGGTCTGTGGCTGTATCCAGGCTCCAGGGGTTCCCTAGTAGGCTTAAGTTCCCGATGCCCACAGTAGAGATTTTCTTAGAATACAAACTTTGTTGGCTACCTTCCTTCCCTGTTTGGCTTCCCCACGCTCTTGTTGGTATACCTCTGCCCTCTAAATCAACCACTCGAAATCAGCCCTTGACTTTGTGTCTCTTTTGGGGGAAAGCCACATCAAGACTGGCCTATTCCTGATTCCTCTCCTCCACTCCTGTGTTCCTGACCTCCCTGTGTTCTATTCTCCATTAACTTAGTCTATGCAAACTTCTTCCTAGTTCTCCAGGTCCTGATATATTCTAAGTAGCTCTGCTGTTCTACAGCCCATGAACACAATGTAGCATTTACTGTGGTGGAAAGGTTATAGCTGCAGGAGACTCATCTATGTGAAGTTGGATGAGTGACTTAAACTTCTTCAACTATTAGTTATGATGCCTGTAAGATAAGTTTACTGGATCACATCATGAGGATGATTTAGAACCTTAGTGTTCCTTTGAGTAATCAGTGAATGATATAGGTCAGCAGCATAAGTTAGTTCTCTTGTTTCCCATTGTCTAATCACATAGTGATCAAGTCTAATTTCTTTCATGGCTGACCTCTTTTCAACAGCACACATCAAGGATTCTGATTTTTATCTATGGCATTTTGTTTTTCATCGATATGGTGATGTTACATGATATATTTGTGCCATAGTTCTTGTCTTAATAGATTATTTCAGTAAAAGAAAAAAGTTCTTTCAGTGTTTCAAATTAGGAATTTAGGCAAAAATTACAGTTTCGTAAGTGAATACTGAGGTTGAGTGAAGAGAAGGTGTGATACAGAAACAATTGCCTTATCTTTGCTTTTAATCCCAAGCATAATGAAAAAGAGAAGACTCAGAGCAAAACAGAATCTTAGAATTAGAAATAGCACGAAGAGTCATCTGATAGTAATAATAATAACAGCTAATGTTTACTGAATACTGGGCTTGTGTGCCTTGTAGTGTTCCAATCGCTTCTTGGATACTCCCTCCACAACAACCTCTGAGGTCATTATTATTACCATCACGATCATTTTACAGATAGGAAAGTAAGGGCAGGTAAGTTAACTAACTTTCTCAAGTTCACCTTTCCAGTAAGGAGCGAGACAGGAGTCCCTCTCCAGAAGTGAAACACCATAGTCCGCACTTTAAACGTCTGTGCCATGCTGACTCTCACCCCTGCAGCCTGAATAACCCTGTCATGGAGAATCAGTGGTTTTCAACACATTTTGTTTCATGTTAAATAATCTTAGTTTTTTATCTTGAGTGTAAATCAGCTTTCAAGTCTATTAAACTTTTTGATCCTAGTTCTAACTTTCAGAAAAGATTATTTCTACCTTGAAGGATTCTTGTGGCTTAATCCAACACCCTTTGGTTTTCTTTCCTGCAGTAAAAATAGGCCCTAAAAATTTCTGTTGCAGATCACTTGTGTAGTATGTGTGTTAACGATCACAGGAAGGCTGTTGCGCATCCCTGCTTGTCATTACTGGAGCTAGTTCTTCGCCTAGGCATAGGTTTGCATTAGCTTTCTATCATGCCTAACTTTAGGCTTGTTTTCAAGAAGGAAAAGTTCAGAAGGTCCAAATGGAAGCAGAAGTCCAATATTCTGCAGGGAGAAATGAAGAACTCCAAAAACAATAAGTATGTGGGTAAACATGCAATTTATTTTTTCTATTTTTTAAATGATGCTATGCTACGCTATGCTAAGTCGCTTCAGTCGTGGCCGACTCTGTGCAACCCCAGAGATGGCAGCCCACCAGGCTCCGCCGTCCCTGGGATTCTCCAGGCAAGAACACTGGAGTGGGGTGCCATTTCCTTCTCCAGTGCATGAAAGTGAAAAGTGAAAGGAAGTTGCTCAGTCGTGTCCGACTCTTAGCGACCCCATGGACTGCAGCCCACCAGGCTCCTCCATCTATGGGATTCTCCAGGCAAGAGTACTGGAGTGGGGTGCCATTGCCTTCGATCATAAAAATACAATTGTCTATTTCAAGCAAAATAAGCAATATATTTTGGGGCTTACAACATATATAATAACAACAATATGAAGATGGGTTTGCAATAGCCAAGAACTGGAAGCCACTTAAATGTCCATCACCAGAGGAATGGATAAAGGTATGGTACATATATACAATGGAATACCACTCAGCCATTAAAAAGAATGAGATAATGCCATTTGCAGCAACATGGATGGACCTAGAGAGTGTCATGCTGAATGAAGTAAGTCAGAGAAGGAGAAATATCTTTTGACATTCCTTATATATCAAATCTAAAAAGAAATGATACAAATAAACTTAGTTACAAAAAACAACAACAACAGATTCACAGATTTATAGAACAAGCTATGTTTGCCAGGGGCAGAAACAGGGGGAAGAGAGGTAAGGAGTTTGGAACTGACACATACATATTGCTATATTTAAAATGTGACATGATCTACTATTATTGTGTTAGTCCCTCAGTCATGTCCACTCTTTGTCACCCCATGGACTATAGCTCCCCAGTCTGTGGAATTCTCCAGGCAGGAATATTGGAGTGGGGTTGCCATGCCCTTCTCCAGGAGATCTTTCCCACCCAGGGACTGAACCTGCATCTCTTTTGTCTCCTGCATTTGGCAGGCAGGCTCTTTGCCAGCTGAGCCACCATTAATTCATGGTAATTGTTTTGAGAATGCATATTATGATCTTTAGAATAACCATTAATAAAAATAACCAAAGAGGCATAGTTTAAAAGATATTAGAGTAGATAAAAATAATACTAAAAGATAATTGATCAATTCAAATGAAGACATGAAAGTAGAATCAAAGGAACAACAACAAAAAAGTGGAACAAGCAGAAAACAAATTGTGAGAGTGCAGAGTTAACTCCAGCCGTGTCAATAATTGCATTAAATGTTAGTGGACTAAACACTCAGATTAGGAGGCAGAGACTGTCCAACTGGGTGAAAAATAAAATTCACCTATGTTTTACTTAGATGAAGGACATGTTTTCAATATAAAGGCACAGAAAATTTAAAAGTTATTCAGTGGCTCAGTCTTGTACAACGCTTTGTGACCCCATGGACTATAGCACACGAGGCTTCCCTGTCCTTCACCATCTCCCAGAGCTTGCTCAGACTCATGTTCTTTGAGTCGGTGATGCCATCCAACCATCTTGTCCTCTGTCATCCCCTTCTCCTCCTGCCTTCAGTCTTTCCCAGCATCATGGTCTTTCCCAATGAATTGGCTCTTCACGTCAGGTGGCCAAAGTATTGGAGCTTCATCTTTAGCATCAGTCCTTCCAATTAATATTCACAGTTGATTTGCTTTAGGATTGACTTGTTTGATCTCCTTGCAGTTATATAATAAGAACAAGGGCCCCTCAGGAGTTTTCTTCAATGCCACAGTTCAAAAGCATCAATTCTTTGGCACTCAGCCTTCCTTACAGTCCAATTCTTACATCCCTACATGACTACTGGAAAAACCATTGTTTTGACTATATGGAAAAAGCAACTGATGGGAGAAGACATACCAGGGACGGAACCATATAAACTGAGGAACTCTGCATTATGTGAAACAGACACCATAGGGAATCTACATAGATGTACAAACCTTAACAGAGAAGGGGACAACACAAGAAGAATGACTTCTTGGTGCAAGGAAGTGCTGACTGATGATGGATACTGAAAATATTTCCTTAGAGATCTGACAAGTTGAGCAAACAAAGAATGTTTTTTCCTTTCTGCTTTGTAGAAATTGACAATATAAAGCCACATTTAGTGGTGCAAAAATTGTGATTTCTCTGCCACCTCCTCCAGGATAGCTCTTCAGTATCACCCAGGAACTGAGCTGTGGTCACCTGATTTGGGTACCCAGTTCCTTTCCTGGTTGGAGTTTGGTGATGGATTTAGCTGGATGCCATCTTTTTTCCTAGTTCAGTATGGCTTCTTTTCCTGTTGGCCCCTTGGCAGTGACTGTTGCCAAGCAGAAAATGACAGAATGTAAGGAAGAGAAATGAAGTGCTGGCATGTTTATTGCTTCAGTTTTGATGGTGGACCGAAGGGTGTAAAAATGAAAGAGATGCTGCTGTGGTTTTGTTTCCTCTCCATTGCTGTGAGGCTGTTATTTGACAAAAGTAAGCTTTCTAAGTGATGAGTTCCTACTCATGCACCAACGTGCAGTACATGTCTGGCTCTCTGTGCAAGAAAAAAGCCTGGAACATTCCCTCTCTCTTTGTGACCTCCTCCTAAGACTCTTGCTTAACATCCTTCCAAAAGGTCCTTTAGCTGGGCAATCTCAGAGATGTAATTTCATTGATAAAAGTCATGGTTTCAGTCCTTTGTGTGAAATAAATTTCAGGTAAACTGGAGTTTGTCTAAAATTTTGATACAAAGTTAGACTTGGCTAGGGAGAAACTCTCTGGGGTGGGTGGTTGTTTTTCTGGGAGTGACTTTAATTAACCTGTCTACTGTATGCCTGCACACTGGAAAGGCCCTTGAAGGTGGCATTTTCCTCCTGCTGTTCAAAGGGAATGAAAGTGACAGTTGAGTTTATTCTCAGCATTGTTAATTTGGTTGATATTGGGGCCTTTCCAAAGAAACCACTAAAGCTATCATAGAAGATGAGGGCAACACATTTGCGAAGCTTTCTGGAACATTTGGTTCTTGTGGTGGCTTGCAAAAAAAAAAAAAAAAGGGGGAAAAAGAAAAGGATGAATTCATTATCTCCAAATAGTGGAAAATATTATAAATGGCAATAAATGAAGTAAATGGGAGTTTCCACTGTAATGTACAATTCTTTAAGCTAGCCACCCAGAAAGAACACAGCTTGGTTTGCTGGGTGGGGAGTCTGAGTTAAAATACAGGAGACTGTTCTTGGGCTCCAAGTGCCATTTGGGAGTAAGGCTTTTCCCCAGTGGATCTTCTGGTTTATTGCCGATCTGGACTGTGTGGGTCTTGCAGCCTGCTGAATCGAACCCAAATGGAGCTCTCACCTCTTCAACTTAGATCTGACCTTAGGGTGTTGCTTTCCTGCCTGACTCAGTCTCCAGAGGAAAAGCAAATAAAACACTAACTTCTTTTTGTGTATGAGGAAATGGTCTCTCTTTGCTTTTGGATGGCTCTCCCGCTCTGGCTGCCTTTGCTGGCTCATGGAACAAAAGCCGTGGCTGTGTCTCCTTGTCAGGAGGATGCATTGCTGAGCGCGTCTGCTCAGGCCTGGGCGATGATGCTCCCCTGTGGAACCCCCTCCTATCCTGGGAGCTGAGCCTGTGGGTTGACAGCTTTCCCACAGAGAACCAGGACACTTCCATCCCTGCCACCACCGCTACCTCCCTCTCCTGCTGCCAAGATCTATGAAGGGGATCCCCGCCTTCACCTAAATGAATGAGTTAACACTGGACCTGCATGGAGACGAGGTCCATCTGAGGGTGTCTCTTCTGTTCTGGCTAATAAAGCAAGTCATCCGCAGCATAACCTCTTCTCAATCTTTCCTTAACTAATTTTCATGATTTGGGGAAACTGTGAAATATATATAGGAAATTATTAGACTCTTGTTACCTGATACTTGCTGTGGAATCCAGAAAATGAAATAACTGTGTCTCTATAAACTCTAAAATAAACTCATCTTTAGGGTCTTATTTTCTACTTTTTATCCTGACTACAAACTATCTTGTACTAAGCAAAAAAAAAATCTCTGAAGTTTGGTCTATGAAAATTTGCTGGCCTGTGGAAATTGAGGGGTGCTGGTGCCAAATTCAATTCTGCAAGTATTGTTGAGAACTCACTATTTGCGAATCCAAAAGAAATATGAGTCATAGCTTCAGACCTTAATATGCATAAAATCTACATGGAAAGACAGAAAAGCATATATAGTACACCTGATCAGTATTCCATCCCATTTGTTGTGTGTGGATGCATCAGTTCATACACACATGCCCACACACACACACACACACACACACACACACACACACACAAAATACACACATATGCATGCATTCACACAATACTTATATACATGTACTTACAGATTCATATATACCCACCACATACAGAGAGACACAGGCTATAAATGCTATCATAGATACACATACACATACACTTATATTTGCCCAGCAGCAGTATGTAGTCGCTCAGTCATGCCCGACTCTTTGTGGCCCGGGACTGTAGCCCGCCAGGCTTCTCTGTCCGTGGAAGTTTTCAGGCAGAATACTGGAGTGCTTGCCGTTACCTTCTCCAGGGGAATCTTCCCGACCCAGGGATTGGATCCATGTCCCCTGTGTCTCCTGCACTACAGGCAGATTCTTTGCTGTCTAAACCACCAGGGAAGCCCCAGATTGTAACCCAGTGTTAGTTGCTCAGTTGTGTCCGACTCTTTGCGACCCCAGGGACTGTAGCTCCCCAGGCTCCTCTGTCCACGGAATTCTCAAGGCAAGAAGCTGAAGTGGGTAGCCATTTCCTTCTCCAGGAGATCTTCCCCAGGGATCGAACCCAGGTCTCCTGCTTTGCAGGTGGTTTCTTTACTGTCTGAGCCACCAGGGAAGGCCTGTATACACCTAAATACATACAAATATACTCTCTCACACACATTCTCATGTGTACTTATTCTCTCACAGATATATATATATATATATATATACATACATATACACATACATATTTTCACATGCATATACCCACCTCACACATATACACACATTCATACACATATACACATGTACATATGCACTCACACACAGTCACAATCACACAGATACATGTTTACACATTCATATATTGACTATGCCAAAGCCTTTGACTGTGTGGATCACAATAAACTGTGGAAAACTCTGAAAGAGATGGGCACACCAGACCACCGGATCTGCCTCTTGAGAAATCTGTATGCAGGCCAGGAAGCAACAGTCAGAACTGGACATGGAACAACAGACTGGTTCCAAATAGGAAAAGGAGTATGTCAGGGCTGTATATTGTCACCCTGCTTATTTAACTTATATGCAGAGTACATCATGAGAAATACTGGACTGGAAGAAGCACAAGCTGGAATCAAGATTGCTGGGAGAAATATCAATAACCTCAGATATGCAGATGACACCACCCTTATGGCAGAAAGTGAAGAGGAGCTAAAAAGCCTCTTTATGAAAGTGAAAGAGGAGAGTGAAAAAATTGGCTTAAAACTCAACATTCAGAAAACGAAGATCATGGCATCTGGTCCCATCACTTCATGGCAAATACATGGGGAAACAGTGGGAAAAGTGTCAGACTTTATTTTTGGGGGCTCCAAAAACACTGCAGATGGTGACTGCAGCCATGAAATTAAAAGACACTTGCTCCTTGGAAGGAAAGTTATGACCAACCTTGATAGAATATTAAAAAGCAGAGACATTACTTTGCCAATAAAGGTCTGTGTAGTCAAGGCTATGGGTTTTCCAGTGGTCATGTATGGATGTGAGAGTTGGACTGTGAAGAAAGCTGAGCGAAAAAGAATTGATGCTTTTGAACTGTGGTCTTGGAGAAGACTCTTGAGAGTCCCTTGGACTGCAAGGAGATCCAAACAGTCCATCCTAAAGGAGACCAGTCCTGGGTGTTCATTGGAAGGACTGATGCTGAGGCTGAGGTTCCAAGACTTTGGCCACCTCATGCGAAGAGCTGACTCATTGGAAAAGACTCTGATGCTGGGAAGGATTGGGGGCAGGAGGAGAAGGGGACGACAGAGGATGAGATGGCTGGATGGCATCACCGACTCGATGCACATGAGTCTGGGTGAGCTCTGGGAGCTGGTGACGGACAGGGATTCCTGGCGTGCTGGAATTCATGGTCGCAGAGTCAGACACGACTGAATGACTGAATGAACTGAACTGAACTGATACACGCAAACACACTCACTTGTAAATTTTGGTCAATTAATTAGTTAGAACCTTAAGCCTGTATTAATTGTCATGTGTCCTCATTTTAAAAAGTAATTTTGATGTAGATACTACTAGCATGGACAGGGAGGCCTGGCGTGCTGCGATTCATGGGGTCGCAAAGAGTTGGACACAACTGAGCGACTGAACTGAACTGATACATATATAATCATATTAAGGGACTTTGTGTTCTTACTTTGCCAAGAGATATTTTTTCCTAAGAAATATGAAAAACTACCCCAAAGTACAATGAATAATAACACAATGAATGTATCCATCAGTCGGCACTGAGGATTGGAGACGTCTTCCTGTCTTTGCAGCAATCTAATTTAAATGAAAGAAATAAAGCACACAGAGAAGGCTGGTGTTTTCTTTGTCCTCCATCTGTAGTTTGTTCCTTGTGTCCCACAACCAGAAGAAAATGTAGACTCAACACATATATTTTCTGCTCCATTTTAATACACTTACATGTACACATATGTTTCAATGAATAATATATAATGTTCATTTTTGTGTTTGGGAATAGGGCATAAATGTCAGAGTGTGTATCATCTGAAACTTGCTTTTTTCCACTCAGCATTTTGTATGTAGCTCTACTTATATGGCTGAATAGGGAGAACTATATTATTTTAACAGTTACATACTATTCTAGTGTATAAATATACCGAGTCTGAGTTATTTGTTCTCCTATTGAAGTAATTTAGACTTCCAACTTATTTAAAGGAGGCCTTGCAATGGAGTAATCAGAAATGTCTGTATAGAAACCTGTGAAAAAAATCTCTCTAGAATATATTCTATATAATCTCTAGGATATATTCTATATATTCTCGACAATATATAGACTTATTCAGTCATAGTACATAGGTTTTCACATTTATTAGATATTGCCAAATTGTTTTTCTTTAAAATGATTTGACCAATTTAAACTCCCACAAGGAGTGTATGAAAAGTTCTATTTCTCACCCTCTTTGCCATCTTTTTTATAGTTGCAAATGTTTAAACATTAGCCTATATGAGTATGTGAGGTGGTATTGTATTGTTCAGTTTTCAGGTTCTAGGGAGGTTTTGAAAAATGGAAATAAATGCTTCTGTTCAGTGACTTTTCTGACTATATTGAGGTTTTCTTGTTATCCATTTGGATTTTAAATTAATGTTAGTTAACTGACTTTTCATAATTGAATTATTGTGTGATTCCCATAGATCATTTTTATTATTTATTTAATGCATTGCCAAATTGCATATATTAATATTTAATTTATGAGTTTTATATCAGTATTTATAAATAAATTTGTAGTATAATTTTTTTCTTAGGCTATTCTCCTGACTTTGGTATCAGTTTTATTTTCTCTTCATTAAGAAATTAGGAAATATACTTTCTTTAGATTCTAGAACATACTACATGGCATAGGAAAAAATCTTTTTGTTTATAAAACATTAAAAAAAATTCACCCTTGAAACCAGTCAATCCTGGTGTCTTTTGGGATTTTAGGATACAGTAGGTTGGGAGGGGCTTATGGAAGATATGAGGGTAACTTTATAAATGTTTAAAATTTTTAAATTTAAAACATTTAAAATTTCTTCCTTGGCTATTCACATTGGAATTTAACATCTCAAATTGTTTCTGCTTTGATACTTTTTCCTAGAAAGTCGGCTAGTTTTCCCAGGTTTCAAACTAATTCACTCATAATGAAAATCAGATATCTTAGTGATTTTCTAGACTATATAAAGAATATTACAACTCAACACAAAAGACAATTAAAGAATGAGCAAAGGATCTGAATAAACTTTTCTCCAAAGAAGATACATAAATGTCCAACAAACGTGTGGAAAAACACTTAAAATTATTAGTTCAGTTCAGTTGCTCAGACTCTTTGCAACCCCACAGACTGCAGCATGCCAGGCTTCCCTGTCACTAACTCCCAGAGCTTGCTCAAATTTATTTCCATTGAGTCAGTGATGCCATCCAACCGTCTTATCCTCTGTCTGGAAATGCAAATCAAAAACACAAAGAGATGACTTCACACCCAGTAGAATGGCTATAATCAAAAAGATAATAATAACTGTTGGTTAAGATATGGAAAGGAACCGTCATATGTTACTAGTAGGAATGTAAAATGGTGCAGCTGCTTTGGGAAATAGTCTGACAGTTCCTTAAAGAGTTAAAAATTGAATTACCATATGACTCAGCAATTTTAATTCTAGGTATATACCCAGGAGAATTGAAAACATGAGTGAGTGAGTGAAAGTCGCTCAGTCATGTCCAACTCTTTGCGACCCTGTGGACTATACAGTCCGTGGAGTTCTCCAGGCCAGAATACTGGAGTGGGTAGCCTTTGTCCAAACAAAAACTTGTATACAAATGTTTAAAGCAACATTATTCATAATAGTAAAAAATTGAAGCAATCCAATTGTCCACTAACAAATGAAAAGAAAAACATGATATGGAATATTCTTTGAATATAACAGTAGATGAAGTACTGATTCATACTGCGTGGAGGAAACTTGAAAGTCTTATGTCAGGTGAAAGAAGCCAAAGAAGCCACATGCTGTATAATCCCATTCATGTCAGATGTCCAGAATAGGCCGATCCAGAGGCAAAACATGGGCTAGTGGCTGCCAGGGCCCAAGGGAAGAGGAGCTGGGAGTGACTGCTAACGCTGTGGAGGCATCCCTGCTGGCGCAGTGGCAAAGAATCAGCCTGCGATGCAGGAGGTGCAGGAGACACAGGTTCGATCCCTGGGTCTGGAAGATCCCCTGGAGAAGGAAATGGCAACCCCACTCCAGTATTCTTGTCTGAAAAATCACATGGACAGAGGAGCCTGGTGGGCTACAGTCCAAAGAGTCAAACACGACTGAGCAACTGAGCGTGAACACATTAATAAGTATGGAGGTTTTTTTTTTTTTGGAGTGATGGAATGTCCTGGAATTGGATAATGATGATGATTGCATACTTCTGCAAATATACTATAAATAATTAAACTGTGCACTTTAAAGTAGTGAATGTTGGGATGTGTAAATTATATCTCAATGAAAATATATTAGTGAATTACGACTACAAAATCTTAGAGTTGGAAGGGATTTTGGAGGTCATCAATTTCAAATTCAATCTAATATTGATAATGCAGAGTCTTTGAGCCAACAGGGCAGCTCCTGACAGCTTTGGTTAAATCATGACCTTGCAGGGGGCTGCTGGAGGCTTGTCCCATCTTCACTCCATGGCCTTGAACATAGAACTCTGACTCCTCTCTATCCCTTAATGCTAACAACAGCTCCTGGGCACATACTGGCCTGTCTCGTTACAAGTGCTTTGTGCTCTCAGCCAGTGCTCAAAGTTAGTCATCATTTGTTCCTTTGCTCATTCATTCATATGGGAAGTCTTTATTGAAAGCCTACCACAGGTTGCATTCTGCAGCAGATGGCCACAAACAGATGTTGGCTCTGCCCTCTCTGAGAGATGATGGTCTATGGCAACGAAGGTGGTACTAATTTTTCAGCATCAAGGATTGTTCCCAAGGACTTCTCTGGGGGTCCAGTGGTTAAGAATCTGCCTGCTAATGCAGGGGATACAGGTTCAATTCCTTGTCCAGGAAGATACCACTTGCCACAGGGCAACTCAGCTCATGCACCGCAACTACTGAAGCCCCAGTGCCTAAAGCCTGTGCTCCGCAAGAGAAGCCCCGGAGATGAGAAGCCCTCACACTGCATGGAGAGTAGCCCCTGCTCGCTGCAGCTAAAGAATACTCTGCACACAGCCACAAAAACCCAGCACCACCAAAGATAAATGATTTTTTTAAAAAAGAATCATTCCCAGACTTTCCCCAGTGTAATCCGATGAAAAAAAGGCATTTAGGCAATTCTATAAAAGAAAGAGGTTGAGGCTGCAGGGAAGTGGGGAACAAAAGATGATGTTTAATTTTGGATGTGCTACTTTGAGGTACTTGTGAAAGACCCAAGGGGAGATGTGGCTACATGGTTCTAGAGTCATGCTGTCCAACATAAAAGTAACTCAAGTCACGTATGTAAGTGTTCTAGTAGCCACATGAAACTGTCAAAACAGTTGAAATTAATTTTAATACTCTTTTTGCTTAATCAAATATATACAAAATGGTATCATTTCAGCATGTAGGAAATCCCACCATCTACACCAACAGGGATGGAACTTGAGGGCATTATGCTTAATGAAATGAGCCAGACAGAGAAAGACCAGTACTGCATGGTGTCACTCAAATATGGAATCTAAAAAAAAGGTCAAACTCATAGAAACAGAGAAAGTAGAGAAGTGGTTGCCAGGGATTAGAGGGTAGGGAAATAGATAAAAGGTACGAATATTGAGCTATAAGGTGAGCAAGGTCTTGAAGATTCAGTGTAAAACATGGTGATTATAAGTGATAACATCCTGTAATTGAAATTTTTAAGAGAGTAAAATTTAAATATTTTTATCCATAAAAAGAACTATTGTGAAGTGATGAATATTGTTGTTAACGGGATGGTAGAATTCTTTAACATGTATACATGTATCACGTCATGACGATATACATTTTAATAATTTTATTTGTTAACTCTACCTGAATAAATCTAAGAAAAATTTATGAAAATGTGACACTTTTTTGTACTAAATTTTCTAAATCAAAACCATAGTTTACATTTACAGCACATGTCAAGTTGGATACTAAATTTCTATTTGAGTTGAAAAGTTTGTGGTTGAAAAAGTATATTCACGTATTTAAATTGTTCCAAACATAGTTAAGTTAAAAGCATTCTAGTAACTGAATTGAGTATCACTTTTAAAATCTGAAGAAATTAAAGGTGAACTAAGTTAAAAATTTGGTTTCTCAATTGTCCTAGCTGCATTTCAAGCATTTAATAGCCATTTTAGTTATTATCTACTGTTGGGACAGTGCAGTTCTAGAGCTTAAGTGGCAGAACTGGCCTGCAGATTTCTCAGACTCCAGATGGGGTTTGACACTAAGAGAATGAGTGAGGTCACCCAGGAAGAGAATGTGGAAGGAGAGGAGGTGCTGGGCGACCTCTGTGGGCCTCTCCCTGTGCCGCTTCTGAGACTTGAGCTACTGCTTCTAATGACTCATCATCTGGGCTTTGGGCATGGGGTGAAGATCCTAGGCCACATCTGAAAATGGGACCACTGAGAATGTCACTGAGATGTGGATATCTGTTACCTGAGTATAAGAGCATGTAGATGTTTGCTAAGCCTCCTTATTTGCTGAGTCCTCTCAATCCTTTGGAGAGTTGGGTTAACTTAGTTCAAACCCTATCTCATGGCCTACAAAGGCAGGTGCTTTCCTGAGATTCCTTCAGCTTCACCATCTCCTCTAACCTACAGGACGAGTTTAGTCTCTATCACTTCAAGTTGTCTAGTTGGAAAGCCTGGACTCTTTATTGCTTTCTACAAAATCTTTCCTCTCCACTGAATTGTGGAGCTATTAACGGCTTCCTTCTGAATCCTCACCCTCTTTTCTTCTGCATGGCTCTCTTCCTCCTCCCTCAGGGGCCAGCACATTGTCTGGTTTCCCCATAATGGTTCTGTAGCGTAAACTGGTTTTGGTGTTTTCCCACAAATCCTCAACGTCTTATCAGACTTTTTCACCCAAGCAAATATAATAGCTTCCTGAAAGAATTTAGATGAATGAAGTGACCCCTCCTTCTCCAACATGACAACTGCTTTCTGACCTGGGTCTTTCATTCCTTATCTCATCCTGTGTCATAGCTCATCCTTAGGTTCCGTATAGTGCTTGCTCACAGAAAGAGGTCAGGTTATATTTGTTTAATGACTGTTCTGTTTCCTACTTCCCATAAAACCTCCCTTTCAGTGGAGAGTTGGACTAATTGCTCCTTTGCCCATTTCATCCAGGCCACAGACAAAACCACAGCTCATTTGGTGGCTGAGGCTTACTGAAAACTTCCTTTCCTCTAGATGCAGCCAGTTTATTTAATCACATGGCAGGGCTGGCCTGAGGGTAACAATGGGCCAGGGTTGTTGGAACAGTGACTGCTGATGGCTGGGGGATGAGGGCTTTGCCTTCAAAATTCAGCTTGCTGTGGCCCAGGAAATTAACCTTTAAGTCTACAAACTTGCAATAAGTGTGGTCAAGATGAGAATATTGACTTGTTTTGAGCATCATCAAGAAACAAGACATAATCTAGGTACTTTGTATGCCTAATGATGGCTGAGAAAGAGAATAAGAATTTGGGTAGCCTTAAAGGGAAATAAATCAGAGCAATACCAATGGCATTTGAGGCATATATAGCAAAACAAAGTGGCAGCTTGAATTGCAAAAAAATATTTTGTTCATTCATTCATTCACCAGGCTAACATTTATTTAGTGATTAATGTATATCAGATACTGTTTTGACACTTGCCTCAATTCATTTAATCTTACCAATAACCTGGTAATCTAGCACTATAAGAGGGTAACTTGCTCAGGCTTATACAGCCAGTAAATGGTGGGGTCAGAAACTAAACCAAGATGTATGCCTTCAGAATCTTTTGACTTAACTACCAAGTAGGTGACCAGACAGTTTTCTGGCTCTTATGGATTTTATATTCTAGTAGGTGAGACAGTCAATATACATAAGTAAATATTAAATGGGAAATATTATTTCAGATAATGAAAAAGAATATTGCAGAATAATGATATTGATGAACTGGGAGACCAGTGTGGCTCTTTTAGCTGGATGGCCAGGCGTGGCCACTCAGAAAAGATGATATTGGAACTGGAATGCTCTCATTTGATGATGAGAAGCTAGAGATGTGACGATCTGAAAGGAGAGTGTTTCTGGCAGAAAGAATAAATTAAACAAGTCCCTAAGATGGGTTTAGTAAAACTGGTGATGCTCTGCCTCAATTCCCTTCCTGGGCCCAGGCGCCTGTTCCCTTGCTGTGAATGCTGGCTGCTGTCTGCTCACAGCTGCAGCTGCCCTCAGCTGGAAGAGAATGCCTGAGATCACGTCCTTCCCAGGGGGCGGGCCACAGCCGGTGCCTGATGGACAGAGTGGTACAAGATGCTGGCCTTGCCGTAGGTGGGGCTGTGGGTCACCTGGCTGCACCATCTCCAGTGAGACCACAGTTCGCTTGTGTCCTTCCCATTTTCTCTTCAGCTTTCCTCTCTTTTAGTTTTGTCTTGAGATCCTTCTCTCAATAAACCACATGCACCACAATCTCTATCACAGGCTCTCCTATGAGGAAATCCAATCCAAAACAATGTGAATGGGTCCGGTGTCATGGAGGATGGCAAAGAAAGCCACTGTGGCTGAGGCACAGAGAGGGTGTTAGTGGATGAGATGCGGATGGGGAAGGGGATGGCTGATTGGGTGAAAGCTTAGACTTCATCAAAGGACAGTGGGAAGCCTTCAGGAAGTAAGGTAAGTCTTCAAACACTCTCCTCAGTTGTGGTGTAGAGGATAAAATATGTGGATGGATGAGGCAGAGAGCCTTGTTGACCATCAGTTGCAATATTCCATCCAAGGAATCATCACGTCTTTAATTTAAAAAGGTAGTAGCGAAGAAAGTGTTGGAGAAGACTCCTGAGAGTCCCATGGACTGTAAAGAGATCCAACCACTCCACCCTAAAGGAAATCAGTCCTGGGTGTTCATTGGAAAGACTGATGTTGAAGCTGAAACTCCAATACTTTGGCCACCTGATGCGAAGAGCTGACTCATTTGAAAAGACTCAGATGCTGGGAAAGATTGAAGGCAAGAGGAGAAGGGGACAATAGAGGATGAGATGGTTGGATGGCACCACCAACTCGATGGACATGAGTTTGAGTGAATTCCAGGAGTTGGTGATGGACAGGGTGGCCTGGCGTGCTGCAGCCCATGGGGTCGCAAAGAGTCAGACACGAATGAGCAACTGAACTGAACTGACTGACTGAAGAAAGTGAGCAGGGGCTGGATTTAGGGGATATTCTAGAAGTCAAGGTAGGACTTCCTATTAGATTGCATCTGGCCCTTAAGACATCTAGATTGATTTAGCAGTCATGGAAATGACTAGGTTTGGTGGGAATAGTACTTGCTTTATCATTAGCCCTGGAAACTCCTCAAATGGGTTGTCTTCTCTTAATTGCAGCTTCTTCATTGGTCCATGAACCTAAAAATGAACACAGTTTTGAATGAACGTAATGGGAAATGGTACTTAGGGGGACAAGTCATGGCATTATCCAGTTGTGATTTTCTCCGTGAAGTCTTCCCTAGAGCTGTTCATACCTACGGGCGTTTGCGCTTCTTCCTCTTTCTGTGTCTTTAATAGTTACAGCGTGGCTTTAATCAGATGCTCCTTTCAGGCTGGCAGTTGCAGAGCTCCCTGCTTTCTTCTGGGCAGGCGGCTTTGTCCGTGGCTTCCTGCCACGGCAGCGGCCTTGATTAAGCAAAGGCCAAGGAGCCCCGCAGCACCAGGGAGGCCAGTCCCTTCTCGTTCTCAGTTCCAAGCGGATGTGAGTGGGAAAGAAAGCGAGTGTGGAGTGACCGGGTGAGAATGATTGCCTTGCCCTCCAGAGAGCCTCCTGGAATATGGAATAGATTAGGACACCCGGAAGCTGTGAACACCACAGGTCATACCGAGTGGAGCGGTGAGTGTCCCAAGGGCCTGGGCCTCCCTGATTTCAGGGTGAGGCCTGGAATTAGCGGGAGGCCCTGCCTGGGAAGTCCAGGCTCTTGGTGGAGGAAGGGAGTTTTCCTTCGTTCTTTTTGTTCAAAACAGAGACTTGTTTTTTTCCCTTCTAGTGGGAGGTAGGACACATGTATTAGCCAAAAATTATTAACGCTTCTTAGCTTTCCTAAATCAGGGAAGAAAATGTTGGTTAGCCTCAGTGTCTTCCAGGAGCATATCACTCATACAGCTCCTTGGGGACCGGGGATGCGGTGATTGGAAAAACAGATTCACTAACAAGAAAAGTGAGTCTTGATCACAGAGAGATGCTTAACAGACCCACAACTAATTGGAGGGATGGAATCCACATGGATCTTTTAATTGATGGAAGTAAAGTGTTTGCAGTGTGAACAATAAGTGGAAAAGAGGTCACAGCTTTGCTTGATCCACAGTGCCCAAGCCAGACGCCCTCATCGCTTCCTGCTTCATACAGTGCCATGGTGCCTTGACTTGCAGCCAAAATAAGTACTTAACTTTCTATCTCTATATGTACAAGCAATATTTGTCTAATTTTCGGTGATGTCTTGATGTGTTTTCAGTATCTTGCAGAGTGTAAATTTTAAGAGACCACGAGGCAACATTTGGTGCCAAACACAGAAGTAGTTGCAAAGTTGCTGCTTTGGGTCAGGATCTGGCCTTGTTCTGTATCTCAAACTCTTCCCCGAGCCAGGTCAAATCATCGTTTGCTTCTACCTTTAAGCCTGTTAAGTCTCAGTCTGATACCAATTTCTGCCCCCAGCAAAATTCATATGAGAAGCTTCCTGACAATTATATAATGGCTCCTTGTGTCATACCAGTGTTTGGGTTTAGTTAACTAGAGCTGAAGGAGTCAATGGGCCATGCCTAGCAGGATGTCAGGCAGGTAGCTGGGAGTGATGAGCAGCTGCTATGGATGTAATATGGGATTTATTAGTGAGTCCAGAAGTAGGGAACATACTTTTGGGAAACACACAGTGAGGATGAGAGCCAATGAGATTCATCATGAGTTAAAGATGGACAGTGAAGTGAGTAGAGAACAGACTGAGGTTGGCATTTGGGGGACTGATCTCCACTAATGGGCAAATAATAGGGAGGAAAACACTGAAGGATACTTAAAATGAGCCGTACACCAAGTCAGAGGGAAACCAACGTCACAGAAAACCTAGGGAGAGAATGGTTCGTCTTGAGAAGTGAGAATGCTGCTGGGAATAAAACCAGGATGGGCAGCAAACCAAGGCCTTTGATTTCATTTCAACTTTAAGATCATCTCAAGGCCAGAAGAAAGGGAGAACCCAGTGTATGAGAAGGGGGAACAGGCTCTGCGTTTACTGGTGTCTTCTCAACTTTTTGCCGGATGGACAACATCTTGTTTTATGAGAAGAGATCATCCCCAAGAAAAAGAAATTCAAAAAGACAAAGTGGTTGTCTGAGGAGGACTTACAAATAGCTGAGAAAACAAGAGAAGCTAAAGGCAAAGGAGAAAAGGAAAAGATATACCCATTTGAATGCAGAGTTCCAAAGAATAGCAAGGAGAGGTAAGAAAGCCTTCCTCAGTGATCAAGGCAAAGAAATAGGGGAAAACAATACAATGGGAAAGACTAGAGATCTCTTCTAGAAAATTAGTGATACGAAGGGAATATTTTGTGCAAATATGGGATCAATAAAAGACAGAAATGGTATGGACCTAACAGAAGATATTAAGAAGCAGTGGCAAGAACACACAGAAGAACTATATAAAAAGATCTTCATGAACCAGATAACCACGATGGTTTGATCACTCACCTAGAGCCAGACATCCTGGAATGTGAAGTCAAGTGGTCCTTAGGAAGCATCACTTGAACAAAGCTAGTGGAGGTGATGGAATTCCATTTGAGCTAATTGAAATCCTAAAAGACGATGCTGTGAAAGTGCTGCACTCAATATGCCAGCAAATTTGGAAAACTCACAGTGGCCACAGGACTGGAAAAGGTCAGTTTGCATTTCAATCCCAAAGAAAGACAATGCCAAAGAATGTTCAAGCTGCCACACAATTGCACTCATTTCACATGCTAGCAAAGTAATGCTCAAAATCCTCCAAGCCAGACTTCAACAGTATGTGAACCATGAACTTTCAGATATTCAAGCTGGATTTAGAAAAGGCAGAGGAACTAGGGATCAAATTGTCAACATCCATTGGATCATCGAAAAAGCAAGAGAGTTCTAGAAAAACATCTACTTCTGCTTCATTGACTACACCAAAGCCTTTGACTGTGTGGACCACAACAAACTGTGGAAAATTCTTCAAGAGATGGGAATACCAGCCCACCTGACCTGCCTTCTGAGAAATCTGTATGCAGGTCAAGAAGCAACACTTAGAACTGGACATGGAACAACAGACGGGTTCCAAATAGGGAAAGGAGTATGTCAAGGCTGTATATTGTCACCCTGCTTATTTAACTTCTATGCAGAGTACATCATGAGAAAAACTGGGCTAGATGAAGCACAAGCTGGAATCAAGATTTCCCAGAGAAATAGCAATAACCTCAGATATGTAGATGACACCACTCTTATGGCAGAAAGTGAAGAGGAGATAAAGAATGAAAGTGAAAGAGGAGAGTGAAAAAGTTGGCTTAAAACTCAACATTCAGAAAATGAAGATCATGGCATCTGGTCCCATCACTTCATGGCAAATAGATGGGGAAACAGGGGAAACAGTAAAAGACTTTATTCTTTTGGGCTCCAGAAACACTGCAGATGGTGATTGCAGCCATGAAATTAAAAGACTCTTGCTTCTTGGAAGGAAAGTTATGACCAACCTAGACAGCATATTGAAAAGCAGAGACATTACTTTGTCAACAAAGGCCCATCTAGTCAAGCCTATGGTTTTTCCTATAGTCATGTATGGATGTGAGAGTTGGACTATAAAGAAAGCTGAGCACCAAAGAATTGATGCTTTTGAACTGTGGTGTTGGAGAAGACTCTTGAGAGTCCCTTGGACTGCAAGGAGATCCAAGCAGTCAGTTCTAAAGGAAATCAGTCTTAAATATTCATTGAAAGGACTGATGCTGAAGCTGAAATTCCAATACTTGGGCCACCTGATGCAAAGAACTGATTCATTTGAAAAGACCCTGATGCTGGAAAAGACTGAAGGCAGGAGGAGAAGGGGACGACAGAGGATGAGATGGTTGGATGGCATCAGTGACTTGATGAACATGAGTTTGAGTAAACCCCGGGAATTGGTGATGGACAGGAGGCCTGACTTGCTGCAGTCCATGGGGCTGCAAAGAGTCAGACACGACTGAGCAACTGAACTGAAGTGAAGAGAGAAGAGGGGTTAGAGTCTGGGAGAGAGATTGGTAGAGAAAGCACAGCTCGAAATTGGAGAGTGACTGTTGCTTGTGTGTTCATTTCCTTTTGATGAGAAGATCTGAGCGCAACTTGAGGATTCAAACAAGTAACCAGTGGAGAAGGAAAACAGAGACCATGGTCATGGTAGGAGGCAGGAATAAGGGGTTAACCAGTCCATGTAGCAGGGAAAGTTTCTTCCAGATGGGCGGGGAGGACGAAAGTTTGGGTGATGATCCAAAGAAAAGTTAAGAAGTTTGGGAGGAAACTTGTGGGAGTTCTCATCAGATGTTCTCAATTTTCGCAGGGAAGGAGGTGGGGAGGTCATCTTTGAGAGTGAAAGGGCAGGGGATGCAGTGGGCCTGGAGAACTGAAGGTGGGGAGGAGGGCTGCAGTGACGAACTCTACGGCCAGGAGGGCGCAGTGGGCGGCCAACAGGGTCACAGCCAGGCACCGGGCCCGGACACCAAGGTCCCCCTTCTCTGCTTCCCCCGCCCGGGCACCTGTCGGCTCCATGGCTGACAAGGGCCTTTACACCCTCAGAGGTTTGATGAAAGGATGGAAAATAGTTAGAGGAAAGACTCAGAATTGCTTTCAAATCACGAGGGAAGACTTTAATGAAGAGGAGAGAATTTAGAAGAAGCCGGATCGAAAAACACAGAGAAAGTTTGAGGAATAATAAGGGACCAGATGGGCCTCCTTGGGAATATATCCCTTAGTATTGAGGGGAAACACACAGTCATTATTATTCCGTGGATCGCCTGGGCTCCTCTTTTTGCTTCATTGTACTGCCGCCAGAAATTCACTTGTAAAGCAGTTCAGCCAATCTTGCCGCTTTTTAACCTCTGATAAACAATGGGTCAGGGCTATTTCAGGTTACATGTGTTTTTCAACTATCAGTGTTATGCCCAGTAGAATGTTTTCATAGAAATATGTATACATTGAATGCCAGAGCATTAAACCAGGTGTGGGGCCCTTCTAAGCATGGCTCCCTTTGCAACTGCTCAAGATATTGGTCCTGGAAATAATCCAAGGGCAGTAATAGAAGTTGCAGAAACCTCACCAACTTTCTTCATTTCTTACCTCTCGTGACTGAGCTTTAGTTTTTGTGCGTGGTCTAAGCCCTGAGCCACATTCTCCTTTAACTCCTCTTGTTAAAAAAAAAAAAAAATAGAATCAACCCAATGGACCACTGTTATGATCTGTTTCCCTGTGACTACACTGGGAACCTGAATAGGGAGCTGGGAAGGGAATGGTATGATGGGCAGAGGCAGATATGGGTCAGCCTGGGAGCTATGTCCTGGGATGGATCATGTGTTGGTTCCTAAGTAATTTTTAATTCTTGCCCAGAAGCGACTTCTTACAGAACTTTTATGAGGTATCATCTTTTCGGTTCTTTGAAAAACAAAACAAAACAAAACTAAACAAAACTGGCAGCTAAAGCAAGTTAATAGGACAAAGCAGTGAAGAAGGGAGAGAGAGAGGAGCCTGCTTTGCCACTGAGCACAAGTGTCCAACAAAAAGTATGTGTCCACCTTATGATGATATTTACAGTAGAAACCCTCTCTTTTCTCTGCTTTCTGATAGCATTCTAAGCCTTGACTATAACTTTTGAATTTCAATGATTAAGTTTGATAAACCTCATCTAACTTAAAAGATCTGTGGCGGAGAAAGAGTTGTCCATCCTTGAAGGAGTGTTGGTAACTGCCCTGGGAGATGTATCAGGATATCCCATCAGTGTGACATTGAAGTGGCATGGACTTGAGATTCACACAAGACCATGGCTTAGGAATGCTGAAGCCTGCTAAAAATGAGATGCAAACAGCTGTGCAAGTTCAGAGTCAGTAGGTCAGAAGTTGAAGAGAAGAAGGAGGCTTGGTGGGGAGGGGCAGCCCAACTCCTGGGGGCATAGCAGGTGATAGAAGGTTCAGGAAAGCAGCATCTGGGGAAGGGGCGAGAACTCAGAGAAGGGCAGAGCCGGGAGAGAGAGCCAGAGTCAGCTACATAAAAGCTTGGGTTACCAAGGCAACTTGTTCAGCATTTTCTCCTGTTTCTTCTAAGGTATGTGGAGTCTAGTTGCCAAGCAGAGGTGGTGACTGTTGGCTGAAGTGGTAGGAAGCAGAACAGGAGGAGGCTCTGCAGAAAAGAGTGTTAAAACGGATGATGTATAAAACATAAAAGAGTGTAGAAACTCATACCTGTGCAGTCCTTGACATTCAGTTGTTATAAAGAGGAAATCTCTGCATGTTCTATTTTTGTTCTTATAAATAAACTCTTAAAGGGCGAAGACCACTTACTCTCTTCTTGTCCTTCTACCTAGAGCATGTGACACCATTATCATGCCCTCTTTCTCTACCCCTTGCATACATGCTAAGTTGCTTCAGTCGTACCTGACTCTCTGCAACCCTATGGGCCATAGGGCTCCAGGCCCTTCTGTCCATGAGATTCTCCAGGCCAGAAAACTGGAATGTGCTGCCATGCCCTCCTCCAAGGGATCTTCCCAACCCAGGGACTGAACCTGAGCCTCTTACATCTCTGGCATTGGCAGGGGGTTCTTTACCACTAACACTCTCTGGGAAGCCCCTTCTACCCCTTACTTAAAATTTTAATTGGGATATGGTTGCTTTACAATGTTGTGTTTCTGCTGTACAGTGAAGTAAAACAGCCATCTATGTACGTATATCCAGTCTCTCTTAGACCTCTCTCCCACCCCCAACCCCCATCCAACCCATCAAGGTCACCACAGAGCACTGAGCTGAGCTCCCTGTGCTATACAACAAGTTTGAGGATAGTTTGGATACAGTAAAACACACAAATTTGAAGTCTATAGTTTGTTGAATTTCTGGGTCTCTAGATACCTGTGTAACCACCACCTGGATCAAGATGAAGAACACTTCTGTTCCTCCATGAAGTTCATTTGGATCTTGTTCCTACTTACTACTTACCCCTCTTAAACCAGGGGAAACCAGTATTCTGAATTCTACACGTAGGCAGTGGTTCTGCCTTTCCTTGAACTTCATGCATATTATTTTTATCCTCTCTGTGCTAATCCCAGTGATGTGAATGCTGAATTTGTGGGCTTGGTTGAATCACAGAAAAAAACCCAGCATCTTAATCAAAAGAGCTGTGGAAGCCTGGTGATGCTACTAAAAGGACTGATTTTTACCAGTTATGCATCACATAACCTAGAACAAGTGGCTTTCTAAGTCTCAGATTCTTCATCTGTAAGGAGAGGGTCATAATTCTTTTCTTTGTTTCTGAAAGGTAAATTCAGCATGAATCAAATATTTAAGGCAGACTATTTGGCATTTGGGGCTATGGTATTTTTTGGAGAGCATTAATTTAGATGTTACATAAACACATATATAAACTGTAAGATGCATTAGAAAATGTGATATTAAAGGTATTAAGGTGTTGAGTAATTGCAGTCCTGGACATTTCTATCTGTGGATGCCTCTGTGTAAACGGGTTTCTCCTAAGTCATTCCAATGGTGTATGTCTGAGTGCAATGTGGTTATTACATGAAGTCTCCACTCTTCTGGAACCTTCTCTTACATGCCTCTGGTCTTTACAAAGTGATCATTAACTTCCAGGTGGCCTCCCATTCTGACTCCGGCAATGGGCCAATTTCTTGATTCTATCTCACAATGTAACTTCCAAAGTAAATGTCTATTAAGCCTTTGTGTAAACATTCCAGGCCTGTAGCAAAATCAACTGAACATAAATCACCCAACGAAAAGGGTTTAGGAAAATGTGTAAGTTTGAAAAATGAAACAGTACAGTGCAGTTTCCTTGTGGATCTCTGGCCTCAGATACCTCAACCAAGATTTCTCTGGTCTACATCACAGTTCATCCTCAGAGGTGGTGGTTTTCAGTTACTACAATGGGCTTTGCCCAAATATAGAGAAAACAAGCCCTCTGCATATAAAGCCACCAAGATGCCTATTTGGAAATGGGCTTAACCGACTTTCTAAATAAAAGCCAGAATGTACCATTTCCTCATCACTGACTGTGTCTTTTGCACATTTAGAAGGTTTGGCTAGAAAACAGAGTGGTTGCAATATGTTTAATTGTTTTGCTTTGGTATTCCTTCTTTATTTAGAAATGGATAATGGATGAAAGTTTTTGCTTCATATTGAATACATTGATTTTGGAGTTTTTTCCTTTGGAACTTTTTTTTCCCCCTTTGGAAAGAAGGGTAATAAGATGAAATGAAAGCCCTGCCTGAAGGGATGAAGGGGAGCAAAGGGAGGGTACTGATGAAGTTAAGGAACTTGGCTTGAGTGGTGCCCTGGGGGGCTCAGGTGTGCCTTATGCCTTTCAAGAGTAAACTTGTCAACTTGGTAAGATTTCAGTTCAGTTCAGTTCAGTCGCTCAGTTGTGTCCGACTCTTTGCGACCCCATGAATCACAGCACGCCAGGCCTCTCTGTCCATCACCAACTCCCGGAGTTCACTCAAACTCATGTCCATCGAGTCTGTGATGCCATCCAGCCATCTCATCCTCTGTCATCCCCTTCTCCTCCTGACCCTAATCCCTCCCAGCATCAGAGTCTTTTCCAATGAGTCAACTCTTCACATGAGGTGGCCAAAGTACTGGAGTTTCAGCTTTAGCATCATTCCTTCCAAAGAAATCCCAGGGTTGATCTCCTTCAGAATGGACTGGTTGGATCTCCTTGCAGTCCAAGGGACTCTCAAGAGTCTTCTCCAACACCACAGTTCAAAAGCATCAATTCTTTGGTGCTCAGCCTTCTTCACAGTCCAACTCTCACATCTATACATGACTACAGGAAAAACCATAGCCTTTACTAGATGGACCTTGTCGGCAAAGTAATGTCTCTGCTTTTGAATATGCTATCTAGGTTGGTCATAACTTTCCTTCCAAGGAGTAAGCATCTTTTAATTCCATGGCTGCAGTCACCATCTGCAGTGATTTTGGAGCCCCCCAAAATAAAGTCTGACACTGTTTCCACTGTTTCTCCATCTATTTCCCATGAAGTGATGGGACCGGATGCCATGATCTTCGTTTTCTGAATGTTGAGCTTTAAGCCAACTTTTTCACTCTCCTCTTCCACTTTCATCAAGAGGCTTTTGAGTTCCTCTTCACTTTCTGCCATAAGGGTAGTGTCATCTGCATATATGAGGTTACTGATATTTCTCCCAACAATCTTGATTCCAACTTGTGTTTCTTCCAGTCCAGCATTTCTCATGATGTACTTGGCATATAAGTTAAATAAGCAGGGTGACAATATACAGCCCTGACACACTCCTTTTCCTATTTGGAACCAGTCTGTTGTTCCATGTCCAATTCTAACTGTTGCTTCCTGACCTGCATACAGATTTCTCAAGAGGCAGGTCAGGTGGTCTGGTATTCCCATCTCTGTCAGAATTTTCCACAGTTTATTGTGATCCACATAGTCAAAGGCTTTGGCATAGTCAATAAAGCAGAAATAGATGTTTTTCTGGAACTCTCTTGCTTTTTCGATGATCCAGCTGATGGTGGCAATTTGATCTCTGATTCCTCTGCCTTTTCTAAAAACAGCTTGAACATCAGGAATTTCACAGTTCATGTATTGCTGAAGCCTCCAAACTATACTTTTTCTAAAAATATGACCCCCAAAATATTTGTGGAGCTATTCCTGTGCAGAGGACTCAACCTATTTGAAGACAGTAGTTTTCAAATAGGTTATCACATTTTCAGAGAAGAGCATTTCAGCTCAGAGAACGTTTTCTTTCCACATACCTAGCAGGCTCTAAAGCAATATCATGACTTTGAACAAGCTCCAGGAGATAGCAAAGGGCAGGGAAGCCTGGCATGCTTCAGTTTATGGGGTTGCAAAGAGTCAGACATGACTTAGTGACTGAACAATAACAGCAACAACAACAACCAGATTGTCAACCTTTCCTGTTGAAAACAAGTGTAGAAGGAAATACTCACCAAAAGGATTTTGATATTATGTAGGGATGTTGTAAAGTTTGATAACCTTTGGGACAAGGAACCATCATCTGTATTCCTCTCCAGAAGATAATCCGGGAGGTGTTTTTGGCTGAGCGCATCTGACTCTGTTTCTGTCTGGTGCACAGGTCCAAGCACTCTGAGACACGCATTCTCTCCTGTAGTCACTGATGTCACTACCTGACTCACAGTCCTTTGGCCATGCCGGGCGGTCACTTGCAGATGGCTCTAGTCTATGCCAAAACTTCCTGCATCTCTAAGCCCAACTGCATCTGGTCCTGCAGGGCTGCTCCTAGGCACGGGACTTCACTGAAGCCCTCACTGCAGGGTCACAGCCCCAGAATCGCCCTTGACAATGAGGGAAGGAGTTGGTGGATTAACTCCCCAGCTTTGTCCTGCCTGGGGGTTGTTCTGAGGTATGTTGTGTATTCTGCAAAGTCACGCACAGGGACCCCGGCAGCATCATGCCTGGCTGACCACGGTGGTAACCTACTCACAGCAAACCCTTCATTGCTTCCTTCCCTTCCCTGCCTCTGTTGGCTCTCCTCCTCCCGTGCATCTGCGTGGAAATGTTTCGCACGGTCTGTTTCTGAGAGAACCCCAACTAAGATGATATCTGGTCTCCTTTAAGAATTGCTTAGGCCACAGACAATCCACCAGAGTTTTTGTTATATTAGCTCTAGTATTCAAACACGAAAATAATATATTTAGCACTCACTCTGTGCCAGGCATGGTTCCACATGCATATATAAATATATGAATGTATATACATATAAAAGTTTAACTCTCTGAGGTGTGTATGATGACCATCCATATTTTGCAGATAAGAAAGTAGAAGCATGGTGATTTGCTTCACAAAGCTACTAATTTTCTAGCCAGTATTCAAACTCAGGCATCTGCAGCCAGCATGCCTAACTACTAAGCTATCTAGCCTACTCCTTTGAAAATCAAATAAAATAACGGACATGAAAGTTACTAGAAAAGTTCTATACAAATGAGAGGGATACTTATAACTAAAACCTTCCCAACCATACTTTTACCACTCTCATGTGTGGAGAGGATTTTAGCGAAAATAGAGGCTGGCTCCAGGTCCACCCCACTCAGTGAAAGCTGCCTACAGATGAGTTGAACTCAGTGTAAAAGGATATTAGATTCCATTTCCTAATTACTGTTTGTTTGTTGGAGTGATTGTAAAGACACGCATTGTTAAGATTAGGGAGGTGCATTAAAAATTATATCACCACCAAAGGATAACCTTGCTGCAGATGAGATTGCTTTGGGTGTGTGTTCCTGGGTAGGTGCCAAAAATGCTAAGACTTGGAGACAGGCGAGGAGAAAGTAGAGCTACTTCCTCTGTGTGCTTTGCTGCTTGGAAAAGATACAGAAAAACAGCAGGAAATGCTCGTTTCTTCTCCTGGGATCTTTCAGGGACCTCCCACCTGATCAGGACAGTTGAATTTTACTTGGATAAGGGATGACTTGCTGGAAGATAAAAGTCCCAGTACAGTCCTTCTCTGCGCTCCCGAGCAGCTGCTAGGCACAGCGTAGTGGAAAAAGGTGTTAAAAAAAAAAAAAAAGGTATGGGAGGGGTGAGGCTCCAGTCTCGAGGCTGGAAGTGTCCTTGCAGGGAAGCTTCACCAGACCTGCTGGGAGTCAGAACCCTGAACAAAACAGAAGCAAAGAAGCATTCAGCTTTTTCTTGACTATCTTCAATGAGGCTGTTTTTAGAGGAGCCTCAAGATGGTCACGATTTCACAGGCAAATTGGAAGGGACCTAATCTCCACGAGACCTGGGAAAAACTACCTAGATGTTACAAAGGCACAGAGGTAAGGAAAAAGAAATTCAGGATCTTGAACCTTTCCGTGGACTTCAAAGTATAAGTGATGGGAACAGTCGACAGTGGCGTTGACCTCTGTTCCCTTGGTGCTTCAGTGAACTGTCTCAGGACTTGGCACACTGCCACCCTTCCAATCAGATGGGGGAAATAAACACCATTAGCGCATTGATAAGTGTTTGTTTTCCTTTGGCATTAGGGCTAAGAAAAATAAAGCGGGGAGGGCAGCAGTTCCTGAAGTAAGCCTCTAAAAGGCTTCCCTCTTTGATTTTTTAATGATTGTCTATTTATAACAGCAACAAACACAGCAGAGAGAAAAAAAAAAAAACCACTTTAATTAGCCCAGGACGTATTTTGCCAAAATTACATTTAAGTGCTTTTTATTTATGAATGAGATGCATTATCTTTTATGATGTCTTTAAACCGGTGAGGGGAAGTTGTGGGTATAAACCAAGGTGTTCTGTGGCCTGTTGGTCTTTAGTTTGAATCCCTGGAAAGGATCACCAAGAAAAATGCTGCGGATAACTCTGTCTGCCAGGCAGTTTGCATGAGAAGAAAGAGGACTTTCTGAAGTCTGTTAAAAATGATTTGTTACTATTGATCATACACATATTCGTGTTTTATTGCTTAAACACATAGAGCATACATTGGAAACTAATTGTATCTACCATATTATCTGAGGCCCTGGGAAGACTGGAGAGGTACAGGATGTGATTATTATTCCTAAGGAAAGTCCAGGTTAATTCAGGAGACAAGACTACCACGTGTGTGATAGAGACAACACAAAGGCATATGATTAAGTAATGGGTTGTGAATTATAGGCTGCAAGTGCTGTAACTCTCAGCTGTGACACAAAAGGCGTCAAGCAGCAAAGCTCGAGACAGATCTTGAAGGACTCAGGCCATGGAACAGGGGTGGAGGTTCAGAGAGGCCCTTCTGGGTTCGGAGAATGGCATGCACAGCAGCACGGAAAATGCGCGTGTATGTCTATGACATCTCAAGCAGAGCAGCGCCCGACTGGAGGTTTGGGCAAATGAAGAGTGAGCACTAAGATGAAAGACAACCCGGCCAGGGAGGGGAGACAGGACTTAACCTGTTCTGAAATCACGCATTCCCCTTCCTCTCAATTCAGTTACAATTCCATGTTAGATTATTCTGTTTTGTACACTTGCTTTACTGTCATTTAAAAAAAAAAAAAAAACAGGTATAACCTGTGTAAGTAGAAGCGGTCCCCAACCTTCTTGGTGCCAGGGACTGGTTTTGGGGGACAGTTTATCCATGGGATGGTGTGGGGGAATGGTTTAGGCAGTAATGCAAGTGATAAGGAGTGATAAGCTTGTTGTTTCACTCACTGGCCCGTTGCTCACCTCCTGCTGTGTGGCCTGGTTCTTGAATTGTACTGGTCCCTGGCCCAGGGGTTGGGGACCTCTGTTATACAAGCCCGTACTGGTATACATGATCTATCTTAGTTTGGATTTCCCCAGAGATAGACTCTGACACAAGGAGTCCAGGACAAGTCATTTATTTGGGAGGTGATCCTAGGAAACTCTGGAAGCGGGAGAAAAAAGTAAGACAGGAAGGTAAAAATAAGGCCAGAAGAGGTGCATTAGCTAGATATTTACCAGTGTGGGCACCTGGGCCTTAATTCCACTGAATTGCAACGGAACTCAGTGTGGAATGTACCTCAGAGTGCTTCTACTTGAGGGAGAGGGAATTGGGATATTTATTTACCAGTTCCCTTCAGTCACTGGTCAAGGGTTGCTTTTGAGGGCATTAGCTCCCTAACACTTTTGCCCTAGGAAAAGTCCACAAGCAGAAGTTGTAGGTGTTTGCAGTAGGCTATCTTGGTGCTAATATGCCAGTATTTCTGGCCTGGCAGCTGGAGATCATGCATTTTGGTCATCTTGGGTTGCTACAACAAAATGCTGCAAAGTGGGTAGCCTGAAGAAACAGATCGTTACTTCTCCTTCTCTAGTGGAAGGATGCCTGAGATCAGAGTACAGCATGGTCAGGCTCTGAAAACCCTCTGCCAGGTTACAGGCTGCTCACCCTTTGTCATCCTCTCAGGGTGGGAAGAGGGTGAAAGAGCTCTTTCTCTGCTGCCCCTTTTATGAGGACACTAACCCTGTTCCTGAGGGCTCTATCCTCATGGCTTAGTTACCTCCCAGAAGCCTCACCTCCCAATACTATCACGTTGGGCTCAAGGTTTCAACATGTGAATTTCAGGAGGTCACAGATGTTCAGTCTGTTTCCTGGTGCTCCACATTCTCTAATGAAGGTCAAGTCATCTTGAGACAGAAGTACTTGACTAATTGTTACTTACCTTCTCCTTTTTCTTTCTGTGTTTTCCTGTGGTCTGCTCTGATAAAGAGCAAACTTTGAAAGGACAGCTGTACAATTTGGGGAGTGGAAGCATGAGAGAGAGTTTTAATTATAATAAGACCCCACCTGGGCTGGTTTGCTTCTAGTCCAAGGAGTTTCCAACACAGATGTAAGCGAGATCAGTCAGTATAATGGCTCAAATTTGAAGGAGCTAGAGCAGTGATTCTGCATTGGCTTCTTGGTTTTCAGTGGAGAATATATGTCAGTGAACTGAACTAACATTTTAGTTTTCATGGAAAAACTAAGATGGCCTGATCAAAAATCAGGAAACAAAATATCCACCCACCATCTACTCTCCCCCACTGACATCCTTTCCCCTGCCCTCCATGACACGTAGCATTTCCACAAGCTACTTAGGAAATCTAAATGCATTCAGGGGCTTATCCCAGTAATTTTTTTCTGTCCATTTGCAGCAACACTTTATGGCAGTTGTGTTATGATCCAGTGGGGCTGAGATCAGGTAAAGGGCAACCACTGTAGAGAAAGCATTTGAGAACCACACTCTTCCTTACTAAACTTTGATTTTTAACATTTGCTTTGGGTTGTGTTCAGTTAATAAAGAGAAGAAAAGGATTAAGAAAGGGAAACCAAAAACATTTTGTTTTTCCATGTGCCTTTGTGGAATCTTGGAATTGAAAGCAATCTTGAAAGGCCATTTTGATGTTCTTTACTTTCATCAATATTTGTTAAAAGTTGAATGAAAGCTGTACTTTATATGAGGCATAGACAGAAGACTTGCAGAGAGATTAAAGCTCCCTTCATAAACTGGTCCATCTATCCAGCCTCCCATCCATGCCTCTTCTTGCCGTTAGAAAACTCTTTTAGGCCAAGTGCTACAATGCCAATTCTTTTTCAATATATGAAAAGAAGAAACAAATCTCTATTACAAGTATGAGTGTAAGTTGGATTGATTACAGCTTCTCTCTCTGATAAATGTTCATGTCTGGGTGTCTCAGGCTACCTTTTTTCCCCCTGGATAATTTTCACTCCCTTTGTAATCTAACTGGTACTTTTACTATGTATAAGGTCAGAGTTTTTTATTTTTAATATTTTGATATAAATGAACAGTTTTGAGAGCAGATATGAATGATATGCAAAATGTAAAAGATGACTTAAAAATGGAAAGACATGCTCATAGATAAGAGGATATAATACGGTTACCAATCCTTCTCTACTTTATAGATTCCATATAATCCCAATAACAAGATTATTTTTAAAAGTTGGCAGATGATTCTAAAACCTGTTTAGAAAGGCAAACAATAGCTTCTGAAAAATAATGAGGGGTGACAATTGAATTTTATAAAAAATTGAGACAGTATGGTACCCATGTACAAATAAGAAAACGTCATTGGGATGATACAGCACCTCCGGAACAGACCCTGAAAGATGAAGGCTGTCTGTAGTCAGTGAAGAGAGACTGTTCAGCGGGTTATGTTAGGACAACTAAATAGCACATCATACCTTACAGTATGACAAGTTCCAAATGAATCAGATAGTTATGTGTTAATGAAAGCAACCATAAAAGTGAAAATGTAAAAATTAAAATTACAGAAGAGGAAAGTCTTTCTAACTATGACCTATAAGAAATAAAATCAAAGATTGATTACAAACAAAATATTTGTACCTGGTAAAAACCACCAAATCAAAGAGAAATGACAAATTGGGAAAAATATTGTAATTTTTTCAAAGTGTTAGTTTCTCTATTCTATAAAGGAGGCTCACAAAGCAACAAGAAAATGACTAATGTCAATTAAATAATGAACAAAGAATAGAACAATTTACACAAAAGGAAATTGATAAGAAAAGATCATTTGTTTTGTTTAAAAAAGAGAAATACAAAATAAAGCTGACTTAAGGTGATTTTATCTGTCAAGCTGGCAAGACTTGAAAGTTTGGTAATGCCTGGTGTTAACAATGGTGTGGGGAGCATGCAGACTTTCAAGTATAGAGACGGTTACGGTAAGTGGCAGGAGTCAGTACTCTACAGACTGAGTGAAATCCAGCCCGAAGCCTGTTTTTGTACTACCTATGAACTAAGGGCAGTTTTCACATTTTAAATAGTTGAAAAAAATCAAAAGAATAATATTGTATGATATGTAAAGATTATGGGAAATTCAAATTCCATGTCCCTAAATGTAATCTTATTAGAACAAAGTCATGCTGATTTCTTCAGCTGCCCTATAGTCGCTCTTGTGCTTCAGTGGCAGATCTGTGGAGTTGGAAGACACAGGCTGCACTGTGCGGCTGAAAATGCTTTTTCTCCATAGAAAAATTTTGCTGAGCCCTACCCTACAGTTTGGCAATATCTGTCAAAATCATATGTCCCCTTTGACGCAGTGAATTAACAGCTAGGAACTCATTCTATAGACACACTTGCCTAAGTGTAAAAGACACATGTCCAGGATACCTCCTTACAACATTGGCTGGCGAAAGATTGGAAGTGAACTAAATGCCTATTAGTAAAGGCCTGGCTGTGGAATTATAGTACATCCACAGAGTGAAATCCTGTGCAGCCATGAAAAAGAATCTACAGGCCAAGATGGAATTTCTAAAATACAGTAGAACTTTTGACTATGTATTTATGTTTATGTAATAAAAACGAAGATCATGGCATCTGGTCCCATCACTTCATGGCAGATAGATGGGGAAACAGTGGAAACAGTGTCAGACTTTATTTTGGGGGCCTCCAAAATCACTGCATATGGTGATTGCAGCCATGAAATTAAAAGACGCTTACTCCTTGGAAGAAAAGTTATGACCAACCTAGATAGCGTATTGAAAAGCAGAGACATTACTTTGCCAACAAAGGTCCATGTAGTCAAGGTTATGGTTTTTCCAGTGGTCATGTTGGACTGTGAACAAAGCTGAGTGCCAAAGAATTGATGCTTTTGAACTGTGGTGTAGGAGAAGACTCTTGTCAGTCCCTTGGACTGCAAGGAGATCCAACCAGTCCATTCTGAAGGAGATCAGCCCTGGGATTCTTTGGAGGGAATGATGCTAAAGCTGAAACTCCAGTACTTTGGCCACCTCATGCGAAGAGTTGACTCATTGGAAAAGACTCTGATGATGGGAGGGATTGGAGGCAGGAGGAGAAGGGGACGACCGAGGATGAGATGGCTGGATGGCATCATGGACTCAATGGACGTGAGTCTGAGTGGACACCATTAGTTGGGGATGGACAGGGAGGGCTGGCGTGCTGTGATTCATGGGGTCGCAAAGAGTCAGACCTGAGTGACTGGACTGAACTGAACTGAATCTATTAAAAAAGAAGATTTTGAAAATTTCCCTTCCCTTCTCTCATTCATTTATTTTCTATCTCAATACCTGGTAATATGTTTTTCCTACCATATGTCTCCACCTGAAATTTTTGTTACTCTGTTTACTTCTCTAGTAGTTTTCCTAGACTCTAGAGTCTTTAAGATTGATGACCTTGCCTGTATTGCTGATTCAGTGACAACACTGGAGCCATATGGAATGAAGCACCAGCTCCCCATCACTTAAGAGGCAAGGATGTTGCGGGGGGTGGGGGGGGCGGGCATCAATGGAATGGACATGGGCAAGGGGCTTCCTTAGGAAAGATGGACCCCGCTCAGAGCCCATGCAGGATTCTGACAGTGGTAATCTTAATTCCATAATCTTCTATAACTATCCAATAAATCCTGTCTTCTGCTGCTACTCTTATTATAACTGGAGGCCAAAGATGCAGTGAGAGGAAAACTGACAATCAGCAAATGAAATAAACCAAAGGCCTTGCTCTTTCATGTGTGCTGGATATTCTAATGTGCAGCATAGCTTGTAACAGAGAAAAATCAGAAATAATCCAAGTGTCCATTGACAGATACATGGCTGGGAAAATGTTGGAGTACCACACCGATATTATAATGAAGAAGGATGGTCACTATAAATTGACTTGAAAGGATGACCAAGAGATATGAAGTCAAGAAAGCAAGTTATAAAATAGTTTGTGTGATATGATCCTGCTTTTTAAAAAGTTATGCTTAAGAGAAATTAAAAGCAGTGGGAGAAGGGCACTCTGTGGGCCATGGTGATTTCTGGGGGCCTGTGAGAAGAGCAAATTTGACTTTTTATGTTGCATATTTATATAATGTTTGAATGTTATTACTGTTAATACATTTATTATAGAATTAGAAAGAATGAATCTATGTTTGTATTTAGCTCTGTGAATAACTGTCTGAATTCCTGACATGGGAACCTTATAGTAAAGAATACACATAATTTATCTAGAGAGGCTGTCAAAGGATAAATGACAGGAAACCAAGGTCTGGAATCTGGAAAGGAAGGGTACCCATCAGGACTCATGGCATCTGACTCTTGGGAACTGAAAGAGCATATTCTTTTGACATTTGTTCCCTAAAAAGAAATTGTACAGGGCTGGAGATGTGGGAAAGAAGGATGGTTGTCAGGACATAAGGGCCCTGATGTTGAAATAATAATCTGAGGACTAAAGTGACTCCACGATGGAGTCAAGGAGCCACATCCATGTCCCACCCTCTATAAACACCTGCTGTCTTTGTTATTATGTCCTGCTCTTGTTTTCTTCATTTTTCCTGATGCAGCTGAGACAACAAGGCAGGGTGGTCCAGGATCTGGGAGTGGAGACACCTGGATTCCAGTCCTTCCTCTCTCCTGGACTTGCCCTGGGACTTAGGGTTGTCCACAGCCTTCCTCCCTTCCTCGTTCTTCCTCCTTCCTCACTGCCTCACATCACCCTTCACTTCAGTTTCCCATCCCCAGCAGGGACTGGCCACATCCTCATGGTCTCATATGACGGTGTGTATATCATGGGATGTGGATTTTTCTTAGACAAATGTTTCCTATAAAAGTGTGTTTTGATTTAATATTCATTTTCCCCCTGACACTTTGAAGGTCATCATGCAATGGTAGGGCTGGAGGAAGATATAGACCATCTGGTCCAAGTCCATCTGTTTCCAAATGAAGCCCAGAGAAAGTGGGATGACTTGGTCTTGACAGTTTTCCACCAGCTTGAAGCTGCACAGGAATCACCTGGAGATCTTGTTAAAATGCAGATCCTGATGCAGTAGGTGAAGGGTGGTTCTGATATTCTGTATTTCTAACAGGCTCCTGGGGAACACTGATACTGCTGCTTCCCAGCCTGAACTCAGTGAACCAAAAGCATGGGATACAGAGCAGAGGGTGATTCTGGCCTGAATTCTCCCCTCACTGTCTAGTGCTCTTTACGACAGGGGACATAATTATTAATCCATTTGTTGCAAGAACTAACGCTATCATCTACATAAAAAATTTGTGTCTAAATCCCTTGGGAGAACTTTAACAATTGGGGGCATCTGGGCCTCCCAGAGCTGTTTGGTTAATACAGGCTGAAATTTGAGACGTACTATTTTTATAAGACCCCTAGATTATTTTGATTTATTCAGTTCATGACCAACTTTTGGAAACCTCTGTCAAGTCATTTAGGAATATTATATCTGGTATGATAAGAGTTTTAAAATTTATTTTAACTTGTTATTTTGTTAATGTGTATGATTCCCTGTATATTTTTTATCACTTCCTTAACCACTGAGAAGAGCAATGTACACGAAAGAAAGAGTATATTAACCTCCATGAAACTAGAAGGATAAAAATGATAGAGGAGAGTGCAAAAATCCTGAATAAGAGACCCTTGATCTTATAAAAATAATCATAAAAAATATACAGTAAGCTAAGTAAAGGAAATGGCAACCCACTCCAATGTTCTTGCCTGAAGAACCCCAGGGATCGGGGAGTCTGGTGGGCTGCTGTCTATGAGGTCGCACAGAGTCGCACAGAGTGACTTAGTAGCAGCAAGTACGCATACAACTGTTAAATACAACCAAATAAAACAATTTGGAATTCACTATCTATAAGTAAAGAGATGGCAATATTATGACTAACATATATACAGTGGAACACATCATATTCACATTTAACATATATTAAGTGCCTCTACAGGCTTAACAGAAAGGAGAGAGAGGAAAAGGATTGTAAAGTACGGACAGTTCTGCCTACTATTCCATTAAAGCAGCAAAGAATGACCCACTTCCTATGTACCCCTCATAGTATAAGCAGCTTGTAATGCTGAGTCTGGTTGTTGAATCTGAAGGTAAACTTGAGCCAGTTTCTTCAATGATCTGTTTGTATAATAAAGGAAAACTAACTATACAGACAACAATAAAAAAAAATTCTCTTTGACTAATCAAGTGAAAAAAGAGGAACCTCACATGCATTTCTGACCGCCATTACAGAGACACACCCAGCCACACTTGCACATCTCACACACGTCCTGAGAATGGGGGTGAGTTGCTAGAGAAGATGTATTTTAGACTTCCAAGACCCTTGGAAACCTTTTTTAAGTAAATGAGTTTACTACCACCTCCTTTCTCCTGGCATTTTTGGATTAACAAATAAATATCATCTTATCGTGAAGAACACCTAGACTTTACTGCAAAAACCTCTGTTCCAAAGATTTCTGAGTGTTTGCTAATGTTGACTCTGGGCAGATTCTCTCCTGTGTGTCTTTTCTAACTCTGCGTATGAGAAGACATCTTTAAATGCTTATGCATTCATAGTGGTGCTGGGCCTCCACTGCCGCGTGGGCTTCTCCCCAGTGCCGAGGGTGGGCTCCTCTCTGGTTGCAGTGCACAGGCTTCTCCCTGCGCCGGCTGCTCCTGTTGTGGAGCCTGGGCTGCATAGCTGTGGGCCGTGGGCTCTGTTGTTCTGCAGGGTGTGAGATCTTCCCAGATACGGGGTTGAATCCATGTCCCCTGCATTGGCAGCTGGATTCTTCACCACTGAGCCACCAGGGAAGTCTTTGTCTTGTGTTTTAATTCTTGTGACAGCCAAACAGCAATGGGATTTGCTCTCTCCCCATCGCCCTCCCCATCGCATTCTGGTTGGGGAAATCATTCAAGAGCAGCCATTCGCTGGAGAAGCCGTGTGAGCTATGGAGGCTACACTTCAAAAAGGTATGCTCACGTTTTGGGTTTTCTCTTGGTCCTCTATGGCTCTATACTGTTGCTTCCTCCAAGATGCCCCCAACAAGGATGGGTGAGGCTGTCTTCACACAAGCAGAGCTCAGAGGCATGGCTTTCCCCAGCTGTACTTTGTTCTAGCTAGCATCTGACCTCCAGCAACAAGATACTGTTTCATATTTTATCAGCAATTAATTGCAATCACTGCTGTTTAATGATCTGATAAAGGCCTTCATCTCCCGATTTGGTCATTGTTTCCTGCTCTTTCCACCTTCCTGGAAGGTGGGGCTCAGTGACTACCTTCCCTTCCAATGTTTAGATGAGTTTTCCAGCCTGCAGCTGGGTGAGGCAGTGGCTGAATCAAGTGAGTTGAGTTTTGACATTTAATAACATGCGTTAGCTTTGAAGAATGTATCCCTGCCACTGGCCTACAGTAGGCAACTGAGAACATGCTTTGCCTGCATAATGACGTCTCAGTAATGGAAAGAAAGAATGATTATTCAGAAGCATTGGCATCTAGGGGAAAATCTCAAAAGCATCAGGTCTCAGCCTGTTGTCACTTTTATTCTATCCCATTGAGAACCCATGATCTGCCAGATGATGGGAAGTTGATGGTGTGGAAAGTAAAAGATGAGGCACCAGGGTAAGAGATGGTGGCCTCGTTCTATTCAGCTAACAGTGGACTATCCTTTATATCTGTCATATAAAATGATTTGGTGGCACTCAAAGTGCAAATAAAAACATTCAAAACTCAGATCAAATGAGTTTGGATGCTTATGTCACCTCCAGTAACTGCCTTAAGGAAATGGAACTGTCCGCATCTTTAAGAAGTGAATTTATTGTTCTGGCAAAAAATAGAAGCAATGATCTTAGACTCCCAGGATTCTCAGTGTCTTCTAGAGCATTTCCACAGTTCTTATTTATTTCATGCATATTCACCTTGTCTACCAGATAGACTCTGTATTTTCCAGAGATAAAGAGCAGGTCTTTACACTTTGTTTCTCTTCTCTATAGTTTACACACAGCATGGAAGTAAAGTTTCCAGCATATGAGAGAAGGTGAATAGATCTTTGCGGTTGCTACCAATAGCTGTACTTAGGAGCCTCAACTATGCCAGTTATTAATCTGTGTGCTTTACATAATAGTCCATTTATTCTCATCATGATCTCTGAGATGGATATATTTCTTTTGAAACCATGGGAGAGATGTTAATACTTGCATTATAGCAAGGGTCCAAAGGTTATGGTTTTTAACCTTTATATTACACCATGTTATATAGACTGTACCTTGCTCTGGGTCTGAGATGTGTCTTCTTCAAGCAGACCCTGGCCATAAGAATCTGGTCTCAGATCCTTCTTGACTCAGTAGGTGGATGACATTATACTGAGAAACATTTAGTGGAAGCTTGGTGTGAGCGAAGAGAGGTTGTATTCTGCAGTGATGCTCTTGAATTATTTTTGCATTTTTGATCATTTCTCTTGGGTTTTGGATTTGGTGTGAGCCCCATGTATTTTTCTTTGGATTAACCAGGATAAAATCTAAGAGCTGATCAAAGCCCTGCTGTACTTACCTTTCTCAAAAATAGCCCAGCTAGAAGATGTGAGAAAGAAGTACTGGGGGAGAGGTCCAGGAGATGAGGGTCAGCTTACCCCATGAGTTGAACCAAATAGTGGGAATTGGCCACTGCCCACCTCTATTTCATCTCAGTGTGAATTAGGATAAAGACACCACTTAATCAAGGTCTATCTCCATTAGCTGGAAAATCCTTGCAGTTTATTGATTTTTATTAGAACTGCCTGAGACTTAATATTCTTTTTCAGCATAGCACTCCTGGCAGCCTCTACTAACAGTTTTGGAGTTGGCACTTAGGATTAAAAACTATCTGTGATCCCTGATTTAGAGGTTTTTGTTTTTTTTCTTCCTATGTGTCTCTCTTTTCTAGTTGCAAAGCAAAATACCAGGAAAAGATGTGCTTCTATTTTGGCTGAAGCCACAGGTCTTCCCTTGGGATTATCCTTAGTTGCTGGGCTAGTCTCTTACCAAATCTATCTGGAAACTGGATGCTTTCTATTTGCCTCAGAATTTGCCTCTCTTTTCAACCAGGAAGTGATATCATGGGTAGAGAGAGGGGAGATAGATTTAGCGCTCTCTTGCTGTTATTTAGAATGAGATCCCAAAGACTTTTTTGGTGGGATTAGATGATCATTTGTCTTACTTGGGTAAGTTGAATATTTTATATGCCATTTTAAATTCCAGTGGCACTTTCCTTGAATTTTTCTGAAAGTTACACAAAGGGAACTCAAATGTCTTAACGAGTAGACTAAATATGTGAGGGACATATACTTTGGGGGAAAACATGCAACTTAAATGATCTGCAGTATTCCAGGATATTTATGGCAGATTGATTGCAAAGATGTCTCCAATTTTAGTCACTTTGTGTATATATACCATTGACCATGTGGTCTTGCAGCTCACCTCATCAGTAGATGGAGTCTTTCCCCTCTCCTTTTGAATCTGGGCCAGGCTTGTGACTGCTTTGGCCAACAGAGTGGCATCTAAGGGATGATCTACCTTCTAATCCTAGCCTCAGAGGTCTTGTGTGCTGCTGCTTGCTCTTGCCTCATCTCCCCTTCTGTGTGAAAAAGCCTGGAATAGCCTTTAGTAGGATGTAGAAGAGAAATGAGCCATCTGAGGTGAGGGCATGCTCAACCAGCCAGTCCCCAGCCAATCCAGAAACATGGGTGAACTCAGCCAAAATCAGCTAAACCTGGCATGAATCCACAGAGCCACCCAGCTACTCATCAGCAACAATGAGTTGTTGGGTTTTACACCACTAAGTTTAGGTTACTTTGTTATGCAGCAAATGCTAACTGATACATATTCTGATTCTAAAGATGATTCTGATGGATAATTTACATACATGCATAGAGCCACTAGCTGTAGCATCTAGCAGATAGTTAATAAATATTCATTCTTGTCTTCCTTTTCCTTCTTTAAATAGATGTACTCCCAGACTGGAATCTGCAGGTTTCAGCCAGAAGATAGAATAGCAACTTGAAAGTCACATCAAATAGGTTTACATCAGTTGACGTATCTCATAACTGTCTCCAGAGACAGGGAGTAGTTATTTCCTAGGCCAGACTGGCCGATATTCTTTATTGCCTTAGAAAGAGACTTCAAAGATTTAAAAACACACCCCTTAACTACTGGCAAGTAAATTATACTGTTTCTGGTTTATGTAATTTTTTTTGGCAAAACTGTCAAAATGTGGAAAACACTGTTAGTAAAACTGAGAGTCCTGGGTCTGTGTGACCGTGTGTAAGTCACCAGCTTTTTCTCTGCCTCAGTATCCTCATCTCTAAATTGGGAAAGTTGGTCTCTCCAACATGACCCCTAGCTCCAACCATCCACAACTCTTCTGGCAGCAACATGGTGAAATCAGGAAAATAAGATCCACAGCCAGATTACTCCCTCTGAAACCTGGCCCTGATGCTTTCTAGTTATTTGCCCTTGGGCACATCTGTGCCTCAGTTTCTTTATCTGCAAATGAGGCTGCCACATGTGTGGCCGTGTGGGTTACATGATGAAGTCCATCTAACTGCTGAGAAGAGTGCCTGGCACATAGAAAGTGCTAAACAAATGTAAGTCATTATTTCACTTGGCATAGGGTCATGTCTTATGCAACTGCACTTTCATGGGATTTAAATGATGAAAGTTCAAATGGCGAACATCAACCCAGTAGATAAAACTGCCACGGTTTTTGAAACTCACCCCCACACAAATGAATCGTAACTGTGCTGAAGCTTTTATGCTCATTGTTCAAAAGTTTTCCTCTCACCTAGTTGGGTGTGGCATCTTACATAAGTGACATCGACTGCTTTAGCTCTGAGCTTACTGTTGTCTCTCTGTTGCTGCTACCCTGTGGCAACAAGCAAGAGGCAGTTTAATGCAGAGTTAAGAGGCTGGGCCCTGACCCTAGCTCTGCTCCTTATTAACTTGCTTAGTTCTTTAATTACTCTGTCTCTCCATATTCTCATAAGGAAGATGTCCGTAATAGTAGTGCCCACCTCTTGGGTTTATTCTCAAGATGATACATTTAGAGAGGTGCCTGACGCATGGCAGGCTCTTAATAAACACTGTGGGTTGGTATATTATTGTACTCTGTTCCACTTGAATTGTTTTAAAGCAAGACTTAAGGGTCCGAACTTTATCCAGAGGAATTGGGCCGGCAAGTCTAGAGAGGCTATTGCTGACCCACCCAGATCTCCCACGTGCTGTGAGCATCAGCTGTTAATGGCTTACAGCTGCCTCTTTCTCTAGAGAATTACCGTTGGTCAAATGGGAGTTGCCTAGCCTGGAACTGCCTGGGAAGTTAAGCAACTCTTCTGCCTTTGGGTGTGGCCCACAGCCAATGCCTGGCTGATGCAGGGGCACGAAAGGATCCTTTGCCACTAAAGGGCAGGGGGCAACTCTGTGGAGCAATCCAGGCTCTGGAGCTCCCAGGGGAATAAGACTGAGCCAGACTCCAGCGAGGCCACACCTAACTCGGCCTCCCTTTCCTTGTCCTGTGTCCCTTACTCTCTTTTTTCTTGCTCAGTAAATTACTTCCATGTGAATCTTCATCTTGGGCTCAGAAGGAAGAAAGAACTGAAGCATGAGCATCGCAGAGATTCTGAGACATTCCAGCTGAACTTTCTGGGAAAGCAAACACCCTAAGTAGGTGTAGTTTTGATGCTTTCCAAGTCTTTTTTTAGGAGAAGAGGCTGGAGGGACTTTACAGAAGTTGGGATAGCAATAGGATGTCAGGTAATGGATATAATGGTCTCTGTGTTACTGAGGTCTGTGCACAGCTTTGAAGGATACATATGAACCTGAAAGTGTTGGTTGCTCATTCATATCTGACTCTTTGCGACCCTATAGACTAGCCCACCAGGCTCCTCTGTTCATGGGATTCTCCAGGCATGAATGCTGAAGTGGGTTGCCATTTCCTTCTTCAGGGGATCTTCCCAACCCAGGGATCGAACCCATGTCTCCTGCATTGCAGGTGGATTCTTCTTTATCATCTGAGCCACCAGGGAAGTTCAAAGTATGAACCTAGACATAGATTTTATTAGACCATGTTACTACTACAGTGATTTTACCAAGTATACCTAGAGTCTTCCAGTACTCAGGATAACCTCTATCCTAAATTCCATGCTGACTTCTGACTACGTGGAAACCCCCTATTGTGCTATGACAGTAGCCTTTCATCCATTCTTACCAGACAAGATTATCCAGAGGACTTTAAGGGTGAATTAAGATGGTAAGTATGAAGTTGTCCACTATTGAAATGCTGGATAAAGTGCTGTAAAACCTGACTGCAGGCTTGCCCTGACAAGGTCATCATAGTTTGTCCCAGAAATAGGAGATAAAATTACCTGCAGATTTAGTCTTGGGTTTGCATACATTGAAGAACCAACTGCCTACTTGAATTCAAAGTTCTATTCCATCCTAATGTTCAACAAAGGAATGAAATACAGAATATTCCATGATTATCTTCTCTCTTTTTTTTTCTGTCAAGAAGGGAGCAAGGAATCATCTCTCATTTTCCTTTAATTCATTCATTTGTTCTCTTTCTCTGCCTCTTGCATCTTTTCTTTTTCTCCACTCTGTATGTGACATAAGCATGTCTCTGTAAACTCAGTTCAACAAAATAACATTAATTAACATGTTATGTCCCTTTTTCAAAGGATCTTATAAAATGTGTCCATCGCTTCTCATGGAAGATTATCTTCAGAATAGAACCTGATGCAGGTTCCTGGAACATCACCCAATTTGTCACTAGTTTTATATTGAAAGAGGGTACAGATAATGTATAATAGAATATAAATAGTATTAATACATGAGCTTTCAAGATAAACATAAGGTTTCAGAGAAAAAAAAGTTGCAATGAGGTTGGACTTTGCTGAGTTTACCCTTCAGATCTCTGGTGTAGTACAATATTTTCTGATGCTAAAAGGGTAACTTTGGTGAAAGTGTCTGAGAAGCACTTCTAGATATAATTTCAACCAGTTCAAAATATGATGTAGGATTGGCTTCACATAACTGTGTAATAGAAGGATGAAAAAATAGGAAAATTTCTAGGACCATTTTCATCTCAAGACTGGAAATGCAAATAATATTCCAAGTTTAGATGAGTAACTCAAGATATGGCTTGAAAATATAATTTTCTGCATTCACTGGAAAAATTCAGAGTTTAGCTCACGGAGATACAGTTTTGATATGGAATATGTCTTGAGGGGACAGTCATTGACCCCACTGTAGTGGATGAGATGCATGGCCAATCAAAGCTTATTTCTCAGAAGCAATTAAGTGGCTGCCTAGCAAATGAATAGGGGCCATTATGACTCCTTGGGTAGAAAAAAAGAGAGGTGTGTCATTTCATGAGTAAATTGACAGCTGTTAATTTCTAGGAATTTTGTAGGCTTAACCTGGCCTGAGAGAAGCCTTCCTTCTCATGGATTCTGAATCACTATTATGTTGCTATGCTGTTCTGTGCTTGGGTGCTCAGTAATGTCTGACTCTTTGTGACCACATGGACTGTAGCCCACCAGGCTCCTCTGTCCATGGGGATTCTCTAGTCAAGAATACTCGAGTGGGATGCCTTGCCGTCCTGCAGGAGATCTTCCCAACCCAGGGATCAAACCCAGGTCTCCCACATTGTGGATGGATTCTTTACTGACTGAGACACTGGGGAAGTGCAAGAATACCTGAGTTGGTAGCCTAGCCCTTCTGCAGGGATTATGTAGCTACTACTCTGGAACTGGCAGCGTGTAACTTGAGTTAGAGTCACGAATTATCCCAGGTTAGTGGGAAAGGCTGTATTTCTCATATAAGAAATTGACAGTGCTTTTGTGTAGCAGGTGTGGGAGCCTCTTGAGGCTGAGTGATGCTTTGCACAGGTTGTTCTCATTCAGTAAGGACAGGTGGAGAAGCTTCCCTTGGACCAAAGTCACTAGGTTTTTGCCTGGGTAGAACGGATTCTGACATACTGGCTTTTCAGAAAAGAGCCATTCAGCAAACTCAAAGAGATGAATTTTGAAATTGGTTTTGGGCCATATCGGTTGCTTTTTCATAAGGTGGCTTCCCAGGTGACTGAGATGGTAAAGAATCCATCTACAGTGCAGGAGATTTGGGTTGATCCTTGGGTCAGGATGATCCCCTGGAGAAGGGAATGGCTACCCACTCCATTATTCTTGCCTTCATGGATTTCATGGACAGAGGAAGCTGGCAGGCTACAGTCCATGGGCTTGCAAACAGTTGGACACGATGGAGCGACTAACACTTTCAGCTGCCTTTTCATAAAGTGGCAAGCATAAAACAGAGTTCAAGAAATATGCAAAGAGAGACCTTCTTATATAAAATCTAGAAAATAGTACAATGATATTGATTTCAAAGATAAACCTTGAGAAGAGAATATGCCATAAGAAAAAGGTTAGAAGATCAAATCCAATTGGCTGACCAGAAAATCTTTGCTCGGTTTTTGGTTCTGCTCTTAGAGAGGCTGTGCTTAAGTTTCTACCTCTTTTTTGGTTTGTTTTGCTTATTTTATTGGAGTATAATTGCTTTACAATGTTATGTTAGTCTCTCAGTTCAGTTCAGTTGCTCAGTCGTGTCCGACTCTGCGACCCCATGAATCGCAGCACCCCAGGCCTCCCTGTCCATCCCCAACTCCCGGAGTTCACACAGACTCATGCCCATCGAGTCAGTGATGCCATCCAGCCATCTCATCCTCTGTCGTCCCCTTCTCCTCCTGCCCCCAATCCCTCCCAGCATCAGAGTCTTTTCCAGTGAGTCAACTCTTCGCATGAGGTGGCCAAAGTACTGGAGTTTCAGCTTTAGCATCATTCCTTCCAAAGAAATCCCAGGGCTGATCTCCTTCAGAATGGGCTGGTTGGATCTCCTTGCAGTCCAAGGGACTCTCAAGAGTCTTCTCCAACACCACAGTTCAAAAGCATCAATTCTTCGGTGCTCAGCCTTCTTCACAATCCAACTCTCACATCCATACATGACCACAGGAAAAACCATAGCCTTGACTAGATGGACCTTAGTCGGCAAAGTAATGTCTCTGCTTTTGAATATGTTAGTCTCTATTGTATAACAAATTACGTCAGCTGTCTTCCTCCTGTGCTGTGCTCAGTTGTGTCCAACTCTTTTGTTACCCCGTGGACTGTAACCCACCAGGCTCCTCTGTCCATGGAATTTTCCAGGGAAAAATACCAGAAGGGGTTGCCATTTCATATTCCAAGGCATCTTCCTGACTCAGTGGTCGAACCCCTAACTCTTGCATCTCCTGCACTGGCAGGTGGGTTCTTTACCACGGTGCCACCTGAGAAGCCCTTGCACGACTGTCTGTCTGCACATATCCCCTCCCTCTTGAGAAGTCTCTACTCGTTTTCCTCAGGGAAGCCTGGGTCCCGTTTCCCAGGGTGTGAAGCAGGATGAAGTGGGGGTGCACACAGGTTTAGATTATGATTTCACTTCCAGCTGTGTGGAGAGATTTCATGCTTCCTTCTTGCTCTTTCCCATGAAGCATACAATTGAATGGGTGACTGGCGATATCTGCTGGCAAGCATATTCGAGGGGCCCTAATGATCGCAAGTTGCATGTGCCCCGCCACGTGGCCTCTCGGCAGTGGCGTCCGTGTCCTGCCCCAGCGCCTGTGGAAGGTTGCACGGTGCTGTCTGAGCCGTGTTGCCTACCTGAGCTCCCTGGGCAACTGCTCCTTCCAGAGCTCCTCATTTCCAAGAAAAGGAATCACTCTTTCTCCTGACGAACATGTAGACAGAGGAGGGAATTAAGGAGACAAGGGAAAACCACCCAGCAAGAGGACTTGAAGAGTATGTGGGGAGTGGGGGAGAGGAGGAAAGGAAAAATGTGTCAAACAAAGTTGTGTCAGTTCTATAGCTTTCCACTGATCCATATGTGGATTTGTATCAGCACTCACGTCTTACAATCAAGACAAGAGCCAGACAAAAAGGCTTGGACTTAATAAGTCCAGGAGAGAGGTTTGTTTATCAAGGTTTCTCATTGTTTGAAAACTCAACATCTGTCAAAGACTTGGAGGGCTTTGCCCCCCACACTTGGGGCAGGTGCTTCTGGTCTTATGACACTGGTGAGTGGATTTTAAAGAAACATTCGGTGGGAAAACCCAAGGTCCTCTCTGTCCAATGCCACCGCCTTTTCTTCCCGTCAGGATTCCTCACCTCTTAGGCTGTCTCGGGGCTTCCGAGCAGGTCTCCTTGCCTCCTACCACATCCACACTCACCTTGGTCCACCACATAATGCCACTCTTTCCAGAGTCTACTTAAAGAACTTAAAAACTCCATTAAAACTGTCCAAACTTCTTAGTAAGGATCTTCAAATTCTAGATCTTTTTAGTTTCTTTCAGTCTAATTTTATTGCCACTATTCTCCCTCAGGTGATTTTTCTTATATTTTTAAATGTAAATAGTTTTATGGAAGTATTATATAAGTGTAAAAAAGTTACATGATGAATTTTTATAAAATTTTCATGCCCATGAAATTGGCAACTAGATCATGAAACAGAATATAGCCAGCACCCAAAAGCCCCTCAAGGTCCTTCCCAGTCGCTATCCCCCAGGGGTCACCATTGTCCTGACATGTAATCCCATATGTTAGTTTTGCCTTTTTTGTGAACTTTGCAAAGACATAGTCATAGAGTGTATATTTTACCATGTCACTTAACATTATGTTTGTTTTTTCCATATGTACATGTGGTTGAGGTTGATTCATATTTATCACTGTATAATGGAATCAGTGAAAGGATATTTTTAAACCTTCTTTATTTGGGGTTTTTTAATTAATTAATTAATTACTTGGAGGATAGATACTTTACAATGTTGTGATGGTTTTTGCCATACATAGACATGAATCAGCCACAGGTGCACGTGTGTCCCCCATCCCGAATCCCTCCCACCTCTCTACCCCATCCCCAGAGCACTGGCTTTGAGTGCCCTGCTTCATGCATCAAACTAGCACTGGTCATCTATTTTACACATAGAAATATACAAGTTTCAGTGCTATTCTCTCAAATCATCCCCCCTCACCTTCTCCCATATAATCCAAAAGTCTGTTCTTTACATCTGTGTCTCTTTTGTGGCCTTGCATATAGGATCATCATTGCCATCTTTTAAAATTCCAATTATATGAGTTAATATACTGTATTGGTGTTTCTCTTTCTGACTTACTTCACTCTGTATAACGGGCTAGAGTTTCATCTACCATCCATGGGATTTTCCAGGCAAGAGTGCTGGAGTGGGGGTGCCATTGCCTTCTCCATCTGCCTCATTAGAACTGACCAAATTTGTTCCTTTTTACACTTGAGTAATAGTCCATTGGTTTGCCTTGGAAATGAATAGAGATCATTCTGTCATTTTTGAGACTGCATCCAAGTACTGCATTTCAGACTCTTTTGTTGACCATGATGGCTACTCCATTTCTTCTAAAGGATTCCTGCCTGCAGTAGTAGATGTAATGGTCATCTGAGTTAAATTTCATCCACTCCAGTCCATTTTAGTTTACTGATTCCCAGAATGTCAGTGTTCACTCTTGCCATCTCCTGTTTGACTGCTCCAATTTGCCTTGATTCATGGACCTAACATTCTAGGTTCCTATGCAATATTGCCCTTTTAGCATTGGACCTTGCTTCTATCACCAGTCACATCCACAACTGGGTACTGTTTTTGCTTTTGACCATCTCTTCATTCTTTCTGGAGTTATTTCTCCACAAATCTCCAATAGCATATTGGGCACCTACTGACCTGGGGAGTTTCTCTTTCAGTATCCTATCATTTTGCTTTTTCATACTGTTCATGGAGTTCTCAAGGCAAGAATACTGAAGTAGTTTGTCATTCCCTTCTCCAGTGGACCACATTCTTCAGACATAGTAATCCAAGTCTATGCCCCAACAAGTAATGCTGAAGAAGCTGAAGTTGAACCATTCTATGAAAACCTACAAGACCTTTTAGTACTAACACTCAAAAGATGTCCTTTTCATTATAGGGTATTGGAATGCAAAAGTACGAAGTCAAGAAACACCTGGAGTAACAGGCAAATTTGGCCTTGGAATACAGAATGAAGTAGGGAAAAGACTAATAGAGTTTTGCCAAGAGAACACAATGGTCATAGCAAACACACTCTTCCAACAACACAAGAGAAGACTTTACACATGGACATCACCAGATGGTCAACACCAAACTCAGATTGATTATATTCTTTGCAGTCAAGATGGAGAAGCTCTATATAGTCAGCAAAAACAAGACCAGGAGCTGACTGTGGCTCAGATCATGAACTCCTTACTGCCAAAATCAGACTGAAATTGAAGAAAGTAGGGAAAACCACTAGACCATTCAGGTATGACCTAAATCAAATCCCTTATGATTATACAGTGGAAATGAGATTTAAAGGACTAGATCTGATAGATAGAGCACCTGATGAACTATGGATGGAGGTTCGTGACACTATACAGGAGACAGGGATCAAGACAATCCCCATGGAAAAGAAATGCAAAAAGTAAAATGGCTGTCTGGGAGGACTTACAAATAGCTGTGAAAAGAAGAAAAGTGAAAAGCCAAGGAGAAAAGGAAAGATATAAGCATCTGAATACAAAGTTTCAAAGAATAACAAGAAGAGATAAGAAAGTCTTCCTTAGCAATCAATGCAAAGAAATAGAGGAAAAGAACAGAATGGGAATGACTAGAGATCTCTTCAAGAAAATTAGAGATACCAAGGGAACATTTCATGAAAAGATGGGCTCGTTAAAGGACAAAAATGGTATGGACCTAACAGAAGCAGAAGATATTAAGAAGAGGTGGCAAGAATACACAGAAGAACTGTACAAAAAGATCTTCATGACAAAGATAATCACAATGGTGTGATCATTCACCTTGAGCTAGACATCCTGGAACGTGAAGTCAAGTGAGCCTTAGAAAGTATCACTACGAACAAAGCTAGTGGAGGTGATGGCATTCCAGTTGAGCTCTTTCAAATCCTGAAAGATGATGCTGTGAAAGTGCTGCATTCAATATGCCAGCAAATGTGGAAAACTCAGCAGTGGCCACAGGACTGGAAAAGGTCAGTTTTCATTCCCATCCCAAAGAAAGGCAATGCCAAAGAATGCTCAAATTACTGCACAATTGCACTCATCTCAAATGCTAGCAAAGTAATGCTCAAAATTCTCCAAGCCAGGCTTCAGCAATATGTGAACCATGAACTCCCAGATGTTCAAGCTGGTTTTAGAAAAGACAGAGGAACCAGAGATCAAATGCCAACATCTGCTGGATCATTGAAAAAGCAAGAGAGTTCCAGAAAAACATCTATTTCTGCTTCATAAACTATGCCAAAGCCTTTGACTGTGTGGATCACAATAAACTGTGGACAATTCTGAAAGAGATGGGAATACCAGACCACCTGACCTGCCTCTTGAGGAACCTATATGAAAATCAGGAAGCAACAGTTAGAACTGGACATGGAACAGCAGACTGGTTCCAAATAGGAAAAGGAGTACGTCAAGGCTGTATATTGTCACCCTGCTTATTTAACTTCTATGCAGAGTACATCATGAGAAACGCTGGACTGGAAGAGACACAAGCTGGAATCAAGATTGCTGGGAGAAATATCAATAACCTCAGATATGCAAGATGACACCACCCTTATGGCAGAAAGTGAAGAGGAACTCAAAAGCCTCTTGATGAAAGTAAAAGAGGAAAGTGAAAAAGTTGGCTTAAAGTTCAACATTTAGAAAATGAAGATCATGGCATCTGGTCCCATCACTTCATGGGAATACAGGGGGAAACAGTGGAAACAGTGTCAGACTTTATTTTTATGGGCTCCAAAATCACTGCAGATGGTGATTTCAGCCATAAAATTAAAAGATGCTTACTCCTTGGAAGAAAAGTTATGACCAACCTAGATAGCATATTAAAAGCAGAGACATTACTTTGTCAACAAAGGTCCATCTAGTCAAGGCTATGGTTTTTCCAGCAGTCATATATGGATGTGAGTTGGACTGTGAAGAAAGCTGAGCACTGAACCATTGAGGCTTTTGAACTGTGGTGTTGGAGAAGACTCTTGAGAGTCCCTTGGACTGCAAGGAGATCCAACCAGTCCATCCTAAAGGAGATCAGTCCTGGGTGTTCTTTGGAAAGACTGATGCTGAGGGTGAAAGTCCAATACTTTGGCCACCTCATTTGAAGAGTTGACTCATTGGAAAAGACCCTGATGCTGGGAGGGATTAGGGGCAGGAGAAGAAGGGGACGACAGAGGGTGTGATGGCTGGATTGCATCACTGACTCGATGCACAATAAGTTTGGGTGAACTCCAGGAGGCACGACAGGGAGAACTCCAGAACTCCACGACAGGGAGGCCTGGCATGCTGCGATTTATGGGGTCGCAAAGAGTCGGACATGACTGAGCAACTCAACTGAACTGAACTTTCCCCCAAACGTCCAGACAGAATCTCGCACCAGTGAAGTATATGTGCTGACAAAGTCTTCCTGTGTTGACCATGGGTGTATTTATTAGGCAATACAAAGCTTACTGCACAGGGAAAAACGCTGGCCTACTTCCCAAATCATAACAGCTTTAATGTATAGTGTCACCTTTAATGAATATCATCACCACAAGCTTGTGGACACAGACCTAGTGCTCTATAGATTGAATTGCATGTTAAGATACATATTAATAATAGATCTGAAAAACAGCATTGCCCTCCACAAAGGTAACTGAAGTGAGTGACTGGAGTCCTGTTATAGGTCAGTAGCATTAATTTTGGAGAAGGTAGTGGCACCCCACTCCAGTACTCTTGCCTGGAAAATCCCATGGACGGAGGAGCCTGGTGGGCTGTAGTCCATGGGGTCGCTAAGAGTTGGGCACGATTAAGCGACTTCACTTTCGCTTTTCACTTTCATGCACTGGAGAAGGAAACGGCAACCCCTGCAATATTCTTGCCTGGAGAATCCCAGAGACAGAGGAGCCTGGTGGGCTGCTGTCTACGGGGTCACACAGAGTCGGACACGACTGAAGCGACTTAGCAGCAAGAGCAGCAGCATTAATTTCACACCTACAGGAGCTCAACAATGGTATCAATCTGCTTTTAAAATTAAGCACTCCATGGTATAGTGATGAGAGGGAGGAGAGAAGTTTTTGCCCTTGTGCAATGACTCAGCCAATATTTCTGACTACACAAATTTTCTTTAGTCTTCTTTATTTCCTAGGACTTCTCTTTTTCACCTGCTCATGCTTTCATATGGATCTAACCTCCCCATCCCCTGTATTTCATGCCCCCAAGTAGCTTGTTTCCAGCCTCATTAAATTTCTTCAATACCAGTTTTGTTCCCTCACTGTTACTTTTATTTTAACCAGATGATAAGAAAAAGGTTTTGCACTCTCTCCCTCTCTTTCTTTTATTTTTTAAAATGTTATAATTATACTTATAATGGCTGTGTATGGTCTTAATTGTGGCACATGGGATCTTCACCACATCTTGCAGGATCTTCCTTTGGTGCAATGACTCTCTAGTTGTGGCACACAGGCTCCACAGTGTGCAAGCTAAGTAGCTGCAGTGCATGAGTTTAGCTGCTCTGCAGCACGTGGGGGTGGGGGGTCTCAGTTGCCTGATCAGGGATTGAACCCGCATCCCCGCATTGCAATGCAGATTCTTATCCACTGGACCATGAATGAAGGCACCCCCTCTCTCTAAGAGGGAAGAGCTTTTATTTATGAAACTTTGTATCCCTGGATAGCTAAGTTTAGTGCCTTATACATGCGGTATTCTCAGTAAATATCTCTTGAATCAGTGGCTTGGCAATTTCTTATTAAAGTGGGCAGAGTAGCTGACCCTCCTGATTCAGGCTTAAATTGAAGATAGTAGGGAAAACCACTAGACCATTAAGGTATGACCTAAATCGAATCCCTTATTTGATACAGTGAAGGTGACAGATTCAAGGGATTAGATCTGGTGGACAAAGTCAGTGAAGAACTACGGACAGAGGTTCTTAACATTGTACAAGAGGTGGTGAACAAAATCATCCCTAAGAAAAGCAAATGCGAGAGGACAAAGTGGTTGTCAGAGGAGGTCTCACATAGCTGAGAAAAGAGAAGCAAAAGGCAAAGGTGAAAGGGAACGATATACCCAAATGAATGTAGACTTCCAGAGAATAGCAAGGAGACAGAAGTAGGAATTCTTAGAGGAGCAATACAAAGAATTAGAGGAAATCAATAGAATGGGAAAGACTAGAAATCTCTTCAGAAAATTGGATATGCCAAGGGAATATTTCATGCAATGATGGGCAAAACAATGGACAGAAACTTCTAACAGAAGCAGAAGAGATTAAGAAGAGGTGGCAAGAATACACAGAACTATAGAAAAGGTTTTAATTACACAGATAACCAAAATGGTGTGCTACTCACCCAGAGCCAGACATCCTGGAATGTGAAGTCAAGTGGGCTTTAGGAAGCATTACTAAGCATTGAGAAATCTGTATGCAGGTCAGGAAGCAACAGTTAGAACTGGACATGGAACAACAGACTGGTTCCAAATAGGAAAAGGAGTATGTCAAGGCTGTATATTGTCACCCTGCTTATTTAACTTATATGCAGAGTACATCATGAGAAATGCTGGAAGAAACACAAGCTGGAATCAAGACTGCTGGGAGAAATATCAATAACCTCAGGTATGCAAGATGACACCACCCTTATGGCAGAAAGTGAAGAGGGAACTCAAAAGCCTCTTGATGAAAGTAAAAGAGGAAAGTGAAAAAGTTGGCTTAAAGCTCAACATTCATGGCATCTGGTCCCATCACTTCATGGGAAATAGATGGAGAAACAGTGGAAACAGTGTCAGACTTTATTTTGGGGGGCTCCAAAATCACTGTAGATGGTGACTGCAGCCATGAAATTAAAAGACGCTTACTCCTTGGAAGAAAAGTTATGACCAACCTAGACAGTATATTAAAAAGCAGAGACATTACTTTGCCGACTAAGGTCCATCTTGTCAAGGCTATGGTTTTTCCAGTAGTCATGTATGGATGTGAGAGTTGGACTGTGAAGAAGGCTGAGTGCTGAAGAATTGATGCTTTTGAACTGTGGTGTTGGAGAAGACTCTTGAGAGTCCCTTGGACTGCAAGGAGATCCAACCAGTCCATTAGAAGCAGATCAACACTGGGATTTCTTTGGAAGAAATGATGCTAAAGCTGAAACTCCAGTACTTTGGTCACCTCATGAGAAGAGTTGACTCATTGGAAAAGACTCTGATGCTGGGAGAGATTGAGGGCAGGAGGAGAAGGGGATGACCAAGGATAAGATGGCTGGGTGGCATCATTGACTAGATGGATATGAGTCTGAGTGGACACGATTAGTTGGCGATGGACAGGGAGGCCTGGCATGCTGCGATTCATGGGGTCGCAAAGAGTTGGACAAGACTGAGTGACTGAACTGAACTGGACTATGAATAAAGTTAGTGGAGGTGATGAAATTCCAGCTGAGGTATTCTAAATCCTAAAATTAATGCTGTTAAAGTGCTGCACTCAATATGCCAGCAAATTTGGAAAGCTCATTAGTAGCCACAGGACTGGAAAAGGTCAGTTTTCATTCCAATCCTAAAGAAGGACAATGCCAAAGAATGTTCAAACTACTGTACAATTGCACTCATTTTGCATGCTAGTAAGGTAATAATGCTCAAAATCCTTCAGGCTAGAGCTTCACCAGTATGTGAACAGAAAGCTTCCAGATGTTTAAGCTGGAGTCAGAAAAGGCAGAGGAACCAGATATCAAATTGCCAACATTAGTTGGAGCACAGAGAGAAAGCAAGGGATTTTAGAAAAACATCTACCTTTGCTTCATTAGCTATGTCAAAGCCTTTGATTGTGTGGATCATAACAAACTGCAGAAAATTCTTAAAGGGATGGGAATACCAGACCACCTTACCTGCCTCCTGAGAAACCTGTATGCAGAAATAAAAACAAAACAGCAGTTAGAGCTGAACATGGAATAATGGACTAGTTCCAAATTGGGAAAGGAGTATGTCAAGGCTGTATATGGTCACTCTGCTTATTTTACTTTTATACAGGGTTGTTTTTGTTGTTTTCAGTCACTCCGTTGTGTCTGACTCTTTGAAACCCCATGGATTGCAGCATGTTAGGCCTCCCTGTCCTTCATCATCTCCTCGAGTTTGCTCAAACTCATGTCCATTGAGTTGGTGATGCCATCCAAGCATCTTGTCCTCTGTCGTCGCCTTCTCCTCTTACCTTGAATCTTTCACAACATCAGGGTCTTTTCTAATGGGTTAGTTCTTTGCATCAAGTGGCCAAAGTATTGGAGCTTCAGCTTCAACATCAGTCCTTCCAGTGAATATTCAGGGTTGATTTCCTTTAGGTTTGACTGGTTTGATTTCCTTGCAGTCCAAGGGACTTTCAAGAGTCTTCTCCAACACCACAGTTCCAAAGCATCATTTCTTCAGTGCTCACCTTCTTTATGGTCTATTTGTCACATTCATACATGACTACTAGAAAAATCATAGCTTTGACTTTACAGACCTTTGTTGGCAAAGTAATATCTCTACTTTTAAATATGCTGTCTAGGATGGTGATAGCTTTTCTTCCAAGGAGCAAATCTTTTAATTTCATAGCTGAGTCACCACCTGAAGTGATTTTGGAGCCCAAGAAAATAAAATGTGTCACTGTTTTCATTGTTTCCCCATCTATTTGACATGAAGTGATGGGACCAGATGCCACGATCTTAGTTTTTGAATATTGAGTTTTAAGTCAGCTTTTTCACTCTCCTCTTTTACTTTCCTCAAGAGGCTCTTTAGTTCTTCTTCACTTTCTGCCATAAGGATAGTGTCATCTGTGCGTCTGAGGTCATTAATATTTCTCCTAGCAGTCTTGATTCCAACTTATGCTTCATCCAGTCCAACATTTCTCATGATGTACTCTGCATATAAGTTAAATAAGCAGGGTGACAGTATATTGCTTTGACATACTCCTTTCCCAATTTGGAACCAGTTCCATGTCCAGTTCTAACTGTTGCTTCTCGACCTGCATACAGGTTTCTCAAAAGGAAGGTAAGGTGGTCTAATATTTCCATCTCTTTAAGAATTTTCCATAGTTTGTTATGATCCTGAGTAAAATGCTTTATAGGCAGAGTACATCATGCAAAATGCCAGGCCGTATGACTCACAAGCTGGAATCAAGATTGCAGGGAGAAATAGCAACAACCTCAGATATGCAGATAATACCATTTTAATGGAGAAAGAAAATGAAAGAAGCAGGATGTGCATATGTCTGATAAGTTGTTCCAGTTGTGTCTGACTCTTTGCGACCCTATGGACTCTGTCTAGCCCTCCAGGCTCCTCTGTCCATGGATTTTCTGTCCAGGATTTTCCAGGTAAAAATACTAGAGTGGTTTTCCTTATCCGCCTCCAAGGTATTTTTCCAACCCAAGATGGAATCCATATCTCCTGTAACTTCTGCATTGCAGGTGGATTCTTTACCACTGAATATCGGGGAAGCCCCAAGAAGCAGGATAGGAGATGGGAAAAAGCAAAGACAAGATTTTAGGTTAAGTCTAGCTTCAGCCTGAACCAGCAAGGAGCTCTGAAGTGTGAATGGCACCACTGAGGGTTTGTTCCATGTGAGATCTGGGCTTTTGCCCTCACACACAGTCAGTCATTGTTTATGGGATGCCTCAGGGGGACTGTAAACTCTCTATAGGTGAGAAGTTCCAGATGCCCAAGGGCAGTCCTCCAGGAAAGATGCAGGCCTGAGCCCTCAGCAGCATGAGCCACACAGTGGCTGGGGATGAGCAGAGCTGGTAAGGAGGTCCAGAGAGGACACTAATGGCAGTCTTCCATGGCTCATTCATTTGTTCATTCATCCATTCATTTAACAAATATATATTGAGTGCCTATTCTGGACAAGTTCCGGTCCTAGGAGCTAAGGGTGAAGTAGTGAACAAGCCAGATAATGTCCTCACTTTCATGAAGCCCACAGCATGTAGGGGAGACAGAAATAAACTAGTAGATAAATGTAGCAATGAGATAACTTCTGAGAGTGATAATTTTCTAAGAGCAAAAATAAACAGTTAACTAGATTGTGGAGTGACTGGGACTAGGGTGGGCACTTGAACAGAGATGGGAATGGTGAGAAGAACAAGCCGTGCAAAGATGTGAGGGCCTGATGTTTAGGCAGAGGAAATGGTCAGGTCTAAGATAAACAGCTCATGTGCATGTGTGTTTAATATTTTAATTGAAGTATAGCTGATTTACATTGTATTAGTTTCAGATTATAGCAAAGTGATTCAGTTTTATGTATATCTATTACTTTCAGATTCTTTTCCTTTATAGGTTCTTTTCCTTTATAGGTTTCTGTGCTATACAGTAGAACTTTGTTGGTTATCTATTTTACATAAGTAGTGTGTATCTGTTAATCTCAAACTCCTAATTCATCCCTTTCTTCCCTTTCCCCTTTGGTAATCATAAGTTCGTTTTCTATGTGGGTTTGTTTCTGTTTTGTGCATAAGTTCATTTGTATCTTTTTTTTTTTTTAGATTCCATATATAAGTGACATCACATTTGTCTTCATTTGGCTTACTTGTTAGGACAATTTCAAGGTCCATCCTTGTTGTTGCAAATGGCATTATTTCATTATCTTTTATGCCTGAGTAGCTCACGTGTTTTAGGAACAGGAAGGAGGCCATTGGGCCTGTGGTGGAGTTGAGAAAGTTCTAAGAAAAGGGTAGAGAAGTAGGCATAATGGATAGGGTAGAGGGTGGGGGAAGCCATTGTAAGGAAGGTGGTGGCTGCATTCGAGGTGTAGAAATGAGTTCCTTTGCCTGCATTAAAATGGTAAAAATGGCAATTTGTCTGACTTTGACATTGATTTGCCTTCATGTTATTTGTTAGAGTTTGCTAAGCAGATTCATGGAATAAATCAGGAAAAAGTTGTGATTAAAGGACAATTCACTCTTTTCAAACTCCAGGAGCACAGCAGGCATTGAATTCAGACATCTTATACAGTAATTATGAGAAAATTTTCTCTCCTTGTTAAAACATTCCCAAAATTTCAAAAGATATATAGTTGGACTCAACATTCCTTTGTCCTTGGCAGTGTGACAAAGCAACATTTTTAGAAAAGAATGTAAGTTGGTCTTGACCTTGGCTATATGCAAGGAAAGTTATCAAGGTCACTTTTTTGTTTGTTTGTTTTTACTGTAATTGGTATTCAAATGAATCAAGAAGTAAGTAGAGACCATCTCTTTTGCTCAGTATTCTACTCCATGCTGAGACCATGAGTCTTACATGTAGATCTATTTCCCAATTGCCAGTATGCATTTTTCTTAATTTCTTCAGAGTCTACTGAGGAAGGTGCCTCAGTTAGAAAATACCACTGGATCATGATTATGAAAAGTGCTTCCTGTACTTTGTTTCTGGAGAAACATAATAGTTATAGAACACTCACCACCAAAGCTGTTGAATGGGACCCAATGACATTGCATAAAAGAAGCCCGGGAAAACAATGCTTTCTGTCTGATCTACTAGGTCATTGTTGAAGACCAAGGTCAAGGAACAGCTCTCCAAACTGAAATAAACAACATTTCAAATCAAGAGGAATTAAGTATAAGTAGTGTTTTTATTCTTTCTAAAAATGGATTTTTCAAATGGTTTTGATTTAACAAAGATGTGAAATCTTTTTGTCATGCTCTTCCCTTCTCCAGCCCCTCCTCTCACCCACTTCATGTGTGAAACCCATGTTTAATTCAGGGGAACTTAACCCATATGTTTCTGATTCATTTGCACAATGTTCTTTAGTAACAGCTAGCTGATGTCCAAAGAGTCTTCTGGGAATTTTTATAAGTCTTTAAATTTTTTTCTTCAAGCCAGAAAATCATATTTTCCAGCTCAAAGTGCCCCTCCAAATCAGAAATCCTCTGAGCCTATTGGAAACAGTACTTTGAGGAGGTCTTAAAATCAGGCAAAACACCACTCCCGTTGTGAGCCTTGCAACCAGATCTACTTGAACAGCCCCTGAGAGATTGGAGAAGCAAGGGAGAAGGGACAGAAAAGGGACTTGAATAGCACAGGGACTCTTGGACCTGCCGTGTTTTTCCATTTCTAGGAGCAACCACTGAAGTCCGACAACATAAAAAGTCAGACTCAATTTATGGTGCGCAGCTGGAGCCAGATAATTTTCAGTTGGCTTTGTGTAACATCTCTGAGCAAGGGTGGAGAATTCTAGAACTGCTTTCAGATTCATAAATATAACAAGACTTCATTTGTGAGCACACTTCGCATTTGCTCAGCAATTCAGCAGCTAGACTTCATTTTCTGGAAAGCCTGACAAAGTCTAAAGATGAGAATGGTTGTCTATAGAATTAAATTGGTTCTGCCAGGAATAGAAAGATGGTGGGCCTGTTAGGGACAAGTGAACAACTAACTGTTAGAGAGTAGTCTAAGAAACTGTTGGTAGAATCTAAGAATAATTTCATTTACTTCAGCTGTGCTAAGACCCAATTTTTTTTTTTTAACCACCCTTTAAGGGCATCTGATGTCTCTGGGGAAAAGATGATCCATAAATTAGCTTTGTTTAACCCAGTACTTGGCAATGAATGCATACTCATCGGAAAATAGTCATTTTACTGCCAAGGGCTTGGATTCATCCTAACTCATGTGTCAATTTTCTACTTGGCTATAAATGTGCATCTACACCATCATAACCCCAATTTTGGCTATTTTGCCAAAATGAGTTGCTGTTCAGTCCTTCTAAGAAGTTTTCCAATCACTCAGCACCCCCCGTCCTCACACCGCTTGCCATTGGTCCATATAGCAGTAAGCTATTTTAGACAGCCAGGATGGTGATAAAGCTCTCCATCTCAACAAATGCCATGACCATCTTTTTAATTCCCCAGAGAGAAAAAATAAAACAGAAATAATTTTTGATTCCTTTCATGCGTTCCAAATGCAATCTATCGAGTTGTATAGCTTCTTACTTCTCAACTGTGGTCTTCAAATCAGCAACGTTAGTATTACCTGAAATCTGTTAAAAATTTAGAACCTCAGCCTTCCCACTCCACCCTCAGGCTTGCAGAATGAGAGCTGGCTCATTCAGCAAGTTCCTGGTGATTCAAGGGCATGTTCAAATTTGAGAAGCACTGCTAGACCATACCTCTTAAACGGCTCTTCATTCACCCCTTGCCTGAATGACTGTAATTGTTTCCCAGCTTCTCCCGCACATCCTCCAGCATATTTTCAATTCAACCACCAGAGTGATCTTCAAAAGAAAGTTATTCCTGTCAAAGTGTTTTCCCAAACACTTCTTAACAGATGTACAATAAAATGCGAACTCCTCGCCATCACGAAGAGCCCTGTGTGACGTGGCCTCTGCATCTCCCCCCCCTCAGCTGTCCTTTCTGGCCACTGTCTCCTCCAGCCACAGCCTCTCATTCCCACTCAGCCAGTAGCAGCTTCCCTCCACCTGGAGGTTCTTTAGCAGAGCCGCTCATCATTCAGGACCCATCTCAGATGTCACCTTGGGATGAACTCCTGGCTACCAAATTTAAATCTACCTCCTAGTCACTTTTTACCACATTGCCCTATTTTTGATTGCTTTCTGAACCACCAGCAATGATCTTGCTTATCCATGCATTTATTTCTTGCTTTATGCATTTATTGACAGTCTTCCAAAATGGAGACTTTCCCCATCTTACCTCAGCTGTATCCTTAACACCTAGAATGGCACCTGGCACATTGCTGAATTCATTCATTGCTGAATGAATTATGGCATACATTGTAATCTATACAGTATGGGCAAAAGTCTGTGTCTCGTCGATGTTTCTTCCACTTTTCCTCCCTCCTTTTCTGTTTTTGACAAGTATTTAATTTGAGCAATTAACCTGTGCCAGGTACAAGGCTGACAGGAGGAACAGGAAACAGACCCAGTTTCTGCTCATATGAAGCAGAGAGGGCAGTGCAAGATGGATATTAACCAATCAGCCAAAGTAAGAATGACACCATCCCATGGAGCATACAAAAGTCAGCTCAGGGGACTACTGGGAACGGAGGGTTGAAGGATGAATATACTAACCTGGAAAGGAGAGTAAGAGGACTAGGAAAAGGGGAGTATTGTGTGTAGAAAGAATAACATGCCAAAGGCAGAAGAGAATGTTGAAGGAATAGAAAGAAGGCCCTTAAGAGGGGGTCCAGAGAATGAATGGGGGACTGTATGTGGTGAGGCTGGCAAGGCAGGCAATGGCCAGACCAGTGGGCCCTATAGGGACAGTGACTGTAAGTCCTGGTTTGCATGGAGAGTTCTGGCTTTTATCTGCCCCCTGGCACAGTTATGCGTAAGTTAGTCACTCTTATAAGCCATAGCATAGCCTTTCATCTTCAGAAGCACTTCTCAAAGCCCAGTAGTTAACAATAGGAACCCTAGACCCAGATATTCTGGATTCTAGTAAGTGGTTTGTTGTTATTTGCACTGTGCACCCTTAAGCAAATTGCTAGACATCTCTGAACCTTGGCTTCCGCATCAGTCAAATGGAGATTCAGTAACTGTAGTATTCAAATCATATGGTTTTAATAAGAGTTAAATGAGTTCATATACATCAGTGTTGTAGGACAGCATATGGTACACATAGTAGATAGGTAACCACTAAGTGTTAGCTATATTATTCTTATAATTTTTAATATGCAGATAATAATGGGAGCCTGTGAAAGGCACTAGAAAGAGGTGACATGGTCAGAGTTGTGTTTTTCAAAAGTTATTTACAATTTTATGAGTAGTAATATTTAGGGAAGGGATTAAAAGAGAAAGTACAGAGTTTTTCTAAAATGAGATATAATATGTTTAATAAACAAAGTAAGCAATTGTCATGATCATTTTGTACTGAGAATATAAGAGTCCAGAAATAACATAGTTCTTAACTATTTCCTGCAAATTTCCATTTGATAGTGTTTGGGGACAAAGCAGCTATTTGGAATTTGATAATATTGTCCTTGAATCAGTGAAACAGCAAAGGTCAGAGTTGGAAGGACCAACCAGTTTTCTCTTATAAGTCAAATTCTACATTCCCCACAAATTTACACAATTAGCGTCTCTAGCTTACACAAAGGACTTCCATATAGATGTCCTATTTGGTTTTCAGTGACTTCCAGTGGGGGTAGGGTGGGGGTGGTGGTGATGGAATCAGCAACAGCAAGGAGAAGAAAGGTTTCAGTAAATTCCTCCCAGTGGGCCTTGACTTGAACTTTCCAGGCCTGGAATATCTCCCTCACAGCTCCCTGACACTCCTGTTACCCCAAGGGTGAGAGGAAGCGACGTGAGTGAAAAGGGGCCCCATTTCCCTGGGGTTAGCATGGGACACACCTCACAGTCACTTGTCACTTTGAAATTCCCCTCTCCCAGGAGTGCATAGAAGGATTATAGAAACCTGGCAGATAATTAACATTTGCCGGTGTGAACCGAAGGGATTTGTCACACACTGACTTGAGCATCATGACTTTCTCACTAAACCAGGGGAAAAGTAGATACACCTTTCCAGGACAATTCCATTGAGTGATGGCTGAGGAATGGGAGCATGGTAGTAAATTGTTAACCATTTGATTAACCAGGACTCATCATATTACTCAGACTGGATTTCCCAGTGTAAAGATTTAGAGTATACTGAGGTGATTTCAGCAAACTAAGTTCTCTGACCTTACCCAAGGCCTTTATAAGCTGTTGGGAAGCCCATATAATTGAGTAGAGCCGATGAGAGGAAACTTAGCGTTTCAAATTCTCTGGTAACTTGGTTTTGAATGAAAGAGGGTCTATTATATCGAATTAGACATTGACGGTGAAAAGCCTATAGAACTCTAGCAGATAGGAACCTTTATATGTAAGGCAGTATTTAATTGCTAATTCACCAATAAGCAGATTCTACTTATTTGCAGTTGACAGAGCACAAGTCCTTTTATATTTTAGGTCTCCAAGGATTAAAAAAGAAACTTGAAGCCGTGTTGACTGTCATGAAATTACTTTAAGGAAATAGGTCTTAAAGTTGGTTTAGAGAGAAGAAGAAATGAGAGCAAAAACTGGGACAGGTATTCCGAGTGGGAGGGACAGAGGAGAGAGATGAAGAGATGTGCCATTTCTCCTCTATGACAGGTGGAGGGTCAGTAGCAAGGAGGAGGATATTATCAACATTCGATCAGTCCTCTCCTGTGTCTCATTTAATTCTTAACATTATTAGGGAATTTATCTTATTCTCATTTTACAGATGAAAAAATGGAAGATTAGGTAATTTAAGTATCAGGCCAACTGCAAAGAAACTTGAGTGCCAAGCTAGGCAGTTTATGACTATGCCCTGTATGATTGACGATTTTGTTAAGTTTAGTGGAATATTATATTCTGAGCTTTTGAAAGAGTGTTATCAAGTTTTTAGTGCCTTTCTTATAGGCATTTTTGGGCAGAACTCACATTAATATGAGTATTTTGTTAGGAAGGTACCATCTAATTCATAAGTAGATAAGATAATATTTTAAAGAATGTGATGTACAAGGGAAGAAGAGAAAATCTACTTCAAAAATCTCTCTTGTTACTCTATATAAATATGTGAAGTTCCGCAAGTGAAGATGCTTTTCTTGGAATCCAAGAATTTTGGGATTTTCTGGAATCTTTCTTCTCATCTTTCCTCACTCCTTCTGTCTTTTTCTTTCTTTCTCAAGTACTTACTGAGCTCCTGCTTAGTCCACGGTATTTTGCTCCCAGTTGAGAATAATGAAGAAGCATGTTTTCCCTAGTGGGGAGACAATGAGGACAGCAAGTTACTGCTGCCCAACGCACTGGGGCTGACCGCAGAGAAAAAGCGCCCAGAAGGAGACTAGGACTATCAGAAAAACTTGGAGAAGAAATCTGAAAGGTAGATAAAACAGGGGACTGGCATTCCAGGCAATGGGGATAGGATTTTCAAAGGTCTGGTGGCATGAAATGAAACCACTGTGAGGTTGGAGGATGTTCACTATTTTTAGGACATGGATCGGGATAGGAGGGGGACTGATAGATAAAGGACGCGTGTGGTCAGTCAAAGGCCATATTTTTTTCTTCAAAGGAGTTTAGATTTTATCTGGCAGCTGATGAGTAACATTAGTGATCAGTATTCTTTCTGCTAAAAGTAATTGCAAGGTAGTTGACAAGCACCAGGAAGCCCAGGGTTGTATCTGACCTCAGGCACAGCTATGTCCAGTTGTTTTTCAACTTTGTTTCTTGTGGGTCAGCTTCATTCTTAGGCAAAGATGGTGCCTAAAAGTCCAGGCTTGCACCTAGCAGTGGCTACAAAAAGAGGGTAATGTTTTCATTATATTTCCATTAAAACTCCCACAGAAAAATCTCAAAGCCTCTGTTTGGGTCATGTTGCTTTGACTCAATAAGTCACTAGAGACAAGAGAGTTCTGAAACCTGGGAGTGGGATCTACCTAACCTCCCCAGGCATTTTCATTGAACAGATGCTGGACAGACTACAAATATTTCCACTAGAAGAGACTGTAAAAATCTGATGCTATATGTGACATGGTTAGTTTGGTATTGAAAACCTCTTGTTTTCTCTTTAAAATATGTATCCTTTGGCCCTAACATAAAGAAAAAGTTTAATATTTTTGTCAATAGGAAAAAATAACAAACACTGAGCGACACTAATTGTCTTGGAAGATGTTCCGTGTTTATCCGATGGCCACATGTACTATAGCAGGTCCTATAGTTGGCCCAGCCAGATGTCCTTCCCTGGGCTGGTAGGCTACTTCAGGCGTGGCCCCCTGTCCAGCAGGCTTGACTAGCTGCATCATGCCATCATTCTCTAGAGCTCCCTGCGGGATCAAGCTGAGGCTAGACTTTTGAAAACACAACTTTGTCTGATTCCCCCCACCCTGTGAACCATCATGCTCTCCTTGCTTCCTCACAGGTTTCTTCTGAGTCCTCCCTCCATGTATCACTTGCATAAGATCCCTCATATGAGGCTCTGCTTCCCGTAGAAGAGAGACCCCTTCTAGGGCCTGAGAGTAGGCTTTTGTCTAACACTTGAGACTGTCCAAGGAGATACGCACGCTGACAAAGCAGGAAGGGGCGCCCTGGTGGAGAACAGCAGAATAAGGGAGGCCCAGGAGAACTGCTCTGCCCCGTGGCTCGAAGTCTTGGGTTTTATGGTGGCGGGATTCACATACGGATTGTCTCTGGCCGGTCACTGTGACTCAGGGTCCTTTCTGGTGGTGCGTGCATTGTGCAGTTGGGGTAGATCCTAGCGAGAAGGATTCTGAGAAGACAGAAGGACTGGCCTCTCCTGTCTGCTCCTACCTTTCCCGAATTCTTCCCGTTGGTGGTGGCTTGTTAGTTCCGTGTTCCTTACCAGGAAATCCTGTTGTAAAATAGCTCGTGCAGATGGTTGTCATGGTGCCTGGCTAGGGTGGACTGTTTCAGTCAGTGTTTCCCCTAACACTTCCAGGGAACTGACGACCAAAGGCACCCACAGGAATATTTCTGTGCAGCTCAAGGACACTGAGCCATTCTCGCCTAAGATCTTTGAAGAGAGTCTGTGAGCACTAGAAACTGCTTTCTAGGAATGGAAGCTGATGGAAAGGGTGGGCAGTAAAAGAAGAGAAACTCTATGCTACTTCACTGTTCTGGGGCCAGGTCTGTTTTCTCTAAAGTTCTGAGGGTCTGTCTCAAATTCTGTTGCTTATTCTTTGATGAGTAAACATCTACCTCTATGTGCATTTTTGAGTTTGCTTGGGAAACTCAAGGTTTTTGGTTTACGTTTTTCAACTCTATGTAACCCCACCCTCCTAGAGCCTGGGGGTGCCAAGTAGAAGCACCCACAGCTCTGGTCTAACACCAACATTCTCCTTAAATGTAAAAAAAAAAAAAAAAAAAAGAATTCTGACAATCTTAATATGCCAACGCATAGTTATATTGTAGGTCATCCTAAAGCCAGCCATGTAAGTCTCAGAGAGTTTTAGATTTTACTCCTTTTTGCTTCTGTTTCTATTATAGAGATTAATTGAATGGAATCATTTGGCTCTGCAAGGGTTTGGGATTTAAGTAATGGTTGTCCTTGGATCCTGCAAACATGATATATTTTAAAAAGCAGCTGCACAGGTTATTGTAGAAAGTACTAAATGATGAACAGCTAGAACTGCTGATTTTCTACAAATTCATGAGTTAGAAATACTCAAGTTTCTTTTCCGTCACCCCAACTATTTGGAATCTTTTGATCTGGTCTGAGGATTCTCTTTCAATCTCCGGAAGAGGCATCACTTGGAGAAAGTTCACTGAGAACAGGGTGTTGGTTTTACATCTGACCTTTGTTTGGGAGTTTCAGCAAAGTTTCATGGTCCGGTGCCCAGTTTCCCTATCAAAATAATTACTGAAAAGAATATTTATTTTGTCTTAATTTCCATTGCAGGGCGGGTGTCAAGCGCTGAAAGTTATTGGCTAAGTTTGTAAACTGCTATTTCAACCATAGTCAGGCTTCTAAGTCCAAAGAAACTGAAAAGACCTGCATCTTAACCTGGTACCATGTTGACTGCTGAGAAGGGCGTGGGTCGTGGGAGAAATTCCTGGGGTTTTACAAAACAATGAGATCTACATATCCTCAAGTCTGGTAAAAGACTTCACTTTATTTCAGGGCTCCACCTAACTTTGTCCATCTGCCATATGTGGTTCCACCCTCAAGCAATTTTCCTAGTGCCCTGCTCCCTGTGGTACCACATTTTTTTCTTTTTGAAAATAATTTTTTTCTTATTGAAACTTTATTTTTCTCCACCCAGCCTAAGGATGAGTTTCCTACCTAGAATTTTATGCTAATTCCCATACGAGGCAGCTATATTTCCACACCATTTGAGCATTTTATCTCTTGGATGCTGTCTTTTTATTACCTACATTTTTCCTTTTCACCAGTATTTATCTGGCCATGTAAGCTTTTGGGAAGCAAAAAGAGAACTGAACTGTAACTATTTCCTTTTTGAAGCTCTCTAGATACTTCTATAGGAAAAAAAAAAAAAGATTCTTAAACTTCAGTTCTGCATTATTTTCCTAGACTTAGCATGAATGAATCAGTTGCCCTTCTTAACTCAACTGGAGAAAATGCAGCAATATCAGAGATGGTTGGGTAACTTATGTGAGTTTATGACAGTGGCCCAAGAATGATTTTGAAAGTTTTTGCAAGACAAATTACAGAGAGAAAAACTTTGCAATGAAAACTGCAGCGGAGCAAAATGCAATTACCCTCCAAATGTTGTCATAAATCTAAAAATAAAAACAGTGTACTAGTAGACAATGAAATGGTAGTATCCAAGAAAAAAATTAATGAAACTTTCTTAGAAATGACATAAAAGGAGAGCAGCTGGGCATGTTGAAGTAGAGATAAAAGTAACCACAGAACTGGAAACATATACACAGAGAGATTAGTGTATTTAATAGATCTGATCATATTTAATAGAGCATGTACAATTCAGAACTTGGAACTTTTCTCAGTCACCCACACACAGCTCTGTACACAATGCTTTCACTTTGGTGCATTGCCCTAAGGATTTCACCATAACTTCAGGAAAGTGATGCTCCAGTTCTTGTTTTTCCATGACAGTGTCAGCCAAAGCAGCATTTCCAAGTCTCTTGTTCTGTGCTCATCCACGAAATGAGTTATTTTCGGATTTTAGAGGTACTTGGTTTCTTAGATTTTTATTTTGACCTTGAGGTTCTGTTTGTCATTGAAATGGGCCTCCGCTCTGCTGGTTGAGAAGCTAGTGCATTCATCCTTAGACGATGAAGTCATCATTGACCCCTCTCGTGGACATCTTTGTGAGATCATGCTGAGTGCTAAGTCCAACTTAAATGAATTTTGACATATCTAGGAATATGATTATGGGATTACATGACCACATATACTCCCAAGGTAGCGAACACATTTTATTGAGTGGTGTTAGTGGGACAAAGCCGAGCAAACATTTTGGAAACCTAGACAGACAGAGGCTGAGGGAGAGAGAGAGAGAGAAATGTGGTTCAGATATCCAAGGAAGATGGAGGAGACCTTGTAAAGTAGAAAGAACTACAAAAACTCATCTCCAGGGAGCTAAAACTTGGGGTAACTCATTTAGTAAAAGCTTATTCTTTCTGCCTTATTTCTGCTTTTATATTAATCCCTACACTGCTCTTCCCCCAAGATAGAAATGTTTCCATTTGGCTTGAAAAACATGTCTGTATTACATCCTAAGCTATTTCCTTTGTAAGGAATATTTTGAAAAACGTTTTTGTAACAATTTCCAAGTAGAGAACAATGAATATTTCACTGTGATTACCGTCAAAGATTCACAGTGGACTGTCTTTCTCTCTTCTTTAATCATATAATGCCCTCTCTTTGTGCTTCATATATGTTTTAGGAAGATCTTTAAATTCAAGGGTCTGACAATAAGCAATCTTTAATTGGCACCCCAAGATGCTCCGTACAAAATGTAAGCACTGCCTCTTGAATTTTTTTCAAAGCCTATCTTTTTAGAAGGAAGAACTTTCATGTCGTCATCAAATTTGCAAGTACAACTAATAGTAACTTAGAATATTCTTTTTGCTGTTTCACTAGTGGACTAACTGACTAGTTTATGCCTATTATAGTTCTTGATGAATATTTAAAGAACAAGGCAGTAAAGTGACTAATATAAAGTTGATGGGTAATTAAGTTTAGGGAAGATATCTGCTCCTACTGCTGGCAGTCTGATTGTGTCTGAAGATCTGAAGGTTGTAAATGGCTTCTTTATATCAAATTAGACTTTCACATTCTTATGGATAAAGTGTCCACGTAAGAAACCTGATGCAGTCCAAGTTTGGTACTTGCCCTTTGTCCTCTTAGGATCTAAAAAGGAAATGGCTTTTAGTAGAAAGAGTATTTGATGATGTCATTTGTGTGTATGCATGGGTTTGTTGGATAAATTAGGGTTAGATAGTATCTAAAATCTTATTTTCACCAAAAAGTTGGTATTTATGGGCCAAATGAGTTTTGAGGTGCTTAAATCATCTGAGGAATTTTTTTTTCTATTAGAATCTATGAAAAAATATTTTCTAAGAGTACATAGAATAAAATAAAATTTTAAAATTTTCATTACTTCAATTGTAATTTAAAAAAATGGGCAGTGACACAGCAGCAATAGAAGAGATTAACCATGAATTTCATTGTATAAATTAGGATATTTTTAAAAGTGAAAGTAGGTTCTTTTTTAAAAAATTAATTTATTTATTTTAATTGGAGGCTAATTGCCTTACAATGTTGTAGTGGTTTTGCCATACATTGACATGAATCAGCCATGGGTGTACATGTGTTACCCATCCTGAACCTCCCTCCCACCTCTCTCCCCATCCCATCTCTCAGGGTCATCCCAGTGCACCAGCCCTGAGCATCCTGTCTCATGCATTGAACCTGGACTGGTGATCTATTTCACATATAGTAATATACATGTTTCTATGCTATTCTCTCAAATCATCCCACTCTTGCCTTCTCCCACGGAGTCCAAAAGTCTGTTCTTTATATCTGTGTCTCTTTTGCTGTCTTGCATATAGGGTCAGCATTAGCATCTTTCTAAATTCCATAAAAATGTGTTAATATACTGTATTGGTGTTTTTCTTTCTGACTTACTTCACTCTGTATGATAGGCTCCAGTTTCATCCATCTCATTAGAACTGATTCAAATGTGTTCTTTTTAGTGGCTGAGTAATATTCCATTGTGTATATGTACCACAGCTTTCTTATCCATTTGTCTGCCAATGGACATCTAGGTTTCTTCCATGTCCTAGAGATTGTAAACAGTGCTGCGATGAACACTGGGGCACACGTGTCTTTTTCAATTCTGGTTTCCTCGGTGTGTATGCCCAGCAGTGGGATTGCTGGGTCATAAGACAGTTCTATTTCCAGTTTTTCAAGGAATCTCCACACTGTTCTCCACAGTAGCTGTTCTAGTTTGCATTCCCACCAACAGTGTAAGAGGGTTCCCTTTTCTCCACACCCTCTCCAGCATTTATTGTTTGTAGACTTTTTGATGGCAGACATTCTGACTGGTGTGAAATGGTAGCTCATTGTGGTTTTGATTTGCATTTTTCTGATAATGAATGATGTTGAGCATCGTTTCATGTGTTTGTTAGCCATCTGTATGCCTCCTTTGGAGAAATGTCTGTATAGTTCTTTGGCCCATTTTTTGGTTGGGTCGTTTATTTTTCTGGTATTGAGCTGCATGAGCTGCTTGTATATTTTGGAGATTAATTTTTTGTCATCAGTTGCTTCATTTGCTATTATTTACTTCCATTCTGAAGACTGTCTTTTCACCTTGTTTATAGTTTCCTTTGTTGTGCAAAAGCTTTTAAGTTTAGTTAGGCCCCATTTGTTTATTTTTGTTTTTATTTCCATTATTCTCCTAGCAGATCCTGCTGTGATTTATGTCAGAAAGTGTTTTGCCTATGTTTTTCTCTAAGAGTTTTATAGTTTCTGGTCTTATATTTAGATCTTTAATCCATTTTGAGTTTGAAAGTGCTCTAGTTTCATTCTTTTACAGGTAGTTGATCAGTTTCTCCAGCATTACTTGTTAAAGAGCTTGTCTTTACTCCATTGTATAGTCTTGCCTCCTTTGTCAAAGATAAGGTGTTCATAGGTGTGTGGGTTTATCTCTGGGCTTTCTATTTTGTTTCATTGATCTATATTTCTGCCTTTGTGCCAGTACCATACTGTCCTGATGACTGTGGCTTTGTATTAGAGCCTGAAGTCAGGCAGGTTGATTCCTCCAGTTGCATTCTTCTTTCTCAAGATTGCTTTGGCTATTCGAGATTTTTGGATTTCCATACAAATTGTGAAATTATTTGTTCTAGTTCTCTGAAAAATACCATTGGTAGCTTTATAGGGATTGCATTGAATCTATAGATGGCTTTGGGTAGTGTACTCATTTTCACTATATTGATTCTTCTGATCCATGAACATGGTATATTTCTCCATCTATTTGTGTCATTTTTGATTTCTGTCATCAGTTTATATAGTTTTCTATATATAGGTCTTTTGTTTCTTTAGGTAGATTTATTCCTAAGAATTTTATTCTTTTCATTGCAATGGGAAATGGAATTGTTTCTTTAATTTCTCTTTCTGTTTTCCAGTGATGCCATCCAACCATCTCATCCTCTGTCATTCCCTTCTCCTTCCTCCTGCCTTCAATCTTTCCCAGCATCAGGTTCTTTTAAAATGAGTCAGCTCTTTGCATCAGGTGGCCAAAGTATTGGAGTTTCAGCTTCAACATCAGTCCTTCCAGTGAACACCCAGGACTAATCTCCTTTAGGATGGACTGGTTGGATCTCCTTGCAGTCCAAGGGACTTTCAAGAGTCTTCTCCAGCACCGCCTTGCATACCACAGCCTTGCCTTTCTCCTCAGGGCCTCTTATTTAATCTCTTGAACATATCTTGGCCTGCATCCTTTTTGTTTTTCCTTTGCTTTAGTCTGACAAAGCTGGGCTCTTCCAGGAGGACCAGAGGAAGCAATTAAGCAGGCAAAATGTAGTTTTCTTTAGCAGGCAGAGAGTGGGCAAAGCTGTTCATAATTGCCTATTAAGAGTCTTGATCCTGTGCCAATAACTTACATTAATAGAGAAATCTCTATATGCCTGGTGCTATGAAACAATTATAAACCTCATCTAAATCTCACCCTTGATGCAGTTGCTCTTGACATTTCCATTTTGCAGAGGAGAAAACTGAGATTTACCAAGAGCAGGTAAATTGCTCAAGTAGCAGAGCCAGCATCCAAACTTTGCAATTTGACTAAAAAGTTGATACTCCTAGCCAGCAAGTCCAAGGCAGGCTTCAACTTATTATCACTGAGATTGCTTAAAGGTGGGAAAAACCCTCACAAGTTTTAGTAAAAATCTGCTATAGTAAAACATGTCTGGTGTAAAGACATGGTAGTCTTAGCAAGTATTTCTTTCTCACTCTGAAAATCACTTGGTGTAAATGAAGTATCTCAAGCTCTAATAAATGAACAAAATATGAAAATAAACGTATATAAGCACAGGTTATTTGGAATAGTTGTGCAAAAGTGAGCAGAGCACACAGTGAGAATGGGCTATTTTTCATCCAGTTGGAAAGGGCCGTCATTGACTGAGTTTAGTTGATATTGCCAGGAAGACATCAACCACTTTTAATGCTCAGACTATTTTTTTATGACTGTCTAAAGGATATCAGATGAGCCGTCTGTTGTAAATCAATAATAATTTGCTTTAGATTAATGAGGAACTAAAACTGTTTCTAATAAATCTCTAAATGCTTAACATATTTTGAAAGCCATTCATTTTATGAGAATTAGATTCTCTATCCTTAAGAAAGAGCTAGTGGGCTTGGGGTTGAGGCTAAGCAAAAAAAAAAGGTGGCCAAACATTTGGAAACAGAGAAATGTGAAAACAGTGAATGAGAGTGTATGCATTCCAGGGCTTTGTTTAGTCATCTCAGCTGTTTGGAGGCATACTCTGTGGCTCAAAGCATGGCCACTTAAGATGCCACAGTGCCCTCTGTGCAGATTCTTCAGAAAAGCCCGTTGGCTGCTTAATGGCTGGTTGGAGTCTTCAGTATCCACTCAGTAACTGGAATATATTGAAAACTGTTGGATTCTAGTCCAAAGCATGGGCTGTGCATCCTGGCAACCCTCTGCAGTGATTGGGTAACTGGAGCGTGTCTTGGAATGTAGATGGATGGGTCTCGCCTTCTGTCTAGTCTTTTTTGGTATTTAGAAGGCATCATGGGAAAAGAAGAATGTAGGCTCGGCTCATCTATTAATTTGATACTTGTTGTGGATCTATTTTTCTTAAGGACTTTCTTATGAAGTTGGAAGGAAAAAGAAATCTGCTGGGGAGTTGAGGAGAAATGTTTTTTTTTTCCCCTTAATTGTATCTGAGTGATCTAATATGATGCCAAAATTTTAAGAGTAATCCAGTGGTTGGTAAACTGCTAAATGTGCCATTGATTAAACAAAGGAAAGCAATGATTACTTGTAAAATTCATGCCCCTAATCCCAGGATTCTTTTTTGGAGGAAATGGAAAGAGTAGAGAATATTATGGCAGAGTAATAGTGTGTTCTGAACAAGGTTTCCTATCTCTAGCAGAACTTTTGCTTCAGCAAGCTGCAGTGAGTGTAAGAATTTCAGATTCTGAGTACTCAGTTGCATGAGCAACATTTTAAATTTTTTTAAATTGAATAATAAATAGAAAATGGATTTATTCTTTTATTGGTCACTTTTTGGAATGGAATGGTTTTTTAAGGCTCAGAAAGGGCTTAATCTTAATGATGTGATTCTCTATAAAATCAGCTAAGAGTCTGTGGCACAGATCCGCCAGTATCTGTGCTCTCACATAGTCCTTGGGACACAGCTGGACCACATTTCCTTTACAGCTTGATGTAGTCATGTGCCTGGGCTCTGTCCTGTGGCATATGAGGAAGATGGCAGGTGCTGCTTCCAGGCCTGGCTCATAGAACCTGTTTTTTTTTTTTTTTTTCCTTCCCATGTTCTGGCGGAGTATTGAGAATCCTAGGACTTAGAGAAGGGTGGAACCGCAATCTAGAAGGAGTTTGAGTTCATGAATAAGCCATTAAAACCCATAACTTGCCTGTGAGAGGCATGACATTGAAAACACTATGTGAAGACTTTGCAGCAGCTAGTCTTTCTACTTTGCTGATACAGGGTTGGTTCATGTCATGACTAGGGTGGTGGCCTTGTATGATCATGATGGCCTATTGTCTATGTTATGTTATCTAAATTGTTCCCAAGAGAAGATGCATGATTTGGGGGTAGATAACTAGATTTCCTCTCTGGTCTTAGTTTTTCAGAAGCAAAGTGAAGAGTTTAGACAAAAGCTTTAAGATAAGTTAGAGATTTGGGAATTGACAGGAACTCTGACAAATGTAAGCCAAAGGAGCTTGTCATAAGGATACAGGTAGCTCATGATATCAATGATGATGTTAGAGAATTGGGCTCAGAAAGAGCAAGAATCAGAGAAGATCTAGGGAGCTAGCCTGCAAGAGGTAGTTACAGATCTCCGCATGGGCCCTCTCGGGATTTACCATGGGTCTTTTCCATCCTCATGTATTGGCTAGGTTTTACTGTGTAACAAACCACTCCAAAGTTTTATGGCTTAAAACAACATGTGTGCAATTCATGATTTTGTAGGTTGATGGTTTGGGCTGAGTTCTGCTGAACTTCTCCATAGAGGTGGATCAGGCCCAGTTGATCTTAGCCTGGTTCACTTATACAGTCACATCTTCCTTTTGCTCTATTGTTGGTTAAGGGCTGGTCCTTGTAATACAGCTTATTTATGCTTACTATGGGCTCTCATCCTCCATCATGGCAAGAGTGAGTTAGTTCACAATCGAGTGAGAATGCAAGGGTGGAGTAGACGTACTCAAGGTCTCTAAAGGCACATGCTCAGAATTTCCGTGTCATTTCTGCCGCATTCTGTTTGCGAAAGCAAGTCTCAAGGCCAGTCCAGATTCAATGTGTGGAGAAAGAAATTTCAGCTCTTGATGAGAGCAGCTGCAAAATTCATACAGCATAATAATATGGATACAAGGGAGGTCACGAGGCACAGTTATGACCATTTCTACAATTCACCAAGCCTTGCTTAGATCCTGTGTCTGCTCCTTGGGCAGGGGAGGGCTGGTCAATTTCATACTCCTCCTAGGAAGGAAGAGTGTGGGAGAAGTTAGTTCCCATAGGAAAGTTAGGTTGAAGGGGGAGATGACCTGAGCTTGACCAACCTGGTTTTGAACCCACCACCATAATAAGCTAAATATGTGACCTCAGTAAAACAGAGTCTCTTGGAAACTACTTTCTCTTTGACAAAGTAGGTTTAGTAATTCTTACTTACAAGTTCTTAAAAGTGAGAATTAGAGATGATAAAAGTAAGGCATGGGTAGCAGGTTTACATGTAATAGGCGCCCAGTAACTTCTCTAGTTTTCACCTTATATGACACAATGAAATGAAAGTAGATACATGCATTTTAGAATTTTTTCCCTAAATTCCTCAGAAAGTAACACAAGATAATTTTTCATACTGCTGCTTTTACATACTATTTAGAAGCATTTGTCATTGAAATGAATGTCTTTGCGATTCTCAGAAATGAAGGCTGCTCCAGGGCTGTCTTCAGCTAGTAAATGTAGAGTGGTCGTGTTGCATTCTTCGGCTTCACCCTTTCTTATTGGTTGAGTGGGGGTGTTGTCTTAGTCTGCGCTGGCTGCTAAAACAAAAATACCGTGGCCTGAGTGGCTTGAACTGCAAACATTTACTTCTCACAGTTCTGGAAGATGGACTTGCAGACTAGGGTGCTTGCAGATTCAGTGTCTGCTGAGGACCAGTTTCATTGTTCATAGACTGCTGTCTTCTCACTGTGTTGTCACATGGTGGAAGGAGGGAGGGAGCTTGCGGAGCTTCTTTGTCACTAATCCCTTTCATGAGGGCTCCATCCTCATGACCCGATCACCTATCAAAAGCTCCACCTCCTGATACCATCATGTTAGGGATTAGGTTTCAGAGTTAGAATTTGAGGGGACACAAATATTCAGTCTGTAGAAGGGTGTCATTCTGACTGGCTGCTGCCCATGTTCTACAATTGTTAAACATCATGAATATCCATTTGGTGATATCCAAAAACATCTCACAGCCTTAATTGGGTTCTCTTCTGGAAAATATTGTGGCTAATATGGAACCTGAGGTGACATTTGTCTCCTAAGGTATTTGACAAATAAGTGTTGAATGAACATTTGAGTGAATAGATATGCAAATTATTGATTTGGTGAAATCTCCTTTTTCCTGGTAACAGCTTTGATAATAAGGAATATCTTACTTCAGTGCAGATTATGATTTAGCTGTGAAGGCTGTTAGAAGAGGGAACTTAGGGGAAAAACTGTAGATGGAAGCTACGACAAACTGCATGCTTGCTTTACATCTTTTTCTTTTTCTTTTTTTTTCTTTTTATTTTTTAATGTTTCATTTATTTATTTATTTATTTTTGAATTACAATACTGTATTTGTTTTGCCATACATTGACATGAATCAGCCACAGGTGAACACAATCTCCCAATGCCAAAGCCCCCTCCCACCTCCCACCCAACACCATCTACCTGAATCATCCTGTGCACCAGCCGCATGCATCCTGCATCCTGCACATAGCAGAAATACATCTTTTTCTTGAAACTGTTTCTGTCTTCACTCTAAACTAGCTCTTGAAATAGACAGCAGGATTTGTTCTCTGAAATAGAAAGATGACTTTCATTAATTTGTCCTAAAGCTAGCTGATCTGAGCTTTTGGAATTTTGTGAAATGATTGTATCTCCTAATTTTGGTGAACAGGTGGCTTTGCCCACCCCAGAATTCCAAAGTGCAAGTGAAATATAGGTAGGGATTAAAACTATGTGCCTGCCCTCATGGCTGCCCTATACCCTCAGGCTTCACGAGTGTTAACAGCACACATGTTACCCCTCACTGACTCATTCTTCCAAACTAGGAGGCTCTAGAATAGGCTATTTTTGTGTTTTCATCTCTCTCTTAGCATTTTGGGGAAACCAACCTTGAAAAGAGGGCAGTGAAGGGTCCTTTCTGAGGCTACAGCATTGAGATTTCATGACACAGTGAATTCCTGTCTGCTAAGCAGATCCCATTTGGAGGACCTGAAAGATGGATACATGACTTATCTTCATGCGGAGAGCTCTGAGGAATTTATAACTGTGAAGGAGCACAAAAATGTGACTGTATGTTCCAGCTGTACTGGTTTGCTGGGACATTCCTGGTTGATACTTGTTCTGTCATCCATTGAGGTTAGCATATGTCCCTGATTATTTTTTAAGCAAAGGATTATTGTCAATGTTTAAATTAAAATAATCTGAAATAGACTCAGAAGACCTCCACATTATACTTTGACTTCTCCCATGCTTTCCTAACCATGTGTGAGACGCATGTGGAGTCAACAGGGTTCTCACTTCAATAGGCAGTCCAATCTAAAAGGCACAAAGGACATGTTTTTTTTCCCCTAACTTTTCCCAGATGCGTCAAAATCAGTATCTCCCTTAGTAGGACAGCATGCACTATGCATTCAGGCAGGAATGACTACAGTGGACTCACTTGCCCTGGATTTGGTGGAGGGAGAAGAACTCAAGGCTCTGATTCTGTTGGACACTTGGTATCCCAGCCAGCTGTTCCCTGGCCCAGGGGGCAGCTTGCATGATAGGAGATTAGTGAAAGTGGTTCTATTAATGGTATGTTTGTTTCTTTTCTCACCCAGTTCACATAACTGAAGTCAAGATTTTGCAGGTTCATTCCAGTGAAAGTAAACTACCTTTTGTAAATGAATTTGCTCATTTTGTTTGTGTCTTTTCCCAAACCAATTGGAAATCTTTAAATCAAATGATTCAGTGAATGGAGTGTCGAGAAAACTGCAATGGTTGAAGCTTTCAAACCTGAAGTTATTGACAACAAAGCTTACAGAGAAGAAAACATTCACATTTATTTCTACTCATTATACATTAAATAAGGCAAACTCGAGATTTCCATTTGAAGCTATAACTTATGCTATGGAAAAACTCTTGTGGGAAGAAGTTATTGGTAGACCTCCTATTTTTAACTGGTAAGTCAAATTGTATTCTATATACTGGAATAAAATGAAATCGAGAAGGTCTATGATTCCATAGCATCTAAGTCTGCCAAAACATTCAAAAAGATCATAAATAAAATTATGTTTCTCTGAACAGTTTTGTTTGTAGAAGACATCTGCCTAAGAAAAGTACTCTGAAGACAGATAAAAAGTCAGTAAATTATTTCTGGGGTTGAAATATTTATAAATTTCAATAAGAAGTAGCATTGACAATGGTCTTTAGTAGTAACCTTTTCCCCTCCCCTCGGCCCCCAGTTTGTGTGTTGGGCGGTATTCTCCAATGTGACTGCATTTGGAGACAGGGCCTATATTAAGGTTAAATGAGATTGTAAAGTTGGGACCCTGATCCAGTATTAAAGTCCTTAGAGGAGGCGACACCAGAGAGCTGTCTCTCTCTGTCTCCTTCTACTCTAGTCCTGCAAGCCAGCTAAACAACTCTCATCAGAAATGGCAGAATCAGCTGGCACCTTGATCTTGTATTTCCCAGAGATAAATAAATTTCTGTTGTCTGTGTTGTTTTGGTATTGTAGCCTAAGCAAACTAAGACAGCCTTTATTTAGCAGAATTTACTTTGAGCTTGGCAGAAAGCACAGTGAATGTGAAGAGGTTGTCTCCTTAAACAATTACAAAGTTTCACATATTTTAATCATGCAATTTGGAAAACAGATCTCAGGTATTTTATGAAAATAAGGAAAATTATGAGAGAATGTTAAAAAACATTATAGTATAAAGAGACTAATGCATATAAATAAGTACCTAGGAAGTTTGTTTTCTTGTTGTTTTTTAACATTCAGATTATTAAAAATGTTAAAAATTTAATATATATGGATTTATTCATTGTTCATTTTTTAAATGCCATTAAAAAAATAGTTTTGGCCAGAACAACTTTATAGTTCTACTAGTAAATTAAGATCATTGTGTTGGTTAATTTTAAAATATTTTAAATTATTATTTTATTTTACTTTACTACTTTTTATCACTCTCACAATTTTCCCAGATTGGGCCACAAATCATATGATGATCCTTTGAGAGAATAAAATATTCAGCTTGAATAAAGCATTTTCATGGCAGTTTGTAGCTGTTGTCCCTTAATTATTTTATTTTATTCTATTTTTTTAGTCTTTTCAAATGTATTTTTAATTGGAAGATAATTGCTTTACAATATTGTATTTGCTTCTGACATACATTGTGTTGGCTTCTGACATACAACAATACGAATCAGCCACAAGTATATACATCTCCCCACCACCGAACCTGCCCCCATCCACTCCCACCCAATCCTACCCCTCTAGGTCATCACAGAGCACAGGGTTGAATATCTCCTAGCAGCTTGATCTGAGATATAAGTAGACATTTATAAGTTTCTTAGACATATAATTTAATTGAAAACTCCTGAAAGGTTTTATTAGATATCATTAGAATACCTCATTTGGGGAAATTAAAATATTTTATTTTAATGACTTTATAACATTTTATCATTTTGACTAGAAGATTGTGTGGTGAATTTTAATAGGTCAACTTGGCTACACAAGGGTATCTCAATTTTAGACAAATATCAGTCTAGATGTTACTGTGATGTTACTGTTACTGTGAATACTTCTAATTTTTAGAAGTATTTAACATTTAAATCAGAAGATTTTAAGTAAAGCAGATTGCCAACTACAATGTAGGTTGGCCTCGTTCAGTCCTTTGAAGGCCTTAATAGGAAAGACAGGTACCCTGAGGAACAAAGAATTCAGCCTCCAGATCAATTTCAGAATCAAGGCAGAAACATCAACTCTTCCTCGCTTTCCTATCTTCTGGTCTGTGCTACAGGGTTTGAACTTGCCAGCCCTTACAGTAGCATGCACCAAAATAAAGCTCTTTTTCTTTCTATACACATGTTCTATTGGTTCTGTTTCTCTGAAGATCCTTGACTAATACAAAGACCAAGACAGAATCTTTGGAACGCAATAGAATGTCTTTGTGTATGTGCATGCTCAGTCATGTCTGACTCTTTGCAAGCCCATGGACTTTAGCCCACCAGGCTCCTCTGTCCATGGAATTTTCCAGGCAAGAATATTGGAGTGGGTTGCCATTTCCTTCTCCAGTGTATCTTCCTTACTCAGTGATCAAACCCACATTTCTAGTATCTCCTGCATTGGCAAATGGATTCTTCACTAGCTGAGCCACCAAGAATATTTCTTAAAAATGTCAAATGTACCATAAGGCTTATTGAACATATATATATATATTTTTTTTTTGCTCTTATTCATTAGACTGATCCTACTTTCTTTTTTTTTTTTTTAGTTTGGTACTTTCTTTTTTTTTTTTCTTTCTTTATTTTTTTAATTACAATACTGTGTTTGTTTTGCCATACATTGACACGAATCAGCCATAGCTGAACACAATCTCCCAATGCCGAAGCCCCCTCCCACCTCCCACCCCACATCCTCTACTTGAATCATCCTGTGCATCAGCCCCATGCATCCTGCATCTTACATTGAACATAGATTGGCACTTCGTTTTTTACAAGAAAATATACATGTTTCATTGCCATTCTCCCAAACCATCCCACCCTTTCCCTCTCCCTCAGAGTCCAAAAGTCCACTCTATACCTCTGTGTCTCTTTGTTATCTCACATATAGGGTCATCATTACTGTCTTCTAAATTCCATATATATGTGTCAGTATACTGTATTGGTGTTTTTCTTTCTGGCTTACTTCACTCTGTATAATCGGTTCCAGTTTCATCCATCTCATTAGAACTGAGTCAAATTTATTCTTTTTAAGGGCTGAGTAGTATTCCATTGTGTATATGTACCACAGCTTTCTTATCCAATCATCTGCTGATGGACATCTAGGTTGCTTCCATGTCCTGGCTATTATAAACAGCGCTGCAATGAACATTGGGGTACATGTGTCTCTTTCAATTCTGGTTTCCTCGGTGTGTATGCCCAGCAGTGGGATTGCTGGGTCATAAGGCTGTTCTATTTGCAATTTTTAAGGAATCTCCACACCGTTTTCCATAATGGCTGTACTAGTTTGCATTCCCACCAGCAGTGTAAGAGGGTTCCCTTTTCTCCACATCCTCTCCAGCATTTATTGCTTGTAGACTTTTGGATCGCAGCCATTCTGACTGGTGTGAAATGGTACCTCATTGTGGTCTTGATTTGCATTTCTCTGATAATAAGTGATGTTGAACATCTTTTCATGTGTTTGTTAGCCATCCGTATCATTTGGAGGCTGAACAACACCCTTCTGAATAATCAACAAATCACAGAAGAAATCAAAAAGAAATCAAAATATGCATCGAAACGAATGAAAATGAAAACATAACTACACAGAACCTTTGGGACACTATAAAAGCAGTCCTAAGAGGAAAGTTCATAGCAATACAGGCATACCTCAAGAAGTAAGAAAAAAGTCAAATAAATAACCTAACTCTACACCTAAAACAACTAGAAAAGGAAGAAATAGAGAACCCCAGAGTTAGTAGAAGGAAAGAAATCCTAAAAATTAGGGCAGAAATAAATGCAAAAGAAACAAAAGAGACCATAGCAAAAATCAACAAAGCCAAAAGCTGGTTCTTTGAAAGGATAAATAAAATCGACAAACCATTAGCCAGACTCATCAAGAAACAAAGAGAAAAAAATCAAATCAACAAAATTAGAAATGAAAATGGAGAGATCACGACAGACAACTCAGAAATACAAAGAATCATAAGAGACTACTATCAGCAATTATATGCCAATAAAATGGACAACTTGGAAGAAATGGACAAATTCTTAGAAAAGTACAATTTTCCAAAACTGAACCAGGAAGAAATAGAAAAACTTAACAGACCCATCACAAGCACGGAAATTGAAACTGTAATCAGAAATCTTCCAGCAAACAAAAGCCCAGGTCCAGACGGCTTCACAGCTGAATTCTACCAAAAATTCCGAGAAGAGCTAACACCTATCTTACTGAAGCTATTCCAGAAAATTGCAGAGGAAGGTAAACTTCCAAACTCATTCTATGAGGCCACCATCACCCTAATACCAAAACCTGACAAAGACACCACAAAAAAAGAAAACTATAGGCCAATATCACTGATGAACATAGATGCAAAAATCCTCAACAAAATCCTAGCAGTCAGAATCCAGCAACACATTAAAAAGATCATACACCATGACCAAGTGGGCTTTATCCCAGGGATACAAGGATTCTTCAGTATCCACAAGTCAATCAATGTAATTCATCACATTAACAAACTGAGAAATAAAAATCACATGATTATCTCAATAGATGCAGAAAAAGCCTTTGACAAAATTCAACATCCATTTATGATAAAAACTCTCCAGAAAGCAGGAATAGAAGGAACATAGCTCAACATAATAAAAGCTATATATGACAAACCCACAGCTAACATTATTCTCAATGGCGAAAAATTGAAACCATTTCCCCTAAAGTCAGGAACAAGACAAGGGTGCCCACTTTCACCACTACTCTTCAACATCGTACTGGAAGTTTTGGCCACAGCAATCAGAGCAGAAAAAGAAATACAAGGAATCCAAATTGGAAAAGAAGAAGTAAAACTCTCACTGTTTGCAGATGACATGATCCTCTACATAGAAAATCCTAAAGACTCACCAGAAAACTACTAGAGCTAATCAATGAATATAGTAAAGTTGCAGGATATAAAATCAACACTCAGAAATCCCTTGCATTCCTATACACTAATAATGAGAAAGTAGAAAAAGAAGTTAAGGAAACAATTCCATTCACCATTGCAACGAAAAGAATAAAATACTTAGGAATATTCCTACCTAAAGAAACTAAAGACCTATATATCGAAAACTATAAAACACTGATGAAAGAAATCAAAGAGGACACTAATAGATGGAGAAATATTCCATGCTCATGGGTCGGAAGAGTCAATATAGTGAAAATGAGTATACTACCTAAAGCAATCTACAGATTCAATGCAATTCCCATCAAGCTACCAGCAGTATTTTTCACAGAACTAGACCAAATAATCTCAAGATTTGTATGGAAATACAAAAAACCTCGAATAGTCAAAGCAATCTTGAGAAAGAAAAATGGAACTGGAGGAATCAACTTGCCTGACTTCAGGCTCTACTACAAAGCCACAGTCATTAAGACAGTATGGTACTGGCACAAAGACAGAAATATAGATCAATGGAACAAAATAGAAAGCCCTGAGATTAACCCACACACCTATGGACACCTTATCTTCGACAAAGGAGGCAAGAATATACAATGGAGTAAAGACAGTCTCTTTAACAGGTGGTGCTGGGAAAACTGGTCAACCACTTGTAAAAGAATGAAACTAGACCCCTTTCTAACACCATACACAAAAATGAACTCAAAATGGATTAAAGATCTAAATGTAAGACCAGAAACTATAAAACTCCTAGAGGAGAACATAGGCAAAACACTCTCCGACATAAATCACAGCAGGATCCTCTATGATCCACCTCCCAGTATACTGGAAATAAAAGCAAAGATAAACAAATGGGATCTAATTATAATTAAAAGCTTCTGCACAACAAAGGAAACTATAAGCAAGGTGAAAAGACAGCCTTCTGAATGGGAGAAAACAATAGCAAATGAAACAACTGACAAACAACTAATCTCAAAGATATATAAGCAACTTATGCAGCTCAACTCCAGAAAAATAAATGATCCAATAAATAAATGGGCCAAAGAACTAAATAGGCATTTCTCCAAAGAAGACATACGGATGGCTAACAAACATATTGAACATATTATTGAAGTATATACTTGTAAATGAAAATCCTTCTTTTAGTCCATGTTCAATCATTTTCAGCTTTAAGTAATGAAGTTGTTTTTGCTGTTGTTGTTTAGTCACTAAGTTGTATCTGACTTTTGTGACCCATGGACTAGAGCCCACCAGGCTCCTCTATCCTGGTATTTCTGTCTTGATTTTCCTGGTAAAACTATTGGAGTGGGTTGCCATTTCCTTCTGAAAGAGAGCTTCCCTACCCAGTGCAGCTTAGTCAAGTAAAGAGTAATCATCGCTAGTTTAAGTTAGATTGATAAATGATGATAAAGTGAGTTCCTCATACCTAGCTGAGGCAAAGACAGTGCCATGTGATATGCAAGTCTCTGGACACGTAGAAGACAATTCTTAGTCTCTCTTGAAGTGAGTGAATGAGAAAAAGTTGCTCAGTGGTGTCCAAGTCTTTGCAAAGTAGATGGCAACATTAACTGAATTCTAGCCAGGCGAATACAGACAGAAGAGACATATTCCATATCAGGACAGGATTCTAAAACGTCTTGCATCATACCATAATATCCTTTCGTCTTATTCTTCTGGATGAATGGGAATAATTTGATGCAGGACTTGAAGTCTCTAAAAGACGGTAAAGCCAGCTGACAGGAGGACCTAGCCCCTGAATGATTGGAGGAAGACGCTCCCTGTGGACTTGCGCTGAACTATGACAGGAGCAGTGAAGAACCATATTTGTGTTAAGCCATTATAATGGCTGCAGGATTCAGTTCAGTTGCTCAGTCGTGTCCGATTCTTTGTGACCCCATGATTGCAGCACACCAGGCCTCCCTGTCCATCACCAGCTTCCGGAGTTCACTCAGACTCACGTCCATTGAGTCAGTGATGCCATCCAGCCATCTCATCCTCTGTCATCCCCTTTTCCTCTTGCCTCCAATCCCTTCCAGCATCAGAGTCTTTTCCAATGAGTCACCTCTTCGCATGAGGTGACCAAAGTACTGGAGTTTCAGCTTAAGCATCATTCCTTCCAAAGAACACCCAGGACTGATCTTCTTTAGGATGGACTGGTTGGATCTCCTTGCAGTCCATGGGACTCTAGGAGTCTTCCTCAACACCACAGTTCAAAGCATCAATTCTCTGGTGCTCAGCTTTATTCACAGTTCAACTCTTACATCCATAAATGACCACTGGAAAACCATAGCCTTGACTAGACGGACCTTTGTTGGCAAAGTAATGTCTCTACTTTTCAACACGCTATCTAGGTTGGTCATAACTTTCTTTCCAAGGAGTAAGCATCTTTTAAATTCATGGTTGCAGTCACCATCTGCAGTGATTTTGGAGCCCCAAAAATAAAGTCTGACACTGTTTCCACTGTTTCCCCATCTATTTCCCACGAAGTGGTGAGACCAGATGCCATGATCTTCGTTTTCTGAATGTTGAGCTTTAAGCCAACTTGTTCAGTCTTCTTTTTACTTTCATCAAGATGCTTTTGAGTTCACTTTCTGCCATAAGGGTGGTGTCATCTGCATATCTGAGGTTATTGATATTTCTCCTGGCAATCTTGATTCCAGCTTGCGCTTCTTCCAGCCCAGCGTTTCTCATGATGTACTTGGCATATAAGTTAAATAAGCAGAGTGACACTATATAGTCTTGATGTACTACTTTTCCTATTTGGAACCAGTCTGTTGTTCCATGTCCAGTTCTAACTGTTGCTTCCTGACCTGCATACAGATTTATCAAGAGGCAGGTCAGGTGGTCTGGTATTCCCATCTCTTTCAGAATTGTCCACAGTTTATTGTGATCCACACAGTCAAAGGCTTTGGCATGGTCGAGAAAGCAGAAATAGATGTTTTTCTGGAACTCTCTTGCTTTTTCAATGATCCAGCAGATGCTGGCAATTTGATCTCTGATTCCTATGCCTTTTCTAAAACCAGCTTGAACATCTGAAAGTTCATTGTTCACGTATTGCTGAAGCCTGGCTTGGAGAATTTTGAGCATCACTTTACTAGCATGTGAGATGAGTGCAATTGTGCTGTAGTTTGAGCATTCATTGGCATTGCCTTTCTTTGGGATGGGAATGAAAACTGATCTTTTCCAGTCCTGTGGCCACTGCTGAGGTTTCCAAATTTGCTGGCATATTGAGTGCAGCACTTTCACAGCATCATCTTTCAGGATCTGAAAGAGCTCAACTAGAATGCCATCACCTTCACTAGCTTTGTTCATAGTGATGCTTTCTAAGGCCCACTTGACTTCACATTCCAAGATGTCTGGCTCTAGATTAGTGATCACATCATCATGGTTATCCAGGTCGTGGAAGATCTTTTTGTACAGTTCTTCTGTGTATTCTTGCCACCTCTTCTTAATATCTTCTGCTTCTGTTAGGTCCATACCATTTCTGTCCTTTATTGAGCCCATCTTTGCATAAAATGTTCCCTTGATATCTCTAATTTTCATGAAGAGATCTCTAGTCATTCCCATTCTGTTGTTTTCTTCTATTTCTTTGCATTGATCACTGAGGAAGGCTTTCTTTCTCTTCTTGCTATTCTTTGGAACTCTGTATTCAGATACTTATATCTTTCCTTTTCTCCGTTGCTTTTCACATCTCTTCTTTTCACACCTATTTGTAAGGCCTCCCAAGACAGCCATTTTGCTTTTTTGCATTTCTTTTCCATGGGGATGGTCTTGATCCCTGTCTCCTGTGCAATGTCATGAACCTCTGTCCATAGTTCATCAGGCACTCTATCTATCAGATCTAGTCCCTTAAATCTATTTCTCACTTCCAGTGTATAATCATAAGAGATTTGATTTAGGTCATATCTGAATGGTCTAGTGGTTTTCCCTACTTTCTTCAATTTCAGTCTGATTTTGGCAATAAAGATTTCATGATCTGAACCACAGTTAGCTCCTGGTCTTGTTTTTGCTGACTGTATAGAGGTTCTCCATCTTTGGCTACAGAGAATATAATCAGTCTGATTTCGGTGTTGACCATCTGGTGATGTCCATGTGTAGAGTCTTCTCTTGTGTTGTTGGAAGAGGGTGTTTGCTATGACCAGCACGTTCTGTTGGCAAAACTCTATTAGACTTTGCCCTGCTTCATTCTGTATTCCAAGGCCCAATTTGCCTGTTACTCCAGGTGTTTCTTGACTTCCTACTTTAGCATTCCAGTCCCCTATAATGAAAAGGACATCTTTTTTGGGTGTTAGTTCTAAAAGGTCTCGTAGATCTTCATAGAATTGTTCAACTTCAGCTTCTTCAGCATTACTGGTTCGGGCATAGACTTGTATTACCGTGATATTGAATGGTTTGCCTTGGAAACAAACGGAGATAATTCTGTCATTTTTGAGATTGCATCTAAGTACTGCATTTCAGACTCAGGGATTCCTGCCCGCAGTAGTAGATATAAGGGTCATCTGGGTTAAATTCACCCATTCCAGTCCATTTTAGTTCACCGATTCCTAGAATGTCAGTGTTCACTCTTGTCATCTTCTGTTTGGCCACTTCCAGTTTGACTTGATTCATGGACCTGACATTCCAGGTTCCTATGCAATATTGCTCTTTACACCATCACTAATGTTCCATCCAACTTCCTCCCATAAAACTGACCTCAGGATCAATTCCTCTAGCTGTTTGGCTCCCATCCTGCTTAGCTTCTACATCACATGGAAGTACCTTGGTTTGAAAGATTTCCTAGGACTGAAGAATATCCTCACCAATAAATCAATTGACTGGAAATAATCTATATCTTTAAAGTGTATGTATGAGTAGATATAAATTTTTCTTTTGGATAATCCTGTATTATGTTCTTATAATAAAAGTATATTAAACAGGCAAGTAATATTAATAATATCTACCATATACTCAGGGCTTTCCAGGTGGCACTAGTGATAAGGGATCTGCATGCCAATACAGGAGACGTAAGAGATGTGGGTTCAGTCTCTGGGTTGGGAAGATCCTCTGGAGGATGATACAACAGACCACTTCAGTATTCTTGCCTAGAGAATCTCATGGACAAAGGAGCCTGGTAGGCTACAGTCCATAGGGTCCAACAGAGTCTGATGTGACTGAAGCAACTTAGCACCAAATACTGAAGCTTCTCAGGTGGCTCAGTGGTAAAGAATCTGCCTGCCAATGCTGGAGACTCAGGTTTGATCCCTGGGTTGGGAAGATTCCCCTGGAGAAGGAAATAGCAACCCACTCCGGTATTCTTGCCTGGGACATCCCAAGGACAGGGGAGTCTGGTGGCCTACAGTCCATGGGGTTGTAAAGAGATGGACACAGCTTAGCGACTAAACAGCAACCAATCGTCTACTGATATATAAAGCATATGTTGACAGGCAAGACTGCTAACTACATATATAAGTAAAATCTTTGTAGCAGTCACTTAAGGGGGATAATTTATTATCCCCATTTTGCAGATGGGGACACTGAGGCCTAAAGAACTTAGATAACTTGCTGAAAGTTACGTATGGAAATGGTGAAGTGGGGATTTGCAGGTAGGTGTGTTCAACTCTAAAACCTGGGCTCTTAATCATTAGATTAACTAGAGTGGAGACATTCACTATTAGTTCTTTGACCTCTTAACTCTCACTATGATTCATGCTTCATCATGATGATGTGATTAACATTTTTGCACACTCGCCTCGTCAGACCCTGCAGTCTGTGCCTTATGTCTGATAGCTTATTAAGCCTTCATAGCCATCAAACAAGACAGACATCCATAGTGCATCTTGTAACCACAGTAACACTCACTAAATAGAGATCAATCTCTTTTATGGAAAACTGAAGTTGAGAGACTAAATGAACAGCCACAGCACCTCATGAAACCTTATTTCAAATAAAGTGCCTTGGGCACACAAAGCCTACTCTGCTTCAGTTTGTTCAGATTGCAACCCTTCTCTTCGGAAAAAAAAAAAGAAGAAAGAAAAAAATTGGGAAGAGGGAAGTAAATTGTGTGAAACCCTGTGAACTGTAAGTCAAAGCAATTCTCAAATTAAAAAGGCATGAGAACATTTACTTTTCCTAAGTGGGATGTTTCCATTACTTTAAGAAAGAGGGGTTTTATCCCTATCCTGCCCCCAGCCCTACCACCTCCCACCCACCACTACACACATACACACCCCTTTGCATTGCTTTTGTAAATCAACAACAGAGAGAAAAATTCCACTGAAATCAAGGTGGCAGGGTTTGGCTTCATGGGACTGATCACAGTGAGTCTTCAATTGACTCTGAGCCAGAAGGGAAAAAGCAGCAGACATGAGGATCAAGAGATTGTAGCTATATAGTCTGGCTCCACTACCAAAAATGATGGAAAAAAAAGAAGCAGAAAAACAAAACTCGAGACAGAAGGTAGGAGGAGACAAGGGGCAGTTCCAGCTTTCAGCGAGCCGGCTGGGTCTACTTCCTTTCGATTGTCCAGGAAAGCTAAGAAAAGTAAAAACAGGGCTGGGAGCGCGTGAAAGCAGCCCCGTGGAAATGGCGTGCGAAACAATCAGCCTGTGGGTCAATTGTGAAGGGCGTTAATGTGCGAGCCCCGATAAAGAGCTTTGCACAAATGGCCACAAAGCATTTCACATTTAAATACGGTTCCCAGTTTGTTCTGCACAACAGTATAAATATAACTAAGGTGGGGTGGAGAGTGAGATTTGGAAACCAGCCGATTTTAAGGAAGCCAACACAAACACTCCAACGCATGCAGTTCTGCACAGGCTTTTGTGCTTGTTACTGGTGTTGGCATAAACTCATAAAATCAGAAAGGCCATGAGACACAGTGGTTGAGATATTGTGTGCCCCGGTGGTAATCAAGTGCATTGTTTATCTGAAAACAGCCTTCTTGTCGTGTATGTGGCCTTTCTTGAAAGGTGATGGTTATGTTTGATTTTGTTTCAGGGTAGTCATGACAACTTAGAAAAGTATATAATATCTCAGGAGGTTTTCTATCTTTTTTTCAGTGACTATCTCCTTATGAGATAGGTCTAGGGGTAAGAGTCCCCTTGCAGGCTTTTTCAATTGGGGTTTTAATAGAAAGGAATATATTTTAGCTTATTTAGCAAATTCATACTGCATGAAAGGATATTTTGTAATAGGCTAAGCAGGCCATATAAAATTAAGTAAAGCTGGATCTGGTGCCTAAAAATATTTGGCAGAAATCCCTGGTAAGCCACATTTGAACATTTTTAATATATATTATGAGGCAGAAAAGAGTAATTATCTTCTATTGAAGTTCCCAAGTGAGAGAAATGTATTTGTAGAGCCCTTTCAAAGAAAACTGTCTGTACTGCAAAACTGTTATACTTGAGATGATGTCCACTCTCCTCTGGATTATGGCTTGTGGCTTGTGGAAAAGAAGCAGGCACAACCCAGACATTACTCTACTATATTGTGAGACTGCTACCTTGAGCAAGGTGTTTTGCCAAGGGCCTTGAAACACTTGGCTAAGAAGTTTCCAGAACAAAGACTCTTTAGCCCTAAGGGTTTGATACCATGGAGGGTTTGGAAACAAAAACTACTGTGAGTGACCATCTCTCTGCTTTATTTCTACTCTTGGTCCTTGATTTGGAATCAGTTGTTCTCTCCTTCCTCTATTTCTTTCTCCAGAGAGGGTTGCCTTTCATTGGAAGCATTCATACATGTCCAGAGCATTGCATTTCTGAGATCATCCTCTGTTTTGGTTGAGATTGCTCAAACAGACCATCAGAAAAGAATTTTGGTCTAAGTAGATTATTTGGGAGTGAATCCCAGAAAGCACACAGAGGGAGCCCAGAGAGTGAGAGAGGGAAGGGAAGAAAGCCAATAAAGGATGTGAGGAACAGAACACCTCTGTAGGGCCCTATCCTGCTGGGGACCTTCTGGATTGCTGTGGAAAACACAACTGAAAATTGTCCCTTGGAGGATGTAGCATCTAGGGCATGTATCCACCAACTCTGGCCCCTCTGTGTTGAGGATTGATTCTGAGTCATTACCTTCCTTCTGAGACTTTCTAGCTTAGGTTGATAAAGTCAGAGAATGGCCTTGAGCAGAGAGAGATGAGGAGAACTGAGCCCTTCTGTATCGGAACTCTTTGCAGGCTCTCTTGGGGATGAGTCAGGAGAATTTAGTGGAAACCTGAGAGCATCACTCTAGCCACCAACTCTGACAATTAGGCAGGCTTCTTGCAAGGAGAACACTCTTTGCTTTGTTGAGTGCCCCATTGTGCTTTCCCCCCCTTAGTGTATGTAAATCTTCCTAGTCTTTTGCAGTAAATGGGCATCTATGGCTTTTAATATCCTTCAGTTCAGTTCAGTCAATCAGTCATGTCCAATTCTTTGCAACCCAATGGACTGTAGCACTCCAGGCCTCCCTGTCCATCACCAAGTCCTGGAGTTTACTCAAGCTCATGTCCATTGAGTTGGTGATGCCATCCAACTATCTCATTCTCTGACATCCCCTTCTCCTCCTGCCTTCAATCTTTCCCAGCATCAGGCTCTTTTCCAATGAGCCAGTTCTTTGCATCAGGAGGCCAAGTATTGGAGTATCAGCTTCAGCATCAGTCCTTCCAATGAATATTCAGGACTAATTTCCTTTAGGAGGGACTGGTTGGGTCTCTTTGCAATCTAAGGGACTCTCAAGTGTCTTCTCCAACACCGCAGTTCAAAAGCATCAATTCTTTGGTGCTCAGCTTTCTTCACCGTCCAACTCTCATATCCATACATGACTACTGCAAAAACCATAGCCTTGACTAGACAGACCTTTGTTGGCAAAGTAGTGTCTCTGCTTTGTAATATGTTGTCTAGGTTGCTCATAGCTTTTCTTCCAAGGAGCAAGTGCCTTTTACTTTCATGGCTGCAGTCACCATCTACAGTCATTTTGGAGCCCAGAAAAATAAACTCTGCCATTGTTTACACTGTTTCCCCATCTATTTCCCATGAAGTGATGGGACCAGATGCCATGATCTTCGTTTTCTGAATGTTGAGCTTTAAGCCAACTTTTTCACTCTCCTCTTTTACTTTTATCAAGAGGCTCTTTAGTTCTTCTTCATTTTCTGCCATAATGGTCATGTCATCTGCATATCTGAGGTTATTGATATTTCTCCTGACAATCTTGATTCCAGTTTGTGCTTTATGTAGCCCAGTGTTTCATATGATGTACTCTGCATATAAGTTAAATAAGCAGGGTGACAATATACAGCCTTGATGTACTCCTTTCCCTTTTTGGAACCAGTCTGTTGTTCCATGTCCAGCTCTAACTGTAGCTTCCTGACCTGCATACAGTTTTCTCAAGAGGCAGGTCAGGTGGTCTGCTATTCCCATCTTTTAAAGAATTTTCCACAGTTTGTTGTGGTCCACACAGTCAAAGACTTTGGCATAGTCAGTAAAGCAGAAATAGATGTTTTTCTGGAACTCTCTTGGTTTTTCGATGATCCAATGGATGTTGGCAGTCTGATCTCTGATTCCTCTGCCTTTTCTAAATCTAGCTTGAACATCTGGAAGTTCACAGTTCATGTATTGTTGAAGTCTGGCTTGGAGAATTTTGAGTGTTACTTTCCTAGCGTGTGAGATGAGTACAACTGTGCAGTAGTTTGAGTATTCTTTGGCATTGCTTTTCTTTGGGATTGGAATAAAAACTGACCTTTTCTAGTCCTGTGGCCTAAGTTTTCCAAATGTGCTGGCATATTGAGTGCAGCACTTTCACAGCATCATCTTTAGGATTTGAAATAGCTCAAGTGCAAATAGCATTTAATATCTTTAAAATTATCAAATAGTATTTAATATCAAATAATGTTTGATATAGCTATTAATACCAAATAGCATTTAATATCCTTAAATGCTTAAAGTAATAATTCTAGAATTTATCACTTATTGAATGTCTCACCTATGTCAAATCCATTGACTTATTAAATTCAGTCCTTATTTCATGACATATACAAAAATTAACTCAAATTAGGATCTAGACCTAAACATAATAGCTAAAAATTTAAAAATTCTAGAAGAAATGCAGGACAATCCCATGACCTTGGGATAAACAAGTGTTTCTTAGATATGACCCCAAAGCATTACTTTTAAAAGGAAAAAAAAGGATTAAATGTATGTGATCAAATTTAAAACTACTCCTCTAGAAAAGATATCATTAAGAAAATGTTTGCTGCTGCTGCTGCTAAGTCGTTTCAGTCGTGTCTGACTCTGCGACCCCATATATGACAGCCCACCATGCTCCTCCATCCCTGGGATTCTCCAGGCAAGAACACTGGAGTAGGTTGCCATTTCCTTCTCCAATGCATGAAAGTAAAAAGTGAAAGGGAAGTCGCTTAGTTGTGTCCGAGTCTTAGTGACCCCATGGACTGCAGCCTACCAGGTTCCTCCGCCCATGGGATTTTCCAGGCAAGAGTACTGGAGTGGGTTGCCATTGCCTTCTCTGAAGAAAATGCTTAGGCTGAGTTTATTCCTAGGTATTTTATTCCTTTTGAAGCTATTTTAAACAGGACTGTCTTCTTGCTTTCCCTTTCTTACTGTTCGTTATTAGCATATAGAGGAACAACAGATTTATGTATATAAGCTTGTATCCTGCAGGCTTACTTAATTCATTTATTAGTTTTAATAGCTTTTTGATGGAGATTTTAGAGTTTTCTGTATCATGTCATTTGTAAATAGTGACAGTTTCACTCCTTCCTTTCCAATTTGGATGCCTTTAATTTCTTTTTCTTGTCTGAATGCTGTTGCTAGGACTTTCAATACAATGTTAAAACAAAGAGATGAAAGGTCTATACTCAACACTGTAAAACATTGACAAAGGATGTTGAAGATAATACAAAGAAATGGAAAGATATCCCATGTTCATGAATTTACAAAGTATTGTTAAAACGTCCATACTACCCAAAGCAATCTACTGGTTTAATGCAATCAAAATACCCATGACATCCTTCACAGAACTAGAACAAATAATTCTAAAATTTCTATGGAACCACAAAAGACTGTGAACAGCTTAAGTGATCTTACAGGAAAAGAGCAATGCTTAAGATATTATGCTTCCTGATTTCAGCCTATAATACAGAGCTACAGTAATCTAAACAGTATGGCACTGGCACAAAAACAGACACAGAGACCACTGGGACGCAACAGAGAGCCAGAAACAGACACAGAGACCACTGGGACGCAACAGAGAGCCAGAAACAGACACAGAGACCACTGGGATGCAACAGAGAGCTAGAAACAGACACAGAGACCACTGGGATGCAACAGAGAGCCAGAAATAGACCCATGTACACGGAGCTAGTTGATCAGCGAACAGAAGGCAAACGTATGCACTGAGGTAAAGTCTCTTCAGTAAATGGTGCCGGGAAAACTGAACAGATACATGTAAATTAATGAAATAAGAACAATTTCTTACACCATATAAAAAATAAAATGAATTAAAGGCCTAAATGTAAGGCTAGAAACCATCATTTCCAAAAGAAAACACTGACAGTACTTGTTTGACATAAGTCTTGCTGCTGCTGTTGCTAAGTCGCTTCAGTCGTGTCCGACTCTGTGCGACCCCACAGATGGCAGCCCATTGGGCTCCGCCATCCCTGGGATCCTCCAGGCAAGAACACTGGAGTGGGTTGCCATTTCCTTCTCCAATGCATGAAAGTGAAAAGTGAAAGTGAAATCACTCAGTCGTGTCTGACTCAGCGACCCCCTGGACTGCAGCCCACCAGGTTCCTCTGTCCATAGGAGTTTCCAGGCAAGAGTACTGGAGTGGGATGCCATTGCCTTCTCCAACATAAGTCTTAGCAATACTTTTTGGAGTTTGTCTCTTCAGGCAAAGGAAAGTATTTGCAATAAATATGACTGATGAATCCCCCCAAATATATATATACAAACAGCTATCACAATTAAATAAGAAGACAGACAAATCAATACAAAAACAAGCAAGACTTGAAAAGACGTTTCATTATAGTACTTATAAGAGTGGGCAATGTTATGGACTGAATGTTTGTAGTCGCTCCAAACTTTATACTTTGAAGTCCTAATGCCTAGTGTGATGGCTGTTGGAAATGAAACACTTGGGAGGTGATATGGTTAGTGAGGTCATGAGGGTAAGACTCTGGTCACCTGAGGTCAGTGCCTTTATCAGAAGACATGTTGGAGAACATCCTGTCTCTCTTCCTCTCCCAGCCCTGGTCCCCTCCACTGTAAGAACACCATGAGAAGATGGCTGTTTGCAAGCCAAGAAGAGAGTCCTCACCAGAACCCAACCAGACTGGCACCTTTATCTCAGACTTTCAGCCTCCAGAATGGTGAGAAATTAAGTATTTGTTGTTTAAGTCACCCAATCCATGGTTTTGTTATGACAACTTGAGCTGACTAATAAGCCACTCAACCCACGAAAAGATGTTCAGCATTATTAGTCATGAAGCAAATGTGAATTAAAAACATGATTTATGAATACATACCCACCAGAATGATAAATTTTAAAGTCTTGACAGCCCCAACTGTTGTCAAGACTATGGAGAAACTGGATATCTCATACATTGTTGGTGTGAGTATATATGTGTGAGTATATGTTTGACAAGCACTTAGGAAAACAGTTTAACCATTTCTTATCAGGTTAAATATCTATTCTACAAACTTGAAATTTGTCTCCTGGATATTTCTACAATAAAAATAAAAATATATGTCCACAAAAGCTTTTTACATGCTTATGGCAAATTCATTTGTAATAGTCAAATGCTGGAGACAAGCCAGAAGAATAGATAAATAAATTATGGTATCTTTGAACAATGGAATATGTTAGACTTTGAATAATGGAATACAACTCAGCAAAAAAATAAAATAAAATTCTGATATATGCACAACATGGATAAATACTGAACAAAGTGTGCCAGACAGAAAATAACATATCCTATAAATTTTATTTAATTGAATTTTTTGAGTAGTTACAAGTAATCTACAGTTATAGACATCAGATCAGTATTTGTTTGGGTCAGGAGTAGACTGCCTACATAGGATCATGAGGGAATTTTCTAGGTGATGGGCATGTTTTAGAGCTTGATTGAGGTGGATTGTTACACAGATGTATTACATTTATCAAAATTCAAATTTACTCTAGACTTAAGATATGTGCAATTTATTTAGCTTATATAAATTGCCCTTCAGTAAGGTTGATAAAAACAAAGTCTGTATTATGGGTATTTGCTATATTATTCTTTGTATTTTTCTATGTTTTTTAAGAAGAATAAGTTTCCTACCAAAAGGTGGCCGAATGGAAACTTCTGAGGCTACTGCCACGTCCATTTTTCGTTTGTTGTTGTTCAGTTGCCCAGTTGTGTCTGATTCTTTGTGGCCCCATGGACTGCAGGATGCCAGTCCTCGTTGTCCCCTCACCATTTCCTATAGTTTGCCCAAGTTCATGTTCACTGCATTGGCGATGCCGTCCAGCCATCTTATCCTCTGACACCTTCTTCTCCTTCTGCCCTCAGTCTTTCCCAGCATCAGGGATTTTTCCAATGAGTTGTCTGTTTGTATCCGATGACCAGAATACTGGAGCTTCAGTATAACATTTCTCATTACTTATATTCTATCTCCATTCCTGTTGCGTTAGGAAATGATTATGTTTAAGGGAAGCTAATACACAAGTGATTCCTTTTTAGGACATTTCTTTCTTTCTTTCTTTTTGCATTATAATCAGTAAGTAGCATATTTTATTTATTTATTTATTTTTTACTTTACAATATTGTATTGGCTTTGCCATACATCAACATGAATCTGCCACAGGTGCACATGTCTTCCCAATCCTGAACACCCCTCCCACCTTCCTCCCCATACCATCCCTCTGGGTCATCCCAGTGCACCAGCCCCAAACATCCTGTATCCTGCATCGAACCTGGACTCGTGATTCATTTCTTTTATGATATTATACATGTTTCAATGCCATTCTCCCAAATCATCCCACCCTCTCCCTCTCCCACAGAGTCCAAAAGACTGTTTTATACATCTGTGTCTTTTTGCTATCTCACATTCAGGGCATTTATTTCTTAATTTAGATATCTTTAAGCACATTAGTCTTTTTTTTTTTTAATTGTACTGTCATTGCTTCACAATATTGTGCCAGTTTTCGCTGCACAACAATGTGAATCAGCTATATACATACATATACATATACACATACACGCATATACATATACACATACGTGCATATACATACACACATACGTGCATATACATACACTCATACGCGCATATACATACACACATACGCGCATATACATATACACATACACATACATATACACCCCTCCCTTTTGAACATCCGTCCTACCACCACCCCCAACCCCTCCTCTAGGTTATCACAGAGCACTGAGCTGAGCTCCCGGTATTGTATAACAGCTTCCCAGTAGTGATCTATTTTACACTTGGTAATGGCAATCCACTCCAGTATTATTGCCTGGAAAATCCCATGGACAGAGGAGCCTTGTAGGCTACAGTCTATGGGGTCGCAAAGAGTCGGACGCGACTGAGCAACTTCACTTCACTTCAGTGTGTATATATATATATATATATATATATATATATGTACAATCCTACTCTCCCAATTCATCCCACCCTCTCCTACTCCCAAATTCATTCTTATACAGTTTTGTACCCAGGACAAAATTCATTCTTTATAAAGAATTCTTGACAATTCTTTAATTCATTGCCTTTGAATTTGGATAATCATGCTGCTAAGTCACTTCAATCATGTCCGACTCTGTGCAACCCCATAGACGGCAGCCCACCAGGCTACCCTGTTCCTGGGATTCTCCAGGCAAGAACACTGGAGTGGGTTGCCATTTCCTTCTCCAGTGCATGAAAGTGAAAAGTGAAAGTAAAGTCACTCAGTCATGCCTGACCCTCAGCAACCCCATGGACTGCAGCCTTCCAGGCTCCTCCGTCCATGGGATTTTCCAGGCAAGAGTACTGGAGTGGGGTGCCATTGCCTTCTCCATGGATACATGATAGACTTCTTTATTGTTTGGTTATATGGAGCTTTTTGACTTGCAGATTTCATGGATTTATATAGTTGTAGATTGTCTCAGAAGTTTTCCTGAGATTCATCTAAAAACACAGGATAGTTGTATGTGTGCACTTTGGGATAATTTCTTTCCTTCTTCCCTTGAAAAAGATATTTGAAATATTTAATTAGGTCCTGGCATGAATTCTTCTTAATACCATACTCAAGGGGAAACATGGCTGGGATTGACAGTTTTCTTATCCAGCTAAAATTACAGGTCTCAGGTTTTCTTCCATCAAAGATAGAACATGGGGATCTCTTCCCTTTGCATTCATCAATCTTGGATTCCCAGATAAATTCATTTTGTGTTTTGGTGCAAAGTTCTCAGCCCCCAGTGAGAAGGTCAGTCTTATCTGGATCAAATTTGTAATGAAAGTTAGAATGAGAAAGTCATCTCATTCATTTTAGAGTAGGTGTAGTAACAGTTGTTTCTCCTTCTGCATGAGAACCTTACCTGTCCTATTCGCTGTGGTATCCCTAGCACCCAGAAGCACATTTAATAAGCGTGAATTTTACCAGTAAGGAAATAGATGCTCAGAAAGATTTAAGAGAGTTGCTTAAATTTACACAATTAGGCTTACCAGGTGACACAGTGGTAAAGAATCTGCCTGCCAATGCAGAAGACATAGGAGACGTGAGTTTGATCTCTGGGTCAGGAAGATTCCCTGGAGTAGGAAATGGCAACCCACTCCAGTGTTCTTGCCTAGAAAATTCCTTGGACAGAGGAGCCTAGCAGGCTCCGATCAATGAGGTTTCAAAGAGTCTAATATGACTGAACAACTGAGCACACATACAATGATCCAGCAATTCCACTTCTGTGCGTACACCCAAGAGAATTAGAAGCAGAGTCTCAAAGAGATGTATGCACACCCATTATTCATAAAAGCCAAAGCTGTCTATTGTAACAGCAACCCAAGTGTTCATCAGTGGGAGAATGGATAAACCAAATATAGTATAGACAGGCAAAGCAATAATATTTAGCCTTAAAAGGAAGGACATTCTGACATAGGCCACAACACCAATAAATATCCTGCTGAGTAAAATAAGGCAATCAAAAAAGAGTACATATTGTATGAGTCCACTTATATGCTATACCTAGAGTAGTCAAATTCAGACAGAGGGAAAATAGAACAGAATGGTGGCTGTCAGGAGCTGGAGAAGGGGAGGGTAGAGTGGGAGTTGCAGTTTAATGGGTGTAGAGTTCTAGTTTTGTAAGATGAAGAGTTCTGGGGATGGATGGTGCTGATGTTTGTAGAACACAATGTAAATGTAATTAATACTACTGAACAGACTCACAGAAAACAAACTTACAGTTACCAAAGGGGAAACGGGTGGGAGGGGCAAATTAGGAATTTAGGTTAACATATACACACTACTGTATATAAAATAGATAACCAACAGGGACCTGCTGTGTAGCACAAAAAGCTATATTTAATGGGTTGTAATAAGCCATAATGGCAAGTGATTAAAAAAAAACACATATATACATATACATGTACATATACTCGTGTCACTCTGTCATATACCTGAAACTAACATAATATTGTAAATCAACCCTTCGTTAATAATAAAATACTGAATTGTACACTTAAAATGGTTATGGTAAATTTTGTTATATTATGTATTTTACCACAAATGAAAATTCACACAGCTAGAACAAGACAGATTGATAGACCCTAAACCCAGGTTTCATTGATTCCAAATTTACCATGGTTTTCTTTATAGCCATCTGCCATTTTGGATTCCATTCAGCAAGTTTTGCCCTAGCTGATTTGATATGAAGAAAAGCATGAATTTGATGGTTTAATGCCATGACTTCAAAGCTGTGGAGATAGCTGTGCCATTTATCCAAAGGAGCTCTCCTAATTTGCTTGATGTCACCTGACATTTCACCATTTTAGTGATACTCAGCGTCAGTCTCAGGCTGGACTCTCCACAGGAGATTCATTGGAAATCACTGGAGATTCACTGGAGTCTCCAGGGGAGATTTAAAAAGTCTTGATGCCTGGCTTCTTCCTCCCATGTGTTCTGATATTATCAAATGAGTGTGTGGCCTGGGCATCAGAACTCTAGAAGCTCCAGGTCCCAGGGCAGTAAAGGTTGAGAAGGACTGCTGTTACCAGATGCGATGTCTTGCTTCCTCGTAGGATAGAGTCCCCATGTACTGCGGGATTCCGAATGTTTCTCAGATGCTGGATACTTGAGCCAAAATGTAGGCTTGGGTGTCTTATCCTCAGCTCTGGAGGAAAGTTTATTAGATTCTTTCCTGAACTTGGAGAGGGAGGAATCCCCAAATGAGCATGGCATGGTTCCTCACTCACAGAATTATTTGAGGAATGGGTGAAATAATTCTTCCAAAACACAGACTCAGCAAAGCCTGAAAATGCCACCAGTTTTATTATAGTGTGGCATATATTGCTCTGAGTTTCTGAAGGTCAAGAGTGGGAGGGAGAGAGGAAGAGATAATGTTGAATAGAGGGATGAGTGTGTGTGTGTTTGTGTGAAAATGAATGGAGAAAATAGAGCAAGAGAGAATGGTCAAACTACCAAAAAAGATGGGAACTGGGGACAACTTTTTGACTTCCTAAGCATAACACTTAAAATCACTACGGATGGTGACTGCAGCCATGAAATTAAAAGATACTTGCTCCTTGGAAGAAAGACTATGACAAACCTAGACAGCATATAAAAATGCAGAGACATTACTTTGCCAACAAAGGTCTGTCTAATTGAAGCTATGGTTGGTCCAGTAGTCTTGTATGGATGTGAGAGTTGGACTGTAAAGAAAGCTGAGTGCTGGAGAATTGATGATTTTGAACTGTGGCACTGGAGAGGACTCTTGAGAGTCCCTTTGACTGCAAGGAGGTGAAACTAGTCCATCCTAAGGGAAATCAGTCCTGAATATTCATTGGAAGCACTGATGCTGAGTCTGAAGCTCCAGTACTTTGGCTACCTGATGTGAAGAACTGACTCGTTGGAAAAGAGCCTGATACTGGGAAAGCTTGAAAGCGGGAGGACAAGGGGATGACAGAGGATGAGATGGTTGGATAGCATCACTGACTTGATGCACATGAGTTTGAGCAAGGTCTGGGAGTTAGTGATGGACCGGGAGGCCTGGTGTGCTGCAGTCCCTGGGTCGCAAAGAGTCAGACATGACTGAGTGACTGAACTGAACTGAAGCTTAACACCAGATGGAAATAGAAGAGACCAAAGATCAGAGATTTCAAGCATCCTCAGAAGGGAGAGGGCTCTGCCACCCAGGGATGACGAGAACCTTGGCAGAAGAAATGGAGAAAAGAAAAAAGAACAAGCCTTGGAATCAACCAGGAGGAAAGAAACTTCAGAGAAAAGACTCTGAGGCCAGTGCTTTCAGTATTTATTTATGCTCCTACATGAAAAGTTAAACTTGGAGGAAAAGCATGTTTGAGTGTATATTCTTAATCATTTCTATAAAGGAGAAAACTTCTCTTTGATCTGCACATAGAAGTTACAGGAATGGAGGCTGCCTTGTAATGAATCTCAGTTCACCACCACATCTGGACTTGAGGCTGAGTCTCTTGATGTACAGACCATGAGGATTCGAGCTCTACCCTGGAGAGCTCACAAGTCTGTTTGCCATATTCCCCCATGGCCAAAGTCATCCCTCCTGCCACGGAGCAGAAACACTGCCTTGACCCCAGCTGCGGGGAGCTCAGCGGAGGGAGGCACCTGCCCCAGGGGATGAGCTCAGATTCTCTGATAACGGTGCAGCTGGAGGCCTGGCAGGCGACCATGAAGGTCGCCCAGGATGGCTTTCGTCCTGCAGAAGGGTGTGTTGTCCATGGACCTCAGGTGGGTGCTGGGAATGTTCATAGCTCATTCCCCATTGTGTGCATTCCACTTGCTGACTAATTCTTTTGAGACTGAGTCAGAGGGAAGGGTTTTTGGCTGTTGCTTTCTCTGCACAAAATGTGGGCCTCCACTCTCACTGGCTGGAAGAGTTAGACCATTCTCCATCCTCTGGCAAGTTTACAAATCTGTGCAGTAAGACTGGCGACCCCTTGGCCCAGGTTCCACTTCCTCAAAGCACCTCTGTGCCTTTGCTAGAAGGTGTCTGAGAATACTGTGTGTCGAAATCTTGAGGGATTTCTTCATTCTGTTCTCTCTGATCAGCATCCCACCCCACATAGGGGTAAGGAAGGCAGTTTGGGTCCCACCTAATACTCATTTTGTAGCCCTCCCCCTAGCTTGGTGATTCCCTCTGGGGTAAGTTCAGAGAAAAGAAAATCTCCAAGGAGTTCCCACAAGTTGAAGCCAGAGCCCCCTCCTTGGTGCCACTGGGTCGGCTAGCCTACATATTTTGAAGTTGCATTTTTTTTTAATATGACAGTTCAGACTTGAAAACCAGTACATTTGGAAATATAAACTAGATGAAAACAAGCTATAATGAAAGTGAAAAAGAAAAACATATCAGTTTACTGCCGATTGAAAATCAGGACCAGATGAGGCGGGCTCTGGGCATTGAACGCATGGGAGGAGGTCACTGCATGGCGAAAACCAAGCCCAGCCCTTGCATTGGCTTCCCCTCAGTAGCACTGCGCTTGTTTGCTTGTGCCCTGACCTCATTTGTGGAGGGAAATAATGAACCAGCTTTTTGAAGTTCTTTCTGCCTTTCTATATCATGATGTGTTTCATTTTATTTCATTTCACTTTGAGAAAGGGATAGGAAAAGGGCATCAGTGGCCAACACGAGAATCCAATTTGTGTCCTAAAAAGCACTGAGGGCCAGAAAAGGGAAGGAGAGGTGTCAGCAGGCAGGTAGGATGCTCAGTGAAAGGGGAAGAGAAGCAGCACAGGCTGTCTGACTGAGTCTGTGAAATATTGGACTTTATTCAGTTCAGTCAGGTTGAGAACAGCAAGACGGAGTATGAATCTAGACAGTGAGTACAGTACCACTCCAAGAGCATGGGTATTCAACACCAGCATCACCCAGACACTTTCGGGGATACCATTTGAAGCCATCCCACCAGACCTTATGTGTTGGATCTCTGTGATTCTTGTGCTCAGAGGTTGCGCACTAGCTATCCAAAGACCACTTTTAATCAACAGATCTGTTTTGTTCAAGCTACAGTGTTGCCTGCAACATATTTTTTAAATTTAAATTTGATGCCAAAATTTACACATCTGGATGTAAAAAAAAAAAAAATCTAGACTTCTGACTTGTCATGACAAGACCAAAAATGTCTGGCATCACTGGTCTCACACTCTTGTGCAGCTAGGGGTTCTGGTCATTAGATCCAACTTTTGGGTGTGCGTGTGTGTGTGTGTGTGTGTGTGTTGTGGATGGGGGTGGTGGGCTTACCAGCAAGCAGTTCTCTGACATGAGTGGAGTGTCCTACGGTTTAACTCAATTCTGACACCATCTGCTTGGAGATGGCATCATATCCCATAGGTGAAGGGCTCAGTGCTACAAGACTGCTTCTCCCCACTCCACTTCACATGCCAGTCCAATGGTTCTGACCAACCTGTTATAGATTCAGACATTGGTGACCCCCTCCTCAAGTGTGATTAATTTGCTAGAGCAGCTGATAGAACTCAAAGAAACATTTTACTTCCTGGATCATCAGTTGATGATGAAAGGATATAACCCAGAAAGAGCCGGATGGGAGAGATGCACAGGGCAAGGTGTGGGGAACAGGGCAGGGAGCTTCCATGCTCCCTCCAGGTGCGACATGCTCCCCAGTCTCCAAGTTCACCAGCCAGAAGCACTGCCTGTGGGGTTTCTATGGAGGCCTCATAGTGCATGCTCAGTCATGCACATGCTCCTTGTGACCCTGGACTGTAGCCTGCCAGGCTCCTCTGTCCAAGGGATTTCCCAGGCAAGAATACTGGAGTGGGTTACCATTTCCTCCTCCAGGGGATCTTCCCGACCCAGGGGTTGAACCCAGGTCTCCTGCATTGGCAGGTGGATTCTTTACCAATGCACCCCTTGGCAAGCCCAGGGGCTTCATTACCTAGCCATGATTGACCATCACTGGTCACTGGCAATTGATCAAACCTCCAGCCCCTCTCCCCTTCCCTTTCTTGAGGCCAGGGGTGTACAGTGGCAGGGTGAAGGGGACTGAAAGTTCAAATCCTCTTATCGCATGGTTGGCAACCAGCCCCATCCTTAGGTGCTTTCCAAGTCACCTCATTAACATAACAGGACACCTTTATTGCTCTCATCACTTAGTCAATTCCAAGACTTTAGGAGCTCTGAGCCAACAATAGAAACATAGCTCTAGTATCTATTTCTTATATAAATCATGCTATCACCAGGGCACAGTCTACTGGAACAGAGTTGAGCCTGCCCTCTTGGGTTTGTTTGATGTGCTCCGCTTTCTTCTCAGACTTGAGGTCAAATGCCTGGCATTGCTTTAAGGTCTTTGGCTAGCAGTTCAGGAATGGACATCTGACCCAGCTCCTCATCTAACAGAACTTGAGGAGAAATCTGCTGAAGAACTTCTAGGGAAAAGTTTTTTTTTTCTTTCAGGGAATTTTTCTTTTTGTCTTTAGATGTTGTCCTGTTTGAACGTCAAGTCTATGCCCATTTTGCTTCTATCCTGTGAATGAAACCACCGCCAAGATGGTTGAGTGGAAACATGAAGAGACTCTGGGCCTGCGGGGCCCATTGAAATGTTCGGTCCGTCCGCCTGGATCCTGCCCCATGTCTGTGCTTCCTGCCCCAGCCATGGTGCAGTTGCTTGCTGTTTAAGCCGTTTTGTTACTTGCAACCAAAAACATCCTAGTCAATTCAGTGGAAAAGCAGTTTGTTAAAAGAGAAAGCCGTGTTCTTGCATGCGCCATCTCCGTTGCCTTCTCTTGTCTGCCTGTTCAGGCCTTGCTTGGGATGTGGGCATAATGAGCTGGGATGACTTCCCTGGTGGAGTACGGTTCAGGTATGATCTTTGTATATGGAAGTGCCTCCTGTTCCACATGAAAGGATGTAGTGTGTGTGCTTACGACAGTAGGTTATGTTGTTATATTGATGATCTTGACAAGTACCTTGACCTCCTTGAATCTCAATGTCCTTCTCTATGAACTGCTATCCAACTTTAGAGGGTCACAGTATGGATTAAATAAGGAGATTATAACTACAGTTTTTGATTGCTGAAAACTTTTAAGCCTTTCCATTTCCTCTTTGCCTGAAAAAAGAAAAAAAAGCCTGGTGCTCTGTCTGGAGGTGGTGGAAGAGCCAAGCCCCAGGAGGCCCTGTCTACACTTGGGAATCCTTATCCTGCCTCAGCCTCAACACAACGAAAACACTGAGTCAGTTTCAGATCAGCTGGGAGTGGGGGGAGGGAGAGCTGCCCTGTTCTCCCTGCAAAGCTTCATTACATAGCTAGAAAATAAATCTTTGTACTCTCTTAGTGTATGTGTAGCATCATCATTCTTGACATCTGAACCAGATTTTGGGTGGGGATCCATCCTGTTGCCATGGAGTGGCCCAAAAGTATGTGTCAGCAGGGCAGCTGCCATGTCCGAGTGCTCAGGCAATGTTAACTCTGAAAACCAATGCAACATGGCATTATGATCATGATTACTAACTTTTGAGGATATTTTCAAACACACCCAAATGTAGAAAAAACAGTCCAGTGAATTACCACTGTTATTACCATCACTTAGCAATAACACCTAATCTTTCTGCCTTGTTTCTTCTATCATTACTCCTTTTGAAAAAGTTCTTAAGCAAATCCTAGCAAATTCACTGTAAGCACTGCAGTAGATGTCTCTAATACATAAGGACTTATCTTTCCTTTTTAACATAAGCATAAAATCGCTATTCCCTGCTGGCTCAGATGGTAAAGAATCTTCCTGCAAGGAGATCAGGTTCGATTCCCTGGGTCAGGAAGATCCCCTTTGAGAAGGGCATGGCAACTCACTCCGGCATTCTTGCCTGGAGAATTACATGGACAGAAGAACTTGGTGGGCTATAGTCTATGGAATTGCAAAGAATCGAACACGACTGAGCAACTAACGCTATCCAACAAAATTAGCATACTTCAAAAAGATTTAGCTGCATCATGTCTTAGTTGCAACACACAGGATGTTTGTTGTATGTGGACCCTTCCTTGTCCCTCTTGGACTCTCTAGGTGCAATGCTTGGGTTTAGCTGCTCTGCAGCAGGTGGGATCTTAGTTTTCTGATCAGGAATTGAACAAGTGTCCCCTGCATTGCAAGGCAGATTCTTAACCACTGGATCACTAGGGGCATACCAGCATTAATTTTTTAACATCATTAAATACATAGTTTGCATTCAGTTTTCCTTGATTGATTAAAAATGTCTTTTACAATTGGGTTTCCAATCAGGGTCCACATGAAATCCACTTACCTTTAATTTTTACATGGTATGTAATATCACTTGATAGTTTTCTCATTAATTTATTATCTTGTTGATTAGTTATTTAATTATCATCATCCACACTTTATAATCCCACTAAAATGGAAGCTGCATGAATGCATGAGTGCTGTCAACCGCCACTCTACCAGCCCCTCACAGAGCATACACACAAGATTCTCAGTAAACAGCTGCTGAATGAGTAAAAGTATGAATGAAAGGACAAATATGAAAATTTCCCTATTTACATATCCCGTTGTATACAGTTACAGTCTCCTTTCAGGGGCCCACAAGCCACAGGACACATGACTCAATTCTTCTTTTCCTCTTTCTCAAGAGAAGGAAAAGAAAGTGAAAACTGAGCTAAAGATCATGAAATTAACCTGAGAGTATCTTCAGAAGAATATACTGAATGGTAGTGTGCTCTGATAAGACTGATTGATGAATATAGATGATTGTTTTCAAAGACCAATTAGCATTATTCTGAGAAGTCTGCCCAGTGAAATCAGCATAACTTCAGTTCAGTTCAGTTCAGTCGCTCAGTCGTGTCTGACTCTTTGTGACCCCGTGAATCTCAGCACGCCAGGCCTCCCTGTTCATCACCATCCCTCGGAGTTCACTCAGACTCATGTTCATCGAGTCTGTGATCCCATCCAGCCATCTCATCCTCTGTCGTCCCCTTCTTCTCCTGCCCCCAATCCCTCCCAGCATCAGAGTCTTTTCCAGTGAGTCAACTCTTCTCATGAGGTGGCCAGAGTACTGGAGTTTCAGCTTCAGCATCATTCCCTCCAAAGAAATCCCAGGGCTGATCTCCTTCAGAATGCACTGGTTGGATCTCCTTGCAGTCCAAAGGACTCTCAAGAGTCTTCTCCAACACCACAGTTCAAAAGCATCAGTTCTTCAGTGCTCAGCCTTCTTCATGGTCCAGCTCTCACATTCATACATGACTACAGGAAAAACCATAGCCTTGACTAGACGGACCTTAGTCGGCAAAGTAATGTCTCTGCTTTTGAATATACTATCTAGGTTGGTCATAACTTTTCTTCCAAGGAGTAAGCGTCTTTTAATTTCATGGCTGCAGTCACCATCTGCAGTGATTTTGGAGCCCAAGAAAATAAAATCTGACACTGTTTCCACTGTTTCCCCATCTATTTCCCATGAAGTGATGGGACTGGATGCCATGATCTTTGTTTTCTGAATGTTGAGGTTTAAGCCAACATTTTCCCTTTCCTCTTTCACTTTCATCAAGAGGCTCTTTAGTTCTTCTTCACTTTCTGCCATAAGAGTGGTGTCATCTGCATATCTGAGGTTATTGATATTTCTCCCAGCAATCTTGATTCCAGCTTGTGTTTCTTCCAGTCCAGTGTTTCTCATGATGTACTCTGCATAAAAGTTGAATAAACAGGGTGACAGTATACAGCCTTGATGTACTCCTTTTCCTATTTGGAACCAGTCTATTGTTCCATGTCCAGTTCTAACTGTTGCTTCCTGACCTGCATACAGATTTTTCAAGAGGCAGGTTAAGTGGTCTGGTATTCCCATCTCTTTCATTAGATAGCAATTAAAAATGTATTTACTTCTTTTTGGGAGAAAATATTTACAAATGACATGACATACAAGGGATTAGTCTCCAAAATTTACAAACAGCTCATGATGCTTAAGGCATCAAAACAAACAACCCAGTCAACAAATGGGCAGAAGACCTAAACAGATGTTTCTCCAAAGACACACAGATGGCCAAGAGGCACGTGAAAAGATGTTCAACATCACTAATTGTTAAAAAATGCAAATCAAAAGTGCAATGGAATATCACCTCGCACCAGCTAGAACGGCTATCATCAAAAAATCCATAAACAATAAATGATGGAGAGGATGTGGAAAGAAGAGAGCTCTTGTGTATTGTTGGTAGGATTGCAAAATTGGTACAGCCACTATGGAGAACAGTATGGAGGTTCCTTAAAAACTAAAAACAGAGCCACCATATGACCCTGCAATCACACTCCTGGGCATATATCTGGAGGAAAGCATGATCTGAATGGATGCATGCAACCCAATGTTCATTACAGCACTATTTACAATAGCCAAGACATTGAAGCAACTTAATTGTCCTTTGACAGAGGAATGGGTGAAGAAGATGTAGTACAAATATACAATGGACTATTACTCAACCATTGAAAAGAATGAAATAATGCCATTTGCAGCAACATGGATGGACCTAGAGACTGTCATGCTGAGTGAAAGAAGTCAGACAGAGAAGGAGAAGTATAGTATGCTATCCCTTATATGTGGAATCTAAAATGAAATGATACAAATGAACTTACCAAACAAGAAGACTCACAGAATTAGAGAGACCGAACTTATGGTTGCCTGGAGAAAGGATAGGGGAAGGGATAGTTAGGGAGTTTGGGATGAACATGTACACACTGCTATATTTAAATGAATGACCAACAAGGCCCTACTGTCTAGCACATGGAACTCTGCTCAATGTTATGTGGCAGGCTGGATGAGAGGGGAGTTTGGGGGAGAATGGATACATGTGTATGTATGACTGAGTCCCTTTGTTGTTCACCTGAAACTGTCACAATACTTACATCCTGATACAAAATAAAAAGTTTTTTTAATGTATTTGCTTCTTTGATTCTTTATTTACCATGGTATGTCAAAAGTTTGGCTGAAACACAGTTGAATTCACACTTAAGTATATATGTAATAGGAATATTTTCCTCACTTGCTATAAGTTCTGTAGGAATTACAATGAATGTTTGCTTTGAAACAGCAGGTAGTTTTAAAGCTAATCTGTAGGGCTGTGGAGAAATGTCCACAGGCTCTCAAAGTCATGCACCCTGTCTTTATCCCCAAAATGGCACCCTTGTATTTTATTTTTTGTAAATTCAAGAAGAAAATCTCACAGAATTCTTCTCATGAAACTGGATAACTCTTGAAATCTCCTTCCGTTAGGCTGACCCCATAACATAAGAGTTTCAAATGCTGGTCTAAAGGCCAAGGGGGTTCCTTCAGACTTTGTAGTTGGCTTGCGAGCCAGTATATGATTGACCTATAGTATTAAAAAGAACCGGAGAAAGAAAAGTGAAAAGATGAGGGATAATTTATTTGGGGCTCAGGAAAAACTTAGAAAAAACTCAGCTTATCTAAGATATTGAAATACTAATGACTTTTAAAAATTCAGAGTGATTTATCTTTATTTTCAAATTGATTATAAACAAATTTCCAAATTTTCTATTTATTTATATTCAATTACTGTCATTTCTTTTTATAACTATGAATGACTAAGGATTTTAAGTCACATTAAAATATTTGTGTACCAACACATACACGTTCAAGACATTAAGTCACTTTGGGAAATCCTATACTTTTCCCCATTATTTTACCCATATTATGCACGTGGGCCTTGAAAGTAAAATATAAAAATGGGTCAGAATACCGAAGTTGCCAAGATCACACAGAGACTTCTATTTCAGATGATCTGAAAATTTGTGATGATCACACACATAGATCTGAGAGTTCCAGAGGCACACAGCTGTGGCTGGAGAACCCAGCTCTATTTACCATCTGTCTGTTAGCACCGTGGAGCTTGGCTGAGAACTCTGCTTTTCAGATCTGAGAATTTTTTCCTTCCAAGAACCCTGGGCTGGGTTTTCCAGAGAACTAAGGGAACCTAGGAGAAGTCACTTTTTTCTATTTCCAACTTGGGGCAAAAAGAGGGAAGATTTGTAACTTGAAGTTAGTTGTGGGACCTTTCATATATTTTTGTCTGTAACTCTGGTACAGACATTAGTCAATCACCTTCCATGTGAGGAGTCGCTGAAAGAAGATGCTCAAGGAACTCCACGTCCTAATAGGGTCATTGCTGAAATTGGTGGGGAAAAAGACTGTATTTTTGCTGGCTAATATAGCATTTCTAGATGCTCATTAAGCTGTTAAAAAATGTGAAATGATGACTCATCCTGAGCCTCTCCCAACCCCCCCCCTACTCCAATTTGCCTGCGGGTTGAAGGAATGTATACTGACTTGAGTTAAAGAAGAAACTTGTGGTTTCCATTATAGTCTGTAAACATCGGTCGCTGAAAGCCTCAAGCGAGCTATCATCTGCTGCCACACACATGCTCTATATACAGTTCATCTCGGAAAGCAGACTGGGAGAGCGCCGTGTTTACAGCCCCAGAGTAACCCAACCAATGGCAGCCTGGGCTGCCCGGGGTCTCCAGAGCGGCACTGCGCACAGCTAAGTGGAGGTCCCCTCTGATGTTTTCTAAGGCAAAGCATCAAGAGAGAAACCAAGGCCAGCTCTCCTGAAAGCAAGCTCTTCCTGCTGCTTGCAGTGGCCCTTTGCCACCTTTTCGGCAACAATTTTTAAAAATTAATTGACTATGTTAACTTTTTTCCTAATCTTTTCAAAGACAGAATAAGTTACTCATACTCTTTGCTTCCCTTTTACTTTTATTCTTGGGTCTGAGCTTTCAAGTCATTTGAAAAGTTGATTTATCTATCATCTTCAAGGCTAATGATAATGCTGTCATTTTGGGTTCAAAATGAATTTAATTATATGGGCATGGGGGAAAGGTGTGTGAACAATCTAGGGGAGAGTCTGATTCTGATTGTAAGTAATGGATTTAAAAAGTACTTCAGAGTTGCAGAGGGCATCTGGATATTTGCTTGGCATCCTGACCATGGCCTGTAAGAAGAGCTAAACAGGGGCCTGTTTCTGATGGAAGGGGCTTCCCTGGTAGCTCAGTTGGTAAAGAATCCACGTGCAATGCAGGAGATCTCGGTTCAATTCCTGGGTCTGCACAACCCCTGAGGAAGGGATAAGCTACCCACTCTACTATTCTTGGGCTTCCCTGGTGGCTCAGACAGTAAAGAATCTGCCTGAGATGTGGAAGACCTGGGTTTGATCCCTGAGTTGGGAAGATCACTTGGCAAAGGGAAGGGCTACTCAAGGCAGTGGTTTTTCCTGTGGTCGTGTATGGATGTGAGAGTTGGACTGTGAAGAAGGCTGAGTGCTGAAGAATTGATGCTTTTAAACTGTGGTGTTGGAGAAGACTCTTGAGAGTCCCTTGGACTGCAAGGAAATCCAACCAGTCCATTCTGAAGGAGATCAACCCTGGGATTTCTTTGGAAGGAATGATGCTAAAGCTGAAACTCCAGTACTTTGGCCACCTCATGCGAAGAGTTGACTCACTGGAAAAGACTTTGATGCTGGGAGGGATTGGGGGCAGGTGGAGAAGGGGACAACCGAGGATGAGATGGCTGGATGGCATCACTGACTCGATGGACGTGAGTCTGAGTGAACTCCAGGAGTTGGTGATGGACACAGAGGCCTGGCGTGCTGCGATTCACGGAGTCGCAAAGAGTCGGACACGACTGAGCGTGAACTGAACTGAACCCATTCCAATATTCTTGCCTAGAGAATTCCATGGACAGAGGGGCCTGGAGGGCTACAGTCCATGGGGTCGGACACAGCTGAGCAACTTTCACTTCACTTCTTATGGAAGGAGGAGGACTCATGGATGTGGTCTGGGTGGGAAAATACAGAATGTAATATTAAGGGGGTTGAATTTGTCCTCTGGCTTTGACACTTTGTGCGTAAGGGCAATGCTTCTTAAACTGTGTCCTGGGTACAAATTCCCTGGGGTTTTTTTCAAAATGTAGATTCAGACCCAGCAGGTATGGGCAGGGCTCAAGACTCTGCCTCTCTTTGTGCTCCCCAGATCTTGGGATGCTCTTCCTCACACCAGCTGTGAGTAGCAGGGAATGGGCAAGTCTTGGAAGCCTTGAAACTCTCAGGAGAACAGGGTTTAGAATGATGTCAGCCTTCCAGGATTATCTTCTGGACTTGGCAGTAGTAGAGATGACAGGCCTGGAGAAGACATTGGATGTTGGCTTTGGGGTCCAGAGTATTCCATTAATGGTGGAAGGCATCTGAAGAAGGACCTAGTTTGGTGGCTCAGATGGTAAATAATCTGTCTGCAATGCAGGAGACCCGGGTTTGACCCTTGGGTTGGAAAGATTCCCTGGAGAAGATACCCACTCCAGTACTCTTGCCTGGAGAATTCCATAGACAGAGGAGGCTGGCAGGCTGCAGTCCATGGGTTTGCAAAGAGTCAGACATGACTGAATAACTAACCCTTTGACTTTTACACATGGAGGATGGAGATACAGTACATGGAAGGTAGTCACTCAACATAGGCTCAGTAGGTCTCTACACCACTGTCTCTGCCCTTTGAGTCTAAACGAAGGTCCAGTAGACAGAACTATCTGATTTGTACTTAGAGTGGGTGTGGCTTATATCTCTGGCATCATTTGACCTATGATTTGATATAAAATGAGTCACTGTTGCAAATATTTCAATTCCCTGTTCTCTCTCCCTTTTCTTTTTATATTTTTTAATAACTTAAGGAGGACCCATTATAGGACATGTTAAAATTTTCTATTTCAAAGAGAATGGGGCAAGGAGTCTGTGATTGCATTCGCATTAAGCTAAAAGTGTTTGTTTTTTTCCCCAGTGTCCAATTTCTCAGCCATTCCAACTCTTCACTCTAACTCATCCCCTCCTCAGCCCTTGAGAATTCTATGCAGGCCTAGTTGTCATCTTTAATCAAATAACATAATCAGTAAACACCATAACTTAGACCTTTCTACTCTCTCTTGCATGGCAGGAGTGGGGAGGTACTAATGATGTAATGAAAAGGCTAATTAAAAACTCGTAAATCTCATAGTCTTTGAGTTTGGTAAGTGGCTAGCAATAAAGGCTCGATTCCATAACTCACCTTCTAATAGCTCAATGGTCCTTATTAGGAGGTAATTCTCACAGTCTGCTTCTCTTTACTGAGACTGGTAGCATAAGGTTGTTGAAAGACCCTCCACATGAATTGGCTTTGAAGAGGGCAATACTTGTAGGTTTCCCAGTTTTTAGAGTGTTGATTTGCCATCACCCCTGTTTTTAGCTGTCTGAGCCAGTGGTCTGTCAGTATGATGGTAATGATGTTGGAGTTTTTCACCCCAGGCACATTTGTAGCACTCAGCACAAATATGCTACAGTTATTTATAAAGAGACAGTTATTCTCTGATGATCAAGGCTGACCTGCTTCAGTTCAGTTCAGTTCAGTTTAGTCGCTTAGTCTTATCTGACTCTTTGCGACCCCATGAATCGCAGCATGCCAGGCCTCCCTGTCCATCACTACCTCCCGGAGTTCACTTAGACTCGCGTCCATCAAGTCAGTGATGCCATCCAGCCATGTCATCCTCTGTCGTCTCTTCTCCTCCTGCCCCCAATCCTTCCCAGCATCAGGATCTTTTCCAGTGAGTCAACTCTTTGCATAAGGTGACCAAAGTACTGGAGTTCCAGCTTTAGCATCATTCCTTCCAAAGGAATCCCAGGGTTGATCTCCTTCAGAATGGACTGGTTGGATCTCCTTGCAGTCCAAGGGACTCTCAAGAGTATTCTCCAACACCACTGTTCAAAAGCATCAATGCTTCGGTGCTCAGCCTTCTTCACAGTCCACTCTCACATCCATACATGACCATTGGAAAAACCATAGCCTTGACTAGACGGACCTTTGTCGGCAAAGTAATGTCTCTGCTTTTCAACACGCTATCTAGGTTGGTCATAACTTTTCTTCCAAGGTGTAAGCATCTTTTAATTTCATGGCTGCGGTCACCATCAGCAGTGATTTTGGAGCCCCCAAAAAAGTCTGACACTGTTTCCACTGTTTCCCCATCTATTTCCCATGAAGTGATGGGGCCAAATGCCATGATCTTTGTTTTTGAATTTTGAGCTTTAAGCAAACTTTTTCACTCTCCACTTTCACTTTCATCAAGAGGCTTTTTAGTTCCTCTTTGCTTTCTGCCATAAAGGTGGTGTCATCTGCATATCTGAGGTTATTAATATTTCTCCCGGCAATCTTGATTCCACCTTGTGCTTCTTGCAGCCCAGTGTTACTCATGATATACTCTGTATATGTTGTCCTCCTAATTGCTCTGACTATGAGGAGGACCGGGAGACGTCTGCTGATGACTGGCTTCAGTTCAGTTCAGTTGCTCAGTCACATCTGACTCTTTGTGATCCCATGGACTCCAGCACGCCAGGCTTCCCTGTCCATTACTAACTCCCAGAGCTTGCTCAAACTCATGCCCATTGAGTTGGTGGTACCATCCAACCATCTCATCCTCTGTTCACTTTTCCTCGTCCCTTTAGTCTTTCCCAGCATCAGGGTCTTTTCCAATGAGTCAGTTCTTCACATCAGGTGGCCAAAGTGTTGAAGCTTCAGCTTCAGCATCAGTCCTTCCAATTAATATTTGGGATTGATTTCCTTCAGGATTGACTGGTTGGATCTCCTTGAAGTCCAAGGGACTCTCAAGAGTCTTCTCCAACACCACAGTTCAAAAACATTAATTCTTCGGTGCTCAGGTTTCTCTACAGTCCAACTCTCACATCCATACATGACTACTGGAAAAACCAGAGCTTTGACTAGACAGAACTTTGTCAACAAACTAATGTCTCTGCTTTTAAATATGCTGTCTAGGTTGGTCATAACTTTTCTTCCAAGGAGCAAGTGTCTTTTATTTCATGGCTGCAGTCACCATTTGCAGTGATTTTGGAGCCCAGGAAAATAAGGTCTGTAACTGTTTCCATTGTTTACCCATCTATTTGCCATGAAGTGATGAGACTGGATGCCATGATCTTAGTTTTCTGAATGTTGAGTTTTAAGCCAAATTTTCACTCTCCTCTTTCACTTTCATCAAGAAGCTCTTTAGTTCCTCTTCACTTTCTGCCATAGGGTGGTGTCATCTGCATGTCTGAGGTTATTGATATTTCTCTGGCAAACTTCATTTCAGGTTATGCTTCATCCAGTCCAGCATTTCACATGATGTACTCTTCATATAAGTTAAATAAGCAGGGTGACAATATACAGCCTTGATGTACTCCTTTCTCAATGTGGAAACAGTCTGTTGTTCTACGTCCATTTCTAACTGTTGCTTCTTGACCTTCATACAGGTCTCTCAGGAGACAGGTAAGGTGGTCTGGTATTCCCATCTCTTTCAGAATTTTCCACAATTTGTTGTGATCCACACAGTGAAAGGCTTTAGTGTAGTCAATGAAGCAGAAGTAGATCTCTTGCTTTTTCTATGATTTAGTGGATGTGGGTAGTTTGATCTCTGGTTCTTCTACCTTTTCTAAATCCAGCTTGAACATCTGGACGTTTTCAGTTCACATACTGTTGAAGCCTGACTTGATCCATGCCTCCCCAGGAGACACTCAAACACTCAAAGACAGGCTGGCTCAGTCTTTTGTGGGGTCATCCTAAACATTTCTGCTTCTTCTCTGGATTCCTGTGACCATCATGTAACCAGACCCATTAGCCTTCTGGAGGACAAAATATGGAGGCAAGTTATCCCAGCTAAGGCCATCCTAGACTACACATCCTAAGTGGATCCTCCACTCTACAGGGCAGAAGCATGAGCAAGCCCAGCCAAAATCAGCCTAGCCCAGGTCACAGCAGAAGAACCCATGTACAGGCAGACCTCAGAGACACTGCAGCGTCGGATGCAGACCATTGCAATGAAGCGAATATTGCAATAAAGTGGGTAACATGATTTTTTTGGTTTACTAGTGCTCTTGCCTGGAAAATCCCATGGGCGGAGGAGCCTGGTGGCTGCAGTCCATGGGGTCGCTAAGAGTCGGGCACGACTGAGCGACTTCACTTTCACTTTTCACTTTCATGCATTGGAGAAGGAAACGGCAACCCACTCCAGTGTTCTTGCCTGGAGGATCCCTGGGACGAGGGAGCCTGGTGGGCTGCCGTCTATGGGGTTGCACAGAGTTGGACACGACTGAAGCGACTTAGCAGCAGTACATGTAAAAGTTATATTTACACTATACTGTAGTCTGCTAAGTGTGTAATAGCATTATGTCTCAAAAACAATGTGCACAAATTATTTTAAAAAGCTTTATTTCTAAAAATGCTAAGCATCATCTTAGCCTTCAGTGAGCTGAGATCTTTTTGCTGGTGGAAAGTGAAAGTGAAAGTCACTTAGTCGTGTCTGACTCTTTGTGACCCCATGGACTATAGAGTCCATGGAATTCTCCAGGCCAGAATACTGGGGTGGGTAGCCTTTCCCTTCTCCAGGGGATCTTCCCAATCCAGGGACTGAACCCAGGTCTCCTGCATTGTGGGCATATTCTTTACCAGCTGTGCCACAAGGGAAGCCCAAGAATACCAAAGTGGGTAGCCTATCCATTCTCCAGAGGATCTTCCTGACCTGGGAATCAAATTGGGGTCTCCTGCATTGTAGGTGGATTCTTTACCAACTGAGCTCCCAGAGTGCTGGTGACAGGGTTTGAAATATTTTGATAATACCCAAAATGTGACATGGGTACACAGAGTGAGCAAATGCTGTTCAAAACAGAGCTGATAGATGTGTTCAATGCACAAATGTCACAACCTTCAATTTAAAACCAAAATGAAACATTATCTTTGAAGTTCAATAAAGGTAAGGTATTAGTCACTCAGTTGTGTGTGACTCTTTGCAACCCCATGGACTGTAGCCCGCAGGGCTCCTCTGGCCATGGAGTTCTCCAGGCAAGAATACTGCAGTGGTTTGCCACACCCTGCTCCAGGGAATCTTCCCAACCAGTGGATCGAACCTGGGTCTCCTGCATTGCAGACAGATTCTTATACCAACTGTGCCACCAGGGAAGCCCAATAAAGTCAAGTGCAATAAAAGAGGCATGTCTGTGTTTGTGAACTAAATAATATTTAGTTTTCTTTTGACATATTTTTAAAAAAATTTTAAGAAAAATAAAATGGATTTTTCAGTGAGTAGCCATTTACTCAACAATCCAACACCAAATATTTTACTATATTTGTTTTCTCCTCTATCTACATACCTATCTTTCTATTCATTCCATTCATACCCTTTTTTAATCATGATTTTTATTTGTAGCCACTGCATTTTGAGATGAATTATTATGTCAGCATTGTTTGTAGTAGTAAGTAACTGATACAGTGGACAAAATATAAAAAGAAGACTTTGGGGGAAATAAGCCAAGGTTCTGAGAAAAGTAGCTGATATGACATTTTCTTACCAAAGGGACTAGTGAGCTGTACTCTTCTAGGAAGATATGTATTGACCAGAAGCTGTGGAATGGCTAAGAATTCATCAGGCAGCAGGGGTACTGGTCAGATTATATCCTTTTCTATGTTCTGTGTCTCCTGCACAGTTGGCAATGCTCAGAGTTTCAGACTGGAAAAGTGACTATTTAAGAAGCAGCTGCCCATGGGAATGAAGAGGAGGAATGTCCCTTACACATTTCCATGGTTTCCAACACTTTTCACACAGACAGATGCCCATTTTGATATTAATATTGAAAGGAAAGCAGCTCACAGATTTCAAAATCAAAACTTGGAGATACTTTTGACCTACCCAGTGCCACTGAGTCTGAGATTAGACTGGAACCAAGGAATTTCCACGTGACTTTCAATGCTCTTTCTACTGTGGCTCAACTGTTTATTAGCAGAAGCACAAATGAAATTAAGAATAAGAAAGATAGAAGAAGAAAAAGAAGCATTGGATAATGTACGATTGTGTCATTCAGAACTCGTTCCCATCAGGAATACTGACTGCACCTCCTTCCAAACATCTGGTGCTGTACGAGGTACACAGAATAGCACCAGGTCAGGGAAGACAACCTCTGTTCTGAGAAACTCGCAGCCCAGGTTGGCGTGATACGCAACAGTGCCTCTAATACTGAGACCACAGACTCATGGCCGACTTCTGTTTTCAGCCCACGTGGGAGACAATCCCATGAACTCAAGACTCAAAGACAGCTGTCAGCATCTTACTTTGAGGGTGCACTACATGGCTTTCTCTGCTTTGCCCCTGAGCCTCCTGCCAAACTCTGGGAGAGCTGGAACTTGTTTGGCTGTTTCAGAGTCATGCAGAAGAGCTAGGGAATCAATAACCACACTGGGGATGGAATCTGGTGGGTAAATACTCCAGCTTCCTACTTTGCAGCTGGACAATTCCAGGAGGTGGTTGCATCCTTGTCTCCGATTTTGCTGCTTTTCCCAAGCTAAGACAAAAAGTCAAAACTACACTCACAAAATTATAAAGGATGTAGAATATAATCCCGTAAAGCAGTATGACATGACATGGATATGGGAGATAAATAGGAAATAGATAACAGAGGAGTTGTAAGAAATAAGAATACATCACTGAAAACTGGGGTCATTGGAGTCAAGCCTTTAAGTGAGAATATGATTTCAATACATTCTTAAATGGAATCCAGGGCATGGGAATCCGTGGGAGGGAATTTTCTAGGATTCTTACAAATCTCTGTTTTTCTTTGCTTTACTAAATATCAGCCATTAACAGTGCTTGAGTCTCCAGTGGAAACTTTAATCACCAAGTGCCTACCATGAAATAGCAGCTTGTTGACTGCTAACACTCTTTGAAACCCAAGTTGTCTCTATCTTTTTCTATCTATGATTGGGGCATAATGTTATTAGGGTTGACCCCTTCTCCTTCAGGGATGATCATATAGCTCCATTCCCTGGTAGGGTATTTTTGAGCATAGTCAGTGCCAGAGTTGCTTATCTGAACTCCCAGGGACAAGCAGGACAGGAAAGCCAAGGCTGCTTTGCGAAGGAACTTGTCAGTCAAAGAGAAGTGCAAATGTCATGTGGTTGGCTTTTAAATCAAGACCAGATGGCAAATGGTATTTGGTGGTTTTTGGTTATATTCCAGTTGTCTGGTGCTCAGAAATCTCCCAAAAGTGGAGATAACTTTTGCCACAGTGGAATTCTGGCATTGGAGCTGGCTGCAGCATGAACAGGCTCTTGATTTTCATTGCAGAGAGCTGGCTCTGCAGCCTGACTCACAGAAGAGGCAGTGAGGAAGGCCTGGAGGGAACAGGTGGTCCTCTCCGGGCAGTGATCAGGCTGGAGAAGGAGCAGGGTGGGGGACTTGGAGAGCAGCTTCGTCCACGGTCCCTTGATTTTGTTTGAAGCAACTAGCTTTCTTTTCAAGGACTCATGTCTCTCTTGCTCTTCATCAACTCCAGTGCTGGAAAGGGAGAATAGCCTCAAAGGGTAAGCAAGAGGAAGGAAATTCAAAAGGCAGAGAAAATATCAGCACATCATGGAGAGAATAAACAAAATGTAAACCTTCAATAACAGGCACCCATAGGCAGATGAAAAGAGGCGAAGTTATAGCCCACCTCCCAAGTTACCGCAGCTGCACGCTGTGTGTTGAAAACACTTTCAAAGCTCCAAACATTAACCATTTTGTTCTTTTCAAAGTTTATAACCTTTTCCCTTTTGCTCAGCTGTGTTCTAATGACAAATTATTTTTTTCTGTTAAAGAGGATCAGTTTATGAGAACAGGATGTTTGTATTAAATATTAAATTGTCAAGATTTCCTTCAGTCGAAGGTCCCAGCTTGGCTTCAGTTTTGATTGAAATAGACAAACCTACATTCCTACAGAGAGTACAAACTGTTTGTCAAATCTCGATAACGTATCCCAGCATAGGGCCGAGTACAGAATAAGTGGTTAATGTCCGCATCATTCTTTGAAGATAGAAAGTACTGTGTAGGTTCTAAGTGATAGTGAAAGCTGAGCCAGCCCTGGAGGGGCTGATTCTTGGGGTCAGTAGACTAGGCTCTTCTCCTTGGCTCTCAAGGAGCAGAGATATTGGTTCATGTGGATGACCTGGACTTTTGGTGGGAGCCACCTGGGTTCTAGAAATTGGCCTTCGGCTCTGCCTGCTCTCCCCTCGTGTTTTCTCGCTGGTTTAATTACGGGTTAGCTGTGTTGTCTCTGGCCTTCAGAGACTGTGTAATGTCCTAGAGAGTGTCCTTCATTTCATGTGAAAGTGTTCTGGGTTTAGGAGGTAGAACTTTGGAAAACTAGGCAAATGTGTCTTAGAACTTACCAGCTCTTTACCAGGAAGTCAATAGGTGATCGCAAAAATGAGGGGAACATGGTGAAATCAGTCTTGGCGAAATGCATTCTTCCTCTTGAAGAGTCATAAAACAATTCAGTGTGTTGACTCCATTATGGCTTTTCAAGAAAACTGAATCCACACAAAGTGGTTGACAGACTGTAATGCAGAAACTGAATCAGAGACTTATCAGAAGAGCTGAAAATTAGGGAAGATGAGGCAGTCTACAGAGGACAGTGCAGTCTGCACATGTGCTGGGCTGGAGGACAGACAAGGGAGGTGATGTTTGCAGAGCCCAGAGGTTGCTCAGGGCAATGTGGATGCTGGGAGGAGAGCCTGCCAGGGAGACACAGAGGTGATGCAACCTCTCTGGAGAAGCTGCTCAAAGCAGAACAAGGAGGAGAAACACCTGGGCTGCTGCTTTTCTTTCTTTTTTTTTTTCAGTTTCCTCATTTAAAAAAATTACTTTTTATTGGAATATAGTTGCTATACAATATTGTGGTAGTTTCTACCATACAACAAAATGCATCAGCCATATATATGCATATATTCCCTCCCTTTTGGACTTCCTTCTTATTCAGGTTGCCACAGAGCATTAGGGAGAATTCTCTGTGCTACACATTAGGTTCTCATCAGTTATCTATTTAAAACGTACTATCAGTAGTATATATGTGTTGATTCCAGTCTCCAATTCCTCCCACGCACCCTTCTCCTTCTTGGCATCCATATATTTGTTCTCTCCCTGTGTGTCTCTATTTCTCCTTTGCAAATCAGTTCAGTTCAGTTCAGTCACTCAGTCGCGTCCAACTCTTTGCGACCCCATGAATCGCACCACGCCAGGCCTCCCTGTCCATCACCAACTCCCAGAGTTCACTCAGACTTGCGTCCATTGAGTCCGTGATGCCATCCAGCCATCTCATCCTCTGTCGTCCCCTTTCCTCCTGCCCCTAATCTCTCCCAGCATCAGAGTCTTTTCCAATGAGTCAACTCTTCACATGAGGTGGCCAAAGTACTGGAGTTTCAGCTTTAGCATCATTCCTTCCAAAGAAATCCCAGGGTTGATCTCCTTCAGAATGGACTGGTTGGATTTCCTTGCAGTCCAAGGGACTCTCAAGAGTCTTCTCCAACACCACAGTTCAAAAGCATCAATGCTTCAATGCTCAGCCTTCTTCACAGTCCAACGCTCACATCCATACATGACTACTGGAAAAACCATAGCCTTGACTAGATGGACCTTAGTCGGCAAAGTAATGTCTCTGCTTTTGAATATGCTATCTCGGTTGGTCATAACTTTTCTTCCAAGGAGTAAGCGTCTTTTAATTTCATGGCTGCAGTCACCATCTACAGTGATTTTGGAGCCCAAAATAATGAAGTCTGCCACTGTTTCTACTGTTTCCCCATCTATTTCCCATGAAGTGATGGGACTGGATGCCATGATCTTCGTTTTCTGAATGTTGAGTTTTAAGCCAACTTTTTCACTCTCCTCTTTTACTTTCATCAAGAGGCTTTTGAGTTCTTTTTCACTTTCTGCCATAAGGGTGGTTTCATCTGCATATCTGAGGTTATTGATATTTCTCCCAGCAATCTTGACTCCAGCTTGTGCTTCTTCCAGCCCAGTGTTTCTCATGAAGTACTCTGCATATAAGTTAAATAAGCAGGGTGACAATATACAGCCTTGACATACTCCTTTTCTTATTTGGAACTTGTCTGTTAGTCCATGTCCAGTTCTAACTGTTGCTTCCTGACCTGCATACAGATTTCTCCAGAGGCAGTTCAGGTAGTCTGGTATTCCCATCTCTTTCAGAATTTTCCACAGTTTATTGTGATCCACACAGTCAAAGGCTTTGGCATAGTCAATAAAACAGAAATAGATGTTTTTCTGGAACTCTCTTGCTTTTTTGATGATCCAGCGGATGTTGGCAATTTGATCTCTCTTTCCTCTGCCTTTTCTAAAACCAGCTTGAACATCAGGAAGTTCACGGTTCACATATTGCTGAAGCCTGGCTTGGAGAATTTTGAGCATTACTTTACTAGCATGTGAGATGAGTGCAATTGTGCTGTAGTTTGAGCATTCTTTGGCTTTGCCTTTCTTTGGGATGGGAATGAAAACTAACCTTTTCCAGTCCTGTGGCCACTGCTGAGGTTTCCAAATTTGCTGGCATATTGAGTGCAGCACTTTCACAGCATCATCTTTCAGGATCTGAAATAGCTCAACTGGAATTCCATCACCTTCACTAGCTTTGTTCGTAGTGATGCTTTCTAAGGCCCACTTGACTTCACATTCCAGGATGTCTGGCTCTAGATGAGTGATCACAGCATCGTGATTTTCTGGGTTGTGAAGATCCTTTTTGTACAGTTCTGTGTATTCTTGTCACCTCTTCTTAATATCCTCTGCTTCTGTTAGGTCCATACCATTTCTGTCCTTTATTGAGCCCATCTTTGCATGAAATGTTCCCTTGGTATCCCTATTTTCTTGAAGGGATCTCTAGTCTTTCCCTTTCTGTTCTTTTCCTCTATTTCTTTGCATTGATCGCTGAAGAAGGCTTTCTTATCTCTTCTTGCTATTCTTTGGAACTCTGCATTCAGATGCTTATATCTTTCCTTTTCTCCGTTGCTTTTTACTTCTCTTCTTTTCACAGCTATTTGTAAAGCTTCCCCAGACAGCCATTTTGCTTTTTTGCATTTCTTTTCCATGGGGATGGTCTTGAACCCTGTCTCCTGTACAATGTCACGAACCTCATTCCATAGTTCATCAGGCACTCTATCTATCAGATCTAGTCCCTTAAATCTATTTCTCACTTCCAATGTATAATCATAAGGGATTTGATTTAGGTCATACTTGGATGGTCTAGCGGTTTTCTCTACTTTCTTCAATTTGAGTATGAATTTGGTAATAAGAAGTTCATGATCTGAGCCACAGTCAGCTCCTGGTCTTGTTTTTCTTGACTGTATAGAGCTTCTCCATCTTTGGCTGCAAAGAATATAATCAATCTGATTTCGGGTTGACCATCTGGTGATGTCAATGTGTAAAGTCTTCTCTTGTGTTGTTGGAAGAGGGTGTTTGCTATGACCAGTGCATTTTCTTGGCAAAACTCTATTAGTCTTTGCCCTGCTTCATTCTGTATTCCAAGGCCACATTTGCCTGTTACTCCAGGTGTTTCTTGACTTCCTGCTTTAGCATTCCAGTCCCCTATAATGAAAAGGACATCTTTTTTGGGTGTTAGTTCTAAAAGGTCTTGTAGGTCTTCATAGAACCATTCAACTTCAGCTTATTCAGCATTACTGGTTTGGGCATAGACTTGAATTACTGTGATACTGAATGGTTTGCCTTGGAAACAAACAGAGACATTCTGTCATTTTTGAGATTTCATCCAGGTACTGCATTTCAGACTCTTCTGTTGACCATGATGGCTACTCCATTTCTTCTGAGGGATTCCTGCATGCAGTTGCAGATATAATGGTCATCTGAGTTAAATTCACCCATTCCAGTCCATTTTAGTTCACTGATTCCTAGAATGTCAACATCCACTCTTGCCATCTCCTGTTTTACCACTTCCAATTTGCCTTGATTCATGAACCTCACATTCCTGGTTCCTATGCAATATTGCTCTTTACAGCTTCGGACCTTGCTTCTATCACCAGTCACATGCACAACTGGGTATTGTTTTTGCTTTGGCTCCACCCCTTCATTCTTTCTGGAGTTATTTCTCCACTGACCTCCAGTAGCATATTGGGCACCTACTGACCTGGGGAGTACCTCTTTCGGTATCCTATCATTTTGGCTTTTCCTACTGTTTCCATTTTTCTGGACTCCACACATACCATTAACATACGATATTTGTTTTTCTTTTTCTGACTTCATTCTGTATGGCATTCTCTAGGTCCATTCATGTCTCTACAAATGACCCAACTTCATTCCTTTTTGTGAGTGAGTAATATTCCATTGTATATACGTACCATATCTTCTTTATCCATTCATTTATCTATGGACATTTAGGTTGCATCCACATCCTGGCTATTGTAATAGTGCTGCAATGAACATTGGGGCTCATGTATCTTTTTGAATTATGATTTTCTTTGGCTTCCTTTTTTCTGCCGTGAGCCCCTAAGAGAACACCTTCCCACTGCCCCAGCCTACCTGGAAAGCATATAGACAAGGGCATCTGGGAAATTTACCTTGCAGGGCCAGCCATGTGCCACAGGACAGCAGGGTCAGGGTGGGGTTAGATCTGAGGGTCAGGAGGCAAGTGTATAGCACATGTAGGAAGGTCTCAGGAAAGCTCTGCCGTCTGAGGTCTGTGGAGCATCATCTGACCCAGAGCCAGCCACAATTATTTGGCAACAGTACTTTTAAAATTTGTATGAGTTTTAAAAGCTCTCTTTGATGTTTTATGACCATCTTGTATGGACTTTCAAGAGGATTTCAAATTGCTAATCCAGGTAAGCTAACTTTTTGCAGTAGCATCTTGTTGCTTTCCCAATAGAGTTGATCAAAGAAGTGGAACAGAAAGTGAGCAGAGACAGGGACTTGTGGTTTCCCTAAGCGGGTGTCTTTCTCATGTTCATTTATGCTGGGGGGCAGAGGCAGGCCTGGAGGTTTGGGGGTCTGGTTAGTGCTGGCCAGCATGATCCCGGTGCAGGGAAGGTCCTCTGTAGGGAGCAGGATGGGCATATTGCTCCCCACTCACTTTGGCCAGTGGATGGAGAGGAGACACCCTCTTCCAGAGAACACTTAAGTGGGTGTAGGCCATGGAGCTCTTATTTTTGCAAACAGGTATGCTTGTCATGTGGGCAGTTATAGCCTAGAGTTTGTGCTATTGGTCTGATGAATCGTGCCCTCCACCTAGAGTGGGAATCCCAATGCCTCAAATTCCCTACAGAGAAAGGTACCCATCTTCCCTCTACTCTGGATTTCCTGCCTCAATCCTTGGTTCCTTCTTCAGCCAGTTTTTCTTTTTTTTTTTTTTTAGTGGCTCACAGAAGTGAACATACATTCATTAATATATCATATATGTTAATATATCTAAATTATATATACACATATATATTTGAAGGATTATGTTTACCTCTGAAATTTTCATGTCGTGTGCACTTGTCCATATGCATGTAAGTTTGTGTGCACTCACTTCTACTCCTGCTTATAAGTGAGATTATTACGAACTGCAGTGGGGCCCTTAGGGGAGACTTCAACCCACACCTTCTCTGCCACACGCGCCTCAGCGTCAGGGCGCCTTGAGGTCTTCTAAGCCATGCCTGGGCACTGGGCATCAATGCAGGGGGTTGGTGCTGAGTGCCAAGGTTGCTTCAGAACAAAAGAAGACACTTTTCAAAGTGGCATCAAGGAATAGCCTTATCTCAGCACTAGCCAAGCTCTGGTCCCCAGTCTGGAAGATGCGCTCTGGAGAGGGACATCGGCCAGCAGACCCTGATGTCCAATGGCCTGGCTGCTGCTGTGCAAGGTCTGTGACTGGCAAGGGAATGCTACAAGGCATCTGTTACTGAATCCCGAAAGCACTGCCTTTTCATCTCTCATCTCTGCCTTGTCACACAATCCACACTTTCCATAAGGCCAGTCTCCGAAGCGTAACACTAAATACCTAACACTAAATACATCTCCGACTTCAAGAGCCAACGTGTGAAATGGACACACTGATAATGAAATTCTTGGTAATTTTCAGACGAAGGCGTGGCTTTTTTTCTTTTCTGAAGATCACTTTTCTTTTTTCTCTCCCTGGGTCTGGATAAAACCCTAGTACTTGAGTCAGCTTCTCGATTCAAGGGTTTGCCTGGCTGCCTGAAATTCTATTATCTTTGTCGCCTCCATCTTCAGCTTCTGCATTAACCACAAATTCCCTTTCCCCAGCTCTGGCCAACTGCTCCTGCTCCAGCCCTCAGTCAGCACGAGCAAGAAAGTTTTCTCACTAATTGGTACAGCTCTCCAGCCTCTTTTGGAGATGTATCTGTTTATCCCAAATTTCAGACAAAACTGTGAGCATATTTGCATGCACTGGTGGTTGTTTTTCTACAAATCAACTAGACAGGTCATCTCCAGAGATCGTTTTCTAGTCTTTAGATTAAGCATTCAACCCAATATGGTGAATGAAACAAATTAGACAGTGAGAGGGCATGGGAAGGAAAACTGGGCACGTGATTTTCTGTAGTTGAGGAAACTATCTGCATCCCACCTGTAGTGAAAACCAAATGACACTCTTTGGAGGTTACACAAATGGAATTTCCTGTCCCTCTGACTTTGAATGTGGTGTCTTTTGTATGCTGCTTTATCTCCTCTTGATTCCAGCTGGGATGGTAGCTGGAAGTACCAAAAACCACTACAGAGGCTGTGTTTGTGATGTTGCCAGCCTGGCTGGAAACAGGAAATACCAAGACTCTTATAATAAATGCAGAGACTTCCAGCCTAATTTCACAGTCTCAGAAGTTTGAATAGAGGTTAGACTAGGCTGCAAATCTAGGGCGTACTTTTCAACAGAACTTCCGGTCTCCTGTGACCTTCCCTGTGTCAGAGAAGTGACTGCTAAACTCAGTCTTGGAAGTCTCACTTCTGAGGTGGACACCTCCCAGCACCCTTTCACTTTTTAAATGGACCACGAATAGAAGAACTCTGGCCATGGTGGATAGTGGGAAGGATAGAGTACCACCTTGATAGCTCTCTAACGCCAGTGCCAGTTAGGAAACCATGTGCTGTGACTTAGATAAAGCCCTATTAGGAAAAAGGGGGAAGAATCTGGACAATTAGTGATAGCACTGACCTTCCCTGGGAGCTTGGGAGAAGTGCAGACTCTCAGGCTCCAAACCACATCTCCTGAATCGGTGTCTGTGATTTTGTGAGGTATTTGAGGGATTTGTGTGTACAGTGAAGGGTGACAACACTGGTTTGGAAGACTCCTGGAGAGTTCTTTGAAAATTCAATGATTTCTACTTGGTAGGTGAATGAGGAGTAGTTTTGATAGGTTGCCCTGTAGTTACGCAAAACTGCCTATATTGTGTAGGTCGTATTCTAGTTTCTGTATGATCTGAAGACTCCCATAAGGCTTTCCTCCATTGCATTCTCCCAAATTCTTTTACATTCTAAGTGTCTGAATATGAGTGTGTTTTAGATTTCCCCCAATACTATGTAGGAAATTATAATAAATTTTGTAGCTTAAAACAACACACCTTTATTGTCTCACAGTTTCTATGGGTCAGAAGTCTGGATGTGTGTTGGGTGAGTCCTCTGCTCAGGATCTTATCAGCTACAGCGAAGGTGTCAGCTGGCTCTGGGGTCTTCTCTGAAACTGAGGTCCTCCTGACTGTGGGAAGAGTCTCTTTCTTGCGGTTGTAGGGCTTAGGTCTGTCTTGCCGCTAGCTGTTAGCTGCAGACCCTCTCAGCATTTGGATACTCTCGGGTCTCTGCCATAGGGCCCTTTCCTTTCACAGCACGGCTGTTTGCTTCTCGGACACCAGGAAAACATCTGCTGCTGTTTCCTCCCTCATCTCTCAACTCAGCCCCTCGCATCTATCTCCACTAATTAGGGCAGGCCCACCTGAGAGAATAGCCCTTCTGATTAAGTCAAAGTCAACTGATAAGGATCTTAATTATTTGTAAGATCCCTTTTGCTTATAATGTAACATGATCATGGAAGTGATATTCCATTATATTTCCAGGTTTTGTCTGCACTCAAGGGAGGAGAGCATGTTCAGCTGCAGAGTATGTGTACCAGGAAATATTAGAGGCCATGCTAGAATTCTGCCTGTCATTAAACACACGCATACACACTTAAGTAAATTACATATAGTTCAAACGTATGTACCTTCCAGGATTATAGGTAAAAGTTCTTTACCGTCAAGTTGTGTTTTCCAAACTTCATTGCTTCACTTATAACTTTTATTTTCACATATACATGAAAAAACTGTATTATCACTCTTTATATATCTTTTGCTTTGAATTGCTTACTTTTACCCCTGAAAATTGTTCCAAAAGGAAATTTTAATGCAATTAACATATTTTGAAGGTCATTATTATTCATCATGAAATAGAAGGTGACAAATATAAATTCAAGGAAATAAAATATTATGAATTTCAATCTATCAACCATGGCTGGAACTTGAAGCTTGTACCTGATACTGACTTCTTTTTGATAAGAAGGAAGTGAAGCAGATGTTTAAAGAAGGATTAAGATGTCCTAGCTCCAATCATGGAGAAGACAATGGGACCCCACCCCAGTACTCTTGCCTGGAAAATCCCATGGACGGAGGAGCCTGGTAGGCTGCAGTTCATGGGGTCGCTAAGAGTCAGACACGACTGAGCGACTTCACTTTCACTTTTCACTTTCATGCATTGGAGAAGGAAATGGCAACCCACTCCAGTGTTCTTGCCTGGAGAATCCCAGGGATGGAGCAGCCTGCTGGCTGCTGTCTATGGGGTCGCACAGAGTCAGACACGACAGAAGTGATGCAGCAGCAGCAGCAGCAGCAGCAGCAGCTCCAATCAAGTCCTTTTTTTTTTTTTTAAACAAAATCAATTGTTGACATGAGTGTAAAAGAATCATTTTCTCACAGTATGCTTCAGTGTTCTTGATGCTGTGTGAATGCCTTTAATTAAGGAAAGTCTCACTCTTTGGGATACATTGGGCTTTCTGGTGGTCTTTATTAAAAGCAAAATGTCTTTTGCCCCAGGTGGAATTGCACATAAATTTATGTATTCAGTATAGTTCAGTCACTCAGTCACTTCAGACTCTTTCTGACCCTATGGACTGCAGCACGCCAGGTCTCCCTGTCCAAGACCAAGTCCCAGAGAGTACTCAAAGTCATGTCCATTGAGTTGGTGATGCCATCCAACCATCTCATCCTCTGTTGTCCCCCTTCTCCTCCTGCCCTCAATCTTTCCCAGCATCAGGATCTTTTCCAGTGAGTCAGTTCTTCACATCTGGTGGCCAAAGTTTTGGAGCTTCAGACTCAGCATCAGTCCTTCCAATGAATATTCAGGACTGATTTCCTTTACGATGGACTGGTTGGATCTCCTTGCAGTCCAAGGGACTCTCAAGAGTCTTCTCCAACACCACAGTTCAAAAGCATTAATTCTTCAGCGCTCAGCTTTCTTTATGGTCCAACTCTCACATCCATACACAACTACTGGAAAAAATATGGCTTTGACTAGATGGACCTTTGTCAACAAAGTAATGTTTCTGCTTTATAATATGCTGTCTAGGTTGGTCATAACTTTTCTTCCAAGGAGCAAGCACCTTTTAATTTCATGGTTGAAGTCACCATCTCCAGTCATTTTGGAGCCCGTAAAACAAAGTCTATCACTGTTTCCATTGTTTCCCCATTGATTTGCCATGAAGTGATGGGACCAGATGTCATGATCTTCGTTTTCTGAACATTAAGTTTTAAGCAAATATTTTCACTCTCCTCTTTCACTTTCATGTCTGGAGAATCCCATGGACAGAGGAGCCTGGCTGGCTACAGTCCACGGGGTCGCAAAGAGTCGGACATGACTGAGCGACTTCACTTTCACTTTTCTTTCACTTTCATCAAGAAGCTCTTTAGTTCTTCACTTTCTGCCATAAGAATGGTGTCGTCTGAGTATCTGAGGTTATTGAGATTTCTCCTGGCAATTTTGATTAGAATCAAGAAGCTTGTGCTTCATCCAGCCAGGCATTTCACATAATGTACTCTGCATATAAGTTAAATAAACAGGGTGACAATATGTAGCCTTGATGTACTCCTTTCCCAATTTGGAAAAAGTCTGTTGTTCTAACATCCAACTAACTGTTTCTTCTTGACCTGCATACAGATTCCTCAGGAGGCAGGTCAGGTGGCCTGGTATTCCCATCTCTTTAACAATTTTCCACAGTTTGTGGTGATACACATAGTCACAGTACTATGTCATAGTACTATGTCATAGTCATAGTGCTATGTGATACACATAGTACGCTAAAGTCAAAGGCTTTAGTGTACTCAGTGAAGTCAATGGTTTTCTGGAACTCTCTTCTTTTTTCTATGATCCAACAGATGTTGACAATTTGATCTCTGGTTCCTCTGCCTTTTCTAGGTTTAGCTTGAACATCTGGAAGTTCACACTTCACATACTGTTGAAGCCCGGCTTAGTTGATTTTGAGTATTACTGCATTACTTTCTTAGCGTGTGAGATGAGTGCAGTTGTGCGGTAGTTTGAGCCTTCTTTGCCATTGCCTTTTTTGGGATTGGAATGAAAACTGACCTTTTCCAGTCCCATGGCCACTGCTGAGTTTTCCAAATTTGCTGGCATATTGAATGTAGCTCTTTCACAGCATCATCTCTTAGGATTTGAAATAGCTCAGCTGGAATTCTATCACCTCCACTAGCTTTGTTTGTAATGACATTTCCTAACACTCACTTGACTTCACATTTCAGGATGTCTGGCTCTAGGTGAGTGATCACACCACTGCAGTTATCTGGGTCATGAAGAGCTCTTTTGTATAATTTTTTGTATTTTCTTGCCACCTCTTCTTATTATCTTCTGCTTTTAGCTCCATACCATTTCTGTGCTTTATTGTGTCCATCTTTGCGTGAAATGTTCTTTTGGTATCTCTAATTTTCTTGAAGAGATTTCTAGTCTTTTCCATTCTATTGTTTTTCTTCTATTTCTTTGAATTGATCACTGAGGAAATTTTTTTTTTTTAAGTTCTCCTTGCTATTCTTTGGAACTCTCCATTCAAATGGGTATATCTTTCCTTTTCTCCTTTGCCTTTAGCTTATTTTCTCAGCTCTTTATAAGGCCTCAGACAACCATTTTGCCTTTTTGCATTTCTTTTTCTTGGGGATGGTCTTGATCAATACCTCCTGTATAATGTGACAAACTCCATCTGTAGTTCATCAGGCACTCTGTCTATCAGATCTAGTCCCTTAAATCTATTTCTCACTTCCACTGTATACCTGAATGGTCTAGTGGTTTTCCCTACTTTCTTCAATTTCAGTCTGAATTTGGCAATAAGGAGTTCATCATCTGAGCCACAGTCAGCTCCCGGTCTTGATTTTGCTGACTGTATAGAGCTTCTTCATCTTTGGCTGCAAAGGATAAAATCAATCTGATTTTGGTATTGACCATCTGTTGATGTCCGTATGTAGAGTCATCTCTTGTATTGTTGGAAGAGGGTGTTTTCTATGACCAGTGTGTTCTCTTGGCAAAACTCTCTATTAGCCTTTTCCCTGCTTCATTCTGTACTCCAAGGCCAAATTTGCCTGTTACTTCAGGTATCTTCTTGACTCTTTACTTTTGCATTCCAGTCCCCTCTAATGAAATCAGCAGATGATTGGATAAGAAAGCTGTGGTACATATACACAATGGAATACTACTCAGCCCTTAAAAAGAATAAATTTGACTCAGTTCTAATGAGATGGATGAAACTGGAACCGATTATACAGAGTGAAGTAAGCCAGAAAGAAAAACACCAATACAGTATACTGACACATATATATGGAATTTAGAAGACAGTAATGATGACCCTATATGTGAGACAACAAAGAGACACAGAGGTATAGAGTGGACTTTTGGACTCTGAGGGAGAGGGAAAGGGTGGGACGGTTTGGGAGAATGGCAATGAAACATGTATATTTTCTTGTAAGAAATGAAGCACCAATCTATGTTCAATGTAGGATGCAGGATGCATGGGGCTGATGCACAGGATGATTCAAGTAGAGGATGTGGGGTGGGAGGTGGGAGGGGGCTTCAGCATTGGGAGATTGTGTTCAGCTATGGCTGATTCGTGTCAATGTATGGCAAAACAAATACAGTATTGTAATTTAAAAAATTAAATAAATTTAATTAAAAAAAAGAAAAGGACATCTCTTTTGTGTGTTATTTCTAGAAGGTCTTATAGGTTTTCATAGAATGGTTCAACTTCAGCTTCTTCAGCATTACTGGTCAGGGCATACACTTGGATTACTGTGATATTGAATGGTTTGCCTTGGAAATGAACAGAGATCATTCTGTCGTTTTGAGATTGCACCAAGTACTGCATTTCAGACTCTTTTATTGACTATGATGGCTACTCCATTTCTTCTAAGGGATTCCTGCCCACAGTAGTAGATATAATGGTCATCTGAGTTAAATTCACCCAATCCAGTCCATTTTAGTTCACTGATTCCTATAGTGTCGATATTCACTCTTGCCATCTCCTATTTGACCACTTCCAATTGTGGCGTTGGAGAAGACTCTTGAGAGTCCCTTGGACTGCAAGGAAATCCAACCAGTCCATTGTGAAGGAGATCAACCCTGGGATTTCTTTGGAAGGGATGATGCTAAAGCTGAAACTCCAGTACTTTGGCCACCTCATGCAAAGAGTTGACTCACTGGAAAAGACTCTGATGCTGGGCGGGATTGGGGGCAGGAGGAGAAGGGGACGACAGAGGATGAGGTGGCTGGATGGCATCACGGACTCGATGGACATGAGTCTCAGTGAACTCCGAGAGGTGGTGATGAACAGGGAGGCCTGGCGTGCTGCAATTCATGGGGTCGCAAAGAGTCCGACACGACTGAGCGACTGAACTGAACTGAACTGAATTTATGTTGATTCATGGACCTGACATTTCAGGTTCTATGCAATATTCTTACAGCATCGACTTTACTTTCATCACCAGTCACATTCACAACTGGGTGTTGTTTTTGCTTTGGCTCCATATCTTCATTCTTTCTGGAGTTATTTCTCCACTGTTCTCCAGTAACATATTGGGCACCTTTCAACCTGGGGAATTTATCTTTCAGTGTCCTGTGTTTTTGCCTTTTCATACTGTTCATAGGGTTCTCAAGGCAAGAATACTGAAGTGTTTTGTCATTCCTTTCTCCAGTGGGCCACGTTTTGTCCACTGTGTTACCTTACATAACGTGTTGTTTATGTGTTACCTTACATAATTAACATTTATTACCTCTTATATAAAATCTTCATGTTATTGTATCTAATATTCTGACAGCATCAGAAATAATTTCTCAGAACTTTTCTAGGTTCAGAGTTTAATGTTATATCCAATTAGTAATATTAGATATTGCAAAGAATTATTTTTAAACATTCATGTCCTTTTTAAATTTTTTTAAAAAATTTATTTGCCTGTGTCTGGTGTTAGTTGTGGCATGTGAGACCTTTAGTTGCGACATGTGGGATCTAGTTCCCTGACCAAGGATCAAACCTAGGCCCCCGGGATTATAGTCTTAGCCAATGAACCACCAGGGAAATTCCTGCATAGAATTACTTATTAGACTGGCCAGTTTGCCACCTAGTAAGGAGTAGCCTCCTTGAAGGATTGGGATGAAGAAAAATATAAATATAAAGGAGAAATAAAGGACCATGCCCATCTGAGATTCGCATGGTAACTCAAGGAAAAGAAAAGCATGTGTGGGGGGTCGCTTGGTGGTCAAAGGCAGTCCTAGACGCAGTGCCTGATGATGGTGTACTTACAGTGGTAGCCTAGGTGGGTAGGTGGGTCAGCCTAGGAAGAAACAGACCAGGAAGAGTTGACCATCAAAAGACTGAGGAGGTGTCAGAGACAAGCCACTTACATCACCTTTGCCTAAAGCAGAACCCGACATCCCGCAACAGTCTGGGTACCTTTCATCTACCTCTTTCCATCCATTACCAGATTATCCACCTTATTCTGACCTGTGGATCTCTGATTCCAATTGGGTTGGTCAATGGCAGGCTTCAGGAGGAGATGGGAAAACTAGAGAGTGATGATGAGAGTGTTATTCCCCCCAGCTCCCTCCCTGCCCTCAACCATGGGTCAGTTGATCCTGTCATGAAAGACCCCAGCTCTCTCACACAGAAATCCTTCAGCATTCCAGCAACTGCCTCTAAACTGTGCCCTTTCTGGTTTAGGAGCCCAAAAGAGGCTCTCCTTCTTGTCATTTCTTGTTAGTGTCCTAAACTTCGCCTGCCCATGGTAAATAGCCTCACCTTAACCTTTCTTCAGTTTGTGCAAGCCATCTTTTCCCTTCCAGGGTCCACTGATGCTTACACCTTCAGTCAATTCAATCAGTATCTATTTTGGAATATTCCAAGCCTGCAACTAAAGGACATGACTTCCTGCTAAGATTCACTTTTCCCACCTTAGTTTGTGAAATGGGATATACACAACGCTTCTTCTTAAAGGTCACCCTCATACAGCAACACCATCTGAGTACTCTCTGTACCAGAGACTTGAGCTGTACATGGAAAAGTACTTGAAAATAATAATTTATTATGCTTTTTCACTTTAAGAAAATCTATCTTCTGAAGGTATAAGTAGTACCTGTGCCTAAAAGCAGAGTTAAGTCTAATCTGTTTTTAACTTAATCTCAAAATGACAGAAATGCTTTTGAGTTTGGGATTACAGTATGACAACTCCTCCCTCATATGGTTATAAACACTTGACTTGAAATGAGACACTTAGACCTATTGAAGCTTCTCAATTTAGTCTATGAAAGGGATCAAAGTTGTGCATATAAGGCTGAGACAGGACGCTGAGTGTCTCATAAAGGAGAGAGAAAAGAGACTAGATGCCAATTATTCTAGAATTCAATGGTTTCTGTTTCAAACAGAATACCAATTGAACATTTTAAAAAAATCAAACAATTATCATTTGATCCCAACAGAAGATTAGGTAGGATGGTCTTGAATTTGAAGGTAAAGAGACATGGATATATATATATATATATATATATATATATGTGTGTATATATATATATTTATTTATTTATTTATTTAAGGAAGCAACACTAAACTGGCCATGTTTTATTCCTGTACTTCTTTACTGTGAAGGAGAAACTCACTCTGTTTTTATGACTCAAACTTTCTTCAGCCAAACTAGGCTTAGAGATTGTCAACAGGAACATTTCACCAGAAAATTCGATGACAGTTATTCTCTGTGTCTGTAACTAGGTGGAAAAGTGTGAACAGCCTTTTCACATAACGGCTTTTGTACATAAATACTAAGCAGTTTAGACCTGCGTCAACATCTCCCCCTTTGAAGGGTCTGTCTTCCTCATAAGAACAATGATTGTTCTGCATTTATTGAGTGTAAGAGTTGAGTAAATGTGGCTATGAACCACTGGTGCTGTGAGAAATGATTTCAAGTGATTTATAGACAACCCGATATATCCAATATATAACACCCAGATAATCATGATAGTGTGATCACCAACCTAGAGACAGATTTCTGGAATGCAAAGTCAAGTGGGCCTTAGGAAGCATCACTTACAAACAAAGCTAGTAGAGGTGATGGAATTCCAGTTGAGCTATTTCAAATCCTAAGAGATGATGCTGTGAAAGTGTTGCACTCAATATGCCAGCAAATTTGGAAAACTCAGCAGTGGCCACAGGACTGGAAAAGCTCAGTTTCCATTCCAATTCCAAATAAAGGCAATGCCAAGGAATGCTCACACTACCGCACAATTGCACTCATCTCACATGCTAGCAAAGTAATGCTCAAAATTCTCAAGCCAGGCTTCAATAGCACATGAACTGTGAACTTCCAGATGTTCAAGTTGGATTTAGAAAGCAGAGGAACCAAAGATCAAATTGCCAACATCTGTTGGATCATCAAAAAACAAAAGGTTCCAGAAAAATATCTACTTCTGTTTTATTGACTGTGCCAAAACTTTTGATTGTGTGGATCACAACAAACTATGGAAAATTCTTAAAGAGATGGAAATACCAGATCACCTGACCTGCCTCTTGAGAAATCTGTATGCAGATCAGGAAGCAACAGTTAGAACTGAACATGAAACAACAGACTGGTTCCAAATTGGGAAAGAAGTACATCAAGGCTGTATATTGTCACCCTGCTTATTTAACTTGTAAGCAGAGTACATCATGAGAAACACTGGGGTGGATGAAGCACAAACTGGAATCCAGATTGCTGGGAGAAATATCAATAACCTCAGATATGCAGATGACACGACCATTATGGCAGAAAATGAAGAAGAACTAAAGAGCTTCTTGATAAAAGTGAAAGAGGAGAGTGAAAAAATTGGCTTAAAATTCAACATTGAGAAAACAAAGGTCATGGCATCTGGTCCCATCACTTCATCGCAAATGGATGGGGAAACAGTGGAAACAGTGACAGACTTTATTTTTGGGGGCTCCAAAATCACTGCAGATGGTGATTACAGCCATGAAATTTTCCTTGGAAGGAAAATTATGACCAACCTAGACAGCATATTAAAAAGCAGAGACATTACTTTGCCAACAAAAGTCCATCTAGTCAGAGCTATAGTTTTTCTAGTAGTCATGTATGGATGTGAGAGTTGGACTATGAAGAAAGCTGAGCACCGAAGAATTGATGCTTTTGAACTGTGGTGCTGGAGAAGACTCTTGAGAGTCCCTTGGACTGCAAGGAGATCCAACCAGTCCATCGTAAAGGAAATCAGTCCTGAATATTCATTGAAAGGACTGATGCTAAAGTTGAAACTCCAATACTTTGGCCAACTGATGCAAAGAGCTGACTCATTTGAAAAGATCCTAATGCTGGTAAATATTGAAGGCAGGATGAGAAGGGGACAACAGAGGATGAGATGGTTGGATAGCATCAGCAACTCAATGGACATAAATTTAAGCAAGCTCTGCAAGTTGGTGAATGACCGGGAAGCCTGGCATGCTGCAGTCCATGGGGTCACAAAGAGTTGGACACGACTAAACTGACTTAGTGACTGAACCGAACTGAATATATAACACACTTTGTAATAATTTCCCCCTTAAATAAACTTTAAGTCCTTTAGAGTTTTTAAGGAGATAGTCTCAGTTTGTTGACAACACATATTGTCGATTCTAACACACACAAATTTGGGGAGAATCATAATTTGGTGTATCTCAGATTGTCAGTTGTGGCAGTAAGAAGTAGTTAGATTATCATTGCATGTTTGAACTTCAATTTGATTACTCTTCATATTGTCACTTCTGTGTGTAAATAGGTATAAAATAACCTTTTAATAAATATAAAATATAGATGCCAAGTGAAAAGGGAGCATTGTGCTATAGTTTAATTGGTAGCAGTTTCTTTTTCTTTGTGTAACATCATTCAATGACATGTCTTACCTTCAGTGACGTTTTGAGGATAACCAGCTTGTGGTTATCTGTGTATTTCCTTCCTCTGGTCTTCTCTTATCTAGAATGTTCTTTCCTCTGCTATATACTTACATTATACTCATTCTCCAGGGCCTACAGCAAGCATGAAAACCACCAGTGTCTCCCAGCGCCCATAACCTTGAGCAAACAATTCAGCCCTCTCCTATTCATAGTCTTATAATGGATAACTATTTTTGCTAATTTAGTTTTGCCAGGGACAAGCCATTTTTCTCCCCTGGGTCCAAGGTCCCCTATTTGGCGTTAAAAGTTATAGCATTAGGTGTCCCATCTATTACACCAGGCTCCTCTGTCCATGGAGTTTTCCAGGAAGAATACTGGAGTGGGTTTGCCATCTCTTCTCCTGGGGTCTTCCCGACCTGGGGATCAAACCTGGATCTCCTGCACTGCAGGCAGTTTCTTTACCGTCTGAGCCACCAGGGAAGCCCCATCTCTTACACAGTCGTGTCTTAAGATTAAATGCTAAACATCTGATAGGATCTCCTTTGGTTCAAGGGCCAGATGTCTTATTACTCAGTGTCTGTTGTTGTTGTTCAGTCAACCAGTTGTGTCTGACTCTTTGTGACCCCATGAAGACAGGACACCAGGCCTCCCTATTCCTCACCATCTCCCAAAGTTTGCCCAGGTTCATGTCCATTGCCTCAGGAATGCCATCCAGCCATCTCATCCTCTGACACCCTCTTCTCCATGTTTGTCTGTAGAACTACAAAATCTTGCAAACCAGTTGGAGTAGACTTCACCAGGGCCTTAAGCAGATTCCCTTGACTCACTTGTTGTGGTTTTATCTACTCATTCCCCCACCTCTGTGGGCTTTGGTTTTCGCACCTTGATTGTCAGAGTCTTGCCTGATTACGACTCTCAATGCAGCCCATACCCCATATCTGATGAGTATGGGAGACTGAAAGCTCAACTCCGTCCTCAGGGAACTGATAAACCTAGGGTATGAATAGAGTACTTTGCCTCTAAATCCAGGGTTCTTCTCTCTGCTTTCTCTTTGTGAATGCAAGACACTCTTGTACATTCTTGCTTGGTGGGTTTTGAAAGTGTCAGTCATTTCTTGAAGAATCTTTTAATATTAATTTTCTACATGTAAGCAAAGCTGCATAAAATGTTGAATACATTTAGTTTGTTTTTCAACCCTGCTTCAGTTTCCTGGGAGAAATATGAGTTTGGTTAGTTACTAGTGCATGTAATTTCTGAGTTGATTTAGAAGTCAAAGGTTTTAGACAAACCAGTCTTGGCCTCAGAGCAGCCAGAAGTCCCATTCTACTGATGGCTGAGGATGATGATGGCAAAAACCCACCCATGAGCTTTTTGATAAACCCTTCACATCAAGGGTAATATCTCAGGAAGGGTAAGACAGCTAGCAAAAGGTATAAGAAATAGACTTCAAAGTTGGAGCCATTAATCCCCAAGCCAGATATTATATCTCTTGATATATTCAAGTCCAAGGGTAGCATTGAGCTGTGGATGGAACAATAAGAGGTTTTCCCATGATGTCAGCTTCATCACAGGGACTGCTTCTTCAGTAAGAGAGGCAGAAAGTTTGGCCACTTCTGTCCTCTTGCCGACTGATTCCAGGTTTTCAGTTTCTTGATGCCACAGCCAGTACAGTAGTGTAATGCCTGTAAAGTGTCAGAGAGTACAGGAGAAGCATTGAGACTTCTGCATTGATCTTAAAACACTCAGGCTTAGTGTAATTTATGTTTGCACTGACCAATTTAGCACTCCTCTGGGATGGATCACTTAATTAGAAGAATAAAAAAGGCTGTTGTTTGATGTACATGTCTTAATTATTTCCAAGTGGCAGAATTGATTCCCCCTGTTATGAATTTGCCTCCATTTGTGAGACTAATGAAGCACCATTAAAGGGAACGGAAGGTCAGAGGTCACCCTTTCTTTACATTTAATGTCTTCAAGCTGATAGATTATTTGTGAGGGTTATTATGCCTGGGTAATGTTCCCAGTTTTTCAAAAGTGCTATATCGATATGTAACAATGAGATACCACACATATCAACTTCACTTGAGCTCCAGATGTCAACTGGAAAGAAATGGATTGGGAATATGATTCACTGCTGTGAATATTGGCAGTAGTCAACATGGCTTTTATAATTTCGGAAACAGCTATTTGGCTAAAGTGAGCCATAAAGCTTATTCTTCCCCAGTGTTGCAGACAGTTCTTTGTGTCCCTAAAGAGAAAAACAGTGCTTATTTACCAATAGCACTCATAAGTTGGATTCTGAGCAGTGCTTTCTTTTTTAATCCCATGCAAAATTTCAACCCAAAATATATATTCCCCAAGAACATGCAAGTGTGAAACACTGGCGTAGAAGGGTTACAAGTTTGTGTACCTAAACTAGATTTCTGGGTTCTAATATAAACTCTGTGATCTATAATTTGTGTGATCTTGGACAAGGTCTGTAACATCCCTGTACCTCAGTTTCCTCATCTGCAAAATGGGCATGAGGCAACATTGAGAATGAAATGAATAATTCCATGCAAAGATGCTTAGAATAGTCTCTGGCACACATGAAGGATTCAGTAAGTGTTAGTAGTTTTTAGGATAAACATGTTATATTGACCACATCAGTTTCTGCCCCACAGTTTAATTCCTGGGCTGGCCCAGGGCATTGATCCTTTGGTGGATTATCTGTTTGATTGCTTAGCTCCAGCTTTCCCTCAGCTCCATACTCTGCTGCCTTCTCTGCCTGTGCCCTAGGGTTCCCATTGCCTCTTCTGAGGGGTGGGTGATTTGTTATAGGCCAGTTCTCATCAGGACAGGAAATGGAAACTCACTGTGTGTGTGTGTATGTGTGCAAGGGCCTGTGGTGGGGTAGAAGTTAGACCATAGGTTTTGGAGTCAGTTGGATCAGGTTTGTTGTTTAAGCTGGGGCTTCATAATGACTAAGTGACTAACACTTTCACTTTCATAACTAGGAATCACTCAGAATCACTTCCTCATTCTGAGCCTCAAATCCTCTAAAATGGGTATAATACCTAAAGTAATTATGATAATTAAAAGAAACAAAGTGGCATAATTCTGGGCACGTGGGAAGTCTTTAATAAATGTTAGCTATTATATTTACATATCCATCCACGCCAAATGCACAGTCACCAGCCAATACCAAAGTCCTTACAATATAGTCTGTTACCTTTCACAGATTGACTGATAGATAATTTAACATTTAAAATCCGTCCTTTTGGTTTCTAATCAATGCTCTGTTCCAGTTGCCCTTGTCAGCTTTTAAATGGGCGATTTCACTGAATCATGCAAATGGCAGTGGTGGTTTAGCCGCTGAGTCATGTCCGACTCTTGAGGCCCCATGTCGCCCGGCCAGGCTCCTCTGTCAATGGGACTGTCCAGGCAGCAATCCTGGAGTGGGTTGCCATTTCCTTCCCCAGAATTATGTGAATACTAAGGAATGAATTTTACCTGTGCCGTGTGCTGAGGATTCAGACAGTTCCAGTCTTCATTTGATCAGCCGTCTTTTGCAGAAAGTCCATGGCTTTGCTCTCATTTGTTTAGATGGTTGGTGAAATGGTATTCCTCATGATGGATGAAAGGGTGAACATGCTCCAGAGACAGATGGCAGGGTCTGGGCCCTCATGAATTTGTTATTGCTGTCACTGAAATTATAGTTGGGCCTTGTCCTCCACTGCTAGAGGAGAAATGAGGGGCTTGGCTTTGCAAGTGTGGAGCGGGGCAAGTCTTCCAGAAGGTGAAGTGCTGGGCAGGGATGCAGGACCAGGACTTCACAGTCCTATGTGTGGCAATGGCTGATCCCAGTCAGGCTAATGCTGGTGCTCACAGCTGCAAGAAATGGGATGGAAGAGAAGCAAAGGGGCCTAGTAGACCCCCAGCTTTGATTCCTTTAAAAACCTGAGTACATCTGAGAGGGCAGCATCTTCTTGCTGTCTATTCCATGGAACCTGAGGCAGGCTTGCCACTTCCTGAGTTCCCGACAGCCCAGTTTTTGAGGGACACTTTCATAGGTTTCAAACCCATCTCTGAATATTCCTATGTTGTACTTTGAGGGCTGCATTGGAGTTCCTGCAGGGACGCAACGGTATTTTCCTAAAATATCCTGAGATGGATCAAGCATTTTGTAGTGATGATGGTTCAATCTCATGTGACAAGTTTCTTCCCAGATGACATATCTTTAAAGAATAACAGCTAAAATGCACTGAGTGCTTACTACGCAGCAGGTTAAACATCTAAGATTTATTATCACACTTGGCCTTCAGAGCAACCTTGAGAAGGAGGCGTTCCCCTTGCTCTCATTTTACAGATGAGGAATTAGAGCTCAGAGGGAGGGAGTTTCGTGTAAGTCTCAGAGCTGGAGAAGAGTACAGTGATACTGAGATCTTGAGTGACTTATATCTGCAGTGACCACAGTGTTTATCATCCAAGTGGGAGATTCTTGAGAATGACAAGGGGTGCTGTGGTACACCAGGGCAATAGTCAGAGTCCAGGGCCATTCATGCAGACTGAGACCCAAGCTCTCAACCACCACCTATATTAACTCCGTGTGTGTGTGTGCACGCGTGTGTGTGTGTACTTAATGCATTTGTTTTTAATAAATCAACCTGGGCAAGTGATTAAAGATGAGTCTTCCAGGCACCTTTTGCTAGGTTAGAAAATGAACATTTTGGGGGTAGGTAAGCCTTTGAATGTTCCTCAAATGCATGCATAAGGTATATAGTTTATAGGTCTGATTGGATGCTCTCTTTCTTCCTTTTTTTTCTTTTATTTAATACACCACCTTTGGAGCTTCATTTCAACTCCCAAGATCTTTTCCCAAATCAACATTGTGCTTCAACACTGAAGCAAGGTCAGCAGCTTCACTTCCTCCTGAATACCTGTTAAGCACCTTTGTCAACAATGATCCTGTCAGTGAGATAAATCAGATAAACCTTTAATGTTCTCATAGGCAAGACGACTTTGAATTTAGTTCTCAGGAAGAAGACCTGGGGAAAATCACCTGAATTCAAAATTGCTTAATAGTAAGTTTCAGGCTATGAAGGCAAAAAAAAAAAAAGTCAGAATAGAAAATATTCTGATCTTTTTCACAGAACATGTTTCAGAACACAGAAGACAGGACCAACTCGATTGTACCAAATACCAATAAGCAATGAGTGTTAGTTAAATATTCGTGAAAAGGATGTTTGCTTTCCATAGGGTACAGTGGTCTGCTCTGTTTGGGTTAGGCAGTATCATTCACACTTTTTGGGAATAAATAATGATGACCTTAAAATAGATTACCTGGGACTGGTGTACTGATAGCCTCTGCAAACTTTGGTTGGACAGTGCTGCTAAAGAGAAAGTTATTTGAACTTCAAGCCTTGAAGGGCCTGTTTGTTTGTACAAGGTACCACCAGATGGACCTTTGTGGGGAAAACCTGCCAGAGCATGGATGTTGTGGTCTCTGAGCAAACTAAGTGAGGGGGCTCCTGGCTGATTCCATGAGTACATGGTCTAGTTTGGAGAATATTTTAATCAGTAGGTTGTGACCAAGGGTGGCCTTACAGTGGCCCAAATCTCTCACTGCTTTCATTTGTAAAGACCAGAGGTCATACCTGATCACTCGGGGAGGAACGCAGCCTGTGATTATGTATTGTTTGACCTGTCCAGTGTTCATCTTCATTATGTTTTTCGAACATTTGAACTAGTTAACACACTGTAGTCAGAAGATTTTGTATAGATATTAGGACTTTTGGATTCTTAAAGATATTGAAAGTTTCAGTGACAATTGTCTAATTGTCATAATCACTACATCCGCGTGGATAGGAAGTGGCTTCTCTAGTTCCCTATATGGTCCTTCCCAACAGGTCTGCTTCACTTACCTTGAGGACAGTGTCTGCTGTCCCTTGGACAAGGTTTTATACTTTTGTTTCGCTGCACTGTAGCATACGGGATCTTAACTCTGAAACCAGGGATCAGACCCACACCCCCTGCACTGGGAGCTCAGAGTCATAACCACTTCCCACAGGGAAGTCTATAAACTTTCAAGTTACTTCTCTGTGTTTTTATCTCATAGACCCCCTCTCCCTTTGAAGTAAGCAAAGCATGCATTATTTTTCCTAATATACTTCAACAAAAAGAAAACAAGACCTAGAAAGACTAACTGACGTGGACAGACTTATCCAGAATAGTACTGGGGAGGTAAAGACCAGACGCCAAGCCTTCTACTCGGTGCCATCTCCACTGCTCCCTCACCCAGGGCTGTTCTGATTCACGGGCCAGTATTAGTTTGTGCCTTAGACAGACCACCACCCTATTCTAATCAAGAACACACATGCCAGGTACCCCAGGGTTTCTCTTACGGGTTTTGTCTTTGGAGGGCTGTAGCCTGGAAAACAGAATTGAACAATCCTGCAGACGTTGTTCTTCTTTTCCTTCCTCACCCCTCCTCCTCTTCTTCCTCTGCTTTCTCCTCATTTTTCTCCTTTCTCCTCTTCTTTGGTTATGACACTTTCACCCTTCTCTTTCTTCTGTCTTTTTCTCTACCACTTCTTCTTTTTTTTTTTTCCACTTCCATCTACCTGTATCACATTTGGCCAAAAGCTTTCTTTCTAGTGACCCTGTAGGAATTAAAAGGCGAAACCCTCTCTGACTGGACACATTGCAGTCCCAGGATCAGGCATGGGTTGCAGTCCTCCATAAGCTGGTCCTGAGACAAGAATGGAAATCAAAGTAGTTTTTATTGGGAGTGGAGTGATTTTAAGAACAGTAAGGACATGGAAAAGTGAGACAAAAGGGGAAGAAAAGCAGTAAATGGTGTGTCATCTAACAAATAACTGGAAATTCATCCACCTGGAGGAGAAAGGAGTGAAAACAGTTCAGAACACGTGTCTCAGAGTTGCCTGCTCAAGGGGCAAGGGTGCTGGCAGTCACTCCTGCCGGTCACTGAGAGGTACTCTTTTTGGGTTGGACATTAATCCCCGCGTTTCTAGCTTAAACAACCAAGCGCTGTTCAATATTACCTAGGAAGATTGATATAAATTTACATCAAACCCAAAGTTAAGTTTCTTGGCAGTCAATGAAATCTCTGATAGCAAATGATTACACTTTATAGTCCTTTCTATTCATTGAAAGTGCAAGGGAACCTATGATGGTGAAAGGGTTAAGAGTTAAGAACTATAGTTTTAAAATTTACAGATCAAATTCCAGTATGTTTGTTACATTTTTACTTGCAAATTTGTTATTCAATTTAGTCATTTTGGGGGTCATTTTCATGGATTTGTTTATTTGTGTTTTCCATTTCATCCAATTTCTATATAACTATTTCTACTGAACATTGTTCAAGTATTCTGGCTCAAGGTATAAAAAAAAGCACAGATTTTGTTTAAATTGGAGGATAATTGCTTTACAATGTTATGTTGCTTTCTGCTTTACAACAATGTGAGTCAGCTGTAAGTACACATGTAACCTCTCCATTTTGAACCTCCCTCCCATCACCCCCCATCCCAGCCCTCTAGGTTATCACCAAGCCCTAGCCTACGCTCCCTGCGTTCCACAGTAGCTTCTTGTTAGCTATCTATTTCACACATGGTAATGTATATGTTCTTGTCTTGTGGTTCAGCTGGTAGAGGACCCTCCTGCAATGCAGGAGACCTGGGTTCGGAAGATCCCCTGGAAAAGGGAAAGGCTACCCACTCCAGTATTCTGGTCTGGAGAATTCCATGGACTGTACAGTCCATGGATGGGATTGCAAAGGGTTGGACAGGACTGCTCTCTTTATTTGTCCCACCCTCTCCCTCTCCTCCCCTCTCTGTGTCTGCAAGTCTGTTCTCTATGTTATAGCACAGATTATTGAAATTTGTTTTTCGTTGTTGTTGTGTGTTTCTTTTTACATTAGTGGGGCTTTCACATATGAATATTTGGAATTAAATTGACTTATTATTTTATATATTTATATATCTTTAACCATATAGTTCTCAGTGGTTTTATATATATATGTAAAAGTCCATGTGTGTGTGTTAGTCACACAGTCATATTTGACTCATTGCAACCCCATGGCCTGTGGCCCCCTAACTCCCCCAGGCTCCAATGTCCATGAAATTCTCCAGGCAAGAACACTGGCGTGGGTAGCCAGTCCTTTCTCCAGGGGATCTTCCCTATCCAGGGGATCAAACCTGGGTCTCCCCCATTGCAGGCAGATTCTTCACCATCTGAGCTATCAAGGAAGCCCAGCCATTAGGAAAGTTCAAAATAAAAGTGAAAGTCTGATTCTTTGTGACCCATGGACTATATAGCTTTCCAGGCTAGGAAGGGAAAAGAGTTGGACATGACTGAGTGACTAACTTCCACTTTCATACACATGTGTGTGTATGTTTTATAGGTATATGTCTCACACACAAAAACTTTATTTTTCTACTTAGTTTTGGAGGTAAATCAATGATACTTATTTAGTTTCCATTCCCTGATACACTTATCTCTCTTGTCTTTTTGTTTCTCTCTCCACATACACACACACACACACATACCATGATTGAACATGATTTTCATAGAAATTAAGAACACATATCCACTTTTTACTCATTGTCTTACAAATCTGAGATTTTAGAGAGAAAGTGGAAAAGTGGGTCGTCTTCAAATCTTTGGATCTGTATCTAAGTGACTGATTGAAAGATCGGGAGAAAAACAGGGTGAAGAAGCCGTGTGATGGTATCTCACGTAGTCCTAATGGGAGGCAGCTAGTTCTTAAACAGCTGAAAAAGTTTTAAGGTAGAAGATTTTGCATCTGAAATATCCAAGCAATACTGGAGCTTTACCCCAAACTGAAGCCTCTTTTAAGACATAAAGATGTGAAATGTTTGTTACTCAGTTGGACACAGAGTAACCAGATTGCCACTGATATGTTATATCAAATCCATCTTATCAAGAAGAGACAAATTCTGATTGGTCCAAGAGAGAGAAAAGTCAAATACTTCAACTCTACTCACAAATTCATGCTGCCTCATTTATCTCTTTCCTTCTGAAATACTCACTGAACAGCTAGCATGCTTCAAGTGCCCATGCTAGGTGTTAGCGCTAATAGCTGCTCCTACCCTCATCGCTTACCTTAAAGACCTTGAACTTCTGCTTCTCTCTCTCTTTTTTTTTTTTTTTTGCTACAGGTGGGCAGGCATGTAGATTCTTGTTAATTATTTGTCTGGGCTTTGAATTCTTGAGAGAAGCATTCTAAGTATGGAAAGAATTCTGCTAAACATTGCCTATTGATCATCTATCCTGTAGAACTTTTAAAAGGCCATCTTTGTTTACTCACGTATCCTCCAAGGCATACTCTTATTCCCATCTAAAGCATGAGAAACAGTGGGATGGCTCTGCAATTCATCTTTGAACTGAAGAAAGTCATAAACCAGAGGAAGTTAAGCCCTGGCAGAAGGGTAGAGCTGACGGGTGAGGGCTGGATCTGGAGTCAAATGCTGCCTCAGACCTTTCAGAGCTGTGGAGCAGGTCCCGTGCTCCTTCCTGTGAGCCCTCTGCTACAACAGGCCAGGCCTTGGTTTTCTTCCACTGCATTTCTCCCCGGGGGCAAGAAGTTTGCAGGTCTGAGAGATATACCCACCTGGATCCCACACTCTCCCTTTGAGATCATGCTCCAGGTAACCTGGATCAGAATTTCTTGCCAAATTCTCTTAAGTCCTTTCTTGGACCTACGGGGGGCTGCCTCTCCCCCAGTGTGTCCAAATGAGAGCAAATGGCACTGCCGGTATAGGTGCTTATAGGCTGGCGGAGTGTGCTGTGGGTGTGGATGCAGCCTGGACAGGTGGCCTAAACTCTCTGCGTGTTGCGTGCTCAGCCTCTCGTGAGTATAGACAGCTTTGATGCTATAAAGAGAAGATGGACAGCTTCATTCATGTTCTTGCTTTGGACCCACAGCTATGAGGAGCCAGCCTGAATCTCACACTGGACAAGTCATGTAATTTCTCCAAGGCCCAGTTTCCCCGACACGATGGACATGAGTTTGAGTAAGCTCTGGGAGTTGGTGATGGACAGGGAAGCCTGGTGTGCTGCAGTCCTTGGGGTCACAAAGAGTCAGACACGACTGAGTGACTGAACTGATAAAGGTACAGAACTGAGTACTGAACTGCCAGTGCTGATGGCATCACTTTTATGATGAAAAGCCATGTGTAAAAAAAGGGCACTTGCATACTCAGGCATGTCCAGCTCTTTGTGCCCCGGTGGACTGTGGCCCGCCAGGCTTCTCTGTCCGTGAGATTTCCCAGGCAAGCGCACTGGAGCGGGTGGCTATTTCCTCCTCCAGGGGATCTTCCCGACCCAGGGATCAAACCCACGTTTCTTGTGTCTCCTGCGTTGGCAGGTGTAGTCTTTACCCACTGAGCCGCCAGGGGAGCCTCTCAAAAGGCACATAGTTAGCTTTTATTAAAAGCTGCCTTCTTAGCGCTATCATTTGTTTTTAAAGCACAACTGACTATATATCAGACAGAATTTTTAAAGGGAGATTTGCCTTCAAAAGTTAGATTATATGAGAGAAGAAAGATCAGTGTGGCATAGATTTCTACATGGAGTCCTAGTACATAAAGTTTCTTCTCTCGAAAAAGCAGTGACTGCCTCCTAAGGTAGCCATGTTGTTTACAGGAGTTCATTGTGCAGAGCAGTTAGAACAGTCTTGAAGCGTTCGGTGAACCTGAGCTATGAGAAGGATGACCATTGTAGTAAAAGATGAGCCATCGTCCATTTCTAATTTGTTCATGTCTACATCTGATGAAAAGAGAGAAAAAAGGTGAACATGACATTGAGCCATGGCAGTTGGGCGTATTTATTGAATTCCAAGTGACAGACCTCCTCCTGCATGGATGTTAGCTGTGGTTATGCAGTACAGGCATGGTTACTTAGGTTTTTCTTTCCTTTTATTTTGTTTTTCCATCCCCAGTGTGTTTTAAGAAACCACAAAGGCAAAGAATACAAAGGCAGAGAATAAACTGCACGTGGGAGAAGAAAGCAGCATTGAGTGTGTTCTGAAAGCACACAGGGAAGGTGATAAGAAAATATTCGTCACTTTATGCCCTTCAGAGATAGCTTATCAGAGACTGGCTCAGCTTCACTGGTTTCACAAAATGGTCTTCTTACGGGAAGTTTTCCAGGGCCAGCCAATCCCGTGACCATTGTCTGTGGGTTTCAAGTTCAAGAGAGATTATTGTTTCCAAAGCATTATTTTTGAAAGTTTCTTCTCCTCCCCTGACTCCACCCCTCCAACCCCACCTGCAAGGAGTAGAAGGTAATCCAATCTATACATTGTTGTAAAGAAAGCAAATGACCTTTGAATTTCTATAGGAATGTGTCCAACTCCAACCTGAGGAACATAGTTTGTTGCCTACGTGAATCACAGAGACTGAGGTGGGGAGAGGAGAGGATGTCTCGTCAAGCATATGGTCAAACTGAAAGTCTGCGGTGGTGAGTAACTTAGAAAATTCAAAGTGAAGTTAGACCAAGAAGAACATCCATGTTAGAGTCCTAGATGCTGAAAACTTTCAGTATCAGTGATGAGGAGTTATTTCATGTGCAATTCCCCAGAAGCAGAGCCTGAGACAGGGATACAGTGCCCAGGGCTTAAGGAAGAAGGGGTCTTAGGAGAAAGGGAGGGAGGGGATCGGTGGGTCATGGCATGCAGAATGTGGGTGATCTCATCTGGAGCTGAGCTGCAGCCTCATCCCCCGGGAGAGCCCTGAAGCGTGAATTGTACCACAGTTGGTCCTACCTTGGGGCAAGGAAACTGGCCTTTATCTTAATTTTTAAAACATTCATTGTCAGTCAGCCATTGGCTTTGTCTCCATGGCTTCCAGGAGCAAGGAGTATAAATTTCCAGGCAAAGTAGATCTGATTTGGCCAAGGGCAATTATCCAAATAAGGGGACAATTGTAAAATACCCACAGCAGTTGACGAATGGACACACCAGCGTGTTAAAGGGAGTAAGAGCGGAGAACCAAGAGTGCTGACCGCGAGCATTGTGACAGGTGATTATACACGTGCTAATGTATGTGGATATGCGTGTATATAGCTTGGAGATTTAGGATTATGCTTACATAAGCATGTTTCCAGAAATCACAGATATATGTTGCAAACATGACTACATCTATTTTACATTCGGATTATCTTGGATCCAATTGTGAATATTAAAAAGATTTATGGAAGAACTGGGGTCTGTCAAGATTGTCAGATTCCTAGTCTAAAAAACTGTGTACCCTGGGTCAATGTTTGGCCCTCGTTCTGTAAACCTTGGTACTTAATCCATAGCATTTTGCTCCATCTTCATTCTGGGGCATGCCTTGAGAGCAATGGCTGTCTTTGGAGTGAAGACGGAGAGATGATTTGCATTGAACCTTTGGAGGCAGGCTGTAGGAGAGATCCCTTCCCTGACTTGGTTAGAATTAGATGGAAAGAGAAAGAGGATCCTTTCTTTGGCTTGTCTTATACTTAATAAGGGAGCCTGAGGATGCAAGTATTGGGCTGGCCAAAAATTCATTCGGGTGTTTCCTTAACACCTTACAGAAAATCCTGGACAAACTTTTTGGCCAGCCTAATAGTTGGGCTCCATTCCATCTCTTCCCCTTGAGATAAGTTACTGAAGATTCACTCATAGGACTCCTAGGAGCCTATCCTTGGGTGTGTGCTGACAGACAAGGCCGATGTGAACGGAATCCCGTGTGTTCAGTGTGCCATAATTTCCAATTCTGCTGTCCAAGGAACGAGGTGCTCCCCCAATACTGACAAATGGTCTACATGTTTGCAGCTTCTTATTTGTCGGCTACTACTACTTTGTATGTCAGAAGGAGGCAGCTTAGCTGTAATATTTGCGATGAACATGACAAGTTTTATCACAGATAAACAAAGCTGCTAAAATACACATTTTGCATCTCATAGTGGAAGCCAGTATTGTTCTCCTTTCCCTATTTTAAGTGTATATCTGACACAGTGACCTAATTGTGGGAATTTTTATTGAAAAGGAAAAAAACCAAGTTTATCTAACAGATTGCATTTATTTTTACCTTCAGAAGTAAATTCAAGAAAATAGGCACACAATTTTTTTTTATTATTTGGAACTATTGGAAAAATAACAACAATAATAAAAAGAAAACATTTGAGCAATAGTGTAGAAATTAAAAAAAATTTAGTATATTAAGAAGTTGTTTATCATAAATTGGCCTATAAAATAAGTTGACAGAACATAGAGGAACCACAAAAAAATTGGTCAGGCCATATAATCTTCACCTTGCAGTTACATTAACATCCTAACTCTAATTCCTCCATTATGCATAATTCACTTAAGTTATTTAGTCTATCCATCACATTCTTTAAGGAGCTTAAGCTTCTGATTTCATTATGTGTTCTATTATTGGGTTGGCCAGAAAGGTTCTTCCAGGTTTTCCTGTATTGGTTCTATTCCTGTTTGGGGCATAGATGTGTGGGCTGTTTTGACATGTTCATTTGAACAAATCAAAGACATAAATAAGGCGTGATTTATATATCCCTACCTCACCCCAAAATGCCCTCTCCATCATCAAGCAAGTCGAAGTTGTAACTGTTTTGCTTCCAATACTGAAGAATCCAGGCTTCCCAAGGTGGTGCTGGTGGTAAAGGAACTCGCCTACCAGTGCAGGAGACTTAAGAGAGAGACACAGGTTCAAACCATGGGTGGGGAAGATTCCCTGGAGGAGGGCATGGCAGCCCACTCCAGTACTCCTGGTTCTCCTCTTCACTTGGGTGCTCTCAAGTGAAGAGACACTGCTGAAGTGACTTAGCACTGAAGAACTCATGCCACTCAATCATTTTGGAAGATGAGGAAGTAGGGGAGACTGCTGGGTCAGGCTTACAATGTTATAGGTCTGCCTCCAACTCAGTTGTGTGACTTGCTTTGGCCAATAAGACAGTAGCAAGTGTAATGAGAGCAGAAAGTATTTGGGCACTGAAGGTGGCTCTTTCCTGATGCTCTTTGGAACTTTGAGAGCACCCAAGTGAAGAAGTATGAGCTTGTCTGCTGGAGGAAGAGAGATGCTCGGCTCAGCATCCCCGTTGCCCCAGCCAACAACCAGCCAACCACTGGACATGTGAGTGAGGCCACCCCAGATCAACCAGCGATGTCCCAGCTGACCACAGGGACCAGCACATAAGAGCCCAGAAACATCCATCGAGCTGGCCCAGACCAGAGCTATCAGTTGACCTACAATATTTTGCTCATTATTAGCTCATTATTATGAGCTAAATAAATAGTTGTTGTCTTATGCCTGTAAATTTAGTTTGGAGCTGGTTTAAAGAAAACTGATATGGTCTTGAAAAGACACAAGCCCATATTATTTCTAAGGTCATTTTGTATTTACACACTTCTATTTATCCTTGGGTTACTAGAAAGGGGAAGGAGTGTTTATTTTATGGTACACTAAATGGGAAGCTCTGGAGTTTTCCATTTGCAGGTAGTTTATTCCTTAGGACTTAGCAAACCTGACAGCCCACTAGAGGTGAAACCTACCAGAAAAAGACTGGGGTACCTGTGATGCCCCTTTCTGTGCTCAGCCAAGCTCCTACCCTCAGGTCTCTCCCCACTCAGGGTGATCTTTGGGAAGACAGAGGCTTCTCGGCCAGCACTCCCCATATGCCAGCTGTGGAATAAAGGCCATGAGAGGGATTTTCATCAGCCTCACTCTGCTCATCCATGTCTGCCACAGAACTCACATTGAGCTGGGCCCAGTCACTTAGTGATATGACCTTACCAACAGCCAGGTCACTGCAAGAACAACAGCCTGGGAGGCAGAGCCCAGAACTCCAGCTTAAGAGTTGGGTCTGGTACAAAGGAAACCGATTACCTAATGAAAGACTCCAAGTCCTTGATCCATCGGATGTGGGCTTTACCTGCCTGACACAAGTATTGGCTTGTTAGCTAACACATTGCACCTGGAAGAGTCATCAGGGAAACCCCAGCCCTGACCTGGCTCTGCCCACGAGAATTCCTGACACACACCCACTGCCGAACAATGGAGCACAGCTTGCAAACAGAGGAGCAATTCTGACAGTAAGCCACTTGGTCCAGGCACTTATTCCTAAGATTTTCTTTGCAGATGAAAATGATTTGAAAAGTATAAGGTACCTGAAGAGGAGAACCAGGAAGCCTGAGTTCTTCTTGCCTGATCTCTGCCAACTACTGGCGGTGCAGCTGGCCAGGCAGCATGCTTTTGATCAGCGGTAAAATGAGAAAGCTTAACTCTGTCACTGCTTCGGCTCACTGAGAGTGGAGAGTGTACATTTCAGTGGTCTTGGATTTTTAACTAAATACTGATGAGGGTAGTCTTTCAGGTGAATCCTTGAATAGAGTTCAGCAAGAGGTCTGAGATCAGAGACAGTTGGAAAGAAAGGTATTTTTCTAAAAGTTTTAGACTCTAGACAGTGTAACAGCTGGTACCAAACTTCCGGGCTGTAGTTCATAGGAGTGTAGGATTCTGGACTAAGACTGTTGTCTCCACGTTGAACAGCCCTGTCTTGGCATGGCAACAGTACCGCTCCTAGTTTCCCTTTGCCCTTACTGGCCATGTCTCCAACTCCTTCCTCCCCCATCTGACCCTTTAATATAAGGGACCAGTTTGGGCTTTTTTGTCTCTTTTTGGTCTATACCATATTCCTAGTTAAGTGGCTTCAGCCTTGGCTGCACCCCGGAATCATGTGAGAAAACTCTAAAAAAACTCTATTTGGTCCACACCTCAAATAATTGGTATCATCCCTCAAGAGATGGGACTCAGGCATCCAGATTTTAAAAAAATTCACCTAGTGATTTCAATATGCAACCAAGTTTGAGAACAGTGTCCTAGACCAATGATTCTCAGTGGGTGGTCTTTGTATCAGCAACATCAGCATCACTTGGACACTTGTTAGAAATGCACATTTTCACATCCTTCTCCAGACTTACTGAATCAGAAACTCTGGGGTGGGAATCCAGCCATCTGTAGTTTAAACAAAACAAAACAAAACAAAACTCTCCAGCTGATCATGACCTTCACAACCACTTTTTTGTTGTTTAGTTGCTAAGTTGTGTCTGACTCTTTGAGACCCCCTGGACTGTAGCCTGCTGGCTCTCCTGTCCATGGGATTTCCCAGGCAAGAATGCTGGAATAGGTTGCCATTTCCTTCTCCAGGGGATTTTCCCAACATAGGGATTGAACCCATGTCTCCTGCACTGATAGGTAGGTTTTTTTTTTTTTAAACCACAGAGTCACCAAAAAACCCATATTCATAACCACTATTCTATATCTGATGTAACCTGGGATTTCTCAGTCTTGGTATTCAGGATAACAGTTTGTTGTGGGGCGTGCTGTGTCCTCTCTCCCAGGCTCCTGCCTTCTGCATGTCAATGTCGCCCTTCCCCAGTAGTGACAATGTAAATATCCCCAGGCGATGCCAAATCCCCTAGGGGAAAATCTCCTCCTGTCAAGACCACTTTCCTAGATGAACATCTTCGAATTTGGCAGCACTTTGGAATCACCTCAGTTCAGTTCAGTTCACTCACTCAGTCATGTCTGACTCTTTGTGACCCCATGAATCGCAGCATGCCAGGCCTCCCTGTCCATCACTAACTCCCAGAGTTCACTCAAACTCATGTCCATCTAATCGGTGATGCCATCCAGCCATCTCATCCTCTGTCGTCCCCTTCTCTGCCTGCCCCAATCCCTCTCAGCATCAGGGTCTTTTCCAGTGAGTCAACTCTTCGAATGAGGTGGCCAAAGTACTGGAGTTTCAGCTTTAGCATCATTCCTTCCAATGAACACCCAGGACTGATCTCCTTTAAGATGGACTGGTTGGATCTCCTTGCAGTCCAAGGAACTCTCAAGAGTCTTCTCCAACACCACAGTTCAAAAGCATCAATTCTTCTGCGTTCAGCTTTCTTCACAGTCAAACTCTCACATCCACACATGACCACTGGAAAAACCATAGCCTTGACTAGACAGACCTTTGTTGGCAAAGTAATGTCTCTGCTTTTGACTATGCTATCTAGGTTGGTCATAACTTTCTTTCCAAGGAGTAAGCGTCTTTTAATTTCATGGCTGCAGTCACCATCTACAGTGATTTTGGAGCCCAAGAAACAGTCTGCCACTGTTTCCACTGTTCCCCATCTATTTCCCACGAAGTGATGGGACCAGATGCCATGATCTTCATTTTCTGAATGTTGAGCTTTAAGCCAGCTTTTTCACTCTCTTCTTTCACTTTCATCAAGAGGCTTTTTAGTTCCTCTTCACTTTCTGCCATAAGGGTGGTGTCATCTGCATATCTGAGGTTATTGATTTTTCTCCTGGAAATCTTGATTCCAGCTTGTGCTTCTTCCAGCCCAGCATTTCTCATGATGTACTCTGCTTATATTAAATAAGCAGGGTGACAATATATAGCCTTGATGTACTCCTTTTCCTACTTGGAACCAGTCTGTTGTTCCATGTCCAGTTCTAACTGTTGCTTCCTGACCTGCATACAGGTTTCTCAAGAGGCAGGTCAGGTGGTCTGGTGTTCCCCATCTCTTTCAGAATTTTCCACAATTTATTGTGATCCACACAGTCAAAGGCTTTGGCATAGTCAAGAAAGCAGAACTAGATGTTTTACTGGAACTCTCTTGCTTTTTCCATGATCCAGCAGATGTTGGCAATTTGATCTCTGATTCCTCTGCCTTTTTAAAACCAGCTTGAACATCAGGAAGTTCATGGTTCATGTATTGCTGAAGCCTGGCTTGGAGAATTTTGAGCATTACTTTACTAGCATCTGAGATGAGTGCAATTGTGCAGGAGTTTGAGCATTCTTTAGCATTGCCTTTCTTTGGGACTGGAATGGAAACTGATCTTTTCCAGTCCTGTGGCCACTGCTGAGTTTTCCAAATTTGCTGGCATATTGAGTGCAGCACTTTGACAGCACCATCTTTCAGGATTTGAAATAGCTTAATTGGAATTCCATCACCTCCACTAGCTTTGTTTGTAGTGATGCTTTCTAAGGCCCACTTGACTTCACATTCCAAGATGTCTGGCTCTAGATTAGTGATCACATCATCATGGTTATCCAGGTTGTGAAGATCTTTTTGTACAGTTCTTCTGTGTATTCTTGCCACCTCTTCTTAATATCTTCTGCTTCTGTTAGGTCCATACCAAGGTCCATGGGCTGTCCTTTATTCAGCCCATCTTTGCATGAAATATTCCCTTGGTATCTCTAATTTTCTTGAAGAGATCTCTAGTCTTTCCCATTCTGTGGTTGGAATCACCTGGGCAGCTTTGAAAACTACCGATGCTTAGTACAACCATAGAGATTTGGATTGAATTGATCTATGACATGGCTTTGGTGTCAAAATTTTTTTTCAAAGTTCACCATGAGAATTAATATAAGATACTGGGGCTTCTCTGGTAGTTCAGCTGGTAAAGAATCTGCCTGCAAAGCAGAATACTCCAGTTCTATTCCTGGGTCAGGAAGTTCCTCCCAAGAAAGGATAGGCTACCCACTCCAGTATTGTTGGGCTTCCCTGGTTGTTCAGATGGTAAAGAATCCATCAGCAGCAATGCCGGAGACCTGGGTTGGATCCCCGGGTTCAATCCCTGGGTTGGGAAGATCCCCTGGAGGAGGGCGTGGCAACCCCACTCCAGTACTCTTGCCTGGAGAATCATCATGGACAGAGGAGCCTGGTGGGCAGTCCATGAGGTTACAAAAGAGTCAGACGCAACTTAGCGACTAAGGAACAACGACAAAAAATTAATCAAACACTCCTCATACTACATAATGATGATAGAAAGTAAATAGGCCTGTTGTTTTCACATTCCCATAGGCTACTGTGCCATCTCAGTGTCAATTCTATTGACCTCTTATTTTCAGGACAATATTATCCTCATCAAAACTTCACATGAGGGGGAATGTGCCTCTATAGTTTTTCTATCTTCAAACTCTTATTCTCTCTGATCTAAATTTTGTCAGATTTATCACCCATTTAAAAAACAAAACAAAACACTTTCATTGATTCCTTATTTTCCCATGGATAAAGAAACCTAAAAGCTGAGACTCTCTGTGTGTTTACCTAAATGACTTTGGCAACGTTGTCTTCCAGGAAGTGAGTTCCGTGCTGTTCTGACATCAGCACACTCATCAGGGACCCTGTAAACATGCGCTCTTCATTGTCTGGCCTTCTCATCACTTCTTTTCTCTCTAGGGGTTGTTCCTGCCTACAGACTCTGTGTCCTGCCTCTTTTCTTGGTCCTTGTTCTTCATTCTCAAATGTCCAGCATGGCCCTTATTTCTCCATGAAGGTTTCTTTTTTTCCTTGACAATTTGCTACCACTCTGTCTCCTCCCTCTTACTTGACTATAGCAGTATTTATCAGTACATCTGCAATAGGTAATACAAACCAACTTTGTTAACATTGAATCCTTAATATTTCTATTCTTTTTTAACTTCTCAACTAAAACATTAGGTTCCTAAGGGAAAACTGATCAGTTTCTTTCTTACTGTTAAAACATATTTTTAAACAATTTGACATTTCTAGAAAATTTGCAAAAACATTACAAAACTTTTCCATAAGCTCTTCAACCAAATGTATCTATATGTACATACCTGTCTATGTCTCCTTCCATGTATATATATGTGACTGTGTGTGAATAAAGTTTTATGAACTGTTTGAGAGTAAATTGCAATTTTGTAGTAGTTTAGTCCTGTCTGACTCTTGCAAATCCATGGACAGTAGCCTGCCAGGCTCCTCTGTCCATGGGATTCTTCAGGCAAGAATACTGCAGTGGGTTGCCATTTCCTTCTCCAGGTAAGTTGCAAACATGATGTCTATTTTACTCTTAAACACTTCATTGGATAGTTCCTAAAATCAAGGACTTTCCTCTTACATAACCATAGAACAATGATCAAATCAGAATACTGAGAGTGATAGAGATCTATTCTCTACTCTACAAACTTTATTCCAATTTCACCTATTAGCCCACTCATTTTTCATAGCAAAAGAAGTAGAAATATAGCTCAGGTTCCCATCTAGGATCATTGGATACATGTATTAATAGTTGCCAAACCTCTTAGATCTCCTTTAATCTGCAACAATGCTTTAGTCTTTCTGGTGTTTTTATCTTGACATTTTTGGAGTATAAGCCAGTCATTTTGTGGAATGTCCACCAACTTGAATTTTTCTGACATTCCCTCTTGATTAAATTCAAGGTATGCATTTTAGGGGGCAATAATATCACAGGAGTGATGATAAATCCTTCTCGATGCATAGTACTAGAAGGCATTTGATTTTTATTTCTCTGTTAGTGGCGGTATTAACTTTGGTCACTTGCCTAAGATGGTATTTGCCAGTCTTATTAAAGATACTATTTTTCCCTTTTGTAGTTAAATATCTCATAGGGAGATACTTAAGAGATGATGTAAATATCTTTTTTCTCCTTTGAAATAATTTCAAACAACAACAACAACAACAACAAAACCAAAAAAATAATTTCAGACTTACAGAAAGATTGCAAAAGCCACTCAGAGCTCAGTATGCCCTGTATCCAGCTTCTTCTTACGTTGACAACTTACGGAAATAAGTTTGCAGTGGTCACAATCAGGAAATTAACATTAACACAACACTCTTAACTAGACTGAGAAGCTCACCCTCCCTCCCCTGCTCCTTTTCTTTCTGCTCCAGGATCCAAGCCGGGGCCTTACATTGTTTATATTTGTTCTGTCTTAGTCTCCTCTGTTGTTCCTCAGTGTTTCCTTGTCTTTCTTGAACTTGACATTTGTAATGAGTGCTGATTATGTTTTTTTCAGGTTCATTCTCAAGTGGAGTTTTTCTGTTCTATGCTTCTGACTAGACTGTGTTATGCGTTTGTGGGAAGAATGCCACGAAACCATTGTTGTGTCTGCTCAGTGCGCTGCAGTGGGGAACACCGTGTTGATATGTCCCATTGAAGGTGCTTTAACCTCGATCACTCAGTCAAGGAGGTGTCTGTTGGATCTCTCTCTGTAAAATTAACCTTTTTCCATTGTAACTGACCAATATTGGGAGAGAGATACCTAAAAACAATGCAAATATATTGTTTCTCCTTGAAATTCCCCATTGATTTTAGCCATTGGTAAATTTTGCCTGAAATAGTTTTTACCATGGTCTTTGCCTAGTGGTGATTTTGTCTCACATATTGTTTTCAAACACATTAGTTTTAACACCTTTTGATGACTCTTGACTAGAACAATGATTACTGTAGTGAATGTCAGATGGTGTATACTAAATTGCCAGTCTTGTTTCTTATTGTTGAACATGAACCTCTCAGGAGCATAAACTAAAACTGGTAAATTCCTATTGCCAGCTGTGAACCTACTGATTCTACTTTGTGTAATCCTAACCTTAGATTCTATTTCTAGGCGGTATTGAAACCAGAGTTGCTTTGGGAAGAACTGTAACCTCAGAGGAATTATTAAGATAATTCTATGGGGCTATACCATATCTTTGGAATTTAGGAAGTGGTTCTCACCTTAATTGGGTGCTTGGCATAATAGCGATAATCACTTACTTTTGTTTAGTACCTTATAATTTTAAAAGCAGTACTTAAAACACTTTGAAATAAATTATTTGGTATGTCCACAGGCCAGATCTGGCCTACTGGCACATGTAAATCTCTTTAAACAGATATTTTTTTCTATTTTCTAAATCTTTTGTGAGAGGGGGTGGTCTGAGTAATGAACACTAGCTTGCTGTGACAAACATTTTTAACACCTCAGTCTCAGCAGATTAACATAGTAAGTGTTTATTTTTTGTATAGAAAGTACAATGTAGGTGTTCCTGATCGGTATAAGGATAGTTCAGGAACCAGGTTTCCTCTCTCCTACGGCCTCTAAGTTCTTGGCTAGATGCTCTGCATTTGGATGACAGGAGTAAGAAGAGGAACTCTGGAGAATTCCTTCAGTGGTTCTCTTGCTCAGGCTAGAAATGGCCTATCACATTTCTGCTTGCTTTCCATCAGCTAGAACTTGGTCACACAGCCATTTGTACAGCAAGGGAGGTGGGGAATGTATATATGCCCAGGAGGTAGAAGAAACAGCTTTGCTGAAAAGAGCAGTTTCTGTCATAATGCGGATTCTTGGATTATCACATGTTGCTATGAAGCCCACAACTCAACCCAGAGATGAGTCATCAAAATGTGCTGCATTGAACACATCTGGTGTGTGGAGCCCTCTGCCTCACTGATAGAAAGAAAGCTTCCTGATGATTTAATTACAGTTATCTTTGCAGCAACGTTTTTATTTCCTATTATAGCTCTATTCCCCTTGAATGCTCTGTCTCTAACTTTTCACTTCAAAAATTCCTAAATCAACAGTCCCTCAAGTTGCATAGTCAACCCACACACTCAGGAAAGAGTCACTGATTACTCTTAAACTCCAAGCCAGCAGAGAATCATCTCTAAGGTAATACCACAGAGCCAGCAGGAGTAGCAATAGGGCTTTTTGGGGAGAAGCCTCCCTTTTGCCCAGTTTCTACCAGAAAATAAATGCCAAAGTCAAAGCCCTTTTAATCCCTCCATTTGATGGAGACAATATGAATTTTCAAATGATTACTTTTAAAAGCTCATTAATAACAGCATGACAAATTTATCCCTTGTTGTCTAGAACAGAATGGCTATATCTGAATCTATATTTTCTTCAAGTTAAGTATCTATAGCACCACCCACATAGTCAAGAAATACTGATCACTTCTATCACATATTGAAAGAAGTCAATACCCCCAGCATTGGGGACAGTGAATTCTCACTATTCATTACAGAAAGCAATGGAAGGTAAGGGTGGGGGGGTGATCTTTGCATAACTCTGTATTCTTCGTTGTAAAGGAGTGGGGTTCTCCCTGGGAGTTGCATAAATTTCCACCTGAGAACAGCTCAAGAAAATGAATAAATCTAGCTCAGTAAGGATGTTCTTTATCAGAAAAGAGTCATCCCAAATCCTGTAATCTTGGTAGAATTAGCTGTTTGTGAGTCAGAAGTACGTTAAGGTATTGTGACAGAGCACGTGTTTTCAGCTGAACATAATTCCCTATGATTGGTCCTGGCTGCAAAAGCCGCTAACAGCAGAACATTATGGCAAAGTTGGCACCATCGCCCCCGGTCTGGATGGGCAGAGACACACTGAGCATGCACTTTTCTCTTGTGAGGCGCTCAGCATCATCGGGTTATTAAGGAGAAAGCGGGGCCTCTCTTTCTGTCTAATCCACATCCAGTTCTGTAATTGATGTGAAGCGTGAGGTTTACAGTGGGGTCAACTGCCACATGACCTCGCAGCCTCCACTGAGTCATGTCATCATACTGCCCTTTCTCATTATTCTTATTTATTGTTCCTTGAACTCAGCAAGCAAAAGCAGCTCATACAATAACTCTGGTGGTGCCAAAACAAGTAGACACACTGCTGCCCCCCGCCGCTTAAGGCTTGGGGACACGAACACAAATGCAGAACAAATGCAGCCTGGAAAGTGTGGGTGTCTCCCTGTGCTGTTTCTTATGCCATCAACCCCCTTCTCTTGGACTCAAAGAAGAAAAGCATACTGGAAATTTATATCTCCATTTCTGAATAATTACTTGAAAAACAGAAGATTTGCATTTTCAATAACTCTTATGAGAAAGTCTTTTTAAATTTCACAGATTCAGAAATAATTCAACCTAATTTAGGGGATAGTTCTTGAAAAGAGAATATTACTGATGACTATTGTTAAATCTAACTGTGAATATAATCTCTTTTCCTATCTGCCTTTAAAAAAAAATTACCTGCTATTAGAGCCTCCTCTCATGTCCACTTTTGTTTATTTATTTCTCTGGCTGTGCCGTGCAGCCTGGTGTCCCCTGAGCAGGCACTGAAACTGCCCCTTGCAGTGGCAGCGTGAGTGTTAGCCAGTGGGCCACCAGGGAAATCCATCTTATCTATTTTTAAAATATGTCCATCCGCTTGCCCAGTTTGTGGGCATTCACTGTTGTTTTTTTGTCCAGTATCTTTTCTCTCTTCTGTAACAGTATTCTTACGTTCCTAGAAGAACTTTTTTCTCCACAATCAGGTCCTGTGCTTTATTTATTTATTTATTAAAAAAAATTTTTTTATATGTGAAAGTGAGAGTGGAAGTCGCTCAGTCGTATCTGACTCTTTGCGACTGACAGGAATTCTCCAGGCCAGAATACTGGAGTGGGTAGCTTTTTTCTTCTCCAGGGGATCTTCTCAACCCAGAGATCAAACCCAGGTCTCCCGCATTGCAGGCAGATTCTTCACCAACTGAGCCACAAGGGAAGTGGGCCATTTTTAAAGTTTTTATTGAGTTTGGTACAATATTGCTTCTGCTTTATGTTTTTATTTTTTTGTCCATGAGGCATGTGAGACCTTAGTTCCCCACCCAGGGACTGAACCCGCAGCCCATGCATTGGCTAGCAGTCTTAACCACTGGACACCAGGGAAGTCACAGGTCCTGAGCTGTGTCCACCCCAATATCCCAGGGTGTTCACATGACCCAGCTCACTGGAGGTGATCGCATGACCCATGCCTATCCAATCCTAGTACATCCTGCGCCCTTGGGGATGTGGAGCAAGTAATTAGAGCAAAGCAGTATAGAAGGTCTTATCTGTCAGCCTTACACAGAGGGCCAGAAAATGTTCTGGAACCATCAAGTGCCATTTTACCATCTTGGATTGTGGTGGCAGAGTCAGTTTTGAAGGGAATCTGCCAAGAAGGGCTATGATTCCAGAATGTTCTGTGGACATCACTTGCATTCCTAGATGTACTAGTTCCTGAAACCAGTCTTTGCTATTGAGTTAACACAAATTTTTACTTTTTAAAATGCCAGTTGAATTGGGCTTGCTGTCAATTTGCCAGAAGGGTTTGGAAAAGCTTGTCTCCACTGGAAACACGCCAGCATATTCATCTGAGAAAAGATCATAAACTAGAATCACAGCAGTGTTTCTTCCATAGCTTTCTTTATTTCCCCTATCATTGCTAATTTGGGGGATCTTCGTTGGTATTTTCACACAAAGTAAATGCTATATAAATCTCTCAATGCATTATTGTCCACATTCTGAGCATAAAAGAACTTGTCAGTTGTGCTTTAGGTTATCAGCTCCTCGTTGTTAGGGCTACAGGTTAAATTATGTGTTGGCAAAGTCTTTCCCTCATGACCGTACTTTGGCTGAATCCCGTCTCCAGAGAGAGGAAATGTTTCTGTCACTCTCCCTCTTCCTGAGGAAGCATGTCCCCAGCCTTGCAAAGTCATCACGCCTGGAAAAATCACCTCCAGGCTGTGATAACACACAGGTCCTTCCCAGGTTGCTAATTCCGTTGTCCCTTTCCCTCTTAAAGCCACTCAGCTCCGCGGTGTCCCCACCTCTGAGTAATTGGCTTTTCCTAGAACAAACACACACGGTATGTGCTATAAAGGCAAAGTCAGGCAAACTTCAGACAGAAAAAAGGAAAAAGAAGAGAGGTGCTGTTTTATGTTCAATTATTTATGACATGAATGCTTTTAGTACTTCTTACTTTGTTTATCCTTTGTTTGACTCACTTTCTGAAGTGATGTGGTGTAGCTCCTATAATCTTATCCTGAATCCTGGCTCCTCTGTACATTAATTAGGTAATCTTGGGCAAATAACTTAAACTTTGTGTTCTCTGTTCTATCTGTGGGGGAAAAAAATTTACAGTACCTTCCTTGTGATAATGTTGTCAGAATCAAATGGGGTAATACGAGCAGAGTATTTAGGACAGTATGCAGATAGGCACTCACGGTGAGCTTCCCTTAGTGGCTGGATAGTTTCTCTCATCCTCTTGCCCCCAGAACTGCCCTGCCCACTGCTCCAGCCTAGACTGGTACTCTTCTCACTAGAACAGGCAACTCTTTCTAGAGTATGATTTTAGGTACCTTGAAAATATTTTGTTTGTACTAAAATATTTATCTTTTTGCCTTTGCTGAAACCCCTCTTCTAAGTTCATTCTGTGTTGAATGTTGAGGGCCCCTATTAAAATATAATAGCAGCAGTCCTTCTACGTGTTTAATTTGTCTACTGGTGCCTAGTGGAGATCAGATTCTGGGGGCAGGTGAAACAGGATGGGTCAGTGGAAGAAAGGCCAAGACACTGACTGCTGTGTTCTGTCTTGGATTTCAGAACTTTGGGAGAGATAAGAACTGAGTAACACAAGAAAAAGAGGGTCCCGTCTGGCCAACCAGAGAGCCGGCATCAAGTGGTGAATGGTGGGTACAGGATGTCAAGGGGAAGGCTCCATCACCTCTTTGTGGGATGCTACAGTGGGGAGCTCCAGCTGACACCTAAGCTGGATGGTATAAAGCTACTCCAGGTCACAGTGAGAGCTCAGGCAATAGCAGTCAGAACTCAGTCAGAACAGACCCTGGTCCACTTTGAAGTCAGAAGGATTTAAAACAGGGAAGTAGACACATGGTTGATGGAAAATCTGAGATGCCAGCAGAGGCTGATGAAATGGTGAATTTAAGAAAAGCAGAAAGTTATGCAAAACCTCTGGGGCTAGAAGTAGAAGGGATGGAGTGATGTCCCTAAAACTGGGGGCTAAGGCCTCAAGGAAAGGCTGGAACCTCAGGGGACCTCTCTGGCAGGATCTGAAGCCACAGAGAAGGCCCCGAGACACAGTCTACAGAACAGAAGGAGGGGAGGAAGCCTGGCATCTTCTTTTCTTCTGTCCTCTGACCTCCTGCAGGGTCTCCCTGTGGGTGAACCTTGCTGGAAGCAAGTTGGTTACAGGAATCTGAAAACCAGAGCCTGCAGGACTTTTGTCCATGGTGTGTAGGGCAGCTTGGGAGATGGGGTTAAGGATGATCTAAGAGCAATCAAATGATAGGCATGGTGCTCAGAGGAGAAAGGAAAACTACTTTCCTGTGATCAAACAAGAAGGTGACTCTGAGGAGTGGGAGCTGTCAAATGTCTTATTTATGTCTGCCATGCATGCCAGGTATTTTGGCTTGGTTTGTAGGTCTGGGCTTAGATGTAGAATATTATGCACTTTAATTTTTCTCAAAGGGAAGTCTGTGGAGTCTGGAGTAGAAACAGATGTACTGCTAATTCAACATGCTAATTCTTGGGCTTCATACCAGCTTTTAAAAGTGCATTTCCCTTACTATGGGGCCCACTGGTTTACCCAGTTCTCTCTGTTGTTTCTGAGGTTTGTGTTTATTAAACTTTTGAATTTAAAATTAGAGCAGTCACTCCTTGGATGAACTTTATTTTGCTTCTTCTCCCTCCTGAGTGATGGGTGATACTGTCCTTACGAAGTTGTAGTCTATGGGTCTGTTCAATATCCACACAAAAGTTCTGCCCAAGACTTAGATCATGGATGAGAAATGTCTCTTATCCAAAGATTGATGGTTTCACTTGAGAGAAGGGCAACAAATTCTCAAGCATGTTAACAAATCTCCCATCTCAGCCAACAGGGTTGCATGATTGAAAAAGTTAGAAATAGAAACCAGAGGAATTCCTTGGTGCAAGAGGTCAAGGAGATAGACTACTCGGCTAGACTGCAGAACACGCTGCTTATGGATCCCGGGAAGCCATTTCAGGCATTGGAAGCCAATTGCTTGGCATTTCTTGTAACGTTGCTCTCAGTGGTTCGTTTCCATTTCTCCAACTAGTGGTGTGCTGGTGCTCATTAATGAGTATGTCCCTGAACATAGATGCTTGGGTTAAGTATTCTTTTGATGCACAAGATAAGACCTGCATTTCTCTGACCCTGCTTTCCATCTTCAAATGAGGCTAGTTACTGTTCTTCCTTCATAGTGTACTTGGGAGCTCACCTATGTTAATGGAAGACTGATTTATTTATTGGGAGCTCCAACATACTAGGTCGCATGTTAGAATCCTAAAGACAGCATTCTTGCATTTGAGGGCATCACAGCCTCTGAAAAGAGGTGCGTGAGAGCATTTCCAGTGCTCTACTGAGTTGAAAGCTATTATTTAAAGTGCTATGATAAAATCTGTTGCCACAACTGTATTTAAGATAGGTAAGTATTAGTTTTATAGTTATGGGATCTGAAGGACTGATTTGGAAAATCACCTTCTTAAATCTCAGGACCTCCAGAGAAGCATCATCAATGCCTGGGGTGCTACTGGCAGGTCTAAGCCTTCACTACCGGGAATAAAAATAAAAAGTAAGCCAGAGAAGGATGATTAACATAGGAAAATCAGAGTGGAATGCAAAGGCAGGAGGAACAATGCCTAGCTGCTACTGTCTGCCTGCAGCTGCCCCTAAGGCACCTGCCTGCCTAACAACTCTGGCCTGGTTCTCTCTTTATAAAGCACTTACAACCAGGATAACGTAAATGTGAGCAAAGATCTGCTTTTAAGAGAAAACAAAAACTTGCCTTTCGTGTTTTAAGATTTATTTATTTTTCCTTATAAATTATTACACACGTTCTGTTTCCTTTGTGTCTACTTCTGAGGGTAATGGTAATCTTTCTTTTATCCTTTCAATGGGGATTGGCCTGAGTACTGTGTCTTTCTTTGAATATTGACCTAAGGCTTTCTTTATTTTAACACAGTTATTTACAAACTTTAGCTGCATCAGAATCACCTGGAGGGTTTGTTAAAACAGAGTTGTCCAAACTGCAAATCCAGTCTCTCTCTGCAAATCCCCCTCTCTGTGGGGTGGGGCTCAAGAACTAGCAGTTTAACAAATTCCCAGGTGCTGGTGATGCTGCTGGTTGGGTGTGGGAGGCACTTCTTTAACATTTCAATAATATGATTGTATATTTCCTCCCTGGGGCCTCTCTTTTCCTGAGTTTGATGGTCTCTCTTCTTCCTATAGAAAGAATTCATTGTAGAACGTTGTAATAGAATCTGAGATGTTGACTCTAAGTCTATGGGCTTTTGGGTCTTTCTTGTACTAAAGTTTACATCCCCAATATTCAGGGATTTCTTTGAATGAATGATTCTGTATGCATGAGGGAAAGCCTTTGCTTAGGTAAACTGAAAAATATATGCTTCCACTATCCAACCTGTCAGTTCTAAAATGGGAACGTGACTTTGGCAAGCACAGGTTGACTTTGATTTGCACTCAGTTCAGTCACAGGAATATTATGAAGCATCATGTCTTGTGTTTAAGAGTGACCCCACCAGTGTTGATATTATTCCTACTTTGGCTCATATGAGAAGGTCTGGCAAGAGAAAGAGATTTCAATGGTAGATCACTGGTTGTGGGTTTTGGACCAAGTTAATTTACCCTGGAGTTGTGTCCCTGGCCAAGTCCACGGTCTTGCCTCCTAAGTGGTGAAATGGGAAAAATGACCATCTCTAGACTCATGGAGTGGCTGGGAGTTTCAAGGGCTGCCAAGCACAGAAAGTGCTCATGGATCCAAAAGCTGCTTCTCATTAGCCTCTGGTTTGCTTTCTTTTCCTGCTGGGTAACACTGGCTGGGGGTATCACTTTCTGGTCTAAGCTTCCGAGGTGGTGACAGATTGCTGTGTCCTGTCTGGGGGATCTTCTCAAGATAAGGAGTCATCATGTTATAAGGAAAGTTTCCCCACTACTCTTGAAACGGTATCAAAGCCGTTATTTTCATGAGTTAGTCTGACAACATGGTGGGTGAGCTGTCAAAATCCCCAACCTCAAGAGCAACAATTCCTTGACTTTAATGGAGAAGCAGATTTGGGGAAAGGAAAGAAATAGAATCAAAATTTCTCTACTGCTCTGTAGGGCCTTCAGCAGTAGTTTGCTCATCATTTTTTGGATAAGATGGACTCGAAGTTACCAAAGGGGAATTATAGTAGGTTATGCCAAATTAGATGTCTCCTGGTATTGGAATGTAATTTTTTAAAAAATATGATCTTTTCATTAAAGCATAATTCACATATAGAAAAATACACACAGCATGAATATACAGCTTGATGAATTTTAAAAACCAACGCACTCATGCAACCAACAGTGGGGTCAAGGAGCAACATCACCAGGATCCTAGACTTTCTTTAAGTTCTTTTCCAGTCACTACTGTCCCTCCCCTCAAAGACAAGCACTATCCTGACTTTTAGCACCAGACTAAAAGTGTCTGTGTTTTTACTTGATATAGACAGACTCATAGAGGCTGTAGTCATTTGTGTCTGGTTTTACTCAGCACGTTTGCAGTGTCGTATATGTGGCTTGAAATTCATTCATTTGAAGTATTATACAGTATTCTATTGTGTAAACTGTTATTGCTTAGCTACTAAGTCATGTCCAACCCTTTGTGACCCCATGGACTCTAGCTCGCTAGGCTCCTCTGTCCCTGGGAATTCCCAGGCAAGAGTACTGGAGTGGGTTGCCATTTCCTTCTCCAGGGCATCTTCCCCACCCAGGGACTGAACCCATGTCTCCTGCATTGGCAGGTGAATTCTTTACTGCTAAGCCACCTTGAATCAAATATCATGGAGATTTGGGGTATTCTTCGCTTTGGTTATTATTAATAATGTTGCTATGAACAGCACCACACAAGCCTGTGGTGAATATGTGCATGCGTTGTTGAAGTGTAACTGTTGTGTTTTCAGATGAACATGGATGCCTCTTTAGCAAGTATGGCCAAGTAGTTTTCCAAAGTGGTTGTACCACTGACATGCCAACCAGCAGTGTGGAAGAACTGATCTCCCACATTCTTGCCGAAACTTTATTTTAACTGTGGTTTTATTTCAGCCATTATAATGTGCATGAAAACAAACAAACAAATAAGCAAAACAGAACAAAACAAAAAGCAACAATATGAATTTAGTACAGTGATCCCCCTGCCCCAATACTGGTGTTTAATTATACAATAAGGAAACTATTCTTTCATTGTATAAGGAAACGCTACATGATGGCTCATTTGACCTCTGTACAAAGGACTTGAGTCAATTTATATTAATGTCAAGGGAAGCTGCATCTGAGTGAAGACTGAATACTTCAGTATAGGAAATATTCTATACTTTCACTGCTGCAAATCATAAAATTCCTTTTAGGGCAGATAAACCCGGAAATTCTCCTTTACCTACAAAGACAAGAGGGTAAGAATATCTTCAACTTCCTGAATAGAGAATGTGTACATGCATTTTAGGGACAGAAAAAGCCCAAGACCCACAGAGAGCATACAACAGAGTCTATAACATTGCAGTATCTGAGGTGACAGTCCCTGATATGGAGGGCTAGTGGCTGGAAATTTATAATGAATATTGTAAGAATTAAAATCAATAGCAGTGATTGCATATACAAAGAGCAGTAACAAGAACCCTGGATATTCAGTTAATGGTTGTGTGTGTGTGTGTGTGTACATGAAGCATGAACTTTGAGAATTGCAGACAGCCATGTCTCTGCAATCAGTATTAACCATTGCATACAAATAACTGATCATTTTAGTGAGATAGATGTGGGGAAAACAGAAAAAATAAATCAAAAGATGACAAAGAAAACAGTATTCAAACTTTCCCAAGACAGAGCATTTTTTTCTTAGGTATGGCTGATTAAATATTTCACAAATTCTCCACTGAGATATCGGATAACAGTATCTAAGGTATAATTAATTTTATTTTATCATATTTTATTACAATTAATTTTCAGTTTCCTGAAACCTCATTTGTCTATGGGAACTAAGGAAGTAACAACTCAATCTCACTGTCACTGTATCAGTTATGTAGTTCCAAAATAATGTTGTGTAACAATCACAAAGGCCAGTCACAAAAAGCAATAAACATTTAGCTAGCTTATAAGTTTGTGGGGTTCAGATGATCTGCACTAGACTTGGCAGATTATACAAAGGACTTAAGTCAAAATTGACTTAATTTATATTAACTCCAAGGGAAGCTTGGCTCGGTGAAGAATATGCCTGCCAATGGAGGAGATGCAGGTGAGACGGGTTCCATCCCTGGGCTGGGAAATCCCCTGCAGGAGGAAATGGCAATCTGCTCCAGCATTATTGCCTGGGAAATCCCTTGGACAGAGGAGCCTGGCCAGCGACAGTCCGTGGAGTTGAGAAAAGTTGGACACAACCGAGCGACTGAGCACACAGGCAAGGGAAGCTGCATCTGAATATTTTAGTGTAGGAAATATTCTAGGCTTTCACTGCTGCACATCATACAATTCTTTTTAGTGCAGATCAACCTGGAAATTCTTCTTTGCCTACTAAGACCAGAGGGTGTAAATCTCTTCAACTCCCAGAACACAGAATGTATGCTTGCAGTTTAGAGAGAGAAAGAGCCCAAGACAGAGAAAGAGCCCAAGACCCACAGAGAGCTGGACTTCTTTGTGTTTCTGTGGTCTCTTTGGCTTAGCTGGTGACTCTAGTGATCTTGGCTGGACTTGGGTGCATGTATGAGGGTTGGTCGGAGAAGGCAATGGCACCCCCACTCCAGTACTCTTGCCTGGAAAATCCCATGGATGGAGGAGCCTGGTGGGCTGCAGTCCATGCTAAGGGTCAGACATGACTGAGCGATTCCCTTTCACTTTCACTTTCATGCATCGGAGAAGGAAATGGCAACCTACTTCAGTGTTCTTGCCTAGAGAATCCCAGGGACAGGGGAGCCTGGTGGGCTGCTGTCTATGGGGTCACACAGAGTCAGACACGACTGAAGTGACTTAGCAGCATGAGGGTTGGTTCATCCAACTGAGATGACTGTCAGCATCTTGGCTCCACCCAACACTCAGTGAAATGCAACAAATAGTTCTTCTGCCACAAACTTAGTGGCTTAAAACAATGCATACTTACTATCTCACAGCGTCTGTGGGCTATGAATCTGAGTCTAGTTTAGTCAGGTTCTCTACGTTAGGGTCTACCAGCTGCAGTCATGGTACTGCTAGGTTGTGCTTTTATCTAGAGGCTTGACTGGGGAAGAGTATACTTTAGAATCACTCAGCCTTTGGCAGAATTCAGTTCCTGTCAGCTATAGGAGTAAGGCCCTTAGTTCCTAAAGACTTCCCTCTTTTTATTTGCCTGCCATGTGAATCTCTGCATTGCACACATTTCTGCTCCCTTCTTCAAGGCCAGCAAGTGGGCAAGAGTAACTCTGCTGAGATGGAGTCTTGTATGACTAATACAGTCATGTCAATGACATTCCATCATCTTTACCATATTCTGTTGGTTAGAAACAAGTCACAAGCCCGCTCACACTCAAAGAAAGGGGATTCATAAAGCTATGAACTCTAGGAAGTGAGAATCACCAGTTGTCACCTTGGAGTCCATCAGCCTGACTTGATCTTGCTCACGTGTTTTGGGATTGGATGACAGCAGATCAAGGATAGCACATTCACCCAGCAAAGGTCAAGATGCAAGAGTGGGAGTGAAAATGCGTGAGTTTTTCAGTCCTCTGCATCCTGTCTGCTAAACTACAAACTGCAACTAACTTGCATCCCATTTGCCCAATGAAGTCGCAAGACTCAGAAACAGAGATAAAAGACATAGCAAAGTTCCCTGGTAAAGTTACCTGGTAAAGGAGGTCGATGCAGCAAAGGCAGAGAATCGCAGTCATAGACACCGTTCTCACCTTCATCTGCATAATCCAAGAATTCAGCCCCATGGAACTCTTTCCTCTCTTCCTCTAGTCAGCATTTCAGGAAGATCCTATTCTTCCATTTGGTGTTCCACAAATGCTCGAAATTTCTGGTAGTGTCTCCTGCTATTCCCTAGACTCCCTGCTTCCTGCAGACTCCCACATAGATGGGAACTTGTAAGACCACCCTGCTATCACACTTTATGAGAAAAATCTCAGCAGATAGATTTCCCCCTAAATTCCATAAGCTAAATAACCCTTCTGTTTCCTCCCAGAGGAAGGGAGACTATTGTTATTACCCACTCTGTAATGCTATTCTTTGTCTCAGAGGATCATTCATGAAATCAGTTTCTACCCGCTGTCTCTGTCTTTACAGGGATGAGGCCAAACTCCTGGTGTCTGCCATGTCCACCCCCTGTAGACACGGACTCACCAAGCTTGTGCTGTCTGCTGATTTAAAGGGTGCTCTAGGGCTTGTCACAGGCTGGAGCTTCTCAACAATTGTGCATTAGAGTTACCCAGGAGCTTTTAAAAATTCAGTGCTTGAGACATACCAAAAAGCAACCTCTGAGAGTTGGTTCCAGGCATTGGTATGTTTAAAGTGACACCAGATGATTCTGATGTGTAGCCCAGATCGAGAACTCCTTTTGCAGATAGACATGTAACCGAGGATGTCTCAAGCCATAATTGCACTTGAGATTTTGGAGCTTAGAGGAAGAAGAAAAGCATATTCCTACTTGACCATAATAAAATACATGACCTCCTTCAAACGATTTTTTCATATCAAGCTTCTCTCTGCCTCTCTATAGAGAAGGAATCATGGAATCACATTTGCTTTGAAATATCCTCTCATCTGGTGCCCTGGCACCACAGATGAGGAAAAAGAAAAACCCAGAGTGATTTATTCACTTGCCGAAGATCTAATTAAAGCCGAAGACTAATTAATATTCACTTGCTGAAGACTAATTAAAGCACAGATAGGGCTGGGTCATGCGTTTTCTGTCGTTTCCTTTCTTCAACATCAATCTGTTTTTAAAACATTGGACTTAAAAGTTTTGGGAGTGACAAGTTGGGTCCTATAATCTTCCCAATATACATAAACTACCCGTATTTTCTGTAGCTGACCAAACATAGGAGCAAGTCCATTGTAAGTATATGGAAGATTCTAGAAAAACAAATTATATGGCTCTTTCTAGAGTGAAACTCTAAAGTCCATCTAGTGTCCTTGGCCCCATAGCTGTCTTGTAGATCATTCTGAAGATTAAACATCCAGTTTTAAAGGGAACGCTGAAGTGTCACAGTGTGCTATTTATTATTGAAAAGTTTGGTTATCTTTATTCTAATTTAGATACACAGCTGCTTTGGGGACATAAAGGAAGAAAGTTTTCCTGTGTATTTAATGCCTTTAAAGACAGTTTCTTCAAATAGTCTATGGGTTTACATTTAATATCTATACTTAGAGTTGCTAAGTTTTGAGAAAAAGGAAATTTGGAATCTGTATGACATCCTTACTGCTCCTTGTGCTATCAGAGAACATAGGCAAGAAAATTCTGCAGCTGTGACTCTCAGACTGCATGGTGCGCCCGAGCCATTTGTGATGAACTGAGAAAAGAAGAGACTCCTGGCCCAAGGCTCAGAGTTTTGGATCCATACGCCTACAGCATTGTAGTAACCAGCACGTGTATTTTCTGTATCCTGAGGCTTTGACCTCTGGAGCTTTGCTGAACCCAGAGGGACCTCCTGTTGCTGACCAGTTCCTAGAGAGAGTAAACAACTTGTCCTTGAACATGCCTTTCAAATGCAGGCCCCTCAAGCCAGCACCCACACCCCAGTCACCTTATTTATCAAGCTCTCACCCTCGGGGCTGCCACCCACCCATCCCAGTCATGTCCCAGGGTCAGATACCAGACAATTAGGCACAGTCGCTATGCTGCGGAGCCTGCCACCCATCCCAGTCATGTCCCAGGGTCAGATACCAGACAATTAGGCACAGTCGCTATGCTGCGGAGCCTGCTAAACTTACTCAAACTGGATAATCCTAAACCTGTATACCCACTTCTGTTTCTTTCCACAGACACCACAAGAAATGATCTTGTCCCTTCTAGGTGTTTCCTGACTGACTCTGGTATTCCCCATAACATGACCTGTCCCTTCCTCTTATGATCTGTAAATATAACAAAGTATCTTTTTTAAAAAAATTAGAGGATAATCACTTTACTGTGTTGTGTTGGTTTCTGCTGCACACAAGGTATCTCTTTAATGCCAGTGATCTGCTGATCTAGTGACCTCAGTGATCGATTTTGCGTTAGGATATGTGGGATATAAGCATCGGCATTGCCAACATGTTTTTCAGGCGACATCCCTGCTTGTCTTGGGGACACACTTTGAGAACTGCTTTCCTAAAATATAGGAAAACTACTATATTTGTTGATGGGAGAAGAAAAGTCAAGGGCAGACCTGTGGTGATTGATAGAGAATGAAGGTTTTTGTAAAAGCTCTTTCATCTACTTTATTGTTACATGCTTGCATTCAGTAAAGCCTTTTACCAGCTAGCTGAGCCCTCAAATGAGCGCTGTGTTAGTATTCCTCCACCCCAGTGCTGTGATCTTTAATGAGTTACTTGGGGAGAGAATGAGAATACAGAAAGGGGGTGAAGAACATTGGTTTTAAGTCCAGCTGTGCATCTGATGCCAAGCTGCAGGAACCTGGAAAATTCCCTTCATACCCCTGAGCCCCAGTGTCTTCTTCTGTAACTTGGTATAATCCTACCTCATAGGGTTAATATTAGAATTAAAAGAGGCAAATGCCAAGAAAGTGCTTAGTCCAGCCTGTGGTGTAGTTGGATTTCATGATGTAGGTTATTGTTATTAAAGTTATTTTGGCATTCAAACACTGGATGATAATCAGTTGCATTGTCTTGCCCTTTACATAATTTTATGCCTGGCATTTTGAGTTAAGAACAATGGTGTATGACCAAAGGAATCTAAAAATAAGATCCCGCTACAGTTGTGGTTCTACAAAGCAGAAAACCAGAATCCCTGGGTGAAACTCCCTGAGACTGTTCTCTAAGGGATAAAACTACAAGAGTTGGAGTTGTCTCCCAGAATTTGATGTCAGAAGAAAGTCGTGTTGTCCAGGATATACTTTAGTTTTAGTCCTTCTTTTGGCAAGGCCAGGGGTGCACAGTGTCAGTTCTCCATATGTGACTGTGTGATCAGAGCCATGGCGGTGGGAGTTACCCTTTCAACCCAACTCGTCTGCCACGAGTATTGCTTCTGAGTCATGATGCTTCCCGTAACAGGCGAGCTTTCATATGTAAGCACTTCGAGGTGCTTCAGTAGGAAGACAGAAATCACCATCTCTTCTCTGTTCATCATCAACATATATAACAGATACACTCTGACTATAGTATCATTTTCATTGTGAGGACCAAATTATTTGAAAAAAATTTAGTTCTCAGATATGTAACTGTGTCAAGATTCAGTCTAGTCCTTATATTTTTATGCATCTTTTGCAGTAAAACACAAAGCACCTGTGATATTCTTTCTGAGCTAAAATCACTGATATTCCCTATTTCAGTAGGAAAAAACAGAAGCTGCAGAGTATTTTAATGAAGCTGATCGAGTGTGCTGAATAAGATGATGTGAAGATTTCTACACTGAATTGGCTCATGGCATGAGTGCAACCAATGCTTCCCGAAGTTTAAAGCAATGTTTTTTGTTTGTTTTTAATGTGGCTAATAACACACCTGTAGGTCATAAACAGGATTTAAAATTAAATAGAACAGAAGTATCAGAGTGCATCACCCTTGGTAGTAAGGTAAGTATTTATAATAGGAGTGTGTGTGTGTGTGTGTGTGTGTGTGTGTGTGTGATTTGCAACATATAACCCACTTCTTCAGTGGATCATGGATGGCTGAAAAGAATTTGAAAAACACTGCCTTTGTTATTTCTTGAAGTGGTTTATTTGGGATACAGACAGAGCTAAATAACTTTAGATCCCATGGTGAGATTTCGCTTCAACCTCTTTCGTTTCTCCTGATGAGGTAGTCTCTATTTGCTGCTAGCACATCTCTGTCGTCTCTCTAATCTGGTGGGTCTCCCTTTGAAAGGAAGAAAACCAGGCCTCAGAGTCTGGGGTAGGAAGGAGTTCTGTATACGGTACAAGTGATGTTGATTTTCCGTACGTTCCACCGGAACCGCTCATGTTACGTGGAACCGTGGTTTCCGTGTCTACTTCCAGGTCATTCCACAAGGATCGTTTCTTTCAATGATTTGATTTAATCAAAATTGTTGAGCGTACACTGTGACAAACAGTGGGACTAACTCGGAAGTCTGGAAACCAGCACTGCTGGTGCTTCAGGCTTTTCACCCTCTTCAGGATCCAGAGCTAGGTCTGGAAGACTCCCCCATGGCCAGCATGATTGGCACCCTCTTTAAGACTGAAGCCAGTTAGACTGATTGCCGTGGGTGATCCCATATTTTCCAGGTGTTGCAGATAATAGCTGCATTTCCTCCACAAAATAAGGTAAACACGAGGAGGTATATCCCAGGAAGTCCTGTGTGCTGGCCTCCTGCTGCCAGCATCCTATCACTGTACTAACCTTTGTACCAGAGACAATGTCTTGGGTCTTAAAACTATTCAGTTTTTCTTTGCTTGACACACCATTGTATTTCTTTTCCCCTGCTTATACCTAAGCCTTGCCTCAGCAGGGAAGAAAACAATAGGAAGGGAAACTCAAATGGGGTGATGATACAGACCACTGGGGACCGATGCCCAAGCTCGTGTGCCCAGGTTTAGCGGCCATGCTGAGATCTGGCTGTGCTGCTGGCTGGGTCTCGATGGAAAATCTCCCTTTGTATACAGGGGAACCTGAGAAAACTAAGCCTGGTCTGAGGTCTGAAGTCCAAATGGCCCTGCTCTCCTTTCTCTGATGGAAAAGCCTAAAAATAAAACACAGGCAGCAAGTGTTGGCACAGGCATCGTTTCTCTTCCGTGGCCCAGATTGCACCCCTTTCACTGCAAGTAGGACAGAGGGTAAACTGAGAGTTGTCTTTGTCCTGTATCAACACCAGGGCTGATTTTCTCTTTCTTTCAATTAGGTTGGCACAGGCGTTATTGTGATTCGCTACCCCCAGAGCTGAGAGACAGGAGAGCTGCTAAAATGCCACCTGCATCTTCAGTCAGCTGGCTACTTCAGCATGGAACCTACAGCAGGGACTCCACGCCTTCCCCTGCCAGACACAAGCTGTTCCCTCTGCTGGAACAGGAACTGGGCTGACCCTTTGAATGTCAAGAGTCAACGTTGATACCAAAGCATTGTGAATTTTCCTTTCTCTTCCCTCCTGGGTCCCTCCCTGAGCAGCATCATTTGGGAGGCGAGGCTCTGATCCCAGAAGACTGTGTTGTGAACGGAGTTCACAGATTTTGAGGGAAAAGCCTGTGTTTCTGCACACATAGCTTTGGCTGTGCTTGCTTGTTTGAGAGCAGAGCGGACAGAATGAGCTGCTTGGGCGACCTACGCCTTTGGCAAGTTCAGAGGGCCTGAGAAGAAGAGGAGAGGGGACCAAAGGGCTCTGCGTCTCAGTCTAAAAACAGCCAGCCTGGGGCTCCTCTTCTTCCTGTTCCAGTCACCTCTTCTCACAGGGAGAGCTTTTGAGAGGGCACCCCCGCCCCGTCCCTCTGCTCCTTTCCTCCCTTCTTCCAGAGCGTCTGTGACGCCAGTTCATTTGAATGGCAAGCTTTTTCTGAGCTGGGATGAGCGAGATACAGGAAGTCACTGTTGAAAGGCTTCTTTATGCGTGTTGCCATCATCACCTTAGTATGAGGGCCATCCAGAGTGACGGAAGCAGAAGCCTGGGCCAGCCAGGGTGCTCGGGGACCCAGAGGTGATAGCGACCCAACCGATCATCCGCAGAGGCCAACGGCCACGCTGAGGTGATGAACCTTGCTTCCTTGGGTCACATGAGCGGAACTTCAGATCACACTCTGAAACTTCGGGATTTTTTAGAAGCTTTGTTGTTCTGCTAATGACATTCTGGGTGAGGAGGGCAAACTGAAACACCAAAGTACACCCTCCACCAAAAAATAAATTCTTGATGCTTTGTGTACCTGCAAGGCCAGGATTACATATGTGGTGACCGAATGAACATCCTTAGACTGGATAGCAAGCAATATCTTACCTATTTTTTTTTAAATTTATGTATTTTAATTGGAGGCTAATTACTTTTGTACTCTGGTATAGCTGAGCTCAAATCTAGGGATTTATACCAAGGATTATCTACATTCAATTTTTTGTTTTCCAAAATGGGTAGGTGGAGACTCTCTTCTAACTTACCCATCTACTACAAATGTTTAGATTGGTTGAGGCTCCATAGTACAATGTGTATGTTACATGTACTTGTAATATATTAATGTGGTCCCCAGGCCAGCAGCATCGGTATCAATATCATCTAAGAACTTGATAGGAATGAAGTTTCTAAGGCTCCAAACCAGAACTTTGGAATTAGATGTTCAGGAGGTGGGATCTGTATTTTAACAACTCCTCTAGGAGATTTTGAAGTGGCCTCAAGACTGAGAATCTCTGATTTAGATAACTCAAAAATCCAGCATTATTTCCTTATTTTAGATTTGGTAGTAAAACTGTCAAGAATCAAGATATACCTTCTATGTGGCGGCACAAATAATTTTTATGAAGCTCACAGCATTCATCGTTGTTTAGTCACTCAGTTGTGTCCGACTCTCTGCGACAACATTCATAGACTATTTCTAAAACAGAAATTGTGCATGAATGCTAAATTGCTTCAATCAAGTCCGACTCTGTGCAACCCTATGGACTGTAGCCCACAAGGCTCCTCTGTCCATAGGATTCTCCAGGCAAGAATACTGGAGTGGGTTGCCACACTCTCCTCAGATGGAAGCAAATATAATTATGACCAACTTCATCAAATTGTACTGATTCTCAAAGAATTGCCTTCAAATATGTACATTGAATGTATGTTGAATCTTTTTCCTTTTGCTAATGCTCATTTTGAAACTGAAAAAAATATTTTCTTACTAGGGAAAAGAACTGGTCTTGGAAGATCAGAAAGTGACAATATAGAATTCAGAAAGGTTCTTTAAAAATAATTCTAAGGAAAAAAACCGATAGTTTTCTGGCAACAACTTTGCAAGATGCAAAACTCTTGATAGATGTCAGATATGGATGCCATCATTTCGTGTTTTTATGTTGTTAATAATGTTAATAAATGTTAATAATGTTAATGAATGATAGCTAAGTTAATAGAGCACACCAGAGTGAATAAAATTCTCTTTCTTCTTTTCAGATTTCTCCAAGGAATAATATGACTATTTCCCCTAGTTTAGCACCATTCTCCAGTTCCCCAGGATGTCATGGATGGCTCTTAGAAAGCAATAGGATTATTTGAATGATAAAAGAAGGGTAAGATTCTAAATGCAGAGGTAAATCTAAGTGAAACACATCTGCTGAAACAGGAGAATGAGCATGTCAAGAATCTTTATGATGTAAGTCTTAGGGCTATTAATATGTGCATAATGAGACCTGCCAGCAGCTATTCCAGTGGCAGCAACAGCAGTCCTGAAAACTTAACGATGTGTGGTTCACTAACTTTGAATTTCAAATAAAGCAGGCAGAAACGGAAGAAATCTGGAAGACACCAAGTTGAAGAAAGCAAGACACCAGACACCAGCACAAAATGGATTCTAGCTTGTACAGCAAATTTGGCCTTCAGATAGGGCATCTTTCTGAAATCAGCCCTGTATTTGCAGCTCTGACACTTGCTGAGCTTTCCGGGGAAGAGCATACATGAGTGGATGGGTTGGCTGGTTTTGCAAATTCATTTCTTCCCTGTCAGTCCTCCCACTTCGAATAATTTTGTTTCAGCAGAAATACATGTTTTCATACAGTTTTTTAATCATTGTGAGGGAAACAAAATTTATTTTAGAACTCCTTTGATGCATAACTAAGGGTGATTGATATCCATTCTTTTCTGTGTTAAGAAAACAAATGCACAAAATATTTGAGTTGACAGATTTTTTTCCTTACTAGATTTACACTGTGGCTAAGATGGCTTTTGGAACCTGTTTATTTTCCATATTGCTTCATTTGCCAACTAGATTTTTCTTAAGAGCAAAGGTTGCCATGCTTGGGTTTCCTGTGTTGAGAATTCAGTAGGGGTTTAATAAATGTGCTGTCTCCTGATCTGCCAGTTTTTATCTAGAACTTGACCTTTTTATCTCCCCTATTATTAAAGCAGATTTACTCATGTAATCTGGAATTTGCACTTTCAACCCTGAAAGAAAAGTTAGCTCTCATATCATGCAACCCTATGATTTTATAGATGAGGAAACTAAAGCATAGAGAAGTTAGTTGGAAGTTACACAGGGACTCATTAAGAAAATTCCTATAGAACCAGGGAGTCCCATGCCCCTCAACATCTCCATCTTGGTGTGTTCCCATTAGAACCACAGCTATGAACAGTAATCAACAGTCCAGTACCCAAAAAAGCAATGTGTCAGTTTTAATTTCTGGTCCAATTACTTAAACTTCTTTCCTGCTCCTATGAGTGCATAAACCACAGAAGGATGTTATTAAGACCTGAGCACCTGAGAACATGCATTTTCTCATTTTTTTTTAACTTTGTGGATTATGTATTTGAGCAGCTGGCCTTAAGAAATTCCTTAGCTGAAAAAACATTTTCATGCTATTTAAGAAATAACTTTTCTTTTGGTTTGGCATTATTTCTTTTTCTTTTTTATAATGAAAATTTACTATGTTTATTTTCACTTCCCTGGTGGCTCAGACGGTAAAGCATCTGCCTGTAATACAGAAGACCTGGGTTCGATCCCTGGGTTGGGAAGATCCCCTGGAAAAGGAAATGGCAACTGACTCCAGTACACTTGCCGGGAAAATCCCATGGATGGAGGAGTCTGGTAGGTTTATTTTCAAGCATACTTTTATATTTTATAATGAGAGAGAATATTCTGTTGATCCAATACCCCAACCCAGATTCAACAGTTTGTGAGAGTTTGTGATACTTGTTTAATCTTTTCCTTTTTCCTCTCTTTTTTCCCCCTGAATTACTTAAAGTAAATTCCAGATGTCATTTTATCTCACCCCTATATTTCTCAGTAAACACCTCTGAAGAGTTATGGCGATTTTACTGCATAAACCTGATGCTAATGGTACACCTAAAAATCATATTTACAAGGTCATCCAATAGCCAGTCAGTATGAACATTTCTCTGGTTGCCTCGAAAACATTTCCAGAGTTGCCTTTTGCCATTATTCACACGTGTGACTGACTACAGGTTCAGGATTCTAGCAAACACTTAAAACCAGAAAGAAAGAAGACGAAGTAAACTTACTTAGCGAGAAGGGTTTTCCCAAATTCTCCCAGCTCTAATCTGGAGACCATTCAGTGTGACAGGCCTCTCTCTGGGTTCCCACAGCTGGTTAGTGTTTTGAATTCCAGCCTCATGAACTCATGTCAGGCTCCACTGGCTAATGCTCAGGGCCCAGCCTCATGCTCATATCTCTGATGACAGAGTAATGGAGCGGCTGCGGGCATGGTCTGCCCCTTTTAAAGGCACTGTCCTCTGCATCTGTCTGCTGTCTCTGCAGAGACTGAGGGACTCCAGTGCCTCTCGGAGGCATTGAAGCCCTCGGGACAAAGGTAACAGCATTTAGGCATCTTTGGTTGAAAGACCAAAAAGTAACCCACTATGCGGTGAACAAACTTAAGGATCTCCAGGGTCACATAAGGCTTGTTAGATGCACATCTTTCCACATTCAAGTTTTTGCCTCTATATTAAGCTCTGGGAAAGATATGTGAAGATAAACTGAGGAGAGAGTGAGGAAAAAAGCATAAGGACATATCACAGTTAGATATAGAGTAAGTTTAGGCACTGAATTTTTACTCTGACTTCCCTATAAGCACGTAACGGAGACAATTTCTTAGAGAAAAGGTAGTCTTCTGCTTACGGTAAAGAAAATGTTTCTTCCATAAAATTAATCTAATACAGAACAGTTTCTTCTTTACATGCCCAAGAGGTGCTATTTTGGGGCTCACTTGAGCCTCCCCAGTATCTAAAAGACTACACAGTCCTTATTAAATGAGATCTGAAATTTGAATTGCTTTTTACTTTTCTTTATGTAAATGTTTTGCCTCCTTTGTATTTTCATTGATTTATAACTTAATGTGAATAGACTGTTTATTCCCCCAGCTTTATGGAATTATAATTGATAAATGAGAATAGTTTTTGAGGCCGCATAGAGGAGAGGTCATGCCTGCTAGACTCTTTAGACACGGAGGGGGTTTGTGTGGAATAGCGGGCAGAGCAAACCCCGTGCCTGTTCTAACAGGGCTTGATCCTCCAAGTGGGGAGTAAGTCATCAACTGAGAAAGAAACTCATAGACAAGGTCACCTCCAATCTTGTAAAGTGGCTACATGTATAGTGCTGGACAGTGTCTGCTGGCAGATACTTAAAGGAGTGTCTCTGGTGAGAACTACTTCACAAAAAAGCGTGACATTTGAACAGGACATGACGGAGTGAAGGAGCCAGGCATCAGAAATTTCCAGGGAAAATCTTCAGAGAGGGACTAAACCTGGCCTCACAGAGGGAGATAGAGGGGCCCTGCTGGTGGTTCAGTGGTTACGACTTCACCTTCCAACGGGGGCTTGGCTTTGATCCGTGGTCAGGTAGCCAAGATCCCACCTGCCTTGCAGCCCAAAAACTAAAACATGAAGCGGAAGCAATATTGTAACAAATTCAAGGAAATCTTTAAAAATGGTCCACATTAAAAACAAAACAAAACAAACCAGAACAGGTAGGAAGGAATAAGGGGGCATTGATGACTCCTAGAGTGTGTGGCTTGGGGCAGATTATAATGGCTGTGGGGACCCTGGTAGACAGCTCGGGTCTGGGGCCGGCATGGTGTCTATACAGCCGGTGTGTGCGGATCCTTTGATAGCAGCAATGTCCAGACTTTAGTGGAATTAGAAGACCCTGAGGCATTTGTTCCAAACTCAGATTGTTGGCCCCATCCCAAGGGTTTCTAATGGAACCTGATGTTCTGCATTTCTATCAAGTTCCCAGGGGATGCCTAGGCTGGTTCAGGGTCACATCTGGAAAAACACTGCTTTAAAGAGCAGTTCAGGTGGGCATCATCTTTGTCCATCCTCTGCAGTTACCCCAGAGAAGAGATTTCCAAGTGCAAGGGAGTAGATGGCAGGTTGCGACACAATTGCCACTCTCTTTCCAGGAATGCTTTGCTTCTTCTCTCCTTTCAAATGAACATGAACCTCTGTTTAATATCCACCCCTTCCCTGCCCAAAGGGGAAGACCATAGAATCACCTTATTAAGTTGCTCACCGCAAGTTCCCAGATGCCCAAGTCCTTGTGGGGCAGTGGGCTGTGGCAGCCCGGTTTGCAGGCAGGGGCTGCTCTCAACAGACCCTGTATACCCATCCTTTTCTCATTGTGGGGCTCCCTGAAAATGCACTCCTTCTTCCCAGACATTTGTCCAAGAGTAACAGCTCACAGAGGCCAGTAGCATTGCTGATCTACAACCAGGAAGCATTCAGACTGTCAGGAAACACGGGCATGCAAATGTTTACTGACCGTGTAATTAATATGATGCTCTACCCTGTCTATCGGCCCTTAGCACCGTATTTCCTGTTCAGGGCAGTGGAAAGCTAAAATATTAGTTGCTGTTTGACCAAAGGAGCAAGTGTCTTCCAAACGAATACATGATCTATTAGCAGTCCTGCCGAGTCTTCCCATGGGAACAGGCATTTTACTTTGTTTTACAGCTAATTTCTTTCTTACAGCAGGTTCCCAGACACATCAAATGCCTTACATGTGAGTCTGAAGTCAAGATTTATAGTCCAGGCCCATGTAATTCAATGTCAAGCAACTCTGATAACATAAGGGCTGGAAGTCAACCATTTTCTCATGAGTTCTCATAAAAAAGTCATTTTAGCCAAATTGAGTTTGAATAGCGGGTGTGTCTCTGTGATTTGATGGATGCTTGCTCTACCCAGGAACTCCTGGGAAGAAGCTAGCTACTTTCATTTGCTACTGTAGCAACAGAATCTGCAAACAGACAAAGTGATTTCTGGTTGATGTCTTGGAATTTGGATTTTCTTCCTTTTTTTCTCTGTCAATTTCAAAGGAGAAAAAGAAACAATGCTTTCTCCTCTGAGGGTGCCTTGTATCTGCCTTTTCTGTCTTTGATTTCTTTTCTCCTGTACGCCTCTCTGTGGCCCACACAACATGAGTCTATTTCTCTAGAGGAAAACCACCACTTGTGCCAAGAGTAAGTTGGAAAGGAGGGTGTTTTCTTTGGTTCTTGTCTGTAGGCTCATGAGTTCACAGACTCTTGGAGAAGAAGGACCTTGGGGATCACTTTAAATAGTCCCTAATTTACAGTTGAAGGGGAAGGGAAGTTGAGTGGCTTTTGCAAAAGTTGCCGCTAGCTAGAAAGAAGGCCTAGTGATTCCTTTCCTCGCCACCCCCACCATGTAATGCCTGGCTTCCGGTAGCCTGTTTCTTTACAGGTTATGATGTAACCACCTGCTGGACGTGAGGAAGCTGCTCACATGGAGCCATGAACAGAGAGGGTGTCCTGCCCAGAATGATTCAAAACTCTTGGGAAGGGACCTGTACTGTGCTGTCTCCGAGCATCCATGGAGGAAAGCTGCTTGGAGTTTCTGAAGGGAAGTGGGAATCAGGAGAGGTGATGAGAGCTGCTTCCCGGACTCCATGGGGTCCGTCATGGGCAGCACAGCGTAGTGAGTTTGTTCTCTTCTCCCTATTTGGAGAATACCAAATACCCAGATTAGGAAACAAGCAAAACAAATTGAATAAACTACAAAGCCATCCTAAGGGGTGACTTTAGTTCCTACAGATCTGGAGTTTTTAAATCTCTGGCATAAAACAAAGTAAGTCAGTATGCATCAAGCATGCACATCACTGTGTGGAGCAATTTGGACACTTAGAGGTCTTTCAAGTCACAGAAGAGCAAAGACGGGCAGAGTCATCTCTTGGGAAACGGGCAGCACAATGGCCAGTCATCTCACTGTGACAAGCCAGATGGGTGACCGCGGCACTAATGAAGATAAAGCAGAGGGCCCTTGTGAGCTTGGGGAGAGCTGGGGAGACCAGCCGGTCCCTCAGACGGTCACGTGGACCCAGCCTCAGGTACTAGCTATAAATGTTAGTGACAAAGACGGAGGAATCAATTCTCAAAGCAGTTGTGGACATCTCTTCCACAGTGTCTCTCTGAGCATAAAGCAAAACGTCTCCACATGTGGTTCAAGGACCAACGACATCAGTATCCTCTGAGGGATTTGTTAGGAATACGATTCCCAGGTTAACTTCAAACCTGTTAAATCCGAATCACTCATGGTGGGGTCCAGAAATCTGTTCTAACAAGCTCTCCAGTTGACTCTTGCTTAACTAAAATTTGAAAAGCATTGGTGAGAACTTGTATTATGAGCATATAAATGTGAATTGGTGAAGTTGATGGTGTGTTTGTTGGGGCCATATAGGAGGATTTGTTGTTTGAATGTTAAAATGTGCTTTTTCTTTCTTAGTTGCTTGGTTAAAGATGGAGATGAGGAGGATTCTACAAGGAGTTTCACTTTCCTTTCTTTGTTCAACTTGGAATTAATTGTAGGAATTACCAATTAACTCTTGGTAGTTGAATTGATCCCACAAATCAGGTAGGTGTTTCTTAGTATAAAAGGGAACTGAAATTTGGGATTTTGCACTATCTGTGGTCTCAGAATGTCAACAGAGAGAAGAAATTTAAATGTCATCCCCTTTGGAATTTTCAGGCTCTACCCGTAGATTTAATATGGACTCCTTCAGAGAAAAGGGTACCTGATTTATAATCAGATCCTGGTTTCAAAATTAACCTCTGTGACTTAAAAACTGTATTTCCCAATCCTCTTTCAGCCTCTTTTATTCATCTGTAAAAGTAGAAGAATAATGGCTGCCTCATAGAGTTCTGCTTTTTTTTGTTGTTGTTTAATTAATATTTACTGGTGTAGAGTTGCATAGCAATGTTGTGTTAGTTCCCACTGTATAGCAAAGTAAATCAGCTATGCATACATATCCTCTTTCTTGGATTTCCTCCCCATTTAGGTCACCACAGAGCCTTGAGTGGAGTCCCCTGAGCTATACAGTAGGTTCTCATTGGTTATCTATTTTATACATAGTACCAATAGTGTATGTGTGCCAATTCCAGTCTCCTAATTCATCCTACCCCCACTTCTCCACTCTGGTGTCCATGTGTTTGTTCTCTATGCCTGTGTCTCTATTTCTGTTTTGCAAATAAGATGATCTGTATCATTTTTCTAGATTCTCCATATATTAATTAATATGCAATATTTATTTTTCTCTTTCTGTATGACTCTGTATGACAGTCTCTAGGTCCATCCATGTCTCTACAAATCCAATTTCATTCCTTTTTATGGCCGAGTAATATTCCACGGTATCTATATATGCCATGTATCCTTTATCCACTCCTCTACCGATGGACCTTTAGGTTGCTTCCATGTCCTGGCTATGGCAAATAGTGCTGCAGTGAACACTGGGGTGTATGTATCTTTTGAATTATGTTTTTCTCTGGGTATATGCCCAGGAGCGGGATTGCTGGGTCATATGGTAGTTCTATTTTTAGTTCTTATGAGGATTAAAAAGGCCAAATGAGATGGTATAAGCAAAATAGGTAGAGCCTAGCTTAGCCCATGGCAAATTCTCACATTATGGGGCATAATTATGGTGGCAATGGATATAATAATGATACCAATTCCCATTACCAAACATGATTGGAGTTAGAGGGTAGATGTCTTTCCTTGATAATTTCTTTCAGAGGTTTTCATATAAATCTTATGAAAGTATAACGTATTTGGCAAAGGATACAGATCATAAGTGGTCACCTCCATGACTTTTACAAAGTGATTACAAACCAGCTCTTAAGTCAAGAAATGGAACATGGTCAGCCCTTGAAGTTCCCATGCTCCCAACCAGTCACCATCTACCCAAGGATAGCCACTATTCTGATATTAGCACTGAAAACTAGTTTTTCCTGTGTATGAAACTTTATATAAATGAATCATTGAGTATGTGCTTTTCTATGTCTGGCTTCTTGTGTTGAAATTATTTTCTTGTGAGATTGATCCATATCGTAGCATGTTACTGTTGATTATTCATTCTCATTGCTAAAGAGGATCTTACTGTTTAAATATATCCTAATTTTAGATTCTATTCCTATAGCTATTTGGCAGATATAATTGTCACTTTGGGCTACTATGGCTAGTGCTCTATGATACTTGCAAATATGCCTTTGGTGAACAAATGTATGTATATCCATTGGGTATATACGTGGGAACAGAAAGACTGGGTCATAGGATATATACATGCTTGGTTTTAATCATACTACCAGATGGTTTTTTTAAATATGTTTGCACAGATTTATACTTTCACTGTCAGACAGTGAGGTTTCTACTTATTTCTCACTAACACTATAGTCTGTTCCTTCTCATAGTGTTTACAGAATCTCATTGGAGTTTTAATTTTCATTTCCTTGATGAACAGTGAAATGAAGCATCTTTTGACATGGCCACTTAGATATCCTCTTTTGAAAAATGTACATTCCAATCTTTTTCCCATTAAAGAAATTATGTTGTCTTTCTCTTATTGATTTGGAGGCATTGTTTATAAGTTCTGGATCTCAGTCCTTTGCCAGATACATTAACTTCAAATTCCTTCTCTTACTCTATAACTTGCCTGTTTTCATCCCTGGTAAAATTTTATGTGATTTAATTTTTGAAATTAAAAATGCAGGCCTCCTAGTTACATTTGAATATGCAATAAACAACAAATTGTCTCATATAATGCCTCCAATACTGTTACCAAAGGGAACCAATAAAGAGGCCAGGTTGGTGGAAAGGAAAGTTTGCTTTATTTCAGATGCTGGCAGCTGGAGGGGCAGCATGAACAGGGTGGACATCTGTCCAAAGGCCGACTCCCGCTCTGCTGCTGATCAGTGGTCAAGAGCTCTAATAGACAGCGGGAGGGCGCTACATGCAGAAACAGTACAGTCAGCTCTGACAGTCATCTTAAAATTGGTCCTCGGTGGCCTGACAAGCATCATCTTGACTGTTTGAGCTACAGTTAGCTTTCACTTCCAGGGTTGGTTTTTTTCCATTTCTTTGAGGCCATTTCTTGGAATTATGGCAGCTTATATTGTGGGTACACTCTGGTCATCGTATAGTTAATTTCTTCCTCTTTGTGGGGGTTTTAGTATCTACCGGACAGGATATGGCTCAGAATATTACCTATAGTCCCTGAGGAGGCACGAAAGGCCCTTGACTCTGCTTCCTGACTCCATTTTTATCATTGGGTCTCCTTTGACTGTTTTCCTTTGTTTCCACATTTTCTCACTTCTATAATTAAATGCATATATTGGTGAAAGTTTTCTCATAGACAAAAGGCAGGCCAAGAACATGGGGAGTGGGCAAAGACCAGAGGATCCTGCCCCATTTCAGTACTCTTAGGGACATCCTTGTGCTAAAATTTATTCATTGTTTAACTGAAATTCAAAGTCTACTGATTGTCCTGTACTTTATTTACCAAATCTGGCAACTCTGCTCAAAAGATTTTTTCCCCTCTTTGGGGGCTCAAATGTTTTCAGAGTGCTGAGGAAGGAAGGGAGCAATTTCAACCAATCAGATCCTCTTGATAGGTTTTAGAGCCCCATCCAACTTACATCAAAAGATTTTTAAATCCTGACTTTTTCAACTTAAATTTTCTGTATCTTGCAACTGAACTATTCCCAAATGTTATTGGACGTGTAACACATTCCTTTAGGTAGGACTTTGTTCATTTGTTACTTTTTCTCTGGTTCTGAACCATGTGCTTCTATACCCTGTGGCCAGGGTTAATGTAGATCCAAACAGAAAGTGATTTAATGCCTGAGTCCTTGCTTCTGTTTACTTTCCTCAGACATCTTAACTACTTTTCTGAAAGTCCGTGTGTTTTGGTGTGTCCCTTAGCAATCGCCACATCATGTCTACTGAGGAACCCAGTAGCTGGAGGGAAAGCCTGGGCAAAGCAGCTGCTCCTGGGCCCAGTGCGGAAAGAGGAGCTGTGCTGGGAGGAAAGTGAGGTGAAAGCCGCTCAGTCGTGCCTGACCCTTTGCGACCCCAAGGACTGTAGCCCACGAGGCTCTTCTGCCCATGACATTCTCCAGGCAAGAACACTGCAGTGTGTTGCCATTCCCTTCTCCAGGGGATCCTCCCAACCCAGGGACTGAACACAGGTCTTCCACACTGCAGGCAGATTCTTGTCTGAGCCCCCCAGGGAAGCCCATGGGGAGGAAAAGGTAGGAAGAAATTTCAGGTTTGATGGCAGGCAGAGATAGCGAGTTGATTTTGAAGAAGGAATGATGGCCTGGAGTCAGAAGGACTAAAGAGGCTCAAATGGAAGAACCTATAAAAGAAAAAGGAACCAAGAGAAGAGGGTTTAATTCAATAAATGTGACTAAGCAGCAAGTTTCAACCCCACTGCCAAGATTCAAAAAAAGATCACAGGGTAAAATGAAAGTTAGGTTTGAAATAGGTTAAGAAAACAGAATTGCTGGTTAGAAATAGCAAAGGATGCTGCAGGTCATACAGTACAGAAGAGACTATGGAAGTCATGTAAGAGGGGAACAAAAGACTAAGGATCTGAAAGCAGCATCCCCCATCAGAGTGCTCCAGAAAGGAAACTCAGAGACTGGGGTCTGGTCTCCATCTCTACATAATCATTGATATGTTGGACACCTTAGTTAGTACCCTGCCCGCCCATTTTCCCCAGGCCTCATTTTCCCCATGGTGCAATGAGGGCATTGGTCCTTGCTGCTCAAAGTGTGGCTCCTGGACCATCAGCATCTGTAGCCTCTAGGAGTTTGTTAGAAGTGTGGAATCTAGACTTCTCCCCAGATCTGCTGAATCAGAATCTCTAGGCGTAGAGTTGAGAACTCAGTTTTAACCAGCGCTCCAGGTGATTATGTAACATTCTGATGTTAGTTTGAGAAGTACAGGCCTTACCAAAGTGCCTTTCATACTTCGATGTGCGTCAGAATCAGAGGGTTTGTTAAAATCCAGATTTGGTTCCATAGGTCCAGGGTAGATCTAACACATTCTTAGACAAAGCTGATACTGCTGCTCAGAAGACCATACTTTGAGTAGCAGAATCTAGAATAATCTCTAAGTTCCTTTTGAATTAAGAAAAATAACAGAGAATTTTTTATATAATTTTATTTTTATTTATTTATTTATTGGCTGGGGTGGGTCTTTATTGCTTCATGGGTTCTCTGCAGTTGCTGGGAGTAGGGGCTACTCTCTAGTTGCAGTGCGTGGCCTGCTGACTGTGGTGGCTTCTCTGGTTGTGGAGTGTAGGCCCTAGGGCTCCCGGGCTTCCGTAGCGGAGGCATGTGGGCTCAGCGTTTGTGGCTCCTGGGCTCCAGAGCGCAAATTCAGTAGTCATGGTGCATGGGCTTAGTTGCTCCGTGGCACGTGGGATCTTCCCAGATCATGGATTGGACCCATGTCTCCTGCATTGGCAGGTGGATTCTTTACCACTGAGCCACCAGGGAGGGCCAGAAAAAGTTTTAATTAAAGAGAAAAATAAGAAATAAAAGGTAAGACTAAATCTATACCAGTGCACAGATTCATGTGGACAGTAGTATTTATGAGGTCGTTTTTCATAGCAGTTGTTGCATTGACCTAAAAGGAACAAAAGACAAATGCAACTTTGTCTCTGTATCTGCGCTACTGGAGGTTGCATTTATGATGTGAAGACAAGGCTATTCGGTGAAAATCTACTTAGAGAATGACTTCCTGATAATCACTGCCCGCATAGCAGAAAGTGTGTAATAGCCTTTCCCCAAACCATGACCTTTGGTGAGTTTGTACTTGTGCAAGACCCATCCAACCCTTAAGTATTTGTATACAGACCCACACAATTTCTTGGTAGCAGCAAATCAGGAGAGCTTCCCGAGCCAGGGTAGGCCACAACTGTCTTGGCCCAAGCGTCGATCCCAGGCCTGAGGAATCCCAGCCTTCACCACACTTTAACAAGGCAAACCCCAGACTCAGAGTTCAGGCTACGGGAAGTGGCAGGATGCTCCTGGCATGCAGCCCCGGTCCTGAAGATTGACTTGGGAGTTTAAGAGTACAAATGTCTCTGTTCAGAAACCTGTCATGGTAGAAGCTGGACCTGTCTCCTGCTGATGTGGAGGGGTTCAGGGCAAGAGAAAGGGGTCAACTGGCTGTTGGGTGACAAAGATCTATATTCCAGGAACTTGTAATACAGGGTAGGATGTGAATAGGGAAACAGAATGGATTAGAAGTTCATTTTATCAGTAATGATTATTTCTTCCCTTCTCTGTAATTCATCATTTGCAATGAAGCTTTGCAGCAACTCCCATCAAGAGATGGCCTCTATGTTTTTCTGCGCTGGCCTCAGACATGCTTTAGCCAATCAAATATGACAAAAGTAAAGCCTGGGCATCAAGAGTCTTTGCATACCTCTGTTCACTTTCTTGGAGAGGAAATGGCAACCCACTCCAGTGTTCTTGCCTAGAGAATCTCAGGGACAGAGGAGCCTGGTGGGCTTCCGTCTACAGAGTCGCACAGAGTCGGACACGACTGATGCGACTTAGCAGCAGCAGCAGCAGCAGCAACAGCTCACTTTCTTGGAGCACTGTTAACACCAAGAGACCCAGATAAGACTAACTGGCTGGAGAATGGGAAACATGTGGCCTAATCACCTCTATTGGCCCAACCTACAACTATCCAGCCATCTGACATAGACTGACCACTGTTCATGTCATCCAGCCTCCATGACTTGCCAGCGTTCATGAATAAGACCAGCTAAAATCAACTAAGCAAGATTACCTAGACAACCCATAGCCTAGCATAAATTTAGATTGTTGTTTTAGGGCACTGAGTGTGGAGTGGTCTCCTAGGTGGCAATAGACAACAGACATATGATCCAAGGGAAGGCATTTTAACTCAGCAGAATTTTGCCAGAACAACACAGGTGAGACCACTCTGCAAACATTTCATAAGTCCCTCATCCTTGTCTTGGTAGGATATGCTTTCCCACTCACCTTTGTCGGGAACTTGGAGCCCACTTTCTTCTCCAAGTTACAGATGCTTGTTATATGGATGCAAAGGTGAATTCTGCAGATCCACCCTAACCTGGTGTCTATCACATGAAGGCATTGGCAGCCTGCCATGATGGCTCTTGTCTCTACCCCCTCACCTTGGCCTCTTGTTCACACCTTGGCTTCTTCTGCTTCAGCCTTCCAGAATATGCTCAGCCAGCCACCAAGGTCTTTAACGTGCTTTCCCTTTTTGAAGCTTTAAGTAGTGGCACCTTGGATCTTGATTGCTTCAGCGGTGGCCACTGAGTCTGACTTCCCAAAATGATTACCCAGAGTGTGTAAAACAGACTCATTCATTAAATTCAAGAAAAGCAGAGAGGTCTTTATTGTAAATAACCAGGAAGATGGTCTATTTTGTTTTGAAATGATCACTTTGGTAGGCAGATAAATGATTGGCTGATGGGAGCTAGTTTGCTTTCTATTGAGGATAAATTTTCTCCACCTAAATTAATGTTAATCTAAATTCTGTGTAGAAGACCATCTAATCTGTTAACTATGATGTAGTTTCCATCAACGGCTGCATGAAGGGATAAAGTTTACTCTGTTTTCTAGAAAGGGAAGAAAAAAGATCTCAATTCTGTTGGTAACTGCCTCCCTGAAACTCTGTGCCACATGTGTGTGGTTTAGCTGGCGACCGTGGTGTCTGTATGTATGTGGTCATAGATTTGTTATAACCTCTTGTCTGCCAAGGCAAGACCACGAGTTCCATTTTAATTCTAAGTTAACCTCAGGCTGGAGCCAATCCACGCTGCTTGAACATAAACGCTGACACTCAATCCACTCATCCTTTTGGCCCCACCATTTGTTTTTCTTTTTCTTTTTTCCTAAGAAAGTTTGAACATTTGTTAGCAATCCAAAACCAACACTTCATATACAAGACATCGTGATTACATAATCCTTTATAGCTTCTTATACTTTCACTGTATTGCAAACTTTGCAGTGGTTTCATAAAAATGTCTCCAATTAAAGAGCAGTTTCTAAATGGCATCTTTGGAGCTAGGACATCAAGTTTTACAGTGGTGAGAACTGTAATTCTTTTGAGAAATACAGAATTGATACCTTAAGTGGAGGGCGCTCTCTTTTAAAAAATTTTGGGTATAGTTGCTTTACAGTATTATGCTAGTTTTTGCAGTTAAAAGAAACAAAACTGGGTCATTTGGAGGGCTCTCTTTTTAAAGAAAAGCTTCAGACTGGCTTCTGTTCATATGTCTCTTGAAATGAGAAACAAAAACTCACAGTATTATCTGGACCCCTGTACTTCCAAATTCTGGTAGTAAAAGGAAAATTGAAGCATCTTTTCTTCTGCCTAATTTTAATTTCTAATCAAAGGAAAAGAAGAGTGGAGTCTGTTAGGCTAATTTTCAAAACCACTAGTCATTTAATATCATGCCTATGACTAGATTTTCATCCCTAATTCTTAACTCTGAATTTAAATCTCCTGATTCTTAAGCAATCTAAGCACTTGTGAGCCTGACAAAGAGTTAGAACTTTTTTCCCTAATAATGTTTTGTGGCAAGCTCACATGGTGGCCTATGTCCATTGGTCCAATTACAAAATTTGCTTGATTTAAATAAATTTCTATATTTGGAGTTATCCTCATTCTCTGAGACAACCTGTTTTCTTTCCAGAAACCTCACTCTGTGACTTGTTTGCAGAAGTAACCAGTTAGACACATTGTGAAATTGCCAGGGGTTTCTCTCTTAGTTACTATCCAAGTTTCACAAACATCACATTATCATGAGTTAAAAATAATTTCTATTGGGCTGATGAGAGAGGAATGCCATAGTTAACTGCTAAAAATGATTGGGGTATTATAGGTGATGGGCTTCCTACACGGCACTAGGGGTAAAGAACCTGATTATCGATGCTGGAGACATAAGAGACACAGGTTTGATCCCTGAGTTGGGAAGATCCCTTGAAGAAGAGCATGCCAACCCACATGGCAACCCAATACCCCCCAGTATTCTTGCCTGGAGAATACCATGGACAGAGTAGCCTCATCGGTTACAGTTCATAGGGTCTCAAAGAGTCAGATACAGCTGAAGTTACTTAGCACACACGCATATTATGGGTGACATTAAGAAGGGTGCTAATGTTTCAGCCATTGACATCCAAGTTCCTACTTGTGGAGAGATGAATTCCGTCCTGGCAGGACTCCTCTGGGGGTGGAAGGTTGTATGTCAAGGAAAGAGTGGAAGAAATTCTAGCTTTGAACCCATCAGATGATCTGGGTAAGCACTCCAACTCACTTTTAATGCACCAATCATTAATCATCTTATTCTACCTTATCCAAGCCTCAGTTTTATCATCTGTAAAATGGGGATAATAATTATTTCAGCAGGACTGTGGCAAGGATTATACTAGACACACCACGCCTAGTAGTTGACTTGATCTCCTTATTTGCTACCTGCTTCTCAAACTCCATCATGGATTACAGGAGAGTAACAGAGTGAATGAAAGAATGAGAGAGAGCATGGAATCCAGAATAAATGTATCATTTGAACCCCTGGATCCAGCTGTAGTTGAAGGAAGATACCTTGGAATTTTTAGATACGTTCTCTCCTTTGCTTATGCTGAAGGATTTTGTTACTTGTGACTGAAAGAGTCCTGACATCCAATTCCCTTATTGGTCATTTCTAGAGAGATTCCAAGGCTTCCCTGGTGGCTCAGAGGTAAAGAATCCACCTGCAATGTGGGAGACCTGGGTTCAATTCCTGGATTGGGAAGATTCCCTGGAGAAGAGAATGACTACTCACTCCAGTATTCTGGCCTGGAGAATTCCATGGACAGAGAAGCCTGGCAGGCTACAGTCCATGGGGTTGCAAAGAATCAGACATGACTGAATGACTTTCACTTTCAGAGAGATTCTTAATACCTTAATCTAGAATGTCCTGACAATGTTACTCAAATATAACTACCATTCTGAGCCTCAGTTTTCTTGTATATTAACTGAGAACAGTAACACTCACTTCATATTTAGAAAAATAATATACACTCAAAGCATCAGCCCAGATTAGATGATCAGTTAATGGTATTTATTGTGATGGTTATTAATCTGATGGATACACTTTGAAATCTGGACCATAGTGATTCTTGGTATGTGTGTTTGTGTGTGAGTGTATGTATATATGTGTGTCATTTATTTTTAATTTCCAAATGTAGAACTAAAATTTTAAGGTCAGTTTGTGAGAGTGTTATTAGTGTGCCACATTAAAAGCATAATGTCTGAATATATTCAAATTATGTAGGGCCTGCTACCTATCAAAAACTCTTCCAAGGATTTTACAAATACAATTAAATAATTATGACAAATTGAGAAGGTAGGTTCTGGGCCTATATCTATTCTACAAATGGAGAAACTGAGGCACTTAAGAGGCTAAACATTTTTTCCATTACACATAATTAGTGGCACCTGGAAGACTGAGCATCTTTTCCAGTGCCACACAGTTAATCAGTAACAGAGCTTGAACTTGAACAAGGTAGTCTTATGCTATAGGCCATAGTTTTTGTCATTGCATATTGCTGCCTCTCAACAGAAGCCTACAGACTGTGGTCTCCTGACAGTAATATCAGCATCAATTGGGAACTTGTTAGAAATCCAATTCTCTGATCCAACCCAGAGTTATTGAATCAGAAATGCTTTGAGCTGAGGTTCAGCAAACTATTTGCTGACAAGCCCTGCAGGTGATTCTGCTTTGGGCTAAAGTTTGAGATCTTCTGTCCTAGATCATTACCTTTAAGCTGTAATTCACAAACTAGGTGCTTATAGTGCATTAAAGTATGTGTTCAGTCGATGACTTCTGAATATCTGCTAAGGTACTATCATTGTACCTGTAGGTTTTATCATACAAAGCAAAACCAGAACAATCAAATAAAGACATAAATAAATACAAGATCCCAACTGTCAGATCTGGTAACTTCTGGGAAGGAAAGAAATGTGATACCAGAACTTATGACAAAGGGTGGGAGATAACGGGGTGTCATAAAGTCTTTTCTCAATAAGTGATGGGCGAGGACCTGCGAAAATGATGGTTCTCAACTTGCTGCATGTTGCAAGTCACCTGGAGAGCCTTAAGAATGTCAGTTCTCAGACTGCATCCCAGACCAATCAAAGCAGAAACTCGTGGGGTCAATCAGGGCAGGTACTGGTATTTTCTCAGCTCTGTGGGTGATTTCAACATGCAGCCTAAGTTTGGAACCACTACATTATAGGCTGCATAGAAAGTATTCAGGCATCATACAAAAGCGGGAATGTGCTGGTATGCCAAAACCAAGAGGCTTTTATGGAAAAAAAAAAAAAATAGAGAAAGCATAAGATTTGTCTGTGAATATGATCAGTTATTCAGTTGTGTCTGACTCTGTGACTCCGTCGACTGTAGCCCACCAGGCTACTCTGTCCATGGATTTCCCAGGCAAGAATACTGGAGTGGGTTGCCATTTCCTTCTCCAGGGGAATCTTCCCAACTCAGGGATTGAACCCACATCTCCTGCATTGCTAGATGGGTTGTTTACCACTGAGCCACCAGGGAAGCCCAAACTTATAGTTACCAAAGGGAAAAAGGGGGAGGAGGGGCAAATTAGGATTAACAGATGCACAGATATTACTATATATAAAATAAATAACCCTTGTAGCTCAGTCGGTAAGGAATTTACCTGCAGTGCAGGAGACCTGGGTTCGATCCCTGGGTTGGGAAGTTTCCCTGGAGAAGGAAATGGCAACCCACTCCAGTATCCTTGCCTGGAAAATCTCACGGACAGAGAAACCTGGTGGATTGCAGTCCATGGGGTTGCAAAGAGTCGGGCACGAGTGAGCGACTAACACACACACACCCCTACTGTATAGTACTGGACACTGCATTCAATATCCTATAATAAATTATAGTGAAAAGAATATATATATGAACCACTTTGATGTGCACCAGAAACTGACATGCTCAGTTGCTCAGTTGTGTCTGACTCTTCTGTGAGCCACAGACTGTAGACTGCCAGGCTCCTTTGTCCATGAGATTTCCAGCAAGAGTACTGGAGTGACTTGCCATTTCCTTCTCCAGGGGATCTTCCCTACCCAGGCATCAAACCTACGTCTCCTGCACTGACAGATAGGTTCTTTACTCTTAAGGCACCAGAGAAGTGCTCAGAAATTAACACACTATTCTAAATCAGCTATACTTCAATTAAAAACAAAAAGAAGAGATGGTTTCTTTCCGGCCTCTTGGCTGGACTTATGTATTGCTTTAATCAGCAGGAAGCAGAGGAGTTGATGATATGCCATAAGTCCTGGTCTCAAGAAGTCTCCTGTGACCTTATTCTCTTGCTCGGCTAGCCCAATAGAGAATGAGAGACACTCATGGCTCGAACATTCCCACTACCTCAGCAAGCAGTCCGTTGATACCCTTAGACTCAGAGCTACCTCAGTGACCTACGGCGATCAAAGACACATGATAGAGCTCAGCCAAGACAAGAAGAATTTACCTGCAGTGCAGGAGACCCAGGTTTGATCCCTGGGTTGGGAAGATCCCCGACCCAGCCTCAACTTCTGAGCTGCAGAATCATAAGCTAAATAAATGGATATATTTTAAGTCATTAAGTTTTGATATGCTTTGTTAGACAGCTATAGCTAACTGATAAAGTAAGCTTTAGAATGGGCTTCCCTGGTGGCTCAGTGGTAAAGAATCTGCCTGCCAGTGCAGGGGACACAGGTTCAGTCCTTGATTCGGGAAGATCTCACATGCAATGGAGCAACTAAGCCCATGCAGCCCAACTGTTGAGCCTGTGCTCTAGAGCCTGGGAGCTGTAGCTGCTCAAATTCTCTACAGCCCATGCTTCATAACAAGGGAAGCCGTTGCAGTGAGAGGCCTGGGCACCGCAATGCCTGTGCCCCGCACCTAGGGGGTAGCCCCTGCTCGCTGCAACTGCTGAAAAGCCAGTGCAGCAATGAAGACCCAGCACAGCCAAAAAACAAAATTTTTAAATTATTAAAAAATAAGCATTCAGAAACTTTGCAATAATTTCTCATAATACATTTTGCATAATAAGTCTGAAGCCTCCTGAACAATGATCCTTGTGAGAACAATGTTAACTAAAAATAAAAGTTGGGAATGCTAACTGTACTTTCTCTGTTGCAGCTGTCAGCCTTTGCTGTTTTATTGTAATATAATTATCAAATTAATTTGGTTCAAATCAAAGACAAGGAGGTCTCTAAGTAGCAATTACTTGTCTGTTTTCATAGAAATGAGAACATGAAAGGAACATGAGTTTGTAATTGTATGGCAGGCTAGTTATTAGCAGGAGTGATTTTGGAGCAAGAGGCTCCAAGGTGGATTTTTGTTCTATTAAAAAATAATCACAGAAACCTGCTTTCCAATCCCAATGCACAAATAATTTAATTAAAGTGTATAAAGCAGGACATATGAACAAGTCACTCTGTTTTCCTCATTCTACATTGTTGTGTGTGTGTCTCACACTGCATTTGCTGTATTATCAGTGTTGATAAACTCCGAGGGAGAAAGCCACTTGATTTTGTCATGAAATGTCTCTAACACATCTTCCCCAGTGTGGGATCTCCTTTCAGGCATTCGCATCTGAGTGTCACTTACTCATGGGCCTTTCCCCACGAGTGAGGTCACTTGTTGGACATGTGCTGGTGGGAGACAAGTGAGGGTGAAAAACATGGGGGTCCTGCCCATGGTTGTGTATTCTGGGCTGTGCCCTTTTAATGACCTCTGTATAGGTGGTCTACCTCTGAATATACTCATACATACATGCAACATCCCAAAATTTGTTGGGAACTTGGAATTTAAATATTTATTAAGCTCTGTTTTGCTTTTAAAACACCAATTATTTCTTAAGCTTCTGAAATATGCATTTTCAATACATGTAGGGGTCTATGCTTCTAAGAAATATATTGGTTTCTTGGCTGGGGGGTGAAGAGGCTCTCCCTCTGTCCGTCTCTGCCAGCATTTTCCTCCATTTCCCTGCAGTGGAGTCTGAGGGGATCACCTGCTGTGGATCATGGGTCCATGGAAATAGTTCAGAGGCTCATGGGCAAGACAGTGTCCTATGGTTGATTTGAGACTGATCGGGAGATTGGAAGACTTGGCTGTAATTCTCACTTGCCACTCTTTACTGAGTGATCTTGGGTGAGTCATTTAGCCACCAACTAGTTCTCTTTTCACTTAGAAAACAGGAAATTGGAGTTGACAATCTCTTGAGTTCCTTTATAGCTATTTCTTTTTACAGTTAACTAGGCAATGTAGGAAGACAGTGCTCACTAATATGGCCATTGGATGGAAAACATGATTTTAATTGTTTTGTTTAAGAGCTCAAATATGAAAGAACTTTAAGGTGTTTCCCTAACGGTCCTTCCCAGTCTGACTCTAACAGCCATATTTTGAACTCAAAAATGTTTCTTAATGTCCATATCCAGATAGTATTTGTAACTGAATATTGATTATGAAATACTATAAAGGCATTTCCATTTAGTATGTAAAAAGTAAACATTTTCATCCTCGAAAGGTACAATAAACTTTTTTGGAGCTTTTACTCATATAAATTTGGAATAATGCATGTGATTTACTGGTTCTGGAAATCCTTATCAGAGGAATGATAGATCTTTCAGCAACTCCATTAAGCTGTCTCTACCAAAACATATTCTGACACAAAAGTTTAGTTAAGAATTACACTGTTAACCAAAAGATGCTGCTGTTTTAAGAGAAGAAAGCTTTCCTTTTAGGGAAAAAACATTTTTTGATCAACTTTGGCTAAGGCTTAAACAATGATTTATAGGTTTCACGACCCATTTGTCATGGGTCTAGGAAAAATGAGTTTTCTATTGATGAGATGTCTCCTGTGATTACAGTTTATCTTTGGAATGGGATCTAAAGGATGAAGAAAGAGAGATGATAAGAAATGTATCTTCTTTTCCCTGGGAAAGTTTAGGAGAAAGGCATCGTTTACCACACAGTTCCTCCCTCGATTTCATGGATGGTAAACTCTCATGAGTCCCATCCTGAAGTGTGTGTGATCCGAAGTAACTCTGCTGGTTTAAAACACTTAAAAGGACAACAAAGCAGAGGACTAACCCTTTCTGCTACTTGACATTTTGCTTTATTATACTGATTTGACAGTTGGGACAGACTGATTTATGTGGCAAATTCTGACAGAATTTCTTATTTGCACTGGTCACTACATTTGCATTCTAAAGTTTACAAATAGTCAATGCTAGTAGGTATTTCGATTGTTGTGCTTTGTTCTGTTTTGCTGTGTGTGTGTGAGTATGGTGTATTAGCTTTTTTTTTGAAGTGTGATCCACATGCAAAAAAGTGAGCATATCACAAGTGAATAGCTTCATGTATTCAAGAACTGAATCAATGTGTAACCAAAGATCAAGAAACAGTCCTTTTCCAGCTCCCCGGGACTCTCCCTCCCAACCTCTCCCTGATCCAGGAAGAAATCCTGATTTCTAATAGCATGATTTGGTTTTGCTTATTTTTGTCTTTACATAAAATGAACTGCACAGTATTACTCTTCAGAGTCTGACTTCTTTCCTTTAACATTATGTTTGTGGGATTCTCTTGTATCCTTCACATTGCTATTCAGTAGTCCATTATGTGAAGATACAAGACTCATTTATCCATTCCACCACTGTTGGGGCACATTGGGGTGATTTCCACTTTGGGGCTTTTAGCAATAATGCTGCTCTAAACACTCTTATGTGTCTTCCAGGAACAGATGTACACCTTTCTCTTGGGAATATGCCTACATCTGCAACTGTGGCTCATAGGTATACATTTTTTTCTCTAGTATGATGTTAGAGTTGAGTATGCAGAATTGATGAAATTATGAAACCAGGCATACATTTGTTTGAAGCCTGAAGTAAGTGTTGTTTGGGGGAGAGAAGAGAACATGGAGGAGCATAACATTTTTTATTCTCCAGAATACTTTCCCATGCTTCTGAGCTCCCATTGTGCTTCTATGGGAACGGCAGGAGTCTGAGAGTGTGCTGACATGGCCCCTTTCTGCGGGGCTGCTTCTGGCCTGGCCTTCTTGCCACATGACCTCTTCTAGCCCAGACCTCGTGAGGCTTACGGAAAGTGGCCTTGGCTCCTTTGTGTTCATTTCCGGCCCCAGGTTGCTCATCGCGCTCCTCGTGCCCATTTGAGGTAACACACTGACAGTTGTCAAGATGAATCATGGCTCTTTCTCAGACATGCAGGGAGACCGAGTTTGTGACTAACAGACAAATCCTCTAGACCTGGGCTGAGCCACCAAGAGCCACCCTTGTCTGGGCAAGTTCAGGCCTGAGGTACAACCTCTGCCAGTGAGCAGGGAAAACAAGTATCAGCAGAACAGTGATAGTTATCTGCTCTTCTGATTTTGAAGAAATTTGCTTTTTCTCAACCCCCTTCATTTCCTCCAAAAACTTGTATTAGCTTATTTGTGGCCCCTGCTATGCAGCTGCTCAGAGTCCAGGAGTGTGGCATGAATAATAAGAGCCTCCAGGGAGAGGTGGTCTCAACACTGATGCCAGGTGGGTTTGAGCACTGCCCTCCTCCTGCTCATCTTTACTCTCTGACTCTCCCCTTTTGTCTGCAGAGATAGATTAAAATAACGAAGGACTTGAAAGCTTTGAAGAGAAATGAGATGTGAGGAAGGACAATGGGGATCTTTGGGTGGGAGGTACTGACTATTTGCATCGATGTTTCAAGTCTCCTTAGATTTTTCTTGAAACCATTTCCTGATCAGCCCAAGCTGGCTTAGTTACTCCAGAGTTGCCCGTGCCTGTGTGTTAGAGAGATATCACCACCAGGTTTTGCAGTCACTTGCGTGCTGCTGGTTCTGCAGCATCTTCACAAAACCAGCCCTCATAATTGCAAAAGAACATTCGATATTGTTGGATACAAGTAGATATTTCTTTGCATATGAATTGGGTGACATTTTGCATCCCTTGGAATTGGCCTCCTCGCACCATCTTGTTTGAAGGACAGAAGAGGTGGGGCTTTAACTTAATTTCAAGAGACTGGACAATTTCATTCTCACCTGCTGAAAGCACCATGTTTATTGAAAAGGAACTCTCAGAGTGGGCTCAATTAAGCCCAGACAGTTTAATTTAACTTGTTCTTAATTGCAAGGGGTTATTTTTTCTGGCATAGAGCCACTCAGAATTTTATCTGAGCATTCCCCCAGATAATTTCCATCTTCTTGCAAAAGTTTCTCAGTGATGTTCAGAATTCCATTGCAGTGGGACATTTCAGGATTTTTCCTTTTTGACTCTGCTTTCCATCATTTGGAGGTGTATGAATTGGCAGAGGTTGGAAGATTTCCTCTTCATAGATCTACAACTTGTCTCCAGAGGTCAAGGCTGTTTTCCATAGAACTGGAGGTATCTAACAACGGCAAGCCCATCCTTACATTCAGTGAGTCATTCTCTGTCTCAGACTTCCTGTTGTTATTGCCTGGTCACTGTTACAAAGGCCTAGTGCTATCGCTGAGGGGATAAGAGGTGGGCATAGGGATGGGGACCTAGTGTTAGGGAGAGAGGTATCATTAGCCTCGACCGTAGTGCTCTGCAAAATGTGGTCCCTGGGTCTGCAGCAGCAGCATCACTTGAAAACATCTTATACAAGGAAACCTATAGAATCAGAAACTCTGGGCCAAGCCTTGTGATCTGTGTTCCTAACAAATAAATCTGAAACAGCTGAAGTTCAGGATCAACTTCTTTCATAAAAGAATATCTTTGCCCCTCTTAAGTATTAGGGCATAAGCTTTGGGAATGTCACTGTTTGGTTTTTGGGAGGGTTTGTTTGCTGGCTTGTTTGTCGTTTGCTTTTAGTTTTCAGTGGTGATAATTCATACTGAGTAAAATGAGACATATAAAATAACTACACGCAAAATATTAGTTATATTTTCCTTAAGCCTGGGCTCTCTTCTAAGGAACGATGATAGGGGAATCAGTTCAGTTCAGTTGCTCAGTTGTGTCCGACTCTTTGTGACCCCATGAACCGCAGCACGCCAGGCCTCCCTATCCATCATCAACTCCCGGAGTCCACCTAAACCATGTCCATTGAGTCAGTGTTGCCATCCAGTCTTATCTGTCATCCCTTTTTCCTCGTGCCCTCAATCTTTCCCAGCATCAGGGTCTTTTCAAATGAGTCAGCTCTTCACATCAGGTGGCCAAAGTATTGGAGTTTCAGCTTCAACATCAGTCCTTCCAATGAACACCCAGGACTGATCTCCTTTAGGATGGACTGGTTGGATCGCCTCGCAGTCCAAAAGACTCTCAAGAGTCTTCTCCAACACCACAGTTCAAAAGCATCAATTCTTCGGCACTCAACTTTCTTTATATTCCCAACTCAAACATCCATACATGACCACTGGAAAAACCATAGCCTTGACTAGATGGACCTTTGTTGGCAAAGCAGTGTCTTTGTTTTTAATATGCTGTCTAGGTTGGTCATAACTTTCCTTCCAAGGAGCAAGCATCTTTTAATTTCATGGGTGCAGTCATAATCTGCAGTGATTTTGGAGCCCAAGAAAATAAAGTCTGACACTGTTTCCACTGTTTCCCCATCTATTTCCCATGAAGTAATGGGACCAGATGCCATGATCTTAGTTTTCTGAATGTTGAGCTTTAAGCCAATTTTTTTCACTGTCCTCTTTCAATTTCATCAAAAGGCTTTTAGTTCCTCTTCACTGTCTGCCATAAGGGTGGTGTTATCTTGCATATCTGAGGTTATTGATATTTCTCCCGGCAATCTTGATTCCAGCTCGTGCTTCTTCCAGCATGCCATTTCTCATGATGTACTCTGAATATAAGTTAAATAAGCAGGGTAACAATATACAGCTGTGACGTACTCCTTTTCCTATTTGTAACTAGTCTGTTGTTCCATAGGAGAAAGGCTTGGAGGATATTGAAAGTATAGCTCCTCACCTTGTATATATGAAAAACACGTGATTATATCTCTCATCTTAGGCTTGTACCTGAATGCCTTACACAGGGTTCCTACTCTTGAGTTTTTGAATAGGTTTCTAACAGTCTTTAAAAACATTTTCTTTTGCCTGGTTGTTTTGAAATAGTGTTTTGGTTTTCTACTTTTTTCTTCTCTTTCTTTCTGGAAATTTCTCTTCAGTTCAGTCCAGTTCAGTCGCTCAATCGTGTTTGACTCTTTGCGACCCCATGAATTGCAGCATGCCAGGCCTCCCTGTCCATCACCAACTCTCGGAGTTCACTCAGACTCACGTCCATCGAGTCAGTGATGCCATCCAGCCATCTCATCCTTGGTCGTCCCCTTCTCCTCCTGCCCCCAATCCCTCCCAGCATCAGAGTCTTTTCCAATGAGTCAACTCTTCGCATGAGGTGGCCGAAGTACTGGACTTTCAGCTTTAGCATCAGTCCTTCCGAAGAAACCCCAAGGCTGATCTCCTTCTGAATGGACTGGTTGGATTTCCTTGCAGTCCAAGGGACTCTTCTCTAACACCACAGTTCAAAAGCATCAGTTATTTGGCGCTCAGCCTTCTTCACAGTCCAACTCTCACATCCATACATGACTACTGGAAAAACCATAGCCTTGACTAGATGGATCTTAGTTGGCAAAGTAATATCTCTGCTTTTCAATATGCTATCTAGGTTGGTCATAACTTTTCTCCCAAAGAGTAAGCGTCTTTTAATTTCATGACTGCAGTTACCATCAGCAGTGATTTTGGAGACTAGAAAAATAAAGTCTGACACTGTTTCCACTGTTTCCCCATCTATTTCCCATGAAGTGATGGGACTGGATGCCATGATATTCATTATCTGAATGTTGAGCTTTAAGACAGCTTTTTACTCTCTTCTTTCACTTTAAGAGGCTTTTTAGTTCCTCTTCACTGTCTGCCATAAGGGTGGTGTCATCTGCATATCTGAGGTTATTGATATTTTTCCCAGCAATCTTGATTCCAGCTTGTGTTTCTTCCAGTCCAACATTTCTCATGATGTACTCTGCATATAAGTTAAATAAGCAGGGTGACGATATACAGCCTTGATGTACTCCTTTTCCGATTTAGAACTGTCTGTTGTTCCATGTCCAGTTCTAACTGTTGCTTCCTGACCTGCATACAGATTTCTCAAGAGGCAGGTCAGGTGGTCTGGTATTCCCATCTCTCTCAGAATTTTCCAGTTTATTGTGATCCACACAGTCAAAGGCTTTGGCATAGTCAATAAAGCAGAAATAGATGCTTTTCTGGAACTCTCTTGCTTTTTCCATGATCCAGCGGATGCTGGCAATTTGATCTCTGGTTCCTCTGCCTTTTCTAAAACCAGCTTGAACATAAGGAAGTTCACAGTTCACGTATTGCTAAAGCCTGGCTTGGAGAATTTTGAGCATTACTTTACTAGCATCTGAGATGAGTACAATTGTGCAGTAGTTTGAGCATTCTTTGGCATTGCCTTTCTTTGGGATGGAATGAAAACTGACCTTTTCCAGTCCTGTGGCCACTGCTGAGTTTTCCAAATTTGCTGGCATATTGAGTGCAGCACTTAGACAGCATCATCTTTCAGATTTGAAATAGCTCCACTGGAATTCCATCACCTCCACTAGCTTTGTTCTTAGTGATGCTTTCTAAGGCCCACCTGACTTCACATTCTAGGATGTCTGGCTCTAGATGAGTGATCACACCATCATGATTATACGAGTCATCAAGATCTTTTTTGTACAGTTCTTCTGTGTATTCTTGCCACCTCTTTTTAGTATCTTCCGCTTCTGTTAGGTCCATACCATTTCTGTCCTTTATCGAGCCTATCTTTGCATGAAATATTCCCTTAGTATCTCTAATTTTCTTGAAGAGATCTCTAGTCTTTCCCATTCTGTTCTTTTCCTCTCTTTCTTTACACTGATTGCTGAAGAAGGCTTTGTTATTTCTTCTTGCTGTTCTTTGGAACTCTGCATTCAGATGCTTATATCTTTCTTTTTCTCCTTTGCTTTTCGCTTCTCTTCTTTTCACAGCTATGTAAGGCCTCCCCAGACAGCCAGTTTGCTTTTTGCATTTCTTTTCCACGAGGATGGTCTTGATCCCTGTTTCCTGTACAATGTCACAAACCTCAGGCCATAGTTCATCAGACACTCTATCAGATCTAGGCCCTTAAATCTATTCCTCACTTCCATTGTATAATCATAAGGGATTTGATTTAGGTCATACCTGAATGGTCTAGTGGTTTTCCCTCCTTTCTTCAATTTAAGTCTGAATTTTGTAATAAGGAGTCATGATCTGAGCCACAGTCAGCTCCCAGTCTTGTTTTTGCTGACTGTATAGAGCTTCTCCATCTTTGGCTGCAAAGAATATAATCAATCTGATTTTGGTGTTGACCATCTGGTGATGTCCATATGTAGACTCTTCTCTTGTGTTGTTGGAAGAGGGTGTTTGCTATGACCAGTGCATTTTCTTGGCAAAACTCTATTAGTCTTTGCCCTGCTTCATTCCGCATTCCCAGGCCAAATTTGTCTGTTACTCCAGGTGTTTCTTGACTTCCTACTTTAGCATTCCAGTCCCCTATAATGAAAAGGACATCTTTTTTGGGTGTTAGTTCTAAAAGGTCTTGTAGGTCTTCATAGACCATTAGACTTCAGCTTCTTTAGCGTTACTGGTTGCTGCTGCTGCTAAGTCACTTCAGTCGTGTCCGATTCTGTGTGACCCCATATACTGCAGCCATCCAGGCTCCCCCATCCCTGGGATTCTCCAGGCAAGAACACTCGAGTGGGTTGCCATTTCCTTCTCCAATGGATGAAAGTGAAAAGTGAAATGGAAGTCACTCAGTCGTGTCCGACTCTTCGTGACCCCATGGACTGCAGCCTACCAGGCTCTTCTGTCCATGGGATTTTCCAGGCAATAGTACTGGAGTGGGGTGCCATCACCTTCTCGGAGCGTTACTGGTTGGGGCATACTAATATAGAGACCTTTAATTGGTTATAAAACAATTTGTCAAGTATTTTGGGACAAAGATGAAGGTGGTAAATTTCTCTGAAATGGTTTAACGCCACTGTAATAACAAATGCAAACGTCTAAACGTACGACACAGACTAACATTTTCTTTGAAAGAGGAAACCATGGGAGACCTTGCAAATGCTTTAGGAAAGGAAAGTGATGCAATTATAAATTGGTGAGCAAGCACGGGCTCTATATGAAAACTGTTTTTCTCTTTGAAACTTGAAAGCTCCCTCCCCTCTGCTATCTTCAAAGGCATTCCACACCAGGGAAAACGGCTTAATGGCAGCTCAGTTAGCTGAGGCTGGGCTGCGAGGTCTGGAGTGGGAGCCCCTCCCTCCCGCCTCCGTCCCTCCTCCCCTGCTTCCAGCTTCACCCACTACATCCAGCTGCCCTTCAGGGCTCATCTGGGAGCCAGGTTAGCGCAGGATGACCTACAGCCCTGAGATGCTTCATCTCATTTGTTTGTTTACTCTCTCCCTGCCAGTCAGACTGAGCTTTTCATTAGAATGAAGGCTGGGATTCTTGAATCAAATCCAACTGATAGAACCTGAGTACTCTGCTTTCAGACTCATTAGGCTAATATTAGTGTTAATGCTTTCAGAAAGGTACTGTAAAAATCACTTGTTGAGGTTATAATTTACATACAATAAGATGTCAGATGGGAAATGTGGAGTTGGATGAGTTAGACTAATGTATACAGCTATCCTGTCAAGTAAGGACAACATTTTCATCAGTCCAGAAAGATCCCTGTTGTCTCTTAGCAGTCACTCCCCACCCCTGCCCCAGGCAACCGGTGATCTGATTTCTATCACCATAGATTAACTTTGCCTGTCCTAGAACTTCACACAAATGGAGTCATACAGTATATACATTTTTAGGTCTGGTTTCTTTCACTCAACTTAATGTAAACATCCAAATTTATACTCAGGCTTCACATTTTCTTTGAAAGAGGAAACCATGACGGGCTTTGAGAAACTTTGAGGAAAAGAAGCCAATTCACCTGTTTTGTTGCACAGAGACCATTTTGCTCCTTTGCATCACTACATAGTATCCTATGAATATATCCAATCTCTTATTAATGGGTATTTGAATTGTTATAGATTAAGATTCAGTGAACATTTTTGTACAAGTCTCTTTGTGGACATGTGCTTTGATTTCTCTTGAGTAGATACCTGAGAGGTAGATTCACTTGTTCATATTTAACTTTGTAAGCAATGGCCAAATTATTTTTCAGAGTGGTTGTTCATAGACAGTCTATGAGGGTTTCTGTTGTGCCATGTATTTGTCAACACTTGATATTGTCAGTCATCTTAATTTTAGCCATTCTAGTAGGTTTAATTGGCATCTCATTGTGGAATGGTCAATTTTTTTTTTTTTTTAAATCTCTGAGCCCTCGCCTTTTTTTTTTTTTTTTTTTTGCTGGCAGTTTTAACAAGGGGCCAATCAATAGAATGTGATATAGAGACATAAAAACTGCCCAGCATGAAATGGACAGATATCACTAGCTCATTTTCACAGCTCGTCAACTACTGGGCTATGATCAAATGGAAAATTTTAAGGCATTGTTTCCATTTTCCTTTCTTTCTTGGAAGTTTAATCTACTTTATCTTTCAACATTAAATTTTCTTTAAAGAAGGCAAAAATTGAAGGAAGTCACGTTATTAGTTTCCTGAGGATGCCATAACAAATTACTCCACACTTGTTGGCATAAAACAACAGGAATTTATTCTCTCACAGTTCTGGAGATCAGAAACCTGAGATAAACCACCCTGGGTTGAAATCAAGGTGTCTTTAGGGCTATGCTCCCTGCAGAGGCTTCAGGGAGAATCTGTTCCCTGCCTCTTCCAGCTTCTGGCGGCTGCTGGCATTTCTTAGCTTGTGGTTACATCACTCCAATCCCTGTTTCTGTCTTCACTTCGATACCTTCTCTGTGTGTGTCTGCCTCTTTTTTATGAGAACACTTGTGGTTGTGTTAGGGTCCAACTGGATAATCCATGATACTACCACCATCTCAAAATCTTATATCACATCTGCAAAGGTCCTTTTTCCAAATGAGATGATATTTTAAAATAAGGTAAAGTAAGCTAATATTTACAGATTGCCAGGTAATATTTACAGATATTTTGCTAGGGATTTGAGTGGTAGAATTTTCAGCTTAGCATAGGCATTCAGCCTTAGAGCTAGTTTGTCTAAAGGTGAGGTTCCTTATTTCTTTTGAGGAAGAAGGGTAAACGAAGTGTTATAACTGTTTCTTGTTGTCCAGTCACCCAGTCGTGTCCAACTCTTTGCAACCCCATGGACTGCAGCATGCCAGGCCTCCCTGTCCTTCACCACCTCCCGAAGTTTACCCAAGTTCATGTCCATTGTGTCAGTGATGCCATCCAGCCATCTCATCCTCTGATGCCCTCTTCTCCTTCTGCCCTCAATCTTTCCCAGCAACAGGGGCTTTTCCGATGAGTCAGCTATTTGCATCAGATGACCAAAATACTGGACCTTCAGTGTCAGTCCTTCCAACGAGTATTCAGGGTTGATTTCCCTTAAGACTGACTGGTTTGATCTCCTTGCTGTCCAAGGGACTTCAGGCGTCTTCTCCAGCACCACAGTTCAAAGGCATCAATTCTTTGGCACCCTGCCATCTTTATGGTCCAGTTTTCACAACATACTTAACCACTGGGAAGACCATAGCCTTGACTATTTGGACCTTTGTCAGCAGAGTAATGTCTCTGCCTTTCAACACAGACTATAAGAGCTATTTACAATTATTTACAATGTTTTTCTTTTTTTTTCTTCTACAATTTTTAAAATATTATTTTACAATTACCCCTGCTTTTCAATACACTGTTGTAAGTGTTACTTGCAATTATTCTAGTGTACCTGGGTTTGGACTCCATTTATCCTCATAATGGTGTTTTATTCCTGATATCCCTGGAGAAGGAAATGATGAACTACTCCAGTATTTTTGCCTGGAAAATCCCACAGGCAGAAGGGCCTAGTAGGCTACAGTTCACGCGGTCACAAAGAGTCGGATGGTACTGAGTGACTGAGCACATATTCACGATATTCCTGATGGGTTCCAGAGGGTCCTCGGAATGTACAGGAATCTCATAGAGCCTGTATATTCATGTATTTGTCTTATTCTCCCAGGCATCCTTTACCTCCAACCCTTTTCATGGATTCCTTCAGGCAGACTCTTCTTCCCCTCCCCTCTGCTGAGATTGGGTTTCCCCACATGATTTGGCCAGTGAGATGTGAGCAGAAGTAATTTTATGTAGTTCCAAATGAGGCCTTTAAGAGGCTTGGCAAGCTTTCATCATCTCTTCTGGAACTCTGATTTCCACCATGAAAATATCTAGCCTCAGATGGCCACTGCTTCTTCCACCTGGGTGCTGGCAGAAAAACTTGTGGAATAAACCTGTATCTGACCCAAAGCTTGGCATCCAGCCTGATTCAGAGAAGCTCAGTGAGTTTCTTCTGGACCACAGCTTGCCTGAAGGTCTGTAAGCGTGAATTACATGTTTATTGTAAGTCACTGAGATTTTTGAGTTGTAAGGTAGCATTGTCACAGCAAAAGCTGATTAATACAGAATATTTAAATCTCCATCTACTTTTCTACTCTGGCAAACTCTCTTGGACAGTGGAAAAAGAAGACTTCTTTGCTTTCCCCTCTCTAAAATCCTAGAGCACCAGTTAAGCAACCAGCTTCCCATTTTCCCTTTCCTTCTGCCCTTAGGATAGATTCAGAAGAATTCCCTAAACCAAAGGCATTCTAGTCCCCAAAGAAAATGCAAAATAATGATACGCTAAATGGTTCTCAATTTCAAATGACTCACAACTACAAAAAGGAAACTGAGCAAAACAAACAGTTCTCTTCTCTCCCTTAAAAGTGAGCCCTTAAAATTTTACAACATCTAGAGTTAAAGGAAGGAGGGAAGAAGCCACCATCTTTCTCTTGCAATCTGGGGTAACATTTGTATTTCCTCCAAATTTTTTTGATATATGCTGATTTTGGAGACCTAACAAAAAGAGATGCAAGTGAGGGTGGGATGAATTGAAGTCTTCAACCCTGAACTTGTAAAATAAGCAATTAACATGCTTCTCTGGGGCTTCTCTGGTGGCTCAGACAGTGAAGAATTCTCCTGCCATACAGCAAACCCGTATTCAATCCCTGGATTGGGAAGCTCCCCTGGAAAAGGGAATGGCTACTCTCTCCAGTTTTCTTGCCTGCAGAATTCCATGGACAGAGGAGCCTGGCAGGCTACAGTCCATGGGGTTCCCAAGAGTCTGACAAAAATGAGCAACTAACACAGTTTGTCACACACACATGCTTCCCTCATGAATCCCACAATGCTGACTGCACTTAGGTTTCATTCTTAGCAAAATTTTACTGTGTCTAATGCAAGTATTTGTAAAACTGGAGCAGGTTTGAGGTTACTTTGGTAAAACAAACAAAAACCAATAGTGTCACCTCCCTCAAATTTTAGCTAATTGTCTCCACTTAATTCATACCAGTGTGCTCTATGTACTCTTCTTATAGGATCACTGCTAGCAAATTATAGCCAAGATTTCTGCCAAGATTTTACTCGAGAGAAAGGCTTACTAACACTAAAGTCCCATTTTTTAAGAATTTTCCTTTAAATAAAAATGTTTTTTGTTGTTCTTCAGTATTAGAAAGCAACGACAATGAAAATGTACAGTTGTCTTAAATGAATTTCTTCCCTGGTTCAATATCAGGGTTTCTTTCCCCACCCCCAAAATTAGCAAATGAAGCTTGGGGGAAAATATAAAGAATTGCTGACCAAAAATCAGCTCTAGAAGTCAATAGTACTGATAGGATTATAGATGGAAGCATATGATAGTTGGGAGTAGTGTGTCTTAGAGTTGGCAGTTTGTATATGCAGGTGTGCTCACTCACCTCAGTCCTGTCCGACTTTTTGTGACTCCGTGGACTGCAGCCTGCCAGGCTCCTCTGTCCATAGGATTCTCTAGGCAAGAATCCTGGAGTGGTTGCCATGTCCTCCTCCAGGGGATCTTCTTGACCCAGAGATCAAACCTGCGTCTGTGCGGCCCCCGCATTTCAGGCAGATTCTTTACCACTGAGCCGCCAGGGAAACCCATGGCAGTTTGTATATTCCCCTTTATGAGGTGACTGGAGGAATAGGAAGTTCATCATGTCAAGCTACCCTCACCTGTAATAGTGAAGGTCTGAACTTTGTTCAGCTGGTTATATTTAAAGTCATTAAAATTGTAACAGATACAGAAGTGGTTCTGTCCCATCCATTTGAAGTTTCCAGTATAAATTATTACTTTGCATGATACACTTAAAGTCAGGTCTGTTTTGTATCAATGCTAAATGAAAATGGAAAAATAAAGCCAGAGAAGATGCTAAAGTTCACCGATGCAGTAAAAAAATGAAAAGAAAGCAAACTGACATTCCATTTTCCAAAAGGCTACCAGTTCTGCCTTTGATGTTGAGATTGTTCAATTACCCTGGAAAGTGAAAGATGTTTTATAATCATTAAATTGTCATTTTTCCCCATCCTGAACATTGTAGTGCATTTCCTGTCTCAGCGAAGCAAGATAAATTAGATTCAGGAATCTCCATGGAAAAGGTCACTTTTCATTCTGTGTAATGCTGACCTTTTTTTCCCTTTCTAATAAATACGGTCTTGAAGTCCTCTTTACCTAGAGATGCATTCCCGTCTCAGAATGGCATTCAGGCCCATGCCATTCTATTCTTCTCTGAGATATCATCATCTTAAGTAGTTGGATATTACTCTATGCTGCATTTAAGGGCTTTCAGCATGTTTGTACTTATTTGAGATGTTAATACTTGGCACTGGCATTCTAATAGAAAGTAACACCAAAAATTGAGTTAAAGATATCCACTTTGTTGGATGCATGACATCTAGTCACCAGACAGAGAAATGGATTTGGTAAGATTATTCGTTGGGTCTCATGTTCTTCTTTCTTTGTTTAACACATATGCCAAAGACAAGCCTTGTTTAAAATATTCTTAAAATATCCATGTGTACGCTGTTAAACAGAGGCAGACAAGGCTTAGCAAGGTGACCTGATCTGGAGAACGGAGCTTTGTGGTGGGAAGCCCACATTCTAATTCTGGTTCCATCTGTTTTCATTAACCCCTCAGAGTTTATGTTATTTGGTTATAACAGAGTCAGGGTCAAATTTGTTCAGTTATATCCCACTGATGTGGTGAATGTAATCATCTACTTGATTCTCTGGCTTGATTTCTACTTCTCTTTGGATGGAATCTCCTGAACCCCATCTTCAGGTTAAGACCAATCCAAGAGTCAGAACCAATCTTGTTCTTAGGGGTTCAGCATCCTGGGAGATGGAGTATTAATGCAAGCATATGGCCCATTTCTATGAAGCGGGTTTCTCGCTCGTCTCCACTGTACACACGCCCCTCCAGCGTGATGTTGGTGTGCCTCTCTGTTCCCTCCCCTTGAAACTGGATGGCTCGTTTGTCTTCCTCTTCTTTTTCAGCTGTGCATTATGGGATCTTTTAGTTGTAGCATGTGGGATCCAGTTTCCTAACCAAGGATCAAACTCAGGCCCCTGCACTGGAAGCATGGAGTCTTAGATACTCCCCCACCAGGGAAGTTCTTTTAAATTGCTTTAATCAACAGAAGACAGACTTGAGGCTCCCTGAATTTGGAGGTGACTCCACAAAAGGCAATGTGGTCCTCTCTCTCTCTCACACACATACACACCCACACACACACCCACACACACACACACACACACACACACTTTCTATGGGATGTCAGGTGCCACACTCAAACTTGCCTACTGTATGAGTAAGCCAGTGTGAAGGTGCATCATCTAGATGCAAATGACTGAAGACTCCCTGCCCTCCCTACCCCCTCACCCCTGCACCTCCACCAAATTCCCCACAGCGTATAATTGCAGCCACATGAGAGACGTTAAGGAAGAACTGCCTTGCCAAGCCCTTCCCAAATTCTCGACCAATTGGACTGTGAAAGCAAACCCAGATTGTTATTTTAAGCTATTACTTGCTGTGACAGAGAAGCAAACAGAGGCTTAATAAAGAGACTATTAAAGAAGCTCAGTGCAGTCTGAGGGTAAGGAGAGAGGTGGTATAGTATCCTGCAGCTTCTGAAGACCAGGCTGTTCCACTCCCAGGCCTTGGAAGCCCAGAGCTATGGAGAGAGGTCCACCTGGAGAGGAGCAGGGGCCTCTGGTCATGGGATGCAGCCAGGCCTGCACAGCCTCTCAGGAGGTAACTGGGAGGAATAACACCTCAACCTCATTCTTTCTCTTTTAAGTCTCCAGCTGAGGGGTTCCTCTTGGGCCATTGCCCTAATTCCAGCATCAGAGGATGAATTGGCCATTAACAAACAAAGATACTGAGAGAGTTAAGATGTTTGATTAGCAGGAAATACACAAAGGACGAAGCAAGATTTTAACAAGTTATGTCTTGTCCCCATTTATCTCTAGCTGTCTTCCTAGATGACACAGCGTTATCACCCTCCAAATATCCTACCTGTACTGGCCAGTGAGGTCACTGCCAGCTTTAACATTTCATGTCTTTTTTCTATGAACTGTCAACAGAGAGAAAATTACCTTAGTTGGAAGACTGAGTCCCTAAAGAGATGCCAGAGGGGATTTTATTGGCAAAAATATTCTATCCAATTAATTAAATACTAAATTTCTAGTTTCTTCCCTTCTTTTGGTTTTGCACTTATAAGTCTTTCTTATTCTGCTACTAATAACTTCAAATCATCTATATGGCTCATCTTCCTGGTCTCACTACCTGCTTACTGTTTAAATGCCTAATGGATATTATGTCCCAGCAAGTCAAACTTGATGGGTCAGTGGACTTTCTATTCCCTAGTGTGCCCAAATCCATCCAGACTTCCTTTGAATCTCCCTTTTATTTACTATCTAGAAGACGAAATCCACAAACATTATTCACCTGGTTTCATGTTCTTTTAAAAACGATTACAGCCTAGATTCTCAACCAAGATAGAGAATGTGTTTTTCTGATAATGGAGGTGGCAGGGTGATCCCAAATCACTTGTAAAGTTGGTCAGATTTTGGTTTTATAGGAACCCACTTTCTATTTACATGAAAATCTTGATTTTTTACTCATCAGATAATTAATGAGTGTTTATTATGTCAACAGTGTTATGTTAGATGATACGAGGGAGAGATAAACAGTCATTAATTAGTGTCCTTAAGAAAGAATGAGGGCTTCCCTGGTGGCTCAGTGATAAAGAATCCCACTGCAATGCAGGAAATGCAGGTTCCATCCCTGGAGCAGGAAGATCCCTGGGAGGAGGACATGGCAACCCACTTCAGTATTCTTGCCTGGAGAATCCCATGGACAGAGGAGCCTGGTGGGCTACAGTCCATAGGGTCACAGAGCTGGACATGACTGATGTGACTGAGCATCACGCACAAAAAGAATGATGTCTGATCAAGGACCAAATATTGCCTTTACTGTAAGTTACTTTCCTTTCCTTATAATGAATCTCATTTAGGAAATACCTTGCAGATTATTTATAATGTTGGCCAAAGAGAAGTCTATACCTGCAATAGATGTCAAGGATGCTTATGGACATTCATCTGGATTTATGACACAGGAGAAGACTGTGGTTCAAAGATTTAGAAGCACAGAGACAGACTTAAGGTGGTACAGCTAATTGGTGGCAGAGATGAAATGATTTTCATAAATCTTCAGGGTCTCCAGTTCAATATTCTTTCACTTTAGACTGAGTTTCTTTGCTCCAAAAGTATATGGTTTTCCAAACCTGTAAAGCCAACAAGTATTTTGATAAGCCTCAATATGCTTAAAGAAACCATTTTACTACAGAGGACACAGTGTGTGGCATGCAATAGGTATTCAGTAATTTTTTGCTGAATGAATCAGCAGGAACCTTCAGATAAACCCAGTCGAATTCTGTTTCCTTTCTCTTCCAGTTTGAATTGTGCAATGTTATCCTCAATTCAACCCTAAATCTATTTTCCCAGAAGCAATGAGTGGTTTTCTACAAGTATGCTATTTCTGGGATCTTGTTTGCTCCAACATTTTTTTAGAAGAGCCTTGGCTTTCCAGATTTGAGTAGCAGCTGCTTTTTGAATGATATACAGGACTACACATGCTTTTTATGCCTGTTTCTTGCCTCCTGAAACCCAGAGGGATTGACATCAAGGATTATGATTAATGGTGCTTGAGGGTTTCCCTTGACCTCCTCCACACTTTTATAGCAGGAGCATCTTTCTTTAGAAACATCCATCTTCATCTCTCTCTTGGTTTCTCATTTGTGGTTTTCTTTGTGATGAGAATCTACTTAGCAAGCTCCTTTCCCATTCCTTCGCCCTGTTTTCTGTTATTTTATCATCTAATATGATTCCCTTTTTCATCCATTTTAACAAACACATTGATTATTATTTTCCCTCTTTATGGTAGGAAGTTAAATGTATGAATAGTCTCCTTTGGACCAAGCAGTGTTCTAGGCTTATCCATATATCATTTCCATTAATTCATTCAGTCTTCTAAAGTAAGTAATATGATTTCTGTTTTTCAGATGGAAATATACTTACAGTGTTGTCAAGTAATTTGCACATATTTACACATTGTAGCTGGATCATCCACATCTTAGGTTGTTCCCACCTATATGTCTAATGATATAGAGAATGTGTGATGTTTTCTTGGTTATTTTGGTAATGATAGCACCTTCAGCAGTTCATTCATGCAGTCAGGAAGCAGGTAAGTGGGAAGCTAGAATTGGAAAGACTGATATGGGGAGGAGAAATAGAAAAGAGAAACAAAAGCTAAATTTCTCATTTTTCCTCCAACCTTAACGGAGCCCTCAAGACTACTCTGGATTGTGTTAGATTCTCTCTTAGTTTCCTATGAGTAAATTCCAATATTTTGGTACTCCCTTCTAAGCCTCTTCCCTGGGCATCATGGTAGCTTAGGTGGTAAAGAATCTGCCTGCAGTGCAGGAGTTCAGTTCAGTCGCTCAGTCGTGTCCGACTCTTTGCGACCCCATGAATTGCAGCACACCAGGCCTCCCTGTCCATTACCAACCCCTGGAGTTCACTCAGACTCACGTCCATTGAGTCCGTGATGCCATGCAGCCATCTCATCCTTGGTCGTCCCCTTCTCCTCCTGCCCCCAATCCTTCCCAGCATCAGAGTCTTTTCCAATGAGTCAGCTCTTCTCATGAGGTGGGCAAAGTACTGGAGTTTCAGCTTTAGCATCATTCCTTCCAAAGAAATCCCAGGGTTGATCTCCTTCAGAATGGACTGGACTTGGGTTCAGTCCCTGGGTCGGGAAGATTCCCTGGAGAAGGAAATGGCAAATCATTCCAGTATCCTTGCCTGGAAAATCCCATGGACAGAGGAGCCTGGTGGGCTGCAGCCTATGGGATCACAAAGAGTTGGGCACGACTGAGCAACTAACACTTTTACTTTCACTTTGAAAACCTCTACCCAACACAACCCTTCTCCCAGGAGAGAATTCCTGTCATGGAGGACTAATAGGTATCTGCTTGACTCAGCCAAATACATGCCTATAGTAACTCTTTCCCAGACAGATAAAGCTCCCTCTCACTGACCCAGCCACACAGATCACACTGATCACAATCATTCTTTTTCCTCTCCAGCCAAACAACTTGTCAAAGAGCCTCAATTACTTCTTCACCACCTTGTGAGCGCTTCTCATCCTCCTCCTCACACTGCAGTCTCACTTGGCTTTGTCTGTCCAATGCAACTGACTTGCCATGATAAAGGCTGCCATTTCTGAATGGCCCCTCTGTGACCTTTTACATTACTGACCATTCCATCTTTGTAACTCTTCCAGTTCTCTGGCATTTGTACCAACTGGGTCTTCTCTCTCTCTCTCTCTCTTTTTTTTTATTCCTCAGTGAGCTTATCATCCGTTGCTCAGTCCTTAACATTTTGCCTCTCAAAATTCTGATCTTAGCCCTCTTTTCCTAGTGGAATTCATTGTCAAAATTATAGCAACTCCTCTTTTGAGCTTTAGAATTATATATGCTAATAATTGCTTCATAATCCATCCTGGACATTCAACTGACCCTTCAACTCCTCACTCCTCCCTCAACCTCTGCTAAACCTACTTTTCCTTCTGTGATTCCTCTGTCAATTAATGAAATTACTATTTTCTTGGTGACATTGAACTGGAAACCAAGAAGATACTCATAAATCTTCCTCATTCCCATTAAACCAATCCCATCTCATCCCATAAAAATCCATGAATTCCCTAGCCATGGTTCATTTTATTACTATCTTCAAGGGCTATTTGAACCGTCCCTCTGTTCATTCCTTCTATCATTCCCATACCATTTCCTACCAGTGATATAACAGAAGCTATCAAACTGACTTCTCTGACTTCATTTCCTCTTTCGACTACAATCATTCTTACCAGAGTGAACTGTGTGAAAGGTTAAATAAAAGCGGCCCATCTTTCCTCCTGCTTATCATTCTTCAGTGGTGGCACATCATAAACAAGTAAGACTGTAGAAGCACAGCACTAGCCTGACCCTTGACCACCTCTCCAGGTGCGTGAGTGGTCTTTCATCTGAGGCCTCTTCACTCCTCCCTTGCCCATATTTCAAGCATTTGTTTAAGCTCTTCTTTTGCTTGGAAAGCTCTCTTTCTCTTTCCCAACATCCGCTTGCCTAGGTCAGAACTATCTTTCAAGAACGAGTTTGGAATTTCCTCCATGAAGTCTTCCCCAAATCCCCAGTCAAACCTAGGACTATCTATCACAATACCCTGAGTAGGGGTTTATGCGGTGAACTCTCATCAAACTCTCACCACACTCACATGTCTTAAGGTAATATGGAAATTGTTAGATAAGAATTCCTTCATCTTCTTGATTTCAAGTAATCAATTTGTCCTTTGAATACCTACATCCAGTCCTTCTTCTCACCTCTTACTCTAGAATCTCCTTCAAATTGGAACTAAGAATAACACTAGTACCAACCATATACATAGCAAACATTAAGAGGAGAGGGAGATAGAAAACACTGTAAATGAAGCAAGTTCTCATTATTTATGTTGATAATATTTAATTGATAACATAGAGTAGTAGTGGTATAAGCATGTTTTTTAACAGTTATGTGAGGACTCTTTAGGAGGGTCAGAATTAGAAAGAGTGATATTGCCTTTGGGGAGTAGTAGCAGGAGAAGGCAATGGCACCCCACTCCAGTGCTCTTGCCTGCAGAATCCCATGGATGGAGGAGCCTGGTGGGCTGCAGGCCAGGGGTTGTGAAGAATCTGACATGACTGAGCGACTTCACTTTCCTTTTTCACTTCCATGCATTGGAGAAGGAAATGGCATCCCACTCCAGTGTTCCTGCCTGGAGAATCCCAGGACGATGAAGCCTGGTGGGCTGCCGGCTATGGGGTTGCACAGAGTCGGACACAACTGAAGCAACTTAGCAGCAGCAGCAGGGGTGAAACAATGGGGAAAAGTCAATTTCTCTAATAATGTATTTATTTCCATTATAAGCAGTACTTTGCTGTCAAGAATGTGTGATATTATATGCAACTTAACAAAAAGAGTAGTAAAATATATCTTTTGGGGATGTTATCATTGAATGAGTTAATAAATATCAAGGAGTTTTTTTCATTTTTAAGTGGTTCAACTATTTATTATTTTATTAAGAAAAAGTTTATATTATTCCAGTGCAAAATAAAATGTGAGCTGTTTCCCTAGCTACTGCCTACTTTGGAATCAATTTATCTTTCTGATGTTGTCAGTATCTGTGTTGCCTGGGCAAGTTGGTTTTACTAAATCCATATAACATGGCATTAACAAAGAAGAATCTACTAAAAGCAATGTCATCAATTACATTCACCACTGGTGCGGAAAAGAGAGTTTATTTAGAAGTTATTAGCTACTTTTTAAAATAAGAGTTCTACTCTTTTAAGGGACTGTAGAAGTTATGAGAAATGCCTAAACGATAGAGAAAACTGTAATTGAGGCTCACAAGACATTGACAATTCATTGCATTTGTGAAAAACATTTGAAATGAATCCAAAGAGGCAATTTTAGTACCTAAAATTTAGTACCTAAATGTTTCTTTATATAGAATAGCCTGCATATTGTGTTAGAAGATACTGAGATAAACAGTATTAAGTGTTATAGGATTTTTTTAAATTTTAATTTTTGATTGACTTCTACGAGTATGAATAGTGTCTCCAGAAAAGAAAAGCAACTACCTTAAGGCCTCAAAACATTTTAATTCTTGTTGTTGTATGTAAGTTTCTCTTTTATTGCCCAAGTACAGTTAGGGTTTATAAGAGTTTTTCAAAAACATCAGATAAGTTAGTATACAGGTCTCTTTTTGACCACAGATGAATGATTTGTGATAGTTTTAATGAGACACTTCCTTATTTGACAATGGCTTTATTGTTATCATAAAGTGAAATTACATGTCTTTTTAAGCATGTCTCTCACTGTTTGATGATCCAGTCTTGTTTTCTGAGGCTATCACTTCCATATCTGTTACACATAGCATTTAAACAATGCCCTCTTTTTCTGTTTCTGTAAGTATGACAAATTCTGCACTAGCAATACTGTTTAATCTTCTAATAAAATAAACAAATTATAGAAAAGTACTTTGACTTTTTGCTTCTTAATTACTCTAATTTGGGCCCCAGCTGGGGCTCATCTCTGACAATCCTCACTCCATCAGATAAAGGGGAAATTGTTTAAAACTACTCTAGATTTGTTATAAGCAATGGACCAACTTCTAAAAGGTTTATCTAAAGTTGGTATCTGATAAAAGCAAAATATTAAGGTCGAATCAAAATGAAGGATGTTTTCAGATTTCTCCCTGTTCAAACGGTCCCAATTAATTATCGTGATGAATCTGAAGATATCTTTTATTTAATTGCTTCCTTTAGCTATTAAAGCTTTTAAAAAGAAATTATTCTCAGATTCCTTTTATTTTGAAAATTTACTGATTAAAATCAGAAATTTTTTTATTGCAGGATACTTAATTTACAGTGTTGTGTGACTTCAGGTATACTGCAAAGTGATTATTATACACAATATATAATATTATAGGTATATATAATATGTATTCTTTTTCAGATTATTTTCCATTATAAGTTATTAAAAGATACTGAATATAGTTTCCAGTGTTACAGACTAGATGCTTATTGTTTATTTTAACTATAGTAGTGTGTATCTGTTAGCCCCAAACTCCTAATTAGTCCCGCGTCACCCTCTTTCCTCTTTGGCAACCATAAATTTGTTTTCCATGTCTGTGAGTCTATTTCTGTTTTGTAAATAAAGTTATTTCTATTATTTCTTTTTAAGTTTATATAATATGATATTTGTCTTCCTCTGTATGATTTACTTCACATAGTGTGATAATCTTTGGGTCTATTCATATTGCCACAAATGTCATGCTCTCATTCTTTTTAATAGTTGAGTAATATTCCATTGCATATATATACCACACCTTCTTTATCCATTCATTGGTTTATGGACACTTAGAATGGTTCCAAATAGAAAAAGGAGTACGTCAAAGCTGTATATTTTCACCCTGCTTATTTAACTTATATGCAGAGTACATAATGAGAAACACTGGGCTGGAAGAAGAACAAGCTGGAATTAAGATTTCTGGGAGAAATATCAATAACCTCAGATATGCAGATGACACCACTCTTATGGCAGAAAGTAAGAGGAACTAAAAAGCCTTTTGATGAAAATGAAAGAGGAGAGTGAAAAAGTTGGCTTAAAGCTCAAAATTCAGAAAACGAAGATCATGGCATCCGACCCCATCACTTCATGGGAAATAGATGGGGAAACAGTGGAAACAGTGTCAGACTTTATTTTTGGGCTCAGAATCACTGCAGATGGTAATTGCAGCCATGAAATTAAAAGACGCTTACTTCTTGGAAAGTTATGACCAACCTAGATAGCATATTGAAAAGCAGAGACATTACTTTGCCAACAAGGTCCGTCTAGTCAAGCCTACAATTTTTCCAGTAGTCATGTATGGATGTGAGAGTTGGACTGTGAAGAAAGCTGAGCACCAAAGAATTGATGCTTTTGAACTGTGGTGTTGGAGAAGACTCTTGAGAGTCCCTTGGACTGCAAGGAGATCCAACCAGTCCATCCTAAAGAAGATCAGTCATGGTGTTCTTTGGAAGGACTGATGCTAAAGCTGAAACTCCAATACTTTGGCCACCTCATGCAAAGAGTTGACTCATTGGAAAAGACCCTGATGCTGGGAGGGATTGGGGGCAGGAGGAGAAGGGGACAACCAAGGATGAGATGGCTGGATGGCATCACGGACTCGATGGACATGAGTCTGGGTGAACTCCGGGGAGTTGGTGATGGACAGGGAGGCCTGGCGTGCTGCAATTCATGGGGTTGCAAAGAGTCAGACACAACCGAGTGACTGAACTGAACTGAACTGAGGTTGCTTCCATGTCTTTGCTGTTGTACATAGTGCTGTTATGTACACTGGGGTGCATGTGGTTTTGTCTTTTCTAGCTATATGCCCAAGAATGGGATTGTTTTGTCATGATAACTCTGTTTTTAGCTTTTTAAGGAGCTTCCATACTGTGTTCTCTGTATTATGTTCTCCATAGTCACTGCACCAATCTACATTCCCAACAACAGTGTAAGAGGTCTTTTTTTTCTCTACACTCTCTCCATCCTTTATTATTTGTAGACTTTTTGATGGAAATTATGACTGGTATGAGGTGATACCTCAATATAGTTTAGATTTGCATTTCTAAAATAATTAGTGATGTTTAAGCATCTTGAGAGTCCCTTGGACTGCAAGTCCAACCATTCCATCCTAAAGGAGATCAGCCCTGGGTATTCTTTGGAAGGAATGATGCTAAAGCTGAAACTCCAATACTTTGGCCACCTCATGCGGGGATTTGACTCATTGGAAAAGACCCTGATGCTGGGAGGGATTGGGGGCAGGAGGAGGAGGGGACGACAGGATGAGATGGCTGGATGGCATCACTGACTCAACGAATGCGAATTTGAGTGAACTCCGGGAGTTGGTGATGGACAGGGAGGCCTGGCGTGCTGCGATTCATGGGTCGCAAAGAATCAGACATGACCGAGTGACTCAACTGAACTGAACTGAAGCATCTTTTCATGGGCCTATTGGCCATTTGTATGTCTTTTTGGAGAAATATCTATTTAGGTCTTCTGTCCATTGAAATCAGGATTTTGAAACAGCACAGAAGATAGGATTAAGAAGAAGATACAGGACATAATTAAAGATGTACCAGCAGATTTTGTGTTTAGGATCCTTCTTATCTCTATTTCCATGTGATTACATATAAGTATTCTGCTCAGAACTGCTATTCAGAGATGAGACAGATGATACTAGAACTCATTTAGTACACACACGTATACACACTTCTAAAAACCCATAAAACATAAAACAATGCCTTTTTATTATAGAAAATCTAGAAAACTGAGAAAGAAAGAAGAGAAGCAATCACATAAAGTCCTAGTACTCTCCACTCCAAGCACAAATCCTGTTAACATTTTCTGTCTGTGACTATGTTAACTTTTTGATTTAGTTCTTTTCAATCTTTTGATTCTATAATTCTATTTTACTTCCTCCCTTTTTTAGCCACACTGTGTGGCTTGCAGGACCTCAGCTCCCTGACCAGGGATCGAACCTGGGCCCCTGTAGTAGAAGCACCGAGTCCTAATCACTGTATCACCAGGGAATTTTCCCTATTTTATTTCTTATTTTTAAACTTAAAAATTATAGTACATTTTAAAACCGTTTATTAAAATAGTTTTTTTTTTACTAACGTACTATATATGTGTATATATACACAGGAAAATGCATAGATCTGAAGTATACGGGTTGACGAATTTCCATAATTTCAATACCCAGTCGTGGCATCAATGTTTTTATATCCATTTACTTTTTAAAAAGAATCAGATGCTACCTGCTCCCAGATTGTTTCCTTAGTCTTGCAGTAGAGATAATTTCTTCCTAATAGTGACAGAATTAACTAGGCTCATTAACAGGGCCTGAGGATGAAAAGGGTGGAGGTATTTCTTAGCCACTGAACCAGAATGATGACCAGCCCTGAAAGAGGAAGAGTGAAGAAAGAGTGGTTGAGGCAAATAAAATAATCATTTAACAAACCTCTGGAAGATGAGGACACAGAAAGAAGAGCAGTGGGCGGTGAGTGCTGGGAGCTCCGCCAGCCGTGGTGATGGCAGCCCGGGCAAGGCACAGCCCAGGGTGGGCTTCGGGCAGAGGCAGCAGCCTCAGCTTCAAGTGTTCGGATGTGCAGAGGCCCGACCATCACAGGTGGGAGAGGCTGGTGACAAGAACAAGATAAACCGGCAGGAACCTCGTCTGGGGCAAGAATGGAAATATGACAAGCCCAGGGATAGACTGCGCACCTAGAGGCAGTGAGGAGCTAAGGAGGGCAAGGATGGGGGACAGTTAGGAAAATCAAAGGGACCTGGATCACAGCAAGAGGAACACCAAATCCTGGCAGGAGAACAGGAGAAGAAACAAACTACTGTAGATAAACCAAATTCTCCTTAGGTAGATTTGAGCACCCATGTATGATGTACAGAGCCAATACATAAAAAAATAGAGATGATATACAATGCACATAGAAATACAGAATAGAATTAGGAATAGAGAAGAGAAATAGGCAATAAAACAGAAACAAATGTAGAATGGAATGTTGATACATGAAGATATGAAAAAATGGAAAAAATATAGAGGTAGAGAACAAAAAATAGCAACAAATAAAAGAAAATAATATAGAAATAAAATAGATGTAATCAAAGATACACACAATTATTTAGAGTCATTTTAGGCCACCTGATGTGAAGAACTGATTCATTTGAAAAGACCCTGATTGAAGAAGACTGAAGGCGGGAGGAGAAGGGGATGACAGAGGATGAGATGGTTGGATGGCATCACTGACTCAATGGACATGAGTTTGAGTAAGCTCTGGGAGTTGGTGATGGACAGGGAGGCCTGGCATGCTGCAGTCCATGGGGTCGCAAAGTCAGACACGACAGAGCGACTGAACTGAACTGAAGAAATAATTAGAAATGATAGAATAGCAATTAAAATTTCTGTTTCATTCTCTTATATCCTTTTGTCATTCAATTTAAATAATGTTTCAGTTCTGATTTCTTTTTTAATTAGAAGGGTGTTTTTAAAATTAACATTGAAGTGATTTCCTCAAAAAATTTATGTTTATTATGAATATATAATTTATTGCCATGTGGCCAAATAATGTGTCCTATATAAATTTTAACTTCGGAGACTCACTGATTTTTCTTTGGAATACACAAACACTACTTTTTGGACCTTTTTTGAGTCATAACTTAGCTGAATATAGCGTTCTATTGAAAGTAACTTTTAAAAGAGAAAATAATTTTTTTGAATAATATAAAGATAAAGCTCTATTATTTTCTAAACAGCTATTGGAATTCTTTAGAGGCTCCTACTAGTGTCTTTGTGATTATTTTTTAGGTAGTTTATAGTTTCTCTAGCAGATTCAGAAATTATTTTGCAGTCTCACCAACTATGTTCATATATAGATTTATTTTGTTAATCCTGTTCCACTCTTGGCATGTGACTTTACTTTGAAGACTCACAGAATCCTTCAATCTGTAAAGATCTCAACTCTTTGATTATTGATGCTATGCTTTTTCTCTACATCTGCCTTCTGAAACTCCTATTGTGCTTGGACTTAGTTGCTCTGTGTCTAACTCTTTGTGAACCCATTGACTGTAGCCCTCCTGGCTCCTCTGTCCATGGGATTCTCCAGGCAAGAATACTGGACTGGGTTGCCATGCCCTCTTCCAGTGGATCTTCCCAACCCAGGGACTGAACCCATATCTCTCCCAATGCAGGCAGATTCTTAACCATCTGAGCCACCAGGGAAGCCCAAGAATACTGGAGTAAGTAGCCTATCCCTTCTCTAGGGGAACTTCCTGACCCAGGAATTGAATCAGTGTCTCCTGCATTGCAGGTGGATTCTTTATCAGCTGAGCTGTCAATTTATCCTTTATGTTTCCTTGTTGTTGTTCTTTAGTCACTAAGTCATGTCTGACTCTGTGACCTCATGGATGCAACACACCAGTCTCCTCTGTCCTCCACTGTCCCCTGGAGTTTCCTCAGATTCATGTCCATTGAGTTGGTGATGCTCTCTAACAATCTCATCCTCTGCTGCCCCATTCTCCTTTTGTCTTCAGTCTTTCTCAGCATCAGGGTCTTTTGCAATGTGTCGACTCTTTGCATCAGGTGGCCAAAGTATTGGAGCTTCAGCTTCAACATCAGTCCTTTCAGTGAATATTCAGAATTGATTTCCTTTAGGATGAACTGGTTTGATCTTCTTGTAGTCCAAACATCTTCTCCAGCACCACAATTCAAAAGCATCGATTCCACAGTGCTCAGCCTTCTTTATGGTTCACCTCTCACACCCATACATGACTGCTGGAAAAACCATAACTTTGACTATACAAATCTTTGTTGGCAAGGTAATTTCTCTTCTTTTAATGTGCTGTCTAGGTTAGTCATAGGTTTCCTTCCAAGGAATAAGTGTCTTTTAATTTCAGGGATTCAGTCACCATCTCCAGTGATTTTGGAGCCCAAGAAAATAAAATCAGTTATTCTTTCCATGTTTTCCCCTGTATTTGCCATGAAATGGTGGGACCAGATGCCATGATCTTAGTTTTTGAATGCTGAGTTTCAAGCCAGCTTTTTCACTCTCCTCTTTAGTTCCTATTCAGTTTCTGCCAGTATGGTGGTATGAGGTTGCTGGTATCTCTCTCAGCAATCTTGATTCCAGTTTGTGATTCATCTAGTCTATTATTTCACATGATGTACTCTGCATATAAGTTAAATAAGCAGGGTGACAATATATAGCCTTGTCCTAGTTTTGAATCAGTCTATTGTTCCATGTTCAGTTCTAACTGTTGCTTTTTGAACCACATACAAGTTTTTCAGGAGATATGTAAGGTAGTCTTGTTTTCCCATCTCTTTCAGAATTTTCCACAGTTTGTTGTGATCTACACAATCAAAGGTCTTACTATGTGTTTATTATTATATAATTCATATATCATAAAACACACCCTATTAAAATCTACAGTTCAGTGTTTTTTACTCTGTCTCCAAGGTTGTGTAGCCATCACCACTGTCTAATTTCAGGACATTTCCATCATTCCCAAAAGAAACCATGAATTCCTTAGCAGTCACTTCCATTCCTTATTCTCTCAGTCCTTGAAATCTACTGATTTACTTTCCACCTCTGTGGATTTGCTTATTCTGAACAATGCATATAAATAGAATCATACAACACGTGGCCTTTTTTTTTTGGTGTGACTTTTACTTAGTGTAATGTTTTCAAGGTTTATTTATATTGTAACATTGATCAGTACTTCATTACTTTTCATGAATGAATAATCTTTTATTACATGGATAATACAATATTTTGTTTTTCCATTCATCAGTTTATGGGCATTTGAGTTGTTTTGGCTATTGTGAAAAATACCACTATGAGCATTTGTCTTTGTGTGAATAGATATTTCCAATTCTCTTGGTTATATACCTAAGGATAGAATTGCTGAGTCATATGATAATTTTATGTTTAACTTTTTGACAAACTGCCAGGCTGTTTTCCAAGATAGCTGCATTAGTTTACATTCCCACCAGCAGTGCCTGAGGGTTCCAATTTTTCCACATTCTAGATAACACTTGTTGTTATTTGTTTGATTATTATATATACTAGTGGGTGTAAAGACATATCACAGTTTGGTTTAAATATCTTCATATGTACCTACTATCATTTGTGTATCTTCTTTGAAGAAATGTCTATTCAAGTCCTCTGCTCATATTTAAGTTGGGTTCTCTTTTTTATTGTTGCATTATATGAGCTCTTTATTCTTTACTCTGGATGCTCAATCCTTATCAGATATATGACTTGCAAGTATTTTCTATCATTCTATAAGTTGTCTTTTCATTTTCTTGATAAGGTCCTTTGAAGTACAAAAGTTTGAAATTTTCATGAAGTTCAACTTGTTTTTATATTTTTGGTTGCTTATGCACAACCAAAAATGTGTGTATGAAACTGCTGTGTAATACAAGGGCATGAAGATATACACGATTTCCTTCTAAGAGTTTTCTAGCTTTAAATCTTCCATTTACATCTTTGATTCATTTTGAGGACATTTTTACTTATGGTGTGAAATTGGAGTATAATTTTATTCTTGTTCATTGGATATTCAGTTGATCCAGCATCATTTGTTAGAAAAACTATTAGTTTCACCCATTGAATTATCTTGGCACTCTTTTTGGAATCAATTGATCATCAATATATGGGTGGTAGACAAGAAGAGGGCAGCAGCTGCTGCCAAGCAGCTTCAGTCATATCCGACTCTTGACTCTTCTGTCCATGGGATTCTCTAGGCAAGAATACGGGTAGCCGTTTCCTCCTCCAGGGGATCTTCCTGACCCAGGGATCAAACTGTGTCTCCTGCATTGGCAGGCAGATTCTTTACCACTGAGCCAGTAGCTGCTTTTCTCAGGCAGTGTTCATTCTCCAGGAGCTGTATACCAGCCCCCTGCCTCACACAGTGACCCTGGCTGTCGTCTCTGGGTGGGTACAGGCCACACTTCCCTGAAGAGACTGAATTCTGACTGAATTCTCTCTGTCCAGACCAGAGCTCAAAAGCCAGCCCTGTCAGCCCTTACTCTGTTCTCCCTGTTTTCACTTACCTCCTCTTTTGATCTTCATGCATAGTTTGCTAGCCGGTATTTGTTTTGGCTGATGAGAAAGATTATCTATCTGTGTATCTATCTGTCTACCATTTTCTGAATGCATGAGGGTGTTTTCCTTTGTGTGCTTCTTTCTGTGTTTTGACCAGAAATACATAATATTTATAAATATTCCATATTCTGTGTCAGGTATTTATTGTCAAAATAATGTTGTGAAACATCTATAAATCCACAGTTACATGTAACAATAGCACGTATTGCTCACAGTCCAGGGATGGTTGGCTAGAACATTCTTCTGATTTTGGCAAGGCTTATTTGATGATCTGGAAGTTGGCTGGCTATTGGCTAATTTAGGCTAGCCTCAGCTAGGGTAACTGGGACTTTCAACCTCCGGTCAGCTAGCCCAGGCATTTTCTCATGGGGAAGGCAGAAACACGATTTCAGTCCTCTGCTATTTCTGTTAAGATAATTTTGGCTAAAATAAATTGCATGTCTATGTCTGTGCTGCCCATGTTGGGAGGGCACTGATGGTCACATGGAAAAGGGCAAATGTATGGATGGGTATGTGAAGAATTGGGTCCGTCTTTGCAATAAATTTACTACAAGTGTTTCAAAAGAATATTTTATGACTCCATAAAGTATAGAGTGAATGGAATAGGAAAAGTTAGGGTGAGAAATAGAGAAAATAAGACTGGTACAGTCCTAACCTGTCAAAGCTGCTTACTCCATATATATTTAGAAATTTTCCATGACAAAATTTAAAATATGCATGGTCTGTATTTCTAAGTATAAAGGTCTCTGTCTGCATCCATTATATCAAAACTATTGTTACATTCACATTTATATATTCCTAGTTGTTTCTCAATTTGTTCTGTCATTTTTTAATATAGTTGTACAAAACTCTTTCACTGTAATTGTGGTCTCATCATGGGCAGACACATTTCTGGAGCATTTTTGTAAAGCCTAGAGGTAAGTAGCATCCAGCCCTGGTGCCCCTTGTCACAGACTTCTCCTGGAAGGGTATGTGTTGAACAGGTTTATCCTGAGATTTGTGGGTGTATCTGGAAATTGCATGTTATTAGTCACTTTTGTTTGGAGATGTTGAAGACAATAAGCTTGTCCAGCTTCCCTGACTGAAGATTAGGGGTCTGTGTGGTGGGATTAGGAATAAGATACCCATGCCCATTTCCATGACTTTAGCTTATGGAAGGTAAAGAAAGTGAAAGTATGAGTTTCTCAGTGGTGTCTGACTCTTTGTGACCCCATGGATATAGCCCACCAGGTTCCTCTGTCCATGGGGTTCTCCAGGTAAGAATGCTAGAGTGGGTTGCCATTTCCTTCCCCAGGGGATCTTTGCAACCCAGGGATCAAACCCAGGTCCCCTGCATTGCAGGCAGGTTCTTCACCATCTGAGATACCAAGGAAGCTTGTGGAAGGAGGTCCTGTTAAATCCTGTGCCCTCGGGTATGCTGATGTTGGGGGTAGCCACCTGTCTTGATGTAGAACATTTTCAGAGGGAATAAGTAGTTTATGGCTTACATAGATGCTATGAAAGGTGGATGCCCTTCAGTGGGCCCTGTGTGCCCAGGAGAAAAAAAGGGGCCTAACTCATAGTCTGGGTAATATTTAACTCCTTTTTATATATTTTCTATTTTGTTGTTGTTCAGTCACTCAGTCTTGTCCAACTGTTTGAAACCTCATGGACTGTAGCATGCCAGGCATCCCTATCCTTCACCATTTCCCAGAGCTTGCTCAATCTCTTGTCCATTGAGTCGATGATGCCATCCAACCATCTCATCCTCTATTGCCCCCTTCTTCTCATACCTTCAGTCTTTCCCAGTATCAGGGTGTTTTCTAATGAATCAGCTCTACGCATCAGGTGCCCAAAGTACTGGGGCTTCAGCTTCAGCATCAGTCCTTCCAGTGAATATTCAGGATTGATGGGCTTGCTGTCCTTGCTGTCCAAGGGACTCTCAAGAGTCTCGCCCAACACCACAGTTCAAAATCCTCAATTCTTCGTCACTCAGCCTTCTCTATGGTCTGACGCTCACTCCTTACATGACTACTGAAAAAACCCACAGCTTTGACAATATGGACCTTTGTCAGCAAAGTAATAAATCTGTTTTTTAATAGATTATCTAGGTTTGTCATAGCTTTTCTTCCAAGGAGCAAGTGTCTTTTAATTTCATGGCTGCAGTCATCATCTGCAGTGATGTTGGAGTCCAAGAAAATAAAATCTGTCACTGTTTCTACCATTTCCCCATCGATTTTTGATATATATTTATTTTCTATATATAGTTTAAAATAATTTAAAAATTTAAATATATTTTTAATCACATATACACACTGAAAACTGTAATAATATTTTGTTTGAGGCAATCTTGTGATAAGAATATCAAGTCAGGTGATGACATATGAATTTATCAAAATATGTTGAAAGTAGCATATCCATCACCATTATTGGTAAAGTAGAAGTGATAATATAGCAGAGATAGGTGACAATTACCTGTTGCTATACTCTGACACTGGCCATTCCTATTCATTACTGCCACTTTTCAATATACAACTTACTTAACAGATTGACCTCTGGCTCTTGAAGAGCTCTTTGTTTTCCCTTCTAATATCATGTTGGAATTTGAAGGAACAGTGGTTCTTTTGGTTCACTGCATTCCACTGGGACCCTTCCAACTCCAGCTCATTAGAAACACCCTGGACTCTGAGGGCTGACTATGATGTCACATGTCATAGCAATGAAGTAATGGTGGAAGGCCAAAGCAAAGACCAACTTTATTTTCACTGCTTTAAGAAATTTCTCATCTTGTTGAAAATGTAACTTCTACCTTTCAAGTAAAAATTCTTACATGTAGATTCCCAGCGTCAAAGGAACAACTGAAAACTTGTTAGATGGAGTCAACTCAGAATGAGTTGAGGAGACTTTTGAATACATGACCAGCTTCTCTTGGTTAAGTTCCATCCTTCTGACCTTTTCGGGTGTGTCTCATATCAAACATCTAATTCTGGAAAGATGTGAGAAGACTGCAAGGAATTCTGTAAGAGGCTCTATCATCTTCATATTAGTTTAAAAAGACAAGTCTTCATATCTTTTATACTGCCTATAGCTCTTCCTTTTAAAGATAGGCTCAGACAAAAAACTGCTAATTTGGAATGGTATTACTGTTGTAAGTTTATATCAAATAAGAATTTTCTATTAAATCTTTCTCTGTATTCCAATTTTTGAGGAAATCAACTTAAGCAATTTTTACTCTCAAGCTTCTTTTATTCTCCAATGAATAGATTTCAGTGAATAGATTGAAAATTAATGAATGCCATTATCTACAAACTAAACTACCACACAGTTGCACTCATCTCAAATGCTAGCAAAGTAATGCTCAAAATTCTCCAAGCCAAACTTCAACAATACATGAACTGTGAACTTCCAGATGTTCAAGCTGAATTTAGAAAAGGCATAGGAACCAGAGATCAAATTGCTAACATCCGTTGGATGATCAACAAAGCAAGAGAGTTCTAGAAAAACATCTATTTCTGCTTTCTTGATTTTGTGGATCCCAACAAACTCTGGAAAATTCTGAAAGAGATGGGAATACCAGACCACTTGACCTGCCTTCTGAGAAATCTGTATGCAGGTCAGGAAGCAACAGTTAGAACTGGACATGGAACAACAGACTGGTTCCAAATAGGAAAAGGAGTATGTCAAGGCTGTATATCGTCACCTGCTTATTTAACTTATATGCAGAATACATCATGAGAAACGCTGGGCTGGATGAAGCACAAGCTGGTATCAAGATTGCCGGGAGAAATATCAATAATCTCAGATATGCAGATGACACTACCCTTACGGCAGAAAGTGAAGAGGAACTAAAAAGCCTCTTGATGAAAGTGAAAGAGGAGAGTGAAAAAATTGGCTTTAAAGCTCAACATGCAGAAAACTAAGATCATGCATGTGGCCCCATCACTTCATGGCAAATAGATGGGGAAATAGTGGGAAAAGTGGCAGACTTTTATTTTGGGGGGCTCCAAAAGCACTGTAGATGGTGACTGCAGCCATGAAATTAGAAGATGTTTGCTCTTTGGAAGAAAAGTTATGACCAACCTAGACAGCATATTAGAAAGCAGAGATATTACCTTGCCAACAAAGGTCCATCTAGTCAGGGCTATGGTTTTTCCAGTGGTAATGTATGAATGTGAGAGTTGGACTATGAAGAAACTTGAGCACCGAAAAATTGATGCTTTTGAATGGTGGTATTGGAGAAGACTCTTGAGAGTCCCTTGGACTGCAAGGAGATCCAACCAGTCCATACGAAAAGAAATCAGTCCTGTATATTCATTGGAAGGCCTGATATTGAATACTTTGGTCACCTGATGCGAAGAACTGACTCATTTGAAAAGACCCTGATGCTGGGAACGATTGATGGTTGGATGGCATCACCGACTCAATGGACATGAGTTTGAGTAAACTCTGGGAGTTGGTAATGGACAGGGAGGTCTGGCTTGGTGCAGACCATGGGGTTGCAAAGAGTCAGACACAACTGAGTGACTGAACTGAACTGAACTCACTCTCCCAAACAATGTTCTTCACTGGTTCTTTCAAAGAGCAAAGAGACACATTTTACAGCTCTCTTCTGAATCAGGAGACCCAGTCTTCTCTGTTCATAATCTAAATGCTATAGTCAGATAGCACAGAGGTAAAGAAAGTTCTAACATCCAGTAGGGAGAAAATCAACAAAAGCCTTTTATTTTCTTTTTAATGCTCTTCTCAGTTTAGGGATTGTGAGAATATGATTTATGAAATGTTGTTTGCTGTTTCTTTGTTTTTTTCAAGGAAGCCTCCATAGTTTTCATAACATTCTTATCAGGGTATATAACCCACAGTATATTTGGAACTCTTCCAAGAGTGTAATGTTATTTACTATTACACATGCATAAAATTTAAAAATACTATACATAAGGAATAAGTGAAAAGAAAGGTATAAATGTTTACTTAGTACCTGAGTACATTATGGAAGTGACACATTCTTTAATCACCTAGTTTCTAAATTTCAAGGTAATCTGATTCTCTCTTTTTAATATATGTACTCAATCAGCTATTAATTCCTTCTGAGAAGCAGTGTATTAGTCAAATTTTGCTGCTGTTAATACCATACCACAAACAGCCTCATGGCTTATACTAACAAACATATATTTCTTGCTCATAGATTTGGATTTGGGATACGAACAAAAATTAAATGAAAAAGCCAAAATTGTCCTTTCAGTCAACAGTTAATAATGTTGAAGAAGAAATGCAAAATTATGCCACAAGATAAAATCAGATTAAGTCCATGTGGTGCTCCATCTTAGCTATGTTAATCTCTCTGGAGTTTCTCCATCAATTCTTCTCAAAAACTATTCTCTTCATCCACTTGTTTATCAGATATTAGGCTTATGTTTTGTTTGTTCAGTCACTAAGTCCTGTCCGACTCTTAGTGGCCCATGGACTGCAATATGCCAGGCTTCTCTGTCCTTCACTGTCTTCCGTAGTTTGCTCAAATTCATGTCCTTTGAGTCACTGATGCCATCCAACCATCTCATCCTATTGCCTGCTTCTTATCCTGCCCTCGATCTTTCCCAGCATCAGGACTTTTTTCAATAGATTGGCTCTTCGTATCAGGTGGCCAACGTATTAGAGTTTCAGCATTAGTCCTTCCAATGAATATCCAGGGTTGATTTCCTTTAGGATGGACTGTTTGGTCTTCTTGATTCCCTTAGGCTTATGCCCTGGCACAAAATTCTCATCTAAAATAAAAACCAGCATCTTTACCATTATTGACCTCTTTAACGCTTTGATATCTACCAAATCTGTTCTTCCTATTAAACTTATTAATAAATTTATATCACAACTAAAATTTCAGAATTATCTTCAACTCCTTATTTTTCAGTATTCTAACTCGACAATCACTGCAGATGGTGACTGCAGCCATGAAATCAGAAGACGCTTACTCCTTGGAAGAAAAGTTATGACCAACCTAGATAGTATATTCAAAAGCAAAGATATTACTTTGCCGACTAAGGTCTGTCTAGTCAAGGCTATGGTTTTCCTGTGGTCATGTATGGATGTGAGAGTTGGACTGTGAAGAAGGCTGAGCACCAAGAGTTGATGCTTTTGAACTGTGGTGTTGGAGAAGACTCTTGAGAGTCCCTTGGACTGCAAGGAGATCCAAGCAGTCCATTCTGAAGGAGATCAACCCTGGGATTTCTTTGGAAGGAATGATGCTAAAGCTGAAACTCCAGTACTTTGACCACCTCGTGAGAAGAGTTGACTCACTGGAAAAGACTCTGATGCTGGGAGGGATTGGGGGCAGGCGGAGAAGGGGATGACCGAGGATGAGATAGCTGGATGGCATCACAGACTCAATGGATGTGAGTCTGATTGAACTCCAAGAGATGGTGATGGACAGGGAGGCCTGGTGTGCTGCAATTCATGGGGTCGCAAAGAGTTGGGCATGACTGAGCGACTGAACTGAACTGAACTGAACTCAACAATATATAGGATTCCTTTCACCATCTTTCACACATGATTGATTCCCTCTCCTGACCCTTTTAAAATATTATCAACACTCAGTTTTCCTCTGCTGCCTCGTTCAATTCAGTTCAGGTAATTTTTACCTCTTTTTTCATTTACTTGTCATTTTATTCTCTTTCCTAGAATACTGAAGTTGTTTCCTGACTGGTCCCTTTGTTTCCTGTTTCCCCTAATGTTTAGTCTGTTATAAGAATTTCCACAGAAATAAAATTCCTTATTTTTGTCTTTCAAGTTTCTTAAAACTCTGGATCCACCTGAAGTTCAAAACTATTTAATGACTAATTGGACATCAAGTTAAAGGTGACCTCTGTCATACACTGGGTCACAATCTACACGAGAATTCAAGACACATGAAAAAAATAAGTCTGAGAGAAGTATAATACTTATGTTCTAGTGAATGTATTGCATAGGACTTGGAAGAACATCATTTTATCTTAATGTGTATATATTCATTTAAAAAATTATGAATTATTTTAATATGCTCTAAAAATGAGAGTAGTCCATTAAAGTTATGGTTGCTTCATGTTAGAAAGGGGCTTCCTTGGTGGCTCAGAGGTTAAAGTGTCTGCCTGCAATGCAGGAGACCTGGGTTCGATCCCTGGGTTGGGAAGATCCCCTGGAGAAGGAAATGGCTACCCACTCCAGTAGTCTTGCCTGGAGAGTCCCATGGACGGAGAAGTCTAGTAGGTTATAGTCCATGGGGTCGCAAAGAGTCAGACACGACTGAGCGACCTCAACTCACCTCCCTCACCTCATGTTAGAGAGAAGCTTAAGTAAGAATAATGTCATATATAAATCAACTTACAGAAAAATAATTAATAACAAGGATAAAGATTTGTAAAATTGAGAAAATGATATAAAAACTGACAAGTTTTGCATCTGATCTAGTAGTGTTGGCTTGTAGAAAAGATGGAAAAAATAGGAGATAAAACTTGAAAGGAAAATCTATCAAGCCAATTTTAGTCTGTTTCTTTCACAATGGATGAGCTCAAAACAGATAAAAATTAGTCTTAAAACAACAACCAATTATTGTTTAGCTGCTGATTCTGAGAGTCAGTTCAGTTCAGTTCAGTTCAGTTGCTCAGTCGTGTCCGACTCTTTGTGACCCCTTGAATTGCAGCACACCAGGTCTCCCTGTCCATCACCAACTCCCGGAGTTCACCCAGACTCACACTCGTCGAGTCAGTGATGCCATCCAGCCATCTCATCCTCGGTTGTCCCCTTCTCCTCCTGCCCCCAATCCCTCCCAGCATCAGAGTCTTTTCCAATGAGTCAGCTCTTCGCATGAGGTGGTCAAAGTACTGGAGTTTCAGCTTTAGCATCATTCCTTCCGAAGAAATCCCAGGGCTGATCTCCTTCAGAATGGACTGATTGGATCTCTTTGCAGTCCAAGGGACTCTCAGGAGTCTTCTCCAACACCACAATTCAAAAGCATCTATTCTTCCGCACTCAGCCTTCTTCACAGTCCAACTCTCCCATCCATACATGACCACAGGAAAAAACCATAGTCTTGACTAGATGGACCTTAGTTGGCAAAGTAATGTCTCTGCTTTTCAATATGCTATCTAGGTTGATCATAACTTTTCTTCCAAGGAGTAACCGTTTTTGATTTCATGGCTGCAATTACCATCTGCAGTGATTTTGGAGCCCCCAAAATAAAGTCTGACACTGTTTTCACTGTTTCCTCATCTATTTCCCATCAAGTGATGGGACCGGATGCCATGATCTTCGTTTTCTGCATGTTGAGCTTTAAGCCAACTTTTTCACTCTCCTCTTTCACTTTCGTCAAGAGGCTTTTTAGTTCCTCTTCACTGTCTGCCATAAGGGTGGTGTCATCTGCATATCTGAGGTTACTGAGAGTCAGTAGTTGGGCTTTTTCTCTGCTGGTGGTTTTTCTGGCCTTGGCTGAGCTTGTTCACCTACCTATGACCATCGCCTGGGCTGGCTGGGCCTGGGTAATCTAGGAAGGCATCCCCTGGAGAAGCTCATCTCTGTTGTCCTTGTCTCCACCTTCCTGCAGAGCAGGAAGTGGGCTTATTTAAGTGTCGGCTTATTTAGTTGGAGAATAGAGGATCTCAGTGGAGAAGAAGCGGAAGCAAGGCCTTCAGGCTTAGAATTCACACTTGGATGCTTTTGTGATGTCTATACATGTAAAATACTGTCTTTATCTACACATTCTAGACAAATACTTAGGGTGTTTTCATATCTTGGCTACTGTAAAGAATGCAGCAACAAACATGGGAATGTAGCTCATTTCCTTTGGATATATATTTAGTTTTAAGATTGCTGGATCCCGTGGTAGTTGTGTTTTTAATTTTCAAAGAAATTATATTTTGTTTTCCATAATGTCTGTGCCAGTTTACATTCCCAACAACAGTGTAGAAGGATTCTTTTTCACCATCACTATCCCTACCTTCACTTGCTTTTATTATTTATAAAAGTTAAATTTGACTCAGTTCTAATGAGATGGATGAAATTGGAACCGATTATACAGAGTGAAGTAAGCCAGAAAGAAAAACACCAATACAGTATACTGACACATATATATGGAATTTAGAAGATAGTAATGATGACCCTATATGTGAGACAACAAAAGAGACACAGAGGTATAGAATGGACTTTTGGACTCTGAGGGAGAGGGAAAGGGTGGGATGGTTTGGGAGAATGGCATTGAAACATGTATACTATCTGTAAGAAACGAAGCGCCAGTCTATGTTCAATGCAGGATGCAGGATGCATGGGGCTGGTGCACAGGATGATTCAGGTAGATGATGTGGGGTGGGAGGTGGGAAGGGGCTTCGGGATTGGGAGATTGTGTTCACCTGTGGCTGATTCATGTCAATATATGGCAAAACAAATACAGTATTGTAATTTAAAATAAATAAATAAAAATTAAAAAAAAAACCCAACAAATCACATGTCAGAGCCTTTTGAAAAATAGGCATATATGAAGCATTACTATATTGTTACCAAAATATTTTTGAATAAATTGATTTTATAGCTTAAAAAAAAAAGTCACTCTAATACATGTAATTTTGGCTTTGATTTGCATTTCTCTAATGATTAATGATGTTAAACACCTTTTCATGTACTTGTTGGACATTTGTATGCCTTCTTTGGAAAAATGTTTATTCAGTTTGTCCTGAAAAAGTTTTTGCTGTTGAGTTGTGAGAGGTTTCTTACATATTTTATGTATTAACTTCTTATCAGATACATGGCTTGCCAATATATTCTTTTTTTCTGTAGGTTGACTTTTCATATTGTTGATGATTTCGTTTGCTGTGCAGAGCTTTTTAGTTTGATGTAGTCCCATTTGCTTATTTTTGCTAGCTTTTCCTTTTTGTTGGAGGAGGTACAGTCACATTTTAAAGGGTGTGGTCATATGAAGAATGTAAGATTGTGTTCAAACACAACATGCATATTTTAGGATGACTCATTCATTGTAAACCATTAAATGCGAAATATACTATAGAATTAATGGGGATCAGGAGGGATCCAAGTCACGCTCACCATTGAGAAGATTAATATAATAATAGGCCAGGGAGAAATAATGTGAGACAGGAGCTGGGACAGTGGGTGTGTAAAGGATGTTTGAGGTTTTATAAAGGAGAATCCCAGGATTTGCCAGGGTGGTATGATGAAGAGGCAAGTGGTGTGGTACACGGTGAGGATACACTGGATGATGATGCCAGTTAGTTCAGTGAGAGATGGGAGCAAAGGTGCCTTGTTTGGGGTGGCTGGTAGGTGGAAGAGTTGAGATGCTCATGTGTTATATATGTGGCTGTGTCCAGAAAGAAGTTTGAATTTCGGATCTGGAGCTCAGGATACAATCAATAATAGAGACATTAAGTTTGGGAGTTCTTAACACTTGGTAAGAACTCACATGCCTGGGAGTGAACATGGTGTGGAAAGAGCATGTGTTTTGTGCCCCCAACCACACTGTACTTTGTGCACCGTGGTTACCAGACTGATCACTGTCCAGCTATCAGCTGAAGGGAGTGCAGTCTCCTCACTTTCAACAGTCAAGGTCAGGCCATTCCAGTTCTTTTTTCTTTTTAAAAAATATTTATTTGGCTGCATCGGGTCTTAGTTGCACCACACAGCATCTTTGATCTTTGGCATGTGGTATCTAATTCCCTTATCAGACGTCAAACTTGGGAAGAGTGGCATCCATTGGACTACCGGGGAAGTCTGAGGCCATTCCATTTCTTGATGAGCTGATTGTAATGTAAGAATTCTAAGAAAAGTCAATGAGGTGCAGCACCTAATATATTGAATTTTGGGGGAATATCAACACAGTGGGTTCGTGAGCTATGCTCTTTTCTTCATGAATCTTACTAGTAGCCTTCTCAGTGGGGTGCTCCTGTCTACCTCATAGATGAAGGGCCTGAGGAGTACAGATTATTGGTGCTTCTGAATATTTTCCAGGTCCTGACCCACGTGGAATGTGATACCAGTCGTCCTGACCGTGGGAGGAAGTGAGGGAGGCTTAAGGCTATGGGTCCCCAGGCCAGTCAACCCGTCCCTATGGCTGAGGACATGAGTATCTTAGCACGTGCGTTGTAGTCATATGCCACCACAGCCTACCAGCTGGGGAATCTGGGTTAAATAAATGGCCAGAGTAGCAGAACTAATAAGTAACAAAACTATCAGACGAATTCAGTTTTGCTTGACTCTGAAGTTGAGACTATTTCCTCTATTTCATGCAATGATTCTGCCTGGGTTTTAAGACTGATAGACTATGGAAATAGTTTATCATTTGAGACATAACTCAAGACTCTAAGATAAGATGCATGATGTCTTTTGTTTTTAATCCCTGAAGTCAGTTAAATATTATGGGATAGGCAAACAATGATAATATTTCCTTTTCTTGCAATTTATGTGGATAATTATTAAAACCACACCATTATTGAGGAAATAAGCAATTCATTTTCCTTATACAGTATATGGACTTGTAAATACATCTTAGTGGCCAGCATATGTGTCTTTATGTTTTATTTTGTTTTATTTCTGAAATAATGCTTTCCATTTCAAAATATCCATTAATTTCATTGAAATAAATCTTGGTTTAAAGAGATGAGGTGAATTACATGGACTATTATCAAACCAGGGATTTTTGATAGTTTTGAATCTCTGAGTGACAGATTTGTGTCTTCTCCAGGGCCAGCCTGACTTAGGCATCGGCTGAGTCTGGACTAGGTGCTAGAAGGGGATGGCCACCTGTGAGTTACATCCTTATTTCTCTGCCCTTAATACGTACTGCATTCTGTTGTGCCTTTACAGATACGTGGAGAAAGTATAGTTATTCTGTTTATAGCAATTTTCTTCTTTTTATAGAATGGTCATGATTCAGTAGAACAGAGAAACGTGGCTGTAGACACATTTGGAGTAGAAATTTGCTTTCTTTGTTTGATTTGGAGCAAGTGACATAACTTTTCTGAATTTCATCTGTAAAATGGGAAGTAGAATGCTCACCTCACAGACTTTCTGTGGGAATCAAGTGAAGGTACTAGTTATAACATACTTCCGCTAGCTCCTGGCTCACAGATACACTAGCAGGAGCAAAGAGGGTGTGGGGACGAGGTGGTGATGCCGCGGGTCGCGACAGTCGTGGTGGAGGGGACGTGCTGGGGGCTGACAGCGGGGGAGGTGGCCGTGGCGGCGCAGGTGGAGGTGGTGACGGAGGAGGTGGAGGGACGCCGCGCTGGAGGTGGTCGCATCGGTAGTGGGAGTGCAGGTGTTGCTGGAGTTAGTGGAGGCTGTGGTGGAGATGGGGGAGGCGGTGATGGAGGAGGCCGAGATCGAGGTGGTGGCGGCAGAGGAAGTGGATGTGGTTTGGGGGAAGATGGTGAATGTGGGGAAGGTGACGATAACGGTGGAACGTGTGGAAGCTGAAGTGGTGGCGGCGAGCGTGGAGGTGAGCACATTACCGGAGGAGTGAGGGGAGGTGGGAGGTGGTGAGGTGGAGACGTGACGGTGGTGGCGCTGGTGCGGGGTACTGATGGAGTAGGGGGAGGTGGCAAATGCTGCCGTGGTGGTGGCTGCAGGGCGGTGAGAGTGGAGGTGGTGGCCGTGGGCAGCTGATGGACGAAGGGGATGGCAGAGGTCGAAGAGTCGTTGGAGCTGCCGCTGGTAACAGTGGAGGTGGAAGTGAAGATGGTGGCGGGTTGAAGACAAAGAGGACAGAGGCGCCGGCAGAAGTGAGAGGGGAGAGGATGATGGGGAAGGTGGCGGTCCTGCAGGAGGGACTGTTGAGATGGCAAAGCAGCGTGGCGATGCTTACAAGGATACTGGCGGCTGGCATGGGCGACTGTTCTGCTCTAAGAAACTGAGAACGAAGGCGGATATTGTCCATCCTCAGGACAGCTTTGGTTTAATCAGGCGAGGTTCAGTTGGCACTGGGTGAGCAAATGGTATCGTTTCCCAGTTAATCTTGACAACTGGCATCATCTGAGAGTCAAGTCGACATTCCTTTTGCTTTTGTGTTCTGCCACTAGCCTCTCTATTTAATTCCCTTCCTTTAAATTTACTGTTGCTTAGATAGTGAGCTCTTGCACGTAGGTCGTGGTAAACTCATGTCCCTTTTGCAAGCACTTGTCTGCTCTCAATGCATGAATTCCTATGGTAAGATGATTGATTGAGCGAATGTGGTTCTTCATTGAACCTTTCATCATCCCTGGGGTGTGCTAGCTCGACGCTCTGTGGATGTGGACCATCTAGTGTGTCTGATCTTTGTCCTACCTGTATATAAAGCCACAGAAAACCCCGCCTTACAACTCTTGAGTCCTGGCTTCTCGGTCCTAATGTTTAGTTGTTCTCTTTTGCTCTTAAAACTGTTGCTTCTTGGGCTGCCTGCGGCACTGACTTCTAGGTCAGTGATAAATCCCACTCAGTGAAGCCACATATATCATTTCCTCCACCACTTTGCAAGCAGCATTTCTTGGACTGTGCCAGCCAGCCATGGGCTCTGTCCCTGGCATCAGCAGAGCCCCCTCCTTTCTGGCAATCCGCTGCCTTTGCCAGTTCAGAAGGCCATGGCCCCAGAGCCCCAGCACCGCAATCTTGTGAATCCTGGGGACCTGCCAGGCTGCCCGGCATTCTGTCTGAGCAGTGCTTGCCTTTCACATTGGCAGGTCTGAGAATTTCCACTGCTGTTGATCCACCTCACACAGCCGCAAAACAGACCAGGACCTGTGTGTCTCTCCAGGCTGGGGGTGGCACGGCAAAACATTTCTGGTCCCAAACTGTGGCATGTGTGCCCTGCCAGGACCCAGGACGTTTTGGGAAGTGCCTTCCTTGTCCCAATTAAAAGTGTTCTATTGTTCAGAGCCAGGCTACTCACTGTAGCTCTTCCTTCATCAGCCTCACTTTGTTAAGCATTATTGCACTCACTAATCTTCTCTTTCTGACAGTTCCTGGCCAACAGAATTACAAGTTCAGGCTATGGAAACAAAATGCATTTTATCTATTATACTTCTAAGATGTTTTCAATAATACAGACAGTGCCTGTTTTGCCAAGTGGGTGTTGCGACTTTCCAGAGGTTTGGCTAGTTAGCAGCCTGCCGTGCTGTCCTCCAGCCCTTTTCTGGATGTCTTTCACCCCAGATGGAGCCTCCTCCATGATCATGTTTGGCCTCCAGTGTAGACAGACAGAAAGTAGTGGTTGTCCAGCCATCTCAGGTGATTCTTCTGGTCTGCGCTTTGACTACTTCTGCCCTTCCCTTGGGAACAGTCATAGCAGCTAATGTTTATTGAGCATTTACTAAGTGCCAGCACTGGTCTGACAGCTTTATGTAGGTTATCACATTTAGCCCTCCAGCTATGGCAGGAGGCAGGCACTGGTCTTTTATGTTTTGTAAGTGAGTAAGGCCCAGAGAAGTTAAATGACTTGCCCGAGTCACACAGCTGGTAAGGGATGCCTTTGGGATTTGAATCTACTTAACCATTCCATCAGACTGTCTCCCTGGTTTGGTGACTGAACAAGAGAAAACAGGCAAACACAATAATTAAGTTAAATAATCAGTGAAGATCCGGTTATGTGAGTAGAAGTATATCTCTTGGCTTTTCAGTCAAGGAAATGCTTTTTTTTAGAAATGGTAAAGGAGATTCTCTCTGCCACCAAGCTTATTTGCAGGGCAAGGAATAGAGATGCAGATGTAGAAAATGAGCTTGTGGCCACAGGATGGGGTGGGGAGGAAAGGATGGGACAAGGTGGAAGAGTTGCATTGACATCCATATATAGAGACTACCATGCGTAAAATAGATGGTTAATGGGAAGCTGCTGTGTAGCACAGGGGGCTCAGCTGGGTTCTCTGTGATGACCTAGGGCTTGGGGGGAGAGGTGGGAGGAAGGCTCAAGAGGGAGGGGATATATGTATACATGTAGCTGATTCATGTTGTTGTACAGCAGAAACCCACACAATACTATAAAGCAGTTATACTCCAATTAAAATATGAATTTAAAAATGAAAGGAAGACTAGTGAAAGTCTCCCTGCCCTGCTGGGCACAGTGCATGCCGTGGCCCCAGCTCCGGGCCTGCAGGCTGCCCAGATGATGCTCTTTGCAGAGGCAGTGTCTCTCTGGTTGCCTGATTCTGCTCTGCTTGTTCCCCCTGAAAGACTGCCAGTCTGTTTCCATTACGCTTTCCTCCTTTCCCCCTTTCATACAACATGCCTCGTATGTTTCGACTTGTCCAGTTTGAGGTAGAGAGGCAGGGCAGGCATCAGATAAATTCACTTCTTGAATCACCTTAAAGATGCCTCCTGATAAATTCCGGGGGTGGGGGTGAAGATTACTTCTGAAATCCTTAGGTGGGGGCAGCTGTGCACGAATTGATTTATTCTCAAGCACAAACACGTGCCTTGACCTCAGGTGGTCAAGGCAAGAAGTTGCCTCTCGTGGTGACTTCAGCCAGGTGAAGGGAAGGTAAAGTTGGTGTAGAACAGGCCTTCCCACAGTTAACTTCTTGTTGGATGGATTTGAATAGAAAATTTCCACTGCTATCCAGGGACTGTATGCGAAATTGATTAACATTTCTAGAACAAACTGGCCAACTGTATTCAGTTCTGAGACACTTTAGATCTTGCAACAGGATACCTGGGAAGCATCTCAGAGAACACTGATGCCTTTCAGAGACATTATCGTGGTGCTTGTGATGCCAAATCACCATTGGTATTCACGGCAAAGAGAGTGCGGCATTGTCACTAGTCCAGATCACCTTACAGAAGGGTATTATCCCTCTGTCCTAGTGTCCCCTAGACACTCACACTCAGGAGAACGTCACCATTTGAGTCACAGAGAGGAACTTTGAAGTTGGGTGACCTCAATAAAGCTTGCAGGAACAAGGAAAAGGTGGAGCTATTCTCAGGTTAAGAAAACCTCAAAAGTTTGCAAAAACCTAAGACACAAAGAAGCCATCTAAGAACTAGAAGCCAGCTAAGAACCAGGTTTTATAATGTTGGAAAAAAATAGAGTGTATGTCTCTCTACATGGTGGCTAGCCAGTGTGTGAAATAGTCTCTGCTGTTTCCCGCCCCCCGCCCCTCCCAAAAAAAACAGGTTAAAAAAAAAAAAAGAAAAAAAAAAAAGAAGGCAGAAATATCCACCAGTTGCAGATTTGGGTCCACCTGAATCATATGCTTGTTTGTGGGATTTGAGTCTGGCAGGTAGCCATCATGGGGAGGTGACTGTTTGATATGAATGTGGCTGCCTTTCATAGCTTCAGTCTTCAGAATGTTGGCTTTCTTTACTTTGTCCGCACTGAGGACCAAGGAGAGGAAGGAGGTGGCCCCCAGGCTGTTTCCAAGGTCTCAGAACTGTCCTGGTGAGTGCTCTCATTAGGGAAATGTATATCTCTGACTGACAAGGACGTTAGAGTGGTCTAACTCCATCTTCTCCACTGCACAGGGACACTGGTGCTTTGAATGAGAATTATAGAGGAATTCAAACTGAAGGCCTCATCTCCTGATATTCCTAAGTCTGTGCCGTGTGGGTAAGGAAAGCAATTTTGCATAAAGTGTTTTTCCCCTAATATTCCAATGACACCTCTTAAATGACACCTTTGTTTATCACTAGCCCGAGGCCGATGCTGTAAGAAAATAATAAAACCCTAACTTTTTGCTCTATGACCCTCTGAGGTGTCTAATATTATCATTGCTTTTCCCAGGACCTTGCACATGGCATGTACTCTGTAGTTTGGCTTGGTTTGACATGAATTAGAGGACACATCTCATAGATTTCTGGTCATACTTTCAGGGAGTTTTGTGACATTCTTACCGCCTATAAATTCAGAAAGTCTGCTAGATTGTAAGATAATGTACTGGAAAAGTGCATGTTACTGTAGAGAAAAAGATATTCCTGAAAAAGTCCTTTTTGGCTTTTGGAGTTGGAAGAAGAGAGCATGGTAAATGGCTTTATGAAACTAAGATGTGGGACTCAAATGAAAATCTGAATTTCCTCTGTATGTGACTTTGCTAAAAAAAATTCATGTGACAAAATGGAGTATCAAATATAATGCCTATTATAGATTGGGGGAGGCATTAGATGGTGTATGTCATCAGTTCATACTGTAGGTGAGATGCCATGCTCTGGTTGTGTGAATAGATGAAACTGTAGGGGCTGCCCAGACCCTTGCCACTACGATGACAGAGAGTAAAATGGAAATATATTTGGTGAAAATCAAACTTGTTATCACTTACTATTCTGACAGAGAGTAATGAAGGAGGGAGGTGATTAGATCTGACGGTCAAAAGGAAAGGGAGCCTAATGAACGCCGTTAGGATTATTTTTTTTCCTTCCCTCCAGAGATTAGTGTCACCAATACTTATTCTTCACACACGGGAGACTGAGCAAATGACAGAGTGCAAGGAGGGTGCAGCCTTACCCGTGAGGCTGGACTCACCCTCAGAGGCTGACTGTATGTGTGCAGAGGGTTTGGCAAAAGAAAGCGCTTTTGAGTTTCCTCTTTTTGTTTTTCACCAGAGAGGTTCATTCTGTGTCACCCATAACTGAGATATTAATTCCAGTGATATGCAAATAGTTTTTCAGCTTAACTAGAAATCTGGGTTGTCACATTAGAATAGAATGCATTCTAGAGCCTCTGACATTCTGAAAAAGAATTTCAAGTAAACTAATCATCATTACTGCTGACTATTCCAACAAGAAGCTAAAATGAGCTCTCAAACAAGGATGAAAATGTTATCCTTCAGCAAACCCATTGTTAGCAAATTTTCTTTAAATCCACAGTCTCTCAAGCTTTATTAGCTGTCTTTAGCAGTGTTATTTTCAAATAATTTATTCAATTGGCTTTGAGTAGAAATAAGCATTTATTCCTCTGGATTAAGATGATTATTCATCTTGCATTCCCTTGGCAGTTCCAAATGTAACTATTGTGTTATAGTTTTCCCATCGACCAGAAAAATGTCTCAGTTAGTCTGGTATTTTTTTATTCTCGTTGTTTCACACATGTGGAAGGGTCTGAATCTCACATCTGGAAGCAGCAGGGAAAACATTTCCTGGACCACACATTTCATTGTGATTGGGAGGGGGTGTTCAAAGATATGGGTAGCATTCTTAGACCACTTATCTGGAGAGCTGGGGAGCAGGTAGTATATAGTGAAGGATCGGCATGTCCATGCTGAGCTGGGCTAGAGATTTCTAAGAGCCGTGGAGCTGAAGTGCTCTTCAGTTGTCCTGCCTTCCTTACTGCATAGAGTGGGATGCTATGTGTACACAGCAAAACTGCTCCAGTTCAAGACTCGTTTGCAGACGTCCTAGATCCAATTGGTAAACATAATTTATTATTTGTAGCGGCTTCCCAGGTGGTGTTAGTGGTAAAGAATCAGTGTGCCACTGCAGGAAACACAAGAGACGTGGGTTTGATCCCTGGGTCAGAAAGATTTTCTGGAGAATCTAATTTAGCAAGTATTTGTTGAATATATTTTCTATGCCAGCCATTGTTCAAGGCCTGTGGAGGTATGAGGCTAAAGCCCTCCTTGCTGTGGAGTCTGTATTTTGGTTGGGTGAAACACTCCCTAAAGTAAATAAACAGTTACTGTAATATATGATGAAGAGTCTTCACTTAGGTCCAGTTCAATCACTCGGTTGTGTCTGACTCTTTGTGACCCTATGGACTGCAGCACACCAGGCTTCCCTGTCCATCACCAACTCCCAGAGCTTGCTCAAACTCATGTCCATCGAGTTGGTGATGCCATCCAACCATCTCATCCTCTGTCGTCCCCTTCTCCTCCTGCCCTCAATCTTTCCCAGCATCAGGATCTTTGCAAATGAGTCAGCTCTTCACATCACGTGGCCAAAGTGTTGGAGTTTCAGCTTCAACATCAGTCCTTCAATGAATATCCAGGACTGATTTCCTTTAGGATGGACTGGTTGGATCTCATTGCAGTCCAAGGGATTCTCAAGAGTCTTCTGCAACACCACAGTTCAAAAGCATCAGTTCTTTGGCCGTCAGCTTTCTTTATAATCCAGCTCTCACATCCATACAGTAAAACCAGTAAAACCATAGCTTTGACTAGACGGAACTTTGTCAGCAAAGTAATGTTTCAGCTTTTAAATACGCTGTCTAGGTTGGTCATAGATTTTCTTCCAAGGAGCAAGCGTCTACATTTCATGGCTGCAGTCCCCATCTATAGTGCTTTTGGAGCCCAAGAAAATAAAGTCCCTTGTTTCCTCATCTATTTGCCATGAAGTGATGGGACCAGATGCCATGATCTTCGTTTTCTGAATGTTGAGTTTTAAGCCAGTTTTTCACTCTCCTCTTTCACTTTCATCAAGAGCCTCTTTAGTTTTTCTTCACTTTCTGCCATAAAGGTGGTGTCATCTGCATATCTGAGATTATTGATATTTCTCCCAGCAATCTTGATTCCACCTTGTGTTTCATCTAGCCCAGTGTTTCTCATGATGTACTCTGCATAGAAGTTAAATAAGCAGGGTGACAATATACAGCCTTGATGTACTCCTTTTCCTATTTGGAACCAGTCTGTTGTTCCATGTCCAGTTCTAACTGTTGCTTCCTGACCTGCGTACAGATTTCTCAGGAGGCAGGTCAGGTGGTCTGGTATTCCCATCTCTTTCAGAATTTTCCACACTTTGTTGTGATCCACACAGTCAAAGGCTTTGGCATAGTCAATAAAGCAGAAATAGATGTTTTTTTTTCTGTAACTCTCTTGCTTTTTCAATGATCCAGTGGATGTTGGCAATTTGATCTCTGGCTCCTCTGCCTTTTCTAAAACCAGCTTGAACATCTGGAAGTTCACGGTTCACATACTGTTGAAGCGTGGCTTGGAGAATTTTGAGCATTAGTTCGCTAGAGTGTAAGATGAATGCAATTGTGCAGTAGTTTGAGCATACTTTAGCACTGCCTTTCTTTGGGATTGGAATGAAAACTGACCTTTTCCAGTCCTGTGGCCACTGCTGAGTTTTCCAAATTTGCTGGCATATTGAGTGCAGCACTTTCACAGTATCATCTTTTAGGATTTTAAATAGTTCAACTGGAATTCCATCACCTCCACTAGCTTTGTTTGTAGTGATGCTTCTTAAGGCCCACTTGACATCGCATTCTAGGATGTCTGGCTCTAGGTGAGTCATCACACCACTGTGGTTATCTGGTGAGTATAATACTGATAAGTATAATAAAAGAAAAAAAGCTCAGTCGAATACAGGGCTGATATTAAGGAAAGAGCTCATTTAGACAGGATGGTTAGGAAAGACTTTTTCTATTGAGATGGCATTTGAGCTGAGACCTAACACAGTGAATAATCCACATGGATCTGTGAGAGAAGGGGGGGAAAGGATGAACTATAAAGAAGGAAATTGACATCTTCCAGAAACAGCAAAGATGTTACCCTTTCTGGGCTAGACTAAGCAAGGAAAAGACAGGGGAGATTAGGATCCATGAGGCTGTGGGGTTAAGCTCATTTAGGGCCTCGAAGGGTTCAATGGTAAGTGTGCTAGAAGCCTCTGCAGTAACTGGATGGCCAGAGCTGCCATTACCAAGGAGTAGCCTCCAGGCGGAGGGACCTCAAGCTCTAGACCAGGTGAGCTTGCAGTGCCTCTGTGCTTCCAACTGAAGTCTTAAAGAGGCTATGTATTCTGTAAGTTTGGAGTTCAGAGAGGAAGTGTGGATCGAAATGGCTATTTATAAGTCACCGATAAGAAAATGGTAACTAAAACCAAGAGGTTGGATGCGATCAAATAAATAATGAACTGAAGGAGACTTATCTGTGAGTTCTTGGTTAAGAACGTATGTATGGACTGATACAGGTTTATATCATGGGCTGGATTCTTTAGATTGTGAGGAGGATCACCACACTCATCCCTTGTGTAAAATCCAGTTCCCCTTGTCCTGTTACTATGTCCTAAGGAAGGAAAAAGAGGAAAGATGATGTTTATACTCTCATATGCTGATCAGAATGCTCCTCACTGTGGGGCAGGGTTTCTGTGCTTTAAAAGGCATGTACTCATAATTCGATTTTCTCTTTCACTACCTCTTTTCTGAATGATTCATTCTGAAAGATTGGTCTTATTCTTTGAGGAAGCTAGCTATATTTCCACTTTCTGTATGTTCTCCCATGTGGTAGCCTTGTCTTTGCAAAGGGGTTGGCTTAACCTTCAGCAAGGTAGTCTAGGTCAGTCTAGTAAAGTTTTCTTTGCTAATGTTCCATCTTGGGTACTGGAGGCATTCCCACAACTGATGGCTAATTTAAACTGTACTCTCTTTGGGAAATCAGTATTTCTGGATTTAAGGAAGTGGAATAGAATCACTCACCTTGGCCAAGAATCTAGGTCCTTGATTGCATTTTTTCACCAGAAAACCGTGCATTGAGCATCTTTGGCTGTATGCCTGTGGCTCTTTTTCCTATTTTATGTGTGTAGCTACTTGGGGGCATCTCAGAGGGGAAGATGGATGAGGGTAGGGTTTAGGTATCCAAATCTGAACAGCATGCCTTTTTAAAGACCCTGGGAATGAAGAAACACCTTGAAGTAATATGCATTTGTGGGTTCCTTTGACTCTTCCTCTCTGCCTAGACAGGGATTGTGTTTTGTTTCCTGATGTATTCCCAATGACTAACATGATCCCCGGCATATGGGAAGCACTCTGTGAAGCCTGTTGAATGAGGAAAGGAAACAGGGCCCCTGGCATTATCTGTTTTCTCTGAAAGGGGCAGGATCATGTTTTCACAGTGAGCCATTCCTTCCTCTTTTCTTCCACCGCAGGAGAATTCACCTCTCTGCCACTGATTTTGTTTCCAACTTCCTGAAGGTACCTGGGATTCTGAAGGTCATTTGTTGCTTTGGCTTGGATATTGGGACAGCCATACAATGCAGCTTTCCATCTCTTCTTGAAATTCTGAAACAGTCTGTGATCCAATGTGGGATTTTTCCCTCTACTTCTTCAGGGGTCCCTGGCCTCTGGGATCTAAATGCCTGGAGATCTGATGTGGAGCTGTGTAATAATAATAGAAATAAAGTGCACAATTAAAGTAATATGCTTGAATCATTCCCAAACCATCCCCCTGCTCCCTGGCTCACTGAAAAATTGCCTTCCACACCACTGATCCCTGGTGCCGAAAAGGCTGGCAGCCACTGGGCTTCTTCACCATCTAGACTGCCTGCACCGGCAGTGTGGGCAGCATGTTGCCCTGGGACCACCTGGGGATTCTGACCCCCCCTCCACCCCCAAGCACATATGGTCACATACTTCTTTTGGCAAGGGGATGGAGGCCCATCTTCTTCCTGCTCACTCAGCTCTTACCTCTCCTTAGTGGCCCAAATCCAGTGAACTCCTAGCATGACTTTCTCATAATACGGATGGGGCTTAGAATCTGCGTGTTACTCACTTGGCACTAACTGTTTCCTTTCTTTGTTACTATACACTAATACACAGGCTCCCAAATATTAGCATTTACCAGAATCAACTGAAGGGCTTGTTATAACAGATTCCTGCACACCACCCCCTAAGTTTCTGATTCAGTAGGTCTGGGGTGGAGCCTGAAAGTTTGCATTTTTAGCATGTTCTCCGGCGAGGGTGATGATGCTGATTTCGGGACAAGGTATAGGAAATGACGAGGCTGGTAGCTCTTCATCCTGGAAGCATGTTGGGATCACCTGGGACAAATTCTAATCTCTGCAACACTCAGGTCCCAGTTTAATCAGAATCGCTGAATGTGGAACCCACACATTGAAAGTTGTAGGGGGAACCACCCTTTCCTCTCCTGGAATTACTACAGAACTATAAAATAGACTCTTCTGCCTTCTTGGCAGTGTTGGGGACAAATATGTCTCTGAGATGGTGTACTTTTAAGAGGCCAGTAGACCACATTCCTTTATAACAGTGATTCTCAAGGTGTGGTCCCTGGAACAGTTCTTTTTCAGCATCACCTGGGCCCCATTCCGGACAGATCTGATAACTCAGAAACTTGGGTTGTGGAGCCCAGCAGTCTATTTCACAACTCTGTAGGTGATTCTGATGTGCCATCAATATTGAGAACCACAGTTCTGTTAGATGGATAGGGGGTTGATAGTTCAATCAGTCATTCTCAACCACAGCTATGCAGTAGAGTAACCTGTGGAGCTCTGACATCTGGACATTCTCCAACCTCAGATATTCTCATTGAATTGTCCCTGGTAGGCATCCATTATTTTTAAAACACCACATTTGATTCTCTTGTGCAGCCAGGGTTGGGTGATGACTGATATAAATATAACTTTGTAACCAATTAACCTACTGTTTGCGGTGGCTGTGGTTCTATTCCCACATGAGCCAGTAGATCTTCTGGCTGACCAGATTTGTCATAAATGGATATGATGGTCAAAGTAACTACTATAGACTGAATGTTTGTGTCCTCTCAAAATTGAAATTGAAATCTCAGTCCCTGAGATGGTGGGGCCGTGGGGCCTTTGGTAGTTGATTAAGTCAGGAGCGCAGAACCCACATGAATAGAGTTAGTGCCGTTATGGAACAGATCCCAAGAGCTGCTCCACCCCTTCTACCATGTGAGATCAGAGAGAGATGATAGCCTCCATAAACCATCAGACACCGAATCTGCTCCCACATTGATCTTGAACTTTCCAGTCTCCAGAAGCATGAGAAATAAATTTAGGTTGTTTATTAGGCACTTCATCTATGGACTAAGACAATTACCAGCGCCTTGCCCTGTGGGGATTTGGGGGAGGTTGTATGGGAAGTGTCGAGTGTGAGAAATGTGGCCAAGTCTTTGAGGAATTACAATACAGAAAGGGACAGAGATTGTAATAAGTTAACTGTAAAAATGTTCATGCACCTATGCAATGTGTCTCTGCTGCTCTGAGCACCAAGAGGTTGCTTTATTTCCTGACCCTTGAACCTGGTCAGAAATGTGCCTTGCATTGATCAGCAGAATGCAGCAGAAGTAACGTGATGCCTGTCTTCTGATTAAACCTCCGTATGCCTGTGTGCATATATGTCTATTGAATGCTGTACGGTCAGGCCATTCACGGTGGCTGTTCTCCTGCTCTCTGTATACTCCCTGCTTGAGCAGTCCCTGCTGTACTCACGTGACTCTGCAGTGCTCTCAATTATAGGGCTTGGTCCCCTGATAACTGAAAAGCCCACCTGATGTCAATTCCCCTGTACAGAGTAGCATCCTACCCCCAGGGGGCTAAGACTTCTGCCTTGTCCTGCCCACTGTCTGCCACAGAGAGCAAGAGGCTGCTCTCAGACCCTTTGTTCAGTAAACCTCTGGGCTCTTTCTTCGGTCTTGAGACTGGGCACCTACAAGGCTTGTAGGCCTGTGGAGTGCTGCCCAATAGACCCCCACTGCCATTATGAGAAAAAATTCAGTGTAGGCTGCTGGACAATGAAGAACCACCTAGGACAGAGCTGATCCCAGCTGAGGCCATCCTAGGTCAGCAACCTTCATCACTCCAACAGCTGATGTGGACACATGAGAGAGCCCAGATGAGAACAAGAGAACCAACCAGCTGAACTTAGCCTAAATTGCTGACCAGCAGAACTGTGAGCCACGTAAGTGAGTATTGTTTCCAGTCACTAAATTTGGGGTAGTTTGTAAAGCACTAATGCCTAAATGATACAGATAGTCTAAAAATAATCTGTGTGGTGCTCAGTCGTGTCTGACTGTTTGTGCCCCCATGGTTTGTAGCTCACCAGGGAGTCCCTCTTTCCATGGGATTTTCCTGGCAACAGTACTGGAGTAGGTTGCGGTGCCCTTCTCCAGGGGATCTTTCTGACCCAGGGGATCTTCCTGACCCAGAAATTGAACCCATATCTCCTGTATTAGCAGGCAGGTTCTTTACCCACTGAACCACCTGGAAAGCTCCATCTAAGTGTTCTTAGTCTGAACCTGTGAGCTTTAACATAAGGCTTAGTGGTTTACAAACAGTTACACTTAGGAGAAGAGAGAGAATGTGTACAGTGCCTGGAATTAGCATTCATTCCTTTGCCAGCTTAGGATATCAAAATCAAAACCTTTAAACACATATTCAACTAAGACTAAAAATTTATTTTTGTCAGGAAGGGAGGGATCTTTAGTAATTCAGAGGAGATGGGAGACCAGTGTTTCTTTGGTAGCAGAAAACCTGTGACACCGAGCAGGAGAGAAGAGTTATAAAATTAGGTTAGTGAACTTTAGAGCTATATAAAGAGGGCCTATAACTTACTCAGAGAGGCCATAAAATTTTGGGGGATGGATATTAAATGAAAGAGTTTCATTAATCTGCCTAGTCTCTTAATCTTCTCTTTAACTGTAGGATACCCCTCTTTGTGTATTACAACAGTTTTCTTTATCATTGCAGATTGATTGATTTTTCTGATAAAATCTGTAGCTCTCTTTTGGTTCTGAAAGGAATTATCAATGGCCAAGCTCTACCCCAAGTTCAAAATCCATAATCCTAAAATTAAAAACACACTTTAAAGTGCCCATGGAGAATGATAACTATGCAGAGTGCAACCAAGTCCTTTAAGCATGTTGAGAAGTGATTTGGGCCATTAATAGGAAAGGCCTGTGCTGTGCTAAGTCGCTTCAGTTGTGTCTGATGCTTTGTGATCTCATGGATTGTAGCCTGCATGACTCCTCTGTCCGTGGGATTCTCCAGGCAAGAATACTGGAGTGGATTGCCATGTCCTTCTCCAGGGCATCTTTCCAACTCAGGGATAGAACCCACATCTCTTATGTCTCCCGCTTGGTGGGCAGGTTCCTTACCACTAGCACAACCTTGGAAACTCCAGAAAAGGGCTACTAAGAGTACTAAGTGCCAAATATTTTATGTATGTCATTTTATTTACTTTTGAAAAATACACTACAAAGTAGTCGCTGTTACATTCATTTTTTTAGATGAGGACACTAAAACGGAAGATTAGGAAGAGAGTGATTCAAATTACTTTGATTTCAAGAAACAAAACCAAATTCCAATGTCTTGAACAATATTAATAGCAGATCATGTTGTTGAAAAATGGTGAGATAATACAAGCTTCAGGTTTAATCAGGGCTTTGACTCCTTTGATTTGAGATTCTTTCAGTTTAGCCATTCTTCCTGTGTGGCTTCATCTTTCAGGTGTCTCGTTGGAGCTTCAAGTTTCTGAACTGCATACCACACCACCCTTAAGAAAACAATCAATGAATGAGAAGTTTAAGCTCTACTGGGCTTGAACAAACTTAGGTCACATATTCACCTTGGTCAATCGCTATGGCTATAAGAAAATCATATGTTAATTGGCTTAGGTTGGGCTGCCTCCATGCCTAAAAGACACAGTGACAACAGGCTTATATTGACTGGTTTAAATGATCATGAATCACCCCATGAACCATGGTCAAGGCCATTCACATCCGAAACTCTTAGCTCCCATGCAAATGGCAGGAGGAACAGATATTGATGTTACCCACCTTGACTGGTAAGTGGTAGGGAAAGCATTTGAACCCATTTTTACTCCAAGTCCAACCCCATGTTCTTTCCTGAATGCCTACCCTGTCTTTATGCAGGAAGTAAGACTTGAACTAACTGGGCCTTCAGGGTTGGACCTAGGCAGGTGATCTGCTTTTGAGGTCTGGGAATGAAGCGCACGATTGTGTGTAAACTCAGAATTAACAGTATGGGCTGTGCCTCCCTCCATTGGTAGGGTTATTAGAAGACTAGCAGTCATTTGTTCTACTATCCTGACAATTTAGGGAATTTTCATAAGCAGCGATTTTTGTAAAGGAGGGGTTAAAATGACTTCTTAGACATTGAGGATCCATCTATAATAACGCATGTTGGCAGAAGGGAGACAAAGCTTCGATTCAGCTGCTAGGTCTTGGTGATGTCATAGACACTTATGACAGCAGTGGAACTTTGAGATTGAATTACCTTCTTTGTACCCACTGAAGGAGTGAGCCTTGCTGTGTATAACACATTGTGTAAGCTCAACAGTGTTTTTCTGGTTTTCACATGGTGCTTGGGAAGAAGGGAACTTGATCTGTGAACCCAGAAGATCATGAATCTGATATGCGGAAAGACAGTTTAACCTCTCAAATTGCTTTGGTCTCTGATATGTATTTCTAAAATTAAATAAATTAATATGTGCTGACATTTCCCTAACTTAATCTTAAGGCATCAAAGTTTGACTAATCTAATGAGGAGTTCCAAATTGAGCACTTCATTGTACAACTAATAATGCTGTCGTTTAAGATCATAGACTCAGTTAATGATTCAAATCCATTAAAAGTATTGCTTGAAGTGCTCATAGGCAAGGGGATTGAATCAACTGTTTGTTTCTTTTTCCCCCTCTCTTAGCAATGGAACGTTTTGTAGAAAATTTACCAACTGAATATTCCAGGTATACTCATGGCCAGTTTATATAGGATTTGACTTCACAAGCCAAACATACCAGATCTGCAAATCAGAAAGACTGTGGACAATAGATAATGGATAGTCTCTCCAAAGTCAAAGAGAAAATGGAGTTAACAGAATAGATTACTGGAAAATATTAAATAAGCTTTTAAAAATCTTTTTACATTTTTTATACTCTTATTTTTAGTCTATATGGAAGTTTTACTTTAAAAGTAAGATTTATTTGTTTCTCTTTACATTTTTTTCCAGCCAATTCAGGGTGACTAAGAAATTGAGTCAATTTGTGCCTTAATTCATATACTGTTGCTGAGAAGACACTTACTTCAGTCGTCAACAAAAGATCAAAACTTGTTTCAGTTACAGTTTTATAAATTGTTACTAAAAAAAAATTAAAAACCTGTAAAAGCACTTTGGCATATCTGTGGTTGCTTACAATAGAGCTGAATGTGAAATTAAACCTGAGAACTGAAGGACGATACAAAGATTCACCAAGAAAACACCTGAATCACTGCTGGCAGAATGCTTCTAGGTGTTCACTACTCTCAGGAGGTTAATGCTCAGGACTGAAAAATGCTATGTGCTTCATTAATTTAAATCACATACACATAAGAAAATCATATAAATAAAAGATTATCTATCTTCAAGATTGCTATACTGAGTATTTAATGTTAGTAGATTGATTACTCCAGGACTTGATGCTATCAAAAATAATTAAGACCTTTCCTTATATAAACTATTCTTTCTTTTTATAATTTTTGCCTGATTAATTCTTGCTGCTGCTGCTGCTAAGTTGCTTCAGTCTTGTCCGACTCTGTGCAACCCTATAGACGGCAGCCCACCAGGCTCCCCCGTCCCTAGGATTCTCCAAGCAAGAACACTGGAGTGCGTTGCCATTTCCTTCTCCAGTGCATGAAAGTGAAAAGTGAAAGTGAAGTCGCTTAGTCGTGTCCGACTCCTAGCGACCCCATGGACTGCAGCCTACCAGGCCCCTCCATCCATGGGATTTTCAAGGCAAGAGTACTGGAGTGGGGTGCCATCGACTTCTCTGGATTAATTCTTACATAATATAAATAAAAAGCACTTAACCCACACAGATGTACATAGGGATTTTGTTCCCCTAATAACTTAGACATTAAAAGAAAAACATTGTTTGATCAATTCTTGCACCACTTTTGAATATTGATGTTCTAACATATTCATTCCAGAGATGGTTCAGAAGAGCAAATATGAAAATATGAAAGGCTTGCACCAAATATGAAATATTCCCCAAATATGAAAAGAAGGAAAGGCTTTTTTAAAAAATAATCATTTATTGTTAGACATTTAGATTGTTCCTGATTTTCACTATTGTAATCAATACTCCTAAATAAATATTTGATACTTGTTTTTATTAAAAAAAAAAGGCAAGGCTTTTAATGACAAGTTCTTGTTGTATTGACTCACCTTTTCACGACTTGCGGCTTCTTCATGGGTGACAACTCCCTTTCTGTTTACTTCCCCACAGTTGCTTTTTTTTCACCAAAGGTAGACTCCTGGCTTGGGGTGAACCGAGTTGGCTAGCCTAAGCTTGGCTGCACGGTGGTGCCAACCCAAGTAGATAAAGCCTGTGAATTTTTCCCCAGCCCACTAGTCCTTATCTAGTGTGAATGGAATGCAGAGATTATTAATGATGTGCTTTGAAGCCTCTTGCCCTGAGGGCACTGATTCAAATCCTGCCTATACCTAAGATGCTAGTCCTGAAAAAATGTTAGTGCAGGCTGAGGACTGAGCAGCTGATTATGTGAAATGAGTTGATGGTTTGAGTCAAGAACTCAGTTGACTGGAGTCCAATTCACAAAAACCACCAATACAATTTATACCCTTGTTGGCAGTGTCTTCAAGAGAGTGACTTAATGCCAAGTGGCTCAGTGGTCAACTTCTCCTCTGATATTGCTTGTGCAGCTCACACACAAAAACTTGCTTTTGGCTAATTCTGATGTTCCTGCTTAGAAGAAATGAAAACACTCACTTCCATGAAGTTGATTTTCAGAAGCGTTTTATTAGAATAAAGATGCATTTTATAATGCAACTCCTTGGCCTAGATAGATTGCCTGTAGGCTTTAAAAAGAGTTCAGGTTTACACAACTATATAACAGATTTTGATAGATGATCAGATATTGAGCATGGGGTGGAGAAAATGAAGCTGCAGGTTTCTAGCTCAGCCGAAATCCAGTCTTCAAGCCACAGTGAGAAAGAATTATCTGTCTTTTAAAAGGTAATTTTGAATTTAGAATCTGATGGATGCTTGAAATTAAAAGGAAGAAATCAATATTTAAGACAGCATAGCTGTGAGGGAGTTATTTTATTTTGCAAAGTGTAAGTATATCTGACTACCATCACATATGAAACAGAACCACGTGTAGAATTCTGTTTCTAAAATACTCCTATTAAGTGTGCTTCCTTTCTCTCAACCATCTTTCTTTTCTTCTATTTTACCTTCCTCATTTAAAAAATAAAATAATTTTCTTAAAAGAAAAAAAAGAAAAGAAAACTCCCATCCTGAGATCAGACCACATCTGATGCTTGGAAGAGAGATTGAGGAAACACTGCTGATTCAGGCCAAAGCTAACTGAGGTTCTACCATCTGTAGTTCTACAGTTTTTGTTTGTTTGTTTGTTTTTAGAATTAGAGTTTATTCTTCATTTAATTTTTAAAACACTTCTATAGTCAAATACTAAAAACAATAGCAAGCAGTGAGTATATTAGGGTTAGAGTCCTTTGCTCAATCACTACTGCAAATAAAATGCCAGTGGTGTTATTCATTAAAAATTCTGACACAGAACACCTCAAGGCCATCCCTGGGAGGTAGATGAGCCACCTGAGCTGTGTAGGGTGACACAGGGGCAGAGAGAGCAGTGCCTGCTGGAGCCCGGGACGGGGTGGCTGGGACGGGGTAGGCACAGTGGTGCTGACAGGTGCAGGGTGGTAACTGCTCTGCACACACCTTTACTAAAAATCTTTTCTTTCTCTCAGATATCAGCATCACACACACACACACACACACACACACACACACACACATACCCCCAAGTAACTCCTTTTGGTTTGTTCGCCTCTCACCTCAACCCCCTTCCGTTCTGAACTCCTAGCATCTCTCTGCAGCACCTTAACTAACTCCCAGGTACCTTACACCTAAGACAAGATCAATCTGTGTGCTTCCTTCATTTTTGTCAAGAATCCCATTTTTCCCAAAATATAACACAGCTATTCATACAATCAATGGCTCCTACAAAACATGGTCTATGGGAGAAGAAAATGGCAACTCACTGTAGTATTTTTGCCTGGAGAACCTCCATGGACAGTATGAAAAGGCAAAAGATATTGACACGGGGAGATGAGGTCCCCAGGTCAGAAGGTGTCCAATAACTGGGGCAATAACTAATAGCTCCAGAAAGAATGACGCCACTGGGCCAAAGCGGAAACGATGCTGAGCTGCGGATATGTCTGGTGGTGAAGGTGAAGTCCAGTGCTGGAAAAAGAGTATTGCATAGGAACTTGTGGTGTTGGAGAAGACTCGTGAGAGTCCCTTGAAACAAGGTGAAACCAGTCAATCCTAAAGGAGATCAACCCTGAATATTCATTGGAAGGACTGATGCTGCGCTCCTTGGCAGGCAGATTCTTTTCCTCTGTATTGCTGCATCGTAACTGTCCCGCTCTTGAAGAGAGGAGTGCAGAGAACAGCCACCACAGCCACGAGGAGTGTCCATCCAGAGGAGGCTGCCCTGATGGGGGCAAGGACCTTCAGTCCAGGAACGACCCCTGAGATGACCTTGAGGAGAGGGAGCTGGAAGGCTCAGTCCCTCCCTCACTTCCCCCTTCACCCCTTTTCCTCCAGGGTTCATTGGGTGAACTCAACTGGTGGGTGAGGGACCATATATAGAGCAGAATATGGTCTGGAGGGGCAAATATAAGACAGTGGTTAACAGATAGGAGATTTGACAGGACACTCCTACAGGTGTGGTTGTAGGCTCTTGTCTACTTCCATCTTCCGACTCTGGAAGCCTAGTGCAGTGTTCCCTTTTGCAATTCTCTTTCACCCAAAGTAGAAAGATTTCCAACTGCCTTTGTAAGAAGTGTGGATAAGGGGCCAGGAGATGTAGTGGAGAAAAATGCAGATTGTACTTACTTGGCAAATGAGACCAGAAATGAAATGAAAGTCTAGAATATAACATTACCTTAAGATTTTGGAAATTAGGAAAATGTTCTAATAAGCAAATGCATAAATACAGGATGAATAATTGGGTTTCTTTTAAGTGGGCAAGAAAATAATCTTAGCCATCATGGATCAAATATTGACTATGAGTCAGCACAAATGAGCAGTTGTTAACAGAGAGAGCAGAAGGCAGAAAGTAAATTTTGGAATCTGTGTTGAGAAATACAAGTCATGGTTAAAAGGCATGTTTAAGTACTGGGTAAAGTTGAGAGAACTTGGAGAGCATCCAAATGTGAAACAAGTTGCTTTAGAAAATATATTATGCCGTTTGAGGTTGAGTTTTGAATTTCATATTATATCAGCTGACACCTGCTGCTGATTCTCGTTACCTACTTAGTAGACTGCGTGTGAAATAAACTAGTTTTAGAAGCTTGGTCATTGAAGCAGATCAAGCTTTACAGGATAAATTTATATCTCTCCCACATAGTTCCACTGTGCTTTTAATTCTAGGTACCTTGCATTTATGAACTTTTTTGACTTATTTTAATACATATTTTGAGATAATGGGAAATCAACTTGGCATCAGGCTGACATTAATAATTAAGGATGTATTGGATTTAAGTCATCTAAAACAAATTCTTACTAAAAAAATAGCTTCTTTTAATTTGCAAATATCCTTCACCTTCACTCAGTAGACCAGGTAGGCTTTGAGAGTCATCATAATCTATTGCACAAATTGTCTATTTTTATTTTGGAAGGCTTTAAAAGTCACACTTTTCATTTAAGAGGCTATACTGAAATAACTTTATAGTCTCATCAAAATCTTTATATAGTAAAATGTTTCATTTCCTTTCAGCTAATGCCAGAAGTTCGTAGGCAGGCCGATTGGAAAGCATTACTCTTTTTTTTTTTTAGTTTTTATTTTTATTTTTCACTTTCTTTTTTTGTTATTATTAAATTTATTTATTTTTTAATTACAATACTGTATTTGTTTTGCCATACATTGACACGAATCAGCCATAGGTGAACACAATCTCCCAATGCCGAAGCCCCTCCCACCTCCCACCCCACATCCTCTACGGACACTGCTAAGAAGGTGAGGTTCGCAGAGCCTCTCCAAGGTTCCTGATGCTAACTGAGCAAAGCATGATGGGCATTTCCTATGTTCTATCTTATATTTTTTTAACAGGCAATACTATTACTAGCATTGTCCATATCTGCAAACTACTTTCAAGAATTATTAGTTATAAAGGAAAAATAAAAGATTGAATCCACCCTCCATATGATGTTAAATAGTTGGTTTAACGGATTTTAAATGAGTTGTTTTGGAAACATATTTAAAACACAATACCCAAAAACTATATGTGGTATATCCACATCAAGTGTTCACATTTTTCAAAGAAATGTCCACACGTTTTCACTCTATTGAGGCTATATCCTATCAAATGTTGCCAGGCTGAGATTTAAAACCCATGTGTTACAGAGATTTCCATTAGGATGACATTCACATATTTCACTTATTTTTAACAATTCTCTATTGAAAAGAAATTATGCACTAACATTATTTACTATACTCCTGAGCCAGTCTACCATGTATATAACTGCTGTGGTGATAATGAGTTTAGTGCCAAAAAAATAGAGATATGAAAAATTCTAAAAAGAAAATGCCTCAGTATGGGAGAAGACAAATGGCATGAAAGATCATCCAGCTACCTGACAAAGAAGAACAGACTCATTTTTCCCCTGCAAACCTTAACTAATTTGTTGGCAGCTGAAATTTTATAAAGATGATGTGTTTCAAACTGCCACTCTAAAGATCTTTAAAGTTTATCTTTCTATAAGTGTGTTGGTTACAGCAAAACATTTCTCTATCCTAAAGAACCTTAATAGTATTATATGGTAACTAGTGATGAGGAAGTTTGATTTTTGAAGATGATTGATATTGATTTATCCCTGGTGGCTCAGAGGTTAAAGCATCTGGCTCCAATGCGGGAGACCCAGGTTCGATCCCTGGGTCAGGAAGATCCCCTGGAGAAGGAAATGGCAATCCACTCCAGCATTCTTGCCTGGAGAATCCCATGGACAGAGAAGCCTAGTAGGTTACAGTCCATGGGGGTCGCAAAAGTCGTTCACGATTGAGCAACTTCACCTTCATACAAGTTTCAAAGAGACATCTGGTGGACCTGTTCATGATATCACAGGGATTTTCCCAAATCCTACCTTTCCTTTTTCCAAAAGTTCTCTCAAATGCCCCCCCCGCTTCTGTCTCCTTCTCAGTTATTACTATCACTAGTTTTTCTTTGGCAAGATTTGCTCCAAATCTTCATCTATGCTTAATGATAAAACCAATAATGACCTATGGAAAAATCGGGGAAAAGGTTTATCTGTCTTGATTGTTGCTGTTTAGTCGCCCAGTCAAGTCCAGCTCTTTTGTGAGCCCATGGACTGTAGTCTGCCAGTCTCCTCTGTCCATGGGGTTTTCCAGGCAAGAATATTGAAGTGGGTTGCCATGTCCTTCTCCAGGGGATTGAACCTAACTCTCCCGCTTGGTAGGTGGATTCTTTACCACTGAGCCAGTGGGGAAGCTCAGGCCGGGGTTGTGTTGATGTTAAATAATGCCAGTTATATATCGCCGTGTTTTTCTGAATGCAGGATTGTAGCTAACAATTGAGGTTGAGGTGATGGGACTTGGGCCAATGTATGCACAGACTGCTACGACTCTGTTCCCCGAGGTCCCTGAGCTGTCTCCTCAAGATCCAGACCTCTCAGGAGACGCCTGTTTCCTCTGGAGCTGTTGATTCAGGTCCATCCAGACACCTACTTGGTTGTACACAGGGGGAAATGAAGAGCTGCCTAGTTGGGTAGGCCCCTCAAGGCAGACTCATGAATGGAAACAGCAGCCCATGACCAAAAGAAGCAACTCCCCTAGCATGGCATAATTGGCAAAACACTTTCAGTTTGGTAATCCTTGTCCCAGCCTTTTGAAGTGATTATTATTAGCTTCATTTTATAAATGAGTGAGAATGAGTCTCTGAGCTATTATGTGACCTCACCAAGGTCACATACTTGCATAAATTTTAGCCACTCATTCATCATCAATATTGCCATGGATATTTTAAAATTAATTGTTATTGGATTATAATTGCTTTACAATGTTGGGTTAGTTTCTGCTGTTCAGCAAAGTGGATCAACTATACGTGTACATAGATCCCCTCATTTTGGATTTCCTTCACCTTTAAGGCACTACAGCAGTGAGTAGAGTCCCCTGAGCTGCACACTAGGTTCTCATAGCCAACATTTCATACGTAGTGTCAATAGTGTATCAGTTCAGTTCAGTCGCTCAGTTGTGTCTGACTCTTTGCCACCCCATGAACCACAGCACGCCAGGCCTCCCTGTCCATCCCCAACTCCTGGAGTCCGCTCAAACCCACGTCCATTGAGTCAGTGATGCCATCCAGCCATCTCATCCTCTGTCTTCCCCTTCTCCTTCTGCCCTCAATCTTTCCCAGCATCAGGGTCTTATCAAATGAGTCAGCTCTTCACATGAGGTGGCCAAAGTATTAGAGTTTTAGCTTCAGCATCAGTCTTTCCAATGAACACCCAGGACTGATCTCCTTTAGGATGGACTGGTTGAATCTCCTTGCAGTCCAAGGAACTCTCAAGAGTGTTCTCCAATACCACAGTTCAAAAGCATCAGTTCTTTGGTGCTCAGCCTTCTTCACAGTCCAACTCTGACATCCATACATGACTACTGGAAAAACCGTAGCCTTGACTAGACGGACCTTTGTTGACAAATATCTCTGCTTTTTAATATGATGTCTAGGTTGGTCATAACTTTCCTTCCAAGGAGCAAGCGTCTTTTAAATTCATGGCTGCAATCATTATCTGCAGTGATTTTGGAGCCCCCAAAATAAAGTCAGCCACTGTTTCCCCATCTATTTCCCATGAAGTGATGAGACCGGATGCCATGATCTTAGTTTTCTGAATGTTGAGCTTTAAGCCAACTTTTTTACTCTCCTCTTCCGCTTTCATTAAGAGGCTCAATAGTGTATATGTCAATGCTAATCTCTCAGTTCCTCCCACCTCCCCTTTACCCCTTGGTGTCCACATGTTTATTCTCTATGTCTGCATCTCTATTTTTTATGCAAATAAGTTCAGTGACACCATTTTTCTAGACTCCATATATATACATTTATTTTTTACTCTTTTGAGAAAAAATTAAATTGAAGGATAATTGCTTTACAGAATTTTGCGGTTTTCCGTCATATATCAACAAGAATCAGCCATGTCTCCTCCCTCCCTTCTCCCTCCCTTCCCCCTTCCATCCCACCCTCCAGCCTGTCACAGAGCCCCTGTTTGATAGACTCCACATACATGCTTTAATGTACACTGTTTGTTTTTCTTATCTATGAATTTTTAAAGAAATAAAAACTTGCTGTAAGGTGAAAACTACTTTTATCAGAATTTAGATCAAAGAAGAAACAACAGCATTTAATTTAAAAGCAACGCAAAGCAACTCTAGCATCTGCTTGGAGCATCACTTGGCTAAGCTCAAAGGAAAGTGGCCACACAAAAGCTGTCATATTCACAGGCAGCCTGATCCCAGACGGCATCATTGCTTCCCTGTAAGTCCCCTCCTAATGAAGTTTTAATGAGTGATTTTTCGTTCCACATTTACTCTCTGTGTATAATCCTTTGGAATAATGTTAGGCAATGCAGGCACCCACTGTAGTGTTTTCGATATCTTCAGCTTGTTTAATTAATTTCCTTTCTATGAATGTTCACATAACATAAAAAATATCCAAGTGGAAAATTAAAAATTAAGCCAGACACCTGGATATGCCTAAATATGTAGATATTTGGAATGAAAAACACATGTGTTGAGCATATATCCATGTAGATAATATTCATAGCCTGTGTGACTACTTGTGGTCCAATTTCATGTCATGGAATTAAAACATGATTTTTCAAAAAAATAGACTCAAATATTAATGCTATCGTAAAGGTAAACCAGTGTGAGTTTCCTGAGCAACATTTTTTATTCAGTAGATAATTCAACCGAATGAACATATGTATGTGTATATATATATATACATATACATTTTCCCATGAGACTGAGTAAAGGTGTTTTAACTTAAACTGGAAAACAAAATCCCAGTTTTAAATATTTTTGCATTTCATAAATTGGTCTTTGTAAACAAAAAGTATCTTATTGATATCAATGAAAGAGTATAAGGAGTGATGGGATTTTTGCTCTACATTTAAATATCTTATTAATACCCAGACATAAAACATCCTTGTTTGTTTCACATAGAAACTGTAAGTTTACTTTGTTTGAAAAATGGGGAAATAAACTCCAGTTTCAGACTTCTCTTTGTTGTTCTAGCTGTGTGTCATTGACACTGGCGTGACTTGTCATGGGAAGGGGTAATGAGGCAAGACTGGGATTGTAACAATTATTAACCTGCAAATCTGCTGTGGCAAAGTCAATTCCAGCTAGAGTGACATTTCTAAGTATCTCAGGAAATAGTACTCTTGTTTGAACTACTCACTTTATTAATTTAATTTGATGAATATGGGAGAGATGAATACCTTTTAAATATAAAGAGTGGCCAAGTGTCATTAATTGTGCATTCCACATGGATCCATAGATCGGACGCTGTGCCTCCCTCCCGGCCCCCTGTCTCTTTGGTGGTAATTTATTTAGCTGGGAAAGCTTGGGTTTGGTGTAGCATCTGGTTTTCAGTGATATCCTGCTGGTCTTATCCAATTTTCCAGCTGGGAGCATGAGGCATAGGGAGGTCGAATGACTTGCCTAAAGGTCACCTGGTAGCTCAACTGGGATTATAACTCAGAATCTTTCTGATTTTCCCATCCTTTGCTCACTGGACCACAAAACTCCCTTGATCCCATCTTCTCAAGCTTGCCTGAGCAGGAAGTAATGGTTAGGCCTGGAAAAAACAATCCAAAATTAAATACTGGCCACTATCATCTTCTTTCAAACATGTTTCAGACTTGCATTGATGTAGCTCTAAGGGAATCTCTCTTACATTCTAACACTGGAGGAGATTTCTGTTCATGGGGATGCTGGTTTTCCCAGTGGTAAACTTGTGAAGGTTCATAGTTATTGCTCAGATGCTGATTATGGCTGAAACGTTTTGAGAATGCCAGTGACTTAATGTTTATGGCAGGAGAATACAGTTACTTATATGTATAATCAGCCTTGTTCATTATACTCCCAACACATGGTACTTGCCTATTAAGTTAAAAAAATCCACCTGGCTTATCCTATCTTAGAACTTCTAGACCTACCATTCTCTCACCCTGGAAATCCTCCTTATGATTTTCTATGGCACCTTTTTTAAAAAAATCATTTAGATCTTAGCAGAAGTGGTACCTTCTCAGAGAGAAGCTTCTTTATCTATCCTCTTAATGTAATGGCTTTTAAAAAAAAATCTGATGTCTCCATATTTTTCTTCATTGCATTTATTACTGTTTACAATGTTTGTTATTTTTGTTTCCTTGAATATAAGAGTCTAATCTGTCTTGGTTATGTAGTGGATAATGTTGGATGTATAGAAAAAAACTCAATAAACATTTGTTGAAAGAATGAGAAGCCATTCCTGATGAAAGAAGGGCTCTCTTCTCTCTCTTTTTTTTTTTTTGAATTATCATTCAAGGAGTTTCCAAAGAGAAAGCACGAGTGGAGATGACCCTTAGTCATCCACCCAGATCAGGTGAATTAACCCTGAAGGTCAACAGGATGACAGATGACAGCTGTCCCTGTCAGATCACCCTCTCATCCATAGCTTCAACCTTGGAATTGCCCTCAGGCTTGGCTTGTGATCAGCAGAGGAAAATAGGTTGTGTTATATTTATAGTCACAGTTCATTTTTGATCTAAATTTGTACTTTTGCCCACTTTAATCACTCACCTTATTTACCCAATTGATACTTAATGATGTGTGTTCACTTCCAAAAACCACATTCATACTGAAAAGGCTGACCCATATACAGAATATTGAAAAAAACTATCTTTACCCCTGAAAAGGAATTTCCAAGTTTTTGTATGAATAGATAGACTGTGCTGGATCTCTGAGGGTGTTGAGTTTATATAAATAAGGCTTGAAAAAACATTGCAGGTCATTATTTTTAAGAATGCAGCCAGATAACTTTCCAGACTTGCTTGATGTATACTTATTCATGACTTTTGAGAGGCAATGAAATTGTATGGTACCTAAATTCTGCTGCAGGTGACTTTACATGTATGCTACTCTGCATTTATAACTTAGTATTTATACCTCGGTATCTATAACCTAGATCATCACTTTCTGGGAGAGGAAACAGGACCACAGAGTGACTTTCTCAAAAAGACCCTGAGTTACTCTGGCTTTCCAGGGTGTGCCTAGCTGAAGGTGTTATGGAAGAACGGTTCAGGCACTTGTTTGCCCTGAGCTCTCTTAGGAAGTCATTTCTGGAGGATCTGGCCATTTTTCCAGCCACCACTATAACTCTGGACAGTAATTGCGTGGTATTCTGGGTGGTTGGGTTGAAGACCTGGATGACAGGAGTCTCAGGCTTCTCACTTGACAAGGAGTACCCTGGGGACATTTTGAGGTTAATATGGGGGAGTTTGGGGCTTTCCTGGTAGCTCATCTGGTAAAGAATTTGCCTGCAATGCAGGAGACCTTGGCTCAATTCTTGGGTTGAGAAGATCTCCTGGAGAAGCTACCCTGGTGGCTTAGACGGTAAAGAGTCTGACTGCAATGTGGGAGACCTGGGTTCGATCCCTGGGTAGGGAAGATTCCCTGGAGGAGAGAGTGGCAACCCACTCTAGTATTCTTCCCTGGAGAATCCCCATGAACAAAGGAGCCTGGCAGGTGGCAATCCATTGGATCGCAGAGAGTCAGACATAACTGGGCAACTAAGCCCAGAGCAGCACCTGGGGGAAATTTCAAGGTAACATAACGCATCTGTGTGACCATTATTTAGTGTCTTTTGTTACACTTATAAAACCTGCGGCATTCCTTCACTGATTTGATTTCAACCTTCCGGCCATCTTGGCTGAGAGATGCCTAGTTTAGAGAGATGGACAAGCCACAGTTACCATCACATCAACTCTTCTACTCCTGTGATAATGTGGAACTACCTGGGCAAGTAAGCTTGAGTCCCTCATTCATGGTACTATTAAAAAGAAACATTAACAAACTACTAGAACTGAGACAAACATTGAAAATGAACTTTTCCCTTGATCTGCACATTTTGGGACAGGTGTTCAGATTATTTCACGTGGTTTCTCAGATAGACTGTATGCTTTTGTTCTAAAAAATATGGTAAAGAATTCACTGGATTCTTGAATGGCCCAGTAATCATCTTGGCTTCCAACATTCATTTTCTTTTTATCACTGGAAAATAATTAGATTATATTCTAACTTTTTTCTAGAAAAGTCAAAAGTTGTTCATTAATATTGAGAAAATGGGGGCATTTCTCTGTTTTGAGTGGACAGAAATGTGATCTTTTCCAGAATTGATATTAAAGACCCTCCTAGTGTTCCAGGCCCCCAGAAAGTCATATATTGGCATCATTAAACCGATGATGGGGAAACCTATCGGGGGATTATTTCAAAATAGATGCAAATGCCTATGTCTAGAAAATAAACTCCATACACAATTCAAACAGAACACACTGGCAAGTGTAATATAGCCACAAAAAATCTTGAGACTTTTCCCAGTATCATTACCTGGACGTCATACTTTGTAATTTCATTCTGAGAGATGAGTTTGCGTGATACGTCAATCTTTCATAACAAATTGCCTTTCAGAAAAGGAATTGATAACTACTTATAGAGCTGACAAGTATCTTTCCTTTTCCATTCAGATCAATAATTCTGTGGACCAGTTTCCTATTATTAAGCATGCTGACATTAGAAGGACACTCAGATGAAAGAGAGTTTGTGAACAGGGTACTGAATGGCAGCCAAGTTGAACCATCAGGCACGCATTTGGTCAGCTCCTAATGGATGATCTTTTGAAGCACACTGTCTGCCTGACATCATGGGAAAAATCTTCTTTTTCTTTTTTGAGTAAACAGCCTGATTCCCTGGGACATATTTTATACTACCTTCTCTTCTAAAGAACTTAAAGAAGGAATGTTTTAGAGCCATTTAAATTCATAAGAAATGATCACGAGGTACAACTGAAAAATAAAAAACCTCCTGCTGATTCCTTTTTACCTATTCATTCATTCAGTAATATTATGGATTATCTACTCTGTGTAATTGTGCAACAGAGAATATTGTGTTACTTAAATAGCAAATGATGATGTGTTTGGGGATTTTGGCAGGACATCATTCTATTTTGAATACTTTTAAAAAATGTTTGTTTTTTATTATTTGTATTTATTATTTGTGGCTGTGCTGGGTCTTTTTGCTGTGTCTTGTTGCTGCAAGAGGGGCTCCTCTTCCTTGTGCTATGTGGGCCTCTCATTGGAGTGGCTTCTCCTGTTGTGAAGCACAGGCTTTAGAGCACACAGGCTTCACTAGCTGCACGTGGGCTCACTAGTTGTGGCTTGTGGGCTCCAGAGTGCAAGCTCAGTAGCTGTGCCCCACAGCAAGTGGGATCTTCCCAGACCAGGGATAGGGCTGGTATCCCCTACATTACAAGGTGGATTCTTAAACACTGGCCCACCAGGGAAGCCCCATCATTCTTTCTTGAAAGCAGTATAAAGTGAAAATGAAAGTGCAGTTGCTCAGTCATGTCCCGCTGTTTGTAACCCCATGGACTATAGCCTACAAGGTTCCTTCATCCATGGGATTTTCCAGGAAAGAGTCCTAGAGCGGTTGCCATTTCCTTCTTCAGGGAATCTTCCCAACCCATGGATCGAACCCCGGTCTCCTGCATTGCAGGCAGACAGACGCTCTACTCTCTGAGCTACCAAGGAAGCCCGTTCTTGAAAGCAAAACTAGCAGCAATTATGGTGTAGTTATAGCTAGAATTTTGACTTGTAATGATGCTCCAAACTTGGCATCTCATGAAACAAAGTGGCCCTGAACAGCAATGATCTCTTCCAGGGAGGAAGAAGGTACAGATTTTTAGATGTCAAGATGACTGTGATAACTGATACTCCTTTTTACCTCAGATTCCCATAGAGAGAGGGCAGGGGAAAATGAACTGGCCACACAATGTTATCCATTTCAATAGGCCAAAAAAAAAAAAAAAAAATTAGGACAGAGGTCCTTCACTTTTTGCTATCTTGAAATGTCAAGAGAGAGAGACATCTGAAGGGGATAGAAAAAGGGGGCGAGTAGGACAGAAACTCAAGCACTAATGGGGAATAGAATTTCTCTTGCACTGGCCACAATACATATGTTTGTTATAAAGCAAGAGGCGGGGAAGACATGCATGCCTGATGTTGAAGAAAAGCCTGTTTGTGCCTCATACACTAGAGAAATTGTTCGAGAACAGTTCATCCATGTGAAAATATGACCCATGTCATTTTGCCAGGGTCATTAAGACACTGAGCTGCTGAGTAAGGCCTGACTGGGTAAATTCAAGATCCTGGGGGTATACATACTTCCTAGTGCCCAGTTTTTCTAAGATTGAAAAAAAAAAATGTCAGTGGAAATAAGGTTACAGAGTGCCACTTGCGTGGGTGAGACAGGGTCTACATAGGGTGGGAACCAGCCGCTCTCAGACATGGCCCATTCTTTTAGATTCTGCCCCATTTTCTGAGTGGGCAAAATGAGAAAAAGAGAATAAATCCCCAGCACTGGTAGCCAGAAGAAAACAGTGGTATTTAGAGATGAGGAAAGGGAAAGGTTACACATCATTTTGAAATGAATTCCCATTCTCTTTTGACTATTGTCATATTCGTGTTTTGCAAACTCCTAGAATGTCTGGAGATAAAATTGAGATCATTTGTTGTGAAAAGAAATGGCCTTGTAGAAGAGCTCAGAAGACATGAAAGCTATATTTGAGTGAACAAATATTCAAAAGTAGGCAGGAAATCTGGAATAAAGGAGAAGATTTTTGTATGAAGTTTGAGGGCATTCTACATGAAGCAAAATAGCTCACTGGAAAATAAAAATGATAAAAAAAAAAAGAAAGAAAATCCTTTAACTTTTTCAGTTTTAACTAGGCTAGGACAAATAAGCAATTTAATCTCAGTGTTAAATTTTTTAAAAATTGTTGACAATTCTGATTATTCTGGTTTATTTACAGTTGTCCCAGTTTCTCTGACAGAGCAATCATATGATTCATTCAATAAATAGCAAATTCTTACTAATTTACAGTGGATCAGAACTTTAAGTTCTCTGGCTTTAGTTGCTTTACCTATAATCTGACGGATTATAACTAGTTAATTTGCAAATTTTGTTTTGTGGACTGTATTAGTGTTTCCCAGCTTTAATATTCTAGTAAGTGTGGGTGGGTGTGAAAGTCATTTGGTCATGTCTGACTCTTTGCGACCCCATGGTCCGTGGAATTCTCCAGACCATTCTCCAGACCCCATGGAATTCTCCAGACCCCATGGTTCATGGAATTCTCCAGACCAGAATACTGGAGTGGGTAGCCATTTCCTTCTCCAGGGGATCTTCCCAACCCAGGGATTGAACCCAGGTCTCCCACATTGCAGGTGGATTCTTTACCAGCTGAGCCACAGGAAGTCCAAATAGAACTATTGTAGTAAAAGGATTTATGATTTGGATATGGGTCTTGAAACTCTTCATATTTCTAGAAAAACAAAATATAACAACCATATTATGTTCTTTTTTCAGTGCCACCTAAATATGTGAGAGAAGAAGAAATCTTGGATTTCTTCTTATATTCTAAGAGTTGTTTTCTTTGGCCGGGGTGGGGAGGGGAGTGGTTAATTTAATAGACATTTACTTTTTAAAAAAATCAGTAATAGAGCTGAGAATTGGGCAGGGTAGAGCTTACATTGAAACTATGTGGGCTATTCTGTTTTAGTGTGATAAGTTTCAAAATCTTCCCAAAATTAAAGACAGAGAATTTATTTTAAAGGACGTCTTTGAAAGATATGTATATATATGAAGCAAAGCCTCTTTGCTTTAAGCTTCTTCAAGCCTGTTTCAAGTGCCTTAGATTAAGCAGCTTGAGATCTGCTAGTTATAAAAGTATTTTTTCCAAGAAAGAAGATGTGCTTTTCAAATTGGCAGGTACTTACAGAACTGTTACTCTGAGCAAAGGAGTGGAAACATGAGACCCTTGTAAAGATCTCACCGCCATTAGGAAGTTTCTTTTGAGACACTCATATCAGCTCACTGATAAAATATCATAAAATAACTGCCATCTCCACCTTTTATAGGAGTAGTCCTTGAATTAGTCAGAGCTGCTGGATTGTAATAAGGAAACGCGTGTTTAAAACATGAATGAAAGGAAAAGATGACCTTCAGGTTACTCTGGTCTGTTGATGGGGTCAGGGGAAGGAATTCATAACCTGAGAAGGACGGGGTGAGTCTGACTCTGGATGCGAAAGTTCACAAGTCTGCATTATAAATAATATATGTAGGAAATGAGTGTTTACTCCTCTCTAATATTGGCAAACTGGAAGGATAAGATGGCTTCCTTTTGACGCAAAAAAGATCTAAATGTAAGATGCTATTTTAAACACCAAACAGCTGTTTCATCTTGAACTGAAAAGAACAAAGAAAACACCCTCAAGTCCACATAGGATATTTTGTGCTTTCCCTTGCATGTGTGTGTGTTTTCCCTCCTTTTTTTTCTAGGATAATTGAAATGTCATTTTATCTTGGGATGTTTTCTTTACCTACCAGGGACTTGAAAAGTTAAAATATTGGAGAATTTCCTTTTCATCATTTTCAACATAAACAACTTTTCGTTGCTTCAATATGAAATGTTTTCTTTGTTAATCCAACAGAGATTAATGCCTGGAATGCTAAACTGTATACTTAAAGGAAAAATTATGATGGTCCATAGATAATATATTTTAGGCAAGACCAAGCAATAGGCTGGCATTATATCACAGTCTAAGAGGTTTTTCTTGCTCTGGAGAACAGTTGGAAACAGAAAGGGTAGCCTGAGTCACTGATTTAAAAGATTTTATTTATCCAGTTAATGCCTGCGAATCCTTGAATCACATTTACCAAAGAGTTTAAACGTTGATGTTTGGATGATTCAGAAAATGAATTTCTGATTTGCAGAGCATGCTTCCTGGGAATTTAACTCAAACCACCTCTTTGACTTCTATGAAAAGATATATGTCTTTAAAAGTTTGAATTAATATGTAAAGTCATTTGCCGTGGTTTGGATTTTATGCTGAAAATTGCTCAGGCTGAATGCATAGAACAAACTTTTACATATTCAGTTAATAGCAGGTTTATTTACTTCTTAATTCTTCATAGATATTTATATTTGCCCTCCAGCTTTAATTTTTGGGAAAATAAAGAGTCATTAGAGTATATTCTATTCTCCCAGATAAGAAACACACACATATACTTAGTTCATTTTACCTGGAAACTTGTTCCATTAAGCAGGCAAACACACATTGAAAAGTGTGTTTCTTTACTTATCTATCTCTAAAAGTCTGGCCCATAAGCTTGTGGCTTTTTTATTTTATTTTTAATTGGAAGGAACAACATTAGCTTTTTTGGTTATGTGGTTGCAAAATGTATATCTGCTTCTTTATACTATTTCTAGCTCTCTTTCTTTTAAATTCATGAGACAATTTTAGTTAACTTTTCCTGGGGCTTAATTCCTTCTAATTTTGTTTTTAAAATAAAAGGTGAGTTTCTTTAACTTAAGAACAGGAAATTCTAGGCCAGAAACTGCTATTTCTCTTCCTTTAGATAGAGATCTCAAAGGTACTAACATCTTGTAAAAGTTTAAAAAAAAAAAAAAGGAAGAAGAAAAAAAAATCTGTGCCAGACCTTCTTTTTAATCCAGACTTGGTTATATAGCACATTAATAAATTGTCCTGTCAACCTTTAGGACATGGGTTCAACTCCAATTGGTTTAATGGTCACAAATGTTTCCTTAGAAGGATTCCGGATTTCTGGATGGAGGCAGAAATGCCAGGGATTCTCAAGGCAGGCTTGAGATCCCCCATCCCCCGCAGAAGGTGGTCCTGGGAGGTAATCACACCCTGCTGATAGGATTTGGCAGTTAAAATAGATGGAGGTCAGCCTGTCATTTTGTCTATTTAAATAAGTCACTTGTGATTAAGGATAAGCAGTATTTTTTTTTTCCTTCTTTTTCTCTCTCTCTCTCATTTTGGGTCCTTACAGGCTCTCATGTGTTTCTCTGATGTTTCTTTCCCTCTGGAGGACTTCTCTCTCTTATTCTCTCCTGCCTTTTACATGGAAAAATGCTTATGTCACCTCTGTCTTTCCCCCTGGAGACATAAACTGGGGGACATGATAAATGACTATTTATCATTTTATTCCATTTAAATTTCAAAATTGGTAGTCCAATCAAAACTCTTATTCTCTACCAGATGTTCTATGACATCTGGAGAGAAATGAAATGTAAGACAGTTGTCTCTGCTATTTCCCTCTTTGCTAAGAGAAGTCAGTAGCATCTGTGTTATGTAATTGAGTTTATAGTTATTTCTCCATCTGCTTGGGTACTTTGGTACATAAGCTAATTTGTCTGCCTTTTGAAAAAATTAACTAATGCGTATCCTTTTATGCAATCCATGAGGACTGTCTTTGTTGTTAAGACTTTTTGTGACTATGAAATAGCAGGACCTTATAAAAATTGTGCACTTTTTCTTAAAAGTATTTGGCTGTTAACACAAAATGTAATCAGAGATACAGAAGTATTTGCGTTTGCCGACTCATTTACTGAAATTGTTTGCCAAATGTCATTCTGAAATACTGCTTCTCTTTCTCGGAGAATTTCATCCAGTGTTCTTCCACTGCTGCGAGCCCTGTGTAAGATTCTTCCTGCTGCCCAGGCCATTCACCAGGCACGGTGTGTGACGGGGGAAGTCTTTGCTGAGTGAGAGCAGATGTGACCCGAACCCCGCCATCTCTTGGGCACTCTCTCACACCCTCAGTCCACTTTCATCTCTAATCATCTCTGACACATCTGGCTTTGTGAAGGTTTAATTTGATGGTATCCACTTCAGCTACATCACATAGGTTTTGCTTCATGCCCTGGGGCAAAAACCTCAAAGGACTCTCAGCCTGCCTTGCCTTGAAGGGCCAGAGGACGACCCCCCAGGGGGCAGCCCTTAGCCAGTAGTGGACAGGAGCTAGTATGTCCTGTGAGCAGGCCTTTCTATCGTCTCTTCAACCTTTGCCAGTGGGCTTGGGCCCCAGGTAGTCAGAGCAGTGATCAGTACACTGTGGAACAAAATTTCCCAGTTTTCTGCTCCCATTCTTGGTGTCATTTCCCCAGGTAAACTATTTGCATACAGGTTCTTGTCTGAGGTTCTGCTTTCTAGGAAAACCCAGCCTCCCATAAAATAACACAACAGATGTGGATGAACCTAGAATCTGTTATACAGAGTGAAGTCAGAAAGAGAAAAACAAATACAGTAAATTAATGCGTGTATGTGGAATTTAGATAAATGGTTCTAATGAACCTATTTAGAGACCTGGAGAATGGACTTGTGGACCCAGGGGAAAGAGAGGGTGGGAGGAATTGCGAGAGTAGCAGTGGCGTGTAAATTAGGTGGCTAGTGGGAGGCTGCTGTGTCTCACAGGGAGCGCAGCTCTGTTCTCTGTGATGACCTAGGTGGGCAGGATGGGCGCGGGGCAGGGAGGCTTACGAGGGAAGGGGTGCATGTAAGACATAGAGCTGATTCACACGCAGCAGAAACTAGCATCACATCGTAAAGCAATTATACTCCAATTAAAGACAACGCAACACAATACCATGCAAAGCAAAACAAAATCCCAAGAGATCATCCTTCTAGCATGACTTGCTGCCTCATATCATGGTTATGTAGATACAGTTCTTTGAAAAGTGGAAGTGTTAGCTGCTCATTCGTGTCTGACTCTTTGTGACCCGTGGACTGTAGACCGCCAGGCTTCTCTGTCCGTGCGATTCTCCAGGCAAGAATACTAGAGTGAGTTGCCATTCCCTTCTCCAGGAAGTCGTCCCAACATAGGGATGGATCCCATCTCCTGCACTGGTAGGTGGGTTCTTTTCCACTAGTGCCATCTCTCCTAAGAAAAATGTTTGCCTTTGAAAGTTGGGACAAATGTGATAAATCTCTCTTTGATAGCAAGCTCTCTTCCAAGAGGGTACATCATGGAAAAAGAAGACACTGCTCCTGGGAGAGTCTGCAGTCTAGCGCTTACCCTCTTTGGATATTTCACTATAGAGTCACAGCAAATCATTTTTAAAAGTAGCCAAATGATGCTTTTCAGATTCATATAGAACTCCTCTGGTTAAAAATTCTATATACCTTCATTACAGGGCATTGTAAATAATTTTTGTAGAAAAATACAGATGCTGTGAGAATCAAACAGGAAACCAGGAGGTGAAGTGAACTGAGGAACGTTTTTTCCAAGAGGGCTCTTGAGAGAGGTTTTACAAGAGGTGAAAGTCCTAGGTTGACAGAGGCAAAATACAATGACATTTCATGGACAGAGAATGGGCAGAGAGAGAGAGGCTCAGGATTCAAGAACATAACTAGGTAAATGTGGACACACAAACTTTTACTTTCCTGTGATCTTGGAGAATTTAACATTCTGTGATAGGTAGACACAGTTTGGTGATTAAATGAACTAGAAAAATATTCATGTTACATTCAGACTTGAGTTCATAGCATACATTGAAGATCCCTAGGAAGTACGGCTATTTATAAAAATTAACCCCTCAAAACAGCAAACTTGTGGAACTGAGCATTTCCTAAACTTCTGTGACTATGAAATCTTGTAGGACACTATTCAGTCATCTTGAGGCACGCTGATGTTCCACAGAATGGATCTTGGAAAATTCTGGAAGGGAGCAGTGCTGAGAAATAAAGTTGATGGGGTCTGGGGTGGGGTGGGTATGGCAGTGAATGTCACATAATACCTATATGTGTTTGGATTTAATATGTCAATCAGGTGCTACAATCTCTGTCCTGAAAAAAAAAGATATACGGCCCATTGCAAAATAATTTAGCACACCAAAAGTCACATTTTCAACTTCATACTGACATTGCCAACATGCTGTTACCTTTACCATGCCCATTGTTAGGGAAGGAGTATAACAGAGGATTTTGTAGCCAGATGTACGTCTGCTTGCCAAGTCACTTCAATCCTGTCCGACTCTTTGCAACTCCATGGACTGTAACCCACCAGGCTCCTCCTTCTGTGGGATTCTCTAGGCAAGAATACTGGAGTGGGTTGCCATACCTTCCTCTGAGGGCTCTTTCAACCTAGGGATTGAACCTGCGTCTCCTGTGTCTGCTGCCTTGCCCCGCAGGTTCTTGACCACTAGCGCCACCTGGGAGAATTCAAATCCAATTTCTCTTCTTTCCATGTAGCCCTGGCCCTGTGTCTCTATGCTTCTGTTTCATTACCTACAATGAATATGGACGCAGTGATAATGGTGCCTAATTCACAGGGTTGTTGGAAGGATTCGATGAGATAAAACAATTAAAGCACTTAGTAGAGTGTCTAATATGTGACCAGTAAGATATAACACATGTATTAATAGTATTGTGTAGTGGAAAATATATAGACTTGAGGACAGGCCTGAGTTCAAAGCCTATCTCTATCACTGTCACAAAACACCTCTGGGTTTACCAAATCCTACGCATTAGATTTTAGTTATTACTTTAAAGAAGGGAATGATAATACATATCTTTCCAAGTTACTGTGAGTAATACTAATAAAGTATAAAGGACATAGAATCTTCTGTTACTGGTATAGTTATTGTATTTCTACGGTATTCTTCCATTTCTTCTTAGGAGCAGAAGGATCCTCAACCTTTCTATGAAATTGCCCAACTTTCTCCAGTGATGCCGTATGCTGATTATTGGAATAAAGAGAATTATTAAATATTTGCTAAATAAATGAATACATAAAATAGTATTCCTATAATTGGAGATTTCACCCAGTGGAACACTGATAGAAAATATGTGATAGCAAAGCTGAATGGCGTGATAAATCATGCTCTGTGAAGTCAAAATGAAAACAGTTCTATTTTATCCTTGCTTAATGGAGAAGGAAATGGCAACCCACTCCAGTATTTTTGCCTGGAGAATCTCATGGACAAGAGGAGCTTGGTGGGCTACAGTCCATGGGGTCACGAAGAGTGAGACATGACTGAGTGACTCAACACACATCCTTGCTTAAAAACAAAGAAGCTAAAATCTAAGAAAGTTATTAGTCATTCGTTCTTATGGATTAAATTTAGACCTAGACTCACTGTGTTGTTTTTTTTTAATTTTTTTAAATGTTTACTATGTCTTTTAATGGAACGATAGGATGGGAATAAAATACTAAAATTTTTTTTCTTTGGTGTTGCATTGTCTCCTTGGGATTTTGTCAGAAGGCAGATTTAAATTTTCATTTAAAAGAAGATGCTGTGAGGGAAACCTGGCGTGCTGCAGTCCAGGAGGTAGCAAAGAGTCAGACATGACTTAGAAAGTGGACAACATTACTATCCTTCTAAATTCCATATATATGTGTCAGTATACTGTATTGGTGTTTTTCTTTCTGGCTTACTTCACTCTGTATAATCGGCTCCATTTTCATCCATCTCATTAGAACTGATTCAAATTTATTCTTTTTAATGGCTGAGTAATACTCCATTGTGTATATGTACCACAGCTTTCTTATCCATTCATCTGCTGATGGACATCTAGGTTGTTTCCATGTCCTGGCTATTATAAACAGTGCTACAATGAACATTGGGGTACATGTGTCTCTTTCAATTCTGACCCTGTATGTGAGACAACAAAAGAGACACAGATGTATAGAATGGACTTTTGGCCTCTGTGGGAGAGGGAAAGGGTAGGATGATTTGGGAGAATGGCATTGAAACATGTATACTATCATGTAAGAAACGAAGCACCAGTCTATGTTCGATACAGGATACAGGATGCTTGGGGCTGGTGCACGGGGATGATCCAGAGAGATGATATGGGTGGGAGGTGTGAGGGGGATTCAGGATTGGGAGCTCGTATACACCTGTGGCTGATTCATGTCAATGTATGGCAAAACCAATACAGTATTGTAAAGTAGAATTAAGTAGAAATAAAATAAAAGAAAAGAAGGAAAAAGAAAATGGACAACAACTTTGTAATAAAACATTTTATTCTGAGACATTTCCTAGTATAAATCTTAAATTTACAAAAGGAGGGCTGTTTTTCCCATAGTGATGTCACACAAAGATAGAATTCCCAACTTCCTTTTTATTTTCCTACTATTTTTTGAATTAATGCCTCATCAGGTTTTAATTCAGATCAATCCTAGAAGGATTAGTTAGGCAGATGACATGTAGCTTTTGATAGAGTTGTGTGTAATATGCTCTTTCATATGAAGTCTTTTGTGGGAATCTTTTTAAAAGAAACACTGAAGATTTCTTTTATAGTCTGTCTGAATGTGCCACATAAGGCGCATGACTATCAATACCTTTTTTAAGGAGTATCCTCCCATGGGATGAATATTTTATAAAAATGGAGACAGAATATATGGTTATTTTGTTCCACTGAATCACATTTCTCTAAAAGACCAAGAATGAATTAGCCAACCACAGAAGCAAAACATACCTTAGTTTTAAAATTTGGTCATAAGTATGTCCTCATCTCAAAATGCTTTTTGTCGGTGTATTGAGATTTTGAATTATTATAGCCCTAAAGGGACTAAAAGTAATTCCCCCATCTGTGAGTTTTTTAAGAGTTTATGAAGCATTTTCATGCACTTCATCCTTGTTGAAGAGTTCTTCACATTTCAGGGGATATGGGTATTTAACTAAAAACATCAAATGTGTGTGTTTTCCCAAGCTCCTGATTTATCCCTCCCTGCCACGTTTCCCCTTTGCTAAGCATGTTTGCTTTAGACATCAATAAATCTACTTCTGTTTTGTAAATAAGCTCACTTGCATTTTTTTCTAAAAAATTAGATTCTACATATGAGTGATGTCATATGATATTTGTCTTTCTCTGACTTATTTCACTCTAGGTCCAAGGCAGATAACCAACAAGGACCTACTGTATAGCACAGGGAGCTGTCCTCAGTATTCTGTGATAACTCATGTGAGAAGAGAATCTAAAAATGCATGATATATGTATATGTATAACCGGACACTTAGCTATATACCTGAAACTAACACAACATTGTAAATCAACTATGTGCTGATAAAATTAAGATAAAAACTCATCAAATGCCATGACAAAACAGTCAACACCTGTTTTATGAACCATTCAGTTCAGTCCCTCAGTCGTGTCCGACTCTTTGCGACCCCATGAATCGCAGCATGCCAGGCCTCCCTCTTCCATCACCAACTCTCAGAGTTCACTCAGACTCAAGTCCATCGAGTCTGTGATGCCATCCAGCCATCTCCTCCTCTGTCCCCTTCTCCTCCTGCCTCCAATCCCTCCCAGCTTCATAGTCTTTTCCAATGAGTCAACTCTTCGCATGAGGTGGCCAAAGTACTGGAGCTTCAGCTTTAGCATCAGTCCTTCCAAAGAAATCCCAGGGCTGATCTCCTTCAGAATGGACTGGTTGGACTTCCTTGCAGTCCAAGGGACTCTCAAGAGTCTTCTCCAACACCACAGTTCAAAAGCATCAATTCTTCGGTGCTCAGCCCTCTTCACAGCCCAACTCACATCCATACATGACTACTGGAAAAACCATAGCCTTGACTAGACAGACCTTAGTCGGCAAAGTAATGTCTCTGCTTTTGAATATGCTATCTAGGTTGGACATAACTTTTCTTCCAAGGAGTAAGCGTCTTTTAATTTCATGGCTGCAGTCACTGTCTGCAGTGATTTTGGAGCCCCCAAAATAAAGTCTGAGACTGTTTCCACTGTTTCCCCATCTATTTCCCATGAAGTGATGGGACTGGATGCCGTGATCTTCATTTTCTGAATGTTGAGCTTTAAGCCAACTTTTTTCACTTTCCTCTTTCACTTTGATCAAGAGGCTTTTTAGTTCCTCTTCACTTTCTACCATAAGGGTAGTGTCATCTGCATATCTGAGGTTATTGATATTTCTCCTGGCAATCTTGATTCCTGCTTGTGCTTCTTCCAGCCCAGCATTTCTCAGGATGTACTCTGCATATAAGTTAAATAAGTAAGGTGACAATATACAGCCTCGATGTACTCCTTTTCCTATTTGGAACCATAGGGTGCCTAATTTCCCACTTTCATAGTTGTTTCTAATGTGCATTCCCAGCTTCTAACCCTGTAAATCAGGCAAATGGACACTACTATGGATAGTTGGAACCTTCTTGGCAAAAGAGATTTAAGGTTGCAAAGTAACACAGGGTGGGATTAAAATAGAGTCCATTCCTTGCTGTTTTCCTATTTGCATATAGACTAATTTCTAAAAATCACTTGATCAGGATACAGAATGATTCTTAGAACATTTGATGTCTTTTAATTTACTATATGTTGCAGAAGGAAATGGCAACCCACTCCAGTATTCTTGCCTGGAGAATCCCAGGGACGGGGGAGCCTGGTGGGCTGCCGACTATGGGGTCACACAGAGTCGGACACGACTCAAGTGACTTAGCAGCAGCAATTTGCTATATGTAATAAACACATGACAGAAGAAATTCTGGATTTCAGCCTTAGCAATTTGCAAAAATTCCAAGTGTTTTTAGTCTATATGTTTTTTTAAATGCACACACACACACATACACACACACAGATATCTATCTATTTATCTATCTATCTATCTATAGAGAGAGAGAGAGATACAAACACACAAGCAGAAAGGAAAGGAAAAAAAATCTGGCAATTTCCTGTGATGAAGGACAGATTAAAACTAACCAATTTGGGATGTTATTATACTTGGAAATTTTCAAAAGTAGGAGCCAGTCTCTCTAAAGATGGAAATTGGACCATCTTATTGATCATTTATATTCTAAAATAAGAAAAACCTGTCAAGGGCAAGGAATGAGAATTCAAAATAGGTTGTTTTGCTGTACAAAACTTGATTTTTCAACCCTGATTTTACAAAGTTTTGTAATGGGCAGTATTACTATTTTCCCACTTAATGGTAGCAGGCATGGGCAAAATCTCTTTGAAAATGTATATCTTGTTTGATATTTATCTAAGACATGACATAACTTAGAGCCCCTTGACAAATACACTGAATCATATTGTCCTGACTTATTTGCTGGGAGAAAAATAAAAGTGGAGGAGATTGGTACTGGGAAGGAAAAAGCAGTCTTCAGTGACAGAACTGGCTTCTACTCTGGCAGAAAAACAATATCATTAAAATCTGAGAAGTACTTTTAAGTCATAATAATCAGCAACTAAAACAAAGAAGAGATCTAAAAATAGAGATGGATAATTAACAGTCTAAAAATAGACATGGCTAGCCATATGGAAGTCATTACACTCTGGAGGTTAAATGCTCTGAGGAAAATAAAAATCCAATCAAATATTATTGCATATTAAACTCACTACCTATAAACATAGTCTGTAAATGCTTTATAGGGTTCAGCTTCATCTAAGACAATTTGGTACAAGAAAAATATAAAAGCACAAATTATCATTTCCTAATTCATCAAAGAGTTTTTCTTGGGAAGATGCCTTTGGCTCTAATTCAAAACATCCCTTCTGGCTTAAGATGTGCCTGTCATGCTATTGACACCATGGGGATTCTGTCTTTCACAACAGGAAAAATAGTGATTTTCAGATCACTTCTTATATTTATAATAAACAGTAGTATTTCCAATATAAATAGTATTGCCCTAAGAACAAGTAATTATGCAAAAACAGAGACTCTCAACAGAGATGGATCTCGTATGGGCCAGCATAGGCTAAAGGCTTCTATTTTTTAAAGATTAAAGCCATCAGTGTGTAATTTTCTGTTTTTATTGTTATTTTGGGAAGATTCAGGAACTCTATGTGTTAAGGGGATGCTACAACCTCCTATCAAGGTTGTAGAGTGTCTAGGTCTTTTACACCTCAACCGGCTCCTATCCTTCTTGTTGCCTGGAAGGCTGTGGAGGAATCTAAAATCTGCTTGTTGTAGTTTTGAACAGGGTTTTTAAAAAATGGTTGCGTGAAGGAGGGATTGGAGATGACTGAAACAGAAAGCAGCATACTAAGTGGAAAGAACATAGCTGTGCTGTGTGAGGCAGAGAGCCAGACTGGAGATCAGTCTCTGCCTTCTATCCTTCGTGTGAGCTTGGCCAAGAGATTTATTTGTCTGAACCTCGTGTATCTTATTTGCAAAATGAGAATGATGGTTTCTTGGTATTTATGTTGGGTATTCTAAGTATCTTATATGTAAAGTTTCTAGGCACCCAAGGCCTTGGTCCACAGCAATATTTTAATAAATGATAGTAGCTTTCAATAATGATATCCATCAGTTCAGTCATAGTTAATAAGCTCTTAAGATGTTGATAAGACAGCGATTGCAAAATTCACCAAAGCAAGAAACTTTATGGTTAAGAAAGATTGTGTTCTAATTTGCAGCCCTGCCATTCAAATTTCAGGAATGTCTCTTTCTCTCCATTGATTTTAAATGATTTTTGCTTTCTTAAACATGGCTACTCATTCAAGATCTATTTGTTTTATTCTTTTGATATCAGAATACTCTCTTTGTTGTAGTTCAGTTGCTCAGTCTTGCCCGACTGTCGCAACTGCGTGGACTGCAGCATGCTAGGCTTCCCTGTCCTTTGCTACCTCTTGGAGTTTGCTCGAACTCGTGTCCATTGAGTCGGTGATGCCATCCAGCCATCTCATCCTCTGGTGCTCCCTTCTCCTCTTGCCCTCAGTCTTTCTCAAGAATCTTCACTAGTACCACAGAGCACTCTATACACTCATGTAATAGTTCTTATCTGTGTTTTGATTCTATTTTTGATCTTCATATGAACATGACTGCTTCTGAGTTATAAATAAATGATAAAGCCTAAATAATTGTAAAAGTGGATGCAAAAATCAAATCTTTGTAAAAGATCTTGCATGTTTCTTTCTTTCTCAGATAATTTATATTTTCTGTTGCCATTGTTCATAGGATTTTTCCGATAAACTTTCTAAATGGTTGCTATTTATGAATATGAAGGTGTTAACTTCCATGAAATGATACTACTTTACTCAATAACCTTTTCAATTATATCTTTGAGTTTCATCTGTTATTTAGTCAATTCATCTGAAAGTTCATCTCCCCTCTTTTTCAATTTGTATTCTATTTTTTCCTTATCTAACCATATACAAAATAATTATAATGAGAACCTACAGTAGAATGTTAAACATTAGCAGTAATAATGGACATCTTTGTATTTTTCCTGACATTTTTGGGAATGTTTCTAGAGATTCCCTGTTAAGTATTGTGCCAGGTTTTGGATTGAAATAGTGCATTTTATTACATTTGGAAATTGTCCCATCTGTTGGTATTTTGCTGAGTTTTTTATCAGAAGGGATTTTGAATTCTGGTAAATTTTTAGTAGCTTTTTTTTTTTAACTTTTAGAACAATTACTATCACAATTTAATTTTAATTTATTAAAATTAATCACTTAAAAATCTACACTTGATATATGAACACATATATTTTCTCATAGTATTCAGCTTTTGAAAGTTTGTCTGTGTTTGAGAAATCTGTACAAAATTATTTTGGATTATGTTTGAAAAATCTGTACCAAGTTTTTCTGGATGACATTTTTATTAAGTTGTAATGAAGTCTTTTTATTGACTATTTTATGAACAGAAACACTAAATAGATTATTTACTATATGAAATATATGTAGCTTGATATAATGTATTATTGTCCCATTGTATTTTTCTCTTTTTGTGCTATATTTTTGGCTCAGTAATACATTTGTTGTTTTGTTGTTTAGTCGCTAAGTCGTGTCTGACCCTTTGTAACCCCAAGGACTGTAGCCTGCCAGGCTCCTCTGTCCTTGGGATTTCCCAGGCAAGAATACTGGAGTGGATTGCCATTTCCTGCTTCAGGGGATCTTCTCCGCCCAGGGTTCAAACCCTTGTCACCTGCAACAGCAGGTATATTCTTTACTGCTGAGCTACCAGGGAAGCCCCATTAATACATTTATGAAATTCAAAAGAAAAATACTAGAGATGTCCAAGAAAAGCTCATTTTTATTTCTACAACCGTCTTCTTAGCTCTTACCTTTCACCTTTCCACGGGTAACCACCAAAACACTCTTAGTTTTCGCATGTCTTTGCAGACACACATAGGCGTACAGAGAACTGTGAAAAAGGCCCTTATTCTTGCATCATTGTTTTTACAATAGAATAAGACACACATTGTTGCACTTTATTTCTTTACCAGCAATATATCTTAAAGATCATTCCATCTCAATAGGGTAAAATTTCTCATTCTTTTTATTGTGCATTGTATGCTTTATCATAATTTTTATCATTATTTTATTTAGTGGATATTTAGAATGTCTCCAATATTTCTCGGGGACAAACAATATCGAAATGAATAAATTCCAAAGAATCAAAATCTGTAAGACTGATAAACAAGCGTTTTTTTTTTTAACCTTGTTAGAGGGATTATAAATTGATGAGTCATTCAGACAGTAACTTGAAGGATTTATTTGGCAAATACAGAACTGTGTTCAGCAACATGGACCTCAACATTATTTTTCATACAAAGTTAAAAGCACCTTGTATTTCCATCCTGACCACTTGCTCAGATGGTAGAAAATCTGCCTGCAATGCAGGAGACCTGTGTTCAATCCCTGGGTTGGGAAGATTCCCTGGAGAAGGAAATGGCAACCCACTCAAGTATTCTTACCTGGAGAATCTCATGGACAAAGGAGACTGGCAGGCTACAATCCGTGGGATTGCAGAGCTGTACATGACTGAGTAACTCTCATTCACTATGGAAGGCATTTAGTGACCGCTAACAAAATTACAAATGCCTGTTCTCCTTAAAACAACAAATTCACTTCTGGGAAGAGATTCTCTTTTCTGTTTAGATTTCCATAGTGGTTGGTTTAAAAACAGGGAAGAGATTCCTGATTTAAAAGGCCTTGTACTCTATTTTCAGAATAATATGTTCTGAAGACTTTAAAGAATAGAATAGGTGCTTACTAGAAGATCTATATAGCCATCTACCAACCTTCTTTGATCCCTTCAAGCATCATTTTTTTGTTTTTATTCATGTGCTATCATCAGAAATAGATTTCTGTCTTAGACTGAATAATTTTACACCTACACACCTTGTGATTTCGAGTGCTTTCTCTCTGGTTTGTACCAGAACATTTTCATTATACTCCCTTCCACCAACTCATTACCTGACCTCACTTTTATTTCTTTTCCTGCAGTAGAAAAAGTAATTGAATTGGCAGAAAGTTATCTAATCTTTTTGTATTTCCTTCCTCTATTCTTTCTCAAAAGATCCCCTGTGAAAAGGTGAATAGACATTTTCCTGTCTTGGCATTCCCCTCCCTCATCCCTCTCCATTCTGTAATTTTAAAATGCCATTTGTATACTAATTTATAATTAATTTTGTCATATCACAAGCTAACACTCAAATAGAAAGGAAGGGTTATCCTGAAAAGAATCTGATCCTCCCCTACAATTAACCCCTCTCCTAGTTTCATTTCCCAGAGGTAATCTCTTTTAAAATTTCTGTTCAAGTGTTACCCAGTGTTTACTTTCATAACTTCAAACAAGGTGGTCATATGCCATTCTTGAATTATTAACTTTAAACTTTCTATTTCTTTTCTTGTATGAAAGATAAGGGTTTATCTGTTTCATATCACCCTACTCTTCCCATTCCCTTCTTCTTGATAGCTATTTAATTTTTATCTAATTCCATTGGCTAAGTACGTATGCTGTCAATTAATGTACTTGAACCTTTTTCTTTTCCCATAATTATTCATATTTCTTTGATTCTATGTAAGATATGGTACTTTTTGGCTTTACTCTGTCCACCACCTTTCCCTACCACTACTGTTTTCTACTCTCTGAGAGGTAGTTGTCAAGTTTGATAACATTTATATTATATTCTGAAACAATAGTCAAGTTTTCTTTAATTTTTAGGTATGTTGAGTCTCACAGGTGGAAACCAACAACACTTAATTATGAAGCTATTCTTGTTCATGATAGAACCAAGTAATGCATTATAATTAAATTGCTCCTCTATTAGTACAAGGGCTTAAACTCATTTGGAATTGCTGTTTGGAGAGTGTTTGTAGTGCCAAGAGGCAAAACAGCTCCCTGCTTTTTATGCTAAATTGGGTGCTCTAATCTATGCTTCTTCATGAAAAAATGTGTTTACTTAATTTGTTTATTTTATTTGGAGCATAATTACTTTACAATATTGTGATGGTATTTGCCATACATCAACCTGAACTGGCACAGGTGTGCATCTGTCCTCCCCATCCTGAAGCCCCCTCCCGCCTCCCTCCCCACCTCATCCCTCTGGGTTGTCTCAGAGCACCGGCTTTGGTTGCCCTGCCTCATGCATTGAACTTGCCCTGGTCATCTGTTTTACATATGGTGATGTCTATGTTTCAATGCTCTTCTCTCAAATCATCCCACGCTTGCTTTCTCCCACTGAGCCCAAAAGTCTGTTCTTTACGTCTGTGTCTCCTTTGCTGCTCTGCATGTAGGAATATCAGTGCTGTCTTTCTAAATTCCATATTTATGCATTAATGTACAGTATTTGTATTTCTCTTTCTGACTTACTTCACTCTGTATAATAGGCTCCAGGTTCATCCCCACCTCATTAGAACTGACTCAAATGCATTCCTTTTTATGGCTAATACTCCATTGTGTATATGTACCACAATTTCCTTATCCATTCATCTGTTGAAGGACATCTAGGTGACTTCCATGTCCTAGCTATTGTAAACAGTGCTGCAGTGAGCACTGGGGTACATGAGTCTCTTTCAGTTATGATTTCCTCAGGGTATATGCCTAGCAGTGGGATTTCTGGGTCGGATGGCAGTTCTATTTTATTTTTTTGAGGAAGCTCCACACTGTTCTCCATAGCAGCTGTACCAGTTTGCATTCCTCCCAACAGTGTGAGAGGGCTCCCTTTTCTCCACACCCTCTCCAGTGCTTATTGCCTGTAGGCTTTGTGATGGTGGCCATTCTAACTGATGTGAGATGAAACCTCATTGTGGTTTTCCTTTGCATTTCTCTAATAATGAATGATTTTGGTGTTGACCATCTGGTGATGTCCATGTGTAGAGTCTTCTCTTGTGTTGTTGGAAGAGGGTGTTTGCTATGACCAGTGCATTATCTTGGCAAAACTCTATTAGTCTTTGCCCTGCTTCATTCCGTATTCCAAGGCCAAATTTGCCTGTTACTCCAGGTGTTTCTTGACTTCCTACTTTTGCATTCCAGTCCCCTTGGCATCACTGACTTGATGGACACGAGTCTGAGTGAACTCCGGGAATTGGTGATGGACAGGGAGGCTTGGCGTGCTGTGATTCATGGGGTCGCAAAGAGTCGGATACGACTGAGCGACTGAACTGAACTGAACTGAACTGAAAATAAGTGATGTTGAGCAACTTTTCATGTGTTTATTAGCTAAAGAATTGATGCTTTTGAACCATGGTGTTGGAGAAGACTCTTGAGAGTCCCTTGGACTTCAAGGAGATCCAACCAGTCCATCCTAAAGGAAATCAACCCTGAATATTCATTGGAAGGACTGATGCTGAAGCTGAAACTCTAATACTTTGGCCACCTGATGCGAAGAACTGACTCACTGGAAAAGACCCTGATGCTGGGAAAGATTGAAGGTGGAAGGAGAAGGGGATGACAGAGGATGAGATGGTTGGATGGCATCACCGACTCGATGGACATGAGTTTGAGTAAGCTCTGGGAGTTGGTGATGGACAGAGAAACCTGGTGTGCTGTAGTCCATGGGGTTGCAAAGAGTTGGATGTGGCTGAGTGACTGAACTGAACTGAACTGAACTGAACCACAGCTCTGCTTAATATTATGTAACAACCTAAATGGGAAAATAATTTGAAAAAGAATAGAAACATGTATATTTATAACTGAATCACTTTTTCTGTATACCTGAAATCATCACAATATTGTTAATCAACTATCGTCCAACATAAAATACAAACTTTAAAAGAAATCTGTCTTCTTCATGAAGCATGTCCACTGTGATACCACTGAAGCCATGCATCATAGTACAAGATAAATGTCTTCCTAGTTAATGTGATGAATCTGTATGTTGATTATGATTAACACTAGATGCTTTTACTTAGACATAGTGCTAGTTTTGATGATGATACCGTGTGTCTCCTCAGGTGGCCACTGTGTCCAAGTGCTCTTGAGTACCTATTTTTTCACCTCTTGTGCTACCTATTCTTTACTCCACTCCAGTGCTTAAAACAGTTTGAAGTTTCCTGTGGATTGCAGTTTCCATTATTGAAAATCAGGCTTCTGAATGAGCTCTACATCTTGGGTTATTCTATAATCATCTTTATTCATTCTACAGGGAAATGCCCAACTTGGAGTATATTAATGAATCACTGGCTCAGGGATTCCAACTGTATTTTCTGGGTTGATCACAGACACCTCCGCCCCTCCCAACTCTACAGAATCTTGTCCAGGGGCATCTCTTAGATGCCTTTCTCTTATACTTTATGTACCTTTCTGATATTTATTTCTTTATCTTCCCAATACCACCTTGGTTCAAGCCTTTATCTCCTCCTTAGGCTTAGGGTTAGCTCCTAACTGACCTCCTGCTTTCAGAGGTGTCACCCAAACCCACACCCGGCGAAGCATTCCTTGGGTTCTAAGATAGCCAATGATTCTTTATGATCTAGCAACTGCATTTCAAACTTTTAACTTTAGCACTTAAATTCCTCTATGATCTAACTACATGTTCCCAAATGCCCCTAAACAAAAATAAGCCTAATCTAATCCCCTAATAATAGTCTAAAATTCTTTAATAGTTTTAAATTCTTTGAATACATATTGTCTCCTCACCGACTTTGCTTATGCTGGTCTCTCTTTTGGAATGCCCATTTCCAGTCTCTGCATGATTAATTTTTCCTCAAATTTGAAACCTTTTCCAAATTTAATTAGAGCCAATGAGTTTCTCTGATGCTTTAAAGCTGAAATGTATCTCTTACCCTATGCCTTCTTCTAGAACTTCCTTTACATCAGTTCTTCACTTTTAAGAGTCTCTTGCCATGCACTGATCTTTTTATGTTATTCTCCAAATTAGATGTGTCTTCTTTGAGAAAAGGCATGTGCTAAGCATATTTTTTGTTCCTCAGTGAATCCATTATTGTGAGAACTCCAGAAATAGGTTGACTACAAAATTGAATCTGTAACATGAAATCAGTCATTCTCATGGACCTGCCTTATTTGGAGGAAGCAATGCACAAATACATGGAACTGTTCTAAGATGTAGTTTGGTTTTATTTTTTCATGAGCAGATAAGAGACTATGCAGATGGTATTCAGGATGGATTTCAAATAAATAAATGTGGCTGAAGACTGATTGAGCTTCCCATTTTCAGTGGAACATGATGTACGATGTTTCATTTTTGCCTGGGGAAATTAAGACAAATGAAAGAGCCGACTGAAAAAATGTCAAAATATATTTTATAGCCGTGTGTAAATTCAGACATGAAAGCATTTAGTCATTCATATTACAGGCTGAAAAGTCCTCCTGGCCTGGCTTTAGAAGAAGAAATTGTATGTCTTAATTATCTGTGGGCCTTATTAAAACTGCAAGCTTGTTCGTCTCTGCTGTGTGTACTGAAAACCACTTCTCACAGCTCCATAAATAATAATGGCATAATGATCAAGAGATGTGCACTTAGAAGTTTTAGGAGAAAATAGCCTATGGAACAGGGGGTATTTATATATGGGAAAAGGAATTTTCCCTCACCTGCCAACATGACTTAACTATATAAGCAGGTAGCAATTCGCATCTTTCAGGGAGTTGGGAAGTTCACATGTTGGCATTACAGTTATATTCCTGCAGTAATGAAAATGAAGTCAGGATTATCTGTAAAGATTTTATAAAATGTCAAGTTGTAGTAAAATATAAGGGAAACACTAATGTGGTTAAATAAGTAACCTAACCTGGGGGTAGAGGGAAGAAAGGAAAAGGGCAAATACCAATTTCAGACTAGGTTAGATTAAAATTAGCATATCAGGTAAGGATCATCCATTCCAATTGTTTTATTTTGTAGGTAAAGGGATAAGTGAAAGTGAAAGTTGCTCAGTTGTGTCTGACTCTCTGCGACCCCATGGACTATACAGTCCATGGAATTCTCTAGGCCAGAATAGCGGAGTGGGTAGCCTTTCCCTTCTCCAGGGGATCTTCCCAACCCAGGGATGGAATCCAGGTCTCCTGCACCGCAGGCAGATTCTTTACCAGCCAAGCCACAGGAAAGCAGGAAATAAAGTCACTGCCTCTACTGTTTTATCATCCTCTTTACAATATATATTTGTGAAAAGTAGACTTTATGTACTTGATCCCTCTTGCCTTGGAAACATTAAATATTTTTCTATTCCCAATAACTTTGTAAAACAAATAGTTCTGCTCTTTCTTTTAATCACAGGGATGGTCAGAACAAAAAAAATTGTTATTAAAACAGTTATGTGCTTCAGCTCTATCAGGAGCTGGTACAATGTCCAGTGTCTTCAACCTGATGAGTATAGGACCTGAAAGGGTCTATACACAGAACTCAGGCTATCTGTAAATCAGAAATCACATTTTTATTCTCACTAAGTTCTATCCAGAATAGAAAATTTCTTTTTGCAATGAATGTGAGCAACAATCACAGTACCAGGATATAAATACTTTAAGTTTCATGACAGTGGTTACAGTATGTTAAAATCTCATATATTTTTGTCACCACTTTGAAAATGTAGTAGCTAATAGATGCATTTAACTTAATAGTTACATATTAATTCATTAATTTAAAAAAACTGTGTTTTACTCTATCACAAATCTTTGTGTTTAACCACATTCATACAATTGATTTCCTTTGTATTCTTATGTATTTTTTCTGATGTTCTAAAAATACTTTGAAAAGAGTACACAGGCTTCCTCAGATTTCCAAAACTCAGGACACAAAAAGAATTTTGAACTCCTATACTGAATAACAGCTTCATATGTTTAGGTTTTAATCTATATTTCTTTTCAAGGGTGTAGTTTTGAAACTAGTTTTGAAACTAGTTTTAACAATGTTTTCATTGTAATTCAATCTATCATGCTCATTAACATTGATTTTCTATTTTAGCCTCCAACTGGTGGGCTGCCGTCTACGGGGTCGCACAGAGTCGGACACGACTGAAGCGACTTAGCAGCAGCAGCAGCAGAGAGATTAAGCTTGAGTTTCTTGTAGGAATTTTTACTGCCACTTTTAAAATGATTAGAATGGATAGATCATATTTTTTAAGAATACATTTAATGTCTTTTCAATAAATTTTCAATAAATTTAATGTCTTTTCAAAATGGGCCTTAAAATGATATTGCAAAACTTCTAATTTAATACTGGAGTTATTCTCTTACTTCAGCAATTATTGAGACAAGAGCTGATAAAATAAAGACTTCAAACAACACCACTCTTAAACCTGGAATAAAACATGTGGAGACATGTGCATTTCCCCCACTTTATCCCTAAGTAGATTAATTTGTGGCTGATTGTGAATTATGTGAAATGACTCATATATCGAAAAGTTCCCTAAAATGACATGCTGTCCTTCGGACACAGAATGCTTCTTTTCTTTATTAAAAAAAAAAAAAAAATGAGACTGAGGAATCGTTGCCAAAGAGAATTAGGATTTAATCTTAGCAAATAATATCCAGGATACTATGAATTAAACATGTAAAATGACTTAAAAGTTAAGAATTATCTCTCAAATAGCATTTCTCATTTAGGCTGAATTTTTAACAGCTTGCCTGGTTTTATCTATACCTTTCTAGAGATCAAATGTCAGGGCCTGGAAATTGGGGCCAGATGGCGCTAGCCAAGTTGAAATATGCAAATGCAGCAACACTCATCACACGACTTGCTTGTTACCCCTGTTGTGCATGCAGGTTGGGTGGGAGGTCTTATACAAATTTTCCCGAGGCAATCCTTTATGAAAGCACGGTGTAGCTGTCAGGGCTTCGGTTCTTTACATTTCAGTCTCAAAAAACTTTAAAGTGGTTTTTTTTCCCCTGAGGTCACTGCTGATCATCTAAATGTGTGGCAGCGGTGGCACAGTGGTGGCAAAGTGCTCACACATCATCGCATAGTGCACACGTGACTATTTATGCCTTCTCAGCCACAGTGTGAGTTACAAGCAATTATTTTTCCGTCTCCTCCATGTAATTACACTGTAATCTACTGGGCCATGTAATTGCATGGGCGGCTTCTGCACTGAACTGCGCAGCTCTCAGGGACCATGTGAGACCCCTGGAGCCTTTTACCAGCTAGTAGCTGGGCGGTCTCTCTGTGTAAACCTGGTGGCCTGAATATAAGGGCTATCCTGGAGGGAGATTTGCAACCCAGATGTAGTGCAGGGCCACCAGGTAAAGTGCCTAATGGGAGAGAGAGCCTGTGTGTTTGACTGACATCCAGCCTCAGCAGATGGCCTCTTGATTTCCTGTCCTCAGATTATGAAATGTCTCTGAGAAAAAGGCAGCCTTTGTGGAAGCAAAATTTTTATTGGTGGGAAATTTCTTTAGGATTTAGGGATCTTTTGTCAATACTTGCCATTGTTAGACTCTATGTGTTTAATGAATGTTCAGTGCTTTAAAATATACAGTTTTATGGAAATGTGTGTGCTCAAAGAAAGTGATAAATTGCTTGACAAAATGCAAAATAAATATACCATCATCCAAGAGAAAGAGGAAATGCTTTTTCTTTCTTCCCTCCTTCTTTCCTTCTTCCTTTTACCTTCCTTTCTCCCTCCATCACTCATTTTTTTCTTTTTTTCTTTTTCTCTCATTCTTTCTATAAGGTACAAACGTAAAAGCAGCACATTAAGTAAATAATCTGATTTTGTGATAATTTGCTGCTATTTCTACCATGTTTATCTAAGAAAGAGCAATTTTTAATCGTTTACCTATTGATTTATCAGGGTGCCTTCTCAGACAGGCTCTGAGAAGCCATAGCTTGTCCAAGTGGGAATCAAGAAAATCCCCAAAGAGGCTGTGCTAGAGCTTGGCTCCTCTGGGAAGAAAGCAGGCATTAGATGGGCGTGATCCTCTATCTTTATTTCACTGGCCTCCCAGGAAAGGTCAGGCTTTCCTCAGCTTCACTGCTGGGCCTGGCGATTATCCAGGTTGCGAATATCCAGACAACCTGTTGCGTGTCTCCTATGTGTACATGTGTTTCACTGCATGCTAGGATTCTTATAAGATGAAGTTGTTGGGGACAAGTGTATCTTCAGCTAAATGGAAATTTTCTGGCAGAAGTCTGCAGAATCAGAGCTAAAGCAATAATATTGGATTGAATCCTGTGATCAAAAAGGCAAAATCCTTGCTTGATTAGCCTTTAACAATAACTTACAATTAAGTGTGTGGTTACATTATTTGTCACTAGATCTTCCAAATGCATGTGAATTCTGGAATCATTTTTCTTGAAGTGATTTGACTAAAAGAACTATTTGAAGAATTTTAAAAACAGTCTTGTTCAAAAAAGGCTATTTTTAAAATATGTCTCTCAGGTGGATCTTCCCCGACTCCTACGTTTATTGAGATAAATCGACAGTTTTTAAATGAGGAATAATTATCTATCATCTATCACATTTTTTCTCCAGAAAATAAATTTTTATTCAGCAAAAATAGTTTTTACTATTTTACTCATGTATATGTAGATTAATATTTTTCTAATCTATTCATATGCACTCTAGTATAGTTTTATGATTTATATATTTGAGAATGAACATACATAGGTAGCTTAGGGCTTCCCAGGTGGCTCAGTTAGTAAAGAATCTGCCTGCAATGCAGGAGACCTTCTGCAGGAGACCCAGGTTTGAGCCCTGGGTTGAGGAGATTCCCTGGAGAAGGGCATGGCAACCCACTCCAGTATTCCTGCCTGGAAAATCCCATGGACAGAGTAACCTGGCGGGCTACAGCGCATGGGGTGATAAAGAGTCAGACACAACTGAGCAAGGTAATGCATACATAGGTAGGTCCATCTATAGGTGGATATATAGATATACAAATACAGTGGAATGATTGATTTTCATTGCTGAACATTTATAGGTGCAAATCTTATAAACTGTATACCTCAAAAAATTATCTGAAATAAATGAACAATGTGTATCCTCACATTTAGATACTTGGATGATTCAGTTCAGTTCAGTCACTCAGTTGTGTCCGACTCTCTGTGGCCCCATGGACTGCAGCACTCCAGGCCTCCCTGTCCATTACCGGCTCCCAGAGTTTACTCAAACTCATGTCCATTGAGACTTGGATGATTAGTCATCACCAATAGTTCTAAACATGTGGTTGGCATTACTTTACAAGCCTTTAACTTCTTGTCTAATGGTTTCCTTAGAGTCACTCACTAATAAGTCATGTGTTTTAGATGACTGCAAACTTGATTTGTTTCACTTTTGGCTCTTCTTCACCACAGTGGCACGCACTTGTGGGGTAGAGGCTATAGTTAATTTCTTGCTGCCTATGAAAATGCTGCTTTGTCTTCCTTTGACCTAGATGCTAAGTTTTCCTTAGGTTGTCAAGGATTTCTGACTTTGCAAAATACTTTGAGATTTCAGACTTTTTTTTTTTTATGTCACCACCACATTCAGGGACCTCCAGTGAAATAAATGAGAGATTCAGATGAATCTGCTTGTAGTTTTGTGTGGTATATAAAGGTCAGTGTTCAAAGGGCAACCCCTTACCATGGGGAATGGAAGTACATTCTAATTAGAAGAGGCAAAGTGCTCTCTGTCTGTATGAATACCACTAAGGACTGAGCTAAATGGTTTTTTTTTCCCCTAAAATCATACTATTCAATAACTATATCACTATTGTAACTTGTGGAATTTATTGAGTTGTCAACAGAAGAAAGATGTGTAAAACATTTGCCTATTAACTGATAGCTTCAAAAATCTTAGCTGCACAGCTCTTCTACTACAGTGAACAATTTATTTGCTTGCCCATCACAGGTTCATTCCTAATTTTATGAAAGCTTTCAACTATAAGAACTTGAATTCAATGTACAATAAATCCACTTTCTAAATTTGTGTGAGGTTTCTCATGTTTCCTCTTAGAGTTAGACTTCATGTTACTATCATTTGGTTCTTGCCTGGGAAAATCCCATGGACAAAGGAGCCTGGAGGGCTACAGTCCATGGGGTTGCAAAGAGTCGGACATGACTGAGTGACTGAGCACAGACACCATTTGGTTACATTAGCCCAAACCAAAGTGATAGTAAAGAAAAATTGAAGGTGCCCTAAACAGTCAACAAAAGGCTGGGCATGTCTTGGGAAGCTGCCTAGCAGGAAGCCTTGTGAGAGGAGACCTGTGGTCCAAATCTCAGCTGTCCTGAGCAGGAACAACCAGCCACCCCATGGTAACCGAGTACTTGAAAGGCAGCGGGTCCAAATTGAGACGGACACAAATTGAGCAGTTTTCACTGTTAAATGCACATCTATTTTGAAGATTTAGTATAAAAACAAGAACATATGCTATTGCATTAATGATTTTTAAAACATAACTTGTTGGAATGATACTACTTTGGACATATCAGCTAAATCAACTATAATTTAAACATAATTTCATCTGATTATTGTTACTGTTTAAATGTGGCTACTGGAAAATATTAAACCACGTACATGTCTTGCATTATATTTCTATTGAACAGTGCTGTCTAGAAGTTAAATCAATGGGCTTTATTGGAAGCCCTTGATTCTCTTGCCAGCACAGTTTGGCTTTGGATGATACATAGAATCATAAAAGCCCTCAGTTTCTTCATCTGTGAAATGGGGATAATGACACTTCCCACTTACTGACGTCTTAGGGAAGTAGCTATAATATTTAATGATCCAGAGCTTGTAAATGTTGAGTTCTTTGGATCTTCTGAAGTGAAACTAGTTTGTTTTTTTTTTTCTTTTTTAAATTCCCTGAGGACGAGACTATGTGAATAAACAAATAGAGTGCATGGGAAAACACCCACACACTCACATAGCTGGCCCATTTTCCCTTTGGTGAATTTATAGTGGCTACAGACAACAGGGGAAGAGAAAAAGAATCATGTTCTTAAAAATGCCAAATGGACTGCTGTCAGGCTTGTCTAAACTTCATATGGCTTAAATATCTGTAACTCTAAAAGTGTCCATACTGGACTGGTAATTTTTGAAGCTGTGGGGACATGGGGCATGGAATTTTATTATATGTTTGTGTGTGTATGTGTATTTATGTGTGTCTGTATGCATTTGAAATGTTCACAATTAAAATTTTTGAATAAATAACTAATGACCATTCTGCCCTATCTCATCTCTAGAAAATTTTAAAAATTCCTTTATGCTTTCCATGACATTGTTGTAGGCTGATGCTCTCCTTCACAATAATTTTACATTTTCAACCATTCTGGCAAAGGGATATTTTTGCCCTGAGCTCAAGGTTAGATGAAACCTTTCTTTTCCTCATGACTTCAGAGCAAAATGATCCCAACATAAGCAGGAATAAGTGAACCAGGATGAGTCAATGAAAAACTCATCCTTCTTCCTCCCTAACTTTGTGGTGTTTTAATAGTTAATAATTTAATTCTCTTGAAGTCTCTTTCCCCCAGTGGAATCAAAGTCTTTTTTCCCCTACCCCCAATCTCAGAATTGATGGTGTGGATATGAGAGATGCTTGTTTTTAAGCACCACGGGGTTTTTTGTTGTCAAGATGGACTCAGCTTCTTCCTGAAACACAGGAAGCATGAAATACTTCCATCCTCTGAAGAAGCAGCCTCCTGACCCGCTGGAGCCAGCGCAGTCATGCTGACTGGTCTACGTCTTCCTGTTCCTTTGCTTTGTACAACACGGAAGTCTTGTTTGATGTCTAAATATGAGGATGCTGGAAATTGGCATGCCAAAGCTTCACTTTATATCCGTAATTTTCACATCCTTTATTGAGAACTACACGCTTGCACATTGTGGTAGGCTTTGGGGGGGAGGGTAAATAGATGTCAGCAATTATATTTATGTATCTACTTCAGGTGTATAGCAAAAATGTCCTTCAAAGGATGACTGCATTAGACTGGGGGAGGATTGTGTGTGTGTGTGTGTGTGTGTTTGACTGAAACTAGAACAATAACTTGAAATATCATTAGGTGCTGAAAATCATAAACCTTAGCCTAGGGCTCTGATAAAACCCAGGAGACAATCTTCTTTTTTCCTTTATCATTCTATAGCAAGTAACTTTTATCCCCATTTTATCAATACAAGTAAAAATTCTAAAGCCTGGGGAATTAAATAACATGATTAAGCCGCACAGGTCATTGAGCGTAGGAGTGAAGGGAGGGTAAGAATACCGAATGTACTTTGGAGAGAATGAGTCACTTAAGAGTAGTCATTTGAAGCGGAGAATGATAGCTATCAATTGAAATCATCCTTTGCCTAATCTTTTGAAGGAATGATGGTGTCTTAGAGAATTTAAACTGAACAAGTATTTCACTGAGTGGGAAAACTCAGGGCCTTAAGCAGTTCCCAATAGGCATCTTGGAGCTGCAGCAGCCTGGAGATCCAAGGTCTGAGCAGGGGACTTGAAAGGCCACCCATGGGTACCAGTCTAGCTGCTCTGCCTGGTGGGACAACGTGAAGGGGAGTTGAGCCTGATGAGGGAAGCTGTGCCTGGAGGAGTAGGCTTGGGTCAAGGCGAAACACACGCTCATGAAACACAATAACACCAAGTCCTCAGAATCCAGCAGAGGAGCCAGTGTAGACACGCGTGTGTGAGCACAGGTGACATTCTACCTGGTTGGATGACCGCTTTGCAGGGCCCTAGAGGAAAGGCTGGGGAATATGGGTGATAGCCAACCACTGTGTCTGCTTGTGATAACTGAAACAGCTGAGATACATACAAGGTTGGAAAGTAGCAAAGAGAATAGAAATACCTTAAGGGGTGGGAGGGAGTGCTCCAGACTTCCAGGGATGGTTTTACAGAAAAAGGTACATCAGTTTGTTGTCTCCTGAGAGCGGAACCTGAGGTAAGGATCTAGGTGCATTTTGGTTTAATTGGGAGCACGTCCCAGGAGGCATCAGGGGGTCAGGAAAGAGGGAGAGCTACCACAAGGGTGTCTTATCAAGGATCCCCTGTGGGCAGTGGGACTTGGTTCCACCGGGACTTCCTGAAAAACAAGCACAATGCCTTCCAAAACTGTCCACTTAAAAGACAGGAAACGAGTACTTAACCACTGGCTCCTGTCTGCACTGGTGGAGAGTTCCCTCCAGGGACTATGCATGCTTATGGGAGCTGCATGGGGAAGCTGGTGGGCCAGAGCACTGAAAGCTGTCTGCTGGGTTTCTTGTGGTGGAACCGCGTGGTGTGACTGAGATCCAGATGCACTTGCAAGTCTCCAAGGTAGGTTCAGCTGCTACCGGTTCTGAGCAGAGGAATACAGTCATGGAGGCATTTGCGAGTGGAAACTGTGACTCTAGGTTGATAAAAGATTAAAAAGCCAAAGAGACATGTAGAAGAACACTCGCTAAGCTCCATGGTATAAAAGAGCAAGACTGATTTTAGAAATTTAAGAAAGTCTGTGATGTTGAATATAAAGTGGTGAGTCAAGATAAAGTTGGGTATTTGACACAAAAAACAAATCATAGAGACAAGAGTCATTCTATGGAGTTTCAGTTTTATGTTTTTACAGTCCAGCATATAGGTCAATAGTATCCAAAGTAGACATTCCTTTTTTAAAAAACTTTTTTTATGTAGATATTTTTAAAGGTTTTATTGAATCTGTTATAACATTGCTTCTGATTTTCGTTGAGGTATTTTGGCTGTGAGGCGTATGGGATCTTAGCTTCCTGAGCAGGGATCAAACCCGCGCTCCCTGCATTAGAAGGAGAAGTGTTAACCACTGGACTGCTAAGTCCTTTCTTATGTGTTTTTTATCCTAAAAAGGAAAGACAATTGAACTTGATAACTGTTTAATACATGGCTGGGCCACAGCACTGGCATTCAGTCCTGGTAACACAGAAAATGTCATACACGGTGAGGGAGGAAGCGTGTAGAAAGCGTGGGAGTGCCTCCTCCCACCAGGCAGTGCCGCGGTAGCAACACTGCCTCGTTTGCTCTCATGGCCTGTTGCAATGTGCTGTTAGGTAAGTGAAGCTGGTTGGATGGAATCATGGACTTAATTAAGGGGTATTCACTGAACTTCTTCTCACAAAATGGACAAGGGCATTAAAGAAGACTCTTGAAAAGAACCACCACCTTGAAGAGAATACCAGTTAAGCAATGATAAGAAAACAGAAATGTGAGCAGCATTGACTTTATCCTGTTCTTACAGCAATTGCTTCATCCATCCTGTCATGCGATAACAAACAGTAAAATAATAAGAAGTAGGCCCAAAAAGAAAGCAGACAAATAGAAATAATTAAGAAGACTTGGGACTTCCCTGGCGGTCAGGTGGTTAAGACATCGCCTTTCAGTGCAGGGGCTGTGGATTTGAGCCCTGGTCAGTGAGCTAAGATCTCACATGCCGCATGGCCATCCAAAACATAAAACAGAACCAGCATTGTAACAAATCCAATGAAGACTTCTACAAAATCTTTAAAAAGAACACTGAAGTGTGGGCTTAAAACCATTGCTACTAAAAATATAGTCCATGTCACACCTCAAGAAGACACTGTTTCTTGAAATGTTAGCTATTGTAAAATCATTTTGATTAGTAAGCTTTTTGGAAATAGTATACTGTTTCATATTCATTTTTATATTTCTACTTCTTGCCTTTTTATTTTTACCACACATAAGGAGTATTAGTACAGTATATGTATATAATGTATAGACAAAATCCATATACATATGTATGTACATGCATGCACATATATACATAGATATTTAAATATGCATGTGTTATTGATAAAGGCTAAAATTCTCTCCCCTTATTATCAGACTCTGAAACAAGGACCAGAGCAGGTAATTTTCTTGGGAGGTGATTTCAGGAAAGACACAAGAGGGTGAGGAAGTGACACAGGGAAGAGAGAAATGCCAATAATGGGTGTGAGTACAGTGGACAGCTAGTGCTCAGTTCAGTTTGGGACCATGTAAGAACCACATGAATGTACCCTAAAATTGCCCACTGAGAGCTAGGACTGTTGGAGTAATTTCCACTGATTCATATCCCTCATTTGCTGAGCTTTACCCACGAAGGCACTTAATTGCCGGATTTTCCAATGTGCCCCTCTCTGTGCATCATGAGTTCCCTCTGTCCAAGGATGGAGACCCCTGAAGAAGGCCCCATGCAGTGTTCAGAGGACGCACGCACTCGTGGGGGCAGCTGTGTCAACATGCTGAGTACTGTTTCCTAAGTCATGGGTGGAAACAAGAGTTGTGGTAAGTAGATATAAGGCAGGACATTGAAAGCATCAGTTATTATCTCCATCATAAATATTTGAAGATTCGTGTTCTAGGTAAAGGGAGGAGATATATGCTTGATGGAGATGTTCAGAATTGAGTTTCAGAAAGGTCCCTTGGGCAGCAGTGTGATAGTGAATATTTTGGAGGAACAGGAGATAGGAGACCTGTCTTCCTGATGTTGCAGTAATCCAAGTGACCAGCGAAGGTGGATCTGAGGAGTAAAGTCTAGAGGTGTGTTTGGCCTAAGTATAAAGATCGTGGTGGCTGATTTGATGTTAGAGAGTGAAAGAGGAAACCATAGGTTGATCCCCAGACTTTGCCTTGAGTTACTGGATTGATAAAGACCAAGAAGAATAGAAGAGAGGGAAAGGGAGGTGGTGTAATGGTTTGTCTGGGAAGCTTCAGTGTCACATGTCTGAGGAATAAATAGCTAGCAGAGAGGTAGATGGAGTGTTCTGGAATCCAAGAGGGAGAGAGTTCAGTGAAAAACACTTTGGGAAGTATAAGTTAAAAGCACTTCCAGAAAAGTATCTAGGCAGCATCACTAGATTAGAAAAAGCATTTATAGATGTTTAGAAGGGTGTCTCTTAAATGCAATGTGCACAGAAACTACTGTGTGATCCTGCTAACATGAAGATCTTGGCTTAGGGCATCTGAGATGAGGCAGGAGAGTCTGCATTTCTAACCAGCTCCAAGGTGATACTGATGCTGGTGGCTTTGGACCACATGGTGAGTAGCAGAGATTTAAAGGATGAGATGAAAGAAGGTTCTAGAAGTGTGACCATTTAAAATTGACATGGAGAAAATAAAGTAATACCCCCTGAAATCTGCACTCATAACATTCAACAGATTAATAAGGAAAACTTGTCTATGGATTCACCATGGAACACTTGTTAAGAATGGCTCAGGGACCAAAGTCAGTGCAGATGTTCTTGAGTGTAGGAAGGATAACGTATGTAGATACAGCTGGGCAAAATGAGGTGTGTAGGCTGTAGAAGAATAATTCTCTGAAGCCTGATTCAATTTCTTGCTTAGAAAAGCAGGAGTCAGTGGAAAAAGTTGATTTTATCTAAGAAAGTATATTTAAGAGATAGCAGAAAGAAATGACACCTTACTCCAGTACTCTTGCCTGGAAAATCCCGTGGATGGAGAAGCCTGGAAGGCTGCAGTCCATGGGGTCGCTGAGGGTCGGACACACCTGAGCTATTTCACTTTCACTTTTCACTTTCATGCAGTGGAGAAGGAAATGGTAACCCACTCCAGTGTTTTTGCCTGGAGAATCCCAGGGACGGGGAGCCTGGTAGGCTGCCCTCTGTGGGGTCACACAGAGTCAGACACAACTGAAGCGATTTAGCAGCAGCAGCAGCAAAGAAATGAAACCCAGAGAATTCAGTTTTCTCCTTTGCTTGGTTAGTCCTTTGGGAGATGCTAACCAAATGAATACCCAGAAGTGAAGTAGAGGGGTTGTAGACATGATGAGCAGAGTTCCCTGGGCTATAGAGTAGCTTCTTGTTGATTATCCACTCTAAATATATCAGTGTGTACATGTCCATCCCCAACTCCCTAACTATCTCTTCCTACTTTTCCCCCGGCAACCATAAGTTTGCACTCTAAGTCTGTGAGTCTCTTTCTGTTTTGTAAGTGACTTCATTTATATCGTTTCTTTTTAGATTCCACATATAAGGGATGTCATACATTATTTCTCCTTCTCTAGACAAGAACTTCTAAATGAATATTTAACTTAATATGTGTTCAGTTCAGTTCAGTCGCTCAGTTGTGTCCGACTCTTTGCAACCCCATGAATCGCAGCACGCCAGGCCTCCCTGTCCGTCACCAACTCCCGGAGTTCACTCAGACTCATGTCCATCGAGTTTATGATGCCATCCAGCCATCTCATCCTCTGTCGTCCCCTTCTCCTCCTGCCCCCAATCCTTCCCAGCATCAGAGTCTTTTCCAATGAGTCAACCATTCGCATGAGGTGGCCAAAGTACTGGAGTTTCAGCTGTAGCATCATTCCTTCCAAAGAAATCCCAGGGCTGATCTCCTTCAGAATGGACTGGTTGGATCTCCTTGCAGTCCAAGGGATTCTCAAGAGTCTTCTCCAGCACCACAGTTCAAAAGCATCAATTCTTTGGCGCTCAGCCTTCTTCACAGACCAACTTTCACATCCATACATGACTACTGGAAAAACCATCGCCTTGACTGGACGGACCTTAGTCAGCAAAGTAATGTCTCTGCTTTTGAATATACTATCTAGGTTGCTCATAACTTTTCTTCCAAGGATTATAGAAAGTCATTTAAAAACACACTAAACATTAAATATTTTAAATAATGATAATTTCTAATGTCTTTCCAACCAACATTTGAAAATATTTTTTTCTCCACATTTCAAAGACTAGTAATCATTCATTTCTCTGTGTGCAGAATAACAAGATTATGTCTAATTGTTTTTCTGGAAACTGATTTATTTATATTGTGCCATTTACTATTAATTTCTCTTATTAATATGTCATGTACTTCCCTTTTTCCTTCCAATTTTCTTCCAAGAAATAACTAACACAGCATTATATGGTTTAAGGTGCACACATAATGACTTGACTTCCATACATCATGAAACTATTACCATAATAAGTTTAGTGAACATCCATTATCTCAGATAGAAACAAAGATAAAACCATATATACTTTTTCTTCTCATGAAGACTCAGGATTTACTTTTCCGTTCAGTTTCTCAGTCATGTCCATGACCCCATGGACAGCAAATGTCATGCCTTGCTGTCCTTCAATATCTTCACTCTGCTTGAACTGACATCCACTGAGTCCGTGGTCCTATCCAACCATCTCATCCTCTGTGATCCCCTTCTCTGCGTGCCTCCACTCTTTCCCAGCATCAGTGTCTTTTCTAATGAATCAGCTCTTCCCATCAGGTGGCCAAAGCACTGGAACTTCAGCTTCAGCATTAGTCCTTTCAATGAATATTCAGGACTGATTTCCTTTAGGATTGATTGGTTTGTTCTCTCTGAAGTCCAAGGGATTCTCAAGAGTCTTCTCCAACACCACAGTTCAAAACCATCAATTCTCCATCTATCAGCCTTCCTTATTGTCCAACTCTCACATCCATACATGACTACTGGAAAAACCATAGCTTTGACTGGATGGACTTTTGTTGGCAAAGTACTGTATCTGCTTTCTAATATTCTGTCTAGGTTGGTCATAGCTTTTCTTCCAAGGAGCAAGCATCTTTTAATTTCATGTCTGCTGTCACCATCTGCAGTGACATTGGAGGCCAAGAAAATAAAGTCTGTCACAGTTTCCACTGTTTCTAGATCTATTTGCCATGAAGTGATGGGACCAGATGCCATGATCTTTGTTTTTTGAATGCTGAGTCTTAAGTCAGCTTTTTCACTCTTCTCTTTCTCTTTTCTCAAGAGGCTCTTTAGTTCCTCTTCACTTTCTGCCATAAGGATGGTGTCATCTGCATATCTGAGGTTATTGATATTTCTCCTGGCAGTCTTGATTCCAGCTTGTACTTCATTGTGATTCCTGACATTTTGCATGATATACTCTGCATATAAGTTAAATAAGCACGGTGACAATATACAGTCTTGACATACTCCTTTCCCAACTTGGAATCAGTCTGTTGTTTCCTGTCCAGTTCTCTGTTGCTCCTTGATCTGCATGCATAATTCTCAGGGGGCAGATGAGGTGGTCTGCTCTGCTATTTCTATCTCTTTAAGATTTTTCTATAGTTTTTTGTGATCCACACAGTCAAAGGCTTTAGAATACTCAGTGATGTAGAAGCAGATGTTTCTCTGGAATTCTCTTGCTTTTTCTATGATCCAACAAATGTTGGCAATTTGATCTCTGGTTCCTGTGCCTTTTCTAAATCCAGCTTGAACATCTGGAATTTGGAAGTTCTTGGTTCATGTGCTAATGAAGCCTAGCTTGAAGAATTTTGATCATTACTTTGGTCACATGTGAGATGAACACAATTGTGCAGTAGTTTGAGCATTCCTTGGCATTGCCTTTCTTTGAGACTGGAATGAAAACTGACCTTTTCCAGTCCTGTGGCCACTGCTGAGTTTTACAAATATGCTGGCATATTGAATGCAGCACTTTCACAGCATCATCTTTAGGATTTGAAATAGCTCAACTGGAATTCTATCACCTTCACTAGCTTTTTTTCCTAGTGATACTTCCTAAAGCCCACTTGACTTTGACTTCTGAGAAGTCTGACTCTAGCTGAGTGATCATACCAGCTTGGTTATGTGGTCATGATCATGATGACCTTTTGTACAGTTCTTCTGTGTATTCTTGCCACCTCTTAATATCTTCTGCTTCTGTTAGGTCAAAACTTTTCTGTCTTATTTTGCCCGTCTTTGCATGAAGTGTTCCTTTGGTATTTCTAATTTTCTTGAAGAGATATCTAGTCTTTCCCATTCTATTGTTTTCCTCTATTTTTTTGAATTGTTCACTGAAGAAGGCTTTCTTATGTCTCCTTCCTGTTCTTTGGAACTCTACATTCAAATGGGAATATCTTTCCTTTTCTCCTTTGTCTTTCACTTCTCTTCTTTTCTCAGCTATTTGTAAGACTTCCTTAGACAACCATTCTGCCTTCTTGCATTTATTTTTCTTGGGGATATTTGTGATCACTTCCTCCTGTGAAATGTTATTAATCTCCATCCATATTTTTTCAGTCACTCTGTCTATCAGACCTAATCCCTTGAATCTATTTGTCACTTCCACTGTATAATTGTAAGGAATATGATTTAGATCATACCTGAATGACTTAGTGGTTTTCCCTACTTTCTTCATTTTAAGTCTGAATTTGGCAATAAGGATTTCATAATCTGAGCCACAGTCTGCTCCCAGTTTTTGCTGACTGTATAGAGCTTCTCTATCTTTGGCTGCAAAGAATATAATTAGTCTGATTTCGGTATTGACCATCTGGTGATGTCCATGTGTAGAGTTGTTTCTTGTGTTGTTGGAAGAGGGTGTTTGCTATGCCTGGTGTTTTCTCTTGGCAAAACTCTGTTAGCCTTTGCCCTGTTTCATTTTGTACTCCAAGGCCGAACATGCCTCTTACTCATCTCTTGATGAAAGTAGAAATACTTTTGCATTCTGGTCCCCCATGATGAAAAGGGCATCATTTTTGGGTGTTAGTTCTAGAAATTACTGTAGGTCTTCATAGAACAATTCAACTTCAGTTTCTTTGGCATTAGTGTTCGGGGCATAGACTTGGATTACTGTAATATTGAATGATTTGCCTTGGAAGTGAGAAATCATTCTGTCATTTTTGAAATTGTACCCAAGTACTGCATTTCGAACTCTTTTGTTGACTATGAGGGCTACTCCACTTCTGAGGGTTCTTGCCCACAATTGTAGATATAATGGTCATCTGAATTAAATTCAACCATTCCATTCCATTTTAGTTCACTGATTTTCCTAAAATGTCTGTGTTCATTCTTGCCATCTCCAGTTTTCTGGCACTTCCAATTTACCATGATTCATGGACCTAGCATTCTAGGTTCCTACACAATATTGTTCCTTACAGCATCTGACTTTATTTCCACCACCAGTCACATCCACAACTGGGCATTGTTTTCACTTTGGGTCAGCCTCTTCATTCCTCTGGAACTCTTCTCTGCTCTTCTCCAGTAACATATTGGGCACCTATTGACCTGGAGAGTTCATCTTTCAGTGTTATATTTTTTGCCTTTTTATACTGTTCATTGGGTTCTCAAGGCAAGCATTCTGAAGCAGTTTGCCATTCCCTTTTCCAGTGGATCACATTTGTCAGAACCCTCCACCATAGTTTTTTTCTTGTGATGAGGATTCAGGATTTACTCTCTTAGCAGCCTTTATATATAAAATCCAGCAATACTAATGATATTAATCATGTTGAATGTTACATTCCTAGGACTTATTTATCTTATAATTAGAAGTTTGTACTTTTTAACCTTCTTCATTTAAATCTCCTTCCTCTCCCCCTTTGCTTCTGTAGACCAGAAATCTGATCTCCTTTTCTACAGGTTTGCTTGTTTGCTTGTTGGAGGGCTTCCCTGATGGCTCAGATGGTAAAGAATCCACCTGCAATGCGGGAGACCTGGGTTCCATCTCTGGGTTGGAAAGATCCCCTGGAGAACGGAACAGCTACCCACTCCAGTTTTCTGGCCTGGAGAATTCCATGGACTGTATGGTCCATGGGGTCTCAAAGAGTTGGACACAACTGAGTAACTTTCACTTTCTCTTTGGTTGTTAGAAGTACAATTGACCTACAATACTGTGTCAGCTCCTGGTGCACAGGATAGTAATTTGATGTTTTTGTACCTTTCAAAATGATCTCCACAATAAGTCTACTTAACATCTGTCACCATACGAAGATGTTATGTTATTACTGACTATATTCCCCATTCTGTACTGTACATTCCATTCCCATGACTCATTTATTTTGTAACTGGAAGTTTGTACTTCTTAATTTCCTTCATCTATTTCACTCATCTCACTACCCTCCTCCCTTCTGGCAACCACTTGTATCTATGACCATGTTTTTGTTTTGTTATGATCATTTGTTTTGTTTTTTAGATGCCACATATAGTGAAACCGTATGGTATTTGTCTTTCCTTGTCTGATTTACTTCACTTAGCATAATACTTTTCAGGTCCATCCATGTCAAAGATTTCATTCTCTTTTATGACTGATTAATATTCCATATGTTCTTTATCCATTCTTATATCAATGGCCACTTAAATTTGCTTCCATCTCTTGACTATTGTAAATATCATATAGTAGTTCTATTTTTAATTTTTTTGAGGCGTCTTCATACTGTTTTGCATAGTGATTGCACCAATTTATATTCCCACCGAAAGTGCACGAGAGTTCCCTTTTCTCCACATCCTTGCCAACCCTTGTTATTTGTTGTCTTTTTGATAAGAGCAATTTGATAGGTGTGAAGTGATATCTCATTGTGGTTTTGACTTGAAGTTCCCTGATGATTAATGATGCTGAGCATCTTTTCATGTGTCTGTTGGCTGTCTGTATGTCTTCTTTGGATAAATGTTCATTTAGGTCCTCTGCCCATTTTTTAAATCAGGTTGTTTGTTTTTTGATGCCAGGTTGTATGAGCTCCTTGTATAGTTTGGATATGAACCAATCTTTTATTAATGCGTCATGTATTTTAATATAATAACTAGTAGAAAGGTTTTGTTTGTTTTAGGGCAGAACAATGATGGAAATTTTGATATTTATTTTTTAATATATATTTCTTCAGAACCATGAAGTGTGTTTAAGTGCTCCCAAGGTTGTGGAAAAACTGTTTGAAACTTTCATAAAATTAACTTTGAAGAGTTCATAAGGAAAATTCCCTCAGATTAATATATATTTGCAAAATGTGCAATATGTGTGAATGACAAATATCTCTTAATTTTCCCTCCTATTTTCTCATTTTGGTCTACTTTGGTACAGATTGTAGTGGAATTAATAGTGTGTATACTCTAACAAGTTAAAAGGAAAAGTTTATCAGTTTTATCATCTCATCTCATGTGAATTGATTCAATACCTTCTTGTAGGCATTGCTGTGTCAGGTACTTTGCAAAATAAGTTAATCATTCATTGACCTGATCAGATCCTATGATTGGCTGTTCTACAACCTGGAAACAGAATGGGTCCGAAAACAATTCTGCCCTAAACACTGGATCAAAACAGTACTTACCACTTAATGTATTTAGCCCCTTGGTTCATTCATGAAACACTGGCAGTATCCTTGCATCAACATTCTCTGAGGCTCTCACATAAGCAGTCCTGTGATCAGTTCATATTTTAATGGGATTAATATATAAACAAATAATTAGGCTTAAATACTGTAGGAACTATAGTAAGTTATCTACAAAATGCTGAGAAAAGTCTATGAAACATAACTCCATCTGGCAGAATCCTTCTCAAAGGATATGTCATTTGAATAGTCTTGAAAGGTAAATAGGGATTTTTTCTGGGAAAAAGAGTAGGGGAGGAATAAAACCTATGCAAAGTCACAGAAGTGTAATAAAACATTCACTGTCAAGGTCTGAAGGGAAGAGTAAGTGTGGGTGCAGAATAAAAGAAGGGAAAGGGAAAGTAAGACAACCAAGAGGTTACAGAGAACCTATAAGTTTATGTTATACTGAGTATATAAATCAGAGTTCTAAGTTGCAAACAACAGAATTCAAAATCAATGTCATGGAAATCCAGAGAGGGAAGACTTTCAAAGAAATAGAAGTGGAAGAGTATGAGATTAAGCAACTTGAGGACTGAAACTGGACCACTGAACTCATCAGTTACTACAGTTACTATAGTAGTAAGAGACCATTCTCTAGGGCACGCACACATGTCAATAGCATCAACATCATTTAGAAATTTGTTAGAAATGCAGAATCTAGAGCCTGGCCCAGACTTACTGAATCAGAAAATTAGGGATAAAATCCATCATTTAGAGGATTCTACACAAGCTGAAGTTTGAGAATTGCTGCTGGAGTGTACCTAGGAAAGGTTTTTTGTTGGTTGGAGGTAAAAATAATAAGTACAGAAGAATAAACTGTCCCATTGTGAAGTTTGTTGGAAAAAAAAGAAGGAAAAGAAAAAGATGGTGGTTTTGGAGGAGATAGGATTAAAGAAGCATAATAATCCATCATGAATTTCACTTATTAATACTTTTACTTTTTCTAATGGTGTTTTTTTAAATTTACTAAAATTTTAACTTTTTAAATAGTCAGATCTTGTGAATTTGTGTGATTATTTTCCATTGAAAACTTATTCACATATATTTCCATATTGTCTATTGCCTTACCATGATTTACTTTCTTCCATCTTCCATTTAAAAATATGTCTGGAGTTTATTTCAGCAAATACTGGGTTGAATGGCTCTCAAGTGAAATATTTTTCCCTCAAAAGCTGGTTTCCTCAAAGTTGTTGATTTACTCTTCTGTCCCTAACTCTGTGTTATGAGTCTCTTCCTTTCTCAGATATTAAGTCCTTAAACACATATGTATCCTTCCTTTTTAAAATTAGTTTATATTTTAATTGATGGATAATTACTTTACAGAATTTTGTTGTTTTCTGTCAAACTTCAGCATGAATCAGCCATAGGTATACATATATCCCCTCCCTTTGAACCTCCCTCCCATCCCACACCTCTAGGTTGATACAGAGCCCCTATTTGGGTTTCTCAAGCCATATAGCAAATTCCCATTGGCTATCTAGCTTACATATGGTAATGTAAGTTTCCATGTTACTCTTTGCATACATCTCACCCTCCCCTCCCCTCTCCCCATGTCCATAAGTCTATTCTCTATGTCTGTTTCTCCATCGCTGTCCTGCAAATAAATTCTTCAGTACTATTTTTCTAGATTCTGTACATATGCATTAGAATATGACATTTATCTTTCTCTTTCTGACTTCACTCTTTAATAGATTCCATGTTCATCCTCCTCATTAGAACTGACTCATCCTTCTGAGGAAAGACACACCCCAGTATTACCTCCTGATAAGTTTATGATTAGTTAAATCTGCAGATTATCTTTAAACTAATTCTTTCAAGACAGGTCTCCCTTATTCAGTTCTTATATGGACATCAGTGGAGATGTAGATTATAAATATAAAATTTTCTCAACATTCAGAAAACTAAGATCATGGTATTCAGTCTCTTCACTTCATGGCAAATAGTTGGGGAAACAATGGAAACAGTGACATATTTTATTTCGGGGGACTCCAAAATCACTGCAGATGGTGACTATAGCCATAAAATTAAAAGACACTTGCTCCTTGGAATAAAAGCTGTGACCAACCTAGACCGCATACTAAGAAGCAGAGACATTACCTTGCCAACAAAGGTCCATCTAGTTAAAGCTATGGTTTTTCCAGTAGTCATGTATGGATGTGTTGTACAATAGAGAAAGTTGTATTATAAAGAAAGCTGAGAACCAAAGAATTGATGGCTTTGAACTGTGCTGCTGGAGAAGACTCTTGAGAGTCCCTTGGACTGCAAGGAGATCCAACTAGTCCATCCTAAAGGAGACCAGTCCTGGGTGTTCATTGGAAGGGCTGATGTTGAAGCTGAAACTCCAATACTTTGGCCACCTGATGCGAAGAACTGACTCATTTGCAAAGACCCTGATGCTGGGAAAGATTGAAGGCAGGAGGAGAAGGGGACAACAGAGGCTGAGATGCTTGAATGGCATCACTGACCCAATGGACACAAGTTTGAGTGAGCTCCTGGACTTGGTAATGGACAGGGAAGCGTGATGTGCTGCAGTCCATAGGGTTGCAAAGATTCAGACACAACTGAGCAATTGAACTTTAACTATATTCTAACCCAATTTCAGGCTAACAATAGAGATCAACTCTAGGTCAGTGGTTCTGAGTCCCAGCCTCCCATTGTATTTCAAGGACCCTGGACCTCAGTGTCCTATATTAATTCTTCTGGTAATACTGTTCTACACCAAAGTTTGAGAACCATCACTCCAGTTCAGTTCAGTCTCTCAGTCATGTCCGATTCCTTGAGACCCCATGAATCGCAGCATGCCAGGCCTCCCTGTCCATCACCAACTCCCAGAGTTCACTCAGACTCACATCCATCAAGTCAGTGTTTCAGATTTTATCTTTTATACACAACTGAATGGAGTTAAAACAGTGAAGGTAGTATTCAAATCAGTAAGACCCAGGTATACTCACACAAGTGCTTCTCAGGTGCCACTTAGTGGTAAAGAACCCACCTTCCAGTGCAAGAGATGCAAGAGACCTGGGTTTGATCCTTGGGTCAGGAAGATCCCCAGGAGGAGGGCATGACAATACACTCCAGTATCCTTGCCTGGAGAATCCCAGGAACAAAGGAACCTGGTGGGCTATAGTCCATGGGGTTTCAAAGAATCCGACATGACTGAAGCGCCTTAGTGCACAGGCACGCTCACACCCAGACCACCATATTGGCACAGAGAGGTGATTCTTGGACTGAGTTATCCAGAGAGTGCATTCATTCTTTACCTCTCATGACAGTAGTGTGCTGAGTAATTCTAATGGTTTTTCAATTTGAAAGTGTTAGCATTCATGAGCAGATCAACATACTGGAGCAACTGGTTGACCATTGCTCTGACAACTAAATGTTGAAAGATGGATTCAGTTTGGACATGGTTCTGCATTTTTAAAATCCATGAAATTAAAGTTGCCTTAAACATAGGATTTGAGTTCTGTCCACATCGATAGTTTAATGAGTAGCACAGTGCTTATCTCTCATATGTGTGTGTGTGTTTAATTGAAGTATAGTTGATTTACAATGTTATGTTAAGATGTTCCTTAAATTTGTGTTCACCATGGGTAGGTGCCAATAATTATTGTACAATGTGTGGGTGATATATTTGATTTAAACTTATATTTTTCTTCTTTGCTAAAGATCAGCATTCTTTTAGTTTCTATTAAAATTATATTCCATGGTGGGGGAAATTACCTGCTGTAGAAAGACCCTGACCTTTCAGATTGACTAACACTTCAAATATTTCTCAGGTGTAAATCTTTTAGCAAAACTTCACCATACTTACCAAATACATTATTTTCTCTTTGAGTATGTTTAAACCCAATATATTTTAAAGCAAAAATTAATTCGTCTCTTTCTTATTTGTTTACAATAAACTAGTAAAATTGCCATTTTAAAGATTTATCTAATGGCTGTTAAGTCTTTTGAGCATTTTTATTTTTTATGAGAAAGTTAAAAACACCTTTGAACTTAAGATTGATAATAAAGAAAGCATTAAAGACTGTAGATTGGATCTTGGAAACCAAGGTATTGTTAACATATAAACACAGGGTAGGGGCGTGGGGGAGGAGTTGGGAAATCCCTTCATCAGCTTCCTGAGAATGTCTAAGTATTATTTAATCTTTGTATAAGGTAGTGACAGTAGATATTTTAAAATAGAGCTCTGTCCAGTCTCAACATTAAGTTTCTTTTCTTATCTTAATTTTTCAAATAAAGCATTTCTTCCTTTACTCTACCTTTCTTGGATGAATTCCACAATAAGATCTTCTGGGAAGTTATCCTTCCTCCAGTCCTCCTAGCCCTACCAAAAGTCTAAGCCTTCACCACAAGATAGACGTAAAGGGTCAGGTAGCAGAAGGTACCTGAAAAGAGAAATTAAAAAAAAAAACTGTGAGTTCACATTATTATTGAGGAAGAAGATGAAAAAATTGGAGAAATGTTTCATGTTTCTGAAAGAGTACAGATTTCCAAAGTGATTGCCCATAAACTTTGTCATTAGAGTGCTCTAATAATGGCTACTGATGTGTGATTCAACTAGTAGGATGTTTCAATGGAAACTGAAAGACAGTTTTAATATGTGGCCCATCATTCCATAGTGTTACACTTGGTAAATAGTATCATCAACTATAAAGTCTATGATAATCACATTATTATATCAGATTGAAAATCCTATGTCCCTTCAACAGGGGAGCCCTGTCACACGTCTATTTCATCTTTGTAGCTATATTATAGTGGAAATTGTAAAAGTATTAGTCACTCAGTAGTGTCTGACTCTTTATGACCTTGTGGCCTGTACCCAAGCTTTTCTGTCTGTGGAATTCTCCAGGCAAGAATACTGGAGGGAGTAGCCCTTCTCTTCTCCAGGGAATCTTCCTGACCCAGAGATGAAACCCTGGTTTTCTGCATTGCAAATGGATTCTTTACCATCTGAGCCATCAGGGAAATCCACATTATAGGAGTTATTAGTTATATTATATAATAGGTATATTATATTATATTAGGTATATTATATCTTTATGTCTATGTCCTATGCATAGGAACCTGGAATGTTAGGTCCATGAATCAAGGTAAATTGGAGGTGGTCAAATAGGAGATGGCTAGAGTGAACATCAACATTTTAGGAATTAGGAAATTAAAATGGACTGAAATGGGTGAATTTAACTCAGATGACCATTATATCTACTACTGTGGACAAGAATCCATAAGAGGAAATGGAGTAGGCATCACAGTCAATAAAAGAGTCTGAAATGCAGTAACTGGATGCAATCTCAAAAACAAAAGAATGATATCTGTTTGTTTCCAAGCCAACCCATTCAATATCAGAGTAATCCAAATCTATGGCCTGACCGATAATGCTGAAGAAGCTGAAGTTGAACGCTTCTTTGAAGACCTACAAGACCTTCTAGAACTAACACCAAAAAAAGATGTCTTTTTCATTAGAAGGGGCTGGAATACAAAAGTAGGGAGCCAAGAAATACCTGGAGTAACAGGCTAATCCACCCTTGGAGTACAGAATGAAGCAGGGAAAAGGCTAATAGAATTTTGCCAAGAGAATGCAGTGGTCACAGCAAACACTCTCTTCCAACAACACAAAAGAACACTACACATGGACATCACCAGATGGTCAATACCAAATTCAGATTAATTATATCCTCTGCAGTCAAAGATGGAGAAGTTCTATATAGTCAGCAAAAAGAAGACCGGGAACTGACTGCGGCACAGACCATGAACTCCTTATTGCCAAATTCAGACTTAAAATGAAGAAAGTAGGGAAAACCACTGGGCCATTCAGGTATGACCTAAATCAAATCCCTTATGATTATACAGTGGAAGTGACAGATAGATTCAAAGGATTATATCTGAAAGACAGAATGCATGAAGAGCTATGGATAGAGGTTCCTGACACTGTACAGGAGGCAGTGATCAAGACCATCCTCAAGAAAAAGAAATGCAAAAGGCAAAATGGATGTCTGAGGAGGCCTTACAAAAACTGTGCTCAGAAGAGAAGTGAAAAGAAAAGGAGAGAAAGAAATGTATATCCATTTGAATGCAGAGTTCCAAAGAATAGCAAGGAGAGATAAGAAAGCCTTTCTCAGTGATCAATGCAAAGAAATAGAGGAAAACAATAGAATGGGGAAGTCTAGAGATCTCTTCAAGAAAATTAAAGATACGAAGGGAACATTTCATGCCAAAATGGGCACAATAAAGGACAGAAATGGTATGGACCTAACAGAAGCAGAAGATATTAAGAAGAGGGAGCAAGAATACACAGAAGAACTGTAGAAAAAGATCTTCACAACCCAGATAATCATGATGGTGTGATCACTAACCTGGGCCCAGACATCCTGGGATGTGAAATCAAGTGGGCCTTAGGAAGCATCACTAGGAACAAAGCTAGCGGAGGTGATGAAATTCCAGTTGAGCTATTTCAAATCCTAAAAGATGATGTTGTGAAAGTGCTGCACTCAATATGCCAGCAAATTTGGAAAACTCAGCAGTGGCCACAGGACTGGAAAAGGTCAGTTTTCATTCTAATCCCAAAGAAAGTCAATACCAAAGAATGCTCAAACTACTGCACATTTTCACTCATCTCACACATTAGCAAAGTAATGCTCAAAATTCACCAATCCAGGCTTCGACAATATGTGATCCGTGAATTTCCAGATGTTCAAACTGAATTTAGAAAAACCAGAGAAACCAGAGATCAAATTGCCGGTATCCATTGGATCATCAAAAAGGAAGAGAGTTCCAGAAAAACATCTATTTCTGCTTTCTTGACTATGCCAAAGCCTTTCCCTGTGTGGACCACAACAAGCTATGGAAAATTGTTCAAGAGATAGGAATACCAGACCACATGACCTGCCTCTTGAAAAATCTGTATGCAGGTCAGGAAGAAACAGTTAAAACTGGACAAAGAACAACAGACTGGTTTCAAATTGGGAAAGGAGTACACTGAGGCTGTATATGGTTACCCTGCTTATTTATCTTATATGCAGAGTATATCATGAGAAACACTGGACTGGATGAAGCACAAGCTGGAATCAAGATTGCCGGGAGAAATATCAATAACCTCAGATATGCAGATGACACCACCTTTATGGCAGAAAGCAAAGAAAAACTAAAGAGCCTCTTGATGAAAGTGAAAGAGGAGAGTGAAAAAGTTGGCTTAAAGCTCAACATTCAGGAAACTAAGATCTGGTCCCATCACTTCATGGCAAAGAGATGGGGAAACAATGGAAATAGCGACAGATTGTATTTTTGGACTGCAAAATGATGGTGACTGCAGCCATGAAATTAAAAGATGCTTGCTCCTTGACCAAACTAGAGAGCATACTAAAAGCAGAAACGTTACTTTACCAACAAAGGTCCATGAAATCAAAGGGATGGTTTTTTTCAGTAGTCATGTATGAATGTGAGTTGGACTATAAAGAAAGCTGAGCGCTGAAAAATTGATGCTTTTGAAGTGTGGTGTTGGAGAAGAGTTTTCAGAGTCCCCTGGACTTCAAGGAAATCCAAACAGTCCATCCTAAAGGAAATCAGTCCTGAATATTCATTTGAAGGCCTGATGCTGAACCTGAAACTCCAGTACTTTGGCCACCTGATGTGAAGAACTGACTCATTTGAAAAGACTCTGATGCTGGGAATAATTGAAGGTGGGAGAAGAAGGGGATGACAGAGGATGAAATGGTTGGATGGCATTACCAACTCAGTGGACATGAGTTTGAGTAAACTCTGGGAGCTGGTGATGGATAGGGAGGCCTGGCGTGCTGCAGTCCATGGGGTCACAAAGAGTTAGACACGACTGAGTGACTGAACTGAACTGAACTGATATCTGTTTCATCTTGGTAGGTATATTATAGTTAGGTATATTGTTATAGTGACATTGTGCTAAAAGCACTGAATTAATGCATCAGCGACTTATACAATTCTCATAAAATCACTGTTTCTGAGTCAGAAAATTAGAAATACCCCTATTAACAAATACTTCATGGGTTACTGGTACCGTTTTAAACTAGCAATTTGCTATTTTTATCATTATGTTTGCATATGTATATATATACAGATCAGTTCAGTACAGTTCAGTTCAATCGCTCAGTCGTGTCCGATTCTTTACAACCCCATGAATTGCAGCATGCCAGGCCTCCCTGTCCATCACCAACTCCTGGAATTTACTCAAACTCATGTCCATCACGTCAGTGATGCCATCCATCTCTGTCGTTCCCTTCTCCTCCTGCCCCTAATCCCTTCTAGCATCAGAGTCTTTTCCAATGAGTCAACTCTTCATATGAGGTAGCCAAAGTATTGGAGTTTCAGCTTTAGCATCAGCCCTTCCAATGAACACCCAGGACTGGTCTCCTTTAGAATAGACTGGTGGGATCTCCTTATAGTCCAAGGGACTCTCAGCAGTCTTCTCCAACACCACAGTTCAAACGCATCAATTCTTTGGTGCTCAGCTTTCTTCACAGTCCAACTTTCACATCCATACATGACCACTGGAAAAACCATAGCCTTGACTAGATGGACCTTTGTTGGCAAAGTAATGTGTCTGCTTTTTAATATGCTATCTAGTTTGGTCATAACTTTCCTTCCAAGGAGTAAGCATCATTTAATTTCCTGGCTGCAATCACCATCTGCATATGTATATATCAGATGCTGTGCTTACTGTATTATGTTGATGAAATTCCTGGTACCTACCGTGATGGATTTTAACAAATACATTTTCACTTGTTTAACTGAAATCCATCCTTGAAACCCCAAGAGAACCATGGGGTCTCCTATGCTCACTGACTGACTGTGACATGTGAATAATTCAATATCCAGTATGGCCATTTCCCTATTCTGAAGGTCACCTTGTAAACAAAACTATTTAGTTGAAAAGGACATTGGAAATATATATAACTCTCTGATAAGGCAAGGAAAACACTAAACAGTAAAAGGTTATGGCTCACATAATAGAGTAAATGTCATGAGGTCAATATTTTAAATACTCATTATTCCTGATGTATTGCACTTGCAGGAAGTGTTTTGTGAACATTTCACTTTTTTTGGTAAGTATAAATAAAAGTTTTTAAAAATAAATATAGTTATCGGTGATGTAAACTCAAAGAAGGAGAAAGTTATGTATAAAGTTACAATTTTCACTTAATAGAAGTTGTGACTTTGGCTTGTTCAGTTCAGTTCAGTTCAGTCGCTCAGTCGTGTCCAACTCTTTGCTACCCCATGAATCGCAGCACACCAGGCCTCCCTGTCCATCACCAACTCCCGGAGTTCACTCAGACTCATGTCCATCGAGTCAGTGATGCCATCCAGCCATCTCATCCTCTGTCGTCCCCTTCTCCTCCTGCCCCCAGTCCCTCCCAGCATCAGAGTCTTTTCCAGTGAGTCAGCTCTTTGCATGAGGTGGCCAAAGTACTGGAGTTTCAGCTTTAACATCATTCCTTCCAAAGAAATCCCAGGGCTGATCTCCCCCAGAATGGACTGGATGGATCTCCTTGCAGTCCAAGGGACTCTCAAGAGTCTTCTCCAACACCACAGTTTGAAAGCATCAATTCTTCAGCACTCAGCTCTCATATCCATACATGACTTTGGCTTATAATCAGGGTCAGTTATTCAACTATTAGTTCTCCCTGCAGAAGCATGTTCTCCCCTCTGTGGCTGGCCAAATCCAAACGTAAAATATTTAAGCAAGTCTGATGCCCTAACCTTGTGTTGCTATTAGTAAACAGAGGTGATATAGAGTTATTTCTCAGTAATGATGGCCTTTTGGGAATAAGGAAAAAAAATTAAGTCAACTAAAAATGGTATTTTTATTTATTTATTTTTAATTTTATTTTTACTTTATTCTACTTTACAATACTGTATTGGTTTTGCCATACATTGACATGAATCAGCCACAGGTGTACACGTAAAATGGTATTTTTAAATTAAACTATGCAGTTTGGGATATTGTGATCTACACAGCTTCTGGCAGTCTCTTACTTTTTGTAAACATTTCTTGAACTTTTTTCTGTAAGACACAGGAAGCCTTCATGATGGTAGATTTTCTCCTCCTCTCAAAAGCTTTAAGTTCAGTTCAAGCATAAGTTCAGAAGCCCCCTTCAAACTCAGTTGTAAGATTTGAATATTTATAATATCTGTGATAGTAGAGTAATGAGGCTTATTATTTTCTACTTCATTTCTATATTTGTATTGTCATGTAAAATTTTTAGTTTTGAAACTTTATACAGATTTAAAGAAAATGGTCATCACTTAAAACAACTGTGACTTCCTTCTATAAAATTCTCTTTTGTCTTGGATATGACCAGTTTATCAGCCTAAACTGTAAAGCAAATCATCTTCTAGAAGGGAGATTTTACCTTTGGAAATAGGTGACTGTGAAAAACCTGGTGACCAAATGGGGAAATGATACTTTTTATTTTTGGTAAAGAAGTAAATTCCTCTATGTTTTCCCTGTGTGTTTTCTATGAATCTATAGCTCATACTGAGATCCAAGACTGATTAGGAACTCTATCAGCATTGAGCAAAAATACATTGATTTTTATTTTTAGTAAACTCAGAATGAATGAATAAATGAATTCAATGAATATTGATTAAATATCTAATATATGTCAGGTACACTTTTAGATATCTAGTAACAGTTCTGTACAAAAATATTTATACTCCTGGTATTTACATCCTAGAAAGTGAGATATATATATATATATATATATATATATATATATATATAGGCTTCCCTGGTGGCTCAGAGGTTAAAGCGTCTGCCTGCAATGCGGGAGACCTGAGTTCGATCCCTGGGTTGGGAAGATCTCCTGGAGAAGGAAATGGCAACCCACTCGAGTACTCTTGCCTGGAGAATCCCATGGATAGAGGAGCTTGGTGGGCTACAGTCCACGGGGGTCACAAAGAGTCGGACACGACTGAGCGACTTCACTTTCATATATGATAGATAAATAAGCTTAAGAGTAGGTTAAGAGAAAGATTAAGTAGGGAGGGAAAATGTCATGTTGGGTTACAATTTTAGATAAGGAAAGTCACTCTGAAAAGATACTGTTTGAGCAGAGACATGATGGAAGTGAGGGAAGGGGCATGAAGATGTCTGAGGGGATGAGCATTCCAGATGGAAGCAACTGATCCATGATAGGAGCTGTGGGAAGAGATCCTGCTGGATGGGCAGAGTAAAAACAGGAGATAAGGCAGGAGCAGATCCTGTAGGGCCTCTGGGTCAACAAGAAGACTCTGAGTGAGTCAGGAAGCCATTCAATTCAGTTCTGTTCAGTCGCTCAGTCGTGTCCAACTCTTTGCGACCCCATGAGTCCCAGCACGCCAGGCCTCCCTGTCCATCACCAAACCCAGGAGTTTACTCAAACTCGTGTCCATCGAGTCGGTGATGCCATCCAGCCATCTCATCCTCTATCATCCCCTTCTCCTCCTGCCCCCAATCCCTCCTAGCATCAGAGTCTTTTCCAATGAGTCAACTCTTCACATGAGGTGGCCAAAGTACTGGAGTAAGATGGTAGGTGTTGTGAGAGGCATCAGAGGGCAGACACACAAACCATAATCACAGAAAACTAGTCAATCTAATCTCACGGACCATATCCTTGTCTAATTCAATGAAACTAAGGAAGCCATTAGAAAATTTTTAATAGCAAATGTATTTATATTACTTATACTTTAAAAGATCATTCTGGCAGCTCTGTTAAGAGTAGAATAGAGGCAGACAATGGAGAATGCAATGGCACCCCACTCCAGTACTCTTGCCTGGAAAATCCCATGGATGGAGGAGCCTGGTAGGCTTCAGTCCGTGGGGTCGCTATGAGTTGGACACGACTGAGTGACTTCATTCACTTTTCACTTTGATGCTTTGGAGAAGGAAAAGGCAACCCACTCCAGTGTTCTTGCCTGGAGAATCCCAGGGATAGGGGAGCCTGGTGGGCTGCCGTCTATGGGGTTGCACAGAATCAGAAACAACTGAAGTGACTTAGCAGCAACAGCAGCAGAGGCAGACAAGGGCTAAAGAAGTGAGAGAAGTGAGAGAAGTTACAAGGCCATTACAATAATAATGGTAGAAAATGATGGTGGATTAGATTAGGGAGAGTTACCAACCAAGGTCCCAGTAGGAAACAGGTGGCACAGTTAAATGTTAATAATTCAAAGAGAGAATTTTGTTAGTTGTTTCACAAATGGGTTAATTATAAAGTGTGGGTGGTGTATAGGAGAAACAAATGGGATGGTGTAGTAACCCATGATGAGTAATTCTTACTAAGCCTGGCCCAAAAAGGATAAAGAAAGAAAAGAGTTCCAGAACCTGACGAAAGGGGAGAGTTGTGTAGAGAAGGTCCTCTTGAGAGGGGCAGGGACACAGCCATCCCAAATGACCTCACAGAGTGAGCCAGTGTGATAGATAATATGACCTCACTCTCTTCCATCCACCCAATTGCCCTCAAAGGCTCTCCATCGGCTCAACCCAGTCAGGGATCAGAGGGCAAGAAAACCTTCCATGTCCTTACATGGTCAGTCTCCTGGGGCAGAAAGCAAACTGGAACCTGGGGAACATGTGTACACCCATGGCGGATTCATGTTGATGTATGACAAAACCAATACAATACTGTAAAGTAATTAGCCTCCAATTAAAATAAATAAATTTATATATTTTTTAAAAAGTAGATCTGAAGAGACAAATAGAAGTTATCCACCAGAATCTCTTACTCTTGCCTTCAGCTTTTTTCTTTTTCTGGCTAAAAAATTTGTCTTCAACCTAGGGAAAACAAGAAATTCCATCAGATATCATAATACTATGGATGTTTATCTGTACAGTAGTTCTCCTAACTACCATTTTCCATGATAAGCACCATTTCTGTTATTCATATAAAGTGGTAGAAAAACAAGAGAAAGAATTAAGCGATATAAAAGAGAGCTACTACAGCGTTTGCTTCTGTATTTGATCATGAGCCAAAATTGGTATTGGTACTCACAATTACCTTCTACAAATCACTGTCTCTTTTCTCTTCCTTGGCCAGCAACCACACAGTCTGATTCTTTACTTGGAGGAATACATGAAACTTCACTCATGATATGAGCCTTGATGCTTTGTCTTTTTTGTCTTGCCACATTTTCCCACTGGTCAAATACTTTTGGTTAAAGCAGTACTAATGGTACCCCACCACATACATGGGTCCCTAAAGTAATCCTCTTGCACCCATTATGTAATAGTGACTCATTTAGAGATCAGGATCAATCTAGAACAACCTAAAACAAGGACTCACTTCTCTCACTGTTGGCTCAATGGCGCAAGAAACATAAAAAGACCAGGGTGAAGTCTTGGTTTCCAAATTGTTAAAGCCACAGTAATATTTCCTGATGGAAGCATTTGAGGTGAACACCATGGCCTCAGAACACAGGTGTGTTAGATTGTGAAGATGGAAATAAAATATTTGTCAAGTGGTTTATTGGTAAAATAGTGAGAGAGATCATTCTGCCACTGGGTTCCTTGATGATGTTACAAAAATGAAGGCATGTGTATTGGCCATATATGTAAGGCACATATTACATCTATCACTTTGCACCCAATATACCTTAGACTGGCACTGCATTCCATGCTAAGCCAAATAGGCATGATGCCATTACTTTCCCTGGATATCTCTTGTCCCATTTCTTCCTCTTCTATATGTGCAACTCAATAGCAGAGTCTCACTTTGAAGGTCTATTTCTTGAGTTACTTTTGGGAGCAATTACTGCCATCTGAGTTCTCAATCAGGAAACAAGTGCCCTATGCAAATTAAGATAATTCAAAGGTTTATCTACAAAGTGACTATTTATAAAAGTGTAGGTGGAATATAAGGAAACTACAAGGAACAGTGCGATGAGCTCTTGTAACAATCAGAGAACTTGTTGCCACTCCTAGGCCAGAAGAAACTGAACCCAGAAGGAGACAGTTGTGTGAAGGAGGCTTCCTTGAGAGGAATCAGTTCAGTTCAGTCACTCAGTCATAACTGACTCTTTGTGACCCCATGAATCACAGCACACCAAGCCTCCCTGTCCATCACCACCTCCTAGAGTTTACTCAAACTCATGTCCATTGAGTCAGTGATGCCATCCGGCTCTGTTGTCCCCTTCTCCTCCTGCCCCCAATCCCTCCCAGCATCAGGGTCTTTTCCAATGAGTCAAATCTTCACATGAGGTGGCCAAAGTATTGGAGTTTCAGCTTTAGCATCAGTCCTTCCAATGAATACCCAGGACTGATCTCCTTTAGAATGGACTGGTTGGATCTCCTTGCAGTTCAGGGGACTCTCAAGAGTCTTCTCCAACACTACAGTTAAAAAGCATCAATTCTTCAGCGCTCAGGTTTCTTCACAGTCCAACTCTCACATCCATACATGACCACTGGAAAAACCATAACCTTGACTAGACGGACATTTTTTGGCAAAGTTGACTTAAAGCTCAACATTCAGAAAACTAAGATCATGGAATCTGGTCCCATTACTTCATGGGAAATAGGTGGGGAAACAGTCAGACTTTATTTTTGGGGACTCCAAAATCACTGCAGATGGTGACTGCAGCCATGAAATTAAAAGATACTTACTCCTTGTTAGGAAAGTTATGACCAACCTACATAGCATATTCAAAAGTAGAGACATTACTTTGCCAACAAATGTCCATCTAGTCAAAGATATGGTTTTTCCAGTGGTCATGTATGGATGTGAAAGTTGGACTGTGAAAAAGCTGAGTGCTGAAGAATTGATGCTTTTGAACTGTGGTGTTGAAGAAGACTCTTGAGAGTCCCTTGGACTGCAAGGAGATCCAACCAGTCTATCTTAAAAGAGACCAGTCCTGGGTGTTCTTTGGAAGGACTGATGCTAAACCTAAAACTCCAATACTTTGACCACCTCATGTGAAGAGTTGACTCTTTGGAAAAGCCTCTGATGCTGGGAAGGAAGGGGGCAGGAGGAGAGGGGGAAGACGGAGGATGAGATGGCTAGATGGAATCACCGACTTGATGGACATGAGTTTGTGTGAACTCTGGGAGTTGGTGATGGACAAGGAGCCCTGGCATGCTGCAGTTCAGGGGGTCACAAATAGTCAAACATGACTGAGTGACTGAACTGAACTGAACTGAACTGAATGTCTTTGTGTTTAATATGCTATTTCAGTTCATCATAACTTTCCTTCCAAGGAGTAAACATCTTTTAATTTCATGGCTGCAATCACCATCTGCAGTGATTTTGAAGCTCAAAAAAATAAAGTCAGCTACTGTTTCCACTGTTTCCCCATCTATTTCCCATGAAGTGATGAGACCAGGTGCCATTATCTTAGTTTTCTGCATGTTGAGCTTTAAGCCAACCTTTTCACTCTCCTCTTTCACTTTCATCAAGAGGCTTTTTAGGTCCTCTTCACTTTCTGCTGCAAGAGTGGTGTCATCTGCATATCTGAGGTTATTGATATTTCTCCTGGCAATCTTGATTCCAGCTTGTGTTTCATCCAGTCCAGCGTTTCTCATGATGTACTCTGCATAAGTTAAATAAGCAGGGTGACAATATACAGCCTTGATGTACTCCTTTTCCTATTTGGAACCAGTCTGTTGTTCCATGTCCAGTTCTAACTGTTGTTTCCTGACCTGCATATAGGTTTCTCAAGAGGCAGGTCAGCTGGTCTGGTATTCCCATCTCGTTCAGAATTTTCTACAGTTTATTGTGATCCACACAGTCAAAGGCTTTGGCATAGTCAAGAAAGCAGAAATAGATGTTTTTCTGGAACTCTTTTACTTTTGCAATGATCCAGCAGATGTTGGCAATTTGATCTCTGGTTTCTCTACCTTTTCTAAAACCAGCCTGAACATCAGGGAGTTCATGGTTCATGTACTGCTGAAGCCTGGCTTGGAGAATTTTGAGCATTACTTTACTAGCATGTGAGATGAGTGCAATTGTGCGGTAGTTTGAGCATTCTCTGGCATTGCCTTTCTTTGGGATTGGAATGAAAACCGACCTTTTCTAGTCCTGTGGCCACTGCTGAGTTTTCCAAATTTGCTGGCATATTGAGTGCAGCACTTTCACAGCATCATCTTTTAGGATTTGAAATAGCTCAACTGGAATTCCATCACCTCCACTAGCTTTGTTCCTAGTGATGCTTTCTAAGGCCCACTTGACTTCACATTCCAGGATGTCTGGCTCTAATTGAGTGATCACACCATCGTGATTATCTGGGTCATGAAGATCTTTTTTGTACACGTCTTCTGTATATTCTTGCCACCTCTTCTTACTATCTTCTGCTTCTGTTAGGTCCATACAACTTTTGTCCTTTAACGAGCCCATCTTTGCATGAAATGTTCCCTTGGTATCTTTAATTTTCTTGAAGAGATCTCTAGTTCCCATTCTGTTGTTTTCCCCTATTTCTTTGCATTGATCACTGAGGAAGGCTTTCTTATCTCTTCTTGCTATTCTTTGGAACTCCGCATTCAGATGCTTATATCTTTCCTCTTTTCCTTTGCTTTTCGCTTCTCTTTTCACAGCTATTTGTAAGGCCTCCTCAGACAGCTATTTTGCTTTTTTGCATTTCTTTTCCATGGGGATAGTTTTAATCCCTGTGTCCTGTACAATGTCACAAACCTTAGTCCATAGTTCATTAGACACTCTTATCTATCAGATCTAGTCCCTTAAATCTATTTTTCACTTCCACTGTATAATCATAAGGGATTTGATTTAGGTCATACCTGAATGGTAAGAAAAGTTATGACCAACCTAGATAGCATATTCAAAAGCAGAGACATTACTTTGCTGACTAAGGTTCATCTAGTCAAGGCTATGGTTTTTCCAGTAGTCATGTATGCATGTGATAGTTGGACTGTGAAGAAGTCTGAGCGCCGAAGAATTGATGCTTTTGAACTGTGATCACCAACTTCCTGAGTTCACTCAGACTCATGTCCATCGAGTCAGTGATGCCATCCAGCCATCTCATGCTCTGTTGTCCCCTTCTCCTCCTGCCCCAAATCCCTTCCAGCATGAGTCTTTTCTAATGAGTCAACTCTTTGCATGAGGTGGCCAAAGTACTGGAGTTTCAGCTTGCCGCATTCAGCTGTGTGGGTACAGATTGGGAGTAGACCCATATGGGGTCGCAAAGAGTTGGACACGACTGAGTGACTGAACAACAACAACAAGGACTGCAGTTTAATCAGCAAGTTTGGAGAAGTCTAAAGATAGATGCCATCCTCTGGTTAAACTTCAGTGACAGTAAGCAAACACTCTTTGTTTCTAATACTGTTAAGAAAGGTAATTATTAAACTATAAGCTTCACTGTGGATACAGTCATGTTTTTCAAGGTTAACTTTAATACAACATCAGGCATTTCAAGTCATATAATTAAATTTAATTAAAATATTTATATGTTGCTACTGTTAAGAAATCAAAAGATGGAATCTAGGCACATTTTACCATGGCATGATAAAAACGTTAAATTAGTTACTTTTCTAAAGTGTTGTTTTGATTTTGTATTAGTTACTGAGTGGTCTTTAGTTGTCATTTCCCAACAAATTAGGGAAAGATTATGCTTAAGAGAAGTGAGATGGTTCTTTCATTCTGGGTTTTTACTATTAGATCTGTATGTTAGTTTCTAGTTTGTAAAATGAGATGTCAGTTCTATATTATACATGGAATGAATAAATGGGAGTTCTGCCCTTCAGTGTGGTTATGAAAGTGAAAGTGAAAGTCACTCACTTGTGTCTAACACTTTGCGACCCCATGGACTATAGTCCATGGAATTCTCCAGGTCAGAATACTGAAATGGTTAGCTGTTCCCTTCTCCAGGGGATCTTCCCAACCCAGGGATTGAACCCAGATCTTCATTAAAGGCAGATTCTTTATCATCTGAGCCACTAGGGAAGCCCAGGAATACTGCAGTGGGTAGCCTATCCCTTCTCCAGGGGATCAGCCCTACCCAGGAATCTTGCATTAGAAGAGGATTCTTTACCAGCTGAAGTACCAGGGAAGCCCCTGTCTGTTGCTTAGGGGTATCCAATTCTTTCCTTATCTGAGGTCACTTCCTTGGAGATCATCTTGGTACCTACATTTTCTGCCATTATTCTGTACTTAGAATTGAAGTGTAACCTCATGGATATGTAAGATCTCATCTGTTACTCATGTGTGATAATACAAAGCCCATTTGTCCAAATCATCATTCATGCTTGGTTTGGTTTATCATCACTAACGGGGAAGAAAGTGGAGCCTAGAGTCTATAGTGCACGTGTAATGTGAGTTTTGACCAAGAGAGGGAACTGAGGGCTTCCCCTGACTCAGTGGTGAAGAATCCACCTGCAATGCAGGTTTGTTCCCTGGGTTGGGAAGATCCCCTGGAGGAGGGCATGGCAACCCACTCCAGTGTTTTACCTGGAGAATCCCATGGACAGAAAGTGCCTGACGGGCTACAGTCCATGGGGTCACAATGAGTTGGATATGACTGAGCGACTGAGCACACATGCAGGGAGGTGACCATGTCTTGGTCACTTTTCTATTACCTTGAGCAGTAACCTGAGTTGTGTTGTGTATGTTAAACAAAGGCAAGGGCATCCCTCAAGGACACTTGAGGATAAATTGATGATTGACTCCTAGACAGCCTCTGGGTTCCAGCATCTATCTAAAATTGATAATTTTTAAATATAAGCTTATCTTATCTCTTAGAAGAGGTAAAATGATAACATTCAGGTCTTCCCCTGTGGCTCAGTGATAAAGAATCCGCCTGCAATTCGGGAAAAACAGGTTCAATCCTTGAGTCAGGAAGCTTCCCTGGAGGAGGAAATGGCAACCCACTCCAGTATTCTTGCCCGGAGAATCCTGTGGACAGAGGAACCTGGTCCCTGAGTGCATGATAAGTTGCTTCATTCATGTCCAACTCTTAGCAACCCTATGGGTGTACCCTGCCAGGCTCCTCTGTCCATGGGATTCTCCAGGCAAGAATACTGGAGCGGGCTGCCACGCCCTCCTTCAGAGAATCTTCCCCACCCAGGAATCAAACTCGGTTCTCCTGCATTGCAGGCAGACTCTTTACCAACTGAGCTATGAAGGAAGCCCGCACATAAGTGAGAGTGAGTGACGTCGCTCAGTCGTGTCCGACTCTTTGCCATCCGTGGACTATAGTCCACCAAGCTCCCTCCATCCATGGGATTCTCCAAGCAATAATACTGGAGTGGGTTGCCATTTCCTTCTCCAGAGGATCTTCCCAACCCAGGGATCAAATCCAGGTCTCCCACATGGCAGGCAGACACTTTAACCTCTGCACCACCAGGGAAGCCCTTAAATTCGAGAATCCAAGTACTAACATCAAAGATTTCAAGGGAGGAAAGGAAGCCAGGAGGGAGGAAGAAGGGGGAGGAGGTGGTAAAGGGGGGGCAAAAAGGGTGGCCTTACAGACGTCTCCTGCCACCTAAAGATACCCAGGTGTCAGGGGATTTTTCCCTGAGCCTTCAGAGAAGGCAGGACTGGAACTTGGCCCTACCAGAAATCAGACCAGACCAGAACCAGAATTTGAGTTCTCTGCCAAGAGGAGGTGATCAGTCTCCAATCCTCAGCACAGGCTGAGGGCCCTTCGACCAGATTCCTGCAGCCAGGACCAGGGGACTAGAAAAACAGGGAAGGATAGGAAGGGTTAAGGAGAGGAAAGAGAGGGAAGGGGAGAGGTCAATAAAGTCTCTTGTTCCTTACCGGTCGGGACACTCTGGCCAGTTGGGTGCGTCAGGAGGAGACCAGGGACAAAAGGGTCCCAGTTGCAGTTGCTGGGTCTGGTCCATTGGCAGGCAAGCTATCCTTGAGTACCCCAAGTAGTCAGAATGTCAGTCTCAGCAAAGAAGAGTCCTGCCAGAGTTGCCATTTGTTGCAGGAAGATGGACCCCTTCCAGGGCCCAAAACTGGGCTCTCGTCTAACACTCGGAAATGAATTGTCCAAGGAGACACATGTGCTGACAAAGCAAGAGATTTTATTGGGAAAGGGCACCAGATGGAGAGCAGTAGGGTAATGGAACCCAGGAGCACTGCTCATAAGTGATAACATAAGTGATAATATAGGCTATTGATTGTTCTCTCTCTGACTATTTTACTAAGCATAAGGCTCTCTGGGTTCATCTATGTTGTAGCAAATGGTAGAATTTCATTATTTTTTAAAAATGGATATGCACTTTTATTTATTTATAGTATATACAAGTGCTACTAAACTAATATATATATATTATATATAAATATATTTATATAAAGTATATATATATATATATATATATATATATATACTTTACAATATTGTATTGATTTTGCTATACATCAACATGAGTCCACCAGGAGTGTGCAGGTATCCCAGTCCTGAACCCCCTCCCACCTCCCTCCCCATACCATCCCTCTGGGTCATCCCAGTGCACCAGCCCCAAGCATCCTGTATCCTGCATTGAGCTTGGACTGGTGATTCGTTTCTTATATGATATTATACATGTTTCAATGCCATTCTCCCAAATCATCCTACCCTCTCCCTCTCCCACAGAGTCCAAGAGACTGTTGTATACATCTGTGTCTCTTTTGCTGTCTCCCATACAGGGTTTTTGTTACCATCTTTCTAAATTTTATATATATGTGTTAGTATACTGTATTGGTGTTTTTCTTTCTGGCTTACTTCTCTCTGTATAATAGGCTCCGGTTTCATCTACCTCACTAGAACTAATTCAAATGTATTCTTTTTAATGGCTGAGTAATACTCCATTATGTATATGTACCACAGCTTTCTTATCCATTCATCTGCTGATGGACATCTAGGCTGCTTCCATGTCCTGGCTATTATAAACAGTGCTGTGATGGACATTGGGGTACACATGTCTCTTTCAATTCTGGTTTCCTTGGTGTGTAAGCACATCAGTGGGATTGCTGGGTCATAAGGCAGTTCTATTTCCTGTTTTTTAAGGAATCTCCACACTGTTCGTCATAGTGGCTGTACTAGTTTGCATTCCCACCAACAGTGTAAGAGGGTTCCCTTTGCTCCACACCCTCTCCAGCATTTATTGCTTGTAGACTTTTGGATCACAGCCATTCTGACTGGTGTGAAATGGTACCTCATTGTGGTCTTGATTTGCATTTCTCTGATAATGAGTAATGTTGAGCATCTTTTCATGTGTTTGTTAGCCATCCGTATGTCTTCTTTGGAGAAATGTCTATTTAGTTCTTTGGCCCATTTTTTGATTTGGTTGTTTATTTTTCTGGAATTGAGCTGCAGGAGTTGCTTGTATATTTTTGAGATTAATTCTTTGTCAGTTGCTTCATTTGCTATTATTTTCTCCCATTCAGAAGGCTGTCTTTTCACCTTGCTTATAGTTTCTTTTGTTGTGCAGAAGCTTTTATGTTTAATTAGGTCCCATTTGTTTATTTTTTCTTTTATTTCCAATATTCTGGGAGGGTGGATCATAGAGGATTCTGCTGTGATTTATGCCGGAGAGTGTTTTGTCTATGTTCTCCTCTAGGAGTTTTATAGTTTCTGGTCTTACGTTTAGATCTTTAATCCATTTTGAGTTTATTTTTGTGTATGATGTAAGAAAGTGTTATAGTTTCATTCTTTTACAAGTGCTAGGCCAGTTTTCCCAGCACCACTTGTTAAAGAGATTGTCTTTTCTCCACTTTATATTCTTGCCTCCTTTGTCAAAGATAAGGTGTCCATAGGTGTGTGGGTTTATCTCTGGGCTTTCTATTTTGTTTCATTGATCTATATTTCTGTCTTTGTCAGTACCATACTGTCTTGATGACTGTGGCTTTGTAGTAGAGCCTGAAGTCAGGCAGGTTAATTCCTCCAGTAACATTCTTCTTTCTCAAAGACTGCTTTGGCTATTGAAGTTTTTTGTATTTTCATACAAATCGTGAAATTGTTTGTTCTAGCTCTGTGAAAAATACCATTGGTAGCTTGATAGGGATTGCATTGAATCTATGATTGCTTTCGGTTGTATACTCATTTTCACTATATTGATTCTTCTGATCCATGAACATGGTATATTTCTCCATCTATTAGTGTCCTCTTTGATTTCTTTCACCAGTGTTTTATAGTTTTCTATATATAGGTCTTCAGTTTCTTTAGGTAGATATATTCCTAAGTATTTTATTCTTTTTGTTGCAATGGTGAATGGGATTGTTTCCTTAATTTCTTTCTCTATTTTCTCATTATTAGTGTATAGGAATGCAAGGGATTTCTGTGTGTTGATTTTATATCCTGAAACTTTACTATATTTATTACTTAGCTCTAGTAGTTTTCTGGTCAAGTCTTAAGGGTTTTCTATGTAGAGGATCATGTCATCTGCAAACAGTGAGAGTTTTACTTCTTCTTTTCCAATTTGGATTCCTTTTATTTCTTTTTCTGCTCTGATTGTTGTGGCCAAAACTTCCAAAACTATGTTGAATAGTAGTCGTAAAAATGGACATCCTAGTTTTGTTCCTGACTTTAGGGGAAATGCTTTCAATTTTTCAATATTTAGGATAATGTTTGCTGTGGGTTTGTCATATATAGCTTTTACTATGTTGAGGTATGTTCCTTCTATTCCTGCTTTCTGGAGAGTTTTTATCATAAATGGATGTTGAATTTTGTCAAAGGCTTTCTCTGCATCTATTGAGATAATCATATGGATTTTATTTTTCAATTTGTTAATGTGGTGTAGTACATTGATTGATTTGTGGATATTGAAGAATCCTTGCATCCCTGGGATAAAGCCCACTTGGTCATGGTGTACGATCTTTTTAATGTGTTGTTGGATTCTGATTGCTAGAATTTTGTTAAGGATTTTTGCATCTATGTTCATCAGTGATATTGGCCTGTAGTTTTCTTTTTTGTGACATCTTTGTCAGGTTTTGGTATTAGGGTGATAGTGGCCTTATAGAATGAGTTTGGAAGTTTACCTTCCTATGCAATTTTCTGGAAGAGTTTGAGTAGGATAGATGTTAGCTCTTTTCAAAATTTTTGGTAGAATTCAGCTGTGAAGACTTCTGGACCTGGGCTTTTGTTTGCTAGATTTCTGATTACAGTTTCAGTTTCCGTGCTTGTGATGAGTCTGTTAAGATTTTCTATTTCTTCCTGATTCAGTTTTGGAAAGTTGTACTTTTCTAGGAATTTGTCCATTTCTTCCACATTGTCTATTTTATTGGCATATAATTGCTGATAGTAGTCTCTTATGATCCTTTGTATTTCTGTGTTGTCTATTGTGACCTCTCCATTTTCATTTCTAATTTTATTGATTTGATTTTTCTCCCTTTGTTTCTTGATGAGTCTGGCTAATGGTTTGTCAGTTTTATTTATCCTTTCAAAGAAGAAGCTTTTGGCTTTGTTAATTTTTGCTATGGTCTCTTTTGTTTCTTTTGCATTTATTTCTGCCTTGATTTTTAAGATTTCTTTCCTTCTACTAACTGTGGCGCTCCTCATTTCTTCCTTTTCTAGTTGCTTTAGGTGTAGAGTCAGGTTATTTCTTTGGCTTTTTTCTTGTTTGTTGAGGCATGCCTGTATTGCTGTGAACTTTCCCTCTAGCAGTGCTTTACAATGTCCCACAAGTTTCAGGTTGTTGTGTTTTCATTTTCATTCGTTTCTATGCATATTTTGATTTCTTTTGGACTTCTGTGATTTGTTGGTTATTCAGCAGCATGTTGTTCAGCATCCATATGTTGGAACTTTTAATAGTTTTTCTCCTGTAATTTAGATCTAACCTTATTGCATTATGGTCAGAAAAGATGCTTGGAATGATTTCAGTTTTTGCATTTACCAAGGCTAGATTTATGGCCCAGGATGTGATCTATCCTGGAGAAGGTTCCATGTGCATTTGAGAAAAAGGTGAAATTCCTTGTTTTGGGGTGACATGTCCTATAGATATCAATTAGATCTAACTGGTCTAATGTCAAAGCAAAAACGATACCCAGCTGTGGATGTGACTGGTGAAGGATCAAGGTCCGATGCTGTAAAGAGCAATATTGCATAGGAACCTGGAATGTCAGGTCCATGAATCAAGGCAAATTGGAAATGGTCAAACAGGAGATGGCAAGTGAAAACACTGATATTCTAGGAATCAGTTCAGTTCAGTTCAGTCACTCAGTTGTATCCAACTCTGTGCGACCCCGTGAATCGCAGCATGACAGGCCTCCCTGTTCATTACTGTCTCTCAGAGTTCACTCAGACTCATGTCCATCAAGTCCATGATGCCATCCAGCCATGTGATCCTCGGTCATCTCCTTCTCCTCCTGCCCCCAATCCCTCCCAGCATCAGAGTCTTCCAATGAGTCAACTCTTCGCATGAGGTGGCCAAAGTACTGGAGTTTCAGCTTTAGCATCAGTCCTTCCAAAGAAATCCCAGGGCTGATCTCCTTCAGAATGGACTGCTTGGATCTCTTTGCAGTCCAAGGAACTCTCAAGAGTCTTCTCCAACACCACAGTTCAAAAGCATCAATTCTTCAGCACTCAGGCTTCTTCGCAGTCCAACTCTCACATCCATACATCACCACTGGAAAAACCATAGCCTTGACTAGATGGACCTTAGTCAACAAAGTAATGTCTCTGCTTTTGAATATGCTATCTAGGTTGGTCATAACTTTTCTTCCAAGGAGTAAGCGTCTTCTAATTTCATGGCTGCAATCACCATCTGCAGTGATTTTGGAGCCCCCAAAATAAAGTCTGACACTGTTTCCACTGTTTCTCATCTATTTCCCATGAAGTGATGGGACTGGATGCCATGATCTTCGTTTTCTGAATGTTGAGCTTTAAGCCAACTTTTTCACCCTCCTCTTTCACTTTCATCAAGAGGCTTTTTAGTTCCTCTTCACTTTCTGCCATAAGGGTGGTGTCATCTGCATATCTGAGGTTGTTGATATTTCTCCCAGCAATCTTGATTCCAGCTTGTGTTTCTTCCAGTCCAGCGTTTCTCATGATCTACTCTGCATATAAGTTAAATCAGCAGGGTGACAATATACAGCTGTGACGTACTCCTTTTCCTATTTGGAACCAGTCTGTTGGCCCATGTCCAGTTCCAACTGTTGCTTCCTGACCTGCATACAGATTTCTCAAGAGGCAGGTCAGGTGGTCTGGTATTCCCATCTCTCTCAGAATTTTCCAGAGTTTATTGTGATCCACACAGTCAAAGGCTTTGGCATAGTCAAGAAAGTAGAAATAGATGTTTTTCTGGAACTCTCTTGCTTTTTCCATGATCCAGCAGATGTTGGCAATTTGATCTCTGGTTCCTCTGCCTTTTCTAAATCCAACTTGAACATCAGGGAGTTCACGGTTCACATATTGCTGAAACCTGGCTTGGAGAATTTTGAGCATTTCTTTACTAGCATGTGACATGAGTGCAATTGTGTGGTAGTTTGAGCATTCTTTGGCATTGCCTTTCTTTTGAATGGGAATGAAAACTGACCTTTTGCAGCCCTGTGGCCACTGCTGAGTTTTCCAAATTTGCTGGCACATTGAGTGCAGCACTTTCACAGCATCATCTTTCAGGATTTGAAACAGCTCTACTGGAATTCCATCACCTCCACTAGCTTTGTTCATAGTGATGCTTTCTAAGGCCCACCTGACTTCACATTTCAAGATGTCTGGCTCTAGATGAGTGATCACATCATCATGATTATCTGGGTCGCGAAGATCTTTTCTGTACAGTTCTTCCGTGTATTCTCGCCACCTCTTCTTATTATCTTCTGCTTCTGTTAAGTCCAGACAATTTCTGTCCTTTATTGAGCCCATCTTTGCATGAAATGTTCCCTTGGTATCTCTAATTTTCTTTAAGAGATCTCTAGTCTTCCCATTTTTTTCTTTTCCTCTATTTCTTTGCATTGATCACTGAAGAAGGCTTTCTGTCTCTTCTTGCTATTCCTTAACCCTGCCCTCAGATGCTTATATCTTTCCTATTCTCCTTTGCTTTTCACCTCTCTTCTTTTCACAGCTATTTGTAAGGCCTCCCCAGATAGCCATTTTGCTTTTTTGCATTTCTTTTCCATTTGGATGGTCTTGATCCCTGTCTCCCATACAGTGTCATGAACCTCATTCCATAGTTCATCAGGCACTCTGTCTATCAGATCTAGGCCATTAAATCTAGTTCTCATTTTCACTGTATAATCATAAGGGATTTGATTTAGGTCATACCTGAATGGTCTAGCAGTTTCCCCTACTTTCTTCAGTTTAAGTCTGAATTTGGTAATAAGGAGTTCATGATCTGAGCCACAGTCAGCTCCCAGTCTTGTTTTTGTTGACTGTATAGAGCTTCTCCATCTTTGGCTGCATAGAATATAATCAATCTGTTTTAAGTGTTGACCATCTGGTGATGTCCATGTGAACTAAAATGGACTGGAATGGGTGAATTTGACTCAGATGACCATTATATTTACTACTGTGGGCAGGAATCCCTCAGAAGAAATGGAGTAGCTGTCATGGTCAACAGAAGAGTCCGAAATGCAGTAATTGGATGTAATCTCAAAAATGACAGAATGATCTCTGTTCGTTTCCAAGGCAAACCATTCAATATCACAGTAATCCAACTCTATGCCCCAACCAGTAACGCTGAAGAAGCTGAAGTTGAACGGTTCTATGAAGACCTACAAGATCTTTTAGAACTAACACACAAAAAAGATGTCCTTTTCATTATAGGGGACTGGAATGCAAAAGTAGGAAGTCAAGTAACACCTGGAGTAACAGGCAAATTTTGCCTTGGAATGTGGAATGAAGCAGGGCAAAGGCTAATAGAGTTTTGCCACGAAAATGCACTGGTCATAGCAAACACCATCTTCCAACAACACAAGAGAAGACTCTATACATGAACATCACCAGATGGTCAACACTGAAATCAGATTGATTATATTCTTTGGAACCAAAGATGGAGAAGCTCTATACAGTCAGCAAAAACAAGACTAGGAGCTGACTGTGGCTCAGATCATGAACTTCTTATTACCAAATTCAGACTTAAATTGAAGAAAGCAGGGAAAACCGCTAGACCATTCAGGTGTGACCTAAATCAAATCCCTTATGATTATACAGTGGAAGTGAGAAATAGATTTAAGGGCCTAGGTCTGATAGATAGAGTGCCTGATGAACTATGGAATGAGGTTCGTGACATTGTACAGGGGACAGGGATCAAGACCATCCGAATGAATGGAAAAGAAATGCAAAAAAGCAAAATGCTGTCTGGGCATGCCAGGAGCCTGTGTGAGGAATCCCACCTGTGACAAAGGTCATGAGGAAGGAAGCTCAACAAAACGCAAAGCCGTGATCTGGCTTCAGTGGTTCCCACTTGGTTTTCCTGAACATCTACCCCCAAACAATCAGAGTCTGCCTGCCTTATTGTACTGTGCTTTTCCACTCTTCTGACACTCTCTGGAAAAAGTTAACTTAGGGCTTCAGTCTTCTGCATTTGAAAGGAATGTTTCAGCTCAAACCCCCTCTGATGGCTCTCTAACTTGCCTAACAGGTTCCCCCAGACTTTTTACAACTTGTGAATTGTTTATAGCCCCCCATTGGCAAGAGGCACAAAGCTTAAAGCATCTTAAAGATACAGAGCCTTTTCTAAAGAGCTAAAAATCATATTGGTGATGGGTTTTCACTGTTGAGTCAATGACTGCTACCAGGCCTCCATATTCTTTATCTTTTAGGCACCTGAAGGATATAAATCAATTTAATTGGAATATAGAAATAGGAATATAGTAGTTTTGATGTTAGCAACACTAGACTTTTGAGTTAATTACTTTTCTTTGTTATAAATCAGTGTACTCCTTTTCATTGTTATAAATTGTTGTATCTTTGCTATGTAAGAATGTAACTTTATTTAGTGCTTTCTGAGAGTGGCACCAGACTTTGGGAAGATCAACACAAATAAGTCTTCTGGTTGACAAATCCTTATCAGAAAAAGGCCTTAAAATGTTAATTTGCCTTCTGGCCAGAAGATGATGTAAATCACCTAAGACTTGTGTATACAACTAAATATGCAGAGAAAAAGCCAGGTCTCCATGAGTCAGGGCTGCTGACACTGCATAATTTTATATTATCCATTGATCTCTATGTACAAAAAAAGGTATAAAAGGCCATTCTTGACAATAGAGGATGGGCTAGTCACTGGACTGGTCTCCCCTGTGTGTTTAATCTATTTCCTGGCTGAATTCCCATCTGGGGCATGGAGATTCACTATGTCTACTTACTTGCCCCGGCTTCTAAGATCCACGAAAGAGGGAGCCCAAGGTGGGGCACCTCTCGCTATTCAAGAGAACACCAGTGGCCTAACGTAGATGATGCAAGTTGCTTGTCTGGAACTTTATTGGCTTTCCACGTAAACCAAGTTATTCAGTTCTTTTCTCCACTAAATTTTCCTACTATATTATTTCTTCTTAATCTAATCTTATATTTCTAAATAAATAAGCTTTCCTTGCCTAGGCAGTTCACCCTTTGAATTTCCCTGGATCCACTGGGGCTGGACACCGGCTTGGGGAAGCCTTACAAATAGCTGTGAAAAGAAGAGAAACAAAAGCCAAGGAGAAAAGGAAAGATATAAGCATCTGAATGCAGAGTTCCAAAGAATAGCAAGAAGACATAAGAAAGCCTTCTTCAGCAATCAATGCAAAGAAATAGAGGAAAACAAGAGAATGGGAATGACTAGAGATCTCTTCAAGAAAATTAAAGATACCAAGGGAACATTTCATGCAAAGATGGGCTCGATAAAGGACAGAAATGGTATGGACCTAACAGAAACAGAAGATATTAAGAAGAGATGGCAAGAATATACAGAAGAACTGTACAAAAAAGATTTTCATGACCCAGATAATCACGATGGTGTCATCACTCATCTAGAGCCGGACATCCTGGAACATGAAGTCAAGTGAGTCTTAGAAATAGCATCACTAGGAACAAAGCTAGTGGAGGTGATGGAATTCCGGTAGAGCAATTTCAAATCCTGAAAGATGATGCTGTGAAGATGCTGCACTCAATATGCCAGCAAATTTGGAAAACTCAGCAGTGGCCACAGGACTGGAAAAGGTCAGTTTTAATTCCAGTCCCAAAGAAAGGCAATGCCAAAGAATGTTCAAACTACCGCACAATGGCACTCATCTCACACGCTAGTAATGCTCAAAATTCTCCAAGCCAGGTTTCAGCAATATGTGAACCGTGAACTCCCTGATGTTCAAGTTGGATTTAGAAAAGGCAGAGGAACCAGAGATCAAATTGCCAACATCTGCTGGATCATGGAAAAAGCAAGAGAGTTCCAGAAAAACATCTATTTCTACTTTCTTGACTATGCCAAAGCCTTTGACTGTGTGGATCACAATAAACTCTGGAAAATTCTGAGAGAGATGGGAATACCAGACCACCTGACCTGCCTCTTGAGAAATCTGTATGCAGGTCAGGAAGCAACAGTTGGAACTGGACATGGGCCAACAGACTGGTTCCAAATAGGAAAAGGAGTACGTCACAGCTGTATATTGTCACCCTGCTGATTTAACTTATATGCAGAGTAGATCATGAGAAACGCTGGACTGGAAGAAACACAAGCTGGAATCAAGATTGCTGGGAGAAATATCAACAACCTCAGATATGCAGATGACACCACCCTTATGGCAGAAAGTGAAGAGGAACTAAAAAGCCTCTTGATGAAAGTGAAAGAGGAGGGTGAAAAAGTTGGCTTAAAGCTCAACATTCAGAAAACGAAGATCATGGCATCCAGTCCCATCACTTCATGGGAAATAGATGAGAAACAGTGGAAACAGTGTCAGACTTTATTTTGGGGGCTCCAAAATCACTGCAGATGGTGATTGCAGCCATGAAATTAGAAGACGCTTACTCCTTGGAAGAAAAGTTATGATCAACCTAGATAGATTATTCAAAAGCAGAGATATTACTTTGCCGACTAAGGTCCGTCTAGTTAAGGCTATGGTTTTTCCAGTGGTCATGTATGGATGTGAGAGTTGGACTGTGAAAAGGCTGAGCACTGAAGAACTGATGCTTTTGAACTGTGGTGTTGGAGAAGACTCTTGAGAGTTCCTTGGACTGCAAGGAGATCCAACCAGTCCATTCTGAAGGAGATCAACCCTGGGATTTCTTTGGAAGGACTGATGCTAAAGCTGAAACTCCAGTACTTTGGCCACCTCATGTGAAGAGTTGACTCATTGGAAAAGACTCTGATGCTGAGAGAGATTGGGGGCAGGAGGAGAAGGGGAGGACAGAGGATGAGATGGCTGGATGGCATCACGGACTCGATGGACATGAGTCTGAGTGCCCTCCGGGAGCTGGTGATGGACAGGGAGGCCTGGTGTGCTGCGATTCATGGGGTTACAAAGAGTTGGGCACAACTGAGTGACTGAACTGAACTGAGCTGAAAATTTGTGTTTCTTTGTTAATTTTCTGTTTAGTTGATGTATCCATAAGTGTGAGTCGGGTATTAAAGTCTCCCACTATTACTGTGTTATTGTTAATTTCCTCTTTCATGCTTGTTAGCATTTGTCTTACATATTGCAGTGCTCCTATGTTGGGTGAATAGATATTTATAATTTTTATATCTTCTTCTTGGATTGATCCTTTGATCATTATGTAGTGTCCTTTGTCTCTTTTCACATCCTTTGTTTTAAAGTCTATTTTTATCTAATATGAGTATTGCTACTCCTGCTTTCTTGTGGTCTCTATTTGATAGAATATCTTTTTCCAGCTTTTCAATTTCAGTCTGTATGTGTCCCTTGTTTTGAGGTGGGTCTCTTGTAGACAACATATATGGGTCTTGTTTTTTATCCATTCAGCCAGTCTTTGTCTTTTGACTGGGGCATTCAACCCATTTACGTTTAAGGTGATTATTGATAAGTATGATCCTGTTGCTATTTACTTTATTGTTTTGGGTTTGAGTTTATACACCGTTTTGTGTTTCCTGTCTAGAGAATATCCTTTAGCATTTGTTGGAGAGCTGGTTTGGTGGTGCTGAATTCTCTCAGCTTTTGCTTGTCTGTAAAGCTTTTGATTTCTCCTTCATGTTTGAATGAGATTCTTCCTGGGTACAATATCTGTGCTGTAGGTTATTTTCTTTCATCACTTTAAGTATGTCTTTCCATTCCCTCCTGGCCTGAAGAGTTTCTGTTGAAAGATCAGCTGTTATCCTTATGGAGATCCCCTTGTGTGTTATCTATTGTTTTTCCCTTGCTGCTTTTAATATTTGTTCTTTGTGTTTGATCTTTGTTAATTTGATTAATATGTGTCTTGGGGTGTTTTGCCTTGGGTTTAACCTGTTTGGAACTCTCTGGGTTTCTTGGACTTGGGTGATTATTTCCTTCCCCATTTTAGGGAAGTTTTCAAAGATTATCTCCTGAAGTATTTTCTCATGGTCTTTCTTTTTGTCTTCTCTTCTGGGATTCCTATGATTCGAATGTTGGGGCGTTTAACACTATCCTAGAAGTCTCTAAGATTGTTGTCATTTCTTTTAATTTGTTTTTCTTTTTACCTCTCTGATTCATTTATTTCTACCATTCTATCTTTTACTTCACTAATCCTATCTTCTGTCTCTGTTATTCTACTATTTGTTGCCTCCAGAGTGTTTCTGATCTCATTTATTGCATAATTTATTATATATTGACTCTTTTTATTTCTTCTAGGTCCTTGTTAAACCTTTCTTGCATCTTCTCAATCCTTGTCTCCAGGCTATTTATCTGTGATTCCATTTTGTTTTCAAGATTTTGGATCATTTTTACTATCATTATTCAGAATTCTTTCTCAGGTAGATTCCCTATCTCTTCCTCTTTTATTTGGTTTGGTGGGCATTTATCCTGTTCCTTTACCTGCTGGGTATTCCTCTGTCTCTTCATCTTGTTTATATTGCTGAATTTGGGGTGGTCTTTCTGTATTCTGGCAGTTTGTGGAGTTCTCTTTATTGTGGAGTTTCCTCACTGTGGGTGGGGTTGTACAGGAGGCTTGTTAAAGGTTTCTTGGTTAGGGAAGCTTGATTCGGTGTTCTGGTGGGTGGAACTGGATTTCTTCTTCTGGAGTGCAATGAAGTGTCCAATAATGAGTTATGAGATGTCACTGGTTTTGGAGTAACTTTGGGCAGCCTGTATATTGAAGCTCAGGGCTGTGTTCCTGTGTTGCTGGAGAATTTGTGTGGTAAGTCTTGCTCTGGAACTTGTTGGCCCTTGGGTGGTGCTTGGTTTCAGTGTAGGTATGGAGGCGTTTTATGAGCTCCTATCGATTAATGTTCCCTGGAGTCAGGAGTTCTCTGGTGTTCTCAGGATTTGGACTTAAGCCTCCTGCTTCTGGTTTTCAGTCTTATTTTTACAGTAGTCTTAAGACTTCTCCTTCTGTACAGCACTGTTGATAAAACATCTAGGTTAAAGATGAAAAGTTTCTCCACAGTGAGGGACAACCAGAGAGGTTCACAGAGTTACATGGAGAAGAGAAGAGGAGGAGGAGGGAGTTAGAGGTGGCCCAAATGAGATGAGGTGGAATCAAAAGAGCAGAGAGCAAGCTAGCCAATAATCACTTCCTTATGTGCACTCCACAGTCTGGACTGCTCAGAGGTGTTCATGGAGTTACACAGAGAAGAGAAGAGGGAGGAAGTAGACAGAGGTGGCCAGGAGGATAAAAGGGGGAATGAAAAGGAGAGAGACAGATCCAGCCAGTATTCATTTCCCTAAGTGTTCTCCACCGTCTGGAACACACAGAGATTCACAGAGTTGGGTAGAGAAGAGAGAGGGTAGGGGAGGAGACAGAGGCAACCTGGTGGAGAAAAAGGAGAGTCCAAGGGGGAGAGAGCAGTCAAACCAGTAATCTAGCTCCCAAGTAAAAAATGGGTACTGATGATTGGGTTCTTAAAGGTACAAAATTGATAACAAATACCAAAAAGTAAAGATTAAAAATCTAGAGTAGAGGTTGGATTTTCAAAAAATACAATATTAAAGAAAAGAAGAAGAAAAAAAGTCACAAAATTATTAAAAAAATATATATATATGAAGTTTGTTTTAAAAAATAGGGTCTTTTTTTTTTTGCAAAGTAATAGTAGGTTATAAGTTCAGTTCATTTCAGTCGCTCAGTAGTGTCCGACTCTTTGCGACCCCATGAATCGCGGCACGTCAGGCCTCCCTGTCCATTACCAACTCCCAAAGTTCACTCAGACTCATGTCCTTAAAGGTGTAATAGAGGACTTAAAATTTTTTTTTAATTTAAAAAATGATTGTAAAAATAGTAAAAATATATCTAGGACTTTCTCTGGTGGTGGTGTCGGCAGTCCGGCTTATATTTCTCAAGATCTATAGGTGCATTCCTATGTAGTTGGTACTAATGTCAGGGTTTTGATCTATTGCACCTGTCACTTCCAAGGCAATTCCCTCTGTTTTAGCTTCTATTTGCTGGTGTCTTCAGTGTCTGATTTCCGCCCTGACACAAGGTGGGTGATGGACACTTTTTTTAGGCTCACTTGTTCAGTCGCGCTGTGGGGAGGGAGGGACGCTGCAAACAGATGGCCCTGGCGTGTGCCTGCAGAGCCTCAGCCACCCTGGGCCCACCCCCTCACCGCGCACATGCCCTCCCCTGCCCACAGCGCTCAGCCTCTAGGGCTGCTCCTCCGGGAACTGTCCAAGGCCGGCCCTGGGCTGCATGCATCTCCCAGGTCTGAGCCACTCAGGTTTAGGCACTCGGGTAGTCCTCAGAGGTGCAGACTCTGTTGGGCCTGCGTTTTGTGCCCTTCCCAGGTCCGAGCAGCTCAGGTGATGAGGTGTTTGGTGAGCGCGGTTGCTGTGACTTATCACTTCCCCCATCTCTGCCACTTGGTTTTCTGGGTGTACAACCGGCACCTTCTCAGGTGGATGTTGACTGTCCAGAGCCCCAAGAAGTCTTAGTTAGCAAAGAAGCCTGCTTGCAGTTTGGTAGATAATGTCTCCCTGGGGCTGCGATTGCCCCCTTCCAGCTCTGGCTGCCTGTCACCGGAGGGGGATGGTCTGCAGCCGGCTAGTTCTGTTCAGCCCTTTGTTCTGTGTGCGGTCCTGGTGGTGTCTTAGGGCTTTTGGTGTGGTAGCTATCCCACAGTCTGGTTTGCTAGCCCAAGTTAGTTTGCTCAGATTGCCCTTGCCCTTGGGGCATTCAGGCCAGGTCCTTACTCTAAGCAATGCAGCCCGCGCCTCTGCCCAGCCCCCGCTTGCTAGTGGCGGATGCAGGCATCTTCACTGCTTCTCCGCTGGGGAAGTTACCCTTGGGCTTGTAATCTGTGCATTTTAATTATTTATTTTTCCTCCCTGTTATGTTGCCCTCTGTGCTTCCAAGGCTCGCTACAGACTCGGTAATGAGAGTGTTTCCTGATGTTTGGAAACTTCTCTTTTTAAGACTTCCTTCCTGGGATGGAGCACGACCCCTACCTCTTTTGTCTCTTTTTTCTTTTATATTTTTTCCTACCTCCTTTCGAAGACAATGGGCTGCTTTTCTGGGTGCCTGATGTCCTCTGCTGGCATTCAGAACTTGTTTTGTGGAATTTACTCAGCGTTTAAATGTTCTTTTGATGAATTTGTGGGGGAGAAAGTGGTCTCCCCATCCTATTCCTCCGTCATGTTCTCTTTTTTAATGCCTGAGTAATATTCCATTGTGTTGTTGTTGTTTAGTTGCTATGTCATGTCTGACTGTTTTGCGATCCCATGGACTGTAGCCTGCCAGGCTCCTCTGTCCATGGCATTTCCCAGGCAGGAATACTGGAGTGGGTTGTCATTTCCTTCTCCAGGGGATCTTCCTGACCCAGGGAAGCCAGGGATGGAACCCACATTTCCTGTACTGGCAGACAAATTCCTTACCACTGCACCACCTGGGAATCCTAATATTCTGTTTTTATATATATATATATATATATATATATATATATATACACACACACACACACACACACACACACACACACACAGGTGTCTAACAGGCACATTCCTAATCATCAGCCACTATGCTAAACAGGATGGAATTTCCTAAAAAATAAAATAAAAAACCCAAAACTAAAGATAGGACTGCCATGTATATGTGTGTTTAGTAGTGGTCCCAACTCTTTGGGACCCCATGGACTGTAGCCTGCCAGTCTCTCCTGTTTATGGAGATTCTCCAGACAAGAATACTGGAATGGGTTTCGATTCCCTCCTCCAGGGGATCTTCCCAACCCAGGGATTGAATCTGTGTCTCTTAAGTCTCCTGCATTGGCAGGCGGGTTCTTTACCAGTAGCACCACATGGGAAGCCCGGGCTACAGTTCATGGGTTGAAAAGAGTCAGATACGACTTAGCAACTAAGCAGCAACAAAGCTACTGTACTTCGTTTTTCTAAGTCTAACAGTAACCGGTGAGGTTACTGCTTTGCTGATGAAAAAATCAGAGCTTAAATAACTTGCCTAATGTCTTAAGATTAGTGGAGGGTCTAGACAAGATTTTGGAGAAGACCTACCTGACTCCTTATAATAAAAAAAAATCACAAGAGCAAGCATCCTCCTTGTATCTATTACAGTTTCTTGTATACAGTTTGCCACCAATCAATGTTTATTCATTCAGTGAAGGGGACTTCCCTTCATTAGGTTTTGACTTATCCCACAAATGCAAAATAAAGTGGAACATTGCGAAGCTTTGCAGAGATAACAAACTCTGCCTTAAGACCAAATTAAAATCCCATCATGTTTTCTCTTAGTCTGATCAGTTCAGTTCAGTTCAGCCATGTCTGACTCTTTGCGACCTCATGCACCATGCCAGGCTTTCCTGTTCATCACCAACTCCCAGAGTATACTCATACTCATGTCCATTGCATCAGTGATGCCATCCAGTCATCTCATCCTCTGTCTTCTCCTTCTCCTCCCATGTTCAGTTTTTCCCAGCATCAGCATCTTTTCCAATGAGTCACATCAGGTGGCCAAAGAATATTCGATGATTTCCTTTAGGATTGCTGGTTTGATCTCCTTGCAGTCCAAGAGACTTTCAAGAGTCTTCTCCAACATCTCAGTTCAAAAGCATCAATTCTTTGGTGCTCAGCTTTCTTTATAGTTCAATTCTCACATCCATACATGACCACTGACAAAACCATAACTTTGACTAGATGGGTCCTTGTTGGCAAAGTAAAGTCTCTTTTTTAAAAAATTAATTCATTTATTTTAATTGGAGGCTAATTACTTTACAATATTGTAGTGGTTTTTCCATATATTGACACGATTAAGCCATGGGTGTACATGTGTCCCGCATCCTGAACCGCCCCCCCCACCTCCCTACCCATCCCATCCCTCAGGATCGTCCCAGTGCACCAGCCCTGAGCACTCTGTCTCATGCATCGAACCTGGACTGGTGATCTGTTTCACTTATGGTAATATACATGTTTCAATGCTATTCTCTCAAATTATCCCACCCTCGCCTTCTCCCACAGTCCAAAAGTCTGTTCTTTACATGTGTGTCTCTTTTGCTGTCTTGCATATAGGGTCATCATTACCATCTTTATAAATTCCATACATATGTGTTAATATACTGTATCAGTGTTTTCCTTTCTGACTTACTTCTCTCTGTATAATGGGCTCCAGTTTCATCAATCTCATTAGAACAGATTCAAATGCATTCTTTTTAATAGCTGTGTACATCCATTGTGTATGTGTGAAGTGAAGTGAAGTGAAGTTGCTCAGTCGTGTCCGACTCTTTGCGACCCAATGGACTGTAGCCCACCAGGCTCCTCAGTCCATGGGATTCTCCAGGCAAGACTACTGGAGTGGGTTGCCATTTCCTTCTCCAGGGGATCTTCCCAACCCAGGGATCAAACCCAGGTCTCCCACATTGCAGGCAGACGCTTTAACCTCTGAGCCACCAGGGAAGCCCTGTGTATGTGTACCACCGCTTTCTTATTCATTCATCTGCCGATGGGCATCTAGGTTGCTTCCATGTTCTGGCTATTGTAAACAGTGCTGTGATGAACATTGGGGTACATGTGTCTCTTTCAATTCTGATTTCCTCATTGTGTATGCCCAGCAGTGGGATTGCTGGGTCATGTGGCAGTTCTAATTCCAGTTTTTCAAGGAATCTCCACACTATTCTCCATAGTGGCTGTACTAGTTTGCATTAACCTGTTGTCTAGACTGGTCATAAATTTTCTTCCACGGAGTAAGCATCTTTTAATTTTATGGCTGCAGTCACTATCTGCAGTCATTATGGAGCCCTCCCACCCCCAAAAAAATCTGTGACTATTTCTGCTGTTTCTCTACCTATTTTCCATAAAATGATGGGACCAGATGCCATAATCTTAGTTTTCTGAATGTTGAGCTTTAAGCCAACTTTTTCACTCTCCTCTTTCGCTTTCATCAAGAGGCTCTCTAGTTACTCTTCTCTTTCTGCCATAAAGGTGGTGTCATCTTCATATCTGAGGTTGTTGATATTTCTCCTGGCAATCTTGATTCCAGCTTGTGCTTCTTCCAGCCCAGTTTTTCATGATATACTCTGCATATAAGTTAAATAAACAGTGTGACAATATACAGCCTTGATGTACTCCTTTCCCTATTTGGAACCATTCTGTTGCTCCATGTCCAGTTCTAACAGTCGCTACTTGACCTACATATAGATTTCTCAGGAGGTGGGTCAGGTGCTCTAGTATTCCCATCTCTTTCAGAATTTTCCACAGTTTATTGTGATCCACACAGTCAAAGGCTTTGGCATAGTCGATAAAGCAGAAATAGATGTTTTTCTGGAGCTCTCTCGCTTTTTCCATGATCCAGCAGATGTTGGCAATTTGATCTCTGGTTCCTCTGCCTTTTCTAAAACCAGCTTGAACATCTGGAATTTTGAGCATTACTTTGCTAGCATGTGAGATGACTGCAATTGTGTGGTAATTTGAACATTCTTTGGCATTGCCTTTCTTTGGGACTGGAATGAAAACTGACCTTTTCCTATCCAATGGACACTGCTGAGTTTTCCAAATTTGCTGGCATATTGAGTGCAGCACTTTCACAGCATCATCTTCTAGGATTTGAAATAGCTCAGCTGGAATTCCATCACCTCCACTAGCTTTGTTCCTAGCGATTCTTCCTAAGGCCCCCTTGACTTCGCATTCCAGGATGTCTGGCTCTAGATGAGTGATCACACCATCATGATTATCTGGATCATGAAGATATCTTTTGTATAGTTCCTCTGTGTATTCTTGCCACTTCTTAATATCTTCTGCTTCTGTTAGGTCCATACCATTTCTGTCCTTTATGGTGCCCATGTTTCCATGAAAATTTCCCTTGGTATGTCTAATTTTCTTGAAGAGATCGCTAGACTTTCCCATTCTATTGTTTTCCTCTATTTCTTTTCACTGATCACTGAGGAATACTTTCTTATCTCTCCTTGCTATTTTTTGGAACTCTGCATTCAAATGGGTGTATCTTTCCTTTTCTTCTTTTCATTTTGCTTCTCTTCTATTCAAAACTATTTTTAAGGCCTCCTCAGACAACCATTTTGCCTTTTTGCATTTATTTTTCTTGGGGATGGTTCTGATTCCTGCCTTCTGTACAATGTCACAAACCTCCATCCATAGTTCTTCAGGCACTCTGTCTATCAGATCTGATCACTTGAATCTATTTCTCATTTCCAGTGTATATAATCATAAGGGTTTGATTTAAGTCATACCTGAATGGTCTAGTGGTTTTCCCTACTTTTTTCAATGTAAGTCTGAATTTGGCAATAAGGAGCTCATCATCTGAGCCATAGTCAGCTCCTGGTCTTGTTTTAGCCTGATTTCGATGAGCCTAAAATGCCTTCTGACACAAAACTGCACATGCTTCGTGGCTTTCGTAGGACATATTTTTTTAGTTGTGCAATTTCTGCTAAACCTGCAGGTATACTTCTGTTGTTGAGATCATTTGAGAAGTATTGCCTAATCTTCATATTCTCTAAGGCATCCATGTGAACATGAGGACCACCCTGAGCAATATGAGATATCTGGCTACATTCTGATAACTCTATTTTCCACTGTAACTAATTCCAAGTTACTTGCCAACAACTTCAGACATCAGCTGAACACTTGCTGGAGGGGAAAAGTAGTTTAGGGAGTGGAGATATATTTTAAAGTATACTGAAGAAGATTAGTTTTTGTAATTGGGAAATAAGAGGCATTGCTCTGGGGGGTATGGCTGTCCTGCCGAACTGGCTCGGGGCAAGGTTTTAAATGGCTCTCCTTTCTGTATCCATTCAATTCAAAGATTTCTGGGTAAATCTATGGAAGGAAATTCAAGCAGGAAAGAGGGTGGAGATGGAAAAGAAAGTTCAATACTGCAGTCACCGTCTGTGGATAAGGAGGAATTTGAATATTAATATACAACCTTGAGAATTAAATTCCCTGTCCAGCAACCTTAAGAGCTGGCAGCTGGCAGGAGGCTGATAAGGAATGCTGGGTGGAGGGGTAGGTCCTGGGAGGAACGCGTTCCCAGGGAAGGCTCTCATCCCTGGCTGGCATCAGAATTACAAAGCATGATTCAGAATCTAATTTTTTCAGCTGATGATTGGCTCCCACAAGACTCTGGCCTCACAATGTGTTCTATTAAGTAATGGGAATTGGGCTGTGCCCTTTTTCTCTGTTTCCACGCCTCCCACCCCATTTTTCTTTTCTTTCTTTTTTTTTTTCATTGACTATGCTAAAGCCTTTAACTATGAGGATTACAACATGTGGAAAATTCTTTTTTCTTTTAATTTCAACTTTATTGAGGTATATTTCATATACAGTTCTAAGATTTTAAAAGTGGTCATCATGGTATTTTGATACACATTTACATTTTTTAAAATTACAATACTGTATTTGTTTTGCCATACATTGACATGAATCAGCCACAGGTGAACACAATCTCCCAATGCCGAAGCCCCTCCCACCTCCCACCCCACATCATCTACCTGAATCATCCTGTGCACCAGCCCCATGCATCCTGCATCCTGCATTGAACATAGACTGGCGCTTCGTTTCTTACAAGATAGTATACATGTTTCGATGTTTCAATGCCATTCTCCCAAACCATCCCACCCTTTCCCTCTCCCTCAGAGTCCAAAAGTCCGTTCTATACCTCTGTGTCTCTTTTGTTGTCTCACATATAGGGTCATCATTACTATCTTTCTAAATTCCATATATATGTGTCAGTATACTGTATTGGTGTTTTTCTTTCTGGTTTACTTCACTCTGTATAATCGGTTCCAATTTCATCCATCTCATTAGAACTGAGTCAAATTTATTCTTTTTAAGGGCTGAGTAGTACTCCATTGTGTATATGTACCACAGCTTTCTTATCCATTCATCTGCTGATGGACATCTAGGTTGCTTCCATGCCCTGGCTATTATAAATAGTGCTGCAGTGAACATTGGAGTACATGTGTCTCTTTCAATTTTGGTTTCCTCGGTGTGTATGCCCAGCAGTGGGATTGCTGGGTCATAAGGCAGTTCTATTTGCAATTTTTTAAGGAATCTCCACACTGTTTTCCATAGTGGCTGTACTAGTTTGCATTCCCACCAACAGTGTAAGAGGGTTCCCTTTGCTCCACACCCTCTCCAGCATTTACTGCTTGTAGACTTTTGGATCGCAGCCATTCTGACTGGTGTGAAATGGTACCTCATTGTGTTCTTGATTTGCATTTCTCTGATAATGAGTGATGTTGAGCATCTTTTCATGTGTTTGTTAGCCATCCGTATGTCTTCTTTGGAGAGATGCCTATTTAGTTCTTTGGCCCATTTTTTTATTGGATCGTTTATTTTTCTGGAGTTGAGCTGCATAAGTTGCTTGTATATCTTTGAGATTAGTTGTTTGTCAGTTGTTTCATTTGCTATTGTTTTCTCCCATTCAGAAGGCTGTCTTTTCACCTTGCTTATAGTTTCCTTTGTTGTGCAGAAGCTTTTAATTTTAATTAGATCCCATTTGTTTATTTTTGCTTTTATTTCCAGTATACTGGGAGTTGGATCACAGAGGATCCTGCTGTGATTTATGTCGGAGAGTGTTTTGCCTATGTTCTCCTCTAGGAGTTTTATAGTTTCTGGTCTTACCTTTAGATCTTTAATCCATTTTGAGTTTATTTTTGTGTATGGTGTTAGAAAGAGGTTTAGTTTCATTCTTTTACAAGTGGTTGACCAGTTTTCCCAGCACTACCTGTGAAAGAGACTGTCTTTACTCCATTGTATATTCTTGCCTCCTTTGTCAAAGATAAGGTGTCCATAGGTGTGTGGGTTTATCTCAGGGCTTTCTATTTTGTTCCATTGATCTATATTTCTGTCTTTGTGCCAGTACCACACTGTCTTGATGACTGTGGCTTTGTAATAGAGCCTGAACTTAGGCAGGTTGATTCCTCCAGTTCAATTCTTCTTTCTCAAGATTGCTTTGACTATTCAAGGTTTTTTGTATTTCCATACAAATCTTGAGATTATTTGATCTAGTTCTGTGAAAAATATTGCTGGTAGCTTGATGGGAATTGCATTGAATCTGTAGATTGCTTTGGGTAGTATACTCATTTTCACTATATTGACTCTTCCAACCCATGAGCATGGTATATTTCTCCATCTATTAGTGTCCTCTTTGATTTCTTTCATCAGTGTTTTATAGTTTTCGATATATAGGTCTTTAGTTTCTTTAGGCAGGAATATTCCTAAGTATTTTATTCTTTTCGTTGCAATGGTGAATGGAATTGTTTCCTTAACTTCTTTTTCTACTTTCTCATTATTAGTGTATAGGAATGCAAGGGATTTCTGAGTGTTGATTTTATATCCTGCAACTTTACTATATTCATTGATTAGCTCTAGTAGTTTTCTGGTCGAGTCTTTAGGATTTTCTATGTAGAGGATCATGTCATCTGCAAACAGTGAGAGTTTTACTTCTTCTTTTCCAATTTGGATTCCTTGTATTTCTTTTTTCTGCTCTGATTGCTGTGGCCAAAACTTCCAGTACAATGTTGAAGAGTAGTGGTGAAAGTGGACACCCTTGTCTTGTTCCTGACTTTAGGGGAAATGGTTTCAATTTTTCACCATTGAGGATAATGTTAGCTGTGTGTTTGTCATATATAGCTTTTATTATGTTGAGGTATGTTCCTTCTATTCCTGCTTTCCCATTTTTCTTACTGGGCTTCTCATGTCTCCATCATGAACTTAGGTGTACTTGTTCCTATATGCATTCCAAAAGGTATTTTAAAATGTCTCTGCAATGCATGGATGTTAATGCACACAGAAGGATGCCAACACAACAGTGTTTTTTTTTTTTTTTAATTTAATTTCAATTTTGAGGCTACATTGGGAATAATACTGTGGCTGTGCCAGGATGAGCAAAAGTCAGATGGGAACAGGGCCAGTTTAGATGAAACTTCCCCATATCCTAACCCTGCTTTGGTGACTCTACATGAGACAGGCTTTTATCATGGGTAAAGAGAAAACTTCCATGTAGAAATACCAAATACACATACTATGTGAGAAATCATTTGGTTTATGTTAACTTCACAGAACAGGAAATGAATGGAAATTGACTCTGGAACTCGCCTTTTTTGCATCCAGATGCTAGGTACCTATCAAAACATCTGTTTATCTTTTACAATATGATTTACATCATCAATGATTAACCTAAATTTAAAGGTAGTAATTTGCACATCTATTGATACAAAAAGGTGGCATTATACATTCAGAGGACCTGCAATATGAGTTATTACTCTCTTACATAATCTAACAGGAATTAGTTTCTCAAAGAGTTGTGTAACAGGACCATTTCCCTCTCCATTTTAAGATTTGAAAAATTTGTATTCTTCTTGGTTTCCAAAACATACAAAAATATAATTAGTGAGTGAGGGTTAAGTGTTCATTAGACAGAAAATGTTAAGCTCAATAACTAAATCACAGGACCCATTCTTTCTCATTGAAATGATTACCATAAACCAAGATTGACAGATCCCCTCACAAAAGTTCAACAATCTTAGTTCTCTGCTGTCCTTTCTTATCTTCAACTTATGACTGTTTCAGAGTGAAAAAGCCAGCCATTTATTAAAGAAAAGGTCCTGGTCAAAGATACTAGAAGACCAGGACTCTATTTTTGTTCTGGCACAAACGAACCATAGCAATTTGACTAAGTCAGTTTCTGGACCAAGTTTCTTATTTGCAAGAATGAGGGAAATGGCTAGTTCAGAAGCTGGCAGGCAGCTTCCAGATGGGTTTCCCATGGCAAGCACAGCTTTATCTTTTAAAAAAATCTATATTTGAATTTCTTTGGATAGATAGACATCACCACAGTTCACCATTCCCCACAGTACTCAGCATTCCTTGTTACTCTGTCTGTATATATGTGTAAACCTGTGTATCCATTAGCTTTTGTCATGTAACAAAACCCTGCAAATCTGAGAGTTTAAAAGTATAAGTATTTGCTGAGCTCAGTGGTCTAGCATCAGTCATTTGGTGGGCTCATTTGGGCAGTTAGTTCTGTTGGTGTTGCCTGGGCTCACTTACTCATCTGTGGTCAGCTGCCATTTAGCAAGGTGACTCTGTCTCTGACTGGCTGTCACCTAGGGCAGTAAATATTTCTGAGACAACTCATCATCCAGCAAACTAACTTGAGCTTTTTCCCATGGCAGCCTCTGAGTTTCAAGGCCACAAAACGGAAGCTACAAGGCCTATTGTGGCCTAAACTTGGAACTCTCACATCACTTCTATTGTATTCTCATATCTAAAGCAAGTAACAGACCAACTTGGATCCAAAAAGTGGAGAAATAGGCTTCATCTCCCCAAGGAAGGGGCTGCAAAGTCATTTTGGTCATTTTTGCAATCAAGGCAACCTTCCCGTCAACATTTAAACTTGCAAAATATGGGCTGCATAGCCCTGAATTCATTCCCAGACTAAAAACAAAGGAAATAATAACCCAAGCAAGCAAACTACCTCTCTAGCAAGAGCATATTCAATGCTCAAAAAGATACTCAAATAAAAATCACTTTAGAGCAGTATTGGAAAGTACCTTACCCGTTGAACCACAAGTCTCCAGCTGGTTGGGGATTTCTGCCCTTGGTGACCAGACATTTATGCCACAAGCTGCTGGCAGCTTCTGAACTTGGGTTATGTGCTCGTCATAATAGGGAGTCGCAGTTCAGTGGTGGTCAGCCTCAGGGATGGGAATTCTGACTGGAACAAGGAAAGCCTCCAACTGTGTCCCTATAGCAAAACAATCTGAATCACTTTAGGGATTGGAACTCAATTTCCAGACACCCTGCTTTGACTCTTTCCCAGAATACACTTAGTTTGAAATGATGATTTAGGGAAATTTCCTTTAGAGTGAAGAGGTGACTTGACTATATTTTAAGCACAGTGTGGAATGAAGGAAAGGCAGGCCATTTCTGAAATTAAAAGATAGTAAACTTTATAAAGCATATACTTGACGTGTCTCAGGCTCATTTGTAAGCTCTATGTGTGAAAGTAAATTTATAAATACATAGATATATAAAGTTATAAATATCATATAAAGATATTATGATACATATTCATTAATTGCCCATGTCAGTTCAGTTCAGGTCAGTTCAGTTGCTATGTCATGTCTGACTCTTTGTGACCCCATGAGTTGCAGCACGCCAGGCCTCCCTGTCCATCACCAACTCCCAGAGTTCACCCAAACCCATGTCCATCAAATTGGTGATGCCATCCAGCCATATCATCCTCTGTCATCCCTTTCTCCTCATGCCCCCACTCCCTCCCAGCATCAGAGTCTTTTCCAGTGAGTCAACTCTTTGCCTGAGGTGGTCAAAGTACTGGAGTTTCAGATTAGCATCATTCCTTCCAAAGAAATCCCAGGGCTGAGCTCCTTTAGAATGGACTGGTTGGATCTCAAGGGACTCTCAAGAGTCTTCTCCAAAACCACAGTTCAAAAGCATCAATTCTTCAGCGCTCAGCTTTCTTCACAGTCCAACTCTCACATCCATACATGACCACTGGAAAAACCATAGCCTTGATTAGATGGACCTTAGTCAGCTAAGTAATGTCTCTGCTTTTTAACATGCTGTCTCAGTTCAGTTCAGTTCAGTTGCTCAGTTGTGTCCGACTCTTTGCCACCCCATGAATCACAGCACGCCAGGCCTCCCTGTTCACCACCATCTCCCAGTGTTCACTCAGACTCAGAGTCCATCAAGTCCTTGATGCCACCAGTCATCTCATTCCTGTTCGTCCCCTTCTCCTCATGCTCCTAATCCCTCCCAGCATCAGAGTCATCGCCAATGAGTCAACTCTTCGCATGAGGTGGTTTAAGTACTGGAGTTTCAGCTTTAGCATCATTCCTTCCAAAGAAATCCCAGGGTTAATCTCCTTCAGAATGGACTGGTTGGATCTCCTTGCATTCCAAAGGACTCTCAAGAGTCTTCTCCAACACCACAGTTCAAAAGCATCAACTCTTTGGCGCTCAGCCTTCTTCACAGTCCAACACTCACATCCATACATGACCACAGGAAAAACCATAACCTTGACTAGATGGACCTTAGTTGGCAAAGTAATGTCTCTGCTTTTGAATATGCTATCTAGGTTGGTCATAACTTTTCTTCCAAGGAGTAAGCGTCTTTTAATTTCATGGCTGCAGTCACCATCTGCAGTGATTTTGGAGCCCCCCAAAATAAAGTCTGACACTGTTTCCACTGTTTCCCCATCTATTTCCCGTGAAGTGATGGGACTGGATGCCATGATCTTCGTTTTCTGAATGTTGAACTTTAAGCCAACTTTTTCACTCTCCTCTTTCACTTTCATCAAGAGGATTTTTAGCTCCTCCTCACCTTCTGCCATAAGGGTGGTGTCATCTGCATATCTGAGGTTATTGATATTTCTCCCAGCAATCTTGATTCCAGCTTGTGTTTCATCCAGTCCAGCATTTCTCATGATGTACTCTGCATATAAGTTAAATAAGCAGGGTGACAATATACAGCCTTAACATACTCCTTTTCCTATTTGAAACCAGTCTGTTGTTCCATGTCCAGTTCTAACTGTTGCTTCCTGACCTGCATATAGGTTTCTCAAGGCAGGTCAGGTGGTCTGGTATTCCCATCTCTTTTAGAATTTTCCACAGTTTATTGTGATCCACACAGTCAAAGGCTTTGGCATAGTCAAGAAAGCAGAAATAGATGTTTTTCTGGAACTCTCTTGCTTTTTCTATGATCCAGCAGATGTTGGCAGTTTGATCTCTGGTTCCTCTGCCTTTTCTAAAACCAGCTTGAACATCAGGGAGTTCACGGTTCATGTATTGCTGAAGCCTGGCTTGGAGAATTTTGAGCATTATGTTTGCTGTCTAGGTTGGTCATAACTTTCCTTCCAGGGAGTAAGCGTCTTTCAATTTCATGGCTGCAATCACTATCTGCAGTGATTTTGAAGCCCAAAAGAATGAAGTCTGACACTGTTTCCACTGTTTCCCCATCTATTTCCCATGAAGTGATGGGACTAGATGCCATGATCTTCGTTTTGTGAATGTTGAGCTTTAAGCCAACTTTTCACTCTCCTCTTTCACTTTCATCAAGAGGCTCTTTAGTTCCTCCTCACCTCCTGCCATAAGGGTGGTGTCATCTGCATATCAGAGGTTATTGATATTTCTCCCAGCAATCTTGATTCCAGCTTGTGCTTCTTCCAGCCCAGTGTTTCTCATGATGTACTCTGCACATAAGTTAAATAAGCAGGGTGACAATATACAGCTTTGATGTACTTTTCCTATTTGGAGCCAGTCTGTTGTTCCATGTCCAGTTCTAACTGTTGTTTCCTGACCTGCATATAGGTTTCTCAAGAGGCAGGTCAGGTGGTCTGGTATTCCCATCTCTTTCAGAATTTTCCACAGTTTCTTGTGATACACACAATCAAAGACTTTGGCATAGTCAATAAAGCAGAAATAGATGTTTTTCTGGAACTCAAGTGGTCAAATAGGAGATGGCAAGAGTGAACATTGGCATTTTAGGAATCAGTGAACTAAAATGGACTGGAATGAATGATTTTAACTCAGATGACCATTATATCTACTACTATGGGCAAGAACCCTCAGAAGAAAGGGAGTAGCCCTCATAGTCAACAAGAGTCTAAAATGCAGTACTTGGGTACAGTCTCAAAAACAACAAATGATCCCTGTTCACTTCCAAGGCAAAACATTCAATATCACAATAATCCAAACTTATGCCCAATTAATAATGATGAAGAAGCTGAAGTTGAAAGGTTCCAAGAAGACCTACAAGACCTTCTAGAACTAACACTAAAAAGAAGATGTCCTTTTCATCTGAAGGGACTAGAATGCAAAAGTAAGAAATCAAGAGATACATGGAGTAAAAGGAAACTTTGGCCTTTGGTTACAGAATGAAGTAGGGCAAAGGCTAATAGAATTTAGCCAAGGGAATGCACTGGTCATAGCAAACACCCGCATCCAACAGCATAGGAGATGACTCTACACGTGGACATCACTGGATGGTCGATACTGAAATCAGATTGATTATATTATTTGCACTCAAAGATTGAGAAGCTCTATAAAGTCAGCACAAAAACAACACTGGGAGCTCACAGTGGCTCAGATCATGAACTCATTTCAAAATTCAGACTTAACATGAAGAAAGTAGGGAAAACCACTAGGCCATTCAGGTATGACCTAATCAAAATCCCTTATGATTGTACAGTGAAAGTGACAAATAGATTGAAGGGATTAGATCTGACAGATAGAATGGCTGAAGAACTATGGATGGAGGTTCATGACATTGTACAGGAGGCCATGATCAAAACTATCCCCAAGAAAAAGAAATAATGCAAAAAGCAAAATGGTTGTCTGAGGAGGCCTTACAAATAGCTATGAAAAGAAGAGAAGCAAAAGGCAATGGAGAAAAAGAAAGATATACTGTCTGAATGCAGAGTTCTAAAGAATACCAAGGAGAGATAAGAAAGTCTTCCTAAGTGATCAATACAAAGAAATAGAGGAAAGCAATAGAATGGGAAAGACTAGAGATCTCGTCAAGAAAATGAGAGAAACCAGAGGAACATTTCATGCAAAGATGGGCACAATAAAGGACAGAAATGATATGGCCTAGCAGAAGAAGAAGCAGAAGGTATTAAGAAGAAATGGCAAGAATACACAAAGAACTATACAAAAGAGACCTTAATGTTCCAGATAATCACGATGGTGTGATTGCTCACCTAGAGTCAGACATCCTGGAGTGAGAAGTCAAGTGGGCCTTAGGAAGCATCACTACAAACAAAGCTAGTGGGGGTGATGGCATTCCAGTTGAGCTATTTCAAATCCTAAAAGATGATGTTGTGAAAGTGCTGCACTCAGTATGCCAGCAAATTTGGAAAACTCAACAGTGGCCACAGAACTGGAAAAGCTCAGTTTTCATTCCAACCCCAAAGAAAGGTAATGCTGAAGAATGTTAAAACTATCACACCCTATTGCACTCATCTCCCATGCTACCAAAGTAATGTTCAAAATTCCCCAAGTGAGCCTTCAACAGTACATGAATTGAGAACTTCCAGACGTTCGAGCTGGATTTAGAAAAGGCAAGAGAACCAGAGAACAAATTGCCAACATCAATTGGATCATAGAGAAAGCAGTAGAATTCCAGAAAAATCTCTACTTTTGCCTCATTGACTATGCTAAAGCCTTTGACTGTGTGGGTCACAACAGACTGGAAAATTCTTAAAGAGATGGCACCTTACCTTCCTTCTGAGAAACCTGTTTGCAAGTCAAGAAGAAACAATTTGAACTGGACATGGAACAATGGACTGGTTCCAAATGGGAAAGGGATACTTTGAAATTGTATATTATCAACCCTGCTTTATTTAATGTATATGCAGAGTAAATCATGAGAAGTGCTGGACTGGATGAAGCACAAGCTGGAATCAATATTGCTGGGAGAAATATCAATAAACTTAGATAGGCAGATGACAACACCCTTATGGTAGAAAGCAAAGAGGAGCATAGCCTCTTGATGAAAGTGAAAGAGGAAAGTGAAAATGTTGGCTTAAAACTCAACATTCACAAAATGAAGATCATGGCATCTGGTCCCATCACTTCATGGCCAATAGATGGGGAAACAATGGAAACAGTGACAGACTTTATTTTCTTGGTCTGCAAAATCGCTTTAAATGGTGACTTCAGTCATGAAATTCAAAGATGCTTGCCCCTTTGAAGAAAAGCTATGACAAACCTAGATAGCATATTAAAAAGCTGAGACATTTCTTCGCCAACAAAGGTCCCTATAGTCAAAGCTATGGTTTTTCCAGTAGTCAGTATGGACGTGAGAGTTGGATCATACAAATGGCTGAGCACTGAAGATTTGATGCTTTTGAACTGTAGTGTTGGAGAAGACTCTTGAGAGTCCCTTGGACTCCAAGGAGATCCAACCAGTCCCTCTAAAGGAAGTCAGTCCTGAATATTCATTGGAAGGACCGATGCAAGCTGAAACTCCAGTACTTTGGCCACCTGATGAGAAGAGCCAACTCGTTAGAAAAAACCCTGATGCTGGGAAAGGTTGAAAGAAGGAGGGGATCTGGACGACAGAGCACTAGATGGTTGCATGGCATCACCGACTCAGTGCACATGAGTTTGAGCAAGCTCTGGAAGATGGTGAAAGACAGAGAAGCCTGGTGTGCTGCAGTCCATGGGAATTGCAAAGAGTTGGACTTGACTGAATGACTGAACAACAAAAGCAACAGAAATCTCCATTCAAAATTTTAATTTTTTATTATAATCCGCTCTTTGCAGTGATAAACTTAAGTGTGTTTCACAGCACCTGGCCCATGCATAATACATAGGAGTGACTCATTGATTGTTTGATGAAAGTATGAAAGAATAAATGTTTCTCTCATCTTTAGTTGTACATTGAATGCTTCTCAATGTCCCATCTATTTTCTTCACTTGGCAGAATTTAGCATGGTTTGTTTCAATGCATAATTTAATTTTTCAATTTATATTTGTCTCAGGGCAACATATGGATACAGACAAAAGTACATTTAAAATGGCCAGTGAAGAAAAATACCTGTTCTCCCTCCTTATTTTCCCATTTTCATCTCTTTTGACTTTTCCTTCTACTTTTAAGGTATATATTTCTAAATAATATGCTTCCCCTGAAATGTGTTTATTGATTGTAGATATTCTCTATTGATTTGCAGTTATACTTGGTAGGTTAATGGCTAGCTATGTCCAGTACAGAAGACCATAATTGGAGGTCAAGCAACAGAGTTTTGTCTACACAGAGCCAGTTGATTCTCAAAGAGATTGAGCCAGTGACTTGCTTTGTGTTGGCCCCTGGCTCTCTAACACTCAAAAACTGATTTCTTAGCTTAACTGATATGACCATTGGCTTAAGTATTGGGGCTGTCTGTAGAGTCCACTGTAATGCATGCTTTCCTACCAAGCTTTCAGTTGATGCCTGGGTTCAAACATTAGTTTAAGATTAATTTCTTATATTAGCACTTATTAACTGCAGTGATATTGCATTAAAGTTTTGGCAAACTATCTATAAATCATCCATGCATCTGTATATTTCACTCATATATCTCCAGGCATTCACTCATACAACTTTTGGAAAATGCTGGGGCCATTTCCCTTTGCAAACACAAGTGAATACAAATTATGCAGAAAAAACAACTGTAAAGCACAATTTTTCCTTTGAAACTTCTCAAGAAAATGTTATATATGATAATAGCCATATCAATATTAAGCAAAATTAAACATGAATTTCAGAACAATTCAGTACATTTCTAAGAAAAGACTTGTGAAGGTTAGTTTCTATTTTTTGTCCTCTAAATACAACTTCATAACTCAAGGGAGATGGTGTCAAACATAAGCTGTGTTTGTCCTAGACATGTTCATTTAGTCAGAAGAGGTCAATCAGAGGCTAAGATATGTCTTGAAGCCTTTCTTCTTATATCTTGGCTGAGAATGTACAAGGATAGAGATAAGGTAAAGAAAGCAAAAACAAGTGTGGTCTAATCCTAGATGGTCTATGTTTAGGAAGAATGTTTTAATTGTTAAAGTGCAGAGCCAGGTAATGCTTCCCATCACTGTGTGGCCAGATTATTAACAGTGATGCTGTCATCAGCACATCATCACCGTGTCTGAACCGTGTGTGTGCAAGCCTGTTAGTGACTCAGACTGATATCATCACTGTAGGCCAGGGGGGTACTGGTAAAGACAAAGACTGCATCCAGTAGAGGAAGAGCCAAAGAAAGTTAGCTACTGAGTCAACCTTAATGTCTATAGTCTCTCAGCTGGGGAAAGCCCAGAGTGTCTCCATGGCCAAAGCCAAGCAAATAGAATTTTTATGAAGGTAAAATCTGCATTAAATAAATCATCTTCTATGCAAATTTTAAATGAAGGGAAACAAATTTAATGAAATAAAATAGTATTGCATTGTCCAACATGTTTTCAGAAGTCAATCTTTGGGTGAAGTGACTTCTAGGTTTCTTCACTAGATATGGTTTCAGAGTGTGATGTTTTTCATCCAGTATGTTTTTATCTATTACTTTCTTTGTGGGGTTTTGAACAGGATAAAGACAGACATTACTCAGAATGAGGACAGAAGCTGTCTGCTTTCCAGTAACAAAGCTTTGTTTTAAATGTCTGTTTTGCTGCAAATCTTGTTGTATTGTTTTGTTTTATTTGTGTGCGTAAGTGTGCATGTGAATGTATAATAAAGAAATCTTAGGATTTTTATCAGTAGATGATATTAACTAACAAGTCTATACAGAAATTCAGATTCCTCAAAGCTTGAACATACCTTCCCAAAGAATAAATTATAAGCAATAGAGTTGCTTCTTCAATGTCTGAAACAGCCATGGAAAGTGCATTTTTTTCAGAACTGGAGCATTTAAGCAACCTCAAATCATTGTTTTTCATTAAAAAAAAATCACATTTTATAAACAAAACATTTGTTACATGTATATAAGTTGATTACATACATCAAAGAGCTCATGACTAGCTATTTTGCCATTATTATTTTTATAATACATATTTAAATAAGATGTTGTTCAGTCGCTAAATTGTGTCTGACTCTTTGCGACTCCATGGAATGTAGCATGCCAGGCTCCTCTGTCCTCCACTCTCTTCTGAAATTTGCTCAAATTCATGTCTGTTGCTTCAGTGATGCTATCTAACTGTCTCATCCTCTGCTTCCCCCTTCTCCTTTTGCCTTCAGTCTTTCCCAGTATCAGTCTTTTCTAATGAGTCTGCTGTTCACATCAGGAGACCAAAGTATTGGAGCTTCAGTCCTTCCAATGAATATTTAGGGCTGATTTCCTTTAGGATTGACTGGGTTGATCTCCTTGCAAGGCTGTGATATATGAAAGGTCTATATATAATGACAATCCTGCATTTATCCAGAAAAAAATTAATTTAGTTAATCTTATATATTACTTCCCACATGCTTAAATGGAAAAGAATGAAAATCCTCTTTCAAAATAAGAGACAACTCATCTTTCTTGCGCCTGGAGTCTGATATGAATCAAAGAAAAATGTTAATTTGGCTTATATGTGAGCAGTTCCTCTGTATTAAATGACTTATCTCTATATCTTTTCAGTACTATCTCTATATCAAATAATATAATTAATTTACCCCATTTTTTTAACCTATGTGTAGTTTTAAAAATTTATTGTAATACCCAGCAAGATGTAACACTAAGTGCTGAATTATAAATCAAGAGGCCAGAAGTTACTGTGGAGAGCGGTATGGAGGTTTCTCAAAAACTAAAAATAGAGTTACCGTATGATTCAGCAACCCCACTGTGGGCATATATACATAAAAGAAGGAAATTCTAATTAGGATGATGCGATCACCCCAAAACTTATAGCAGCACTATTTATAATAGCCAAGACAAGGAAGCAACCTAAATGTCTATCAAGATATGAATTGATTATACACACACACACACATATAAAATGGAATATTACTCATTCACAAAAAGAATCAGTTCAGTCGCTCAGTCTTCTCCGACTCTTTGTGACCCCGTGGACTGCAGCATGCCAGGCCTCCCTGTCCATTATCAACACTTGGAATTTACTCAGACTCATGTCCACTGAGTTGGTGATGCCATCCTACAATCTCTTCTTATGTCATCCCCTTCTCCTCCCATCTGATGCTCTTTCTGAGCATCAGTGTCTTTTCAAATGAGTCAGTTCTTTGCATCAGGTGGCCAAAGTATTGGCGTTTCTGCTTCAGCATCAGGCCTTCAAATGAATATTCAGGACTGATTTCCTTTAGGATGGACTGGTTGGATCTACTTGCAGTCCAAAGGACTCTCAAGAGTCCTCTCCAACACCACAGTTCAAAAGCATCAATTCTTCAGCACTCAGCTTTCTTCACAGTCCAACTCTCACATCCATACATGACTACTGGAAAAACCATAGCCTTGACCAGATGGACCTTTTTTGCAAAGTAATGACTCTGCTATTTAATAGGCTGTCTAGGTTGGTCATAGCTTTTTTCCAAGGAGCAAGCATCTTTTAATTTCATGGCTGCAGTCACCATCTTCAGTCATTTTGGAGCCCAAGAAAATAAAATCTGTCACTGTTTCCATTGTTTCCCCATCTATTTGCCATGAAGTGATGGGACCAGATGCCATGATCTTCATTTTCTGAGTGTTGAGTTTTTTTTTTTTTTTTTGAGTGTTGAGTTTTAAGCCAACATTTTCACTCCTCTTTCACTTTCATCAAGAGGCTTTTTAGTTCCTCTTCACTTTCTGCCGTAAGGGTGGTGTCATCTGCATATCTAGGGTTAATGATATTTCTCCTAGCAATCTTGATTACAGCTTGTGCTTCTTCCAGCCCAGTGTTTCTCATGATGTACTCTGCATATAAGCTAAATAAGCAGGGTGACAATATACAGCTTTGACATACTCCTTTCTCAATTTGGAACCAGGCTGTTGCTCCATGTCCAGTTCTAACTGTTGCTTTTTGGCCTGCATACAGATTTCTCAGGAGGCAGATCAGGTAGTCTGGTATTCCTCTTAGAATTTTCCACAGTTTGTTATGATCCACACACTCAAAGGCTTTTGCATAGTCAATAAAGCAGAAGTAGAAGTTTTTCTGGAACTCTTTTTTTTTTTTTTCAGTGATCCAGTGGATATTGGCAATTTGATCTCTGGTTCCTCTGACTTTTCTAAATCCAGCTTGAACATCTGGAAGTTCACAGTTCAAGTACTGTTGAAGCCTGGCTTAGAGATTTTTGAGCATTACTTTGCTAACATGTGAGATGAATGCATTTGTGTGGTAGTCTGAGCATTCTTTGGCAATGCCTTTCTTTGGGATGGGAATGAAAACTGACCTTTTCCAGTCCTGTGGCCACTGCTGAGGTTTCCAAATTTGCTGGCATATTGAGTGCAGCACTTTCACAGCATCTTCTTTTAGGATTTGAAATAGCTCAACTGGAATTCTATCACTTCCACTAGCTTTGTTTGTAGTAATGCTTCCTAAGGCCCACTTGACTTCACATTCCAGGATGTCTGGCTGTAGGTGATTACACCATCATGATTATCTGGGTAATGAAGATCTTTTTGTATAACTTGTCTGTGTATTCTTGCCACCTCTTCTTAATATCTTTTGCTTCTGTTAGGTCCATACCATTCCTGGCCTTTATGGTGACCATCTTTGCATGAAAATTTCCCTTGGTATGTATAATTTTCTTGAAGAGATCTATAGATTTTCCCATTCTATTGTTTTCCTCTATTTTTTGCACTGATCACTGAGGAAGACTTTCTTATCTCTCTTGCTATTCTTTGGAACTCTGCATTCAAATGGGTATACCTGTCCTTTTCTCCTTTGCCTTTTTCTTCTCTTTTCAGAGCTGTTTGTAAGGCCTCCTCAGACAGCCATTTTGCCTTTTCGCATTTCTTTTTCTTGGATGGTCTTTATCACTGCCTCTTGTACAATGTCACTAACCTCCATCCATAGTTCTTCAGGCACTCTATCAGATCTAATCCCTTGAATCTATTTGTCACTTTCACTGTATAATCGTAAGGGATTTGATTTAGGTCTTGCCTGAATGGCCTAATGGTTTTCCCTACTTTCTTCAATGTAATTCTGAATTTGTCAATAAGAAGTTCATAACCTGAGCCAAAGTCAGCTCCCAGTCTTGTTTTTGCTGACTATATAGAGCTTCTCCATCTTTGGCTGCATAAAATATAATCAATCTAATTTCGGTATTGACCACCTGGTGATGTCCATGTGTAGTGTTTCCTCTCGTGATGTTGGAAGAGGGTGTTTGCTATGACCAGTGTGTTCTCTTGGCAAAAATCTATTAGCCTTTGCCCTGCTTCATTCTGTACTCCAAGGGTGGGTTAGCCTATTACTACAGGTATTTCTTGACTTCCTACTTTTGCATTCCAGTTCCCTATAATGAAAAGGACATTTTTTTGGGGGGGTATTAGTTCTAGGAGTTTCATGTAGGTCATGATTGAACCATTCAGCTTCAGCTTCTTCAGTATTACTGGTCAGGACATAGACTTGGATTACCGTGATATTGAATAGTTTGCCTTGGAAATGAACGGAAATCAGTCATTTTTGAGATTGCATCCAATTACTGCATTTTGGACTCTTCGTTGACTATGATGAATACTTCCTTTTTCCTAAGGGATTCTTGCCCACAGTAGTAGATATAATGGTCATCTGAATTAAATTCACCCTTTCCAGTCCATTTTAGTTTTCTGATTCCTAAAATGTCCATGTTCACTCTTGCCATCTCCTGTTTGAGCACTTCCAATTTGACTTGATTCATGTACTTAACATTCCAGGTTCCTATGCAATATTGCTCTTTACAACATGAGACAAAAAGAGTGAAATCATGCAATTTGCAGCAACATAAATGTAACTAGAGATTGTCATACTAAGTGAAGTGTCAGACAAAGATAAATGATATCACTTGTGAAATCTAAAAAAAAAAAAATGATACAAATGAAGTTATGTAGTAAACTGAAATATACTCACAGAGATAGAAAACCATTTTATGGTTACCAAAGGGGAAGGGTGGGGAGGGATAAATTGGGAGTTTTGGATTAAATATAAAATAGATAAACAACAAGGACCTATTGTATGGCACAAGAAAGTATATTGGAAAAAACCTGAAACTGAATATATATATATACACACATGTATAAGTGAATCACTTTGCCTACACCTGAAGTTAACACAACACTGTAAAACAACTATTCTTCAATTAAAAAGAAATCAGGAGATGAATGAATAAGAAAGTTGTGGTACAGTGGAATGTTACTCAGCTATAAAAAGAACACATTTGTGTCAGTTCTAATGAGGTGAATGCAACTGTAACCTATTATACAGAGTGAAGTAAGTCAGAAATATAAACACTGATACTGTATATTAATGCATATACATGAAATTTAGAAAGATCTAAAAGAATTTAGATGATCTTATATGCAGGGCAGCAAAAGAGACACCTGTATAAAGAACAGATATTTGGATTCTGGGAGAAGGTGAGGGTGGGATGATTTGAGAGCAAAGCATTGAAACATGTATATTACCTTATGTGAAACAGATCACCAGTGCAAGTTCAACGCATGAAGCAGGGCACTCAAAGCCAGTTCTCTGAGACAACCCAGAGGGATGGGGCAGGGAGGAAGGTAGAGGGGGCCTCAGGATATGGAGGACACATGGACACCCATGGCTGATTCATGTCAGCGTATGGCAAAAAACCCATCACAATATTGTAATTATCCTCCAATTTAAGTAAATTAATTAAAAAATCAAATCACATCAAGCCAGAAAGGGTAAGACACTTCAAAAGTCACGACATAGTGTTGGTTATTTAAAAAAAATAGCAAGAGACCAGTACTGGGGCTCTAACTTGGCCAGAGGTTTGCTCTGTGGGTTTAGGTCTAACCAGGGGATCACTTGATCACATGAGTACCAGCACATGGAGGAATCTATCAGGGGCTGAATATAATAGTGCCCAAGCCTCCCTTGGCTTCTGAATTAAGAAAAAGCCTTTGGTCAGGGTTGGTGTGCATTTTATCTTGGCCATGGTAAGTTTGCCCTGTTGTTACCTCAGAACAGTACTATGTAAGGAAAGACACTACACAGCATTCCCCTTCCCCAGAGTCAAACTGTTTTCAGGCTCCCTTGGAGCTGGGAATGAAGAGCTCACCCCACAGGGACATATGTTTTCTATTTTGAGAACAGATCTAGGGAGGCCATTCTAATTGGGATTGTGCACCTTTCTTTGAACTTGCTCAGTAAACAAAACAATACTTCCAAACTATTCCAAACACCAGCATGAGCTGCCACCCTTGATAAGTTAGTGTGTGAATCTCTCTTTCCTCTTTGCTTTTATTGGAAGTGACATATAGTATTTCTGCATCAAATTAAATCTGGCCCACATGGAGCTCTTTTATACAGAAAATGCGAGAACACGGGTTGTTGGCAGATGTAAGGTAAATAAAGAACCTCTGATGGTGTTTGGGTGCTATGAAGCTTATTCCCTGCCACAGACCAGCAGTGACTACATAGTTCACAAGTGGTGAGGCTGTAATAAAGTTGTGCAATTCTTCCAAAAGTTGTGGTTTTAAAATTTATACTAATCACCCTCCTGCCAATTTTATTCATGTCTGCATATCTATCTAACTGTGCTGACTTGTATGGACTGTTTTGCTCCTTTCCATTCCTTTTCTTGGTTACCATGGAAAGGATTGGCTCATTACTTTGGGTAGAGGAAGAAACAATGGCAGCCAGTCGTGAGTCTGAAATGTATTCTGGGGTCTGATAAAAGTGGGGTTTGAAAGAATTCTGAACTCAACTGAGTATTCAGTAGTTTAAATGAAACTTTACTAAACTGAATCTCCTGAACTGGCAGAACGTGAACTGAAGACAAGTTAGTTCTTTATGGCACAGCAGACTTATTACTTTGGCAGTGAGAATATGACTAGCTGTATATTGTTCAAAACATAGTAAACAATGTTATGACAGTATAAGTTGAAGCATCACTTGATTTTGGATATAAAGCTTTTGAGTACATATTGGCTGACTTCAAGACTTCTTAGCTTACATTCCCAACTTAGACTGGTGTGTGATATTTAATCAACAGGAAATTAATGTGGGCCTATTGTGTGCTAGGTACTTTGCAGATGTTAGATATGTAAATATGCCTCAGAATTGACTGGAATTCTGGGAATCATGTAGTTTAGATATTATTTACTTTCTTTTGGTTTCTATATAACAGTTAACCTCTGAGGTTATCTGTGAAAGCCATTCTGATGACTTCATTATTGTATTCAGAGAGAGAATTCTTGGCATACGTAGGTCTATCCCATATCTCAAAAATCAAGTGTGGTCCCCTGAAAGGTTCTAGAAACCCGGTATTGATATTTGCTAATGAATCTAGTATTCAATTCTTTTCATGAATCTTAAGACCTATGGTCTCAAAGTCTTTTCCTCTATGATTAAAGAAGAGGCAATTGAAAAACATTTTTAACCTGTTACTTTGTAGGTTTATTTCGGGCTGCGCTGGGTCTTTGTTGCTGTGCAGGCTTTCCTCTATTTGCGGCAAGAGGGGCCTACTCTCTAGTTCTGGTGCACGCGCTTTTCATTGCAGTGGCTTTCTTTGTTGCAGAGCATGGGCTGGGTTCTAGGGCTTCAGTGGTTGTGACACACGGGCTCAGTAGTTGCAACCTGTGGGCTTTAGTGCACAGGCTCAATAGCTGTAGTGTGTGGGCTTAGTTGCTCTATAGCGTGTGACATTTTCTCGGATCAGGGATCGAACCCATGTCCCCTACATTGGCAGACATATTCTTTACCACTGAGCCACCAGGGAAGCCCCCAAGAAGAGGTGATTTTGAGGAAAACAGCAAAAAGTTAGGTTTAGGTGGAATGGGATTGAGAGTTTACTGTCCGTAGAAGGTTTTTGGATCCTGTTGGTAGGTGATCAGGAGACCAGGAACTCCAGGCTTTATGGGAAGCTAGGTCAAAATTCTTAAAACCTAAATAATTCATTTATAAACATATTTTCTATTTTTTCATTCATTCATTTTAATGTTGTGTACCTCTGCTTATATATTCACTTCCTGTCAATTTTAAAATTGCTAGCATGAAATTATTTATATCCTTATTATTTATTAATATCTTAAGATCTTTAGTGAAGTTTCCTTTACATTACTGACATTATTTGTTATTAATTTGATTATTTGCCTTTTTTCTCCTTCCTTTCCTCTGTCTCTTTCTGGTTCTTTTTTTCCCTCTCTCAATTTCCCCCCATCAGTCTCTTCAGTTCAGTTCAGTTCAGTCGCTCAGTAGTGTCAAACTCTTTACAACCCTGTGAACTGCAGCACGCCAGGCCTCCCTGTCCATCACCAATTCCCAAGTTCACTCAGATTCATGTCCATCGAGTCAGTGATGCCATCCAGCCATCTCATCCTCTGTTGTCCCCTTCTCCTCCTGCCCTCAGTCTTTCCCAGCATCAGGGTCTTTTCAAATGAGTCAGCTCTTCACATCAGGTGGCCAAAGTATTGGAGCTGCAGCTTCAACATCAGTCCTTCCAATGAACACCCAGGACTGATCTCCTTTAGAATGGACTGGTTGGATCTCCTTGCAGTCCAAGGGACTCTCGAGAGTCTTCTCCAACACCACAGTTCAAAAGCATCAATTCTTTGGCCCTCAGCTTTCTTTATAGTCCAACTCACATTCATGCATGACTACTGGAAAACCATAGCCTTGATTAATTTGTTGTTGACAAACTAATGTCTCTGCTTTTTAATATGCTGTCTACGTTGGTCATAACTTTCCTTCCAAGGAGTAAGTGTCTTTTAATTTCATGGCTGCAGTCACCATCTGCAGTGATTTTGGAGCCCAAAAAAACAAAGTCAGCTATTGTTTCCCCATCTATTTGCCATGAAGTGATGGGACCAGATGCCATGATCTTCGTTTTCTGAGTGTTGAGCTTTAAGCCAACCTTTTCACTCTCCTCTTTCACTTTCATCAACAGGCCCTTTAGCTCCTCTTCACTTTCTGCCAGAAGGGTGGTGTCCTCTGCATATCTGAGGTTATTGATATTTCTCCCGGCAGTCTTGATTCCAGCCTGTGCTTCCTCCAGCTCAGCCTTTCTCATGATGTACTCGGCATATTCTCTTCAGGGGACTACTTTAGAGAGTCACCATTTGGCTTTGTATTTCCACTGTTTCATTAATTTTTCATGCTTATTATTTATTTTTTATATTCTCTTTATATTTACTATGCTGTTTTTTTTTCTAAATTCTTGATATGGATACTTCAAGATTATTGATTTCTAATCACTCTTCTTTTCTAATATGTACACTTAATGCTATAAATTTTCCTTAAACACAATTTTAGTTATAGCTTATAAGTTTTTATATATAATATTTTAATTTTAATTCTGTTCAAAATATTTTCTAATTTTCTTTGTTTCTTTTTGACATATGTTTACTTAGAGATGTAATGCTTAATTTCAAAACAGAGATTTCCCAGTTAACTTTTTCTTATGATCTCTAGCTAAATTCTACTGTGATTAGAGTATATCCTTTATATTATTTCAGTTCTTTGAAATTTGGTGAGATTTTCTATATATTCCAACATATATCATTTTGGAAATGTCTGTAAACATTTGAGAAAGCTTTGATTTCTGCAGTTTGGGAATGCTGTGTGCTAACAGAATGAGGTCAGTCATACTGATCATGTTGTATATGTCTGCTCTCTTATTTTCTAATTGTTTGGTCTGCTTGTCAACTAAGAGTTTTTAATTATAAACTTCTGCCACTTACATCAAGTATTATTTGTATGTCTATTGAACTGTCATATTACTTTCTCATTTATCCCATTAATGTGATAAATTTTATATATATATATATATATATTTAAATGTTAAGTGAACTTTACACTTTAGTATTGATGAATTGTCTTTTTTTAAATGGGTCTCTGAATTTGTTTACTAATATTCGTTCCTCTTGAATTTGTGCCTTGATGTCTTTTGTCACTTTAGAAAACTCCTAATTATTATCTTTCAAATACTGTTCTGTCACCTTTTTTGGTGGTGGCGGGTTAGTGTGTGGGGGAAATTCCAAATACTTTTATGTTGGAACCTTTTAATAACTTTCATATGGTTTTCACTTTTTTCCCTATAGTTTTCATTAATTTTTCCTTTCAAGTGTCAGCATGTATATTTCTTCCTGATACATGTTCAATTTCACTAAATCTCTCTTCAGCTCTTAACAACGTTACCACAATCATTCATTATTTTCTTAATATCTGTTATTGTATTTTTAATTCTATAGTTTTTACTTTAAAAACAAATTTTTATTCTATTCCAAAATTTTTCTTCCTGTTCTTTAAAAATTTTTTGAGTATTTCACTAATAATTAATTTCATGTCTGACATTTTCAGATTCAAAATATCCTGTGGGTCTGTTTCTACTTTCCTTTAATTTTGGGGTCTTTTTTCAGCTATCTTACCTTTAATGTGGAGAAGAAAATGGCAACCCACTCCAGTACTCTTGCCTGGAGAATTCCATGGACAGAGGAGCCTGGAGGGCTACAGCCCATGGGATCGCATTTTGTTTAGGTTTATATATATATGTGTGTGTGTGTGTGTGTGTGTGTGTGTGTGTATGATACTGTATTCAGTTATTTTTAGAGGTGTTTTATAGCCCTGGCTGATTTTTATGTTTTTCCATAGAAGATTTCTCTTTGTTTCTGGTAGAGAGCTAAAGTGTTATTCAGTCACTCAGTTGTGTCTGACTCTGCAGCCCATGGACTGCAGCACACCAGGCGTCCCTATCATTTGCTATCTCCTGGAGTTTGCTCAAACTCATGTCCATTTAGCCTATGAGGCCATCCAACCATCTCATCCTCTATCATCCCCTCCTCCTCTTTTGAGGAGATGAGGAGAAAGAGAGCTAGATTAGTCACTAACAATTCAATGTCACTTTACCCCAATTGGGATCTGAGATGGTCTGAACCAAGGTTCAGTCTCTATGAGGTCTGGGTTACTTCCAGTTCAACTTTCTTCCTTAGGTGTGGTCTTCCAGTTACCAGCCAAGAGACAAAGTTTTTACCAAGTATCTTCTTTTTTGGTATACAGTGTAGTCCCATTTTTGTCTCTCTTAACAGTATAAATCTAGCAAAATCTCTGATCAGCTTTTTGGCTTCTCTTCACCCATTTTCAAAATGAGCAAAAATCTTGAGGAGAAAAGTGGAAAACAAATGCCTGGATCATGTCTCTGGACTTCCCTTTGTTTCATGGATTATGTACCATTCAAATCTTCACTGCCTCAGTAACTTTGCAGTGCCTTTAAATAAATCTGAAGCTAGTTCTTGCTGTTGTTTTCAAGGATGCAGAGATGGGTCAAAACTACTTAATCCATTTTTCCTCAAAGCTAAATTTAAAACTGAAATCTTAATTCAGTGCACCTATTCTTTCACTCACAGTCTTCTCTGTTTTAGGAAATATGCTTAATTCCTCCAGCATGAAATGTAGGAATCATCCTTTGTTTGTCACTTTCTCATAAATCTCACATCCAGTTCCCAAGTGTATACTGCCAATTCTCCTTCTAGAATGTTCTCTGACTCCATTGTTACCACCAAGTCTAACATTTCTCTCTCATCTACTTTATTGAAATAATCCTTATATCAGTGTCATGCCTACTATTCTTTCTTTACAAAGAAGAACAAGCTATCTTCTAGTAAATGACCTCCTCCTCTTTAATGTAAAGGACCTCAGAGCAGACTGCATTTAGAACAAAATCCACTTTTTAGCATAGCTACCAAGATCTTCCATGACCTGGCCTCTGACAGTTGTCAAATCTTTTCTCAACCTCATTTCTTCATTTAAGCTACATGTCAACTACAATGGCCTTTTACATTTTCTTAAATGAAATTCTTCAAGACATAATTTCTTTTTACAAAACACAAAGTTGTTCCTTCCCCTTTCCCTACCCACAGGCTGTCACAGGATCTTTGCACAAGCTATTTCCTCTCTGCTCTCTATGAGCTAGGTTCTTTTCATCCTGCTTACATATCACATTAGAGAGTTTGCCCACATTATATCATTCCATAAAAATGTAGAGGTAAGGTAACTAAAAGTGAGGAAATAAGTAGGCAGGAAAAGACTTGGGGGAATGTAAACTGGAACATAGGATGAACATAAGCATATGGCTGATGTCAGCCTTTGGGAGTAGCAATCTCTTGCTCTAAATAAGACCAAGAATAGAAAACACACTTGGAGACACAGAGTATATCATGTTAAGAAGAAACTTGAAAAGCAGCAGAGGAATTTTAATTTGACATATAGGACAAGCAAAAGAGGAAAAAGGGAAAGAGTGATGGGATGAAAGCGTGGGTTAAAGAAGATTAGGCTGCCGGTAGTGTGCAGGTGGCCTAGGGGTTAGGAGAAATCAGTAAGGTCAACTTAGAGGCTGCTCTTGTTATCCAGGTGTGAGATGATGAGGGGCTGGATAAGGGTGATAGCAATCGAGATGAAGAGGGTATGGATTTCAAATACAATTTGGCAAGACTTGTTGATGGATGAGATATAAGGAATTAAGAGGACAGAGTTGTCAAAGATGTCCCCAAGATTTAGTACCTGGAAGACTGGGAAGTAGGGAAGTGAGAGGGAGAGATAGTAAATTCATTATATTTAAATGTCAATTTAAAAATAAAAGTAAATTATTTCAAGAATTTCCCTAGAAGAAGTGAACAATGAGGTTGTTTTGTGCTCAAAGCAGAGGATAAACTTGAAGGTGTGGTCATAGACCCCAGTGTCTAAGAAATGAATCTCAAGGGCCACTCTTCCACTCAAAGACTCAGCAGCCAGACAGACTGAAACCACAGCGTCTGGCCTTAGAAAGTGGGCTGTCAGGCTGAGCAAAATCACCTTACTCGTCTGTTTTTTAACTTCTTTTTCTGAGAGAAGATAGTGAAGACTTTACTGACCATGACAAAGATAAGGGGAGGTCATATTTGGAATCCTCTTGTCATGATTTTGTAACATATTTGGCTTATAAAGCCCTATGTGTGTTTTTGCCCCAAGTTCCTTTTCTTATTTTTTAAACCCATATGCATTTTTGAGTCAATTTAATCCATATGTTTCTGATTAATTTATGCTTAGCTCATCAAAATGTTGTTTTAAGAAGAAAGCTTATAAAAAACAGTCATGCTTCTCCAGCCACTGATGAAATCAACTCCAGAAGACTGTAGCTTAGTCAGAAAATCAGACAGGCTAGGGGTAGAGTGGGTTGTAAAATTTGGAAACTCATTGCTATAACCCTAGTGAAACAGAGTATGTTCAACACTTGGGGAAAAAAATAAATCTTAGGTTTTTTTTTTTTTTCACATGAGCTTGTTTTTGATTTCTGAATATATTGATTTGGCCTCTGGATTAACTATGATTTCTTTACTTAGTTGTTTAATCAGCTTCCAGGTGCTATTTATATAGCCAAATGGGGAGGAAGCTGGGAGATGTTATAAAGTGATGAGTTTGTTTTCATGGAGGGTATATGGGATACTTGTCAGTTTTTTTTCAGTTGAAATAAATCTCTGCAGTACAGGCCACAGAGGTTTAATAGAAAAATCTATATATTGTATCTACGTGGGTAATATAGGCAGTAGAATTATGACTGTGATTCTATCCATGCATTCAAGGTTTAGAAACAAATAGTTTTAAAACTAATTCATTCGGAGATTACCTGTATCTCAGAAAAATCCTAAAAAAAAAATTACAAATACTTTATTCCAGAGTTAAAATTTACATTATTTTCCTAAAATGACAACATTTGTATAGAAATCATAAGTAGACATCAACAAAATATGATCATTTTTATTTGAACATTTGTGTACCATCACTAATAATTTAAAATTAGCTCGACTCCTCTACTCTCCATTTCATTCTCTGTCCTCTTTGCAAATATAGCTTCATCTACTTTGTCCCTCAATGTTGGTTTTAGCCTTATATTCTTCCTATCTACTCCTCACACATTTGGGTGATCGTAGTCACTCCAGTCTCAGTCACTCTGGAATCAAGATTGCCGGGAGAAATATCAATAACCTCAGATATGTAGATGACACCACCCTTATGGCAGAAAGTGAAGAAGAACTAAAGAGCCTCTTGATGAAAGTGAAAGAGGAGAGTGAAAAAGTTGACTTAAAGCTCAACATTCAGAAAACTAAGATCATGGCATCTGGTCCCATCACTTCATGGCAAATAGATGGGGAAACAGTGGCTGACTTTATTTTTGGTGGCTCCAAAATCACTGCAGATGGCGATTGCAGCCATAAAATTAAAAGATGCTTACTCCTTGGAAGAAAAGTTATGACCAACCTAGACAGCACATTAAAAAACAGAGACTTTACTTTGCAAAAAGGTCCATCTAGTCAAGGCTATGGTTTTTCCAGTGGTCATGTATGGATGTGAGAGCTGGACTGTGAAGAAAGCTGAGTGCTGAAGAATTGATGCTTTTGAACTGTGGTGTTGGAGAAGACTCTTGAGAGTCCCGTGGACTGCAAGGAGATCCAACCAGTCCATCCTAAAGGAAATGAGTCCTGAATATTGGAAAGACTGATGTTGAAGCTGAAACTCCAATACTTTGGCTACCTGATGTGAAGAACTGACTATTTTCAAAAGACCCTGATACTGGGAAAGATTGAAGGTGGGAGGAGAAGGGGATGAGATAGCTGGATGGCATCATCAACTCAATGGACATGAGTTTGAGTAAACTTGAGAGTTGGTGATGCCATCCAACCATCTCATCCCCTCAGGCCTTCAGGGAGGCCTGGAGTGCTGCCGTCCATGGGGTCACAAAGAGTCAGACACGACTGTGTGACTGAACTGAACTGAACTAAATTGAACTGAACTGAACTGAGTTACTCCAAGGTTTGATGGTCATCCATATATTAAAGACATTCAAACTCATATTCAGACTTCAGCTCATTTCTCATGTTCTGGATTGATGTATCCAAATGTTTCTATATGAATGTCCAGTGGTGTGAAAGGATGGATACACCCAAAACAGAACTCAACTTTATTTCTCAGCTTCCTCATTCTTCTCTTTGTCCTGTAATTTCTATTCTGGGTTTGTAACAAGTATCGACCTTATGACCCGCACTGAGAACACAGCTGTCAGCCAAGATCCTTTCCTCTTGTTCCCAACCCACACCTAATCAGGCACAAACCTTCCAATTCTACCTTTACATGACTTTCACATTTTTCTTCTCTCTATCTCCATTTCTAGGAGGCAAGAGTCTCTTGGTTAATATAATTTTTTCTCATCTGGGTCTTCTCCAATTAAATCTTTTATTACCACTTCCACCATTTAAAAATAGAAATATAATCTTTCTGCTCAAGTGCTTCAGGTCTTTAATATTCCCTATATTCTACATAATGGAATTCAGACCACCAAGCATTGTTTCTAAGATACAGCATGATCTCCATTTACCCCTTCAAGCTCGTTTGCTCTCACCTCAAATTCTGCCATATTGGATTTCAAGTTCAAGTTCTTCAAACTCACCTTTTTCTTATTTAACTCTATGCTCTTACCCCATAAGGACTTTATTGCTTGAAATATTCATTCTATTCTGCCTAGATTATGCATATTTACCTTTCAGTTGTGGGTTTAAATATAACTTCTTCTAAAAAACCCTCTCTTACTTCCCTTATCCCCATATCTGTAGGAGCCTCTCTTTTCTATCATAATATTCAGAATATTTCATTTTAATTGCTTGTTTAATCAGAAGCCCAACAAGGATATATATTCTCTGAGAGCAAGTTTATTATAATCCTTACATATCTCTGAACCTCCAACTTTGAGCACAGTCAACACTGGCACATAATATGTTTCCAATAAATATTTGTTGAAAAGATGAGTGAAAAGCTTTTTCATATCTCTATACTCTCATGCATATGATTTCTTCTGTCTTGAATGCCTTTCTTTGTCTTGTGTGATCAGTGAATTCTTACCTTTGCTTTAACAATTTATGAACATCCTGCAGAACTAGTCTCCATAATACACACTCTGGGAAATGCTGATGTAGTGCATCTCTCTCCTTTGACACAAAAGTACACTGAAACCTGGGGAAGGAGTGACTTAATGAATGTCAGACAGCTGTCTATAAAGGGAAACCAGGATGCAAGTATATTCCCTCATACGCTATACATTTTAGCCAATGATAACTCAGTCTCATTTGTAAAATGAGTCTTGCCATTTTTCTAATGACATCAAATCACTTCTTCATTTGCCAACTGCCAACATGGACACACTTCATTCATCCACTTCTGCTTCATCCAATAACAAAAGAAAACTCAGATAGGAACGGATGAGTACTTGTGTGTCACTGACAATGGGAGAATGAGAACATGAACCAAAGAATGAAGTGGGCTGTGCTCTCTGAGTAAATTTTTCCACAGTAATAAAATGATCAGTGCTGCATATCATCAGAATTTGGAGTCTCTCCTTGGGAATTTGGTGTTTATTTTAACCAATATTTTTAAAAAAAATATGTTGCTCCTCCCTAAAGATGTAAAATTTCACCATTTATTAAGTTTCCTTGGCTGCGTTGAGGATTGTTGCATTCACATTCTCACATGCAAAGCATTTCCTAATCACAGTAAATGTCTCACATCTGCTCTGAGTAACTGGCCAGAAACCAAGAAATACAGGCATTCTTAGAGGAGCTCTGTTGATCCCCAGCCAGTCTCCTTGACTTTGGAGAAGAACTAGAGGGAAAGGGACGCCTCCTCCCCCCACCCTCTTTCTGCTCCCCAGCTATTTCTTCTTTTAGTTACTTGATGACACCTCTGTATGGAAAGCACACTCCTCTATGCTAATATCTAGGAACTGGGCCAGAGTTCCAGTTGTGTTTTTAGTTGCCTACCCTTTCCACGCCCATTGGACAGCCAAGAACAGAGCTATGTGACTTCCAACTCCTTTTTGGCTACTCTGGTCTCACTTTACCACATGGAAATTCTTTACCCATGCTAATCAAACTTAACTCCAACGCTTACTCAACGCTCAAGTGATGATTTACAAAGATCCAATTAATATCACATTCATCTTCTTGTTCTGCTCTTATTTATTGGCAGTATATTCTACAGTGGTCTTTGACTTCCTCATTTCATTCTGTTGTGCTTTTGGCTAACCTATCAGAGCAAATAAGAAGAGAGTTTTCGTGTCTGTCTCCAGAGAGAAGAGGAATGGGGTTGTCCCAAAGATTATTCACATTGGAAATGAGTGTGTGCTTTCATTTTGGTCCAACTTCCTCTCTTTACTGGAAGCTGAAGTTCATAGTAGATGTCATAGTTAGTGGGCCATTTTCATTACCATCACCTGCTTTCCAGGCATAACTTGAAGTGGCAAAGTGAGACCACTACTGAGAAAGTTTTAGATGGGGATGAAGCATTGATGCACAAATGAAGATTTTATGCACAACATATTCGATGGCAACAGCAGAAAACCTAACATGGACTGGATGGAAACCTCTCAGAATGAAGCCAAAAAGCAGAGGCACTGGCTTAGAACTGGAAAGGTTAAAGGCAGTTTGGCTTCAGGCATGGCTACAGCCTGACCACGCCGCCGGCGTCAGGTCTCCCGCCCCTGGCGCTGCTGCTTCGGTGCTGGGCCCACTCTCCCACAGACTCTCCCTCCATAGTAGTGACTGGCTTCCAGCATCTCCACATGTGCCTTGCATCATTTCAGTTACCTCAGTAGAAAAGAGAGTGCTTCTTACCAGTTTTGTTTTTTTTTTTTTTTTTAAGAAGTAAAAGTAACTACGAGTGCAGTGATTTGAGTCACATGCTTCCCCTGGACCAGTAATAGTGGCTACATGTGGAAGATGCTGATTGGCCGGAACTGCGTCTCGGATCATGGCATCCGGTCCCATCACTTCATGGCAAATCGATGGGGAGACACGGGAAGCAGTGAGACACTTTATTTTCATGGGCTCTAAAATCACTGCAGGTGGTGACTGCGGCCATAAAATTAAAAGACACTTGCTCCTTGGAAGAAACGCTGTGACCAACTTAGATATCTTATTAAAAGCAAAGACATTACTTTGCCAACAAAGGTCTGTCTAGTCAAAGCCATGGTTTTTTCAGTAGTCTTGTATGGATGTGAGAGTTGGACTATAAAGAAAGTTGAGCACCGAAGAACTGATGCTTTTGAACTGTGGTGTTGGAGAAGACTCTTGAGAGTCTCTTAGACTGCAAGGAGAACCAACCAGTCAATCCTAAAGAAAATCAGTCCTAAATATTCATTGGAAGGGCTGATGTTGAAGCTGAAACTCCAATACTTTAGCCGCCTGATACGAAAAAAACTGACTCATTGGAAGAAACACTGATGCTTGGAAAGACTGAAGGTGGGAGAAGAGGATGACAGAGGAAGAGATGGTTGGATGGCATCACCAACTCCATGGACATGAGTTTGAATAAGCTCTGGGAGTTGGTGATGAACAGGGAAGCCTGGTGTGCTGCAGTCCATGGGGTCACAAAGAGTCAGACAGGACTGAGGGACTGAACTGAAGTCATATGCCTTCTCCAATTTGCACAGAATAAGAGTAAGATTGAGATGGTCTCACACAGAATTATCAGGTTCATATTACCATAATAAAGGGGGCAAATATACTTAGCAGAATAAGATAACTTATTTCCACCAAAGTATACTGATACATGATTCTACTGATCTCAGTAGTAGATTTCATCTATATGCCCAATTTTTTTTTCCAAATGAACAACCTGTATAGAAAAAAAAAAGAATAAAATTTCCTGAGAGAAAGATTTAAAATCCTTTCATATGACTGTCCTCATTGAAGACAAATCTGATCACTGATGATTCAACTGCAGACTCAGAGACCCTTGAAGGAGATACTTACCAGAAGCTCATCACTGCTTGGCAATGAGATGACTGTATTCACAGGTGGGTTTTGGAGGAGTGGAGTCATGTCTGTGGACAGAGATATAGTTCTCACCTGTGAGAACAAAGCAGAATAATGCCTAGACTATTGCAAAGGAAAACCACCTTTATTTCCTCTATTTATTTTTAGTTGTTCAAAAGGCACACCTGGGGATTTCCAAGGGGATATGGTGAGAGCCAAGTGACTATTAATGTGTTTCCTGAGACTATGTGGAAGTAAGACCCACTGCCTGCCTCTGCCTAGATCATCAGGAAATTACATCCTCTCTCCCTGGGGTTAGGGAGGCTGGGTTAGGGGTGAGGGCCAGGGTCTGGGAGTAGGATAGCTTTGGAGTGTGTTTCAACTCTTTTCCAGCTTCTAGTCTTTGTGTAAGAGGATGGTGCGAATACAAGGGATGGAAAGCAAAGAATGAGGGGTCCCAGGGAGGCGTCCCCAGCATGAGTAAGCATGGGACTGCATCTGCAGATCACATTGGTTGGGTCTGCAGTTGTTGTCCAACTCGGGCTCACATGGAGAACTGATGCCCTGCCGGTGAATCGTGGGAATTTTAAGCACAGTTAGCAATGCAGCCTTTTCTCTGCTCCATTGTTCCCTCCCCAGACTCCCCCACTCCTGGAACTTTGGGCTTTTTTCCCTTTTCTTTGCCGTCTTTGGACTGAAGGGCAAACTCCCTTCCAGGCAGCTAGGAGACATTTTTTCCCTTGAGTAATAACTGTGTTGGACATTACTAAATTTGTTCAAGTCTGTAATGAAAGCAACGTCCCCAGATGCCCTCAAGGCTGTGAAGAGATGAAGGGAAGCATGAGCCCAGATGTGTTAAAATGGTCTGCATCTTTATCATGGGAAACTTCCACCGTAGAGAGGAACCCCTGCACATAGGCAGCCCTTCAGCCCAGAGTCAGCGTGTCGAGGTGGTTCACTGTGTCCTTGGATGGAATGAGGAACCGCTGGGCCTCTGCCAACATACCTTTCCCTTTCCTCGCTCCTTCCTTTGGCTGAGCCTGGGCTTGTCCCTGACTGCTTCCTTTGTTCCATTTCTTCTTTCTCATCTTCCCTCAGGCCTCTGTGTCTGGAACAAGCTCTCCCTTGCAGTCTGCCAATCTGGCACGCTCCTTTGCTGACCTGCTCTCAATGCTTTATCTCTGAAGACACTACGCTAGCTGCTTCTCTCCACTAAGGTCAGGGATGTGGAGAAAGAAGGAGGTTTGGGGCAAGCTTCAAATTAGGAGACAATGAAAACAATGATGTCTTTGTTTTGGGATCCACTCACTTCCATATCATTTTACTGTTATTTATGTGAGTTGTTTCTTTTAAACTAATACCAAGACTGTTGTTGCAGACTGAAATCTAGAAAGGTTACATAAAATAATCTTTTTTTTTCTTTTTATGTTTTAAAAATGAACCAGGATTTCCCAGGTGGTCCAGTGGTTAAGACTGCCTGCCAGTGCAGGGGGCATTGATTCAATCCCTGGTCGGGAAGATTCCCCATGCCGTAGGGCAACTAAACCCATGTGCCATGACTCCTAATGCCCTCTTACTCTAGAGCTCCTCAACAAGAGAAGCCAGTGCAATAAGAAATCTGAACACTGGAGCTAGAGAGTAGCCCCTGCTCACAGCAAGTAGAGAGAGCCCACACACAGCGGTGAAGATCCAGCTCAGCCAAAAATAAAATTAATTAATCAGTTCAGTGTTAAAAATGCACCAGATCTTGAGTCCTCAAATTCCTGGCCTGCCATTTCATGTTCTGTATTCCCCATCAGGGCTGTGAGTATAAATGACAACTCTCATATGCTCTCCAGAACAGAGTATGCCTGCTATCCTATCCATTCTGCTTTCAGTGGCTCCTGGTTTTACTTAAGATACTCTTAGTTTGTGCCAAACACCCAACTTGTCCTTGCTTATTTGAGGTGAAAAAGCTGATTCCCAACTGATGTAGCAAATAGCTAAAATTGCTTATGTATATGCTTTCTACAGGGGCATCAGTATTGCCTTTCAGTGTTTGCTCATTTTGGCATTCATTTCAAGGACTGGCAACTAAGGATTTTACTTTGATTTTCATTCTATTCCGTCCTCATGGCAGGAAATGGTATTCAATAACACTGTGAAGGCTTTTAAACTTCCATTTGGAAATTTTTTTCTTATGTAGTGGACAAGTAATTTCTGCTAAACCTTAAGTAAACACTTTATTTAATTTACCCCTCTAAGTAGCCCTACATAGACATATAGGGAGAAATGTGAGTAATGACATGTGAAAGAAACATTTTACATGTGTTATTTAAAATGCACAGGCTGGTGAAAAAATTGCTGAAACTTTGCAAAATTCACTGTGTTTTCCCCTGAAAGCACAATTATGTGCTTCCTGAGTTTTCAAATTGGAAAGTATATGGAGCTTCATGGTTTACCCAATACTTAGAAACAAACAAATGATTATCGAGTAAGGCTGAAGGTTTAGTTCAACAGGTAAACTCACAGAAATGACTCTCATGCTCCTCGCAGTGTATATGTACCTATATGGACTCTGCGGGACAGTCCCACCAGAACTGGAACAGTTAAATCCTTTGCTTGTGTTATTTCACAGCTTTTTCTAGCCTTTGCCAAGGTTAAAAACTGAGAAAACTCTTGCTAGATCAAGATGAAGATTGGAGGAGACCTGGAGGTAGATGTATTTTAAAGATAGAGATAAGTTATGCAATGTGGATTGACTGAATGTCAAAGAAAGGCTGTCTACACCTCAAAATGAAGTGTAAATTGTCAGGAATAGTTCATTCTTTGTTTCACTGGTGCTGGACAAAATTTAAGAATTGTTTGTGAAATGGCGTAAATGAAAACCTAAGCCACACAGCAAGTGGTAAATAAACATTCCTTAGGGTAGAGATTATTCAAAATGAAATATATAGTAGAAACACTATGGTTTGACTCATTTAAAACTTGTCTGGACAAAGAAGGATGAGGAATAACATAAGGAACACTATTCCTTCAGTGATGAGTAAAGAGCTATGTGGTTTTACATTGTCCATAATTAAGTGTTTGGGAAACAAGGCTGAAAAAAAAAGATTCACTAGTTCAGATGCTTGGAGAGTGGGCTAACTCTTGGGAGACTGATGCAAAAGAAACAACACCCATCAACCCTTGTGTGGAAGTAGAATGATCCCAAGAATGGCTAGAGCATCTTGGGAGTTGTCCTTGCTCCCCTAAATCAGGTTGTCCTTTCCACAGTCCCACTTCTAGAGAAAAATTCAAAGTTTTTTTGAATTCAACAAAATTCAAAAATTTCAAAGAAAATGAAACAGTTATCTTAAAGAGATATCTATGCTTCCGTGTTCGTTACTGCATTACTCCCCAAAGTCAGGGAATGGAAATGGCACGATGTTTAGCTAAAGATGTGAAACACACACACATACACAGAGGAATACTATTCAGCCTTAAGAAAAAAGGAAAACCTATTATTTGTGACAACATGGATGAACCTGAAGGGTGTTATGCTAAGTTGCATAAGTCAGAACCAGAAAGACCAATGCTGCATGATCTCACTTACGTGTGGAGTCTATAAGGCAGAAAGCAGAGGAACAAAGCAGAATGTTGGTTACCAGGAGCTCAGGGAGCAGGGGCAACGGAGTGAGGCTGGTCATGGCCGCAGACTTCCAGCTCTAAGATGAATAAAGTTTGTGGCTCTAAGACAAAGCATTGTGTGACTACAGTTGCTAACACCGTATATATAACTGAAATCTGCTGAGAGAGTAGAATTGAAATGTTCTTACCGAAGGGAGGAAAAAGGGTAACTATGTGAAGTGACAGATGTTAATTAACTAGATGGGGGCAATTCTTTCACAGTGTACACACACATTAGATCATCATGCTATGCTGCTGTGGATATATCTGCTAATATTTCCATGCCTTAATTTTCTATCTTTATTTCACCTTCCTGGGAAAGTTTCTGGGAGGCTTAGTGGTGCAGCTTTAAATGGCTTACAATTTTGTTTCTCAGTTATACCTTAATAAAGTTGGGGGAAGGATTCTCTTTATCCTCACATAAGCCAGTTGAACCTGGGAAGAAAGAAGGCAATTGTTAACCTGTGTGTCAGAAAAGCATGTAGTTCCCCCAAAAAGAAGAAAGAAATGAAAGGAGAAAGAAAGGGAGGAAGAGAAGGAAAAGAGAGCAACTAGTATTATTTCATTTTTCAATGCTTGCACTTTCATCTTCAGAACACTTATTTTGATTTTGATTTTATTTGTTCCTTCTCATCAGGATTGAAATTCTATAAACAGTAACAGGTATGGGAATATTAGAAAAATATCCCCACAGGCTTCTCTGAAAATTGCACTACTTTTATGTAATAGATGATTGAATGAATAAATGTCACATTTCCAAGGGAATGGTACACTACGTCTATCCCTGCTTTTTCTAACAACACTCAGTTTTCCCAGAGGAAAATTAGAAACTCTTATTATAGAAACCCTACATCCAGGCTCCAGCTCCAATATCAGAGTTAAGTTTCTTCCTTTAGCATCAGTGTGTTAGCCTAGAGCTGGCAACCTTGTCTTTGTCCTTCTGTTGCCATGAAAAGCAAGTGGGAGTTGACTTTAGCATTCCCTGCCCCATGAATGTTAGTGCCAGTGAGGGTCCAGTGTGGAAAAATTCCCTCTCCCCTCAGCTGATACAAGTGAGATCTGGATTAAGGACTAGAAAAATGCTTTTTAGGACATGTTGGTAATTATAATTTAATGGAAAGGTACAAGTAGACATGTCTTTGAGAGCAGCTGTCAGAACGTTTCTTTGATTTCTGGGGGAATACGAAGGTACTTCCCTACATATTGTTCTCAGTTCAGTTCAGCTCAGTTCAGTCACTGAGTCATGTCTAACTTCCTGCAACCCCATGGACTCACCATGCCAGGCCTTCCTGTCCATCACAAACTCTCGCAGTTAACTCAAACTCATGTCCATTGTGTTGGTGATGCTATACAACCATCTCATCCTCTGTCATCCCCTTCTCCTCCCTGCTTCAATCTTTCCCAGCATAAGGATCTTCTCAGATGAGTCAATTCTTCCCATCAGGTGGCCAAAGTATTGGAGTTTCAGCTTCAACCTTGGTCCTTTCAATGAATATTTAGGACTGATTTCCTTTAGGATGGACTGGTTGGATCTCCTTGCAGACCAAGGGAGTCTCAAGAATGTTCTCCAACACCACAGCTCAAAACCATCAATATTTTAGCACTCAGCCTCCTTTATAGTCCAACTCTCACATCCATACATGACTACTGGAAAAACCATAGCTTTGACTAGACGGACCTTTGTTGGCAAAGTAATGTCTCTGCTTTTTAATATGCTGTCTAGCTAGGTTGGTCATAACTTTTCTTCCAAGGAGCAAGTGTCTTTTAATTTCATGACTGCAGTCACCATCTGCAGTGATTTTGGAGCCCAAGAAAATAAAATCTGACACTGTTTCCACTGTTTCCCCATCTATTTACCATGAAGTGATGGGACCAGATGCCATGATCTTTGTTTTCTGAATGTTGAGCTTTAAGCCAACTTTTTCACTCTCTTCTTTCACTTTCATCAAGAGGCTCTTTAGTTCTTCTTCTCTTTCTGCCATAAGGGTGGTGTCCTCTGCATATCTGAAGTTATTGTTACTTCTCCCAGCAATCTTGATTCCAGTTTGTGCTTCCTCCAGCCCAGCGTTTCTCATGATGTACTCTGCATATAAGTTAAATCAGCAGGGTGACAATATACAGCCTTGACGTACTCCTTTCTCAATTTGGAACCAGTCGATTGTTCCTTGTCCAGTTCTAACTGTTGCTTCCTGACCTGCATACAGATTTCTCAAGAGGAAGGTCAAGTGGTCTGGTATTCCCATCTCTTGAAAAATTTTCCATAGTTTGTTGTGATCCACATAATCAAAGGCTTTGGCATGGTCAATAAAACATAAATAGATATCTTTCTGGAACTCTCTTGTTTTTCTTTTTTTTTTTTTTTTGATGATCCAATGGATGTTGGCAATTTGATCTCTGTTTCCTCTGCCTTTTCTAAATCCAGCTTGAACATGGTTCTCATACTGATAAAGCCTGGTTTGGATAATTTTGAGCTTTATTTTACTAACATGTGATATGAGTACAATTGTGTGGTAGTTGGAGCATTCTTTGGCATTGCCTTTATTTGGGATTGGAATGGAAACTGACCTTTTCCAGTCCTGGGGCCACTGCCAAGTTTTGCAAATTTGCTGGCATATTGAGTACAGCACTTTCACAGCATCATCTTTTAGGATTTGAAATAGCTCAACTGGAATTCCATCACCTCCACTAGCTTTGTTTGTAGTGATGCTTTCTAAAGCCCACTTGACTTCACATTCCAGGATGTCTGGCTCTATATGAGTGATCACACCATCGTGATTATCTGGGTCGTGACGATCTTTTTTGTATAGTTTGTCTGTGTATTCTTCTTCTTAACATCTTCTTCATCTTAATATGTTAAGATTCTTCTTAAATCTTAGCATATTGTTCTAAAGAGATATGAAGCACCTTCAGGGTATTTCTCTTCTTCCTGAAATGAGTTTTTTCCTAATGTTCCCCAAAATAACCTCATATTTTCTTTGGCTGCTGATTACATTGTCTGCTCACTTTGCCCTGGATGCAGTCCTGTAATCCTAAGGCATCTTCTTGTTATAGGTGACGATGTGTGTGTCTACTCTGGTGCACAGATCCTATGCTTTGATGAGGAGATAGTCCACCCCCTGGCTTTCCATTTAAGGTTTACCCTGTATCTTGAGGTCTATAGATTCTAAGCAGTGGTGGGAAGTGATTAAGAGTGTGGACCATGGAGTCAGACTGGCTAGTTAAAATCCTCATCCCACCACTTACTTGCATACAGATTTCTCAATCTGTATGAGACTGAGATACATCTGTGGATATATCTCTTAATCTTTCTATGCCTTAACTTCGTATCTGTAAAGAAAACAGCTTTATTTTACCTTCTTGGCAATGAGAGTTTCTAATTTTCCTCTGGGAAAATTGAGCATTGTCAGAGAAATCTAGAACGAATGTAGTATACCTTTCCCTTGGAAGTTTGATGTTCATTCACTCATTCGTGTACTTATACAAACAAAGTTGTTTCCTAGTGCAGCCTGACTGTGACTATGAACTCTAACTGTGGAAGCCCAGTATTCATGGAGTGTGTCTAGGATATTTCATGAATAAAGCCAGGGAAACACTTCTCAGCATTTCTCTGAAATATATCTTTTATTGTCCTGGTCCTTCCTCATTAGAAAAACCTTATTTCTGTACCACAGATGTGGTCATCATCTCATACTGGCCTCCTAGATAAAGCCAAGAGGTTCTGCTGACTGTTCGTGGATATCAGTCATTCAGCTGAACTAGAGAGTTTTCAAGGGCTGTGATGGCTCAGTGTTGTCATGCACATTATCCTTGTTGGTGGACAGAAGATTCCAGCAATTTCAAATATCCTGGTCCTTTTTAACACTTACTTAAAATTATATTCATAATGAGGAGGCAAAGGAAGAACACGTGTTCCAATTGCACATAATTATTTTTATTTAAAAAGCATAGACTACAGATATCCTGATAACAAAGCCATGTGTTTCTAGAATATGCTGGAACATATTTTATAAGCATAATCTACCTGCACCAGTAATTATAAACAGTGGAAACTTTTGAAGAACTATCTGATGAAATGACTATTATCTTCGCAACAATGCCTGTGCTGATTTTAAATGGCTTTGCAAAATTTATTTACTCATTTTTCTTTCCATTAACTTATTAACTAAAGCATGTGAATCATATCACTTATTTTTGGAACTAAAAGAAAGAAAGTCATGCTATAATTTATATCAAGTAATGTAAAATAATTTCTGTTCAAAAATAACATAAGTATAATTTGCCAATATTTTAGGTTCAGAAGGCTATTGAGCTTCTTGGAAAATGTTTATAACCTCATAATTTTGCCATGTTGTGATCCATCAGGTACATTTTCTAGATAACATATCTTAAAATTCTAAAATATCATTGGAAGAAAATTTGGAAATCATTTAGTCCTGCCCTTCTTTGATGATTAAATTTCAAACCAGACACTTTTTTAGGTGACTGATTGACAGGCTTTCTGCTCTTCTTTAAAAATAAAGGTTTTTTTTTCAAGCTCCTTTAAATCATCTTCTTCCCATATTTACTAAAAGCAGGGATGAAATCAAAGGTCACTGAGCAGGTTCTTCTGAGCAGATGCCTGTAGATATCAGATTCCTAGGAACACCAAACTACAGCTTTGGGGCTCAGATTCCTTACGAGTGACCACATTTATTTCCAATTTCTTCAGCCCTGTGAGCTCAAACAAAAATCTTCTACTGATTATCTTTCTCTTTTGCTCATAGTCATCTTGAGTAATCCCTGTGATAGTTGTCCGGTTGCATGCATTCTTTGCTTCTAACCTTATCTACCCCGTCTTGTGCTTAAGAAATATCCTATGTAACGTAGTGACTTTTTTCATATTCTTTGGAGGGTGGTAGATGGCTACAGATTTTGGGAGATTGGGCAGAGCAGATATTTCAAAGGTAAAAACCATAGCAAATATCACTTCTTTCAGGTACAAAGGCATCTCCTTAATTAGATGGTGGTGGTCACCTGAGAAGTCCCCTCCCCTGCTGCTGATAAGCAGACCTTGGACTCAGAAATCCTTCCAATTTGAAGCTGAGTTTCTTCATTTCCTAGTTTCCTGACCTTGGACCGTTTTGACCCTCTGGGAAATGATAACCAGGGTGCCAAGTTCAATGAGTGTTATGATATTCTCCTGAGATGATATAAAATATTATGGGTTGTTGTTGAATCTGACACATGAGAGGCATTCTGCATCCTCAATGCCTTGGGAATGGGCTCATATTAGAAGTTCTAAAAATTTCTAAATGAATCCTACACTATTTGACCCTGCTTGGACACCAAATGATAAAACAGACAAGCCTCCTTCTTACACTATGGGTGGGCTATCACCCGTAGCCAATAAAATAAGTGTCTATCATTCTTTTCATAGGAAAAGGACATCTTGAATGTGGTAGGAAACCAAGCCCACATGGTGGAAAGTCACAGAACTCAAGATCCTCTTTATTACATAGTATGATTCTGTACCACAGATGTGCTCACAGATGTGGTCATTAGCAGAGATAACTAGTTTACAAGCCCTCCCTGGAAATTCCTCACAATTCTTAGTAGAAAAGTGATTCTCAGCCAAGTTCTGCACTGAAGCTCAGCCTGTGATGAAAGCATTTCCAACTGTTTCACATCACAAAGAATCAGAGAGGAGAACAGGCCCATGGTGCCTTTCCAACCACAAAGAGAGACCAGGGATCACCTAAGAGGCTTAAGTGCCTCCCATGTGGCTTAGCAGTGAAGAACCCCCTGCCAGGGCAGGAGACTTGCAGGAGGCACAGGTTCAATCCCTGGGTCAGAAAGATCCTCTGGAGGAGGAAATGGCAACCTGCTCCATATTCCTGTCTGAGAAAGTCTATGGACAAGAGGAGCCTGGAGGGCTACAGTTCATGGGTCACAAAGAATCAGACATGACTGAGTAACAGCGTGAAAAAGCTAAAAGCCAATAAAATAAGTGTCTATCATGGCCTCTGCTTTCTGTTATGTCTGTCTGTCTGTCTTTCCCTCTTTCCTTTTCTTCCCCCTCCCTTCTCTCCCCTGTCATTTTCCTCTTTTCTTTTCCTCTTTTCTTTTTCATTTCTCTTCCTTCTCCCTTCTTCATCTCCTTTTTCCTAATGGAAAAGATGTCAGTTTACATCAGGGAAACAGTAGACATCACCTGTTCACTGTTGCACACATTTCTGTGGGGGAGGCACATGCATTCAAATGTGAACCCGGTAATAACTTTATTAATGTTAGCGGTGATCTGTGATGACCGTATATGTCTAAGGCTTCCTATAATAGCACGGTCCTGAGAAGTCAATGAAGGAAATTTATGAAACAATGTGTCTCTTAGATTAAGAACTATGGCCTGACTTAGGTCCTCTTCTTTCAAAGCAGAGCCTGAGAAAGGGATCCAGATGCCTGTGACTTACTGGTATCGGGCTCTCAGGAGAAAGAGTGGATGGTGAAAGAAGCAGGTGTGGCTGGGAAAGGTGCCGTGTGGTCTTTGCTGGATGTTGCTGACTTTAGACTGATCCAGCTGAGGCTCTGGAGTATGACACCATGGACCTGTTTCTCAGTGGAGGTGACCTGCTGGCCTTTTGTAGTTTTCATGTCAGCCAGTCATTGGAAGTGGGGTGTGAGAGGTGACCTCCTGGGCAAATGGCAGTGTTTTGATGAGGGAAATCCTCTGGAACTGGAGGCAAATGTGGGCCATTAGCTATGACAGTAGAATAATTCATTAAAATTAAATCCATTTTAATTTCTCCAAAGTCTACACCAAAGTTTATGATTTAAATATTTAGCTAAAACTTCTGGGAGTGCTTAGCTACATTTTCAATCATCCCACCTCAGTGTTCATGCATGGGTACGGTGAGGATTCACAGAAGACCTTCTAGGATTAGTTTTTAATGTATGAGCCTTGGTTACATTAGAGTGTAAAAGGAGGAGCAGAAGAACAAAGATAACAGCAGTTAAAGCCTTCATTCAAACTATGCCCCAAACTTGGAGAAGGCGATGGCACCCCACTCCAGTACTCTTGCCTGGAAAATCCCATGGACAGAGGAGCCTGGTGGGCTGCAGTCCATGGAGTCGCGAAGAGTCAGACACAACTGAGTGACTTCACTTTCACTTTTCACTTTCATGCATTGGAGAAGGAAGTGGCAACCCACTCCAGTGTTCTTACCTGGAGAATTCCAGAGACAGGGGAGCCTGTTGGGCTGCCATCTATGGGGTCGCACAGAGTCGGACACGACTGAAGTGACTTAGCAGCATGCCCATAACTAGTTTATCAGCTCAACTGTTTTTTTTTTTTTTGCTGATGCAAGAGTTAAATCTTTTCATCGGCATTCTTCTCTTGGATTGTCTTAATAACATTTCTATCTATATAATGTTACCTTTACTCATAAAATCTTAGTTTTCTTTAGCTGGAAACACATTAAAGTTTCTCTTTGCCATCAAATGTTAGTTTCTACTGCTACTCAAACTGAGAACAAAAATTTTTCCAGTTCCTATTAGAATTTATAACATTGTGTTTATTTTCCCCTTAACAAAACAAAAACTTATAATTTGGCTTTCCTATTTATCACTCTTTCCTTCAAGTTCTATTAAACAAGGAAAATGTAAATAAACTGCATATTTTTATATTTTGCAATCTGGACATCTGTAAGGGAGCTTTAGGAGATTCAGTAACCTTATAGAAAATGAAATCAATTCTATGGTCTATTAATATCTGTTGTTATCATAGGTGTATCAGTCCAAAAATTTCAGATGTGCCTCCTTCCTATATAAGCTTCCCCATTGGCTCAGTGATAAAGAATCTGCTTGCAATGCAAGAGACATGGGATGCCTGGGTTAGGAAATAATCCATTTCCCTCTGTCATCTTATTAAAATGTTGTCCAAAAGACTATTCTGATTTAGCATATTGTATAATACAATTTACAGAATAAATAAATTATACTGTCCTGTGATTTAGAATTCTCCCATGGCAAAATGGCCATTGTCTTCTGCACACTGGACCATAACAATGCTGCAATTCTTTTGTTGTTGGTTTTTGGTTTTTTTTTTTGGTTTCAGAATAATCAGAGGCACTCCCTAACTATCTTTGGTTTATTCTCTTTACATAAGTGAAATGAGTTAATGACAAAGCAATGTTCAAAAATTAAAATGATGACAAAGGCAAGAGCCAAGAATGTTCAATGACTAAGGCTTTGTTTCTGTGGCTTGAGGGGGCGGGGAGGCACCCCCCTCTGAAGTGTCCGAGTGGGTCACCCAACAGATGTGCCAAAGACTGGGAAGGAAAAATAAGTTGAACAACTCTTCTCTTGGGACAAGACCCAGAGTTCCATTATTTGTAGTGATAAAAATAAGGGTGGGGATTAGGCTAAGTAATGAAATGAAAAGGAAGAAAAAAGACTGGATTGGCATGAAAGAGAAAATAATATGAGGGTGTTTTAAATGTGATGACTCTTTAGTTTCCACTCCAGTTCATATTTCTTATCTATACATCAGTTTTCATTCCAATCCCAAAGAAAAGAACTGCCAAAGAATGCTCAAACTACTGCACAATTGCACTCATCTCACACGCTAGTAAAGTAATGCTCAAAATTCTCCAAGCCAGGCTTCAGCAATACGTGAACCATGAACTTTCTGATGTCAGTCTGGTTTTAGAAAAGGCAGAGGAACCAGAGATCAAATTACCAATATCCGCTGGATCATCAAAAAAGCAAGAGAGTTCCAGAAAAAACATCTATTTCTGCTTTCTTGACTATGCTAAAGCTTTTGACTGTGTGGATCACAATAAACTGTGGAAAATTCTGAAAGAGTGGGGAATATCAGACCACCTGACTTGCCTCTTGAGTAACTTGTATACAGGTCAGGAAGCAACAGTTAGAACTGGACATGGAACAACAGACTGGTTCCAAATAAGAAAAGGAGTACGTCAAGGCTGTATATTGTCACCCTGCTTATTTAACTTATATGCAGAGTACATCATGAGAAATGCTGGACTGGAAGAAGCACAAGCTGGAATCAAGATTGCCAGGAGAAATATCAATAACCTCAGATATGAAGATGACACCACTCTTATGGCAGAAAGTGAAGAGGAACTAAAAAAACCTCCTGATGAAAGTGAAAGAGAAGAGTGAAAAGATTGGCTTAAAGCTCAACATTCAGAAAACGAAGATCATGGCATCCGATCCCATCACTTAATGGGAAATAGATGGGGAAAAAATAGAAACAGTGTCAGACTTTATTTTTTTGGGCTCCAAAATCACTGCAGATGCTGACTGCAGCCATGAAATTAAAAGACACTTACTCCTTGGAAGGAAAGTTATGACCAACCTAGATAGCATATTAAAAAGCAGAGATATGACTTTGCCAACAAAGGTCCGTCTAGTCAAGGCTATGGTTTTTCCAGTGGTCATGTATGGATGTGAGAGTTGGACCTTGAAGAAAGCTGAGCACTGAAGAATTGATGCTTTTGAACTGTGGTGCTGGAGAAGACTCTTGAGAGTGGACTGCAAGGAGATCCAACCAGTCCATTCTAAAGGAGATCAATCCTGGGTGTTCATTCGAAGGACTGATGCTGAAGCTGAAACTCCAATACTTTGGCGACTTCATGGGAAGAGTTGACTCACTGGAAAAGAGTGGGAGGGATTAGCGGCAGAAGGAGCAGGGGACAACAGAGGATGAGATGGCTGGATGGCATCACCGACTCGATGGACATAAGTTTGAATGAACTCCGGGAGTTGGTGATGGACAGGGAGGCCTCAAGTGCTGTGATTCCTGGGGTCACAAAGAGTCAGACATGACTGAATGACTGAACTGAACTGACTGAACTGATATGAAGATCCAAGGTCCACTTTTCTATTGGATAGTCCTGCAAGATGTCTTCATAATTCAGAAAACTGAAATGTTTGAAGAATGCCTAGTCTTTTCTTCTTTGGCACAAAATATTAAATATTTTCATATAAACAACATTATGTTACAAGCCATTTTAATGGCTGATTTGGTCTTAAAAGATTGAACTTTTGTTTTTTCTTTTTCAGTGTTACGATGAGATATTAAAAGAAAATAGAAATTAATATGTCAGATCCCAGATTAATCTAGTTTGGGGTCTTTCCTCCAGCATTATGAAATTATGTGATGCTAAAACTATGGCCCTTTTATGGATAAGAAAGCTGAGCCTAGGGTCATGATCCTTATGCTGCAGGTGTGCGGAAAGGCTGGGCTCCAATCCTGGACTATGCCAGCAGAGCAGCCACACTCATGGACGCTGCTGAAAGCATGATAGGAGGCCCCCAGCTGCCACGAGGCCTGTCTTGCTCCCTCCAATCTTTTCTTCATCCTAAAGCCATGATCCATCAACAATGTGAATCTAGTCATTTATTAACCCTGCTGTTGAAAATGCTTGGATATTGTCATTGGTTGAATTGTATGTTCCCTTTCAAATTTAGATGTTGAAATTCTAACCCCCAGTACCTAGAAATTTGAACGTGTTTGGAAATAAGATCATTGCAGATTCAATTTTTAACATCATGAGGGTGGATCCTAAATCAATATGATTGGTACTTTTATAAAAAGGGTACATTTGGACCCAGATATACATATATAGTAAGAGCACCATATGAATATGAAGATAGCCATCCATAAGCCAGTGAGAGAGGCCCAGAACAGACCTTTCCCTTGTGGCCCTTAGAGGAAACTGACCTCGCTGACGGCTTGATTTCAGACTTTTAGCCTCCAAATCTGTGAAACCATGCATTTATGTTTTTAAGCCACCCTACTTGTGTACTTTGTTATTGCAGCCCCAGCAAACTTATTCTGTTTTCAGTATTCTTAGGATGATGAACACTCTATGAACAGAAGCAGAGGAGTAGCTAGTAAAACTAAGAACAAATATATAGCTCAAGCTTGGCACAGTTAATTTTTCTGAATTGTCAATGGACTTAAAAAAAAATTCATCGAGTAATTACCATTGTTTAAGGTGCTGGCTATTTGACTGTGAGTTTAGGTGGCACAATTACCTGTTCTTAGGGAGCTAACACTAGACAAGTAACGACGACACAAATGACTGATCATACTTACAGCAAGAGTCAAGAGTTTTGGTGAATTGTTCTAAAGGATGGAATAATGGGTGTAAACCAATCCTGTTCTTAAAGGAATCAGGAAAAGCAAGAAAGGCTTCTTTAAGGCAGTCATGGTTAAGCTTATATCTGAAGGATGTAGAGATGTTGGTTCATGGAAAGGCATGCTGGGAGAAGTGGCGTTAAGGACAAGGGGGTAGCAGTTATGAAGATCCCCAGGTCAGAGGCAGTATGGCACTTCCCAGAATCAAAACGAAGTACAGGAAAGTTTAGGTAGAAAGTAGTGCTGGATGGAACAGGAGAAGCAGAAGAGAGTCAAATCAAAGTGTAGGAATGCTATCAGAGCTGACTGTTAACTGCTCACTCAGACTGCAGCATGGGGTATGGATCTGAGGAAGCTACGTGATAGATGATGGAAGGATTTAGCAAACAATCTATTGAGGTAAAGATGTGGCACATATGCACAGTGGAATGCTACATAGTCATAAAAGAAGGAATTCCCCAGTGGCTCAGCAGCAAAGAATCTGCCTGCAGCGCAGAAGATGCAGGTTCAGTCCCTGGACTGGGGATATCCCCTGGAGAAAGAAACGGCAACCTGCTCCAGCATTCTTACCTCAGAAATCTCATGGACAGAGGAACCTGGTGGGCTACAGTCCATGGGGTTGCAAAAGAGTCAGATATGACTTAGCACCTAATAGCAACAACAACAAAAAGCAATGAGATAATGCCATGTGCAACATGAACGCAACTAGAGATTGTCATACTAAGCAAAGTTAAGTCAGAAAGAGAAAGACAAATATTATACGATACCAGTTACATTTGGAATCTAAAATATGACACACACGAACTTATCTACAAAACAGAAACAGACTCACAGACAAGGAGAGCAGGGAGGAAAGTGGGGCTGGATGGATGGAGTGGGAGTTTGGGATTAGCAAATGCAAACTACTACATGCATGGATAAGGTCCACGTCCATACCGTATATAATAGCAACAAGGTCCTACTGTATAGCATAGGGAACTATATTCAATATCCTGTGATAAACCCTAATGAAAAGGAATATGAAAAAGATTATATATATGTGTAACTGAACATATTGTAAATCAACTATACTTCAATAAAATAAATTTTTTAAAAGGAAATAATCAGTTGGTAGAATCCAGTGGATGAGGTCCAGTAATTGAATGGATGCTGTACAGGCCGGAGACAGGAAGGTACGTGTCATGACTGCTGATTTTCCAGTTTTTCCCATTGAGTGGAATATGGTATTATCCACCGAGATAGGGAATATTAGATGAAGGCCATTTTTTTTTTTCTCACAGGGGAAGCAAGGGACAGAATATGATTTTTGTGCCGAATCATCGCATTTGATGTCCGATGTTGCCTGGACCATCAGCCTCATTGTTAGGGGAGGTCTGAGCTACCTAAACGTAATTTTGACAGTCAAATTTGTAGGTGGTAACTGAAACCATAGGAGCAGATGTGCTCACTCAGCAAGCCAGGGTAGGAGAAGAGGAAAGGTCTTAGCACAATTGAGTGGCCTGACACTTCCAGTTTGGGTAGAGGAAGAGGAGTCAGCAAGGATGATAAGGGTGGCGAGAGAGAATGGGGAACATCCGGAGTGTGTGATGCCATGGAGCTTCAGGAAGGAAGCAGTGCCTGTGAGTCTTTAACTATGAACCAACACATCAAGCAGTGCAGTTTCTGGAAAAAGCCCAAGCTTAGCAAGAGTTCCTGCAGGAGCTGAGTGGAGAAATGAACAGATGGTGAAACAGATGTTGTGTGTGTCTTGTCCATATCCCTTTGACAGTCACTTCTGTATTCCCAGGGCTGCTTTGCTTGAGGTACGTATGTATGTGTGTGTGTGTGTGTGGGTGTGTGGGTGTGTGGGTGAGTGTGTGTTTATTCTGGAGAGCACCCTTAGCCTCAGCACAGAGCAAGCCAAAATGACAGAACTAATGTCCCCAAAACAGCCTTCCAACATGACAGACAGGGATTTGATAACTAAATATCCCAGTCCCTTGCCCTTCAGTTGTAGTAATGCTGAAGAATATTCTACACTGTTTCTCTGAACACTAATTGCCACAGTGGTAACTAGTTTAATAATAGTTTGATAATAGTGATAACTAGTTTCATTTACTTTCTGCCCTTTCCTGGTATATTCTTCTACTCCCTCTACTGATATTTCTGGGATCATATTCTTAAATCCCCATTTCAGAGGTTGGAGTTGTTGTTTAATAGCTAAGTTGAGTCTGACTCTTCAGAACTCCATGGACTGTAGCCCACCAGGCTACTCTGTCCATGGGATTTCCCAGGCAAGAATATTGGAGTGGGTTATCATTTCCATCTCCAGGGGATCTTCCCCACCCAGGGATCAAACCTGAGGCTTCTGCATTACAAGCAGATTCTTTTACCACTGAGTTTCTGGGGAACCCCAGAGGCTGGCGTACCAGGAGCATATAGTGGAGGAGGAGATGGAGGTATAAATGAAACAATGAGTTAGCTTAAGAGGGAGTAGAAGGAGGAGAAACAGAGTCAAGAATGCTTTATTATAATTGCAAAAGAATCCTGAACTTGTCTGCCTGTTAGTGGAAAGGATATAAGGAAGAAGGTTTAGAGGAATCAAAGACAAACCCTTTACTTCCCCTCATGCTGTTGGTTAAATTATGAAAGAAGAAAACAAAAGGAAAGAAAAATACAATAAGGTTTGCATCATAAAATTTAGGAGACCTCTTTGTAGGTGTGACAGGCAGCAGTTTCCTGTTCAGAAGAATAAAACCAGCTCTGATGTTCATGGACTTTTGTGTGCTTAGGAATTCCCAGCATCTTTAGAATCCACTGTAACCATCCATGACACATTTTTCCCTCCAGATGTAAACACTAAAGACTAAAGACTCAGTTGTCAGTTGAATACTTTTGTATTATTTTCTCAGCAATTATTTTAAGGAATGCATTTGAATAAAATGCACTTTTGGCATCATTTTTAAGAATGGATGATGATTTATGCTTTTATTGCAGGGACAAGATGGTTCTGGGCATGAGTCATGGCTGAACGCTGGGAAGATTCCGATGGGAACCTTGCTCTTGCTGGTTGATCCATACCTTACATGGACTTGAGGCTGTGCATGGCTTTTATTAACATGTGCATTTTGCTTGTTAAGGCTCAAGCTTCATCTTTTCCTTCCCAACTGGAGCCCTGTTTGTATTTCACATCCACCTGATTCAAAATCTATCCTTGGAACTCAGAGTGGCTTGGGAATAGTCATTCGGAAAAGCTCTGATTATTTGTCAGCTAAAACAGGATGATGTGTTCTCAGCTGTGGCTGGGAAATGGGCTGTTTCTCGGCAGGGGAGCAGATTCAAATGCAAGCCAAGTTCTAATTCTTTTCACATCTCTATCTCCATGGGGCAGCTTTGGTGCAAATCAAAATTGTCCCCAGGTCAAGAAACCTACAAACAACAACACAGCCCTGTGCTCTTCTCAGTTGCAGAAGGAGTTGTTTTACATGTAGCCTTCAGATGTCATTTTCCCAGTGAAAAATCTGTGTGCCAAAGCAGATGTTCCTGGAAGCAATACCAGAATCTTTCAGGAGCCAAGGTGAATGAACTGTAAGATTGATTCTTGAAGTTTTCTAGGTTAAAACCATTTCTGTCATTGTCCTTGGCACTGGTTCGCAAAATGTGTTCTATAGCCTTGCTTCTCAGACTTGACATGCATGCAAATCTCCTGGAGACTTGGTTAAACCTTACGCGCCATTTCAGTAGTTCTGGGGTGGGGGCTTGAGCTTGTGCATTTCTGACATGCTCCCAGAGGAGGCCAATGTGGATCCGTGTTTATTTCAGAATCCTACTCCAAGAAGCAGGGGAGGTACAAGAAAAGAGGGTCTTGCAAGATGCAGTACAAAGATTCTCTGGTCTGATAAGTTCAAGGAAAAAAAATAAGCTGCATTTTTACCTTGCTCTTCAAAACTCCACAAATGAATATGCTAAAGACTGAGAAGATCTGTCCTGAGAAGTCTGATACAAAACTAACAGACCATAGAACCATATTTTCATATGCTATGCTATCTCTTTTGAACCCAGGGAAACTTGATTTTTTTGTGAAAGGAAAGAACTGTCTGATGTGTGGTCTCCATTCAAATATTTGTCCAGGCACTTAAACAGATTGAAAGGGGATTTAGAGAATGTTTGACTTTCTTTGTAGTAACCCTAGTTACAGTTCTCAGGTGAGTGCCACCAGTTCTCCAAATGAATGAGGCCACAAGTCAGACTCATGATATCCACAGCAGAGCAGCAAACTTCCCACCTAGAGTTTTGATATTTGAAGTGTGTTGTGTTCCCTTCAACTAGCTCAAAAATAAGGATTGAACTGCCACCATGCTCTTGTCAAAAGACTAACTGAGAAAAGTGATGTACAGAAAAACTAAACAAAGGGAATTTAAATACTTTCAAGCATCTTAAATTGTTTGCAAGCTTCCATATGTCTATATATCAATCTTCTAATAAACTCCAAAACTTTGGCCACCTGATATGAAGAGCCAGCAAAAGACTCTGATGCTGGGAAAGATTGAAGGCAAAAGGAAAAGAGGGTTGCAGAGGGTAAAATTGTTGGACAGCATCACTGATTCAATGGACATGAGTTTGAGCAAATTCTGGGAGGTAGGAAAGGGCAGAGAAGCCTGGAGTTCATGGGGTCACAAAGAGTCAGACACAACTTAGTGACTGAACAATGACAACAAATAAGTTTCTAGGAAGATTCCTGCACCTCTGTTCCAAAACTGATCATCCTTTGGGGTATAGGTATGTAAGTATTCCCAGAGTTTTCTAATGTAGGTGTTGTCAGGACCTCATTTTAGATTAAGTTCTGTTTCCTTAGAGGTAGAGCACAAGGAAACTGACCCAAAACAAACTTCCATCTTTTGGCTTTCTGAACATGAATCTTTGTAGTCATGTTTTAATGCACTGCCCTGGATTTTTGTGGAGGATATGTATAACTGCATGGGAAAGCATTAGCATTTTCTCTAAAACTGTTTTTGAAGATATTGTCATTATGTCAGAACATCAGAAAATTCTGCAAAAAGTCTCTAGTGGCAGAGAAGTTCAGACTTGCTTCTGCAGTTTGTGGTGTGAGCTCACCAGAACAGCACATTTCTAGATGTGTTTCATTGTAAAAGCAAGTGAAAATTTGCTTCTAGGTATGACATCTATTTGCATTAATATAAAACGTGTAAACATGAGAATTTTACCCCAAATATTTAAGCTGGTGTCCTAAGCAATCTATGCCTTCCTGTTTACCTTTGACATGTCACTATTATCCTGGAATATTTATTACACTGTGGAAAATTCTTAAAGATATGGGAATACTATACCACCTACCTGCTTCACAAGAAACCAGTATGCAACAGTTAGAACCGGACATGGAACAACAGACTTGTTTAACATTGGGAAAGGGGTATGTCAAGGCTGTATATAGTCACTCTGCTTATTTAACTTATATGTGGAGTATATCATGCAAAATGCCAAGCTGGATGAAGCACAAGCTGGAAATAAGATTGCTGGGAAAAATATCAATAACCTCATATATGCAGATGACACCACCCTTGTGGCACAAGGTGAAGAAGAACTAAAAAGCCTCTTGATGAAGGTGAAAAGGAGAGTGAAAAAGCTGGTTTAAAATTCAACATTCAAAAAATGAAGATCATGGCATCTGGTCCCATCACTTCATGGCCAATAGATAGGGAAACAATGGAAACAGAGACAGGCTTTATTTTCTTGGGCCCCAAAATCACTGCAGATGGTGATTGAAGCCATGATATTGAGAGCAACTTGCTCCTTGGAAGAAAAGCTATGACAAATGTAAACAGTGTATTAAAAAAAGCAGAGACATTACTTTGTGACAAAGGTCCGTCTAGTCAAAGCTATGGTTTTTCCAGTAGTCATGTAATGATGTTTCTCTAGAGCGGTGGGAGGGGAAGAGTGACTCATGCTTCCTTCCCAGGCTCATGATACCCCAGAGCCTGGAAATTACCCCAAAGCAGCCAACCAGGCACTGGCAACCGACTCCAGTATCTACCGCCAAGTATGGCATTGTAGAAGTAAGTGCACTCATCGTCTCCTGTGAGAACACCAAAATTGCAACTCGCTGATGAACCATCAACAGGAGAATGTTGGAGCCCACCAAAAAAGATTCCTAACATGCAAGGGCAAAGGATAAGTCCCAAAAGACAATGAGAGAGGCAAAATCATGTTTAGAATCAAACCTCATACTGGCCAGAGACCCTCAGAGGGCTCAAATAAAACCTTGTGCCCACCAAGACCCAGAGATGCCACAAAAGACTGAGCCAGACATGCCATTGAGTGTTTGAGTGTCTCCTATGGAGGCATGGATCAGCAGTGACCACCACGGGGACAGGGGCTCTGGTTGCAACAAACCTGGGAAGTGCTGCCTATGTCATAAATCCTCTTGGAGGAGGTCGCCATTAGCACCACCATAGAGCCATGGAACAGATGACCCACAAACTGGAGAACAATTATATCAAAGAAGTTCTGACATGGTTGCAAAAGTGCTAGGACCCACAATAGAGTCCCCAACCTGGGGATCTGGCAAATGGATTGAGAACCCCCAGGAATTTGACTTTGAAGACCAGTGGGATTTGATTACAGAACTTTCACAGGACTGGCGAAATAGACTCTTGGAGAGCACAAACAAAACATTGTGCACACCAGGACCCAGGAGAAAGGAGCAGTGACCCCACAAGGATTGTCCTGGAGTCTCCAGCAGGGATGTGGGTCAACAGTGGCCTGACTTGGGTTCAGGGGCACTAAACACACAGTCCTGGGAGCAGCAGGGTGTGCTGGCATAAGTCAGGCCAAACTAAAGAGAAGGAACACAGCCCTACCCATTAAGAAAAATTGGATTAAAGATTTACTGAACATGGCCCCGCTCATCAAAGCAAGACCCAATTTTCCCCAAAGTCAGTCTCTCCCATCAGGAAGCTTCCTAAGCATCTTATCCTTATTCATCAGAGGGTAGACAGAATAAAACCACAATCACAGAAAACTAATCAAACTGATCACATGGACCACAGCCTTGTCTAACTCAATGACACTATGGGTCATGCCCTGTAGGGCACCCAAGATGACTGGGTCATGGTGGAGAGTTCTGACAAAACGTGATCCACTGGAGAAGGGTATGGCAAACCACTTCAGTATTCTTGCAGATGTGACTGGTGATGGAAGTAAAGTCCGATGCTGTAAAGAACAATATTGCATAGGAACCTGGAATGTTAGGTCCATGAATCAAGATACATTGAAAGTGGTCAAACAGGAGATGGCAAGGGTAAACATCATTTTAGGAATCAGTGAACTAAAATGGACTGGAATGGGTGAACTTAATTCAGTTGACCATTACATCTACTATTGTGGGCAAGAATCCCTTAGAAGACATGGAGGAGCCATCATAGTCAACAAAAGAGTCTGAAATCCAGTACTTGGCTGTAATCTGAAAAATGACAGAATGATCTCTGTTGGTTTTCAAGGCAAAACGCTCAATATCACAGTGATCCAAGTCTATGTCCCAACCACTATTGCCAAAGAAGCTGAAATTGAATGGTTTTTTGATGACCTAAAAGAACCTTCTAGAACTAACACCAAAAAAGGGTGTTCTTTTCATCATAGGGAACTGGAATGCAAAAGTAGGAAGTCAAGAGATACCTGGAGTAAAAAAAGTTTGGCCTTGGAAACAAAATGAAGCAAGACAAAAGTAAACAAAGTTTTTCCAAGAGAATGCACTGGTCATAGCAAATACCCTCTTCCAACAACACAAGAGATGATTCTACACATGAACATCATCGGATGGTGAATAGCAAAATCAGATTGATTATATTCATTGCAGCTGAAGATAGAGAAGCTCTAAGCATTCAGCAAAACAAGACCAGGAATTGACTGTAGCTCTGATCATGAACCCCTTTTGCAAAACTCAGATTTAAATTGAAGAAAGTAGGGAAAACCACTAGACCATTCAGTCATGACTTAAATCAAATCCCTTAATACTGTACAGTGGAAGTGACAAATAGATTTGAGGAGTTAGATCTGATAGAGTGCCTGAAGAACTATGGATGGAGGTTCATAACATTGTATAGAAGGCTGTGATCAAAACCATCCCCAATAAAAAGGGATGCAAAAGGCAAAATCGTTGTCTGAGGAGGTCTTACAAACAGCTGAGAAAAGAAGAGACGCAAAAGACAAAGGAGAAAAGAAAAAGTATACCCAACTGAATGCAGAGTTCCAAAGAAGAGCAAGGAGAGACCAGAAAGCCTTCCTCAGTGGTTTATGCAAGGAAATAGAGGAAAACAATAGAATGGGAAAGACTAGAGATCTCATCAAGAAAATTAGACATACAAATGGAGAATGAAGCCCTTGAAACATTATGGGCACATGAAAGATAGGCACAATAAAAGATAGAAATGCTATGGACCTAACAGAAGCAGAAGATATTAAGAGGATGTGGAAAGAATACACAGAAGAACTATACAAAAGATACCTTCATGATCCAGATAACCACAATGGTTTGACCACTCACCTAGAGCCAGATCCTAGAGTGCGAAGTCAAGTGGACCTTAGGAAGCATCACTACGAACAAAGCTAGTGGGGGTGATAGAATTCCAGTTGAGCTATTCCAAGTCCTAAAAGGTGATGCTGTGAAAGTGATGCACTCAGTATACCAGCAAATTTGGAAATCTCAACAGTGGCCACAGGACTGGAAAAGGTCACTTTTCATTCCAATCCCAAAGAAAGGCAATGCCAAAGGATGTTCAAACTACTGCACAATTGCACTCATATCATATACAACCAAAGTAATGCTCAAAATTCTCCAAGCCAGTCTTAAACAGTACATGAACCGAGAACTTTCAGATATTCAAGCTGGATTAAGAAAAGACAGAGGAACCAGAGATCAAGTTGCCAGCATCTGCTGGATCATAGAAAGAGCAAGAGAATTCCAGGGGAAAAAAACAAACAAACAAACAAAAAAAACAACATTTACTTCTGCTTCACTGACTATGCCAAAGCCTTTGACTGTGTGTATCACAACAAACTGGAAAATTCTTCAAGAGATGTGCATACCAGACCACATTACCTCCCTCTGCAAAACCTATATGCAGGTCAAGAAGCAACAGTGAGAACTGGGCATGCAACAATGGACTGGTTCCAAATAGGAAAAGGAGTACGTCAAGGCTGTATATTGTCACCCTGCTTATTTAACTTATATGCAGTGTACATCATGAGAAACGCTGGGCTGGAAGAAGCACAAGCTGGAATCAAGGTTGCCAGGAGAAATATCAATAACCTCATATGCAGATGACACCACCCTTTTGGCAGAAAGTGAAGAGGAACTAAAAGCCTCTTGATGTAGGTGAAAGAGGAGAGTGGAAAAGCTGACTTAAAACTCAACATTCAAAAAACTAAGATCATGGCATCTGGTTCCATTACTGAATGGCAAATAGATGGGGGAACAATGGAAACAGTGACAGAGGTACCTAGCAGGCTACAGTCCATAGCGTTGCAAGAGTGGGACACCATTAAGCTGACTAAACCACCAAAATCACTGCAGATGGTGACTACAGCCATGAAATTAAAAGCTTTTTGCTCCTTGGAGGAAAAGTTAAGACAAATCTAGACAGCATATTAAAAAGCAGAGACATTACTTTGCCAACAAAGGTCCAGATAGTGAAATCTATGGTTTTCCAGCAGTTGTGTATGGATGTGAGAGTTGGACCATAAAGAAGGCTGAATGACAAAGAAGTGATTATTTTGAACTGTGGTTTGGAAAATAAGACTCTTGAGAGTCCCTTGGACTGCAAGAAGATCAAACCAGTCAATCCTAAAAGATATCCTGAATACTCATTGGAAGGACTGGTGCTGAAGCTGAAGCTCCAATACTTGGGCCTCCTGATGTGAGGAGTTTACTCATTAATAAAGACACTGATCCTGGGAAAGACTGAAGGCAGGAGGAGAAGGGGATGACAGAGGATGAGATTGTTGGATGTCATCACTGACGCAAAGGACATGAGTTTGAGCAAGTGCTGCAAGATGGTGAAGGAGAGGGAAAACTGGCGTGTTGCAGTCCATGGGCTCACAAAGAGCTGGACAGACTGAGTGACTGAACAACAACAGGTCAATTTCACAAAAATACTGATGGGACAAGGGGGATTCCTGATAAATTATTCTTGCAAACAGATGGATGGGCTTGCCCTGTATCCAAGTGGTTCTCACCATAGTCACCAGATGGATTCCACAGTTACTGCTGGCCACTTGATGGCCTGTAGAAGGAAGTTTTTATACAAATGGCAAAAACTTCAGGGCAGAGCCATCTTGGGGATATTATAAATGGACCATAAGCTGCTGGAGACTAGGAACATTTCTGACATTTGCACTCTGTCCTCCACAGTCTCTAGCACAGTGCACAGCACCTAGAAGATACCCAGGAAAGATTTTCTGGTTGGTGGAGTGAAGAAAAACATCTGCCTCTCTCCTTGGGGGAGAAGCTGTGTGGTAGGTATTTATGGACTGAATAGAAGTTAGGTAAAGAAAATGAATATTCTCTTGCTTACATTTCCTTCAACATTTTTATTTAGCATATATTATTACTTATGACAATCAGTATTTGTAATAGAATATATATATATATATATATATATAACATACTGCTGGTTCTACTTACCACTATATTTATATTTACCTTGTATATAATCATGACACACATTACAAGTAACATCCAACAACATATCCACAAGACACAGTGTTTCTATAAGTAGTCCATACTTAATGTTTAACTTAGAAACAAGAGTCCTGTAATAGGAATTTTCTTAGATGTAACATCCAGTCCAATAACCATAAACCATGTAACAGGATTGATTCTCCTTAGTGACAACTTCCTCTCACCCAGCGGAAGTGAAAACTTTGACGTAATGAATGTGGTGAAACAAATCCTGCTTACATTGATTTGCTAACAAGAAGGCCTGGAGTGTAAATACAGAAACTAGACACAGGAAGTCCAGTATTTATTTTGATTATAAGGATATTGAAACCATGGAGGGTTTAAAAATTTTTTTTTGATTATTAGAGATTCAAACAATGTTTACGTACAAGATACCAGTCTGTATGACACTATATCCTGGCAGAGAGCCAGCCTGTACATATACAATGCCTATTGTGAGCAGCAGATAGCCACCATCAGCTTTTGGTTTTTATAAATTAAATTAACAAACATTTAATGAAAAACAGCTTTAACAGATAACTTGTCCAGATTTAATCAGGAGAACATTTTTTTGTTCTTATTTTTTTCAGTCCCTTCCCGCTGACAGCTGTTGATTGAACCAGACTCTTACTAATGCTTTATCTTGTCTATCAATTTATATTGACACAAAATTTTCACATCTCCTTTATGTTAATTTTTTACTTAAAAAATGTTTTGAATTCTCCCAGCTACTTAGTTACTTCTTCCATTCAAACATCAGGCTCTGATACGGAGTCACACCATTGTGGCTGGAGTCCCTGGAGAAAGGGTGCTCAGAGTAAGTCCACTGGGCTTGTCTCCTTGCCAACGGAGCACTGAAATTTCTGATAAGAAATCACTCTATATCCTCTTATCACATCTACTCTGTGGGGAAGTTTTTTCCATGCTGGTTTCTGGAACCCAAGGAGTTCTTACTCTTTTTTTTTTCACTTTTCTGCCCATCAAAGGTACATTAAAGTTTCTAAAACCTTAATGAACTCATTCAGTCCCGTTCACCTCAGTCATTTAGTCGTGTTCAACTCTTTGCAACCCCATGGACTGCAGCACACAAGACCTTCCTGTGCATCACCAACTCCTGGAGTTTTCTGAGGCTAATGTCCATTGAGTCACTGATGCCATCAACTGTCTCATTCTCTGTTGTCCCCTTTACCCCTCACCTTCAATCTTGCCCAACATTAGGGTCTTTTCAAATGAGTCAGTACTTCGCATTAGGTAGCCAAAGTATTGGAGTTTCAGCTTCAGCTTCAACATTAGTCCTTCCAATGAATATTCAGGATTCATTTCCTTTAGGATGGATTGGTTGGATCTCCTTGCAGTCCAAAGGACTCTTAAGAGTATTCTCCAACACCACAGTTCAAAAGCATCAGTTCTTCAGCACTCAGCTTTTTTATAGTCCAACTCTCACATCCATACATGACTACTGGAAAAACCATAACCTAGACTAGATGGACCTTTGTTGGCAAAGAAATGTCTCTGCTTTTTAATATGCTTTCTAGGTTGATCATAACTTTCCTTCCAAGGAGCAAGCGTATTTTAATTTCATGGCTGCATTCAAGCCACAATCTGCAGTGATTTTGGAGCCCCAAAATTAAAGTCTGCCACTGTTTACCCATCTATTTCCCATGAAGTAATAGGACTGGATGCCATGATCTTAGTTTTCTGAATGTTGAGCTTTAAGCCAACATTTTCACTCTTTTCTTTCAATTTCATCAAGAGGTTCTTTAGTTCTTCTTCTCTTTCTGCCATAAGAGTGGTGTCATCTGCATATCTGAGATTATTGATATTTCTCCCAGAAATCTTGATTCCAGTTTGTGCTTCATCCAGCCGTGCATTTCTCATGATGTAATATGCATATAAGTTAAATAAGCAGGGTGACAATATACAGCCTTGATGTACTCCTTTTCCTATTTGGAACCAGTCTGTTGTTCCATGTCCAGTTCTAACTGTTGCTTCCTGACCTGCATATAGGTTTCTCAAGAGGCAGGTCAGGTGGTCTGGTATTCCCATCTCTTTCAGAATTTTCCACAGTTTATTGTGATCCACACAGTCAAAGGCTTTGGCATAGTCAATAAAGCAGAAATAGATGTTTTTCTGGAACTCTCTTGCTTTTTTTGATGATCCAGTGGATATTGGCAGCTTGATCTCTGGTTCCTCTGCCTTTTCTAAAACCAGCTTGAGCATCTGGAGTTTCACAGTTCATGTATTGTTCAAGCCTGGCTTGGAGAATTTTGAGCATTATTTTACCAGCTTGTAGATGAGGGCAATTGTGCAGTAGTTTGAACATTCTTTGGCATTGCCTTTCTTTGGGATTGGAATGAAAACTGACCTTTTCCACTCTTGTGGCCACTGCTGAGTTTTCCAAATTTGCTGGTATATTGAGTGCAGCACTTTCACAGCATCACCTTTTAGGAGTTGAAATAGTTCAACTAGAATTCCATCACCTCTACTAGCTTTGTTCTTAGTGATGCTTCCTAAAGCCCACTTGACTTCACATTCCAGGATGTCTGGCTCTAGGTGAGTGATTACACGATCGTGATTATCTGGGTCATGTACAGTTCTTCTGTGTATTCTTGCCATCTCTTCTGAATATCTTCTGCTTCTGTTAGGTCCATACCATTTCTGTCCTTTATTGAGCCCATCTTTGCATGAAATGTTCCCTTAGTACCTCTTATTTTCTTGAATCAATCTCTAATCTTTCCCATTCTATTGTTTTCCTCCATTTCTTTGCACTTATCACTGAGGAAGGCTTTCTTATCTCTCCTTGCTATTCTTTGGAACTTTGCATTCAAATGGGTATATCTTTCCTTTTCTCCTTTTCTTTTCACTTCTCTTGTTTTCACAGATATTTGTAAGGCCTTCTTAGGCAGCCATTTTGCCTTTTTGCATTTCTTTTTCTTGGGAATGGTCTTGATCCCTGCCTCCTGTACAATGTCACTAACCTCCGTCCATAGTTTATCAGGCCCTCTATCAGATCTAGTCCCTTAAATCTATTTCTCATTTCCACTGTATAGTCACAAGGGATTTGATTTAGGTCATACCTGAATGGTCTAGTGGTTTTCCCTACTTTCTTCAATTTAAGTCTGAATTTGGCAATAAGGAAAGTTTGTGATCTGAGCCACAGTTAGCTCCCAGTCTTCTTTTTGCTGACTGTATAGAGCTTCTCCATCTTTGGCTACAAAGAATATAGTCAGTCTGAATTCAAGGTTGACCATTTGGTGATGTCCATTTGTAGAGTCTTCTCTTGTGTTATTGGAAGAGAGTGTCTGCTATGACCAGTGTGTTTTTTCTTGGCAAAAACTCTGTTATCTTCTGCCCTGCTTCATTCTGTACTCCAAGGCCAAATTTGTCTGTTACTCCAGGTGTTTCTTGATTTCCACTTTTGCATTCCAGTCCCGTATAATGAAAAGGACATTTTTGGGGGGTGTTAGTTCTGAAAAGTATTGTAGGTGTTCATAGAACCATTCAACATCAGCTTCTTTACGTAGTTATTAAGTTCAATTGCTATGCACTCAAACCCTATCATGGAATTAATTACCATATATGCATATTAAATCCTATAATACTTTCTTATTTCATTTTATGAAAATGTTTGTTTTGGACAATGCTAATTAATTTGCTAATATGACAATACTTATTATTATAAAACATTTATTTTGAATGCTTATAGTAATTCTCTGAAAAATATTTAGAAATGAATTATTGACCAACCTAGATAGTGTATTCAAAAACAGAGACATTACTTTCCCAACAAAGGTCCATTTAGTCAAGGCTATGGTTTTTCCAGCGATCATGTATGGATGTGAGAGTTGGACTGTGAAGAAAGCTGAGCACCAAAGAATTGATGCTTTTGAACCATGGTGTTGGAGAAGACACTTGAGAGTCACTTGGACTGCAAGGAGATTCATCCAGTCCATTCTAAAAGAGATCAGTCCTAGGTATTCTTTGGAAGGAATGATGCTAAAGCTGAAAATCCAGTACTTTGGCCATCTCATGTGAAGTGTTGATTCACTGGAAAAGACGCTAATGCTGGGAGGGATTGGGGGCAGGAGGAAAAGGGGATGACAGAGGATGAGATGGCTGGATGGCATCACCGACATGATGGATGTGAGTTTAAGTGAACTCTGGGGGATGGTGATGGACAGGGAGGCATGGCGTGCTGCAGTTCATGGGGTTGCAAAGAGTCAGACACGACTGAGCGACTGAACTGAACTGATTATGAATATTACATGTAGGCATGTATAACACATATTGTTAGTTATGATTTGTGTGTATCTTAAATCTCCTACTATATTTAAGCTTGCCAGATAAAATAGAGGAAACTCAGTTAAATGTGAATTTCATGTAAATCATGAATAGTTTTCAGTATGCGTGTATTCCAAAACATGTGCAAGACACATGGAAACATCAGTCATTGTGTATGAAATTCTGGTTTAACCTGGTATCTTATATTTTTATTTGGTAAATCTTCCAGTCTAATCAGTGGTAAGTGTCTGCTGCCTTCACAGCTTAGGCTTCTCCTTCTCTAATACTGACCTGCATCATGCTCTCTAACAACATATAATCTTAACTGCTGAAACATCATATGGGGAAGTTTTCCATATTTGGGTCAAAGCTATTCACATATGTTTTATAGATAGGGTACTAAGCACTATTTTAAAGAGTATGGATTATAACTGATAATACTGAAACTGTTATGGAATATCTTTATCAGTCATGTCATTTGCTCTTTAGAAAATTAAAGGCAGCAGGTGCCATAAAAAGAGAAGCAAATCATAAGTCTAGGGACCCAGGTTCTCTATATCAAAATAAAAATGAAATGCGAGTACTGAAGGCTGGTTGGTCCACATGGTATGTTTCCTGGGCAAGTTAAGTTGAACGTGTCAAGGTAAAGTTTGGGTGCTCATTTGTGTGGACATAGCTGTGGGGAAGGCTGCAAGTGGATACTGCATGGAACTGAATTCATCCACTTGCTTGCATGAGTTTCTTTGACTTTGTGATTTGTTTGTTTTTATATATTATTTTTTTTGTTTATTGTATTTTGGCCACTCAGCATGTAGGATCTTAGTTCCCTGACCAGAGATCAAACCTCTGCCCCTTGCATTAGGAGTGTGGAATAACATCCGCTGGGCCACCAGAGAAGTCCCCTGACTTGTTCTTTGTGGCTGTTGCTGGATGAAGAAAGGAGATACGAGCGCTTTTCTGTGTATGCCTTGCTTGGCAGAGTGTTGAATTGTCTCATTTCCATGTGTTATTGAACTAAACTTTTTTGAACTTTTAAAATTTGCTTTCGATTTTTAATGGATGAAGCAGGAAGGATCACCGAGCTCAGGCAGAGCTGAATGTCTGATAGCTTCATGGTCTCCAATGACAAAGAGTTTGATGCTCTTTACTTAAGGAAAACAATCCATGGATTGTGGAACAACAGTGCTTCACAAAACATGGGGATCTCTTCACAAAGGATTTTGGAGAAGAGCATTAGAAGCAGCAACTCAAAAATAAGGCATGACTGGCTAGGAGGTGAGGGAGTTCCTGATAGGGACTGCTGTTCTGTTGCTTGGTCGTGTCTGACTCTTTGAGGCCCTGTGGACTGCAGTAGGTCAGGCTTCTCTTTCTTTCACAGTCTCCTGGAGTTTTGCTCAAACTCAATGTCCATTGAGTCGGTGATGCCAACCAACCATCTCGTCCTCATCCTGGTAGGGATAGCAGGTCCTGTTTTCCAGGTGAACTAGGCAAAGCTGAGGTGGAGGGTTGTCACTGGTGTCTGTTGGGTTCCCTAGACAGTGAGGCATTTCCTATAAGTTTGGGTTGACTTAGGCTGAGATTTGTGACATGGGCCACGCTGCTGGAGCAGCCTCTCTTTTGAAAGTTCTGATATATACAAATGTCCTTTATCAGACAGTAGGCTCTTGTGTTTCAGAAAGCTTTGGGACTTAGCCCAGAACTCAGCCTTTATCATGTTTCCATATACTCCTTTCCTACTAAGTAAACTGAATCCTTAAGGAGGGTTGCCTGTGTTTGCTGTTGTTGTTTATTCATTAAGTCGTGTCTGACTCTTTGCGACCCCATGAACTGTAGTCTGCCAGGCTCCTCTATCCATGGGATTTCCCAGGCAAGAATACGGGGGTGAGATCTTTTCCAGGGGATCTTCCCCACCCAAGAATTGAACCTATGTCTACTGTGTTGGCAGGCAGATATTTAAGCAGATTCTTTACCACTGAGCCACCTGGGAAACTGGGCTTAAATAAAATACAGAAAGTACCACGGGTCAAAATTCTCACCAGACTGTGACAAGGGCATCCCAGGGTCCATTCACAAGCTTGTATGAATATCGCAGTTACTCTTCCTCCTCCTAGTAATTTCACATTGCAAAGCAACCCTAGTAGAACTCAGAAAAATGAAAGTAAATGAAAGCAGTGGGCATTTCCTTCAGTTTCTAACTTTGAAATTCCTAGATATAAAGGTATGTGAGGGAAAAATCTTCTTGACAGCACAACAATTCATTTACTTCCTAACTTGACCAGTCATGTACTGTACTTTGGGGCAAGCAATAAGATATTGTTCCAATGGAAAAACAAGCAATTTGTTGAAAGGTGAAAAGGTGAAAATATTCTCTAAGCTGGTTCCATCTGGGAGACTGCATGTCATTTTCCAGGTAGTCTTAAAAGGTGTGTGAAATTGACGAGTGTTTGAAGACTTGCCCACCCACTGATGAAAGCAACGATTTCTTACAGTTTTCTTACTGCTTTAGGGGGAAAGAGTTCTTTTTGTTTTTGTGTATTTAGATACAGTTGCCCAACATGCTCATTAAATAAGGGCTGTAAGGTCCCAGATCACATTGTTCTGTTTCTCTCTTGCATGCAGGTGGTGGGGGCTTGTGCCTGGGAATCCTTCAGACATAATGAGTTCGTATGATTCCGGACTGTGATGAACAAAACTGCTGCTGGGCTGTGTGTGTTTAGTCACTCTGTCGTGTCTGACTCTTTGTGACTCCATAGACCGTAGCCCACCAGGCTCCTCTGTCCATGGGGATTCACCAGGCAAGAATACTGGAGTGGGTTGCCATGCCCTCCTACAGGGGATCTTTCCAACCCAGGGATTGAACCCAGTTCTCCCACGTTGCAAGAGGATTCTTTACCATCTGAACCACCAGGGAAGCCCAAGAATATAGGAGTGGGTGGGTAGCCTATCCCTTCTCTAGGTGGTCTTCCTGATTCAGAAATCGAACTGGGGTCTCCTGCATTGCAGGCAGATTCTTTACCAGCTGAGCTACCAGGCAAGGCCAAAACTGCTGGTAAGTTCAGTTTATGCTCCAATTACAGGATTTTTTCAAGGCAGACTTATGATTTGGGGGTTCCCTCTTTTCCTTAGTTTGCATCAGTTTCTTAGCTAATGGTGGTCCAATTAGAATGAATTGGAGAGGAAAGAGGAAAAGTCTGATGATTTGGGGAAAAAGAAATTTTGAAGACTCTGTATTACATCTAGTACTGCAGTTTTGAATTTTATAGAATCAGAGAGTTTTGTTGTCATGAATGGCATTTAGATATTTGCAAGCTAGGTTTGGGGTTAGTTATCGATAGTCAAAAAGGTTTTATTCATGTAATTCTTAGAATCTATTTTAATCATTTTCTTTTCTTAATGAAAAGAAAGGTGTGTTCTTAATGAAAACACACCTTAACTTGGCCTGATACTTTTCTGTAAGTTTCTATAAATAGGGACCTCCTTTTGTTTGACTTACTTTTTATTTTAAAAATAAATAAATATAGCCCAAATTATATTTTCTCTGTAAGCACAACATGGCAGGCATCCAGTTGTCCTCAGCATTTGTGGCCCCCAAAGGGAAATCTTTGAAATCACACACACACACACACACACACACACACACACACACACTGAATAAGCTGTTCCCAAGCTGCTCTTCTGAATTTCCACCCTTCCATTCCTGGGAAGTAACTAAGTCTCTAAGAAAGATTAGGCAAGTTTTCAAGTCATAGGTGTTGGGAATCTGGCCCTTTATATTCTGTCTACAGAAACTTCTGTGGGCGCCATGGTCAGACTGGATGCTTCTTCCTACATTTGTTTATGGATTCCTCCCAAGTATTTGGATCCCTCTGGTTTCCATTTGAATGTCTGCGGCTGAGAGCAACCATGTGAGCAAAAATAGTCCAGGGGCAAAACAACCTCAAACAGACTGCAGTGAGTAGGGAACTGCAGCCTGAAATATCTGCATCGTCATCAGCCGGTGCTAAAAGGGGGTCAGTGGATGTTTCTGGATTGGAGGCACAGGCAGGATATGGAATCTTGGAAGGGTTTTCCTCTATTGATATCCATGTGATTTGGGGTTTTTTGCTAATAGTTCTTGCCGCTAACTATGAGTGCCAGAGTAAATAATAGTGGCCAGGAAATAAAGCCCTCTGGAACTCATTTAAAGAAAACTAAAAGGAGATTTCTCCTGCCAACCTGAGCTTCATTTTTCAAGCCACAACTGAGAGAGATGGAGACAGAGACAGATACTTTGGAGTCTGGTGGACAATTGGTAAAGAAAAAAAGTCATCATTAAAGTCTGTGTATTGATTTGACTACTGATCTGATGATTGTCATATTATCTGTGTTTACTCTGTTTACTCTGTGCTACTCATGAATTGTCATTTTGTTCTTTCAAGTGATACTTTGAAGTAAGTACGATCATTGTCCCCAGTCTCCAAACAGAGAAACTGATGCACAGACAGTGATTTGCTCATGGTATGGCTGGGCAGCAGGGAGAAAGAAGATGGATCTAAACTCAGGAAGATTGGCCCCATGCCTTGAAATTGCCCAGTATTTTTATTATCCAGGCCTTTATTTCCCCCCCCGCTTTGTTTTCCCTTTTCCATACAGACTACCTTTGAAAATATCTGGGATCTAGATTAGAGGGTCATAAATGATCAATCATGGACCTGTCTGATCAGAATAGTTTGTGGGTCTTGGGAGGATTTCCTTGCCCCTGAGAGCACCCTCCTAAGTAACACACCTCATCAGGAATTGATTCTCTCTCCAATTTGTGCAGCTGTCTTTATAAGAAATATTAACTTTTAATGTTTTTCATTTCATAAAAATAATTCCTGGAACTTAGAACAAATGAAAAATCTCATCTATCACTTTTTGGAGAGCATGGTAAATAAAAACTGGATGCCAATTTGATTCTGGAGGTTGATTTATCAGTCATGTAAGACTGTAGAAATTCCAGGTATTTCATGTCACCTTCCTGGCATCTAGCACATTGAAAACAGAAGTTCCATCTTTAGCAACTCTGGCTCACTTCATACATAAAATTTGTCACTCAGTCTTATAGATCATCCTTCCAATAGGACTCTGAAGTTGTCTTTTTCCCCCCAAACTAGAACTACTTGGCACCCTGTGCATACAATTCCCCACAATCCCCATGAACCCACCCCTCACTCACAGCTTCCCATGCACAGGGGATCATTTCCTGACCAGTTGCTTTAGGAATCTCTCCAGATATCAGAACTCCAGCTATAACCTACTCTTTGAAAAAATTATTTTTATGGACTTATAATTGCTTTGCAATGATGCTTTGGTTTCTGCTCTACAATGAAGTGAATCAGCTATATCCATACCTACATTCCTTCCTCCTTGGACCTGCCTCCCATCCCAAGCCTCCTCATCCCACCCCTCTAGGTCATTACAGAGCACCAAGGTGAGCTGCCTGTGCTATACAGCAGCTTCCCACTAACTATCTATTTTACAGATGGTAGTGTATATATGTATATGTATATATATGTACATATATATACATATATATATATATATATATATATATATATATATATATAGTGGTGGTTTAGTTGCTAAGTTGAGCCTGATTCTTGCAACCCCATGGACTGTAGCCCACCAGACCTCTTTGTCCATGGGATTTCCCAGGAAAGAATACTAGAGTGGGTTGCCATTTCCTTCTCCAGAGGATCTTCCCCACCCAGGGATGGAACCTCTATCTCCTGCATTACAGGCAGATTCTTTACAGCTGATCCACCAGGGAACCCCTATTTCACACTGGGGATCTCACTAAAATATCACATTCAAGGTTATTGGGTCTGAGATGGAGCCAGAAGCTCTTATTTCTAACAAACTGTGGGCAATAGAGGTGCTGCTCTGAGTAACAAGTAGATCTCCTAAAGGACCTCATAACTTTTCCCTCTGCTTTTCATACGGGCTTCTCCCATCATCCCTTCTGCTAGAGCTGTTTCTTCAAACAATCCTGTTTATTTATCTTTAATAGCTCCCTTCAGTTTACAGGAAAAAAAGAATCCAAATGCGTTTCCAGAGCATTCAAGTCTCTCTATTTGAAATGCTATTAAATCATCAATGAGTCACTAAATAATTCTTCCTCCCCTAATCTTCTCCACTACTGGGCCAGCCCTAATCACCCCTTGAGCAGAGATCTCCAGTAAGCACCTCTGATAAGTCCTTTCCACGCGTGGATAGTTGGGATTGTTCCTGCCTCAGCTCTGAAGAGCTCTTTGAGGAGTCCATTCTGGCTGTCTGGATCCAAGCTCATAGCTGGGGAGGTGGCCAGTGCTTGCCAAGGCCTGCTGAGTGGATCGTGCTAGACTCTGAGTAATTAGGGTGTGGCCACAGCTGAAAGATGGTGATGGATGAGTTTGTTGTAATTCACTTAAAAAAATTTGGGTGATGGGTAATTGCAAATAATACAGCTATACCAGAATCCAGACCAAGGGGAAAAGGACCTAAGCTTCAGTACTGAGACTTTCAAACAATTGAAGATTGCTATCGGCTTTCCTCTCTTGCAGACAACTGCTGCTTTAAAAACTATTTCTATGACTTCATAAATCTGAGGGAAATATTCTGTGAATGTCTGAGTGTTAGTGTTTAAGGCTGATAGAATCTTACTGGTTCTGTCTTCATAGTTTTATGATGATGCTTACATATGATTTTGAATTCCTTTCATTTTCTCTCTTTAATACAGTCCTTAAACTTAATGTGAAATGATTCGCCACTTTATGGGTGTAACAGGATCCATTTTTTCCCCATTACAATCTGACTAAATTGCTTACTTACTTATGTTTATAAAAGCTTAATGTGAAAATTTTAGTAAAGCATCATTTATTTGCATATTAATGTCAATAGCCAACTTTTAAAGATGGGTTTAGTTACTATAATATTCCTGAATCACAGAGGGCATTGGTTCAGACATCTTCTCTGAATGTGTCTAAACCAATGAATGTTGTAAATTCATAATGCCAGCAGCCAGTACTTCCTTTAAGAACCCAGGATTCAAATAAGTTATCCAGAACCAATACAATATTGTAAAGTAATTAGTCTCCAATTAAAATAAATAAATTTAAATTAAAAAAAAAAAACAAGTTATCCATTCCCAACATCCTTTGGATATAGTCATAGAAAATTGGAATTCAGTTCATTTCAGTCGCTCAGTTGTATCTAACTCTTTGTGACCCCATGGACTGCAGCATGCCAGGCTTTCCCTATTGAGCACCAGTTCCGCAAGCTTGCTCAAACTCATGTCCATCGAGTCAGCAATGCCATCCAACCATCTCATTCTCTGCCATCCCCTTTGAAGGGGATGCCTTCAATGGGGATGCAGGAGGCTCCCTTCAATCGTTCCCAGCATCAGGGTCTTTTCTAATGAGTCAGCTCTTTGCAAAAGGTGGCCAAAGTATTAAAGTTTCAGCATCAGTTCTTCCAGTGAATATTTAGGGTTGATTTCCTTTAGGATTGATTGGCATGATATCCTTGCAGTCCAGGGGACTCTCAAGAGTATTCTCCAAGACCACATTTCAAAAGCATCGATTCTTTCACGCTTAGCTTTCTCCATGGTCCAATTCTCACATCCATACATGACTACTGAAAAGAACATAGCTTTGACTAGATGGACATTTATTGGCAAAGTAATGTCTCTGTTTTTTAATATGCTGTCTAGGTTGGTCATAGCTTTTCTTTCAAGGAGCAAGTGTCTTTTAATTTCATGATTGAAGTCACCATCTGCAGTGATTTTGGAGCCCAAGAAAATAAAGTCTCTCAGTGTTTCCATTGTTTCCCCATCTATTTGACATGAAATGATGGGACTGGATGCCATGATCTTCATTTTTTCAATGCTGAGTTTTAAGCCAGCTTTTTTCACTCTCCTCTTTCACTTTCATCAAGAGGCCCTTTAGTTTCTTTTTGCTTTCTGCCATAAAGGTGGTGTTATTGGCATATTAATATTATTGGTTATCTGTTATTGATATTTCTGGTGGTGTTGATTCTGGCTTGTGGTTCATCCAGACTGGTATTTTGCATGATGTACTCTGCAAATAAGTTAAATAAGCAGGATGACAATGTACAGCCTTGATACACTCCTTTCCCAGTTTGGAACCAGTCCATTGTTCCATGCCTAGTTCTAACTGTTACTTCTTGACCTGCATACAGGTTTCTCAGGAAGTAGGTAAGGTGGTCTGGTATTCCTGTCTCTTGAAGAATTTTCCAGTTTGTTGTGATCCAAAAACAACCAAAGGCTCTGGCATAGCCAATAAAGCAAAAGTTGATGTTTTTCTGAAACTCACCTGCTTTTTCTATGATCACAAGAGACTCACCCAGACTTGCCCGTGAGTGCCGGGAGTTTCTGGTGGAGGGGGTGGGTTGGTGTTGGCCTACTGCAGGGTTGGGGCCCAATGAGTGTAGCAATACATGCATGGGACCTTTGAAGGTCACCATCATCTTCATTACCTCCACCATAGTATGCTGCTAAGTCACTTCAGTCGTGTCTGACTCTGTGCGACCCCATAGATGGCAGCCCACCAAGCTCCCCCATCCCTGAGATTCTCCAGGCAAGAACACTGGAGTGGGTTGCCATTTCCTTCTCCAGTGCATGAAAGTGAAAAGTGAAAGTGAAGTTGCTTAGTCATGTCAGACCTTCAGCGACCCCATGGACTGCAGCCTTCCAGGCTCCTCCATCCATGGGATTTTCCAGGCATGAGTACTGGAGTGGGGTGCCATTGCCTTCTCCACCACGATAGTATGGCCCCAGGTAAATAACAGAGAGAGAGCACAGCTCCATCCATCAACAGTAAATGGATTAAAATTTACTGAGCTTGGCCCCGCTCATCAGAATAAGACCCAGTTTCCCCCAAGTCAGTCTCTCCCATCAGAAATCTTCCATAAGCCTCTTATCTTTCTCCATCAGAGGGCAGACAGACTGAAAACCACAATCACAGAAAATTAACCAATCTGATCATATGGACCACAGCCTTGTATAACTCAGTGAAACTATGAGTCATGCTGTTAAGATGGATTGATCATGGTGTAGATTTCTGACAAAATCTGGTCCACTGGAGAAGGGAATAGCAAACCACTTTAGTATTCTTGCCTTGAGAACCCCATGAACAATATGAAGAGACAAAAGACAGGACACTAAAAATGAGTTCCCTAGGTTGGTAAGTGCCCAATATGCTACTGGAGAAAAGTGGAGAAATAACTCCAGAAAGAATGAAGAGATGGAGCCAAAGCAAAAACACCCAGTTGTGGATGTGATTGGTGGTAAAAGCAAAGTCCGACGCTGTAAGGAGCAATATTGCATAGAACCTGGAATATTAGGGTCGATGAATTGAGAGAAATTGGAGGTGGTCAAACAGGAAATGGCAAGAGTGAAGGTCAACATTTTAGCAATCAGTGAACTAAAATGGACTGGAATGGGAGAATTTAACTCAGATGACCATTATACCTACTAATGTGGGCCAGAACCCTAAGAAGAAATGGAGTAGCCATCATAGTCAAAAAAGAGTCTGAAATGAAGATTTGGGTGCAATCTCCAAAACGACAGACTGATCTCTGTTCATTTCAAGGCAACCCATTTAATATCACAGTAATCCAAGTATATGCCCCCAACAAGTAATGCTGAAGAAGCTGAAGTTGAACGATTCTATGACGACCTACAAGACTTTCTAGAACTAACACCTGAAAAGGATGTCTTTTTGATTATAGGGGACTGGAATGCAAAAGTAGGAAGTCGAGAAACATCTCAAGTAACAGGCAAATTTGGCCTTGAAATACAGAATGAAGCAGGGCAAAGGCTAATGGAGTTTTGCCAAGATAACTCGCTGGTCATAGAAAACACCCTCTTCCAACAACACAAGAGAAGACTCTACATATGAACATCACCAGATGGTCAATACTGATATCATATTGATTATATTCTTTGCAGCCAAAGATGGAGAATCTCTATACAGTCAGCAAAAACAAGACTGGGAGCTGACTGTGGGTCAGATCATGAACTCCTTATTGCTAAATTTGGACTTAAATTGAAAAAAAGTAGGGAAAACCACTAGACCATTCAGGTATAACCTAAATCAAATCCCTCACTTTTATACAGTGAAAGTGACAAATAAATACAAGAGATTAGATCTGATAAACAGAGTGCCTGAAGAGCTATGGATAGAGGTTCATGACATTGTATGGGAGAGAGCAATCAAGATCATCCCCAATAAAAAGAAATGCAAAAAAGCAACATGGCTGTGAAAAGACCTTACAAATAGCTGTGAAGAGAAGAGAAGTGAAAAGCAAAGGAGAAAAGAACAGATATGCCCATTTGAATGCAGAGTTCCAAAGAATAGCAAGGAGAGATATGAAAGCCTTCCTCAGCGATCAGTGGAAAGAAATAGAGAAAGACAGTAGAATGGGAAAGTCTAGAGATCGCTTCAAGAAAATTAGAGATACCAAGGGACAATTTCATGCAAAGATGGGCACAATAAAGGACAGAAATGGTATGGACCTAACAGAAGCAGAAGATATTAAGAAAAAGTGGCAAGAATACACAGAAGATGTGTACAAAAATATCTTCATGACCCATATAATCACGATGGTATGATCACTCACCTAGAGCCAGACATCCTGGAATGTGAAGTCAAGAGGACCTTAGCAAACATCACTATGAACAAAGCTAATGGAGGTGATGAAATTCCAGTTGGGCTATCTCAAATCCTAAAAAGTGCTGCTGTGAAAGTGCTGCACTCAATATGTCAGAAAATTTGGAAAACTCAGCAGTGGCCACAGCCTGGAAAAAGTCAATTTGCTTTCCAATCCCAAAGAAAGGCAATGACAAAGAATGCTCAAACTACCTCACAACTGCACTCATCTCACACACTAATAAAATAATGCTCAAAATTCTCCAAGCCAGGCTTTACCAATACACGAACCGTGAACTTCCAGATGTTCAAGCTGGATTTAGAAAAGGCGGAAGAACCAGAGATCAAATTGCCAACATCCGTTGGATCATTGAAAAAGCAAGAGAGTTCCAAAAAACCATCTATTTCTGCTTTATTGACTATGCCAAAGCTTTTGACTGTGTGGATCACAATAAACTGTGAAAAGTTCTTCAAGAGATGGGAATACCAGACCACCTGACCTGCCTCTTGAGAAACCTGTATGCAGGTCAGAAAGCAACAGTAGAACTAGACATGGAGCAACAGACTGTTTCCAAATTGTGAAAAGAGTACGACAAGGTTATATATGGTCACCTTGCTTATTAAACTTGTATGCCAAGTACATCATGAGCAACGCTGGATTGGATGAAGCCCAAGGTGGAATTTAGACTGCTGGGGGAAATATCAATAACCTCAGATATGCAGAAGATATCACCATTATGGCAGAAAGCGAAGAAGAACTAGAGAGCCTCTTGGTGAAAGTGAAAGAGGAGAGTGAAAATGTTGACTTAAAACTCAGCATTCAGAAAACTAAGATCATGGCATCCAGTCCCATCACTTCATGGGAAATAGATAGGGAAACAGTGGAAAAAGTGACAGACTTTATTTTGGAGGTGCTCCAAAATCTCTGCAGATGGTGACTGAGCCATGAAATTAAAAGACACTTACTCCTTGGGAGAAAAGTTATGACCAACATAGACAGCATATTAAAAGTAGAGACATCACTTTGCTAACAAAGTGGTCTAGTGTAGACAAAGCTATGTTTTTTCCAGAAGTCATGTATGGATGTGAGAGTTGGACTATAAAGAAAGCTGAATGCTGAAGAATTGATGCTTTTGAACTGTGGTGTTGGAGAAGAGAATCTTGGACTCTTGGTTATCTTGGACTCTTGGACTATCGAGAGTCCCTTGGACTGCAAGGAGATCCAATCAGTCCATCCTAATGGAAATCAGTCCTGAATACTCATTGAAAGAACTGAAGCTGAAGCTGTAACTCCAATATTTTGGCCACCTGATGTGAAGAACTGACTCACTGGAAAAGATCCTAATGCTGGGAAAGATTGAAGATGGGAAGAGGAGATGACAGAGGATGAGATGGTTGGATGTCATCACCGACTTAATGGACATGAGTTTGAATAAACTCTTGAGAGCTGGTGATGGACAGGGAGGTCTGGCTTTTTGCTGTCTATGAGTTCACAAAGAGTCGGACATGGCTGAGCAACTCAACTGAACTGAATGGATGTTGGCAATTTGATCTTTGGTTCCTCTGCTTTTTTAATCCAGCTTGAACAGCTGGAAGTCTTGATTCACATATTGTTGAAGATTGGCTTGGAGAATTTTGAGCATTACTTTGGTAGCATGTGAAATGAGTGCAATTGTGCAGTAGTTTGAACATTTTTTGGCATTGCCTTTCTTTGGGATTGGAATGAAAATTGCCCTTTTCCAGTCCTGTGGCCATGCAGAGCTTTCTAAATTGGCTGGCATACTGAGTGAAGCACTTTACCAGCATCATCTTTTAGGACTTGAATAGGTCTTCTGGAATCTCTTCACCTCCATAGCTTTGTTCATAGTGATGCTTCCTAAGGCCCCCCTGACTTCTCATTTCAGGATGTCTGGCTCAAGGTGAATGATCACACCGTCATCATTATGTGGGTCCTTAAGATCTTTTGTGTGTAGTTCTTCTGTGTATTCTTGCCACCTCCTCTTAATATCTTCTGTTTCTGTTAGGTCCATGGCATTTCTATCTTTTATTGGGCCTATCTTTCATGTGCCCATAATGTTTCAAGGGCTTCATTCTCCTTTTGTATCTCTAATTTTTCTTGACTAGATCTCTAGTCTTTCCCATTCTATTGTTTTCCTCTATTTCCTTGCATTGATCACTTACGATGGTTTTCTTATTTCTCCTTGCTCTTCTTTTCATATCTACATTCAGTTAGGTATACTTTTCCTTTTCTCCTTTGTCTTTTGCTTCTCTTCTTTTGTCAGCTGTTTGTAAGACCTCCTCAGACAACCATTTTGCCTTTTTGCATTCCTTTTTATTGGGGATGGTTTGATCACAGCCTTCTGTATAATGTTATGAACCTCCACCCATAGTTCTTCAGCACTCTTTCTATCAGATCTAACTCCTTCAATCTTTTCACTTCCACTGTACAGTCTTAAGGGATTTGATTTAAGTCATGCCTGAATGTCTGAATGGTCCAGTGGTTTTCCTTACTTTCTTCAATTTAAGTCTGAATTTGGCATAAGGAATTCACGATCTGAGCCATAGTCAGCTCCTGGTCTTGTCTTGCTGACTGCTTAGAGCTTCTCTATCTCCAGCCACAAAGAATATAATCAATCTGATTTCACTATTGACACATCTGATGATGCCCATGTGTAGAGTCTTCTCTTGTGCTGTTGGAGGAGGGTGTTTGTTATGACCAGTGTGTTCTCTTGGAAAAACTCTGTTAACTTTTGTCCTGCCTCATTTTGTATTCCAAAGCCAAACTTTGTTTTTTACTCCAGATGTCTCTTGACTTACTACTTTTGCATTCCAGTTCCCTATGATGAAAATGACATATTTTTTAGGTGTTAGTTCTAGGAGGTCTTGTAGGTTCATCATCGAACAATTTAACTTCAGCTTCTTTGGCATTAGTGCTTGGGACATAGACTTGGATTACTGTGATACTGAGTGTTTTGCCTTGGAAACCAACAGAGATCATTCTGTCATTTTTTAGACTGCAGCCAAGTACTGCATTTCAGATTCTTTTGTTGGCTATGAGGGCTACCTCATTTCTTCTAAGGGTTCTTGCCCATAGTAGTAGAGATAATGGTCATCTGAATTAAATTCCCCTTTCCAGACCATTGTAGTTCACTGATTCCTAAAAGGTCAGTGTTCACTCTTTCCATCTCCTGTTTGACCACTTTCAATTTATCTTGATTCATGGACCTAACATTCCATGTTCCTATGCAACGTTTTTCTTTATAGCATTGGACTTTACTTCCATCACCAGCCACATCCACAACTGGGTGTTGTTTTCTCTTTGGCTCCATCCCTTCATTCTTTCTGGTGTTATTTCTCCACTCTTCTCCAGTAGTATACTGGGCACCTACCGACCTGGGGAGTTCATCTTTCAGTGTCATATCGGTTTGCCTTTTCATACTGTTCATGAAGTTCTCAAGGCAAGAATACTGAAGTGGTTTGCCATTCCCTTCTCCAGTGGACAATGTTTTGTCAAAACTCTCCACAATGACCCATCTGTCTTGAGTGGTCCTAAATGGCATGGCTTATAGTTTCATTTAGTTAGACAAGGCTGTAGTCCATGTGATCAGTTTGGTTAGTTTTCTGTGGTTTGGGTTTTTATTTTTTCTGGTCTCTTATGAATAAGAGACCAGAATAAGAGTAATAGGCTTATGGAAGCTTTCTGGTGAGAGAGACTGACTGGGGGCAACGGGGTCTTGTTCTGATGGCTGATGGGCAGGGCCATGCTCAGTAAATCTTTAATCCAATTTTATGGAAGGGGCTGTGTTCCCTCCCTTTTGTTTGGCCTGAGGCCAAGTAATCCACTGGAGACTCCTGGACACTCACAGGCAAGTCTGACTCATTCTGTTGTGGGAAACTGCTTCTTTCTCCTGGCTCCTAGGGTGCGCAAGATTTCATCTGTGCCCTCCAAAAGTCTGGTTTCCCCATCCTGTGTAAGTTCTGTAATCAGATCCCACTGGCCTCCAAAGTAAAATTCACTGGGGGTTCTCAGTCCCTTTTCCAGATCCCCGGGTTGGGAAATCTACTGTGGGTTATAGAACTTTCTTAGCAGCGTGTGAATTTCTTCAGTATAATTGTTCTGCAGTTCATGGGATGTCTGCTCAGGAGCTCTATGATTTGGCTGCTGGTGACCTCTTCCAAGAGGATTTATGCCACATGCTGTGTGATCCTGGTCTGCTGCAGCCAGAGCATCTGTCCCTGTGGCAGGCCACTGCTGACCTGTGCCTCCACAGGAGACACTCAAACGCTCAGAGGCAGGTCTGGCTCAGTCTCTTTGGAACCTCTGAGTCCTGGTGCACACAAGGTTTTGTTTGAGCCCTCTGCACATCTCTGGAGGGTATGGGGTTTAATTCTAAGCATGTTTTACCACTCCTACCGTCTTCTTGGGGCTTCTTTGCTGTTGGATGTGGGGTTATCTTTTTTGGTGAGATTCAACATTCTCTTATCAATGGGTGTTCAGCAGTGAGTTGCAATTTTGGAGTTCTCACAGGAGAAGATAAGAACACATCCTTCTACTCCATCACCTCTGACAATTCCATGGCAGTTCATGAAAAAAATTTGGAGAGACTCCTGTAATTCGGGATTTGAATGGAGGCTGTTGTGGCAGAGTTAGACATGATGGTGGTTCCCAAGGTTTTGTTTGAATATCTGAGTCTGCCACTAAATAGTCTATGATTTTAGACTGGCCGCTGTATCTCCCTGGACCTCAGTTTCCTCGGTTACAATAGGATAGAGCTGGGAAAAAAGAAAAAGTAAAATCCTTTCATTCAGAAATACGAATGGCCAACCTACCACATAGCAGTAAGCCATGGGCTACATTTGCAAATGCAGTGGACATGGCTCCCCTTTTCAAGGAACTCATAAGACAGTTGTGTCTCAGGTAGATGACAGGCACAAGATGGGAACTTGTGAGCTAAAGAGGTAGAATTAGATTCATGAACTCCGTGATCCTAATCATACAGAACTTTCTGACACTGTGTTAACTCAGCACTGTTTTCTCATCCTCTGCTTTAGGGTCTCCACCTTTGCACTATTCTCCTTGTTTCTCTTTTTCTTGCTTATCTTTTGAGCCTTACCTCAAGAATTATTTCCCATAACTAGACCTGACTGGTGCAGAAGTTCTCCCCCTGCATATCCATAACCCTTGTTCTTGAATCTTGTCTTAGTCTCCATTTAGTTATTTGCTGCTCCACTACATATAAACTGTTAAGATACAGTCATTTTTTTAAGTACTTAAAAAAAAAGAGTACTTATTTATTTATTTATTTGTCTGTGCCAAGTCTTAGTTATGGCATGAGGGACCTTTTTGTGGCATGTGGGATCTAGTTCTCTGACCGGGATTGAACCTGGGTCACCTACACTGGGAGCACAGAGTATTAGCCATTGGACCACCAGGGAAGGCCCTTGTTGTTTGTTGTTGTTCAGCTGCCAAGTCATGTTCGACTCTTTGCAATTCCATGGATTGCAGCATGCCAGGCTTCCCTATCCCTCACTATCTTCTAGAATTTGCCCAAGTTCATGGGAAGTCTGCAGGATAGCATAAAGTCTGTTATAGGTAAAACCAGTGCATAGCACATACATTGCATGCAAATTAATTAGTTAATGGACTACCTAATTAAGGTCAATAAATAATTATATATCTCTCTCTCAGGTACTTGTTACCAGAGTTCAAATTATCCTAGGTGCTCTATGTAATTAACAACATTCATTTAGTTATATAAGGTAAATTTTTGCAGTAAAAGTATCTCTGCATTGTAACAAAAGCATAAACATGAAACGTTTCAGTTTCACAATTCAATTTTATTTCATCCATGCGGCCTTCTGACTTTGGACTCAGAGTCTTAGGTGACTTTCTTATTTGACCCTCTCATATCCTACCTTGATTTTTCTTTCCTTTTAACTTGCATATGATCTTTACCAAGACTTTTGTGACTCTCCTGCTCAAAGAAAATAGTTTAGTGGATCTTAAGAAATTTATAGCACCAGTTCATTAAAAAATGAACTGGTCTATTGGCTGGATGTAGCCTAGCCAATCAGAAAGGCAATATACTAACCTGCAGTGTGTAATGTAGCTGAGACAACCATGATGAGTTACTGCTTTATTTGTTAAATATTCACATATCTGAGTGATCCTGGAGAGAATGGTGAGAGCTGTGCCATAGAGGAGCAATAGACCAGCCTCTTGCAACCACAACTGCACCAGAATCAGCAGGGATTTTAAAGCCTCTAGATGCCCAGACCTTGTTCCTAGAGAATCTGACTTGGAAAGTCTAGGGTGGAGCCATGGCATCCACCCTAGACTTTAAGGGTGCTTAAAACCCTTCTAAAGAAGTTAGTGCTGGGTATCTTTATAGTAAACTTTAGAGAATTAGAAGATATTTATCCCGAGGACTTTGTGATTCCCTCAAGAGAGAGCAAATGTTATTGCTTTTGGAAAAATGACCCTAAGGGCCATGTCTTAGTTGTTGAGAATATTTCTTGATTTTAGCCCTGTTCATGTGAGCTAAATTAAAGGGTTTTAGTGAGCACAGAAATCATGTGTTAATTAAAATCAACCGTTAGGCTGAAGCAGAAATGCCAGCAGTCTACTGACTTGTTGATTGTTGACAGACTGGAGTGGAGGAAGTTGAGTAATTCACATCCTATGTATTGTACCATTAGGGGGTAAATGAGTTGAGTTTTAAAAATTGTGAACAGACATTTTAAATGTATTCATGAACTTTCTCAGAAGGTCTGGGAAACAAGGAGTCTGTGTGGTCCAGAGAAAAAGACTCTGGACCTTGGACCTCCTCCCAGGGCTGCTGCTAACCGCATATGTGACCTTGGGCTCCTAATTCAACCTCTGGAGGTTAGTTTTCTTATCTGCAAAATGTGTAGGCTGGATTAGTTATTCCCCAAGTCCCTCCCAATTTAGAATTCTATCATTTAGTTTTAGAATTTCTTTATAACTCTAAAATACCAAACAAGTTAATACTCTCTCTGAAATAGAAACAAAAACTCATTATATTTCCCCAGAATCTTTTGAAACCAGATAATTTGTATTGTTTCACCAGTGCTTCATAACATATACCAAAACAAGGGTCTTATAACTATTCCACATTTAGGTTAACCACTGGACATTTGATTATTGACATTTATAGAAGAAAGATAAATCTGAATGAACCCAAATAATGGAGCATTTAGTTCAGTGGAGGGAATTTATTCCATAAATTTTTTTCTTGGAAGAATAACATGCAAAGAGGTACAAAAATTTTACCTATACAATTTGATGACTTTTCCTAAAGTAAACACAATTATGTAACCAAATTAATCAGCAGAGCATCAGCAGTGTCCAGGTACAGCCCCACCGTGCTCCCTGCCCATCATAGGTCCTATCTCCTCAAGGTTAGACCATTGTCCTGGCATGTAACACTACAGATTAGTTTTTGCTTATTTGTATGCTTATTTGTATCTGTCTTAATTCAATCAACATTTTGTTTTAAAATTCATTCAAATGTTAATATATATGTGGCGATGTTTCATTCTTGACTCTGTCCAGTAAACCACTGTATGTAAATATCACGGTGTAATGTTGTATAACATCTGGATAGTTTCCAGTTTGGGGCTTTTACCAAAAACGCTGCTAGGAATACTCTGACATACGTCTTTTGATAACATATATTTACATTTCTGTCGGGTGTATTTCTAAGAGTGGAATTGCTGGATTATATTATACAGCACACTTCCTGAGGACACTTTCTGAGGGCTTCATGTGTAACCGGCCAATTGCTTGGTGCTGGAGTCCCAAATATATCTAGGCTCTTACTGGGCCACACCACTGCTTCTAGAATTAGAATTGCATTCAGGAACCCTTCATGTTTAACTGCTGTGCTTTAGTCATGTCTGACTCTTTGTGACCCCATGGATTGTAGCCCACTAGGCTCCTCTGTTTAGGGATTTTTTTCAGGCAAGAGTACTGGAGTAGGTTTCCATACCTTTCTCCAGGGGATCATGTATACCCGAGTTACAGACAAAGTTTCCACTTAAGCCTCCTCAGACTAAAGTTGAAGCATGTTTTCCTTCATTGAGCAAAAACCACATAGTAGCAGAAAAAGAGAGACCCCACAAAGTGTCTTCAGGCACTGCAATGTCACAATGAGTTTGAAGAATGCTCCTTTAAAAGAAAACACAAAAACAGGAAAGAAACAAAAAAGAAAAGAGTCTCTGTGTATTCATTTAAAGTCATCTGGGGGAGTATTAGGCATGGAAGGACCCTGCTTTGTTTTGCTTTGTTTTTAGTTTAACAGAGGGTTCAGGCAAGGCACTGAGGCCCGGGAACAAGGGTTTCCCACACATCAATCCCTTCCATTGATCCTGAGATTTGGCATATAAAAATTTTATGGTTCTTTTCTTTCCAAGCCTTCCCTCAGATCCATTTTTAGGCCCCTCAGAACGTCACCTGCTCATTATTTCCTCTGTGTACGGGTGGAGCATTTTGGCCCAAAGGACAATTCCAATGTCTTTGTGCTACTATTATTGGAGATTTGTTTCTGCCAGAGGTCACGTCCACCTTAACAGCCAGTGGCCTTCTGGCTCTTAAGTGGATGGGGCCAGTTCAGGCAGCACGTTATACTTAGATCAGTAGTAGATTGTGAGAAAGTCTGCAGGAGGCCACTAAGTGTTTCAGGAAGGTGGAAAGTCCTTCATCTTTCCCGGAGAATCATTAGAGGTCGGGGAAGAACCAAGTGAGCTGTAATGCCTTCCCCTGAGGAAGGCTTACTCCTGCATACGTGCAGGTTCTTGGGTCAAGCTCTCTGGAAGCAGAGCCTGGGACTTTGGGTGAATGCGACTTATTGAGGATGTGCTTTCATGAGAAGCATAAAATGAAATGGTGAGAGAAATCTTGCCTGATCCTATGGGAGTCCAGCATTTCGTATCTCTTTGTCATTCATGCTGATCAGGCTGCCTGAGACGAGCAGTGAACAAACTCCCAGGCAGGAGGCTCCTGTTCAGCCAAGGGTTTGTCTTCAGGGAAGGTGACCACTGGGGGCCATCAGAGGCCTACTAGATCTAGGAAATGGGTCCACCATCCAGTAACAGGGAGCTAAGAGAGGACAGCAAGAGCACTTACTATACAGCAGGATTCCTGGAGATTTACTCTGGAAGATACCAAACCTTTGATTGACCCTGCAGGAGATAACAGAAGATGCTTAATGGTGGCATTTTCTGCTTGCCAGTAGGTATCTAGCCAATTCTCATCAGACTTGTTCCTGAAACAACTGTTCCCCCTTCAATTCCATAAACACTCCATGTTCTTTTCCTGACTTCTGACAAGATAGGCAGGAACTTAGGACCTGGGACCCGTTGCTGCAGTACTTGTACCTGGACAAATGTCTCTTCAAGCAACAGATACAAAGAAACCATTTCACACCAGTCAGAATGGCTGCGATCCAAAAGTCTACAAGCAATAAATGCTGGAGAGGGTGTGGAGAAAAGGGAACCCTCTTACACTGTTGGTGGGAATGCAAACTAGTACAGCCACTATGGAGAACAGTGTGGAGATTCCTTAAAAAACTGGAAATAGAACTGCCTTATGACCCAGCAATCCCACTGCTGGGCATACACACTGAGGAAACCAGAACTGAAAGAGACATGTGTACCCCCAATGTTCATTGCAGCACTGTTTATAATAGCCAGGACATGGAAGCAACCTAGATGTCCATCAGCAAATGAATGGACAAGAAAGCTGTGGTACATATACACAATGGAGTATTACTCAGCCATTAAAAGAATACATTTGAATCAGTTCTAATGAGGTGGATGAAACTGGAGCCGATTATACAGAGTGAAGTAAGCCAGAAAGAAAAACACCAATACAGTATACTAACACATATATATGGAATTCAGAAAGATGGTAATGATAACCCTGTATGTGAGACAGCAAAAGAGGCACAGATGTATAGAAAAGACTTTTGGACTCTGTGGGAGAGGGAGAGGGTGGGATGATTTGGGAGAATGGCATTGAAACATGTATACTATCATATAAGAAATGAATCGCCAGTCTAGGTTCGATACAGGATACAGGATGCTTGGGGCTGGTGCACTGCGATGACCTACAGGGATGATATGGGGAGGGTGGTGGGAGCGGGGTTCAGGACTGGGAACTCATGTACACCCATGGCAGATTCATGTCAATGTATGGCAAAACCAATACAGTATTGTAAGTAAAAAAATAAAATAAAATAAAAATAAAGAGCAAAAAAAAAAAGAAAAGAAAAGAAAAGAAGCCATAAGGGCTAAAAATAACTGCATGCATGTGCAGTTGGAGGAAAGTATGAACAATAAGATACAGAAAGACCAAAACCCAACTGCAACTTTGCAGATTCTGAGAGCAAAAGCAGGGTGCTACACATGATTCCTGCACACACCACCACCAAAGGTGCATACAGGTCACTTAAATCATGCCTCCAGCCCAACCCACAAATCTGCCCTATCCTCACCCCATATAAGGGACCAGCTTTTTCAGGGAAAGAGCAAGGGCATTGGTAACTTGTCCTCACTCCTTTATGCTGCAGCACGAGTCCCCAAAATTCTTGCCTGAATTTCTCATTTAGTCTCTTGTCAATTTCTACTGGGGGCTTCCCTGATGGCTCAGAGGGTAAAGCATCTGCCTGCAATGTGGGAGACCCAGGTTTGATCCCTGGGTCAGGAAGATCCCCTGGAGGAAGAAATGTCAACCCACTCCAGTGTTCTTGCCTGGAGAATCCCATTGGCAGAGGACCCTGGTCTGCGGGGTCACAAAGGGTCAGACAAGGCTGAGTGACTTCACTTTTATTTTCACTTTCTATTTCCATTGATTAAAGTGTCCAAGAACCCAGATCAGTAACACTAACATCTCTCACCTCTCACATCCGGCTGAAAAGCCACCGTATTCCTCGGAGTCTGGCAAAATACCCCACTTCCTTTCTAAAGTATATCTGTCATTTCAGCCTCATTTTCCCTTTTGTTCTTTATACTTAAACTCCTGTCTCTCAGTCTAACATTTAAATGCTGGTGGTGTTTGCTTTGGAGATACGTTGTCTTATCTTCACGAATGGGTGATAAGTTTGTCTTAGGTTGATGTTCCCCAGAGGCAGACTCTGAGACAGGGATTTGAATGTAAGGTGGGATTCCAGGGAGCACAGACAGAAGAAATGGGAAGTTGAGACAGAGAATGGGAGGCATTAAAAGCACGCTACCAGAGTGACCACCATCAGCAACAGGGGTGAGATTCCACTGAGGACCTCTGGGAAAATCTGCAGTGCACATCTCAGAATTGTTCCACGATTTACCCAACCACTGTTATCCATCATTAGGTGGGGCCTATGTGAAATGTACCAGATTGGTTCAAAGGCTAGGAAATATATCCTATAAACAATTTACAAATTAATATTCAATTTCAATTTGGGAAAGTTTTAAAAACTATTTTCTTGAATCAGGTAGCCTGAGATTCAGGTGAGACCAACAATAAACATTTATTCCATTTTTGACATAGTTATGAGCAATATATTTAATTTACACAATGAATTAACCAAAATGTACAGCTATGACATATTTTCTTCATATGGTCTTTATCCTTTAATTGTTCAGTGGATATTGTCATCTGGTCTTGCCACTGAGGTGACTCAAACCACAAGAAGAATGTACATTAATGCAAATACCTCTAACTAGACACGTTCTCTTGGCAAGATGCTGACTCCATCTTGCACTCTGAAATATTAAATAAACCAGCATAATTTGCTTGGGCTGATTCTCACCTTGGGAATTCCAAAACAGTTGGAAGGATTAACAGCAACAACAACAACAAAAAACCAATAAAGCTTTTTTTGTTGATGATATTTGGCCTGGAAAGTAGAAAGGAGGTTTTGTCTCCTTTTTCTCTTTATAGAAAGACTCACTGGATATGTTCCATAAACTCTCTTTCTATTATCCACCCTCCCCTAAAGCAGCAGAATTCTGAGAGATCAAGAACATCTTCAGTCCCATTTTAAATCACTGACATTTTTGTTATATCAAAATTGGTGATCTGATTTTTGTCTCTGTGTTCTAGAACCCTGGACCCATCAATTGACTGATGTTGTACCTTTCTATTTACTATACAATGTAGACTAGAAAAGAACCTGAGACAACAATAACAATTTATTTGCTTAACTTAAATCAGAGAAGCTCCTAGAATTCTGAATATAGAATTGTGCCATATTGGCATCTCCAAGATTATAGAAGCTTTCATTATAGAAAGAATCATTACAGAACACTGTCATTATAGAACCATCTTTTCTTTCACATTGAAGAAATTATGAGTCCTAAGAAAGGTAGAGAAATGTGAACTTCTAAAATTATGGCAATGATTATTATTCTATCCTGATATATAAGGCTGCCTCTGCTCTCTGCTTCCCGAGCACTTCTAATTTAGTAGACAGAATTTAAGAAATCAATTAGCATTCCCCTGAGTTTCTCCTACTGACCAACTCATCATAAAACAATGGAATATCTTAAATTCCTCCTGGACTTATCTTTCATCATCTCTGAAATGGGAACAATATCACTTGATCTGGTCTCTAAAACAATGATTAAATAAAAGAAAACTAAAATATTATTTTACAAAGAATCTCTACAGTGTCAAGTGTTTTCATTAACAGAGGTATGTTGAGGGTAAAGAAAATCATCTTTAGACTGAGAAATCTAGTGTCCTTGGTTCAAATCCCAAATCCATTGCATTTCTTGTGGTTGATACTGAACACCTAAGCAAGTGCCTTATTTTCTCACAACTTCCATCTCCTTGATTATGCACTGAAGAGACTAAATTCTACTTTTACCTTACAGTTGTAAGAATCAAGTAAGAAAAAAAAAAGAATGAAAGCATGTTGTGAAGGTCAGGGAGCTCAATGACTTAAACCATGGTTGCTGTTGTTGCTATCATCATATTATTATTATTGCTGAGAAATAAAATAGTGAAATCATCCTGACCCTGGAGATTTGGAAAACACTTGGAATCCATCTGAGGAAGACATGGTAACAGAATATTTAGGAAAACACAATTACATCTGCATGAAAATCTCTCTCTTTAAATCTTTTTATTGAAATTTTCATTTCCCAGTTGTTTATCTTTTGTAAACCCCCTTGAATATTTGTACTTATTAAATGAGTGAATAAGTGAATGAATGACTTCTACTCCATTATTTTGATCAATATTTTGCCTACATTTATTAAACTTGTATACATCTATATAAAATACATGGCTAGATGACACATCCAATAGGTAAAATTAAAAAGACAAATAATGTCAAGTATTAATGAAGATGTTGAGCAATCAAAACTCTTAGACATTGTTCATGAAATGTAAATTTATACAAATACTTTGAAAATTGTTTGGGGAATGTCTAGTTTGGTAAACATATGCATTCCCTAGGAACTAGCCATTCTGTCACTAGAAATAAACATCCCCTCTGAAATGCATGTGTATGTACACCATATAAGAATGCTCATAAAAGCTTTATTCACAACATCTAAAAACCTGAGACTACCCCAATGCCCTTTAATAGTTTCATGGATAAATACATTGTGATGTCTTCATACAATAGAAAACCACATAGCAATGAGACAATGAATTCTGACTATGCACAACAACAGCAGTGATTTACACAAACATTATGTTGACAGCAAACACCTACTCACAGATATATATAACATATAATCAATCCCATTTGCACAAATTATGAAAGCAAGAAAAATAAATCCATGATGTTAGAAGTCAGGACAGTGGTTACTCCAGGAGGTCTGGGCTGTGGTAATGACCAGGAGCCATCACAAGCACAGTTTTTAGGGTGCTGGCTGGTGATGCTCCATGTTTTGATCTGGGTATCACTTATGAGGATGAGAGCTGGACTGTAAAGAAGGCAGTCTTTACAAAGAATTGATGCCTTCAAACTGTGGTGCTAGAGAAGACTCCTGAAAGTCCATTGGACAGTGAAGAGATCAAATCAGTCAATCGTAAATGAAATCAACCCTGAATACTCAGTATTTTGGCCACTTTATGAGAACAGCTGACTCATTGGAAAAGTCCCTGATGATGGGAAAGGTTGTGGGCAGAAAGGAGAAGAGGGCATCGGAGGATGAGATGGTTGGATGGCATCACCAATGCAATGGACATGAACTTGAACCAACTCTGGGAGGTGGTGAGGGACATGGGGGCCTGGCATGCTGCTGTCCATGGGCTTGTGAAGAGTGAACATGACTGTGTGACTGAACAACAAATATAAGGATGAACTTAGTGTGTGAAAGTTTGCCAAGCTGTAAATTTAGGATACATAGCTCACCCTGGACCCTAATCTCCATAGCTGAAGAATGGTTCTGAATAATTAACTAGTTTGATGTAATGTTTTGAACTTAAAAAATTTACTTCTTTGGCTTTCAACATCAGATTGGAGTTGAAGTGAAGTGAAGTCGCTCAGTCGTGTCCAACTCTTTGCAACCCCATGGACTATAGCCTCCCAGGCTCCTCCGTACATGGGATTTTCCAGGCAAGGGTACTGGAGTGGGTTGCCATTTCCTTCTCCAGGGGATATTCCCAACCCAGGGTCGAACCCTGGTCTCCCGCATTGCAGGCAGGCACTTTCCCTCTGAGCCACCAGGGAAGTGACTCACTGCCAGAAGGACTACTGTGTGCTTAGTCTACTTGTCTTTGGGACCAACCGGAGTAAGAAGCCTCTAGACAAGTGGTGAGTCTACATCCAAACTTCAGTTAGGCCAAGTAGCTGATGTAACTCAGTGAGCTGACTCAAGACCAGCTCTCTGGCTATGCCAGGCCTCTTGTGATCCTGTGACATTCCAGTGCACTAGGTATAGAAGCTGAGAAGATTCTTGCTCCAGTTTTATGTTGGGATGAGGAGCTGAGAGGTAGGCAGCCTCTGGGCCAAATCTTTCAGGAACATACAGAATGAAAATCCAGAGATGTCTTTATTGCTTCAAAATGGACTGCCCCTCCACAGTTCAGGGCAGAGTGCAATTCACCAGTGCATCAGTCTGACTCGGGAATGGGGAGCAGAAGGCAGAGATGGCCCTACAACGGCACTGCCATCAGCTCTGGAGCTGGAGCACCTGTCTGGGAGCTAGAGCTCACTATCTCCAAGAGGGGACGCCTGCTCCACAAGACAGTACTCATCTGTTACACTCCACATTGTGCTCCAGCAAACTCGACCTGAAGACTGATTGCCCCCATGCAAGCGATGCTTGTTCTGCTGAGCTTAGTGACAAGGTCGACTGGCATCAAGGTCCATGTAGCTCCTCATATGAAGAGCTCTCAAGTATAACCAGGTTGACTTGGGACATATTTCTGCCACTCGGTAGTTTTGCTTCAGTTCTTTCAGAAGTTTGAATGTCCTGATAATTTGATCTTTGTGTGTAAAGCATGCAAAAGTAAACAAATAAAGATGGAAGACAATTTACTCTCACAAACTATTTTATAAGGAACTGTTTTCTCCAAAGGTATGAGGGAAAGTCATTCTGAGATGTTTCATTATCTGGTGGCTAAAATCAGATTCTCACTTTAAAACAAAAATTGAAGCATTTGAGAATTACTTGAATCCTTAGAGGCCATCATCATCAACACCATCATTTCATGGATGAGGGAACTAAGACCAGGAAAGTTGTATCTCTACGACTATGAACTCACCAATGATGCCTGTCTTTCTTATTTTACCTTCCGATTCTTTTTTTCTTTCTTGTTCCTCTCTGTATTCCTCTCATCATTCTCCACTTCTATAGCCAAAGGGACACACGTTAGAAGGAGGGTAACTTCAGCACAGAGCATGTACTGTCATGGTATATTTTCTTCTATCATGTTTCTTAATCAAGCATCTTTTCAACTCATTCTATCTCCACTTTTCATCTCAAAGTTGAAAGTTATACCCATGTTCAAGTTATAATATTGGCATTAATAGATAGATACTTTCTCTCTTAGAAAAGATGTTTTTGATGATAGTTTGCAATGACAGCAAAGAGTTCCTTTTGTGTAACACAGACCACAACACAAGAAAATAGAAATTGACATTCCATTTAGGATACCTTTTGATATTAACCGTCCTAGTGCCAAGCTGGTAGCTCTAAGCAAGTTTACTTGGAAAGTATTCCCAGGCACAGAGGTAGCCTGGAAATCCTCCCATAATTTGTAAATATTGCTGGAGGGCAAAAAGTGGAAGTGGGAATAAATTGAATTTAAAGACAAAATTCAACAACTGTACCTTGTATGTGAGTCAGTGTGTATCAGTCTTAAACGTAGAGCACATAAAAGGAAGACTTCTGGATTTCAGAACTGACCAGAGGCAGAATGAAATCTAAATCTGGCATTTCTTTCTGCAGTATCTCCATCTGATGTGTTTGCAAACCTCCAGTGGGAGAAAAAAGAATCCCTCCATGATTCATTCATATAGCTTTAGGGCATCGTGTCCATCTGCACTATAATTGTTTGACCTTCATGAACAAGGGGGTATTTTTAATTCTTTGCAAAGTTGTAGTTTGTGCAGCTGTGGATGCTCCAGCATTTGGGGAAAAAGGTATCGAGCATATTTAAAATAACACCAGGTTCATATTCACTTTCTTTGTCAACCAAATTTGATGATTTCCTAAAGGGCTATAAGGACGTCATGTGAGATATCTCCTGATGAGCTAAAAAACTGCTGTTCCTTCTATATGACATTCTTTACCCATTCAATCATTATGTACTTAGTGGAGGCAGAGAGAAACTTTTCAATTAACAGAAAATAATTTTCCTTCTTCTTTATGTTTAAAATAAGTTCATAATTTTACATTCATTTTTTGAACTGAACAACTTAATAGAAAGCATGAAAACATTTATATACAGAAACAAATTTCTAATTCCAAATGAACAGTACTTTTCCATGTGTTGTTCAGCTTTAGAATCTCTTACTTTCAATCTATCACTGATAACACTGGGCTACCTGAGTTTGCACCAGGAAATCTGCACTTAAGATGAAGAGAAAAACCTTCTACAGAGTTGGAGCATGCAAGCCACAGGTACTTCTGAAATGTCCACTGAGGGCATTCTTAACTATTGCAGAATAAGGAAAATTTACATTTTATCAGTTACAGAAGGACTCTCAAGTTGAAATCCAAGTGAACTCATACCAGATATTCAGTTCATCACTGTGATAACTTAAGATCACTCTTGGGTTGGTAATCAGGGCAACTGACCCATTCCCTGCCCTTGAATCTGGCTCAGTGTTTTCACAGAAGAGATATATTAAATATAACAAGTCTTGGTGCTTGCCTGGAAAATTCTTTCTTTCATCATCTTTAATCTAGAATGAGGAGCTGGCTTCAAAGACATAATTTTTCCAAATCCCTCTCTCCACTGCTTTCAGCACATGCTTGCCTGAATCCTGTCTGCCAGAGCCTGCACCTCTGCCTGAGGACTTGCTCTGTCCCCAGAAGCCTGATTGGCCCCTGCAGGAGGTGGTCTGGGAGTGCAGGAAGTGAGTGTCCCTGGAGCAGCCTTCAGCCACTGACTGATGGCAGTCAATGTTTAAACCCTCGAGCTCCCGCTGCCCTGAGCACGTGCTCTACACGCTCTCCTAGAATTCTCCAGCTGGGCCTGAGCCCCCCTCAGTCCACCCACAAATGACTTGCCTCATGAAGCATTCTGACTGGCTGCCTTTCATCATCAGTCTCACCATCCTTCTTACTCCTCCACTAGTGTTTCTTAAAATTACCTCCCAATTTACTTTTAAGTCTTTGTCTCAGGATCTACTTCTGGTTCTACATCTGAGAAAATACTTAATAGAAATACCTGCAGCCTGACTAGCCTCTCAGCCAATAAAATAATTAAATAAAATAAACAACATTTATCCTCCAAATATATATATACAAATACATTATATATATATATATATATAAATATATATATTTATATAAAATTTATGCTGAGTTTAGGTATAATTTACACTCCATTCACTTCCATCCTGATTAATGAGCACTTTTTCACACAGAAATTCTGATCAGCATCCAATTGAGACTGGCTCACATTAGTACAGTCCTTAAGAACTGACAGGATCAGCAGCTCTGATTCAGTTTCTTTGAATTTCTCAATGAAATTCAATCTTGAAATGGAAGTGCTGTGGAGACAATTTCTGATAATCAGTTTTTCTGATAATTGATCTGAATAGAATAAAAAGAATAAGAATAGAGCAGAATAAAAAGATGGAAGATGTCTTCCATCTTCTTTCCTTTTCCTTTAAGCAACCTAAGAGCAAGTTTAATGCATTTCACAAGGGTGGAAGGCAATATCATCTATTTAAAAATCCCTTGAGTGTGTGTCATGTCTGACTCTGTGATCCCTTGGACTGTATCCCTCCAAGCTCTTCTATCCATGGGGTTTTCCAGGCAAGAATACTGGAGTGGGTTGCCATTTCTTAAAATACATTTTTCTGAATTCCATCTTTAGTGTACAGAATAGAACTTCTGGAACTGAGGAATTAATACTCCACAATCCTCCCCACCCCCAGTAATTTCTATACACTCTCAAGTTACATTGGCTCTGTGCTGGATAGATATTTCCCCCACTTTTCCTTTCTTCTAATCTCATGGTTAAATTGAATCAGATATTGCCCATTCTTTTAACAATCTAAAGGAAACATATTTGCATGTACACCCTGTAGTTAAGCCTGGGCTTAGCAGAAAATAATAAATTGCCTAAGATGCCCAAATTCCTATAATAAAAATGAAACAATAAATGCATAGAAATATGAGGAAGAAATTACGCCCATTAAATGCATCCAGGCTGATGAGTGATAGGATGGCTGCCTATTCAAGCTGGAGATTTTACACATGATCGAAGCTTTATTTAGTCTAATGGAATGTGCTTCCTGAGTTTGGCTCTGACTAAGCCTGAGAGCACAATAGCGAGTATTATGTGATTGGCCTGAGCTCATTCCCATCTCGAAGCCATTGTGACTGGGTCTTGACTGCCTCTTTCTCTCAGGTAACCCATCACCTTGCTGTTCCTCTCTAGTTTAGACATTCATTCAGGATGTTATAAGCACAGCTTATCAACTTTTATGCACCACAGTCTCCTCCTTACAATCTCTCTCTAAAAACTTCTAAAATCATTGGGAATAGTTAGCCTCATTCTACAGTTTGGGAAACATAAACTCAGTGATACAGCAAATGTTACAAGTGGCCAAGATTACTGAGTCTCACTGCTAGATCACACAGATAGCCAAGGACCATGTTCATTGCATCAGCACAGCAGAGATGACTCCAAAATGGTTTGTTGGAGGAATTTAATATTTATAGTTACCAAGAACAGTGTTAAAGACATCATACTTATATGTATATATGTGCGTGCATGCTAAGTCACTTCAGTCATGTCCGACTCTTTATGACCCTATGGTCTGCAGCCTGCCAGATTCTTCTGTCTATGGGATTCTCCATGTAGGAATACTGGAATGGGTTGTCATGCCCTCCCCCAGGGGATCTTCTTGACCCAGGGATCAAACTTAAGTCTGTTATATCTAACCTGCTTTGGCAGGCAGGTTCTTACCACTAGTGCTACTTTGGGAGTGCTATATGTGTGTGTATGTGTGTGTGTGTGTGTGTATAAAATCATATATGCATGATGTTCCAAACAAAGGAGGTTAAAGAATCATGACAAATAAATCAATATCTTATCCAATTTGGATGCTGTGTAAAATAGAGAAAAAAATTACATTATTGGATCAGTGACAAAGTAGAAATGTGGATGATGAATTGGATAAAATTATTGTTTCAGTGCTACATTTATTGAAGTTGCTAATGGTGCTCTGGTTTTGCAAATAAATATCCCCATTCCAAGGACATACACACTGAATTATCTAGGGATACAGAAGTAAAGGGCCATGATATATATTTTGCCCTCAAATGATCCAACCAGTCCATTCTAAAAGAGATCAGTCTTGGGTGTTCATTGGAAGGACTGATGCTAAAGCTGAAGCTCCAATACTTTGGCCACCTCATGCAGAGTTGACTCATTGGAAAAGACCCTGATGCTGGTAGGGATTGGGGGCAGGAGGAGAAGAGAATGACAGAGGATGAGATGGCTGGATGGCATCACTGACTTGATGGACATGAGTTTGAGTAAACTCTGGGAGTTGGTGATGGACAAGGAGGCCTGGCATTCTGTGATTCATGGGGTTGCAAAGAGTCGGACACAACTGAGTGACTGAGCTGAACCCTCAAATATATCATGAAAAAATTGTCTCAGCACTTACAACCACAAACATTTATGCGTTGTTCACATTTCATGTCAGCTGGATTTGGTATTCTTCCATGTGTCTTCTCAATCTAGGACCAAGGCCAGAGAGGATGTCCTCTTTGGGCCATGCCATCCTTACGGAAGAGGAAAGAGAATGAAAGCCAAGCATGCAGTGGCTCCTGATGCTTCTGTTTAAACATGACAACAGTTTACATGCTCTTTAGTAAAGCAAGTCACTTGACTTAGTCCAAAATCAAGGGGCAGGAAAGGAGATGTAGCTTTGTAAGAAAATGTCAGACTGCCTTCCAACGTGGTTATGCCACTTTGCATTCTCATCACCAATGAATGAGAGCTCCTGTTGCTCCACAATCTTTCCAGTGATTGATATTCTTGTTGTTGTTGATTTTTTTTTTTTTTTTAGCTATCCAAATAAGCGTATGGCAGCGTCTCACTGTTATTTGTATTTTCCTGTTTGTCATTTTTAGAATCAGACTACCACATCCTACATAGCAATCATTAGTGAAAAGTAATTGTTGATGAATATATAAATTGAACAAATAGTTTTTCCGCAAAATAGTTTTTTCAACAGACTTTCAAAAAATAAAATTTTCATCATGTGGCTGTTGACTAATTAAATTGGAGCAACATCTAAGGCCTCAGGGGTCATATCATGTTGTTTATTTTCCATATCTTCAGCCTCTGATACACTTTAGGTGCTCAATAAATATTTCTTCTAGGAATAAATTTGTTGTTCAGTCGCTCAGTCATGTGTTACTCTCTGCGAGCCCAGGCCGTGCACCATGCCAGGCTTCCCCTGTGCTTCCCTCTCTCTGAGTTTGCTCAGACTCAGACAAGCTTAAATATATCCCTATTCATCTCAGAGACAAATCCTCTGAGATTAGTAGTAGCTTTCTTCTGTTATTCTGTATTCTCAGTGGAAAGATAGCCTCATCTCTTCCTTGTTCTCTACTTGGAGCCTGTTGGGTTTTCTTTCTTTAATTCTACCTCTATTCTAATATTCTGCAAAAAATAGCGCGGATGGGACCGCGAGGGGCGCGCGCCGGAAGCGGCCGCCGGCGACGCGGGGCTCGGCGGCGGCGGCGCTGGGGCGGCCTGGCGCGCTGCGCCCGAGTGGGCCCCTGGGCGCGCGGCCGACGCGGTCGGGGCACGCGCGGCGGCGGGCCTCCCTGCTGTCCCTCTGGGGATTCGTGCCCGTGAGAGCAGAGCCTCTGCGGAAGAAGAAGGTGGCCCCCGAGACAGGCGAGGCGGCGAGGGAGCGCTTGAAAAAGGGGATCTGGCGACTGGAGAAGGCGACGCAGGAGCTGATTCCCATTGAGGATTTTATCACCCCCGTCGAGTTCTTGAATCAAGCGAGGCAGCGGCCGCCGGTGGAGCTCCCCTTTGAGGAGAGCGAGCGGAGAGCCTGCTCCTGAAGAAGCGGTCGCTGAACAAGCAGCGCGAGCGCGAGCTGCAGAGGGCCGCCGTCGCGTCCCTGCTCGAGGCCCAGGCTCACTCCGCGGAGCGCCGTGCTGAGGCCACCAAGCGGACCCCAGCCTGTTTCCTTTCGAGAAACAAGGGCCAGACTACACGCCGCCCATCGCCAATTACCAGCCCCCAGAAGGCAGGTACCAAGACATCACCAAGGTGTATACACAGGTGGAGTTCCAGAGCTAGAGATGCGGGTAGCCAACCTCCGGACACACCGCCCGGCAAAGCCCAGCACACCGGGCTCCGGCATGCTGCTGACCGGTCAGGCCTGCTGTGAATAAACGTGTTGAACCTCGGGGAAAAAAAAAAAAAATTAAAATACTAATTACTGTGCCAAGAGACCCAAATCGGCATCGAAATGCTTGGAAACACTGCTCTGGTACTTAGGGTTTTCCCTCTTATTCCTGCTTCCTTCCCTTTCCCAGTACTTGATGGCAACGCTTGAAAGAACTGAGAAGTAAGATAAAGTCTTTACTTAATCCCTAGGTAGCTCAGTTGGTAAGGAATCTGTCTGCAATGCAGGAGACCAGGGTTTGATCCTTGGATTGGGAAGATCCTCTGGGGAAGGAAGTGACAACCCACTCTAGTATTCTTGTCTGGAAAGTCCCATGGATGGAGGAGTCCGGCAGCTGCAGTCAATGGGGTTGCAAGGAGTCGGACATGACTAAGTGGCTGACACTTTCAATTTCAGCCTCTCTCAGCTCCTCTTAGCTGATCTAACAGTAATAACTTACATTAGTGTGTAAATTGATTTTTGGAAGTCTACATGGGAAATTAGAGAATCTACAGAATGGAACTGGAGGGCTAGAAAAAGTTTTAGTCTTCAGGTATAATCTTTGGTGTCTTTTTTTCCCTGTATGCTTAATAATGCAAATATCTCACATGTATTTTCATGCTTTTCATTGTTCAAGCCTGAAAATACATACTTTTGTGTTAAGTTCATTTCACCATTGTATATACATGCAGAACTGTCTTGAACTCTTTTATTGCAGTGAATCATTCATCTGCCCCATAAATCACTATTAAACATGATTAAGAAATCAATCATTTCCAGTCATCTATTTCAACAATTGCCCATTTTTTACTAAGAGTTTGAACCAGCTGGGCCTAATTTAATTGCATTGTCCACACAAGTAGAGGTAAAGATAATAAAGTAAATCAGTCGCTCAGTCATGTCCTACTCTTTGCGAGCCCGGTATTGCAGTATGCCAGGCCTCCCTGTCCATCACCAACTCCCAGAGTTTACTCAAAATCATGTCCATTCAGTCAGTGATGCCATCCAACCATCTCATCCTCTGTCTTCCCCTTCTCCCACCTTCAGTCTTTCCCAGCATCAAGGTCTTTTCCAGTGAGTCAGTTTGAGTACAAATAGAGGTTTCTTTTTAAATTATTTTATTTTTTAATTGAAGCATAATTGCTTTACAGAATTTTGTTGTTTTCTATCAAACCTCAACATGAATCAGCTATAGGTATACATATATCCCCTCCCTTTTGAACCTCCCTCCCATCCCCCTCCCCATCCCACTCCTCCAGGTTGATACACAGACCCTGTTTGAGTTTCCTGAGGCATACAGCAAATTCCCATTGGCTATCTATTTTACATACGGTAATGTAAGTTTCCATGTTACTCTTTCTATGCATCTCACCTCTCCACCCCTCTCCCCATGTCCATAAGTCTATTCTCTACGTCTGTTTCTCCTTTGCTGCCCTACAGATAAATTTTTCAGTACCATTTTTGTAGATTCCATATATATGCATGAGAAAATGATATTTATCTTTCTCTTTCTGACTTACTTCTTTCTGTATAATAGATTCTAGGTTCATCCACCTCATTAGAACTGACTCAAAAGTGTTCCTTTTTATGGCTGAGTAATACTCCATTGTGTATATGTACCACAAGTTCTTTATCCATTCGTCTGTCAAGGGACATCTAGGTTGCTACCATGTTCTAGCTACTGTAAACAGTGCTGCAGTGAACAAAGGGATACATGTATATTTTTCAATTTTGGTCTCCTCAGGGTATATGACTAGGAGTGAGATTGCTGGTTCATATGGTGATTTTATTCCTAGTTTTTAAGCAGTCTCCATACTGTCTTTCACAGTGGCTGTTATCAATATATATTCCCACCAACAGTGCAAGAGCATTCCTTTTTCTCCACACCGTCTCCAGCATTTATTGTTTGTAGACTTTTTCATGGTGCCATTCTGACTGGTGTGAGGTGATATCTCATTGTAGTTTTGATTTGCATTTCTCTGATAATGATCAATATTGAGCAACTTTTCACTTCCAGAACTATGTGGAATAATAGTGGTGAAAGTGGCTGCCCTTGTCAGTTCCTGATCTTAGCAGGGAATGTTTTCAGTTTTTTACCATTGAGGATAATGTTTGCTGTAGGCTTATCATATACAGCTTTTACTATTTTGAAGTAGGTTCCTTCTATGCCCATTTTCTGAAGAGTTTTTAACATAAATGGGTGCTGAATTTTGTCAAAGGCTTTTTCTGCATCTATTGAGAATATCATACAGTTTTATCTTTATTTGTTAATATGGTGTATCACATTGATTGATTTGCATATATTATATTGAAGAATCCTTGCATTCCTGGAATAAACTAAACTTGATCATGATGTATGAGCTTTTTGATGTGTTGCTGAATTCTGTTTGCTAAAATTTTGTTGAGGATTTTTGCATCTATGTTTATCAGTGATATTGGCTTGTAGTTTTCTTTTTTTGTGTTGTCTTTGCGGTTTTGGTATTAGGGTGATGGTGGCCTCACAGAATGAGTTTGGAAGTGTTCCTTCCTCTGCAATTTTTGAAAGAATATTAGAAGGATAGGCATTAGTTCTACTCTATTTCTGCTTTATTGACTATACCAAAGCCTTTGACTGTGTGTATCACAATAAACTGTGGAAAATTCTGAAAGAGATGGGAATACCAGACCACCTGACCTGCCTCTTGAGAAACCTATATGCAGGTCAGGAAGCAACAGTTAGAACTGTACATGAAACAAGAGACTGGTTCCAAATAGGAAAGGAGTGGATCAAGGTTGTATATTGTCACCCTGCTTATTTAACTTATATGCAGAGTACATCATGAGAAACACTGGGCTGGAAGAAGCACAAGCTGGAATCAGGATTGCCAGGAGAAATATCAATAACCTCAGATATGCAGAGGACACCACCCTTATGGCAGAAAGTGAAGAGAAACTAAAAAGCCTCTTGATGAAAGTGAAAGAGGAGAGTAAAAAAGTTGGCTTAAAGCTCAACATTCAGAAAACGAAGATCATGGCATCTAGTCCCATCACTTCATGGGAAATAGATGGGGAAACAGTGTCAGACTTTATTTTGGGGGCTCCAAAATCACTGCAGATGGTGATTGCAGCCATGAAACTAGAAAACGCTTACTCCTTGGAAGAAAAGTTAAGACCAACCTAGAGGCATATTCAAAAGCAGAGACATTACTTTCCCAACAAAGGTCCATCTAGTCAAGGCTATAATTTTTCCAGTGGTCATGTATGGATGTGAGAGTTGAACTGTGAAGACAGCTGAGCACAGAAGAATTGATGCTTTTGAACTGTGGTGCTGGGGAAGAAAGACTCTTGAGAGTCCCTTGGACTGCAAGGAGATCCAACCAGTCCATTCTGAAGGAGATCAGCCCTGGGATTTCTTTGGAAGGAATGATGCTGAAACTGAAACTCCGGTACTTTGGCTACATCATGCGAAGAGTTGACTCATTGGAAAAGACTGTGAAGCTGGGAAGGATTGGGGGCAGGAGGAGAAGGGGGCATCAGAAGATGAGATGGCTGAATGGCATCACTGACTTGATGGACATGAGTCTGAGTGAACGCCGGGATTTGGTGATGGACAGGGAGGCCTGGGGTGCTGCGATTCATGGGGTCGCAAAGAGTCAGACATGACTGAGCGACTGAACTGAACTGAACTGAAATGTTTGATAGAATTCTCCTGTGAAGCCATCTGGTCCTGGGCTTTTGTTTTTGGGGAAATTTTTGATCACAGCTTCAATGTCAGTGTTTATAATTGGATTTTTCATAATTTCTATTTCTTCCTGCTTCAGTCTTGGAAGATTGAACTTTTCTAAGACTTTGTCCATTTCTTCCAGGTTATCCATTTTATTGCCATAATAGTTGTTCATAATAGTCTCTTATATCCTTTGTATTCCTGCCTTGTCTATTGTAATCTCTCCTTTTTCATTTCCAATTTTGTTGATTTGATTCTTCTCTCTTTTTTTCTTGACGAGTCTGGCTAAAGGATTGTCAATTTTCTTTATCTTCTCAAGGAACCAGCTTTTAGTTTTATTAATCATCACCATTGTTTCCTTCACTTCTTTTTCATTTATTGCTTCTCAGATCTTTATGATTTCTTTGCTTCTACTAATTTGGGGGCTTTTTGTTCTTCTTTTTCCAGTTGTTTAAGGTGTAAAATTAGGTTGTCTATACTATGTTTTTCTTGTTTCTTGTGGTAGGATTGCATTGCTATAAACTTCCCTTTTAGGACTGCTTTTGCTGCATCCCATAGGTTTTGAGTTGTGTTTTCATTGTCATTTGTTTCTAGAAATTGTTTTATTTCCCCTTTTGTTTCCTCAGTAACGTGTTGGTTATTTAGAAATGTATTGTGTAATCTCAACATGTTTGTGTTTTTACAGTTCTTATTCTTGTAATTGATATCTAGTCTCATAGTGTTGTTGTCAGAGAAGATGCTTGATATAATTTCAATTTTCTTAAATTCACTGAGGTTTTATTTGTGACCCAAGATGTGGTCTATCCTGGAGAATGTTCAATGGGCACTTGAGAAGAAGATGTGTTCTGCATTTGGATAGACTGTCCTGAAGATATCAAGGAGATCCATCTCATCTAATGTATAATTTAAAACTTGTGTTTCCTTATTAATTTCTTGATTTGATGGTCTGTCCATTGGTGTGAGTGGGGTATTAAAGTCTCCTGCTATTATTGTGTTACTGTCAGTTTCTCCTTTTTTGTCTGTTAGTATTTGTCTTATGCATTGAGGTGCTCCTATGTTGGGAGAATAGATATTGACAGTTGTTGTGTCTTCCTCTTGGGCTGATCCTTTGATCATTATGTAGTGTCCTGCCTTATTTCTTGTAATGTTATTTTAAGGTCTTTTTTGTCTGATATGAGGATTGTTACTCCAGCTTTCTTTTGCTTCCCATTTGCATGGGATATATTTTTCTATCCTCTCACTTTCACTCTATATGTGTCTTTAGGTCTGAAGTGGGCTTCTTGTAGCCAGCATATACATGGGTGTTGTTTCTGTATCCATTCAGCCAGCCTCTGTCTTTCGGTTGGAGCATTTAATCCATTTACATTTAATGTAGTTATTGATATATATGTTCCTATTGCCATTTTCTTAATTGTTTGGGGTTTGTTGTAGATCTTTTTCTTTTCTTGTATTTCTTGGCTATTTAAGTTCCTTTAATGTTAGTTGTAAAGCTGGTGTGGTGGTACTAAATTCTCTTAAATTTTGCTTGTCTGAAAAGCTCTTTATTTCTCCATCAATTTTGAATGAGATTTTTGCTGTTTACAGTAATCTTGGTTGTAGATTTTGCCCTTTCAGTACTTTAAATATATCCTGCCATTCCCTTCTGGCCTACTGAGTTTCTGCTAAAAGATCAACTGTTAAACAAATGGGGTTTCCCTTGTATGTTACCTGTTGCTTTTCCCTTGCTGCTTTTAATATTCTTCCTTTGTGTTTCGTCTTTTTAGTTTGATTAGTATGTGTCTTGGTATGTTTCTCCTTGAGTTTATCCCGTATGGGACTCTTTGCACCTCTTGAACTTGATTGACTATTTCCTTTTCCATGTTGGAGAAATATAATAACTATAATCTCTTCAAAAAATTTCTAATATCCTTTCTTTTTCTCTTCTTCTTCTGGGGCCCCCATAATTTGAATGTTGGTGCATTTGATATTGTCCCAGAGGTCTCTGAGACTATCCTCAGTTCTTTTCATTCATTTTACTTTATTCTGCTCTCCAGAGGTTATTTCCACCATTTTATCTTAACAGGTCACTGATTCATTCTTTTGCTTCAGATATTCTGCTGTTGATTCCTTCTAGAGTATTTTTAATTTCAGTGATTGTGTTGTTTGTCTCTGTATGGTTATTCTTTAATTTTTCTAGGTCTTTGTTCATTGATTCTTGCATTTTCTCCTTTCTGTTTTCAAGGTTTTTGATCATCTTTAGTATCGTTATTCTGAATTCTTTTTCACGTAGTTTGCCTATTCTTCGTTTATTTGGATTTCTGTATTTCTAGTTTGTTCCTTCATTTGTATAGTATTTATCTGCCTTCATTATTTTTTTTTAACTTATTGCATTGAAAGTCTCCTTTTCCCAAGCTTCAAAGTTGAATTCTTTCTTCCTTTTGGTGTCTGCCCATCTAAGGTTGGTCCAGTGGTTTGTGTAAACTTCATATAGGGTGAGATTTGTGCTGAGTTTTTGTTTGTTTGTTTTCCTCTGATGGGCAAGGCTGAGTGAGGTGGTGATCCTGTCTGCTGGTGACTGGGTTTGTACTTTTGTTTTGTTTGTTGTTTAGATGAGGTGTCCTGCACAGGGTGCTACTGGTGGTTGGGTGATGCCGGGTTTTGTGTTCAAGTGGTTTCCTTTGAATGAGTTCTCACTATTTGATACTCCCTAGGGTTATTTCTCTGGTAGTCTAAGGTCTTGGAATCAGTGCTCCCACTCCAAAAGCTCAGGGCTTGATCTCTCTTTTGTTGTCCAAGCTAAAAGTGCAATAAACTTCCATGAAACTCAAAAGCAGACCAGAGCAGAGTGATGAGTTGGCAAAATGTGGGGGATCTTTTTTCTTCCCTTTGTGTTGTGTTTAGTCTATCTGTGCTTGCCCCAAGACCACATGCTGAGGTCTTGTATCCTGCCCTTGACTCCAGAGTTTGTATTGCAAACAGATAGACTTTAGCTGACACCGTGGCTATGAGGGCCATGTGCAGGTGCAGCGGTTGAAGATGGCAGTGGGGGCGGGCCTAGTGGAGGTATTTTAAACAAAGAAACAATAAACTATCAATAATAATAACAAGAGAGTGTCTAAAGGTAGATTCTCCAGGGGAGATTATTTTAATTAGTTCTTCTCAGTACTAAAATCCATTAATTTTTCATAATGAAATTGTTTAAGCTTCCACTACTGTGGAATTCCATGCAAACCTCACTCCTAGTCTATGCTGGCACGTGGATTTTCTTGAAGAATCCAATGTGCCTTTGTTGTCTTCCTCTTACCAGCTCAGGCTCAGAGGATGAGACCCACTCCTTGAATGTCAGTTTCTCAACTTAAAGATGAAAACTGGAGAACCTATTGCATTTGTTTCTAAATGGGATAAAATTGGACTCAGATATTGATCAATGAATGAAACAGACCCCACTTAAAGAGAACCAATAAACATTGGTTAATTTTTATTCTGGCAAAACAAGTAACACAAGGAGAAAAGGACCTTTTCCATGGCTTACTGATTATTCAGTGCATGAGTGGCATATTCAATCTGATGGCTATTAATACAGACAATTCTGAGTAACCCGAATCAAATAAACTCTGGGCAAACATTTAATCAATACATTGTTGTTTGACTAAAGCAGAGCGTAAGCCCTCTAGCCCAGGGCTCGATGTAATCATGAACAACACAGTTCTGAGAGCTTGTCTGCTCTCTAAGGAGAATAATGATCAGTGTTTCCCGACCAAAATCCAACTATTTGACCAGACCTATGAAAACCATATAAATCACTGGAAAGCTAGATGCTCAGACTATGCTATTTAAATTGTTACCTAAAAAGTCAGCATTTCCCATTACACTAAATGTCTCATCCCATTGGTTCCACAAACCAATTTTTGCTGTTAAACACTGGTTTACCTCAGGTGGAAGAATTAGTTCACATAAGTTTGGAGGACACTTTTTTTTTTTTAATTTAGAAAAAATGTTCAGGTTATTGTGGTTTACTTTTGTTATAGCCAAGACTCTGTCCTTTTTATGCAAGAATTATAAACCTGTACCTGCTGCCATGTGAATTTCAGGGACTTTCCTTGGATTGTGACTTCTGTAGATCAATGACACCACTCTGCCTGTTCTGTGGGACTTGCCTTCACCAAAGAATATGAGCAAAGTAACACATACCTTGTCTAAAGTGTAGAGACTTGTTTGATTCAACCATCTCTGTTTTGCTTCTGGTATGAGAAACGTATGTCCCAAAGGAAATTGCTTTTTCTCCTTGGATTCTGGTAATAAGAATCTATGTAGAGCAGATTCCAAGTCAATGTGAAGCTGTCACAGCCCAAATATAATCCAAATGAGAAACAACCATTTGTAAACCTTTGTAGCCATAAGTTGTTAGTTTTCAGAAGCTGTTGGTCATTATAGTATAATATAATGTATAAAATACTGGGTTACACATTTAGAGAGGATTATGAACCCAGTGAGAAAAAGTTATCTTAGGAACTTATGATAGCCAAAACCTTGCTCCAGCCAGATTTCTTTCTCTTTTATTACAAACACAAGTTATTTCCACCTTGTGGAACTTACTCTTTAGAAATATTTGTGACACACAAACTAATGCTTTATTTTTTATAGATATCCACTATATATATCCACTATATATATATGTCCAATATATATTATGCCAAGGCCTTATAAATACTCTCCAAGTCTTCAGAATGGTCTAATAAGATATTACTCTGGGATGCTATGTTACAGAGAAGGAAATTGGAGGTCAGAGGTCAACAGTACATGGGTCATAATAAGACCATCAGGATTTCAACTCACGCTGCAGCCTCCATTTATGCCATTTTTTTAAATGACCTCTGTTGCTTAACCATACTTCAAATTAAGTGGTTGTTTCAAAAAGCAGAAAAAGTAGGATAGGGAAATATGTGACCAATGGATAAGAAATAGTTATTCAACCAAAACTCCCACATGCCTTCCCCAGAGCATAACTTGAGAAATAAATTGATCTTTTCAACTCCAGCATCCAGCTTTCCTCTCTTTACCTTAGACATTTAAGCATTTCCATGTAACTGTGCAGATTTCAAGAACAACTTAAAAAACTGTAGCCAAAATTTTTTAACGGGATAAGATTTTCTTCTTTATGAAAATAACAACAACTTTATTTATTTCTTTTGCGTGTGTTTTTATTGAAGTGTAGTTGCCATACAATACTTATGACATTGTCATCAGAGTGATTCACAGTTTTAAAGGCTATACTCTATTTATGTGTGTTTATGCTCAGTGGTGTCCAACTCTTTGAGACCCCATGGATTGTAGCCTGCCAGACTCCTTTGTCCATGGGACTTTCCAAGCAAGAATACTGCAGTGGGTTCCTATTCCTTTCCCTGCCGGGTATTCTTGACCTAGGGATCAAACCCACATCTGCATCTCTTGCATTGTAACGTGGATTTCTTTTTACCACCGAACCACCTGGGAAGCTCATATACTATAGTTATAATAAAATATTGGTTATATCCCCCATGCTGTACGATATATCCTTGCAGCTTCTTTTACACCAGATAACTTGGACTTCTACTCCTCTACCCTGTATTGCCCCTCCCCACTTGCGTGTCTCTTACTGCTAAATAACAAAAGTGACTTGTGAGTTGTGTGTGTGTATGTGTGGTAGATTATTTGAAAAATACATTAAGGCTTTAAAAATAAGATGGGAACTGTGCCATGTCATTTTTCTGAGAGCAGTTTATAATATTTCCATGAAAATTTTTCATACACTTAAAAATGATGCCACAGGATTGGTCTACATCCTTTATTCAATACTTCTGTAGCTGTTGTGTGTTAGACTGGGCCTTCTGATATGGTGACTCTTAAAGATAAGTGTCTACCCTTATACTATTTACATTTTCTATGAGGGACAGATAATGAACTGGCTTAAAAGGGCAATTGAAATGGTTAAATATTGGGATATTACTTATAAAGGAAATCATCAAGGCAAAAGAGACTGAGACTGACTGACTTTGGATAAAGTGGTCAGTGGCGGAAGGAATAATTAAGTGGAAGATTAAATGCTGAGAATGAGTCAGCCTTGCATGGAATTGGGAAAATACAGCCAACCGAAGCCCAGAGAGGAAAATGAAGAAAAGGATGAAGCTGGGGAAGGGCAACCTATGCAGCAGGAATAGAAGGGAAGTCAGTTGGTCTGAAGTGTAATGAACAAGAATGAGAGCTGGCAGAAGTGGTGAAGAGATGGAAAGGAACGTGCGCTCTATCTCTGGTAGAACCTTGAAATACTAAAGTACTTGCAGTCTTGGATTATTTTTTCAGGGCAAAAGAAAGCCATCAGGTGATTTTATGATGAATGTCTTAGCAAGTTGCCTTCTGATGCTGTATGCAGATGCACTGAGAAGGCAGGAATGGAGATGCCTAATTTACCCACGCCTACTGTCGCTGCAGCCCCACAGTTCCTGCACGCCCATGACCTCAGAAGAAATGCCGGTATCACAGTCTGCACAGACTTAGCGAGTGAAAAAGGGAGATCAATGCGGAAATCATTACAAGAATTCAGGTAATAGATGAGAGTAGCTTAGACTACATGGAGAGAATTAAGCAGATTTGAGATATGTTTTGGAAGTACAGTTCCAGAATACAATGATGGGTTGGATATGGGTTGTAATAAAAGAATACCCAAGAATAGTCGGCAACTCTCTAGGTGTAGTAACTATACATATGGAAAATGTGAATGAATTTTTCTCAGATGGAGAAGGCCTGACACAGACGTAACAGGAGTAGAGAATCACAACTTCCATTTTAGATACTGAAAGTATTTGAGGGACAAACAACTGGAGCTATCAGTCACCAATTGTGGAATCCACAAGGTAAGTATTAGCTGGAGTTAAAAGCTTTAGGACCAGGGGTTAGGGCATTTACTGCATATGGGCCGAACCCAGCCACTATCTGTTTGCACAGGTCTCACATGATATGAATTCTTTTTCATGTCTACATTGTTGGAAAAAATTCAAAACAACTCAAATATTTTATGAGACATGAAAATTACAGGAAACTCAAATTTATCCATTAATAAAGCTTTATTGGCTCCCAGCCACATTAATTCGTTTCCATATTATCTATGGCTACATTCATGCCACAAAGGCAGAGTTGAGTCACTGTGACAGAGACCATATGGCCTGTAAAGCCAGAAATATTTACTATCTGGCTATTGACAGAATGTTTGCCTACCACTAAGTTAGATGGTATTAAAACTATGGGATCTGACAGTAGAAATCCTGGAAAGTTTTGCTTTGCTGCTGCACAGCTGCCCTGATGTCCTGGAAGGATGTGGGAACATGGAGAGAGGTCCATCCATTCCCTCGCCTGCTGTGAGCTCCACTTGTGGACTCTCTAAGGAAGGAATAACATCACAAGACATGATGAATTGGAAGAGCCAGACAGCATTCCTGCATGGCAAGCTCCAAATTAAGTGTACAGTGAACAGATTTGCAAAGTTTAAAAAAAAACACACATGGGAAAAGGCTTTCTGTTTATTTTTTCTCCTTATTAATTTACCACAACCACCTTCAAGGGTCCCAGTTTCTGTCTGGGAAGAGAGACTGGCAGGGCCAGGGATCAAAAAGCAGCTGGAAAACCCCAAGAAATTATGGAACCCTCATAAAAGAATCAAAGGACAGTGTTTTCAAACCACTTGAGACACTGAAGCGTCCATTCTGGTCGTGTTATTGTGTTTTCTGTGATGTGTTAACAACTGTAATGAAGAACCCCAGCAGTTGTGGACGGGGGTGGGATGTTTTCTGTGAAATTCCAGGCTTGGAAATGACAGGATTCATACATTCTTTCAGGGAGGCCTGTGCCTTAGCATGAAAGCAATGCCTGTGATGTATCCTAACTAATAACCCAGGCAAGTTTTTTTTTTTTTTTTTTTGTAGTGAAGTACAGTTAATTTACAATGTTGTGTTAGTTTCAGGTATACAGCAAACTGATTCAGTTATGTATATAAATAATCTTATAAATACATATATCTATCCTAATATATATATATAATTTTGCAAATTCTTTTCTATTATAGATTATTATAAGATATTGAATGTAGTTCTTTGTTATGTAGTAGGTCCTTGTTGCTTATTTATTGTATGTATGTAGTTGTTGTTTAGTTGTTAAGTCATGTTTGACTCTTTGCAACCCCATGGCCCACCAGTCTCCTTTAGCCACAGGATTTCCATAGAAGGATACTGGAGTGGGTTCCATTTCCTTCTCTGGGGGATCTTCCCAACCCAGGATCAAACCCCACATCTCCTGAATTGGCAGGCAGAGTCTTTACTGCTGAGCCATCTGGGAAACTCTATTTTATATATAGTAGTGTGTATCTGTTGATCCCCAAATCTTAGTTTTTCCCTCTCCCCACCCCCTGCCCCAGGCAAGTAATACACTGGTTAAATTTCAAATAAATGAATGTCTATAATAGAAAATAAACATATAACTTCTTAAATACACTTATCTTTTACTGGTTCTACACAAAGTATTGGTATGGATCATATAGTCTCTGTGTATCTCAAAAGCAATGATAATAACTCTTTGGGGAAAGGTTTGGCTAATAGAAGAGAGAAAAGACATTTCGGTTATTCATCTGAAGATCACAACTTAACAGGGAAAGGTGAGGCAAGCACTGAGTCTGAAAAAAGAAAACCCTCTTTATTTTACCTTATCCACCAAACATTTGAGCATAGGTGGTATTTTACTAGTGTTTTGAAATATTGACTGTGATGTAAGGAAGGCTAGAAGATGCCACATCCATTCATATATTTTTCTAGAATTCTTACTGTTTCTAATTGTGGTGAACCAACCTCATTCCACCAGTCATGGTTGCTTGCAATGACTTGTCAGCTTTTCCATTTCCTGGTCACTTAAGTACATTAATCTATTCACTTACCTCCACTATTGCCAAAAAGTACACTTAGGAAAAACATTATCCAAGCCATTATATGCTGAACTATTATTATAAAATATTTGACATTTATACATAAATAGTTCCAGGTGGAGAAGCAAGTATGCATATTAAAATTTCTGGAATCTCCCTCCCAGAATATGTTATTATTAAATAGGCTTGTAGAATTATTTTGTCATAATATATATCACAATGTAATATAATCTATTTATTTGTGTGTATATGTACAGACACAGACACATACAAGCCATTCTGTATATTTCTCTTCAATAACTTTTGGAAGAAAGGAGTATAGACACACTCTAACGTATATGACAATTTTGACCTTGACTAACTTAACCTTCCAATGGTCATGAACATGTCTTACTCTGTTTAGAATACATCAGTGGTGTTAGCAGAGCCCCTTGCATATACTAATTACCAATAAATAGTGGCTGAATGCAGAATAAAATCATAACAGCCCTTTTTTTTTTCAGTCCCTGAGGACCTGGCACAACTTCCAGTAAACACTAAGCTGTTTTCAGGTGAAAAGAACAGCACTCTGTACTTTACAAAGTACTTTCATATCCAGCTTCTCATTTAATCCTTAAGACAGCCCCATAGACTAAATATTCTTAATGACATTTTAAGATGAGAAAGTTATGCACATCAAGTGACTTGCTGAGGCTCATCAAAAAAATAATTCAGCCCACTGGGCCTTGTATCAAATCTTGTTCTCTTTGCACCATCCACTTTCTGTGCAGCATGAACCACACAAAATCTTGTCTCTCAGTTACAAATGGGGCAGAGAGGGGGGGTGCCTGCTGGGGAAACTCTCTTGCATGTTGACCCTCAGGCACTTAATGGACATTTTGTACCTTCACCATCTCCACCTACAAAACTGCTTCCTTTTCTCTTCTCAGCTTAAAGACAGTGTTTTCCTTGTGAAAACTCACTAAGTGGTAAACATCCCATACATAGCGTGTCATATGATCTCAGGTTTACATCCTTGACTTTGCTGCCTGCTTGAATCTTTGGCCATCAAACTCAAAGAATTTCCCAAGCCCCCAAAATATTTCAAGTCGCACCTTTGCTCTTCCCATCTTGTGTGGAGTTGGTCTGAAATTTCAACTTACTCCATCAAAAACTTCAATAAATGATTATTTATGGTGATAAATTCATGCTGTTAGGAACTTACCCTCCTTTTATTTATGTCTCCCATTAGTTCCTTTAAAAACCAATTGAGTTGGATAAGTAAGAGGATTATTATTCTCTTTTGGTTTTGGTGTTTTATTGTGTTTTGTCTTGCTTAGGGTTTCAGGTTTCAGGGTCTGTTCTGTAAAGATTTACACTAAAAGCTATACATGTACAAAATGATAACACACACTCCCAAAGCTACAGTTAACAAAGGCACTTCTGGAGAAGATCTTGGTAAAGTCAAGGATGGATGTTTAGAGGAGTCTGAAGACCAAGTTTTGCAACCTGAGCCAACTCACCTAGCCAGACTCTATCTTGTTTTCTTTCTCAACTATGGGACTGGCGATAATCATTCTTTGGAATAGCTCTGAGGCTCTTGAGAGGATGCGTTTAAGCACGATTTAAACTCTGGAGCACTGTCTAATTGTCAAGTAGCATTATTCACCAAAGTATAAAAATAGGTCATTACCCATCATCAAAGAGAAAAACAAATGTTCAGTGTTCATCTCAGTTCCCCCGTTGCTGGGGAAAGAGGCTCCTTGTCTCTTGAAGAGCTTTCAGTCGCATCTCCAGTCACATCTTAAAGGCTTCCCGGGTGGTGTCACTCAGGCGCATCCAGGAGCCTGGCCCTGCTCTGATCTTCCTGGCAGATGGCAGGGTTTACCGCCACCCTCACACAGGAATGCGGGCCAGGGGCCCCCACTCTGGCTCTGGGATCTGTTGCCTGACAAGTCCTGGTGTCGACCTCACCTGATAGTGCCTGTGATAAAGTGGGCAATTAGATGCACTCGGAAAATTCTGACTGGAAACCGGCTGGCATTTGAGAAGCATTACAGCCACGCCAGGCTTCATAAAAGTTAATGGGGAAAAAAAGCAAGTCTTTCAAGGTCCACCTTGGTCTCTGATGAAGTCAGGAACTCAGGACCCTGCAGCTTTATCTCTTTCCATGTCTCCCCCACCTTCTTACTCTGTTTCCCAGACAGGGTCATATATTCTCACTGGAGATGGGAGTGGAAGGAAGAGACCTGAGAGTTAACGTTTCAAGTGTTTGATCTCAGAGCTGTGTGACTTCCGTAGTCTTCCCTCTCTCACGCAGGCAGCACACTGTCGCGGTGCCGGGAGTTAATCTGGCGTATGAGCTTACACTGTGTCTCTCCCTGGAGTTTCTGGAGTTTGGTGCCAGCTCCAAAGACTCGACGTGTCTTTGACGGCCCCTCTTCACTTGATCCTAACTGGATAGCCTCAGCTTGTCAATGATTAATGAGTCTGGAAGGTGAGTGACAGTTATCCTAAGGGCTCTCAAAAGTTTGTTTCAAGAGACTCGCCAAAATCTCCCGCTGCATGGGATGCACTTAGATTTCCTGTTGATAACAGTCCATGGAAAATCACCGCCCGCCTCAGCCAACCGTGGGCCTGCTCTCTCGCTGCCCTGTACCTCTGCCATTTCCCTTTAGGCTGATAAACATTTCACCAGCAAGCAGTAGGAAGTACGTCGTAAGGCTGGTCCAACACAGGGCCTCATTTGGACGTGGAGGTTTTCTGAAACTGAAAAGTCAGGGCTGATTTGGAAAATGTGCTTACAGACAGTGGAACAGGAAAACGGTTTCCTCTCCAAGGCTGGTTCCGCCTCCTCTGCTGGGTGGAGAAGTTGGGAGGAAGGGTCAGGGCGTTCTCTGAGAGACTGGAATTCCCCTCCGGAGGGGATGAGCAAGACTTTGGCTTTTATTTTTATATTTTATTTTTATTTTTTGCCTAAATTGATATGCTTGCAGAGAGGAAACAGAGGTACCCACAGGACGTTTTTCACCTTTAAGTAGTGATGAGGTCTACACTAAGCAGGGGACTTCTAAGGGATGCTGGTGGTTGGGTGATGGGAACTAACTGGGTCTGGGCCTGATTATAAGGAGGTCAAGGGACACCCAAGGGCCCCAGGGTGTGCCCCTGGTGCCAGTCACATGACTGGAGTGTGTGGGGAGACTGATTGGGGCTGCTCCCCAAAGATTTGAAAGGATGTCTGAGATTCTAAGCCAATGCCATCACAGTCCCTTTAATGAATAAATAAGCTTGTTCCAGTTGTTGAAGGTTGAGGAGGGAGAAGCTAGAGAGGAAAGCAAATGCCAGATGTTGAAGCACTCTTTACCTCTGTGTAGATTGGTCCCTCGTGTTATCCTGTGATGGTGCCAAAACAGACCCAAGTTACATTTTCCTTACAGTGCCTTTCCACTGAGCTTGAAACTCACCTCACTCATTATCTTTGAAGAGTGTACTCAGATGAGCTGCTGACAAAACAGTGTTGAAAGAAGCAATTGATTGTGTGTGCATATATATATATATATATATATATAAAATATTGGTCCCTATATATATATATATTGGTCCCTATATATATATACAGTTGTTGTTTAGTTGCTAAGTTGTGTCTGACTCTTTGGGACCCCAGGGGCTGTAGCCTGCCAGGCTCCTCTGTCCATGAGATTTCCCAGGTAAGTGGGTTGCCATTTCCTTCTCCAGGGGATCCTCCCAACCCAGAGACTGAACAAATATCTCCTGCTTGACAGGCGGATTCTTTTTTATTTTTATTTTTATTAATTAAATTTCTTTATTTATTTAATTACAATACTGTATTTGTTTTGCCATACATTGACACGAATCAGCCATAGGTGAACACAATCGCCCAATGCTGAAGCCCCCTCTCACCTCCCACCCCACATCCTCTACCTGAATCATCCTGTGCATCAGCCCCATACATCCTGCATCCTACACCAAACATAGATTAGCGCTTCGTTTCTTACAGGAAAATACACATGCTTCACTGCCATTCTCCCAAACCATCCCACCCTTTCCCTCTCCCTCAGAGTCCAAAAGTCCACTCTATACCTCTGTGTCTCTTGTTGTCTCACATATAGGGTCATCATTACTGTCTTCTAAATTCCATATATATGTGTCAGTATACTGTATCGGTGTTTTTCTTTCTGGCTTACTTCACTCTGTATAATCGGTTCCAATTTCATCCATCTCATTAGAACTGAGTCTTTACCACTGAACCACCTGAGAATCCCTATATATGTATATGTGTGTGTCTGTCTACCTGTCTATCTATATAATGCTGTACATCATGGCATCTCTGTATGTGGAAAGTTTCCAAAGTTCCAGGTTCCATGAAGAGTATTCACACCTTCCAAAAGAGGCATTGCCATGAGCCAGAACTACTGCCAAAGACCTCTAGAGCTGCTGCGGCAAATTGCAGTTATGGCTTGAATTCTTTACCCCCTCACTCTAGCCTGACCTCTTTGAAAACCATTGCATCAGGAAGTGAGGTCTATTTCCCTATCCTTTGACTCTGTTCCTATGACTTGCGTGGGCCATAGTGGAGGTTATACAATGCTTGTTCTAAGGCTTGAGATGCCCTCTGTGCTCATTCAGTGCCCATCTGTCACCATGACACCCTCTCCTGAATGCCTGCTGGAGGATGAGACAGGGTGGTAGAGCCACTCCATCACATTGTCCTAGCCAAGGCTACCTTCAATTAGTCAACAGCTAGTTATCCCCAGAAATGTGAATGGGCCCATCTGAGCCCAGCCTCGATGAAACTCGCTGCTTTGAGCTTGAGTTTGGGAGTATGGTTGTTACACAACATTATCACAGCAATAAATAACTGATACAGTTGCTCTTTGTCTAATGCTGTGTTTCCATTTCTCATCTAGTCACAGTGTTATTAGTGAACCAGTCTGTGACTTCTTTTACATGAAATTTTATTACTGTATTTTGCTTTACCTTAATTCTCTCTTTCTCCATACCTACCACTTCCCACCAGAACTCTTCTTGTTTTTCTACAGTGTTGTAAATCAACACCAGACAATCTTAGTATTAGCAGGGAAGTTTTCTCAGTTCTTTACAAGCATCTTCTTTACTTTGGATTCTTTCTGATGTTTGAGAGAAAAAAAAAAATAAATCTGTGACACATCAGATGACACTGTGCTGTGGAGAAAAAGTCAGCAGAAGAAGTCAATCATTAAATGTTGAGGGGGAGAGGGCAGCAGTGAAGGCGCATACCATGGGTCGTGAGGCGAGGTTTCTCTGAGAAGAAGACTCTGAACAATTCCTGGGTGAGTTCAGTTTTTCTAGACCACACTGAAGAGGGAAGAGAAACTCAGATGCATTACTACTGATCACCCACTTCAAGGACTGAGACGGAGATGCGAGATTCACCCTGACTCCTCTAGGAAAGTGCCCTTCGTCCAGGTCACTGGGGGAGGTGACAGCCCCATAGGGCCTGCATTCCTTCACACGCTTAATGCTCCTGGTATCAGACCTATAAAAAGCACCTGTTGGGCCAAGCAGCTAGAGAGCCAGATTCTCACATCTGTACTGCCCTAAGGAAATCACATGACCTTGGCTGGATTTTTCTCATTTGTCAAGTAGAGGGTTGAATTAGATACACTGTGAGGAAACTATCAGATCTGACTATCTATGCTTTCAAGAGATTGTGCTTGAAATGCAGGTGCTCCCAGATGCTGCCTTGGGCTTTGCAGGAAAAAAAAAAGAAAGAAAGAAAAATGGCAATAATATCACTTTGCCCACATTTACTTATAATCATCTTCAATTCCTCATAAAAAAGATAGAGACAGAAATAATAATGCAAGGTGGTGGAAAACCATGCATGCTATAGGAATCTGAACAAAGCTATTTCAAGGCCTCCTGTTCTCCCCAAATTCAGAAGTAGCTAGTCTGCCTTTTCATGAGTTATCCGGTGTGTAGAGCTCTGATGCTTTCGTGTATCAGATTCCAACTTCAAAGGATTATGTAGAAGCTGATCATTAGAGTTTCTAGACCACACTGAAGTGTGGGCTTGGGCACGTCCCTAGGTGATACAGTCATTGCTAGCAGTAATTCTGGATGAGAGGATACCCACAGTGACCTTCTGTTCATCCTCTGCACAACCAGGGTTTTGAAACTCTTTATCTCAGATTGAGACTTGAGTCCATGTGTGGGGACTCAAACCCAGCCAAAACCCATGGTACCTGGATTTAGGACCTAATGACACTCAGGTTCTTGATGTTTCATTGCAGAAACAATTCAGTGGGAGACAAAGTGATAGGTAAGAAATGGATTTAGAGAGAAGTGCACTCTACCAACAGCGTGTGGGCCGGTGAATGTGGCCGACTGTGAAATGTGGCATGGTTAGTTTTTATGGGCTAGGTAATTTCATATGCTAGTGACTGGGAGGATTAGTCCAACTGTTTTGGGGAAGGGATGGAGATTTCCAGAAATTGGGCCACTGCCCACTCCTTGGTCTTTTGATAGTGCCTTGAAACTGTCAGGGCTCCTTTGGGTACGTCATTTATCTTGCTGATCGGGGATCAAGGTCTAGTTGAAATTGACTTGTCTACCATCTTGGACCCATAATCAGCTTATGGTGTGTCCTTGGGCTCTGTTATTCTTTAAAAGTTCTGCCCTGCTTCTTCTCTCCTGTTAACAGTCTCAATGGAAGATGTTTACAGTGAAGAAAAAGCACAGCAAACGTTGGTTTGTACACCTGCAGCAAAACGGTCCCCTGATGTCTATAGGGAAGGGCAAGACTGCTGCCTTATAACCTTCCCAGAGTGGCAGAGCTCTTGATGTTGATGGCGACTACACGGATGACAAGAGCATCACAGGTTTAATAAAGATTCACATGACGTGTGAGTTGAGGGAGGGCTGGCTGGCAAGGAGAAAGGAGGCCAGGATGGAGAGAGAATGCTTAAGCCGAAAAGAACCTGGCTTCTTGAGGAAGTGCTGGTAGCCAAAACTAGCCTGCTTGGGCCTGGCTCAGCATACTCCCTCAATACTTGAGGTCAGTGCTGTCAAGGTTGGAGCGTGCTGAAAGGGTGGGACTGCAGGGAAAACGTCATATACGAGACAGGCTTGGGGAGGAAGTGGGCCTGGAGCCGTAAGGGAGGGGCAGGTCTTCCTGCAGGTCTATTCTCACAGCATGGTGAGGACAAGGGAGTGAGGAAATCTAATTTCACTAAGAAAAACTGTTGAAAGAAAAGAGGCAAACGTCACCATCACGTATACAAACAAGTGCACACACACACACACACACACACACACAGAAGAATGTTGATTGCAATTGCAAAGAATAAATTATTCTGTTTTCATTCAATTGCCAAAAGACCTAGCTCTCTCCAACTATTGACTGCTGTCTTTTCACTGGTTCTTTTCTGATTACTCCCCATCCCCCCCAAATATTTGTAAGTGGCTAACCACTTTTGACAATCTCATACACAGCATTAATTACATATGGAAGTTCTGGAGCCAGATATCTTGAGACAAAACCCGAGGACCCACCACTTCTAGACTATGGTCTGGATACTCTATCACCATATTTCTTAGTTTTGTCATCTATAAAATAGAAATAATAACTTACACCTCATAAAATTGTTATGAGGATTATCTAAGATAATGCATGAGAAGCATATAGAAAATCCACCTTATTTATTATAAAGTTTTCAACTCAAATAAAAATGTAGCAGTTTCTGGAGATTCAATAACATGCAAGAAAAATGGGTGGAGGTTGTGAGAGGTTTAAGAAGGTATACACGAAGAAGCCATCCTCTATCTACAAAATAAGGAGGAGCTATTCACATGTAAAAAAAAAAATGAGTAAGACACATATTCAAGACAAAACAGAAAATAAATATAATTAAATAGAGATTTTGACTAAAGAGATGGATCATAGATAGATCCTTCTTCAGAATGTATAAAAAGGAAACCCAGTTTAATGAAAATTAGTCTTAAAGAAGAAAAAGGCATCCCACATTCTTTGATTTAGACAATGCTTCATATGTCATTTAGTTTGAGATTTTTGCTTATTACAGGAATCATTTTTGCAACCTCTCTGACAACCTTTCAGTCAGTGACTGATTCTTTCATGTGGCTCATCATTCACTCACTCATGAAGCAATCTGTTCCATTTGTGAACAGTTCTAACAGGAAAGATGAGCAAAAACTACCTGGAGAAATATTTATGGCAAAAAGACAAAGGATTAATACTGTTAACTAACGAAGAGTATAATGGTAGCACTTCTATTTCTAACAGTAGCAGATTGAGTTATTTGTGTCATTTTTTTCTGTTGAAAATAATGAGAAAATTCTGAATACAATAGTTTAAGAGAATTCTTATAAAGTCAAGGAAGTGATAAAATAATAAAGATTTGCCAGGGCAAAATTGTTGGGAAAGATAGAGGCAAAGAAGAGCTTGATTTTGTCAAAATGGACACATGTGAACTTTGTTTTTGAGAATTTTAGTCTTGCAAGAATATCAAGGAAAGAAATCAAGCCCAGAGCCTTCTTGGGCTGTGGCATCAATAACTTAATTAGGGACCCAAAGAGAAAAACTTAGGAAAAGGGTAAGCAAAAATGAGATGGCATTTGAATGGACTTGCCAACAAATTAGCAATTCTTGGTAATTAGCCCTTTAAGACAAAACACAGTCAGGTAAATGAACACAGTCAGGTTAGAGGAGCACTAGCCTTGGTAACAATAATAAGCAGATGGAAGAAGTAGTGCACATTTTCACTGGAGAAAGATGCTGCTCTCATAGACACTAAAATGCTTCTGTAAGAATTAATGAGGAACACAAAGTCAGAGATTTCCAATCACCCAAAGAGATAAGGAACCATAACAAGAAACAAGAAAAATTAAAATGTAGGAAAGAAAGATAGGGAGAAAGAAAAGCAAATACACATTGGAACTATTAGACACAGATCATAAAAAAATATGTTTACTAGATTTAAAAAGTAAAAACCAAGGTTTATCAGAGCCCTGGTTGCAGTCTTCATTTTTCCCCCAATAAAACTTAACTCTCATAACTCTCATATTGTGCATTTTTTAAATGGACAGCATAGTTTCCAAGACAGTATAAGGAAAAATTAGAATTAAAAAAATGAAGCGGAGAAGAAAATGAAGCAGAAGAGGTAGGAAAGAAAATAAAACTAATAAGATCTTATATTTTAAACACAAGTACAAAAATAATTGCTTAAATGTACGTACATAGTCTGGACACTTAAAAAGAAAAGAATATCCGCTAGAATTAAAATTTTAAGGAAAACTGGTGCATAGCATAATTCCTAGAGGAGGGGCAATCATACAATATTTTATGAAGAAGGTATCCTCTGAAGTTGTGCGGTGCATACCCTATGTAGTTCTGGATTCAAATGCAGAAAAGATGAAAAAAATAAGATAGAAGAAGAAGTATTATGTGAGCATGAAACAAAGGATAGCTAGTGTAGCTATACAATATTAAACACAGTAGACCTAAGGTAAAAGACATACTGCTGCTGCTAAGTCGCTTCAGTCGTGTCCCACTCTGTGCGACCCCATAGACGGCAGCCCACCAGGCTCCCCCGTCCCTGGGATTCTCCAGGCAAGAACACTAGAGTGGGTTGCCGTTTCCTTCTCCAATGCATGTAAGTGAAAAGTGAAAGTGAAGTAGTTCAGTCATGTCCGACCCTCAGCGACCCCATGGACTGCAGCTTTCCAGGCTCCTCCATCCATGGGATTTTCCAGGCAAGAGTACTGGAGTGGGGTGCCATTGCCTTCTCCGAAGGCAAAAGACATATTGAGTCACTTTATAATGATAACAAACTCAATTCATAGGAAGATATAAAGATTTTAAATATCCATGCATCTAATGGTAGAGATTCAAAATATGTAAATCAGAAATTGATGGAGGCACAAGAAGGCATAGTCAATAAGAGAACCAAAAAGATACAAGCAAAATTACACTCATAAGGACTTCCCTGAAAGTCCAGTGGTTAACACTTCACCATCCAATGCAGGATGTACAGTTTTGATCCCAGGTGGGAAAGTGAAAAGGAACTAAAGAGCCTCTTGATGAAGGTGAAAGAGGAAAGTGAAAAAGCTGGCTTAAAACTCAACATTCAAAAAATTAAGATCATGGTATCTGGTGCCATCACTTCACAGAAAATAGAAGAGGAAAATGTGGAAACAGTGACAGATTTTATTTTCTTGGGCTTCAAAATCACTGCAGACATTGACTGAGGCATGAAATTAAAAGACGTTTGCTCCTTAGACGAAAAGCTATGATAAACTTAGAGAGCATATTAAAATGCACAGACATCACTTTGCCGACAAACTTCCATCTAGTCAAAGGTATAGTTTCTTCAGTAGTGATGCACAGATGTGAGAGTTGGACAGTAAAGCAGGCTGAGCCCTGAAGAACTGATGCTTTCAAACTGTGGTGCTGGAGAAGATTCTGGAGTGTCCTTTGGAGCAAAGATCAAATCAGTCAATCCTAAATGAAATCAACCTTAAATATTCCTTGGAAGGACTCACGTTGAAGCTGACGCTCCAATACTTTGTCCACCGGATGCAAAGAGACGACTCACTGGAAAAAGACTCCCTGATGCTGGGAAAGAGTGAAGGCAAAAGGAAAAGGGAGCAGCAGAGAATGAGTTTGTGAGGTAACACCACCAACTCAAGGGACATGAATTTGAGCAAACCCCAGGAGGCAGTGAAGGACAGGGAAGCCTGGCATGCTGCAGTCGATGGGGCCACAAAGAGCTGGACACAACTTAATGCCTGAATAACAGCAAAAGGGGAACTAAGATCCCATGTGCCTTGTGGTTTATCATATCTCTCTCAATCATTGATAGGACTAAAGGAGCAAATCAATAAAGAAAAGAATAGAGGCTGAAAATTAATAAACTAGACACTCATTACAAGAAGTTAATAAACTTTCATAGAAGAGAAGAAAGCAATAAATATGGACAAACAGGATAGAGGAGACTAATATTGTAGAAACTTGATTCTTTGAAAAGACAAAATATTAAAACATATGGAAAATTAATGAAAAAAGTAAAAGAGAAAAAGGAAAGAAGGCCCAAATAATCAACATCATTAAAGAATGAGTTGTCATACCCATAACATAGAAATGTTGTTAGGAAAATATTCTAAGCACTCTCATCAATGGAATGAAATGAAAATTTTAAGATAAAATTCACAAAATCTTAGAAGAATATAATTTATAAATCTTTCAAGAATAAGCATAAAACCTGATTCATTTGAAGCTTTTATATCCCCTTAAAGGAAATGTAGAATGACTTACATTTCAGAAGCAATTGTGCAACGCCTTCAAAATCTTCATGCACTTTTACCCAACAATCTCAATTCTTGGAAGCTTTCACAAGAAATTGCACTTCAATGCACAATCTTGTGGCACAAACATATTTCACAGAGTTATTTATACAAAAAGAAAATTGAACCAAATCTCATGTGAAACTATTTCTGAACATCTAAGGAAATAGAGTCAAAAGAGCCAAAAACACTTGCTTCCAGTCTTCTTGTTGGAAACGTGGGAGTTTTCTTTGTGTTTCAGGCTTCCCTGGTGGCTCAGCAGTGAACAATCTGCCTTTAATGCAGGAGACACAGGAGATGCAGGCTTGATCCTTGGGTCAGGAAGATCCCTTGGAGGTGGGCATGGCAACCCACTCCAGTATTCTTGCCTGGAGCACCTGGAGAGACTCAGGAGCCTGGCAGGCTACAGTCCATAGGGTCACAGAGTCAAACACAACCGAAACGCCTGAGCACGCATGCCCTTTGTGTTTATTTTATTTGTATCTTATTTGTGCATGCACTATAAATGTCCAGCAACAGAGGCATTTGTTCAATAAATCATGGTGTGATAACATGACTACAGTACAATTTTTAGAGATGATCGTTTTGTGGTAAATATACTGATATGGGCTTCCCTGGTGGCTCAGCTGGTAAAGAATCCACCTGCAATGCAGGAGACCCTGGTTCGATTCGTGGGTCGGGAAGATCCACTGGAGAAGGGATAGGCTACCCACTTCAGCGTTCTTGGGCTTTTCTTGTGGCTTAGCTGGTAAAGAATCTGCCTGCAGTGCAGGAGACTTGGGTTCGATTCCTGGGTTGGGAAGATCCCCTAGAGAAGGTAAAGGCTGCCCAGTCCAATATTCTGGCCTGGAGAATTCCTTGGACTGTTGAGTCCATGTGGTTGCAAAGTCAGACATGACTGAGTGACTTTCACTTTCACGTTAAAATACTTTGTTACATGTTTTTTAAAAAAACCTATAAACACTATGCACAGTGTACTATCATTTGGGATACATATATATATATATATATATATATAATCTATGTCTATATGGAGAGAGACACATTTCTATACATAAAGAACGAAATCTAAGTAGACAGACCAGAAAAATGATATTTCTGGGTGGTAGGATCAAAGGTTAACTTCTTTCCCCTTTTGGCCCAAAGTAAGTCCAACCTAAGCTAAAGGGGTAAGGGACTCAATTTCATCTTTGAGTGGAAGGAAAGAGTGTAGTTCGACAAGGAAGTGGTGGATTGAGGTCTCTTTTCTACACTCAAGAACGTATTTTAGCAGACTGTAAAGTTGCTCTTGGAAACTATTTAAGGGGATTGAAATTCTGATACAGCAAATAGATCACACCATTGATCTGTCTTATCATTGAGAGATATTAAACCATAAACCCTGAGATCTGTCTTCTAATGAAACTCTTAAGATGATCAATGTGTTGAAAAATGACTTTTTAAATATTAAAATTGTGTGAGTCCCTCAACAAGATAATTTTAAGTAGAATGTTAGTTGTCCTAGTCCTTTATCACTCCAAGTCTGTCAACTCTTTGGCACACATTTTAAACACTGCTTTTTCAGATTAATATCATTGATAACATACCACTCTGTAGCTTTGCATAACCTCTTGATGTGCTGTGCTGTGCTTAGTCACTCAGTTGTGTCTGACTCTGTGACCCCATGGACTGTAGCCCACCAGGCTCCTCTGTCCATGGGGATTCTCCAGTCAAGAATACTGGTGTGGGTTGTCATACCTTCCTCCAGGGTATCTTCCCAACCTAGGGACTGAATCCAGGTCTCCCACACTGCAGGCAGAATTTTTACTGTCTGAGCCACCAGAGAAGCCCTAGAATTCTGGAGTGGAAAGCCTATCACTTCTCCAGGGACCTTCCCCACCCAGGAATCCAATCGGGGTCTCCAGCTTTGCAGGCACATTCTTCACCAGCTGAGCTACCAGGGAAGCCCTAACCTCCCGATACATATTCCTTTATTACTGATTTTTATAAGGAAATTCTAAATGAAATGAGTTGTCAACAATGCAAACTTAAATACAGATATGTGAACAGTCCTTGACAGTTGGCAATTAAAGAATATGGGCTAATACTGATAAATAACTTTAAACAAAGCTCTAAAATTTATCGAGATTTTCTTTTTAAAAATTTGAGAGAATAGCTTGAAACATGTATATTACCATATGTGAAATAGATCACTGGTCCAGGCTTGATGCATGCGACAGGGTGCTCAGAGCTGGTGCACTGGGACGACCCTGATGGATGGGATCGGGGGAAGGTGGGAGGGGGCTTCAGGATGGGGAACATATGTACACCCATGGCTGATTCATGTCAATGTATGGCAAAAACCACTACAATATTGTAAAGTAATTAGCCTCCAATTAAAATAAATAATTAAAAAAAATTAACTGTTGAATCAAAAAAAATATGATGTAGAAGAAAGAAAAGGGATTTGAATCCCTGAATCAGCAGTAAAAGAACTGGATACAAACATTTGAAATTAGAAATATAGGATTTATTGTCTTATGGAACCAGATTATTTCATAGAAGAGGAAAATAGTCTTTCATCTGTTTGATATTTATAAATTGTACTTTTTCTTACATTCTTGCATCAGCTTGTGGGTCAAGGACATGTGTTTTCTATGTATTTTGCCTTATACACAAATATTGTCCAAAAAGAGAATCATAGTCATGTATAGAATCATCTGGGTGCTGTAAAAAATCATCATGAGTTTTGGCTCCACTCTAGAACAAAAAAATCAGATTTGGAGGAGTGAGGCTTAGACAGTGATATTTTCTAAAAGCTCTTTCAATGACTCCCATGTACAACCCAGCGTGGAGAATTACTGATTTAGGCAATTTTGAAAACCCAAATGTCCTAGAGAGGAGACCAGCCTCAGCATTGATGAGGGTATCCTTGAATACTCTTAGGAAGCAGGCAATTATTTGGGGAGCTTTTCCCTTGGGCATAAGTTCTCTTGATTGTATGAGAGGAAAAAAAGACCAGATCAGGATAAGCTGCCAAAGCACAATGTCCTAGAACATTAGGTCAGAGTGCAGAGTGAAGCCCGGCTCTACAGGGAAGCAGGGTTAGTGACAGCAGAACCGAGAGTCGACCTCTGTAATGCTTAAGCCGGAGCTTCCTACTTGGGGAACAGAATTAACCACTCCAGGGACTCAGAAGCACAAGTCCGTCTGTGCTCAGTGCAACGCACTTACAAGTTTCTCTGGATTTGGGACTGATACTGCTGCCAAACCTTATTTATCAGTTACGCATGACCCTTAATTTTTAACCCACAATAGTTTGGAAACTGCAATGCATTTTATCATCAGTGAGTACACTTAATGTAGTATTCTTTTCCATTATTACTAAATTGATGGTCTGTCTTAGAATTCATGACACCTTAGATTTAGGAAATACGGTGTTTCCATGGTTATCCGGAACTGGGCTTGTGGGTGAGACCCGGTATTAGAGTTAGCTGTGGGAATTTAGGGACAGGAAAGGAAAAAGAGACCAGAACTGAAATGACAGATCATAACAAAATCACGATATTGAACAAGGACGGCTTCTGGTTCTTAAAAGCTTGTGCTCTAGTATGAGAAACAGGCTGAGATAAGTGATGCATCCTGAGAGTATTGTCCCCCAGGTACAAAGTGGTTTGTTCCTGAGACCACTTTTTCAGCTGCTCACGCCCTCTGTTGGTGGTAGGCAGAGTGGATACGTTTCTGTCTTGGTACAGTTTTGCTTTTATCTTTCCAAGTCTCAAGAAGGTGGGAAGTTGTGGAGTGTCACTGCCAAGTTCTGTGGAAAACACTGTATGCTTTAAAAACTGTAAAGGATCAAGATTGAAAGGGACTGTTGGAAGTCCTTATTTGGTTAATCCAGACTTTATTTGCAAAGGAAAGAATCTACTTGCAAACAGTTAAATATGCGACCATATGCTTTCCTCTGCTTTTTCCCTCCTGACGCAGAATTGGAGCTTAAGCCTCTCAGACTTTTCCATCATAGCTGGAGCTTCATGCCAGCGTTTCTTAACCGTAGAGACCCATTTCTCATCTTGCAAAACTTGTGCCAGAGCAGAACTCCCACTGACTTGCAGAACGGTTCTGACGCAGGCAGACTCCTGAGAGCACAGAGCCCAATGAGCAAGGGGAAGACTGTGTCCGTCTCCTGATTCTCAGTTCTCAACAGGGTGGGAGGTGGTTCTGGGGCTCCTCCCCCAGGGGAAGAATCCCACACGCTGAGGATAATTTCTACACATGGCAAGTAGGAGGGCAAAATTAAGTTTGCCTCTCCTATCTTAAATTTATCTTCCTCTGCTATGTACTCACTCCACTAAAACCTGATATGAAAATGCCAGCACTTTACTTTGCACTTTCCAGCAACCCTCTATAAGCAGTAGTAATCTGATCTAGCTCATAAAAAATCCTAATATGGAATGACTTAGAATAATGAAAGAAATTGGTACTCAGCAAATTGGTAACAAGACATCAGCTTGGAGAGTATTAGATCTCAACAATAGAGATGCAATATCTGATGGATATAATTATTATCATTACTATTATTGGGTTTGCTGCATTGAGGCTAAGAATCCATCCATTGTAGAATTACACTCTCCATACACACATTTAAAGATTCTTTGGAAAGAGACTCACAAACTTACAGAAGAAATTTATGGTTGCTGAGGGGAAAGATAGGGGGAAGGAATAGTTAGGGAGTTTGGAATAGACATGTACACACTGCTCTATTTAAAATGGACAGCCAACACAAATCTACATTATAGCACAGCGAAACCTGCTCCATGTTATGTGGCAGCCTGAATGGGAGGGGACCTTGGGGGAGAATGGATACACGTATGTGTATGGCTGAGTTCCTTCCTGCTCAAGTTTGTTAATCAGCTATACCCCAATTTAAAAAAAGAAGTTTAAAAATATTCCTTGGGAGTGATTTCTAGAAACAGTATTGCTTAAACAGGTCTGTAACAATGAGCACTTTATATTTAATTCTGAATTAGTTTCAGCTTCTGATTTTCACACTTTCAGGTATCAGATCTGCTGTTGTCTAGGGGAAAAAATGTTTGCCTCACAATTAAACCAACCCCATCATTATTTCCAATGTACCTTATAGCTTCAAGATACAAGTACACAGGACTGTGTTAGCTTGGACTCTTCTCCTCCCCATCAAGTGAGGAAACCCCAGACAAAACTTCTCTTGTATTTCCTTGCTTTGTCCCTGCCAGAACTACAAAAAGGAGAAATCATATTCTGGAATGGTTGTCCTGAAAGGGAAAAATAAGCTAGCATGTTGAAACATTTAAAAACATACTGTGAATAATTATGTATTATGGGTTATTTACATGTACATATACATACACACATTTATATGTGCTTATATATATATATATATATATATGTTTATCTTATAATGATAGCACAAGAGCCAAGATTCCTTTATCTTCATACTATACAACTTAGATTTATCATCAACTCTAGTTTCATGAGATTGTCTAGAGAGGACAGACTAGAAGGAGTGGTCCCTTTAACTTTAGATTGCATAATTTTATGATTTATATATATTTATATTTTCCTATAATTTGTACATATTATGACCAGCTTAATAAGGTAGAAAATATAGGCAGGTCATCATGTGCATGCTTTTCCTTTCCTCCTGAAGGGCCAGGTGTGAGATTTAAAGATTGTGTAGGTAAATGAAAGAAAGTGAAAGTGAAAAGCTCTCAGCCACCAGGGAAGCTCTGTAGGTAAGCAATGGCAACAAAATGACTGTTGTTGTCCAGGTATGTTTTGAAAGGAGAGTATATTATTTTATGCTTTTTTATATTCCATATCATATTTATTTCATTGCTTTGACTATTAAATATCTGTGAAATGACTGACTGAATGAAGGAAGAAAGAAATGAATAAGTGAATGAAAAAGACATGTTCATATCCAACAACATGTATGAAATCTACAACAGGAGTGCATCAGACAGTAAATATTTTAGACCCTGCAATATCATAGTTTCTGTTGCAATTATTCACCTGCCACTTTTGCACAAAACTAACATAGACAATGTGTCAACAAATGAGTGTGTCTGTGTTCCAATAAAACTCTATTTACAAAAACAGTCTGTGGGCAGAAATCAGCCAATGAGTCGCAGTTTGCCAAAGGCTGATCTAAAGCGTGCAGAGAGATCCTTTATTCTCAAAATAACTGATTAACTTACAGATATTTTAATGATTCACAAGATTGCATGAAAATGTCAGCTCAGAGGCAACACTTCTCAAACTGTGTACTGGTGAGCCGTCAATACACAGCTGGTGTACAGGACTAGCCAGACTTCTGTACTTTATGTCTCCACAGTCACCCAAGTCCTGCTAGCCTCGCTGCATTTTATGTGCTGTTCCCATTTCCGGGCTAAATGAGGGAAAGGGGATAAATGGCATAAGAGGACATTACATCCAACTGCAGGCAGCCCAAATTGTCCACCCGTTAGTCACTTTGGATTTTCAGCTGAGTGAATGCTGCATTCATGAATGCCCAGAGACAGCCTGGGGAAGGTCCAGACAGTCTGCTGGCAGAAAGAAAGCTGAAAGCAAAGGAAAGCTTGTGTCGATTGTCATCTCTAGTTATGAGCCTGAGAAACTGTAGCTATGAATCAGCTTGTCTGAGGCTCTGCTGTCTTTATTTGCAACAGTAAGGAAGATAATATTTTAAAAAGCTTTTAGGAATAAAATGAGCCTTAACCACTAGAGAGAAGAATCACAGTCTGCAGCTACATTGCCTTGGGGCCTAATGATGATTCATCGTAAAATTAGACCAATTAAGCACCCTCCCCCAATTCTGTAGTCTTGAGAGAGTTAGATAAGATCATTGGTTCCCTTTGACTCATGGAATCCTAAAACAAAAGAGATCCCACAGATCTTCTGGTCATGGGGTCATGGAATGGAATAGGACATCTCACTTGAGGACTGAGTCCTGGTAAGGTGAGTGGTGTCCAGTGATTCACAGCTTGTGGGTGGGGAAGGGAGAATGTAAACCAGCACTCTCAGTTCTGGGTTGATAGATTGATGGGTTCATTCATTAATACAATTACTATTCAACCAACGTACTTGACATATGGTTTCTCAAAGTGATTTTTATCAGAGAACCCTTTTGGTTTTTCACAGAGCTGAGAAGACAGACATTCCCAAGAACCTCCATCAGGAAGCACTCTGATTATTACTCCACACCCTCAAGCCTTTCAAAACCCACACATCCACTCTACTGGTGAAGAAAACGAGATCCAAGGAGTCTAGACTGACAGCTCCTAGATTTGTCTGTACATTAGAATGACTTGCTGCTGCTGCTGCTAAGTCGCTTCAGTCGTGTCCAACTCTGTGCGACCCCACAGACATCAGCCCACCAGGGTCCTCCATCCATGGGATTTTCCAGGCAAGAGTACTGGAGTGGGGTGCCACTGCCTTCTCCTAGAATGACTTAGGAATCTTTTAAAAATCTCAAAGCCTATGCCATATCCAAACCAATAATTCCAACTCTGGGGCAGGGGAGAGACTCAGTATTTTTGAAGTTTTCCAGGGGATTTCAATGAGCAGAAAGCTTCAGGAACCACTGGACCAGGTGATCTCTCACGTTATACCTCATGTTATACCCCATAGAAATCAGGGGTGGAGGCAGCCTCTAAGTGCCAAGCAATGAAAGAGGTGAAGATAAACTCACGGGACGTATCTTTCTGCCACATGTGAATGATTCAAACACCTCAGCTCTTTGTTTTTAAGGCTTCCCTTGTAGCTCAGTCGGTAAAGAATCTGCCTGCAGTGCAGGAGACCTGGGTTCAGTCCCTGGGTTGGGAAGACCCCTGGAGAAGGAAATGGCAACCCACTCCAGTATCCTTGGCCTGGAAAATCTCATGGACAGCAGAGCCTGGTGGGCTGCAGTTCACGGGGTCGCAAAGAGTCAGCACAACTGAGCGACTAACACTTACTTACTTACATTCCTTGTTTTAGAAAATGAGGTCAAAGATTTTAAGATCTCTGCTTTCTTTCAGACATTTAAAGTCATTTTCTTTGGTAGAAGTTAAAAATGTAGCAGAATACACAAGGACATTTTTATATCTGTTTATAGAATTACCGCCAAAATTCTGCTTGAGATTCCAATTCATCACTCCCTATGGGTCTTCCCTGGCGGCTCAGATGGTAAAGAATCTGCCTGCAATGCAAGAGACCTGGGTTTGATCCCTGGGTTGAGAAGATCCCCTGGAGGAGGGTATGGCAACCCATTTCAGTATTCTTGCCTGGAGAGTTCCATAGACAGAGGAGCCTGGTGGACTACAGTCCATGGTGTCCCAGAGTCAGACACGACTGAGAGACTAAGCACGTGGGACAGGTAGCACTGGTTTTCCATTGTTTCTCTGTGTTTGTGTGTGTTTTCCTAACTTATTCATCTAGAAGTTTTATTTCCATTTATCATCCAGGGCAGGGGCATTGTTAGAGATTCCAATGAGACAAATCCATACCAGAATCAACAAAGCAGAGACACTGACCTCATTTCTTATTGCAGAAAGCAAATTCCATGCCATTTTCTAATGCTTCTGGGTCACAGAACCGTGACTTGTTTCTTTTTTTTATTTAATTGTTTTTCCTGTCGGGTCCAGGTTGAGCAGTGATCCTGCTGCTGCTGCTGCTGCTGCTGCTACTAAGTCGCTTCAGTTGTGTCCAACTCTGTGCGACCCCAGAGACGGCCTCCTACCAGGCTCCTCTGCCCCTGGGATTCTCCAGGCAAGAACACTGGAGTGGGTTGTCATTTCCTTCTCTAATGCATGAAAGTGAAAAGTGAAAGTGAAAGCTCCTGAAGTATCCATAACGATAACAAACCCATCTCAGTGCCCTGGACTCATGTGCAACTTTTCTTTCTCTCTTTTGCTGCCAGGAAACCCATGTAAGCTGCTCATATAAAGGATTACAACACCAACTCCTTTTAAGTAATCAATTTAAAATTAAAAAATAATTTGGGGGGAGGGTGCCACACAGTGTGTCATACTCCCTGAAGTGGAAGCATGGAGTCTCTACCTCTGGACCTCCAGGAAACTCCTGTCCAGCTCCTTTTACTGTGGCCCTGATTTGGAGGCCAGAGAAGAGTGAGCCCCTTTGAACTTTCGAAAGAGATACGGGAACACCACTGAGTAAGCCTTTAAAGAGAACAGGAGAGGCTAATCCACATGCGTCACTATCTGCTTTGATCATAAATCCCCATGCACGTGTTATTTGTAATATATGTCCCTGCGTGACATGGGAAATGGCCATTAAAAATAATTTGGCTTCTTGCTGGGATCTGGGAACTTAAGTGATATGAATTTGTTCGTTCATTTGTGCAACGATTAATGCATGAGGCCCTGGGTGCCAGGCATAGCATACAAGGAGTGACTCTGCCTACAAATTAGCAGATCAGTCTAGGAATCTGGGAAACAATTCCAATATTTCTGGAATCCAGAGCACTGTGTTCACATTCCCAGGCTCTGCTATGCAATGAAAGGGGAACCATAAGTGATGACTGAACTTCAAGAGATCTCAACTTCCTCACTGAGAAAATAAGGAAAATACTTCCTCACAGAGGGAGTCAGTAATAGTTAATTCCTTTCTTCTTTACATGATGAGTCTCTTATCCCCTAGTCAATATCCTTCCATACTGACCTTATGTCAGTAGCAGCCAGGTGGAGCGATTCAACTCTCTTAGAAGCGAGACCCACCAGACTTCACCTGCCAGCAGACGTTTATTTCATTGCCTTAAAAGGAGGTCTGAGCTGTGCGAAAAGGAGGAAGAGATGCAGCTTCACATCAGGATGAGTTTACTGCTCTCTGCTCCCTGTAATTTAAAGGGTTAATTTGCTTTCATGTTGCGCCCACTGAGAATCATTGTTATTATGGGATGTAAGTTCCCACAAAAATAGAGATGCTTTTTTTTTTCCAAAGAATAAACTAGCAAGACCATAGTTAATTTCCATGAGAGTCAGAAGAGCAAAACTCTGGGCCATTCTTTGAATATTCATGTGGAACACTTTCTGTCCTAGTGACCACGCTTGAAAGGCAAGAATATCCTGAATTCACTTTCCCATAAAAGCTGCAGAAGTTACTGCAGGAAACAAAAAGCAGTTTACCGTAAACAACCCTCCCCTGCTCTGCTTCTCCCATTGCTGTTCACTACCTGAAAATCCTCGCACTGGGGGGAGGTTTCTTTGACTCTATTACTCAAAGTGTAGACCATGGGCAGTAGCTGTGGCCTTACCTAGGAGGTGGTGAAAATGCAGCGCATTATGTACACACTGCTATACTTAAAATGGATAACCAACAAGGACAGCCTACTGTATAGCACACGGAGCTCTGCTGAATGTTACTTGGCAGCCTGATGGGAGGGGACTTTGGAGAAAGGATGTATACATATGGCTGAGTCCCTTTGCTGTCTACCTGAAATGGTCACAGCATTGTTAATCACCTATACACCAATACAAAATAAGAAGATTTTAAAAATGCATCTTGCTGTCTACTCTAGACATACTGATCAGAGTCTCCATTTTCAAAGATTCTTATGCTCCCCAAGATTGAGGAACAGGACTTTATTTGGGAACCATGTGGTCAGGGCACATAAAGCTGTATTTCTGAACTGTGGAAATGCTGATCAAAGCCTTATTTGCTGTAAATCTTTGATAGCTATTTTCCTGCTGTAAAAATCTTTAGCATAAAGGAAAGCCATAAAGCCATAACACCAAGTGCTCCATGTGGGAAATTTAGACTCAGAGAGTTTTAGAACTGTGCATAATTTATCATAGATCTGCTATCAGCAGGTCTACTTGGAAACCTGCCTGTACATGCAGTAGCATCTTTGGCTTTAAAATGTCATTGTCTAGTGTGAATTGTATCATACTTACTTGTGAGTAGCACAGGCCAGTTTTCAAAACCATCCTTTTTTTCTTGCAGCAGTGATTTTATGGAGGCCTCTGGGTAGAGAAGATATTGTTAGGCCAACCTAAACTCTATCAAGAAAACCTAAGGGTGAAAAAAAAAAAGAAATTTAAACACAAGTGTTAGGGTTACTTTGGAAAACTTCAAAGTTCTTGTTAATTTTGTTTTTCATTAGCTTTTGTTGCTGTTTTTAAACTGAGACAAGGATGGGAATTAATAAAATAGTGTCAAGTGGGCAAAATAGGCAGTTAATGTCTAAGAATAATTATATCACGAGGTGTAATTTTACCACCCAGTCATGGAATTCTGACTCATTTGCAAGCATAATTTATTAGCAAATAGATGTTGAGTTTTAGCCATGTGCAAGCTATGTTACAAGGGCTTGGGAAGAATATGAGATGAAGACATCTTGCTGTCACGAGTTTCCTGTAACTGGTGGGGATGAAGGTGTTTATTGTTCAGCATGACCCAGGACCCAAGAGAGGCAGCCCTACGAGTGGCGCCGGGAAAAGGGAGAGATGCAGAGGCGGAGAGACGGAGCAGAGTCAGCGGGAAACACCTCACCCCTGCAGGTAGCATCGAAGAGCTATTAACCAACAGCTCAGCCTATTGTTTGACATGTCCTTGCTTTCCTGAGCCAGCTTTCTACAAACCCTCCCTGATCTGTCGCCTGGGGAAGGGTAAGGAGTAGGGCGTTCCAGTACCCTTGCCCTCATGGGCAACAAGAGACAGGAGCTGGCGGACCTGGCCTGCAACCCCCTGACAGGCGCATCCCTCACACGGTGGCCTAATGTGGCCTGGTATGCTTTGAAGGCCTCACATGGCGGTGGTCTTGACGTGTCTTTCAGTGGACACTGATTTTTATCACCAATCCATAACAAACTGTTCTGCTGACAGAAGGAAAAGGTGGGGGTAGGGGAGAGGAGTGGGTAGCCGAGAGCTGTCTGCCTTTAGAAAACGTTTAGAAAGATCAACATAAGCAGCCTTCAGGACCTCCTCTGGCTGCCAGGCTGCTGCATGGGCACTGCCACGTGTGGCTAACAGCAGACTGAAACCAGGAGTCCCACTTCTGAGCTTCTAGTTACTAAATAAAGTTTGCACAGATGCCAAACAAACTGGTCATGCTCAACCTTTATATCGGTTTGTTCATGTGTAAGCCATTGTCAAAGCTCCTGGAGTGGAATACCTTAGATCTGTGCATCTCACCTCATGTAGATTCTATCTCAATACAAGCACATACATTAATTAAGTAGCCTAGCTGGGTTTGGAGGGCAGGGACTAGGGGTTAGAGGAGACACACTTTGCCTGCCATTGATAATTGTTAGAACTGAATGATGATGAGTTCATAGGGGTCATTTGACCATTCTTTCTTTAAAACAAAAAGGCAAGGAGGTGGTTAAGTCAGAAGACTGGTGGTTTACCTTTCCAGAGGCAGGAGGGGGCAAGCTCAGAGGTGGGATGGGGAGCTGGCATGTCTGTTTCTTAACCTTGGGGGTGGTTCCACAGGGGTTCGCCACTGAGCCACCTGGGAAGCACCTTTGATCTTTTCAGCACTTATAAGTTAAATTTTGTTTGATTCTCTCTCTCTCTTTCCCACTGGGATGTGAGTGGCACAAAAGTAGGGGTTTGTATCAGCCTTGCTCACTGTCCCTAAAACAGTGCCTGGCACATAGTAGGTGCTCATTAAATATTTGCTGAATTAATGGAATCACTAAAAGGGCAGAGGTGGGAGTAGGAATTGGTATTACAAAGGCAGTCTTTGGCATAATAAATTTATTGCTTATAAATGGCCTTGTGGCTAAAAAATCTATTTTGCCTTATTCCATAATATTTTCTGCTGTTTATTTTGTAAATTGCAGGTAGAATACACTTTGAATGTTATGAATTATGGAGCCTGACCCAGGAGCCTTGTTTGTACCATGGATTTAATCAGAACTCATGTTCTGAATTCCAAACACCAGCGTGCAAACTAGCCTTTGAACTATGACTTAATGTATTAGAGCTGTACCTTGAGTCACCCCCAGGTCAAGCTGTGTATTCCATGGACACTCCCCAGATTTCTTTCACTGCAATCAGCTAAAGGACACATTTTTCAGCTGATATCCTGCTCTTGTTATGAAGGGAATTGATTCTAATTGCCAGTTTCCTGCATTTTTCTTAAACATTTAGCCTTTGAGAGAGAAAAAAAGAAAAGCGAGATGAAAATTCCACACGTTACTAGGATTACTTCATAAACAGAGCAGTCTTGACTTTGGAATTCCCCCAGACTCTGAACTGAGCTTCCCCATCCAGAAAACCTGAATTCATTCTGAAATGGGAGGAAACTAGGGCAAAATGTTATCTGGAGCTATGACATTTGGCTTCCAGAGAACACACAAAATGGACACACATCAAATGTCAGGCAGGCTGATAACAGACAGGAAGTACCTCTGTCAACACAGTGAGCTTGACCTTTGCTGGCAGTAAAATCCTGGATGCAATGCATCTGCTCTGAAACAGTCTCCCAGGGAGCAAGCAAAGCCTGGCCTGCAGGTAAGGATGCAGGCCCCTGGTGCTTGAGGATTGCAGGACAGCCCACAGATCATCAGACTGAAGTTTGGCCAACAGGGAGGGCCCTGTGTTTTTATCCGTTGTTGGGAGATGAACAAGACAGAAAAAATAGACCCTGGTTCCATGTCTTCCCTGGCTCCATTATCAGGAAAACAGGACAATATAATACAGAAATAAAATACAGGAACTTCCTCTTTGCCATCATTTTGAATCGGTCCTGGCACAAATTTGCACTGACATCAGCTCCCAACGGGTCCAATATGAAATTTATCTTCTTGAAAATGTGACCCTTGGCTGCCAGTAGACTAAAAATGTAGCCAGCAATGGGGCAAATAAAGATAAAGAAGTTTGTGCAGGACAAATGCTGCATTTCCTACACACAGCTTTATAACTCCCCTGTCCCAAGAATGAACAGAAAACAAAGGGATATAGTAGGCCCTCGGGAACCTCTGCTGTGTTATCTGCCCAATGCTCAGGGTGATAAAGTAGATAATCTTCTAGGCAGGATTGGAACAGGATGATTAATTGATATCGCTATGAATAAACAGCATGTGATACTTACAAGGCAGGCAGGCTGGACTGTTTTAAAATATTCTATGCAATTCACTAGACATTTGGCCTGAAGACCTCATTTTGTTTTCGCGCATAGTCCTCCTTGTTTTTAGGGTTTAGGAAATGACTGTGTGTGCCCACATTATGTGTGTGTGTGTGTGTGTGTGTGTGTGAATGATTTAAGATTTTTTAAGTGTCAGACATGCTGTTTTGCTTAACCATTCTTTGAAAACCCAAGTTCAATTTTAATTAAATCACATATGTTTTGAACATATGCCTATTTTCCTTTGACTGTCTTTAGGTTATGGTTTAATAGCTTTGGTCTTATTTTGCCCTGCTGCATATTTTGATTTTTCTCTATTAAAGTCTTGCATTTATACAGCTGTTTTCAAAGCAGCTGTGAAATATTTTTAAATTTTCTACCCAAGGGGAAGAAGCAGGGAATATGTAATATTGAAAAAGAAGGAAAAAAAAAAGATAAACATTCTTCTCTGGGGTTCAGTCAATGTATTTCACGTATACCAGGAAATCAGCTAAGCTAAGTAAACATAGACATTTTATATGGCAAGAACAAAGTAATAGCCTTTTTACTTCGATAAATCACTGTCATAATTGTCCTAAAGCAGTTTGTTTTTGAGGACTAGACTTTTTGGGAAATCCTCCTTCCCAAAATATCCCCTTTATCTGGTTCTTCCTGATATCGGAAATTCCACCATTTAAGAGGCTGCAATAAAGCCACGTGGTACAAATATCTCTGCAAAGGAGGGGCCCCTGAAATATTTACACTTCAGGGTGAGGTGTTTCATCAAAAGTGATAACTAACTGGGGTGTGTTTTTCTCCTGAAGCCACTGGTTTCTAAGAGGGAAGGGTGTCAAGATAGTGGTGGGAAGTTCTGACAGCGTGCGTTGGAAGGTGTTAAAGACGAGCGTCAACATCCTCTTAACATGCTGAGGGGTTTGTTTTAGTCTGTGAACCTGTGCAGTTAAACATCTGCACGAGAGTCTCAGAATAGACGTTTGGGCAAAAAGAGTGGTGCAATGTGGCAGCTTTTCCCAGCTCTCTTAGCTTCCTCTCCATCCCAGCATCTCTGAAGTCAAACCCTGTTTACGCGAAAGCTGTTCCTGATGAAATTTTCCTGGGCATATAAGCAAGACAGAGACAGAAGAAAGTTTGAGAATTGCCATTCAAGCTTATCCATTTGCCAGTGATTAAAATAAATAATCTCAGCTCCAAAAGAACATTGCTTCCCCAGAGTTGGCAAAATGTTCCCCAGCTCTGCACCCCTGAAAGGAAAGAAAGGGATATGTAGGAGTCATTTTTAGGGGTGACCTCTATCTCTTCCATGTGTTACTGACCAGGGCTCTTGGCCTCCCTGTACTGTGCTGTGCTTAGTTGCTCAGTCGTTTCTGACTCTTTGTGACCCCTTGGACTGTAGCCTGCTAAATTCCTCTGTGCATGGGGATTCTCCAGGCAGGAATACTAGAATGGGTTACTATGCCCTCCTGCAGGGGATCTTCCCAACTCAGGGATCAATCTGGGGTCTCCTGCATGCCAGGCGGATTCTTTACCAGCTGAGCTACCAGAGGAGCCTTCTTGGCTTCCTTAATCCCATAGAAATTGATAAAGAGGCCCAGCAAGAAATTCAAGTAAGGCTCTACTGGGGCCCTTGCTATAGAAGGGTGGGTGGGCAAGAACAAGTAATAAGTTTCCTTCCTTGTTCACACCCAAGTTAGGGTTAGGGGGTGAAGGGTGGGGTGGGGAGCAAGCTTGTTCCTTACATAGGAGAGAGCAGGCCCAGGTCCAGGGGTCTGGCCTGAAAGGTGGCTTAGGTGGCTCACTCCTACTTAGGTGGTATTGAGTGCAGGGGGCACGGGTGGAACCCTGCTTTCGGTGCCAACACTCTGTTTCTGTTCCTGGCTCTTCAGAAGTGGCAGTGGGGCTTTTTGGTCTGTTTGTATCTTGTTGTCTATTATTCGCTCCAATTGTGCAGGCACTCAGTTACTTTTAGTCCCTTATAGTTTCAGCGTATTTTGTTGCTCAAGAAGACGTGTGTTCAGGTGCAAGCACTGCAGCAAAGGATCCCAGGTCCCAACCTGTCTCATGGGCAACTTCCCCCTCTTTGCAGTCAACCTGTCCCCTTCTCCCACCACACACGTGCCACCGTGTAACCAGGAACGACAGAATGGTGCAGCAGTTGTGTGGAGGATCATCCAGCAGGCTGTGAGGATTCAGGAGCTGTGAGCTTAGGGAAGACACTCCCCCTGAGTGTACAGGAATCTATCTAGAGGGGGAGACTCCCAGAGACCTCAGAATTCAGCCAGTCACGCTGCTGCCACAGTGTTGCTGTCTCTAAGCCACGTGTCTAATCAATTACACATTTTTCTCCCCTTTCTTTCACTTCTCTGGATCTGAAATAAAACCTAAACTGATCTCACACTTACTTTTTTCCTTCAGAGCACTTACCATGGTTTTTAATTATGTTTATTTGTGTGCCTAGCCTCCTGGACATGATCAAGGAATAATTGCTGAATTTTACTTGTTCAGTGCTGTCAAAGATTAATTATTTTGTTTTGCTTTTCAAAAATGTAAATCATGGCTCATCTGCAAGTATAGAATGAACATGCATTAAAGATTTCAACTCCATTATAAAGGGAATAGGATCACGGAAAATCTGTTCCAGTGAAAATCAGAGGTTATTATAGGCATTTTACAAAACTGCACTAAGATAACCAGGTTAGATATAAAACTGGTCAACATCTCACAGAAGAGCCAGACAGACACTGTAAGGCTCCATGGTGTAGTGGTTATCATATCTGCTTTACATGTAGAGGGTCATGGGTTCAATTCCCAGTGGAACCACAAGTTTGCATGTATTTCCATTCAGTTACTTTTTAGAAATGACTTTTTTCTGGAAGATTAAATCTTCTACTGGATGAAAATTAACATCTCCACTATACTGTGACTCAAATAAAAGTAAGATCATGTCTTTTATTTCACTCAAATTAATTAATTTTATAAAAAAAAAAACAACTTTATGCCTTATTTAAAAATGAAACTGCCCAGGAGGCTCAGTAGTAAAGAATCCACCTGCCAATACAGGAGACACAAGAGACTAGTGTTCAATCCCTGGGTCAGGAAGATCTCCTGGAGTAGGAAGTGGCAACCCGCTCCAGTATTCTTGCCTGGAAAATCCCATGGACAGAGGAGCCTGGTGGGCTACAGTCCATGGGGTCACAAAGAGTAGGACACGACTGAGCACACATACATGTCTTAAATGGGAACCAGGATTACCTTCCATAAAACCAAGATAACACCCCAAAGTTGGCACAATGAAAAGTGAACGTGAAGTCTCTCAGTTGTGTCTGACTCTTTGAGACCCCATGGACTGCAGCCTACCAGGCTCCTCTGTCCATGGGATTTTCCCAGGTGATAGTACTGGAGTGGATTGCCATTTCCTTCCCCAGGGGATCTTCCTGACCCCCGGATTGAATCTGGGTCTCCCACACTGTAGACAGATGCTTAACCATCTGAGCCACCAGGCAAGTCCCCTAAAAACAAGAAAACACTCCAAAGCTGGCGCAATAGGACAGTGTTTTCTTCAATGCTGGTGAAGCCTGCAGTTCAGTAGGCCAAGCTTCTCAGAGAAGGCACACTTCCTGGCTTTCAGATTCATGACACTGAAGATGTTTGCTTTCTGGGACACTGGCTAAAGCCAAGGTCCTTTTCCCTGTTGGACCACCACGCTCTTATTAAGCCTAGGTTTAGTTTGCTTTTCTTCCAGTAATCATGTATGGATGTGAGAGTTGAACTATAAAGAAAGCTGAGCACCAAGGAATTGATGCTTTTAAACTGTGGTGTTGGAGAAGACTCTTGAGAGTTTCTTGGACTGCAAGAAGATCCAACCAGTCCATCCTAAAGGAAATTAGTCTTGAATATTCATTAGAAGGACTGATGCTGAACCTGAAACTCCAATACTTTGGCCACCTGATGTGAAGAACTGACTCACTGGAAAAGACCCTAATGCTGAGAAAGATTGAACGGAGGAGGAGAAGGAGAGACAGAGGATGAGATGGTTGGATGGCATCGCTGACTCCATGGACATGAGTTTGAGTAACCTCCAGGAGTTTGTAATGGACAGGGAGGCCTGGCGTGCTGTAGTCCATGGGGTCACAAAGAGTCGGACATGACTGAGAGAGAGAACTGGAACTGGAAGAGGCTTCTGGCATATCATGTAAAACCATTATAATGAATACTGTTGTCTGCCAAAGGTTCTCAATCTGGAACCTGCTCTCTCAGTTAAAAAGGCAGGTTAGCAAGCGTTAGAGAAGCACTGGAGACATTCTAGCCCTACACTGAGACACTCTTCATGACATTAACAGTGTGACCTACCAAGAATGAAAGGTGAGGAACCGTCCCGCTAGTGACTGTAATGTTTTTAACAGCACATCTCTTCCACGACGTCTCTGAAACACAGGTCTAATCAGTCGTTGGAAAGCACATGGTGGAAGGTAGAGATGACGGCCAACATGAGCTAACATTCTTGCTTTTCTTATTTACGAATAGCATTGAGAGATAAAAACCTTTAGTCTGCTTCTAATCCAAGACTTCAGAGAAAATGTTCAGATACCTGACCCAGGACTCACAACTCCTAACAGTAGTCTTTGTGGTGCTCCTGCCAATCTAGCTACGGCACACGTTGAATTCTCTTTCTGGGTCTACTCAGGGCGAGACTGTATGTGGTAATAGGACTGGATGATTTCTGAAAATCTGGGGAGGAATCCTGATAGGCAGCATCAAAATAGCTACAAGAGGAAGGGTGGGCTCTGGTGTCAGAGCTGCTGGATTCTGCTTTCTACCTCTGCCCCTTTCTGTCTGTGTGATCTGAGGCACAGTATTTAACCTCAGTGAACTTCACTCTCCTCATCTATGAATTGGGGATATAATTCCGGTTCCTCTCATTGAGTACATGAGTAAACAAAATGCAGTCAGCAGGGTGCCTGGCACATGGCCAGCACTGCATAAATGCAGGACGCTCCTGACACTAGCCTGCGCACCTGACATACAGTTCCGTTTCTCTTTCCATCCGCAGCCCACAGCTATTCCCCCTGGTTTGCACAGGATCATATTCTTCTCCACATATTGGCAAAGGTGCCTGCTGCTGCTGCTGCTGCTAAGTCGCTTCAGTTGTGTCCGACTCCGTGCGACCCCATAGACGGCAGCCCACCAGGCTCGCCCGTCCCTGGGATTCTCCAGGCAAGAACACTGGAGTGGGCTGCCATTTCCTTCTCTAGTGCATGAAAGTGAAGTCACTCAGTCATGTCCGACTCTTCGCGATCCCATGGACTCTAGCCTACCAGGTTCATCCGTCCATGGGATTTCCCAGGCAAGAGTTCTGGAGTGGGGTGCCATTGCCTTCTCTGGCAGAGGAGCCTAGCAGTCAGAAAATCTCCAGCTTGCAGAACAAAATCTTTATATTGTTCTAATCTAAACAATCTTTTGGATTGTTTCTTTAAGGAAAAAGTGAATATTGATGTGAACCCCAGACAGTGTTTGTTTCTTCTGGACAAACTGAAGGCAAATGAACAAGAACCTGAGAGTGTAACAAACATGGAGAAACTGGATGAAGTCAGGAAACATAGTGAAAGAGATGCAACAATGGACAGAGAGATTTTAACTGAGTCAAAAATGAAGGGAATTTAAAAGTTGTCCTTGAATTGAGAATGCTGGGGCGTTGTTAAAGCATGATTGCTAGACACCCCCAGTAGGAAACACCAAGATTCCCCAATTGGATGAATGTTATAGATGGTCCCAATCCTCATAGTGACATTAGATCATGTGGGTAGTCATGACAGAATTTCCTGATTTTCATGTCTAATTTTTAAGGAGTGAATTCAGACAGATCTCCTGATGTGAAAAGAGACTCTCTCCATTTCAAAAATGTCTTTTGAAGAATATTTACGATCTCATTGGTATGTGCCAAACGCTATGGTAGGAGCTCCCCTCAAGGAGTTTCTAGTGGAATGAGTCAAAGCAGAACACACGAACAAAGGACGGAAATGTGAAACACTGGGACAGAGCCCAGCACAGGTGCTGCGGTCCTCTCGTTACCAGACTATGGCCATGGAGAGAGGGAAGTGGCCAGACCCCAGGGGAAAAAGGCGAATGCTTCGTGGGCTGGCCAGGGGCCACTCGGCTCAGTTCTGGTTGTGCTGTTTTTAAGAGGGACACTCGGGGAAGGTAAGATGATGGCCCTGCTGATGCTTAGCCAGGGAAAAATGAGAAGAGATCCTGGAGATTCTCAGGTGAGCAAATCAACAGGATATTATGGAGAGCATCATGGGGAAGAAGTCGGTTCTTTCTCTAGTGGTTTTCTAAGTTGAGGAATCAGCACTGAGCGCTTGAGCAGAGTGCAGTAGGTCCTGTGTTATGAGAGTGGAATAGACTGTCAGTGCTGTTCAGTCACTCAGTCACGCCAGGCTCTTTGCGACCCCATGGGCTGCAGCACACCAGGCTTCCCTGTCCATCACCACCTCCCAGAATAGGCTATACTTGGAGGCAATGAGCTCCTCCCCACTGAAGGCATTCAAATAATTTTTGGATAAGACATATAATGTCTGCTAATCAAGTGATCCCTACATGAGGAATTCTTGGGTTTTTTCCTACTCTCATGCTTTGTGAATAGTAGAAAACTTAAAACCAAATTAAAACAGAATTATTATTTTTTTTTAAATAATGTTAAGAGTACATTTCTTCTACAAAATGAAGCATACAAATGCCATTTTGTCCACAATCAGTGCAACAGATCTAGACCCTGATTCCAGCCCTGTTCCTTGCTGGATAGGGTGTCATTTCATACAAGTATGACTTCAAGACCTCTGAAGTTAATTTATAGTCCTCTTGGTGACTTCCCTCATAGCATCCCTCTCCCCTTCATAGCATCATCACAATTTGTAATCATTTCTGTGCCACATACTGAAAACTCCAAAAGAACATAAAACACGGAATTGCTCACCGCTGGATACCTACCACCCAGTGCCAGTGGCAAAGAGCAGCACACTGAAGGCTTGCATAGAACCGTGGAAATGAATTTAGAAATGTAAATACCTGCTCTTTGGTTCCAAGTTTTCCTACAGAGTGGAGATAAAAATGTCTGCCCTCAGAGTTTTGTTTTATAAAGAGTATGTGTGTGAGTGTGTGTGTATACACATATGATCAGCATATATAGGATATAATAATATGTCTAAACATGCACAGTGATTTTGTATATGATAATATATAATATTTTATATATGATAATAATACAGAATGTTTGTATATCTGAATTTCAGCTCCTATATGGTGTGGCACTTAGGGCACAATAAAATGAAAGTTAGCATTGGTTTATTATTATGGCTTCTCCATATTGAGGATGAAGTCTGTATTAGAGAAATGTGGCCATCCAAAAGTGGAGACGTGAACTTTCACTCGAACATTCAAAGCTCTATAAATCCAGCTGGGAATCCAAAATATGCAGACAAGATAATACTAACATATGCAGAGATTCGTGTGTTCACTAAACAGTGCATCAGGTGAGGGGAATGCATGGGTGGATTCTACCATTACTTAACATAGCACAGGGTCTGGTGTAAAACATGGACACAGACATGTAACTACAAGTCAGTGAGATGCAAACAAGAGAACAAGGCAGAATGACGACTGACCCAGGGTGTCTGACTCTCTCAAGTGAGACCTGAATAGAAACTTACAGCAGGAACTTACAGGAGTCAGGGCTGAAATTCAGAGTCAATTTCTACCACGTGGACACTTCCACACCAGCTGGTGACAGGCATTGCCTCATGCCTCACACCAGCCTTCTATACCTGCATGCCCCTCCAGGCCATCCTGTGGAGCCGCTCCCACAAGCCAGCTAGAAAGGGCTTCCTCACTGGAGCTGAAGGGGCCCTTCAGGGGCACGCTGGTGCCTCAAGTCTACCTGGTCTTCTCCTGAACATGATCTTTTATTGACTGTTTTGACTATCGCCCCTCTCAGGAGGATTTGGGAGTGTGGAGGAGGAAGAAACGGAGGTGGAGAAGCGAGAAGAGGCGAAGGATGAGGAAGGAAAAGCTTGAGGAATAAAGGAACATCACAAAAGGAAGAGACCACGTGGTTTAAAATCATTGAAGGCCAAGGTGAGGGGGCAAAGCAGAAACCAGTGAGTAGGCCGGTGAGTGGCTCGTGATGGGCAAAATATACAAGTGGGGCCTAGCATTTCACTGGCAGCATTGAGACCTACCACTTCCAGCTTTGCAGCCAAGGGCACATCATTTGCCACACTAAGCCTCAATTCCTCATCTGTGTAATAGGTTGGAAACAGTGGAAACAATGACAGACTTTACTGTTTTGGGCTCCAAAATCACTGCAGATGGTGACTGCAGCCATGAAATTAAAAGATGCTTGCTCCTTGGAAGAAAAGTTATGATCAACCTAGACAGTATATTAAAAAACAGGGACATTACTTTGCCAACAAAGGTCTGTCTAGTCAAGGCTATAGTTTTTTCAGTAGTCATGTATGGATGTTAGAGTTGGACTATAAATAAAGCCAAGCACTGAAGAATTGATGCTTTTGAACTGTGGTGTTGGAGAGGACTCTTGAGAGTCCCTTGGACTTCAGGGAGAGCCAGCCAGTCCATCCTAAAGATCAGTCCTGGGTGTTCATTGGAAGGACTGATGCTGAAGCTGAAACTCCAAACTTTGACCACCTAAGAAGAACTGAAGAGACCCTGATGCTGAGAAAGATTGAAGGTGGGAGAAGAAGGGGACGACAGAGGATGAGGTGGTTGGATGGCATCACCAACTCAATACACATGAGTTTGAGTGAACTCCAGGGGTTGGTGATGGATAGGGAGGCCTGGTGTGGTGTAGTCCATGGCATAGCAAAGAGTCAGACACAACTGAGTGGCTGAGCTGAACTGAACTGATAATAGGGATAATGACAGTGCCTTATCTCTGTGTAGTTGTGACTATTACTATGGTCCATGGCAAGTGACAAGTACAGAATCTGGCACAAGGAAAGCAATCATTGCTGTTCTTATTGAGTGGCTCTGTGGTGAAAACTTTGCATGTGTCATGCAACCATTAACATCCCCAGACTTCACTGAAATAGATGGTAACCTCTGGGTCACGGAGCACAAGAAGGAGTCCACCATTACAGTGGATGGTTTTTTGACCCAGAGTGTATGCTATAGTTGTTAGGTCCATTATCACTCGGAGAATCATGGGTGGCTGATACAACTTTGCTGCTATGGCAACACAGGTCTTTTCGATGTCCTGCTTGATCATTTCCCAAGTAATGTTGTACATAATAAAAACTGCATAACCCTGAGCCCAACTAGAGCACTTTTAGCAAGAGAGAGACACCACAGCGAGCAAGACAAGATGAGTATAAACAGGGAATGAAAAGAATAGCCTTTCTAAAGCAGCAACATGCCATAGGAGGCAGAGACACTCTTTCCAAGCCATGCTCTCTGTGTTACAGTTTGAACTTTCCTTTCTTTTCCACGAAAGATGTTGAAAGGTTAATTTCATAATGAAAAGTAGATGCAACATGGGCAGAGAAAAGAGGATCATGTCCCAGGACAATGAGCACACAGGGAACTTCCTTAAAAATAGAGGAGAAAGGTGACCTCTTGGCAGTGCAATGGGTAAGACTCTGCACTTCCACTGCAGAGGGTGCAGGGTTGATCCTGGTCCCCAGGAATTAAGATCCCACTTGCTGGGTGGCACAACCAAAAGAATTTTCAAAACACAGAGGAGAGAGGAGAGAGGGGCTTGGGGAGGCCATGATTCCTAGAGATCTTCCATTCTTTGTAAAACTCACCTCCTCCACTAGCTGCATCATGTAACTGCTCACACATATCCCTCAAGACCCAAGATCTGAGAAAGAGGCTCTTCTTTAAAGCCCTGTGATGAATTTATTTGATTCCCTAGATTGCTGTCTGTCTGAGCTGGTCAGATTAAATATGGATGGAGACAGTGATTTCCAGTCACATCATACAACAGTGTGTTAACCTCCAGAGAGAATGAACCTCTACATGAACCTGCATTTGGAGACAGCTGGCTCTGAGGCTTCCTTCTATGCTGGGATCCAGTTAATCTAAAATACAATCCAAGCCCAGCCCTCCATTGATCATAGCACTTACTCCTGGAAGACAGATTTGATTTAACTTTCAAGGACACCCACGTTGGCTTTCTTCCTCATTTATTTTTTCTGTTCTCTTCCACATTATTGGTTAGGGGTAATGGCTTACTTTCTTTTCCCCGTATTGGAAGAAGGAAGGGTGTTCTTGCCTGCACCCATAGTCAGTGACGGGAGGGGGTGCCAGTGGTGGCTTAGTAGGCAGTGCCTGGAAAAGCTTTGAAAGCCCAGGCATGGTCAGGATGTAAGTGTTGGTCTTTATGAAAGAATTTATTTTGCCACTCAGGAATCCTATGCTTCTTTCAGATCCCTCCTCTCTCTCCACCCTGCCCTGGAAATCTAAGATCCTTACCTTCCCTTGGATTCTGAGTTTTCTCCCTAAAATTCTCAGGTAATCATCAAATAATGGGTTCACCTTTTTTTTTTCTTGTCATCCATCATGCTCACCATCATGACACACACTCAGATATCCCCACATTGTCCCCAATAAGATCCACCTTTCAGCAATTACTTAGAAAGAATCTGAGTCCCTGATTCTGTGAAGAGTACCTATAGCCACAATCTGACAGGGATTTGCACTTTAAAAGAAATAATCCTCAAAAGCATTTAGGACCTACAGTAGGAGAGGTTGTCATGGAAGAGATTTTGTATGTGGAAAGAAGTGAGTGGAAAGTATTAATCAGAAAGGAAATTTAGAGTGGACACTCATTGTGTTGGATCAAAGAAAAGGTATCATATTTGGTTGGTAGGGGTTTAAAAAAAAAAAGTGAAGTTAGTAAATTCAGAAGAAACTCTGCTAGATTTTGTGGAGAGAAAGTGCACTCATTACAAAAAGGAAGAGAAGCAGAATAGTAAACAACCTTGCATTTATTCACCCACAGTTCAGAAGAGAACCCAGATGGAGGAGAATGCATGCATGCATGCTAAGTTGCTGTAGTCGTGTCCGACTCTGTGGCGACCCTATGGACAGCAGCCCACCAGGCTCCTCCGTCCACAGGATTCTCTAGGCAAGAATACTGGAGTGGGTTGCCATTTCCGTCTCCAAGGGGAGAACAGATATGTGTGTATATATGGCTGAGTCCTTTTGCTGTCCACCTGAAACTATTAATATATTATTAAATGGCTATTAGTTCAGTTGCTCAGTTGTGTCCAATTCTTTGCGACGCTGTGGAGAAGGCAATGGCACCCCACTCCAGTACTCTTTCCTGGAGAATCCCATGGACGGAGGAGCCTGGTAGGCTACAGTCCATGGGGTCGCTAAGAGTCAGACACAACTGAGCGACTTCACTTTCACTTTTCACTTTCATATACTGGAGAAGGAAATGGCAACCCACTCTAGTGTTCTTGCCTGGAGAATCCCAGGGATGGAGGAGTCTTCTGGGCTTCCATCTATGGGGTCGCACAGAGTCAGACATGACTGACGTGACTTAGCAGCATCATGGACTGCAGCATGCTAGGCTTCCTGTCCATCAGCAACTCCCAGAGTTTACTCAAACTCATGATGCCATCCAACCATCTCATACTCTGTTGTCCCCTTCTTCTTCTGCCTTCAATCTTTCCCAGCATCAGTGTCTTTTCCAATGAATCAGTTCTTTGCATCAAGTAGCAAAAGTACTAGAATTTCAGCTTCAACATCAGTTCTTCCAATGAATATTCAGGGTTGATTTCCTTTACAATCAACTGGTTTGAGCTCCTTGTTGTCCAAGGGACTCTCAAGAGTCTTCTCCAACATCACAGTTCAAAAGCATCAATTCTTCAGCATTCAGCCTTCTTTATGGTCCAACTCTTGCATCTACACATGACTACTGGAAAAACCATAGCTTCGACTAGACGGACCTTTGTCGAGAAAATGTCTATGGTTTTTAATATGTTGTCTAGGTTGATCATAGCTTTTCTTCCAAGTAGCAAACATCTTTGACTTTCACGGCTGTAGTCACCATCTGTAGTGATTTTGGAGCCCAAGAAAATAAAGTCTGTCACTGTTACCATTGTTTTCCCCTCTATTTGCTATGAAATGATGGGAATGGATGCCATGGTCTTCATTTTTTGAATTTGAGTCCAATACAAAATTAAAAATTTAATAAAGAAAAGTAGATTCACGTACCGCAAATGTTCCAAATATAGCTACAAGTTTTCTGATTTTTTAAAAACAGGAACAGACCCAGAGCATAATATGATTATTTTCAATGAGAATAAGGCCTGAGAAGGAGAAAGTGACATGCAAAGGAAGAAACCCAACAGTTCTCCACTCAGAATTCTCTTCTCTGATCACTTTCTTTTTGACGCTCCTCAAATCTCTCATCTAGCTGAGTGGTCCCTGAGATGGGGAATGGGCGCTCATTTCTTCGAAACTATGCATAAGCTAGTTTGGCTTCTAACTGACTGGTACCAGAACACCTTCATGGTTTTGCCACTGGACAACTGTATGATCCCCTAAGTCACTTACTCTATTTGGACCTCATCTACAGGCAAGGGTGTTGGACAAATGTGATGAAGAAACCCATGATTCCTTCAGTCTAGGATATATGTGGTTTCAAACAGATTCTGCTATTTGGTAAAGAAAAATACTTGAAGATCAATGATCTTGAGAATCTGTGAAAAACCCTTAAGTGGTCCAAGTAGTTTTGCTATTTTGACTGAAGTTGACTTTGGCCACATGATTTCTGGGACATCAGAGAGTCCATTCCTGTAATAACCAGGCTGACCCATATCTCTTGGTACATTGTTATGACAGCCTCAGAAGGGGCAAGCACAGGGATGATAGAGGACCAGCCGCACTAGCCAAAAACTGAGGCTAAGGATTTTTCTTGATTTTACAAGCTTGTAGGGGAAGGAGATGGTTCAGTTCACGCTAACAAGCAATAATCCTAACTGGCAGCCTGTTTCTATAGCACTTCAACATGTCAGACACTGTTGCAAGCAAATAACATAGAAAGAACTCATTTAACTTTCACAGCAACCCTATAAAATAGGTATTATTAAATCCTATTTTATAGATAAGGTAACTGGGATACAGAGTAGTTGAACAGCTTGCCCACGATTATGCAGTTATTAAGAGATGGACCAGGATCTGAAACCAAGTACTTATGCCTCGATTCAATGGGCATGAAACGCATGGGGATCATTCACTACTAAATCTCTTGCTAAATATAGAAGGAAGCCAGAGAAATTTCTCCTGGATGTCAGTTCCCTTAAGATCAGTCTATTGAGCCTTCAGATTAAATTCCCCAAAGACATTAGAGAAAATTTGGCTTTCTAATAAATCTAAGGGTTGGCACTAGTGGGAAATTAATGAAAAGGTTTCTGGTAAATTCCACTTAACTTTTTCTGAACTTGTAAATATCTTGGCATGGGAAGTGTTCATAGAATAAACAGTTTTTAAAAATAGTTATACACCATATTCATTACTGCTTTTAACCTTAATAAGCACCATCCTTCAAAGGATTCCCTTTGGACAGAGATGAAGACTGAGGCCAGAGGGTTGAAGCAAAGTGACTTATTCAAGCTCCAAAGTAAATGATGTCAGAGAAGGATCAAACCCCAATTTCCTGACTTAAGACCAAAGAGTTTCAAATGAAATCACCACGAATCCTATATTTCACAGTGTACTTCTTAAAATTATTTTTACTGGAGTATAGTTGTTTCACAATGTTATGTTAGTTTCTACTGTAGGGCAAAGTGAATCAGCTATGAGTGAAAAAGAAAGTGAAAATGTTAGTTGCCCAGTCATATCAGACTCTTTGCCACCCCATGGACTGTAGTCTGCCAGGCTTCTGTGTCCATGGGATTCCCCAGGCGGGAATACTGGAGTCGGAAGCATTCCCTTCCTTAGGGGCTCTTTCCAACCCGGGGACTGAACCCAGCTCTCCTGCATTGCTGGCAGATTCTTTGCGGTCTGAGCCACCAGGGAATCAGCTCTGTGCATACATACATCCCCTCGTTTTTGGATTTGCTTACCATTTAGGTCGCCATAGAGCACTGAGTAGAGCTCCTTGAACTGTAGAGCAGGTTCTCATTAGTTAGCAGTGCACGTATGTCAGCCGCAATCCTTCAGTCCATCCCACCCCTGCCCCCTTGCCCCTCTTGTCCATACCTCTGTCCTCTATGTAATGTGTCTGTTTCTGCTTTGTAAATAAGATCAACTACACCAGTTTTCTAGATGCCACGTATATGCTTTAACAAACAATATTTGCTTTTCTCTTTCTGACTCACTTCAGTCTGTATGACAGTTTTTAGGTATATTTCAGTTTCTTTTGGTCTCTGCCTCTCTCTCCAACTTTCAAAGAAATTGTATCTTAGCATCTATGTAAGTCAGCCCCATGGAAGTTCAAGTGAAGTGTATTTGAATGACATGGATACCCACAGAGATTGGCATAGGATTAAACAATCCCATTCTATAGCTCTCCCTTCTAATGCCTCCCACACATCCCCTCACCTCTTCTCAATCTCACTGTTGTTATCTTGACTCACAACTTCATTAATTCACCCCTAGATTTCTGCCTCTGGTTTCTCTGCTTCTATTCTTCCCTTCTCCACAATCTATGTGCCTGCTACTTGCAATTTTATCTTTCTAAAACTTTGTTTAAAAGTCCAGGTTTTGTTAATAATCTTCATGGGTTTCTATTGTCCTGAGGGCTACTCCTTGGTATGTGTAAAGGCATTTGGGGTTCATAAGCAAGGCAAGTTTCTGCCTCCACTTCTCTGTGTGCTGAGCAGTTATCATGGATACTTTAACAGCTGTTAGTGTCATCAATATTCTGCGGAGCAGCACACATTCTAGAGACGTCAGTACAGTGTTACTATTAAGAACATAAGCTTTGGAATGCGATAACATGGACTTGGCTCCCAACTCTGCTTCCACTAGCTTGGGAACAGCTGGAGGGCTGGCTGGAGGATTCATAATCTAGGATGACCTCACTCAGATGTCTGGAAATTGACAGGTGATTGGCCAAAGGCTGGCTGACTCTCAGCTGGTCCTCCCTGGTTCTCTGTCATGCAGCCTCCTGTCTTCCAGCAAAACACCTTGGATTCATTCATATGGTAGTCCTAGGATCTCAACGGTAGCAGAAAAGCAAGCCCTAATGTGCAAGTGTGTTTCAATTCTCTGCCTACATCATAGTTGCTAACATCCCTGGACCAAAGCACGTTGCATGGCAGAGCCAAGGTTTAAGGGATGATGAAATACACTTCACTTCTTAAAAGACAGGGAGGAATCTTGAGCAACATACCCTACCTTCTAAGTTTCAGTCTCCTCGCATGAATAATGGGGGTGCTAGTATTCATTTCTGAATTATAAATTTGAAAGGAGGATCAAATAATATGACATACATCATTTGGCACCAAGAATGCAATCAATAGATATTATTCACTAAGTTCAAATATGAATCCTGCAGTAGTTATCAAACTGTGAACATTCTTTGACCTTTCAGGAATCTAAACTGTCAATGAATTCTCACAGTACAGTTTTAGCTCATGTAGCTTCTTTCTTTACTCTACTGGGTTTATTGCAGAATATTGATGTATGAGTTTAAAGAATGGTACTTGATTTCCAGGGGGTTAGGGATTGGGCATGGGGGTAGCTTTAAAAAGCCCAGGAGCAAGAAAAGTCTTTACATATGTAGACATTATAATAGACCACAATAAATTTTTAAAAACCACTGTCTCTGGATTATAGTGCTGAAAAGTACTTCAGAATACCCTTTGGATTTATTAATTTTGTTATAGATTAATTATCTGAATAGGGTTTTTGGTTGAAGTCACAAAACTCTTATTTTCATTTAAGTCAATTTATCAGAGCAATGGGGTTACATTTGGCTGTGTTCTGAATGATGTAGAAGACAGAAAGCAATTGGTTTTGTTTCATAATGCAAACTTGTCTGCAATTATTCATCTCTCTATATCCAGACACTTGCAATGTGATTTTGCAATTCAGCCTATCAAGAGAGACAGCATCCATTTCCCCACTCCTTGAGTCTAAGCTGCTTTGTCCAGTAGGATGCAACAGAACACACGACGTCTGAGTTCTGAGCCCAGACCAGAGAAGACTTTTCCACTATTGCTCTTGGAATGCTGAAGCTTCCACGAGAAGAAACCTGATTTCACTTGCTAGAGAATAAGTTATGTGGACGAGAAGCAAGGCTTACCTGACAATAGTCAGCCAGCCCCCTGGCAAATGGCTCGCCAGCCATACGACATATGACTGAGGCCATTCCAGACTGGTCAAACCAACAGTTCAACACAGACACAAGAGGGAATACGGTCAAGATGAGCCTAGACTGCTGAGACTATAAGGATGTTCTAGTCATAGGGTGTTTTCTTAGACAAAAGAACCTGAGCAACATAGAACTGATGGCTGCAACCCTCTGCATTCTCTCATGAAGGCTTCAGGGATATCCTGATACCTCATGAGATACAGATAGTCCAAATCAATAGTCTAACTCTGTTACACCCCATGTGCCTTGGGATTTGAAATGTTTGCTAGAAAATTCTGTCAATTACTGTCATAAGCATAAGAAAGGGAGTTTCTACCCATTGTTCTCCTTCCCCACATATAAAATATCTACGTGCTCAACACACAAATGCTTCTCATCTGTGACCACCACATGAAATGTGTCTCTGTGACCAAGGCGGCATAAACAAGCTGGCATAATTTTTAGAATCAGGTTAACTTAGGTTTTTCTTGGGCTCTGATGTTATTGATTAGTTATGTGATCTGAGAAAATGATTCACCGTCTCCTAAGGCTCACTTTATTCAACTTCCAATTAAGAGTGCTGTCTATATCTATACATTCCAAATTCAACTGCAGCTTGGGTTTACTGCATGAAACCACAGTAGTCATTGTGTGGTAATATAAAGTTAATCTCAAGTATTTTTACACTCTTCCCTTTAAGAAGTATAGTCTATGTTCCTTTCCCTAGACTCTGGCCAAGGTCTCTGACTGCTTTGACCAACAGAATATGGTGGGAATGAAGCTGTACCAGTTTTCAGGCTCAAATGTTAAGAGACCAGAAATTTCCACTTCCTGTCAGTTGGCGTTCAGTTCCAGTTCCTGTTGGAATTCTCACCTCAGAGCCCTGGGCTAGTAGGTAAGGAGTCTGACTGCTCTGCTGCAGATAACACATGGAGAGGACCCAGGAGATCAGCTTTGAGATGGTCCCACTGAGAACCATGCATGTGAGTGAAGCCATCCTGGACCCTCAGAGCAGCCCTACCACCTGCTAAATGCCAAAAGTAACCCTAATACGTCACATGGAACAGGGATATTAGCCCAAGGAATGGTGCCTGTCTAGAGTAATTAAGAAAAATTTGTACATGGGAGGTACTCAGGATAGTGGGTGACTAAGACCGAGGGTCCCCTGGGGTGCAGGACTTTTAGTCTTCAAATCAGAAAACACTCTCATAATATACACTGGAGATTATCGTTGTTAGTTTGTGCCAAAGGAAAAATGAACAATGCTGTGGTGATTTCATTTCTAGTAAATCTCCCCTAAGGCCACCAAGGGACTTCATCCACTCACAGGAGGTGAAAAACATCTCTGGATAGAAACACTGCCCCGAGGCTGTGTTTTATAGAAGACAGTCAGTTCCAGTAGATTTTTCTTATCTATGACATCTTTTTTTTTTTTTTAAAGATAGGCTTTCTTTAGAACCCTTATACAAGTTCTGTATAAAGTTGCTGAATATGAAAACAGCAATGTGAGCCCCCACCAAAAGCTCCAAAAAAAAAGCACTGTTATTGTGAAGAACCTAAGCCACCTCATTTTGTTAAAAAGACTCTATTTTAGAGTTCTGAGGAAACAGTCTTTGGAAATCCCCTGACCTCACCCCACCATCTGCGAGCCAATCAGATCCCAGATCTTCAGCACTTATGACCTGCCCAGGAAATTCGAATTAAGCCCGGGAAATGGGAACCAATCAGAACCCAACACCTAACTCTTCCACAGAAGGTAATATTTTTCGAATGTGAATAAGCTATATAAGCAATGAAACCCAGAGTTCGAGGCGCCTCTCCTTAGCCGCTGCGTCGGTAACAGTGGGAGCCCCAGCTCGAGCTTGGTAATAAAAACTCTCTTGCTTTTGCATCAGATGCCAGCTCCCTGGTGGTCACTGGGAGATTTCGCAACTTGAACGTAACAACTGAACTTTTAAAATAATCTTAATGAGCAGAGCAGTTGAGAGAAATAGCCCATGTCTTGTTAAAGTTAGTATCTTTTATGATTGTTATTTGGGAAAGACTTGAAAAGTGTATATAACTACTACCTTAATTTTTCCCTAAATATAAATTCTTGATGTATCCATGTTATGAAATAAAGCTGCATTTTTTCCCTACTGGCCAAAATAAAAATCTGTGTTGAAGATTTAGAAAATATAGACGTGAACAACAATGTGAAAACATTTTTGATAGAATAAAGGCATTTCCCCACTATGTGGTAATTGGTTATCACTGGAAAAAAATGAAAAGGAACAAATGAAAAAGGTATCTGCATTGCCAGTGATATCAGTTCTCAATAATGTGAAATGAGGAAAAATGGAAAAAAAAAACAAAACACCAGCTAACTCTGTTTTCACTTGTGTGAAAATTATATGTGGACTGTAAAAAACATGAAACAAATATAATGAAACAGAAACAGACTCACAGTTGCAAAAGAGCCATCTAGTAGTTGCCTGAGGAAGAAGGAATAGGTGGAGGGCAAGATAGGTAAAAGGAACAAAGAGGTAAAATCCAGCAGTTGCAAAGTCAGCCACAGGGTTGCAATGCATAGTACAGGAAATACAGTCAAAAGGCTACAATAGCTTTACACAGTTCATGGGCCTCCCAGGTGGCGCTGGAGGTAAGGAACCCGCCTGCCAGCACAGGAGACAGAAGAGACATGGGTTTGATTCCTGGGTCAGAAAGATCCCCTGGAGGAGGAAATGGCACCCCACTCAGTATTCTTGCCTGGGAAATCCCATGGGCAGAGGAGCCTGGCGGGCTACAGTCCACGGGGCCTCAAAGAGTCGGATACAACTGAGCGGCTGAGCACACATAAAATAGATCACCAAGGAGAACCGACTATGTAGCACAAGGAACTCTACTCAGTGCTCTGGTGACCTAAATGGGAAGGAAATCCCAAAAATGAGGAGATTTACGGAAACATATAGTTCACATATAGTTCACATATATACGGAAACATATGGTTCACTTTGCTGCAGAGTGGGAACTAACACACTGTAAAGCCAACTATACTCCAATCAAAATTAATAATAATAAAAAAACCCACACCACCAGTAGATGCTTCGCCCCACACAGGTACACAACAAGTCTGTATTTCTACAGAAGCAAGGGAGAGGTTCCTGAATTGGGTGTCTCTTGACCAGAAGATGCAAGACCAAGGTTCTGTGTGGTCCATCCATGGGGGCCTCCCTGAACACTTGGCTCCAAATGGCCCAGAGGCAGTGGGCCCAGGGCCAGGAGGGAAAAGCCTTCCTCATAGCAGAGTTGCTGGGTGAAGGTATACAAATAGTTTTCTTTTTTTTTTTTTTTAAATGCTCTAGATTCGTACTGTCAAATTGTATCCTAGCGGCTTGCACCAATATTCTTTCCATTCGTTGTGTTTTATAAAGTATTGTCATTCTTTAGGGGAAAATATGGGATTATTAATTTATTTACTCTTTTAAAATTAGTACTGAATTTAATTATCCAAGTTGATTAGGCATTTATATAAGTTTTTGCCTTTTTAAATTGACCTATTTATGTGCTGTGCTACGCTAAGTCACTTCAGTCCTGAATGACTTGTGCGATCCACCCGTCTGATCCACCTATGCGATCCTGTGGACTGGAGCTTGCTGACCTCCTCTGTCCCTATAACCTGTTCTTATTTTTGTTTTAGGAGTCTTAGTTATGCTTTTTACTTTCATTCAGATGTTCTGTTAAAAATTATTCTCAGGCTTTTCTTCACAATCATTTTATTTGCTTATAGGAGACAGCCTGCCTGCTCATTCCTTTGAGGGGCTGGAGAAGCCGGCAGATTTGTGCACTGGTGGGATTTCCAGCAAGTTGAAGGATTCTGCAGCCTAGCCCTCAGCGCCAGCCTGTGACAGATGTTTCTCCATCTCAAACAAACAAACAAAGCCCCGCTTTGGAGTCACTGGTTTCCTATTCAGTTCTTTTATTTCAGATTGCATGTTTTCCACTAGTGCAGTTATAAAGACGGTATCCTTTGTCGCTGTTACTTAGGGACAGCCTTTCACACTGATTCAGGGAGCCCCGGGATGCTGAGATGCGCGCGCACCTCGTGTTACCGCACTGACCCCGTGTTTGTGCTGGGCGCAGCCACACTCTCTCCGTTTACGGATGCTTATTCTCCGGGCCACAAAGGACAGTGTGGGGCTCTGGGCCTGAGGAGCCCCTCTGCGGATGCATAGGGTGAAAGGGGTTTGTGAGACTCAGGCTGGTGTCTGGCTTTATCTTCTCGTCTAGGTCAGATCCGCGCATAAATAGCACTCAGGTTCCCAAGAAGCAGTCCGCCCTGCCGGCCCCACCCTGGGGAAGTCTGGCGAAACCGAATCAGCCTGCAGGCTGCTAGAGGACTGCCCGCTTTCCCACCTGAATTCCCCTCCCCGCGGCTGGTGGGGCTTTGGGGTGGGTGTGTATTTCAGTTTGTCAAAAGAGATCAGTTCCTGTGCTGAAAGGCAACCTGGGGCAATGTTTGACAGAGCCCGGACCGGGAGGGACAGTTCCCGCCTAAGTGGTTCTCACGCTGGGTCTGGCGTTGGGTGCCAGCTCGCACATTAACTCCTTTGACGGTATTTTCGCCAGTTTACTCAGCGTTCTCAAGGGACGGCTTTGTCGATTGTTTCTCCGGCTGCTGTTTGGACAGTCGATAGCCTCTCAATGCCAGCTTGGGCTGTCTGCTAAGAAAGATGCCAACGTGAAATATTAAACCCAGCAACTGCTGGTCATGGTATGGGGTGGCTCCAGCTTTCTCCTCTCCCCTTTCCCCCTCTCCTAAATGGTAATGGGCTTTTTATCAAATGCACGACTTTCCTCATTCTCCCAGGCTTGGGGGAAGAAGGATCGTACCCTGGCGTGGGTAGGTCAGAATTAGGAAAGTGTTGAAACTTCCAGCAGAAACTGGAGATGACGCTAAGCCAGAGTGTAGGCAGATACAATTTACATGGCAAGGTGATTCCAGAAAAATGCCTATATCTGGGGCATTTTCCCAAGTCAATTTCCAGTGAGCAGTTGTGGTAGACTGGCCTAGAAACAGGCTCTTAACCTAAAGGAAAAGGTTTCTGAGAGCGGGCTTGGATTTATGAACAGTCTGGGCCATCAGCCATGTCAATAAGATCGACAAACGCCACAGCTCCATGCTATTTGTAAACAGTTGCAATAGAAGGGCCTTCTCTCAATGCCCGCCTTAGGCATGTACCTTAGCGTTCCAGTATCGCACCTTCCGGCACCAGCTGGTGTCCACCTACCCAGGTGCAAGTCGGAGTCACATGCTCTTTTTGAAGACAAATCTATAGTCTGAAATTAGCTCCCTCTAGATGGCTGGATGGCATCACTGACTGGATGGCATCACTGACTCGATGGACGTGAATCTGAGTGAACTCTGGGAGTTGGAGATGGACAGGGAGGCCTGGCGTGCTGTGATTCACGGGGTCACAAAGAGTCTGACACGACTGAGCGACTGAACTGAACTGAAGAGGTTAAAGCGTCTTCCTGCAGTGTGGGAGACCTGGGTTCAATCCCTGGGTTGGGAAGATCCCCTGGAGAAGGAAAGGGCAACCCACTCCAGTATTCTTGCCTGGAGAATCCCATGGACTGAGGACCCTGGTGTGCTACAGTCCTTGGGGTCGCAGAGTCGGACACAACTGAGTGACCTCACTTTCACATTGCCATGAGCTTTCTAGCTTGCTCATGTTGCAAGTTCTCACTCCAATTTAAAATCTTAACTTAAAAAATCTATTCCCATTTTAGCTTCCATGCTATGCATTGTTTTGAATTTTACCAATTAAAAAAATAAGATGTTCATTTTTTTACTGACTATTTTTTAAGTAAAATTTTATTCCACTTTTTGTACTTTAGTTTGAGATGAAGTTTTACTTTAAATTTTTTTGCTGTTTCAGAATCATATAGGGGTGATTGTCTATGTCTTTATTTAATAACACAATTTACTGAAAGATTTCTAACTTGGTTCTATAGAACTGTTAGTTTAGAAAGCTAATACAAATTGACATAGACATTTTTGTACATGATTATAAAATATTTCAGGGCTTATCATAGTCTTCTATTTCAATTAATAGAGTAAAAGTTATACATAATTTTTGTTAGCTCAGAAATCCTAAGGTGTTAATTTATGTTTTTGATAAATACAAAAACAAAGAGAAATGGGAATGAGGAAGCAACTCATTCCAGAAATTAAATGGCCCTCTTAGTCAGTCTTCTTAATTGCCCTGACCACACCCTCTTATGGTGTGAAAGGGTAAGAAGAATACCCCACAGACTGGAGATTAAGTTATAGTCATCTGATATTAAAGGGGAGGAACATTTTAAAAATGCATTTGCTGATCACTGCCACTTGCTTTGCAGAACCTAATACATCCCTCCCTGATAACATCAAAGGAATTAAGGCCCTCTTTATGTAGCAAATGCTTTTCACAGTTCAATAACCATTCCTGTTGCTGATATAATATTTCACCCACATTTCCCAGTGCTCAGAGCAGGCCTCAGAAGTAGAGCTGTTTCATTTCTTTTGAGAGCATCTTCATCTCTCTTGGCTACGCTTGACCACCCCTCTCCAATTGTTTGCGGGTCATAAACATTATATTACTCAGCAAGGTAGAGGCATCATTTCTCTGCTTTGGAGTCTAGTATCTAAGACATGGAGAATACAAACGCCCTGCCCTGGCATTATCTCTTGTTTCCCCTGGCTGTGTAAAGAACTGACCAAGAGCAGTGAGTGAATGGCTTGACCCATGAACCAGAAACAAAGAGCGAAAGACAGGAATCTAATGTGCCTGCAATAGAAACCATTGTGCAAGGCACTTCCTGGGAATTATTTAGGGATTATACTGTCAAAATTGCTTAATCTGTAGGAAATACCCCAGGCCTTCGATTCACATCAGCAAATATGTATTAAGTGCTTACTCTGTGCTCAGGACTGAGTTAAGCACTTCGGGGAACAAAAAGAAAATGTAAGTACACGGCCATCTAAGCAAAAGCACAAGTGGGTTCCAGGGAAAGAGGGCAAAAGTGGAGTGCCTGGCTCTCTACATATATTATTCTCTTCCCATCTGAAATACACTGCAGGTGGGTCTTCCTGGCTCCTGTCTAGCTTGCTCTTAAAGAAAACAAACAGAAAACCCAAAACGGTTTTATTCCAGATTCATTGTTTCAAATTTTAGTTTTAGAAACAAACGCCCTGATGGTTTTGAAACCTAAGAAGAAGGAATCATTAAAAATCAACATCTGTCAGAGAGCAAATGGGAGGAGGCAAGACTTTAAAAGACTCTCAGATCCTTAAAAGGACTGCTCTGAAGACAGAAGAGGGGAAAAAAAGGAGAATGGGAAAGGAAACGGAATGGGAGCAATCCTGTAGCATTTATTTTAGCAACACCAGAGGAAAAAAATGAGGGAGACCCACGAGGCTCCAGCCTTTAGGAATGTTTCGCCCCTGTTTTGTTTTTCTCTTTTTATTCTACAAACCAATGGACTCCAACCTTTTTTTTTTTTTTTCATTAAGTCACCTAGAGAGCTCTCTGGTTTCTCGACCAACTCCCATCCCTCTTTTAAGGAAAGATTCAGCTATGCTTGTTGTTTTAAAAGGTTTCTAATCACAGGAGAACCACAGTCAACTTTGCTCATTTCCTGTGCCAATTAACAGACAGGAGCGGTGTCTCCCCACTGTTACCACAAGGCATTCCAGAGACTGACCCTTTCAAACTCGACTCCCAGTGCCTGGGAAAGTGGCATGGGTTTTGGAAAAAGGCAGGAAGTTAGAAATCCTGAGAGTTACAGCCCCAGAGCCTGAGAACCCGGAGGGCAGGGCAGCTCGTCGACAGAGAGAATGGAAGCCCCAGGAGTGATGGAGAGCTTTATTTTTATTTCTAAATTTTATTTTGTAATGAAAGTCTGGGGCCTGGGAATAAAACAACAGCAAAAAATACCTTGTTTTATTGGGCACTCAAGGAGATTCCTGGGCCTGGTGTGCTCTATATAAGTCTGCCAAAAGGCCCCAAGTGTTTTCATCTCCAGAATTTAGGTGAAGGAAAAGAAAGCTCCCAAGGTTGGCCCGGCAGGGCTGGTGCAGAAATCGAATGGAAAGACTAGGTTTTCGTGGAGGCCAGGAACCCGTGTGTCCTTACAGATGCTCTGACCTCCAGAGAGAGGCTGGGCAAAGCCTAGGAGGAAACAGAGACTTGTCTAAGAGAGCTGAGATTCTGATTTGTACTTTGGAAAGGCTCAAACCAAGTCAAGGAAAGCTCTGGAATGACTACCCACTCCTCCCCTTCTTGACTAAATCTTTGAAGCTCCTCCTCCCTCAGGAACCTAATTGTCATCTATTCCGGCATATAAATTATGTATTGATACAGAGATCCTGTGTAACAAATTGCCGCAGAATGTAGTGTTTTGCAAAGCACCATTTATATTTTCCCCCAAGCCTATGGTGGCCTGGAAAGTTCTGCTGATTTGGGCCGTGGCTTTGATGATTACATCAGGGCATCCACAAATGATTATAGGCAGCAGACAGACTGGGTGCTGGCTGGTCTGGGACAGCCGAACAGAGAAGGGTTAGCTCTGCTCCTCCGCATGCACTCATCCTCTACGGGGTGAGCTCGGTCGGGCTTGTTCTCAAGGTCGTGGTGCAGTTTCAAGAGCGAGAGTGCAGGTGGACAGGGCCTCTTGAAGATATCCTCTCCGCATATCTGATTCAGAAACTGAGCTCTGCTCAACTCCCAGGGACCCCTGGACTTGAATGATGACAAAACAGAGCCCAGAGACCTTTCTTCTAGCTTCCATTGATGTGTGAATTTCCCACAAGAGGTGACCAGAACCCCAATAATGGCTGTGAATGACTTTCAACAGCTCAGCAGAGTAGAGATTGTTTTTTAAAATTATAAAGAGAAGTATAATTGAGTTTAACCAGACACCAAAATGTCTTTCTAATTTCATGGTTTCTTAAGTCCAAGGATCCAGGCAGCGTGTGTCTTAAGCTCAATTACCAGGCAGCAAATAATAATAGTAACAATGTGGGTAATAATAGACAGTGTCTCTGAGTGCATAATGTTCTAGGTTTATGGGTGTCACTTTTCCAACTCTGATCAAACGAAAATGAATTACAAGAAAATGGCTAGTATGTGTTAGGTTTTGAAAAAGGTATAGGAATTAAAAAAGAAAAAAAATCTCTTGTTTTCCAGGTGTTGGTGTTTAACTTGGAGATATAATACTCTTGTTGTTTAGTGGCTAAGTCTTGTCTGACTCTTTTGTGACCCCATGGACTGTAGCTCAGTATGCTCCTCTGTCCATAGGTTTTCCTAGGCAAGAATAGTACAGTGGTTAGCTATTTCCTTCTCTGGGGGATTTTCTCGATCCAGGGATCGAACCCACATCTCATGCATTTCAGGCAGATTCTCTACTGCTGAGTCACTGGGGAAATCCCATACAGTACTCTTGTTAGTAATGATTATTTAGGATGTAGCTCAAACTGAGGAGTGTCTGTAGTCAATCTGATACAGGAGTGTGGCCTCAACAAAATCACAGACAGGATGCAGTAGACTGGTTACAAAAATGGCTCCATCTTCCAAGCCACTGTTGGGAAGCCTGCCATTCGCACTGTGGCTTTGTAGCTGCTCCCGTCATGAGACAGGGTGTATTTCAGTACCTGTTGAAGTTGGGCTGGCTTTGTGACTGGTTTCTACAAAACAGATGCAGTCAGCATGGCACACTGTGCCAGCTATGAGCCTTGCCTTCACAGGCCTGAGTCCCCAGCTGCCCCCTTTACCCAGGACACCAAGCTCACAGACAGGAGGAGCCATGATCAACCTGTAGATTCTGCTTTCAGCCTGCCAAAACCTTTCCAGGCAACTAACTATACAGTGAGCTACTTGCTTAAACTGTGGAAAGGAAGAATACAGGAAGAAAACTTTCTGTCCCAAATTACCCTGCCACAGCTTCGATTTTTCAAAGAAACTTTGGGTATCCTTCAAAGTGTGCCCCAGATGCCGATCTCGTTCACATCTCCCTGGCATCCTCCTGGCCTCTGTCCTGCTCAGAAAGGAGCAGATGAGCTCCAATCGGTGCTGGCCGCTTCCAAAGGGAGGGTCACAGGCAGTCACCACACAGGCAGTCCTCTAATAAGATGTTTGAAATATGCCCCAGAGCTCTTAGATGAAGTAGCGGATACTAAAATGTATTCCTAAGCCCAGCTCTTTGTGTAACTTCAAGGACAACCCAGCTGTTCATCAGCCTTAGGAAACAAATGAAGGAGTAACTAATTGAAGGAATATGTTTCAAGGCCAGACAAGGGGTGGGGGATGGTGTTTTGATGCATAAATTGTTGGCCTCCTTTATGAAATCTTCCTTCCTCTGTGGCCATAATCATTTCAAACAGCTTCGACCTGGTGGAATTTCTGTAGCCACTCAGGAATTAGCAAGGGGCGGCGGTTTCTCAGTCATTCAGGGCCCTCAAAGCTGCCCTGGGTGGAACCTGCTCTGCTGGGAGAGCTCACACACGACGCCCCTGGGACCACCATTCCCCCCACAGACCTGTCTACCCAAGGTCTCCCAGGGGCCGGGGGCCATACCACTGGGCAAACCATAGCTTTATCACCAGTCCCAGTGAATCTGTGGCGGGAAGGGTAAACCATCCCTGAGGTGCAGATGTCCGAAAGCCAAAAATCCTGTCTTGCCCTTACCTTGCATATAATGACTTTAATTGAAGGCTTGGGTTTGCCCTCAAGAGCTTACAGTCTGTGGGGGTCATAGGTGGCTGAAGTTGTGTCTGAAACTTTCTTTGGCAAAATAGCTTGAAAATCCACTATCAAGAAACCCAGCTTCTTCTCTTTTTTTTTTCCGCATTCTTTTTCTTTCTTAGTTTATTTATTTTTTGATTGGGCATTCGGGGTTCTCTCTAGTTTTGGCGAATGGGCTTAGTAGCCCCCAGCATATGGGATCCTAGTTCCCTGACCAACGATCAAGCTTGTCCCCTACGTTGGAAGGAGGATCCTTAACCACTGGACTGCCAGGGAAGGCCCCCAGCTCCTTCTTTTAGACGCTCAAATATTGAGAAAGTGCCACGTGTGCTGTCCTCTAGAATAGTTTGTTCCCTTATCTAAGACCCACATAATCTTACATTTTCTCCTATGAGTGGCTCATTGCTTTCACACAGTCATCATTTTATTTTTATGGTATCATCATTCCATCCAATGACTACAGTGTTAGGATGAGGAACAAGGGAAGCCTTTGCCTCACTTTCACTTAAGGTACCAGATTGTAGTGGCCACAGGATGTATGTGACAGGGTGTTGTCGTCCCCCTCTGCCATTTGCAGTGTTGGGGAAAAGGAACTGGAAGACAAGAGTGAGATCAAGGATGAAAGGAGGACTCATAAGAACCAATGCCTACAGAGGCCAAGCAGGAAACAAAACTAAGTGATGTGTGTGAGCAGGTGAGATAAAAAATAGGGAGTGGTGAGAACTGGGGTGCAAGAGAGAGCTTGTGCCTTATGTGATGAACTCAGCCCTTAAGTTCCAGCCAATTGTTGCCATAAGGGATTGTGGTCTCTTACAGCCGGAGCTTTTTCAAGAGCACGCAGAAATGCAGATTTGATGTGAGTTCCCTCAGTTTTACAATCGTGAGGAGTGATTTTTTTCCTTTTAAATAATGTGTGGACCACACACAGCATGACGCTGGGCACAAGTGGATGCGGGGCAAGCAGGTGGGTCTTTAGAACGAGAGAAATAAAGTTGCATTGAGAGGATTCTTCTTCATCTTCCCCTGCAATGAGGATGCAGGCAGTTTTTGTCCAATGTGACCCGTAAGGCTCCTTCTGCAAAGTTTAAATCCAAATAGACTACCCCCTCCTGGCATAGCTTTACCACCAGGCATAATGAATCCATGCGGGAACAGGCAAACCACCCCTGAGGTGCAGAGGGTCAAAAGCCAAAAGTCTTGTTTTGCCCTGGCCTTGTGTGTAATGGCTTTAATTGAACCCTTTGGGTTTGATGAGATAATACATGCTCTGTGGTCCACCTGGCTAGACTACTTGTGCCCCGGGGTTGAACCGCACCAGAGTGCCTCTGGAAATAGCATGTTCCTGGGTTCACCTTCAGTAAGGAAAGCGAACAGAGTCCGTCTCCCCAGAGGTGAGCTGGGGAGGTTGGCTATACCCCAAGGAGCCAGGCTTGCAAGCTGGCTTTTAATGCAGTTTCCCAAAGCAATAGATCTATTCAGAGATTCCTTCTGGTTCAGTTTAATGAAACCACAGAAAATGTGCAAGCTAAACTCACCAAGACGACACATTAATAGAAAGCAGATTTTTCTGCTTTTGGATGTCATGGCTAATGAGTGCATCTTCAGGAAGGCACTGGAGTAAACCCATTCTCTGTGTCCTCAAGGTCCGGGAGAATGTGGAGCTGGCAGGGCTCTGCCCGTGGGGCATTCACCACGGCTGCTCCAGAGCTTTGTACTTTATATATAAAATGCTCTTTGCTCTCATAATTATAAAAACTTGTGCCATCACGTTTTTCAGATCTCTGCATAATTTCCACATAGAGTGCCTCTTTAACTAACATCTTCAAGCACAATCACCATTTTTCTTCTTTCTTCTATGGACTCTAGTTTTCTTTGTAAAATTTCTCCCTACCTTTCATTAGCACGATACATTTCTTTACTATTTGTCTCCTATACGAGAATATAAATTCATCGAAGACAGGAGTGTGTCCATAGTCTCACTGCTATTGTCAAATGCCTAGAACAGTATGTAGAACAATATGGATGCTCAAAATATGTGCTCAGCTCAGTTCAGTCACTCAGTCGTGTCTGACTCTTTGTGACCCTGTGAATCGCAGCACTCCAGGCCTCCCTGTCCATCACCAACTCCCGGAGTCCACTCAGACTCATGTAAATCGAGTCAGTGATGCCATCCAGCCATCTCATCCTCTGTCATCCCCTTCTCCTCCTCCCCCCAATCCCTCTCAACATCAGAGTCTTTTCCAATGAGTCAACTCTTCGCATGAGGTGGCCAAAGTACTGGAGTTGCAGCTTTAGCATCACTCCTTCCAAAGAAACCCCAGGGCTGATCTCCTTCAGAATGGACTCGTTGGATCTCCTTGCAGTCCAAGGGACTCTCAAGAGTCTTCTCCAACACCACAGTTCAAAAGCATCAATTCTTCGACGCTCAGCCTTCTTCACAGTCCAACTCTCACATTCATACATGACTACTGGAAAAACCATAGCCTTGACTAGATGGACCTTAGTCAGTAAAGTGATGTCTCTGCTTTTGAATATGCTCTCTAGGTGCTAGCTGAATATAATTAATGACCTAAGATTTATGCACTAAGGCAAGATATTCTGTGAACTGAATGGATCCTTCTCTCCAAGCATCCTTTATTTTGCCATCACATTAGATGTCAATGATGAGCACATGCTCTTTCCTAAATCTGTATTCCACTGGAAATCTTGTAGCTATAGCATTTTTAGAAATATTTAATTTTGTCATTTTGATTCAACTGCTTTTGGCAAAATAATGCTTCCCACATATAAAAAGAAAGACAAAATATTTTGCTCTAAAAAAATGCTCAAAATAATTCAACCAAAAAGTGGGCAGAAAATCCAAACAGACATTTCTCCAAGGAGGACACACAGATGGCTAATAAACAAATGAAAAGATGCTCAACATTGCTCATCATTAGAGAAATGCAACACAAAATTACAATGAGTTATCACTTCACACCAGTCAGAATGCATCATCAAAAAATCTACAAACAATAAATACTGGAGGGGTGTGGAGTAAAGGAGACCCTTTTGCACTGTTGATGGGAATGTAAATTGGTACAACCATTATGGATAAATATAGAGTTTCCTTAAAAAATTAGGAAGAAAACTACCATATGACCCAGAAATTCCACTACTGGGCATTTACCATGAAAAAAACATAACTGAAAAAGACATGTATTCCAGTGTTCATTGCAGCACTATTTACAATACCTAAGATATGGAAGCCACCTAGATGTCCACTGACAGATGAATGGATAAAGAAGTTGTGGTACATGTATACAATGGAATATTACTCAGCCATAAAAAGGAACATTTGAGTCTTTTCTAATGAGGTGGGTGAACTAGCATCTGTTCTACAGAGTGAAACAAGTCAGAAAGAGAAGAACAAGTATAGTATATTAATGCATATACATGGAGTCTAGAAAAAAATGATACTGATGAACTTATCTGCAGGGCAGCAATAAAGACATAAACGTAGAGAGAAGACTTGTGGACCCAGTGTGGGGAGGAGAGGGTGGGGCAAATTGAGAGAGTAGCATTGAGACATATACATTACCATATGCAATGATAGCCAGCTTGAATTTGCATTGTGACACAGGCAGCTCAAATCTGGTGCCCTGTGACAACCTAGAGGGGTAGAATGGGGGTGGGAGTTGGGAGGGAGTTTCAAGAGAGAGGGGGCATATGTATACCTGTGGCTGATTTGTGTTGATATATGGCAGAAGTCAGCATAACATTGTAAAGCAAGTATCCTCTAATTATTAATAAAAATATATAAAAGAAACAAAAGTGCTCAAAATATCAAACGACTTTCTTTAAATTATTTTGATTGTTTACATGTACATGTATTGAATAACATTCCTCTCACAGATGAATAGATCTATAAAAAAGCAGACATTTGTAGGCTTTGGCTATTATTTGGAAAATAATAGTGTTGGGCTTTGGATCAACTTCCTACCTGTATAACTCACCAGTTTCTAATACTGACATTTCAAATTTTTGTATCATTTATTTTACCCACTTCCTGGACTGTCTTCAATACAAATTCAGGTTATCTCTCTTTCTCATTGATAAGTGAGATATTTTTAAAAGCACATAAACAAACCAAGAAGACATACTTGTCTGTAGCCATTTGCTAATGCTGGCATTCCAGGTTTTAATGTTAGTTTAAGATGGGCTTTGAGCAAAGGAAATCAAGCATATTTTCCCCTTCACTTTATTTCCCACATGAAAATAAATTTTTAAAGTGAATATTGCTTCCTAACACAGTGTAGAGAAGGGGTGGTAGGAGAGGGAAGCAGAGTACAGTTGGAATTCAGCAAACATTTGAAGGCTGGCTTGTGGCCACCCTGTGTCAAGTGATACCAATCTTTGGTTCCAATCTCCATTTACTAAAGAACCAAACTAGATATATTTGTTTTAAATGATTCCCCCTATGTTTGCATGAGAAGAAAGAGGACTGGGAAACATACAGAGATAACTACCAGTCCATTCCAGTTTGTGTTTGGCCCCAGTATGCCTCTGAAATAGCTCTTATTAGTGCAACCCAAAGACCTTCTTGCTAAACCCAACACTATTCCCCAGTCATCTTCCATCTCTTCTTGGCAACATTTGACACTAATGACTAGTCCTTCCTGCTTGGCACATGACCTTCCTAAAGCATCCCATGGTGCACTTTTCCTCCCACCTTCACAGAACTTTTTCTGCCCCTTCAGTATGGAAATCTCTTATTTATTCACTACATGTTGGTTGTTTCAAAACCCAGTCCCATGTCTCTCCTCTATTCCATAAGATTTTTAAAGAGTCTGAGCTACATGTCTTCCTTCAATTATCCACTATTTGAACTGGTGTCTAATCTCCAGTCTGTACACTTAAATGTTAATATAACCACCCACTTGTTAACTTCTAAATCCAACCAGTCCCAAAGTAAGCTCATGATCCCATAATCTAATCTGACTCTAGGCTTTACATCCCAGATCAAGACACCAACCTTCATCCCATTATGCAAATTACTCTTGAGCCCTCTCTTTCCTTTATCCTGTCTCCAAACCAAACCCAATTTTATTTGCTAATAAATTTCAGCTTGTTCATTTCTTTTCAAAACTATGACCAATACTCTAGGCTAGCCTTTTATTTTCTCTGTTAAACTGAGAGCCCCTTCAAATGAGCCTACCCACATGCCTTCTAACTCACTCCCTGACCCCTCAGGGTAGTGGAGAATAGACCCGTCACCGCTGGCTTCATAGTTTGGGCAAGCAGCACACATCAACAGCCCACAGAGCCCCTCTCTTCCTGGTCTCCACTCATCACCCAGGCCTCATAATGCATCCCGGATTCTCTCTCCATGTTGGCCAGCCATCTCGGTAGCACTTTCAGTCTCTTCCCTAGTGCTCCTTCTCATCACAGGGTCTTCCATGCAGCATTCCACCCTCCAGGAAGTGCTTTCTCCTCCTTATCTAGTTAACTCTTACTTACCCCTCAGATCTCAGTTCAGTGGTTCCATCTCCAATAAAACTTTCTCTGTCTTGTCTGACCAGATAAAATCTCTTAGCACTTCTCCTTTTAGCACTCAACTCAAACACAATTTTATATTTTTCCTGCTATTATTTATTATTAGTTTCTCTATTATTTCTTAATATCTGAAGTATTTTTTGGAGTATACTTGCTTTACAATGTTGTTTTAATTTTTTAAACAAAAGTGAATTAATACATATATGTAGAATCTAGAAAAATGGTGTAGATGAACTTATTTTCAAAGCAGAAACAGAGACACAGATATAGAGAACAAATGTATGGGTCCCAAGGAGATAAGGGGAAAGCGGAGTGAGAGAGGCTGGGAGGTTGCACACTGCTGCTGTTGCCGCTGCTTAGTTGCTTCAGTCGTGTTCACCCCTAGGTGACCCTGTGAACTATATAGCTCATCAGGCTTCTCTGCCCATGGAATTTTCTAGGCAAGCGTACTGGAGTGGGTAGCCTTTCTCTTCTCCAGGGGATCTTCCCAACCCAGGGATCAAACCCAGGTCTCCTGCATTGCAGGCAGAGTCTTTACCAGCTGAGCCACCAGGGAAGCCCCACATATACACTACTATGTATAAAACATTTAAATCACGAGAACCTACTGTATAGACTGCAAGGAGATCCAACCAGTCCATCCTGAAGGAGATCAGCCCTGGGATTTCTTTGGAAGGAATGATGCTAAAGCTGCAACTCCAGTACTTTGGCCACCTCATGCAAAGAGTTGACTCACTGGAAAAGACTCTGATGCTGGGAGGGATTGGGGGCAGGAGGAGAAGGGGACCACCGAGGATGAGATGGCTGGATGGCATCACGGACTCGATTTACATGAGTCTGAGTGAACTCCGGGAGTTGGTGATGGACAGGGGAGGCCTGGCGTGCTGCGATTCATGGGGTCGCAGAAAGTCGGACACGACTGAGCAACTGAACTGAACTGAACTGTATAGCACGGGGAACACTTCTCAGTGCTCTGTGGTGACCTACATGGGAAGGAAATCCAAGATAAAGGGGATATACGTATGCACGTGGCTGATAGGCCTGGATGTCTGCCGTCTTCATAGGCTGCACATTCCATAAAGGCAGGAATGTGCACGTCTAGTTCGTCCACCATTATATGTTTCTTGTCTGGCCCAGTGCCTGCCATGTAATAGGACTATCACTAGTATTGTTGACTGAAGGAATAAATGGAATTGCAATGTGGTATTGAGTGAGTGAAAGTCGATTAGTTGTGTCTGACTCTTTTGCGACCCCATGGACTGTAGCTTGCCAGGCTCCCCGTCAATGGAATTCTCCAGGCAAGAATACTGGAGTGGGTTGTCATTTCCTTCTCCATTTACCTTTGAACTTCTTGTCAAAGGTCAGATTTGGAATGTGTGCCTACCATCAGGTCCTTAATAGAAAATAAAATCCTGAGCAATGGTTGCAGCCTGGAGTTAGTGGCTCCAATCTCCAGATTTGCTCTGGGGCTCAAATCAGTTGTGTCTCTATGTATAAGGAATGAAGTAACAGAGTGTGTGGCAACTGAAAGAAGATTTTCCCAACTTTTTCCATCCTTTTCTTTATCAGGAACAACAAATCCTTTATCTGCTTGGGTAAAATATGTTCTCTTTCAAAAGGTTCTGTTCCTCCAAAAGCCGTAATTATAGTCATAAAGCAGGAAACCTACAGGTTAGTGCTATGGGTGGGAAAAAGGAAAGGACAGAAAAGAGGAAGGAGCATGGACTTAAGGAAAATCAGTCTTGATACCTGAAAAACTGAAGGGAACAAGCATTTCACAAAGGAAAATGTAGAACATAATTTCTACAAAGTCTTAGTATCAAATATATATACTCTCTCTGAGTGTATACACAAATGGCTGCACCATCCTCGTTTCAAACAATCTCTGCCTTCCCTGTAAAACCAGCACAGAATCCCCAATTGTTGGCCTTCAGACGAGCTCTCCTGAATTATTTCGTACATTCAGAAATGATACAAGAAACTGGTGGACGATGTGTTCTGATTTGGGCCATAAAATATAGGGTCATGAGGAGTCAATCCCTGCGTAAGAAATATCCCCTGGAGGAGGGCAGGGCAACTCACTCCAGTGTTCTTGCCAGAAAAATCCTGTGGGCAAAGGAGTCTGGCAGGTCTCAAAGAGCCAGACATGACTGAAGCAACTGAGCAAGCATGTACACATACACACTGTATTTTCATAATCTGTAACGGAGAAGAATCTGAAGAAGAACAAATATGTATATATCACTTTTCTGTATACCTGAAACTAACATTCAGAATCAATATATGTCAGAGCTGTTTGTTTTGAAGAAAAAAAACAGCCCATGTGTTAAATAAGAGTGTGTCAGTACACAGAAGATGTTTTTCAAATGTAGGGAGGCAGCAAAGCTCTGTGTCAGGATTAAACCCAGACTACAACCTTTCTCTCCTTTAAAACCACATGTCTTGAAAGCTTTTCCTAGAAGTCCACCCTAATATTGCACAGACTCTGGCAGGACATGAGACTTATTCAAGCCCTAACACTGGCCTCTCCTAATGCCCCTTCACTTAGTGTTTTTGCTTCTGATCTGCTGTGCCACTGGGATAAGAGGGCCTGGCTGAAATCACTTACATCAAACAGTTGAAACATGGAACCTTGAGATCATAACTGATGATCTGGTAGTCCAAATTTTTTTCAAGAGCATCTTTTTTGTTTACTTTTTAAAATTAATTTTTATTGGAGTATAGTTGCTTTACAATGTTGTTACTTTCTACTGTACAGCAAAATGAATCAGTTGTATATATACATATATCCCATAGCTTTTGACCTTCCTTCCTGTTCAGGTAACCACCATGCTTTAAATAGAGTTCCCTGTGCTATAGTGTGTGCTGTCATTAGCTGTCCATTTCATGTATAGTATCAGCCGTGTGTATGTGTCAGCGTCAACCTCAACCACCCTGTCTCCCAACTTCTGCAATAGTTAAGGTTGTGTTGTTGTTGTTGTTTCCAGTATTTTAAAGCCAAGAGGTAGTACACAAAGTTCTAGATTCCCAGGTTTTAAAAACAAAAAAACTGTCCTGCTGACAGAACTGTCTAGGCTGGGTTGTATGTTTCACTCTGTGTGTGTCCCCAGGGAGGTCTTTAGTCACATCTTCTCCATTGACTCATGGGTGCCACCAAATTGGCCTCTGTAGATGGGTGATTACCCTTCTTGGTGTAACCTTTGTCTTAATCATTTCAACCCAGACTCAAACTCAGAGCAGTCCCCTTTGCAGCAAAGTTACAAAAAAAATGCCTTGGGTCAGTACATTTTGTTTCTTTACTGAGTCTGACTTTATGCTTCCATTCTCATTAAGTGCTGTGCTTTCTTGCTATCACATCTCAATTCATGCCCCAAGAACAAAAGATGAGTTGCCAGCACTCTTCACCAATATGAATGCCACGTCTTTTGGACTATGGAAACTCCTCTGTGTTTGGCTTGCTCGAGCACCCAAGTCTCGCTTTGAAATCACAGCCCTTGAGAATGGGTCTCACTTCTTATTGACCCTGAAAGCTATTTGCTCCACCAATAGCTCTCACTCCTGGATTCACATTACAATCACTTGAGGAACTTTAAAAAAAAAAAAATTGATGTTACAATGAAGACCAGTTAACTCAGAATCTCTGCAGGAAGACCCTAGAATTCTGCATTTTTAAAAGTTCTACACATAACGCAAGTGTCCCCAACCTCCAGGATCTAATGTCTGATGACCTGAGATGGAGCTGATATAATAATAATAAAGTGCAAAGTATATGTAATGTGCTTGAATCATTCTGAAACCATCCAGTCCACCTCATCTAAGAAAAAATTGTATTCCATGAAACCATCCCTGGTGCAAGACTGGGGACCACTGACATAATGTACAATGTTCCAAGTTTGAAATCCACTCTGCGAAGTAATATGGATTACCTTCTTCTTCCCCAAAATCTATCAGAGTCATAGGTTCAGGCTTTGGTCTCAAGACCAGCCCACTGCCAGCGATGCCCCCTTTTACAGACACACACAGTCACATATACATCGACATAGATAGATAGATAATCACATCTTCATATGTGTCAATGACTCTCAACTCTGGCTGTGCATTAGAACAACTTGAGGATTTTTTAAAAATGCTGGTGTTTTGGTTCTAAATAGATCAATCAGCTGAGTGAAATCAGAATCTGTTAAGCTACGATTAAGAGCTACAGCGCTAAAGTATTCAGTGTAATAAGATCACGTCCAAGAAGACACATCTTATTGCTGGCATAAGCTGTGTGACAAATAGCCACAAAACCTTAGGACCCTACAAAAATAAGCACTGTTGCTCGTATGTCTGCAGGTTGACTGAGCTCAGCAGGGCAGCTCTGCTGATAATGGTTTGGCTCGTTCACACCACTTGGATGGCCTGGGAGCTGACTGACTGAGGCTGGGTTTGGCATGTGCAATCAGCTCTGTTCCTTCTCTTTCGGGGTCTAGCCAGCAAGCTGGGCATGTACTTCTTGTGATGTTGGGAGGGGCAAAAGCAAACAAGGGTAAATACGTATGTATGTTTCAAAGCCTTTGTTATAACTCATGTGGTAATATCATGGCCCAGAGTAAGTCACAAACTTAAAGTGAAATCACTCAGTTGTGTCTGACTCTGCAGCCCCATGGACTATAGCCTACCAGGCTCCTCCATCCATGGGATTCTCCAGGCAAGAGTACTTGAGTGGGTTGTCATTTCCTTCTCCAGGGGATCTTCCTGACCCAGGGATTGAACCCAGGTCTGCTGCATTGTAGGCAGATTGTTTTACTATCTGAGCCACCAGGGAAGTCACAAAATAAAGCGCAGGGCAAAACCAGCATCAGTGGAGCAAGGAAGAGAGTTTCCTGGTAAAGAATCTGTCTTGCAATACAAGGGATGTGGATTCAATCACTGGTTGGGGAACTAAGATTCCCAGATGCCCTGGAGCAACTAAGCCCGAGGGTCGAAACTACTGAGCCCATGCACCAGAACTAGAGAATGCTATGCTGTGCTTTGCTTAGCCGCTCAGTTGTGTCTGACCCTTTGTGACCCCATAGATAGTCCTTGCGCTGCACCAAAAGATTCCACATGACCTGATGATTCCATGACCTAAAGATTCCACAGTTAAGACCTGATGCGGTCAAATAAATAAATAAATAATAACAACAAAAAGCAGAGCAAGGAACTGAATTATTCTCCTGAAAGTGAGAGAAGCAGAATGGATATTACTGAAAAACAATGTGATTTCTCACTGAAGGTATGGAGACACCTTTTTTCCTTTAATTATAAATAGCTCAAATATTTAAGATATAGGCTGTGTGTTTGAGAATTCTCAGTTGACTTCATTGTGGTCTTTTCAGCCTTGCAGCCCCTGCTGAAATCTTCTCTGACTTATTGCTACATCATGTCTTTGTTACAATTCTAAGTCTCAGGATCTCTGCTCTAAGCATGTGTTAGCAACAAACAGTTCTCTGTTCCACCTTTTACTAAATTTAGAAAATAAAAAGGGATGGTACCTAAGGTAGGAATCACTTGCTGAAAAGTGTAAGTCATAGACTTGTGCAGAAGTTCAGAGCATTCTTCTCTAGGGAGAAGATGTCTTGAAAATGTCTTACTTTATATACAGTAAAGATTATTCCTTCTCCGATAGTGACGATAGAGAACAGAATTGCTTGTATCTCAAGCTGCAATCTCAAGAATTCATCTCACAATGGGGGTAGTATAATCTTTTTTTTTTATATAAGTCTTTACTGAATTTGTTACAACACTGCTATTTTATGGTTCAGTGTTTTAGCAGCAAGGCGTGTGGTGTCTTAGCTCCCCAGCCAGGAATTGAACCCACACCTCCTGCATTGCACCGCCAGGGAAGTCCTTACAATCTTTTTTTTAAATTGGATTTTTAAAAATTTCCATATGCAATGTAATGTTTAGACATGCTGCTTGGGATGTTATTTCTAAAAAAAACATTGGCCACTTTTCAGAATACCATTTTGATTTTAAATACTAGTCAAGAAAAAGGAGTGATGTAAAAATACATGAACAATTTTCTATTACAGAAATGAAAAACTGATTTGCATCTGAAAGTGCAAGAGATGAAGTAATTTAATCCTTCACCAGATGATATGGCAATATACAATACATTGCTTCAGGTGTTTGAGAAGGCTGTAATGTATTTTTATATTGACATAGAAGATTATAAATTACACTGAATAAGTACCCATAATCTTTAATTCTCTTTCATTTTTTTCTCTTTTGGGCTAACTTCTCCCAATTTTGGTAGATCACATGGGGTGATTGGATATGTGTCAAAAAAAGATATTCAGAGCTATTTAGACACTTCTTTGGAATTAAGTGAAAGAAGCGCTTGATTGTGAAAGTATAGTAATTGGGTCTAAGATCATGTATATACATTCTTTTCTAGTTGCAGCCAAAATCAGGTTTAGAGATTGCTGTTGAATTCTTTTGATTGATGGTGGTGGTGGTTACAGAAAAATGGAAATTTCTGCCTCATGCTTAGGAAACCAGACGTTATCACCCATTGATTATTCATTTGCTGGAACAACTTGTTTCATTTATTAAAGTAAAGACAAGGTTGAAACTGGATCTACATAGTACATGTCAGTGTTTGTGAATAATAACTAGCCTTCAGTGCTCAGTGTTGACTTTCTAGGCTACAACTCGACATCATTTTGATTTCTCTTTTGATGAGCCGATGCCATCTTGGAGCTCTTAGCTGTAAATAGGAGAACACTTATAAGGATGACAGGGAGCAATGTTCCTTTTGGAAGGAGGAGGGGGAGGAAGGGGAGCCTTTTGTTCAATCACAGAAAATGGACGTGTGTCTCATGGTGGCCGCAGTTTAAATAAACATAAACTCTGAACTAGAGATCGTTCTTTCGTGCTAGCAGCACCAAACCAAAAATACAGTTTTATTTGGTTAACCCCAAAGTAGGATGTGGGTGCCAGGCTTGGAAACCATATGATCGGGTTTCAGGCAGATACCACTAGGGCTGTGCTTTTGTCTTGAGAAAGGAAAGTCATAAAGGCATCACTCCTTGTAACACCATCATGATGTTTAGCCAACAGATGAGACCATAACAACAGCTTACTTCAGAGAAAGGTCTGGAGCGTCCTTTGCCCTTTCAGCATAAGTATGAAACCTCTCCAGAGTAGAACTCTGCAGAGTGAAGGGGCATTTTGCAACAAATGATAGACAGACAGTGGGAGTCTTGGGCACAGCCTGGTGAGGGAAGAAGTGCTCATCTCCTGTTTCCCACATGAGTTCTGGAGTCTACTGATTTGGAATCCATGTCTAGAGGCATCACCTGAAATTCCCTGTTTCCCATTGGTGATCCAGCCAGGACAAAACAGGAGCCTCCATCACTGGGTGATTTCACCCAGTCTCCATTTTGTCTTTCTTTCATCAGGAAAATCCTTCAGGCCCTGGGATACTTCCAAACATGCAAGTTCTGTGCGTCTCAGGTCTGGCCTTGCTTATTCAGAGCTTGTCACAGTGTGGAGCTTTGTTTATTTATTTGCCACAGAATTGTTTCTTTTCCCCCTTCCCGGGAACTGGGGCGGGGTGGGCGGATGATGGAGTTGGGTGCCCCGAGTTAATGACTAGCCCTTATATTCACAAGCTCGTCTGCTTTTGTCCTCACCTGACGCCTCCACGGTGCCAGTGAGCAGGAATGAATCCAATTGAGGGCCACTGCTCCCTTATAAGAAAAACTGCTCACTTGGCTGGAAATGCTTTGACAGAAGGCAGAGCAGCCGGTCACACACAGCAGTGCGTCTTCTGGCTTTGGGAGCAGAAGGGCAGTGGCGGGTCCACGGAGGAGGGGCCCGAGCTATTGTGGGCCGGCCTGAAGCACAGCCGTCCACCCGGAGCTGAGCATGCTGCCCTCTGCCCCGGTCTCTGCTCCTCCTCTCAGACTTGGGGCCTGACCCCCAGCCCCTTCCCAACAATCAGCTCTCCCTGAGAAGGTAATCATCTTATGGTGCATTGGTGGAGAAGAAAAGGTGCTCTAGAAAAATGTTATGATAATAGAAAACTCTTCAGTGTTGGAACCATCTGGTGCGCTGGGGTAACAAAGGAGGCGGTAATTGAGTGCCCAGGAACTCCTTTTGGCCCCAGATAATGGGCACTCACCCTGATCTGTATTCTTCACAAGACTAATTCACCAACATTTCACACCACATCTGTACCCCATTTCCGCCGTCAATACAGCCCCACACATAAGTTACCACACTTAATTAAGTCCACATCACTCTGCTTCAAAGAACAGAAAGGTTTGTGTGGGGGCCTCAGTGGCCAAGGGCACAAATGAGGTTTTAGTGACTCTTGTTCTGCGGGAGGGACTGAGAGGGATGCGGCGCTCCTGCCACCGGGCTGGGCTCCGGCGGCGGCGGGGATGGGCCTGACAGCTTTAGGCCGGGCGACAGCTGCGGATAAGCTTCGGCTGCGGCCTCGTGGCGGGCGTGCTCAGGGAGGGCTGGCGACCCCTTTGTGGCGTAATCTCGCTTTTGAAAATGTGCTACAATTGATTTGATCTGATTTCTAAGGTGCTGTCACCAGAGCATCATTAAAAGTCCTTTAAGAAACTGGAGAATGGAGTAGATCACCAAAGGCAGCTTTGTTCCGACTCTCCGCCTGGCTTTGACCGCCTAGCCCTTCCAGCTGACAGAAGGGGCACAGCCTGTAAGCTCCCAACAATTAACATGGGACCATTTTATTTTCCTTTAATCAACAAGACAATGCTACTAGGAGAATCAAAGCAACACTCTCTGGAAAACGGGAGTTCTTTCCTCCACCCGCGTCTTGGCGTGAGAATGAGTCCACATTCCACTGGTTGGCCACAAGCATCACTTTACTAAAGTATTTTTTGCTGTTTGTGTATGTGTTTGTGTGTGTGTTTCTCCCCTTAACCACTCCCAGCGGCTTAAAAGTTCCCTCCTCCTAGAGGTTGAGCAAGCAGCAGACAGAAAAGAAAGCTGAGCCTAATGAGAAGGACATTAATCCAGGACCGAAGTACCAGTGGCTAAAAGCAGAGGCGCCCCCAGCCCCCAGCTATCTCAGTCACAGGTAAATTAGCGACCCCTTTTCTCCCTTCAGACGATAAGGAGGGAGCCAGTGTAGGGACCTTGAAGAAATTTCTCACAACAAGTGTCAAAATACCTGAAAGCTCCTGGGGCGGCCTCCCACAGGCAGTGTGCCCTTCATTTGTTTATCTCAGTGCTGACAAATTGCAGCGTTTTCGCAGCCTGGCTGTGGGCTCATTTGCATGGGCCGCCCTCCATCTCTGAGCAGATAATGAGGCTCAGCATAAAGCCCCATTGAGGGCTCCCCGAGTTGACCGCGATGAATACAGAGCAGAGAATTAGGGGGCTTGGAGGCTATTGTGTGAGGCCCCTGGCCTTTTATCTTCCCTCCTGCTCATTTTCAGGTCTTTCAAGGAAACGGCCTCTCTCCGCTTTCTCTTTCTCGCTAGTGTCTTTTACCTCTGAATGGGCACCATCTTCCCAATCGTCAGCTCAGCCTTGTGCTATTTCAGTCACCGTAATTATCTTCCTGTCTTATCCTATGAAATGCTAGAGGTTTCTTTTCACTGTGCAAGCCACTGAGAAAAGCCCTGAAGCATTGTCCCAGGAGCAGCGGGCCCCTGCATCCACCCACCCGCCACTCAGATACCCTCTCTGGCGTTATAGAACCAGGACACTTCTATCGAAACACTCCACCCTGTCACCAGACAGAGGTGCCATTGCGTCCACCATCGAGCTGTGGGTGATGTTTTGGTACATTATAGCAATTCAGGAATTCAACATTCTTGGGAAATTCAGTATTTTGAGGGTGTGTGCTCAAGGTGGGAGTGAGGTTCAAGAAGAGGGGAAATGGGTGTACCTATGGCTGATTCATGCTGATGTTTGGCAGAAACCAACACAGTACTGTAAAGCAGTTACCCTTCAATTAAAAATAAATAAATTTATTTAAAAAGAAAAAAAAGATTTCAGTAAATGGGGCTCACATTTTGATTTGAACTTGGAGGGGATGTAGCTTGGTCAGAATAAGGGATGTAACACAGAAGGTTTCTCCAGAGGGGAATGCTTTCCCATTGGAGAAAACATTCCTCAGTGAGGTGGGTGGGAAAGAAGCTTCTGGAGATGAAACAGTGGTCGAATTAATATGTTAGATCCACTTTATGGGTGGATCTGAGTGACCATTTTCAAAATAAAGAGAAGAGGTCCAGAAGGTAAAATGACTTATCCTAAGTCACACAAGTCTGGAAACTAACCCCAGTAACCTTACATGGAGGTTTGGAAAGGAACACAGTCTAGCACCATGAGCTCTCAGTAAAACACATATCTGGTACATTCTACTCTGCGTCTGTTTCCCTAGGCAAGGGCTCCCAATCCACTTCATCTTGAGATGACCTAACTCACTTTTTTTTTTCGCTAGGACCCCTGATAAGGATCATCAGTAATTCCCAGACCTCTGCCTTCCTCCACCCTGATTCTTGGATATAGGATTCATTCTCCCTAATTCTGTCATAGCAAGATGGATGATTAATTCTCCTTTCATCTGGTTAAGTGGCTATGTAGATACAGTCACACATCCTAACTTCTTAGACTTTCTATTCTCTGTGTTCTGTCCAGTAGAATGGGAAAGACCTCGATCTAGTAGAAGTCAACAAAGTGGTCAGAAAAACTATGAAGCTGATGAGCAAAGAGCCTGCTCGACAATGGTTGAGAGCCCCTCCAAATTTATTTTGTGACACTGAAATTCTGAAAGCTTTCATAAATGCTTGTATGTCTGTAATAAATTTTACTTCTAAGTCCTCATCTTTTTAAATGATGCATTTAATTTCTCCAATTATTAATTCACACATGCTCACCAGAACATATGGAAATGATAAAAGTGTATTTTGCTTCCCAGGTGACACAGTGGTAAAGAATCCATCTGCCAATGAAATAGACACAGGTCAGTCCCTGGATTTGGGAAGAGCTCCTGGAGAAGGTACTAGCAACCCACTCCAGCAACCCATCTCCAAAAACAAATTCTTGCCTGGAAAATTCCATTGACAGAGGAGCCAAGTGGGCTACAGGCCATGGGGTCACAAAGAGTTGGTCATGACTGAGTGACTAAACAACAAGGACAACAGCATTTCACTTCTCACCATCTCTAGCTCATCAGTTGATCATTATTACCATACTCTGTGGCATGTCTCTTTGCTCTTTCAAATACATTAACGCTATGATTTTACTGTAGGTTTCAGACCAACATATTTCTTTCCACTGACATATGTAGCTTTTTAAAAACAAATACTGGAGACTTCCATGACTGTCCAAGATTCCTACATTCCAATGCAGGGGGCATGAGTTCAATCCCTGATCTGGGAACTAGATCCCATATGTTGTAACGAAGAGTTTGCATGCTGCAACTAAAGATCCATGTGTCATAGTGAAGATGGAAGATCTTTGTTATGCAACTAAGACCTACAGCTAAGACCCGGTGCAGCCAAATAAATATATTTTTTAAGTGAAAAACAGATTTTTAAAAATAAATAAATAAAAAACAAATACTAAATAGTACATATAATGACCCTAAATACTATTTACATAACTAGTAATAAAGAGCTAAGTCCCATCAAAGAAAAACAATCATGATTTCACATGTAGTGACAGATTTGTGTGCAAAAGAAGTTGAGAATTAATTTAACAGGAAAGGACTCAGTTATATAATCAGTTGGGCTTTTCCCCAGGTCGTGCTAGTGATAAAGAACCCGCCTGCCAATGCAGGAGATATAGGAGACTCTGGTTCGATGCCTGGGTCAGGAAGATCCCCTGGAGGAGGGCATGGTAACCCACTCCCTGAGGCACTTCTGAGGGATCATTTCTTAATCTGTAGAAGATAAGTAACAATGCCTCTGTTTTAACATTTTGTAGTGACAGGATAATGTATTTTAGCCATTTAGCACAGCGTCTGACAAACAAGGAAGGGTTTTTGCCAGAGCAGAAGCATAATAAAGATGCTTGTGAAATCTTCTGGAATGTGTCTTTTTGATGGATTCTCATACATCTAGTAGTGCGTGAGTGTAGTCCAAATCTTCCGCATAAGCTTAGGGAGGAGACCAGCTGACTGGTTTCCACTGTGAGGATGTTTTTGCCTCTCCTCTGTATGAAACCCGGGACCCACACTCAGCACTGTTTCATGAGCCCTGGGGAGGGTGGTGGTAAAAGCCGTCTGTCCTGCTGGGATGGAGAAGTGATTGATAAAGTTTCATGCACATGTTCCTCACAAGTCAATGACTGGAGTCTGCCTGATTCTGAATGTGCTGTCCACAGAGGCATCTGAGAGGACATATGTAGTGGCATTTAAGTGCTAATTTTTGCTTTGGAAGAAAAGAATATTTGCCTTGGAGACATTATTAAAAGCACAGACTGAGGCTGTAACATGTGGTAAATAAATAATCATCCTCACAGTTCAATATAATAAAACAAGTCTCACTGTGGAACTCAAGACAGTAGACACATTTACTGGTTCCACTAAAATAAATAAAAGATGGTTCTGGTCATTGAAGAGTATGGCATAGCAGAATACATTCTAATGGCTAAAAAACTAGGGTGTTAATTCAAGTTGATTTCTTTATCAATTATGCACAAGAAATCCCCAAGCTAGTTAGAAATTTTATTTTTAACTGCTCACTAAAATAGCATATTTGCCCATGTCTTCTTTTGAAGTGAAGCAAAGATCAACAAATAATTTAAAATAGCTTGAGTGGCAAAGCTTATAAGAAGAAAGCCTGAGCTGAAAGTTGCTCAGTCGTATCCAACTCTTTGTGAGAATTCTCCAGGCTAGAGTACTGGAATGGGTAGCCTTTCCCTTCTTCAGAGGATCTTCCCAACCCAGTGATTGAACCCAGGTCTCCTGCACTGCAGATGAATTCTTTACCAGCTGAGACATAAGATTCAGAGTCCCTTGACTGCAAGGAGATCAGACTTGTCAATCCTAAAGGAAATCACTCCTGAATATTCATTAGATGGACTGATGCTGAAGCTGAAACTCCAATACTTGGCCACCTGATGCGAAGAACTGACTCATTGGAGAAGACCCCATGGACTGCACCACACCAGGCTTCCCTGTCCTTCACCAACTCCAGGAGCTTGTTCAAATGCATCTCCATCAAGTCGCAAAGAGTCAAACACTACTGAGCGACTGACCTGAACTGAACTGAGCTGAAGCTCTATTCCACTTCAGTCACATTTGTATGAGACATCTACATACTCAGATGGCAAATGAGACAACTAGCCATGAGCAAAAAGGAGTGCTTTTCCTCCTGTATCAAAACCCTACTGGGGACTTCCCTGTGACCCAGTGGTAAAGAATTTGTCTGCCAATGCAGGGGACATGGGGTAGACCCCTGGTTTGGGAAGATCCCCCAGGCTTGTTAGTGCATGTGCAGTCACGTCTGACTCTCTGGGACCCCTTAAACTGTAGCTTGCCAGACTCCTCTGTCCATAGAATTATCCAGGCCAGAACGCTGGAGTGAGCTGCCATTCCTTCTCCAGGGTATCTTCCCAAGCCAGGGCTTGAACCTGCATTTCCTTCATTGGCAGGTGGATTCTTTACCACCGTGCCACCTGGGAAGCCCACATGCCTTGGAGCAACTAAGCCCATGTGCCCCACCTACTGAGCCCATGCTCTGCAACAAGAGAAGCCATTGCAAAACCCACTAAAATGAAAGAAAGAAAGAAAAAGCCTACTGGTTTCCCTCTACTATCTGTTTTCATCTTCTTCTTTGGTAGTAAAATTTTTAATTTAGCTAGAAATCACTTCCTGGATAGAGACTACATTTCCCAGCCTCCCTGGTGGCTAGATGACCATATAACTAAATTCTGCCCTTGAGATGTAATTGGAAGCAGCATACGTCCATGCCCAGAGTGTCTTTTGACTTGTCTTCTTGCCTGCTAGCTGGAACATGACAGGAAAAATGGGAGTTCCCATAGTTCCCTTGTGAATAGCATCCATATACAAAACAAACAAACAAACAAAAAAAAAACAAACCAGAAGAATCTTGAGTCCATGGTACCATGGAGGATCATGCTATAATTTCAGGACTGATTCATTTTCAAAATGTCTAAGTGCCAAGGAAGCCATATAGTTCTATTTTTTAAGCCACAGTTCATAGATTTGTTTTTCTTACAGATTGCACCTAATATTGATTTCTATAACCATACTCAGCATTCCATTTTGAAATTCAAAAGATTAGAGGTTTTCCAGAGTTTTCCTAAAAGCATATCAAGCAGTGATTATGAGGGTCTATCTGGTGCCCCTCAGTGGAGGTTCAGGCACCCACCCCCAATATTACTTTCAGTGAGATGGGGGAAGAACAAGGAAGGCATGAAGCCCATTACCATAAATTACCCAGTTTATGCAAAATCCACTGTGGCCACGAGTTCCGCACAAGGGAAAAAAAAGTGAAAATGGTAGTCACTCAGCCTTGTCTGACCCTTTGTGACCCCATGGACTGTAGCCCACCAGGTTCCTCTATCCATGGAATTATCCAGGCAAGTATACTGCAGTGGATAGCCATTCCCTTCTCCAGGGTGTCTTCTCAACTCAGGGATCAAACCCGGATCTCCTGTATCACAGGCAGATTCTTTTACTATCTGAGCCACCAGGAAAATCAGTTATTTACTATTGGTTCTACCCCAAACAAAAATGGCAGAAATTCCAGTTTCTTCAGTAACAAGCACCATGTGAGACCCCTGGTTTCTACTGAGTTCTGCACCAAGCAATCTTTCAAATATACAGAAGAGAAGGTATCTGAACTAAAAAGTTTCACTGGGAAATCCAGAATATAAGATGAAAGCAAGAGTAATGGAAGCAAATTGAATATTAGGGATATGACTTGTAGCAAGATGTCCTTGAATGGGAAGTTCTGGGTGGGTCAGAATCATTAGGCGAGGTCTTAAAGAAGGAGACATGATAATGGAATGTAAGAGTTCACATGACAAATCGGGGAAAAGGCAGCGCAAGGGTACAGGCAAGAGAAATCCGCCCATTAATCCCAGTGTCTCCTGTGTGCAGGGCTGTGCTGAATGCTTAGGAGGACAAAATTAACCTGGAACAAGTGAGTTTACTGCTCTATAGTTTAATTTCCTCATCTGCAAATGGAGATAGCTATAGAGTTCTACTCAGGACTAAATTTATGAATGTATATAAAGTATTTAGGATAGTACCTGGTGCGTATCAATACTCAATCAATATAAGCTATCCCTATTATTATTTTTTGAGGAACTCAAAGTCCAGTGAAGGTGACAACATGTAATATTATAAATGGTAAATGTGGTATAATGATTAATATAATGTGGATAAAGCGCTCAGGAAAACAACAGGAGGAGAAAGCTAAGAGTTGGGAGAAGGCATTTATGAGTCTTCCCCAAATAAATCAAATTAGAATTTAGGTTTAAAAGGTGACCAAATGGGTTTCTCCAGATAAAGAACATAATTCCAGGTAGGGACAGCTTGTGCAAGTGCAAGGTAGTGAGATTAATGTGTGGCAGGTGGAAAAATGCTGATCACTCTTGCAGGGACAGCCAGAATCAATGAGATCTACTGGTACACGTTACATAAACCCAGCAATTGTTTACAGCTAACATTCATTCTGACAGGGCCACGTCTGTTCCCATTGGCTGGTATCTATGCTGAACTGGTTGTTGTTTTGAATATCATCTCTAAAAAATTGTGTGGGAGGTGATGTGGGAAATGTCAGCACAGGCTTTGTAAACTTGGGTAAAGAATCAGGAATAAGAAACCCTGATGATTAAGTTAACTACCTCCTGAAAAGCAGACACCCACTTCATAGAGACAGACAGCTGTTACAGTTTTTGCTCTTCCTTATTATTGGTGATCTTCTGTGTAACATTTTCAGTATCATTTAGTTGATAGTGGACAAGCAATTTTTACTGAAAAAAAAATAAAGCTGACGGGCCCCAGAAGTGTCTAAACTGTGCCCCATGTCATTTGAAAGATGTGGCTGTGTCTTGTATATGTGTGATGCCAGTGGAGATACTGATGGAGTTTCCATGTACTCTCTCTGTTTCCCAGCCCACGCTGATTTGTTCTGACTGAAGACATGTGAGCAGAAGTGATGAGCTCATGTTTGGTCAAATGTGAAGGGCTGATATGTGTTCCTTGTGTATTTTCTCTGTGGTTATGCTGCCATGGAGAGATGTGTGATGGACACCTTTGTTGGATGTGTTGAGTGAACGACAGAAAAAAATTACAGAAGGTAGAAAGCTTTGTTGTGAATAAACTGGGTTTGCAGAGTTAATTTGTGCCCATAGCATGGTCATCACCCTGACTAATACCGCAACTGTTACCAGAAGTGGAATATCAGTCATTGCTATGGACTAAATGCATGGGCTCTCCTCCAAAATTCATATGTTAAAACTACTCCTCCCCCCGCCAAAAAAAAAAGAAAGAAAGGAAACGTTACTCTCCAATGTCATATAGCTTTAGGAGGTGGGACTTTGGGAACACAATTAGGCTGAGATGAGAGTGGAGCCCTCATGAATGGGATTAATGCCCTTGTAAGTGTGACTAGAGTGCCCGTTCCCTTCTCTGCCGTGTAAGGACACAATGAGTCAGAAGTCTGTGCCTGGAGGGGCCTCACTGGGCAGAACCCGACCACGCTGGCACATTGATCTTAAACTTCAGTCCTCTAACACTGAGAGAGAAAGCTTCTGTCATTTTCAAGCCAACCAGTCCAGTATTTTGTTATAGTAGCCAGACTGACTAAGACAAGCATCAAAACCCTAAAACATGTAGCTTTTGTTTCAGTTCCGTTCAGCTCAGTTGCTCAGTCAAGTCCGACTCTTTGCGACCCCAGGGACTACAGCACACTAGGCTTTCCTGGAGGCTAAAAGCATGGTGCCCCTGGTTTTGCAGGAACAAAATATTTCTAAAACTATCGTTGAGGAAGTTTACTGGGTACCAGGCAATGTGAGTTCTAAGCCAGAAACTCTTGGGAAAGACACTGAAAAACAGAAATTTAGTTTTGCTCTTGCTTTTTGGCAGCTAGATTTGACAAGGGGTCAAGGATTTGAGAAAGATTTCAGAGCAAATTGGCTGGGAGAAGTAAAGTTGCTTAAAAATAGTATAGATATATGGGGCTTTACATTGAGGGGAAAGTTGGCTTTGAGTCTCCCAAACCATAGGGGCTGGGACTTCAAGGGGCTGTTAACATCAATTTTACCAATAAGCTTTCAGAGCAAAGGGTTTCTTTCTTTCTTTTTTTTTTTTTAAATCTGAGCTGACTAAAGCCTATAGCTTTAATAAATTAAAAGCTAGATGCATATGCCAAGAAGGTAAGAAAATAAGCATTTCAGAGTGTATTGAAAAGAACTATATGATCACCAATACATAGAACTTACTATAAGTGAATTAAAAGTTTACTGAGTTGTCGAGAATTTTTTACTGCCAAAGGAGCTATAAATCTTGTCTAAAAACATCTGTGACTATTGAAGTTTAAAATGACTCTTCAACCAAGGAACAGGCTAAAAGAAGTACACTCTTAAAGGACAGCACATTCCCCAGGGCCCATTAAATACGGTCAAGGGATATAAAGGACAAATAAGAATATGCTGGAAAGGGATCCAAGGACCTTGGAGAACAATGGGTAAGGAGTCCTTCCCCCAGAGGACAGAATCCATGTCTAATCAAGTAATAGCCTGCATACCCCACATCCTTAGAAGTCTTCCCAGACAGAGTAGACAAAGGAATGCTCCGTGTCTTCCATTGTTCCTGTTTATTAATATTCATCTTATTTCCCTTCCACCTTCTGGAAAGAGGAGTGAGCAGAAAATGTGTTGAGTTCATATGTTTCTGGGCTGAGAAGAGCCATTCTTTGACATGATTGCACAAGATGTTGCAGAACATCATATGGGTGTTCTGCGTATGAGCAGGATTCAACGGTAAGATGACATTTTAGATCATTTCTTTTGGGGAACCGTTGAGTGTTCTCTGTATATAAGAGCGTGCCAGGTGGAAATCCTATAGGAAACAGAAGGTGGTCTCGAATTAGAATACACTGAGGGAGGTTTACTGGTGAAGAGTTCAGTTATAAAGATGTAGGTGGAATATTGAGGGAACAATGAGGGGCAGTATGGAAACCCAGGGCCGTTGTCATCCATGGACCCAGAAAAATAAGAGTGAATGGCTTCCAGCCTCTGGAAGGAGCAAGAGTGAGTCATTCAGTCAGAAAGCCAAGGTGACTTCACAGGGAGAGAATCGGGGGCATAAATACCCTGACTTCATTCTCCTCCTCCTCTTAGGTCTCCTGGGGCTTCCTCTTTGGTAATCCTAGTTGGAAGGCGCTGGCATTGAAGCTTTTTGATGTGGTCCATGTACATTAGCATCTATGAGCAGAGAGCTAAGTGATGAAGGAGAAGAACAGATGTGGAAGGGCTGACAGATGACATAAGGAACGGGAAAGAAGGAAAAAGAGGGTTATTGAGTGACCGGAATGGAGAACTTAGGCAAGTAATCCTATTCACACCCCCTTCCACACTTTCACACTATAGAGTTTTCAGTGAGGAATAAACGCATGCTGTGAGCAGTTAAGACCTCCTGATGCATGTTGCCGATGGGAAGAGTTCCAAGCTTCAGCACTCGATCAGTGAGCTATACACTCAGTAAGGAGTTGATATGGGCCAGGACCAAAGTCATAGCCTGGCTCAAAGTAAGTAGCAGGGAGCAGAGTTCATGAAATATGACAGTGTTTGAGCTGCAGGCAATCCCTCCACATTCTCCACTGACCACCCTGCTCACTTCGCGGTAGATCCATTGCATTAATGGTTCCAGTTCTTTACTCCTCTCTATACCCATGCCCTATACGATGTGACTTTGCAGTTCTTTTCACTAATGAGATGGAGTCTGTTTTACAACTGCTTGGTGACATCCTCTCCTTCAGATCTGAGTTAACCAAGAGGTCCTATATATCTGTTTCTGCTCTTGTGCCTTTACTGTCTCCATGAGAACATGCCCTGGTTAACCTACTGGGAGATAAGAATATCTGAAGCAGAGCCAAGTCACTCAGCCAAAGTCATCATACGTTAGGCAATACTAGCTGAACCCTACACATGGGAACGATCCCAGGCAATATCAATACAGATTAACTTACCCGCAATTGATCAAGATGTGTTATCATGAATAGTTCTTTTTGCATGGTATTGAGATTTTGTGGTTGCTTATCACAGTGTTACTGTGACAATAGATAATATACAGTCCCTCATTCTTCTCCAGGTATATTAAATTATCCCTTCATAAGGCTATTATTCTACTTTATTGACAGTTTTGACTGCATAATGGCTTTAGGTCTAATTTTCATGAGCAGTCATTTTCACAATGTCTTTTTCTTTTAAATTCTCTCTAAGAATTGTTTTAGGCCCTTATTCATTCTCATTTCCTTTAATCATGTTTTAGCTTTAAATAAATCCAGACTCTAAGTCAATCAATATTAAAGTTCTGGCTCTGCTTTTTGACAACTATAATCTTAAGAAGATTAATTACATTTGCTAAACTTCAAACTCCTCTTCTGTAAAATGGGAAGAAACCTGTTGTGAGAACTAAATAAGAAAATGCCTGAAGTTTTTAGCATGATGCCTTTGTCTTCCTTCACAGATAAGTCAGTCACAAGAGAAAAGATTATATCTACTTGTTATTAATCACACTTGGAGATGAAATATAGCATGTAAGTTACCAAACTGGATGGAAGGGATGAGATGAACCATATTTGCAACCCCAATTTTTATTTCTGCCTAGTGTTTGCTGTATCTTTTTCAGGGAAGAATAAGAACCAGTAACTTTGTAAATAAAAGTGAAGAGGCCAAGACTCCTTTATGGATAGCCATTCCCTTCTCCAGAATATTTACATATTCCCAGGAGGACAATATTGCAGGTTACTGAATTAAGTCAACAAAATTTGGGGATTCTAGAGGTGTGCTGAAGCCAGCCTGAACCTGTTGGTGAGTCAGCTGTTACATTTTCAGGGTTTTTCTTTAGTTGGGCGTTCTATATATTTGCTATTAAAAATTAATCGATTTATAGCGAAATAAGTTACAAGAAATACAAAGGTAGTACATACTCAAAACTCATCACTTCCTAGCTATTTTGCCATGTTTTGCTGTTATGTATGCTCTTGAGGTTGTTCATGTCAGTTGCATCTAGGCAGATACAGTGGTGTGGTGTAATACATCTTTTCCCAGCTTTGAGTTTGTGACACCACAGTGATCCCCTGAAACTGCCCATGGTGGGAGTATATACACCCAGGAATCAGAAAGTTCTGCAGACCCAGGCTTTTGTCCTGGCAAGCCAGTTGACAGATTTATGTGGCTTAGTCACTGCCATGCCTGACTCTTTGGCAACCCCTTGGACTATAACCTACCAAGGTCCTCTGTCCATAGGATATTCCAGGCAAGAGTACCGGAGTTGATTCCCATTTCCTTTTCCAGGGGTTTTCCCGACCCAGAGATCAAACCCATGTCTCCTACACTGGCAGGCAGATTCTTTACCCCGAGCCAGCAGGGAAGCCATGAGCAATAGACGATAGCACACAGCCGTGTGGTCAGCCGCACCCAAGCAGGCATCGTTGATTCTGTGCTTATTTAGAAGGACATTTTCCCATGCCTACTTCTGCCATGTTATGATATTAAGAAGTTGCCTATACCTCTCATTACTCCTGCAAGGAAAACTTTTCTTCTCCAGTAATACACTAATGGGTCAAACAAACTTTAGAAGAAGCCATCAGAATTAACTCCAGAATGTGGTCATTGCTATTCTTAGCTGCCTCATGGTCTGGCAAGGGGTAGAATGAGAAATGTATAGCAAAGATGAGGCAACCTTGGAAACCTGGGGCAAATATTTTCTGAGGATTCTTTTGTTAATCTGATTTCTTGGCTGACTGCAGTATGTGGAAAGAGTAAGAGATAAGTGTTCCAAGCCCTGCTGAGTTGCTGCTCAATCCGTGGCCTTTTTCCCATCACTTTCACTCTTACGGGGCTTCAGTTTTAGTCATTCAGAAAATGAAGGCATGTATTAGATAATGAGTAAGAGCTTATTTGGGCTTCCCTGGTGCCTTAGAGGTAAAGAATCTGCCTGCCAATGCAGGAGATGTGGCTTTAATCTCTGAGTTGGGAAGATCCATCCCCAGGAGAAGGAAAGGGTAATCCACTCCAGTCTTCTTGCCTAGGAAATCTCATGAACAGAGGAACTTGGTGGGCTACAGTCCATGAGGTCACGAGAAGTTGGACATAACTGAGTGACTTAACAACAACAATAAGAGCTTATTTAGCTCTCAGATTTCATGATATTCAGGTCATGTAGGGGGAATCAAAAGGAAGCATCTCTGAAAGACTCTCCGCTTCTTCTCCTGTTTATAAATCTTTGGTGACAAAGACAGTTTTAGAGAGATGTGACCAGCTGGACTCACATCTTGCAAAGGAGAGAATTTAAAACAATGAAAGAGATTTCACATGATAGATTGTGTCCCCTGCCTCAGAGCTTCTTATTTTGTTACAGGTCACGTGAAGAGCAAACTTCAACCCTTCTCCTCCCGGGATGATTTTAAAAGAGCGGACAAATTGTGAGGCGGGAGATAATGGGGAAAAGACTGCTTTGTCCACTTTTAGAGGTTGTTTGTCTCTGGAAATACAGCCCAGCAAGGGATGGAGGGGGCAGAGATGTGCAGATGGGAGCCTGGGTCTTGGGTAAACAGCTCCTTCAAAGCCCAGCAGTGCTGGCTGCCCCAGCTAGTCGCGGCCCTGTCCCCACCGCCTCAAGGCCAGCAGCCGCCTCTGTTTCTGCCTCCACTTGGCTGAGCCGGGGCTGGGCTCCCACTGTCGCTGAGCATTGCTGGGGACACTCATCACCCTGAGTCAGACAAGCTGGCGGGGATGACCTATTAGACCACAGGGCCTTCACCACTGTGACTCAAAGCCACAAAAGCAGGACAGTCAGACTTTTGTGGCCAATGGCCTCTCACCTCCTCGATTCCCAAACCCTCAGGGTGTCCATCGACTCATCCCCTGAGCCCTGCTGGGGTGGGAAACCCCAGAACCCCAGGAGGATTTCTGGAGAAAGGAGGGGTTTAGCCCCAAATGAATTAAGAACCAGTTGGCACCACGCCCTCAGATGAAAACTGTTTCCTACTTTGCCAACTGTTTTGAGCATCTCTTGGCTTTGAGCTCTAATAATTTTGTCTCTAGCTGGATTGCAGGTCCCTGAGGCCTCTGCCTCCTTGGTTTGCACTTCTTCCAGAGTCAGTTACAAAGGATCACCAGTAGGTATTTATGATTTGATCAGTGTTTCCCTATGGGGCTCTGCTGTTCCAACTCTTAAGCCCACAGAGATGGACGCTGCTGGCAAGAGGACAGCTCAGCCCGCCACCACAGGCGAGATGTGCTCTTCTGCAAATGCACCTGACACCACAGAAGCCTCAGTGGCCAAGATAACCCTTCCTCTAGATTTACTTTCATTCTACGGTACTTTCTTTTCTTTTTAACATATGATTTTTTTCAGCCTTTTCCACAATTTTGCACTAAACCCATCTGGTTCTGAAAGGCTTCATTAGCTAACATATTGGCTTTGACATGTAGATCAATTTTGAACTGCTGCTCTCCTAATCTAAGACATTTTCCCCCTAAATTTTTCTTGTATTTGTTTTAATAGTTCTTTTTAAAATGACCCATCGATGCACAGGATGATTCAGGTAGAGGATGTGGGGTGGGAGGTGGGAGGGGGCTTCGGCATTGGGCGATTGTGTTCACCTATGGCTGATTCGTGTCAATGTATGGCAAAACAAATACAGTATTGTAATTAAAAAAATAAATAAATTTAATTAAAAAAATAAATAAAATGACCCATCGACCCAGATTTAAAAATTGTCATCAGTTAATCTTATCAGTATTAGTAGTCCAATGGCAGCCCACTCCAGCACTCTTGCCTGGAAAATCCCATGGATGGAGGAGCCTGGTGGGCTGCAGTCCATGGGGTCGCTGAGAGTCGACACAACTGAGCGACTTCACTTTCACTTTTCACTTTCATGCACTGGAGAAGGAAATGGCAACCCTCTCCAGTGTTCTTGCCTGGAGAATCCCAGGGACGGGGGAGCCTGATGGGTTGCCGTCTATGAGGTCGCACAGAGTCGGACACGACTGAAGCAACTTAGCAGCAGCAGCAGCAGCAGCAGCAACCAGGAGACTTAAGAGCCAAAGCATTGCATGTCTAAGAAGTGGATTGAGAAAAATAAAAACTTGTACCTAAATGTTCATGGTAGCATTATTCATGATAGCAGAAAAGCAGAAAACCCCAGGTCTCTATCAATTGATAAATAGGCAACTAAAATGGGGTCTATTCATAAAGAGGAACATTATTCAGCCGTAAAAATGAATGGGGCACTGATCCATGCTACAGCATGGGTGAACCTTGGATTTATTAATCAGACAAAGAAGCCAGACACAAAGTACACCTATCCATTTTCATGAAGTGTCCAGAATACACAGACCCATAGAGACCAGAAGTAGATTAATGGTTGCCCTAGGGGTGGGGCTGGGGGAGAGGTTGAGGGAATGAAGACTTTACTACGAATGGGTATGGAGTTTTTTGAGGGTGATAGGAAAGTTCTAAAATTGATGATGATGATGATGGTGGCCCAACTCTGTGAATACACTAAAGACCATTTAATTGGATAAAATGAATGGTATATGAACGATATCTCAATAAAGCTATTCTGGTAAAAATTCAAGCCTCTTATTTTTATTTCATAAATTATCTTCTCCATTATGTATTTGTCATCAATTAAATATTTTGCTCCTGAGTGACTAAGAAAAAAATAGCAGTTGTCTTACTAAGAAACAATTATATGATAACATCATTAACAGGGATAACATGCTATTTTTTAATTGGATACTTTTTTATATAGATCAATGGGGAAGCACTATTTAGGTTGGCAACAGCTACTATTGATTACCTTTTAAAGGCGGTCAGCATATACAAAATCCAAAGTCCTTGTACTGCCTGCAGAGACCTACGCAACCTGTTTTCTGTTTCTTCTATGCATCATCTCCCCCGCTCTTCCTCCTGGCTCGGTGGCCTCTGGCTTACTCTCTCTGTACATGCTTGGCACACTACTCTCCCCCAACCTCTGCCCTAGCTGTCCCTCTGCCTGGAATGCTTCTCCCGCATCCACAAGCATGGCTTCACTCTCTGCTAATTCAAGTTTCACCCAGGAATCAGCTTGCCCCTGGGGCCGCCCCTGACCACTGGTGTACCCTTCAAACGTACTAAATAGCTTCCTGATTCATTATGCTTACATTTCCCTGTGCGCCTCCTCTTTTAGAATATAAGTTCTATGAGGTCAGGGATATTTGGCCACTGTATTCCATGATACATCCCTGGCATGTACCATATTGCTGGTGTATCATTGGTGTTCAACTGACACCTGTTAAATGAAGGAATAGACGTCGAGGCTAGTAGTCCAGTGTTAGTATGCTGTCTGTGCTTTGTTAATTTATCAACCAGCCTATCTCTAGCTTTAGACATTCTTCTAAATTTGGGATTAAATACCAGACCAAACAAATCAAACGTTCAAACTGCATCTTTGGAAAGTAAACAGTCAGTTCTGTGAAATGAAGTTAATCTATAAAGAGAAATATACAGTATAAAAATCTTGACTACATGTTAGTTTTTATTCTGGTAAAAATATTTGGTAGATCACTTTGAGGTCTTCTTAAAGTTAACAGCATGTATGAATTAAGTCAGTCAAACAGACACTGAGCATCTTTGGTGTTCTGAGCACAGGGTAGCAGTGAGGCAATGGTGGATGGAGCTTACACTGGAGTGAAGAACAACAGAAACACTTGAACAGGTATTCAATGCAAACAGTGCCAGTGGGTACTGACAACTCTAAGAGAAGCCAGAAGGGCTAGAGATAAAGACTGAAGGGGTTCTGGAGTGGTGAGAAAAGATCTGTTTGAGATGCCAACATCTGCACAAAGACTTGAGTAAAGTGAGGCGGAGACTCATGCGCATAAGCAGGAAGAGTGCCCCAGACAGAGCAGATAGCTGATACAAAAATCCCGCCGCTGGAAACTGTAGGTATATTACAAGAAAAGCAGTGATGAGGAAAAATCTAGGAAATGATGTTGGAGTAGTCTCCAGGAATCAAGTCACCGGAGAGCTTTGCAGACCATGCTCAGGGCTCAATGGCTGTGTATCTAGGACCAAGAAAGCCTCTGCCGGGTTGAACTGACATGATTTCTTCTCCACTGAGTGACGTAATCTGAGCTGAGAATATAAGTAAGAGCAAAAGCAGCCAGGCTCTATGAAAGGCAGAGGAAAATCTGGGGCTAGACTCTGGAAGGCAGCAGTGGGCCGCAGGGAAAAAGAGCTGAGTTGAGTCTCCATTGCCTTGGAAATCTCAGACCTCTTAGAGCTCTGCCCTTAGCCTGGGAGCTTCCTTGTATGATGGGCATGTTGGCATGTATCCAAAGGAGCAGACAAGAAAATCAGGAACTGTGCTGTGGTGAGTTCCATCTCCTCAAAGGCAGGGTCCAAAATGCCATGGGATCGACTCCTGTTCAGGGTAGAAATACAGGATGCTTCACTAGCTCCCCAAAATTATATAAAAGAAGGGATCCTAACTGAGTTTCTTCCTCTCCTACAGTAGGCTTCCTCAAAGCAGTCCCTCTGGCATCAATCCAATGACAAAGAGTTTGGGAGGCACGTAATACAGATGTGGGAGAGGAAAAGTGAGACCTGGAAAGAAAGGAAGGCAGCCTTCATGGAGCATTTTATTGAATCAGCTATTGCTGTGAGCAACTAGAACTTGGTTCTGCTGGGAAAATTGTGGTTAGTTCCAGCAACGGTACTAGGGTAGGTATATACCAAGTACTGTCTGACACAGATTAAAAAGTCCACGGGATTCTCCAGGCAAGACTACTGGAGTGGGTTGCCATGCCCTTCCCCAGGGGAATCTTCCCAACCCAGGGACTGAACCAGTGTCTCTTGTGTCTCCTGCATTGGCAGGCAGTCTTTTTACCACTAGAACCACCTGGAACACCTAAAAGTTCCTCCCAGTGGGGGTGAATTCCCCTTCACTTCTTGCCCATCATGTGAGTGGCTGAGCTGCTGGATGTAGGGGCCAGAGAAAGCCCTTAGACAAAGAGAAAGCTGGGCTGCTGTGCCCTGAATGAGTAGGGGAAAAGGGTATGGTCAGGGTTCCCACAGTATCTGCTGCAACCACTCCTCAGGGCAATTGTTGCTCACGTAGTCTGCATACCTGCTCCCTGGGGTTTTGCAACCAGCCTCTCATTCCTCGGCCTGTCCAGTCTCAGACTCTGTGACGTGGATAGCATGAGAGGAGGAGGTGCTCCTCAGGGTCTAAGGCTGCAGATCATTCCTTTGGTGGAATTCATAGTCTCTGAAGAGCACACAGTATTAATAGCCGTGAGAACTTGCAGCAAGCCCATCACAAATCAGTGATAACACCCTAAGATGTTCTTTGAAGAACTGGATCATGGAAAAGCAAGAATTTTATAGTTCAAAGTCAGGTTATCTTTTGTTTGTGACTATTTCTGTGTGGGAAGAAACTTATGAGGCCAGGGACATCTTTCCTGGGTACCAGCAGCCAAAATTTTTCTCTGTCTGTCCCTATAATATACTTTGTCTAGGGCCCATGAGTTCTAAGTGACTTAATGGAAGACACTTTCTCATTGGCAGGCAATGCACATATAAGATTAGCTTAAAACATTTTCCTTTTGAGCTGAAATTTTGGTTTGAGGCCAGCATTAATCAGGAAGATGATGTATGACTGAGTTTAAGTTAGCTGCTGAAATGAAAAGAATGCATGTATAAGTGTGTGTGTGTGTGTGTGCACAAGAGGAGATTTGGTGGAAATGGTGACCCGGTTCTAACTCTAGTAGGACAAGCAAGGCTGTTGTAAGGCAGGAATGACTTCATCAGGAACTCAGGAAATCCTCACTCAAACTTCCAAATATACAAATAGATTCCTTTTATTCTGCTGTGAATCAAAATGATGCCACGTCCTGTAATGTAGGATGTTGTTGACCAGGTTGAATGGGAGCCAACCTTGCCTTGCCTTTGTTTCTATGACAGTCATTCTGAAGTTCACCATTTTAAGGCTGGGAGTTACCTTATTTGGCAAACACACAGGAATACTGTTTGTTTCCACATTTATTTGGGGGTGACAAAGTTTAACTTAATTTTTACCTCAGGGTAGATGTGTTCGTTGCTGGAGGACAGATGCACAAATATTTGTGTACAGGCTCCCGTGCAGCCACACGAAAATAGGGAGTAATAGCTAAACAAATTCCTGCCATAGTGAAGCTTCACTGTCACTGAGCCAAGGATTTTTTTTGAAGCTGTCAACTGCAAATATATGTGGGAGTGGGTCAAAAGATAACCTGGGGCTTATTTTTTTCTTTCTTGCAGAAAACCATAGGCAACCATTAGTCTTTCTAAATATTAACTTCTCAAACCAAGCAGGTAACTTGCTTGTGGGGATGGCAGGTGAGATGGTCTGCTGACCAGGCACATGGGGATGAAGTGTCGTTGTAGCATCTTGGGGGCAGTGATGCGAACACTTGTGAAATCAGCCGCTGGACTCCCTGGAGACACAAAGATTTGAGTCCCCTCCACCCAGCTGCACAGGGCCTGTGCGGGATATCCTTCTTTGGGTTTCAGAAGAGGGCACGCTGCCCAATTTTCCCAGCTGCAGGAAAGAAGAAATCACCCGAAATGCTGAGATAATGCCTGAACTTGCAGTGTCTTCTGTCCCGCCTTCTGGTCCACCCCCAACAAATTCTATCTTTGTTTCAGGCCATGACTCATGACCCACCCCCACCCCCTCCGTCAGCTGTGACTCACAGCAGGAGCCAGATAAACTGAATGTGGAACAGAGGGGTAGGAGAACTGTAGTGTTTCCACCCCCTCTTCTTTTTTTGCCTAACGAGAAAATGATCAGGTGGCGGGAATCTTCTTTGAGTGTTTTTGTTTTGTCTTTGTGTGTTTAACTTAGGGGAATTCCTTCATTGGATGGGGGATCCAGCTGGGTATTCCCTTTTAAGGTAACTCAATGATACTGTGGTTCAAGCTTCCACCTTTGGCAATCACTTACATTTGACTGATTGTGCAAATGGCTCTACTTTTTTTCCCCCTGCACCCTCATCCTTGCCCTTGGCGACAGGACTTTAAAGCTACTTCCTTTAAAGGGTGGAGTCTCCTTTACCCACTTCTTGAGTTTGGGTTTGCACATGTGACTTATTTTGTCCAACAGGAAGCTGCAGAAGTGATGATGTGCCAGATTAGAATATAGGCCCCAAGAGCCCATAAATCCTCTGTCTGTCTGACTCCTCTGCTTTTCTATGAGAACAGACCCAGGCTAGCCTGGTGGGAGGTGGTGATCACACACATCAGAGTCAGGTTTAGGCCAAGACCATCCTACACCAGCCAGATCCCAGCCCACATATCTGTTGTTGTTGTTCATTTGCTCAGGCATGTCCACCTCTTTGTGACCCCATGGACTGAAGAATGCCAGGCTTCCCTGTCCTTCACTGTCTCTCAGAACTTCCTCAAACTGATGCCCATTAAGTCGGTGATGCCATCCAACCATCTCATCCTCTGTCATCCCCTTTTCCTCTTGTCTTCAATTTTTTCCAGCATAAGTGTCTTTTCTAATGAGTCAGCTTTTCACATCAGGTGGCCATAGTATTGGAGCTTCAGTTTTAGCATCAGTCCTTCCAATAAATATTCAGGCTTGATTTCCTTCAGGATTGACTGGTTTGACCTCCTTATAGTCGAAGGGATTCTCAAGAGCCTTCTCTAACACTACAGTTCAGAAGCATCAGTTCTTCGGTGCTCAGCCTTCTTTACGGTCCAACTCTCAGATCCATACATGACATATGGACCAAATATGTCCATACAAATACATATAATCCAACAATTATAGCTTTGACTATATGGACCTTTGTTGGCAAAGTAATGTCACTGCTTCCAATATGCTATCTAAGTTTAACAGCTTTTCTTCCAAGGAGCAAGCATCTTTTATTTTCATAGTCACCATCTGCAGTGATTTAGGAGTCCAAGAAAATAAAGTCTCCCACTGTTTCCATTGTTTCCCCACCTATTTGCCATTGATGGGACCAGATAACATGATGTTCATTTTTTGAATGTTGAGTTTTAAGCCAGATTTTTCACTCTCCTTTTCCACTTTGATCACTTTCTACCATACCTGAAGCTTCATGAGAAGAGCAAAAACAAAACACAAAATTGCTATTTGAAGCCACTAAGATTTGTGGTAGTTTGTTACTTTGGCAGTAGATAACTGAGCTACCTTTGTGTGCTTTAACTATATGGACTGACATTTTTAGATTAAAAGAACTCATGCCATATGTATATCAGAAGCCCAAACTTCTGGTTCTTGACTCCTCTCAGTGATCAAAACTGTTGTTGCTAAAGGCCCTCCAAAGTTGGAGAAAGTTAAGCTCTTAAAGCATGTCACACGAATTTGTTGAGAAGAAAATTTACCGCTATTCTACTGTGCATAGGTTATGAAACCAAGATGAAATCAGTGCCAGATCCATTGTATTACTTTGCCAGAGCTATGAAATACAAAGTTTCACAGATTGGGTGGCTTCAATAGCAGAAATTCATTTTTAAACAATTCTGGAAGTTGAAAATTTAAGACCAAGGAGATATCTTCTGAAATCCCTCCCCTTAGTCCTCATGTAGTCATCCCCGTGTGTGTGTCTGTGTCTTGGTTTCCTCTTCTCACAAAGACACCAGTCATATTGGATCAGGGCCCACCTGAATGACCTCACTTTAATTACCTCCTTAAAAACCAAAGCTCCAAATATAGTCACATTCTGAGATCCTGGGGATAAGGGCTTCAACATATAAAATTGGGACTTAGATGCTCCTATAAGAGAGGACTTTGGGGAAAATTTGTTTCTAACTAATTTTCCTTCTAACTCTACTGCTTTGGTTTTACATCAGAACAATTCATCATCACCATTTCCCACTTTTCAATGACTTTCACTCTCAATATTATGTCATTAAGACTTAAAATATTAGAAGTCAGATATAAATCAATTCCTCTCCTCTACTGTGAAAATTGAGGAGTTAAGAACTCCACCATTAAGTCTAATTACTTGAGTTCAGTTCTTTACTTCAACACTTATGTCATATGGATAGCTCTCTTTCTCTAGAACTTATTTTTTTCACCTGCATAAGAAGATGACATGAGGTAAACACTCAATGCAGCATTTGACAGACAGGAAGCCCTCAGTTAATGCTTACCATTGTTCATCCACCCATCCATCTAATAAACAATTTGTTTGATGGTGCAGTTACTTTCTATTTGAAATTTATTTTTGATTACTTTACCTCCTGAAAGTTTATAATTTTTTCTTTTGAAGTCATTTCTCTTAAGTCACAAAATAGCCAGCATAGTACAAAACCAAACAAAATATATGAAGAATTAATACTTCTAGGAATAAAGCATGCAGGTAAAGTGATCATGCATCCAATTTTCCAAAGTCAGTCCCAGCTCATACCTATCATTCTAGTTTACTTATGAATAGCATCCCTTCTCTGTCAAAGGTGGCTTGAGTTTGTATGATAAATTATGAGATCCCTTATATATATACATGGTTTGTTTGGATCTTCAGCTTTAGCACCACAAAGTACTCCTAGAATAAATCCCCCATATTTAAACAATGTTAGGTAAAGAGTGTTTAAAAATATGTGTGATTCCCTACATACTGTGATTTTTCAAACTCAGTGGCATTTATGTAACATGATTCATTTTACATTTGATGCTGAACCCTTAATACATCTTATCCTATGTTTCAACAATAAGGTAGAATGCATCTGACTCATAGTTTAAAAATAATTTTCTAATTGAAACATACATCTTCTTTAAAAATAAACAAGCCTTTTTATTGTTGCTTTTTTGACTTGGCTATTATGTACATTTAGGGTCTTTCTCACAAAATATGCTAGCTTTAATTTTTACATAAAACTTAATATCTCATAATGAAGACATGCAAGTTTCATATCAGAAGAGAGGACCTATATAGTTTTTAGCTTCAAAAACCACTGCAAACAAACAGTCACCCTCAGTGGAGGCTATGATGTTTTTTGTTATTATCTTTGCTTATGTTTGTATACCTTAAAATACTACCTAATTAGCATGTCTGAAGCAATTCATTCCAGGTCAGATGTGGAAAAAATTTCAGCCCACTTCTCTTCACAGTTGGGGCAGGCCTTGAAATTGCCAAGGGAAATCCCAGGGACTTGGCCATACTGGAGAGTGACATCAGTCTGTTTCCTAGGATTCCCTTACTGTGCTCAGAATATTTAACTAAATAACAAAGTTTGGGGATTTTAAATGAGGTATCCTATACTCTAGGTAATTTAAGGGAGTCAAATATTTTAAATTCAGTAAACAATTTAATTCAATTCAAAACAACAAACATTTCCCCCAAGTCTTATGCAATATGCCACAGAGATCATAGACATGATTGAAATGTGAACTTTGTTTCTATTCATGCAAAACAGCAATTTCTCCCAATCCCTCTCAAAAACTATGTGTATGTGTGTGGGGGTAGGGGGTGGGGGAAGGGTGTGTGCGCGACCCCATGGACTGTAACCTGCCAGGCTCCTCTGTCCATGGAATTATTCAGGCGAGAATACTGGAGTGGGTTGCCGTTTCCTTTTCCAGGGGATCTTCCCAACCCAGGGATTGAACCCAGGTCTCCCTCATTGCAGGCAGATGCTTTAACCTCTGAGCCACCAGAGAAGATTGTGGATGAATATTAGTATTTTGATTCCCATTGGGTTTCTTTAGTTTTATACTACTGGGCTAGCCCATACAATCATCCGTCTTTCCATCCATCCATTGATTTTTACCAAGTACCAACTATGTGCCAGTCTCCATTATGGGCCCTGGGGTTAATTATGCTCCAATAAGTGATTTGATTGAAGTCCTTCCTATTTTTTATGTAATCATTTAAACTTTAACACAACCTGTTGGAATTTGATTGGAACCTAAACTACTCAGATGTGTTATAAGAAATCCAGCTTTACTGCAATTCACAGTGGGTACTTGGTTCTCCTTTTGCTGCTGCTAAGTCGCTTCAGTCGTGTCCAACTCTGGGTGACCCCATAAACAGCAGCCCCCTAGGCTCCCCCGTCCCTAGGATTCTCCAGGCAAGAACACTGGAGTGAGTTGCCATTTCCTTCTCCAGTGCATGAAAGTAAAAAGTGAAAGTGAAGTCGTTCAGTTGTGTCTGACTCTTAGCGACCCCATGGACTGTAGCCTACCAGGATCCTCCATCCATGGGATTCTCCAGGTAAGAGTACTGGGGTGGGGTGCCATTGCCTTCTCCTTGGTTCTCCTTTTACATGACATTAAATGCCCAGATTTACGTTAAATCTGGACTCTGATGCTGATGGTAGGATTTAGTGCCTGCATGCCTCAAATTAAAGTCCTTGATAGCTTCCTGTGTCTTCTGTGCCCACCCAATCAGCCCTCTTTTAATTGCTAACTGATGGCATGACATACATATATATTCATTCAAGTTTTAAGGCTTTCTTAATTTTCATTTATACTTAATCTTTTTATGACTATCTCTCTTCCCCCAACTATCTCCCTATCCCCATCTCCAATCCCGCAACTAACCCCTTGTCCCGCCTAGAATGGCTCATGTCCATCTCTTACACAAATTTTATATAATACTGATACATAAAACGCTGAGCTAGGACTCCACAAACACTCTCACTGAGTCAAATGTCATGTACAGGAGGGGACCCTGGGGAATAGAGTTCCAAGGGGTATTGTGTCAGAGGAACAAAATGAGGTAACAGTGTACCATTTTTGCTGCAGTTGCCAAGCCAATACAACCAGGGAAAGTGCTGCAGCTTATACCAGCCCGCCTGTGGGGGGCTCCTGCCTCCTGCCCACATCCACTCCCGCTTGTTCTGCCCCCCGGTGCTGACCCACAAGGGGGATACCTGTGGGTTTTGTCTTCATATAGGCTCCCTCAGAAGCAGAGGCTGAGATAGGGATTGTCCTGTAAATAACTGACCTGGGTGGTGATCCCAGGATGTAGGGAGTCGGTACAGGGGAGGGAATGAGTCCACCGGTGCGTATGCTGTCGAGCAAGTTTCACTGTAGCCAACTGGCACTGGTCCTGGAGGAGTTCTGGAAGATGGTGCACAGTGAGGAAGCTGGGGAGCTACTGACTGATTTCTGCCAGTCAGTGGTTTAGGGCTACTTATGGGAATACTGAGAGTCCCTTGGACAGCAAGGAGATCAGACGGGTCAATCCTGAAGGAACTCAGTCCTGAACATTCACTGAAAGGACTGATGCTGAAGCTGAAACTCCAGTAATGTGGCCGCTTGATGTGAAGAGCTGACTCGTTTGAAAAGACCCTGATGCTGGGAAAGATTGAAGGTAGGAGGAGAAGGGGATGACTGGGGATGAGATGGCTGGATGGCATCACTGACTCAATGGACATGAGTCTGGGTAAACCCCGGGAGTCGGTGATGGACAGGGAGGCCTGGAGGGCTGCAGTCTATGGGGTCGCAAAGAATCGGACACGACTGAGTGACTGAACCGAACTGAACTAATGGGAGCATCCAGGTGGCACTAGCGGTAAAGAACTTGCCTGCCAAGCCAGAAAACGTAAAGACTCGGGTTCAACTCCTGGGTCAGGAAGATCCCCTGGAGAAGAAAATGGCATGCCACGCCAGTATTCTTGCCTGGAGCATGCCATGCACAGAGGGGCCTTGGTGGGCTACAGAGTTGGACATGACTGAAGCAAGTTAGCACCCACGCATGGGAACCTCTACTTTCCAGTGTGTTTGCTGTGCATGTGGGCCATGCATGCTCCCCTGCCACAAAACACCCTCAGGCCAAATTTCTTAAGTGTAAAAAGCCTTCCCCACATACCTGAGTGCCAAGGGGCTGTGGCCAGAGCTGCTGCTAGGAAGCAGGTAGGAGATGCAGACAGTCCAGTGGGGAGGCACGGTCCAAGGACAGTGCTCTGCGTGCTCACCCTCTCCACTACCCCCTTCCTCTTGTCCTGCTGGGGTTGCACCCCCGACAAAGTCAAGGTGCTCCTCTCCCCAGAATCCTTCTGGTTTCCAGACCCTGCTCCCTGACTTTGCCCCTCAATCTTAGCAAAGTAACAACTCTGGGATGTCTCAGGCCCCTTCTTGCTTTTTCCAAATCATGCTTGCAACTATATAAAAGTCTTTGTAGTTAGACAGCTCTCTGCTGCTGCTGCTGAGTCGCTTCAGTTGTGTCTGACTCTTTGCCACCCTGTGGACTGAGGTCGACCAGAATCCTCTATCCATGGGATTCTCCAGGCAAGAATACTGGAGTGGGTTGCCATGCCCTCTTCCAGGGGATATTCCCAATCCAGGGGTTGAACCTGTGTCTCTTACACCTCCAGCACTGGCAGCCAGTATCTTTACCACTAGCGCCACCTGGGAAGCCCAAACAGCTCGCTACTAACACATTAAAATGTACCTTTTGTCATCTGATATAAGATATAGTTTTTTATTTAAGTATTTTAAAAATTATTTCAATGTTGTTTCTGCCATACAACCATGCAAACCAGCCATATTATACATGCGCCCCCTCTCCCGGCCTCAAGATCTTCACAGAGGGCCAGCCTGGCCCCCCTCTGCACGACAGCAACTTCTCACCAGCTCTCCATAGTGTGGATGTGCTTTTATATCTGGAGTCTTGTCTTGCTAGCACTTCACAGCGACTCTGTTGTTACTACTACGTTTCTTCTTTGGCACGTTTAAGAGCCTGAAAGGTGAGTGGTCCTGGCTTCTGAGGACCAGGCTGTAAGCAAGCAACTCTGCAGGCCAGTGCTGCTGACAAGGAGCCGTGTTCTAAAGCAACCTAATGCAAACTTATTGTTAATAACAAGCATCATTACTGATGCTGGGGTTCTGGCTCAATGTTGAGCTGACTGTCCAGCCTTCGGCCAGGTCCCCATGGCGCTGGGCGGAGGGGAAGCGATGTTGGGGAATGCAGAGCACTGTGTGGGTAGGTGCCCTGAATGGCGAGATAGCACCCCGCCAGATGGTCGCCTTCCCCAGAGACCACTATTGAAACCCTGAAAGAGATAAAATGCCCGTGGAATCCTCCTCTGAGCGGGACTAGATGCTGCTTAAGAATCTGTTCGCGGCGTAGCATCAGGGGATGGGTGAACAAAGCAAAGAAGGAGAAGATGCCCTAAGTCTCCTTATGATGGGTGAACAATGATGGATGAACAAAGCAAAGAAGGAGAAGCTGCTCTAAGTCTCCTCAGAATAAAATAAATGCCCACTGATCTCTCCCTCCATTTGCTGCTATGCATAGGTTAAAATGACCCCAGCTGAAGACGAGTATTAAAAACAGACTCTGAGAAATAAAGGCATGGTATAGACCTTCAAGCTTTCCACGGAGACATCTGCAAAGGGAATTAACTAGGGGAGGCTTCCTGCTGTTGCAGGGCCTCGTGGGTCGCTTTTCCACTGCTAGTGTTTCTGTTGGCAGAGAGCACGCTGTTGGAGTGCACCCCCATGGCCTTCAGTGGAGGCGGTGTGTCGTGCAGGACAGAGCCTTATCAAAAGGGGCTGGGGGATGGTTTTGTCTGCTGTGACCCGGGGTGCCCTCTGGGATCCGTGAACAGACCTGGGCTGCGGGAGGGCCCTCTGCCTGCCTTTGTTTGGCCTCGGCTCCAGTCTGCAGCAGCTGATCTGGTTATTATGCTCCTGAAAAGAATTTCTAGGTGGCCACAGTGACCATAAGGAACCGAGAAACCACGAGGGCTGAAAGCCACGAAGAACAACACATCGGCTGCTGAGCGCTAATCCCGCCCATAATTAGAGGATCCCTTTCAGCCCCGTGGTGCCCATCGAAATCTGAACTAAGGCAGAGAGGAGCCCTCTGAGGTCTGTAGCCCACGGACTAAATGTGCTGTCTTCAGCATAATTCGCTCATTTAGTGGGACTCGATGTTTTAAAAAGAAAGAAGACTATCTGAAGAGTAGCTTTGGGGCAAAACCAGACCTCGTTTAAGATTTAATTAAACTCGCCTTAGTTTTCTCAGCTCTTCCCCTCTAACCCATTCTTAAAATCCTGTGCACTTTAATGGAAATTTAATCTGTGTGGGTCTGATTTGTTTACGTTAGACTCATCAAAATGCTGTTTAGTAAGAACGATTTCATATCCAACAAGATTTACACAACTTTCTCTTGGGCTATATTTCTAAGAAATAAAAACTGATGCTTGGGTCCTAAATGAACAGTTTCGCCTCATCTGAGACTTGCCGTGGCTTCAGCTGCACAAGTGTGCCTTTCTCTGCTTTTCACACTTCCCAGTGCATCCCAAGCACCTCTGGGTCTGCACTACAGTAAAGGTGATCTGTGCCCTGTTGCCCAGAATTTAACCCGTGAAGGTGCCCAGGAATAGCCACCGTCACCATATTCTGTAACATCACCTTGTGTTCTAATTTGTCACAAACAGCCTGCTGGCCAAGTGCAAGAAAATACATGCTGCTGCTAAGTCGCTTCAGTTGTGTCTGACTCTGTGCGACCCCATAGACGGCAGCCCACCAGGCTCCTCCCTCCCTGGGATTCTTCAGGCAAGAACACTAGAGTGGGTTGCCATTTCCTTCTCCCAAAGCATGCATGAATGCTAAGTCGCTTCAGTCATGTCTGACTCTGTGTGACCCCATGGATGGCAGCCCACCAGGCTCCTCCGTTCATGGAATTTTCCAGGCAAGAGTACTGGAGTGGGTTGCCATTGCCTCCTCCATGCTGTATCCTACTGATGTGAAATTGAACTAACTGTTGGATCTTTCTGATCTGTTTCTTCATCTGAAAAATAAGGGTAAATCCTTATGTACACAAGGGTTAGTAAGGGGATCAAACGAGATAATGGTAATGTAAAACATTTAACAACGCATAAATGTTCTATAAATGTAGACTATCTCATACTTAATCATCACAGAAGTCTCCTGTGAGTTAAAATCTGGTCATATTACATGTGATCCTAGATCCAAAGGAGAAGACAAGAAATATATATAAAAAACTGTTAATGTCTCTTATTAGAAACAGCACAACATTTATAACACTAATATTTAAAATAACATGCTCAGTCAGACACATATCTGGTCCCAAAAGTGTTGTCAACTTTGGTTATTAGCTGCACGATCACATAAACTTCAAGAAAGAGGTCATAGATAACTTTTGAAAGTGATATGAATCCATACATGTTTTAAACTTATTTAAAAGTACATATGTTCCAATGAAATTATGAGGAGATGAAGATAAGGTCATGGATATTTATAACACTTTTTCTTTTTTTTCCAACTCTATTATCTTTTGATTCCCCTAGCAACCTTGTGAGGTAGATACAGGTAGATTTGATTAGTTCCCTCTTACAGATGAGGAAACCAATGCCCAGATTTTCCATAGCCACATGAAAAATTCACAAGCTAACTTGGGTTTCCACCTTTTTATTGGTGCTCATTTCATGAGAGCAGATCAAAGGCAGGCGTGGAGGACCTTAACTTAGGGACCTGCTTATCCAAATTCCAGTAAGACATCTATTCACATTTGGTTCAGCAACTAAGGAGACAGAATCTAAAGGCTAGTAGCCTTGGGTAAAATGCCTGCCTGCCAGGAGATCTTGGTGAATAAAAATATGGGGATGTAATTTCGCTTATGACCCTGCAGGATCTTCTTAACAAGACTGTCACAGACTTCTTTGGTGTCTGGGAATAAGATGGGAAAATGTAAATTACTGTCGCCTTAGAAGGCTGTAATGTCAACTTGAATTCCTCTCTCAAGCACAGATTGCAAATACAGCAAACTTGGTGAGGAGATATGGACAAGTGCTTCACTGAGCTTACCTTTGACACCAAAGAATGCAGATATAAGCCTGGAATTTGGAAGGATGGATAGAGGGACTGGAAAGTTTAATTAATGTTTCTTAGCTTTGAAGGAAGCATATAATGTCACTAGCTAGCAAACAGTCTACATTTGAAGTCAGTTTTGAATATCTATTCTATGTTTCATTCTGATTGAGAATAAATTGGTGTTTTACCAGGATATAATCCTGAATGAGAAGCATATAATAAAACAAAACGCAGAACAGGATCCTACTGTATAGTACAGATAACAAAATTTAATATCTTGTAATAAAACATAAATATATATATTTACCGAATCACTTTGCTGTATACCAGAAACTAATACATTGTAAATCAACTACATTTCAGTTATTTTAAATAAAAAAGTAGCATGTCATTAGCTAATCTGCATCTTGTCCAAACTTCTAAGTCAAAAGAAACATTGAATAAGACACATTTACCACATAGGACCCTCCAAAAGTTTCCGATGAAAGGCAAAAGATTTGCACACATTTAAATTAGATTTCACACAGTCTGTCAAATGACAGAGTATTAAGGGGGATTAGCCTAATTAAATGGGATCGTGAGAATGCCTCTGAGAGATCCAAAGTGCAGATATCTTCCAAGCAGGATCACAGGACAGGCTCCCAGAATCTATTTTGCCTCTTTCCTGGCTCTTGGTCACAGAGCACACTCGTGCATGCAGTGACATCTAGTGACAAAGAGAGTAACCAGCCCTGAGGCCACCCCTCTCCTGAGTGTCTCCACAGAAAGACCCTGTCCTCGTCACCGCAGATCTGTGCACTGCGGTCTATTTTACAAAACAGATTCACCAGTTTCTGCACCACATATATCCAGAAAAAGATCCACCAGTTCCAGCAAACTGTCCCAGCACTGCCATCCCAGCAGGCATTTGAAACGCATTTCTTCCTGCCTGCCCATTCAGTGAAAACTGGCGTTCACACTGCAGACGCCCAGTTAGTGTGGAAGGTTCTGACAGACTATTGGCATCTTCCAAGGAAAGGATTAATGTGTGTGCATGCTCAGTCCTGTCCGACTCTGTGCAACCCATGGACTATAGTCTGCAAAGCTCCTCTGTCCTTGGGATGATCCAGGCAAGAATACTGGAGGGGGTTGCCGTACCCTCCTCCAGGGGGTCTTCCCCACCCAGGGATCAAACCCTCAGCTCTGATGTCTCCTGCATAGGCAGGAGAATTCTTCACTACTGAACCACCTGGGAATTATGATGAATAGAACATGTCATTTGAGATTCGTATTAGAATGTTCAGTATATATAAATGAGTAACACAGATGAAGTGACAAGATGAAGATTTAACCAGATTTCAAATTAATTTTAATTTCAGTGAAGCTCATTCTAGATCAATGGCCCCCATCCTTTTGGCACCGGGGACCAGTTTCTGGGAAGACCATTTTTTCCATGGAAGGGGAGGGGGTTGTTCGGGGGGAATGCGAGCAGTGGGGAAGGCAGGTGAAGCTTCGCTGGCTTCCTTGCCAGTCCACTGACCACCTCATGCTGAATTAGAAGAAAGTAAGACCAGAGCTGTTCACTGCCTTCCTTCAGCAACACCATTGCTAGTAAATTGCTAGTAAATTCTGTCTTGACCAGGATCAAGGTCTATAAGCCGCTGGCAGCCAACCTTACAGGAGGCAGTGATGGTTTATCCTACCATCCCACACACCAGAGGCCTTGTTACTTTACAGCTTCCTGGGATCTGCAGTGGGACTCTGGGATTTAAATTTTCAACAGACACCCAGATGAGTTTCATACTCTAGTCTACGTGTGTCAGTGAAAAAGGGAAAATTCCACAGGAGGCCTGGAGTGGGTTCAAACTTTGTAAAGATAACTTAGTGTCACATAAATTGCCTGGGATTGAGTTCATAAAACTCAGCATCATGAATCAGACCATCCACTTTACAACATTTACAAAAAAAATTGTGTACTTGCCAGAATTATTCTCAAGTGAATTGCAAAATGGCTGAAAAAATAACTGGCTTTTTTTCCTTTTCTTTCTTTTGTTATTTTTGTCAGTTCCATTTCTATCTTTGGGGCTTTCTTTCCTTGCTCTTATAGAAAAACAAGTAAATAGAATTTTTAAGTAAATCAGGCTTACAGTTATATTTTTTGAAATGCTAGCTATACAGCGTGGCCAGTGCCTGAGAAGGGTATTCTTAGTTCCTCTGAACTGCTGATTATGAATTAAATGCTTAAAAAGAGAATAATCTTTGATACAGCAAAGGACCCTGCTACTTAGTGGCTCCCCATAGTAAATCCATAGTCACATTTTACAAAGATAATAATAAACTAATTATTTTGTGATAAAGTGGAATATATATATATATATATATATATGGCTTATTTAAAGTTGGCATATCATGTGGACATTTATGATAAAATCAAATGTTTCTGCTGGGTTTAAACTTTCATTTATACACTTACAATATAGATTCTAGTGTTTACTGCTATTGTTAAGATTAAGATTTTTTTCTTTGTTTGTTTTGGTTTTTCACTGTCTTTTCTTTGAAGTTCTGAAAATGCACTAACGTTGCCAAGTGATGTTTTTAGGGGGTATGATTCTACTACCCAGGATAAGCCTTTTGACATTGATTTTCTCCTGGTTGTCTGTCTGAACTGCAAAGTTTTAGGGGCCTGGGATCTGCTTTAGGGATTTCAGGGAAATCTCTAAATTCAGGTGGATCAGGGGCAGTGAAGGACTGATTCTCAAAGAGCCCCTTTAAGCATAGCCTCAGGTTTTATTTATGATTTTAATGAGAAAAAAATTTTTTCACTTCAGGCAAGCTTGCAAAATATTAGTTTAGTGATTTCTTTGAAAAATGTTTTTCCCTTCCTCCCTCTGCTGCTTTTTCCTTCATTAACTCATTGATTTAATTTTATCCCAGAAGGAAGTAATTGTTATGACTTCACAGGTCCCTGTGATCTGAAAATTCAGAAACTGTGTAGAGACTGGAGCACCTGAGTCCGGGAATATCCTGTATGCAACTGACACACTTACATGTCCCCATTCTGTGGGTTTTCCCATGCTTCTGGTACTTTTATTTATTATTTATTTATTTATTTATATTTTAAAGATAAGTGCTTAGATGCTGGCAGGCCATTCACCACTCTCCTCATATTTATTGCTGTGACTGGGAAGTGAATTTTCTTTTTTAAAAGATTTGTTAAATCATACAATTTCTCTACTGAAAAACTTTGACTGGTCCTTGGTTAGAAATGTGATGCTTGCTCAGATCAGCCTAGTTAGCTCTTCTGCTTGCCCCCACCCATGGCACAGCACTCCTGACCCTTCTTATTCTGCCTCTGTTTGGTTTCACATCACATTATCATTTTGTAATATGCTGTTATCTGTCTGTCCATCCATCCGTCCACTTACTTATTATTGCTGGAGGCTGAGCTGGGGTGTCTTGAATAACGATGAATGCTGGGATAGCTTCCTGAGACCATGTCTTGAGCCTTAGCTCTGACTGTCGACAGAGTTCTCCTTTCTTCTCCATGTGGTACCTTCTGGATAACTCAGAAGGCTTCTTTGTTCACATCTCTGATCTGTCAGCTGGCCTGGCTGAACCGTGGGGCTCTGGCTGGGATCCGTCTCCCTAGGTTCCTTCTCCATGCAGCTGGTTGGATTTCCTAACAGTGGAGAAGTCGCAGAGCATTGGGCCTTCTTACTTAGTTTCCATCTTGTGGCAGAGTAGATTGGTGAGTGAAGGGGACTAAGCAGGAGAGGAGACAGGCAAAGGAAGAGGAACTGCTTGTTTTTGCAGGGAGTTTCCTTTCGGGAGGATGGTGTGTTTGGGAAATAGAGGTGGTGGTTGTACAACATTGCAAATATACTAATGTACTATACTATTCACTTTTAAGTAGTTTATATTATGTGAATTTCACAACAGTTAAAAGAAAACTAAGGTCAGTCACAAGTTATCCCAGATTAAAATAAAGAGGACCCCACAGGGTGTGAATACTGAAATGTAGGTCTGCCTGCTTGAAGCATCAATGCTTCTCATGTTAGAGTCATCATTCTCCCCAGCCCCTCTCACAACATTGCAAAACTTAAGATACCATAACAATATTGCTGATAATATCAATACAGTCTTTTGTAGATGCTAGAGTTTCCTAGAAATTGAGTCAGTCATTTTTAATCAATGTTGGTGGCCAAATCTGTTTCAAAAGGTCTTCCTGAACTGTTTACTTGAAACTCAGAATACAATTTTCTCTAGGAATATTTTTTGAAATAATGGTTAAGATTCAGTTAAAGTTCAATACAGAGTGCACTGACTTTATATTCAGAGAGATACCCACAAATCTGTATAGTAATTTCTATGTGCCAGATGCTGTTTTATGGTTTTCAGATATTACTTAATCTATATGACATGAAACATTTTTGAGTGTGCCACATGGTAAGTGGGATCTCTGTTCCAGAACCAAGGATCGAACAAATGCCTGCCGCGTTGGTAGTGTGGAGTCTTAACCACTGGACCACCAGGAAAGTCCTTAGACTGATTAATTTACTGATAAAATATAATATCATTTAGTCCCTTAAAGGCAATACAATGTTACTGTGACCATACCCATTTTACAGATGAGGAAACAGAGAAGTTAAGTAACTTCCTATTGTGCATAACTAATAGTGGTGGTGTTAGGATTCATACTTAGACAGTGTGAGGTCAGAGTCCAGGCTCTTAGCCGTTTTGCTATCACAGCTTTTTACTTTCAGTGTATAACTTAAATTCTTTAAGTCTCATTTCCTTCATCTGCATGAAAGGATAAAGATTCCTTCTTCTAGGGGTTGCTTCAAGTTTTAAATGAGGATATCTATTTAAAAACTTCAAAACAATATATAATTCTTGGCTTAACGCATCACTCTATTCCATTTATTTGTACAAGCATTTTAATTGAACACTTTCTGCGGCTCAGCTGGTAAAGAATCTGCCTGCAATGCAAGAGACCTGAGTTCGATCCCTGGGTTGGGAAGATCCCTGAAGAAAGGAAAGGCTCCTCCCTCCAATATTCTGGCCTGGAGAATTCCATGGACAGTATAGTCCATGGGATCACAAAGAGTCAGACACAACTGAGTGACTTTCAGTGGTTCACTTTCTATAGAATATATTGAATAAGATTGAATTAGTGCTCTCAAAAGCATATTGTCTACTCGAGAGAGGTAACTAAATATACTACAGAGTGACACATTTTCTAGTAGGAAAATAAGAGAAAGACCTGGGGACTTGTGTCCACAGACATCTGTGAATCTGGACATGAGAATTTTCTGCTTTGGCTGTGATGCCTTTATGACAACAATTATAGCTGAAGTTAATGCAGCTAGCACCACAGAGGGCATATTTAGAAGCTCAAAAGCACACTCCAAGAATGGTGCAAGTTGAGGTACCAGCTTCTATTAAATTGCCCACAAGCAAAACTGATCCTAAGTTGGTAGAAAGCCACACAAAGCCAGTAACAAGCGACAAGCCTGTGGGCAGACAGGGGCATTATCTTGAATTGACATCTTTGACATTCTCATTGATTTTTACATAACAGGAACACTTTTCTTTAATATCTTTTGTATTTTGAATATGACAACAGAAGCTGTTTCATGCAAAAATTTTATAGGGCATTTTAACACTTCTTGTGTCTTTAATTGAATAAAAATAATAAACCTCAAATTACCTTTGCACTTTTAATACTTTTTTTCCCCAATTTTTAAAGGAGGAGAAATGGTAGAAATCTTCTGCCCTGATTGGTCACTCCTAACACTTCGTAAGTTCCCGCTCCTAAAATGGTAAACATGGACTCTTCAGAAAGGGGCTTAAGGTCTCACGTAAAGCATGGATGGATGCCATGATCATTGGGGTTGGGGAAGAAGGTGAAGCCTTTATTTAAACTTGATGATATCCTTCCTTGTTAAGAGGCCAGAGGAAGATAAGATTGCAATCAAGACTTTGTTTCGCCACAAGCACATCCCTCCTTGGAATGCATGCCTCCATTTGCATCTGATGTTTATATAGACCAGGGTGTGCATTTCATGATATTCCATTTGAAAACAATGGAGGAACCTGATATTCTGCATTCTGTTGACTATTTTATCTTTCAGAGGCTTTTAGAAGAGCCAAGGGGAATCTTTAGGTGTTTACCTGAACTCATCCGAATCTTGGGGCTCAACTGTACTGGGCAGAACCAAGAAAGAAAAGAGAGTGAAATAAAAATGAATGAGATGATATATCAAGTCCCCTAACACATGAAATATGTGAATAAATTAAGTAGAGAGTCAGAAGCTAGATCTCCATTACAGAAACATCAGGAAATAGGGAGAGGTCCTTTCTATCTCACCAGGGCCCTTTTTCCAGTTGTATTCAATATTTATGGGGAGAGAGTCTGAAATACTAAGAACTCCTTACAAAAGGGAAGACTAAAGCAAGATTATGGTATAATTTATATATAATAATAATTTCTAATTCATTGATATTATTATTACCTAGTTCATTAGATTATTTCAGTCTAATGTTATGACATATATTAAGAAACCAAAGAGAAATCACTAAACCATTAATCATTAATGAATTAATTTTATACATATTTATTTTAATTAAAAAATTTGTTTTAGAATTTCTCCAAGTACATATCTTTGTTTATATACACAAACACAGTTATGTGCTTCAATACGTTTTTGTATATGTATATATAATATTTATGTATAATATATAAATATAAATAATATAATGTACATATATATAAACTCTTTATTTATATTGCTAAAAATGTTCATAGTAGTTAAAGTTAAGTAGGAATACAAATGTACATACCTCTATTGACAGATATATTTGGAAAAAATTCTGAATAGGTTTTAATAATTAAAATAATAAAATATCATTAAAATTATTTAAGCATACAATGAATATTTTATTAATCATTTTTCTTTGGTTTCTTGTCACCTGATATGACCATTCTTTTGAAGGACAAAGAAATCTGTGGATTAACTTTGAAACTAAAAAATTGTTAATATATCACAATACCTATATGAGTCAGTCACTGACTGAATGATCATCTCAAACCTCAAACTACTCTGGGAGTTTAGAGTCTTTACTTTCATACCATGCACATGGCATATGGTGTCTATTGGGATTACTCTGAATAACTTTATCTATTTTTTAAAATAGATTCCTGGTCTGTGGTAATGTGGGTTACTGATCATTTCCTATGCACCGTGCACACAACTATTACTTTTTAAAAGCCATCTTATTGAAAGGGACACATTTAGAAACAGCTTATTTAATAGAATTGCTATACTATTTGCTTCCATTGAGCATTTTTCAACCTAATGCATTAGAAGAAAAACATTTTTCATGATCCAGCGATTTCACTCCTGGATGTATGTCTGAAGACAATGAAAATACTAATTCAAAAACGTAAGTATTGCTCACAGAAGCGAAGATAGAGAAACAGCCTAAGAGCCCATCAGCAGATGAGTGGGTGAAGATGTGGAATATATACACAGCGGAGTTTACTTAGCCACACAAAGAATGAAATTTTGCTATTTTCAACAACATGGATGGACCTGGAGGGTGTTATGCTCAGTGAAGTAAGTCAGAGAAAGACAAATACTGCATGTTGGCATTTACACATGGAATCTTAAAAAAAAAAAACAACAAAAAACAGATGAATGAATAAAGCAAAACAGAAACAGACTTAAAGGAGAGAACAAACTACTGGGAAGAGGGGTTGGGGAAAGGCAAGACTGGTGAAAAGAATTAAGTGATATAAACTACTTTGTATTAAATAAATAAGATACAAGGGTGTATCTTATACAGGGAATATAACCAATATTGAATAATAACTTTAAATGGAATATAATGCTTAAAATAGTGAATCTCTATGCTGCATACCTGAAACTAATATAACATTGTAAATTAACTATACTTCAATTAAAAAAATGATCTCATCAAAAAAAAAAGGATTAATATATGAGGTGATGGACATGTTAATAAACTACATGGTGGAAATAATTTAACAATGTATATGTATATTGTGTTCTTGCCTGGAGAATTCCAGGGATGGGGGAGCCTGGTGGGCTGCCGTCTGTGGGGTCACACAGAGTCAGACACGACTGAAGTGACTTAGCAGCAGCAGCAGCAGCAGCAGCAGCATGTATATTCCAGGGCAAAGGCTTACAGGGGTTTTGCCAAGAAAATGCACTGGTTATAGCAAACACCCTCTTCCAACAACACAAGAGATGACTCTATACATGGACATCACCAGATAGCCAATACTGAAATAAGACTGATTATATTCCTTGCAGCCAAGGATGGAGAAGCTCTATACAGTCAGCAAGAACAAGACCAGGAGCTGACTGTGCCTCAGATCATGAACTCCTTATTGACAAATTCTGACTTAAATTGAAGAAAATAGGGAAAACCACTTGACCATTCAGCTATGACCTAAATCAAATCCCTTATGATTATACAGTGGAAGTGACAAAGAGATTCAAGGGATTACATCTGATAAATAGAGTACCTGATGAACTATGGACAGAGGCTCATGACACTGCAGGAGGCAGTGACCAAAACCATCCCCCTAAAAAGAAATTTAAAAGGCAAAATGTCTGTCTGAGGATGTCTTACAAATTGCTGAGAAAAGAGAAGTGAAAGGCAAAGGAGAAAAGGAAAGATATACATATCTAAATGCAGAGTTGCAGAGAATAGCAAGGAGAGAAGAAAGCCTTCCTAAGTGATCTGTGATCAATGCAAAGAAACAGAAGAAAGCAATAGAAAGGGAAAGACTAGAGATCTCTTCAAGAAAATTAGAGATACTAAGACAACTTTTCAGACAAAGATGAGCACATTAAAGGACAGAAACAGTATGACCTAACAGAAGATATTAAGAAGAGGTGGCAAGAACACACAGAACTATACAAAAAGATCCAGATAACCACAGTGACCCAGATAACCATGATGGTATGATCACTCACCTACAGCCAGATATCCTGGAATGCAAAGTGAAGTGGGCCTTAGAAAGCATCACTATGAACAAAGCTAGTGGAGGTGATGGAATTCCACTTGAGCTTTTTCAAATTCTAAAAGATGATGTTGTGAAAGTGCTGCACTCAATATGCCAGCAAATTTGGAAAACTCAGTAGTGGCCCCAGGACTGGAAAAGGTAGTTTTCATTCCAATTCCAAATAAAGGCAATGCCAAACAATGTTCAAACTACTGCACAAGTGCATTAATTTCACATGCTAGCAAAGTAATGCTCAAAATTCTCCAAGCCAAGCTTCAACAGTACATGAACCGAGAACTTCCAGATGTTTGAGCTGAGTTTAGACAAGGCAGAAGAGCCAGAAATCAAACTGCCAACATCTGTTGGATCACAGAAAAACAAGAGAATTCCAGAAAGACATCAGCTTCAGTTTCATGGACTACGTAAAAGCCTTTGACTCCGTGGATCAGAACAGACTGTGGAAAATTCTGAAAGAGATGGGACTACCAGACCACCTTACCTGCCTCTTGAGAAATATGTATGCAGGTCAAGAAGCAACAGTTAGAACTGAACATGGAACAACGGTCTGTTTCACATTTGAGAAAGGAGTATGTCAAGGCTGTATGTTGTCACCCTGCCTATTTAACTTACATGCAGAGTACATCATGAGAAATGCCAGGCTGGATGAATCACAAGCTGGAATCAAGATTGCCAGGAGAAATATCAATAACCTCAGATATGCAGATGACACCACCCTTTTGGCGGAAAGTGAAGAGGAACTAAAGAACGTCTTGATGAAGGTGAAAGAAGAGAGTGAAAAAGTTGGCTTAAACTCAATATTCAAAAAGAAAGATCTTGGCATCTGGTCCCATCACTTTATGGCAAATAGATAGGGAAACAATGAAAACAATAACAGACTATTTTGGGGGCTCCAAAATCACTGCAAATGGTGTCTGCAGTCATGAAATTAAAAGACACTTATTCCTTGGAAGAAAACCTGTGAAAAACATAGACAGCATATTGCAAAGCAGAGACATTACTTTGTGACAAAGTTCTAAATAGGCAAAGCTATGGTTTTTCCAGTGGTCATGTATGGATATGAGAGCTGGGCCATAAAGAAGGCTGAACACTGAAGAACTGATGCTTTTGAACTACAGTGTTGGAGAAGATTCTTGAGAATCCCTTGGACTGCAAGAAGACCCAACCAGTCAATACTAAAGGAAATCAATCCTGAATATTCCTTGAAAGGACTGATTTTGATATTGAAGCTCCAATACTTTGGTCACCTGTGTGAAAAGCCAACTCATTAGGCAAGACCCTGAGGCTGGGAAAGATTGAAGGCAGGAGGAGAGGGGACAGCAGAAATCAAGATGGTTGGATGGCATCACTGACTCAATGGATATCTGTTTGAACAAAATTCTGGTGATGGTGAAGGACAGGGAAGCTTGGCATGCTTCAGTCCATGAGGTCACAAAAGTTGGTCATGACTGAGCAACTGAACAACAATATGTATATTAACCACTATAAAGAGCACTTCAAGTATCCTATACTTTTATTCATCAATTATACCTAAATAAAACAAAAAATTAAAAGAAAAATATTTTTCACTTTCTGCCCCCAAACAAATGTGATTTTAATTTTATTTGACTGTGTTTAGCCTGAGTAAATTTGGTCTGGTCCTTTATCAACCATCAGATGAAATGAGGGTAATAAAACCACTCCTCTGATAATAATAATAAAAGGCATGTGGAAAAAGAAGAAGCTAAACGAAACTATGAAAGGTAGTTTCAAAAAATGTTGCTAATGATTATTACTGAGAAAAGCATTTTCATGTTGATATGGTAGATGCTTACTCCTTGATTCAATGTGATCTGGAAAGCACAATCAAATGGTTAGGGATGCTTAGCCACTTTTTAAAAACTCAAAATAAAATGATTGCTTTAAGAAAAATTCTGTATATTGTTCATCCCAATAGGAATCCAGGCCAAATGATTACTTCCAGGTTTTCTTGGAAATAAATGAAGGTAGAAGATGAATAAGACTGATCATTGCTCTTGTCCCATTATTGAAGTAAAAGCAAGTAAGGTGAACAGAAAGATGTAAGAATTTTTGAAAGGGTATGACGTGGAGAGTAAGGGGTGGAGCAGCAGGTACTGACCTCTATAATCTCAACAAGATAGCTGACTGGTGCTTAGACCAGTTCAGAAATGTCAACTCTTAATAGCCCCTCAGTAGGGCTTCTTGACCTGCCTTAGTGATTTTGATCATGCCCTTGAGAAGTAACTGGACAAAACCTTGGAGAATGTCTGTGCTTAACAGAATGCATATATGCACACAGAGAAACACTCTTGCCACCTTGTCCCACATTACTACACCCATGGCGTTGTTTATGCTTCCAGGGGGCTCAGTCAGTAAAGAATCCACCTGCAGTGCAGGAGACCACGTACAATCCAAGAGACCAGGGTTTGATCCCTGGCTCAGGAAGATTCCTGGAGAAGGAAATGACAATCCACTTCACTATTCTTCTCTAGAAAATCCCATGGACGGAGGAGCCTGGCAGGGTACAGTCCATAGGGTCACAAGAATTCACCATGACTGAGTGGCTAAACCACCACTGCCAGAGTTATTTATATTTACATATCTTCTTGATGTAGAATTATACTGAACATTAGGAAGTAGTGAATAAAGACTTCTCACTACGTTAATGTTGCCATATATGAAGATGGGGAGGAAATGCTACACAGTGGAAGCAGAGATTGGAACACTTGTACCTACATGTCTTTCTTCTTCAACTTTTAATTTTATATTGGAGTATAGCTGATTAACAATGCTGAGATAATTTCAGATGCCCAGCCATACATATACATGTATTCAGTTTCCCGCAAACTCCCCTCCCATCCAGACTGCCATATAGCACTGAGCATAGTTCCCTGGGCTCTACAGATGTACTTACATTTCTGTTGGATGTGGGGTGGGAGGTGGGGAGGGGCTTCGGCATTGGGAGATTGTGTTCACCTATGGCTAATTCGTGTCAATGTATGGCAAAACAAATACAGTATTGTAATTTAAAAAATAAATAAATAAATAAATAAATTTAAAAAAATAAAATAAAAGAATGAGAATGATCCAACAATCCTACTTCTGGGCATATACTCAGACAAAACAATAATTCCGAAAGATACATGCACCCTTATGCTCATAGCAGCACTGTTAACAAAGGCCAAGATATGGAAACAACCTCAATGTTCATCAATAGATGAATGAATGAAGAAGATGTGATATATGTACAATGGAATATTACTCAGCTATTAAAAATAATCAAATAATGCCATTTGAAACAAAATGGATGAATCTAGAGATTATCATACTAAGTGAAGTAAGTCAGAAAGAGAAAGACAAATACCAAAAGATGCCATATATAAGTATATGTGAAATCTAAAATACAACATAAACGAACAAATCTACAAAACAAGCACAGACAGAGAACAGACTTGTGGTTTCCTAGGAGAAGGCGATGGCACCCCTCTCCAGTACTCTTGCCTGGAAAATCCCATGGATGGAGGAGCCTGGTGGGCTGCAGTCCGTGGGGTCGCTGAGAGTTGGACGCGACTCAGTGACTTCACTTTCACTTTTCGCTTTCATGCATTGGAGAAGGAAATGGCAACCCACTCAGTGTTCTTGCCTGGAGAATCCCAGGGACGGCAGAGTCTGGTGGGCTGCCGTCTATGTGGTTGCACAGAGTCGGACACGACTGAAGCAACTTAGCAGCAGCAGCAGGGGCAGAGGTGGTATGGGAAGGATTGGGAGTTTGAGATTAGCAACTGCAAACTAGTAGATACAGCATTTTAATAGCATTTGAAATCATTTCTACCAATTTCCTTAAAATTTCAAAACTCACTTCCTTGAATATGCTTTTCTGTATTACATTAATTCAAAACTCATAATAGCCTTACTTGCATCTCTAACACAATGCAATTATAATAGTACGGTAACAAGATCAGCTACACCAAGAGACACGCGCGTGCGGAGACTTTCCCCTTTGCATTTGGCATTCTAAGAGGTTTCCCTGTGGCCTTGTCATACGCTGAAACGTTCATCATAGATCTTGGGGGATTCTAGCACTATATTCAACTTTTATATTTTAATATCTTTCAGTTTAGTTCAGTTGCTCAGTCGTGTCTGACTTTTTGTGACTCCACGGGCTGCAGCACTCCAGGCCTCCCTGTCCATCACCAACTCCCGGAGTTTACTCAGACTCACGTCCATCGAGTCGGTTATGTCATTGAACCCTCTCATCCTCTGTCGTCCTCTTCTCCTCCTGCCTTCATTCTTTCCCAGCATCAGGGTCTTTTCCATTGAGTTGGTTCTTCACATCAGGTGGCCAAAGTATTGGAGTTTCAACTTCAGCATCAGTCCTTCCAATGAATATTCAGGACTGATTTCCTTTAGGATTGACAGGTTGATCTCCTTGCAATCCAAGGGACTCTCAAAAGTCTTCTCCAACATCACAGTTCAAAAACATCAAATTTTTGGTGCTCAGCTTTCTTTATAGTCCAACTCTGATATACATGACTATTATTATATATAATATAAATATAATTTCTTTATTATACAAATATAATTAATATAAATATAATAGTCATATTATATAGATTACTATCTATATATTATATAGATTATATTATATGATGTTATACAAATTATATATTATATTATATTATATATAATATATAATATAATCATATATGTGAACTATACAATTATTGTATATAATATATTATATTAATATAATTATATACATATTATATTATATACATAATTTATATAATATATAAATTTAATATAATAGAATAAATCATAGTGTATAATGTAACTGAATTTAAATACAGGGGTGACTTTGTTCCTAGAGTGCAATAGAGAACTTTATATGGCCATCTAATTTTGCTTTCTTCAAAAATACTACAAAAAGTACAGAAAAATGTATTTGACCTAAAAGACAGACCCACAAGAATAAGGAAACGAGAAAAATAGATAGGAGCTATGCAATTTTCAGAAGTAACTGACTTAAAAGATTCAAAAAGCTGAATTTTCTGTTGGGGGATAAAATGGAAAACCAATCAATTTCAAGGACACAGTCTTTAGGGTTATAAAAGTTTCAGGAAACTGCAACATAGGTAACTCGAGGACTAGGGTGAAGGGGAAGTTGACAGAACAGCAGAATAGCAGGAACGCTTTTAAAGAATTTCACTAGATTCTGCACCAATTCTTCCTCTGCAACAAAAATTTGGAAGGAATAGAAGACAGGTCTCCCGAAATGGGATACAGCAGGCACAGTTGAAACGAGTAGCGTACTGGAACTGCACAGGAACAATTTGACTCTACCCAGTGATGACTCTGAAGGTCATCAGCTCAAATAAACCTGTAGGATTCAACTAAAGCTATTACTTCCCACCATCTATTTGTACCCTTCCCTTCTAAATGCAAGGAGTCATCCATACCTCAAACAAGATGACTTGGTACCAGGACTGATGTACCAGGACTTTAATAAAACTTCTAAAGGAACAGAGATAAAAAGTTATGCCAAGGTCATATGCCAAGGTCAACTCCACCCGAAAAGCCACAGCATTACTGCTGTGTCCTGGCTGTGTCCTGTGGGGTCCGCAATGAGAGGGGAGAATACAGCGGTTCTGCGGCCACGGCTCCTCCACCAGCCAGGAAAGAAGAAAAGTGTCTGCAGTTCTTATGGCTCCTGGAGTTTTCCTCCCGTCTCTGAACTCATGCCTTGCCAACCCTGGGTTCAGTGAACAGTGTGGACAGTGTGAACAGCAAGACAGTTGGCCTCAGGAACAGAATATGACATTGACTGTTCCTACTAAAGAAAACGAGGTCTTTTCACTTTGCTCACATACATTTTCCATATGTTTTGTTCATTTATGGTTAAGTATTGCAACATTTTCATTGCTATTGCAAATGACATCTCCTTTGCCATTATCCTGTAATTAGTTCTTATTTGTGCATATGAAAGGTATTGGTTGGTTGGTTGTTTATTTATTTTTTGTATGTTCATTTATATATCCTGATAGTTTCCCATTGTTTCTCTTCGGTTTCATCAATGCCTTCATTCAAGATAGAGTCATATCTCTCTATTCTATCCACATATAAGCCATTTGGTTTTCAAGAGAATGAGGCAGCACACTTTTGAGAGAAGAATCAAGGTGCCTAGAAAGAAAAGACCGTCTTACAGAAGCTGATTCCTTTACAGCACTTGTTAGTAAATGCACAATGTTTGCAGAAGATGGCTAAGATCAGCTGCACTACTGAAGTCAGCCCAAAACGATGAGGGTGTGCAGGTAACACTCAGCATCATCTTAGAACCATGACAGCAGACACTTTCCGTGAGCGATTCTGCTCAGCATAATTGGAATTCTGTAAAACTGCAAGACAATGTAGAAAAGCATTGAATTAACCCCAAACCAGGAGTTTCGATCTCATTTCACTTAGATCAGTACAGTTCAGTTCAGTCACTTAGTCGTGTCCAACTTTTTGAGACCCCATGCACTGCTGCACACCAGGCCTCCCTGTCCATCACCAACTCCCGGAGTCTACCCAAACTCATGTTCATTCAGTCGGTGATGCCATCCAACCATCTCATTCTCTGTTGTTCCTTTCTCCTTCTGCCCTCAATCTTTCCCAGCATCAGGGTCTTTTCAAATGAGTCAGCTCTTTGCATCAGGTGGCCAAAGTATTGGAGTTTCAGCTTCAACATCAGTCCTTCCAATGAATATTCAGAACTGATTTCCTTTAGGATGGACTGGTTGGATCCCCTTGCAGTTCAAGGGACTCTCAAGAGTCTTCTCCAACACCACAGTTCAAAAGTATCAATTCTTCAGCACTCAGCTTTCTTCACAGTCCAACTCTCACATCCATACATGACCACTGGAAAAACCATAGCCTTGATTAGATGGACCTTTGTTGGCAAAGTAATGTCTCTGCTTTTTAATATGCTGTCTAGGTTGGTCATAACCTTCCTTCCAAGGAGTAAGCATCTTTTAATTTCATGGCTGCAATCACCATCTGCAGTGATTTTGGAGACCAAAAAATAAAGTCTGACACTGTTTCCACTGTTTCCCCATCTATTTCCCATGAAGTGATGGGAGCGGATGCCATGATCTTAGTTTTCTGAATGTTGAGCTTACAAGCCAACTCTTTCACTCTCCTCTTTCACTTTCATCAAGAGGCTCTTTAGTTCTTCTTCACTTTCTGCCATAAGGGTGGTGTCATCTGCAGGTCTGAGATGAATAAAGACAAATGTGTTTCTTAGATTCATCACAATAGACATTGTTATGGGATGAACACTAGGAGGGAGTCAGCTGAATCTTTGTTACCAATGTAACAGTCCTCACTGTTTTAGAACATAAGGGCAGAATGTGTTATTGACGGAGTTGTTTGTCATGTCAGAGCTGAGAAACCAAGATTTTAAGTGCATGAAACAGCAAAATTTATTGTTGATGTCTTTCTTTCAGAGCTGAGAAACCAAAGTTTTACATGCCCTAGTGAGTACAATTATTGCAATGAGTCATCTGGCAGAAACTACCAGTTTCCAAATGTAAAAAATAAGTTTACTAGGGATGAATCAGAGGTCAAAAGTCATTGAGATAGAGTCACACTGATAAGTGACCTTCCTTTCCTGTTAGTTTATTGGTTTTTATGATCATCAATAAATATTCCAAAAATTATGATTCTTTGAATCGCCTGCATCAGCATGAGCTAAGTTTTAGAAATGTAGAGTCTTGGCTCCACCTCCAATCTACTGATTCAGAATCCCTGGGAGGGGATCCCTAGAGTCTGTTTTAACAAATCTTCCAGATGATTCTAATGCAGACTGAAGTTTGAGAAGCACTTTTTGAGAAACACAGAAAAAACCAGGGATCCGCCTTCTGAGAGTGAAGAGTGACAGCTTACAAAAGCAAACAAGATGATTCTTGGCAAATTAGGTGAATAGCAATGAACTAGTGACTACAGAGATCCAGAACAATTCTCACCTCACGGATTGCAGGTTGAAGACCAGAGCCTCTCTATGGCGACCAGCTATTCGATTTTCTGTTTTAGAACTGGAGAGCTTGTGTTCTAGAAATCCCTCATTTCCACGCAAAGAAAGACAGTGGGTGACCCTAACCACTGTCTGGCCAGCAACCCAATGAGTGCATTAATAGGCCCAGGTCTCCTGGAGACTCCTGCTGCTTCTCTAATATTATCATGTTACCTTGGTAACATGTTACTTTGGAACTCACACTCAAAAACGGTGTGTTCTATGTTTTCCATTTGGTAAATCTGACATTTGCATTTGTTTTTCATATTTCATTCTCACGGGTCTTGTTACTGTGGGTGCTTTATGATGTGTGTCGTGTGTGTGCCTGTGAGAGAGAGAGAAAGCACACAGTGAGCTAATAATTATTGGAAGTTCTTTGGGAAAATATTTGCATCTACTTCTCCAGTAAACACCTCAGATTGCAATTCTTCATGTATGTGTCTGTGTGTGTGGTGTCGTGTACCTTAGAAAATATTCTTTTCAATGTCATTTTAAGAGCGCTTGCTCACCTGCTTTTCCTCCTCTGTCTTGCCATGTAAATGCCTTTGATGGTGGTGGTGGTTCACTGTATATGCATAGCATGAGTCTTCACTTCTGCATACCTTCTCTGCCGCTTCATACCCATAGGTGTAGCTTGGATGCCCCCAGCATTCGCTGCTCCTTACAGTAGTGCTGTCCTTGGTGTGGGCTTTTTTTTTTTTTGTAGGTACTATTTTTGGGGAACCATGTTTGTTGGAGCTACTAGTCAATTCTTGGCTTTCTTCCTCAACTCGGTTTCCTTTTCATTACATGTTCAACCTTTCTGTCACTGACTCTGGTCTAGCATTTGTGCCTTCTAAATTCTTTGTAACTATAGTTTTTATCATTATCATCACTATTATTGTTGTTGCTATTGTTACTATTATTTTGACTTCAGAAGGGATAGAGGGACAGCGATGCCTTCACCAAAGCATCTTCAGCTGAAATATAGCTTAGTTCATCTTCAACAGATGACGCCAGGAGTTTCTGGGCTCAGAACTTGGGATTATGCTACATGGTGTGCATGCACAGTCACTTGCTCAGTTGCATCTGACTCTTTGGGGACCTGTGGACCATAGCCCCCCAGAGTCTTCTCTCCATGGAATTATTCCGGCCAGAATACCGGAGTGGGTTGCCATTTCCTCCTCCCGGGGAGCTTCCCAACTCAAAGAGTGAACACACGTCTCCTGCATCACCTGCATTGGCAGGAGGATTCTTTCCCACTAGTCCCACCCAGCAAGCCCCTGATGGAGCAATACTCAATTTAACTTTCCAATGACTCACTCTAATTCTACCTTGACTATGCCCTAGAGTTTCAAAGCTATGTAAATCTCATATTTTAATCTCACAGTATTTCTGCAATTTTGTGACTATAATGATTTTACAAGTAAATTTGTTAATTGTAACAGCCAAACTGCCAAAAAACAATCTTGGAACCAAACATAATTAAACTTTGAAGGTTTCTGTTTGTTTGAAAGTAAAACTGGTGTGTTAGAAAATTTTGTAATGTTTGGATTTACTGAGCAGCTGTAAGTTGGATACTGTGGGTGGGAAAAACCTAAGCTGATGCAGACAGCACTGCCTCCCAGGTATTTTGGATCCCTGGGCATTCCAAATTTCAAGACTTTTTTTTTTTTTTAAATTGAAAAATTAGGAATCTATCATTCCGACATGAAACATGAAATTCTGAATTCTTTTGAGCAATTTTGAAACCATTTCTTAAAACTATTAAATTATCTTTAAATGTGCTCATATTAGGTTTTATAAACCTACCACCTCCCCTAAAATTTTATAATTATAGGTTTTCAGACAGGTGACTGAGCTTGGCACATTCAACCCAGTTTTCGGCATGAAACTGCATCCATCACTCATCACATTTCAAAGGCACAAGCAAACTTGGTATAAAGCCACCTTCCTTACAGTCCAACCCATTTTATCTCTCCTTATGGTGGACAAGATGCTTCTTTGTCCTGATCAGCAATTAGAAGACAGAAGGATTTATAAAATAGGGTAAGTTAAACCAGGCTCATCATAAGAGTAATGAAATCTTCAGTGTGTTCATGGCCCCTTCCTAAATTCTGGTCTTGTCCCATAGAACTAAGTGTAGTTTTCATTAAATGGATATACTGAGGGGTCCTTTACTATATTTTCCTTAAAATACCTGTATAAATATTTTATATTCATAAACTAATGGGTTCTCCTGTGTGATGATGGATTTATAAGTGGGAAGGCCAAAAGAGAAAAAGTTGGATTAGGTGAACCAATACCATGTAAGTGGTCAGATAAGAAACAAACTCTAAATTTCTAGATTCTACATATATTCCTCCAGTCCCCTCCTTGTGAAGTATTGGCTAAGTCACCTGATTGCATCACACCTCAGTGTCCACACGTGACTATTTTCCAAAATTTTAATCATTTAATTTATTGAAATATAGTTGATTTACAATGTTTCAAATTTTCAGCAGTGATTCAGGTATACATATAGGCATATGTAATATATATGTGTCATATTATTATAAGATATTGAAATAGTTCCCTACACTATCCAGTAGGTCCTTGTTGTTTATTTTATATGTAGTAGTATGTACATAAAATTGTCCCCTTTGGTAACCTTATCTTTGTTTTCTCTTTCTTGAGTCTACTTTTGTTTTGTAAATAAGTTCATTTGTATCATTTTAAATTCCACGTATAAGTGATATCATATGTTACTTGTCATTCTCTTCCTGACTTGCTTCATTTAGTTTTGATAATCCCTAGGTCCATCCATGTTGCTGCAAATGGCACTATTTCATAGCGCACTAATTACAATAGCCAAGACAAGGAAGCAATCCAAATGTTCATCAACAGGTGAATGGATAAAGATGTGAGGTATATATTAATATATATGTATGTTTTATATATATATATATATCTTGGGCTGCCCAGCTGGTGCAGGTGGTAAAACCCTTCTGCCAGTATAGGAGACATAGGAGACACAGGTTCTATCCCTGGGCTGGGAAGATCCCTTGGAAGAAAGCATGGCAACCCACTCCAGTGTTCTTGCCTGGAGAATCCCATGGACAGAGGAGCCTGGTGGGCTACAGTCCAAAGGGTGCAAAGAATAGGATACAACTGAAGCGACTTAGCCCATCTACGTATATATTTATGCATACACACACATACTCAAATGGAATATTACCCAGTAATATAAAGAAATGAAATAATCCATATGATCTGGGGCAATGTTTCTTGAACTTTAATGTGTACATGTATCACTGGGAGTCTTGCTAAAATGCAGATTCTGATTCAGTAAGTATGGTGCTGAGTCTGAGATTCTGAATTTATTAACAAGCTACCAGGAGATGCTAATAGCATGGTGCTAAGGTCATATTTAAGTAGTTGGATTTTAGAATTATGCTGTCCAGAATGGCAGCCACATGTGACTAGAAACAAGGCTAAAGAGATGGAGGAATTAAATTTTTAATTCTGTTTCACTTTAATTCATTTAAACTTTAAAAAATATATATCTATGGCTGATTCATGTTGAGGTTTGACAGAAACAACAAAATTCTATAAAGCAATTATCTTTCAATAAAAAAAATTTAAAAACTAATACTCAATTCAGTTATTGGAAAAAATGACATATAAAACAATTTGGATATGTGAATCTGTCTTTTTCAGCGACACATTTTACAAAATCTAAATAAAGATCAAGTAGTTCTGATAAAACTTTATGTCCAAATTGAGATACAGTGTTACTGTAAAAAAATGTATCAGATTTGGAAGGCAGCACAAAAACAGAATGAACTATGTCATTAACATTTTATCTTGATTATTCATTAAAGTAATATTTTGAATATACTGTTTATAATATATTAATATTCATTTCTTCTGTTTATTTTTATACTTTACAAATGCAGCTACTGAAAACTTCAACATTCATCTATATGAATGTTACATTTTGGACAACGCAGGTCTTGGGTGCGGCCCTGTAGCCCTTAATTCCAACACAGCTGAATTATCAATAGTTAGGTCTCTAAATACTGCAGAATCAGACCTCAGTATGTATCTCTTTTCTTGCTCTTTTCTTTTTTCCTTTTCTTCCCATGCCTTTTAAAATTTCTGTCCATCTTCTCTATTTTCTTACTCTCTTTCTCTCTCTCCACACACACACACACACACACATAATATTCATTTACTTTTATGTATTTATTACTCAAAATCACTGCAGATGGTGATTGCAGCCATGAAATTAAAAGACATTTACTCCTTGGAAAGAAAGTTACGACCAACCTAGATAGCATATTAAAAAGCAGAGACATTACTTTGCCAACAAAGGTCCATCTAGTCAAGGCTATGGTTTTTCCAGTGGTCATGTATGGATGTGAGAGTAGGACTGTGAAGAAAGCTGAGCACTGAAGAATTGATGCTTTTGAACTGTGGTGTTGGAGAAGACTCTTGAGAGTCCCCTGGACTGCAAGGAGGTCCAACCAGTCCATTCTAAAGGAGATCAGTCCTGGGTGTTCTTTGGAAGGACTGATGCTGAAGCTGAAACTCCAATACTTTGGCTACCTCATGTGAAGAGTTGACTCATTGGAAAAGTCTCTGATGCTGGGAGGGATTGGGGGCAGGAGGAAAAGGGGACGACAGAGGATGAGATGGCTGGATGGTATCACCGACTTGATGGACATGAGTTTGAGTGAACTCTGGGAGTTGGTGATGGACAGGTGCCAGGGTCCAGCCCTGGTGGATCCAGGGTGATTCGAAGGTGGAGACAGAGTCGGCGTCCTTGGAAAAATACATAATTAATTACAGATATAGAGAGAGATTAGAAACTGATAGTGTAGTAGGGAAATTAGTGGAGAAAAAGAGGCTGAATAACTTGGGTTACATGGAATAGTATCCATGCTCCAGATGGGAATTCAGCCAGAAAAATGGGGAGCAAGAATGAATGACATGGGGGACTTTCCAGGAACTGATCCTATTTCTTTATTTTTCTGGTTTTTATATACCTTTTGTTACATATAGGGATGAATACAGAGTCATGTGGGGGTCAGCAGTCCTGACCTTTATCAAAATCAGGTGCTTTACATAAAAAGAAGGCCTTAGGGGTTTTACATCATCTTCAGGCCATTTCTGCCTGCTGACATTTACAACCCTTTCTTTCTGACAACCAAAAACCTTATTTTTCCAAGGATGTTTTTTCTTAAACCAGGCACCACCCTCCAAATAAAGTTGCATTCCTATAGGGTGAGGGTACAGTGAGTTACAATCAAGAAAGGAATTTATTTAACCCAAGGTTAACGTGATCAATCTTAAAGGTTAATTCTTATTTTTCCTGTATGCTTAAAGGTTAATTCTTATTTATCCTATATGCTAGTTATATTCATTATAAAGGCAGGGGAATATGGAGATTTAGCAGAAAACATCAGCTCAACAAATGAAAATCCTTTCACCAATGTTCCTCTTAAGATCTGCTTAGTCTTAAGATAGTGATAAAGTAACATTTTCACATAGCAAGGACACAGTGATTTATAACAATGTACAGTGATCTGTTACAAAAGAGAAAGTTCATTAACTCAAAAAGTCTAATATTGTGAACATCAAAACTACTATATTTCCTTTTCTATATTCCAAATAAACTGATTAATATATTCCCAGGTGCCTAAGGATATGGAGGCCTGGTGGCAATCATTGACTTATAATGAGAAAAAGCCTGTGCTAATACTCCAAACTCTCTGTGCTGTTTATGGCTGAGAGGTAGTAAACAGTCATGTGCATAGTGGCAGGAGTATGGATAATCCTGTCACACAAGCTAGTCTGTCAGCAGAGAGGTTTGACCTGAGACACCCTTGTCCCACCCAGGGCAGGGAATTAGCAGCAATTATTGACACAACAAATGAAAAACCCTTTACCAATATAATCAACCCACTATGACTTTAGTAAAACAATCACATGTGGCCTGGATGAACCTACACAGGCAGGGTAGATAACCTGTCCCATAAGTTGAAACACTCTAGTCACGCCCAGGAATTTTGACTGCCTTGGAGCTGCACATTTACTCCTTCTCTGAGAGAAACAGTTATGGGGGGAGAGCCCCCCATAAAGTCAGAGGTGTAGGTGAGAGTACAAGGCAGACTCTGGTTTTGGGGTAGATGCTCAGGAACAGGGGTTCCCTGAGGCTTGATCACGCCTTTGCGTATGCCAAGCTTCCTTCCTCATGACCTTTGCCATGGGCAGAGTTCTTCACGCTGGCTCCCGGCAGACAGGGAGGCCTGGCGTGCTGCAATTCATGGGGTTGCAAAGAGTCGGACACGACTTAGTGACTGAACTGAACTGAAGTGATTTGTTGCTCAATAACTGTGTATCATCCCCAGGCTTCCTTTTCTCCTTCATCGATAGCCTCGGTCAGTGCTCAGATGTTAGGCATTTCATCTCGGATCTCTTGCCCCACACTCAACTCCAATACCTGCATTCAGGTCCTCCTTGTCTTGCACCTGGATTTTGTTAATTAGTTTCCTCACTGGGCTGCTTTCTCACACCTAATCCCCTCACCTACTTGTCTCTTCATCTATCTACCCTCTTTACTTAAGTGAGTGAAAATAAACATCAAATTATTTTATTCCCTTTTATTAACATCATTCAATGGATGTACAGTTTCTGCTGTACAACAGTGTGAATCGCCTATTGCTGTTCAGTTTCTAAGTCATGTCCTGCTCTTTGCAACCCCATGGATTGCAGCACACCAGACTTTCCCATCATTCACCATCTCCTGGAGTTTGCTCAAATTCATGTCCATTGAGTTGGTGATACCATCCAACCATCTCATCCTCTGTTGCCCCCTTCCTCTCAGTCTTTCTCAGCTTCAGGGTCTTTTCCAAAGAGTTGGCTCTTTGCATCACATGGCTAAAGTATTGAAAGTTCAGCTTCAGCATCAGTACTTCTAATGAATATTTAGAGTTGATTTCCTTTAGGATTGACTGGTTTGATCTCCTTGCTGTCCAAGGGACTCTTAATACCCTTCTCCAGAAATGCAATTTGAAAGCATCAATTCTTTGATTTGTCAACTATATATGTACATATACCCCGTCCCTCTTGAGCCTCCCTCCCATCCACTGCATCCCATGCATCTAGATCATCAGAGAGCACTAGCTTGAACTCTAGGTGTAATCCAGAAACTTTCCACTAGCTCTCTGTTTTACTCATGATAGTGTATATACGTAACATCACTCTTTCAATTTGTCCCACCTTCTCCTCCCACTCTGTGTCCAGAAGCCTGTTTTCTATGTCTGCCCTGCAAATATGTTCATTTGTACCATTTTTTCTAGATTCCATATATATGCATTAACATAGACATTTGATTTTCTCTTTCTACAGGCTCTAGGTTCATCCACCTCACTTCAACTGAGTCAAAAGCATTCCTTTTAATGGATGATAATATTCCATTGTGTGTATGTCCCACAGCTTCTTCATCCATTTGTCTGCCGATGGACACCTAGGTTGCTTCCATGTCCTGCCTGTTGTAAACAGTGCTGCAATGAACATTGGGGGTGCATATGTCTTTTTGAGTTGAGGTTTTCTCGGCGTATGCACCCAGTAGTGGGATTGCTGGATCATACAGTGACTGAATTTCTCACTGGATAGGAGTTTCCATCGTGTGACCTGTGTTGTCCTGCCTGGCACCTTCATGCACGTCTCTGTCTGGAATGTCATCATCTCTTCTTCCTTTGGTGAAATCCTACTCATCCTTCAACATAGTCTGTGCAACTTTTTCTTCCACTTCTGATAGTCCTAGTGATTTAAATACTCCAATTTTGTGTAGTTCTCACAGGGCAACTAAGGCGCAACCCTGCTTCTTCCAATCATTATTTTAAATTCTATCATCCTGAAACACCACTGAAATTATTCACATCTTTGATATGGCTAGCCTTCAGATATTTGAAGATAGTGCTCTGACTGTCCTTGCTCATTTCCTCTCCAGGATCCCAGCAATCTAAGGCTCACAGAATTAGGAATGCTTCCTTTTCTTGGTCAGGACCACACTTTGATTCTTTCTCATCTCAGTAAGATGAAAATTGCATGGTATAAAAGGCAGAATTATCCATAGAAAGTGGAATGCTAGGAAATGTTGCAATACGACCCTCACTGACCCTGCCTTCTGACTGCAAATGGCATTTCACAATTATCTGAGCAGATTTGGATTCAAATTGGTGAGGCTCACGTAGCAATGGGGCTCCCTGACAAAATCCTTGTCCATGAAATGTGTCCCTAAGGCATTAGGAGGATCTGAGTACCAAATGAAAGGTGGATGAGCTCTTCTGATCCCTTTTATTACTTTTTCATGAAGAAATTATAGGCTCCTGGTGACTTCTGATTTAACGCTGTTACTTTCTGGACTCATGGAGATATCCAGTCAAAAGTTTATTTCTTTATTTAGGAGACTGAGTGGTAGATTTTCCTTTCTTTTATGATAAAAATTTTAAAAGTCAAAGTTGAACTTCAAACAGGAAATTTTTGCAGCTGATTAGCAAATATTTTATATGTGTGGATTCTTGATGTGAAGGGGCCCAAAGACTAGCATTGCTTTGTAGAAAAAAATGATCACAGGTAACTCCATCTGATTTCTTTGAGTAGGAAGTGTTAGGTTTCCCTTTGTTGGATGTTCTAAAAGCAGATCCTGAGACAGAGATTACAGTGCAAGTGAAATGTTGAGGGAAGACTCAGGAGAAAAAGAGTGAACAATCAGAATAGCTGTGCCAGTTTGCATTCCCACCAACAGTGTAAGAGAGTTCCCTTTTCTCCACACCCTCTCCAGTATTTATTGTCTGGAGATTTTTTGATGAGGGCTGTTCTGACAGCATGAGATGATACTTTATTGTGGTTTTGATGTGCATTTCTCTAATAATAAGTGATGTTGAGCATCTGTTCATGTGTTTATTACCCATCTGTATGTCTCCTTTACATTATGAGAAATTCTGGGCTGGAAGAAGCACAAGATGGAATCAAGATTGCTGGGAGAAATATCAATAACCTCAGATATGCAGATGACACAACCCTTATGGCAGAAAGTGAAGAGGAACTAAAAGGCCTCTTGATGAAAGTGAAAGAGGAGAGTGAAAAAGTTGGCTTAAAGCTCAACATTCAGAAAATGAAGATCATGGCATCTGGTCCTATCACTTCATGGGAAATAGATGGGGAAACAGTGGAAACAGTGTCAGACTTTATTTTGGGGGACTCCAAAATCACTGCAGATGGTGACTGCAGCCATGAAATTAAAAGACGCTTACTCCTTGTAAGGGAAGTTATGAGCAACCTAGATAGCATATTAAAAAGCAGAGACATTACTTTGCCAACAAAGGTCCATCTAGTCAAGGCTATGGTTTTTCCAGTAGTTAGGTATGGATGTGAGAGTTAGACTGTGAAGAAAGCTGAGCACTGAAGCATTGATGCTTTTGAATTGTGGTGTTGGAGAAGACTCTTGAGAGTCCCTTGGACTGCAAGGAGATCCAACCAGTCCATCCTAAAGGAGATCAGTCCTGGGTGTTCTTTGGAAGGACTGATGCTAAAGCTGAAACTCCAATACTTTAGCCACCTCATGAGAAGAGTTGACTGATTGGAAAAGTCTCTGAGGCTGGGAGGGATTGGGGGCAGGAGGAAAAGGGGATGAAAGAGGATGAGACAGCTGGATGGCATCACCAACTCAATGGACGTGAGTTTGAGTGAACTCTGGGAGTTGGTGATGGACAGGGAGGCCTGGCGTGCTGCAAATGCATGGGGTCACAAAGAGTCAGACACGACTGAGTGACTGAACTGAACTGAACTGATGTCTCCTTTGGAGAAATGTCTTTTTAGTTCTTTTGTTCACTTTGTGATTGGGTTGTTCATTTTTCTGGTATTGAGCTGCATGAGCTACTTGTATATTTTGGAGATTAATTTTTTTGTCACTTGTTTTGCTTGCTATTATTTTCTCCTATCCTGAAGGCTGTCTTTTTACTTTGCTTATAGTTTCCTTTGTCATGCAAAGCTTTTAAGTTTAATTAGGTCCCATTTGTATATTGTTTTTATTTCCATTACCTGGGAGGTGGGTCATGGAGGATCTTGCTGTAATTTATATCGGAGAGTGTTCTGACTATGTTTTTCTATAAGGACTTTATAGTTTCTGGTCTTACATTTAGATCTTTAGCCCATTTTGAGTTTATCTTTGTGTATGGTGTTATAAAGTGTTCTAGTTTCATTCTTTTACAGGTGGTTGACCAGTTTTCCCAGCACCACTTCTTAAAGAGACTTTCTTTTCTCCATTGTATGTTTTCGCCTCCTTTGTCAAAGATAAGGTGCGCATAGGTGCATGAATTCATCTCTGGATTTCCTATTTTGTCCCACTGATCTATATTTCTGTCTTTGTGACAGTACCATACTGTCTTGATAACTTTTCAATATAGCTTATAGCTTTTCAATATAGTCTGAAGTCAGCAAGATTGATTCCCCCCAGTTCCGTTCTTCTTCAACAATATTGCTTTGGCTATTAAAGGCTTTTTGTGTTTCCATACAAATTGTGAAATTATTTGTTCTAGTTCTGTGAAAAATACCATGGTAGTTTGATAGGGATTGCATTGAATCTATAGATTGCTTTGGGTCATATACTGATTTTCACTATATTGATTCTTCTGATCCACATATATGGAATATTTCTCCATCTATTTGGTTCATCTTTGATTTCTTTCATCAGGGTTTTATACTTTTCTATATATAGGTCTTGTGTTTCTTTAGGTAAATTTATTCCTAAGTATTTTATTCTTTTTGTTGCAATGGTGAATGGGATTATTTCCTTAATTTCTCTTACTGTTTTTTCACTGTTAGTGTATAGGAAAGCAAAGGATTTCTGTGTATTAACTTTATGTTAGTGGAAATGTAATCTGGAACAGCCAATATGGAGAACAGTGTGGAGATTCCTTAGAAAACTGAGAGTAGAACTGCCATATGACCCAGCAATCCCATTGCAGGGCATACACACCAAAGACACCAGAATTGCAAGAGACATATGTTCATTATAGAACTGTTTACAGTAGCTAGGGCATGGAAGCAACCTAGATGTCCATTGGCAGATGAATGAATAAGGAAGTTGTAGTGCATATTCAAAATGGAATACTACTCAGCTATAAAAAGGAATGCATTTGAGTCAGATCTAATGAGGTGAATGAAACTGGAGCTTATTATACAGAGTGAAGTAAATCAGAAAGAAAGACAAAAATACTGTATATTAACACATATATATGGAATTTAGAAAGACAGTAACAACAATCTTACATGCAAGGCAGCAAAAGAGACACAGAAGTAAAGAACAGACTTTTGGACTCTGTGAGAGAAGGAGAAGGTGGGATGATTTGAGAGAATAGCATTGAAACATGTATATTACCATATGTGAAATAGATGACCAGTGCAAGTTTGATGCATGAAGCAGGGCACCCAAAGCCAGTGCTCTAGGACAACCCAGAGGGATGGGGTGGGGTGCGTGGATGGGTCAGGGCCCAGGATGGCAGGACACATGCCTACCCATAGCTGATTCATGTTGATGAATGGCACAAACCATCACAATGTTGTAAAATAATTATCCCTCAATTAAAATAAATTAATTTAAAAAAACGAATCAGAATGGAAATTGAACTGAGTGAGAATGTGGCCTCTGCTGTGGCGGACCTTCAGCCTGATCTTCCTGGGAGGTCTGCACCATGAATAGCAACCAGAACTTTCTCACCTTCAGGCAAAGGAACTGGTGGTCATTTGCTGAGAATGTCTTCAGGAGCAATAAAACTTTCTTGAAGTGACTGGCTCCTCTCAGCAGATGACAAGTCCCTGTGTAGGGAGCAGAGGCCAGTCATTAACAACCAGCACAGGAGCAGGAAGACAAATGGAGGCAATAAAGATCTCTGATAGAGACTGGTGTGCAGAGCCTACAGTGTCTACTGTGTGATTTCCTTGAAAGACCTCATGTTTTCTCAGGAAACCAGTTTCTCAAGTTACATGGTTTCCAGTTCTAGGACAACCCAATAACTTTTACTGCACTGAATGTCTCTTGTAAAAGGTGGTACTCAGACCTGAACCCAGTAATCCAGATCTAGTGTGACTATATTGTGATGAAGAGTTATGGTCAGGGAAAAAGCCCTGGGATCAGACAGGGGCACCCCTGAAGGGCACGGATGAAGATGTGGGGGGCAGCTGCCAAGTCCTCAATAAGGAGTGAAGGACTGTGAACAGAGAGCCATGATGTAATGGCAGTTGGTTTTGGTAAGTGACAAAATCTAAGAAGATACATTATTATGAGTCAGGTTAGACCAACAGAGTTCCCAGAAAATAGGAGAAATTTAAATGGAGCCTATTATACAGAGTGAAGTAAGCCAGAAAGAAAAACACCAATACAGTATACTAACACATATATATGGAATTTAGAAAGATGGTAATGATAACCCTGTATGCGAGACAGCAAAAGAGACACAGATGTATAGAATGGACTTTTTGACTCTGTGGGAGAGGGAGAGGGTGGGATGATTTGGGAAAATGGCATTGAAACATGTATACTATCATGTAAGAAACGAATTGCCAGTCTATGTTCAATACAGGATACAGGATGCTTGGGGCTGGTGCACAGGGAAGATCCAGAGAGATGATATGGGGTGGGAAGTGGGAAGGGGGCTCAGGATTGGGAACTCATGTACACCCGTGGCAGATTCATGTCAATGTATGGCAAAACCAATACAGTATTGTAAAGCAAAATAAAGTAAAAATAAAAATTAAAAAAATATTTGCAATTTTTTAAGGAATCTCCACACTGTTTTCCATAGTGGCTGTACTAGTTTGCATTCTCACCAACAGTGTAAGAGGGTTCCTTTTTCTCCACACCCTCTCCAGCATTTATTGCTTGCAGACTTTTGGATCGCTGCCATTCTGACTGGTGTGAAATGGTACCTCACTGTGGCTTTGATTTGCATTTCTCTGATAATGAGTGATGTTGAGCATCTTTTCATGTGTTTGTTAGCCATCCGTATGTCTTCTTTGGAGAAATGTCTATTTAGTTCTTTGGCCCATTGTTTGATTGGGTCATTTATTTTTCTGGAATTGAGCTGCAGGAGTTGCTTGTATATTTTTGATATTAGTTGTTTGTGACTTGCTTCATTTGCTATTATTTTCTCCCATTCAGAAGGCTGTCTTTTCATCTTGCTTATAGTTTCCTTTGTTGTGCAGAAGGTTTTAATTTTAATTAGATCCCATTTGTTTATTTTTGCTTTTATTTCCAGTATTCTAGGAGGTGGATCATAGAGGATCCTGCTGTGATGTATGTTGGAGAGTGTTTTGCCTATGTTCTCCTCTAGGAGTTTTATAGTTTCTGGTGTTACATTTAGATCTTTAATCCATTTTGAGTTTATTTTTGTGTATGGTGTTAGAAAGTGTTCTAGTTTCATTCTTTTACAAGTGCTTGACCAATTTTCCCAGCACCACTTGTTAAAGAGATTGTCTTTAATCCATTGTATATTCTTGCCTCCTTTTTGAAGATAAGGTGTCCATAGGTGTGTGGATTTATCTCTGGGCTTTCTATTTTGTTCCATTGATCTATATTTCTGTCTTTGTGCCAGTACCATGCGGTCTTGATGACTGTGGCTTTGTAGTAGAGCCTGAAGTCAGGCAGGTTGATTCCTCCAGTTCCATTCTTCTTTCTCAAGATTGCTGTGGCTCTTCGAGGTTTTTTGTATTTCCATACAAATTGTGAAATTATTTGTTCTAGCTCTGTGAAAAATACCACTCATAGCTTGATAGGGATTGCATTGAATCTGTAGATTGCTTTGGATAGTATACTCACTTTCACTATATTGATTCTTCCAATCCATGAATGTGGTATATTTCTCCATCTATTAGTGTCCTCTTTGATTTCTTTCACTAGTGTTTTATAATTTTCTATATATAGGTCTTTAGTTTCTTTAGGTAGGTATATTCCTAAGTATTTTATTCTTTTCATTGCAATGGTGAATGGAATTGTTTGCTTAATTTCTTTTTCTATTTTCTCATTATTAGTGTATAGAAATGCAAGGGATTTCTGTGAGTTGATTTTATATAATGCAACTTTACTATATTCATTGATTAGCTTTAGTAATTTTCTGGTGGAGTCTTTAGGGTTTTCTATGTAGAGGATCATGTCATCTGCAAACAGTGAGAGTTTTACTTCTTCTTTTCCAATTTGGATTCCTTTTATTTCTTTTTCTGCTCTGATTGCTGTGAGGAGATTTGGGAGAATGGCATTGAAACATGTATACTATCAGGTAAGAAACGTATCGCCAGTCTATGTTCGATACAGGATACAGGATGCTTGGGGCTGGTGCATGGGGATGATCAAGAGAGATGATATGGGGTGAGAGGTGGGAGGGGGTTCAGGATTGGGAACTCATGTACACCCGTGGCTGATTCATGTCAATGTATGGCAAAACCAATACAGTATTGTAAAGCAAAATAAACTAAAAATAAAAATTAAAAAATAAAATGAGAAAAAAATAAATAAAATCTGAAGGTGGTGATTCAAGGGAGGAGATGTACTGAATATCCAACCCAGGCAATTAGGCAAAAAAAAAAAAAAAGAAAGAAAGAAAGAAAGAAAGAAACCACATACTGATTGGAAAGGCATTAAAATTTGCTCTTATTGTAATACCACATGATCCTATATGTGGAAAATCTTAAATAATCCACCACAACATTATTATCATTGATAAATGAATTCTTCAGGGTTGTGTTGTACAAGATTAGGGCAAAAAAATTAATCATAACTGTGTAATCAATGAAGAATTCAAAAATTAAATTAGAAATAAGCAACTCCATTTAAAATGACATAAAATTACTTAGGAATTAATCTAAAGAATTAAATGATTCAACACTGAAAATTACAAAACATTAAATAATTTGTAAATAAAATGAAAGATATTCCATAGATAAGGATTGGAAGATTTAATATTAAGATGACAGTGCTCACCAAATTGACCTATACATCCTGTGTGAATTATATCAGAATCCCAGCTAGCTTTTTTTTTTTAAGAAAAATATTTTGATAAGCTGGACTTAAAATTCATATGAAAATGCAAAGTATCTAGAATAGCAAAAACAGTTTTGAAAGTAAAAGAACAAGGCTGGAAGACTCACACATATAAATTTCAAATCTTAATGTATACAACTGCAGTAAAAAGGTAAAATAGTGCTTACATAGGTATAGACATGTAGATAAACAGAGTTAAGAGTCTAAAAATGAACTCTAAAATGGATGATCAATTTATTTTTGAAAAAGGTGTCAAGGAAATTCAGTAAAGAAAGACGAATTTTCCAAGTAAATCCAGTTGCGACAACACACAAAATAATGAATTTGGACCCCATCTTACATTATGTGTTAAAAAACTAAAATAGGTCACAGCTTTAAGCTTTAGAGATTAAAATTTATAACTTATAGAAGTTAAACCTTTGTGACATTGGATTAGGCAATGTTTTCGTAAATACAATACCAAAGTATAACAGAAAAAATAAACTAGACTCTATCAAAATGAAAAAATTTTGTGCTTCAAATGCTTTCATTAGGGAAATGAAACAACAATCCCTAGTCTTGGAGAAAACATTTGAAAAATGACATATTTGATAAGAGACTTGTATAGAAAAATGTATAGAATCACTTACAACCTGATAATGAAAAGACAAAGAAGTAAACTTAAAAACAGGCAAAAGAATTGAATAGACATTTCTCTCAAAGAATATACAAAAATGGACAATGAAAATTAAATTAAAAGATGCTCAACATTATTAATTATTAGAGAAATAAAAATAAGAACTACCACAAGTTATCCATGTATACCCCATGTATACCCAATGGTCAACAATTATGAGTTCACATGTGGATGCAGAGAAATCACACATTACTGATGAAAATATAAAATGGTGGAGCCAAACAATTGGCCAGTTGCTTAAAACATTAATTATAGAGTTACTATACAAACCAGAAATTCCATTTCTAGGAATGAAATTAAAATATATAAACAGAAAATTTTGTATATGAATATTAATAGTACCATTATTCACAGTAGCCAAAATATAGAAACATTGTAAATGTCCATCAGTGAAAGAATAGGTATACAAATGTGGCATATCCATACATGAACTCAGGCATTACTCGAAGAAATGAAATACTGATAGACGCCACCACACAGATGAACCGTGAAAACATCCAGAGTGAAAAATGTTCACAAAAGACAACAGATTGTATAATTCCACTTCTATAAACAATTTCCACTTCTCTTGTCCAAAATAGGCAAATCTATAGAGGCAAAAATCATGTTAGAGTTGTCCAGCACTAGTGTAGGGGAAGAAGATGAGAAATAATAGCTGATGGGTATAGGATTTCCTTTTGAGTGATAAGAATGTTCTAAACTTAGATTTTGGAGATCAATGCGTAGCTCTGTGATTATAACAAAAATCACTGGCCTGTATCCTTTAAATGGGTAAATTTTAAGAAGTGTGAATTATATGTTCCTTTAATGACCTTGAGGTATATTTGCACTCATTTAAAGTTTGGTTCTTCTCTAGGCTAGTTTGCAAGGACAGTTTGGGGTATGGTGACTTAAATCTGGGTTTGAAGCAGTTAAACTCGCACCTGTCACTCTTCTGATATTAGGTAATTTACTAAGGATACTGAACACTGTTGCTGTGTTCCCACATCTAGACCATCTCTAATCTTCCCTTATGCAAAGTTTTACCTTGGAGATCATTTTAGTAGCTCAGGGAAAAGGCAGTTTATATAGAAGTTCCAAGCGATTCTTTTCCATAAAGAACCTTTGCTGTTTAACTCAGGTTGACTTGCCACAGGGATTAGGAGATGTAATCCTGCAAAACTGGTCTTAAAACTGCACCCTAAATGCGGTAATTTCACACCCATGGCGGCAAGCTTAGAACAAGGTTGTATTTCCCCTCCTGGTTTCTCTTTGGCACCAATTTGGCACCAGTTGTGCAGGGGGAGAGTCAGACAGGAGCACGACACAAAAGCTCGGCCTCTGGCCCACAGCTGAATGCTGAGGCTCTCTGCCCCGACTGGGCCCTGGGTGCAGGGAAAAGAGAGGAGCTGATCAGATTTCCCAGCTTTGAAGTGGGGATGCAGCCACGGTGAAGAAGATCCTGATCAAAGGCTGCGAGCAATAAGGTAACTCTCCAGGGAGAGCCAGGACACCTGCAGCCAGGTGGGGAGAGGATGCCTGCCTCTGAATGGGCACTTTTGTTTCTGCTCCTTTTGTCAGCAAGCAGCACTTGAAGCAATTGGAACCAGCAATTTATAGGTCAGATTGGCCTAACGCAATGCTTCTCAAAACTGATATGCCTTAGAATCACCGGGAGATGTTTCTGGAAACCTCAGATGCCTTGGTTTCTTCTCCCCTAAATAAAGTCATTTTTAAGGTCTAAGGTGGGGATCTCAGCTCTGTACTTTTTTTCAAGTTCTCCTAAGTGGTTTAGATGCTTGTAAAGAAAAACTGACTTTATGCTCAGACTCACCACCAATCCACAGGGGAAAATATTATAGGTATCTTATATATAATACATATCCCAGGTGCCACTACTAATAAAGAACCTGCCTGCCAATGCTGGAGACATAAAAGGAGCAGCTTCAATTCCTGGGTCAGGAAGATCCCCTGGAGTAGGGCAAGGCAGCCCACTCCAGTATTCCTGCCTGGAGAGTCCCATGGAGAGGAGCCTGGTGGGCTATGGACCATAGGGTCACAGAGAGTTGAACATGAATGAAGCGACTTAGCAAGCATATATATATATACATATGTGTATATATATATATATATATAATATATATATATATATACACACACACACACACACATACATATATAAGATACCTTATAATAGATATCTTGCACTTGGTAGGTATAATAGGTACCCATTGCTTCCAATGGGTAATTGGAACCAATACCTATTATAAGGTATCTTATAAGATACCTATTCTATAAGGGGTATCATAATTTTAAATCTTCAACAAAAACCCTCAAAGAAACAAGAAGGTATTTTTAGTAAATCTCATCTACCAATTTTCTGAATACAGGATAGTAATCTCAACAAAAAAATTTCCCTGTAGACCTAAGTGCCTTTGTTAGCACGCTAGGTGCTAAGGGTGGAGATGAGCAACACAGACATGTTCCCAAGAGCTCAGCATCTTACTGGGGAGACAGACATGTAAACAAAACAAATGAAGTCTTTTAAGAAGAATGTATAAGGGCCTATTCCAGCCCAGGAAGAGAATGACTAACTCTGCCTGGAGGTTGGGAGGAGAGACAGCAGAGGTTTTCCCAAAAATGCAAGGTTGGAAGCCAGACTTGGGTGATGAGGAGAAGCTGGCCTCCCTGGTATGGGGGAAGTGCAGGTGGTCTGGCAAAGAAGTGGGAAGATTCCAGTCCTTGGGGGAAATGGTGTGGAGACCCAGACCTGGAGGCTCCATATGGCAGGAACACAGACAAGTTGGTGATGGGGTGACTGGGGTAATGTAGAGAAGTAGCCTCATTATAAAAGAACCTATGAACTTCACGAAGGACCTGTGGACTTTGCCTGCAGCGTATGAGCCCCTCATGCAGGAATTTCTCCTCTGTCTGCAAACCTGAAGAACCCACAATCCTGGCTAGAAAATTGTTATTCAAGTCCAGTAAGCTTGAGTTGGGAAAATATAATGAATGTGCCTCCAGAATAATAACAGTGAACTGTTTGTTTATTTCTCATTTGATTTTGCAAGCTCCAAATGGATACTAGCAACAATGATTATCTGCATATCTTATAAACTAAGAGGAAAATTCATAGCTATTGTCATATATGCTTTTCAAGACCTCAGAGTAACCACATGAAGTAGGGGTAGTTTCTCAACTTTCTAGAAGAAATCTCTTAGAAAATCTCAATAATTTACATCACATAGCTTATAAAGCAGTAGACTTAAGATACAAGCACACACTTCCAGGTTATGAATCTTCAGATTTTTCTCCTACAAGATGTGGATTTACTGAAAAAATGTGTAACTCTAAATAAACACACACAATTAGAGACCAGAAAACATACCATGAAGTCACCTAGAAGAAAAATTCAAAAGAGAAATGTTATGATTTCTGTAAATGCTAGCATTGGCCTGACTATGCTGTGATTATAAACAAATATACCACAAACAACCAGAACAATAAAAAATGAGATCTCAGAGACTTAGCATAGTAAGAGGTTACATTATTTTTTTAAAGTAGAAAAGAATATGTTCATGGCTTTAACCAGGCAAAGAGGACACAGTGAGCTCATGCCTGTAACAAGTGTGTTCCCAGTAACTTCCCCAGCAGGAGGGCTACTTTCTGCTCATTCTTACGATCTGATTTGGGAAACCCAGCACTCCTGGGTTTCCCCTGCCCCTGGTTTCCAACTAGGGGCTATGCCTTCTTAAGGCTGTAGTTTACCTTGGCAGCCCCCAGCCAGCAGGTAGGATTTTCCAGGTCCCTGTCACTCTGACTCTTGACCTCACCATGTAACTTGCTTTTGCCAATGAGATGTTAGCAAATGTGACACAAGCAGGGATCTGGAAAGCACTGTATGCTTGTCCTTGTTTATCCTTGCCCATCCTTGCCCTCTGCTATCTGATACCTATGCCCTGCCTTTTAATACTAGAACACTGTGGCCTGTAGAGAGAATAACCAAAGCCATCACTAATTGATTTCAGCTCTCTTTCTGGTGTGTGATAACCTGTATGAGAACTAAGTGCTTTGCAATCTATACAGCTTTGTGAAAACGTCAATTTCTTACCAAATTATAATTATCACCCTAATAATTATCATGTCTGGGACCTCCATGCTATTTTTTTACACTCTATTTATTTACTCATGGCTGTGCTGGATCTTCACTGGTGCCCGAGGGCTTTCTTTAGCTGTGGCGAGCAGGGGCCACTCTCTAGCTGCAGTGTGCAGCTTCTCAACCTGATGGCTTCTCTTGCTGTGGAGCCCAGGCTCCAGAGCTTGCTGGTTCAGTAGCTGCGACTCGCAGACCCAAGAGTGCAGTCTCAGTAGCTATGACCCATTGGCTTGCTCCATGGTGTGTGCGATCTTCCTAGACCTGGGATTGAACTCATGTCCCCTGCACTGGCAGGCAGACTCTTAACCACTGAGCCACCAGGAAAATGTTCCGCTAAACTGTTAAATTAAGACTCTAAGACAAAAATGAATGATGCAGTCTGATGGAGACTGACAAAGAAGAAATGCGTGAATTTCTTTAAAAGCCACTGGTTATTAACCACACTAAATGAAATATGTCCTACTTTAGGTTCTTTTGGGTTGATCACATGCTGTGCTGTTCTTAGTCACTCAGTCATGTCTGACTCTTTGTGACCCCATGGACTTGTCAGGCTCCTCTGTCCATGAGGATTCTCCAGGCAAGAATACTGGAGTGGGTTGCCATGCCCTCCTCCAGGGAATCTTCCCAAGCTAGGGATCAAACCCAGGTCTCCTGCATTGCAGGCAGATTCTTTACCATCCGAGCCTCCTGGGAAGCCCGAGTAGGTCATGGCAGCCATTAAAAAGAGTTTAAGTGAGAGTTAATTACCCAGGACTTCACTGCCAAGTTATAATGAGTATGAGTGAGTGAAGTCGCTTAGTCGTGTCCGACTCTTTGTGACCTCGTGGACTGTAGCCTACCAGGCTTCTCTGTCCATGGGATTCTCCAGGCAAGAATACTGCAGTGGGTTACCATTTCCTTCTCCAGAGGATCTTACTGACCCAGGGATCAAACCCAGGTCTCCCGCATTGGAGGCAGACGCTTTAACCTCTGAGCCACCAGGGAAGCCCAGTTATAATGAAATCAAGTCTCAAATCAAAGTCCACTACACATATGGACATTAATTTAGCAGAAACACTTCATAGAGCCTTTCTAAAAATGTGATGATATTACAGCTCTCTTTCTACGTGTCCTGGCCATTCATTGCTTGATAGTTCATTTAAAGTCAACACAACATTTCAGAGACTCTGTTCTTTTGCTGTTTATTGGTTATCCTCCATAAACAATAGCTGGGCATAGAATCATTCAGGAACTGAATCCTCTATGACTGTAAGGCATTTTTACTTGTATTCAAACTCCCTGTTTATGTATGACTGGAAACATCTCTAAAATACATATTGCCTTTAATTCTGCTCTTTTTAGGACTCATTTTCACCAAAAGACTCATTTCACCAAAATTTGCTCATTTTCACCAGTGTTTCTCACAATCAGTATACTAACTAGAAATCTGTGATTAAAATGGGATGAGAGATGGGTTTATAGCAGCTGCCTCTCTGATAGAGTGCACTCTGATTAATGCCACTGCTCACCCCTGGATTGTGCCATTTTGATAAACTTAGAGTTAAAGCTGAAAGTAACTAATAAGCACATGATGCTCCATTAGCTGTATGCATCTCACAGAACACATTCTGACCCCATCTCACAGAAATAGTAATCCCATGTGACTTGGAATTAGATCTTCATTTATCCTGTCTACAAAGCATTGCTGATGTCTGTCTTCTGGGCTCTTTATAATACTGGCAACTATTTTCATGGTGACACATTTGATAGGATGGGCTAGAAATATGCCTTATAACACAGCCTCAAAATTTACACACCAAAAAAAAAGCCATTTAAAATTTAAGCATCAGTCTATTGTGGGGTTTGGCTGTTAGGCTAGATCCTTGTGGTCTGTAAAGATAAGGCACACAGAACTGGAGGAGGCCTTCACAACCTGGCCTGGGGTTCTAGCTGCAGAGTTAACTCCTTCTCTGGCAAAGAGAAAGGTATTTATGAGGTTGATTGGGTTGGATCTCGCTATAGCTCACTGCCTGGGAGAAAACAGAAAGCTTTGTCTGGCTTTCAGGTCTACTCCCTTAGACAGTCAAACTCCTTTCCCTGGCCCATGGAGATGTGGTAACTTGCAGCATCACTAAACCAGGATTATGACTCCCACGCTGACATTAGCAATTGATTGAAATGTGGTTTCAGGCGAGGGCAGGAGGAAATAGCACAGAACAATACAGCCAAGTTCATTGTGCTAACTCGGAGCTACAGCTCCCTGAGAACCAGGTGCAAATTGAATAGAAAGGGATATTATCGGCTCAAGGTTCCTCTGGGTGGTGTAGAAAGCAGGGCACATGGTATGCCTGTCAACCTCATCTGACTCATACCTGTTATTTCCCCATTTTTTCTTAAACTTGGCCATTTCTCTCTTCTCTCTCCTGCCTGATTGGCAGATGCTGAGACGTCAGCAGATGAAACTGGGAAAATAGCGCCCCAGATCCAGACAACTGTGGCCCCCACTTCAAAGAATGGAGATAAAAGAACTGATACACAGGCAATACTAAAGCCTGAAAGTCGAAGGGGAAGGAAGGGATAAGGAAGTTTTGCAGCTTATTCTGCGCCAGCCCAGATACAGGTGCTTTGTGTTCATCAGTGCATTTGTCTTATGAAATCTTTGGATGTTAAAGATTGTTATCCCAATTCAACAATGAAAAAACTCAAGATCAAGGTGCTTAAGTAACTTGCCTATCGTTACCCACGTAAAAAATGATGAAAGTGAGATTTAAGTCCAAGTTTATTGATTCAGCAAAGCTACTCCAGCATCGTCTTTCTTTTCATTACTTGTTTTCCTGACATCAATGGCACCTATTTCATTTATATATTTGGCGAGTATTGGGCAAAAGTTATATGCGCAGATTACATACAAGTTTCAGGCAAACTACTGCTGCCTCTTCTATCCAGAATTCAACCCCTCTCTTCTTCTCTTCTTCCTTTGTTAATCTCTTGCTCACATGATCTGAGTAAGCCTGAACCCAGCTTGCACTCTGGAAGGAGCCAAGTGTTCCTGGCCATAGTAACTGGCTCAGGAGTGGGTGTGAACCAATCCATCCGCTGAGAATCAGACTGGGAACTTTCCCTGGAACTGTGAAGAAAGAGAAACATTTTCTGTTGGGATAGCTCAGGTGGGTAGAACTTAAGTTTGGACTGTCACTAGACATCTTTCTGAAACGTGGCAAGAGATTTCCTGAAAACAAAGCACCATGTAGAAGAAAACGGAGCCAAGAAATGAGAAGAAAACACCATTTATGTACCTGAACTCTGACTTACCTAAATCTGAGATTTGATCTAAATTTCAGTTACATTAGTCCAATGTTTTATTTATTTCATTTCTTCCCCTTTTAAAAAATGTAAGTTGCTTTCATGTCTTATTTGCAAAAGAAAGATCTCTGGCCACTGCTCAGATTAACCAACACAGATCAAGTCTCTGAGTTAATGAAGATTTTATCCTAGTGGGAGATGGGTAACAATCAAATACTCACTGAAATAAGTGTTATAAAGATTAATAGATACCCCAAGGAAAGAGACATTGTTCTATAAAAACACATAATAAAACTGTGCCTGGCTGGGGGAATCAGAAAATCCTTTGCTGAAAAACTTACCAGGTATTGAAAAGGTACAAAACATGGGTAATATATGGTTCATACAGAAGGAAAAAAAGATGCAAAAGTGATAATTGTATATCTAAGAAAATAAACAAAGTTTAAAGAATAAAAGAGTGGTACAAGAGATGTTATAAATGTAAGCATGAACAAAGCTGTACATGGCCTATACTATAGGAGGAAGTTGGACTTTTATTTAGGAGATACAAGATACAAGAGACAGAAGAGGCCATTATAGGTTTTTAAGCATGCTGACATGATCAGACTTGATTTTTGAAATCTACCTATAATGGAGAGAATAGAACAAAGGTGGCTACAGTAGATGTAAGAAAATCAGTCAGAAGACTATTACAGTGGTCTATCCTTCTTCAGCAATCAATGCAAAGACATAGAGGAAAACAATAGAATGGGAAAGACTAGGGATCTCTTCAAGAGGGATACCAAAGGAACATTTCATGCAAAGATGAGCACAAAAAAGGACAGAAGTGGTATGGACCTAACAGAAGCAGAAGATATTAAGAAGAGGTGGCAAGAATACACAGAAGAATTATACAAAAATATCTTAATGACCCAAATGAGCACGATGGTGTGATCACTCACCTAGAGCCAGACATCCAGGAATGTGAAGTCAAGTGGGCCTTAGGAAACATCACTATGAACAAAGCTAGTGGAGGTGATGGAATTCCATCCTAAAAGATGGAACAGAATACTGCAGATGGTGACTGCAGCCATGCATTAAAAGACACTTGCTCCTTTGAAGAAAAGCTATGAACAACATAGACAGCTTTTTAAAAAGCAGAGACATTACCAACAAATGTCCATCTAGTCAAAGTTCTGGTTTTTCCAGTAGTCATGTATGGATGTGAGAACTGGACTATAAAGAAAGCCGAGCACCAAAGAACGGATGCTTTTGAACTATAGTGTTAGAGAAGACTCTTGAGAGTCCTTTGGACTACAAGGAGATCCAACCAGTCCATCTTAAAGGAGATCGGTCCTGAACATTCATTGGAAGAACTGATGCTGAAGCTGAAACTCCAATACTTTGACCTCCTGATGTGAAGAACTGACTCACTGGAAAAGACCGTAATGATAGGAAAGATTGAAGGTGGGAGGAGAAGGGGATGACAGAGATTGAGATGGTTGGATGGCGTCACTGATGCAATGGACATGAGCTTGAGCAGGCTCTGGCAGCTGGTGATGGACAGGGAAGCCTGGCGTGCTGCAGTCCATGGGGTCACAAACAGTCAGACACAACCGACTGGCTGAACTGACTGGCTGAACTGAACTGAGGGGAAGACATAATGGTAGCTTATACAGCAAAGTTGTATCAGTAGCTAGACTAATTTCTAAGGTGAATTTGGTAGGAGAGGAAAGCAGAGAGGAGAGGAGGTAATCTGTGGTTCTTAGGTATTTGGGTTGTGCAATCTAATAGAAAATGATCTCTTTTATGGCATAGAGATCAATAGTAGAATAGGACCTAGGCCAGGGAGCTGAAGGAATAGATTCAAGCTCAATCCTGTTGAGTTAGAAGTGCATTTGAGACATGTAAGTGGAGAAGATGAGTAGGCAGGTAAAATTAAGGCTCTGTCTGGAGCTTATACAATGTGGTTTTAGTTAGAGAAAAAAAAAAAATCTGGGAGGCACTGATCTATAAACTGAGGCAAATTGAAGCTGTAGGTGTGAATGGCATTGCCAAGGAAAAAGCATAGAGTAAGTAATGCTGAGAGGCTAGGGCTGAGCCTCATCCTCATGGCAGTCCTAATTTCATATCTGTTGTTAAAATAATTTTCAAGAAGACACAAAATTATAACATACAAATATATAAAATGAGTACACATTAAAAGACTTATTTAACTCATTTTTATTATAAAAACAGGCAAATCACACAATTTGGTTCAACCCTCATATTGGTTGACAGATTTAATACAATCACTGTAAATATTTTAGTAGGGTTTTTTTTTTTTTTTTTTTTTGCTAAAATAGACAAACCAATCAAACCAATCCTAAAATTCATATGGAAATGTAAGGAACCTTGAATAGTCAAAACAATCTTGAAAAAGAAAAAGTTGGAAGACACATACTTTCCAACTTCAAATTTTACTACAAATTACAGTACTCCTGAACATCGGTACAGTTCAGTCTCTCAGTCCTGTCTGACTCTGAAACCATGGACTGCAGCACGCCAGGCTTCCCTGTTCATCACCAACTCCTGGAGCTTACTCAAACTCATGTCCATAGAGTTGGTGATGCCATCTAACCTTCTCTTCCTCTTCTCCTCCTGCCTTCAATCTTTCACAGCATCAGGGTCTTTTCCATTGAGTCAGTTTTTCACATCAGGTAGCCAAAGTATTGGAGTTACAGCTTCAGCATCAGTTCTTCCAATGAATATTCAGGACTGATTTCCTTTAGGATTGACAGGTTGGATCTCCTTGGAGTCCAAGGAACTCTCAAGAGTCTTCTCCAACACCACTGTTCAAAAGCATCAATTCTTCAGTACTCAGCTTTCTTTATGGTCCAACTATTCTCTATCTGATACAAGACTAGTAGAAGAACAATAGCCTTGACCATACAGACCTTTGCTGGCAAAGTAAAGTATCTGCTTTTAATATGTTGCTTACTTTTGTCATGCTTTTTTTTCCAAGGAGCAAGTGACTTTTCATTTCATGCCTGCAGTCACCACCTGCAGTGATTTTGGAGCCCCCAAAATAAAGTCTGTCACCGTTTCTATTGTTTCTCCATCTATTTGCCATGAAGTGATGGAGCCAGATGCTATGATCTTTGCTTTCAGAATGTTGAGTTTTAAGCCAGCTTTTTCATTCTGCTCTTTCACCTTCATTAGAAGGCTCTTTATTTCCACTTCACTTTCTATCATAAGGGTGGTGTCATCTGTGTATCTGAGGTGATAGATATTTCTTCCACAATCTTGATTCAAGCTTTTGCTTCATCCACTCCATCATTTCTCATGATGTAATCTGCGTATAAGTTAAATAAGCAAGTTGACAATATACAGCCTTGACACACTCCTTTCCCAATTTGAAACTAGTCTGTTGTTCCATGTCCAGTTCTAACTGTTGCTTCTTGACCTGCATACAGGTTTCTCAGGAGGCAGCTAAGGTGGTCTAATATTTCCATCTCTTTAGGAATTTCCCACAGTTTCTTGTGACCCACATAGTCAAAGGCTTCAGTGTAGTCAATGAAGCAAATGCAGATATTTTTCTGGAATTAACTTGCTTTTTCGGTGATCCAACAGATGTTGGCAATTTGATCTCCTTTTCCTCTGCCTTTTCTAAATCCAGCTTGAACATCTGGAAGTTCTTGGTTCACATACTCTTGAAGCCTAGCTTGGAGAATTTTGAGCATTACTTTGGCAGCATGTGAGATGAGTGCAATTGTTTGGTAGTTTGAACACTCTTTGGCATTGCCTTTTTTGGGATTGAAATGAAAACTGAGCTTTCCAGTCCTGTGGCCATTGTTGAGTTTTCCGTTTGCTGACATACTGAGTGTAGCACTTTCACAACATCATCTTTTAAGATTTGAAATAGCTCAACTGGAATTCCATCACCTACACTAGCTTTGTTCATAGTGATGTTTCCTAAGGCCCACTTGAGTGTACACTCCAGGATAACTGGCTCTAGGTAAGTGATCACACCATTGTGCTAATTTGGATCATTAAGATCTTTTTCTTAAAATTCTTCTGTGTGTTCTTGCCACCTCTTCTTAATATCTTCTGCTTCTGTTATGTCCCTACCATTTCTGTCCTTTATTGCTCCCATCTTTGCACGAAATGTTCCCTTGGTATCTATAATTTTCTTGAAGAGATCTCTATTCTTTTCCTATTCTACTGTTTTCATCTATGTCGTTGTACTGATCACTGAGGAAGGCTTTCTTATCTCTCCTTGCTCTCCTTTGAAACTCTGCATCCAGATGGATATGTCTTTCTTTTTCCCTTTGCCTTTGCTTCTCCCCTTAGCTATTTGTAAGGCCTCCTCAGACAGCCATTTTCCCTTTTTGCATTTCCTCTTGTGGATGGTCTTGATCACTGCCTCCTGTACAATGTCAGGAACCTCCATTCATAGTTCATCAGGCACTCTGTCTGTCATATCTAGTCCTTTGAATCTATTTATCACTTCCACTGTATAAGGGATTTGAGTTAGATCATACCTGAATGGTCTAGAGATTTTCCTTACTTTCTTCAATTTAAGTCTGAATTTGGCAATAAGAAGTTCATGATCAGAGCCACAGTCAGCTCCTGATCTTTTTTTTTTTTTTCACTGACTATGTAGAGTTTCTCCATATTCAGCTGCATAGAATATAATCAATCTGATTTCAGTGTTGACCATCTGGTGATGTCCATGTGTAGAATTGTCTCTTGTGTTGTTGGAAGAGTGTGTTTGCTGTGACCAATGTGTTATCTTGGCAACATCTGTTAACCTTTTCCCTGCTTCATTTTGTACTCCAAGGCCAAACATGCTTGAAACTCCAGATATCTCTTGACTTCCTACTTTTGCATTCCAGTCCCCAATGATGAAAAGGATATATTTGGTGTTCATTGTAGAAGGTCTTGTAGGTCTTTATAGAATCACTGAACTTCAGCTTCTTTGACATTATTGGTTGGGGCACAGACTTGGATACTGTAATATTGAATAGTTTGCCTTGGTAACAAACAGAAATCATTCTGTCATTTTTCAGATTGTACCCATGTACTGCATTTTGAAGTCTTTGCTTGACTATGAAGGTTACTCCATTTCTCCCAAGGGACTTTTGCCCACAGTAGTAGGTACAAAGATCATCTGAATTAAATTCACCTATTTTGTTCCATTTTAGTTCACTGATTCCTAAAATGTCTATGTTACTTTTGCCATCTCCTGTTGGACCACTTCCAATTTCCCTTGATTCATGGACCTAACATTCCAGGTTCCTATGCAATATTTTCTTTACAGCATCAGACTTTACTTCCATCACCAGTCACAGTCACAACTAGGTGTTGCTTTTGCTTTGGCTTAGCCTCTTCATTCTTTCTGGAGCTCTTCTCCGCTCTTCTCCCGGAGCATATTGGGCACTTACTGACCTGAGGAGTTCATCTTTCAGTGTCATATCTGTTTGCATTTTCATGCTGTTCATGGGGTTCTCAAGGCAAGAATACTGAAGTGGTTTGCCCTTCCTTTCTCCAGTGAACCATGTTTTGTCAAAACTCTCCACCATTACCATCCGTCTTGGGTGCCCTGAATGCCAATGGCTCATATTTCAATTGAGTTAGACAAGGCTGTGGTGTGAGTGATCAGTTTGGTTAGTTTTCTGTAGTTGTGTTTCATAGTCTGTCTGCCATCTGATGGATAAGGATAAGAGGCTTGTGAAAGCTTCCTGATGGGAAGGACTGGCTGTGGGTGATTCTGGTTCTTGCTCTGATGTGTGGGGCTCAGTGACTCTTTAATCCAATTTCTGTTTATGTGTGGGGCTGTGTTCCCTCTCTGTAGTTTGCCCTGTGGCCAAACTAGGGTAGGGGGTAGTGGTGACGTCCTTCAGAAGGATTTATGCCAGGACTTATATATTCAGTGCCCCTGACACCACAGCAGGCCACTGTCAACTACAGATCAGCGAAGCAGAACTGAGAATTCCAAGATAAACTTTAGCATTTATAGTCAATCTTTTGGCAAAGTGAGAAGTTTGATGAGAAAAGAATAGTCTTCTCAACGAATGGTGTTAAGACAACTGGATATCTACCTATAAAAGAAGGTATTTGAACTCTTCTCTCACATCATACACAAAAATATCTCAGGCAGATCATATAGTTAACTGAACTAAAACTATAAAATTGTTAGAATAATACAACTTGGTGAGTTCAGGTTAGGTAATAGTTTCATATATATAACACTGGAAACACAACTGACAAAAATAAGATAAAGTGGATTTCATCAAAATTAAAAACTTCTGTCTTTCCAACTACAGAGTTAGCAAAGTGAAAAGATGATGTAGAGTCTGAAAGCCTGACTTTCTTTTTTCTGGGCTCCAAAATCACTGTGGATGGTGATTGCAGCCATGAAATTAAAAGACGCTTACTCCTTGGAAGAAAAGTTATGACCAACGTAGACAGAATATTAAAGAGCAGAGACATTACTTTGTCAACAAAGGTCCATCTAGTCAAGGCTATGGTTTTTCCAGTGGTCATGTATGGATGTGAGAGTCGCGCCATAAAGAAAGCTGAGCTCCGAAGAATGGATGCTTTTGATCTGTGGTGTTGGAGTAGACTCTTGAGAGTCCCTTGAACTGCAAGGAGAGCCAACCAGTCCATCCTAAAGGAGATCAGTCCTGGGTGTTCATTGGAAAGACTGATGTTGAAGCTAAAACTCCAATGCTTTGGCCATCTGATACAGAGAGCTGACTCATTTGAAAAGACACTGATGCCAGAAAAGATTGAGGGCAGGAGCAGAAGGGGACAACAGAGGATGAGATAGTGGGATGGCATCACTGATACAATGGGCATGGGTTTGTGTGGACTCTGGGAGTTGGTGATGGACAAGGAGGCCTGGCGTTCTGCAGTTCATGGGGTCGCAAAGAGTCAGACACGACTGAGTGACTGAACTGAACTGAACTGAAGTCTGAAAGAACATATTTTAAATCAATTTTATGACACATTAGGGGCAAAGAATGTGATTTGTGATTTGCATTTGTGAATTTGAGATGGTACAACCCAGTTAATAAACATGTCTGGAGCATTATAAAGCCTACATTTTAATAAAGTTTGAAAGAATTAAAAAAATAAATTAAATTATTTGAGACTTGTATCCAGAATACATACATACATCACAACTAAATAGAGTAAGTTCCCTTCATACAAACCTTCAAGTTGTAAACTTTCAGACATGTGAACATATTATAAACCTATTACAGTGTAATGCTATATCAGCAGTTGTGTTAGTTGAGTGCCTAGGCTAACTTTGTTGGTCTTATGGACAAACTAGACTTATAACATGCTCTGGGAATGAAATAGAACCTATTTGTAGGTAGGGGACTTACTGTAATAAAGACAAACACTCCATATATATAATGAGCAAAGAATTTGAATAGACACTTTATCTATCAGTTCAGTTCTGTTCAGTTCAGTCACTCAGTCGTGTCCAACTCTTTGCAACCCCATGAATCGCAGCACGCCAGGCTTCCCTGTTCATCACCATCTCTCGGAGTTCACTCAGACTCATGTCCATCGAGTCTGTGATGCCATCCAGCCATCTCATCCTCTGTCGTCTCCTTCTCCTCCTGCCCCCAATCCCTCCCAGCATCAGAGTCTTTTCCAATGAGTCAATTCTTCGCATGAGGTGGTCAAAGTACTGGAATTTCAGCTTTAGCATCATTCCTTCCAAAGAAATCCCAGGGTTGATCTCCTTTAGAATGGACTGGTTGGATGTCCTTGCAGTCCAAGGGACTCTCAAGAGTCTTCTCCAACACCACAGTTCAAAAGCCTCAATTCTTCGGCGCTCAGCCTTCTTCACAGTCCAACTCTCACAGCCATACATGACCACAGGAAAAACCATAGCCTTGACTAGATGGACCTTAGTCGGCAAAGTAATGTTTCTGCTTTTGAACATGCTATTTAGGTTGATCATAACTTTTCTTCCAAGGAGTAAGCGTCTTAATTTCATGGCTGCAGTCACCATCTGCAGTGATTTTGGAGCCCCCAAAATAAAGTCTGACACTGTCTCCACTGTTTCCCCATCTATTTCCCATGAAGTGATGGGACCGGATGCCATGATCTTCGTTTTCTGAATGTTTAGCTTTAAGCCAACTTTTTCACTCTCCTCTTTCACTTTCATCAAGAGGCCTTTTAGCTCCTCTTCACTTTCTGCCATAAGAGTGGTATCATCTGCATGTCTGAGGTTATTGATATTTCTCCCGGCAATCTTGATTCCAGCTTGTGTACAAATAAGCTCAACAGAGGATGTTCAGTACCATTACTGTTGTCCCTTGGAATCCAGAAGGGATTGCTTTCAGGACACTTGCAGATACCAAAATCCAAGGATGTTCAAGTCCCTTAGAGAAAATGGTGTGATATTTATATATGTAAGCTATACACATCCTCCTGTATACTTTAAATCATCTCTAGATCACTTACAGTACTTAATACAATGTAAATGCTACATAAATAGCTGTAAACATCATTGAAAATACTATATAAGTAGTTGCTGGCATGAGATAAATTCAAGTTTTACATTGAAATAAAAATGATTTTTCTATCCAAAGTTGAGTGAATCCATGGGAACAGGCAGAACCCACAGTTACAGAAGGCTGACTGTAGTCATTAGTAAGAAGCAAATTAAAATCACAGCAAGATACTTGCTCACTGAGTTAGCTACAATAAAAAAGAAAGACAATTGCAAGCGTTGACATGGATATGGAAAATTGGAACCCCCATTCATTGCTGTGGGAATGTCAAACGGTGCAGGTACACCGGAGAATATTTTGGCAGTTCCTTTAGTTGCCAGACATGCATTTATCCTCTGGTCTAGCAATCCCACTCTGGCGCTGCCCATAGCCACTGCTGGAAGAAGTGCTACCATAAGTTCCAAAGGTGCTGCTAGGAGCTGCCTGCTAGCCGTCTCCAGGTTATGAGAGCTACTGCCTGTAAGACGATCGAGAACACTGATTACTACCGTAGCCACCGGTCTAGCCATATCTCTGGGGAGCTGGTTGTGCTCTGAGTCTATCCATAAGAACCACTGTAGCTGCTTGGCCTGCAGTGTCTGTGGACTAGCCAAAACTACTGTAACTCTGCTGTCCACAGGGCTGATGGCTATGCTGCAAAATCTCTGCCCACGTTGGGTGTGGTAGACCCAATAGCTTTGGGTTGCTGGTTGGGTATAGTCATTTGAGATCATATCCACACACAGGCCAACAGTAACAAGGTTCCAATCCCACAGAGCATCAACTTCTGAAGGACTGGGCTGACTTCATCTCTTATTGACAGGAGCTGCAGCGTCATGCTGAAAGTTGTGTACTTGGAGTAGAATCACGAGAGCCAATTTTACAGCCAATCCACCTAATACTCTTTTATAACATTGTATTCTTCTTCATAAGATTTACCTAGATTTGCAATTACATATTGATGACTGTGTTTAATTGTAAATGGCTAGCTCCTAACAAATGAAAATTTCAAGGAGGCCAAGAGTATGTAGATTTTTATCTAAGTTGGAAGACTAGTCCTAGTGTATTTTTTGGCATATAACAGGCACTGAGTGGATGAATAATTAGTTACCCCCTGGCTAATTCACCAGGTTGATGCAAGTATTAGAAATAAAGTGTTGGCAAGGTGATCCAGACTGACTGATATCCACTGAGAAAAGTTATGGCTGGTGACAGCTCAGATATCTACACCACCCATTACAGAAAAGGTCAGGACAGCTAAAGACAGTTCATAGACATAATAAATCAGTTTGGAACATCTTTAAATGCTTTGGGAAGGTGAATGAGGGCACAGTAGTCCCATCTTTGTTGACAACATCAATCAGTGGTTGAAAAGATTGTTAAAAATATGTATGCGTGGGATGTCCACTTCTAAGATTTTGAGTCTGTGGGTCTGGTGTGGGGCCAAGGCATGCAAATTCAAGACAGCCAGTTGACTCCAGTTTTCATTTTCCTTGTCTCACAGAAACAGCTCACCACAGCCCCTTCCAGTTTCCAGCACCAGCCAGTTGCTGTTCTGAGCATCAGGTCTACCTGGTCACTTCTTGTGTTTCTGAGGTGTCTGCTTCAGGAGGAAGCATTCCCATCATAAGGGTCTGAGATATTTCACACTGGACATGGGTTAGGTCTTCAAGAGTTTGATGGACATTTTTTTTTTTTTTTTGCAAGTCTTCTCTATCTTAATAAGGTCCATTTCTTGCCTTCCTTCCCCCAGCCTTAGGCGGAGGACTGTAAGCTCTTCCTGCAGTTACTCTGTCACATGGCTTTTCCTATTTTGCCTTTTCCTGCCCACTCAATTTCCTATGTACTTTATGTTAAAATAGCTGGCATGGCTTTGGTTTTTCCTGACCAGACCTTGACTCACAGAGCCACCTGGCACACTTTCCTCCACGGAGTTCTCCTACTGAGGGAAGCACAAGGAGAACAAACCCTTGCCAGCATCCCTCTCTCACCCACACTGATTATTCGGAGCACCCCACCCAGAATGATGTCTCTACACACCCTGGAGCCCAGAATATTCCCACCAACTCATGGAACATGTTGCACACACACCAATTCCAAGAGCAAACATCTGTTTTGAGATATTAGAAGCTAATCTATTTGGCCGGCACAGATGGACCCAGATGCATAGAGGGAAGAAAAGCAATTTAGTTTCACTTGTTAGCGGGGCTGTGCTGGAGAGTGAACAGCAATGCAAGCCTCACCCTGTTGGTTCCTGGAACAAAAGTAATTATATTGGCTAAAGTCAGGAAAATCTCACCCTGTACTTAAAGCATGTTTGATTCCACAGTGATAGATGGTGGAGTCTAACTCTGAGCATGTGTATTCATGAAGATTTTATGACCTTTTAAGATCCTACATTATTTTAATAGGCAAAAGTAGAATCTAATTACTCTTTGTGCCAACAGATACTGCTTTGGAGTCAATACTCAGTGAAAAAGTTGGGTTGGAAAACAGAATAGGAGAGGACAACTGAGATTTGTTTTCTAATTTTTATGCTTTTTTTTTTTAATAAGAAAAACATGAACAATTTATTGGCTTCCTAATATCTCCATTAACTCAATTACAGAGCATTTATTTACTTGCAAGTAGTTGTTCAGTCGCTAAGTCAGGTCCAACTCTTTACAACCCCGTGAACTGCAGCTTGCCAGGCTTCCCTGTCTTTTACTGTCTCCTGGAGTTTGTTCAAACTCATGTTCATTATGTTGGTGATGCCATCCAACTATCTCATCCTCTGTTGGCCCCTTCTCCTGCCCTCATTTGCTTTACTTGCAGGTATTACCGTAAAGAACTCTTGAAAACCTAACCCATGTCTGATATGGAACATAATTCTGTGCCAAAAATGTCGAGTAAAGTCTCCATATGTCTTAAATGCATCGAATCCATCTGTACTATAGGGCCCGGCTTAAATCCATTTCCCTCCAGACCCACAGTGAAGCCCTCCCACTCAAAACAGGACTTCACTTGTTCTGTCCATAAGTATTCGTTTCATTTTTCTTTATATATTTAATGTTAATGTATTATATACCCTAACAGACTATAAGCTCTTTGAGATCAGAACAAATAGCAAGCATAAAATTAACAAGTGTGCTTTATGAGACTTGCTATGATTTTACAGAGTTTGACATATTCTATATACAATTATTCCCATTTGGAACATGAGGATATCAAGGCTTGAGAAGTTAACTCACTTTTTCAAATTCAGGTAACTGTGAGAGGAAGGATTAGAAGCCAAATCTTATTGTCTCTAAAGGCCATGTGCTTGCAAAAGTAAATTATTTGTATAGACTCCACATCTCCAAGCACAATGCTTTGCACAGACTAAGTGCTCCATAAATATTAAATATGTAAATATTATATTAATTGAGTCTTATTTCTGTCTTTTATTATGACATAACTGCTACCAAGTGATTTGGCAAGAGTATGGTGGGAGATAGAAAATGAGGGGCTAGAACTCCAGTCTTAACTAGGACATTAGTTTCCTAATTAGTGCTAAAATGAATCAATCACTTCCTTCTGCTTAACAGCATTGCCCATTCTAGACAGATGAGAAATTTAATGTCTGCTGCATCTACATTACAAGATGGGTAGTAATAATACAAATAGTTTCTGTCTATTGGGATCTTTCTATGAGACAAGTCCTCTGCTGGATACATTACACATATCTTACTCCAAGACTCATGGTAGTCATATACAGTTTACACATGGAGAAACCAAGACTCAGAGAAGGTGATGACTAAGGGTCAAAATGAAGGTTAATCTGTATCTTATGACACCTACTTTAATATTTTACATTGAAATATTGAAAGCATTTTATATGCATATTTAAAAGATATTTGTAAACCAGTTTGCTTGCTCAGAATTTGAAGCCCACCATATTTTAGAGCCCTCACAAAAGCACTTTCAACCTCTCTGAAAGTAAGGACCTTACCTCATTTTCCAACTGTTCTCTCATCTATAAAAGTGGATTTCAGTGCTGAGATCTTCAAATAATAGAGGACACAGTAATATAAATTCCAATAATTTACATGATTTGGCTTTAAAATGTGGAGAAAATATTGAGATTATTTGTTCTAGTTCTGTGAGAAATACTGCTGGTAGCTTGATAGGGATTGCATTGAATCTGTAGATTGCTTTGTGTAGTATACTCATTTTCACTATATTGACTCTTCCGATCCATGAACATGGTATATTTCTCCATCTCTTAGTGTCCTCTTTGATTTCTTTCATCAGTGTTTTATAGTTTTTGATATATAGGTCTTTAGTTTCCTTAGGTAGGTATATTCCTAAGTATTCTATTCTTTTCGTTGCAATGGTGAATGGAATTGTTTCCTTAACCTCTTTTTCTACTTTCTCATTATTAGTGTATAGGAATACAAGGGATTTCTGAGTGTTGATTTTATATCCTGCAACTTTACTATATTCATTGATTAGCTCTAGTAGTTTTCTAGTCGAGTCTTTAAGATTTTCTATGTAGAGGATCATGCCATCTGCAAACAGTGAGAGTTTTACTTCTTCTTTTCCAATTTGGATTCCTTTTATTTCTTTTTCTGCTCTGATTGCTGTGGCCAAAACTTCCAGAACTATATTGAATAGTAGTGGTGAAAGTGGGCACCCTTGTCTTGTTCCTGACTTTAGGGGAAATGCTTTCAATTTTTCACCACTGAGGATAATGTTTGCTGTGGGTTTGTCATATATAGCTTTTATTATGTTGAGGTACGTTCCTTCTATTCCTGCCTTCTGGAGAGTTTTTATCATAAATGGATGTTGAATTTTGTCAAAGGCCTTCTCTGCATCTATTGAGATAATCATATGATTTTTATTTTTCAATTTGTTAATGTGGTGTATTACATTGATTGATTTGCAGATATTGAAGAATCCTTGCATCCCTGGGATAAAGCCCACTTGGTCATGGTGTATGATCTTTTTAATGTGTTGCTGGATTCTGATTGCTAGGATTTTGTTGAGGATTTTTGCATCTATGTTCATCAGTGATATTGGCCTGTAGTTTTCTTTTTGTGGCATCTTTGTCAGGTTTTGGTATTAGGGTGATGGTGGCCTCATAGAATGAGTTTGGAAGTTTACCTTCCTCTGCAATTTTCTGGAATAGTTTCAGTAAGATAGATGTTAGCTCTTCTCAAAATTTTTGGTAGAATTCAGCTGTGAAGCTGTCTGGACCTGGGCTTTTGTTTGCTGGAAGATTTCTGATTACAGTTTCAATTTCCATGCTTGTGATGGGTCTGTTAAGATTTTCTATTTCTTCCTGGTTCAGTATTGGAAAGTTGTACTTTTCTAAGAATTTGTCCATTTCTTCCAAGTTGTCCATTTGATTGGCATATAATTGCTGCTAGAACAAATAATCTCAAGATTTGTATGGAAATACAAAAAACCTCGAATAGCAAAAGCAATCTTGAGAAAGAAGAATAAAACTGGAGGAATCAACTTGCCTGACTTCAGGCTCTACTACAAAGCCACAGTCATTAAGACAGTATGGTACTGGCACAAAGACAAAAATATAGATCAATGGAACAGAATAGAAAGCCCTGAGATAAATCCACACACATATGGACACCTTATCTTCGACAAAGGAGGCAAGAATATACAATGGAGTAAAGACAATCTCTTTAACAAGTGGTGCTGGGAAAACTGGTTAACCACTCGTAAAAGAATGAAACTATATCACTTTCTAACACCACACACAAAATAAACTCAAAATGGATTAAAGATCTAAACGTAAGACCAGAAAATATAAAACTCTTAGAGGAGAACATAGGCAAAACACTCTCCAACATAAATCACAGCAGGATCCTCTATGATCCACCTCCCAGTACACTGGAAATAAAAGCAAAAATAAACAAATGGGATCTGATTAAAATAAACAAATGGGATCTGATTAAAAGCTTCTGTACAACAAAGGAAACTATAAGCAGGGTGAAAAGACAGCCTTCTGAATGGGAATAGCAAATGAAGCAACTGACAAACAACTAATCAACTAAACAAACAACTAATCTCAAAAATATACAAGCAACTTATGCAGCTCAACTTCAGAAAAATAAACGATCCAATAAAAAAATGGGCCAAATATATATGGAATTTAGAAGATAGTAATGATGACCCTATATGTGAGACAACAAAGAGACACAGAGGTATAGAATGGACTTTTGGACTCTGAGGGAGAGGGAAAGGGTGGGATGGTTTGGGAGAATGGCATTGAAACATGTATACTATCTTGTAAGAAATGAAGTGCCAGTCTATGTTCAGTGCAGGATGCAGCATGCATGGGGCTGGTGCACAGGATGAATCAGGTAGATGATGTGGGGTGGGAGGTGGGAGGGGGCTTCGGCATTGGGAGATTGTGTTCACCTGTGGCTGATTCATGTCAATGTATGGCAAAACAAATACAGTATTGTAATTTGAAAAATAAATAAATAAATAAAAAGTTAAAAAAAAAAAGGGCCAAAGAACTAAATAGGCATTTCTCCAATGAAGACATACGGATGGCTAACAAACACATGAAAAGATGCTCAGCATCACTCATTATCAGAGAAATGCAAATCAAGACCACAATGAGGTACCATTTCACACCAGTCAGAATGGCTGCGATCCAAAAGTCTACAAGCAATAAATGCTGGAGAAGATGTGGAGAAAGGGGAACCCTCTTACACTGTTGGTGGGAATGCAAACTAGTACAGCCATTATGGAAAACAGTGTGGAGATTCCTTAAAAATTGCAAATAGAACTGCCTTATGACCCAGCAATCCCACTACTGGGCATACACACCGAGGAAACCAGAATTGAAAGAGACACATGTACCCCAATGTTCATTGCAGCACTGTTTATAATAGCCAAGACATGGAAACAACCTAGATGTCCATCAGCAGATGAATGGATAAGAAAGCTGTGGTACATATACACAATGGAATATTACTCAGCCCTTAAAAAGAATAAATTTGACTCAGTTCTAATGAGATGAATGAAACTGGAGCCAATTATACAGAGTGAAGTAAGCCAGAAAGAAAACCACCAATACAGTATACTGACACATATGTATGGAATTTAGAAAGATAGTAATGATGACCCTGTATGTGAGACAACAAAAGAGACACAGAGGTATAGAATGGACTTTTGGCCTCTGAGGGAGAGGGAGAGGGTGGGATGATTTGGGAGAATGGTATTGAAACATGTATACTATCATATAAGAAATGAAGCACCAGTCTATGTTCAATACAGGATACAGAATGCTTGGGGCTGGTGCACGGGGATGATCCAGAGAGAGGATATGGGGTGGGAGGTGGGAGGGGGCTTCGACACTGGGAGATTGTGTACACCTGTGGCTGATTCATGTCAATGTATGGCAAAACCAATACAGTACTGTAATGTAGAATAAAGTATTAAAAAATGTGCAGAAAATAAAGGAATCGCTTTGTAGACATTCACTGGAAAATATGAATGCATATGATTAAAAGTTAAATGAAGTGTGTAACATGACTGAAGGTCTTCTTGTGATGCTTTGAGGTTGGCCTTCATACCTGTGTAGATCAACTTATTTCTGTTCTCTTCTTTTTAAACTTCAGTAAAGACTCACCAAGTAGGTTAATTGGACAGGCATGCAATAAATAGTGTATTGAGGAAAATAACTTTTAAAATTTGAATTTCTCTCAACTTTATCAACCTTGCTATCTTGGGAAGCCATAAGAGTTCCCTATGACTTGTTTTCACTGTAAAAGAAGAAAGTGGAAGAGATGATTTTGCAGTGATATTGTTGGTATCAAATAAAACAATGCATGTAAATAATTTACAAACATGAAGCCCATTTTAAGAATAAGGAAAGAGAAGTGAGAAGCATTGAACTTTGTATTGATACCAACTTTGTAGACATAGAGATGCTTTAACTTGACTTAGATGCATACCCATTGAAAACAGGCAAAAACCCCTAAGCAACTCAGTCTCAAGCTTAACCATGCTCAGAGGGTTGAAGACTATGTAGGTGAATGCTTTGTCTTTTTTTTTCTGCCTGCATATTATTTATCAATTGCTGCATAACAGATTCTATCAAAACTTAGTGACTTAAAAAAAAAAAAAACATTCAATTCAGATTTTGTAGGCTGGAAATCAAGACTGGGCTCTTCAGGACAGTTCTGCTGGTCTCACCTGGAATCTGTCTTGCAGCTGCAGTTGCAGGGCAGGTCGGTCACCTGGGCTGCAGTCCAAGAAGGCCCCACTCACGGTCTGGTGGGTGGATGATGCGGGCAGCTGGCTAGACTAGTCGGCAGTCTGGGCTTCTTTACACAGCAGCAGCATCCTCAGACTGCAAGCCTAAGGAGTAAGCCTTCTACTGCACCATGCTCACTGCAGCTGCACTGGCCAAAACAAGACACAGCCAATCCCAGAGTCAAGATAGGAAGGGCCCACACCAGGGCACGGATATAGAGGGACCTTGGGGTTACTACTGTAACAATCTACCAGCGGTGTGAATTTCAAAGCTTGGTTATATTGTTTCTGAAACTAATTGTAACCACTTTTTCCTTCTGTACAAGTTATCCATGAGTGACTAATGCAAACTAGACACTAATAATATGTTTTTCAAAATTCTTTCATTACTTTCATTACAATGGCATTATCACCTTTCATACATGTACATGTGTGTGTGTTATACATACATAGGTAAGATATAGAAAAATATACGTGTGTGTGTGTGTGTATAACAACTGAGATTATCAATACTAGAATTAACACATTTGGCCAAGTTCTCACAACCGGTGAATATGAGCAGTCAAGTATAATATTGAGATCTTCTGACTGGAAATATCAAGGTCCTTATCCAGAAAGCTGATAGTTAATACAAACAGTATAGTTAGTACTCCTTATAAGGTTATGCACTATTATCTCTACATCATACATGATATGAAATTGGGAATAAAAACATTATGAGATTAGTCAGGGTCACTATTTGGTGAATATCAAAGCTAAGACTGGAATAACAAGCAGGTTTGGCCTTGGAGTATGAAATGAAATAGGGCAAAGGCTAACAGAATTTTTCCAGGAGACAACACTAGTCATAGCAAACACTCTGTTCCAAAAACATGAGACAACTCTACACATGAACAACATCAGATGCTCAAAACTGAAATTAGATTGATCATATTATTTGTAGCCAAAGATGGAGAAGCTCTATATGGTCAGCAAAAATAAGAATGGGAGCACTCAGAACTTGAACTCCTTATTGGAAATTCAGACTTAAATTCAAGAAAGTAGGGAAAACCACTAGCACTTTCAAATATGACCTAAATCAAATCCTTACAATTAGACAGTGAAAATGACAAACAGATTCAAGAGATTAGACCTGAGAGAATGCCTGAAGAACTATGAATGGGGATTTATAACATCGTACAGGAGGCAGTGATCAAAACTATCCCCAGGAAAATAAATACAAAAAGCAAAATGATTGTCTGAGGAGGCTTTACAAATAGCTGACAAAAGAAGAGAAGCAAAGGCAAAGGAGAAAAGGAAAGATGTACCTATCTGAATGCAGAGTGTCAAAGAATAGCAAGGAGAGAGAGGAACGTCTTCCTAAGAGAACAATGCAATGAAATAGAGGAAACAATGGAACTGGAAACACTAGAGATCTCTTCCCTGGAGAAGGAAATGGCAACCCACTCCAGTATTCTTGCCTGGAAAATCCCACGAACAGAGGAGCCTGGTGGACTACAGTCCACGAGGTGGCAAGAGTCGGACACGACTGAGCGACTTCACTTCACTTCAGAGATCTCTTCAAGAAAATTAGAGACACCAAGGGAACATTTCATGCAAAGATGGGTACAATAAAAGACAGAAACGGTATGGACCGAACAGAAGCAGAAGATATTAAGAAGAGGTGGCAAGAATGTACAGAAGAACTGTACTGGAGCTTCAGCTTCAGGATCAGTCCTTCCAATGAATATTCAGGGCTGATTTCCTTTAGGATTGACTGGTTGGATCTACTTGGAGTCCAAGGAAAATTTTTGTTCAGGTCACGTGGCATCAAGACCAGAATTCCTCTTTTCTAGATACCAAAACCCTACTCTTCTTGGAAACTTTCCACCCTCAACTGAAAAAAAAGTGAAGAGGTGATGGGCCTCCAAAGCACCCAGTTGACTGCTGGTTTTCTGTGGGTTCCTTAGTGAGAGATGAAATATTAGAAACAGGTGTTTATAATATTTCTGACACTCTACAGGAACTTTTGGCCAACAAAATACAGTCTTTTCATTCAGCAGTCCTTGCCAGTAGCCTTGTGTATATTTTCAGAGAGTTCCTCAAAGTTGTAAGTCTGGCCTTTGCTCTTAACAATGACTTAGCTATAGCAGAGGAACAGAAATCGCATGTTGTCAGTCCTGATGTCCTACTGTTTTTTCCTTTGTGGATCGTTGGTGTTAGAGCAGCAGTCACTTTGGAGTTGGCACATTTTTGCTGAAATGAATAGAAACCTAGCAACATTTATTTAGCAAAACCACCCTGGGCATACCCCAGAGGTTTTTCAGAGCTTGGGGTGATAGATTTCTGTCTAGCCTACCCAGATGCCTTGTATCATTTATCTTTTGGTTATCCTAAGAAAAAAAGAGCGTGTACAACATGTCCTAAACTTTAAAGAAAGTGCTTAAAGTGAGTTTCTAAATGCATCTGGGGATCCTTTTCTGCATCCCAGTCTTCCTATCAATTCATGATAAATTCATGATAAGTATTAGAGAAGGAAGCAGGGCAAGAAATTAGCAAAAGGAGAAGTGCTGAGGTTCTCAGCTTGCAACAGTAGCAACTGAGTGGTGATTTAGATCAGTGCTTCTCTGATATATATGAATCACTTGGGGATCTTGTTAAAAGGAAGGTTCTGATAGGCAGGTTTGGGGCAAGGTCTAACAAAATGCCTTTCACATAAAGTCCTGGGTGATGTTGATCGACTGTCTATAGACCACACTTCAAAAACCAAGCTGGGAGATTATATTATTTTCCAAAATGTGTTGCTCATCTTTGGGATGGATTATACATTTCCCACCTCATTGATGTCAGGTTTGGTCATGTATGTCACTTTGGCCATGAAATGGGCAGAAGTGATGTGTGTTTTTTCCTAGTAGAGGCATGAAGAGGCAGTATTATCTTTCTTCAATTTCTTTTCCTTCTACAATAAAACTAGCAATGATACAGATGGATGTGCCTCAATCACATCTCAATCTGGGTCTGGGAATAGAGACACAGAGTAAACCTGCAGTCTACTCTGAGATAGTGTGGGAAAGAAATAGAAAGTGTTCATTGATATAAACCACTGAGATTTGAGGCTGTTATTGCAGTATGACCTAGCATATTCTGATTGATATAAGCCATGTTGTATTGTTTACATGCATTGTACTAGGTTAAAGAATAATTTTACATAACTTATTTTATTGGAGATACCGGCCAAGATATTTAACTTCTCTGGATCTCAGTTACCTCATATGCAAAATGGGAATAAAATCTACTTTCCTGAAGGTAGAATTCTGGCTTTCTTAGAATGCATTTCTTCCTTGGTATTTGAAGTTGAATGCTTCTACAGTTTAAGATCTCTCCCAGGAAAACAATCATCTCTAGGCAAAGATGTTCATTCAGTCTTTAGCTTAACAGAACCACTACCTAAGACACTTCAGTGCTAATCTTGCCTGAAGAAGCAGAGAAGCCTTTAGCACCTATTGGCACATCCCAAAATGGGGAAAAAAAAATCAGAATTAATGAGACACATGACCCAGAGTTACAATCCTATAGGAAAACTAAATTATACAATAGCTGCTATAATCCCAGACACAGCTTTTTAGGAGAGGCGAAAAGCAAAGGAGAAAAAGAAAGATATAAGTATCTGAATGCAGAGTTTCAGAGAATAGCAAGAAGAGATAAGAAAGCCTTCTTCAGCGATCAATGCAAAGAAATAGAGGAAAACAACAGAATGGGAAAGACTAGAGATCTCTTCAAGAAAATTAGAGATACCAAGGGAACATTTCATGCAAAGATGGGCTCAATAAAGGACAGAAATGGTCTGGCCTAACAGAAGCAGAAGATATTAAGAAGAGGTGGCAAGAATACACAGAATAACTGTACAAAAAAGATCTTCACAACCCAGATAATCATGATGGTGTGATCGCTCATCTAGAGCCAGACATCCTGGAATGTGAAGTCAAGTGGGCCTTGGAAAGCATCACTATGAACAAAGCTAGTGGAGGTGATGGAATTCCAGTTAAGCTGTTTCAAATCCTGAAAGATGATGCTGTGAAAGTGCTGCACTCAATATGTCAACAAATTTGGAAAACTCAGCAGTGGCCACAGGACTGGAAAAGGTCAGTTTTCATTCCAATCCCAAAGAAAGGCAATGCCAAAGAATGCTCAGACTCCCTCACAATTGCACTCATCTCACATGCTAATAAAGTAATGCTCAAAATTCTCCAAGCCAGGCTTCAGCAATACATGAATCGTGAATTTCCTGATGTTCAAGTTGGTTTTAGAAAAGGCAGAGGAACCAGAGATCAAATTCCCAACATCCACTGGATCATGGAAAAAGCAAGAGTTCCAGAAAAACATCTATTTCTGCTTTTTGACTATGCCAAGGCCTTTGACTGTGTGGATCACAATAGACTGTGGAAAATTCTGAAAGAGATGGGAATACCAGACCACCTGACCTGCCTCTTGAGAAATCTGTATGCAGGTCAGCAGGCAACAGTTAGAACTGGACATGGAACAACAGACTGGTTCCAAATAGGAAAAGGAGTGCATCAAGGCTGTATATTGTCACCCTGCTTATTTAACTTATATGCACAGTACATCATGAGAAATGCTGGACTGGAAGAAACACAAGCTGGAATCAAGATTGCCAGGAGAAATATCAATAACCTCAGATACGCAGATGACACCACCCTTATGGCAGAAAGTGAAGAGGAACTAAAAAGCCTCTTGATGAAAGTGAAAGAGGAGAATGAAAAAGTTGGCCTAAAACTCAACATTCAGAAAATGAAGATCATGGCATCCGGTCCCATCACTTCATGGGAAATAGATGGGGAAACAGTGTCAGACTTTATTTTTTGGGGCTCCAAAATCACTGCAAATGGTGATTGCAGGCATGAAATTAAAAGACGCTTACTCCTTGGAAGAAAAGTTATGACCAACCTAGATAGCCTATTCAAAAGCAGAGACATTACTTTGCTGACTAAGTTCCATCTAGTCAAGGCTATGGTTTTTCCTGTGGTCATGTATGGATGTGAGAGTTGGACTGTGAAGAAGGCTGAGCGCCAAGAAATTGATGCTTTTGAAGTGTGGTGTTGGAGAAGACTCTTGAGAGTCCCTTGGACTGCAAGGAGATCCAACCAGTCCATTCTGAAGGAGATCAGCCCCAGGATCTCTTTGGAAGGAATGATGCTAAAGCTAAAACTCCAGTACTTGACCACCTCATGCGAAGAGTTGACTCATTGGAAAAGACTCTGATGCTGGGAGGGACTGGGGGCAGGAGGAGAAGGGGACAACCAAGGATGAGATGGCTGGATGGCATCACTGACCTGATGGACGTGAGTCTGAATGAACTCCGGGAGTTGGCGATGGACAGGGAGGCCTGGCGTGCTGTGATTCATGGGGTTGCAAAGAGTCGGACACGACTGAGCGACTGAACTGAACTTCATAGGTACATGTGACTGGCAAGAAAATGCTCATATTAGAAAATGTTTTTCTTCAGACTTTGGCTAAAGACCCTAATTCCCCTGGATGCAGGGTTGTTGTGCTCAGTAGTAGAGATGTGAGCATGCTTCTAGCAGACCAAACCCACAAGTTTTTATGGACACAGAATGAGTACTGCATCTCAAGGAAGGTCTCCATATACCTCTTGTGCAAAAGTTTGTTTCTAGTCCTTAGTACCTCACTGGTTGCCACAAAACAGATCTGTCTGGATGCCAGTTCAATCTTTTGGAAATACTTTGGCTAAAGCACCAGACTAGTCTCTCCCCAGAGTTATGCTTGATGGGAATTGGACCCACTGGCTACACTTTAGTCATTTAAGGTTATTTCAAGGAAGATTTCTCCTTTTGTAGCATCACAAAGGATTTTTAAACACAGTTTCCTTACTTGTAAAATTAAGGCATTTGCCAATATTATCACGATAGGCATTTCTGGCTTTGGTTTTGCATCACCCACACATTTTTTATCTTCAGGAGGAATACCATGGCTATGAATACTAATGGTATATGAATAGTCCTTTCCATCACCTATATCTGCTGGGGACTGTAGTGACATGGTCAATTGGAAACTGACTCCTAGTGGGGACTGTAGATCTTGAGAATGTGGGGGGAAAGTACAGGCTTAGCAAGCCATCAAGGCAGCAGGGCAGAAGATGTGATGTGGTGGGTCTAGTGATGTGGCAAGAAGTGTCTGAGGCTGGCGGGCTCAGCAGCACCAAGGCAAGTGAGGAGGGCAGCAGAGACTGGGGCAGAGGGATAGTAGCCCAAGGTGCCATCCAGAGGCGATGGCACAGGCAGCCTTTCCTGGAGCTGGGCTTTGGCTAGACTCACTTACCTTGATTCCTCAGTAAGTCTACTTCCCAAAGTTCCTGACTTTTCTGAGAATACATTATGGTATATATTCTTCCCACTTGAGTTAAAAAGAGTCACATTCTTTTACTTGTCACCAAATGCCTTTACTACTATAATGCTTTCTTTCTAAAATTCTCAGGCTTAACTTCTGAAAATTTTAATTCTTTAATTCTTCATGAACTGTTCCCCAGAATTTGCATTTTTCTTAAAAGTCTTCTACTCATATCTGGAAGTTTAATCAGGTCCTCCATTTAAAACTGGGACATAGCATCATGATCATATTTTACTGGCATGCCAATCAAAGAAACAATTGTACTTTATATGACTGTTAAAGAAGGCTATTTAAAACCTTAGAAATTATACAAAGCATCTGTTTCAAAATATTAACAGCATTTTCAGGAAATTATGCTAGAATAACTGGAAATGTCTCTATATTGAAAACAAACAACAAAATAAAAAACCTCAACCTATAACATCAATCGTATTCAGAATAAAATAGAGCTTGATCTAAATTTAAAATGATGCAGTATTGTAAAGTATAAAAATAAATAAATAAAAGAACGGAAAAAAATCTAAAATGATGAAATTCTAGAAGAAAGCCTAGAAAAAATTTTCTGTCACTTTGGGGTAGGCAAAATTTTTTAGCTACTGTTCAAAAGTACAATCCAGAAAAGAGTAAATAATAAATTGGATTTAATTCAAATTAAAAACTTCTGCTCTTCAAAAAACACTTAAGGAAATGGAAAAATACGCCACAGACTAGGAGGAAATATTTGCACAGAACATATCTGATAAAACAGTTACAGCTAAAAACAATGACAACAGCAAGATCTCAAAAGTGAGAAATTTAGATAAAAACACCCAATATATTTTAATGGCCAAAATATCTGAGCATACAGTTTAGTAAAAGGATGTCTCTTAAGCCACTTAAAAATTGCTCAGCAACATTAGCCACTAGAGAAATGCAAATTAAAACAAAAAAATACTACTAAAGACATCAGAATAGCTACTGTTTTCATCACCATCATCATCAAACTGACAGTGCCAGTGCTGGTAAGAACCTATAGCAACTGGGGTGCTCACACGTTGCTGGTGGGAATGCAAATGAAAAGCAGTTTCATAGTGTTTTCATACAACAAGCAATCTGACTCCTAGGCATTTATCCAAGAGAAATAAGTTTCTGTTCACACAAACACCTGTATATGAATGTGTATAGTGCTTTATTCATAATCACCAAAAACTGGAACAACCCAAATGTTATCCAACTTGTGCATATTTAAACAAATTGTATTATATCCTTGCGATGGAAGACTACACAAAAATAAAAAGGAAAACATTATTAATATACACAGCAAGGTGGAGAATCGCAGATGCTGGGTGATAAGTGAGAAAGCCAGATCCAAAAAGCTATGTACTATATGCTTCTTTGTATATGACATTTTGGAAAGGGAAAATTATAGATACCAAAAAAAAAAAAAATCAGTGATTTCCAGGAGCTATGTACGTGTAAGGGAGTGGTTTGTGTTTATAAAGTGAAACTATGGAATATCTGGGGACAATGGACTGCTCAATGTCTTAACTGTGGTAGTGGTTAAACCAATATAAGCATTTGTCAAAACTTATAGAACTGTCTCCTAGAAAGATTAAATTTTACTCTATGTAAATTATGCTCAAAGTTTGACTTTAAAAATATTATCAGCAAATTATTTGCTTTCAAGTTAAGTATAAGATAATTTGTTCATTTAACAGCTATGTACTGAGTGCCTACTACGTGCCCGATCTGGTCTAAATGTACAGAAAAATAGTGAATGAAATACACAGGGACCTGCCTTTATGGGGCCTACATTCTATCAAGAGGGTCAGTGAATAATAAATGTGATCAGTAAGCTAGGAACATAAAACAAGGCTTCTCAGACTTTACCATACATAAGAGTCTAGAAGGCTTATGAAAACACGGATCCTTCTGCTCCACCCTGGTAATTCTGATTCAGCAGGTCTAGGGTGGACCCTGAGAATTTGTATTTCTAACAAGTTCCCAGGTGATGCTGACATTGCTGGTCTGAGGACCACACATTGTGTAGTTCTGGCATAGGATGTTACAATGCAGTGCTATGAATAAAGGAAAAACCATGACTAAGGGTGTAATGGGAAAGAAGTCTGGGAAGGTGCAGTTTGCAGATTTTAAATAGTAGGTCTCATTGAGCAGCTAATTTGGGGCAAAAAACAAGAAGAAAGGGAGGGAGTTAGTTGCAAAGATATCTAGGGGAAAGCATTTTTATCTGAATGATCAGTCAGTACCAAGGCCTTAAGGCAGGGGACATGTCCATTTATTCCAAGGAAAAAAAAAAGGAGCCCAATGTGACAAGGGTAGAAAGAGTGAGAGCGAGTACAGTAAGACATGTGTTCAGAGGGGATAATTATTAAAGGAAAAGATTGGGCAGGATAAGTGCCTTTCAGCTTTTGCTCCCTGTAAAGCATGAAACCACTGGAGGGTTTTGAACACAGAGTGACATTATCTGAATAATGTTTTTAAAAAAACCCACTCTGGCCACTGTGCTGAGAGTAGGCAAGAATGAGAACATATCAACTATTAAGAATTTTCTGAATAACCTAGATGTGAGAGATGATTGTGGCTTGGATCAGAGTGTTAGAAATGGCAGTGGGAAATAGTGACTTCGTTTTGAAAATGTTTTTGAAATAAAAACAGTAGGGGGTCCATGATTGACTGGATGTGCAGTATGAGAGAGAGAGGGGGTCAAGAGTGGCTGAGGAACTTCATACCTGAGTAGTATCTGTCAATATTATGAAGCTGATCATTGACTATATGGATATTTGTCATAAAAAGCTCTTTTAATTTGGCCTTTCAGTTTCTAGTACAGAGAAAGAATGAAACAGAGTGAAGAAAGCCTAGGTGCGTTATGAGATATAAACAGAAACAATCTATGATTCTTGGAGTCTCAGCAACAGAAGAGAAGGAAAAAGGGGCAAAAAGCTTATTTCAAGCAATAACTCCTTGAATCTGGGGAAAGATTTGGAAATCCAAATTTAGAAAGTTCATAAGTCTCCCAAAAGATTCGACTCAAAGGATCTTTTCCAGCATACATTATAACGAAACTGTCTAAAATGAAAAATAAAGAAAAAAATTTAAAATAGGAAGAGGAAAGAAACCCCTCACATTAAAGGGGACTCACCAGGGGCATAAATTGAATTACTATGATTTTGACTTGTCATACATTACAGAATGTTCTCTGTTCGTTTCCAAGGCAAACCATTAAATATAACAGTATTCAAAGTCTATGCCCCAACCACTAATGCTGAAGAAGCTGAAGTTCAATGATTCTATGAAGACTTATAAGACCTTCTATAACTAACACCAAAAGACGATGTCCTTTTCATCACTGGGGACTGGAATGCAGGCTAACAGTTTTGTCAAGAGAATGCACTGGTCATAGCAAACACCAGCTTCCACCAACACAGCTGACAGCTCTTGTTGCTTATGTGCAGGAGCAACATGGACAGCGCCAGATGGCCAGTACTGAAATCAGACGGGTTAGACTCTTGGCAGCTGAAGACGGAGTGGGTCCATGCTATCAGAAAAAACAAGATCCGGAGCTGATTGTGGTTCAGATCATGAATTCCTTATTGCAAAAGGAATTTATTCAGACTTAAATTGAAGAAAGTAGAGAAAACCACTACGTCATTGAGGTATGACCTAAATAAAATCTCTTACAATTATAGTGTGGAAGTAACAAATAGATGCAAAGGACTAGATTTGATAGAGTGCCTGAAGAACTACGGACGGAGGTTCGTGACATTGTACAGGAGGCAGGGATCAAGTCCATCCCCAAGAAAAAGAAATGCAAAAGGGCAAAATGGTTGTCTGAGGAGGCCTTACAAAGAGCTGAGGAAAGAAAGGAAGCAAAAGGCAAATGAGACAAGGAAAGATATACCCATCTGAATGCAGAGTTTCATAGAATAGCAAGGAGAGATGAGAAAGCCTTCCTAAGTGATCAATGCAAAAAAAAAAAAAACAAATAGAGGAAAACAATAGAATGGGAAAGACTAGAGATCTCTTCAAGAAAATTAAAGATACCGAGGGAACATTTCATGCAAATATGGGCATAAAAAGGCCAAAACCAGTATGGATCCACCAGAAGCAGAAGATATTAAGAAAAGGTGGGAAGAATGAACAGAAGAACTATACAAAAAGATCTTCATGACCCAGACAACCACAATGGTGTGATCACTCACCTAGAGCCAGACATCCCAAAGTGCAAAGTCAAATGGGCCTTAGGAAACATCACTACAAACAAAGCTGGTGGAAATGATGGAATTCCAGGTGAACTATTTCAAACCCTAAAAGCTGATCTTGTTAAACTACTGCACTCAATATGCCAGCAAATTTGGAAAACTCAGCAGTGACCACAGGACTGGCAAAGGTCAGTTTTCATTTAATTCTAAAGAAAGGCAATGCCAAAGAATGTTCAATCTACTGCAAAATTGCAGTCATTGCACAGGCTAGTAGAGTAATGCTCAAAATTCTCCAAGCCAGGCTTTAATAGTACATAAACTGAGAACCTCCTGATGTTCAAGCTGGTTTTAGAATAGGAACCAGAGATCAAATTGTCAACATCCATTGGATTAGAAAAAGAGCAAAAGAGTTCCAGAAAAACAGCTACTTCTGGTTTATTCACTATGCCAAAGCCTTTTACTGTGTGGGTCACAACACAATGTGGGAAATTCATTAAGAGATGGGGAAACTGGGCCACCTCACCTGCCTCCTGAGAAATCTGTACACAGGTCAGGAAGCAACAGTTAGAACCAGACATGGAACAAAGGACTGCTTCCAAATTGGGAAAGGAATGTCTCAAGGCTGTATATTCTCACTTTGCTTATTTAAATTATATGCAGAGTACATTATGCAAAATGCTGTGTTGGATGAAGCACAAGCTGGAATCAAGATTGCCAGGAGACATATCAGTAACCTCAGAAATGCAGATGACACTACCCTCATGGCAGAAAGCAAAGAGGAACCTAAGAGCCTCTTGATGAAAATGACAGAGGAGAGTGAAAAACTGGCTTAAAACTCAGCACTTAAAAATAAAGATCCTAGCATCCAGTCATATAATTTCATTGCAAATAGATGGAAAAACAATGGAAACAGTGACATACTTTATTTTCTTGGGCTCCAAAATCACTGCAGATGGTGACTGCAGCCATGAAGTTAAAAGATGTCTGCATTCTCCTTGGAAGAAAAGCTATGACAAATCTAAACAGAATATTAAAAAACAGATACATCACTTTGGCAACAAAGGTCCATATAGTCAAAGCTATGATTTTTCCAGTAGCCATGTATGGATGTGAGAGTTGGACCATAAAGAAAGCTGAGCTCTGAATAATGGATGCTTTTGAACTGTGGTGTTGCAGAAGACTCTTGAGAGTCCCTTGGACTGTAAGGAGATCAACCCAATCAATCCTAAAAGAAATCAGTCTGAATAATCATTGGAAGGACTGATACTGAAGCTGAAGCTCCAATACTTTGTCCACCTGATGTGACTCATTGGAAAAGACCCTGTTTCCGGGAAAGATTGAAGGCAGCAGGAAAAGAGGGCATTAGAAGATGAGATCGTTGGGTGGCATCACTGACTCAATGGACATGAGTTTGAGCAAATTCCAGCAGTTGGCGATAGACAGAAAAGCCTGGCGTGCTGCAGTCCACGGTGTCACAAAGAGTCTAACGTGGCTGAGCAACTGAACTGAACTGATACTGAAACATGGGGAGGGATAGTATAAGAACACAGTTTTGGTATTTGATTGAAGTTGAGTTGCTATCAGCTTAAAATAGTCTATTATAAAATATGTTTTATGTAATCCACATGATAACCACAAAACAAAACCCTGAAATACATATTTGAAAGATAAAGAGAAGAGAATCAAAGCATACTATCATAGAAAATCATCAATTCATAAAGGAGGACAGTAAGAAAAGAAGAAAAAAAGGAAAGAAACTACAAAACAGCTAGGAAATACAAGATGGTATTAGCAAGTCTTTATCTCCCATAATTACTTTAAATGTAAATGATAAAATTCTCAAAACTAGAGGCATAGAATGGGTAAATGGATAAAACAACAAGATCCAACTATTTTTTGCCTATAAGAGATTTACTCAGTTTTAACAATACATATAGGCTAAAAGTGAAAGGATTGAATATGATATTTTACGCATGTCAGAGGGAGCAGTAGGCTATAATTTTATCAGACAAAATAGAGTTTAAGTCAAAAACTGTAACAAGAGACTGTTATTATATAATGATAAAGGAGTTAATTTATCAAGAGAATGTAACAATTGTAGCATCTAAAAATATTAAGCAAATGCTAACATATCTGAAGGAAAAAAATAGACAATAATACAATAATAGTAGGGGGAATTTAATATCTCAGTTTCGACAATGGGTAGGTCATACAGATAGAAAATCAGTAAAGAAACATTAAAATTGAAGTATACTTTAAACCAAATTGATCTAACAGACATATACAGAACATTCCACTCAGCAGCAGAAGAATACATATTCTTCTCAAATACACATGGAATATTCTCCAGGATAGAGCATAAGTTAGGACACACAAAACTTAACAAATTTAAGAAGATTGAAAACATAAATGCAGGAAACATCATTGTTCCAAATTACATGAGGCTAACAGCAAATTTGGAAAACTCAGCAGTGGCCACAGGACTGGAAAAGGTCAGTTTTCATTCCAATCCCAAAGAAAGGCAATGCCAAATAATGCTCAAACTACTGCACAATTGCACTCATCTCACACACTAGTAAAGCAATGCTCAAAATTCTCCAAGCCAGGCTTCAGCAATACGTGAACCGTGAATTTCCTGATGTTCAAGCTGGTTTTAGAAAAGGCAGAGGAACCAGAGATCAAATTCCCAACATCCCCTGGATCATGGAAAAAGCAAGAGTTCCAGAAAAACATCTATTTCTGCTTTATTGACTATGCCAAAGCCTTTGACTGTGTGGATCACAATAGACTGTGGAAAATTCTGAAGGAGATGGGAATACCAGACCACCTGACCTGCCTCTTGAGAAATCTATATGCAGGTCAGCAGGCAACAGTTAGAACTGGACATGGAACAACAGACTGATTCCAAATGGGACAAGGAGTACATCAAGGCTGTATATTGTCACCCTGCTTATTTAACTTATATGCAGAGTACATCATGAGAAATGCTGGGCTGGAAGAAACACAAGCTGGAATCAAGATTGCCAGGAGAAATATCAATAACCTCAGATATGCAGATGACACTACCGTTATGGCAGAAAGTGAAGAGGAGCTAAAAAGCCTCTTGATGAAAGTCAAAGAGGAGAGTGAAAAAGTTGGCTTAAAGCTCAACATTTAGAAAATGAAAATCACGGCATCTGGTCCCATCACTTCATGGGAAATAGATGGGGAAACAGTGTCAGGCTTTATTTCTGGGGGCGTCCAAAATCACTGCAGATGGTGACTGCAGACATGAAATTAAAAGATGCTTACTCCTTGGAAGAAAAGTTATGACCAACCTAGATAGCACATTCAAAAGCAGAGACATTACTTTGTTGACTAAGGTCCATCTAGTCAAGGCTATGGTTTTTCCTGTGGTCATGTATGGATGTGAGAGTTGGACTGTGAAGAAGGCTGAGCACCGAAGAGTTGATGCCTTTAAACTGTGGTGTAGGAGAAGACTCTTGAGAGTCCCTTGGACTGCAAGGAGATCCAACCAGTCCATTCTGAAGGAGATCAGCCTTGGGGTTTCTTTGGAAGGAATGATGCTAAAGCTGAAGCTCCAGTACTTTGGCCACCTCATGCGAAGAGTTGACTCATTGGAAAAGACTCTAATGCTGGGAAGGATTGGGGGCAGGAGGAGAAGGGGACAACAGAGGATGAGATGGCTGGATGGCATCATGGACTTGATGGACATGAGTCTGAGTGAACTCCAGGAGTTGGTGATGGACAGGGAGGCCTGGCGTGCTGCGATTCATGGGGTCAGAGTTGGACATGACTGAGTGACTGAACTGAACTGAACAGTGATAGAATTGAAGGGAAAAATGGACAGCTACAAAGTAATAACAGAAGACTTCAATATCCCACCTTCAAAAATGAATATAATAAGACAGAATGTAAATAAGTAAACGGAGAACTTGTATGAGACTATGAACTAACTGGACCACATAGACATCTACAGAACATTCTTCCCAACAATAGAAGAATGCATATTTTTCTCAAGTTACATAACTTTCATCAAGTTTCATTATATGCTAAGCTCCAAAAATTTTGAATAAAATCTTAAAAGATTCAAATTACACAGAACATCTTCTCCATTCACAATGGAATAAAACTGGAAATCAATAGCAGAAGAAACACTGAAATATCCATTAATATGTGGAAAATTAAATAACATACTCTTAAGCAACCAATATAGCTAAAGAATAAGATGACAAGAATATTTTAAACTATCTGAAGACAAATGAAAAATAATATACACTATTGAATGTAGCAAAAGCAGTGATAAGAAGCAACTTTATCATTTCAAATACTTACATTAAAAACAAAGATCTTATCAACAACCTAAGATCAAAGATCAAGTCATCAACCTAAAATTACAAATTAAAAAATCAGAAAAAGAACAGACTAAACTTAGAAGGTAGGAAATAATAAAGATTAAAGCAGAGATAAACAAAATACAGAACACAAAAACAATAGAGCAAATCAATACAACCAAGCACTGATCATTAAAAAAGATCAACAAAGTTAATAACACTAGCTAAACCGAATTTAAAAAAAGAGAGAAATGAAATGGGTAAATATTGTCTATTTTATAGAAATAAAGATAAAGGTTATAAAACAGTACAGTGAACAATTGTATGCAGGCAAAATGGATAACTTATCTTAAATGGACAAATTCCTAGAAATACATAGCCTACCAAAATAAAATCATGAAAGAAAAAAAAAAACAGAAAGTCTTAACAGCCTTATAACTAGTAAGGAGAATGAATCAAAATAAAAAACTAGCCAATAATAAAAAGTCAAAGAATAAGTTAATTCACTGGCTAATTATAACATTTTTAAAAAGACTTAAGCTAATCCTCCTCAACGGGCTTCTCTGGTGGCTCAGTGGTAAATAATCCACCTGCCAGTACAGGAGATGCATGTTCAATCCCTGGGTCAGGAAGATCCCCTGCAGATGAAAATGGCAACCCACTAAAGTATTCTTGCCTGGGAGATTCCATGGACAGAGGAGCTAGGTGGGCTCCAGTCCATGGAGTCAAAAAGTGTCGGACACAACTTAGCTACTAAGGAGCAAAATATCTTTCTCAAATTCTTCTAAAAAATTTACAAGGGAACATTTTATTCATAACTCATTCTATGAGGCCAGCAGCACCACAGACAGACAAGGATCCTACATGAAGAAACAATTGCAGACCAGTATATCTTAAGGTAACTGATGCAAAAATTAGCAAAATATCAGCAACCAGAATCATGCCCAAATGAGATTTATTCTTGGAATAAAAGGATGGACTTCAATCAATATAATATACCACACGAACAAAGTAAAGGGAAGAAGTACTACAAAGTCATCTCAATACAAAAAAAGCATTTGAAAAAATTCTACACTTTCATGAAAAGAAAAAAAAAAACTCAACTAGAAGCAGAAGGAAACACTCTCAACGTTATAAAGTCCATATATGAAAAGTCCATAGCAAACACCATAGTAAATTGTGAAAGGCTAAAAGCTTCTTTTCCTTTAAGATTAAGAACGAGACAAGAATGCCCGCTTTCATCCCTCCTATACAGCAGATTACTGAAAATCCTAGCCAGAGGAATTATGCAGGAAAAAAAAAATAAATAAGAGGCATATAAATTGAAAAGAAAAATCAAAGTTATTTTTCCTTACAGGTGACATGGTCTTATATGTAGAAAATCCTAAAGATTCTACAAAAAAACAGCAGTTAGAATTAATAAGTGAATTCAGCAAACTTGCAAGATACATAATCAACACACAACAATTATGTTTCTACACAATTACCAGCCCCACTAAAAGAAGATGGTGGAGAAAATAGGAGATTGTTAAAGTAATTCATCTTGTAGGATATTGAAGACTGGTCTTCTGTTGTTATGATTATTATTTTGTAAAATACGCCCTACTGTATAAGACAAAACTGTATCCAACTGTATATAGCCACCAATTAATTTTTCTTTGTTTTTATTTTGTCTTATGCTATCTGCATTATGATTTAATGTGTGTTTGTATTTGTACACATTTTACTTGTATGACTTCATGTTGAACCTCAAATAAAAGTTTCCTTATTTTAGTGTTTATGGGCTTCCCAGGTGGCTCTATTGTAAAACAAAAACAAAAACAACACAAAAAACTGCCTGCCAATGCAGGAGATGTGGGTTCGATCGCAGGGTTGGGAAGATCCCCTGGAGAAGGAAATGGCAACCCACTCCAGTATTCTAGCCTGGAAAATCCCATGGACAGAGAAACTTGCCAGGCTACAGTCCATGGGGTTGCAAAGAGCTGAACAAGACTGAGCACAGATGCACATCAGTATGTGACTGTTTAAAAATGCTAATTTTTCACTAACAATGAGCAATCTGAAAAGGAAATTTAGGAGACAACTCCATTTGCAACGGCATAAACAAATTAAAGTTCTTAGGAATAAACAAAGGAGGCAGAGACATATACATTAAAAAATACAAAACAGTTAAAAATTCTTTTAAAGATGTCAATAAGTGGAAAGATATCATATGTACATGGCATGGAAAACAATATTGTTTAGATGACAATATTATAGAAACAGTCTATAGATTCAGGAGAATCTCTATCTAAATCTCAATGATTTTTGCAGAAATAGAAAAGTCTATCCTAAAATTCATATGGAATCTCATGGAACCAAGACTAGCTACAACTTTTGAAAATAAGCAACAAAGCTAGAAATCTCAAAACTTTTGATTTCAAAGCTTTAGTAATCAAAAGGGTGTGGTATTGGCTTAAACAGATAGAATTAATGATATATTATAGAATGAAAATTCCAGAAGGAATCCCTCACATACATGGTCGAATTACATACTCTGCACATAAGTTAAATAAGCAGGGTGACTCGACATATTCCTTTCTCTATTTGGAACCAGTCTGCTGTCCCATGTCCAATTCTAACTGTTGCTTCCTGACCTGCATACAGATTTCTCAGGATGCAGCTCAGGTGGTCTGGAATTTCCATCTCTTTAAAAAGTTTCCAAGTTTGTTGTGAACCCCACAGTCAAAGGCCTTAGCATAGTTAATGAAGCAAAAATAGATGTTTTTCACCAAAAATATCAGGATCATTCAATGAAAACAGTCTTTTCAACACAGCATTCTGGATCCATATACCAAAACAACAACAACAACAACACAACTCAAAAAGGATCAAAGATCTAAATATAAAAACTAAAGTGTAGGACACTTTGAAAGAAACAGAAGGAGAGCTGGATGACACTGGATCTGACAATGATTTCCCTGGTGGCTCACATGGTGAAGAATCTGCCTGCGATGCCGGAGACTGGGGTTTGATCTGTGGCCTGGGAAAATCCCCTTGAGATGGGAATGGCTACCTATTCCAGTATTCTTGCCTGGAAAATTCCAGGGACAGAGGAGTCTGGTAGGCATGGGGTCTCAAAGAGTAGGACATGACTGAGTGACCAACACACTCACACTCTTAGTATTACACACACACACACACACAAAGATAAATTAGACTGTACCAAACTTAAAGTTTTGTGCATCAAAAGAAATTATCAACAGAGTAAAAAGGCAACCCAACAGAATGAAAGAAATATTTACAAATCATATATCTTATAAGAGTTTAATATTCAAAATACATAAAAACTCCTACCACTCAATAGCAACAACAAAATAAATAACTCAGTTTAAAAAGGGAACAATAGACATTTCTCCAAAGAAAACACACAGATGTCAAACAGTTGCATGAAAAATGTGCCTAATATCACTAATCACTAGGGAAATGAAAACCACAATGAGATAATACTTCACACCCAATAGGATGACTATCATTAAAAAAATATAACAAGAGTTGGCAAGGATGTAGATAAATTTAAATACTTGAGTACTTCTGATGGGAGTGTACAAGGATGTAGCTGCTATTAAAAACTGTATTGCAGTTCCTCAAAAAATTGAAAATAGAATTATCATATGATCCTGCAATTCCACTACTAAGTATGTACTTGGAGGAATTATAAGCAGGAAGTGAAACAGAGCCTCTTAATGAGGGTGAAAGAGGAGAGTAAAAGAGCTGGAATAAGACTCAGCATTAGAAAAACAAAGATTATGGCATCTAGTCACATTACGTCATGGCAAATAGATGGGGAAACAATGGAAACAGCGAGAGACTGTATTTTCTTGGTTTCCAAAATCAATGCAGTTGGTGAATGCAGCCATGCAATTAAAAGACGCTGATGTTAAAGTGCTGTGCTCAATATGTTAGCAAATTTGGAAAGCACAGCAGTGGCCACAGAACTGGAAAAGAGCAGTTTTCATTTAAATCCCCAGAAGAGGCAATGCCAAAGAATGTTCAAACTATGGCACAATTGCACTTATCTCGCACGCTACCAAAGTAATGCTCAGAGTTCTCCAGGCCTCAACAGTATGTGAGTCAAGAACTTCCAGATGTTCAAGCTGGGTTTAGAAAAGACAGAGGAATCAGAGATCAAATTGCCAACACTGGCTGGATCAGAGAAAAAGCAAGAGAATTCCAGAAAAGCATCTACTCCTGTTTCATTTACTGTGTTAAAGCCTTTGACTGTGTTGATCACTAAACCACAGTGGAAAATTCTTAAAGAGTTGGAAATACCAGATCACCTTACCTGCCTCCTAAGAAATCTGTATGCAGGTCAAGAAGCAACAGTTAGAACTGGACATGGAACAAGAGCCTGGTTCCAAATTGAGAAATGAGTACATTGAGGCTATATGTTGTCACCTTGCTTATTTAACTTATGTGCAGAGTACATCATTTGAAATGCCAGGCTGGATGAAGCACAAGCTGAGATCAAGATTGCCAGGAGAAATACCAATAACCTCAGATACACAGATGCCAACATCCTTATGGCAGAAAGCAAAGAGGATCTAAAGAGGATCTAAAGAGCCTCTTGATGAAAGTGAAAGATGAGAGTGAAAAAGCTGGCTTAAAACTCAATATTTAAAAACCAAGATCATGGCATCCAGTCCCATCACCTCTGGCAAATAGATGGGAAAACAGTGGAAACATGTATAGATACTACTTTTTTTCGGGCTCCAAAAATCACTGTGGATGGTGATTGCAGCCATGAAATTACAAGATGTTTGCTCCTTGGAAGAAAAGCTATGACAAACCTAGACAGCATATTAAAAAATAGAGACATCACTCTGCCAACAAAGGTCCATATAGTCAAAGCTGTGGTTTTTCCAGTAGTCATATGTGGATGTGAGAGTTGGATCATAAAGAAGGCTGAGCACCGAAGAACTGATGTTTTTGAACTGTGGTGTTAAAGGAGACTCTTGAGAGTCCCTTGGACTGCAAGGAGTTAAAACCAGTCAATCCTAAAGGAAATCAGTCCTGATATTCATTAGAAGGACTGATGCTGAAGGTGAAGCTCCAATACTTTGGCCACTTTGACAAAGAGCCAACTCATTCAAAAGACCCTGATGTTGGGAAAGACTGAAGGCAGGAGGAGAAAGGGATGACAGAGGATAAGATGGTTGGATGGCATCACCAACTTGATGGACATGAGTTTGAGCAAGGTCTGGGAACTGGTGATGGACAGGAAAGCCTGCCGTGCTTCAGTACATAGCGTCTCAAAGAGCTGGGCATGACTAAGAGACTGAACTGAAATGAACTGATGAGATGGGGAATGACAGGGAAGCGTGGCATGCTGCAGTCCATGGGGTCACAAAGAGCTGGACACAACTGATCGACTGAACAGCAAAGAGATGTTAGCGGACACCCATGTTTATAGTAGCCTTATTCATACTAGCCAAAATGTAGAAAGAACTCACGTCTTCAACAGATAAATGGATAAATCAATTGTGATATATGCATACAATGGAAAGGTATTTAGTCTTAAAAGGGAATGAGATTCTGACATATGTTGCAGAATGGCTGAACCTTGAAGACATTACGCTAAGTAAAATTATCTAATCACAGATACTGCGTGATTCCAGTTATGTGAGGCACCAAGAACAGTCAATTCATAGAGACATAAAGTAGAATGGCAATTGCCAGCCACTTTATGGAGAGGCAAAAGAGAGGTTATTATTTACTAAGTACAGAGTTTCAGCTTTACAAGATGAAAAATTCCAGAGATAAATAGTGGTGATGTTTGCATAAAAATGCAATGTAATATCACTAAACTGAACACTTAAGAATAGTTAAAATTGGTATTTCCCTGTTGGTCCAGTGGTTAAAAATGTGAAAAAGTAGTAGTGGTCAACTGTCCAATATGGAGAGTTCAGGTACAAAAATAGAACGCATTTGTTTAGGGTTGGCAATTTGGGTGACATAATGTTTGCAGTTTAAGTGGAGCAATGGAAGTGTACATCCACAGAATAAATAGAAGGTGAAAAGAAGTGAGGAGAATGGGTGTCTCTAGTGAGAATTTGGCAAAGCTGTTAAAAGACAGTTTCTCCATGGTAAACTTATTCCAGAAACTTGGGTGTACTGTTACATCTACAATGCACTTTCTTTCTTTAGCTGCAGAGTTAGCCAGCTTGCAAAGTAACACATTTCAAAGGGTGGCTTAGGCAATTTATATCTTTTTCATATTTTATTGTTAAAAAATAATCTCCTTATATTAACACTGGGTTTCCCATGCTGCTCAGATGGTAAAGAATCTGCTTGCAATGCAGAAGACCTGGGTTCGATCCCTGGGTCAGGAAGATCCCTTGGAGAGTGGACTAGCTACTCACTTCAGTATTCTTGCCTGGAGAATTCCATGGACAGAGGAGCCTGGTGGGCTACAGTCCATGGGGTCACAAAGAGTCTACATACTAATACCATTGCTAATAAAAACAATAACTTTTTATCAGATTTAAAAATATGTTTTTAAAATTTTCAGAATAGTCTTGAAATGCATGCATTATTACCTTCTTTGACAGATTTTTAAAAAATTAAGTTGAGTAACTCCATGGTCACAAAGCAAGTGCTTGAATGACTGCTTGTGTAATTTGAACTTGAGAGTGTAGCTACAGATCCTTAGGTGTGCCTGCTCACCAGGGTGCACAGACATGAGACAATGTCATTTATCACGTGATGGCCCACCAATGCACCTTGCACAAGTTAGTTCTAGGTGGGTAAACACTCCAGGGACAGGAGAAGTGCCCTGCAAGTACTAAGGCACCTTAGAAAATAGAAAGGAAGATGGATGGGCAAAGAAACTCACTGAATCTGACACAAACACATTCCTTCCTGGCTTAAAAAAATAAAAGAAGCTGTGAAAGACCAAAAATATGACCTTTATTCTCCAAGGAGCACAGTGGTAGAGTTACTTTGAGTCTCCCAGTTACCGTGAGAAAATCCTGGTTGGCAGGACCCCCTGATGGAACAGAAATGACTCTTTGTGCAAGATTTAAAACATTTTTAATTTGAAAGCAAACCTAATTGCACATACTACTTATACACACACCATGTGGAAATAATAAACGCACTTATGATGGAAATGTTTGCTTCATTTATTATGCTAGGAGTTTTTCCAAGAAATGGAAACAATTGTTAGCAGTGACATTAAACATTCAGCTGAGTTTCTTTTTCTTAGTATTTTTATGAATACATACTTTAAAATATGACTACTACAAAATAAGGCACACGGCTCCTGACTTGTGGGAGAATTTGCTGAGTCTAAAAGGGAGAAATTCATCTCCAGAAAACACATGTACCATCAGAAGTGGACACCAGTGAAAGCTGAGATTTGAAATTGTGTTCAAAACACAATTGTCTTTGAAATTGTGAAGGACAGGGAAGCCTGGCATCCTGCAGTCCACGTGGTCACGAAGAGTTGGACGTGACTTAACGACAGAACAACAGCAGCAACTAGGCATCCATGAAATACGTGAATTCTAATCTAAACGGGCAGAACGTCTTGTTAGGATACGAGCATTGTATGAGTTAGCTAATGCTGCATCACAAACCATCCCCAAACTCTGAGACTGGAAGCCAGCACGTTCGCTGCCCATCCCTGGGCTGATGGCAACTTTGGGCTGATGTCGCTTGTGCTTCCTGGTACACGGGCGCTCGGCTGTGAGCCAGGAAGACAATTTGGCTCGCATTTGTTGAGTTCTCTTACTGTTTGGCATTTGCTTTGTGGATGGGTGGTTATAGATAACCAGCTTTAAAAATTTTTTTTTTATTGAAGCATATTTGATTTACAATATTGTGTTAACTTCTGCTGTACAGCAAAGTGACTTTTGCATATTCTTTTCCATTTATGGTTTATCACAGAATATTTAGTATAGTTCCCTGTGCTATATAGTAGGACCTTGTTGTTTATCCCTCTTGTATATACTAATTTGCATTTGTTAATCTCAAATTCTCAATCCTTCCCTCCTCCACCTCCCTCTCCCTTGGCAACCATGAGTCTATGTCTATGAATTTATTTCTGTTTCATTGATATATTCATTTGTGTCACATTTTAGATTCTACATATAGCTGATAACATGTCTTGCTCTTTCTGACTTACTTCACTTAGTATGATAATCTCTAGGTCTACTCATGTGCTTGCAAATGGCATTATGTCACTCATTTTTATGTCTGAGTAATATTCCACTGTATATATATATAGTATGTATATAATGTATATACACATATGTATACATATATGCGTGCATATATAATGTATATAATATATATTGTATATATAATTTATATACCACATTTATATATATATCCAATGTATTGTATATCCATTTGTCTGTTGATGAACCTTTAAGATGGATAACCTGAGCTTTGTTCTATGTGATTGCATCATTCATTTAGGTAAATCATGCTTCTTCACATGGTGGGTAATAGTTTTAAGAAAATGAAAGATTCTTCTTTCCACTACTACACTTCTTTATGTCCAAACATAGACACAAATACACATATACTCACATACAGACATGCATATACAGAAACACACAAACATGGCTGAAAATTATAGAGTTGAGTATGCAAATTTTTACCAAAAATAGGACAGATGAATACATACTGCATAATTAAAAGTCATGCATAGGCAATTTTAACATATCTTTCTCAGACAGATAAAGCAGACAAATATCAATACAATTAAGAGGGAAGACTTGACCAATTTGCTTAATGAACTTCAGCACAGCATGCAGAAACTGCCAAGTCCATATTCCTTTTAATATACATGGAGCATGTATAAAAATTGACCTTATTCCATACCACAAGGAAAATTTCAGTAATTTAGAATGGTGAGGTCTAGTTTGTGGTTAGTTAGGCTTAAGTTAAGTGTTAGGTTTAGGCCAGAAATGAGGAATAGCTCTATGCTTGTGTTTAAATTCGGGGCTTCCTTGTAGCTCAGTTGGTAAAGAATCTGCCTGCAGTGCAGAGACCCAGGTTTGATTCCTGGGTTGGGAAGATCCCCTGGAGAAAGAAATGGCAACCCACTCCAGAATCCTTGCCTGGAAAATCTCTTGGACAGAGGGCTGCAGTCCATGGGGTCACAAAGAGTCGGGCACGACTGAGCGACTAACACTAATCACTAATCACTATCTTTAAGTTCAGGGTTAGCCTTCAGATATAGGATTACTATTTGGATTAGGTCTAATTTGGATTAGTGTCAGATTTTACGTTTAGGGTTATTATTTCAATAGTCTTAGAGTTAGCACTAGTTTTAGTGTTGGACTTAGAACTAGAACTAATATTAGGTTAATGGTAAGGATTAGTGTTGAGATTTGGATTAGAGTCAAAGTTAGGACTAGGTTTAATATTTAGCTTAGGCTTTGGTCTGTAGTAGAGTTAGGGTAGTATTTGGTTTAAGGTTAGTACAGATTAATAGAACAATGATGCAAAATTGAAAACACACTTGATTTATAAAACACGCTATAGGGTAGTAAAGAAATATCTTTGTAATGGACGTCATGGGACAACACAGGAAAAATTATTTGGAACCCCTACCTCACATTATTCTTAAAAATCAGTTTAATTTGGAGCATAGTCCTAAATGACAACACAAAACAAAAACAAAAAAATAGATTTTAGAAAACAAGAAATTATATTATTGATAATGAGGAAGGGAAAAGTTTTTAAGATAAGAAAAAGATTGATAAATTGTTCTATGTTAACATGAACAACTGTGGTTAATTCAAAATCTCTATTAAGAGAGTGAAAAGGCAAATCACATGTGGGAGCATATGTTTCGACATACAGAGCCAAAACAACTTGTCAAGAGAATATATAAAGAACACGTATAAACTAATAAGGAAAAGAAAGGCAGTCCAAGAAGCCAAAATATTTAAATAGATCTGCAATAACAGCATGCACGTTGGTGAGAGAATGAAGCAATAGAAGCTCTCAAATGCTGCTGTTAAGAGAAGAAATTGTTGCCCTCATTTTGGAAAAACAGATTGTCAGTAGAAAGTGTAGTTGAAGATATATGGGCCTTATAAGAGAGTAATGCCATAAACACAAGTAGCAATACAGATAGAACACTGTGTCCTTATGTGCACCAGGATAGAAGTTTATGAATATATGAATATCCAGGGTACCATTGTTTTGTTTTCAGCAACTTGAAACTTGGAATTAATCCATATTGCATCATGAGTAAAATGGATAAACACAGTGAGTAAAAAAAAGCCAGACACAATAGAATACCTACAGACTAGACTCCATTTATTAGGGCTCAGTAACAAGTACACTTAACCTGCCTTGCTTAGGTTGCTCCTTAGACAGCACGAGGAAGCTCAGAAGGAGCAGTGATCAGGAAAGTGGGAACCTTCACATTACTGACCATTTCATAGGGTGGGAGGGGGCTTTGGCATTGGGAGATTGTGTACACATGTGGCTGATTCATGTCAATGTATGGCAAAACCAATACAGTATTGTAAAGTAGAATAAAGTATTAAAAAAAAAAAAAACACAGATGTTTTCTTAATAGTAATTTATTAAATTGGACGATTTCATGGACTTTTCAGTAAGTATGCTATATATCACAGCCAGAAGTCTTGTTTTTGTTCAGTTGCTAAGTCATGTCCAGTTCTTTGCTACTTCATACACGCCAGGCTCCTCTGTCCTCCACTGTCTCCTGGAGTTTGCTCAGATTCATGTCCACTGAGTCGATGATGCTATCTAAACATCTCATCCTCTGCTGCCTCCTTCTCCTTTGCGTTCAATCCTTCCTAGCATCAAAATCTTTTCCACGGAGTTGGCTCTTCTCACCAGGTGGCCAAAGCATTGGAGATTCAGCATCAATCCTTCCAAAGAATATTCAGCCCAAAGTTTAAAACTATATTATTTTAATGAGCATAAGACATTTCAAGATTTGGATTTACAATATTTTGTTTAATGATTTACCTCATTGTTAAACATTTTCATTACCTTTCCTTGTTTTTCCTGCTCAAAATAGTGTTTCAACAGACAGATCTTTATGGCTACTATTTTTTTTTACTGGTTTGTCAGAATAAATTCCTAAAAGAAAGACTGGCCCAAGCCATATGGAGTTTTAATGTGTTCTTGAAATAATATAAAATTTTTCCAAAATATGCAAGCTGCAAAATATTGCAGAAATGTGCAAAGCTGCATTCTCCATAATTTAAGGATTTCTGAATCATTGCACGATTGCTAGTATCCAATACTGTACTTTAAATAATACCTGATAGTTTTAATTTATTTATTTATAAATAATTTAATTATCCATACCTAGTGAAATGAAACCTTTGTAAAGTATAGCATAGTGTTCAGATTGAGGATCAAGAGACAGATCGCTGACACTCAAATTCTGGCTTCTACATTTATGTACTAAATGGCTTTGGGCTTGTTACCTAACCTCTTTGAAGGTCAATTTTCAAACACATATTACAGCAAAAGCTGTTGTGATAATTAAGCTTATCCATGTGATAGAAAGAGCACACTTCCTGGAACATTTTAATTCCTCTGTAAATTAAATGTATATTGGATGAAGAAATGGAGAGATGGAGCACTGGAGGAGGGAAGGAGCAGTGGAGGAGGGAAGGAAGGAGAGAAGATGGAAAGGAAGGAAGGAAAATAGGGAGTGATGGAAGGAAGGTAGTTGGATGAAGGACGGGAAGGATGTCTGGGGGAGGGAGGAAAGAAAGGAGAAAGACTGAGAGACGGGAAAGTAGAGGCTGATGGAGGAAGGTCTAGGGAGTGATGGATCAGAGGGAGAGCGTGGCAGAGGTTACTAGTTACACATTCCTTCTTGACAACATCTGCTCCCTTAAAGAATTCTTTCTTCAAAGTTTAAAAACGAGGTGGAGATAGGCTAAATTGCTATCAAATGCAAACGATCAAGGTTTCAAGCAGTCTCAGTCTACCAGTCTTACCTGTGACTCCTCGACAAAAGCCTTTCTGAACTACCTGTACAAAATAGAGTCAGTGACATCTAATGTTCAGGGCCAACACAGGAGTTAAATAAGACAGTGTATATGAAGCATTTATATTCCAGGAGTGGTTCATAGCATCTGTCAAAAAATGATAATGTTCTCCTTAATGTGAGTGCTGGACAACAACTCAGAAAGTGTTAGATATGACTTAAAATGTTGTAGACCCTAAAATTAGCTAATAAATATCATAATGTGATAAAAATTTCATCAAATGTTGGTGGGACATGTGCCTATAAGCATATGTATGCAAGTATGTATTTGTCCAGGTGGAAAGGAACAAAAAGGGTAGATGACATAACAGAAATGGGGAAAGTGTTTCTTGCCCGAGGCTGCATGCCAGGAAAGTAAGTGACCGGCAGTCAGCAGAATAAGGAGGACACAGCAGTGCAGCCTCTGGCCAAGAAGGAGGGTAGTCTCTGACCACCATCACCTCGCTCGAGAGAGTTTGATTACCGAAGCCAGGGAAGGCAAGGCCACCCTGTTACACGAAGGAGCCCTGGACCATGAAGTCTCTTACATGAAGCATCATATCCAGCAAGCGCAGATCACAGGTTAGGAGGGTAACCTCATGGAGAGATTATGTTCAGTACAGCCTCTTGGTTCTGCAAGTTCAATCCCAAGGCTAAATTCCATGAAAGTCCTTTCAAAAGGATAGCATGTTAAAAGGCTGGATTAGTCTCTCTTTCCTTTCACGCCTGGCTTAAACAAGAGTCAGACATAGATACACCATGCTCTTTTTCTGTGGTATTCCAAATATGCTCAAGAATAACCAACTTTAAAATAAATGAGCACCAAAAATATGAAAGAAAAAGGTGTGAGTATAAATGGGGACCTTTCTTCGTGGTGTCAGTGATGCAGATTTCCCTAGTGGCTCACACGGTAAAGCGTCTGCCTACAAGGTGAGAGACTTGGCTTCAAACCCTGGAGAAGGAAATAGCAACTCACTCCAGTATTCTTGCATGGAAAATCCCATGGACAGAGGAGCCTCGGAGGCTACAGTCCATGGGGTCGCAAAGAGTCGGACATGACTGAGTGACGTCACTTTCTTCTCGGTTGCAGTGATGCTAGAAAATTGTCGAATGACTTAGTCAAGCTTGTCACCCTACTTGCCATTCCTACAAGTTCTGTTAATAAGTCCTAAAAGCTCATCAAGACTAATGGAAGAGGAAAAAGCACTGGGGGTGAAGTTATATAAAAGAACAAGACAGTATCTACATCACAGTCCATTTATGAACAATGGCAAGGTTATACGATGTAAAATATGGATTAAATATAGTAGAAGGTTATCAAGTAGGTCAATGGACCTGTTAGAGGAACTTTTTTTCTATAGTCCAAAACAAATGACGACTCTGAGCTCTACTGAAAATCCTTCTACTTTTTGGCCTAAAAAATATCAGACTCAAAAATATTTTCCCTCCTGAGACAAATTACCTCTCTCAGTGATGGTGAGGACAACTTACCTCCCTTTGAATCTGGAAAGCCGGTTACTAAGTCAGCTTCCTTTGAATATGTTTCTGCAAAAGCTACTCATGAAGGAATTTAATTCAGTTGGGCTGATAACATAGCTTTTAAGATAAAAACACAATAACAAGAAAAGTAAAACTGAGAGGATTCATCAGTCTCTAAAAATGACTTATCTGTGCTGTTAATAAGTCATTTGGTCTTAGCTCACAATGATGACACTTTCTTGAGATGTTTCATCTAATGATCTCCAACTGCTGTAAAAAATTTTTGAAGTGCTAGTATAGGGGTCAAAAGCATATATACCAAAAGGAGCCCATACTATTTTTTTTTTCAATTTGGTTGATACTGGAAATTAAAAAAAAAAACTTTATTGGAATATAGTTGATTTAAAATATGTTAATTTCATGTGTACAGCAGAGGGATTCAGTTGTACATATACATGTATCTGCTCTTTTTAGATCTATTCCCACATAGGTCATTATGGAGTACTGAGTAGAGGTCCCTGCACTATAAAATAGGTCCTTATTAGTTATCTGTTTTGTACATAATGGTATATATATATATGACAATCTCCCAATTTATCCCTTCTCCCCCTTTCTCTCTACTAACCATAAGTTTGTTTTCTACATCTGTGACTCTATTTCTGCTTTGTAAGTAATCTCACCTGTATCCTTTATTTTAGATTCCACATATAAGCAATATCATATGATATTTGGTTTTATACTTTATTTTCTATAAATCATCTGACTCACATCAGAGTTGAATGAGATTTTTCTCTGATAGTGTTGACCCCTGAGTTCTATAGAGATCTAAGCTCTAACTTAAATAGGAATGTAAGCACAAAATAGCATTTGATTCAGAAATGAAATGTGTAAAGTCTCTGTGTACATGGGTTTGTTTTCATAAACAGAGCTGGCAAAGTAGATTTTGAGGCAGAAGGACATATTTGATGATAACAAGGTGATAGACAATCCTGTGTTTATATGAACTGTGACCAAAACAGAACAAATTCACAAAGAGAGAGAGAGACAGAGAAAGAAAGAGAGAAAACAGAGAGGTTTCAGCACGCAAAACTGAGTTATCTGAATCAGTTCAGTCACTCAGTCGTGTCTGACTCTTTGCGACCCCATGAATTGCAGCATGCCAGGCCTCCCTGTTCATCACCATCTCCCGGAGTTCACTCAGACTCATGTTCATCGAGTCAGTGATGCCATCCAGCCATCTCATCCTCTGTCATCCCCTTCTCCTCCTGCCCCCAATCCTTCCCAGCATCAGAGTCTTTTCCAATGAGTCAACTTTTCACATGAGGTGGCCAAAGTACTGGAGCTTCAGCTTTAGCATCATTCCTTCCAAAGAAATTCCAGGGCTGATCTCCTTCAGAATGGACTGGTTGGACCTCCTTGCAGTCCAAGGGACTCTCAAGAGTCTTCTCCAACACCACAGTTCAAAAGCATCAATTCTTCAACGCTCAGCCTTCTTCACAGTCCAACTCTCACACCCATACATGACCACAGGAAAAACCATAGCCTTGACTAGACTGACCTTTGTTGGCAAAGTAATGTCTCTGCTTTTGAATATGCTATCTAGGTTGGTCATAACTTTTCTTCCAAGGAGTAAGCGTCTTCTAATTTCATGGCTGCAGTCACCATCTGCAGTGATTTTGGAGCCCCCAAAATAAAGTCTGACACTGTTTCCACTGTTTCCCCATCTATTTCCCATGAAGTGATGGGAACACTTAATTGTCCGAATGGGGAGGTTATAGTTTCCAACTCATGAATTTTATCACAAGTGTCCTTTTCTAAGAACCAGGATAATTTGTATTCTGGTTTTCCTAAGCAAAGGATTGTGTTTTCAATTTTGTTGCTATTTTTCATAGAAAAAGAAGTAGAACTAGAGAAAATGATTGGCTGTCTGGTCCCAAAGAGTATTTGCAGTGAAACCAAACAATTTTCCCTTTCACTCTTATGTGCCTTAGTGTCCTCCTCAACATCTATGCATGTGCCCATTCTTACTTCTGCTTTAAAGTGAAAATAACCCATTGTTTATTTTTTATGACTCATCTAATCTGTAGTGATTTTAGAAAATTCTTGCAATACAGGAAAAATCAAAAGAAAGTAAAATGCATCCAAATTCCTCTATCCATCACTCTAATAATGAGTTAATCATTTTCAATATTTTAAGATCTTCTGATGTACATTTTTAGGTTAAACAGACCATGTCTCTTATATAATTTACATACAGATCATACAAAAGTAGCTGTTTTGTCACTTGCTATTACACTCATAGTTCAATAATACAGACATACCCTATCTTTTAATTACTACTGCATAATACTCCATTGATGGTATGAAAAATATTTTATTTCACCAGCCCTTAATTGATAAACACTTAGGTTGTGTTCAGTTTATTATCATAGTCAACAGCCTTACTATGAACGTTTCCAAATGCCTTCATAGCCTTCTGTTTCACTGCCCAAGTTCTTGATTTATTTTTATTTTATTATTATTATTATTATTATTGCCAATTTATCATGTGTCATCTTAAAATCTTGCCCCCCACCTTCTGAGAGAATACATGCTCTGGAGGCAGACTAGTGGGTCTGAATCCTAGGACAAGGACTCAGTGGGCCTATAATTCTATACATTATTTTGTACTTTGTATTCTGGTTTTCCTATGCAAAGGATTGTGTTTTCAATTTTATTGCTGTTTTTGATAGAAAAAGAAGTAGAACTAGGGAAAATGACTGGCTGTCTGGTCCCAAATTGTGTGTCACAATTTCTGAGCTATAAAATCAAGATAATAATATGCAGATCCTAAAGTGCTGATGATCAAATAGAACAAGCCATTTCTCATGCACAGCATATATATTCTCTAAGTACTGCAACTGCTGTAGCTAGTATCTTCTCATTCACAGTCTCTGAAAGTCAAATCTGAAAACTATTTCCCATGTCTTTACAACCTTTCCTATATAAGATTTCCAGCTTACATCTTTCACCCACTAGCTTCTTCCAGGTTTCATTTCAGGTTCTCAGAATCCTGGAAGTCCTTTATGCTGGATGTGCTACAGTCACAGAAGTTCTGTACAGAAAAGATAGTCCCCAAAGGACTATTGCACAAATCTTTGGAGCCATATTTTATAGTTCCTCCCCGTATAGATACGTCCAGTCAGTCACAAATTCTCCCAAGTGTTCGTGTTTCCTCCATATCTTTCATCTATTTGTCCATCATTGGATTTCCAGCCCAGCTCAGACCCTGTGGGTTTGCACTCAGATAAGGAGTTTAAAACATTCTTCTTGGACACAATGCTTTCCTCAAATGACATGTCAAGTGGAAGTCCAGTACACTCAGCAAGTTGAACCATTGCTGCTGCTATTAAATCAGAATTTAGGAGCCTGGAACCCCACCTCTTCCCTTTCCTCTTCTCTAGATGTCCCCCAAATAAACAAGCCTCAGTCACTCTTATGAAGAGAGGAATTCCCTCCCAGATGCACTTGCTTTTCCTCTAAGCTCTTCTGCATACAGAGAAAATATAATCAGTGAAAAATATTACCATGGTCATAGAACTCCCCTGACCCAAGCTATATGCACAGTTCCTTGCAAATTTCTTCACCTACATTCAAGTCCTTATAACAAATTTCAAATTTAGCTCCAATAAATCTATCAACTGAAGCGCAGCCAAAGAGGAATCCATGCCATCATTGTACAACTGCACATCTTGAGAGGGGCTCGATGCCCTCAGGGGCTCATGTCCTTCCACCCACATGTTCTGACACCACATGGGATTTCAAGAACTTGTTTAAACTCTGCCTCTTCCATGTTGTTGGCACAGTCATTACAACTCTCTCTGTCAGATCCCAGCTCCCTTTCCTCTGACCTACATAGGTATCATATTTTTCAGGATATTATCGCAACCACCATTTTGTATGAGAATGTGCTATATTTTTAAAACCGGGGCCTCATGCACGTTTGGAGTTCAACCATAGTAGCTGGTATTCTTGGAAGCAGCTTGTTCCCATGAAAAAAATTTAAGAAATTAGAAGGATTTTAGGGCTAGAAGTATCACTACTAGGCAGATTACATCCCATTTGTGACCAACAAGACTCTCTGTGGGTAACTGTAGTCAGTCCCTAATCACACAGTATTGTCAATGTGGTTGTTGTTGTTCAGTCACTCAGTTGTGTCCGACTCTTTGTGACCCCATGGACTGCAGCACGCCAGTCTTCTCTGTCCTTCACCAGCTTCCAGAGCTTGCTCAAACTCATGCCATCCAGTCATCTTATTCTCTGTAGTCCTCTTCTTCTCCTGCCTTCAATCTTTCCCAGCATCAGGATATTGTCTAATGAGTCAGTTCTTCCCATCAGCTGGCCAAAGTATTGGAGCTTCAGCTTCAGCATTAGTTCTTCCAATGAATACTCAGGACAGCTTTCCTTTAGGATTAACTGGTTTGAGCTCCTTGCAGTCCAAGGGACTCTCAAGAGTCTTCCCCAACACCACAGTTCAATAGCACAAATTCTTCAGTGCTCAACTTTCTTTATGGAAAACTCTCACATCCATACATGACCACTGCAAAACCATAGCCTTGACTAGATGGACTTTTGTTGGCAAAGTAATGTCTCTGCTTTTAATATGCTGTCTAGGTTAGTCATAACTTTCCTTCCAAGGAGTAAGCGTCTTTTAATTTCATGGCTGCAGTCACCATCTGCAGTGCTTTTGGAGCACAGAAAAATAAAGTCAGCCACTGTTTCCACTGTTTCCTTGTCTATTTGCCATGAAGTAATGGGACCCAATGCCATAATCTTTATTTTCTGAATGTTGAACTTTAAGCCAACTTTTTCACTCACCTCTTTTACTTTTATCAAGAGGCTCTTTAGTTCATCTTAACTTTCTGCCATAAGGGTGGTGTCATCTGCATATCTCAGGTTATTGATATTTCTTCCACAATCTTGATTCAAGCTTGTGCTTCATCCAGCCCAGTGTTTCTCATGATGTACTCTGCATATAAGTTAAATAAGCAGGGTAACAATATACAGCCTTGATGTACTCCTTTTCCTATTTGGAACCAGTCTGTTGTTCTATGTCCAGTTCTAACTGTTGCTTCCTGACCTGTATATAGGTTTCTCAAGAGGCAGGTCAGGTGGTCTGGTATTCCCATCTCTTGAAGAATTTTCCACAGTTTATTGTGATCTACAGAGTCAAAGGCTTGGACATACTCAGTAAAGTAGAAATAGATGCTTTTCTGGCACTCTCTTGCTTTTTCTATGATTCGGTGGATGTTGGCAATTTGATCTTTGGTTCCTCTGCCTTTTAAAATCCAGTTTGAACATCTGGAAGCTCCTGGTTCACATATTGCTGAAGCCTGGCTTGGAGAATTTTACTACTGTGTGAGATGAGTGCGATTGTTTGGTAGTTTGAGCATTCTTAGGCATTGCCTTTTTTTGGGATTGGAATGAAAACGGATGTTTCCAGTCCTGTGGCCACTGCTAAGTTTTCCAAATTTGCTGGCATACTGAGTGCAGCACTTTCACAGCATCATCTTTTAGGATTTGAAATAGCTCAACTGGAATTCCATCACCTCCACTAGCTTTACTCATAGCTTTATTCCTAAGGCCCACCTGACTTCACATTCCAAGATGTCTGGCTCTAGGTGAGTGTGAGTGATCACACATTTGTGATAACTGAGTTGTGTAAATCTTTTTGTACAGTTCTTCTGTATATTCCTGCCACCTCTTCTTAATATCTTCTGCTTCTGTTAGGTCCATACCATTTCTGTCATTTATCGAGCCCATCATTGCATGAAATGTTCCCTTGGTATCTCTAATTTTCTTGAAGAGATCTCCAGTCTTTCCCATTGTATTGTTTTCCTCTATTTCTTTGCATTGTCACTGAGGAAGGCTTTCTTATCTCTTCTTGCTAATCTTTGGAACTCTGCATTCAAATGGGTATATCTTTCCTTTTCTCCTTTGCCTTTTGCCTCTTTTCTTTTCACACTTTACTGAGCAAGAAATTATATTTCTCTAATAAAGTTGAGCAAGTCATGCTTGCTCTTCACAAGATAAAGACGTCAAATAGGGCAATCTTCAAGCTTCCTTTAGCTCTAAAAACTGTTATCATTATGTCAAGTGACTGGGCGATGCTCATGCCTCTTAACAGACGTTTACGCCATGTGTACTGTGTGCTCAGCCACTTCAGTCATGTCCGACTCTGTGTGACCCTATGGGCCACAGCCCGCCAGGCTCCTCTGTCCATGGGCTTCTCCAGGCAAGAATACTGGAGGGGCTACTATGTCCTCCTCCAGGGGATCTTCCTGATCCTGGGGTCAAACCCACATCTCCTGCACTGAGCCTGGAAGGCTGCAAACCACCAAGGAAGTCCCTCCAGTGACTGTTATACTAAAATTTGCTCAGCAATGCCCTACAATGTAGTAAATGGGCTTTGGCCTCGATTTTAACACCAGCTCACTTTCTATGATCCTGAATACAGAGTAACTTCCCTAACTCCATGAGTTTCTGTTTCTTCACCTACGAGGTGGAGATGTGTAGGTATAATAAAATGAGATAATATATGCTAAACACCTGGTACATTAATATATACATATATACATATTTATATGTATATATACATATCTATATATACCTCCTTTCTGACTGAGAAGTAATCTCAAGAAGGAATTCACAAATATTCTCCCTGGAATGGATTTTACAAACCTTAGGGATACAAGAGCCTTTGGAGGATGAAACCAACTACCCAGTAAGGATATGCATTCCAGGTGTTCTGAGTAGTCTCACCTCTCACAGGGGCTTTGAGGCACAGTCCAGGAAGGAAACTCAGACTGCTGGTTTCCTACTGAGTGATACAGAGAGCACACCCCAGAGTGGGTTACAAACTAGATGATGCATTTGACAGAAAAGTTGAAATGGACCCAGGAAACTAATAGCTGAGTATGAAGTCAGCCATCATACTTCTGTGACACAGAAAGTGGACCTAAGAAGTCAGTCAGAATGGCTGCGATCCAAAAGTCTACAAGCAATAAATGCTGGAGAGGATGTGGAGAAAAGGGAACCCTCTTAAACTGCTGGTGGGAATGCAAACTAGTACAGCCACTATGGAAAACAGTGTGGAGATTCCTTAAAAAATTGCAAATAGAACTGCCTTATGACCCAGCAATCCCACTGCTGGGCATACACACCAAGGAAACCAGAATTGAAAGAGACACATGTACCCCAATGTTCACTGCAGCACTGTTTATAATAGCCAGGACATGGAAGCAACCTAGATGTCCATCAGCAGATGAATGGATAAGAAAGCTGTGGTACATATACACAATGGAGTACTACTCAGCCCTTAAAAAGAATAAATTCGACTCAGTTCTAATGAGATGGATGAAATCGGAGCCAATTATACAGAGTGAAGTAAGCCAGAAAGAAAAACACCAATACAGTATACTGACACATATATATGGAATTTAGAAGGATAGTAATGAAGACCTTCTATGTGAGACAACAAAAGAGACTCAGAGGTATAGAACGGACTTTTGGACTCTGAGGGAGAGGGAGAGGGTGGGATGATTTGGGAGAACGGCATTGAAACATGTATACTGTCTTGTAAGAATGAAGCACCAGTCTATGTTCAATACAGGATGCAAGATGCATGGGGCTGGTGCACAGGATGATTCAGGGAGAGGATGGGGGGTGGGGGGTGGGAGGGGGCTTTGGCATTGGGAGATCGTGGACACCTGTGGCTGATTCATGTCAATGTATGGCAGAACAAATACAGTATTGTAATGTAGAATAAAGTATTAAAAAAAAAAAGAAGTCCTTTCAGAAACTGAAAAATCAACAAAATATACAAGAGAATGGCACAGGAAGAAGAGGTTTCTAAGAGACTTTCCCATGTCAGAAAAGAATACAAGTGAGCACGTGCTAAGATTTGTGGGTGATCTGAAGGCATTTTTACTCTTCAGGTCCCTTGGGAATAGCAAATCTCATAAGTGTACATTTGTTAATGGAGAACATAAGAATTCAATACATGGAAGGAAGGCAAGAAAGGGAGAGTCTTCATGAGCCATTGTAACCCTTCACTCCACCAGGAACACAGATATAGAAATGATCACTTTAAGCATCAAAACATTAAGTCAAGCCTAATAACTTAGAATCAACAGAATGAGAATGCCACAGCCTAAGAGACCTTCCTGGAAGAATAGAAAAACTGCTGGGGCTTCCCTGGTGGTTCAGTAGCTAAGACGCCATGCTCCCAATGCACTGGACCTGGGTTCAATCCCTGGTGAGAGAACTAGATCCCTAAAGATCCTGCATGCTGCAACAAAGATTGAAGAGCCCATGTGCTGCAACTAAGACTCAAAGTAGCCAAATAAATAAAAACAAATATTTAAACATTATAATTACAGTAGGAGAAACTACTGACTGCACCTAAATCCTCTGTTTAAGTCTATTTTATACCTTCTACTGAACTTCTCTCTGCTTTTCCAGTTGACTAGACTAAACCAAGATCGTGCAAACTTATACACATGTTAGGGCCCAATTAAATGGGAGGGAAGAGTCTATGGCAGTTTCACTTACTTAGCATCTACTAAACGATGAGCAATTTGAACATGTTGTTCAATTTCTCACAAGTTTGCAATGTAAGGGATATAGCTCTGATTTCACATAATCGGACAATTATACCTCATTTGATGCTGGGAAAGATTGAAGGCAGGAGGAGAAGGGGATTGCAGAGGATGAGATGGTTGGATGGCATCACCGACTCAATGGGCATGGGTTTGAGTAAACTCTGGGAGCTGGAGATGGACAGGGAGGCCTGGCGTCCTGTAGTCCATGGGTCTCAAAGAGTCAGACACAACTGAGCGACTGAACTGATACTAATGCTGATGCCAGTCGAAGGTAGATGAAAGAAGAGCCTTTAGCTATGAGAATGTTCACCCCAAACTGTTGTTTGCCAAACTCTTCCCATTGTTCAGTGACAAGAGCCACCTTCTGGCAAAAAGCTTTTTCCAAAAGTTTTATGTACTCTCATCCAGGTGAACCCTGGAGACTGGAAGGATTGTAGATCCTGGTAATGGTAAATTAAATAACAGCAAAAAGAGCTGAGACATTCACTTTGTCTTCCAAATTGATTTTTGCTTGCTGAGGCTTGAAAGGAAACCTGCTTAGTTTTTTTCACCGCCATTGAATGAAGCTATTTGTTAAAATGTGTTTATTAGACTTACATAAGAGCTCTTGCCCAAAGAATCAGACTGGAGTGAAGGAGAAACAGTCTTGATGATCTCTTGCTCTACCATCTTAACATCACAGTAAAAGGAGTTATCAGCACATCTAATTTTTAATTTCCATGGATGAGGAGGCAGCAGAATGACAATGGATTTTAAAATCAGACATCTTTTTTTTTTCTAAATCATAGGCCTGCCTGTGTCAAAGCATAATTTTTACAAACTTTAAGAACATTAATTTGATAAAATATATAGTGAGCAGGTGTCAAAATTTTCTTTAACTTACTAATGAGGAAACCAGCCAGGTGGCAAAGATGGTTCAGAGAGACTTTGAGAGGCTGAGGATATATAGATACTGAAGGAAGACTGAAATAGAATTGTTAGCTTAGATGCAAAACTGGCTCCTGGCTCACAGGTAAAAGAGTAAAATCTTTGGAGGTTTTTTTTTCAATACACAAAGCATTTGCATCTCTATCAGACAAAGCCCTCTGAATTAACAAGTAGCTTCAAGTCTGGCCCCTAATCAGTAGTGAACAGTAATAAAAACAGAGGTCAACAGGCTTTTTCTGTAAAGTGCCAGATAGTTAATATTTGAGACTTGTGGGCCAAATGGATATCTGTGGCAACTATTCAATTCTGCCATTGTAGCAAGAAAACAGTCATAAACAATAGGTTAAGTGAATGAATAGGGTTGTGTTCCAATAAAGTTTTATTTAGACAAGCATGTGATGGGTCAGGTTTAGCTGGTAAGGCAGAATTTGCCAATCTGCCTTTAGAGAAGTAAATAATCCTGGGTTGGCCTATTAGACAATGCTGCCATAGGTTTTTGAAAGAATATGCAGTGATTTTTAGTTTTATGTCCAAGGTTTGGGTAATTTTTCTTAGACCATAGTGTCTAGTTCATAGCCAAAACACTCATTTTCTCAACTTTCATTTCTTCCTTTGTTGAATGGAGATAATTTTCAGGAGTCCTTGGGCTATTGTAAGCATTAAGTGGATTAGTTTTTGAAAGATATATATTCCTTCCAACCTACATTTTATTCTTATTCTCAGTAGAAAAAATGAGAGATGGTTCTCACATTGTCTCTTACAAAGTCTATTTGGCAAAATAAAGCTCTTTGCTTAAGCTGGAGGCAGAGACCAACTGGCTGAAATAGTAGGAGTCTCAGGGAGCAAAGAACAACTTGTCCACAACTTTTCTCTTTCTTAGCCCAACATAGTTCTGCCTGTGATATTCAATTTGGTGGAGAATTATTTGGCTCAGCCAATTCAAATGTGGCCTCAGTTACCACTTGGTCTCCTTGTCCAGGTAGGACTAGAGCTATAAGAACAGCCCTGGAGAATCAAAGAGCAGCCGGTGGCTCAAGGGTTCTTACAAAACAGAAAGCTGCCAAGTCCACTCATGCCCTTATTTCCTCAACTCTGAGTGAGATTAACCAGTACCAGTGATAAGCTTGAGTGACTAGCATATGGATGAGGGTGAGAGTCATGCAGACAGCGATAAGGGAAGTTGAACTGGTTTTTATCCTAGAAAGATAATAAACCCTTGGAGCTTTTAGAGAGAAATATATCTACTTACTTAGGAATATTTTATCACACAATTCCCTGGACAATGAATTCAACCATGATGGGAGATAGATCTGTGAGGAATTGAGAAAGGAGGATTGGGAAAGGGAAAATTTGACCCATGGTACAGTTATAACAGGGCTTTCAGCTGACCCAGTAGCTAACTCTTGTGCTGAGATGGTCTTCTAATTTGTCCCAAAAGAGGCAAGGAGGTCAGACCCTGTGTCTCTGTATGAATCAGTCATAATCTTTGGCGAGGCAATTCCCTACAGCTGGAGGAAATTCCAGTGAAGGAGGAAAGCTATGAATCACCAGCCTCTATTGTTCCCAGTGCCCAGGGGGTGGGTACATTGCTCCTAGGGAGTAGCCACTATGCCCATTCCTTGTTGATGGACCATCACATTTGCTCCATTACATTTCAACTGTGGAGCTAAAGAGAAAGTACGTTGATTCATGCTAATTGTTGATGCTGACTACAGCTTAACCTGGCTGTGCTTATAACTCTTAGTTACCCTGGTCTTCCCCAGTGGCTCAGATGGTAAAGAATCCACGTGCAACGTGGGAGACCTGGGTTCTATCTCTGGGTTGGGAAGATCCCCTGGAGGAGGGTATGACAACCCACTCCAACCTACTCTCAAGGGATCCTTCCCACGAGAATCCCCATGGACAGAGGAGCCTGATGGGTTACAGTCCACAGGGTCGCAAAGAGTTGGACACGACTGAGAGATTAAGGACAGCATTACATACCCATCACTGTACAACAAATTACCCGAAAACAGTGGCATAAAACAACAAACATGTATTATACTTTCGCTGAGTCAGAAATCCAAGCATGACTTAATCTGGGTGCTTTTGACTCAGAGTCTCTCATGAAGCTACTGTCAAGGTGTTGGCAGAGGATGCTGTCATCTCAGCTTGGTGGCTGTGGGTCTGCTTCCAGGCTCACTCACATATGTGCAAGTAAAAATGCTGGCTGTTGGCTGGATTCATCAGCTGCTTCTTCTTTAGATCTGTATCTAGGACTACTGGAAACGTCGCCATGTGCTGTCCTGAGAGCAAAGATCTGAGGAAGAGAGGGAAAAGGAGAGAAAGAGAGAGAAAGACAGACAGAGAGAAAGACTGAGAAAGTGAGAGAGACAAAGGGAAAGACAGAGGGGACCCACAGCCAAGATCGAAGTTTTTTATAATCTAGTCCTGTAAATGATATTCCATAAAATACATCTGACCCACATTTTAGTAGAGGAGATCTGTACAGGGCTTGGAGGCCAGGAGGGGAGGGTCACTGGGAACTATTTTAGGTGCTGCCTACCATATATGGGATTAAAAACATTTTCGAAGAGAAATTCTTCAGACTATCCCCAAAACAATTAATCAGATATACCTATAGAAATTTAAAGGCAAAAATCCCTGCAGAAACCACATTGTGCTTGTATCAGAATGATATCCAACTTACAGACATTCAATAACTTAAAAATGCACACACATAAGTGCCACTGGGTGCATGGGATAAGTAAGGAAATTGAAAACAACTCTTAAGAAACTTGATATTGCTTAACATCCAAATGCATCCACACAGTACTCACGAAGTAGATATAGAAGAAAAGTATTGGAACAAATATATTTAAGATAAAAATAATTGGACCAAAAATGATTTCAAAATCGATGAGAGGTATGGGAGAAAATGTCCTTCACTACAGGACTTAAGAAGCCCTGGTAGAGCTGATTTCACATCCTTGCCAAATGGATGATTACTGGGCAAAGGAGTCTGCTTAGACTGTGAGGAAGGAGAAAAATAGTAGGCTCTGAGTCAGGATCTGAATTCTTGCTGCGCCTCTTACCATTCCTAAGAGGAACTGGAGTTCCCTTCCAGCCTGAATTTGTGCCCTGATCTGCAAAAAGAAGTGCATGAACTGGAAGGTCCCTTTGAAGCCTAAAGAACTTTCACTGTAGTCTTGTGCTTTCAGACAAATTAAATTATTAGGAATTTTTGGTGTGATTTCTACACTTCTATCCAGAAACCTGCCATCTGCAACTATGAAGAGTCCACTCAAATTCACTTACTTATATAAAAATAGTCCATCTAATTGGACTGTTTGAGAAAACCCAGGTCCCTCAGCTTGGATGCATGTTACTATACCGCTGTTTTAATGACCCTCACTCCCTTGTCACGGCTTCTTTCTGCTGCTGCTGCTGCTAAGTCACTTCAGCCGTGTCCATAGACGGCCTCCCACCAGGCTCCTCTGTCCCTGGGATTCTCCAGGCAAGAACACTGGAGTGGGTTGCCATTTCCTTCTCCAATGCAAGAAAGTGAAAAGTAAAAGTGAAGTCGCTCAGTCGTGTCCAACTCTTAGTGATCTCATGGACTGCAGCCCACCAGGCTCCTCCGTCCATCACTTCTTAAATGACTCCAAATAATATGGGAGAGTCTGTACAGACCAAGAGACAGCATAAAGTGATGGTCATCTCCATAATAATAATAACATGAGTGATTTTCTCTAAGAAATGCAAGTTTAATAAAATTACTATAAGTTTTAAAAATTCTTTATCCAAAAATATTTTTATACTTAATATTGCTTCACAAATTTACTATTGCAGCTTTTCAGTTAGTTTGGCCACTAAACGTCAGGAATAAATTAACTTCAACATAGTGAACTTTTCATGCATTTTTGCCCATACTAACTTCTCTGCAAGACTGCAAATTTCTTAAAGGCATTATCTACACTACTTCCAATATGCATGCTCCATAACTCCATTGCTAACTCCATAGCTAGAGCTCTTTTTCCACCCAGCTTTCCTCACATAGTAAATAAAGATTGCTCTGGGAAACATACTAAATTAACATGGTACTGAGGCTGAATGAATGAATGAAGTAGGTCAGTCATGTCCGACTCTTTGCAACCCCATGGACTGCAGCCTATCAGGCTCCTATGTCCATGGGATTTTTCAAGCAAGAGTGCTGGAGTGGTTTGCCATTTCCTTCTCCAGGGGATCTTCCTGACCCAGGAATCGAACCCGGGTCTCCCACATTGTAGGCAGACGCTTTACCGTCTGAGCCACCAGGGAAGCCCAATTGTCCTTCAAATTAAATGCTGTCATCTACTTTAAGTTCCAGTAGTTTAAATAGGTTTGCTCACTGATTCTGTGGCATTGGCTTTGAATACTGCAAAATATCATAGGGGGCCTAAACCTCTGCCAGCAAGACTCCTGGGTGGTTGGTACAGATGCCATCTTATAGGTTCCTTAGGTGTGGATATTTTTTTAGGTCGACAGTAGTCTTCTGTGTATATGCAACATAATCCAGGGATGCTTAATGCTAATTATTGTAATAATAACAGTCAGTCATGCATGACTGCTCTACACCAATACCAGACATAGACCTTTATGCTGACTTCTCTTAAACATATCTAGCTGGTTTCAATCAGTTATTCTAATCTATGAAAGACATTTTGACTCATAATTCTACTAACAGCTTAACTCTCCCTCCAAGTCTTTATAATTTACAAATCTCATAAATGTACTTGCTAAATCTAAACTTTATTTATTTATTTATGGCTGCATCAGGTCTCAGTTGTGGCACTTGGGCTTAGTTACCCCACAGCAAGTGGGATCAAACTCATGTCCCCTGCATTGGAAAGTGGATTTTTAACCACTGGACCACCAGGGAAGTCTCTTAAATCTATATTATTTATTGATGTAAAGTGTAAGATGTCTTAGCTTTGAGCGACATGTAGTCAATCTCAGCCTTTCTTTGGGATTGGAATGAAAACTGAGCTTTCCAGTTCTGTGGCCACTGCTGAATTTTCCAAATTTGCTCACATATCGAGTGCAGCAGTTTCACAGCATCAGTACTTAGGGTTTGAAATAGCTCAGCTGGAATTCCATCACCTCCACTAGCATTGTTCCTAGTGATGCTTCCTAAGGCCCACTTGACTTCACTCTCCAGGATGTCTGGCTCTAGGTGAGTGATCACACCTTCATGGTTATTTGGGTCATTAAAATATTTTTTGTATAGTTGTTCTGGGTATTATTGCCATCTCTTCTTGATATCCTCTGCTTCTGTTCGGTCCATAACATTTCTGTCCTTTATTGTGTCCATCTTTGCATGAAATGTTTCCTTGGTATCTTTAATTTTCTTGAGGAGATCTCTAGTTTTTGCCACTTTATGCTTTCCTCTGTTTTTTGCAGTGTTCACTTGGGAAAGCTTTCTTATCTTTCTTCTTATTTTTTTGAACTCTGCATTCAGATGGATATATCTTTCCTTTTCTCCTTTGCCTTTAGCTTCTCTTTTGTCAGCTATTTTGTAAGGCCTCCTCAGACAACCATTTTGCCTTTTTTCATTTCTTTTTCTTGGAAAAGATCCTGATCACCACCTCCTGTACAGTGTTATGAACCTCCATCCATAGTCCATAGTTTGCCAATATCAGCAAACTCCAATCAAATAGAAAATAAATATTTTTCCTACAAAATATTCTGATAAGTAATGATCAATGTCAGAGACAAGAAACATCCTCAAGCATTTCATTTGGGTTAGCACTGAGCCGTACATCAGTGTACTCCTCAACTAACTCTATATTCATATAACTGAAAGCTCATCTGTCCCAGATTTACCGAAATCTCCCATACACACATATTGTGTAATCTTGTCAAATGTTTTTAAAGAAGTCAAGATGCACTGTCTTATAAAGACTCCTCTATAAGTAATAAATTTGAAATGACTCATTCTTTGTTGACCAAGTTTCAATGGAAGCATGGGTAGAGTTTATATTTCAAAATAAAGTTATTACCTAATTTTTCTTTGTCAATATTGAGGTTGATTATGGGGCATACATATTGGGAATAGTATATATAATGCCCTTTAGGGATTTGCAGTGTTGCAGAGAGTTGGTATGGGCAAAAATGCATGAAATGTCAGAAAAATACAAACCCTAGACTATGGGAAATAAGATAGTGAAGATATAGTTCTCTACATTGGGAAGCTTCCTCACAGAGACTGTACTTAGTCTCTGTGTGTGAGTTCTGTGTGTGTGTTAGTTTGAGGCTCCCCAAAAGCGGTGCCTGATACAGATGAGTCAAATGTGAGTAGCTTATTTGGAAGGCGGGGAGACACCACTAAGAAGGTAGAGAAGTGAGGCCGGAAGGGAGGAGTCAACAAAGAGTAGAGAATAAGATGATTGGCCTAGTGGGCAGCTGACATCCCATGGGAAGCCCTCGGAAGCCATGTTGAACAAACGCCTTGGACTAACTCTCCGCAGGATGAGGAAGCTGTGGTTTTTGTACACCATTCCTGACACCCATAGGTTGAGGCTGCTCCTGAAAGAGGAGGTATTAATTCTCTGACACTTTTTCTGCCTGCCCGTGCAAGGTCGGGACAGGCTTCATGACCACAGAGAGCCCTCAGGCAAAGAGAAGCAAGTACCAACAGTTGGAAGAGGAGCCAGTGAGCATGAAATAGCAAAGGAAATGAGGGGGAACGCCATACCCTGTATGTGTTGCATGTATGAGTGTGTGTGTGCATACCCACGTCCACACACAAACAAATGAGTACAGATAGAGAAGACCTTTTAGGCCAAGAGAAGAACAGTTTAGCAGGAGCAAAGTATACATAAAAGGCTGGAAGAGAAATTAGGTGATGAGTGCATTAAAATCGCCTTTCCAACCAGTGAGACTGCTCTACCAGTTTGCTATTTCCACAGTGAGATTAAGAATTACAGATTTCCTCATTTATGTGGCAAATTTCTGGTTGTTCCTGCTTAAAATGAAATAATGAAGCTAGAACCGATAAGGGAGTCAGGATTTCCCATCCATTTCACCATCCTGTATGGAATTTTGGCTGTCAAAGGAGAATGTCTTCACTGGAAGTCACTCTGCTTCTCTCTTGGACTCATCTGGAAAAGTAAAATACTGCCAGTAAGGAAGGAAATCTGGTTATGTCTGCTCAAATATTTATCCCTAATGCCCTCTGGTACTCATACTCTTTTACACTTAAACCCCAGTGTGCTTTAACATCTAGAGTTTAAAACCCCCAGAGTAGATATCCAATAAACTCTTTGCTCTTTGTTAACAGAAAGGGCTACTTTCCTAAGATGTTAAAATAAGTCCTTTTCTACTTGGAGAATATTCATTTTAATTTATTTTTAAAAAAAAAGCCTCTGCAGTTAAAACTCTATGTATTCATGTGTATATTTTGAAAATATTTTTTAAACTAGATTGCCTGCATATGAAAACCAGAATGTATAAAGCACTGATAAAACGTAGACTCTAAGTATGTTTTTATTAGAGTGCTTTCATATTAAGCTTTTGGTTTAGAGCGATCCATAATATACATCAGGTTAGGTAGTTCTTTGAGAGGGTTGCAGCTTAAGATAAGAGAGGGCCTGATGAATGCGGTGATCCAGGAAGATGGCCAGTGGGAACAAGTGCTGGGTAGGCAGCACCCCAACTAACAATTTGAAAAATCCAGCACCTTTTGAAAATCATATTTCTTAAAATTATCCTCACAGTGCCAGGACTGACAGACTTAGAGGTGATCCTTTCCAGCAGTAAGCCACGTTTTCTCTTTCTACCCTCAATGTTCGTCTCATCTGTGATTTTTCTGAGAAATCTCATTTTTGACATCATGTTTTCTCATTGGTATCTGCTGCTCACCTTCAATGGGGAGTACATTCTAAATAAAATTTAATATGGTACAATCATTGCACACCTCAAGCCCTTCAGGGCCTTCCTGTCAGCAAAAATATCTATAAGCTATTTTAATTTTAATGAATAATGTTGTTCTTAATTTAGTTTTTGGAATCCATAATCAAATGAGGAAAATATGAGCTATAGAGATGTCTTTCTTATATTAAACCTACTGAATTCTCAGAACTGTACATATTCTGGCATTATATTCTTTCTTTCCAGTTTGCAAGTATATTTTTAATGACATGATTGTGTATTAGTCAGAGAGGTTTGTTAAAGTCCAGTAACAAACAAACCCCCTTCTCTCAAAAGCTTAACATGAAAGTTGTTCTCTTACGCATACAGAGCTCACTGCTGATCTAGCAGCACTTCCAGAAATCACTTTTCCAAGCAGTGATGCAGGGTTTCAGACTATTTGTTTACAGCTTGTTGTTATGCAGCCTGAAAGATGTTATCCTCCTGGATCACTTGGGAGACAGCTGGAAGACACCCCAGAACTATCCACATTTCCTTCATCTCTGTACTACCAGAATCCACTAAGATTTAGTACTTAATAAGCACTGAAGGAAAGCTTGGTTCTGTTGAGGTAGACAGTCCTCATTTATATTTTAATCAGATTTTTGGAAAGGGTCTAAAAGAATGGCTTAATTGTATCAAATATATTGTCCTTTGACTTAAGTAACTTCAGCTCAGTCACTCAGTTGTGTCCAACACTGCGATCCTATGGACTGCAGCACGCCAGGCTTCTCCATCCTTCACCAACTCATGGAGCTTGCTCAAACTCATGTCCATTGAGTTGGTGATGCCATCCAACCATCTCATCCTATGTTGTCCCCTTCTCCTTCTGCCTTTAATCTTTCCCAGCATCAGGGATCAGGGTCTCTTAAAAGGAGTCAGTTCTTCACATCAAGTGGCCAAAGTTTCGATTTCAGCATCAGTCCCTCCAATGAATACTCAGGACTGATTTCCTTTAGGATTGACTGGTTGGAACTCCTTGCAGTCCAAGGGACTCTTCAAGAGTTTTCTTCAACACTACAGTTCAAAAGCATCAGTTCTTCAGTGCTCAGCTTTCTTTATAGTCCAACTCTCACATCCATACATAACCACTGGAAAAACCAGAGCTTTGACTAGAGGGACATTAGTCAGCAAAGCAATGTCTCTGCTTTTAATATGCTGTCTAGGTTGGCCATAGCTTTTATTCCAAAGAGCAAGTGTCTTTTAATTTCATGCAGTCACCATCTGCAGTGATTTTGGAGTCCCCCAAATAAAGTCTATTTCCACTGTTTCCCCATCTATTTGCCATGAAGTGATGGGGCTGGATGCCAAGATCTTCATTTCTTGAATGGTGAGTTTTAAGCCAGGTTTTTCAGTCTCCTCTTTCACTTTCATCAAGAGGCTCTTTAATTCTTCTTCACTTTCTGCCTTAAGGTTGGTGTCATTTGTGTATCTGAGGTTACTGATATTTCTCCCAGCAATCTTGATTCCAGCTTGTGCTTCAGCCAGCCTGGCATTTCTCATGATGTACTCTGCATATAAGTTAAATTAGCAAGGTAACAATATGCAGCCTTGACGTAGTCCTTTCCCAATTTGGAACCAATCCATTATTCCATGTTTGGTGCTAAACGTTGCTTCTTGACCTGGATACAGGTTTCTCAAAAGTCACCAATCTTAACTTAAAAGTCACCAATCTTTCAGCTCTTACCTCCCCACTGCTCTTGTTTCCCACTACTGCCAACCCAGTCTATGTGACTGTTGAAGCTCCAGACATTCCTAACATGTATCTCTTTTCCTGTATTTCTGTACCATGTATCCAGGACATGGGTTTAGGAAATCACTCCAACTTACCCAGCAAATCACTCTCTACTTTGTGGTTTGTGCTGATTCTGTGATATTCCACTGAGATGACTAACAGGATCTCATTAAGTGAAATGTGCAGAGTTCTGGTGAGGTTGACTATGTCTATGACCCAAGAGCACAATCCTGCAGCAGTCTGTAATTTCCTACCTGCAAATTAAGAGTAGAAGCTACATGAAAACGGGGACCATATTTGTTTCCTCTTGTAAGTTTCCAGCAAGAATCTCTGCACAGATGTAGGAGAGCAAAGAAAGACTGAAAATAGTAAGAAGACCTTTTCTGAGAAATATTTGCAGAACTCCATTCATTTGATTGCATTGCACACCTATTCTTTACAAACTGTAACATGAATAAGGTGGGACTTCCTCGGTGGCCCAGTAGCTGACAGTCCACCTTCCAGCACATGGGACATAGGTTTGATCCCTGGTTGGGGAACTGGGAACCCACGTGCTGTGAGGCAGCTGGGCTGGAGGGCCAAAACTAGAGATCCTGTGTGGTACAACTACTGAGCCTCCGTGCTGCAGTAAAGAGCCCCCGTGCCACCATGAGGATCTGGTGCAGCCCAAACTAAATGAATAAATACATATTTTTTAAAAAAAGAAAAGAAATGGATAAGGCAAGATCCTCCCATCCCTGGACTCACAATCAGACAGAGTGAGGTTCCAAAGGAGAGGAACAGACCAGCAACATACACGGAGCTACAAGATAAATAGTCCTCTAAGAGACCGATACGGAGGTGTGAGTATGCAAGGGAAAAGGAAACTACTGACTCATCCTCTCATGTTCCATAACAGCTACTGGCAAGTTGGTTTTTAGTGAACCTTGATAAATTTGGAAAGATAAGTACTGAGCAAGACACAATTTGTAATTCTTGGCACATGTTGTGTTATTGGCTCCTTGGGTCTGGGACGGTATTGAGAAGGGAAGTGTCTGTAAACAGAATGAATAATGAGTAACCATAATATATTCTCTGTTAGTTTTACATCAGATGTTTGGAATGTTGGCACTAATAAAAGCTACTTTAATTTTGATTCTCTTTTGAACCTATGATGTTATAGTGTAGACCCCTCTCAAACTAGCCACATTCCTAATGATGAAAATTGGGTGTTGGTGTAATAATTAACCTAGTGTTGTGCTTTTGATACCTCTCTTTTAATTAACAAAATCTTTGAAGTTTGCTGGCAATTTTTTTATTTTATGAAAAGGCCAATAATGGTAATAAAAAGGCACCCATGTGAAATTGGCCACCCAGTCTTAAAGCTTTTCATCTTTGAATTGATTTGCACATTTCAACCTATTATGGAGGTGGACAGATATTATACCCATTTCACAGATGAGGAAATTGAAACTGAGAGCTTTGGAGACTTGCCCAAGCTGGCAAGAATGACTCCCACACCAAGACTCTAAAGGCACTTCCAGTCATAATAATCACAGTGGTTCAGTTCTCATGACACAACTTCTTTCAAGCTGGGCATTACTGGTACTTGGGGCCAGATAATTCTTGATTTGGGGGGCCGTCTCCTGAGTATTGGAGGATGTTTAGCAGCTTTCTAGGCCTCTATCCTTAGGTGCCAGTGATGGTCTCCCAGTTGTGACAACCATAAATACCCCCTGAAGGACAAAATTGCCCCTGCTTGAGAACCATGGGCCACCTGAGAATCAGGATTCATGACAAATGAGTTTTGCTACACAGTCTCCTCTCTACTGAATCCAGACTGAATCCTCAATTTCTTTAAAAAATTATAAAAGCTACAGTGAATTTTGGGCTTCCCTGGTGGCTCAGATAGTAAAGAATCTGCCTGCAAATGCAGGAGACCCAGGTTCGATCGCTGGGTCAGGAAGATCCTCTGGAGAAGAGAATGGTTACCCACTCCAGCATTCTTGCTTGGACAATGCCATGGACAAGAAGAGCCTGGTGGGCTACAGTCCTTGGGGTCGCGAAGAGTCAGGCATGACTGAACGGCTAACACTTTCACAGTTTCATGGTGAATTTACCTCACTCTGAGCTGATGTCAGCAGCTTGCAGGTTACTGACTGCACAGTGAGAAGGCAAGCTGCCTGAGAACAGGAGTCCAGTCCATTTTCTTCAAGAACTCTTTGTTCAGTGAATGAAAAAGTGGAACGCTGTGCCGACAGGGGCCATCACACTCTACACAATTTCAATCTCCAGCCATCTATATTTTAGGAATTAAAAGCCTCTTCTTACAGGTGAGGCCAAGTTTAGAGAAATTAAATAACTACTATACCAGTTACCAGAGAAGGCAGTGGCACCCCACTCCAGCACTCTTGCTTGGAAAATCCCATGGACGGAGGAGCCTGGTGGGCTGCAGTCCATGGAGTCGCGAAGAGTCAGACACGACTGAGCGACTTCACTTTCACGCATTGGAGAAGGAAATGGCAACCCACTCAGTGTTCTTGCCTGGAGAATCCCAGGAACGGGGAGCCTGGTGGGCTGCCGTCTATGAGGGTGCGCAGAGTTGGACACAACTGAAGCGAGTTGGCAGCAGCAGCAGCAGCTGCATAACAATTACAGGGGCTTCCCTGGTGGTTCAGGGGTAAAGAGTCACCTGCCAGTGTAGCAGACCTTGGTTCAATCCCTGGGTTGGAAAGATCCCCTAGAGAAGGAAGTGGCAAGCCACTCCAGTATTCTTGCCTAGGAAATCCCACGTACAGAAGAGCCTGCTGGCCCACAGTCCATGTGATCACAAAAGAGTCAGACAGGAGAGCAACTAAACAACAAGTTGTCAGCCTGGATTTGGTACCCAGATTAATCTGATTAGAGAGCCTTTATGGATTCTTTCACACCAGTGTCTGCTCACATGTAGTTTCATATAACTATTAGATGAAATAAAGTTAATTGGTCAAGATTAGCATTGTCTTTCTAATGACACAGAATGGAATGGAATAAGAAAAGGATAGAAAATATCGAGTTATGTGTAATTAGGTTAACATATTATTTGATTAAACTTTTCTTTCATTTTGTGAGTGTGTTACTAGTTCATAATGCAAAATACACATCTTCCCTTGTATGTCAGAAACATTGGAAAAACACTGCCATATTACCTATTCTTTGTCTTCTAATGGCTAGAAAATGTCTCACTGGCATTCTCAAATTAATTCATTTTCTTAAATCGGAAGTGTTTTCTACTAGTCCAGCCTACTTATCACTGACTAGCTGGCATCCTGTGCTGATATTAAATATGGGGGAAGTTGAAGAATGACATCCTGTTTTTAGGGCTATTCTGCATTCTTCCAGAATAGGAGGGTATTTTCTCTCTCTCTCTCTCTCTCTTTTTATTTTACTGCTTAATATGTTTTTTTTTTTTTTTTAACAACTGTCCTTATTTCACCTTTTTCTGTTGTTTGGAGATCTGTCTATAACAACAAATCCAAATGTATTGCCTTTCTTGGACTGTAGCACATCATTCCACCATACAGATAGTCTTAGTATATGACCGTTTCACAGCTTCTCTTTCTTTTTCCCCTTTGTCTTTTTTCCTCTCCTTCCTCTTCCTCCCCTCTTCTCTTTGCTTCCTCCTGGTCCTCCCACCCCTTCCCCCAGACCTCCTCCCCCTCTCCTCCTCTGTCTTATTGTTTCACCTCAGTAGTTTCACCTGTTTCACCTCTTTCTTCTTCATTCTCTCTCTCTCTCTCTCACCATCATTGTGCTCCTGTAGGTAGAGAAGTATACCTAAGACAGTATTTAGAGCAATTTGGTGGAACTAAGGACACTTGGTTCCAAATAGGAAAAGGAGTACGTCAAGGCTGTATATTGTCACCCTGCTTATTTAACTTCTATGCAGAGTACATCATGAGAAACGCCGGACTGGAAGAAACACAAGCTGGAACCAAGATCACCAGGAGAAATATCAATAACCTCAGATATGCAGATGACACCACCCTTACGGCAGACAGTGAAGAGGGAGATAAAAAGCCTTTTGATGAAAGTAAAAGAGAAGAGTGAAAAAGTTGGCTTAAAGCTCAACATTCAGAAAACGAAGATCATGGCATCCAGTCCCATCACTCCATGAGAAATAGATGGAGAAACAGTAGAAAGTGTCAGGCTTTATATTCTGAGGCTCCAAAATCACTGCAGATGGTGATTGCAGCCATGAAATTAAAAGACGCTTACTCCTTGGAAGAAAAGTTATGATCAACCTAGATAGCATATTCAAAAGCAAAGATATTACTTTGCCGACTAAGGTCCATCTAGTTAAGGCTATGGTTTTTCCTGTGGTCATGTATGGATGTGAGAGTTGGACTGTGAAGAAGGCTGAGCACCAAAGAATTGATGCTTTTGGACTGTGGTGTTGGAGAAGACTCCTGAGAGCCCCTTGGACTGCAAGGAGATCCAACCAGTTCATTCTAAAGGAGATCAGCCCTGGGATTTCTTTGGAAGGAATAATGCTAAAGCTAAAACTCCAGTACTTTGGCCATCTCATATGAAGAGTTGACTCACTGGAAAAGACTCTGATGCTGGGAGGGATTGGGGGCAGGAGGAGACGGGGATGACTGAGGATGAGATGGCTGGATGGCATCACTGACTCTATGGATGCTAGTCTGAGTGAACTCCGGGAGATGGTGATGGACAGGGAGGCCTGGCGTGCTGCGATTCATGGGGTCGCAAATAGTCGGACACGACTGAGTGACTGAACTGAGCTGAACTGAAGGACATCTGTTTTAATTTTCACGGATGTTGCTAAGTTACTTTTCAAAGAGATCATAGCAATTCATTTTTACACTTAATTTTTGAAAGTGTATTTTTCCCATAGCCTCACTAACACTGTATAATTAAAACTTCAAGCATCGTTTTCCAATTTTTAAGATAGGAAATCATATCTTTTTGTTCATTTATTTTGCATTTTAAAATTACATATAAAATTGAATATCATTTCATTTATTGCAAACCCGTTTTCTTTCCTGCTTATGTCCTCACTTCACCTTTTCTATTTATTTGATATTTTTCTTATTGATTAATAAAACCTCCTTACATATTAAGGGCACTAGTTCCTACAATATGCATTACAAATATTTCCCCTGCTTATGATCTCTCTTTTGCCTTTGCTCTTCAAATAGTGAAATCTTGATTCAGTTCAGTTCAGTCGCTTAGTCGTGTCTGATTCTTTGTGGCACCATGCATTGCTGCATGCTAGGCCTCCCTGTCCATCACCAACTCCTGGAGTTCACTCAGACTGGCATCCATCGAGTCCATGATACCATCTAGCCATCTCATCCTCTGTCATCCCCTTCTCCTCTTGCCCCCAATCCCTCCCAGCATCAGAGTCTTTTCCAGTGAGTCAACTCTTCATATGAGGTGGCCAAAGTACTGGAGTTTCAGCTTCAGCATCATTCCTTCCAAAGAACACCCAGGGCTGATCTCCTTTGGAATGGACTGGTTGGATCTCCTTGCAGTCCAAGGGACTCTCAAGAGTCTTCTCCAACACCACAGTTCAAAAAACAATTCTTCAGCGCTCAGCTTTCTTCACAGTCCAACTCTCACATCCATACATGACCACTGGAAAAACCATAGCCTTGACTAGACGGACCTTAGTCAGCAAAGTAATGTCTCTGCTTTTCAATATGCTATCTAGATTGGTCATAACTTTCTTCCAAGGAGTAAGTGTCTTTTATGGCTGCAGTCACCATCTGCAGTGATTTTGGAGCCCCAAAAAATAAAGTCTGACACTGTTTCCACTGTTTCCCCATCTATTTCCCATGAAGCAATGGGACCAAATGCCATGACCTTTGTAATTATATAAATTTGTCACTATAAATCATATTACATATTACCAATATTCTCTTCCAGAACTTCATTTTTAATTACATTAAAGAATCAAATAAGGTGCAATTTATAAAGGGATAAAGAGAAAAGGAAATCCAGTTTTGTTTTAAGAAAGACAAACCGGTGTTCCCAGAAATTTTTATTAAATAATCTGACACTTTTTTTTTTTTTTTTTACTGTTTTCAAATGTCTCCTTTGATACATTTTCAAATACCATGTGTATTTTTCATAATTCCTAGACTCTATCATTTTCTATTGATCAGAACATGTTACTGTCAGAATGTTATTTTGAAAAAGAATTAATTATTGGTTTCACTGTGATTTGAATTTACTCACATGGATTTGACTCCATAAACAGTTCATTAAAAGTGGGGGAGTGTCGTCTCTGATGGTCTTCAGAAGTGAACTTTTAAAGTTTAACTCCTGTAGAAATTGACTTTTCTTCAGGATCTTCCACTTACTGCTTTATGGTTTTCTCTCTGTGTATTATGCATCTGAACAGAAAGGTTGTTGGTTGGCTTGCTCCATCTTCATTTGCTTCCTTAATAAACATATTCTAAGACCCTACCATAGATAGACACTGTTGTACATCCTGGGCCTACAACACTGAACAGCTAAAATGGATCTTCACAATAATATTGTAGTGGGTGGAGATAGAGCTCTGGTGTAGAAAATAACAGAATTCAGGTATACCAAAACCTATGATGGAAAGGTCAATGTTTAGATAAAGAACAACTGAGATGAAGCCAGCTGAGACAGTGTCAGCCAGGAAGAAGGTGACATCTGGGCTGGTGTCTCAGAGCCCTGAGAGGCATTGCTCTCCCTTGTCAGCACTGTGCTGCGCTCCTCTCGGAGCCTATCATGTCTGGGCAGGTATTTACTGATGAATAAATCAATCAAAGATAGCCAGAGGTTCTGGCCTTGGCTATGGGAAGCACTTTTAGTTTATGTTGCCTTTAAAGTTCTATTACTGAAGAGCTGTTTAGACAAGTCTGATGGTAGTTTTTTACTTTGAGGAGGAAAGAGATTTTCCTTCAGTTTTTATTCATTACTTATTGCAAAAGTGATTTTGCAATAACTGATTTCAACATTTCTCCCTGGGTTTCTAAATCACCCTGCTCCCAAACAGGCCTGAGCAAGTTTCCAAAACAGGGTTTTTCCTTCAGGCCTGCCATCCCAATCTGCCACCAGGAAGGTTTGCACATCCCACCTTTGTGGGGCACAGAGTGGAAGTGAGAAGGAAGTGAAAACAAGCCCAGCGGGCCCAGGCGATGCATTTGCAGAATCTTGCTTCTGAGGAAACATTTCTTGTGAATCACAAAGCGCATGCTTAGATGTTGTTTTTGAGGCTTGTTTTACAGTGGATTATACATGAGCCCCATCTTGTGCTTCTCCAAACATTTTCACTGGAAAATTTTTAAGACAAAGAAATTCAAACACAATTATGAAACTTTCTTTTCATTGGTTAGTTGAGTAGCAAGATATACAATAAAAAAAAATCAGAATGCACAAAATGGCAAGTGTTTGAGTCTTGGGCCAGTTTCTTCTTTCATTTTTATTTATGACTGAAAGCTAGTTTTTAAAAATTTTCTGCTATAGTTTCTTTTTATGATTATTGATTTCTATTAGCATCATAATTGTAAATACTTGATATGAATTTCTCTCTTTGATCTGTCCTACTTGTCAATCAACAGTCTTTTCAGCTCTAGATTCTTTCTTTCCTTCTTGACATTTGCCATTGTTTTCAGCCCTGAATGCCTTGCCTGCTATTCTCAAAAGCTGCCCAGAAACACTAAGAGAGTACATTGCAGTATCAAGTACCATGGCTTCGGGCTTTGCTGCAGCTGCCCACTTTCTGAAAGCTCCCTTTATTCTTTGCAACTACACTTATCCAATTCAGACTGACAAATATCAGTTCTTTCGCCCCTACCATTTATGCAGAAAAAAAAAATCCCCCAAACAAAATTGAAAACCCTGGAAGTGTAATAAATCCCTCCCTCTGCACAGCGTACATGAATATACCTTGTAATTGCCTTTCCCTGTGGGTTTCAGTCCTTTGCCCTTTTATCCTTTTCTTTTGTACTCTGGCTTCCTCAGCATTACTATTCCCAGCCTCGGAATCCAACTTGCAAATGCAGAAAATGTACCATCCATTTCAGAAAAACTGAATGGCTCACCTTAAAGGGGCCACAGCACATCACCTAGAGGTGCTGCTCCCTTAAAGCACCCATTGCTGGGGTCATGAGAAAGCAGCAGGTTTTGGAGTCAAGACTAATAACGTAGGAGCTCAAGAGCATACTGTGGAAGCAAACTGTATAGTAGTATAACATAATATAGTATATGAATATACTATATATAGTATATAGGTTATTTTTCTACCAGCCATCATATTGTTCACATGGAGAAATCTAGATTTTGCCAGCTATTACTTCTGGAGCAATCTCACTTGTATATGAATCTGTGCTGCTTCTCTGCTGTCTCACTTGCCAATTTTAAGTAAGAACAGCTACGCTATTAGAAATAGCCGTATTTCACTGTATACAATTAACACGTGAGGAGAGTGGCCTTGGGTAGATCATTTAAAGCTGTGGTCCCCAACCTTTTGTGCACCAGAAACTGGATTCGTGGGAGACACTGTTTCCATGGACAGTGGAAGGGGATGATTTCAGAACAGTGCAAGCACAGTACATCTATTGTGCACTTTGTCCCCATTGTTATTATATCAGCTCCACCTCAGATCATTGGATACTAGATCCTAGAGCAAATGTAATGATTTAAAGCAAATGTAAAGATTATTCAGTCTCTACTAAGTGGAAGGCATGAGCTATAAGAGCCCATTAGTTCATATAAGCCATTAAACAAAAATCAAGTCTCTCCTTATTTACATAGTTACAAGGAAACTATGGTGTCATTCTGGGGTCATTTTTGTCATTTTATTGAACAATTCAAATGACCATTAAATTCTTACAGAGCCACGGGCACCAGGGCACCTTCAGGTTCTCGGACTTCAAGGACTCTAGGGCTGGATAGGACCATAGAGACAGGATTGGAATAGGGGTCCTTTCCAAGGCAATGTTCAACGGCTCTATGATTTAATCCTTTGCTACTCCAAGAGTAGTCCATGCACCAAGAACATCGGTATCACCGGCACCACTTGAAAGCTGATTTCAAATGAAGCATGTCAGTCCCTCAGTCACCTCTGAATTTGCCTTTTTACAAGATCTCCAGATAATTCATGAGTACAGATACATGCAAGTTTGAGAAGCTCTGATTGACCCTAACCTCTCGTTTTCTTGAAGAATAAACTAATGATTGAAGAAATTTAATGCATTTCCCAAGGTTACTGAGTGAGTTTGTAGTTAAAAGACCTAAGACTACATTATATGAGTCATGATGTCCAGTCTGGATAGCCACCACCTTTTCTTCTAGGTGTCTGGTTCCTTCATGGGTATCTCAGGGTTGGCCAAGGGCCCACATGGGCCAGCCTTCTCCAAATAGCTTTAGTCATTCCCCAAATCACCTCTTCCATCAGAAATTTCTCCAGTGGCAAAGGTGTTCTGTATCTGAACTGTCCAGTAGCCATATGTGCCTACCAAACATTTGAAATGGCCTCACTGCTCCTGGGGAGCTGGAGGGAGGCAATGGGAGAATAGTGAGGTCTCCATTTCTAGGGTACACTTACCACTTGATTCAACAGGAAAGAAGAACTTTGGGACTTTTGTTTGCATAGCTAGTATGGGGACAGTTTCTCAGCTTCTGTTCTGGTAATTTGTGTTTGTTTCAGTTTTCATGAAGACTGCACTGAAAAAAAAAAAAAAAAAACCTCTGGACAGTACTTATGGACTGGGAAAAAGGGCTAAGAACCTTTGAGGTCATCTGGGACACTGACCATTCTTTTAAAAGGACATAAACCAGCCATTAACAAATGCCAGCCATTAGGCAAATGCCATGTCCTTGTTCTTGTGTTTGTTTTGAGGATTTTCCAGAAAGAGATGAACAGAGTGCTGCTCCTTGTGGTTCTCCTTGCTGTGTAGGAGTGGCGATTTAACCTGTCTGACTTAGGAAAATATTGTGAAGTGTTTCAGAAAGAATCATATAGACCAGTCTAGCTACCATTTGGTTGATTAGTGCCCAAATGTCCCCAGTTTGTCATTGCTGCCTCCTTCCATGCACTTCTGCAATATGATTTTGTAGCTCTTTCTATTAAGAGGTGACATCTACTTCATTACTGATAAACCCAAGCTGACCTTATGATTTTCTTTGGTCAGTAAAATGCAATGGAAATGACTAAGTGCCAGTTCTTGCATGCTTCCATTCTTTTTCATGGAAACTTCCACTGGCACATCAATAAGCTTGGTCTAGTCTCCTGGAAGATGACAGACCCATCCACTAGAGGCAGAGGCCCTGTGTCACTCAGCTTAGATCAACACAGACTAGCTACCCACAAGAACTTACCCGCTGACTACAACATGTGAGTGAGCCCAGTCAAGATCAACCATGCCCAAGTCATGGCAATCAAGGGGCCCTGTTCATTTGCACTTGTGAAAAATAAAAGATGGTTGCTTTAAGCAATGAAATTTGAGGAGGCAATTTGTTACAATATTATGGCTATACCAACATAATCATATTTGACTTTTTAATGTCATCTAACATCTCTGATGGAAAAAAAAATAGATTTTTAGGTCATGATCAGATGAAGTTCCTTGGAATCAGAGTCCATCAGAGATGGTAGGGACATTAGCATTAGTCGTCAATTATAGACGTTTTTATCACTGAGGAAATGGAGGCCTAGAGAAGGAAAATAAATAACCCTGGAACAAATAACTAGTCAGGAGCAGCACAGGACACAGGTCTCCTGTCTCCAAGGTCTTTGCAAGTCCTCAGTTTGTTCTTTCACGAATATGCTGAGTTTTGCTAGTCTGCCAACCAGCAAGCCTTTGAAAACACAGCCTTTAAAAAGAGATTACATTTGCAGAGACCGGTGCTTCCGACTCTACAATCTGATTCTTTGATTTCTAAAGACCCTCTCAATTCTTTGTTAAAAGAAATCCCAACTTTGACATCTATCTTTTATGAAAAGATGAACGGATAGCCTTTGCCATCACCATGGCACTGCTTACTTAATAAACCATTGTGTCTGTTGGTAATCTGTCAAAAATTGTGCATGTTATAATAAAAAACAAAGTATGTTTTCTACTCACCATTGAGTGAATTTCTTCACTGGTGTGCATTCACTTCCCTGGCAAGTTAGTAACTCAGCTTGTTTGCTTCCATTCTTTCTTTAGCTCTGATGGTCACTATTTGCATCTCAGAGTTTACAACACATTTTCATGCAAATTATATGATTTGAATTTCCCCATAACCCATTTTTATTCCCAGCAAGAAAATTGAAGCTTAGTGGCATTACATGATTTGTTCCAGGTCATGTGGACTGGAAGAAGAATAAGTTATAGTTCTAGATTTTTATTCAATAGTCTGGTTTCTATGGACGATGTCACCTTGCCAATTTATAATCTGTACCTGTTGGATATATCTAGGTGCCAGGCATGCCCAGTTTCTCCTTTCTTACTGAAATATCCTGGTCCAAACTGCTTCCCAAGGAAATAGCCCTGGGTTCCTTTTGGCAGCAGGGGCTTCTATGACGGGTGACCTCAAATTCAGGGCCTTTCTTCTTAGCTACATGATGGACCAAGGATTGAACTCCAAACTATGGGGAAAAAAAAGGAATCTGTGCATCTGAAGAAACTGAGAAGTAAACCCAGAAGAGAAATAATAGACAACCCCTGGTTCTATTCTATTTCTTTGGGACTTTCTGTTTCCAGTTCTAATCCCATTTGTGTCCTTAAAATAAACCCTATTCTGCTTAATTGGACATGAGTCCAATTCACAGTCACTTTTCTTTGTACAACATTTCAAATTTTTCAGTGTGATGTCATTCATCAAGGAAAACCAGTCTATCAAGTGAATTTCAATCAAGTGCCATGATCTCAATTTCACAAGGAGAAAATCCTTGCTGCCAATCCTCTGTTGATGTTTCAGGGCAGTATACATATCACTTCACACTCACTACACCACATTGGTTTCCTAGCTTCTCAAAGGTGATCAACAATGGTCAATGCCTTAGTTAACCATCAATACTTTAGTCCAAGTTTGACATGACAACACCAAACTTCTTATTGCTGTTTCTCCAAAGAAAATGTATAGAGCCTGACCATTTACTCAGATAGCAGTGGAAGGTCTAAGGTGAGTGTACAGATTGGATGCATTTCATATTTATGAAATCTTCCCTCTAGGAGATGCCAGACTCTCTCTAAATACTAGCCAACACTGATTGCTTTTGATGAGGAGAAAAGTTTTGATTTTGAGAATGTGTCTTGCACTTCTCCAACTATAGAAAGAGATGTTGACAGGAGATACTCATTGCTATAGACACCATCACCGCTGACTTAGTGACTGAGCACTTAGGAATACTAACACTGGTCCATTTCTGGGCATCACAGTACTCCTCTGGCAGGCCACCCTGGCTCAGGAGCTCCCTAGTAACCTTGCTGAAACTTTCCCAGGCTGCACAGTGATCTCTGTGTCCCTAGAACCTTCCTTCCTGTGCTCTCTCCTTTATAGGAGTTAGACGTCATTATGGTTTCAGTTCTCCCAGTCTTCCTTGGCTCCCTCCCCATTTTCTCTCAAGGCATTTCCTTTAATAACCCCCTTGCACGGTTAATAACATTTTCACATCTGATGCTTGGAATACGTGGACAAGAAGGTAGATGAGTTTTATATGCTTAAGTCAGCAGTTGCTATATGTACATGTATGTATATAACTTTGAAAATAAACTTAAAAATTATTACATACTCTGATGGTGGTTCCAATACCATAGCTTGGTCAGATACCAGCAAAGGCCCAGTTTCCCCATTTTTATTCCCTGATCATAAAAAATCCAAGATGAGCCAAGCACAGATGTTGACCTGGATGGACAAGTCAGGCCCATGCAGGACACGTAGTGGGCATGATAAGGCAGTGGTGGATGTGTCCACTGAAGCGCCTTGTCCGGAAGGCGTTTTCTTTCCAATCACAGAAGTCTCTTTCTATACCTAGAGCCTCAAAGAAGTTAGAACTGGCAGAAGCAGTCAGTTTTGAATCCAGAGCCCTGAGTAAAAATTTGGGAAGGAATGCCAAGAACAAAGCCTCCTCCCCCTTCCTGCTGGCCTCCGATTCAAATTGAACAGGGACAGAAAAAAGATACCATTAGTTTTCCCAGTCACTGTTGTCAAATTGAAAACTGCTTCTAATGGTCATCCAGTAAGAACACTATCTGTAACTCACTCCGCTTATCCTAGAGCATCGTAAACATAGGTTAAGCAGACTTGTAAGTGTGAATAGTAATGCCTGAAGCTTTCATTCCTTCTTATTTGCTTCAGTGCAATGGGCTCCCCTGGTGGCGCAGTGGTAAAGAATCCGATTGCAATGCAGGGGACACAGGTTCAATCCCTGGGTCAGGAAGATCCTACAGAGAAGGAAATGGCTAACCCACTTCAGTATTCTTATCTGGGAAATCCCATGGACAGAGGAGCATGGTGGCCTACTGTCCATGGGACTGCAAAAGAGTCAGATGTGACTTAGCGACTAAACAATAACAATAATAATAATAATAATAATCAGCTCTATCTCAATTCTTCTCTTATTCCACTAATTTACGTATGTTTTTCCTGGTTCCATAATAGCTCTAGTCAGTATCCTGGAGGGTAGATTGAGCCCAAAGTGTGTTCTACCCTTGAGGATTATTTTTAAAACTATAGTGAGCATACTAATGCCCTGAGGATCTTGTTTAAATACAGATTCTAGCTTGGTAGACTGTTGGTCAGGGTCTGGGCTCCTACATTCCTTAAAAGAGAAGGGACCATATTGATACTGTTGGTTTGAGGCTGTAAAGTTAAGCTTCTCAAACTTTAACATGCCTCAGAATCACCTGGAGAGGCTGTTAAAATACAGATCCCTGGTCCCATCCCAAAGAAGGTGATTGAATAGGTCTAATGGGGGAACCTGAGATTCTGCATTTATAATAAACTTTCAGATGATGTCAGTGCTTTTGGTCCCTGGTCCATATGTTGAGTCGTAAGGGTTTAATGAACATATCTAATGGAAAAGTCCCATAAAACCTGATTATTCCTTCTGTGTAATTATTTGACTTGCCTGGGAAAGTGGGTTTGGGAAACATCTGAGTATTTTTGCTTGGGGCAAATGCAGGCTTCTTTCAGCTTAACCTTATAAACTATGGACAAATGCATGGGACTAAAACTTCACAGGTTTTGGATGTGAGTGGAAATCATGGGAAAGGTTCAATAGCATAGGTTTCAAATCAGCGGACCCTGACTCACCACAACCTCTCTAAGGACCCCTGTTTTTAAGCTTTCTTATCCTCAGTAAAACTCCCTCAGAATTACCTAAATTCCACAACTTGTATTTTACCTCGGGTTTAGGACTGCTTCTAAGGTTGCCAGGACAAGAACATGGGACTCAGAAAACATCGAAAGCTGCCTGGCACTGGGCCCATGGAAATTCTGATAAGAATCAAGACCTATTTCTGGAGAGTGAGACTATACATTAAACATTGAGCAACTCTACATCTCTGCATAATATTAATACAATAACTCTATATCATCCACATGTCCTGTGTGCTAGGGCTCATGATTAGTTTTCTATATGCACAGTCTCACATAAATCTTATACCAATCCAACTAGCAGACAAGAAAGCTGAAGCTGTGAGCCACTGAGTCACAGGTCTGTTTGTCTAAAATCTGGACCTTAGACTTTTGCTACTGAAAGTGCGGCCCATACACTAGAGGCATCAGCATCACTCAGGAGGTTCTAAAATATTGAAACTCAGGCCCCATCCCTACTTGACCAGAGTCTTCATTTGAACAAATTGCAAGTGATTCCTGGGCATTTTAGGACAACACTTGGGCCCAATCTGCTGTATCACCTCTCTACCAAGGAAGAATTTTTGCAGAGTCATCTTTTTTGAAATGTTTTAGCACAGATCCAGTGAGACATCAAAGGCAGTCATTTTCATCCCTGGCAAAGGGATGGCTTGGATTGCTTTGGGAGGAGAACTGCTTGGCAGCACATCAGAGTTCAGGGAGCTGCGTGTGCTGATGCAGGCAACTCTTGGCTTCTTGGGGCTGGACTTGGGAACTGATAGGCAGTGGTGATCCAGGAGCAAATTAGAGTCTATTAAAGCAGGGCTTTCCCTGTGGAACTTGCTTCTGCTAAGGGAGTGCTCCCCAAATCTTCAGTTAATACAAAGTTCTTTAAGAGTGGAGACTAAGAAAAAGAAGACCCCTACCCCCCATCTCATTTAGCTTTTAGGGAACATTACAGAGATAAGAGTAATATCAGGTTTTCCTAATTTTCCAGTGGTTAAGGCTCTATGTTCCCAAGGCAGGGGTACAAGTTTGATCACTATCAGGGAACTAAGATCCCACAAGGTACACAGTGTGGCCACAATAAAAGAGAGAGAGATATTTTTCCTGGGAAGAGGAGATAATACTGGGCAGAGAAAATCAGTATTAGACTATAGCAGAGGGTCCACTTTGGGGAAAATGTGTGAAACAGAAGAGTTTACCATCCTCCTCGGTTTTGGTGGATTGAAACAACAGTCATTTAGAAATTCACAAATCCGTAATTGACCAGTACTCTGCTCACCTGGTCCTGGTTTAGCTGAGGACAAAACTCTCTCCTGGTTTCAGCTGGGACAGTTCTACTCTAGTTCATGTGTCTCTCACTTTGCTACAGTCTAGCCTGGTGGTGGAGTGGATGCCACAAAATAAGTAGAACCAGTCAGGATATCTTGAAGTCTAAACCAACCAGGCATACTGTTAACTGTGCTATATTCTACAGACTAAGGTGAATTAAAAGGCCAGTTGATATATAAAAGCTCTCCTTCTTGATGGGAGGGAGCCACAAGGTCACATTGCTGAAAGGGCATGGATACAGGGTGGAGAACTGGGACTTATTTTGTAATCTGCTCTACTTCTACTAACCGCTTCTCATCTGTCCTTGTTTGATATAGTTATTAGTACATTGGTTCTTGCCTAAAGATTCCACCTTGTTGTTCATGGGCTTATTGCTCCTCCTGGCTTGATGCATTTGAAGACCTCTGTGTGCATTTAGAGGTGCTGGTGGGCCCTAAATTTGGTTGCAAGCCATCAGATACAAAGGAAGCAGGAGGAAGAAACAAGTCAAGAGAGCTCAGAATTTTCATAGAAGTTAAAATCTCAGTGAGAGACCAATCCACTCCTAAAATGTGCTGAATGAGAAAAACAGGCAACTGCACATGTTGGCAAGGATGTAGAATAATTAGAACTCTCATATTCTACAGATGGAAAGGTAGATACTTTGAGTAATTTGTTGGCATTATTCAATAAAGTTGGTGCTATGCATATTCCATGACACAGTGATTCTACCCCTAGATATAGATCCAGCAGAAATGTCAAATAAGGTCAACCAAGACCGTTCATAGCAAGATTATTTGTAATACCACCAAACAGGAAATACTTCACTTGTTTATTCACCATAGAGTGGGTAAATGTATCATTGTGTATTCTTACAGTGGAATATTTATACAGCAATGAGAAGCAATGGTTTGTAATTGCTTATAAGAATATAATGAATTTCACAGAATTGGGTAGAAGAAGGGAGAAGGCAATGGCACCCCACTCCAGTACTCTTGCCTGGGAAATCCCATGGGTGGAGGAGGCTGGTAGGCTACAGTCCATGGGGTCGCGAAGAGTCGGACTGAGTGACTTCACTTTTCACTTTTCGCTTTCATGCATTGGAGAAGGAAATGGCAACCCACTCCAGTGTTCTTGCCTGGAGAATCCCAGGGATGGAGGAGCCTGGTGGGCTACCGTCTATGGGGTCGCACACGACTGAAGTGACTTAGCTGCAGGGTAGAAGAAGTCAAGAGAGAACTTGTTAAATGTCTATTTATTCACATTCAAAAATAGTCAAAACTGATCTCTGGTATTGGAATCAAGTATAGTGGTTTTCCATGAAGGTGTTTGGGGTTCTGGTTCCTTAATCCTGGGGCTTCTCAGTTCCTTAATCCAGGGGTTGCTTACATGAAGTGTTTACGAAGTAAAGATTTCAGCACCTTCCACTTAGGACCAGCATGCATTTTCATTTGAATATTATACTTCAATAAGAAGGTTTTAGAGAAGAGATATGAAATGAGATGAATCTGAGTTCAAACCCAGTTCTATAGTCTGGACTTCAACAAGATTTCTGACCTCTCTGAGCCCCAGTTTCTTAATATTCAATATGATCATGATCTTTATGATGATTAAATTTTAAGATGTGTGACTCTCTCTATGGGCTTCCCTGGTGTCTCAGATGGTAGAGAATCCTCCTGCAATGCAGGAGACCTGGGTTCGATGCCTGGATTGGGAAGATACCCTGGAGAAGGGAAAGGCTACTCACTCCAGTATTCTGACTTGGAGAATTCCAAGGACAGGGGAGCCTGGCAGGCTACAGTCCATGGCATTGCAAAGAGTGGGACTTGACTGAGTGACTTTCACTTTCACAAAGCTATCTGTGCCCAATAAATGTTAATCCCTCCCCCTGCTTGCTGTGGAAAATAGCTAAAATTTCATTGACTGTCCCAGATATGCACAAAGTACAATATTTTCATTATACCACTACACAAAATCGTATTCTCAGTTTTGCTCCAAAAAAGAAAAACAGCAGGGGTTAAGGGACACGTCTGAACTTTTCCCATTTCATACTTATGAGTGTGAATATTCTGAGTGTTATTTATTCAACAGGTAAATACTTTATATGTCCTTCTGTCACTATTTATGATACTTACTTTTCCCCTTTGGTTTTATAGATCATTTTGTTGCTAGCAGCCATGCCGTGCTAAGTTGCTTCAGTCCTGTCTGAACACTATGGACTGTAGCCAGCCAGGCTCCTCCATCCACGGGATTCTCCAGGCAAGAATGCTGGAGTGGGTTGTTGTTACAGCCTATCTAAATTATTAACAGCATTTAGAATATTGGGTTGATCAGGGGATTTTATAGCAGTGAAGTTATTACTGTAATGAATACATAGTATAAATCTTTACTCTATTCAACCTAAGGACTTAGAGCCATTTGGTTTTCAGCCTCCAGCTTAAAAATGACCCTGAGGTATAAATGGGTGAATCAGGCATGGACAGCCTGCTGGGCTTCTCACTGTTTGTTCCAGAAGAGCGGGAATAGTACCTGTGGGTGGCTGGGCCAGGAGGAAATCCTGACTTCAGTTTTCTCTGTTCATGATGGCAAACTCTCTGGGGGTATCTCCTGAGAAAGTGGAGGAGAAAAAAAAGCCTGGGGAGATTTCAAAGATGCTAGAAGAAATTGGCTGCTCCCCAAAGCTATTCTCCATGGTGATACTCACACACACATGCACACACGCACACGCGCGTGTGCACACGCACACACGCACACACACACACACAAGTACACATGCATGAAATCTACGCTTAAATCCTATGTTGCTAAGACAGATTGTTGTCAGCCAGCCAATGTTTAGACCTTCATGAAACCACAGCTTTGACAGGAAGAAAAATCACCCTAAAGACTTGATGAGCTGGGGAAGCTGACTTCATCTATTTCATAATTTTACTTAGACCTCAAGCCTGATTTGTCACATCCTGATCTAAAGGAGAATCAAGAGTCATTTAATAACAATAATAGCATATAATTATTCTTAACAACTATAACCTTAAAGTGCTATGTGAAATCTATATTCTCCCCAACAGCCCTATAAAATAAGCTGTTCTCAAACTATCATTTTATAGGAAAAGAAACTGAGCCTCTGAGAGGTAGACTGAATAGAACTCAAGCCACCAGATCCTAACCTGGGACTTTGTTTATACATTTTTCAAGTCTACTAAAATAGTTGTCTCATTACTATATATTTAATATTTTGATGGGTGTAATGGGACTTGGGCAAGAACCACAGAGGCAAGGTAGGAAAAATATGCGTGCATAGTAGACCTAGGGCTTGGGACATCATGAGATATGATAGAAGTGGCTGAAGTTACATGAGGTTTAAGGTTTGAGTTGTGGAAGCCTGTTTGTAGATAAAAGGAAATTAGAAGGGACCTGGCTGGGGAGACTGAGGATTTGGAGAAAATGCTTGGACATCAGGGGACAGGAGAACGTCTAACTGGAAACTGTCCTCTTGGTGAGCTGACATGTCATACATCTAGATATCCTGACCCTTCTCTGGAGGGGGTAACTGCTGAAGTGGAAACATTGGATGTTATCTCTATTGGAGGGAGAATGGAAAAATTAAGAGCAAATGTTGAAGGTTGAGTCTGGGAAAAAGCAATTGTTTAGTAGGGGCAGGAAGAAGGCCTGAGAAATAGGAAATGAGAAGTTAAATGGTATTACACTGTTATATTAAGAAGTCCAAAGAGTTAAATTTCAATGCGGCTGCCAGCAGTCAAGAGCACAGATGGAGAACTAGAGACACTGATTAGCAGGTCATCTGGTGCTGTTAGCAAAATGGCGTCTCTTGTCGCACTGGTAAGTCTCTGGAGCGATATTCTGTAGAAGGTGATGTCGGGTGCTTACATAGCGGTATTTTGTGAGACCTGGAGAGTACAGTTATAGGTCATATGTAAAATTTGAAACACTAAAGATGAAAGGAAGAACTGTAAAGTAGAAAACAACAGGATTTTCTTTTTTTCCCAATTTGGTTGATATGCATGTTTTTCTTCCCTGCTTTCTTATGTTGTTAAGAACAAGGAAAATTCTGTGCCATAAACAGAAAGCAGGGGGGAAGTTGAAGTTTGAAGGTGCTAATTGTAGAAGCAGGATACACAGTGAAGAGAAAGGCTGAGAGGCTATATTGCAGACCAGTGTTTCTTAAATTTGAGTGTGCAAGAATATCTGGGAGAATGGATTAAAACTCCCAGGCCCGAGGATTTGACAGTCAATCCAGTTAGGCTGTCAGTCTAGCAAGTCAGTCTAGTCTAGCAAGCATCTGCATTTCTAATTAGTGTGATGACTCAGGGGGCCCTGGGGCAGCTCTGTGGCAGCACTTCCAGTGCTCATTTCTCTGTTGCACTCAAGACAGTTTGAAGACACCCAGAAACTGTGCTGTCTCTTGGCTTTCAAGAGCTATTATGTTATAATTTTCAGCCTCATTTCTGACACCTTTTCCTTTCCAACCAGGAAACATCCAGGAACTGGTTTTAATGACCATTTTCTCTACACAGCATGCATGTGGTGCTTAGTCACTTGGTCATTTCCGACTCTGTGACTCCATGAACAATAACCCACCAGGCTCCTCTGTCCATGGGATTCTCCAGGCAAGAATACTGGAGTGGGTTGCCATTTCCTTCTCCAAACCTTGGCCTTTAGTCAAAGTTTCTTTGGTCATTTTCAAATGCAACTGCACAACCCAAGGAGCGGTGGCTGCGCGGGCGTAGGAGGGCCTAGAGGAGCTATCACATGTTGAAGGTCAGAAAGTGTGGCAGTAAGGAGATACCCCTTGTCCAAGGTAAGGAGCAGTGGCTGTGCTTTGCTGGAGCAGCCGTGAAGAGATACCCCATGCCCAAGGTAAGAGAAACCCAAGTAAAATGGTAGGTGTTGCAAGAGGGCATCAGAGAGCAGACACACTGAAAACATACTCACAGAAAACTAGTCAATCTAATCACACTAGGACCACAGCCTTGTCTAACTCAATGAAACCAAGCTATGCCCGCAGGGCAACACAAGAGGGTGGGTCATGGTGGAGAGGTCTGACAGAATGTGGTCCACTGGAGAAGGGAATGGAAAACCACTTCCAGTATTCCTGCCTTGAGAACCCCATGAACACTATGAAAGGCAAAATGATAGGATACTGAAAGAGGAACTCCCCAGATCAATAGGTGCCCAATATGCTACTGGGGATCAGTAGAAAAATAACTCTAAAAAGAATGAAGGGATGGAGGCAAAGCAAAAACAATACCCAGTTGTGCATGTGACTGGTGATAGAAGCAAGCTCTGATGCTATAAAGAGCAATATTTCATAGGAACCTGGAATGTTAGGTCCATGAATCAAGGCAAATTGGAAGTGGTCAAACAGGAGATAGCAAGAGTGAACATCAACATTCTAGGAATCACTGAACTAAAATGGACTGGAATGACTCAGATGACCATTATATCTACTACTATGGGCAGGAATCCGTCAGAAGAAATGGAGTAGCTATCATGATCAACAAAAGAGTCTGAAATGCAGTACTTGGATGCAGTCTCAAAAATGACAGAATGATCTCTGTTCGTCTCCAAGGCAAACTATTCAATATCACAGTTATCCAAGTCTATGCCCCAACCAATAACACTGAAGAAGCTGAAGTGGAACAGTTCTATGAAGACCTACAAGACCTTTTAGAACTAACACCCAAAAAAGATGTTCTTTTCATTATAGGGGACTGGAATGCAAAACTAGGAAGTCAAGAAACACCTGGAGTAACAGGTAAATTCAGCCTTGGAATGCGGAATGAAGGCATTCAGGGCAAAGACTAATAGAGTTTTGCCAAGAAAATGCACTGGTCATAGCAAACACCCTCTTCCAACAACACAAGAGAAGACTCTATACATGGACGTCACTAGATGGTCAACACCAAAATCTGATTGATTATGTTCTTTGCAGCCAAAGATGGAGAAGCTCTATACAGTCAACAAAAACAAGATTAGGAGCTGACTGTGGCTCAGATCATGAACTCGTTATTACAAATCATACTTAAATTGAAGAAAGCAGGGAAAACTGCTAGACCATTGGGGTATGACCTCAATCAAATCCCTTATGATTATACAGTGGAAATGAGAAATAGATTTAAGGGCCTAGATCTGATAGAGTGTCTGATGAACTATGGACTGAGTTTGTGACATTGTACAGGAGACAGGGATCAAGATTATCCCCATGGAAAACAAATGCAAAAAGCAAAATGGCTGTCTGGGGAGGCCTTACAAATAGCTGTGAAAAGAAGAGAAGCAAAAAGCAAAGGAGAAAAGGAAAGATATAAGCATCTGAATGCAGAGTTCCAAAGAATAGCAAGAGGAGATAAGAAAGCCTTCTTTAGCAATCAATGCAAAGAAATAGAGGAAAAGAACAGAATGGGAGGGTCTAGAGAACTCTTCAAAAAAATTAGAGATACCAAGGGAACATTTAATGCAGAGATGGGATCGATAAAGGACAGAAATGTTCTGGACCTAACAGAAGCAGAAGATATTAAGAAGAGGTGGCAAGAATACATGGAAGAACTGTACAAAAAAGATCTTCACGACCCAGATAATCATGATGGTGGATCACTCATCTAGAGCCAGACATCCTAGAATATGAAGTCAAGTGGGCCTTGGAAAGCATTGCTACGAACAAAGCTAGTGGAGGTGATGGAACTCCAGTGGAGCTATTTCAAATCCTGAAAGATGATGCTGTGAAAGTGCTGCACTCAATGTGCCAGCAAATTTGGAAAAGTCAGCAGTGGCCACAGGACTGGAAAAGGTCAGTTTTCATTCCAAGCCCAAAGAAAGGCAATGCCAAAGAATGCTCAAACTACCGCACAATTGCACTCATCTCACAAGCTAGTAAAGTAATGCTCAAAATTCTCCAAGCCAGGCTTCAGCAATACGTGAACCATGAACTTCCTGATGTTCAAGCTGGTTTTAGAAAAGGCAGAGGAACCAGAGATCAAATTGCCAATATCCGCTGGATCATGGTAAAAGCAAGAGAGTTCCAGAAAAACCTCTATTTCTGATTTATTGACTATGCCAAAGCCTTTGACTGTGTGGATCACAATAGACTGTGGAAAATTCTGAAGGATATAGGAATACCAGACCACCTGACCTGCTCTTGAGAAATCTGTATGCAGGTCAGGAAGCAACAGTTAGAACTGGACATGGAACAACAGACTGGTTCCAAATAGGAAAAGGAGTACATCAAGGCTGTATATTGTCACCCTGCTTATTTAACTTATATGCAGAGTACATCATGAGAAATGCTGGACTGGAAGAAACACAAGCTGGAATCAAGATTGCCAGGAGAAATATCAACAACCTGAGATATGCAGATGACACCACCCTTATGGCAGAAAGTGAAGAGGAACTAAAAAGCCTCTTGATGAAAGTGAAAGAGGAGAATGAAAAAGTTGGCCTAAAGCTCAACATTCAGAAAACAAAGATCATGGCATCCGGTCCTATCACTTCGTGGGAAATAGATGGGGAAACAGTGGAAACAGTGTCAGACTTTATATTCTGGGGCTCCAAACTCACTGCAGATGGTGATTGCAGCCATGAAATTAAAAGACGCTTACTCTTTGGAAGAAAAGTTATGACCAACCTAGACAGTATATTCAAAAGCAAAGACATTACTTTGCCAACTAAGGTCCATCTAGTCAAGGCTATGGTTTTCCCAGGAGTCATGTATGGATGTGAGAGTTGGACTGTGAAGAAGGCTGAGCACCGAAGAATTGATGCTTTTGAACTGTGTTGTTGGAGAAGACTCTTGAGAGTCCCTTAGACTGCAAGGAGATCCAACTAGTCCATTCTGAAGGAGATCAGCCCTGGGATTTCTTTGGAAGGAATGATGCTAAAGCTGAAACTCCAGTACTTTGGCCACCTCATGCAAAGCTGACTCATCGGAAAAGACTCTGATGCTGGGAGGGATTAGGGGCAGGAGGAGAAGGGGACGACAGAGGATGAGATGGCTGGATGGCATCACGGACTCGATGGATGTGAGTCTGAGTGAACGCCGGAAGTTGGTGATGGACAAGGAGGTCTGGTTTGCTGCGATTCATGGGGTTGTAAAGAGTCAGACACAACTGAGTGACTGAACTGAGCTGAACTGCTGTGATTTCTAACAAGGAGGAGAAAAAGAAAATGGAAAGTGAAGTAAGCAAGGGGCATGGAGAGCTTTCAGGTGATGCTATCTGAACTAACTAACAGTCCCTTTTCATTGTCTATAAAAGGAGATGCCTTTTCTTAAAGCCCTCCGAAATGATGAAGTGCTCATCGATAAACATCAGTTCCTTTAAAATCCTAAAGTTTGGCAGTTTGTCTTCCTCTGTCTCACCCTTTACGTTTTCCCCAGAAAGCGACTGTCACAAAGCCAATCATTTATATCACATTTCCAGTCATGGGCAGACTGCCTTCTCCTTGCTCGTGTATTACAACTCTTGCTGTCTCTATCTGGAATTTTCTACCCCACTGTAGGGGTCCTTGGACTCTTTGATCAATAGAAATTGATTCGAGGCCAGATGAGAAATGAAGGCAAAGTTCTACTGGGGCTTGTGATGAAGCACGAGGGAGCAAAACAAGTAACTGATCCCTTGCTTGCTCCCTTAAAGCCAGTCCCTTAAATGAGGTGAGAGTCACGGCAGGTCCAGGGGGCGTCTAGGGTGGTCTGCCCACCCCCTGGTTGGTGCTGTGTGCAGGGATCATGCACAGTACTCTGTTTTTGCTCTGGATCCCTCAGAAGTGGCAGTTGGGTTTCTGGTCTTTTGTGTCTTGTTCCCACTTTGCCCCAGAGCTGCATTCATGCAGTTATTTTAGACTCTTATGGTTTCTTTGTATCTTGTTGTTCCTGGAGACGTTTCTCCAGATACAAGCACTGCAGCAAAGGATCCCAGCCTGTCTCACTACCTTCCTGAAAACTTTCCTTCCCCAGTCTCACCATTTTCTACAGCCGTCCCTACTAATATGAGGCCACACAGACCAACCAGGGACAGATACTTGTCCCTTCATAAGCAAGATGTTCTCATCTTGATTAAATCTGGACCCCCAAATATTATAGTAACAACTGAATTGTGAGATGATGCTAAGAAATTAATAATTTTGTTGAGCAATATAATAATACTGTGGTCATATAGAAAAATATACTTATTTTTTAGATATTTATACTGAGTTTGGGTGTTGAATGGGTAAATTTCTCTTCAGTTCAGTCGCTCAGTCATGTCCAACTCTTTGCGACCCCATGAATCGCAGCACACCAGGCCCCCTGTTCATTACCATCTCTCAGAGTTCACTCAGACTCATGTCCATTGAGTCTGTGATGCCATCCAGGCATCTCATCCTCGGTCGTCCCCTTCTCCTCCTGCCCCCAGTACCTCCCAACATCAGAGTCTTTTCCAGTGAGTCAACTCTTCGCATGAGGTGGTCAAAGTAGTGGAGTTTCAGCTTACCAAAGTGAAAAAAATAGATCAAGCAAATGTGATAAAACATTTAAAAGTATTAAATCAAGGTGGTGAGTATATGAGTTTACATTATCCTCTCTATTTTCTGTATAGTTAAAAACTTTGATGTTTACATAGTAAAAAGAAAAGCCATCATCTACTGAATCATGGATTTGGTGATCTGGTCCTATATTCTGGAATACTCATTAAAATAACTGTATTAAATTAGTTAATTATCTTAGGTTATAAGATTATTGACTAATGTGGTTTTGGTTCACACTTCAGAATTCGGCTGTTCCCTGTCTTTTGGTGGCGGTGTATATCTTTGATTAAAATTTGGAGGGCTTGCCTTTTATCCAATTTTTCTCCAAGTCTAGAATGGGCAGCATCCATTCACAGCATGAAATTGGCAAGTGAGTGAGTGAGTGAAGTTGCTTAGTCGTGTCCAACTCTTTGCGACCCCATGGACTGTAGCCTAACCAGGTTCCTCCGTCCATGGGATTTTCCAGACAAGAATACTGGAGTGGGTTGCCATATCCTTCTCCAGGAGATCTTCCCGACCCAAGGATTGAACCCAGGTCTCCTGCATTGTAGGCAGACGTTTTACCGTCTGAGCCACCAGGGAAGATGGAAAATGGCAAAAGCAAACTCTCAGAGTTCCTTTGTGAAAGGCATGCTTTGCAGCTAGGATTCCAGCAGCAAGAAGAATGGGGAGGTTCCAGCCCAGACTGGCTGGCTCCACACTTCAGGTGGCTGTCAAAGCTGAGGGCAGTCTTTTTCCCAGGTGCAGAATCAGCCTTGGGAGAAATGTTTGGCCAGACAGTCTCTCAGCTCGTTCCCCAGTTACTGATATCTTTACTTGAAAAGCTTTACAGAAAAATTATGGGAGAGAGAAAAGACTTGACCGGAGAGGCATTAAGAAAGAGCTGGCCTTGTCCAGCAGTGGGGCTCCCTGCTCCATAGAAACTCTGTCATGCACTCTCCTCTGGGTTAGTCCAGGTGACCCCTGTGAGGAAGCCTTGGAGGAAGGAAGGGTCTAGAGCGGCTGTATTCCAAGACAAACAGTGAGGGGCAAGAACCAGCTTGGCAGAGAGACAGCTGTGGGACGACGCTGGCAAACTAGAATCCCTTGAGGATGGATTTGAGGAGATGACTGAAGTGAGCCACTTCTGAAGAGGAACTACTGTTCTGCAGAAACACAGGTCTTGCAGTGAGTGCAGCGGAAAGAAAGAGGCTGAGAGAACAGGACAGAGAACATGATTAGTGCTCCCTGCAAACGGTTTCCTGAAAGCACTGTAGAATCTTCCACATATAAAGAAGCCTCTTGCTCTTCTCACCTGCATGTGTTTTCCTAAGTTGGAAAAACAACTTAACTTTTGAGCTGTTAGTTTATTAATGAAATGGGAGAAGACAGGGAACCAGATGATCTCTAAACTTCTTTTTAGCTTAAATTTCCACCTATTACAAGAATGAAGTAATGGGATGGTAACTGACCCAATAGAGTTCTTAAAGCTGGTTGCCATGCTGCTTTGAGCAAGTTACAGGAAAATTAATAAAACATGGACTTCAGTTAGTGGCATGTTCAGAGGATGCTTAAGTAGAAGATTATTTTAACTGTTAAAAGTTGAATATATTCTTTGTGAAGTCTGCCTTCAGATAATTCTGGCTATTCATGTTTAACCCTAAACAAAAGGAATATTTCTGTTGAAAAAGTATTGGTCTTCTAAAATAGAGTACTCTGAGATTATAACCTTATAGATGAAAGCTGAAAAGAAAAGTGAGATTTTGAAAAGTGAAATGAACTTTCAAGTCGACAAATGTTGAAGCTCAGGGCCCTGGGCTGCATCAGAATTCAGAAAGATTAGTTGGTTGGATGACATCACCGATTCAATGGACATAAATTTGAGCAAACTCATGGAGGCAGTGAAGGACAGTGAAGCTTGGAGTGCTGCAGTCCACGGGGTCACAAAGAGTCAGACATGACTGAGTGATTGAACAACAACCCTGTCACTACATATTATTGAGTTCTCAAGAAGAGTACTTCTGGAGCTGATGGGTTCTCCGAAGGGGCATCCTGGTGAGTGGGGAGACAAGCAAGAATGGGATGGTCCAGACCACAGACAGTCCCTAAAGGATGCAGAGAAAACCTGACTTTCAAACTTGGCTGCATGTTGGACTTCCACTGGGAGGTTTAAAAATGCTGATGCCTGGCTCCCGTCTGCAGTGGGTCTTATTTAACTGCCCTCAGGTGTAGCCTGGATATGAGGATTTTGCAAAGCTCTCCAGGTGACTCTTAACATGTACCCAGTGTGAGAACAAGTCTGTGGATCCAGCTAGAGAATCTGGCTTCCTAACCAGAGCCCCATCCCTACCCTGAAGGAACCCTCTAATTGCTCTGCTATTTCTCATCTTCTTCTTCTTAGAGACTTTTGTCTTTCTTCCTTGAAAGAGAACAAACTACAACAACCAAAAAGAAACAAGCAATTGTCATATTCAGCAGCAAACAAACACTACCGATGACAGACATCTTAATTTATGTGAGTAGGTCTATAAACAAATGCTGTATTAAAAGCCTCAGGGGGATCCCTGGTGGTCCAGTGGTTAAGACTCTACTCTCAGTGCAGGGGGCCCAGGTTCAATCCCCTGTTAGGGAACTAGATTCCACATGCCACAACTAAAGAGCCCTCAAGCTATAACAAAGACTCAGAACAGCAAAATAAATAAATAAATACATTTTCCTAAATAAATTTAAATGCTTTTGCACAATGAAGGAAACTATAAGCAAGGTGAAAAGACAGCCTTCAGAATGGGAGAAAATAATAGCAAAGGAAGCAACTGACAACGAACTAATCTCAAAAATATAGAAGCAGCTTATGCTTCAATACAAGGAAAACAAATGAGGCAATAAAAAAATGGGCCAAACAACTGAACAGACATTTCTCCAAAAAACACATACAGATGGCTAACAAACACACATGAAAATGTGTTCAGCATCACTCATCATCAGAGACATGCAAATCAAAACCACAATGAGGTACCATCTCACCCTAGTCAGAATGGCTGCTATCAAAAAGTCTACAAACAATAAATGCTGGAGAGGGGGTGGAGAAAATGGAACCCTCTTGCACTGTTGGTGGCAATGCAAACTAGTACAGCCACTTTGGAGAACAGTTTGGAGGTTCCTTAAAAAACTGGAAATAGAATGGTTATACGACCCAGCAATCCCACTGCTGGGCATACACACCAAGGAAACCAGAATTGAAAGAGATGCGTGTACTCCAGTGTTCATCGCAGAACTGTTTACAATAGCCAGGACATGGAAGCAACCTAGATGTCCACTGTAGACAAATGGATAAGAAAGCGGTGGTACATATACACAATGGAATATTACTCAGCTATTAAAAGGAATGCATTTGAATCAGTTCTAATGAGGTGGATGAAACTGGAGCCTACTATACAGAGTGAAGTTAGTCAGAAAGAAAAACACCAATACAGTATATTAATGCATATGTATGGAATTTAGAAATGTGGTTATGACAACTCTATATGCAAGACAGCAAAAACGATACAGAGATAAGGAACAGAATTTTGGACTCTGTGGGAGAAGGTGAGGGTGGGATGATTTGGAAGAATGGCATTGAAACATGTATATTACCATACGTGAAATAGATTGCCAGTCCAGGTTTGATGCCTGAGACAGGGTGATCAGGACCAGTGCGCTGGGATGACCCTGAGGCATGGGATGGGGAAGGAGGGGGGAGGGGGGTTCAGGATGGGGAACACATGTACATACATGGCTGATTCATGTCAATGTATGGCAAAACCCACTACAATATTGTAAAGTAATTACCCCCAATTAAAATAAATTAATTAAAAAATAAAAGCCCAAGGAATGCCCTTCCTCTGACAATTAGAACAAAAGCTCATCCATGTGTTGGCCTGTGGTCTGATATTTGAGTCAACTTTGGTCCTCCCAGAGTTTGTTAGTGTCTGACGGAAGTCACGCTATTTGTTTGAAAGCTAAGACCTTTTTAGCAAAATGATCTCATCTCAGTAAGAGATAAGGGATCAGCACCATGGATCAAATCCAGCCTGCCACTTGTTTTGTTAATAACATTTTATTGAAGTGTATCTGTGTCCATTTATTCACTGATTTTCTGAGGCTGCTTTGGCACTACAACAAAGCGGAGTGGTTGTGACAGAGGCTTCTGGCCTGTAGAGCCAAAAATGTCTACTATGTGATCCCTTATAAATAAAGTTTGCCAGTCCCGTAAATATGGACATTTCTAGGCTGCAGTGTTAGTGTTTGTCTGCTGTGGTAAATTGATTTTAAAAATATGGCCAGTTCTTAACCCCTCCCTAAATTCTTTCCAATGTGACCTAAAATGGAACCCATTTCACCAGCCATTGAAACTGGGCTGGTCTGGCGTGTTGTTCTGAATGCTTTGAAATCTGGGAGTGTGACACTAGCCCTGTCCTGAGTCTAGGCTACAGAAGCCCTTGCAAACTTTTTTCGTGCTCTCTTGCAATCCTTCCTCTGAGAATAAACCTGTCAGATGGTGAGAAACACAGAGTCCAGTTACTCCACAGGCTCAGCTCGGCCAATCTCAAGAAGCACAGTTGTCCTGCTGAGTGGGGCTGACCACAGGTGTGGTCACATGTGCGTGATCATAACCAGAAGAAGTATCTAGCCAGATATAGCACAGAGAGCTCATCTGAAGATTCATGGGTTAGATAAATATTTGATGTTTTAATCCACCACATTTTAGAGTGGATTGTTATACAACAGTCCATGTGGTAGGAGCTTCTTCTCTTTTCTCTCTGTTTCCAAAGTCACAATACCTCAGTCTTGCCCACAGACCCAAGTCTGAAGCAAGAGAAGGGAACTACTTACAGAAAGAAAAGCATTAAGCATTCTTTCACCAAAAGCCCAGAAAACTGGTATCTATTATACAGAGTGAAGTAAGCCAGAAAGAGAAACACCAGTAGAGTACATTAATGTGTATATATGGAATTTAGAAAGATGGTGACGATGACCCTATATGGAAGACAACAAAAGAGACACAGATATAAGCAAGATATAGACTTTTGGACTATGTGGGAGAAGGCGAGGGTGGGACTATATGAGAGAATAGCATTGAAACACATATATTACCATTTGTGAAATAGATGACCAGTGCAAATTCAATGCATGAGGCACGGCACCCAAACCTGGGGCTCTGGACCAACCCACAGGAATGGGGAGGGGAGGAAAGGATGGGGGAGGGGTAAGAACTGGCCATATTGTTGAAGTCAATCAGAATATTGGGACACATGAACACCCATGGCTGATTCTTGTCGATATATGGCAAAAAACACCACAATATTGTAAAGTAATTAGTCTAAAGTAATTAGCAATTAAAATAAATAATTTAATTTTTTAAGTTTTTTAAAAAGCTAAGAAAACAAACATAAAAATAACAACTTGGGTTTAAATAGGAATAACAAATCTGAAGGGGTCCACATATAAATACGCTTTGATAGCTTCTTTAAAGAAACTGGGCCATGCCATGTGGGGCCATCTGAGATGAGCAGGTCATGGTGGAGAGGTCTGACAGAATGTGGTCCACTGGAGAAGGGAATGGAAAACCACTTCAGTATTCTTGCCTTGAGAATCTCATGAACAGTATGAAAAAAAAAAAAAACACGACACTGAAAGATGAACTCCCCAGGTCGGTAGGTACCCAACATGCTACTAGGAGATCAGTGGAGAAATAACTCCAGAAAGAATGAAGGGATGGAGCCAAAGCAAAAACAATACCCAGTTGTGGATGTGACTGGTGACAGAAGCAAGGTCTGATGCTATAAAGAGCAATATTGCATAGGAACCTGGAATGTTAGGTCCATGAATCAAGGCAAATTGGAAGTGGTCAAACAGGAGATGGTAGAGGGAATGATGACATTCTAGGAATCAGTGAACTAAAATGGACTGACTGGAATGGGTGAATTTAACTCAGATGAGCATTATATCTACTACTGTGGGCAGGAATCCCTTAGAAAAAGTGGAGTAGCCATCGTGGTCAACAAAAAGAGTCCGAAATGCAGTACTTGGGTGCAGTCTCAAAAAGACAGAATGATCTCTGTTCGTCTCCAAGGCAAGCCATTCAATGTCATAGCAATCCAAGTCTATGCCCTGACCAGTAACACTGAAGAAGCTGAGTTGAACAGTTCTATGAAGACCTACAAGACCTTTTAGAACTAACACCCCAAAAGATATCCTTTTTATTATAGGGGACTGGAATGCAAAGGTAGGAAGTCAAGAAACACCTGGAGTAACAGGCAAATTTGGCCTTGGAGTACAGAATGAAGCAGGGAAAAGGCTAATAGAGTTTTGCCAAGAGAATGCACTGGTCATAGCAAACACCTTCTTCCAACAACACAAGAGAAGACTCTACACATGGACATCAACAGATGGTCAACTCCAAAATCAGATTGATTATATTCTTTGCAGCCAAAGATGTAAAAGCTCTATACAGTCAACAAAAACAAGACCAGGAGCTGACTGTGGCTCAGATCATGAACTCCTTATTGCCAAATTCAGGCTTAATTGAAGAAAGTGGGAAAAACCACTAAACCATTCAGGTATGACCTAAATCAAATCCCTTATGACTATAAGTGGAAGTGAGAAATAGATTTAAGGGATTAGATCTGATAGAGTACCTGATGAACTATGGATGGAAGTTTGTGACATTGTACAGAAGACAGGCATCAAGACCATCCCCAAGAAAAAGAAATGCAAAGAAGCATAAAGGCTGCCTGAGGAGGCCTTACAAATAGCTGTGAAAACAAGAGAAGCAAAAGGCAAATGAGAAAAGGGAAGATATTCCCATTTGAATGCAGAGTTTGAAAGAATAGCAAGGAAAGATAAGAAAGCCTTCCTCAGTGATCAGTGCAAAGAAATAGAAGAAAACAATAGCATGGGAAAAACTAGAAATCTCTTCAACAAAATTAGAGATACTAAGGGAATGTTTCATGCGAAGATGGGCTCAGTAAAGGACAGAAATGGTATGGACCTGACAGAAGCAGAAGATATTAAGAAGAGGTGGCAAGAATACACAGAAGAACTGTACAAAAAAGATCTTCACAACCCAGACAATCATGATGTTGTGATCACTAACCTAGAGCCAGACATCCTGGAATGGAAGTGACGGAATTCCAGTTGAGTTATTTCAAATCTTGAGAGATGATGCTGTGAAAGTGATGCACTCAATATGCCAGCAAATTTGGAAAACTAAGCAGTGGCCACAGGACTGAAAAAGATTAGTTTTCATTCCAGTCCCAAAGAAAGGCAATGCCAAAGAGTTCTCAAACTATGCACAATTGCACCCATCTCACATGTGAGTAAAGTAATGCTCAAGGCTTCAGCAATACATGAACCATGAACTTCCTGATGTTCAAGCTGGTTTTAGAAAAGGCAGAAAAACCAGAGATCAAATTGCCAACATCTGCTGGATCATGGGAAAAGCAAGAGAGTTCCAGAAAAACCTCTATTTCTGCTTTATTGATTATGCCAAAGCCTTTGACTATGTGGATCACAATAAACTGTGGAAAATTCTGAAAGAGATGGGAATACCAGAACACCTGACCTGCCTCTTGAGAAACCTGTATGCAAGTCTGGAAGCAACAGCTGGAACTGGACATGGAACAACAGACTGGTTCCAAATAGTAAAATAAGTACATCAAGGCTGTATATTGTCACCCTGCTTATTTAACTTATATGCAGAGGACATCATGAGAAACGCTGGACTGGAAGAAGCACAAGCTGGAGTCAAGATTGCAGGAGAAATATCAACAACCTCAGATATGCAGATGACACCAACGTTATGGCAGAAAGTGAAGAAGAACTAAAAAGCCTTTTGATAAAAGTGAAAGAGGAGAGTGAAAAAGTTGGCTTTTTTGGAAAACTAAGATAATGGCATCCTGTTCCATCACTTCATGGCAAATAGATGGGGAAACTGGCTGACTTTATTTTGGGGGGCTCCAAAATCACTGCAGATGGTGACTGCAGCCATGAAATTAAAAGACGCTTACTTCTTGGAAGGAAAGTTATGACTAACCTAGATAGCATATTGAAAAGCAGAGATATTACTTTGCCAACAAAGGTCTGTCTAGTCAAGGCTATGGTTTTTCCAGTGGTCATGTATGGATTTGAGAGTTTAACTATAAAGAAAGCTAAGCACCAAAGAACTGATTATTTTGAACTGTGGTGTTGGAGAAGACTCTTGAGAGTCTCTTGGACTGCAAGGAGATCCAACTAGTCCATACTAAAGGAGATTAATCCTGGGTGTTCATTGGCAGGACTGATGTTGAAGCTGGAACTCTAATACTTTGGCCACCTGATGTGAAGAGCTGACTCATTTGAAAAGACCCTGATGCTGGGAAAGATTGAGGGCAAGAGGAGAAGTAGATGACAGAGCATGAGATGGTTGGATGGCATCACCGACTAAATGGACATGAGTTTGAGTAAACTCCGGGAGTTGGTGATACAGGGAGGCCTGGTGTGCTGCAATTCATGGGGTTGCAAAGAGTCAGACATGACTGAGCTACTGAACTGAACTGAACTGAACTGAATATATGCTTATTTCCTAGTGTTGTCTGGGTAGTGCCAAACCAGTAAAGAAAGCTTCACTTTTACTAAATATTCCCTCTGCCTAAAAGTCTCTATTTTTAGTTTTCTAAGGAACCTCCATACTCTTCCCCATATTGGCTGTACCAATTTACATTCCCACCAACAGTATATAGGAAGGTTTCCTTCTCTCCCCACTCTCTCCACCATTTATTGTTATGGTTTGTTGTTTTTTACTTGCTAACTCCAGTGTGACTCTGCAGCCCCATAGACTGTAACCCACCAGGCTCCTCTGTTCATTGGGTTTCCCAGGCAAGAATACTGGAGTGAGTTAGTTTTTTCCTTTTCCAGGGGATCTTCCCTACCTAGGGATTGAACAGGGATTGGCAGGTGGATTCTTTACCACTGAGTCACCAGGGAGGCCCATTGTTTGTGGATTTTTTTAATATTTACAATGGATAACCAACAAGGACTTATTGTACAGCACAAGGAAGTCTACTCAGTGTTATGTGCAGCGTGGAAAGAGGGGAGTTTAGGGAAGAATGGATACATGCATACATATGGTTGGGTAGCTTTGCTTTGCACCTAAAGCTATTACAATTGGTTACACTCCAATATAAAATAAAAAGTTTTTAAAATTTTAAAAATAAAAATAGAAGTTTCAACAGCTAGCTATATTATGGAATATTTAGGTCTCAGTTAGGTGTCAGCTCTTCATCAAAGGTCCTACTTTATGAGTCAGTTTACAATAGTCCCTAAGAGTTTTCAGATTATTGTGTCTTATTTTCTTCTCTGTAATTTGGTTATATTATACATATATATATATTTTTTATGGATATACGTTATTTGTAGTCTGTTTCTCCCCAAGGAATATTCTTCATGAGTGATGAGGAACTTCATGCTTCTTATGTGGTGCTGTATTCCCAGCACTTAGAATAGCATCTTAGTTCAGCTCAGTCACTCAGTCATGTCCAACTCTTTGCAACCCCATGGACTGCAGCACACCAGGTTTCCCCGTCCATCGCCAACTCCCAGAATTTACTCAAACTCATGCCATTGAGTTGGTGATGTCATCCAACCATCTCATCCTCTGTCATCCCCTTCTCCTCCTGCCTTCAATCTTTCCCATCATCAGGACTTTTTTCTACTGAGTCAGCTCTTCACATCAGGTGGCCAAAGTATTAGACCTTCAGCATCAGTCCTTCCAGTGAATATTCAGGACTTATTTCCTTTGGGATTGATTGGCATGATCTCCTTGCAGTCCAGGGACTCTCGAGAGTCTTCTCCATCACAATTCAAAAGCATTAATTCTTTGGCACTCAGCCTTCTTTATGGTCCAGCTCTCACATCCATACATGACTACTGGAAAAACCATAGCTTTGACTATATGACCTTTTGTCAGCAAAGCAATGTCTCTGCTTTTTAATATGCTGTCTTGGTTTGTCATAGCTTTTCTTCCCAAGGAGCAAGTATCTTAATTTCATGGCTGCATTCACCATCTGCAGTGATTTTGGAGCCCAAGAAAATAAAGTCTGTCACTGGTTCCATTGTTTCCCCATCTATTTTCCATGAAGTGATGGGACCAGATGCCATGAGAATAGTGCTTAGCCTATAGCAAATCTTGATTAGTATTAGGAGAAAATAATTCATAATATTACTATTACATTAAGGGGACATGTCTCCCTGTCAGCAATGCTGGCCACATTTTCACAAGAAAATAAGGCAGGTCACTCTCTCTATTGGGGAACTAGATGCAGATGAAGTTTCATTCTGTAGGACCCACAACAAACCACAGCCGAATATATCACCAGAACCCAAGGATTCGGAAGGCTTAAAATTCACAAGCCTGGGAAGACACCCAATTAACAGAGATTAAAGTCCAAATGTGACTCACACACCTATTGGAAATGTTAGACAATGTCAAACAGTACCCAATCTGGTTTTGCAACTAGGTTAATGTTCTGTGCATCCTAGGGGAGGTAAGGGGAAGGGAGAGGTTGAATTCCATTTTAAAAAGAAACATATGAGACATTTTGCTTCTCACTAAGAATTGTACTTCATAGGTTTCATCTATGCTCTCCAGCTGCAAATGATTGAACCAGCATTAATGCCAAAAATTGGAGGTGTCTTAACATGCATTAATTGCTTAATGGCCATGCTGTCTGCTTGAAAAGGGCGGGGAGGTATTTAAGTTGCTTAATGACTTTACATTTTCCCATGGCAAAATACCTGTGATTTGGTTATGCTATAATTAAAGAGTTACATAAACAAGGCTTTGGAAACAACTGAACTGACTCCCAGGGTAAAGGCATTTTTGTCCCTCCAGCTGGCTTGTTCAGGCCCTTCCAATGAAGAAAACTACCACCACCAGCCTTCACTCTGCCTTTTAGAAGTCAACCTTGCGTTTATCTCTGCCTTTCTGTGCGCATTGCCAAGTGTAGGTTATGGGGCTATGGGAGTATATAGAGGGAAGATTTGAAAAATACCTAAAAAAACAACAGTATTGTTTAGAAACCATTTCAAAACAAGTTTAAATATAAGTCATTAGGACAAGCAGGGTAAACAGAAGAGCCTGGTTACCTTGAAGAAAGAGCCTAGGGATGAGAAGTGCTCAGGGCAGTGTGGGATTTGTCTTGTAAAACCAGTTGATCAAATATTTATTACTGTATAAGGAAGAGCTTTGAACCCATGTGGTTTGCTTTCCCATATCCCAGAAACATGGTCCTTCAGGAATGAAGCTGGTAAATTTCTTACCCAGAGTTCTCTTGGAGTGGTGAAAAATACTCCGGGCGTCAAGAGAGGTCCTGAGCCAGGGAAGATGGCAGTCTGCCTCCCAGAGAGAGCATGCCAGTCAGGACAGCTGAGAAGCCCAGAGCTTGGCCTTGAGTTTACATGAAATCAGGAGCCTGGAGGTCCTCTTTAAGATGCCCTTTAAAGCAATCCTCTCTTGCTTACATACATTTACAAAGAAAATTATAGCCAATTGGACTACATGTTAGCATACTTAACCAAAGGTAACTTTCAGAGCACATTTTCTTTTAGTTTCCTGGATTTCAACTTTCTGTATGTTATAATCCTTATGAAGTTTGGTGGCAAACCATTTGTCATTTGTTGGTCCAAGTTTCCCACTGAGAATTCTTATATCTATTCTTAATTAAAAATAAATATCAATTGAAAATACACATTTCTTAGATATTTGCAACTCTTTATCTTTTAAACATTTGGAATTAAATCCAGTGAGCCTTTCATTTACTAAATAGCTAAACCAACAAACAGAATGAGCTCAAATCAGCTCATTTCGTCATTAGACTTATTGGGAATTCTTCTAAAGCTGGAATGTAAGGACATCAGTTGGGTGTCTTTGCCTTAGATGCTGGGGTGGATTGATGGTTTTCCTGGTCCAATCCATGACTTTGCCACATCCATGCCCTTTGCACTAAGACACTGAAGCTCTTCCTGCGAAGAGATAGAATCTATTTCCTCTCCCCTTGACTCTAGACTTCTGGTGACTTGTTTCTGGAAATAGAACTGTAGCACAGAGAGGTCTTGCCTTCTACCCACTTCTCTCTAGAAACTTTGGCAACCTCTGTGTGAGCCAGCCCAGGCTAGCCTTTTGGAGGATGGGAGGCAGTAGTCTCTCAGTACAAACCAGCCTAGAGTCAGCCAACTCCCAAATAGCAGAGAGAGCCCTGCCAAGATGAACAGAGCTGTCTCGAACCTCTGACTGACCAAAGATGCAAGAATGACCTCATCTAAGCCAGCAGAACCACCTGCTGGCATGTTGTAATATTGTAATTTATAATTAATAATTAAGAAATATGTATTTTGTCTTCTTTTCTGGCATACAGCTGCTAAAACTTTTAGAATTCCTAAGTGTTGAAAGCAAAAACAAAAAATTAAAAGGGTGTCTTTTGTTATGTAAATGAAGTTGTTTTTGGACTTCACCTAAAGATGGGGACTGGTTGCTAAGGGACCCAACCATGTGATTGGTTGTAGGAGTCTCTGATTTATATTCAGTCAGCTAGAAGCATAGACAACAACCTGGACTTGTGATTAGAATCTGGAAGGGAGAGCCAGTTTTTAGAACTGAGCCCTTAACCTGTGGAGTCTGATAGTACTTCCACACAGATGGGGTCAGAATTGAGTTGAAGGCTTTCCTGGTGACTCAGTAGTAAAGAATCCGCCTGCCAATATAGGAGACCGAGGTTCAAGCCTGGTTCAGGAAGATCACACATGCCATGGGGCAAGTAAGCCCATGCCCCCCAACTATTGAGCCTGTGCTCTGGTGCCCAGGAGCCACAAGTGATGAGTCCATATGTCAGAACTCCTGAAGCCCACACACCCCAGAGTCCATGCTCTGCAAATAGAGATGCCTTCACAAGGAGATGCCTGCACACCTCAACTAGAGAATAGTCCCCACAACCAAGACTACAGTCTCCACAACAGTGCACCACAACCGAGAAAGGCCAGAGCGGCAATGGAGACCCAGCCCAGTCAAAAATAAACGTAGTGAAAAAAAAAAAAAAAAAAAATTACGCTGAATTGTAGGACACCTATTGGCATGTAAAAATTGCTTGGTGGTATGGGGGAAAGAAAGCACACTGAAATTGGTAACCAGAACTTTTGCGTATAAACTCATGAACAATATTGCTTGAGGCCCTGAGTTCCAAGGTGGTTTGTCATATGTTAACACTAACAGATACAAATTTTTAAAAAGATATTTTAAGCATCACTGTAACACCAGTGGAGGTAAGGCAGTGAAGACATCAGCATCCTTACTATGTATATAAAGATGCCAAGTGGAACATTGGTCAGTAACGGCCAAATGTGTGATGGAAGCCAGTTAGGTTCCAGACAGTTATTCTAGGATCTGGGGACAAAGTAGGAAATCCAGTTGACAGGGTGCCTCTCCCTGGGGTTCTTAGAATATATTAAAATTGGCAGACATTTCAAATTATTGAAATTAAAAAGACAGTGAAAAAGAAAAGAACAGTGGTTTTCAATCTTTGCAACACAATAGAATTATTTGGAGAGATGTAACAGTATCATCAACAGTGGGTCTGATCACAAATGAATTAAATCAGAATCTGTGCACAGTGCTTATATATGAGGATTGTGAATCACTGCAGAGCAGCAATTCAATTAACTATTGAAAAGCACTGTAGTGCTCTTCAAAGAGCAGCCTGTAGACCAGTAAAGTCAGCATCACCAGGAGCTTATTAAAAATGAGAATCTCAAGTTCTGCCCCTGATCTGCTGAATCAGAATCTGAGGATGAGACCTGAGGGAAGATACTTGTCTTCTAACAAATTCTCTGTGTGATTCTTTCTTTTATAACTCCCTGTGCTTTTATTTATTTGTTTTTAATTTTTTGGCCATGCAGTGCAGTGTGTGGGATCTTAGTTCCCCCATTAGGGACTGAACCTGCATCCCCTGCATTGGAAATGCAGTCTTAACCAGTGGACCATCAGGCAAGTCCTCTCTGTGTGATTCTTTTTCTTTTTACTTGGAGGCTAATTGCTTTACAGTGTTGTGTTCTGCCATACAACCATGCAAATCAGTTGTAATTATATATATATATATATATATATGTATATATAATATAAAACATATACAAACACATATGTATATGTGCTATTGGGCTCAGTTGCTTCAGTCATGTCAGACTCTGCAACACCATGGACCTTAGCCCTCCAGGCTCTTCTGTCCATGGGATTCTCTAGACAAGGATACTGGAGTGGGTTGCTATGCCCTCCTCCAGGACATCTTTTCAACCTAGAGACTGAACCAGTATCTCCTGCTTCTCCTGTGTTGCAGGCAGATTCTATACCTGCTGAACCATATATATATACAGACACACATATATATATATCCCCTCCCTTTTATAGCATTGACACATACACACTATCATACATAAAATAGATAGCTGGTGGGAAGCTGCTCTGTAACACAGGAAACTCAACCTGGTGTTCTGTGATGACCCAGAAGGTGGGATAAGGGGAGGGGAGGGAGGGTCTCCGTGATTCTGATCCAAGCTAGATGTTGAAAGGCAGTAGCTGAGAATTGTAGGGCAGTAAAAGCTGACATTAACCACTGAGAACTTGAAGCAATTACTTACAGAAATACACACACAAATATTATAAGAAGAAAGTATATCTTTGAGGTTGTTTTCTTAGACCTAAAGATGAGACTTTTCACTTATGGAGAGTTCAGCCTTTGATGTGGGTGATTTACACAACAGAAGCTCATATAATAGTTATTTTAACTTTGTTCATAATGCAAATATTATATGACCTACTCTGCTTAAATTCCCAGAAATGTCTTTCCCCAATACCAGACCATATTACTTTATTTAGTACAGTACCCTAAAGCCATGAAATTAAAAGATGTGTGCACCTTGGAAGAAAAGCTATGACAAACCTAGATATTAAGTAAAAAGTAGAGACATTACTTTGCTGATGAAGGTCTGTATAGGCAAATATAGGTTTTTTTCTTTCCAGTAGTAATATATGGATGTGAGAGTTGGACTGTAAAGAAGACTGAGCACTGAAGAATTGAGGCTTTCGAACTGTGGTGCTGGAGAAGACTCTTGAGAGTCCCTTGGACAGCAAAGAGATCCAGCCAGTCAGTCCTAAAGGAAATCAACCCTGAATTGGAAGGACTGATGCTGAAGTTGAAGCTACAACACTTTGGCCACCTGATGCGAAGAGCTGACTCATTGGAAAAGATCCTGATGCTGGGAAAGACTGAAGGCAGAGGAGAAGGGGACAACAGAGGATGAGATGGTTGGATGGTATCACTGATACAATAGACATGAGTTTGAGCAAATTCTGGGAGATAGCGATGGACAGGGAAGCCTGGTGTGCTTCAGTCCACATGTTCACAAAGAGTTAGATATGACTGAGCAACTGAGCAACGACAGAAACCTAAAGATACTAGGTCTATAGTTTTCAATTTAATTTGTTATAAAATGTTTTAAGATTCAGCTTGTTTCTGAAAAAACTTAGAGGCAAACTCAGATTTAGTTTTCCTTGTGAGGTCTCTTGCATTCAAAGAGATCATAGGTCCTGATTTCCCTGCGACAGTCCTAGTTTCTGCCTTGTTCTAGCATCCCCTTTCACGCTTAAAAGGGTCTCAATTTAGACAATAAATTATATGATCACTCTAGCTAAGAGGTGTAACAGCATTGTCTTTTGGAAGAAAGTGAAGATGCCACCTGTAAGCCAGGTCCTTTGGTGCTTTGTCAAAGATACATTTTCCTTCTGGTGAAGTTGTTGTAATCTATTATGATATTTACAGTACCTAAGATGCCTCTAATAATAAAAAGTCATATGTATCCCAGTGTTCTACTAGCACTGTTTACAATTGCCAAGATAAGGAAACAACCTGTGTCTATCAATAGATGAATGAGTAAAGAAGGTGTGGTATACAATGGAATACTCCTCAGTCAAAAAAAATTTTTGCCTTTTGCAACAATATAGATGAACTTGGAGGGTTTTATGCTAAGTAATACTGTATCATATCATTTATATGTGGCATCTAAAAATACAATAAATTACTGAATATAATAGAAAAGAAGCATCTCACAGGTAAGAGAACAAAGTAATGATTACCAGTGGGAAGAGGAAAAGGAGAGTTTCAAGGGTAGTAGATTAAGAGATTTAAAATGTTATGAATAAAATAAGGTACAAGGATATATAATGTATACAGAGAATATACCAATATTTCCTAACTATAAATGAAATACATCCTTTAAAAATAGAGAATCACTATACCGTACACCTGTAAAATATAATATTGTACACTGCCTATACTTCAATTAAAGAAACAATAAATCACTGTTATTTTATGCAGTACTAAAGAAAAACTGCTGCTAATTAATCTATAACACAATGACTTCTTATCTTTGATCCTGGCATGTAATAGGTAATTCCTTTGCAGAAAGGCAGAGGAACCAGAGATCAAATTGCCAACATCCGCTGGATCATTGAAAAAGCAAGAGAGTTCCAGAAAAACCTCTATTTCTGCTTTATTGACTATGCCAAAGCCTTTGACTGTGTGGATCACAATAGACTGTGGAAAATTCTGAAAGAGATGACCACCTGACCTGTCTCTTGAGAAATCTGTATGCAGGTCAAGAAGCAACAGTTAGAACTGGACATGGAACAACAGACTGGTTCCAAATAGGAAAAGGAGTGCGTCAAGGCTGTATATTGTCACCCTGCTTATTTAACTTATATGCAGAGTACATCGTGAGAAACACTGGACTGGAAGAAACACAAGCTGGAATCAAGATGGCCGGGAGAAATATCAATAACCTCAGATATGCAGATGACATCACCCTTATGGCAGAAAGTGAAGAGGAACTAAAAAGCCTCTTGATGAAAGTGAAAGAGGAGAGTGAAAAAGTTGGTTTAAAGCTCAACATTCAGAAAACGAAGATCATGGTATCCGGTCCCATCACTTCATGGGAAATAGATGGGGAAACAGTGGAAACAGTGTCAGACTTTATTTTGGGGGCTCCAAAATCACTGCAGATGGTGACTGCAGCCATGAAATTAGAAGACGCTTACTCCTTGGAAGAAAAGTTATGACCAACCTAGATAGCATATTCAAAAGCAGAGACATTACTTTGCTGACTAAGGTCCGTCCAGTCAAGGCGATGGTTTTTCCTGTGGTCATGTATGGATGTGAGAGTTTGACTGTGAAGAAGGCTGAGCGCCAAAGAATTGACGCTTTTGAACTGTGGTGTTGGAGAAGACTCTCGAGAGTTCCTTGGACTGCAAAGAGATCCAACCAGTCCATTCTAAAGGAGATCAGCCCTGGGATTTCTTTGGAAGGAATGATGCTAAAGCTGAAACTCCAGTACTTTGGCCACCTCATGCAAAGAGTTGACTCATTGGAAAAGACTCTGATGCTGGGAGGGATTGGGGGCAAGAGGAGAAGGGGATGACCAAGGATGAGATGGTTGGATGGCATCACGGACTCGATGGATGTGAGTCTGAGTGAACTCCAAGAGATGGTGATGGACAGGCAGGCCTGGCGTGCTGCGATTCATGGGGTCGCAAAGAGTCAGACACGACTGAGGGACTGAACTGAACTGAACTGAATAAACGTTCTCTCTTGTGTTCTAAGATGAACCTGGTTATCACTTTGCAACTATATAAGAAATTATGGCAATTCCTCCAATAATGAATATTTACTATCAAATTTTATATCCTTATCTTCTATTTCCATGGGAGTATATAATAACATGTTCAATGCTGAATCTAGTTTCATATTTTTGAAGATATTTTAAAGAGTAATTAAGGACAATAATATTTGTAATCTGGCAATGCGAATAGCTCAAGCAGTGTGAGGATGAGAGGACTTATCTGACATGAAGAAACTGCTCACCTGGGCAAGGAAGGGCAGTGGGTGTCGCTTACATAGGGTGTCTCCAGGGCGATGGACTCTGAGCTTCTCTGAAACAGGAAGTCTCTCCTTATGCTTATTGCAGGTGCTGTTGAGATGGTTGGATGCATCACCAACTTGATGGACATAAGTTTGATCAAGCTCCAGGAGCTGATGATAGACAGTACTCCATGCTGCAGTCCATGGAGTCGCAGAGTCAGACACAACTGAGCAATTGAACTGAGCTGAGGGTGACGGACAGACTTTAAAATGAAGGCAGTTACCATATGGATCCACAGGCTGTCAAACAGATAGATGGATAGGTAGGCAGATAGATGCATAGGTAGATAGAGAGATACCGTCGGTTCTAAGATGCATTCCAATTTCAGCTTTAGTAAAATATGAAAAAAAATGTGTGCATTAGTCAGAGAAGGAAATGGCACCTCACTCCAGTACTCTTGCCTGTAAAATCCCATGGACAGAGGAGCCTAGTAGGCTACAGCCCGTGGGTCACAAAGACTCAGACATGACTGAGAACTTCACTCACTTCACTTAGTCGAAATGAAAAATGACATTTAGGAAACCACCAATTCCAGTTTTCAAGAATTCAGCCACACCAGCCTGGAATCTAAATGTTGTGGGAGAAAAAGCAGACCACAGACTTTTGAGACTTGGTCATCATGAAACATGTACCACAGGATGAAGGAAATGTGGGAGGTTGAGAAATATCAATAGCTTCAGATATGCAGATGACACCACCCTTATGGCAGACAGTGAAGAGGAGCTAAAGGGCCTCTTGATGAAGGTGAAAGAGGAGAGTGAAAAAGTTGGCTTAAAGCTAAACATTCAGAAAACGAAGATCATGGCATCCAGGCCCATCACTTCATGGCAAATAGATGGGGAAACCGTGGAAACAGTGTCAGACTTTATTTTTGGGGGCTCCAAAATCACTGCAGATGGTGACTGCAGCCATGAAATTAAAAGACACTTACTCCTTGGAAGAAAAGTTATGACCAACCTAGATAGTATATTCAAAAGCAGAGACATTACTTTGCTGACTACAGTCTGTCTAGTCAAGGCTGTGGTTTTTCCTGTGGTCATGTATGGATGTGAGAGTTGGACTGTGAAGAAGGCTGAGCGCCGAAGAATTGATGCTTTTGAACTGTGGTGTTGGAGAAGACTCTCGAGAGTTCCTTGGACTGCAAGGAGATCCAACCAGTCCATTCTAAAGGAGATCAGCCCTGGGATTTCTTTGGAAGGAATGATGCTAAAGCTGAAACTCCAGTACTTTGGCCACCTCATGCAAAGAGTTGACTCATTGGAAAAGACTCTGATGCTGGGAGGGATTGGGGGCTGGAGGAGAAGGGGACAACCAAGATGAGATGGCTGGATGGCATCACAGACTCAATGGACCTGAGTCTGAGTGAACTCCGAGAGATGGTGATGGACAGGGAGGCCTGGTTTGCTGCGATTCATGGGGTCGCAAAGAGCCGGACACGACTGAGCACCTGAACTGAACTGAACCGCTGAGCACGGTAAAGCCAAGCTACTGACCCTTGGTCAAGGTGAAGAAAAGCACAAGGTTCACTGCAGGGCACCAGGCAAGGAGTCCAGGCCACTGGTCTTGAAAGACCTGAACACTCTGCTGGCGTTTAGGGAAAGGTTTTTAAAGACAGGGTGAGGAGGACTCTGTGAGGTCTGTGATTGGCTTTTGGACATTCTTCTGACTGGTTGGTGGTGAAGGTGAATCAGGAGTCAACAGCATCAGTTCTTGTTCCAGTTGCTCTGGAGTCTGCATGCTGGTGGGTGTCATACAGCTCACTTTTTCCACCTGGTTTGGGGCGGGGGTTCAGTATTTATAAAAGAGCTCAAAGGACACAGCTCAGAGTATTATCTGTAGCCCTTGAGGAGAATATTATCTGAAGTCTTTGCCTTTGTTTAATCACTACTATTTTGTGTTGCTTGACTGTTTCCTTTTTTCTTTTCTTCTGCCTTTTTTTTTTTGCTTCTCTATTAGATGTGTTCTTTGCAACTCAGGGAAGACCTAGGTAGGCTGAAGTTTTTTTATAAGTGAGAGGCAAATAGAAGACATGAGGGGGTGAGGTCTGTTCTAGAAAGGCCCATAGGGTCCTGCTTGGCTACAAAAGTGTAGAATTTATCATTTTTTACAAATGGAAATAGTCATAAACCACACCCTTATAGATTTAGGACTGCTTTATACAGTATAACTTTTAAAATTACACTTTAACTGATTGCTCGTTGCTGGCTATAAAATGCAGTTGACTCCTGACATTCTTTTAATAACCAACAGCAATGACAAACCCTTCCATTTAAATGCATTCTTAAGATTTTGAATTTTTAGATAGGCATTTATACCAGCTTCTGCTGCTGCTACTGCTAAGTTGCTTCAGTCGTGTCCGGCTCTGTGCGGCCCCATAGATAGCAGCCCACCAGGCTCCCCCGTCCCTGGGATTCTCCAGGCAAGAACGCTGGAGTGGGTTGCCATTTCCTTCTCCAATGCATGAAAGTGAAGTCGCTCAGTCATGTCCGACTCTTAGCGACCCCATGGACTGCCGCCCACCAGTCTCCTCCACCCATGGGGTTTTCCAGGCAAGAGTACTGGAGTGAGGTGTCGTTTAAATTGTTTTATTTTAACCTCTGAGCCACCAGGGACGCCCATGGAAACAACCTAGTTGTCCATCAGCGGATGAATGGATAAGAAAACCGTGGTACATATACACAGTGGAGTATTACTCAGCGCATAAAAAGAATAAATTTGATTCAGTTCTAATGAGATGGATGAAACTGGAGCCGATTATACAGAGTGAAGTAAGCCAGAAAGAAAAACACCAATACAGGATACTGACACATATATATGGGATTTAGAAAGATAGTAACGATGACTCTGTATGTGAGACAACAAAAGAGACACAGAGGTATAGAATGGACTTTTGGCCTCTGAGGGAGAGGGAGAGGGTGGGATGATTTGGGAGAATGGCATTGAAACATGTATACTATCATATAAGAAATGAAGCGCCAGTCTATGTTCAATACAGGATATAGGATGCTTGGGGCTGGTGCACGGGATGATCCGGGGAGATGGTGTGGGGTGGGAGGTGGGAGGGGGCTTCAGCATTGGGAGATCGTGTACACATGTGGCTGATTCATGTCAATGTATGGCAAAACCAATACAGTATTGTAAAGTAGAATAAAGTATTAAATAAATAAATAAATAAATTGCTTTGTTTTATTCCAAGTCATAATTCTTTTTCTTGTATAACTATACTCCCTACAACATGTAATGTTAATAGTGAATAGACACAGTTCACCAAAGACAAAAATATCTGTAGTTTTCCAGAAATCAATCCTCTAACTTTTAACTTTTAGTTATAATATTTACTTTTTTTTTTAAGATGTCATTTATCTGGGTAAGGAAACTCCTTTTCCTATTATTAGTTGCTAAAGTTCCTTTTTTTAACCACAAATGGATGTTGAATTTTATTTAATACTCTTTCTTGTATCCATTTAGATAATTCTATATAGCTTTTCTCCTTTAATATGCTAAAAATGTGAGCAATGTAATTTATTTTCTATTGTCAAATCAATTTTATAGTTGGCATAAATCCAATTTGATCAAAATAGTTTACTTTGTAATACATTATGAAATTTGATTTGAAAAATATTTAATATTTTATATGTATGATTATGAATTATATTGGAGTATACATTTTCTTTTTATAATACTCTCAGTTGGTTTTCTTATCAAGAGTATATTTTGTTCAAAAATGAGTTGGATGTTTCCTCTTTGTCTGTATTCTGAAATAGTTTTTGTAAGACTGAAGTAATCTATTCATGAAATTTGTAGTAGGATTTGTCCTTTAGTATTTGGTAAAACCTGCTACATTTTTTTTTGTTGTTTTATAATTAAACTTTATCTTTTAAAACAAGTTTTTTAAGTTAAAAAAATAATATAGAGTTGCTATAAGCTTCACACTGAGCTTCCCCTAGTATTATTAATATCCTGTATGGCACATTTGTTGCAACAATGAACTGATATTAATACTTTATTGTTAATTTAGGCCCATACTTTTTTTCAGATTATTTTAGCTTCTACCTAATGTTCTTTGTCTGCTTCAAGATCCCATCCAGGATGCCATATTTAGCCATCATGTCTCCTTGGCTGTGGCAATTTCTCAGACTTTCATTTTACCTTGACAGTTTGCAAAGTACTGCTCCAGCATTGTGTAGAATGTTTTGCATAGGAAGTGTGATTTTTTTTCCATGACTCAGTTCAGTTCAGTTCAGTCGCTCAGTCATGTCTGACTCTTTGCGACCTCATGAATCACAGCACGCCCTGTCCATCACTAACTCCCGGAGTTCACTCAGACTCACGTCCATCGAGTCCGTGATGCCATCCAGCCATCTCATCCTCTGTCATCCCCTTCTCCTCTTGCCCCCAATCCCTCCCACCATCAGAGTCTTTTCCAATGAGTCAACGCTTCACATGTGCTTAGACAAGGACTATAGGTTTATGGGAGGAAGACCACAGAGGCACAAAGCTGGTTTCATAGCATCATAGCAAGGGTACATGCTACCCACATGGTTTATTTACTCGATGTTGATCTGCACTATCTGGCTGAGGGAGTGTTTATCAGCTGTGTCCTCTTCCTTTTTGTAGAGGTAGAAGGGTGCTTCACCTCTTTGCTGCTCAAAGTGTGGACCATGGATGAGCAGCACTCACATCATCTGGGAGTTTGTTAGAATCACAGAATCTAAATTCAGTCCCAGAATGGCTGAATCAGGATCTGCAAGTTAACTGGATCCCTGTTTGATTCATATTTTTCTCAACTTTTGAGAACACTGCTCTAAGATAATCTAGCACAAATTCTGGCGATTTTTTTTTCTGTAAAAGGCCCATAGTAACTATTTCTAGCCTTGTGAGTGATACAGTGTCTGTCACAAAGACTCAACCCTGCCCTTGTAGCAGGAAGCAGTCATAGATGATAGATAAACACATAGATGTGTTGGCATATATTTTTAAAATTTACTTATAGACACTGAAATGAAAAGAGGAAAGATGATCATCCTTTGGACTCAAGTGATGGCGGTGATGGAGAATACAGAGAAAATTAGTATAGCCTGGAGGTGTAAGGAAGTAAAATTAGATTTGGTGAACAATTGAATGTAGGAGATGAGGGAGAGGACACAGTTTTAAGAGTAAGTCTAAGATTCTGGATTATAAAACTGGATGGAGAGCCCTGGAATTAATGGAGGTATGTCACTGGAAGAGGTCTTGGTGAGGAAGACCTTTATTTATTTATGTTATATTGAGTTTTAACATCCTTGGTTTTAACTAGCCAGTTAGCTTTGTAGGACTAGAACTTGAAAGAGATTAGTTAAGCAATCTGGGTTATAACATCTTCATCTTCTTGTAGCAATAATAAAATATTACCTACAGAAATTATGTATAGAAAATTTCTATACATTTTAGGAATAGAAAATATGTAGTAAAGGAATTAAAGATGCAATAGAACTTGTAATAGTAGTTGTTATAATGCACACAAAAAATAGCATCAAACTTTCTGCCAGTGACTGTTGGCTTGCTTGACTGAGTAAACCTTTGCCAGCATTTTATGGTGCTAAATTGTCCATGTGATGTATCTTGGGGCGTATAGTTTTGACAGGAAAACTTTGAAAGCAATAAATTGACCTCAAAAGACTGCAAGTATAAGATTTTAGCCATAGTTACAAACTAATGGGTAAGATTTCTTTACACAGCACTCTTTCAGATCACTTCTTCAAAGGTTCTGTTTCTCAATTTTCCCTGTCCACTAGAACTACCTAAGGAGCTTCTTAGGATCCCAGTACATGGGACAGTTAAATTATAATCCCAATTCTCATGCTTATTAAATCAGGATTTCTAGAGGGTGGTGATTAAATGTTATTTTTTTCAAGACCCAAATGGATCTGGTATGCAGTCAATAGTGAGACTGTAGGGTGAAACCCAGACAGTGAGGCCAAACTTATCTATCAAGCCATCCACTGAAACACTCAAAACAGTTTGGGACTATGGACTATGGAACAGAAGTTTCCTTCTCTCTCTTGGGGTCTGGTCATCAGGAAGAACAAAGGATCATGGTGTCTTAGGCTGTCCATGATGAATCCCACTAGACATAGCCTTTGGGTGTTGGGGCTGCTCCAGACTCCAGCTAATATTTGAGGACACTCTTCTTTTCCTTCTTATTCCTCACCTTAAGATTATGAGTCAGGAGGATAAAGGTGGGAATCTGAAATCTGTGGTTTGAACAGAATGGGCACTATTTGTGATTCCGAAGGCAAGGCAGGTTTGAGAATCAACATGCTAACCATTGTTTCTGCAAGTGTGGTACTTGGTGGTGGGGGTGGTGGTTTAGTCACTAAGCCATGTCAAACTCTTGTGACCCCATGAACTGTGGCCCACCAGGCTCCTCTGTCCAGGGGAGTTTCCAGGCAAGAATACTGGAGTGGGTTGCCATTTCCTTCTCCAGGGGATCTTCCCAACGCAGGAATTGAACCCGGGTCTCCTGCATTGCAGGCAGATTCTTTATTGACTAAGCTATAACAGAAGCCCGAGTGGCACTTGGACCAGTAGCAAAAGCATCACTGAGGAGGGAAACACAGTCTCACACATTCCAGGACCGTGAATCAGAACACGTTGTAACACAATCCCCAGGTGATTGGTGTGGCTATTAAAATTTGAGACACACTGCCCTAAAACAGCATATCCCAAAGAGATCTTCCAGACTACCTAAAACATAAAGTGCTGATTAATAATGGCCTACTCTGAACTTTACTAATCAAAATCTCCTCATGGAAATCTCTTCATGTTTAACAAGATCAGCTACTGACTCTTGTGATAAGAGCTACAGTTTGAGAGTCTTAGACCTAGAATTGGTTTAGTGGCTCAGGCCACTCCAAGGAGCTGGTCCAATATCACAGGGAAAAATCTTGTGAGTTAGGCTATCAGCTCTAACACTCAAACACGGACGAGAGTTAGAAACAGCTGACTACAGACTTTTATTGTGTACAGACTACCAAACCTTCCACATATTGGTCTTCATGTGCGGGCCCAGAAGCCTTACTCATGGGCCAACATGTTAAACATGCATGACTCAGAGGACGAGGTCATAAAGGGAGATTTGTTTTTCTTTCCCACTGTCCCTTTAGGCCTGTTTTGGGTTGGAGAGTGGCAGATACTTCCTCTGCCTTCAAGTGACTACCCAGGTGTCCATCATGGTTAGTACAGTAGTAGAAATTATGTATCATTTCAAACCACTTAGTCACAATTGAATACTTTAAAACATCTACCTGTAGAAAATAGTACAAACTCTGAACTAGTTTGAACATCAGCATATATTTCCTCCTTGACTGGGGATGGCTATAAGCTCACCACATGGTTTTGGAGAGAAGCTTTGGTTGTCTTCCTCTTTTTCCCTTTCCCTTCTCTTACTCACTAGCTATGCCACTGACATCATCTAGAATGAGCAAGGGGAGGCGAGAAGGAGAATGTTGGGGGCAGACCGTTCACAAATTCACTTTCTTCAACGCTGGTGGAGATGGAAAGCATCCGCTCATGGACACTTTCGTCAATTTTTGTTGGTTATCCTACTTGACTCGACTAATTCACCTCCCATGAGGTGGATGACACATCCTATTCTAGGTGTCTCTCTTCCCCCAGCCACTAGTTTTCTGGGCACTCGTTCACCACAGACACTCTTAGATACCCAACAGCCTACAAAATAGTCACCTTGGAGAAGAACCAAAGTAGCTTTAGGCTCATATCCTTCAGTTTGACCCTCATACAGGTCATCAGAAATGTGTGCATCCTTTTCCCACGCTGTCTCGTTTCCACTCAAAGTGCAAGTGCAAGTGCAAGCTGCTCAGTCTTGTCTGACTCTCTGCTATGCCATGGACTATACAGTCCATGGCATTCTCCAGGCCAGAATACTGGAGTGGGTAGCCTTTCCCTTCTCCAGGGGATCATCCCAACCCGGGGATCAAACCCAGGTATCCCACATTGCAGGCAGATTCTTTACCAGCTGACCCACAGGGGAAGCCCAAGAACATTGGAGTGGATAGCCTAGCCCTTCTCCAGAAGATCTTCCCAACCCAGGAACTGAACCAGGGTCTCCTGCCATTGCAGGAGGATTCTTTACCAGGAAGCCCCCATTTCCATTGGGAGTATGGCAATTTGCTAAACTTGGTCCTCATTTTTGCTCTGTCTTCTTGACCTAAAAGCCACAGACTCTTGACCTTAGAATACTTACATGGAGGTCAAACTCCAGACATTATTTTTCTTACCATGAGCACCATCACTTACCACGTCCTTCAAATGGTCCTGATGAAAACACTCTCTTTTTTGACTTGAGGGGCAGAAAAAAAGTATCTTCTTTCTTATTATGTACCTATGCCTTAAAGCACAAAACTCTCACTAAAGAAACTCTATTACTAATTTCAAACACTGGACTCTTTATCCCTTATTTTTATACAGATTCAAAAGTCATCGAAAAGGTTCTTGATCAATTCTTTTAAATGTTTTGCCTATAGCATGGCACCTACATTGAAAGCTGACATCTATCACATATTAGATGAAACTTCCAATTCAACATCTTACTACACTCTGAAGCATACACATTTTACATCTCTAGGCAAAAAAAAGTTGGATCAAAATTAAAGTATAGTGATTAATTCAATTTATCAGCAAATTTTTATAGGAAGCTGATTAATATATTAGGATTTAAGTAATCTCTGAAATTTTAGAAAGTCTAAACATTTATTATCCCTTTCTGTTATTTATTGTATAATTGACTATGTAAAAACAAGCAAGAATGATAGAAACAATAAAACTTTCTGTTTACAGATGGCAATATTGTCTTTATAGAAGAAAGGAAAAAATCGACAAAAAAAGCTTCCCAGAACTATCAGCGATGTAGCAAGGTTGCAGAATACAAGGTTAACTTAACAAGAGTCAATTGTTTTCCTATACACTAGCAACTGGAGAAGGAAATGGCAGCCCATGCCAGTGTTCTTGCCTGGAGAATCCCAGGGATGGCGGAGCCCAATGGGCTGCCGTCTGTGGGGTCGCAGAGAGTCGGACACGACTGAAGTGACTTAGCAGCTGCAGCAGCAGCAGCAGCAGCAATAAATAAGTGAATTTGAAATTAAACAACCAACATTATATACATTAGTACTCCCCAAGAAATATAAATGCTTAGTATAACAATAATATATACAAGATCTGCAGAGGAAAGCAAAAACTCTAATAAAAGACATTTTAAAAAGAATTACACTTTTTTCCCTTTGTTTCTTGATGAGTCTGGCTAATGGTTTGTCAATTTTATTTATCCTTTCAAAGATCCAGTTTTTGGCTTTGTTGATTTTTGCTATGGTCTTTTGTTTCTTTTGCATTTATTTCTGCCCTAATTTTAAAGATTTCTTTCCTTCTACTAACCCTGGGGTTCTTCATTTCTTCCTTTTCTAGTTGTTTTAGGTGTAGAGTTTGGTTATTTATTTGGCTTTTTTCTTGTTTCTTGAGGTGTGCCTGTATTGCTATGAACTTTCCCCTTAGCACTGCTTTTACAGTGTCCCACAGGTTTTGGGTTGTTGTGTTTTCATTTTCATTCTTTTCTATGCATATTTTGATTTCTTTTTATTTCTTCTGTGATTTGTTGGTTATTCAGCAGCATGTTGTTCAGTCTCCATATGTTGGAATTTTTAATAGTTTTTCTCTTGTGATTTAGATTTAATCTTACTGCACTGTGGTCAGAAAGGATGTTTGGAATGATTTCAATTTTTTTGAATTTATCAAGGCTAGATTTATGGCCCAGGATGTGATCTATCCTGGAGAGGGTTCACGTGCGCTTAAGAAAAAGGTGAAATTCATTGTTTTGGGGTGAAATGTCCTATAGATATCAATTAGATCTAACTGGTCTATTGTATCATTTAAAGTTTGTGTTTCCTTATTAATTTTCTGTTTAGTTGATCTGTCCATAGGTGTGAGTGGGGTATTAAATCTCCCACTATTATTATGTTATTGTTAATTTCCCCTTTCATACTTGTTAGCATTTGTCTCACATATTGCGGTGCTCCTATGTTGGGTGCATATATATTTATAATTGTTATATCTTCTTCTTGGATTGATCCTTTGATCATTATGTGGTGTCCTTCTTCGTATCTTTTCACAGCCTTTGTTTTAAAGTCTATTTTATTTGATGTGAGTATTGCTACTCTTGCTTTCTTTTGGTCCCTATTTGCATGGAAAATCTTTTTCCAGCCCTTCACTTTCAGTCTGTTTTGAGGTGGGTCTTTTGTAGACAACATATATAGGGGTCTTGTTTTTGTATCCATTCAGCCCCCAGTGTTTGTCTTTTGGTTGGGGCATTCATGGAAGCAACCTAGATGTCCATCAACAGATGAATGAATAAGCTGTGGTACATATACACAATGGAGTATTACTCAGCCATTAAAAAGAATGCATTTGAATCAGTTCTAATGAGGTGGATGAAACTGGAGCCTATTATAAAGAGTGAAGTAAGCCAGAAAGAAAAACACCAATACAGTATACTAACACATATATATGGAATTTAGAAAGATGGTGATGATAACCCTCTACGGGAGACAGCAAAAGAGACATAGACATATAGAACAGTCTTTTGAACTCTGTGGGAGAGGGAGAGGGAGAGGGTGGGATGATTTGGGAGAATGGCATTGAAACATGTATAATATCATATATGAAACGAATCTCCAGTCTAGGTTCAATGCATGATACTGGATGCTTGGGGCTGGTGCATTGAGACGACCCAGAGGGATGGTATGGGGAGGGAGGAGGGAGGGGGATTCAGGATGGGGAACATGTGTATACCTGTGGCAGATTCATGTTGATGTATGGCAAAACCAATACAATATTGTAAAGTAATTAACCTCCAATTAAAATAAATAAATTTATATTTAAAAAGAATTACATAAGAAATACTCCATGTTCATGAACAGAAAGCCTCAATATTATTAACATGTCAGTTAATCCTAATTCGATTTTTAAATTCAATGCAATCGAGCATGTAATTGATAATTTATGGATATTGACAAATTGATTCTAAAGTTTATTTGGAGACGTAAAAGACTCAAAATAGAGAACAAAGTCAGAGGGCTGAAATTATTTGATGTCAAAACTTTCTGTATAGCCAATCAAGCAAGTTTGGTACTGGCAAAAGAACAGACAAATAAATGAATGAAAACTGCATAGGAACCTTGGATATGTGTGTGTTCTCAGTTGCTAGACTCTTTGTGACCCCATAGACTGTAGTCTGCCAGATTTCTTTGTCCATGGCATTTTCTAGGCAAGAAAATTGGCAGACTGCCATTTCCTAGTCCAAGGGATCTTTCTTACCCAGGGATAGAACCCATGTCTCTTGCATCTCCTGCATTGGAAGATGAATTCTTTACCACTGAGCCACCTGGGAAGCCCCCGAGCTTGGATATATCTACATAAATATAGTCAATTGATCTTTTGAAAAGGAGTAAAGAGAATGCAGTGGAGAAAAGATAATCTTTTTAGCAAATAGTGCTGGAATAATTGAACATGCACATGCAGAAATAAATAAAAATTTAGACATACACATTACACCTTTCATAAAAATTTACTCAAAATTGATCATAGATTTAAAGGTGAAGGGCAAAACTATAAAATTTCTAGAAGCTAACATAAGAGAAAATATATATGACCATGAGTCTGGTGATGACTTTTTAGATATAACACCAGAGGCATGATCCATGAAATAAATAACTGATAACTTTGACTTCTTTAAAGTGAAAGAACTTCTGCTCTGTGAAAGATACTGTCAAGAGAATAAGAAGACAAGCCATAGATAGGTAGAAAATATTTGCCAAAAAAAAAAAAAATCAAGTAAAAGACTATCATCACGGTATACAAAGAAGTCTTAAAACTCAACAATAAGAAAATCAACAATATTATTTTTAAAAGTGGGAAAAACCTAAACAGACACATTACAAAAGAAGATATACAGATGGTAAAGAAGCATATGAGAAAATGCTCCACACCGTATGTCATCAGAGAAATGCAAATTGAAACAAGGAGCTACCACTCCACACCTGTTAGAATGACTGACCACCACCATTGCTGACAAGGATGTAGAAAACAGAAGCTCTCATGCATTTCTCATGGGGATGCAAGATAGTAAAGCCACTTTGGAAGAAATTTTGGAAATTTCTAGCAAAACTATACCTATTCTTATCAATAATCACACTCCTTTATATTTTCTCAAATGTGTTTAAAACTTATAACTGTACAAAACAATGTGCACATAGATGTTTATAGCAGCTTTATTTATAATTTTAAAAACTTAGAAGCAACCAATATGTCCTTCAGTAGGTGAATGGATAAACTATGGTACATCCAGAAAATGAAATATTGTTCAGCACTAAAAATGACCTATCAAGCCATGAAAAGACCCAGAAGGTTAAATATATACTATTCAGTCAAAGAATCTGATCTGAATAAGCTACATACTGAATGATTCAAGTTAACCCTTGAACAACTTGGAGGTTAATCCACATAAAACTTAGAGTCAGCCCTCCATATCCAGGTTCTTCTGCATATGCAGATTTAACCTACTGTGGACAGGGTAATACCATAGTATTTACTACTGAAAAGTACCTATATTTAAATGGACCTGGGCTTTCCAGGTGGCTCAGTGGTAAGAATCCACCTGCCAACGCAGGAGATGTAGGAGATTTGGATTCAGTTTCTGAGTCAGGAAGACTCCTCTGGAGGAGAAAATGACAACCCACTCCAGTATTCTTGCCTGAAAAATCACATGGACAGAGCAGCCTGGCAGGCTACAGTCCGTGGGTTTGCAGAGTCAGATACAACTGAGCAATAAATAGACCTCAGTCCAAACTCTTATTGTTCAAGCGTCAACTTTATATATACTGCAAAAGGCAAAACCCATGGAAACAGTAAAATTCTTAGTGATTTACAACTGTTAGGAGGAAGCGAGAGATGAACAGGCAAAGCACAAGTGATTTCTAGGGCAATGAAACTATTCTCAATGATTCTACATGGGGGATACCTGTTATCACACATTTGTTGGAATCCATAGAATGTACAACACCAAGAGTGCTCCGTAAGGTGATCCATGGACTTGGGGGTGAAGTGATGTAGATTCATTGACTATAACAACTGTACCACTCTGATGTGGGATGTGGATAGTTAGGGAGGCTCTGCTTGTGGGGTGGAAGAGAAAGGGAGTATAGAGAAACTCTCTATACTTTGCACTCAGTTTTGCTGTGAACCTAAAACTGCTCTGAAAAGTCTACTTAAAATATTTTTTTTAGAGCTCCACAATATCAAGCAGCTTCTCCATAAATAACAAAAATACACCAAGTTCTCTGTTTGGCTATATCTGTAAGCTACTTTAGAGGATGCAGCTAATGGTAAATGCAAGAGTGGGAAACAAACTATACCAAAGTAGGTAAAATGACAAGCATCTATATCTCAGTTGATTTTATAAACATTGCTCAGGGCTCCAGGGATTGGCTCACCTATGCTTGGGTGATATTTTCAGACTGACTCAGCTGTGTGCATTGGCAATTCAGGGGCTGGATGAGGGGCAACAGGGACCCAATGGTCAGAAAATAATTTTGTTTTCATGATAATCAAATGACAGGAGGAATATAAATCATTTGGTATTTCCCTCAAGCCTTTGTTTAAAAATTATATTTTCACCACCACTTAAAACCAGTTCTCTTTCAGCACTTCTGATCACCATTTTTTCGAAGGGGATCAAAATATTGATTGTCTTCTAACTACAACATAATTTATACATTCATTGCTTTTAAAAAATTGTCTTCTCCCCCTCCATTCCTCCCCCATTAGAAAATAAACTCGATAGAAGTAGGATCTTTGTCATTTTTGTTCCCTGATCTATCCCACCTACCTAGAACAGTGCCTGACATTTAGGAAATGCTCAATAAGTATATTTAATATAATTTAATTGTGTGTGTTGACTCTTTTCCTTGAAGGTGATAATTCTGTCATTTCTTTCTAAGGAACTCTTCTCTCTACATTTATTTTATTCCTCCAAGCTACCTTCCCTTCCTTTCCCTCCAGAACGTTGAAAAGTCATGGAACTGAAGCAGGAAAAAGAGACAGGAGTTTGACATATTAACCTCATCAGTGAGGAAGTAGTTTTTCCTCTGTAGTTTTTATAAGCATTAAACTGAAGATTAAACAGTGAAAAGAGACTATATACTCTAGACATAAAACTTAACGAATTTTCACATTATCAACATCCTGGTGGACTCAGCTGTCAGTCATTACCTATTTCTGGAAGTACACTTGGGCTGCCTCCAGAGGGAAACCCTGCCTTGAATATTAAAACTAATGATTAGTATGGTTTGATTCAGGGCTTTAAATACACAGAAACAGCTCCTTTGTGTCTCGTTTATTTAACTTAGCATTTTGTTGTGAAATCTATTCATACTACTGTGTGGAGTTGTAGTTTGTCTGTTCTCGTTGTACATGATACTCCATTGTGTGAATGTACCTCAGTTAATTTACGTGCTGACCAGATAGGCTCCTCCTCTACATCTTACACTTGAAGCATGTTGATTGGGATTCTCCTGACTCTCAGAATTAGAGGTCAATTAAGCTTAAAACTCAAATGAAATGTGACCAAGGCCAACTCCTTTCTCTGTCCCCATAAACAATGCTAAAGTGGTAAGGATGGATTTAAGTGCACAAAGAAAACTGAGGTGAAATACCAACAAGCATTAGTTACAGATCATATGTATTTGTTTCAGGTAGGAGATTCTTCTGGTCTTGTCTGGTCCCATTCATGTGTTTGTGGTTGTCTGTGAGCTGGGGAGGTTTATTTTGGCTGGATTCTCTTGTGTTTTCACCATGCCTGGCCTCATCTGCTCTACCTCATCTGTCATTGTCCTCTGGTGTTGGTCTGGACTTGTCCACGCAGTAGTGGAAAGGTTATGAGAGAAAGTGGAAGTATACAAGCTTTCCAAGGTCTAGACTCAAAATTAAACATAACTTCCTCCACATTCTATTGGCCAAGACAAGTCACAAGAACAGTCAAGACATGATTAGGGTCATGGTGTGGGGAGTGAGACAAGGTTTGAAAAAAAGTTTCCTGTTGGAAGGATTACAAAGTCACAGTGCAAAGGGCATGAAGCAATAAAGATATTTTTGGTACTGTGCTACAACACTATGTCTTAAGATAACAGACGATAGATCAGATTATCTCCCCTTTAGGACAATTCTTGATATATTTCCATATCAAACCATGAAATGCAAATGCTTTTCACTCATTCATATATTAACAATTATTTGAATGTCTTAAGTGTAGATACTTGATCTACATTTCTGGAGCTTACCATTTTATCCCATAATCAGAAGTAAAACTTTTGGATTCTTTTTCTTTGGAAAACTGGACTTTTGAAGCCACATGGCTAGAGAGCCAGTCACAATTAATTAATTTTTTTCCTATGCATTTTGGCATAAATTGTGACTAGTATTTCCTCAAAAATAGCTGTAGAAAAAAGTTAGTCACTAACCATCTGACATATGCACCATTTGAGTATTTGTCAGCCCACCAGCTACAAAGAGTGGTCTATCGATCATTAGTAAGTAGGACCTGAGGGCTTGTTAGAAATGCAAAATATCAGGCCCTGAACCAGTCCTGTTGAATCAGAATCCCTAGTGGTGGAACCTAGGAATCCACCTGTTTCCTAGTTTTTCAGGCAATATTGGGTGATGATGAGTGAAAGTTTTTAAACCACTGATTTAGGGGCCAATTTTTCAAAACTTTTCACCATTAAGAACAAAAGGAATTTGATGTTTCTATATCATAGTTGGAATAAAGTAGTGGCTTTGATACAATTATATAAAAGTCATATTTTTTCAATCAAAAATGTATTCACATTCTGTTGTATTCTGAAAATTATATTTTTGGTTTATTTGTTCTCTTTCCAGAATAAAATATATTTTCTTCTGGATACTATATAATGACTTTTGAGAAGAAGAAACAAAGATTAGACTTTGCCCTCAATATTTCATTAAAGTATAAAATTCAGAGACTTCCTGGCACTCCAAGGTTTAAGACTCTGTGCTCCCAAAGCAGGGAGCATGGGTTCTATCCCTGGTCAGGGAAATAAGATCCCGTACACCACAGAGCATGGTCAAAAAAGCATAAAATTCATTGTGGATACTACCACCTTTCATATTATTAATGTTACTCCTTTTAAACTATTTATTTGATTATTTTTAATTCTTTATATCATTTCATATTAATAATATGAAATTTTATTATATCAAGTTTTTGTTTTCTATTTGACATTGATATTCATTCTTCCTCACTGCATTCAGTCAGACTCATTTTTCCCTCCATCAGAAATCTCCATGGAACATTGACTGCTTTTAATACAGTGCATGTCTATCTTGACACATTTGATCTTTTATTATTTTTCAAAAACTTATCTTAATAGCCCATGTCATTCTTCTTTTCTTTTTCCTTCATGGATCAGGTTAAGGTTTTCTTCTTTTCTTAAAGTCAGAATATAAAAGTTTCCATATTTCTTGCTTAGTCAAAATCCAAGGTAGATGAGGTGACCCTTCAGGATTTTATTCCAAGTGGTAACTGAAGACCTAATATGCATCCACCTCTGTTTCTTCCATTTTATGAGCCATCTTGTAGGGTCAGGTTGCCAGGAAAGAGAAGAGAAGGCTGGAGCATCACTCAGCTGGTGGACAGTGTCTAGAGTGGCTCCATGATCCTTGCCTCTTGTTTTTCACCCTTGTGTGAGCCTCTCCCTTGGTGCATAGGACTGTGAATAACTTCCAACTAAGAGCATGGCAAAGGTGAAAAAATGTATTAAATATATCATTTCCTGAATGTGATCTCATTTTTTAAGGTGTTTAACTCCTCTTGGTAGGAAGCTTTCTCTTCCTTGTTGGCTTTGAAGACGCAGTCTGCCACACGATAAGCTTTGATATGGAGAGTACCATGCACACAGCAGGGAGCTGAAGGTAACCTCTAGTCACAGCCAACAAGAAACTAAGGCTCAGGTTGGCAGCTTGCCAGGGACTGAATGCTGCCAACAACGGCATAAACGTGGAGGTCGATCTTTCCTCAACTGAGCTGACACTTTGACTACAACCCTATGGAATCTGGAAGCAGAGGCCTCAGTTAGGTAGTATCCAGACTTCTGACCCTTAAAAACTCTGAAATAATAAATGTGTGTTGTCTTAAGCCACTAAGTTTGTGTTCATTTTGTTATTTCGTAATAAGTAATTAATCCCCTACCTTAGCACCTCATGTGAACACATAGTAAATATTATGATTTCATTACGCGGATGACTATAACCTCACTGAGGACTTGTATTATGACAAAGCATCTCAATCATGGGACACGCTAGAAGAGTTTTGTCTGGACTACTGTAAAGATAAAAACCTCTGTTTTCAAGTGGAAAATCAGATGAGAGGAAGACTATGATTTGTTAGCCAGTCATGTTGTCTTTGCTCCTTCATGGTTGTCATGGTGAGTATCAGTCTACAATTCATCAGAGTTTCCTGGTTTAGGAAAGTATGCTAGGAGATGCATCAGATGTTCAGTGAGTTTGAAGATGGCGCTGCTAATGGTGGTGAGGGATATGATAAGATAAATTTCTGTTGCTTTCCTTTAACATTCATGTTCTTCTTGTGAGATGGGGAATGAACACAAAATCAGCAATAATACCAGCAAAACTTAACTTCCTAAGCTGGAGTTGTTCAAATAGGGAGGAAAATAAAAGAACAATTTCATTCCTTGCTAATCTAGAAATCAAATACTGTAATTCTCTGAAGTTTGGCAGTCTGTTTCCTTCTGAACAAAGAAGCATTAGCCTGAGTCTTTTGCTATGGAGACCTCATGGCACTCATAAAACATTTCATTGTGGTTTTTCAAGTGCAATAGGAAGTTGTTTCTAAAGGAATAATAAAATGGCATTATCTAAAGAAATGAAGAAATTACAGAAATTTGTTAACATCAGCATTTCTCAGAACATGAGAAATGTCAAAATAGGTTCAAAGCAGTAGGCGTTCTAGCTGAGAATTCTGTTACATGGTAGCACCCAAGGCTATTTCCTGAACAACTAAAAGTTATCCACTATTTACTAAACATACATCATATACTGAAACTTCCCCTAATTTTTCATTTATTAGTTTATTTTTCAAGACAGAATTAAACCCTTCTTGAATTCACTAAGAATTATACCAAGTTAACATGCCACACTCATGGCCGTACAGCATATATTTATACTCTGAACCTCAGATAATGATTCACACTTTCAAATATTATAAACAGAAAATTGGAGCAAATAAGTCAATACAACTAAAATTTTGACTTTAAAAATTTGTCATCATATTTAATTTTAACATGCAAATGTGACTCCACAATACCACATTCTCACAACTCTCAACCTTCATGTTCTGTACTTCTGGTGTCTTATTTAATAAATCTTTTATTTACCAAAAATTATAAAGATGTTTAAATATGGTATCTTCTGGAAGCCTTATTAATTTACTGTTTATATTTAGATCTATAATACACCTATAATCATCAATATTATGTGGTAAGTCTTTGCACCAAGGCCCTCAGATATCTTCTTTGCTATAATAAGTAAGTCTGTTTCTGGACCCTTCCTTATATTGAAGTGGAATATTTATTTGTCCTCATGCCAACATGATGCTATTTTGATATGTTTTGTAAAACATCTTGATATCTTATAATGTTAACCCTTCAAATTGGTTCTTTTTGTTGAAGACTGGCATCGGTATTTCTGGTCTGATGTATTTTGCAGTCAATTGTATCAACAGTCTCCCTGGTGGCTCAGACAGTAAAGGGTCTGCCTGCAATATGGGAGACCTGGGTTTAATCCCTGGGTTGGGGAGATTTCCTAGAGAAGGAAATGGCAACCCGCTCTAGTACTCTTGCCTGGAAAACCCCATGGATGGAGGAGCCTGGTGGGCTACAGTCCATGGGGTCACAGAAAGTTGGACATGACTGAGTGGCTTCAGTTCAGTTCATATCGCTGTGCTTTTCTTTCTCTCCCTTGTGGTAGGGTTATACACCTCACTCTTGACCTGGTCTCAGGGCTGGCATTAGTTGACTTCAGGCTTTGCTGTGGCTTGATTTTATTGATAGGATATTGGCAGATATAAGATGAACAAAGGCTTCGGACATGTTTGTTTAATTGGCTTCTTGCAATCCTGATATCAGGAAAGAGTGTCACCTGGGTAAATGGTGTCTCACAGCCAGGATTCCAAACAGACTAAAGCAGGTGAATCAAAACTTCCCAGCTGACCCATAAACCACAGCCTAACACAATCACCCCAAACCTTCTAGTGTAAATGTGTGCTCCTTTTAAAAGACATGTTTATTCTCCAATTTATCTATTTTTAATGAACTATATTAAAATAGATTCACAAGGAATTCTTTGGTGGTCCGGCGGTTAGTTTTCCAGTAGTGGTTGGTTTTCCAGTAGTCATGTGCAAATGTGAGAGTTGGACCTTAAAGAAGGCTGAACTACAAAGAATTGATGCTTTCGAACTGTGATGCTGGAGAAGAAGATTCTTGAGAGTCCCTTGGACTGCAAGGATATCAAACCAGTCAATCCTAAAGGATATTAACCCTGAATATTCATTGGAAGGACTGATGATGAAGCTGAAGCTCCAATACTTTGGCCGCCTGATGCAAAGAGCTGACTCAATGGAAAAGACCCTGATGCTGGGAAAGACTGAAGGCAAGAAGAGAAGGGGGCAGCAGAGGATGAGATGGTTAGATAACATCACTGACTCAATGGACATTTGTTTGAACAAACCCCGGGAGATAATGAAGGACAGGGAATTGGTATGCTGCTGTTGATGGGGTCACAAAGAGTCAGACATGACTTAGCAACTAAACAATAACAGCAGTCAGTGCTTAGGACTCTGTTATTCCACTCTAGGGAGCACAGGTCCAATCCCTTGTCAAGCAACTAAGAGCCCTGCCAAAAAAGTTCTCCATTTACAGAAACATTGTAATGCTAGAAACATTTATAGAGTTCCCATATATCCAATCTCCCCTTATTAAAATCTTATATTAATATGAGTGAGACCAAGAAAAATCAGAACAATCTCCTACCCAAAATAGAGATATGTTCTATAATTAATGCTTGTCACTTTTTACCCTCTTTTTCTCTTCTCACCTGAATCTACCTTTACCCTTTATCGCTGTGTATCATTGTTTTTATTTTAGAACAGTGTTGGATTTACAAAAGTGCTGCACAGCTAGTACAGAGGTTTCTCATATACTTTACATCTGATTTCCCTACTGTGAACATCTTATACTGGAATGGGACATTTGTCACAAGTAACAAATATTTTACAATATGTTTAAAGTCCATACTTTATTCATATCTCTTTAATTTTTACCCAGTGTCCTTTTTCTGTACCAGAATCCCATCTAATATGCCAGATTACATGTAGTCGTGTCTCTTTAAGCTCCTTTTGACTGTAACAGTCAGAGTGATCCTGTTTTTTATAACCTTGGCAATTTGGAGGAATATTGCTTAAGCTGTCAGGAGTAGTACTTTTGTTGGAATTTCTGTGATGTTTTTCTCAGGACTGAACTGAGGTTATGGGTTTTGAGAAGGAAGGCCACAGAGGTCAAGTGTCATTCTTATCTCATCATGTTAAAAGTATATATTATCAATATGACTTACCACTGCTGATGTTAACCCTGACAACCTACCTGAGGCAGTGTTTGTGCCCTGAAAAGTTACTCTTTATTCCTCATCACTAAACTATACTCTCTGGAAGGCAGTCTCTATGCACAACACACATTTAAGGACTTGGAGGTTATATTCCTCCTCCCTAGAGGATCAACATAAATAAATTGCAATTAAATAAATTAAATTATAATTTTTGCACAAATGTATCTATTCTCAATTTATTTATTTGTTAAACTATTAATTCATATCAAAATAGGCTCATGCATATTTATTTTATATTTTGGGTTAGAATACAACACAGGGTTATGTATTATGTGTTCAACTCATTACTTTCGGTCGTTAGGAGCTCTCTCAGTGAGCTCCTGTGTCATCACTGTGTTTTCTCAAAAAAAAAAAAAAAAAATTCACACTTCCTTACTCTATGGCACTACAAAATACAAAACAAACTGTGTGTTTTGGGTACAGGAGTCCACTCAGGTGACAGAGCCTGAAACTACATGTATATGCCAACCTGTGTACATATAAATATCTGTAAGTATTTCTATGTGTAGCATCTATATTTCTAGTAAGCTCAGGAGTTTATATCTATGTCTCCAACTGTAGCCCAGTTCCACATGTTTCTTTCTAGACCTCTCCCCTTGCTTATCAGTACTGCCCAATCCAACAGTGAAAAACCTGGTTGTCACTATTGGCCATCCATTTACTTAATTTTTTAATTCCAGTACACATATATGAATAGTTATATCTGAACTGCTAAAACATACCTCCGTTGAATACACACTTATTAACTAGGGCACAGTGCTTATATACAGTTCCTTATTTATTTATTTGGTGAAAAAGAAAGTTTGCTTTATTTCCCATGCCTGCTGGCAACTGGGAGTGGGGTGGGTGAGGGGGTGGGGCAGGGTGGACTCCTGTCCAAAGGTCGACTCCCCTTCACTTACAATCAGTAAGCAAGAACTTTCATTGACACAAGCTAGGGGGCTGTTTGGAGAAGGCAATGGCACCCCACTCCAGTACTCTTGCCTGGAAAATCCCATGGACGGAGAAACCTGGTGGGCTGCAGTCCATGGGGTCGTGAAGAGTCTGACACGACTGAGCGACTTCACTTTGACTTTTCAGTTTCACGCATTGGAGAAGGAAATGGCAACCCACTCCAGCGTTCTTGCCTGGAGAATCCCAGGAATGGGGGAGCCTGGTGGGCTGCCATCTATGGGGTCGCACAGAGTCAGACACGACTGAAGTGACTTAGCAGTAGCAGCAGCAGGGTGCTGTTACATGTAGAAACAGCACAGTCAGTTCTGATAGTCATCTTAAAATTGTTCATGTGGTGATCTGACCAACATTATCTTGACTGTTTTAAGTATAGTTAATTTTCAGTTCTGAGGCCTTCTCAGGTGGCATTAGTGGTTAAGAACACTCCTATCAACGCAGGAGACATAAGAGATGCCAGTATGAATGATCCTTGGGTTGGGAAGATCCCCTGGAAGAGGGCATGGCAACCCACTCCAGTATCCCTGTCTGGAGAATTCCATGGACAGAGGAGCCTGGAAGGCTACAGTCCATAGGGTTGCAAAGAGTCAGACACAACTGAAATGACCCAGCCCCCACACACACTCTTCAGCTCCAGGTCAGTCCCATTCCTTGAGGCCAGTTGGAATTGTGGCAGTTTATATCATGTCTACAGCCTGGGCATCATGAAGTTAACTTCTTTTACCTGGTAGGGTTGCAGTCTGCATAACACAGCTTACAAGACATGGCTCAATATTATCTATAGCCCTTGCTGCTGCCGCTGCTGCTGCTGCTGCTGCTAAGTCGCGTCAGTCATGTCCGACTCTGTGCGACCCCACAGACGGCAGCCCACCAGGCTCCCGCATCCCTGGGATTCTCCAGGCAAGAACACTGGAGTGGGCTGCCATTTCCTTCTCCAGTGCATGAAAGCGAAAAGTGAAAGTGAAGTCATTCAGTCGTGTCTGACTCTTAGCGACCCCATGGGCTACAGCCCACCAGGCTCCCTCCGTCTATGGGATTTTCCAGGAGAGAGTATTGGAGTGGAGTGCCATGCCTTGAGGATGAACTAAAAGCCCTTGACTATGCTTAATGACTAAACAACTATTAATTGATTTCCTTTGACTGTTTTCCTTTGTTTCTATGTTTTCTCATTTCTTTGATTAAGCTAATTTTTTTAATTTTTATTTTTACTTTATTTTGCTTTACAATACTGTATTGGTTTTGCCATACATTGACATGAATCAGCCATGGGTGTACATGAGTTCCTAATCCTGAACCCCCCTCCCACCTCCCACCCCATATAATCTCTCTGGATTATCCCCGTGCACCAGCCCCAAGCATCCGGTATCCTGTATTGAACATAGACTGGTGATTTGTTTCTTACCTGATAGTATACACGATTTTTAAAAATTTATTTATTTTCAAGTGGAAGGATGATTGCTTTACAGAATGTTGTTGTTTTCTGTCAAATTTCAACATAAATCAGCCATAGGTATACATATATCCCCACATTTTTGAAACTCCCTCCCATCTCCCTGCCCATCCCTTTAGTTTGATACAGAGCCCTTGTTTGAGTTTCCTGAGCCATACAGCAAATTCCTGGTGGCTATCTAGTTTACATATGGTAATGCAAGTTTCCATGCTACTCTTTCCATACATCTCACCATCTCTTCCCCACTCCCCATGTCCATAAGCCTATTCTCTATGTCTGTTTCTCCATTGTTGCCCTGTAAATAAATTCTTCAGTACCATTTTTCTAGATTCCCTATATATGTATTAGATTTATCTTTCTCTTTCTGACTTACTTCAGTCTGTATCATAGGTTCTAGGTTCATCCACTTCATTAGAACTGACTCAAATGTGTTCCTTTTTATGGCTGAGTAATACTCCATTGTGTATACATATCACAACTTCTTTATCTATTCATCTGTTCATGGACATCTAGGTTGATTCCATGTTCTAGCTATTGTAAATAGTGCTGTAATGATCAAAGGGATACACAAAGTTTTTCAATTTTGGTTTCCTCAGGGTATATGCCCAGGAGTGGGATTGCTGGGTCATATGGTAGTTTTATTCCTAGTTTTTTAAGGGATCTCCATACTGTCTTTCATAGTGGCTGTACCAATTTATATTCCCACCAATAGTGCAAGAGCATTCCTTTTTCTCCACACCCTCTCCAGCATTTATTGTGTGTAGACTTTTTGATGATGGCCATTCTGACTGGTGTGAGGTGATATCTCATTGTAGTTTTGACTTGCCTTTCTCTGATAATGAGCAATGCTGAGCATCTTTTCATGTGTTTGTTAGCCATCTGTATGTCTTATTTGGAGAAATGTCTCTTTAGGTCTTTCCCCCACTTTTTCATTGGGTTGCTTGTTTTTCTGGTATTGAGTTGTATTAGCTGTTTGTATATTTTAGAAATTAATCCTTTATCAGTTGTTTCATTTGCTATTATTTTCTCCCATTCTGAGGGTTGTCTTTTAAGCTTTTTTATAGTCTCCTTTGCTGTGCAAAAGCTTTCAGGTTTAATCAGGTCCCATTTATTTATTTTTGCTTTTATTTGCATTACTGTAGGAGGTGGGTCATAGAGGATCTTGCTTTGATTTATGTCATTGACTGTTCTGGCTACGTTTTCCTCTAAGAGTTTTATAGTTTATGGTCTTACATTTAGATCTTTAATCCATTTTGAGTTTATCTTTGTGTATGGTGATAGGAAGTGTTCTAATTTATTTTACATGTAGCTGTCCAATTTTCCCAGCACCATTCATTGAAGAGGCTGTCTTTCCCCTATTGTATATTCTTGCTTACTTTGTCAAAAATAAAGTACCCATAGGTGCATGGGTTTATTTCTGGGCTTTCCATCTTGCTCCATTGGTCTATATTTCTGTTTTTGTACCAGTACCATACTGTCTTGATGACTGTAGCTTTGTAGTACAATCTGAAGTCAGGAAGGTTAATTTCTCCAAGACCATTCTTCTTTCTCAAGACTGCTTTGGCTATTTGGGGCCTTTTGTGTTTCCATATGAATTGTGAAATATTTTGTTCTAGTTATGTGAAAAATGTCATTGGCAATTTGATGGGGATCACGTTGAATCTGTAGACTGCATTTGGTAGTATAGGCATTTTCACAATATTGATTCTTCCTACCCAGGAACATGGAATATCTCTCCATCTGTTTATGTCATCTTTCATTTATTTCATCAGTATCTTATAATTTTCTGTGTACAGCTCTTTTGTCTCATTATGTAAGTTTATCCTTAGATATTTAAATCTTTTGTTGCAATGGTGAATGGGGTTGATTCCTTAATTTCTCTTTCTGATTTTTCATTGGTAGTATATAGAAATGCAAATGATTTCTGCGTATTGATTTTGTGTCCTGCAAAGTTGCTAAATTCACTGATTAGCTCTAGTAATTTTCTGATATTACCTTTATGGTTTTCTATGTATAGTACCATGTCATCTACAAACAGTGAGACCTTTACTTCTTTTCTGATCTGGATTCGTTTTATATCCCTTTCTTCTCTGATTGCTGTAGCTAGGACTTCCAGAACTATGTTGAATAATAGTGGTGAAAGTGGACACCCTTGTCTTGTTCCTGATCTTAGGGGAACGCTTTCAGTTTTTCACCAATGAGAATAATGTTTGCTGTAGGCTCATCATATATAGCCTTTACTATGTTGAGGTAGGTTTCTTCCATGCCCATTTTGGGAAGTCTTTTAATCATAAATGGTTGCTGAATTTTGTCAAAGGCTTTTTCTACATCTATTGAGATTATCATATGGTTTTTATCTTTCAGTTTGTTAATATGGTATATCGTACTGATTGATTTGCATATTTTGAAGAATCCTTGCATCCCTGGAATAAAGCCACCTTGATCGTGGTACATGAGCTATTTGATGTGTTGCTGAATTCTGTTCGCTAAAACTTTGTTGAGGATTTTTGCATCTATGTTCATTAGTGATAATGGCCTGTATTTTTCTTTTCTGTGTATTGTCTTTGTCTGGTTTTGGTATCAGGGTGATGGTGGCCTCATAGAATGAGTTTGGAAGTGTTCCTTCCTCTGCAGTTTTTTGAAAGACTTTTAGAAGGATAGGCATAAACTCTACTCTAAATGTTTGATAGAATTCTCCTGTGAAGCCATCTGGTCCTGGTCTTTTGTGTTTTGGGGAGATTTATGATGACAGCTTCAGTTTCAGTGCTTGTAATTGGGTTGTTCATAATTTCCAGTTCTTCCTGATTCAGTCTTCAAAGATTGAACTTTTGTAAGAATCTGTTCATTTCTTCCAGGTTATCCATTTTATTGCCATATGGTTATTCATAATAACTTTTTATAATCCATTGTATTTCTGCATTGTCTGTTGTAACCTCTCCTTTTTCATTTTGAATTTTGTGTGATTTGATTCTTCTTTTTTTCTTGATGAGTCTAGCTAAAGTTTTGTCAATTTTGTTTATCTTCTCAACCAGCTTTTAGCTTTATTAATCTTTACTATTGTTTCTTTCATTTCTTTTTCATTTATTTCTGCTCTAATTTTTATGATTTCTTTCCTTCTGCAAATTATGGGATTATTTTTTGTTGTTCTTTTTCCAGTTGTATTAGGTGTAAAGTAAGGTTATCTATTTGATGTTTTTCTTCTTTCTTGAGATAGGGTTGTATTGCTATAAACTTCCTTCTGAGAACTGTTTTTGCTGCATCCCATAGGTTTTGAGTTGTCAGATTTTCATTGTCATTTTTTTCTAGAAATTTTTGAATTTCCCATTTGATTTCTTCAGTATCCTGTTGGTTATTTAGAAACATTGCTTAATATCAATGTGTTTGTGTTTTTTTTTACAGTTTTTTTTTTTTTTTTGTAATTGATATCTAGCCTCATAGCTTTGTGGTCAGAGAAAATGCCTGATACAATTTCAATTTTCTTAAATTTACTGAGGTTTGATTTGTGACCCAAGATGTGGTCTATCCTGGAGAACATTCCATGTGCACTTGAGAAGAAGGTGTATTCTTCCACATTTGGATGGAATGTCCTGAAGATATTAGTGAGATCCATCTCATCTAATATATCATTTAAGACTTGTGTTTCCTTATTAATTTTCTATTTTGATGATCTGTCCATGGGTGTGAATGGGGTGTTAAAGTCTCCTACTATTACTGTGTTACTGTCAAATTTTTCTTTTATGTCTGTTAGTGTTTGTCTATGTATTGAGGTGCTCCTATTTTGAGTGCATAGATAATTAACAATTGTTTTGTCTTACTCTTGGATTGATCCCTTGATCATTATGTAGTGTTATCTCTTGTAATCTTCTCTATTTTAAGGTCTATTTTGTCTGATATGAGGATTGCTACTTCAGCTTTCTTTTGCTTCCCATTTGGTGGACTACATTTCTCCATCCTCTCACTTTCAGTCTATATGTGTCTTTAAATCTTAAGTTGGTTTCTTATAGAGAGCATATATATGGGTTTTGTTTTTGTATTCATTAAGCCAGCTTGTGTCTTTTGGTTGGAGCATTTAATCTGTTTACATTTAAAGTAATTGGTGAGGTGAGGTGAGGTGAAGTCGCTCAGCCGTGTCTGACTCTTTGTGACCCCGTGGACTGTAACCTACTAGGCTTCTCTGTCCATGGGATTCTCCAGGCAAGAATACTGGACTGGATTGCCATTTCCTTCTCCAGGGGATCTTATGGATATATATATTCCTATTGCCATTTTCTTCGTTGTTTGGGGTTGGTTTTATAGCTCTTTTTCTTCCCTTGTATTTCTTGACTATATAAGTCCCTTGAACACTTGTTGTAAAGATGGTGTGGTGGTACTGAATTCTCTTAACTTTTGCTTGTCTGAAAAGCTTTTTATTTCACCATCAATAGCAAATGAGATTATTGCTGTTTACAGTAACCTTGGTTGTAGATTTTTCCCTTTCAATACGTTAAATTATCTTGCCATTCCCTTCTGGCCTGCAGAGTTTCTGCTGAAAGATCAGCTCTTAAACACATGGAGTTTCCCCTGTATGCTACTTGTTGCTTTTCCCTTGCTGCTTTTAATATACTTTCTTTGTGTTTAGTCTTTGTTAGTTTGATTAGTGTGTATTTTGGTGTGTTTCTCCTTGGTTTATCCTGTATGGGACTCTTTGCACCTCTTGAACTTGATTGACTATTTCCTTTTCCATGTTGGGGAAAATTTTCAACTATAATCTCTTTAAAAAAATTATAATATCCTTTCTTTTTCTCTTCTTCTTCTGGGACCCTATAATTTGAATGTTGGTGTGTTTGATATTGTCCCAAAGGTCTCTGAGACTATCCTCAGTCCTCTTCACCCATTTTACTTTATTGAGCTCTTCAGAAGTTATTTCCACCATATTATCTTCCAGCTCACTGATTCTTCCTTCTGATTCAAATATTCTGTATTGGTTCCTTCCAGAACATTTTTATGAGCTACTGAGGTGGTTTAGTGGTAAAGAATCTGCATGCCAATGCAGGAGACACAGAAACGTTAGAAATAACACCAAAAAAGATATTCTTTTCATTATAGGGGACTGGAATGCTAAAGTAGGAAGTCAAGAAACACCTGGAGTAACAGGAAAATTTGGCCTTGGAATGCGGAATGAAGCAGGGAAAAGACTAATTAGAGTTTTGCCAAGAAAATGCACTGGTCATAGCAAACACCCTCTTCCAACAACACAAGAGAAGACTCTACACATGGACATCACTATATGGTCAACATCGAAATCAGATTGATTAAATTCTATGCAATCAAAGATGGAGAAGCTCTATACAGTCAACAAAAACAAGACCAGGAGCTGACTGTGGCTCAGATCATGAACTCCTTATTGCCAAATTCAGACTCAAATTGAAGAAAGTAGGGAAAACTGCTAGACCATTGAGGTATGACCTAAGTCAAATCCCTTATGATTATACAGTGGAAGTGAGAAATAGATTTAAGGGCCTAGATCTGATAGATAGAATGCCTGATGAACTATGGAATGAGGTTCATGACATTGTGCAGGAGACAGGGTTCAAGACCATCCCCATGGGAAAAAAATGCAAAAAAGTAAAATGGCTGTCTGGGGAAGCTTTACAAATAGCTGTGAAAAGAAGAGAGATGAAAAGCAAAGGAGAAAAGGAAAGATATAGGCATCTGAATGCAGAGTTCCAAAGAATAGCAAGAAGAGATAACAAAGCATTCAGCAATCAATGCAATGAAATAGAGGAAAACAATAGAATGGGAAAGACTAGAGATCTCTTCAAGAAAATTAGAGATATCAAGGGAACATATCTGCAAAGATGGGCTCGACAAAGGACAGAAATGGTCTGGACCTGACAGAAGCAGAAGATATTAAAAGAGGTGACAAGAATACACAGAAGAGCTGTACAAAAAGATCTTCATGACCCAGATAATCATGATGATGTGATCACTCATCTAGAGCCAGACATCTTGGAATGTGAAGTCAAGTGGGACTTAGAAAGCATCACTACGAACAAAGCTAGTGGAGGTGATGGAATTCCAGTGGAGCTGTTTCAAATCCTGAAAGATGATGCTGTGAAAGTGCTGCACTCAATATGCCAGCAAATTTGGAAAAATCAGTAGTGGCCACAGGACTGGAAAAAGTCAGTTTTCATTCCAATTCCAATTCTTTGGCAATGCCAAAGAATGCTCAAACTCCCTCACAATTGCACTCATCTCATATGCTAGTAAAGTAATGCTCAAAATTCTCCAAGCCAGGCTTCAGCAATACGTGAACCGTGAAATTCCTGATGTTCAAGCTGGTTTTAGAAAAGGCAGAGGAACCAGAGATCAAATTGCCAGCATCTGCTGGATCATGCAAAAAGCAAGAGTTCCAGAAAAACATCTATTTCTGCTTTTTTGACTATGCCAAAGCCTTTGACTGTGTGGATCACAATAGACTGTGGAAAATTCTGAAAGAGTTGGGAATACCAGACCACCTAACCTGCCTCTTGAGAAATCTGTATGCTGGTCAGGAAGCAGCAGTTAGAACTGGATATGGAACAACAGACTGGTTCCAAATAGGAAAAGGAGTACATCAAGGCTGTATATTGTCACCCTGCTTATTTAACTTCTATGCAGAGTACATCATGAGAAACGCTGGGCTGGAAGAAACACAAGCTGGAATCAAGATTGCTGGGAGAAATATTGATAACCTCAGATATGCGGATGGCATCACCCTTATGGCAGAAAATGAAGAAGAACTAAAAAGCCTTTTCATAAAAGTGAAAGACGAAAGCGAAAAAGTTGGCTTAAAGCTCAACATTCAGAAAACAAAGATCATGGCATCCGGTCCCATCACTTCAGGGAAATAGATGGGGAAACAGTGGAAACAGTGTCAGAGTTTATTTTTTTGGCCTCCAGAATCACTGCAGATGGTGATTGCAGCCATGAAATTAAAAGATGCTTACTCCTTGGAAGAAAAGTTATGAGAGCAACCTAGATAGTATATTCAAAAACAGAGACATTACTTTGCCGACTAAGGTCCGTCTAGTCAAGGCTATGGTTTTTCCTGTGGTCATGTGAGTTGGACTGAGAATAAGGCTGAGTGCTGAAGAATTGATGCTTTTGGACTGTGGTGTTGGAGAAGACTCTCAAGAGTCCCTTGGACTGCAAAGAGATCCAACCAGTCCATTCTGAAGGAGATCAGCCCAGCATTTCTTTGGAAGGAATGATGTTAAAGCTGAAACTCCAGTACGTTGGCCACCTCATGCGAAGAGTTGACTCATTGGAAAAGACTCTGATGCTGGGAGGGATTGGGGGCAGGAGGAGAAGGGGACGACAGAGGATGAGATGGCTGGATGGCATCACGGACTCGATGAACGTGAGTCTGAGTGAACTCCGAGAGATGGTGATGGACAGGGAAGCGTGGCGTGCTGAGATTCATGGGGTCGTAAAGAGTTGGACACGACTGAGCGACTGGACTGAACTGAACTGAATTGAGAACATTTTTAATTTCAGTAATTGTGTTGTTCATCTCTCTATGTTTATTCTTTAATTCTAGGTCTTTGTTAATTGATTCTTCCATTTTCTCCATTCTGTTTTCAAGATTTTTGATCATCTTTACTATCATTATTCTGAATTCTTTTTCAGGTAGTTTACCTATTTCCTCTCTTTATTTTGGACTTCTGTGTTTCTAGCTTGTTCCTTCATTTGTGTAGTATTTCTCTGCCTTTTCATTATTTTTTTTTTAACTCACTGTGTTTGAGGTCTCCTTTTCACAGTGCTCAAGGTTGAATTCTTTCTTCCTTTTGGTTTCTGTTCCCCTAAGGTTGGTCCCGTGATTGTGTAAGCTTTGTACAGGGTGATAATTGTGCTGAGTTTTTGTTTGGTTGGTTGGTTGCTTTTCCCTTGATGAGCAAGCCTGAGTGTGGTAGTATCCTGCATGCTGATGATTAGGTTTATATTTTTATTTTGTTTGTCCTGCACAGGGTGCTACTAGTGGTTGGGTGATGCCAGGTCTTGTACTCAAGTGGTTTCCTTTGTGTGAGTTCTCACTATCTGATACTTCCTAGGGGTTAGCTCTCTGGTGGTCTAGAGACTTGGAGTCAATGCTCTGACTCCAAAGGCTCATGGCTTGATCTCTGGTCAGGAATGAAAATTCCACATGTGGTTTGTTATGGCATTGTGAGATTAAAACAAATACCCCAAAACAAGAAACCAAAGATGAACTTCTGACAAATGGCAGTTACAAAATTAAGCAAATAATAATTTAAATAATGGAATATACACGTATACATATATACCCATAAGCAAAATCAAAACAGTGCAGCAAATATAAAGTACAACAGATTGACCTAGCAAACAAGGGAAATCAAAAATTATATCTATCAGTTAAGAACAAAACTAACTAAAGCAAAAACTGGAAAACAAACTAAAGCAAGTTGCCAAATGGGGAATAAAGCAATGAAAACAAAACTAACAAATATGTTGAGAGGAAAGAAAAGAAAGAAAGAATAGCTATGCAGAGTTAAACAGAGGCAGATGAAGAAGATCTATATACATTAAAGATTAACTACAAGGGGAAAAGAACAGTAAGAAAAGCAAACGAAGGAATACATGTAGAAAACAATAACAGTTTACAAAAATTAAAACTTAACATTCAAAGAAGAGAAAATAAAAATAAAGGAAGAAGAAAGAAAGAAAAAAAAAAGGAAGAAAGAAAATGCCACAGAACTGCAAAAGCCCGTCATAGAGGTTTATAACAACAGTAAATAAGGTAATGGGGCGGAGGAGCTCGAAAACTTAATTAGATTTCATAGTGACAATAAAATTTACAACTACAACAGAGGGGGAATAAAAAAATCTGAACGAATCTAGAGAACAAGTTAAAACGTAAGAATATTAAATGTTTTTCTTGAGTCATTACTGTCAGAGTCCTTTCCCTCACTGGGCGCCACAGTCCCCCTCACCTCCCTAGGATGCCCTCCAACACGGTGCTGGTCTCTGGACCTGCTCTGGGGGCAGCTCAGATTCTAATTTGGTCCTCTCCCTGTGTGTTCTTGCCTCCAATGTCCACAGCTACCAGAGCTAGTGTGTTTTCTTTTGTGGGAGCTCTCAGTGACCTTTTCCATAGACACAAAGTCTGCCTAGTTGATTTTATGGATTTAATCTGCAGCTTGTGCAGCTGGTGGGAAGGTTTGGGGTCTTTTTCTTTAGCCACATTGCCCCTAGGTTTCAACTGTGGTTTTATTTCCTCCTCTGCATGTGGATCGCCCACTGGGGTTCGCTCCTGAGGCTGCCCTGGAGGACTTGGATTTGCCCAAGTGAGGGCCCAGTGTGGAGGTGGTGCAGCTACTTGGTTCACAGGGGTTCTGGCAGCACCAGGTACTGAGGGGAGTTGGTGGCTAGGGCAGCAGGAAATATAGAGCTCTAGAAGGGTATGGCAACAGTCTGGGACAATATGCTCCAGTATTCTTGCCGGAGAACCCTACTGACTGAGCAGCCTGGCAGGCCACAGTCTACAGGGTCGCAAACTGTTGGACGTGACGGAGGCCAGCCTGCATGCATAGATGCAAAACTTTTTTGCCTGTGATGGCTCTGACCCAGTGAGGGTTGACTGTGAAGGTGGTTCAGCTGTTTGTCTTGCGGGACCCTGCCGGCACCAAGTGTGCAGGGACAAGGACTGCCTCTGCCACAGGAGTTGTGGCCCTATCAGAGTCTTTTTCTGAGCTTCTTGTAGCTGGCAATCAGAAGGCCTTTTGGCCAGTCTTTCTCCTTAGCTCCACCCAGTCAGGCACCTAGAGGGCTCCCTTGCCTGGGGTCCTTCTCTGTTGTTCAGCATATCAAGCACATAGAGGGGCCCCCTAGCTGGGGTCCTGCTCTGTAGATTGGCACATCAGGCATTTAAAGGGGCACCCTGGGTGGGGTCCTGCTCTGTAGTTCAGTCAGTCAGGCATTTGATGGGCCAGCCTCTCTATTGTTCAGCTCTGGAAGTTGCCCAGCGGGAGGGGGCGAGAAAGGCTATGGTGATGGCTCCACCCCCTACGCACGACTCAGCAGTACTGCCTTGCTCCCATGGCTGCCTGTCTCCTCCACAGGCATTTCCCACCACAATCTCTCCCTCACATCCCCTTGATCTGTCTCTCCACAGTCAACAGCAGCCCTCGCTCTGGGATTGCTCCAGAATCCTCCAACTCCAGCTCCCAGCCGCAGCACCTTCTAGGGGATCTTTGTCCCTGTCGAGGGTGTGCATGGCTGTGGCAAGGACTGTATGAATTTCATTCCATTTAGGCTGCACAGATCAGCTGTTTTACTCTCAGTCTTAAATGTTTCTTCTCTGACTCAGACAGTTGCCCCAGTAGGGGACCTCCAGCCCTGCTTCAGTTTCCCCGCCCACCAAGGGCAGGTCCAGTCCTTCTGACACTCCTGTTTTTCCCCTAGTTCCTTCATCCTACCAAGTTTTTCATGGTTCTATATTTCCCACTGGTCAAGTGCTCCTGTCTGCTCTCAGCTGGTGTTCTGCATGCACTTCTGTGTCTGAAGGTGTGTTCCTGATGCATCCGTGAGAGAGATGTGCTCCACGCCCACCTCCTTCTCCACCATCTTGTTCTCTCCTGTGTACAGTTCTTTTAATGTTTCCCTCTTAGCACTACTTTTGTTGCATCCCAAAGATCTTGATAAATTGGATTTGTATTTAGTTCAAACTATTTTTACTTCTCTCGAGACTACTCTTTTGGCTATGTATTATTTATACTGTTCCCTCTGAGTAAAGAACTTCCTTTAACATTCTTCTTAGGGAAGGTGATTAATCTCAATTTGGTTTGTTTGAAAAAGATTTACTTGTTCTTAATTGCCTTTTTTAAGCATAATTTCACTGGTACAGAATTCTAAATCAGAGTTTGTTTTTTCTTTCAACATTTTAAATAATTCATTCCCCTCTCTTCTTGCTTGCCTGATCTCTGATGACAAGTCTGATGTTATCCTTATCCTTTTCCTTCTATAGTTAAGGTGATTCTTATTTTCCTTCTAACTTCAAAATTTTCTCTTTGTTTTTAATTTTCTGCAGTTTAAACAAAATATACTTGGCTTGAGATGTATATGTTTGGTATTCTCCTACTTGGCCTTCTCTGAGTTTCCTTGCTATGTGGTTTGAGGTCTGTTATTAATTTTGGACAGTTCTTGACCATTATTTGGAGAAGGAAATGGCAACCCACTCCAATGTTCTTGCCTGGAGAATCCCAGGGATGGGGGAGCCTGGTGGGCTGCTGTCTATGGGGTCACACAGAGTCGGACATGACTGAAGTGGCTTAGCATTATCATTTCTCTGAGTTTCCTTGCTACGTGGTTTGAGGTCTGTTATTAATTTTGGACAGTTCTTGGCCATCATTAAATCAAATATTTTTTCTGCTCCATTTTCTTTCTTTTCCTTCTTGTGTTCCAATTATGTGGATGCTACTTTGCTAAGGGACATCAGTCCTGGGTGTTCATTGAAGGGACTGATGTTGAACCTGAAATGCCAATCCTTTGGCCACCTGACGCAGAGAGCTGACTCATTTGAAAAGACCCTGATGCTGGGAAAGATTGAGGGCAGGAGGAGAAGGGGACGACAGAGGATGAGATGGTTGCATGGCATCACCAACTCAATGGACATGGGTTTGGGGGACTCCGGGAGTTGGTGATGGACAGGGAGGCCTGTCGTGCTGTGGTTCACGGGGTCGCAAAGAGTTGGACACGACTGAGCGACTGAACTGAACCACATTTGAAATTGTCCCCTAATTGTCGCATGTTTGTTCTTCTTCTTCTTCTTCTTTTTTTTTTATTCTTCTTCCTTTGAATTTTAGTTTGGGTAGCTTCTGTTGAACCACCTTCAAGCTCACCAGTTCTATCCTCAGACATGTTGAGTTTACTGATCAGTGCACCAAAGTCATTCTCCATTTCTGTTACAGTGTTCCTGATTTCTAGCATTTCCTCTAGATTAGATTTTTAGAGTTTGCGTCTATCCGTTTCCATCAGTCATCTCTTCTCACATGATGTCTTCTCTCCACCTTAGAATGTTTAGCATCGCTTTACAGTATTCCGTCATTTCTGCCATACCTCAGCACAAGTCAGCCGTAGGCATACATATGCAGCCTCCTTCTTGACTCTCCCTCCCACCTGCCGTCTCATCCCAGTCCTCTAGGTTGTCACAGAGCACCACGGCTGAGCTCCCTGCTACACGCGGCAAGTGCCCGCTGGCCATCTGTCTCACACATGGCCACGCCTGTTTCAGTGTGGCTCTTCCGTCCACCCCTCTCTGCCCTCCCCGCTGCGCCCCCAAGTCTCTTCTCGACACCTGGACCTCCACTGCTGCCCTGCAGACAGCTTCCTCAGCGCCGCCTCTCTGGACTCCATATATCTGTGCTGACACATATTGTTTTCTTCTCTTTCTGACTGACTTCACTCTGTATAATAGGCTCCAGGCTCGTCCACTTCATTAGAACTGAGTCAAATGTTTTCCTTTTCATGACTGAGTAATGTTCCACGGTATATATGTACTGCAGTTTCTTTATCCGTTCATCTGTCCATGGACATAGAATGCCCTCCCACTCAGCCCCCCACACCACACCGCACTAACAGGGCTCCAAGTGTGACAGTGTGTTACAACTGGAAAAACTTCAAGGCACAGATCCTCTGAGAGGAGTAATTAGGAAGTCTCAAGAGAAGAGAAAAAACAAGGACACCAGAGGAACGTGAAAACTCTGGCGCCTACAACTACAACAAGTGATAGACAAAGGCACACTTGTAGCCAGATTAACAGACATCCTCTCACTAATGGCCTGTTTACTTCAGCTCCAATAGGAGCTAAAGTGAGAACTCAATACAAAATTTCTCACTTTCATCAACAAAACACACTTTATAGAGACAAAGCAGTCATGATAAGAAGATTCTGATATCATAGAGATTTACATTTATCAAACTCGGAACTTAAATCTAAACCACCCTGGCATGCCGCAGCCTGGCATTCTCCAGTTTTGTGACTAGTCTCAGGCTTTCTGATGGACCTGGGTGTTTCCATGGTGGCATGACCTTTCCCTCCCCTCAGCTGCAGTAGTCCCGAGCTGTTTCCTTGAAGCCCTTGCCCATGTTGACTCTGTATTCCCACCACCTCCCCCTCATCTCCCTAGGTGAGACAGGAAAGCTAAGGACTGCAGACTACACTCTTCCTCAGCTGAGATAAGGCTCTGGCAAAGCCTTTCTTCTGGAAAGTAGGCTTTGGCTCTGAACAGGGGAAGGCTCTGAATGCATTTCATAAGCATGACTCTTCCCCTCTCCTACCAGAACTGTCGCTTACTACAGTTTTACAGAAATGTTCTCTCATTACTTTTCCCTAAAAGCTGTCTTTTACCTTTCACATTTAGATTTTTAAACTTCATGGAATTATTTTATGTATGAGGAAGGAATTAAGACACATTTATTTTCCATATGAATATATAAAAGACACATCATATATTAAAAACACCATCCTTTCTCTACTATACTGTAGTGTTGTTTTACACGAATCAGGTGACAATGTATACATCGGTCAGCTTCTGGTCTCTCTATTCTATTTCAGTTGTTTATTTGATTGATTGATTTACCTGGTACCAATACCACCACATCTTAATCACTGTTGTTTTATGTTTGGCCTTAGTATCTAACAGTGCTAGTCCTCTAATTTGTTGTTCAAAATCAGGTGGCTCATCTAATTTCTTTGTGTTTCCATAACATTTTTTATAATCAGCTTATCAACTTGCACATAAACTCCAATGAAATTTTGCTTAAAATCAAATTGTATTTTAAATCAAATTGGACAAAGTGATAATTTTAAAATATTGAGGCTTCTATTCTATGAACATGGTCTATTTTGTCTCAAAATTTTTATTAATAATATTTTATACTTTTCAGTGTAATGGTTTTCCATACCTACTCTTAAGCATACATGAAAGCATTTGTTGCTTTGAAGGTATTTTAATGCCATTTTATTGTAATATAATTTTCCAGTTATTTATTGCTGATATCCAAAGGCAAATTTGATTATTATACTTACCTTTTATTCAGTGGAATTTATTAAATTCATTTTTTTTAAACTATGTCAGTATTTAAAGCATGTCAGTATTTTGGTATTTCTATGTACAAAATTATGTTATTAGTTACAAGCAATACATCTTTCCTTCCTTTTTAATTCTTGTACATTTTACTTATGCTTCTGGTCTTATTGCACTGGCTAGGACCTTTAGTCCATGACTGCTCCCTTATTCTGTTTCAGATTTTAAGAATACAACTGATAATTTCATTATCGAGTATGCTGTTTATTGTAGGTTTTGTTAAATATCATTCATTATTAGATTTTCAAGGTCCCTTCTAAATCCTGTTATTTGTGGCAACAAGGATGAACCTTGAGGGCATTAGGCTAAGTGAAATAAGCCAGTCAGAGAAGAATAAAATCTGCAATCTCAGTTATATGTGGAATCTAAAAAGTTGAGCTCATAGAAACAGACAGCAGTTTGGTGATTATGACAGTTTGGAGGGCAGAGGATATGGGAAGATTTTAGTCAAAGAGTACAAAACTTTAAATCATAAAATGAATAAGTTCTGGGAGTCTAGGGCATATTATGATGACTAGCCACCAGGGAAGCCTTATAATTAACAATACTACAAACACATACACACACATACACACACACACATAATGGTAACTATGTGAGATACTGTGTTAGCTAATCTTATTGTGGCAATCATTTCACAATATATATGGATATCTAATCATCATGTTGTACACTTTCAACCTGCACAATGTTATATGTCAAGTATATCTCAATAACACGGGAGAGGAAGTTTCCTTTTTATTACTAGTTTGTTAATGGTTTCTTTTCAATCACGAACAGACATTAAATTTCTATCTAATACTTTTTATGCAATGAGATAATTATTCATTTTTTCTGTTGCTATAATGTATAGCCTTGGTTGAATTTTTAAGTGTTAGGCAAAACTTGCATTTCTGGAATAAATCCAATGTCATCATGATGTATTATCTTAGTCAAATATAACTGATAATTTTTAAATGCCTAGAGTTATTCCATCTCCACATTCTCCCTGTGACATAAAAACTTTCAACTCTGTAAGATAAAAACTTTCAACTCTGTATCCTTCTTTCCATATTAACACCTATGTGATAATAATTATTTATTATTATTGTGATAATTAATTTTATTTTTATTAGGTATTCTTGTGTCTACTTAATCTACAATAATATATTTAATTCTCATGGAAAAATATGGGGGAAAGCCTACCCCTATTTTACAGCTAAGAAAATTGCGGTATGAGAGGTTATGTAATGTGCCCAATTTTAAGTCAGACTGAGTTTTATTCCTGTCAGTCTCACGCTATACCTGTTCTTCAATGCTTCTCCCAGTACTGTATATTTTAGAGAAAGCCTAATTGTGATAAGATTTCTGAATCGACACATCTTTATTTTCACATTTGCGTAATAGCACTGTAAGATATAGCAATCTATATCTTCTTATTTCTCCACCTTTCCCATGCGCAAATCTGTTCCAAATTTCCAAACACTAGAAGCCATCATCTTTTTTCTCATTTCATTGTTCTGGGATTTCACCACAATATGTTAATGGATGCATCTTTTACGATTCATCCTGCCCAACTGACACTTTCATCCTGATGAGTAATGGTTTACTTAATCCTGAGACATTTTCTTTCATTGCTTTGAGAATTTCAAATCATATGTTTAACATTCTTGTGACTTCAGGTTTAATTATTAATTGTAGAACGTTAAAAGACAGTTATAAAAGGAGTCCTCCATAGTTCTGCCATGCAGATATATCAACTGTTCGCATTACTGGTTGAACATCTCTTACAGGCAGTGTCTGCAGAGTTTCTAAATAATATAAATAACTTTATACTTAATGGTGTATTTTGCTTTCATCTCATTACATGCTAAAATGTACATGTCATAGAGCTTTTTACATGTCATAGAGCATTAATAACCATTTAAAGGCTTATTATATTCCATTTAGTTGTCAAAACTTTCTTAACCTGCATAAAAGTAGATTCTAGATAGATAATCCTTGCCTTCTATTATGATTATAAGGGATTTTACAAACCACACCTCTCTCTACTAAACTTGACTTAAATCTATAGCCAATTAAGAAAAATGCAAGGATATAAGACCAATAAAAATAGAAATATTAACTTTACAACTTATAAAATTAGATTTAAAAGAATCACCTTAATGAGCAGCCAGAGCCCACTTCTAGGGCATGGAAACTGCACAAGGTCTTGCTGCTGTGCCATCAACATTTTCAAATTATTAATCATTTTCTTAAACGGGAGGCCTGCAGATTATAAAGGTGGTCCTTCTGGTAGTCATAGTCCAAGTTCCTAGTATTTCTCTTCAAATCTAGACCTTAGAATGACCGCCTCAGAAAGGAATATGTAGAGCTGACCTTTGTTCATCAGCTCAGATAGGATCCCTTCCTCATACCCATCAAGTTCCAATATCAAGAACAGAGAGGGAGGGACATCCCCGGAAACCTCTGGGGGTGTTTACTCACGGACAGGGAGCTGAGAGAGAGAGAGTGCCGTTACTCATCCCACTACTCCATGAGCTGTCATGACTCCCTGCAGGGGAGGAAAATGCTTCTCCTGTCACTTCAGATATGTGAGGTGTCAGTGGAAGAAAACTGAGATTCACTCAGGACTGTAACAGCTATGAATCTGGGTTGAAAGGGTAAAAATGAGAGGTAGGCTTATTTGGGGAAAACATAAGATGAACCTATTTTAAAATAAGAGTTACTGAGAAATAGATTCTGATGACTTGAGATATAAGGAGTTCCATGTCAACAGAAATATGCAGCCAGGCAATGACTGTATAAATGTGGACTCAGAAGGGGTCTTCAAACAGGGAGTTCAAAATACCACTTCAAGACTTCCTGGTGGTCCAAGGGTTAAGACTTAGCTTTCCAATGTAGGAGGCACAGGTTCGATTGCTGGTTAGGGACCTAAGTTTACCCATATGCCTTAGGGCCAAAAAAATCCAAAACATAAAACAGAAGCATTACTGTAACAAACTCAATAAAGATTTTTAAAATGGTATACATAAACAAAAAAATCTTAAAAACAAAAATACTACTTCATGAAGGGTGGAAAAACCGTTTCCTTTGTGATTTATTTGGTTTTCTTTCTTCAAGGGGATGCCTTAAGGCTCTACTACTGTGAGCCATAGAAAATCCAGGTATTTTCCATAGTTTTGCTTAATTTTAAACACCTTTTCAACACTCACTGGGCTTCCCTGAGAGCTCAGCTGGTAAAGAATCCGCCTGCAATGCAGGAGACCCTGGTTTGATTCCTGTGTCAGGAAGATCCATCGGAGAAGGGATAGGCTACTCATTCTAGTTTTCTTGGGCCTCCCTTGTGGCTCAGCTGGTAAAGAATCCACCTGCAATGCAAGAGACCCCAGTTCGATCCCTGGGTTGGGAAGATCCCCTGGAGAAGAGAAAGGCTACCCACTCTACTATTCTGGCCTGTAGAGTTCCATGGACTGTAGAGTCCATTGGATTGCAAAGAGTCAGACACAACTGAGTGACTATCACTTTCAATACTCTATACAGCTCTGAAGCTGTGGTTATTTCCATATTCAAATGTCTTTTAAAAGTAAATAAGTATATGTGTGTATATGTATATATATTAGGGCTTCCCACATGGCTCAGTGGTAAAGAATCTACCTGCCAATGCAGGAGACGTGGATTTGCTCCTGGGTCAGGAAGACCCCATGGAGAAGGAAATGGCAACCCACTCCTGTATTCTTGCCTGGGAAATCCCATAGACTGAGAAGCCTGGCAGGCTACAGACCATGGGGTCACAAAGAGTTGGCCATGACTAGTAACTAAAATCAACCATATATATATATATATAAAACTATATATATATATATATAACTATATATATATATAAAACTATATATATAGTTATCAACTATATATATATTTATCAACTATATATATTTATCAACTATATATATTTATCAACTATATATATATATACACATATAAAATGTATATATCTAATACATGAGCTTATGTACTGTTGAAATGCACACACATCTATATATCTATAAAATAAAAAGTTATTGAGAAATCCAGCATGGCCCTGGGCTGGACTTTCGAGTCCACTCTGGAGCTACTGTATGAAGGAACAGCCCTCCTCCTGCCAGTGTGGCTATCCTCTGTGTCTCAGTCACAGAGACACAGACCTGGTTCCTCCCCATCCTCACAGCCACAGTTTCAAGTGCCTTTGCTGAATCCTTGCTGAAGGAATTGCCTAGATCGGCATTGTTCTTATTTGTATACAAACAGTCAAAGACTGTCTCCCCCTTCTTTCTGTGTTTCAATGTAGGACTGTATCTCTCTCAACGAAATCACCTTTTTTTCCTTTCAACTTTCTAATTCCACACAGCAATTCTATAGTGTCTTTGAATTAAGACAACTGACTGTGTTTTTCTCCACAGTATCATACAGTATAAAAAACAGATTCCCTAACACTGGAGTTTATACTTGAGTTTCTTATGAAACAGTTGATTATTTTAAATGAAAGACTGGTACTTCTTTACTTCTGCCTGAAGAAAACGCCACAAAGGATTGTTTAAGCCTGGTGGGTTTGGTGAACGATCCCTGTTCCTGGGGTTAATGACCAGTTTCCTCAGACAAAAACTTAATGTTTCACTCCTTCATCATGGGGCACGTGGGGCAGAGGGGGCTTTCCCAGCCCTGGCATGAAGCTGTTTGCACTGTTTGTTATACTTGTGGCCCCTCCTTCCACCCAGGGGGAGAGGGTTTTTAAGAGCCCTGTCAAAACTGCAGGTGTGCGAAAGCTCCTGCTAACAGCAGGGGCGGGTTTTATAGCGTTTCCTCGAGACTGCTTCAGATCACTTTTCAGTGTGTAAAACCGGATTTTCATTAGGGGCACTAATGACACTCTAATGGGGACAGGGCGGTGGTACGCCCGATGCCAGAGGCAGGGCAAGTGAGGCTGAAAACAGGCCAGTCTGAGCTCCCGGAAGACCGAGTACCACGGGGATGTGCTGTATTGCTTCTCAAATACCTGCAGGCCCAGGGCCGACTTGTTAAATGGGTGGCCTTTGAGGCCAAACAGGAATAGATCCACTTACAGTTTTTCACACGAGGACAAAACAAGGAGGCAGAAAAGTCTCCAGGTTCAGACATTTGCAAGCTACAGCTGCTGTTATGGCAGGAGGTTCTGAAGACTTATGAGCTGACACATTTCCCTGGACACCACCACACATTGGCCTCCCTGCTCCTTCTCCTCCCCAGAGTGGGGTTCAAGGCTACCGTTTGACATAAGGGCCACAGAGGACCATATCAAAGCAGCAGCTCCATCAGAACTCATCACTCGTCAAAGAGACACAGGCTGCCCGAGCTGGATGCACAGAAGCGAACTGAGTGTCTGGCCCGGCATCCAGGGAGCTCAGGTGGTTGGTCGTTCCTGATTCTTACAGAAGCTCTTCACGGTAGGTCAGCATAGTTTGTAAACAAACTGTGTGTGAGAGCAGAGGAAAGAGAGAAGCTGACGGAGATGGATTACTTTGACTTTCTTTTCAGTGTACAATCCATCAGCACAGGAAAATACTTTCTTTGCATTTTCCTCCTCTGGCTTTGATCTTCTCAGTGGAAAGCCAGGAGAAATTATAGCCTTTAAAGTGTGCCTGTGTAATTGTGATATTAAAAACAATAAAGAGGCTACTTTGCAACTAGGCTGCTGCTGCTGCTGCTAAGTCACTTCAGTTGTGTCCGACTCTCTGAAGAGACATTTAACAAGTTCTCTCTTGACTTCTTCTACCCTGCTGCTAAGTCACTTCAGTCGTGTGCGACCCCATAGACGGCAGCCCACTAGGCTCCCCCGCCTCTGGGATTCTCCAGGCAAGAACGCTGGAGTGGGTTGCCATTTCCTTCTCCAATGCATGAAAGCGAAAAGTGAAAGTGAAGTTGCTCAGTCATGTACGACTGTTAGCAACCCCATGGACTGCAGCCCACCAGGCTCCTCCGTCCATGGGATTTTCCAGGCAAGAGTACTGGAGTGGGGTGCCATTGCCTTCTCCATACAACCAGGCTACTTCATCACAAAACCAGGAATATGACTCAAAGATCAGCTCTACAGGTATGGAAAAGGCAAGATACTCACACCATCACTTTCTGGCTTTGCTAAAGCAAAAGAGATCAGCACATCAGGGAATTCCTACTTACTATTCCAGTTCCTATTCGACATTCTCATTTTAAAGTCAAAGTAAAGGATGTTGGCCTCTCTGGCAGTCTAGTAGTTAAGCATCCAACTTGCATTGCAAGGGACACCGGTTCAGTCCCTGGTTCGGGAAGATCCCATATCCTGTGGGTCAATTAAGCCGATGCACCGCAATTACTGAGCCCCCAAGTCACAACTACTGAAGCCGGTGCCCCAGAGACTGTGCTCTGCGGCAAGAGGAGCCACTGCAACTAGAAAGTAGCCCCTGCTTCTCACAACCAGAGAGAGCCCTCAAGCAATAACAGACTCAGCCCAGCCAAAAAGAAAATAAAAAAATAGAAACAAATCTTTAAAAAAGGAAGAGGATGCACAGGGAAGTGGGATAACTTTCCCAGCATCAATCTGCCCTCGGGACAGAATCAGAGCTGGAAATTTGCACTCCTAAGCCTTCCATCCAGTTCTCACTCTTATGTTTCATATCACCTCTTAGAAAAATTCTTTGAATCATATTTCTTCCATGAGTTCTGTGGCTGCCATAGCCTTTTAGCTTGGATAGTGGTGGCAGGGTCAGCCTTCCTTCCAATCCGTAGCTGAGAGTTTCGCCTCCAGTACATATGAAATAGGTGCACTCTCCTGGGGGCCATATTTGTCCTTTCTCAGGTTCAATTCCAAAGACTGTAAGCATTGTTGGTTCTCTTAGTTACTTTTCAGTGAGACTCACACAGTAATGGAAATTCCCTTCTAATATTCAGCTCTGGAGAGTTGGTTTTTTTCCCTTTTATTTCTCCAGTGGTAATTCCCCATTTCATAATGTGGATCTATACTCAATGTAATTTTCTCATATACATATTTATTTCATCAAACGAAATGAATTTTTGCTTTTCATTTGTACATAGTGGTCATTTTTATGTTAGAACGCCTATGCTGAAGTGTTACACATTATTAAGAAATGGAAGTTTTTAATTCCTTCCAGAACTTGTGTGTATGTGTATGAGTATGTTCATCTAGATTTTGGGTTGACTGGTGCAGAAGCGGGACCAGGAGATGGGCCAACTAAATATGCATGTTTGTAAGATTACTCTCTGTATTAGCTGAATACTTGATGTCTTGGACCACATGTTGATATACAGCTGCTTTGAATATTCTTGCTAAGGCTGGTGGAACTAGGTTATAATATAGAGAGAACTGGGCTTCCCTGGTATTTCAGCTGGTAAAGAATCCGCCTGCAGTACAGGAGACCCCAGTTCCATTCCTTGGTCAAGAAGATCCCCTGGAGGAGGGCGTGGCCACCCACTCCAATATTCTTGCCTGGGAAGTCCCATGGACAGAGGAGCTTGGCAGGCTACAGTTCCTGGGATTACAAAGAGTCAGACGTGACTGAGTGACTAAGCACATAGAGAGAATTAATGTATCCTAAGCAGTCAGGATAAAATAGTTGAACCAGAGTCATAAACTACTAATCATGGGAAAGGGAGGAGAGAGCTTCAAAACACCCTTTCTGCCACTTCGAGGTGAGGGGATTAAAGAAGATAATAGAATGGAAACACTGTGTAAACTACAACAAGTTATACACATCTGTGCTAAATTGCTTCAGTCATGTCCAACTTTGTGCAACCCCATGGATTGTAGCCCACCAGGCTCCTCTGTCCATGAGATTCTCCAGGCAAGGATATTGGAGTGGGTTGCCATGCCCTCCTCCAGGGGATCTTCCCCTCCCAGGGACTGAACACATGTCTCCTGTATCTCTTGCACTGCAAATGGATTCTTTACAGCTGAGCCACAGGGGAAACACAGTTCTTAGTGAAACAGATTAGAAGAGTGGGAAATATAAGAACCTCACATAAAAAAATTAAAAATGCATATACTCAAACAGTAACATGTTGAAAAGAGTTGTCTTTGTCTCCAAAGGGGAATGAGAGGGGTTATGCTTTCCCTGATGGTTCAGATAGTAAAGAATTTGCCTGCAATGCAGGAGACCTAGCTTGGATCCATGGTTGGGAAGTGCAAATCATTTTTAATCTTCATAGAGAATTTTAGCCCACAGATTCTTCCATGGACAAAGGGTGTTACTCATGGGAGCACATCAGTGGAGGACCTTATTCATGAAGGTTTCCTTAGATGGAGTTTGAAAGAAGAGAAGTGTCCATGTCCCCTAAATCATACTGGATTTCTGAAATGGAATCTATCTCTTGGGCATTTTTTTTTCTAACTGAATATAGAGAAGTACAGGAAATAAAAATATAGAGAGAAAGAGAAAAGAAAGAAGGAAGGAAGGAAAGAGGAAGATGGAATAAAGAGCAGAGAGGGAGGAGAAGAGAGAGAGAGAAGTTCCTGAAGCCAATCACGAACCTTCAGGAACTCACTGGTGCTCTTACCTTCACTGCCCAGACAGTATGTCCCATTCCATCCCAACTGATATTCTGAAGGGCAGACTCTGCCAACTGGGCAAAAAAGGGGAGACACACTAACACCTTTTTTGTTGCAGCCAGAACTTGTACCTTGGCTGGGCACCACAGTCACTCATTAGCTTATTCCCCATTGTTCCTGAGGGTTTCCCTGATGGCTCAGTGGTAAAAATCTGCCTGTCAATCGGGGATGCAAGTTCAATTTCTGGGTCAGAAAGGTCCCCTGAGTACGAAATGGCACCAACTCCAGTATTCTTCCCTGGAGAATCCCATGGACAGAGGAGCCTGGTGGGCTAGAGTTCATGAGGTCACAAAGAGTTGGACACGTCTAAGCACAGCACACAGCACATGGCAAGGATAAAAGGAACTACATTTTTAAGATCATATATTTCACAGAGATAGAACAAATAATTTCACAGTTTGTATGGAAATACAAAAAAACCCCGAATAGCCAAAGCAATCTTGAGAAAGAATGGAACTGTAGGAATCAACCTGCCTGACTTCAGCCTCTACTACAAAGCCACAGTCATCAAGACAGTATGGTACTGGCACAAAGACAGAAATATAGATCAATGGAACAAAATAGAAAGCCCAGAGATAAATCCACACACCTATGGACACCTTATCTTTGACAAAGGAGGCAAGAATATACAATAGATTAAAGACAATCTCTTTAACAAGTGATGCTGGGAAAACTGGTCAACCACTTGTAAGAGAATGAAACTAGAACACTTTCTAACACCATACACAAAAATAAACTCAAAATGGATTAAAGAGCTAAATGTAAGACCAGAAACTATAAAACTCCTAGAGGAGAACATAGGCAAAACGCTCTCTGACATAAATCACAGCAGGATCCTCTATGACCCACCTCCCAGAATACTGGAAATAAAAGCAAAAATAAACAAATGAGACCTATTAAAATTAAAAGCTTCTGCACAACAAAGGAAACTATAAGCAGGGTGAAAAGACAGCCTTCGGAATGGGAGAAAATAATAGCAAATGAAGCAACTGATAAACAACTAATATCAAAAATATACAAGCAACTCCTGCAGCTAAATTCCAGACAAATAAATGACCCAATCAAAAAAATGGGCCAAAGAACTAAATAGACATTTCTCCAAAGAAGATATACAGTGGCTAACAAACACATGAAAAGATGCTCAACATCACTTATTAGCAGAGAAATGCAAATCAAGACCCCAGTGAGGTACCATTTCACACCAGCCAGAATGGCTGCGATCCAAAAGTCTACAAGCAGTAAATGCTGGAGAGGGTGTGGAACAAAGGGAACCCTCTTACACTGTTGGTGGGAATGCAAACTAGTACAGCCACTATGGAGAACAGTGTGGAGAGTCTTTAAAAAACTGGAAATTGAACTGCCTTATGACCCAGCAATCCCACTGCTGGACATACACACCAAGGAAACCAGAATTGAAAGAGACACGTGTACCCCAATGTTCATTGCAGCACTGTTTATAATAGCCAGGACATGGGAACAACTTAGATGCCCATCAGCAGATGAATGGATAAGAAAGCTGTGGTACATATACACAATGGAGTATTACTCAGCCATTAAAAAGAATGCATTTGAATCAGTTCTAACGAGGTGGATGAAACTGGAGCCAATTATACAGAGTGAAGTAAGCCAGAAAGAAAAACACCAATATAGTATACTAACACATATATATGGAATTTAGAAAGATGGTAACAATAACCCTGTATGCGAGACAGCAAAAGAGACACAGATGTATAGAACAGTCTTTTGGACTCTGTGGGAGAGGGAGAGGGTGGGATGATTTGGGCGAATGGCATTGAAACATGTATAATATCATATAAGAAATGAATGGCCAGTCTAGGTTTGATACAGGATACAGGATGCTTGGGGCTGGTGCACTGGGATGACCCAGAGGGATGGTATGGGGAAGGAGGTGGGAGGGGGGTTCAGGATGGGGAACAGTGTACACCCGTGGCCTATTCATGTTGAAGTATTGTAAAACCAATACCATACTGTAAAGTAATTAGCCTCCAATTAAAATAAATAAATTTAAATTTTAAAAAGTCATTGGTATGTACTGGATTGGCCAAAATGTTCATTCTGGTGTTTTCTTTTCTGGTAACATCTTAAGGGAAAACCAAATGAACCCTTTGGCTAAATCAATATACTCTGACCACTAGAGATATAATTGAATCATGACTCCATATTGTTTATCAACTCTGATTTTAGATCAATAAAAGATAGTCTGTTTTAAAAATCTATTTTTCAGTTATTTTTTCATTTTATTCATGGAAAGCAATAATACATTGGTTTATTTAGGGGTATTAGACTGTAAGATCTTGTTGCCTATAAAATATTATAAACTGGCTCCAGATTCTTCTACATTTTTAACTACTATATAGTGCTTCAGATTTCAAATCACTTTCATATTTCTTAACTCATCTAATCCTCATAACACATGCTGTGGGAATAGCAAGGTAAGTCATGGACTCTGAAACCACTGCTAGGTATCCAGTCAGTTTTGCTCTAAAAGGCTTGTTTTGAAAAGATGGATTTATGTGAATGCAAAGGACATATTATCATGTAACAGTTTGAGCATAGTATACATAGAATACAAATGCAAAATGATTTCATCCTGGAGAAACACTGTTTGAACATGGCAAGCTGCACCCAACTGTGTGGGAATAACAACACATGCAGAAGCTTAAACCCCAAATACCCACCGACTACCTCAGCTCACCGCAAGAGCTGTCAGCTGCACCCACCCACACAGGGCTACAAGTCTCTAGTTTCAAAGAGCTTCTCCTCCCACTCTTTACCATGCCTAGCAAGCTGTAACCATCCCGACATCCCAACCCACAAGCAAACTCTAGAATGCTTTCTAAGTAAATACCATATTTAATGTAGTATTTAAAAGACAGCAAGTCTGTAATCTTCCTTGGTGACGGTAAAGAATTCACCTGCAAGGGAGGAGACCTGGGTTCAATCCCTGGGTCAGGAAGATCTCCTGAAGGAGGTTATAGCAACCCACTCCCATATGCTTGGCTGGAGAATCCCATGGACAGAGGAGCTTGGTGGGCTACAGTCAATGGAGGCAGAAAGAGTCAGACATGACTGAGCAACTAAGGACACACAGGTCTGTATTCTAGACCTTTTGAACCTAGCTGGCATCTTACCCTGCAAATGTTGCCATCATAGACATGTCTGGGGAGTGCTTCTATGAGCTACAAGGTAGGCCTGGGCTCTCTGTCCACCACCCACCCACATCCTTCAGTTTTTCACACTTTAGGAATGAATCAAAGTGAAACCCACATTGAGCTTAGTAAAGCCCTCCAATTGCACACATTTCTGAAACAGGAACAGTCTCTGAGGGATAGTCTAGTGCCACCTTCAAACTATTTGGACTTTACTCTTTTTCAAATAAAAGAAATGCATTAGATGATCTCCCAAAATTGGCCCCACTGTCGTCATTTGGGGTTTGGTATGAATATTGAACATTTTCAATATTTTCAATTTTGAATTTGAAAAATTTATTGAGATTTAGTTTCTTCTGTTTCCTGAGCTCTGTTGGGTAACAAAAGAAAAAATAAATTTCATCCCAAGTTACTGTTTAGTGACTCAGTCACCTGGAACAAAGGTGGTAAATCTCCATAGCTAAATAGAGCTTAATGCTTGATACATCCTCAGGGAATATGGAAAGAAACAAAAGAATAGTTGCAAAGATTGATACATGATGACTATGATTATTAACTTTAGTTTCTGAAGATTGCTTTAAAATTTGAAATTAAATTTCCATATTAATCCTCACGAGAAGCTTCAAGGGTTATCTGGGTTTCTTATTATTGTTACATACAAGTTTCTGGAATATTTGTATAAGATTAACTTCTTAATAGAGGTATGATTTGCAAATATATTTGCAAACCCATTTTACCAGTTGCCTTTTATTTTGTTTACTATTTTTTTATTTTTGCTAAGCAGAAGCTTTTTAGTTTGATGTATTTCCATGCATTTATCTTTGCTTTTGCTGTAAAATAAAAAAATAAATAAAATCTTTGCCAACATCAATGTCAAGGAATTCCCTATGTTTTATTCTAGGATAGACCTTTTTTAAAATTTTAAAATTCATTTAGTTACTTTTCCCTGTGTGGGTCTTTATTACTTACTGTGTGCAGGCTTTCTCTAGTTATGGCACTTGGGTTTCTCTGTGCGCTGGCTTCTCTTGTTGCATAATGCGGGCTCCAGGGCTTGTGGGCAGCAGCCGTTGTGGTTCATGGGCTTAGCTGCTATGAAGCATGTGGGATCTTCCTAGACTGGGGATCATCCCCGTTCCCCACACTGGCAGGCAGAGTTTTAACCACCGGACCACCAGGGAATGCCCAAACTAGCTCTTCCTAAGAGCCAAAGACCTGAACATACTACTTTATCTTGAGTTCTTCATTAGCTTTCTAATCAATAACCTCAGATATGCAGATGACACCACCCTTATGGCAGAAAGTGAAGAGGAACTAAAAGCCTCTTGATGAAAGTGAAAGAGGAGAGTGAAAAAGTTGACTTAAAGTTCAACATTCAGAAAACGAAGATCATGGCATCTGGTCCCATCACTTCATGGCAAATAGATGAGGAAACACAGTGGAAACAGTGTCAGACTTTATTTTTGGGGCTCCAGAATCACTGCAGATGGTGACTGCAGCCATGAAATTAAAAGACGCTTACTCCTTGGAAGAAAAGTTATGACCAACCTAGATAGCATATTCAAAAGCAGAGACATTACTTTGCTGACTAAGGTCTGTCTAGTCAAGGCTATGGTTTTTCCTGTGGTCATGTATGGATGTGAGAGTTGGACTGTGAGGAAAGCTGAGTGCCATAGAATTGATGCTTTTGAACTGTGGTGTTGGAGAAGACTCTTGAGAGTCCCTTGGACTGCAAGGAGATCCAACCAGTCTATTCTGAAGGAGATCAGCCCTGGGATTTCTTTGGAAGGAATGATGCTAAAGCTGACACTCAGTACTTTGGCTACCTCATACGAAGAGTTGACTCATTGTAAAAGACTCTGATGCTGGGAGGGGTTGGGGGCAGGAGGAGAAGGGGACGACTGAGGATGAGATGGCTGGATGGCATCACCAACTCAATGGACATGAGTTTGAGCAAGCTCTAGGAGTTGGTAATGGACAGGGAAGCCTGGCATGTGACAGTCCATGGGGTTGCAAAGAACTAGACATGACTGAATGATTGAACTGAACTGGCTGATGTGGCAAAAGAGCCTTTGCAATGTGATTAAGGAACTTGAGTTGGAGAGATCATTCTGGGTGATCCAAGTGAATTCAGTCTATCACAATGGCTTTGTAAATAAAAGCATGAAGGTTAGAGTCAGAGAAGGAGATGTGGTGATGGAAGCAGAGAAGGGGCAGCACTGTTGGCCTTGAAAATGGAAGAAGGGGCTGTGATCAGAGGAATGTGGGCAGCCTCTAGAAGATGGAGCAGTTTAGGAAACAGACTGTACTCTACACAACTCAGAAGGAATGCACCCTGCCAACAACTGACTTAGAGCATTTCTGACTTCTAGAACTGAAGATAATATATTTGTCTTAATTTGTGTGTGGCGGCTCGCTACAGCATTAGTAGGAAACTAACACACCAACCATCGGAATGTAAATGACTCTTTCTGCATCTGCCTTACCAATCATGGTCACTCTCACCCCTCCTCCATCTGATCTCCTGGCTCCTCTCTTCTCTGCACTGTCTTTACTGGTAACTGATAATGATGATGTTCTAAAATCCATTGATCACTTTTTGGCCCTTTTATTAGTTGACTTTTGGGGAGCATTTGGCAAGAAACTTTTCATCACCTGGGTTTTCTATTAGTTGGGCTCCTTGGTTTGCAGTGAGATTACCTCCTTCCTTTACCTTCTATTAATAGTAATGAGATACGTTAGGCAACTTCTCACTTGGCTTCCAGTGAGCCCCACCTCCTCAAAATCACACCATATGATATGCCCTCTCCTTGAGTGTGTGCTGGAACTAGTGATGATTTCTGATGAATAAGTATGTCTGAAGTGATGGGATGCTAGTTCTAAAAGTAGTTCAAGAAGACAGTGACTTCCACACTGTCATAGTCTCTTGCCCGCTTGCTTTCTTGCTCTCATGAAGCCAGCTGCCATGAGAGGCACTCTACAGAGAGGCCCATTTGGCAAGGAGTTGATGAAGCCCTTTGGCCAATAGTCAGAGAGGAACCGAGGCTCACAGTGCTACACTGGAGGAACTGGGTGCTGCCAGCAAGCACAGAAGTGACCTTGGAATTAGATCCTCCCCCAGCTGAGCCTTGAAATGAAACCACAACCCTAAATATAATACCTGAGTTTTTGCCCTGTGAGAGAACTTAAGACAGATGCACCCAGTGAAGCTGCAACCAGATTCTTAACCCACACAAAGCTGTAGGATAATAAACGTTTGCTGTTTTTTTTTTTTTTTTTTTTAAGGTGACTTCTTCTCTCTTTAGGCACCAATTAATAGAAGGGACATCTCAGATGTGTGTAGAGAAATAGTTTAAGTAAAAAGCAAACGCTGGTTATCTTTGGCAATATATCTGCATGTTTTGGTAAACATATGCCCCAAGTATCTGCATGTTCTCATTTCAGAATGTCATGTGGCTTTAGTTTCTTAGCATTATTTGAATAATCTTTAGGGCTGCACACACAGGAAGTAATTTATAATGATACGGGATTCCGATCACATTCATGCACTTAAGTGCTTTGTATTTATTGTTTAAGTCTGTTGGTAAAAGAGTAATAACTGTTGCCTATTTAGGCTTTTCTAGAGATTTTTATCTCTTTATTTGGTATATTTCTCCTTACTGTTTACATAATTTATAATTCGCAAATCAATGATAGCCAAAATCTTGATAATAGTAACTAAAGCACAATGTGTAGAAGGCAGGGCCAAAGTAACATGGGGCCCCAGCTTTCTAAATGGAAACATCTATTGGGTCAACCTTCTAAGAGGAAGATTTTCCTGGACATTTCCCACCTAGTGCCATTGATTGGCCACCATGGCCATAGGTATTTTTCTCATTTCTGTAAAACAATTAATTCACATGCAATAGGAGAGTATACTCTATAGAAAATACTCATTGTATCACTGAACTCAAAACTACTGTACAGCAATTTTTACACCAATTTTCATATGACTCTTTGACTGTCGGTCCTCAAATTCTGTCCTCATTCAGGACAAATACCAATGGCAACTTATCCATTAATGTAATCTCTCTGGACAGCAACTTACCTCTCTTTACTTCCTTCATTTGTTTTGGTAGACATCAACTCATTTTTCAAATGAGAAAGTAATTGAGAGACTCACTGATCATCAAACAGCATTAACGGTACAGGGCAGAATGGAATAGAACATCTTGAGCTCTGCTTCAAGGGATTTAAAAATTGTTCTTTTCTAGAAATGTAATATCTTCATACTGGACTTGTGCTTCAGGCTTTCCATAAAGCCTTACTTTAGCACTGAATTATATTGTCCAGGGTTCTGGACTAGCTAGGTCAGCTACACATTATTCCTAGCATTCAGTTAATGTCGTGTCAATTTAACATTTAACCATGAAGATTTATACTATAGGATGCAAAAAAAAAAAAAAACAGAAACAAACAAAAATCAGGTACACTGAACCTGGCAACCCTCTCATCTACTATTATGGCAGTTAATTTATTTAATCAGTGAAACTGATTCATTTATTACACAGTTACATTCTTATCTATTCTTCATGTAACCAGCTTTATTGTAGAAGCAGTCTTTCCTTTAAACAAATGAATATTCTAAATATTATCTTAGACATTAGAATTATAAAGATGACAGGCTAAATCATTCCTTCAAGAAGTTCAGTTCAAAGAGAAAGATGAAAGATGTGTGAAGACTAAATGTATTTCCACATGGTAAGAAGATTAACAGAAGCAGGCCCAGGGTGTTGTGGAAGACCAGAAGTGTGTAATGGACTTTAGTAAGGGAAGTTACACATGGCATCCTTAAAAAATGGAGCCTGAGTAAATTCTTAAATGTTATGCAGGATTGGTTCAGAAAGAACAAAGGAGAAGCGGGAGACATGGCAACATGAGAAAAGCATGGCCTCCAGGAACTGGGGTAGGGGGTGATTATAAATAGATAACTTAAACCAGACCATAAAACTCAGGAGTTACAGCAGACAAAGCCAGGGGGATGATGATAACTTGTTTCTTGGTACTACTGCGGATGCAGTAATTCTCTTTGCAGTTTTCTCTGAACCTCTAACCTGCCTAAAGAGCTCCTAACTCGTACATTCTTTCCAAGTAAGGTTTCCACACATCTGAGCTCTTACAACAGGAGGTTTCTAGATCTTTTTTCCTATTCTGTACTGTTCTTTTATTCTTCAGAGGATGTGGTTTTCCCATCCCAGCCCAGGAGTGTGGCTCTATTTAGGGGGCTTCCCCGGTGACTCAGTGTCAAAGGATCCACCTGCTAACGCAGGAGACATGGGATCAATTCCTGGGTCGGGAAGATTCACTGGAGAAGGAAATGGTGACTCATTCCAGTATTCTTGCCTGAGAAATCTCAGGAGTAGAGAAGCCTGGTGGGCTACAGTCCATGGGGATCCAAAGAGTCAGACAGGACTTACTGACTAAACAATAACAACAACATTTCCTAACTCTTTTACTTAAGCCTAATCAAACTGTTCCTGTTATTAACTGTGGTAATTAGCCCAAGTCTATCCTGAATCCAATAAAATGTTATTTCCAACTCTGAAAGATTCAGTTGTGAAAAAAATGTACATATGTACAACATGTGCCCACATGCCCACACATTTTATCCCCTCTCCTTCTCGTTGTTGTACATTCCACAGAAATTTGGTTGCAAAGACCATCACGGGAGGTTATTAATTTTGTGGAGAATTAGAAACAACCTGAGGAAAATGAGCACATGTACACATGCACAGAACACAGAATCAACCAGCCATCAGTGCAGTGCAGGTCAGCCGCTCAGTCGTGTCCGACTCTTTGCCACCCACGGACTGCAGCCCGCCAGGCCTCCCTGTCCATCACCAACTCCCGGAGTTCACTCAAACTCACATCCATCGAGTCAGTGATGCCATCCAATCATCTCACCCTCTGTCGTCCCCTTCTCCTCCTGCCCCCAATCCCTCCCAGCATCAGGGTCTTTTCCAATGAGTCAGTTCTTCACATGAGGTGGACAAAGTACTGGAGCTTCAGCTTCAGCATCAGACCTTCCAATGAACATTCACGACTGATCTCCTTTAGAATGGACTGGTTGGATCTCCTTGTAATCCAAGGGACTCTCAAGAGTCTTCTCCAGCACCACAGTTCAAAAGCATCAATTCTTTGGCACTCAGCCTTCTTCAGAGTCCAACTCTCACATCCATACATGACCACAGGAAAAACCATAGCCTTGACTAGACGGACCTTTGTTGGCAAAGTAATGTCTCTGCTTTTGAATATGCTGTCTAGGTTGGTCATAACTTTTCTTCCAAGGAGCAAGCATCTTTTAATTTCATGGCTGCAGTCACCATCTGCAGTGATTTTGGAGCCCAAGAAAATAAAGTCTGTCACTGTTTCCACTGTTTCCCCACCATCCACACACACACATATATATATAAACACACATTCATAGATTACAATAAACTTAAATTTACAAACTCATAAATATAGGCTTATAAACTCATTTAATAAAAACTTAAATCAAGTTTTCTGTTACTGTATAAACATGAAAACTCTTCATGATGTATATTTAGAACAAGTTACACTACAAAACTGCTTTCTTCTAATTTCGCTTCTAAAATGTTTCACACACACACTTACATACACCCAGAGCCAAAGAGTAGAAGGTAGAAGACCATATCTCAAATTTTTACAAGGGTTTTATGGATAACTGTATTAGTAGTATTTTTGTTTTCTTTTCTCTTTGTACTTTTCTTATACTTCACAACTTTTTTATGATGAATATACATTACATTTATTTGCCTTAATTTTAAAAAATATTATAAACCTGCAGAAAACTCTAGGGAATAATCTAGTTAATGGCCTGATAACCTCAGGGATGTTATCAAGGATGCATCAAGTGATTGACTTGGCCATGGGTTTCAAAAGACGCATCTTACAATCCAAGATCTTTCACTTTCAGGCCAGTTGCCCTTCCACATTCTGCTCCGTCCCCTTCCATCAGAAAAATCTTATTCTTTTATTGGATCTTTCCTTCCTCTTCATTCTCTTCAGTTCAGTTCAGTTCAGTCGCTTGGTCGCGTCCGACTTTTCGCGACCCCATGAATTGCAGCATGTCAGGCCTCCCTGTCCATCACCAACTCCCAGAGTTCACTCAAACTAATGTCCTTAGGCAAGCTCTATGTAGAAGAAGCAGCTTACATTACCATATGTAAAATAGATAGCCAAGGGGAATTTGCTGTACGGCTCATGAAACTCAAACTGGGGCTCTGTATCAACCTAGAGGGTGGGATGGGGAGGGGATGGGATGGAGGTTCAAAAGGGAGGGCATATGTGTATATCTATGGCTGATTCATGTTGAGGTTCGACAGAAAATAGTAAAATTTTGTAAAGCAATTATTTTTCAATAAAAAGTAAATTAATTAAAAATAAAAATAAACTGCTTCAAATTCATCCTCTGGTCAGAGATGAGTATCTCCGTGCATTTTTATGGCAGAGTTCAAGTCTCCTTCACTTCTTAAGCCAAAGTTCCATGGTGCTGCAGAGATTTGCCTAGAATTTAGATATTAGAACAGAATAGATGAACTATAAACAAATCAATATATAAATAAAATTATCTTAAACTTTTGTAAAATGTTATTGGGTTTATAAGAGGGTGGTATCAATCCAAATAAAACAGAAGGCACTTAAAAAGGCTCAATTTGTCCCCACTTTAAAAGGCATGGTGTACCAATATCATAAATTGAAATAGATTTAATAACTACAATGATATTTTTGCCATTTAACACTGAAGCCAATAGCAATTTAGTTTGGCTTTATATTGGAGACCAATACATTCTTGGATCATTTTCCTAAGATTTAGCTGCTTTGGGCTATAAACTTTGGAACTCAGTATAAGTCCTGGAAATGCACTGACAGGCGAGAGGGAGACCTGCCACAAAGGTCGTCAGAATTAGGATCTTTGTTTTCTTTGAATACAGGTAGATGGAAGCCTCTAGTCTCAGTGTTCTTTGTTTAAAGACTCTGTGTTTGCTGCCAGTGTCCAATCTTGTCACTGTTTCAGCATTCTTAGCTGGGAGCCAGCCCCTTTCTTTCTTAGCACTTCTTCTGTTCTAACATTGCTTCCTTCAATCACTTTGTCCCTCTCTGTTCACCAATTATCTAAACTTTAGGTCTCAAAGGAATGGAGACCATCTAGGCAAAGTTCCCCGTGTATCTGTAGTTGAGCCCCCTTTAATAAACACACCTGGAGTTCCATTTTTCAACCTGGAAATTCTGCCAGGATGCCAAACCTCCCTTTAGGAAAGATTGTTTTTTCTGACTACTAGAATTCAGGATTTTTTTTTTTTTTTCTGTTACAGGATTTCTTCCTAACCCATCTCAGAAATTTTGATATACACCCACCCTCCAAAATGGTATGCTACCAATGGTCATTGAGAATCATTAATGTAATACTCTAGTTTTATGTATTTTTAAAAATGGCCCAAAGTTAGTACTTTGCCCAAGATTAAAAGACTATTTATGAAGAGTACAGTTGGTTTTTTTTTTTCTCACACAGGACCTTTGAAATAGAGTTGGGTCCAGAACTCAGGCCTCTTTGCTTCTAGTTCAATTTCTCCAAGCATCCCTTGACTACTGCTTCCAACTTTTAAATTCTAATCATTCCCCAAAGCTGCAATCCCACTAAGGAGACCATCAGATAGTAACTCCAGAAGTCAATTTAGTCCCTAAAATGGGTTTCAAATAGAAATGTTAATGATAGGAAATTCCCCTGTGACTGGAAGAAATTAGGATCATCTCCTATTAGCCCCTGCTGTGTCCAATTCACCTGTAATTAGATGCCAGTAAGATCAGCACTTATTCACTGAACACCTCTTGTGTTGGATTAGTTTCTGAAAATAAAGGAGTTAGCTTAAAAGTATTATTTGAAAAAGGTTTTCCATCCTCTACTGATTTCTTTTTCTTTTGACAAAGAAAATAAAGCCATTTTTCTCTCTCTACTTTCCAAATTCTGGTAACACTGGTGGACATAGTCGTCTATAGTAGGTCAAGCAGTGAAACAGTTTCATTTAGTCTCAGCTCTGGCCTGTCTCCTTATTCATAAAATGAAGGAACTTAGGCAACTCATCACAAAGGGCCTTATGAACCCTAATATTCCATGATGCTCTTTAATCCACATTCAACAAGGTCAAATTAATTCTTTTTTGAATTAATCATCTTGTAAAATGTTGTCAGGGAGCCAGTATGTTAAAAAAACAATATGTCCTTTGATCTAAATGCTTGCCATTTTCCTGAAGTAAGTCCCTATTAACCATGATTATAAAATGACTCATGAAAACTATGTCTGTATGGAGAGTCAATACATAACACCCACACAGGGAGTAAATCTTTCATTCATGTGAAGAGCATGTTGCATAGGTGTGATGTAAGTTACACAGCTCTTTCTAGGGAGATTCCACTCTATCCTGACTCTTCTCATTCAGCCAGTTTACCAAGGGAATGTCTTACAGCCAAACTCATTTTACAGACGAATAAACAGAGAAATTTCCACCCAGGCTCCCAGGAGGGCAAAGGATTCTAGTTGACACAGCTCTCTCTATAGTACTTTATCCTCCCACCACCTCCACACTAGGTGGCTCATTTTCACTAACCAAGATGACGTATTGGGAGAAGACCATGATCCATATGGTGAACCAGAATCTCTTTTCAAAATGACTAGTTTGTACCATGCTAATTACCTTCACAAAATTGAAGAGAGATTAAGCATCTTGACATCCATTTAAGTGAAAAATATGGTCCCTAACTGTGGCAGGTGGCCTTTAAGATAGACACCAAAGATTTTTGCCCTCTTGTATGCATACCCTTGTGTCATCTCCACCCCTTGTGTGTGAGTTGAACCTCTTGACTCACAGAGAGGACACAGGAAGGCAGAAGCCACAGCCCTTTTGCAACCTGCCTTTGGAGCTGACATCTATCACAGGTTACAAAGGGGCTGCGGCTTCTGCCTCCTTGTGTCCTCTACCTCCCTGTCTCTCTTTCTCCTTCTGTCCTGGAGCCCTTTTTCTTGGGAAGCAGGCTGTCATTTCGTCAGACCTGATGGTGAGGCCAGTGTGTCAAGGGGCTGATATCTCCAGCCAGCACTAGTGAGGACCTCCACCCTGCTGACAGCCGTGTGAGCCATCTTGGAAGCAGATGCTCCCCAGGCTGGGTCTGGACTTGACAGCAGCCCCAGAGAGCGCCTTGGCTGTTGCCCCTGAGAGACTCTGAGCCAGGGGCACCCAGCTAAGTTGTAACTAGATTTCTGCCCCATGGCAGAAAAATTACAAACACTTTCAGGATGCTAATTTGGAGGCAAATTGTTATGCATAAATAGATAACTAAATCTCTACCATGGTCATAGACGTGACCACACAATTTGACAAGGAATGGCTTGGGCTAGGAGTTCCCTTGGTCTAAGAGGAACTCTTACTGCCTGCTCTCAGACTTGCCCTCTTCTTCTGGCAACAGGGGAGCTTCAGGAATGGCTCACGCTGTCCCAGTGCATCCCTTCCATCAAAGCATCCTGGCACCATCTGCCAGCGGGGAGCTGGCCAGCTCATTGTCAGCTATGGTAACAGAAATCCCATCTCAAGTATTTTCACTTCCTCAAACTCATGTTCAAGCAGAGCTTCTGAAATTCCTTTTGGCAAGTGTTTCTCCTACTGCTTCTTTAGTCAAATAATCATATTTTCAAACCCTTTGCCCTGGGATATCCATGCATGCCAGCTGCCTAGCTTGCTTCTCTGGAGCCAGTGCTTGCCTAATAGCTGAAATATTTGCCTCGTTCCTTTACTTTGTTCCTGGCCTCTTACACAGTATCCACATTAAAAAAAAAAAAAAAAGAGTACAGCTTATTTTGCCACTGGTCAGCATTTCAAGAACAAAGAAATACCACTTTTCTTATAAAATTTTTACAGAAGAAAAGGAAAGTGATAAAATGATTTTGGAGGAATGCAAAGCTACACAGACCAAGAAGAGGCAAACTCCACTTTTTAGGGCATAGTCCAAAAAAAAAAAAAAAATTAGGGCTCTGGAAGAATTTAAAGAAACATTTGACCATTTTATCAGGATGATGAGTGGGCCTCAACTATCTAAACTATGGGTATCATCTTTTGGAAAGAAGAGCTTGTATTACAGAGCCCAGTAAGCCACTACATGCATCTATATATTTATAAACGACTTACACTCATCTATTCTTACGTGTGGACAGGTACCAGAAGTAAAAGCTTTTAAGAGCAGAGTTTCTAACACTCAGTTTTTAAGACTGAGGCTTTGGACTCAGAAGAGCAGGGAAAAACAACCTCCCTGCAGTGAAGATGCGACTTTCAACGATGAAAAAGTACAGGGGAGAGGGCTGGAGAACTGCCATGCTCATCCTCCCGACCCAGCCTGGGCTGGTGCCGACTCAAACGGCTACATTCCATGTTTGATGCTGTTTGAATTAAAGAAGCAAGCTTTCCATTTTCTTCAGTTTATTCTGACCTAAACTACACAACACTGTAATGCCATGGTAGGATTCAAGCCATGAGAGCAGCTCGCATGGCCTTGCTCCTGGTGTGGTGATCTGACTCTGAGAGCAGTTAAGTTCCTAAGAGGCTGAGCTAGACCTGAGAATAATCAGGTAGTCCATCCCACAGGCACTGACTGGTTAATGCAGGCTCCCCGGGATGTCAGTTTGTCTGTATCTTAAGACAGAGATAGTCTTGGGAGAGAATTAGGAACTTAGACAAGTCAAGTTATATTTGGTGAACCTGTGATCTCTAAAATTAGTATAAATTTATATAAATGTTCCAATCTCTTCTCAGATTGCCGATAATGGACTACTAGGAATTAGATAGTTTGTTCTTGCCTGTTCTGCTATCCTTAGTTTGCAGAGAGGCCATGGGAAAGACTGTATGATAAAGGCAGGCCCCTGTGGCCGTGCTAGGCGGGTGGCCCTGGGTGCATTTAGTAGGAAAGGAAATGAGCCAAGAATGGATCATACATTCAGCTATTCTCACTGTCAATCTTTATTCTGGTATATTATAGGTTCTTTCAGAAGGAGAGTCGTTTACAATCCTCTATCAAGTAAAATTTGATGTAAATGACTAGCTTAAATGAAATCAGCCTGATAGCCCAGACCCTGAACTGCTAGGGAATGGAAAGGTGTATCTTGGCTGTGCTTCTTGCAGTGTTCCACCCTGGTTTTCCTAATATCAAAGCTGACGTATAGAAGTGAAAATCTTGAATAACTTTCTAATTTCTTTTATTTTATTGGCTGTATCACATGGCATGCAGAATCTTTGTAACACAATGGGTTGTACTGAAGATTAATATCAAAAGTGCCTGGAGAGCCAAAAAGCTATTCAGTTACGAAAATGAAATTTGTTCAGTCACGTTGGACTCTTTGTGACTCCACATCATTATTATTATTTTGTTGCTGTTGCTTGAAAAATGATCATTTTACCAACTGCGAGGTAACAACATACCTCCCCATCAACATCTGTGACCTACATGAGTAGCAATAAGACAAGGGTGGATTGGTGCTTCTAATTCTTACCTGCAGAGATTTCCCATTTAGTTCTATTTTCAGAGTCAGTTTGTGGGTTCATCACATCCAGGCACATCCAGGGTTTGGTTGGATATGAACCCGTGGCTCAGAAATGTCCTTGCAATACTCCACCCTCACAAATATTCTGTGCCTCTTCTTGATGCCTAATAGAAATCCCCAGCAGTGTCTTTCATTCCCCACTAAGCACTGTGTTTCAAAAGCTATTGCCCCAAAAGCTATTGCAAGATGAGATCATGCAATAATCTAAATCCACTAGAAGTCAGGAAGGGCTGATGGGCTGATGGCGACTGCTTCCTGAGAGGGGGCACTGGCTGTGTGTGTTGAGGGTGGCAGGAAGAACAGGCTGCTAAGGGCCTGAAGGGTCACTCTTGTGCAGAAGTGAGGATCCAGTTGGACTGATGGGAAACTTATGGCTATGTTACCCAAGAATGTCAAGCTTTAGCAAAACCAGAATTTGACCCCAGATCTCTTAGAGGTACTAACATGTTTCCATTTCGACATTTAAGATGGCAAAGAAGACAAATTCCAAGTATGTTCTATTCAGTTTTGTGACTGTAAAGTGAATTTGATTCAGAAGACTTATAACTAAGATTCTGATCATGCAGAATTTTTCAGCAAATACTGAAGGACCATAGAAGTAAATATTAAATTCAGGGAGGTAAAATTTGGCCAGTAAAAATAGACTTTTTCCCCCAATTGGCTCAGCATTTTAAAATCCAGATCGGAGAGGTTCAGAAGACCTTCACTTGTAAACACAGTCAAACTGGATTCAAGTTGGGGAGAAATCATTTACTTTTGCCCTGCATGGAGCCCTAGGAGTTAACTGTAATGGGAAAGACAATGGAGGTTTGAGATAAATCCTCCTCTGGCCAGAGACAAAAATTTAGACCTAAGATTGCATCTAAATTTCCATCAAATCCTGCATGATGGAAACTTTTGAGTGAAGACATGAACAAAGGCCACATGACTGAGATAATCCCTCTCCACCTGTGAAAGCGCGTCTGCTCCTGCTCCTGTCAATTTGGGGTGGTTGCCCAGGCTGCGACTGTGGGGGCACAGCCATGGGAGGATTAGGTCTAAGTTGCCAGGCAGACCAGATAATTCCCTCTTTAACAGCTTGAGGCCCAGGAATCATTTCCTATTAGATGCAAAGCTCTTCAGGGAGGAACCAAATCTTTGGTCCCCCAAGAGGTTTCGTGGCTAGTCCTTGTCCTGGGACATTTGGAGTTTTTCTTGTTTGTGGAAGATCTCTGTTGTGAGTGCGATCTGCACACCCCCAGCGCAGCCTTCTGGGGAGGAAGAGGCTCAATTTTCAAGTCCTTCAGCCACTCCCTTTGAAACAGGACTGGTTTGAAAGGGCCTGAGGATTTACTTCCTGGCTGGGACTTCAAAGCATAGAGGAATGCTTGATGTAGTGCTCCAAGGCCTACAGGTCTATTTTATTGTTATAAAACAAGGGCAAGTTGGCCACGTGTTTATAAACACCCCATGGCAACAAACTCACCAGTATGAGGGTGTGGCAGGAGCTCGCCTGCACAGGAGGTGGAAGTGGGGAGTGGGTTTAGCCTCAGGGCTCCAAGCCCAAGCTGGGTGGACTCAATCCCGCTGAGGAATGTTTCCCGGGCACCTGAGAGGCAGTACCCTTTCCTCAGTGCTGGGGCACAGTGCATTTATTTCCTAGGAAAGGGTAGCTGGCTGCATGACTGTGTGCCCTGTCGACACATTCTGAGCATGTAAGACAAACGTAGGATTCAGAGGGCTGCCAGGAGGGTGGGGAAAGAGGTCAGCATCACTGTTAATGGAACCAAAGCTTAGACCTTCATTGGCCCACCAAGTGGTCAGACGGCAGGGCAGGATTCGAGGGTGCTATGTCTGCAGGTCCCAGCCCCAGAAAGAGCTGGCTCAGTGCATTTGTTTAAAGTAAGTCTTCATTTTTTTATGTTTTCTTCATTGGTGAAGTGGAACACGTTAAATATAATGAGCAGCAGAAGAGGAAAAAGGCAAACAGAGTAACAGAATAGAAGAGCAGAAAAAATAGGTAAAACAGCGAGAAAATGAGCCAAGGGTGGTCTTTGTTTAATTGCCCCGAGTTTGGCTTCAAGCAGGGCCTCAAGTGCGCTTGATATTTGAGGCCAGACCCTCCAAGAAAAGGCAAGGGAGGGAAGCATGGAGAGGGAGAGGACTGGGCCGAGATGGAGTCCAGCCTCAGCCAGATTCCTGGGAGTGCTGCAGCGTGCCCTGAACGGAGGACCAGCTCTTTACACTCCAGTGGCTCAGTCCTAAGTGGAACTTCCTGGGTGGTCAAAGGGCAAGGAGGTCACACCCTTCATGCTGATGGTTCCTGCTGGGGGCAGTTCTCTGGAGGAGGGCAGCCAATACCCTCAGGAGCTGGCAGACGGGTATACAAGCCAGGAAAGTGATCTGGGAGGACGCCAAAAGCATCCTCTCCTGGGCCTTAGCGGGGACAGGCAGAGGCTATTCACATTGCCAGGAAGACCCTACTCATCTCTCATTCTTTTTATTCATCCCTGTGTTGGATGGATTCATGTGGGCTAGAACAATGGATTTCAAAACATTGGTCCCTTGGAAGACTGTATCTGAATTTCCCAAAGAGTTTTTTTTTGAGAAATATAGATGGCCAAGCCCTGTCCTCATGAATTGTGATTCAGGACATTTGGGATGGAATTGGGCAGTCCACATTTTAAAAATTCCCCTTCCTGGTAATTCTACCTTTAAGTATATACCCAGAGAAAACGCCCCACGTTGTCACAGGGAGATAGGCTGAAGGAAGCTTGTTGAAGCACTACTTGCGATAATGAGAAATGAAACACCCAGAGTCCACTCATGGGGAAAGAGTGAAATGAATTACGATGCAGTCATTCCATAGAGTACCATGTGCTGTGTGCTAAGCTGCTTTAGTTGTGTCCAACACGTTGTGACCCCATGGACTGTAGCCCATCAGGTTTATCCGTCCACAGGAATTCTCCAGGCAAGAATACAGGAGTGGGTTGCCATTCCTCCTCCATAGAATACTTTACATTAGTTAATACGAGTAAGGTATCTCAATGTAGATCCACACTGATAAATAAAGGAAACCTAAAGTGGAATGAAAACAGCAAGATGTAGCACAATGAACAGTACACTGGATATAGATAACATTTTTAAATATCGACATGAATCATTATTATGTATTCACATATATATGTATATATGTAAAAATATTTCCACTATTTCTATACAATTGAATTTAATTTTTAATACCTTTAAAAGACTCTAACAAAATGCAAATAATCATCACCTGAGATGTAATCTCATCAGATAGGTTTTCTTTGTTTTTACTTACACAGGATGGTCCTTTTCCCTATTACTGTTCTCTCCTAAACTTGCTTTGTCATGTGTGTGTGTGTGTGTGTGTGTGTGTGTGTGTGTGACATATATGTAGTTTATCAGCTATCTCTATTCTTCCATTTCCTCCACTAGGCTCTTTTACATTGTTTTTAAGTATTCTATTCTATTCCATTCCACTGTATTTTATTTTATTTTTGGCCACAGTGCATGGCATGCAGGATCTCAGTTCCCTGATTAGGGATCAAACTTGTACCCACTGAAGTGGAAGCATAGGGTTAAGACCTGGACCACAGGCAAGTCCTGATTTTCTGCAAGTTCTTCTTCAGCCGTACCCAAACTTCCTAGAAAAGTCTCTTGGGTGAATATCATGTTTTGCGATGATCAGCAAGTTTGTGGGATCACAGACATGCATCAGAGGACACACTGCAGAATTCAGTTTGACCTAAAGTTTAGTCTCAAGAGAACTAGGTTAATCCAACTGATTAGTTGAGTTTTAATTTTGATACTTTGTAATCAAACAGCTTCAGCTAAAAAAAAATCAAGCAAATTAAAACACTGTCTTTCACATGTGCACCCGCCACACACACACCCCCCCGAAGTCAAGAGTTGAGTCATCTCGGGCCTTATTTTAACATTCCCAGATTAGGTGGGCAGATGCACGCCCTCCTCTGTCCCACGTGCTAAAGCTAATCTTCTCAGTAAGTGGATCCAGCAGTGGAATGAAAGTGATTCTCACTGAGCCAGAGATGGCGTTGGGTTGAAGTGTTTGCTTGAGTCATTTAGAATGGATTATTTAAAGAGGAAAAAAACATTGTATACAGTCCACCTGTATTGGAAGGTCTTAAGGAGCAGTAAAGAAACACAAAATCACAACAGAACAACAGGACAAAAATTTATACAGAACACTTCAAAAAGAGATTGTTCTGCTCAGTGGTTTGGGTTAGCCTGGATGGGTGGGGAGTATAGGGGAGAATGGATACAGGTATGTGCATTGCTAAGTCCCTTTGCTATTCATCTGAAACTATCACAACATTGTTAATTGGCTATTGTTGTTTAGTTGTTAAACTGTGTCTGACTCTTTTGTGACCCCATGGCCTGTAGCCCGCCAGGCTTCCCTGTCCATGGGATTTCCCAGGCAAGAACACTGGAGTGGGCTGCCATTTCCTTCTCCAGGGGATCTTCCCAGCCCAGGGACTGAACCCGCAGCTCCTGCTTTGCAGGTGGATTCCGTACCACTGAGCCACCAGTGAAGTCCAGTCAGCTATACTCCAATATAAAATAAAAAGTCTTTTTAAAAGCAAATTTCTTATATTATATTATACATGTTTCATATAAGAAACGAATCGCCAGTCCAGGTTCGATGCAGGATACGGGATGCTTGGGGCTGGTGCACTGGGATGACCCAGAGGCATGGTATGGGGAGGGAGGAGGGAGGGGGTTCAGGATGGGAAACACGTGTACACCCGTGGTGGATTCATGTTGATGTATGGCAAAACCAATACAACATTGTAAAGTAAATAATAATAATAAAATAAAAATTTAAAAGAAAAAATAAAAGGAAATTTCTGGTGAACCTTATGAGTTTCTCACAATACACAGCAGAGATGATTCTGGGTTTATAGCTTGTTGAAGATAAAATTCAAGGAATATAAATGCAACCACTCCTTCAACTACTACTCCTTTTTTCACATAAAAATAACTTCTTTTCATGTATAAGTCTTATCAACTTCTACAGCACAATTAAATGCCTCAATTTAACAGAAAATCAGATATAGGCATGCAATTAATAATGGGCTCTTTGCTTATTTATCTTGATATGCAAGGGAGAAACCAATGGGGTCCAGTCCTAAATGTGAGGGGATGTTTCTATTAAAACATTTTTTTATTAATGAAAAAAAAAAGTTAGCAATGCTTGCTATTTAAAAATTGTATTGTTTTCATTGGTGAGTTGGTCTCACTGGTTACAACACCATATAAGAGTAACCAGGTACAGAGCACAACTTCTATTCTAAAAATAAATGTCAGAGTCAGATCAAGTAAAATTTAGGTCAACAGTCTTCAGCCAGCAACATATATGCATGCATTATTTTTTACATACTCTATTGGGAAACCAAAGGGGAAAAATAAACTAGAGAGGGAAAAGGAAGAAAGAGAAAAGTGGTGGATTGTTGATTACTAACCTCTGAACCTCCAAAGATGACTTTGTTATTTCCAAAGCCCCACCGCCAACATGGATCCTAGGTTTTAAAACAAATAAAACATCTTTTGCTATTAATTTTTCTATTTTTATTATTTCAAAAAGACACATATAAACCCCAGTCAGGGATTATAATCAAAACGAGATGAGATGATAAAATCTCAACTCAAAGCAAAGAAACTCTATTGAATTGTCTTCAACCACATCACAGACAAATGTATGATTCCCCTTAGGTTTTTCTGCTTGTTTGTTTACTTTTAGTTTTTGTGTTTTTTTTTAAACTTGAAAATTAAGAAGCAGCAGCATCTGTCTTGAGGACCTCAAAAGCACAATGCAGGGGCTTCCCTGGTGGTCTGGTGGCTAAGATTCTGTGCTTCCAATGCAGGCAGCCTGGGTTCAATCCCTGGTCAGGGGACTAAGATCCCACATGCTGCACCTAAGAGATTGCATGCCACAACTAAACATCCCTGTGCCACATCTAAGACCTGGAACAGCCAAATAAATAAAGTTTTGTTTTTTTTTTAAAGGAGTACAAGGAAAACGAATACCAGGAAGAATGAGTGTATGGAACCAAAGGCAAAGGCATTTGAGCACTAACTTTGTATCCATCAAGGTTGACTGCATATGCTCACATTGCAGAAAGATGGATAGGAAAATAAATTGGAATAGCAAAGGGTCTAGCAAAAGAGAAAATAAAGAGAAGTGGAATAAGAACAAGAGAGTTCATGAGGAGAATCCTCTGTCATAGACATTCCTAGTACCAATGATGACCCCAGTATGAGAGTTTACCTGCCTTCAATTGTAGCAGTGCTGACCCTAGGTATATGTACCTTAACTTATTAATAATTTGTTTCAGACATTTCTTCCTTATTTTCAGTACATGGTTTAGACTTCTTCCTATTCTGGAATGGATTGCCATTTCCCTCTCTAGGCAATCTTCCTGACTCAGGGATGGAGCTCATTTCTCCTGCAATGCAGGCAGATTCTTTATTGCTGAACCACCAGGGAAACCCATTCAAACAGAAGGCCAACATTATAAAACATCATATAACTAAGAGTCTGAATCTACAAAAGTCACCTAACAGTCATGTCTACCATTTTCCAAAGACCCTGAGTTGTGTGAAATACCTAAAAGAGCATCCTTCAAAGTATATATGGTCATCTGATTTACCCAAACAGTAGTGATCACTCAAAGTCTACTTGATCTCTCTCACGATGTTCCTGTTTCCATAATATAAAGACAAAACAAAGGTTATATATCTGGAAATGGTTGGGTTGGTATTAAACATGTTTCTCTACTGCCTAACTTCTCCAAGTCTTTAAGAGACCAAATGAAAATGAAAGTACTCAGTTGTGTCCGACTCTTTGTGACCCCATGAACTGTAGCCCACCAGGCTCCTATGTCCATGGAATTCTGCAGGCAAGAATACCGGAGTGGGTCGCCATTTCCTTGTCCAGGGGATCTTCCTGCCCTGGGGATTGAACCCAGGTCTCCCACATTGCAGGCAAACGCTTTACCGACTGAGCCACCAGGGAAGCCAAAGGGTACTGTGAGTGAGTGTGCAAGACTGAGCCGCACCGAGCAGTGCTCCCGTCACCTCTCTGCACAGAGAACTGCTGGGTTTTGGAGCCTGTCTCAAGACCTGTGTGCCAGAGACTACACTCGAGGAGACACAGATGCAGAACTTAATCAGTAGGTTGAATCATACTTGGGACAGAGGATGTGCTTCCCTGATCACACAAATGGATGCTTTTCTCTTTGAAATGAGACTCCCCTCCCCAACCTGTATAAAAAGTGAAGGAGGAAGGATTCTTTAAGACAACATTTTCTTGGGCAAGCCAGATCCCACTGAATCCCACTGTAGTTGGCAAAGGGGTCCCTCAGTATCTGAATTTGCTTTTCCCTTGAGAGCAATATAGTGTGTGTTGCCAAATATCGCTTGGTAAGAGCTGATGCTGATGTTCAGGTGGGAGGGGACATAGGTAAAAACCTATGGCTGATTCATGTTGAGGTTTGGTAGACACCAACACAATGCAGTAAGTAAAGCAATTATCCTTCAACTAGAAATAAATAAACTTTAAATAATAATATAAATTGAGAAAGAAGAATGAGGAGGGTGATTGAAGAAGTAGATACTGAGGCGGAAACATCATTTTTAGCACATGAAGCTCCTTGAGAAAATAAAGGAAAATTTAAAAACTGAAAAAAAAATAAGTATAGTAATTATAGTATTTATTTAGAATTCAAGACCAGATGGTATTTATTATTTTACTCTACTATAGATACTTTTGGATTTTTACAGCCACTTATTTCTTCAGGTGTAGTTCTAAAGACTCATTTTTAAACATTCTCACTGGTTTACAATCTGCTTTAGTTAAAGTGGAAATAATAGAATATTATGATCACTAGATCATGCACTATAATAAAAACTTATTTCAAGTAAAAAAATAAATAAATAAGAGGTGATGCTGGACTTCCCTGATGGTCCAGTGGTTAAGAATTCACGTGCTAATGCAGGGCACACAGTCCAGCCCCTGGCCCTGGAAAACCTCCACATGCCATGCAGCAACTAAACCCAGGCGCCACAGCTGCTAAGCCTGCCCGCCCTAGAGTTCATGCTCTCAGCCAGAGAAGCCACCGCCACGAGAAGCCCCACGGCTGGAGAGCAGCCCGGCTCACCATACCAAGACAGAAGCCTGTGCGCAGCAACAAAGACCTGGAGCAGCCAAAGGTAAGTGACAACTGAAAACAAAAGGTAAAGAGCGATGTTATACAGCTAAATCCTTCCAACCATCTTTAACTATACAAATGCATCTTGCCCCCAACCACAATGATAAAGCCAGCAAGCTTCCTTTGAACTTTAAACTGAGTTACATTTCAAAGAGTCCAGGAGCACCGCCCAACCTTAGCATCCCTGAGGTTTGGGTTCTAAATGTGCCCAGTGACTCTCTAAAAGTGCCCTCTGACCCAGAGCTCTGTTTCCTTTAGATACTGAAGTCCAATAAAACGGCTTTATAGCCGTGGAGGAAATGAACAGGCTGTTGTTCTCAAAGAATGTGAAGGCCTTACCTGTGCCCTGGAGATAGGAGCTTTATGAGTCCAGGGGAACAGGGACAGCCCCGGATGTGCGCTGTCTCCAGAGAAACAAGTTGACCCGAGGTTTTTCCTGATGAAACCCTGCCACATGTCATTGCGTTGCTTATTTCTTTGGCATGTTTTATATTCTCTGGTGTCATTCAGCAGTTTCATGAGAGCACAACAATGGATCGAGAAGCAATAAAAGAAACTCTCCCCATTCTTTAAGGTATGAGTCATCTGTACCATCTAAACCTTTGGTCAATGTCTGAACAGAAGAGATGATGTATTTTGTGGGGGCGGGTGTGGGGTAGTTAATGTGGGAGAGTTGTCAAGTGAGGGGCTTCTATTAGGTAAAGAAAGATGGTTAGGGGTGCATTAACACTCACGATGTGGTTTGATAATGTTTTCTCTCACCCAGGTGCCAATGTGCAGGAGTGAACCATGAATTCGTGACAGTTGTCAATATCAGGTCCAAAGAGCATGGCATCTGATGGCTTTAAGTAAGCCATCCACGCATCATGGCAACTATTTTAGAAACAGTAACACGAGCTCATGTTTCCTGGGACTCTGTTCAGTGAGCCCCTCTGCTAAACGCTTTATGTGTGTTCAGTCCTTCACTGTGCTTAGTGGCACCTTGCAGTAGGGGCTTCCCAGGTGGCTCAGTGGCAAAGAATCCTCCTGCTAACACTGGTTTGATCCCTGAGTCAGGAAAGTCCCCTGGGGAAGGAAATGGCAACCTACTCTAATATTTTTGCCTGCGAAATCCCATGGACAGAGGAGCCTGGTGGGTCACAAAAGACTGAGACATGACTTAGCAAATAAACAACAACCATGCAGTAGGTGTGGAGGATTGTGTAAAACAACTGCAATTCCCTGCCCCATGTGTCCTCATCCTCTTCCAGTGTGACTTGGCCACTCTGCATTGAGAGGTCTATATCCTTGCCTGCTGAATCTAGGCTCACTCCCTTACGGCCCTTTGGTTAGCCATGCTACTTGGAAGCTGGGTGGTCTAAGGTGGTCCTGAATGGTATGGTTCCTTGCCTCCATGGGGTCTCTCAGCCTTCAGGTGACTACCTTGGATTATTTAAATGGCTGAACAGCATCTAAGGTAAGGAGTAAAAATGCAAGAAATGCAAGATCTTTCTGAGGTCCACACTCATAGCTGACACAATACTTCTAAAGGCTATCAGACAGAGAAAGTCATAATGGCCAACTCTGATGGAAGGCATAATTGAATCCAGGAATCAAATTTAGAGTTTTGTTCTTTGGTCAACATGCTCAGAAAATCATGATAACCACCCAGCGGGGCTATTTCCCTAATCCCCGTCTGCTAGGAGTGCCCCTGTGTTTGCTCATTATGGCGTTGATGGCTTATTCACTTCCCTGCTTAGGGGCCATTGGGAATTCCCAGAGCAACTTCTCAGAAGCCATACTTGCTTATGACTTAAGAAGGAAAGGCCTGCAGTGTCTAAAATAGTTATAAAATGTCTGTGTGATTCCAGTGGGGTCTGCTTTTTTCTTTTTTCCCCACCCCACCTCAACTCTGCCGTGTTTTATTTTATGGCCACTGCAAGCTTACGCTGGAACAGCAGGTTGAAATGCTTTTCCAGCACTTTGATTGCCACCATGAAAACAAAGTGCTTTCTGGCATTGGGTAGACACAATGTCTGAGAATTATTATAGTCAGTCTTTGCGGGTGATTCAATGAAGCTCCCCAGTTTCACAACAAGCACTGTAGCAGACTTCCCAATTCACAGCCCAGCATACATGTAAGATTCCTTGGAGTATCTTTAAGATCTTGGATCATATAAAACAGTTCCCTCCCATAAAAGCACACACAAACTTACCATTGTTGAGTGTTTTTAAGTAGAATCAGAAACAAATCTGTGACCTTGTGGCCCTGAGGTGGGAACACTATCTATAAAGTTGCCCAGACATTTTGCTTGTCAGTAGGATGTTTTCATTGAACATGGGTATTAAAAGGAAGGAGCCAGGATAGGCCAACATTTTTACATGCCACAGCTCACTTTATACATTTTAAACCTTGTTAACATTTTCTAACAAGAAAGTTAAGAACTTGGAGCTATAAAAATAGGAATGCCTTGCTAACTAAATAAGTATATGTGTGAACCCTGGGTTCTGCTCCCTGGTCTGGACTGGCTTGTGATCATGCAAAGGACAAAGAAAAAAAGGGGAAAGAAGCCTAGCTTTGGCTTGTAAAAATCTCTAATAAGTCCTTGGAGTTTCCTTTCCCTTGCATGTTTCTCAGAGTTTCTGTTAATTTCATCCTTTACAGAATTCAAATTCACAGGAGTAATTTAGTTATTCAGTAACAAATAAATATTTTGAGAATTCTAAAGCATTTAGAGTTGCCCTTGAAAAATCAGCAAAATCACACTGAGAATGTGAAACAGCAGGAAGAAGTGAGTCCTGGTCAAAGACAGGGTTTTCACTTTTTGAAAAGAATCACTTGGGACACCCTTCTCCCCTAGCACTTTTCATCAACTTCTATCTGTATGTATTTCCTTGGGCTTGTAAACCATTTCCTCTTTTCCTTTTCCTGCTTCCCAGTCTAGACTCTGTCACTTCCTTGCAGTAAACAGCTTCCTTGCAGGCGGCTAGTGCCATTATTGTTTCATTTAGAATAAATGAACTCATGGGTCTCCATTGAGAAGCTGCAGCACTTGTTTCTCCCTCTGTTTCTCTGTCTCTGCTAATCCACTCATTTTCAAGGTTCAAAGATATGTAAACCAACAATATATTGAAGATAGTAAGCTAGAGAATAAGAAATAAATTTATAGTGAAATCAGGGGCAGTTTGAGTGAATACCTCTTTGGCAGAAAATTACTGTGTTGACTATTAACTGGTCTGCTAATGAAAGTTAATTTTACTCTGTTTAAAGCCTGTTTCTGACTTAACTTCTCTGAGTTGGCCAAAAAAAAAAAAAAAAAAAAAAAGACCTAGTCCACGGTAGACCATAAGGAAAGCTGAGCACAGAAGAATTGATGCTTTTGAACTGTGATGTTGGAGAGAACTCCTGAAAATTCCTTGGACAGCAAGGAGATCCAACCAGTCCATCTAAAGGAGATCAATCCTGAATATTCATTTGAAGGACTGATGCTGAAGTTGAAGCTCCAAACCTGGGTTTGGAGGCCACTTGATGCAAAGAACTGACTCATTGGAAAAGAGCCTGATGCTGGGAAAAATTGAAGGCAGGAGGAGATGGGGATGACAGAGGATGAGATGGTTGGATGGCATCACTGACTCAATGGACATGAACTTGAGTAAACTCCAGGAGTTAGTGATGGACAGGGAAGCCTGGCATGGGGTCACATGCAGTCCATGGGGTCACAAAGTATCAGACAAGACTGAACAACTGAACTGAACTGAACTGAACTGAGGGCAGTACCAGAATTCAGGGAAGTCAAGCAATGTCAAAGCCTTTAATTCACAGATACCTGCATGCACGTTACATAGACAAGGCAGCTGACACTTATCACCTTAGGAGAGAGGCACTACCCTGTGCATTCTGTAGATGAGGAGACAAATCCAGAGCTGTTAGAACTGACCTCCCCAAGGCCACATGGCTAAGAAGCCTCTGAGCTGATATTTGAACGCAGGCTGTCCTTGCCCTCTGACCTCCTCGGGCACCACAAGAGGGAGAATATTGCCTGGTCTTTCTTTCTCAGTCTACACAGAATGTCTCAGGGGTCCACCATCTTAGCACTGAGAACCCCTAAATCCCTTGTCTCCTCTTTTCCTCTCAACAGCTTTGCCATCTGCTCACAGTAGATAGCTGCCTGTTCCCTTCCCCATGGGGCATCATCTTTATCTTCACCTCCCATCCCCTGACTGAGAGGAACCCCTTCCAAAGTAGGGCCAGCCTTCAGCTTTTGCCTCTGTTTCACTCAGGAATCCTCTCCCTTCCACTGTGCTTTCAGAAACAAAATCCTATCTCCCTCCAAGGCTCGTTCTGCTTTCCTTCCTACTCCAGCCCCTATTGCCACAGATTGTCTTGAGGTGACGTGACACTGGATTCCAGCCACTGGTCCCCTTCCCATAAGGATATCCTGGTAGAGAGAACCCTCCATCTACCAGCAGCCACTCCTCCTCTCTGGACAGTGTCTCCAGATAGGAGTGTCTTTGCGGGTGGAGCAGGGAAGGGCCGACAGGACATCTGGTGTCTCACAGAGGAGCTCTGGCATCCTTTGCTTTGCCACTTGAAGGTCTTCAGTTTCCACTTAGCACCCAAGTCCTGCTTCTTATGTTGTATGGAGCCTGAGGTAAATTTCTGTGTGGGTCTGGAACAACTTCCCAAAGTGCCCTCATGTTCTTGAGGCAGTGCGTGGCTGCCTCCTTTCACTTCTTGATGTGTGAAAGAGCTATGGAGACCTGTGAAAACTTGGACTTGGTCTCAGGAAGCACTGCCTGAAGCTTAGGGGAGTGCTCTATGGCTGTGTGGCCTGAGGCCATGGTCCCTCAAGGAAGAGCTTGAGAAGGGAACTGGAGTGTATGTGATTCATCACAGGATGTCTCTCAGGATAAAGAGAGCAAGGGAAGAAGAGGAGGCAGAAGGAGCTAGGACATGGTCTCAGCTAAAATATAGTCTCCATCTGATCCCTTGGGGAGCTCTGGAGCTGGGGTTACACTCAAACTAGTCTTACCTGGAGACAAGGAGCTGGCCGTTGGTTACCCTTAACAGTTAGACGTTAGCTGTAGGATGCCCCAGGTTGAGGAAATAAACATCTAAGGGAGCTGGCACTTTTGCTCAAGAGCAATCCTTCAGAAAATGGTAGTGGACAGAAAGAGCACTTAGCATTGGATACTTACAGAAGCTACAGTTTGGACGCACTGGTTAGGTAAAGTCAATATCATGATAAACGAGAATGTTCACTGCACAGTACACAAGAATTTAGGCATCCTTTCCCATGAGGAGTCCTTCAGAGACTGGTGCCTTGGTTCATTTCTAGAAAACCCCAATTTAGCTCTAGTAAGCCTGAGAAGCACTCATCCAGGCTGGATGAAGCACAGGCTTCCCAGGAGAAATATTAATAACCTCAGATATGCAGATCACACCATCCTTCTGGCACAAGGCTAAGAGGAACTGAAGAGCCTCTTGATGAAAGAGGAGAGTGGGAAAAATTGGCTTAAAACTCAACATTCAAAAACCTAAGATCATAGCATCCAGTCCCATCACTTCATGGCAAATAGATGGGGAAACAGTGGAAACCGTGACAGACTATATTTTCTTGGGCTCCAAAATCACTGCAGATGGTGAATGCAGCCATGAAATTGAAAGACGCTCACTCTTGGAAGAAAAGTTATGACCAACCTAGACAGCATATTAAAAATCAGAGATATTACTTTGCCAACAAAGTCCATTTAGTAAAAACTTTGGTTTTTCCAGTAGTCATGTACGGATATGAGAGTTGAACTATAAAGAAAGCTGAGAGCTGAAGAATTGATGCTTTTGAACTGTGGTGTTGCAAAAGACTCTTGAGAGTCCCTTGGACTGCAAGGAGATCCAACCAATGAATCCTAAAAGAAATCAGTCCTGAATATTCATTGGAAGGACTGGTGCTGAAACTGAAAACTCCAGTCCTCTGGCCACCTGATGCAAATAACTGACTCACTGGAAAAGACCCTCATGCTGGGAAAGATTGAAGGCAGGAGGAGAAGGGGATGAAAGAGGATGAGATGGATGGCATCACAGACTTGATGAACATAAGTTTGGGCAAGACCCAGGAGTTGATGATGAACAGGGTAGCCTGGCGTGCTGCATGTTTATTACCCCAAACACTGTTTCGGACACAAACAGTCAGACATGACTGAGTGACTGAACTGAACTGAGAATAACGCTGGGTTATATGGTTTATTTGTCATGGAGTGTCTGCATTCCATATTGGATTGCTTACAAAAAGTCTTATCTTCTCCAGAAAAGACATTTAATAGGTAGATATTTAATTAAAATATTGAAATGGAGAAGAAAGATAAATTAGTATACAACTCTCTACCGTATTTGACTCAAGTTGGGCCAAATGGTAAGAAAATATAGTAACTGTTATTTATGACTCAGTAGTTGATCTTATTATGAAAGAAAATCACAGAACTACAGAACAGAAAGGGGTCTTTGTTGTTTTTGTTGTTCAGTCGCTAAATCATGTCTGTCTCTGCAACCCAATGGACTGAAGCATGCCAGGCTCCTCTGTCCTCCACTATCTCCTGAAGTTTGCTCAGATTCATGTCCATTGAGTCAGTGATATCATCCAACCATCTTATACTGTTACTCGCTTCTCCTCCTGCCCTTGTTATTACCCAGTGCCAGGGTCTTTCCCAGTGAGTTGGCTCCTTGCATCAGATGGTCAAAGTATTGGAGCTTCAGCTCCAGCAACAGTCTTTGCAGTGAATAACCAGGGTTGATTTCCTTTAAGATTGACTGGTTGCCTCTCCTTGCAGTCCAAGGGACTCTCAAGAGTCTTCTCCAGTACCACCATTTGAAAACATCAGTTTGGAGATCAGTCTTCTTTATGGCCCAATTCTCACATCCATACATGACTACTGGAAAAACAGCTTTGTCTACATGGACCTTTGTCAGCAAAGTGATGCCTCTGCATTTTAGTATGCTGTCTAGGTTTGGCATAGCTTTCCTTTCAAGGAGCAAGTGTTTTTAATTTCATGGCTGCAGTCATCATTGGCAGTGATTTTGGAGCCCAAGTAAAGAAATTCTGCCACTGCTTCCACTTTTTCCCCTTCTATTTGCTATGACGTGATAGGGCCAGATACCATGATCTTAGTTTTTAAAATGCTGAGTTCAGGTCAGTTATTTTGCTTTCTTATTTCACCCTCATCAAGAGACTCTTTAGTTATTCTTGACTTTCTGCCCCTAGAGTGGTATTATCTGCATATCCAAAATTACTGATATTTCTCCTGGCAATCTTGATTCAAGCTTGTGATTCATCCAGCCTGGCATTTCACATAATGTACTCTGCATGTAAGTTAAATAAGTAGGGTGACAATATACAGCCTTGTTGTACTCCTTTCCTAGCTTGGAATCAGTCCTTTGTTCCATATCTGCTTCTGACTGTTGCTTCTTGACCCGCATACAGGTTTCTCAGGAGATAGGTAAGGTGGTCTATTGTAACCCTCTCATTTTACAGATAAGAAAACCAGGACCCACAGAGGTCAAGGTCTTATGAACTGTGGTTTTGTGTGTCTTCCTTCCTCTGTGATGGTAAGTGTACTAATGAGCAGACCAAATAGCATTGTTTGGTTCACTTACACACATTTGAAAGAGCTCTTGCATCTGGAAGGCCCATCAGATGGGAAGTGATCCCCCTGGGGTGGTGGTAACTTGACTAAGAATTTTGCTATGATCAAAGCATCCTTGGAGCCATTAGCTCTGAAGAGCAATACCCTGTTTAAATCTGTGGAAGACTTTTTAACAGTGCTCCAAGTTCCCATATCAGATTCTACTCTTCTAAATCTCACCTTGGCTGTGACCTCGGCATTTTCATGTGTAAAATGAAGCCACTGATGCCCACCCTCACAGAATGACGGAGTGGCTCCGAGGTTCCCCTAAATAGCAGAAAGATATAGTCCTGTAAATCTAAGAGGATGATCCAGTGTCCTCATTTATGTAGAATCTTCACTTTACTTATTGACAAACAAGTTCAGAGCAATTAAGAGAATTCCCTAGGGTTACAAGGAGGGATTAGACATTATCTCTGATGTAATCAGGTTCCTTCAGCCTGGCTTTTGAACTAAGCAGAATTATATAAAACTTGAGATATAAGGGCAAAATCACATACAGCCAATCCCCATTAGAAAAGTCTTAAATTTACAGAGCACCTAACTCCATGTTTTCACTTTGACGGACCCCATGGGATCAATTCCAATGAGGTTAGCTGCAGATCCATCTCCCACTTTGCTTATGATGAAAAGATTGTTTGGACTTTCTCACCAGGCTCTGGAATATTATTCTGTAAGTCAAAAGTGTTTTACAAATGCTAGGTGATTTCAACACTAAAGTTAAGCTCCATGCTCCATCCCAAGTAGCATTATACCATGCAAGACTAAAAGCCACCCTAAGCTCCTGTCCCCACTAAACCTTGGGCGGGTCCCTTCCATGCCATTTATATCCAGTCATAAGACCTGGCAGGCTCTCCCCCAACTCAAAGGTATCATTACTATTTGGTTATTTCTTCAAGGAAAACAAGAAAGACTGAAGACAAGCATATCTTCTCATGATAAATCACGATCATTAGCTTATTGTGCCATGTGGCTAATCAATATTATGCTATTCATTGTAAATGGTGGTTTGATTGTTGGATGAATGAATGAGAGTTTATAGAAGAACCAACCCTATCTGCTAAGAGAGCTGCCTGTAGTTGAGGGAATCTGTTCAATATTAGATCATCATCCAATGCAGATTTAAGGCCAAGCCAACATGGAGTGGGTCTTTAATATTTACAAATATGCTGTCTCCAAGGTATGGTTTTGATAACCTGCTCCTGCCAGAAAATAAATAGAAGGTCTTTACTCAACATATCTTAACAGGAGCCAAAGTCATGCTATTCGCTCAACCAATCCCTGATTCAATGTAACGTATTTAAATCAAGTGAGACTTTGAAATATACATTATTTCTGTCTGTTTTCTATGTTTCTTCTTAGAAATGTTGAAAGAGATAGGATATAAGCTATGATTTGCCAAATTTGCTTAATTTACATTTGATCCTGATTAAGATCTTGGGATTAGATGCCAACAGAATGCAAATAGATTCCGTGAAATCAAGACTTTAGGGAACAAAACTTGCTGCCCCAAAATGTTTCTCTATAGCTTGAGGATAGGTTTGGACTGACTGTTTTTAAGAAACAAAAGACCCAGGAAGAGCTTTTACCTTCTTTCCTTAACTCCACCCTACGCTTTTCAACATGCTTTTGAGCAACTCCTGTTAACAAGCATAGTCTATGTCCCCACCCCTGGAATCTGGGCTGGCCTCATGACTTGTTCTGACCAACAGAAAATAGTAAAGTGATGGGCTTTGAGTCCAGGCCTCCCCAGGCCTTGCATGTCTTGCTGTTCCAAAAAATTCCTTCCTCATGAAGAAGCCTTGGCTAGCCTTCTAGAGAGTGAGAGACCACATGGAGGAGAAGTCATCTTAGTCAAGACCACTTGAGACCAGTGACCCCTGTATACATTAGACCATCCATTCAAGATCAGCAGCTGGCCTGCTGCTTCTACAGCTGACCACAAATGCATCAGTGAGCTCAGTCAAGAAGAAGTACCAGCCCAGTGACCCAGAGCTGTGGAGTCAGCAATAGGTGTGTACTGATTTTTAAGACATTGAGTTTTGGGGTGCTTTGTCATGCATCGAGAATTATTGACACAGGTAACACAACTGAAGCATGGAGTGTAAGAGAGGTTTGTTGTATTAAAAAGTTCTTGATGGCTACAGTTTGGATACTGGAGATTGAACCTGAGAACAGGGTAGGCATTTCACTGCAGAAGAGATGAAATGGTCCAAGATAGCTGAAAGAAGCATCGCATTTTTCTATGCAGCTGTAAATTATAAAATGGCTACCAATGCCAGAAAGTTTGAGGAAGACAGATGTTGGATAAAATCATCCTGGTAGTTCAAGCTGTACAGAATGGGCAAGATGCTGTGGAAATGTGAAGAGTTTCTTTTCAGTAGGAGTTCAGTGAATCTCAACTACAGAGTGACATCTCTACAGAGATGTACTCACTCTGGGAAATGTTAATTATCACTGCTAAGGTTTGAAGTAGTTAAAAAAAGTCCAACCCACACCTGCTTAAACAAATAATACCCAAGATCTCTTAATCTTTATTTCTCTTTCTCCCTCTTTATTTCAGAGTCTCTCTATCTCTCTCCTCTGTGTTGGCTGATTTTCAGACGAGCCTTCTTAATGTATAGTGGCCCTAGGCTCTTAACCACAACAATTTTCTGAAATATGTTTCTTGCAAAAAGTCCTGGAATTGTGATCACATTGTCCTGAATTGGGTCACACAGCCATCCCTAAAAAAAAAAAAAAAATCCCACTCTGGTGGTGGGACTAGCTTGCCTCCAGAAAAGATCAAGTAGGGAAAACACAGTAATTCAGCCTCATCCAAATTATATGGGATGAGAGTGGGGTGAGGTGCTCCCCTAGAGTAAATGTGAGTGCCATCAGCAAAAACAAAAGTGTATCCTCCACAAGCAAAAAGAACATGTCCTGTACTGGATGTGTTTAGACTGAAGGGTTTTATGATCCTCTCTAACATGCACTCTGGCTATTCTTCACAGGGAGAGTGAAGTCAGCCTGAAGGATGTGGACTCACAGATTCAGGGAGGCCAGCCTTCTTGAGACAATTAGGTTCAACACAGCTCAACTCGACAAGTCCTCGCTGAGTGCTTAACCTTGTGGAGGTGCTGGGTGAGGCACTTTGGGTGCCCCAGCATGTACGCCCCAAATGGTACTTCCCCTCCTTCCAGGCCACTACCTGAAGATGTTGTAATAGGTGTGTGAACCTCCTGGTTTCCTCCTGCATCCTAGCTTCCTCCCTGCCATTTCTTGTTTGATTCTGATCTCAAGTGCAGCTGACTGAGTGGATCATATTCTTCATTTCCTGGTGCGTGATCATCATTGTCCCACATCTTTACTATTGAATTTGTTTATTCTCTTTCCTACTCTATCCTCATTCCCTTCATTCCCAAGGCAACATGGCTATATTTAATAAGTAGCTTCAGTTTATATGTGTTTTTGGAAAAAGTATTTTTATCTATTGCATTTAAATTTCCTTCATTTGTATACATTATATGATTTGTATACATATTTATATGTAATACATGTGTGTATTACATTATATACCACATATATACATTACCATACTGCCCTTCCCTGTTCTAGATTTTCAACTCACCCAGGTTTAGCTGTTTATATTGAGTTTGGTAACTTCCCACTGCTGCAGGTAAACTTTTTCATCCCATAATTTTTTCAGGAGCCCTAAATGTTAATATCCTTTAAAGCAGTGACTCACTGTTGTATAAAAATGACTGACACCCAGTCCTGAAACAAGTCTCTGCAGGAGACTGCCCTGCACACCCAGAATGGAACATGGAGTGAGGGAAAAGGCAGATGCGAGACCATCAACTCCCCCCTCATCACTATCCTCCACAGGGTGGGTCCTCTGAGATTCTAAGAAGAGCTGGCTTATCTACTGACCTTGACAGTGAGCAACAGACCACCTGTTTTTTTCAGAGACGGGGAAACAAACCACAGATCATCTAGACTGGGAGTCAGAGCTCCAGATCCCAAACCAGCAGCACATATCAGGGCAAGTCCACTTAAATGAACTGAAGTGGTCCTGCCAAAGTCTTCCAAAGGTTTTTATCTTTCACTCCTTCCTGAATCTCATCAATATGTGTAAGATCTCCCTCTGAATGACAGGAATGAAGAGAAAACACACACACACTTGAAAAAGAATACTGTTTCCAAGGCCTGCCTCCTAAGCCAAAAACAAACAAAAAAATTTTAATGTCCCAATAAGTACGAGTTATTAAAATACTTATGTAGGAGAACCAGCCATGCACCAAGTCTTCAAAAAGAAGTCCGTGGCACCTCTGGTTAGAAATAATTAAGAGGAAGTCATCATAATTTTTTTCTTACAGAGCTGGTCTCCATTGAAACCTGGTTTTGAGGGAGATCAGGTTACCTTGTTACAATGGTCTTTTAAATGTTGAAATATACTTTATGGAAAGTATGCACTTACACATACATGGGAACATACTCTATTGCCAGGTTGGACTTTCTGTAGGCTTATTTATTAGGTTACACACGATGCTGGATTGAATTTCTGACTCTAATTCTCCATCCATGCCTGTACTCACATCCTTTCTGTGGCCTCACCTTAGGAGGAGTAACTCCCTCCCTACCCTTGATTTGGAGCAGAGTGATCATGTGACTTGTGTTGGCCAATGGAATGTGGGTAGAGATAACAGTTCTGGATCCAGGTTGTAAAGAGCTGTGCTCAATTTCCAGCACTGCTGCCATCCCATAAGGAACTTCCCCAGGGCAATTCTCTGACCTCCAGAAGAAACACATGGAGCAGATCAGAGCCCAGCACTGAGTGAGGGGCTAAGTGAAGCCAGACCTTTAGTTCCAGGAAGGGCTGCAACTGAACCCACAAAGGTCCACAGACCCCCAGCCAACCCACAGATGCTGGTTAGAATAAATGAATAAGTGACTGAAATGTCATGAATTCATGCTTGCAGCTTCATCGTCAGTGCTTGAAGTGTCATGGTCTGTTTTCTGACATTTAAAAAAAAAACTCATCTGAATATAGTTATCACCAGTTTCCATTCATGCTTTAGTCAGGAATCCCCCTATTTCCATGTATTTTATTTTTTAATATTTATTTCATATAGTTACTTATTTGGCTGCCAGGTCTTAGGTATGACCTGTGGTGTCTTTGATCTTGGTTGCAACATGTGGGATCTAGTTCCCCAGCCAGGAAAGGAACCTTGTTCCCTGCACTGGGAGCTCAGAGTCTTAGTCACTGAACCACCAAGGAAATACCCATTTATTTTTAAGTAAGTTAAGACCAACCTAGACAGAATACTCAAAAGCAGAAACATTACTTTGTCAACAAAGGTCCATCTAGTCAAGGCTATGGTTTTTCCAGTTGTCATGTATGGATGTGAGAGTTGGACTATAAAGAAAGCTGAGTGCAGAGGAATTGATGCTTTTGAACTGTGGTGATGGAGAAGACTCTTGAGAGTCCCTTGGACTGCAAGGAGATCCAACCAGTCCATCCTAAAGGAAATCAGTCCTGGGATTTCTTTGGAAGGACTGATTCTGGAAGTTGAAACTCCAATACTTTGGCCACCTGATGCAAAGAGCTGACTCATTGGAAAAGACCCTGATGCTGGAAAAGATTGAGGGCAGGAGGAGAATGGGATGACCGAGGATAAGATGGTTAGATAGCATCCCCAACTCAATGGACATGGGTTTCAGTGGACTCTAGGAGTTGGTGATAGACAGGGAGGCCTGGCATGCTGTGGTTCATGGGGTCACAAAGAGTTGGACACAACTGAGCAACTGAACTAAACTGATACACTGCTGATCCCAGAGTGTGGCAGAACTGCTCTCAAGAGATTCTGCAAGACAGATCACCTTCCAAAACATTTTTCTTCAGTTCTTTTGACTACATTAGTGTAGTACAACAGTATGACTACAATTTTGAATTTTGCTGTTATCAGTAGGAAACAAAACCATTTTGCATTGTTTCTTTTAAACATTATTTATTGCAGGTATGGAAAGAAATGAAGAATAATGGACCCAATGACTTCCAACTTGTTTTGGAGATGTTATTATTCCTCATGGAGGAGAGGGTGAAGGATGAAACAACAACTGTTCAGGCTTTGGGTCACTGAAGTAGCCATAAACCCTCATAAAAGCCATCTCTGGCAGGAAAGTGTCCTTCCTGTGCTGAGGTCTGTCTGATAGCATTTCCCTGTCCTGCTGTCAATTGTTGGGACTTCTCTACATCCCTTAGAACATTTGTTGTTGTTTTTTTCAGTCACTAAATCACATCCAACTCTTTGCAACTCCATGGACTGCAGCACATCAGGCTCCTCTATCTTCCACTATCTCCCAGAATTTCCTCAGATTCATGTCTATTGAGTAGGTGATGCTGGCTAACCATCCAATCCTCTGCCATCCCCTTTTCCTTTTGCCTTCAATCTTTCCCAGCATCAGGGTCTTTCCCAATGAGTCAGCTCTTCACATCAGGTAGCCAAAATATTCAAGCTTCAGCTTCAGCATCAGTCCTTCCAATAAATATTCAGGGTTGATTTTCTTCAGTATTGACTGGTTTGAGTCAAATCAGTCCAGAGAACTCTCAAGAGCCTTCTCCAGCACCACTGAGCTCTGGAGAATAAGCACCTGCTCTATGGCAGGGACTCTTGCGAACTTTGGGTATGTATGCACAGCTGAGATGAACATAGAAACATGTTTTTGTTCTTAAGAAGCTTCCTTTTACTCATGGGACATGAACTATAGAGAACTAAAATTTGGTACAATAGTTTCAGAGAGAGCTAAGTGTAATAAAGCAAAGAGAATAGGGTAATGGAGTAGAGAGTTACTTGGGTAAACTATGAGGTGGTCAGGAAGGCCTTTTGAAAGAAGACTAGACCTGACATATCCAAAGGGATAAAGTATAGGGAGATCTGGAGGGAGGGTGTCCAGGCAGCAGAAGAGCCAGCAAGAGACTCTGGAATCAGAAACACAGTTAGAGATCTTGAGGACTAAAATGGTCAACATATAATGAGCATAGCAAACAAAGGGAAGAGAAATGTAAGATGAGACCAAGTATTTAGGACCTTCCCTGGAGGTCCAGTGGTTAAGACTCCACACTTGCACTGCAAGGTGCGTGGATTTGATCCATGATCAGCAAACTGAATTTCCACACACCATCAAGTGTGGCCAAAAGAAAATAAAGTGAAAAATTCAGCCAAGGACCAGACAATAAGGACATCAATGCAGGAGTAAAAATGTGTACTGTATTCTAATGTCGATGGGTAGCATTGGCAGTTTTCAATTAGGGAAGTGACACAATCTGATTTGGACACGACCTGGATTTTAGAAACCATCACTCTAGTGGCCACGTGAACAATGGATGGTAGAGAATACTGGAAATAGGGAGATCAAATAGAAAATTATTTCAGGTTTCCTGGGACAGAGAATGACATCCAAGAGAGTATGAAGTGGTCAGGTCAGACTTCTGGAGGCAGAGGCAACAGAATGTATGTAGATAGGAAGTAGGTAGAGAAGCAGACAGAGAAATCTAACAGTACCCCTGAGTTTGTGGCCTGAGATATTGAATAGATCATTTTTTTGTAACTGATAAGAGAAACAGAGTAGAGCAGGTCCTGCGGGGAAATCAGAGTCTGTCTATCTTTATGTTATTTGTGAGATGCTAGTTAGACATTCACAACTTAACTGTGACAATTATAGGGAAAATTGGACTCAGGAGATTAATATAGGAAAATAAATCATCTGCAATTCTAGTACTAAGAGCTTCTCTCAGAGATGTAATTACACTTTTAATCATCTCTTCTAAATTCTATCAGACAAATTAGTTGCCACAATCAAGGTATTTATATAATAAGACTCTGAAAAGCATCTCATGATATGTAAGCACAGAATGCAGCATGGCCATAGACTGTTCATTTTTAAGACAGGTACTATTGAACTTGCTCTAAAATACTAGTTTGGTGACTTAAGCGTTTTTCATCCATGAGGTAAATGATGGAGCAAGCATGGAGAAACAGCAGTTAAGGATGTGATCCCTAAATATGCAATCACCTCTTTCCACTGTCCTCCCATACAGAGCACAAATTTCAACCCAAGATTTCCACTTTCATAGTGAATTACTTCCAGTGATTTATTTGAATAAAGCCATATGAATTTTGAATAAAATCACATGAATTTTAAATGACTTGGCATCCCCTGTCCCTAGACTCATGCTTTTGCCTGGAATGCTTTCTTTTACATCTCAGCGTGTGCAGTACCTGGCTTAAGTAGACTCTATTTATACTTTTCTCTCTCTCTCTCTCTCTCTCTCTCTCATTTTTACTTTTTTGGTATTTTTAGTCAATTTTGTATCTTGAGCTAAGACGTCTCTGTAGATTCTAAGACCTGAGATAACCCTGGGTTCAGAAGTCTCATGTCAGCCTGAAGATGAAGAGTTAATTAAAGCAAATCTATCATTAGTTTGAAAAGCTGTGGCAAACAGATCTGTCATTTTTTCCAATACAGATGTCCCAGGGATAAGCTTCCATGTCAGATGTTTTATGGCATAAAGACAAAATCACCCTAAAATTCTTAAGATGATGATGGAATCAGAAACACCATAATCCCTGAGCAGTATGAGAGGCATGTCCTAAAACCATCTGTTATTTAAAAATATCTTGATGAGACCATGGATTTCATTTGTGTCCACATCACGTTGAGCAGAGATCTTATTACTCTCCAAAGAAACTGATCAAGTAACATATACTTGGCTGACAAACAGTAAGAAGTGACCAAGGGATTAATATACAGCAGAAATGGCTAAAAGATCACCCCCAAAAAGCATGCTATCCTTTCCTTAATGTAAGTTGTACTAGGAAGTGGCTGTATAGCCTGACACTACATTTCCCAACTTCCTTGGAGTTAGGGAAGAGTCATGTGATGGTGTTCTCTAGGTAATGGGATGTTAATAGAAATGAAGGTCATCCTTACAGGACTGAAGAGTAAAACAAAATTGCATTTGTGCTTTTCCATGATCTTTCTCCCTTCTGACTAGCTAAAATGGGAATAATTCACAGGAAAATCTGGGAAGTCAGATGTTGAAGATGGCAGAGCATCCATTAGCCTCGATCCTTGAATTTCCACAAAGATGAAAGTCACCTGAGGTACTGTTTACCTGCCCAGTACTCCTGTCTGGCAAGAAAAAGAATCTGTAATAACACTTTATGTTACTTATTAGCATCTAATTAGTACAGAATGGCAATTGTGGAAGTCACTGAAAATGAAGATCATTGCTAATATCTCCAAAATTAATCAGAATTTTTTTCTTATTTTTCTTTTCACTTTTAATAGCGTTACACTTTTGAGAATATCCAGTGCTTGAAAAAGTGCTATGCAAGATAATGGCTATTTTACACAGGATTGCATGAACTCCGATATTACCAAATCACTTGGCAGCTGCAAAAACTATTAGGCTATTGGTAGTTGACAACTCTTCCTCTGCCTAATCAGCATCAATAACTCCTTTCTTAAAGATAACATCTTGGGACTTCCCTGATAGTCCAGTGGTTAAGAATCTGGTTGCTGATGCAGGGCACAGGTTCGATTTCTGGTCCAGGAAGATCCCACATGCCATGGAGTGACTAAGCCTGTGTGCCACAGCTGCTGAGCTGGCACTCTAGCGCCGTTTGCCAAGCCACTGGACCTGTGTGCTGCAACTGCTGAAGCCCACACACCTGGAGCCCAGGCTCTGCAACAAGAGATGCCAAGGCAATGAGAATCTCAGACACTGCGATGAAGAATAGCCCCTGCTCACTGAGACGAGAGAAAGCCCATGCACAGCAATGAAGAACAAGCACAGCCAAAGATAAATAAATAATAACATTTTGATTTTCCTTTGGGGAACTACAGTTCTCCTACTGCACACAGTCTTAGTGGGAATGCTAATCATGACTCCATTCTTTCTTGGTCAAGGGTTGACTAGACTCTTTGTACCTGGCCTCTCAAATAGAATGTCAAACAGAGTGTAAGAGGTACTAAAAATGGTCGTTACCAGTTCATTTGGACATCTGACCTCTGAAAATCATTATTTCCTGCTTTCTAGATCTCCAGAGTTAGCCTCAGTAGTCCCTGAGTCTTTTCTAGTGTTTCCTTCCATTATTTAAACTTCTGAATTTCCTTTTAATACATTGCTTTTATTTATATTTTATGTTATTATTATATATTTGTTATTTATTGCTGCAAAACAAAGTATCCATATATATATATATAAAATCTCACACAGTTTCTGTGGATGAGGGATTCAGGAGCAGCTTAGCTGGGTGCCTCTGACTCAGAGTCTCTCTCCTGAGGTTGCAGTTACAGGCTGGCCACACCAGCAATTAACTGAGTGCTTGACCAGAGAAGGAGTGTCTACTCCCCAAGGAGCTCACTCAAACGGCTGACAAGTTGGTGCTGGCTGTTGGCAGGAGGTCTCAGTTCTGTTCCTCCTGGGCTCTCCTGAATGTCCTTATGGCATGAGAGCATCCTTTTCCCAGAGGAAGTATCCAAGACATCAAGATAGAGCTGAAATGCCTTTTTGTAACCTAACCTCGGGAGTTATCTGAGACCTAACCTCACATTATCATTCATGTCATAGTCTATTAGTTACGTGGGCTTCCCAGGTGGTGCAGTGTTAAAGAATCTGCCTACCAGGGCAGAACACACAGGAAACACAGGTTCAGTCCCTGGGTGGGGAAGATCTCCTAGAGTAGGAAATGGCAACCCATTCCAGTAGTGATGCCTGGAAATTTTCATGGACAGAAGAGCCTAGAGGGCTACAGTCCTGAGGCTGCAAAGAGTCAAGACACAACTGAACGGCTGAGCACACATGCTCACACACACACACACACACACACACACACATTGGCTACTTAATGTCAGCCTTGATTCACTGTGGGAAACCTGTCTACAATGCTGTGAACATCAGGAGCCAAAGATGACTGGCAGACATCTTAGAACCTGCCAACCACATGGGCGAATTTCTGTTTCTTGCAACCACGAAATCATAGTTGATATACCTTAATAAGTGGAAAAAGTGCAGGCTGTTTCCATTTGTCCTTAAGAGCAAGTCTAAGATGTAGAAGAATTTAATTTCTGAGAGAAAAGTTCCAAAGAATTCAACAGTACTCGTTGGACTATATATATATATATTTTTTTTTAATTACATTCAACTTTGATTATGATGATTATAAAAGTTTTTATTGTGATGATATCCCCAAATCCAGGGAACCTTTAATAACAGTACTCTACAAACTTCAACAGTGCACAGACTAGCTCCAGAACCACATTCTTTAATCCATAGTATGTGTCCAGAGTAATTTCCTAATCTGTCACATTTCCAAAAGATTATCTTCTTAGATGAGTATTTGCAGTAATCCTTTGAGAGATATCAACATACCAATGTAAGTTGTTTTTCTTCTGTTAGTCATAGTAGAAGATTAAAATTATTCCATTGAGCAAATCAGAATCAAAGAGAACTGGGTCCTATAATCCAACCTCCTTGTTTTACAGATGAAGAAACCGATGCCCATAAAGATTATGTAAGGTTCCTGCAGCCACATATTCAATGCAAGAGCCAGAAGTTGAATGCAAGTTTCCGAATGCAAGAACCAGAATTTGAAGCCATACCAACATTTTCCTACTGTGTAAATTTAAGCTGTGTTGCTTGACTAGTATCTTAGAAGTCAGTCTAATCACTCCATTTGATATTTGATTGACAAGAGCATGTTATAACTTCCTTCTGAACTTTGTCAGAAGTAATAATAATAAATATATAAAAAATTTAAAAAATGTAATACTTAATCCCTCTTTACACAGGAAATGGAGATCTGATGAGCCAGTTTTTTTTTTAATTTTTCAATTAAAAGCAAGGAATAATTAGATGTTTTAAAGATGATTTATAAGGCATACACACTAACTATACAATTCCCTGAGTGAATTACAAAACTAATAGACTTCTGACTGACATGTCACCGTCATCTCATCCAGAAGTGCTCAGTAGTTTTCAGCTTCTACAAGTTATGTACTTGCAGAATGTGTGAGGGTGAGCTGGGGCACTCTGGTTTGGAGTCAGGGAGAAATCTCAAGAGACAAATTGCCAAGAGAATGAGACAGAGAAAAAAGTTGTATTTCTTCCTACTGAGTTCAGTAAATGATCTTGATGTTTGGCATTTCCTCTCAGGGTTCCTGGATAAGCCAAGTTCTGTCTACTTTCCCTAAGAACTCTTGAAACAGTCATAATTAGGAGTACAGGTTAGAGTCTTGGCCACATCCCTCATCATTGAAATTCTAGATCTTGGGATTTCAAATCCAGCTTGAGTTGAAGGCAAATGAGAGCAGGCTTTCTCACTTCAGAACATTTGAAAGCCATCTAATTTTTTAATGTTTTGGGGTGGTGCGCTCTCCATGCCTTGTAGGAGGCTCAGCAGCATCCTGGCTTCTAATCAGTACATGCCAGAGCACTCCTCCTCCAATTATGGCATGCACAAATGTCTCCAGACACTAACGAAGTCCTCTGAGAGACAAAACCCAGCAAGATTGAGAATTACCAACGTAAGGGACTGTTCTGTGTCATAGGGAATCTGGACAAAAATAAAACACAGATTTATGTTTCTGTATATTGTCACCATGCTTACATGACACATGCAGAGTACATCACGTGGTATGCCATGCTGGATGAATCACAAGCTGGAATCAAGATTGCCAGGAGAAATATCAATAACCTCAGATATGCAGATGACACCATCCAAATGGCAGAAAGCAAAGAGGAACTGAAGAGCTTCTTGATGAAATTGAAAGAGGAGAGTGGAAAAGCTGGCTTAAAACTCAATATTCAAAAGTGAAGATAATGGCATCCAGGCCCATGAGTTCAGTTCAGTCATTCAGTCATGTCCGACTCTGTGATCCCATGAACCGCAGCATGCCAAGCCTCCCAGTTCATCACCAACTCCCAGAGTTCACCCAAACCCATGTCCATTGAGTCAGAGATGCCATCTGGTCCCATCACTTCATGGCACATAGATGGGGAAACCGTGACAGTCTTTATTTTCTTGGGCTCCAAAATCACTGAAGGTGGTGACTGCAGCCCTGAAATTAAAAGACAGTTGCTCCTTGGAAGAAAAGCTATGATAAACCTAGACAGTGTATTAAAAAGCAGAGACATTATTTGGCCAACAAAGATCTGTATAGTCAAAGTTATGGTTTTTACAGTAGTTATGTATCAATGTGAGAGTTGAACCATAAAGAAGGCTAAACACCAAAGAATTGATGCTTTTGAAGAGTGGTGTTGGAGAAGACTCTTGAGAGTCCCTTGGACTGCAATGAGATCAAACCAGTCAATCCTAAAGGAAATCAATCCTGAATATACACTGAAGGGACTGGTGCTGAGGCTGAAGCTCCCATAATTTGGATGCTTTATGGGAAGAGCCAATTCACTGGAAAAGACGTTGATAATGGGAAAGTTTGAAGGCAGGAGGAGAAGGGGACAGCAGAGGATGAGATGGTTGGGTGACATTGACTAAATGGAAGAGTCTGAGCAAGCTCTGGGAGTGGTGATGGACAGGGAAGCCTGGTGTGCTGCAGTCCATAGGGTCACAAATAGACAGACTGAGTGACTGAACAACAACAACAAAATGTTTCTGGATGCAGAGAGCATTTCAGGGGCTCTTAATTCTTTTTCATCAAACATTGGTACCTATCATGTCCCAGGCCCCATCTAGTCACAATGCCCACAATATATAGTCAGTAACCTTGCAGAAGTTTTACCTTGTTAATGGTTGTGTTGTCTATCACTCAGGCTATGGTTGAATTAGTCTGATGTATTTATCCCTAGAATTATTCAGAGATGTTCAAATGCTGGAAACCTAGGTAAGTCAAAATGTTGACAATCAAGGACTTAGTTTAGTGCCACCACCAGCAGCAGAAGATGGCGCTCAAATTTGCAAACAGAAGAGAACCACCTGCATCCTAAATTAGTGCTGATTCTCTCCTTGACTTCTAGAGTGTTTTGTGAAAAGTAAGTGAAGCTTCTCTAAAGCTGGAGTGAAATTTTTGTTCTGATAAATGATGAGGTTTGCCTTGCCAACCCAAGGACATAGCTCAGTGGGTGGAGACGGGGACACATGAAGTTCCATCAGAAGAGCTACAGGGAGATCAGAAAAATAAATGAAAACAGGGATGGGGCTGTTCCAATCCTAGATCTACTTGACCCTGAAGTCACGAACTTGCTAACAACAGATTTGAGGGCATTTCTAAAAGGCTCATCTTCCAGAGAGCCCCATGGTAATTTGAAGGCAGATTTCCCATCCAGACCTTATGATGTCAATTTATGAAAATTGAATTGGAGTCATCAGTCACTTGTAAATTTTAACTAAAATGATATACTCCTATTTTAAATATTTATGGTCTCAACCCCTGGGCTTCAGAACTTCAGAAGTGAATTTTTGGAGCCATTCAGAAACTTGAAGAAGCAAAAGCAAGCACTTAAAACCTCTTTTAAACCACTGACTCACCCTCTAGCTAGAGCAAAGAAATCCCAACAAATCAAATTGAAACTCAGCAAGAAAAATGTACTTAAGGAGCATTACAGAGGAGCAGGGAAATTAACATGAAAACAGCACTGAAGAAAAAGCAAAGCCAGATCAGATCCTTCTGCATGAAGCAAGGAAATCGAGGTGCTACATACACACCCCAAACTTTAGAATGAACTGTGTAAATGGGGAAGGTGATCTAGGACAAAGAGCCTGGACTCTGGAGTCAGAGTAGTGTCCAAATTTCAGTTATGCCATTAATTAGCTTTGGGCAAATTGAGTAATTGGGCAAATTACTCAATCCTTTAAGTCTTGGTTCTCCCAATTGTAAACTGAAGTCCTAAGTCACCTTTTAAGGGTGTATTAAGGATTAAACGTGATTATACATTTAGAGTGTTTTTTCTATTATCTATACTTCTTACATCATAGCAACAAATTTAATTTTCATTTCATTCAGTTCAGTTCAGTTCGGTTGCTCAGTCATGTCCTACTCTTTGCAACCCCATGGATGCAGCACACCAGGCTTCCCTGTCCATCATCAACTCCTGGAGTTTACTCAAACTCATGTCCATTGAGTCGGTGATGCCATCCAACAATCTCATCCTCTGTCATCCCCTTCTCCTCCTGCCCTCAATCTTTCCTAGCATCAGAACCTTTTCAAATGAGTCAGTTCTTCACATCAGTTGGCCAAAGTATTGGAGTTTCAGCTTGAGCATCAGTCCTTTCAATGAATATTCAGGACTGACTTTGTTTAGGATGGACTGGTTGGATCTCCTTGCTGTCCAAGGGACTCTCAAGAGTCTTCTCCAACACCACAGTTAAAAACCATCAATTCTTCAGCGCTCAGCTTTCTTTTAGTCCAACTCCCACATCCATACATGAGTATTGGAAAAATTAAAGCTCTGACTAAGATAGACTTTTGTTGACATAACTTTTCTTCCAAGGAGCAAGAGTCTTTTAATTTCATGGCTGCAGTCCAAAAATATAAAGTCTGTCACTGTTTTCTGTCATTGTTTCCCCATCTATTTGCCATGAAGTGATGGGACCTGTTGCCATGATCTTAGTTTTCTGAATGTTGAGCTTTAAGCCAACTTTTTCACTCTCCTCTTTCACTTTTATCAAGATGCTCTTTAGTTCTTCCCTTTCTGCCATAGTGTGGTGTCATCTGCATATTTGAAGTTATTGATATTTTTCCCAGCAATCGTAATCCTAGTTTGTGTTTCATGCAGCCCAGCGTTTCTCGTGATGTACTCTGCATATAAGTTAAATAAGCAGAGTGACAGTATACATCCTTGACATACTCCTTTCCTGATTTGGAACCAGTCTGTTGTTCCATGTCCAGTTCTAGCTGTTGCTTCTTGACCTGTATACAGATTTCTCAAGAGGCAGGTCAGGTGGCCTGGTATTCCCATCTTTGTAAGAATTTTCCACAGTTTGTTGTAATCCACACAATCAAAGGCTTTGGCAAAGTCAATAAAAAGTAAATGTTTTTCAAGGATCCAAGGGATGTTGACAATTTGATCTCTGGTTCCTCTGCCTTTTAAATCCAGCTTGAACATCTGGAAATTCACAGTTCACGTACTCTTAAAGCCTGGCTTGGAGAATTTTGAGCATTACTTTACTAGCTTGTGAGATGAGTGCAATCGTATGGTAGTTTGAGAATTCTTTGTCATTGCCTTTCTTTGAGATTGAAATGAAAACTAACCTTTTCCAGTCCTGTGGCCACTGCTGAGTTTTCCAAATTTGCTGGCATATTGAGTGCAGCACTTTCACAGCATCATCTTTTAGGATTTGAAATAGCTCAACTGAAATTCCATCACCTCCACTAGCTTTGTTTGTAGTGATGCTTCCTAAGTCACACTTAACTTTACATTCTAGAATGTCTGGCTTGAGGTGAATGATCACACTATCATGACTACCTGGGTCATAAAGATCTTTTTGTATAGTTCTGTGTATTCTTGCCACCTCTTAATATTTTCTGCTTCTGTTAGGTCCATACCATTTCTGTCCTTTATTGTGCCCATTCCATATGAATCAACTATGGTGATAAAATGTGTTAGGAATGGAACCTAAACATATAAATACATTGGCTTAATTTATGTTATATATTTTTCAGGCTGTGAGTACAGCTTTGTCGAGCAACAACGTTACATAATATCAAGAATAGGAACACTGGAATGAGACAATTTCCATTTGAATTTTAAATTTACCAGTAACTTTGTGATCTTGGTTATATCCTAGACCTGTACCTCAATTTCCTCACAGGTAAAATAGGATATTACATCTTCTACATTTATAGAATGTGGTGTGGGCCCTGAAAGACAATTAAAATAAACTGATTAGTAATAACTTTTAATGGAGAATAATATGTAAAATTACTGAATCATTATTCTGTACACCTGAAACTAATAAAACATTGTAAGCCAACTATACTTCAATAAAAAATAAATTTATAAGTGAGAAAAATTATTGGCATGGGAAGATTCTGAGAGTCCCTTGGACTGAAGAAGATCCAACTAGTCCATTCTAAAGGAGATCACTCCTGGGTATTCTTTGGAAGGAATGATGCTAAAGCTGAAATTCCAATACTTTGGCCACTTCATGTGAAGAGCTGACTCACTGAAAAAGACTCTGATGCTGGGAGGATTGGGGGCAGGAGAAGAAGGGGATGACAGAGGATGAGATGGCTGGATGGCATCACCGACTCGATGGACATGAGTTTCAGTGAACTCCGGGAGTTAGTGATGGACAGGGGAGGCCTGGGCGTGCTGCAGCTCATGGGGTTGCAAAGAGTTGGACACAACTGAGTGACTGAACTGGAACTGAAGAGGCTCTCAGCAAACAAATATTATAAGAGAAACAGTGATGCTTATAGGTCATACTTACAGGTATATGCATAACATTTTAGTATCTACGTATGTATACATGTATAGTCTATTTGTAGATACCCTTCTAAAATCTGTTTTCAATTTCCTAAAAGGCTCTACTGATTGGGATAAAATTGGATATGTTATTCCCTTCCTGTCTGTTAACAAAGCCAAAATGTGTTTTGCTTCTGCATTCTTCCAATCTTATCTTTGACAAAAGCTGAGAAATTGAGCCCAAACATAGTTTTAAATTTTTTTATTATTTATTTATTTTTTGTTATTGTGGGTCTTCATTGCTGGGTGGGCTCTTCTCTAGTGGTGGAGAACAGAGGCTACTCTCTAGTTGCGGTGCAAGGACTTTCATTGGGGTGGCTTATTTTGCTGTGAATCTCATGCTCCAGGGGAGGGGTGAGCAGAAGTCTACAGTGGCTGTGGTTCCCAAACTCCAGAGCACAGGCTCAGTGGTTGCGGTGCATGGCCTTAGCTGCTTTGCGGCTGGTGGGATCCTCCCAGACCAGGATCGGATCTCTGTCTCCTGCATTGGTAGGCGGAGTCTTTACCACTGAGCCATCAGGGAAGCCCCCAGGTATTTAACTTTCTGTGGTTGCTCTTCTCCAGCATTAGCCCTTTAATGCACTATTTCTGTCACTGGATGCTGTTTTGTGCTACTGTTAGCAAGTGAGAATATAGAGTAATTAACACCTGCTGTTCTGTTAAAGAGTTTTATCTTTCCAACACACCTAGAAATGATTTCTGTCTTTTGACTAGTACACAGAAGAGCGCCCATTACCTGTGCACTCCTTCCTCACGAAACACACCCTAAAACTTGATCCAGAAACAAGAAAGAAAAGGTGAAAGGCAACTACTACAAATGTTCTGAGTGAAGTGAAGGAAAGTGAGTCTCTCAGTCGTGTCTGACTCTTTGCGACCCCATGGACTGTACAGTCCTTGGAATTCTCTAGGCCAGAATACTGGCGTGTGTAGCCTGTCCCTTCTCCAGGGGATCTTCCCAACCCAGGGATTGAACCCAGGTCTCCCGCTAAGTCAACCAAAGCAAGTGACAGAGAAGGACAGTGTATTTGGACACATGTCTGAGATGGAGTGGAGGGAGTTCAAGAAGGTTTACATCATCCAGGACTCGAAAGAAATATGCTATGATAAGGAATGAAATGGAGGGCAATATGTATCAGACCAGGCACTGGTTTTTATATGTTTACTCTCATTTAATCTCTAATCCATGCTGTGAGATAGGGATTATCGTGTGCTGTGTGTGCTCCGGCACTCAGTCATGTCTGACTCTTTGTGACCCATGGTCTGTGACCCGCCAGGCTCCTCTCTCCACAGGACTTTCTAGCAAGTTTACCAGGGTGGGTTGTCATTTTCCCTGCCAGGGGATCCTCCTGACCAAGAGATAGAACCTCTGCCTTCCTTATCTCCTGCTTTGGCAGGCAGATTCTTTACCATGGAGTCATCTGGGAGCCCTAGGAATTATTGCCATGACCAATTTATAGCTAAAGAAACTAAATCCCGAAAAACTGAACAATTTAACCAAAGTCACAGAGCTGATCCACTGCAAAACCAGGACTGAAATCCACACCTCTCTCCTAAGAGTAAATTCTGGCTATTCAATTTTTTAACCAGGTTAAAAAATTTTTGCAAGGTTGATATTGTCACCATCTCCATTTTCTGGAGAAGAAAACAAGTTTTAGAGAGCAAGTGACTTCCCCCAAGATGACAACTCTTGAAAAGCTGAAATTTAGATCCAAATGTAAATCTGGGTTAAAAGTGAACCACAGAAAAATTTTTGTCTGCTATTATTCTAACTTTAGTGTATTAACATGATAAGCTGGATTTCCCTTTGAAGGAGTAAAGCCATCTACCTTGTGGAAGATATACAAGAATAGCAACCGGTCATGAGAAAAGAAAGAAGAGAAGGGGGGGGGTGGGGAAGAGAAGGAGGAGGAGGAGGAGAGAGACACAAGGAAAGTTTGTGAGGAACTATAAAACTTTCCCATAGGTGTGTGTCCTTCCTCCAGCTGTCCTGTACTTCATCTGTCTGTATCTGCTACTTACTGCCATGTAACAAAACACCCCAAAGACAATGGCTTAAAATAAACACTTAATGTTCCTCAGGAGTCCAGGGGTCACCTGGTCTTGGCTGACCAGACTTATCTGTGATCGGCTGCAGGTTTGGTACAGCTCTGCTGGTCTAGACGGGAGTTCCCCGATGCTTATTTAGTCAGGCAGCTATTGGATGAGATGTTTATCCTTCTTGCATTTGGTTCCTTATCCTCCAAGAATCCTGGTCTTGTCAACACAGTGGTGGCAGAGCTCCAAGAGAGCAAAGAGAGTTCTTGAGACCAAAACTTGGACCAAGCATACTATCCCTTATCTATATTCCACTGGCCAAATCAAGACAGAGGGGCATCCTCAGTAAAGGGTGACAAATGGAATCCACTACTTAACATCAGTTCAGTTCAGTTCAGTTGTTCAGTTGTGTCTGACTCTTTGTGACCCCATGGACTGCAGAATGTCGAGCTTCCCTGTCCATCACCAACTTCTAGAGTTTATCCACACTCAGGTCCATAGATTCGGTGATACCATCCAACCATCTCATCCTCTGTGGTCCCCTTCTCCTCCTGCCTTCAATCCTTCCCAACATCATGGTCTTTTGAATGAGTAAGTTCTTCACATCAAGTGGCCAAAGTGTTGAAGTTTTAGCTTCAGCATCAGTCCTTCCAATGAATATTCAGTACTGATTTCCTTTAGGATGGACTGGTTGGATCTCCTTGCTGTCCAAGGGACTCTCAAGAGTCTTCTCCAACACCACGGTTCAAAAGCATCAATTCTTTGGTGCTCAGCTTTCTTTATAGTCCAACTCTCACATCCATACATGACAACTGGAAAAACCAAAGATTTGACTAGATGGACATTTTTGGCAAAATAATGTCACTGCTTTTAATATGCTGTCTAGGTTGGTCATAGTTTTTTTTGAAGGAGTAAGCATCTTTTAATCATGGCTGCAATCACCATCTGCAGTGATTTTGGAGCCCCAAAAAATAAAGTCAGCCACTGTTTCCACTGTTTCCCCATCTATTTGCCATGAAGTGATGGGACCAGATGCCATGCTCTTAGTTTTCTGAATGTTGAGTTTTAAGCCAACTTTTTTCACTCTCCTCTCTCACTTTCATCAAGAGGCTCTTTAGTTTCTCTTCACTTTCTGCCATAATGTCACAATGCAAAGGAGTAGTGAATATTTTCTTTGAAGAAAATTCAACCACCCTTCTCTCAAAAAAAAAAAAAAGGTGAGCCAAACCTGTTTTCACTAAGATGTAACCGAATGACAGTACTTGATGGGCTACCACCTTGAGAACATTTGCATTTTACAAAGTAAAGATATTCTAGGAAGGCTTATGGCATTATCTGATCACTTATAGGTACTCCAATGGGGCATTTTTTAAGATTATTAACTGTTGTTTTTTTTTTACATACGTGCCTTAAAAATCTATAGATAAATTTCAAAATCTGAGAATGAGATTAGTTCTTTCTCTCCCAAAGTCTACAACTGAATGGGGAAAACAAAACATTTGTGAAAGGATGAAATCAACTGATGTAGTCTTCTAAAAATAAGTAATAATACTAAAATCTGACAAGGATGCGGGGACATTAAGTGTGGAATTTACATTGGAGCAACCATTTTGGAAAAATGTTTAATATCTGCTAAAACTGAACACATGCCTGCCTTATGACCCCCAAACTCCACTTTTAAGAAGTTCTCCAATAGAAATAAACACATATGTTTACCAAAGACATGTGCTAATATGTGTATGCATGCATACATGAAGTCACGCCAGTCATGTCCAACTCTTTGCGACTCCATGAAAGTAGTCCACCAGACTCCTCTGTTGATGGGATTCTCTAGGCAAAATACCAGGGTGGGTTGCTGTGCTCTCCTCCAGGGGACCTTCCCGACTCAGGGATCAAACCCACATCACTTACATCTCCTCCTGCATTGACAGGCAGGTTTTTTTTGTTTTTTTTAGTTTTTTTTAACCACTAGTGCCACCTGGGAAGCCCCAATATGTGTCTAGTAGCGCTATTGATAATAGTCCTAAACAGGACTCAAGCCATATCTACCCAGGTAGGAAACAGAATAATGCTTATCTTCGGTGGGGAATGATTGGGCAGGCACACAGGGGCAAGGTTCTGACTGTGGGTTGCTCTGTTTCTTGATTCTGGAGAAATTGTGCTCAGTTAATGAAAATCCATCTGTATGTTCAATTATGGTGTAAGTATTTTTTCTGTATGTATATTTTAGCATGCTTTTCTAAAAATATCCATGTTCTAAAATAACTTAAAAATCTAGTTGAATCGAAGTAAAATAACACCCAAAATGTGAACTGCAGGAGAAGCCAGCCCACTGCCAGGCTGCAGGCTGCAAGCATCTGGAGGCTTGAAGAACTGTGTTTCCAGTGAGACCAAGAGCACTCCAGAAGGGGCAAAGTATCAAAATCGGTCACACCAGCTAGAGTTTGTGAAGATGGAGGGGTCTGGTGGGCTCACCTGACTGGAATGATGAACCGTGGGTGACACAGGAACTCTGAGACCCAATGTAAGTTCTGGTTCTGGACTGATTGAGAATCTCTGGGAACTCAGATGGAGGCAACTGTGAAACTACCAGAGAGAAAAGAACCAGAGAAAGAGGGAAAGTCAATAAAGTACCTCTAAGCAACCTCCCTGGCAGTCCAGGGGCCGAGACGCCACGCTCTCGATGCAGGGGCCCAGGTTCAGCCACCCGCTGTGCCACACACATGCCACAGGGATTCACATGCTGCAGCGAAGAGTCTGCATGCCCCCAGTGAAGACCCCAGTACTGCAACTGAGACCCCAGGCAGCCAAATAAATACATAATCTTAAGATTTACCTTTAAGACAAATCTAGATTATAAAATTTCAAAGCAAATGAAAAATTAACACAAATAAAATAGCTAACACCAAACAAGTAGGAGATGAAATAATTCTTGACAAAATAGAAAAGTTATTCTCAAGTGATTTTTTAAAGTATGTTTCTGTCCTTTGAGAGACAGAGTAGAATGTTCATAAAATTCTTTTTAATGTTAATAGTGAACTTGAAGAGGGAGAAGAATCAAAAACAGCTGAATACAAAGCATGATGGACAAAGAACAGAAAATGTGCAAAACATATAAGACACTTCTTTACGTCCCCAAAGCAGAAACAATTCGAATAAATGTCCATCAACTGGTAGATATGTATTATATTATATCCATAAAACAGAATACTACCTAACAATAAAAAGGAACAAAGGGCTGATACGTGTCACAACATGGATGAACTCTAGATATATTATGATAAATGAAAGAAACTGGATATAAAAGACTGCACAGAGTATGATTCCATTCATAAAAAATTTCTGGAAACAAACAAAAAATTAAAGAGACAGAAACTCTACATTTTCCTTACCGGATATCTGATTCATTTATTAACTTTTTGCCAGTACTTCTGCAAGTCTTCTGAAGGGCCTACTTGGAATATGGCGTCATATAAATAAAGAAGGACAAAATACGTGTAAATATGTGGTTTCTGAGTGATAGTGAAGTGAAAGTGAAAGTCACTCAGTCATGCCCAACTCTTTGTGACCTCATGAACTATACAGTCCATGGAATTCTCTAGGCCAGAATACTGGAGTAGGTAGCCTTTTCCTTCTCCAGGAGATCTTCCCAACTCAAGGATCAAACTCCAGGTCTCCCGCATTGCAGGCGGATTCTTTACCAGCTGAGCCACAGAGGAGGCCAGACTGCTAGACAGGGAGGCAAATACAAGGTAGGAGAGAGGAGGAAAGGGGGGAGAATATTTGTTATTATTTATCTCGTAATGTCCCATAGGAAGAGCCATTGTCTCTCTGTGCTTCAAAACTTCATCCTCAAGGCTTGTGTGAAAAAAAAAAAATGGTCTTTTAACTTAATTCTCATGTAGACTCATACAAGCAGTCTGACCACCTTCCCCAGTGCTAAACACTTGTGTTGGGAAGGGAGTTTTGATCCAAAAGAAACCATTAGCTTGCCTGATTGAATTTTTCCTCTTTATATTTTTTTGTGTATCCACTGCCTCAAAATGCTAGATTTGCTCCACTTGGATGAGTTTAATCTGGAGCAAACATATAGTTCCTTGGCTCAAAAAATGATACATTCAGCGTTGGCCACATCATTGGATTCAGTAACAAAAATAGCCACATTTAATCCGGGCATGATTCAAGATAATGTTCTCCTGCTTTCCTTTAAGTCCATCAGGGACTGGCTTTAAGGCATCTAACCCAGAGGTTTCATCCTATGACTCTAGTCTTGTAATTTAGGAATTAAACCAAATCGATTTCCATGCAATGCCCATAGATGGAGAATTCACTTTCTGTCCAAGTCCAATTGAGTCCAGAGTTTTGATATCTGGGACTGGAACTAGGACCTTGCAAGCACCCAACAATTAAGAACAGAACTCTTTATCCTAATAAATAAATAATAAGACCAATAACAACAACAAAAACAAATAATAAGACCAAAAACAAAACAAAAACAAAACAAAAACTCCACTATTCTCTTTGAAGTATTGTGTAAAAAACCTCATGGGATGGTTGTAAAGATTTGTGAAATATCAAAGATCTTTGAGTTTGGAGAATTGGCATTGTAACAGTACAAAATTCTGCTCTTTCATCATTTTCTTAATAACCCTGTTATATGACCTTCTAAAGGGTTTGTCCCCTTAAAGAGTATTAGATGATTTGCAATAGTCTGTAATAAAACTTGGAGAAGATAGCTACAGCACTGGCTTAATAATTATGAGAATCATTTTTAGATGAAATTTTCCAATGAAGTGTTCATATAATTAATTGTAAACCCTGGAATAATGCTTTGTCCAAAAGTACAAATGTCCCTTTATGTGTCTAGTGTGGGCTCAGCATTCCTGCTCCTTGGGTCTCCTTAAGCCTTGTCACTTGGGACATGCATGCCCTTAGTCTTTGACTGGCCTCATGAATATAAGCATAAATGTTATGGCCTTATTACTGGAAGTAGAGATCCCTTCCTGGCTGGGACTTCCCTTTCAGCTCTAAGAAGTATGACCCCACATTCTCCCAGATGACAGGAGGTCAGCCTATTTGTACACTAAGGCCTGCGTTTCAGAGGATGCTGCAATTAGAGTGGCCTGTAGGTGTAGTCAGCCTTCTGGTGTTCTGTGATGACTGCAAGCCAGAAACTGTCAGCTGATGGCAACTTCTCTGTAGGTTTCTCACAGGATCACCATCCTACTCATCTCACAGAAATCCCCACTTCACTAGGGCCCCCAGAGACGTTATTCATCAAAGTGACCTATGCTCTTACTAGTCATAGAGACAGATTGCTTTCTTGGTAAGAGATGGCCAACTGCTTGGGTCCTCAAATCTCTGGGGAAAATATTCTTCCCTTTCTTTTCTGAGCCAAATGACTTCTAACTAAGACTTCTTTTTTTTCTTTGGGTTTTCATGGTCCTCCTGGTAATCAGAGCACTGCCTGCCCACTGGGTACCTTTACAGAGAATACACAAAAGCTGGTCATCTTATGGAAAGGTTAAAAAAAAAAAAAAAAAAAGCTGAGTTGCTTGAGGATTTCTAAAGCAAAAGCTGCTTTTATGAGTCAGGAACAAAACACAGATATTAGTTTGTAATGAAACCAGAAACTTGAGGGTCATTTAGCCCAAGGCTACAGATCCCCATAACTGTTTATTTTAGAGACAGCACAGTTTTTCAATCTCAGAGACACAGAGAAAGAAAAAGAAAAAGAGATCAAGAAAGAAAAAAAAAGGATGAAGAACAAAAGAGGAAGAAAGAAAAAAGAGGGTAGCAGGATAAGGATTTCTCTTCCTCAACTTGCTTACAGTAGATGTTGATAAACAGTTTAGGAAGAGACTCAGCAAAAATGTATTAAGATGAGCTTTGATGTATCTTCCATGCGAAGAATATTCCTATGTGCTAATATATGAAAATACACATATAAGTTAGCCTACTCTGTCACCCCAATGTGACTTATTTGGCCTTAATCTTGACCTAGGGGAAAGCCATGAGGGCCCTCTTTATGATTATGTCAAAATACCATTTCCAAATATTTTTCCAGGCTAACTTCAACATTTTTGCCCTGTTTGTGATCAGCTTTTGAGCCAAGACAATGTAGAAGCATTTAATGAGTCCATTCCCCTTGGACTGAACTGGACTGCCACTGTTACGCCTCAACATTTGGTGGCAGAGCTGATGAACAAAAACCATAGGGCTTCTTCCTCGGCTCTCTTCAAAACAATGCCTTAATAGGACATTTATTCTGCATTCCCCGTGTTCATGCTTTCAGTGCAAATCTTTGTTTAATCTTAATAGAGAATTTTAGTCCAAGGGTTCTTCCATGGACAAAGGGTGTTACTGATGGGAGCACATCCCTGGAGGACCTTATTCATGAAGGTTTCCTTAGGTGGTGTTTGAAAGAAGAGAAGTGTCCACGTCCCCTAAGTCATTCTGGATTTCTGAAAGGAATCTATGTCCCTTGGACATTTTTTTTCCTAACTAAAAATAGAGAAAGGGGAGAGAGAGAAAGAAAGAGAAAAGGAAAGAAAGAGAGAAAAGGAAAGAGGAAAGAAAGAACAAAGGAAGGAAGGTAGAGTTGAGAACAGAGAGGGAGGGAGGAAAGAGAGAGAGAGAAGTTCCTGAAGCCAATCATGAACCTTCAGGAACTCACTGGTGCTCTTACCTTCACTGCCCAGACAGTATGTCCCATTCTGTTCCAATTGATAATCTGAAGGGCTGCTGTTGCTGCTGCTGCTAAGTCGCTTCAGTTGTATCTGACTCTGTGCAACCCCATAGATGGCAGCCCTCCAGGCTCCGCTGCTCTGCCGTCTCTGGGATTCTCCAGGCAAGAACGCTGGAGTGGGTTACCATTTCCTTCTCCAATGCATGAAAGTGAAAAGTGAAAGTGAAGTCGCTCAGTAGTGCCTGACTCTTAGCGACCTTATGGACTGCACCCCACCAGGCTCCTCTGTCCATGCGGATTCTGTCAATTGGGCTAAAAAGGAGAGAAACACACATTTTTGTTGCAGCCAGAACTTGTATCTTGCTGGACACCACAGCCACTCCTCAGCTTATTTCCCATTGTTCCTGGGGGCTTCCCTGATGGCTCAGTGGTAAAGGATCTGCCTGTTAATGCAGGAGATGCGGGTTCAATCCCTGGGTTGGGAAGATCTCCTGGAGAAGGAAGTGGCAACCCACTCCAGTATTCTTGCCTGAAAATTCCCATGGATAGAAGAGCCTGGTGGGATACAGTTCATGGCATACAAAAGAGCTGGACACTACTTAGCAACTAAAACAATTAAAAAAAAACAAACCATCATTCCTGAGAAACAAAATTCTTCTAGATTCTCCTTGCCTGCTTTCAGCAGTAAGGAAGTGAAGTGTCCTCTCCTCATTTTACCCAATCCCTATGTAGTAGAGAATCCAGGCACCTCAGCCTTCAGGTTGCCAGATCTGTGCCCCGATACTGTTAGTCTTGGAGGCGTTAGCCCACGGAGCAATCCACAGAAGCTCTGCCATCCTCTTGGGTGGGTTTATGTTACATTAACACTGGGATTATTGTCATGTTTGCGTGTTGTCACCTGTTCACTCACATTATACAGCCTGACATGCATGCGGGAAGTCTGGAGCCACTTAAGAGCCTTGGGACAGAAGACGCATCCTAGCCAAGGAGATCCCTCATTGTCTGGGCATGGCTTAGATGGAGAATGGCAGACTGGAACAAAGAAGCTCATTCTCTACTGTTTAGAGGAAATACAGGTGCAACAAAGCTTAAGTTTTCTTCATCTCAGCCTAGAAAGGACACACATTTTACCAGCATCGCAAGGCAAAGATTCCTTAGGAGGCGTGTTGTTTCCTAAGGCAATCCAGGTCTCCCTTTAGGAGATCCTGGGAAGCTGTATGGAAACGGGACTGGCCACGAGTGAAACACGAGGTGACTGACATTCTCCTTCGGCTTCCACACATTCTCCTTCTAGTCTTGGCCTCCACCTTCACTTCTGATCAAAACTTCAGGGTTCATCAGAGCTGGTGTTCAGCTAGGGTTAGGTCAGAAGAATGAGAAGCCAAGTCATTACAAGAAGGTCTTAAAGCTGAATTACCTCCACACAGACCTGAGTTTAAAAAGAGAGAGCTTTTGGGCCAGGTGAGCATTCAAGAGTGGCATGGCAGGCTGTGCCAGATGCAGAACTTAAGTCATACGAGCCAAATCATAAAGAAGACGCTTGCTTTGGTCTCCCTAGCAGACTGTCTTGACCAAAATCTCTAATGTCCACTTTCAGAGCTTCTGGTGTGGTAAAAGTACTGAATAATTACTACTAGCTCTGAGGGTTTCTTGTTTCTCCATTGCAAACACAGAGCCCTGCCCCTCCAGACACGTGCGGAGTGAAGTGTCATCACTGATGACTTGGAGGTGGGGATGACACCCATTTCCTGAAAATAGCAGCCCGATCTTCAACAAGTGGCTTCATTTAGCTAAATAATTCTTTTATTATACTTCTCTCTCAGATGCTTTCCCCATTTCATCTTCAAATCAGAGTACGAGAAACCTCTAAGGAAACCTCACAGTTTTTAAGAGAAAAAAAAAAATCAAACATTCTCCTCTATCAGTAAATTTCCCAGTGGAATTTCAAAATTTAAATGAATAGCGGTAAAGACAGGACTGTTGCAGCTCCACCTCTTGAATGATCCAAAATGCTAATCAGAATCTTTTTCTGCTTGTCTTCAGATAGAGGGCATGAGCTAATGTGCATTTCAAGGCATCCTAATTCAAGGGAGGAGAGACAGTGCCTGCCTTTATCTTTTAAGCCATTTTTTCACAAGGGTCTGCTTCTGAAAGTATTAAATTTCTAATTGAACTTTTTATGCTACATTGCAATAATCTAAGGATGAAATTTGCTGTTTGATGTGTTAGAAAAACATGTAACCATAAGAAGGCAAGGTGGCAGTTTCTAAAAGTGACATGAGGCTGTAATTTCCTAGGCATTACTGGTAAATATCCATTAGCAAGCCAAGTTGTTCAGTTCAAGAAGAGAATTCTTTAGTTATATCTTGTATATCAAGAACAGCCTCAGTTTGTGTTTCATGCAGAAGGAAAACAGACCAGCACTTCAGTCAGTGAGGTCAGAGTTCTCCCGGTGAAAGGAAGGTGGAATGTCTGAAGTACCTGCTCTTTTATTAGCTTTAGCAGGAACAGCTTCCATCACTGGAGAGGTCTTATCCTCATGGTAGGTACACAGTTAAAGTTCAGTTCAAACTTTGCCTTGTTCTTTTTGAATGGGTCAATGTGTCAACTATTCCCTCCTAATGCCTTTCGGGTTTGGTTAATATTCAAACTATCTTTCCTTCCTGCTGTAATCAGATTTTGCAATGAATACATGTAAGGGCCTGCCTACCAATTCTAAGATGTTCTATTTTCTCTTGGCCTCCTCTGACCCTCAAGTCCTAATGATACCTCTGGTATCTCATGAGACTTCATTCCCCATATGTCTCCTTTTCTGGAGGTGGATAGAAGATTTATCGTTCTGCTTCCAATCCTTAGGGCTTGGTGGAATCCCCCAGGTTAAAATCCTGAGAAAGAATAGCCACTTTAAGAAACATCAACTCACTTTTGTTCCAGGTCTTCCTTTCAAAAAAAAAAAAAATCCTCTAAAACTATGACTGCCAAGTAAAGGACAAAATTAAATTGATATACTAACACTCTTGTTCCTTTAGTCCAATATAACCAATCCTTTTGGCATTAAAAGGGTAAGGTAAAACCTTTTATTCTGTTCCTTGCCTCCAGGATACATGTCTGTTTAAGCAATAGAATGTTGCCTTCTTATCTCCTTTAACAGCTTTACTGTTTCTCCTTATATATTGTTACTATCAAACAGACTATAAATTTCACTTATCTTGTTTTTCACTAAGTTGTACACCTAGTGAGAGTGAGGATTTTTACCTGCTTTGCTTACAGCTGTATACTTGAGACCTAGAACAAAGTTGTGGCACAGAAAGATCTCTCAATAAATACTTGGTGGACGAATGGATTTTATGATGTTGACAATTAGCTGTGTTGTCAAGAATCTTGCTGTATTTGCAGCACTGGGCTGAGTGCTGTGATTCCCAGTAGAGTTGTGAGACCTCCTATGTCAGTCTGAGGCATCCATTTTTAGACCCAGAGGACTTACCCGGGGTGGGGGGAGCGGGGTTCCAGTGTTTAACAATCTACCTGCCAATGCAGGGGACAGGGTTTGATCGCTGGTCCAGGAAGATCCCACATGCTTTGGAGCAACTAAACCCCTGTGCCATAGCTACGGAGCCTGTGCACCCTAGTCCTTGCTCCACAACAGGGCAATCCACTGCAATGAGAAGCCTGTGCACCTCAACTAGAGAGCAGCCCCCTATCAGCCACAACTAAAGAAAGCTCAAGTGCAAAATGAAGACCCAGCATGGCCATTAAAAAAAAAAGTGCAGATCCAATGCCCACTTCTCGCTAAGAAGAGGTCTCATTACCATCCCTGCTGTGAAGAAAGAAGACATATTCTTTTGGTTGCTTCTCACTCTGAATTTTGCTTTTATTTTGGTCTTTAGTCACTGGAATGTCCTCAATCTGAAACCACAAGGATTTACACAATTTTATAGTCACCCACAAAAATTTAAGAGCATAATTCATGAAACAAATGATTTTAGGTTAAATTTTAGGAGGTATCTGCTCTGAAGAAATCCTTTGGTAAATTTGCCCTTTTGTTGAGCAATCCTTTATTCCGTGTTCCTCTGCTCCCTGACTCCAAATACAACTCATTTTCATCCTTATATTTCACTGATGTATACTGTATCTTTGACTGTATATCTGTGGCCCCTAAGAAACTACCTTCTCCATTAAGTAATTTATTAGGATAGTTTTATTAAAAATTATTTCTTCCCTAATAAGACTTCTTATGTCAATGGTTGAGATCATAATTTTGTTCAGCTTGCTACAGGCAAATGGTACCAAGAGCAAAAGACAGAATTCTTGCGCTTGGGATCTAGTTAGGACATGGATGGGGAAGAGAAGATGAGGTATACGGCTCAAGACATTAGTGGACATGAACAAAGTCAGTTGTAGTTTATCTGGTGCCCAGTGTCCTAGGGTTGCCCAGGAATCTACACTGTACTATCCCAACCAAACCAAGGCTTCCTTTTTCTCTGGAACATTTTTTCAGTTTCATTTTCTTGGGTTCCAATTTAACATCTGATAAAACAACAGAAATAGGACAGAATTTTCAGACACAGTCGTGGAGAAGTATTAGAGATTTTTCACCCTGAGGCTGATTTCTCAAAGCACACTTTTGGTGTCTAATCACACAAAAATTAATGGAACCCTTCTAAAGAAGTCTGCTTCCTGCTTACAAGATGATTTTGATGAGCAGTCCTTGAGAACAGAAGTAGAGGGTTGGGAAGAGTGAAACAGGGAGGGATGAGAACCAGTGAGTCACTGAAGTTTGGCACCTATGGAACCATCAGAGGAGCCGTGAAGAATGCATCATCTCCGGAACAGAGGGGCCATATAATCACTGGCTCCCATCTCTCCATTGATCAAGCATTATGCCACAGGATGTTAACTTCCTTCTGTCTCAGGCAAGAAAGCAAGAGCTTGACAGTGTAAATTTCTGCCATCAACACCTGTGTGAAGCATACAGTCATGGTAGTGACTGGAATAAAATATGGGCTACAGAGATCTGAAGGAAGGTACCAAAGGTGTACCACACAAAGGGAAAATCTAAGCTCACTCACTCTAGGAGAATTAAGCAAATTAAAAATATATATATAGCAATTTTATTTTAATTCTTATTCATTCATTCATTTAAAAACAAAACAAAAACACCAGACTTCCAGTCCCAGACTCCAGTGAGGTCCACTAAGACAGTTCAATTACCAGAAGCAAACAAGTAAACAAACATGTCTTAAAATCATCAAAGACTTCAGAAGACAGGAAAAGAACTGTCTTCAATTTTGGAAGAAGACAAACTCAGTAATGAAAAGCACAATCAAAGCTCTTCCCTGGTGGCTCAGATGGTAAATAATCTGCCTGCAGTGTAGGAGACCCAGGCTCAATCCCTAGGTTGGGAAGATCCCAACCCAGTCTGGTATTCTTGCCTGGAGAAATCCATGGACAGAGGAGCCTGATGGACTATATAATCCATGGGGTCTCAAAGAATAGGATATGACTGAGCAACTAACACTTTCACTTTCTTTCTTTCACTCCTGAGCATAATTCAGTTCAGTTTGGTTCAGTTCAGTCGCTCAGTTGTGTCTGACTCTTTATTTGATCCTAAGAAAGCAGCCGTAAGCCTGAGCTGAACTTTACATTCTTACAGGAAGAAATTAAAGTTAGACTCCACCAAGTGTGGGAGACTTACAAAACTTCCCCTCCTCAAGGAAAGACCCCTGAGCTCTGTTCCCCACAATGGGCATGACACAGAAATGACAGTCCTTCCTGGAGTGCTTCTTTTCATCTGCTAGCACAGGGGAATTCAGGCATTAATAGAATCAAGGTTGTCTGGGGCTGTGGACCCCAGAGTTTGTCCTCCTAACCTTCCACATTTCTTTCCAGAAGTTATCACTATTCCAGGCCTGAAAATATTCCTACAAATAATATTTTAAATAAATGTCCACCATTCAAAAATTAACCAGCAAAAAAAAAAAGACTCATTAAGCAAGCAAATATAAGACATAACAAAAACAGATCAGTGGGGATTCCAGTCATTAAGGATATCACATAAAGCACAGAATAGTAGTTGATGACTGGTCAACATTTATAATGGTCATGCTGGGAAAGATTGAAGGCGGAAGTAGAAGGGGATGACAAAGGATGAGATGGTTGGATGACATCAGCGACTCAATGGACACGAGTCTGAGTACACTCCAGGAGTTGATGATGGACTGGGAGGCCTGGCGTGCTGCAGTCCATGGGGTCACAAAGAATCAGACACAACTGAGCGACTGAACTGAACTGAAGGGAATGGTACAATGCTGTACTTGAAAGCTTTAGTAACAAAATGGAAACTACAAAAAGGAATCAATAGATCTCTCAGTATTTTAAATTTCTGTTGGAATTTTTCCTTACCACAGGAAACCCTTAAAAGTGCATTTTTATATTTTAAAATATATGCCATCTTTTGGGTTTTGTTTGTTTGTTTTCATTGTTGGTTTCTATTTTAATGGGAATCATTATCAAATATGGAGATCTCGATGATGCTAAGCCTTGCATCTACTGTACTATGACCTAGTGTATGGTCAATTTTTAAAAAAGTTCCATGTGTTCTTAAGAAAAATGTTCATTTCCTAATTTTTACATTTTTAATAAATATAATTTCCTAATTTTATCTATACATGTATATCCCCATGATTTATTATTAAAATTGTTTTCCAGTTTTTCATGTTAATATTTTAGTATGTTTGAATAGTATTAATCTATTTGTGGTAAGTTCCCTGTTTCATCTAAAGGTGTATTTTATGCTTGTTTTTGAAACACATTTTTTCCAAAATTGAAGTTTTTCTCTGTATATGTTGAAGATATTATTATAATATCTCTGGCTTCCAGGGATGCTAATGAATAGTAATTAAAAGTCTAATTTTCATTCCCTTCTTGGTGATACATATTTTCAGTCTGACTGTATTTTAAGGTCATCTAAACAGTCCTTTCTTTTTGCAGCTTCAAATTTGTGTGAATTTTACTTTTGCTAAAACTATTTGTATAAATTCTAATTTCTCAATTTGCATATGGACGTCTTTCATTGATTCTGGCAATTTTCAGCATTATCTTCCCAAATTGCATCCTCTCCCACATTCCTTATTTATATTCTTACAACACAAGTTAAATTTAACCATTCAGTTCAGTTCAGTCGCACAGTCGTGTCTGACTCTCTGCAACCCCAAGAATCGCAGCATGCCAGGCCTCCCTGTCCATCATCAACACCCGGAGTTCACTCAGACTTGCGTCCATCTAGTCAGTGATGCCATCCAGCCATCTCATCCTCTGTCGTCCCCTTCTCCTCCTGCCCCTAATCCCTCCCAGCATCAGAGTCTTTTCCAATGAGTCAACTCTTCACATGAGGTAGCCAAAGTACTGGAGTTTCAGCTTTAGCATCATTCCCTCCAAAGAAATCCCAGGGCTGATCTCCTTCAGAATGGACTGGTTGGATCTCCTTGCAGTCCAAGCGACTCTCAAGAGTTTTCTCCAATACCATAGTTCAAAAGCATCAATTATTAGATACTTTTATTTCATCAACCATGGCCTTAACTTCCTCTTACTATTTTGTTTCCTTTCTCTTCTATGTTGTAGTCTATGTAACGTCACCACATCTTGTCATCCTCACATTAATTCTCTCTTTAGAATTGTCTAAACTAGTGTTTAAACCATACATTCAGGTTTCTAGTTCCATGATTATGTTTTATCATTTCTAAATGTTTTGTATAGCTCTTTTAAAAATCTCTCTGTTTACTGATGGTGGTGTCTTGTTGCTTACTCTTTTTTAAAATGATTCTACCTTTCATATTTTTAAATAGTACATATTTCTTTCCTCCCCCCCTCCCATATTTTCCCAGTGATAGCTTCTATATCTCAATACTTTAGGCATCTACAATTCTATCTTGTTGTTTCTGCTCACTCTCCTATATGGTAATTTGTTTCCTTCTTTAACCTTATTAAACTTGATCTTTGGAAAACTAGGGGTTCAATAAAAGGTGCCTTCCTTCAAAAGCATCCACCTCTTCAAAAGAATTCCTCAAAAGAATCTGCCTGCAATGCAGGAGACCCAGATTGGATACCTGGGTCACAAGTTTCCCTTGGAGGAGGGAATGGCTACCCACTTCCAGTACTCTTGCCTGGAGAATCCCATGGACAGAGGGACCTTGGTAGGCTATAGTCCATTAGATGGCAAGAGTTGGACACGAATGAGCGACTAACACTACTTACTACTACTACTCCTTCAAAAGAGCATTTGCTCCTCTTAGTAGCCCTCCCAACTCCCCCCTTTCAGTCCACAAGGCCCTAATTCCTGGCCTTCACTTTCTACTGCTTCAAGTTCAAGGTCTAGTCCCCTGAGGACAGCACTGAAGTCAAAGACGTTTCCCTGAGGAATTAAATCTTCAGCTGATCTCAAATGGAAAATTAGGAGTTAATTATTATTATTATTTTTAAGGTAAAGTGGCAGAGTTCTAAGTAGCAAAAACCACATATACAAGTGCCGTATGGCTAGAAGGAGAATGACAAGCATGAGGAGTTATTTAATTTTTTCAGCTTCAGCTGGCCTCATGAAAGTGATGTGCAAACACTGTGGGAGACACTTAGTAGATCTCACCTGCCACAGGCTGCCAGAAATCTGCAAGGGTGATATAAACCGGAATTATTTTGGAAAAGTTCCCAGATCAGAAGGGGTGGTAAACTACCCTTGGGAAGAAAAAAAGAGGCTATTCCATACAATAATAGTAGACAATGACAAATCCAGCGTGGAAATGAGCCTATAAATGTGGAGAAAGAATCCAGTCAGCTTTGTTCTAAGGTAGTGCTCCTCAGACTCTAATGTACAAGGCAACTGGGATCTCATTAAAAGTAGATTCTGACTTAGTAGGTCTGGGGCATGTCCTGGAATTCTGTATTTTTCACCAGCTTCTAGGTGATGTACACAATACTAGTCTGGGACATGCTTCAAGAAGCAAAGGGGTAAGGGAATTATTGAGGGGTTGTCAGAAGTAAGAACATACCATGATACAGTAAAATCACATCCTGGAGTCCTATAATACTGGGATGGATATTTTGGACCTAAGCTCATTTTCTGAGCCCTAAACTCTAAACATTTAAATCACCTGGGAAGCTTATTAGTAATATACAGAGGCCTAGCCTTCTTTGAATTCAGCTTTCATGAGGTGGGGCTCTGGTCAACAGAGCATAAAGAACTCTCCAGGTGATTCCACACAACAAAGTTGGAGACCCAGAAACCGAGCAACCAAAAACTAAGATAAGACTGTGCCCTGTGTAATAAAAGGATGAAAACATTTTAGGGAATGATCCAGCAAATAGGACAGGGTACACAGGTGGAGAAAAATTATTTAAGAATGCTAAAACTGCAAGGGCTCCTTTTGGATACCTTTATAGACTCAGAGCCAACGTGCCTCCATCTAACCCCAATTCAATTCACCCATTTAATATCCAGCTCAGTCTAGTGGTCTTAGCTCCAAACTTTCACTTTACTATGAATTTACTCAGACATTAATTTGGAAAAAGAGGTATGTTTGATATTTAATATATGTTTCCAGTTGACTTTTTAAGTCATAGATGAAGGTACCTCATAGATGTGTACCTTCACAAAAGTACAAGATGCTTTTATTGATTCCAAAGCATGACTCAGATAAAATCAGGAGGCTAAATCCACTAATAGATCCAGAAAAAAAAATTTATATTTCTTTTCAGGCACTATTAGCTGAAAACCTTAAGGGAGTTAGGAAATGAAAGAAAATATTTCTCATACAAATATTTCTCATATTTCTTTGATTTCTGTAATGCATCCACTGGCTATTAAGTGAATTTTCAAATCACCTACGTATATAGTCATTTAAAATATACACATAGGCACACACCTCTTAATTCTAATTCAGCTTACCAGCCTCTACTATATTTAGCTTTGTTTTTCTTTAAGTAGTCTGTCCTGTTGGTGTATGGATTTGTTTCACCAGAGATGTTGTCAGGGTAACCTAAGAGGAGATTAAGAAATCAGAGATGCCTGTCACCAGTTACTGACATTTTAGGCCTTGGTAATCTTTGCTAGGGCAGGGAAAAGCAGGCAGCAGAGGCAAGAGCCACATACAAATCCCCAAGTGTAGCTGTAGTGTTAGCAAAACAATCAGCTGGAAACAGAATCCTCTCCTTCTCTGCCAGGGCACAACCAGTGTGCTAAGGAAATTATACCATTTGCTCAAAAGGATACAGCATTAATATTGAAATGTAAAAATGCCTCCAAAAGTGAGTTCACCATACCAGATCAATAAAACCATAGGCATGCTTCCAGGAGATTCTATGCGTAAGGTCATCCTCAGTTTGGGAAAGCTCAACCCAGGCTCACAATGAACTGGCCTGTGACAACCAGTTCAGGCCTGGCCCGTCTTGCAGGTATAGGGCCACCTGCCTGCCGTGAAAGGTCACCCTGACCCAGTCTGTGTTCACCCTGTTTGAAGTGGAATGTGATTTTCTTGTTGTTGTTTAGTCTCTTAAGTAACGTCTGACTCTATGTGACTCCACGGACTGTAGCCCATAAGGCTCCACTGTCCATGGGATTTCCCAGGCAGGAATACTGGAGTGGGTTGCCATTTCCTTCTCCAAGGGATCTTCCTGACCCAGAGGTCAAACCCACGTCTCCTGCATTGCAGATAGATTCTTTACCACTGAGCTACCAGGGAAACCCTGGAACGTGTTTATCAGCATGTGTGACTACTCCTCAGATCCGACATTCAAGCATCAGTATGTGTGGCTCCGGAGATACAGGAATTGCCATTTTTTCTGAATCACTGGTCTTGGTCCAAGACCAGTTTGGCAAACTGTTACTATATTTGAATAACTAAATAGGACAAATTATGTGTCTTACTAAGTTCTAGACTGATACTCTGTTAGACTTCATTTTTATTTGTATTAGCTCATTTTTGGCTTCCAAAACATTGGTTCTTTGTTATCGTCTGTATATCTGTCACCCTAAAATACATATGTGGGTATCCTAACTCCCAATGCAGTAGTATTTGGAGGTGAAGCTTTTGGGAGGCAATTAGGTCAGGAAGGTGAAGTCTACATATGTGGGATTCAGTTCAGTTCAATCGCTCAGTTGTGTCTGACTCTTTGAGACTTCATGAATGGCAGCACGCCAGGCCTCCCTGTCCATCATCAACTCCCAGAGTTCACTCAGACTCATGTCCATCAAGTCAGTGATGCCATCCAGCCATCTTATCCTCTGTCAATCCCTTCTCCTCCTGCCCTCAATCCCTCCCAGCATCAGAGTCTTTTCCAATGAGTCAATTCTTCACATGAGGTGGCCAAAGTTATGGAGTTTCAGCTTTAGCATCATTCCCTCCAAAGAAATCCCAGGGCTGATCTCCTTCAGAATGGACTGGTTGGATCTCCTTGCAGTCCAAGCGACTCTCAGGAGTCTTCTCCAGCACCACAGTTCAAAAGCATCAATTCTTCAGCGCTCGGCTTTCTTCACAGTCCAACTCTCACATCCATACATGTCCACTGGAAAAACCATAGCCTTGACTAGACGGAACTTAGTCGGCAAAGTAATGTCTCTGCTTTTAAATATGCTACCTAGGTTGGTCATAACTTTTCTTCCAAGGAGTAAGCGTCTTCTAATTTCATGGCCGCAGTCACCATCTGCAGTGATTTTGGAGCCCCCAAAATACACTCTGACACTGTTTCCACTGTTTCCCCATCTATTTGCCATGAAGTGATGGAATCAGATGCCATGATCTTCATTTTCTGAATGTTGAGCTTTAAGCCAACTTTTTCACTCTCCATTTTCACTTTCATCAAGAGGCTTTTTAGCTCCTCTTCACTTTCTGCCATAAGGGTGGTGTCATCTGCATATCTGAGGTGACTGATATTTCTCCCGGCAATCTTGATTCCAGCTTGTGTTTTTTCTAGTCCAGCGTTTCTCATGCTGTACTCTGCATATAAGTTAAATAAGCAGGGTGACAATATACAGCCTTGACGTACTCCTTTTCCTATTTGGAACCAGTCTGTTGTTCCATGTCCAGTTCTAACTATTGTTTCCTGACCTGCACATAGGCTTCTCAAGAGGCAGGTCAGATGCTCTGGTATTCCCGTCTCTTTCAGAATTTTCCACAGTTTATTGTGATCCACACAGTCAAAGGCTTTGGCATCGTCAATAAAGCAGAAATAGATGTTTTCCTGGAACTCTCTTGCTTTTCCGATGATCCAGCAGATGTTGGGAATTTTATCTCCAGTTCCTCTGCCTTTTCTAAAACCAGCTTGAACATCAGGGAGTTCATGGTTCACGTATTGCTGAAGCCTGGCTTGGAGAATTTTGAGCATTACTTTACTAGCATGTGAGATAAGTGCAATTGTGTGGTAGTTTGAGCATTCTTTGGCACTGCCTTTCTTTGGGATTAGAATGAAAACTGACCTTTTCCAGTCCTGTGGCCACTGCTGAGTTTTCCAAATTTGCTGGCATATTGAGTGCAGCACTTTCACAGCATCATCTTTTAGGATTTGAAATTAGCTCAACTGGAATTCCATCACCTCCAGTAGCTTTGTTCCTAGTGATGCTTAAGGCCCACTTGACTTCACATTCCAGGATGCCTGTCTCTATGTGAGTGATCACACCATCATGATTATCTTTGTCATGAAGATCTTTTCTGTATAGTTCTTCTGTGTATTCTTGCCACCTGTGCTTAATATCGTCTCCTTCTGTTAAGTCCATACCATTTAGCACCCCTTATAAATGAGACCTCAGAGCTAGCTCACTCTTTTTCTGCCATGTGAAGGCACAGCTGTGAGAAGGCCACAGTCTGCCACCCAGAAGGCAGCCTCCAGAACCCAGCTGCACAGTCAACCCTGACCGCAGGCTTCCAGCCCTCGGAACTTCAAGAAGTAAACTCCTTTTTGTTACAAGCCACACAGCCTACAGTACTGTCAACTACAAGCTGGTACTTGTCGTGGGCATTTGCCATCCCCTTCTACAAGGATCAAATCGTGTGCTGTTGCAATTGCTGAGCTTCAACACCCCTTGAAAGAGTGCAGGGTGGAGAGCAGAAATGAGGCATTCTGTGCTCTGGGGAAAACTGGCAGAACAGGTCTTCAGATAGTTGGATATTTTCAGAAGCCAATTTTATGAGCCCAATTCTTGTATCTGCCATATCTAAAAAGCACTAAAATCCTTCATGGTGACTAATGCTGCTCCTTGTGACTAGCAGAAGCCTTCGTTAAAAGATATGTGCTTGATTGCATGGACTCCCCCTCACCAAAATCGCATATATACTGACCTGCCTCCCTGCCTCTTTGGAGCAGTTTCTCAGAGCTATCTGAGTGTTATCTCCTGGGCCGCAGTCCTCATTTTACCCCAAATAAAACTTAACTCACAACTCTCACACAGTGTGATGTTTTCAAGTTGACAGTACTTTGTTATCATCACAGCCTGAATTAAGCCATTCTCCTTGGACACTGTTATTAACAACAGTCTTAAGAAAGTGTAGTTTCGATCTTGTAAGAGTTCTTTTTTCTCCTTTATTCCTATCTCAGCGATTCTCCATTTTTCCATTCCTGATGGCTGGGTAATACTTTCACCCTTTTACTGTAAAATGACCCTCGTCTTTTCCTAACCCCAAATTTGTAATACAGAAAAAGTACACATGTCACAAAAAATATGACAAAGAACAACTGGTTCTTTAGATATTCATGTGAATGCTGGCTTTATAGTTCAACTAAAACATAAACCAAATAATCTTTAGGATGGCTGGATATCAAAATGATGGAAAGTTTATCCACCCCAAAATAACAACCAACTGAAGAAAACAGAAAGCAAATATCCTATTACTCTAGGATAGTTACTCTCTCATTGCCAGATTCTCCCAATATTTGGGACATGTTTATATTTAAAAATAAAACATATTCAATGCATATCTAAAGTTCAAAATTAACTTGGTGTCCAGCATTTTTATTTGCTAAATTTGGCAGCCCTATATTATGAGACTGTACTCAGTAATAATAAACATTTTCAAATTTTACTTTGTCATCACTTACAAGAAAATACCAATGGGCTTTATCTTTTCCATTTTCTTTAGCAATTATGATGTGTATAGAATGCCTGTATTGCTCCCTCCTGGATTCCTTAAAATGCTCCACCCTCAAAGTCCAACAACTCCAAATGTGGAAAACCTTTATATCAGGTCTTTAACAATTTTATTTCAGATTCAAAATATCATTCCAGTGTTTTCTTTTGCTCTGCACCAAAACTCTATGACTCTCAGAGTGAGACTTTCAGAAGGGGAAAATAGGCCTGTGCTAAATGCAGAAAAAATTGCTGAAAACCCTGGGATCCCAGCCCTGCAGAAATGAGATGTCTTTCTTGACCTGGACCCACATACAGAGAGGGCTCTAGGGATGGCAGGGTAGAAGGGCAATGGCAGCGATTGATGGAATGGCCTTTAGCAGTTCGCTTATCTCTCTTTCATCTGTTTCTTTATTCATAAAAAGTTAAGATAGAGTTAATGAAAATTTCTTCATTCATAAAGAAAAAAATAGAAGGATACATATAAGACTTCCACAAGGCAACAAATGGAAGGTGACTATCAGAGAATACAATTTTAAATGATATCCAATTACTGTCCTGGCCACGACAAGTCAAGCAGTCATTGTCTCAGCAAGAAGGCAGAACCCCAGCAAGAGAAAAGACAGCTCCGCACCACAGCTTAGGTTTGTGTTTCAAAATAGACTGGGGAATCCTGGTGAATGTCCAGCTGCAGTCTGTTCTTTAAGGAAAAAAAAAAGACCTATTCATAGCCGCTAATGATTTTTGCAGTGAAAGTACTTCCCATAGCTCCTGGTTTCCATCCGCTAGTGTGACCTCGCTGAGACAGCGAGGAAGAGATGCGCAGACTAGGAGAGCGTCACACCGAGCCGGGATTCCCTGCTGAGCGTCAGGAAAGGGAGACGCGGGCCCTGAAGCAGTTTTTTGCGGCTGAGGATAAAACGCTGAGTGAGTACAGACGTTCCTCAGGCTGGGGCAGATGGCAGAGCGATGCAGAGGGGATCAGATGAGAGGGCGGCCCAGCCGGTGCGCCCCCTCGGTCTGGCTGTGGCGAGACTGCGGGCCCACGGCGGAGAGAGAGGCTCAGATACTCCTCCTTGAACTTCTGGGAGGCCTTCCTCAGGTTAGAGAGCCTGCGAGTGCGTGGCACTGGTAGGCAGGGACGGGGCAGGGCAAGACTCTGGCTCCTCAAGCGCTTCCTGCAGCACGAAGATCCGGAGCTTTAAGGCTCTGGTGAGAAACACAGTGCCTACCCTCCCTGGATGCTGCTGCAAAGCCCCAGAGAACCCCGTGTGGGGGCTGGAAGGGCCTGGGTAGTTCTTTCTATCTGTCTATCTATCTGTATATATTCTGGCCGCACTGTGTGACTTGTGGGATCTTAGTTCCCCGGCCAAGCCTCAAACCCAGGTCCTCTGCTGTGAGAGCCCAGAGTCCTAACCAGTGGGCTGTCAGGGAATTCCCTGGCTAGTTCTCTTTAATTCTCTCCTTGAAATCATGGAAGTTTGAAGCCTGAAAACTGCATTTTGCAGTCTGTGTGGCCTGCAGAGTTCCAGCTTCTGTATCACCCATGAGAAGGTTCTGGGAGATGTCTGACAGGTGGAAGAAAGGGTCCAGAAGCAGAGGCAGGATGCAGGCCTGCATCTTCTCAGGAAGGCCAGGAGGTGGAAACAAGAAACCACTCCCTTCTGGTCTGCAGGCAGGTCTCACCTGCGCCTGCATCCCAGTGCCAGCCCTCTGCCAGCCCCTTGACCTCATTCTCCATGTATTCCCCAAATTCCCCCAGACTTGGCATGGACCAAATGGGAAAGCCCTAGTGTGGATGATTCCTGGCCACTGAGCTGCAACACAGGTTTTTTCCCAGAGTTTAACAGGCACTATGCCCATGTTTAGAATCACCCTCCATTCCTCTAAAACCATTATTCAATCCTTCTTTACTTTATTTAAGTTACTTGATATTTACTAATTAAGGCAATGGGCTTACCCTGTGAAACCAGTGGTCCCGAGTTTCAGCAGTCTACTGGGGGAAGAGACAAAATGAACACATGTACACCCATGGCTGATTCATGTCAATGTATGGCAAAACTACTACAATATTGTAATTAGCCTCCAATTAAAATAAATAAATTAATAAAAAAATAAAGAGTCATTGTCGTTGTTCAGTCAGTCATATCCAACTCTTTGCAACCCCATGCACTGCAGCACACCAGGCCTCCTTGTCCTTCGCTATCTCCTAGAGCTTGCTCAAACTCATGTCCATTGAATCGGTGATGCCATCCAACTGTCTCATCCTCTGTCACCCTCTTCTCCTTTTGCCTTCAATCTTTCCCAGCATCAGCATCTTTATTTGCCATGAGAATCCCATGAACAGTATAAAAAGGCAAAAAATAAAGAGTTAAGAGTTATATTGTTGGGAGGGGATATATGTATGTATGCTGCTGCTGCTAAGTCACTTCAGTCGTGTCCAACTCTGTGCAACCCCATAGACAGCAGCCCGTCAGGCTCCCCGTCCCTGGGATTCTCCAAGCAAGAACTCTGGAGTGGGTTGCCATTTCCTTCTCCAATGCATGAAGGTGAAAATTATCCGACTCTTAGCGACCCTATGGATGGCTGATTGATGGTGAAGTTTGACAGAAAACAACACAATTCTGTAAAGCAATTATCCTTCAATAAAAAAAAATACATTTAAAAAGTGAGTTACTATATTGAGTTATATTCACACAGGTGTATTGAAAACAGCGTAAAGGCTCTCAATGTGTCTCAAGGGGTCATAAATGGTATCCACGGGAGTATGATTTCCAGGAAAAGGCAAGAGGCATTAGAGCAGTGAGACCAGTCAGCAGAATCCAGGGCAGAGGAAGGGGCTCCCCAGAAGAGGGCACATGTCAGGAAAGGGGTCTGGGTCAGGAACATGGAGCTTTGACTGAAGAGCAATGGACCCCACATGAAGAGCCCTGGAGGGAGAGAAGAGACCAGAGGTGCCACTCAGTCTGCTCCCAGCCCACTAGCCATGGTAACCACCCAGGGAAGAGGAGCTGGAAGATAGAAGATGGGCACCAAGCAGATTGGAGAGAAGTGGAGTGTGGTGAGGAGCTGAAAGCCTGTTGAAACTCGGGACCACTGACTTCCCAGAATAAGCCCACTGCCTTAACTAGGAAGGGTTTCCCAGGTGGTGCTAATGGTAAAGAACCCACCTGCCAATGCAGGAGGCATAAGAGACTTGGTTCCATCCCTGAGTAGGTTAGATCCCCTGGAAGAAGGCATGGCAGCCCACTCCAGTATTCTTGCCTGGAGAATCCTATGGACAGAGGGGTCTGGCGAGCTACAGTCCATAGGGTCACACAACTGAAGCAATTTATCAGAGCGCATACTTTATTAATAAACATCAGAGGTGGAGAGTGCAGAAAGTACCAGCAGGCAGCCTGCAGGTGGACACACAGTTAGGCAGAGCTACTGAACAGTCAGGTCTCTGCCCGTTTACTACTGAAAGTAAGTTCCCCCTGGAGCATGCCAGCACCCAAAAGAGCTACAGTTCTGCTCCCAGCCCAGTGTGTGCTTTTTCTCCCACACCAGTTCTCCAACCCCCTGGATGTCCAACACTTCTGAAACCATCCACCCAGAGACAGCATCAGCTCCCAAAGGCGAAGGCTCAGTCCCAAAAGACTGGGCCCCATTCAGCTGCAAAGGCCAACAACAAGTCCCTGTGCTTCCGAGGGGCTGCCAACACACAGGATGCTACGATGACCTCCCTCCTCAGGTTCAACTAATTTGCTCACGGAACTCAGAGAGGCATTTTACTTGCTGCTGCTGCTGCTAAGTCGCTTCAGTCGTGTCTGACTCTGTGTGACCCCACAGTCGGCAGCCCACTGGGCTCCACCATCCCTGGGATTCTCCAGGCAAGAACACTGGAGTGGGTTGCCATTTCCTTCTCCAGTGCATGAAAGTGAAAAGTGAAAGTGAAAAGTGAAAGTGAAGTCGCTCAGTCCTGTCTGACTCAGCAACCCCATGGACTGCAGCCTACCAGGCTCCTCTGTCCATGGGAGTTTCCAGGCAAGAGTACTGGAGTGGGATGCCATTGCCTTCTCTGATTTTACTTACTACATTGCTAGAAAAGGAACTCAGAACAGCAGGGTGGAAGAGAAGACCAACTAGAGAAAGGTGTGACGGGATAGATCTTGGCCCACAGCGAATGAAGCAGGGCCTGAGTTCCCAGGCAGAGATGGAGGCCGGGTCACAGAGCTGAAAGTGCTGAATCCCAGCCACTGGACCAGTGGTCAGGGACAAGGCCCTGCCCCTTGCACTTTGCAGAGAAGAATTCCCAGAAAGACAGAAAGCAGTGAAACAAGCAAAGTCTGCAGTAGAAGGAAAAGAGTACAGTACCTGTGGACAGACACATGGGTGGACTCACACACAGAAAGAGCCACACCCTCGCGGCAGTTTAAATGGGGCATTTAAAAATGAGGTATTTCTCCTATTTCATTTAGTTTATATTTCTCAATTTCCCCATCTCTTTTCTATGATATTGTTTCTCAAGCCTTCATCAAGCATAGTAGAAAAATTTTTGTAATATACACATATGTAAATAGAATGTATAATATTGTATATATTTTAGAAATCTTGTGAATTTTTGCCTAGCTAAAAATTTTTGACATTTGATTCCACTTGTTTGACTTTGAATGAATAGAATGATGGATCTCTAATTTATATTTGCTCAAAATTTCAATACAGTTTCATGTACTTTGGCATCTAGTATTTTACTGCTATGCCAAACACTTTGACTCTGTGGATCACAACAAATTATGGAAAGTTCTTAAAGAGATGGGAATACCAGACCACTTGACCTACCTGCTGAGAAATCCATATGCAGGTCAAGAAGCAACAGTTAGAACTGGACATGGAACAACAGACTGGTTCCAAATAGGAAAAGGAGTATGTCAAGGCTGTATACTGTCACCTTGCCTATTTAACTTATATGCAGAGTACATCATGAGAAACGCTGGACTGGAAGAAACACAAGCTGGAATCAAGATTGCTGGGAGAAATATCAATAACCTCAGATATGCAGATGACACTACCCTTAAGTCAGAAAGTGAAGAGGAACCAAAGAACCTCTTGATAAAAGTGAAAGAGAAGTGAAAAGGCTGGCTTAAAACTCAACATTCAGAAAACTAAGATGATGATATCTGGTCCCATCACTTCATGGCAAATAGATGGGGAAACAATGGAAACAGTGACCAAACTTATTTTCTTGGGCTCCAGAATCACTGTGGACGGTGACTGCAGCCATGAAATTAAAAGATGCTTGCTCCTTGGAAGAAAAGCTATGACCAACCTAGGCACACATTAAAAAGCAGAGACATTACTTTGCCAAGAAAAGTCCAACTAATCTGTGATTTTTCCAGTAGCCATGTATGCATGTGAGAGTTGGACCATAAAGAAAGCTGAGCACTAAAGAATTGATGCTTTTGAACTGTGGTGTTGAGAGAAGACTCTTTAGAGTTCCTTGGATAGCAAGGAGATCCAACCAGTGCATCCTAAAGGAAATCAGTCCTGAATATTCATTGGAAGGACTGATACTGAAGCTGAAACTCCAATCCTTTGGCCACCTGAGGTGAAGAACTTACTTCTTGGAAAAGACCCTGATGCTGGGAAGGTTTGAAGGCAGGAAGAGAAGGGGTGACAGAGGATTAGATAATTGGATGGCATCACCAACTCAATGGACATGAGTTTGAGCAAGCTCCAGGAGTTGGTGATGGACAGGGAAGCCTGAAGTGCTGCAGTCCATAGGGTCGCAAAGAGTCAGACATGATTGACCTACTGAGCTGGACTGTACTGTAGCCTGCCAGGCTCCTCTGTCCATGGAATTCTCCAGGTCAGAATACTGGAGTGGGTAGCCATCTTCTCCAGAGATCTTTCCAACCCAGAGATCAAACCTAGGTCTCCTGCATTGCAGGCAGATTCTTTACCGTCTGAGCCACCAGGCACTTACAATGGTCAAACTGAGAGAGCGAGGAGGTCTGTTCATGGAGAGGCTGCTGGGACCTGACCCATGGGGAGGCCTAGGTAGGAGCTCAGAGGCCCCCACGATCTCCCCCACACCCTGAGCCCCGAGCCCAGGATGCCTTGGGGACCGTTCCAAGGCCAACCACAAAAGTAAATAAGTAGGTGTGGCCCAATTCCTAGAAATTCCCACCTCTTCCCCAAAATAGCTAAAATACTCATCCAATTCATTAGTCTACGAAATTACTACCCCTATAAAAACTGATTTCTCTGATGGCTCAGTGTAAAGACTCTGCCTGTAATACAGGAGATACAAGAAATATAGTCTTGATCCCTGGGTTGGGAAGATCCCCTGAAGGAGGAAATGTAAACTCACTGCAGTATTCTTGCCTGGAAAATTCCATGCACAGAGAAGCCTAGCAGGCAGGCTACAGTCCGTATGGTTGCAAGGAGTCAGACATGACTGAGCAGCTAACGTCCGAGCCTATAGAGACTGACAACCCTGTATCCTGGTACTCCTCGCTCCTCTGAGATGGTCCACACTGTGTTTGTGGGGTATATGTCCACCTGAATAAACCTTTCACTTTACTTTGGCTTCTTGAATTCTTTCCTATAAAGTCAAGAACTCACACTTGGCAGCTGTCCCAGGGACTCAGACAAGACACAGGATGTGACGGTCCTCTCTCACCGCACTCTATTTCTTGCAACAATAAGAGCACACTAGAAAGGCGAGGGGCAGGGGCCTCTGCTCTACAGCTAGAGTGATGGGAAGCTCCAGCCAACGCTCTGAAAAGTGCAAGGTGATCTTGGGAATTAGGCTTAAATCTTTAACATGCAACTAAATACAGCTCAGGGGTAAAGAACTCACCTGACAATAGAGAAGACATGGGCAGGAGACTCGGGTTTGATCCCCGGGTCAGGAATATCCCCTGGAAGAGGAAATGGCTAAAGGGGTTGCAAGAGTCAGACAGGACTTATCAACTAAACAACAGAATACTGGAAATAAAAGCAAAAATAAACAAATGGGACCTATTAAAATTAAAAGCTTCTGCACAACAAAGGAAACTATAAGCAAGGTGAAAAGACAGCCTTCAGAATGGGAGAAAATAATAGCAAATGAAGCAACGGACAAACAACTAATCTCAAATATATACAAGCAACTCCTGCAGCACAATTACAGAAAAATGAAGGACCCAATCAAGAAATGGGCCAAAGAACTAAACAGATATTTCTCTAAAGAAGACATACAGATGGCTAACAAACACATGAAAAGATGCTCAACATCACTCATTAGCAGAGAAATGCAAATCAAAACCACAATGAGGTACCATTTCACGCCAGTCAGAATGGCTGTGATCCAAAAGTCTACAAGCAATAAATGCTGGAGAGGGTGTGGAGAAAAGGGAACCCTCTTACACTGTTGGTGGGAATGCAAACTAGTACAGCCACTATGGAGAACAGTGTGGAGATTTCTTAAAAATTGCAAATAGAACTGCCTTATGACCCAGCAATCCCACTGCTGGGCATACACACTGAGGAAACCAGAATTGAGAGAGACACATGTACCCCAATGTTCATTGCAGCACTGTTTACAATAGTCAGGACATGGGAGCAACCTAGATGCCCATCAGCAGATGAATGGATAAGAAAGCTGTGGTACATATACACAATGGAGTGCTACTCAGCCATTAAAAAGAATACATTTGAATCAGTTCTAATGAGATAGATGAAACTGGAGCCTATTATACAAAGTGAAGTAAGCCAGAAAGAAAAACACCAATACAGTATACTAACGCATATATATGGAATTTAGAAAGATGGTAATGATAACCCTGTATGTGAGACAGCAAAAGAGACACAGATGTATAGAACAGTCTTCTGGACTCTGGGAGAGGGAGAGGGTAGGATTATTTGGGAGAATGGCATTGAAACATGGATAATATCATATAAGAAATGAATCACTAGTCCAGGTTCGATGCAGGATAGAGGATGCTTGGGGCTGGTGCACTGGGATGACCCAGAGGGATGGTATGGGAAGGGAGGTGGGAGGGGGTTCAGGATGGGGAACACATGTACACCCGTGGCAGATTCATGTTGATGTATGGCAAAACCAATACAATATTATAAAAAATAATGATAATAAATAAATGATAAATGGTTAAAAATAAATAAAATTCAAAAGCAGACATTTCAAGTTTCAGGAGAATTTTGCTTTAAGATTAATCCTGAAGAGTTATTTCTATTGTGGCCTGAGAATAACAACTTCTAAAGTAAGTAAAAACCACTCCTGGCTGAGCAGTGACTAAAAAAGAAAAAAAAAAAAGTGTATCACTTCTAGAGCACACAGGAAAGAGGGAAAAAAAAAATACCTGAGGAAACTGCCATTGAATTTCATGCTGGACAGAATTACTTCTGCATCGACCCTGCATGATACCCTTTTAGGTATCATGGCTAGCTGAGCTGCAGAACAGGGACCACCCACTCTCTTTGGTATAACGGCATACTAAACGAATAACTCAGAGTCGGGGACAAAGGAAATCTAAAAGTTATCAGCCTGATTACTCAACAAAATTCCAAAGGAGTAGTTTTTCTTCATCTATTTCTGGTATATACAGAGCAAGTTAAGGCCATCTGCTCATGTTTCTCTAATATAATTGACTTTTACAGAGAGTGCAAAAGGCAGTTATCTCCTCAAAAAGTAATCTCAAATCTGAAGCTAATTCATTAGTTACCCAGATGTTAGAAAAGGAATGGTGTTATTCTTGTTTAAGTTGTAGGCCGTACTGAAAGCAATGACCAGTGTAATTTTAAAATGTTGTGGAGATAATTAATACAACTTTAAATGCATATGGTAATTTTATGGAATTATTTTAGGTAGTTGAGAAATCATTATTTTTCTAGAATCACGTAGAGCTTTCTCCTAATTTTCTATGCAAATATTTGAATACAAATTTCTAAAGAAAATAAATGTTTTACATCCCCACTTAAAAGAATTCATCAGATATTTCTTAAATCTTAATATTTTGACCAAAAAATACATTCAAGTCCCAAGAAATGGAAAATAGCATGGCTTGGTTTGAGGAATGCTAGCATTCTTTCCATGCCAGCCTCACTTGGGCCAAGGAAGTGAAATTACTTCAATGAGCCCATCTTTTCCAAAGGCTTAATACATCCCCATTACCTCCTGGAATTGCTGAAATCTACAGTGATTCACTTGGGTACAATTACAAGCATTACTTTTCCGAGAGTGTTATATAAATACTGCTTGGAAGAAAGTTAAAAGGGTAACGCAGTAATTGAGAAACCTTTCAAAGATTTTATTTTGACCATTTGTGATTACTTGGTTATTGAAGTGTAGGTTAAAAAAAAAAGTACATGCTTCTTTCTTTAAAAGTTTTATTGAAATGTAGTTGATTGACAATGTTGTGTTACTTTCAGGTACACGAAGTGACATCATTTTATATACTTATAGATAAATATATATAATAGTTTATATATATACACAAACACACACACATATGTGTGTGTGTCTGCTTTCAGTCACTCAGGTGTGTCTGACTCTTTGAGACTCCATAGACTGTAGCCTGCCAGACTCCTCTGACCTGTTTTTCCAGACAAGAATACTGGAGTGGGTTGCCATTTCCTCTTGGGGGACCCGGGGATCTTCCCAATCCAGGGACTGAACCCATGTCTCTGGCATCTCCTGCATTAGCAAGTGGATTCTTTACCACTGAGCCACCTGGGAAGACCATATATATATGGAGAGAGAGTGTTTTCCATTATAGGTTATCACAAGATAACCCTGTGATTATACAGTAGGTCTTTGCTGAAAAACTACTGTCTTGCTATAGCAAGTCAAACAAAGCCACTTACATGTAAGTGCACATATACACACAGAGACAACCATATAGTTATTGTAAAATACTAGCTATATTCCCTGTGTTCTACAGTGTATCCTTGTAGCTCATTTTATACCTAGTATTTGTACCTCTTAATCCCCTGGTCCGCATGCAACCAATATCTGTAAGAGAAAGGTAAATGAGACCCACATGATTACTCTGCTGGCCGGGTCTGATCCCGCGTGAGAAGGACTGAGATGTTTTGTCAGCAGCAGGGTTTTAGGAAGGCAGTTAGTGGGCTCCCTTTTCCCCCAGAGCAAGGCTGTCTCCTGAACTGCCTGTGTCTCTGTGCGCCAGTGATAATCATCCTGACTCATGAAAACCAGGACCACACCAGCCAGGCAGAGGGTCCAGAAGTCAACTATTGGCTGGGAAAAGCCAGATTTTGAGAAATAAAAGAAACTGGTTCTGGATTTTTCTACTTTTCAATGTTGCCAGACCCTACCTTTGGAGGAAAAATCTTGCAGATACTTCAGCTTACTCTCTGGAGTTCTTTAAACAGATCTCCACCCTTTTCTCTTTTATTCTAATGTGTTTTGTGGCAGGGCAACATTCCAGTAGTGCCCGTTTAAACATAAAAACAAAGCCACAAAAATGCACCGCCTCCATGTGAACTCCAGAACGTAAAAGTGCTTCTCAGTTTACCTTCAGACCTTTGCTGTCTGCTCTCACATGTGCCTGTGGGGTTCCGGGCTGTGTCAGGTACTGGAGCTCTCTCCTCTGTGGCTGGACGTCTCCCCTTGCCCTCCCTTCCTCTAGTCATGGGTTTTGGTTAATTACAGTGGGAGCTCAGCATCCTACTGAATTCTCTAGAAATAAATCCAAGGAACATTCTAGAGCAGTAGTTCTCAAATTAGGGTATATCCAATTTCCCTGGAGGGCTTTTTATTTATTTTATTTTTTTTATCTTATTTTTTTAATTTATTTTTTTAATTACAATACTGTATTTGTTTTGCCATACATTGACACGAATCAGCCATAGGTGAACTGTATAGTTGCTATACGATCCTAGATAAAATAATGATTCACAATTTTAAAAGGTTATACTCCACCTTTAGGGATTCCCAGGTGGTAAAGAATCCACCTGCCAATGTGGGAGACAAAGGTTCGATTTCTGGGTCAGGAAGATCCCTTGCAGGAGGAAATGGCAACACACTCCAGTATTCTTGCCTGGAAAATCCCATGGATAGAAGATCCTGGTGGGCCACAGCCCATGGTGTCACAAAAGAGTTGAATATGACTGAGTAAGTGAGAACGTACACACACTCCATTTATAGTTATTATAAAATACTGGCTATGTTCCCCATGTTGTACAATATATCCTTGTAGCTTATTTTATACCTAATAGTTGGTACCTCTTAATCCTCTACACCTATTTTGCCGGCCAAGCTTCCCCCACTCTCCCCACTGTACCCACTAGCTTGTCCTCTGTGTCTGTGTCTGCTTCTTTTTGCTGTTTTCACTAGTTTGTTATATTTTTACATTCCTCGTAGTAGTGATACCGTAGTAACTGGAGGGCTTATTTACATACAGATGCCCAGGTGCCACTCTCAGAGATTCTGGTTGGTGGAGGGTAGGGGTGGAGGGAAGAATGAGGAGTTGCGCTTCTGCAGATGTTGCCTTTGCTGCTGTCCAGAGACACACACTTTTAAGCAGCACTTGTCTAGAACTGTTCACAGACACAAAAGCAGACAGTTAGGGAACTCATTGGCTCCTGCATCCATTTCTCCACCATTAATCACTACAGCCATACCCCCAGGCCCTCTGCCGGATTCCAAGATGCACAAGTGAGTAGACAGGCACCTAAGTCTAATAATACATAGTGGGTCATATAAGCAGTGCGTAGGAAAGAATGGGGTGGACGCAAGGCTCAAGGCTACCTGGATGTGGGGCAGGGCAGGGAGCTGTTTTGAAAAGGTTGAGAAGATGACCTTTGGACTGCCTCTAGAAAGGGGATCCAGAATCACCAGCAGAGCAGCACCAGGAATAGAGGCTTACGGCAGTGGTAGAGAGTACTGTATGCAGATATATAAGGACCTATAGTGTGAGAAAGAGGGAGGGAAGCATGTAGAAGAGACAGGAGACTTGAACCCAAAAAGCAACAGTGGGCTAGAGGCTAGGAAGGCTATGAGATACAATCACAGGAATTATGGCTGCCTTGAACAAGGAGAGTGAAGGAAGGAAGAAAATCAGTGCTGAAAAACCAGAAATAGCTGGGGGAATGGAAGGGGCTCATTTCTGGACAAGTCAAATTTGAGGTATCGAGAGCACAGAGGTCACGCTCTGTTGGGGTATCTGAACACATAAGACCTGGAGTCTGGGAGGCAGATATGGCTGGCAGTCCTCAACTTCGGCCTATCAGCAGTTGAATTCTTAGAAGCAAATGAGATTGCCTGTTTGTCCTTCAGTGTCTACTGAGGACCTGGTGCCTCAGGTGCATTTAAGGAGTATGTTAGTCTTGTGTGCCAACAAGTTGTCACAAATCGGGAGTCTTAAACAACACACGTTTATTGTCTCCTAGCTCTCTTAGTCAGAAGTCTGAGTTGGTTGGGCTGGTTTCTCTGCTCCAAATTTCACAAGGCGGAAATCAGGGTGTCAGCAGGGTTGTGCTCCTTCTGGAGCCTCTGGAGATCAATCTGCTTCCAAGCTCATTCAGGTTATTGGCAGAATCGACTTCCTTGTGGCTGTAGGACTGAAGTCCCCAGTTTCCTAGTTTCCTTGTTGGCCATCAGACAAGCTTTGGTCTCCAACCAGAGGCAGCTTGCATTCTTTCTCCTGCTTTCTATCTGGCACCCTTTGGCAGCTGTAGGTGGAGTCCTTCACACTCTCCTGCATCAGATCTCTCTGCCCTCACTCTCTTCTGAGATGTCTCTGAGAAATGTCTCTGCTTTTAAAGGAGTCATGTGAGTAGGCTGGGCCATAACTTTAACTAAATCTGCGAAGTTTTTTTGCTATATAAGGTAACGTTCACACAAGATCCACGGAGCAAGATGCAGGCATCTTTGAAAGTCATTCTGCCCATCACAAGTAACTGGAAAATTGGTATTTAGCAAAAGAGACACAATCCTTGCCTCCATGGAGTTTACAGAGTAAGGGGACATTTAGGTCTAAATCAAATGATTCCCCTACAGAATTATATAACTATAAAATATGCTAAAATCTCTGAAGGAACAGCAAAGTGGAACAGGTATGGTGAGAAAAATGCAGAATGACCTGGTCTGAGGAAAGAAGGAATGTTTTGCCACAGGCATGAAACTGAGTTGAGAACTGAATGATGGATAGGAGCTACCTAGATGAAGAGGGTTAAGGAACAGTATTTCAGAAGGAAGGAACAGTATATACAGATGCCTTGAGGAGAATGTGATATTAAGCCCTGAAAGAAGGCAGGAAGGTCTGGAGCAGAGGGGATGAGGGATGTGGGGTAGGAGAGGGAAGCTGGACAAGGAGGAAAATAACGGGGAAGTTTTTGTTTCTCTCTTAAAGGCAACAGGAAAACACAGAAAGATTTTCCCTCAAGGAAATGCCACTTTCAGATTTTATTTTTTATGTGATTATTCCAACTGCAGTATGAAGAATATAAAGTAGGTGTCACGAGAGCTAAAGCCTTAGGGACACAGTTCTGTGGTCTCAGAGTGAGATGGCAGGAGCTGTAGACTGTGGTAAGACAATGAAAAGAGAAAAGTGAATGGGTTTGAAAGGTGTTTAGGAAGTCTATTAGTCAGAATTCCTTGGTTATATGTAACTTGAACTCTCACATGAGTAAAGAAAGAGAGGTAGGGAGAACACTATTAGCCTACATTCCCCAAATTCGGGAAAACCAGGGATGACACTGACTTAAGCAGGGACGCAGATGCCCACGGCCTTGGTGCCATCACTCATTACAGTGGGCGCCCGCTTGACAATGTAACAGACTAGCCGAAAGTGAGGACTGAGGCGGGGGTAAGGGAACATCCTGCGATCTGTCCAAGCTTCCAACTTTCATAATGAGAGGAGAAAGAATCTCCCCTTACTTATTTATTTTATTGAAGTATCATTGCTTTACAAGGCTGGGTCAGTTTCTGCTGCACAGCACTGAATAAGCTGTATGTATACGTACACCCTCACCTTCCAGAGCCTCCCTGGCAATCCCATCCCACCCCTCTAGGTCATCACAGAGCGCTGAGCTGAGCTCCCCGCGCTATCCAGCAGCTTCCCACTAGGGGTCTATTTTCACACACAGTAGTGCGTAGATGCCAGTGCCCCTCTCTCAGCTCATCCCATCCTCACTACCCTCCTTCTAAATTTAACTGCACTTTAAAAATTCCCTATTTAAACTTCAATCAGTTGGCTATCCCTGGAAAAAACACTGTGGTTAGGGGTAAGGTCCAATTGGGAGGCACTACTATTTTCTAGGCATACTTCCCAGCAAAGAAGGCATACTTGTTCTGATAAAACAGAACAAGTACTCAGTACAAAAAAGCAAAGTCGGTGTATGTAGGACATGGTATGTGATAGAGAAATGGCTGTCCAACAATAATTCCCATGTTAATGGCTAGACCATCTAGATTAGCGATGGCCAGACTAAGGCAGGAAATCCTAAGTCCTGGGCTATTGCCTGTTTTCATAAATAAAGTTTTATTGGCACTCAGCCATGTCCATCTGTTTATGCATTGTCTATGTTGCTTTCATAGTTGAATGGCAGAACTGAGTAGTCACGACACAGACTGTGTGGTCCACATAACTTAAAATGCTTATTGTCTGGTCCTTTAGAGCAAGTTTGCCAACTCCCGATCTTGATGGATAGATGCATCTTTCAAGAGAAGCATCGCATTTAGAAGGAAGAACACACATTTGGTTTGGGACATCATGATGAATTTAGGCATTTTTCAGATATCTAAATTGGAACAACACATACGTGTCTGGAGATTTGTAGTTTTTGTTCCTCGCATTTTTAAATGGCTTAATGAAGAATGTATTAATTTCCCATATTCATTGGGATGGACATTGTTTTGTAGCCATAGTAACTAGTTACCATTACAGCCAGTTTTAAATTGGCTTAATCAATCAATGATAAAATGCTCAGAGAACAGGTTTTTGAAAGTGGGCCAGTGAGCAACAGGGCCCCTCTTTTGAAAGACAATCAATTGGCAAGAGCTTCAGTCCAGGGAGCATACTAAGAAGTCAACAGATTCACAGAGTATAACCCAAGCAACCATGCTTCTCCAGCTGACATCGGCCTATTCTCTGAACTGAATATCTGCTAAAAATCCAAGGTAAAATTAGTAGCCTGCTTTGTTTGAAGAGACTGTCTAAAAAAATTATAACTCTCCTTATGAGTGATAAATTCAGCTTTGTGTTTCCATTAACAAATAGTGAGTTATTCCTTAAACTGGAGCTCCTCTGGTGGCTCAGATGGTAAAAAAAATCTGCCTGCAGTGTAGGAGACCTGGGTTCAATTCCTGGGTCAGGAAGATCCCCTGGAGAAGGGAATGGCAACCCACTCCAGTGTTCTTGCCTGGAAAATTCCATAGACAGAGGAGCCTCGCAGGCTACAGTTCATGGGGTCTCAGAATCAGACACAACTGTGAGGCTAACACTTTCACTTTCTTCCTTCAGCTGAGCCTCAGATTTAAAAAAGAAAGAAAGAAAGTAAATGTCTAAATTGCATAGGCAGAGCAACTGGTTCAGGGAAGGTGCACTAGGTGAGAAGACAGTGGTGAGGCTGAAGCGATACAAATGCCAACATTTGGTGACTACATAGAGGAGAAGACTGCAAAGGAGAAAGTGAGATGACCCACGGGGATGGGAGGATGCCCGAGACAATGTGTTTCCACACAGGCTGTGGCCAGAAACTCTCTATAAAGAATTAAGAACCAGTCAAGAGAGGGAAATGCCACTGAGAACTTACCTAAGATATGAACTGAGATTTGTCTACTGGGGTTAGTAACAGGGAGATCATTGTGACTTTGGTGAAATCTCCTTGTTTCTATCAAGAAGATTGAAATTAAGGTTGGATGCTGAGATGTGAGTAAAGATGAGGAGATGAGACAAAATGTATATATAATTCTTTGGTAGATAGAGGGAAAATGGTCTGGTATCATTTTGCTTATAAAATAGGAAAGGCTCCATCATGTTAACATACTCATGTCAAAAATTCAGTGAAGACATTGAAGGCGTAAGGAAAGAAATAATCAATAATGTGTTAAGTACTGAAATAGTGAGAGGGGAAGTGGCCAGGGTGACAGTGATGGAATTAGGTTTAGATAAGAACACGGGAACCTATAGCTAAACAAAACAGAACACAGAAAGATGGAAGCAAGAGTGGGTAGCGAGGGGCTTCCCAGGTGGCTCAGAGGTAACGAATCCACCTGAGTGCAGGAGACACAGGTACAATCACTGGGTTAGGAAGATCTCCTAAAGGAGGAAATGGCAACCCACTGTAGTTTTCTTGCATAGAGAATCCCAAGGACAGAGGAGCCTGGGTACAGTCCAAGGAATTGCAGAGTCAGATACAACTTACCAACTAAAGAGTTGGGTAGAGATCTAGACTGGGTTACAGGATGCATAACATAAATTTGCAGGAGAAGCCATTTGATTACTTCTTTTGTCTCTGTGGAGGTGGAAAGCCAGTTACCTTCTGAATGTGAAAAATAAAATGGAAAATGTTGGTGGATCTTTAGGAAAGTTAGGACACTTATAGGAAGAAGATAGAATCAAGAATATAACATTGGTAAAAACCATATTTATCAATGGTGGATAAGTGAAATTGGACTAAGAATGACTGAATAAAAATAAAGAAAGAAATCAAGAGAAAGGGAAGTTTTATGAAAAGAACAGACATTAATTGTAAATGACAAGATTAAAAACTGAAAAATGGCCAGATAGACTTAGAAACTAGGATGCCATTAGCTTTTTCATGGAAATTGAGGCCGGAAATCAGATTATAGTAGGTTAAAAGTTGAATGGGGAGATTTGTATTCAAACATGGTGGACTGAACATCACATGTTTATTTCTGCTTCTTTAATAACTTTATCTCTACATTATATTTTATATCATGAGAGTAAATAAGCTAAAATTTATGTACTATAGGAGTCAAGAGATGATAGTTCTCAACAAATTTTTAGAATATGAAAAGTTAGTAGAGATGAGAAAAGTAAATGGAAACTCTCTATAAATACCAAAGAGAAAAAAATTCACTTCAGTGCTGTGGGTTGAATGTTGGTGGCCTCATAATATTCATATGTTTAAACTCTAATGCCTGGTGTGATGATATTAAGAGGTGGAAACCTTTGGAAGGTGATTAGGTCAAGAGCACAAAGCCTTCCTAAATGGGAGTCATGCTTTTATAAAAGAGACCCCAGAAAGCTTCCAAGCCCTTCTGCCATGTGAGGCTATGAGACAAGAAGTCTATGATCTGGAAGGGGACCTTCACTCAATGATGCTGCTGCTGCTGCTGCTAAGTCACTTCAGTTGTGTCCGACTCTGTGCGACCCCTCAGATGGCAGCCCATTGGGCTCCACCATCCCTGGGATTCTCCAGGCAAGAACACTGGAGTGGGTTGTCATTTCCTTAATGATGACAGCACCATAATCTTCAACTTCCAGCTTCTGTAACTGTGAGAAATTTCTATTGTTTATAGGCCACCAAGTCTATGGTATATTGTTATAGCAACTCAAATGTACTAAGACAATCAATATGAAAAGGATCAGAAAACAGCATCAACCGGTCATGACATGGGCAAAGAGCCCCATATGTCAAACAGCTAGATCATAATATTAACTGATGAGATCTCTGGGCCCTCCGACTAATTATGGGCTCTAGAATGCTAGGGCTTAGACATACACAGTCTATCTGCCCTCTGATGGAGAAGGATAAGAGGCTTTTAGAAGCTTCCTGATGGGAGAGACTGACTGAGGGGAAAACTGGGTCTTGTTCTTATGGGCAGGGCCATGCTCAGTAAATCTTTAATCCAATTTTCCTTTGAAGAGTAAGGATGTGTTCCCTTATTGCCAAATTCAGACTTAAATTGAAGAAAGTAGGGGAAAATTGCTAGACCATTCAGGTATGACCTAAATCAAATCCCTTATGACCATACAGTGGAAGTGAGAAATAGATTCAAGGGATTAGATCTGAGAAACAAAGTGCCTGAAGAACTACGCATGGAGGTTCATGACATTGTACAGGAGGCAGTGATCAAGACCATCTCCAAGAAAAAGAAATGCAAAAAGGCTAAATGGTTGTCTAAGGAGGCCTTACAAATAGCTATGAAAAGAAGAGAAGTGAAAGGCAAAGGAGAAACAGAAAGATATACCCATTTGAATGCAGAGTTTCAAAGAATACCAAGGAGAGAAAAGGAAGCCTTCCTCAGTAATCAGAGCAAAGAAATAGAGGAAAACAATAGAATGGGAAAGACTAGAGATCACTTCAAGAAAACTAGAGATACCAAGGGAACATTTCATGAAAAGAAGGCACAGTAAAAGACAGAAATGGTATGGACCTAACAGAAGCAGAAGACATTAAGAAGAGGTGGCATGAATACACAGAAGAACTATACAAAAAGATCTTCATGACCCAGATAATCATGATGGTGTGATCACTCACTTAGAGTGAGAAATCCTGGAAAGTAAAGTCAAGTGGGCCTTAAGAAGCATCACTATGAACAAAAGGGGATGGAATTCCAGTTGAGCTATTTCAAATCCTAAAAGACGATGTTGTGAAAGTGATGCACTCAATATGCCAGCAAATTTGGAAAACTCTGCAGTGGACACAAGGCTGGAAAGTTTCAATTTTCATTCCAATCCCAAAGAAAGGCAATGCCAAAGAATGTTCAATCTACTGCACAATTGCACTCATCTCACACACTAGTAGAGTAATGCTCAAAATTCTGTAAGTCGGGCTTCAATAGTACATGAACCATGAACTTCCAGATGTTCAAGCTGGTTTCAGAAAAGGCAGAGGAACCACACAGATCAATTGCCAACATCTGCTGGATTATTGTAAAAGCAAGAGAGTTCCAGAAAAACATCTATTTCTGCTTTATTGACTATGTCAAAGCCTTTGACTATATGGATCACAACAAACTGTGAAAAATTCTGTAAGAGATGGAAATGCCAGACCACCTGACTCGCCTCTTGAGAAATCTGTATGCAGGTCAAGAAGCAACAGTTAGAACTGGACATGGAACAACAGACTGGTTCCAAATCAGGAAAGGATTATGTCAAGGTTGTATATTGTCACCCTGCTTATTTAACTTATATGCAGAGTACAACATGAGAAATGCTGGGCTGGATGAAGCACAAGCTGGAATTAAGATTGCCGGGAGAAATATCAATAACCTCAGATATGCAGATGACACCACCCTTATGGCAGAAAGTTAAGAAGAACTAAAGAGCCTCTTGATGAAAGTGGAGAGTGAAAAAGTTGGCTTAAAGCTCAACATTCAGAAAACTAAGATCATGGCATCTGGTCCCATCACTTCATGGCAAACAGATGGGGAAAGAGTGACAGACTTTATTTTGGGGGCCTCCAAAATCACTGCAGATGGTGGCTGCAGCCATGAAATAAAAAGATGCTTGCTTCTTGGAAGAAAAGTTATGACCAACCTAGGTAACATATTTAAAAGCAGAGACATTACTCTGCCAACAAAGGTCTGTCTAGTCAAGGCTTTGGTTTTTCCAGTGGTCACGTATGGATGTGAGAGTTGGACTGGGAAGAAAGCTGAGCACCGAAGAAACTGTTGCTTTTAAACTGTGGTGTTAGAGAAGACTTTTGAGAGTTCCTTGGACTGCAAAGAGATCCAACCAGTCCATCCTAAAGGAAATCAGATCTGAATATTCATTGAAAGGACTGATGCCAAAGATGAAACTCCAACACTTTGGCCCCCTGATGTGAAGAACTGACTAAGTTGAAAAGACCCTGATGCTGGGCAAGATTGAAGGCAGGAGGAGAAGGGGATGACAGAGGATGAGATGGTTGGATGGCATCACCGAATTGATGGACATGAGTCTGGGTGGACTCCGGGAGTTGGTGATGGACAGGGAGGCCTCGCATCCTATGGTTCATGGGGTCACAAAGAGTCGGATACGACTGAGCAACTGAACTGAACTGCAACATACACACATCTTACAGTTTAAAGGATTCTTCTCCATAAAATGTCAGATACACTACATTTGATCTTCCTCATCACCCTAAATGAGCAGGCCCCAGCCCAATCACTGACCAGCTTACACAAGTCTCTCCATTCCACACAGCTTCCAAGGAGCTCCTGGGTGACTCATTCTTAAATGCAAATGAATAAGAAGAGACCACCAGTCATATGAAAAAAGCTCCTAACACAACAGAGAGAGACCAACACTAATGAGGAAAGATCAAACAGAGTGTAAAAGGAACAATTCTCCCCAATTCCATGGAAACATTAGATTTCATAGTTTCAGAGAGATTATACATATATATATGTATTGGGTTGGCCAAAAACTTCATGTAGTGGAAAAATTTGAACAAACATTTTGGCCAATCTTTAGCTATAGATATAGATTATGTCCAAGAAATAAGAACAGGGACATGAAGGAAGGCTTAATTGGAGCACAGTTTTGGAGATTAATATCTGAAGAAACAGGTGAAAGTGGGAGTGGGAAATCAGGGGTAGAAGCAGCTTGAACAGCATTCAGAAGAATGGTATTTTCATTATTATCCATGGATACTATTCAATTTTTAAGTTTTGTGCATGCATTTAATAAGAAGAGTAAACACTAAAAATAAGCAAATTCTACACAGGGCATGTGGACAAAGAATATAAATAATCTTTTTAAGACTCTTTGCTCTCAAGAATAGAAACTAGGACAACAGTAGTTAAGAAAGGTACAGGGTCATAGACGGTTTTTTATTTTATTATTTTAAATAGGAAATCTTTGAGTCTATCTGTAGGTTAGGAAGAAGAAAGAGGAGAGAGAGGATCAAAACACAGCTAACAGAGCAAGTTAAGGGGCGTGATGCAGAGAGGCAGCAGGGCAAACCACGCAGGGTCAGTACTGAGCCTGAGGGCAAGTTCTTCTCTCCTCTGAACCGCGAGAGTGGACACTGATGAAGATGTGCCTGATGGCTCCCATTTTCCCAGTAAAGGAGGAATAACGTCAGCAGCACTGATGTCAGGAAGGGCAAGTAAGTAGGTGAGCATGAGAAGAGTTGCAGTGACTTGGAATATCCTTGTGATTAACTGAGGAAGCAAGCAATCCCGAATTGTATAGAAGAACTTTCAAATCACATGAAGACTTGGGACTTCCTTGGTGGTTCAGTGGTTAAGAATTCACCTTCCAATTCAGGGGATACAGGCTGGATTCGTGATCAGGGAATCCCACATGCTGCATGGCAACCAAGCCTGTGTATACAACTAGAGAAGCCTGCAAGTTGCAATGAAGACCTGGCACAGCCAAAAAAAAAAAACTTTTTTAACTTCTAACTACCTTTTTAAAAAATGAGGGCTCATTAGAGATTGGAGACCACACGTTGTAATTACAGAGGCTCACATGTGAATGATTAGGGGTGGACGTGGCATTTATCAACTAATTTCTAGGAAAGATAAATGGATGGAAGGATTGACATTGATTTGCAAGGTCATAGGAATGTTGAGGAGACCAAACAATATAATGAAAAAGCAAGAGAGTTCCAAAAACATCTATTTCTGCTTTATTGACTATGTCAAAGCCTTTGACTGTGTGGATCACAATAAACTGTGGAAAATTCTGAAAGAGATGGGAATACCAGACCACCTAACCTACCTCTTGAGAAATCTGTATGTAGGTCAGGAAGCAACAGTTAGAACTGGACATGGAACAACAGACTGGTTTCAAATAGGAAAAGAAGTACATCAAGGCTGTATATTGTCACCCTGCTTATTTAACTTATATGCAGAGTACAGCATGAGAAATGCTGGACGGGAAGAAACACAAGCTGGAATCAAGATTGCTGGGAGAAATATCAATAACCTCAGATACACAGATAACACCACCCTTATGGCAGAAAGTGAAGAGGAACTAAAAAGCCTCTTGATGAAAGTGAAAGAGGAAAGCAAAAAAGTTGGCTTAAAGCTCAACATTCAGAAAACTAAGATCATGGCAACCGGTCCCATCACTTCATGGGAAATAGATGGGGAAACAGTGGAAACAATGTCAGACTTTATTTTGGGGGTTCAAAATCACTGCAGATGGTGACTGCAGCCATGAAATTAAAAGATGCTTACTCCTTGGAAGGAAAGTTATGACCAACCTACATAGCATACTGAAAAGCAGAGACATTACTTTGCCAACAAAGGTCCATCTAGTCAAGGCTATGATTTTTCCTGTGTCATGTATGGATGAGAGATTTGGACTGTGAAGAAGGCTGAGCACCGAAGAATTGATGCTTTTGAAATGCAGTGTTGGAGAAGACTCTTGAGAGTCCCTTGGACTGCAAGGAGATCCAACCAGTCCATTCTAAAGGAGATCAGCCCTGGAATTTCTTTGGAAGGAATGATGCTAAAGCTGAAACTCCAGTACTTTGGCCACCTCATGTGAAGAGTTGACTCACTGGAAAAGACTCTGGGAGGGATTGGGGGCAGGAGAAGAAGGGGATGACAGAGGATGAGATGGCTGGATGGCATCATGGACTCAAGGAACGTGAGTCTGTGTGAACTCCAGGAGATGGTGATGAACCATCAGGCCTGGCCTGCTGCGATTCATGGGGTTGCAAGGAGTCGGACATGACTGAGTGACTGAACTGTACTGAACTGAACTGAAGTATTTTTTTGTAGAGAGGTTGGGCTACAGAAGGAAGAACGTAGTGAACTGAGTGAAGTAAAAGGCATTGATAATCAGAAGTCTTAGACAACTTGCATGTAGTGAACAGGGGAAGGAAAGGAATATAGGGATGATTGTGGTCAGGAGTTGGAATATTGGCATTTAAAATTCTCCAACCTGTGCCGATGTCTTGAGTATGATCCTGTAGATGGTGGCTCAAGGGATGGGGCAGAGTATACGAAGATGAGAATCTCTACACATGAACGACGAAGACAACCAGGACAGTGGATGATCACAGAGGGGAAGAAAAGCAGTATACTAGGCACCAAAGGAAAGATGGGGTTATTTAATTACATGGGCACACCACAAATGAAGGAGCCTGCCTAAAGGTAGAAATATATAGAGCTGTTACTGCTGCTGCTAAGCCGCTTCAGTCGTGTCCAACTCTGTGCGACCCCATAGACGGCAGCCCACCAGGCTCCCCCCGTCCCTGGGATTCTCCAGGCAAGAACACTGGAGTGGGTTGCCATTTCCTTCTCCACTGAGTAGCGTGGAGGGGCCCAATACAAAGTGTGCTCCAGAAAGAGGAGACCACCAGCATCTGTGAGAAGACCATCTGGGGTGTAGAACCCTGGCCACTGAGGTCTTTGTTTTGCATTTGCCCGTAAGTCCAGCATGGGTGAGCTTGGTGGGTGGTAAGGTTATTCTCAGACTGTTTCCTGCCTTCTTTCCTTCTCTTGGATCGAATGCTGACTGTTGTCCAGCCCTGTGGTGTGTCACACCCAGGCACCACGATGATGCCTCTTACTTGCCATTTCCCTCTTCTGTCGCCCTGCTCCTTGGCTCTGCTGTCATAAGGGCAGGCTCTTTCTTGGCAAGTTTCATCTCCAAGCATAGAGCCCCCCGACCCAGTTTCCTCTGCCTTTTACCCCCATATGTGCTTTGATTTATTAAAAAAAAAAAAAAAAAAAAACCTACAGGGAGTCTTGAAACTAAGAGAAGTAAAACATGATTGCTTGCATTCTTCCACTCTTCCTGAACCCACAGACTCGAGGCATCGACTGCCTAAATATTCACAGAAAGTTATTTTAGGGAATGAATCTGGGGCCATTATAAAATTCCAGTGGCTTTAGTTTCCTCACAATTTTCTGATATTCAAGCTTTTAGGCAGGATTGTCTGAAGCTATGTAGCTTAAGGGTCTCTGAGTTATAACCACAGATCTATCTCTAATGCCCTGTATTAGAGCAAGACTCAAACCTCTCTGTTCTATAAAATAGGGAGCACAAAAATAACCTTCCTTGAAGAGCTGTGGTCAATAAAAACTAATAAATACTACCACAAAACAGCCAGAATTTAGATGCAGGAATGGGGTGTTTGAGAAACACTAAATGAAATGATGTAGTGAACAGTCTAAGAACTGAGAACTCAAGGAAGTCTGCCAGCTGAAAATATTAATTTCCAACATTAATAAAGTCAGGGCTTCCAAGAAGCAAAATTCTGCTTGAGGAACACAGTACAGCCACCCACCTCCGCTTTTTCTCCATTTGAGATATCTTTTCTGACCTCCGGGGCAGTAGCACTCTTTTATTCCTGTAATTGCCTGGACCTTTCGTCTCTACATTATCCGTTCTGGCAGCCATCTGTACAGTGTTCTACCACTTTCCCCAAATTCCTTCTCTACAAATTTCATCTGGTCTTTGTGCAAATCTCCAGGACTTAGCTGTCTGCTGGATGATAGTAGATAGCAAGGGCAAGGGCGTGAATAAGGGCTTTCATCCTAGCAAAGTGTTTTATTATATCTAAGTAGCAATGCCTCAACTAAGTACAAATGCATAGACTTCCATGAAGTCCCCTTAATGTGATCACTAAACCTGAAAATTTCAAGCAAGTATCTCACTATGTAGAGATGCAATTTTAGGTTATACAGGGTTTTCAGCATACTTAAATTAATAATATACAAGTAGTTGCTAATTCTATCTACACCCTTGAAGGAGGGTCATCTATTAACAAGAAAAATCAGTGTCTCAGGGCAAAGTTTCTACCTTACTTCAAGAGAATATACTGGTGACTAAGACAACTTTATCCTCCATACCCAACCAAGCAAGAGGAACCTCTTTGATCCTGACCCAACTCTTTGATATCCTCAGTAATGCAAATAAAGTTGACCTTCAACGACCCACAGGTGGATTACCTGCAAAGCTGGCTTTTAGCTTCTTATTTTGACACTGTCATTTATTTTGTCTATTGAAGCCCTCTAAAAGCATTACTGTTGCTTCTATTTACTCTTATCCCCTGCAAGCAATAATAATAATTTCTAGCATTTGTTTGGCATTTCATGGTTTTGTAACATTTTCACATGCATTACCTTATTTAATGTAGATTATAACTAATCCAAAGTTGGAAGGAAGTCTTTGAAATAATATTTTGCCATCATTTTTTTCCCAAGAAGATATATGCTAACATGATGGAAGCTGATTAAGAAACAAAACAAAACCAAATATGTATGAGATTGTGCTGATCTTTGGCACAAGTCTGAGCAGAGAGCACTGAGTGTGCCAATGACTATCCCAACAGATGAGGAAGAGGGAGGAAATAAACATATGCTCAGAAATCGCCACTTCCTCATAGCACTGTCTTATTTTTGGGCTCAAAGACTAAGTCAAAATCATACTGCAAAGTGGATTTAAGCCCTTGTTTTTGTGGTCTGTTGACTTTTGACAAAAGTAACAAAGCACATCAATGAAGACAGGATAGCCTTTTCAACAAATGGTTCTAGGACAAATGGGTATCCACATGTCAAAACATGAACTTAGACCCTTACTTCACACCACACACAAATACAGTCTCAAAATGAATCAGCGACCTGAATGTATGAGCTAAACCTACACCACTTTTAGAAGAAAACATAGGATAAAATATTCAAAGTCTTGGGTTAGATAGAGCTTTCTTAGATATGACAATAAAAGCAGGATACATAAAAGAAAAAAACAATAAATTAAACTTTTGTGCATCAAAAGATATTAAAATAAAATCATAAATTGGAGGAAAATATCTGAAAATCATATCTGATTTTAAAATCTTATATTAAGAGAATCTAATGAGCCTTTACAAATCCATATACAGACCTTCCTTGACTTACAATGGGTTTACATCCCAATAAGCACATTGCAAGCTGAAAATGGGGCTTCCCAGGTGGTGCTAGTGGTAAAGAACCTGCCTGCAATTGAAGGAGATGAAAGAGATGCAGGTTTGATGCCTGGATTGGGAAGATCCCCTGGAGGAGGACATGACAACCCACTCCAGGATTCTTGCCTGAAGAGTCTCATGGACAAAGGAGCCTGGCAGGCTACAGTCCATGGGGTCAAAGAGTCGGACATGACTGAGGCAAGTTAGCATGCATGCATGCAAGCTGAAAATATCATTAGTTGAAATGCATGTAATACACCTAACCTACTGGACATCACAGCTTATCCTGGCCTACTTTAAATGTGCTCAGAATGCTTAAATTAGCCTGCAGTTGGGCAAAATCATTTAACACAAACTCTATTTTATAATAAAGTATTGAATATCTCATGCAATTTATTAAATAGTGAAGAATAGAATTGTGGTATGGGTTGTTCACCCTCATGAGCTCGTGAGTGATGGAGTTGTGGCATCATAGGAGCATAACTAGTGATAGGTACTGCCTTTTACTACCAGAAAAGATTAAAACTCAATGCATGATTTTTATTGAATGTACACCATTTTTGCAGCATGGTAAAGTCAAAAATTGTTAAGTCTAACCATGGTAAGTCGGAGACTATCTGTATAAGACACACAATCCAGTAATAAAATAGGTAAAAGATTTGAATGGACATTTCACCAGAGAAGATAAACAAATAGCTAACAGTACATAAAAAGATGGTCAACACCATTAGTCACTGATGAAGTGCAAATCAAAACCATAATTAGGTGCCATTTCACATACACAAGAATTGCTATGATTTTTTAAAAAGAAATAATTAAAAAAATATTGTTGAGGATAGATAGAAACCTTAAATGTTACTGATGGAATAGAACAAAATGGAATAAATCCTTTGGAAAACACTATGACCAGGTCTTAAAAGTAAAACTTTAATTTACCACATGGCCCAGCAATTCCATCCCAGGATATCTACTCAAGAGAATTAGAAGTATATATCCACACAAAGACGTAATGTTCATAATAGGATCATCATAATAGACAAAGTGGAAATAAATCTCGTGTCCACAAATGGTGAATGGATTAAATAATGAACTGTGGGATATAGATGACCCTTGAAAAACATGCCACTTATACACAAATTGTTTTCAATAAATTTAGCACTATGTTTACTCTTCAAGACTGGTTGAATTTGAGGATACAGAATCCACAGATTTAAAAAGATTACTCTGGGACTTGAGCATATGTGGATATTGGTCTCCAAAGTGGGTCTTGAAACCAATCCACCCTGGATCGAGGGACTATGTCCATATGATAGAATTCTATTCAGCAATAAAAATAAATGTAGTTTTGATAAATTCTATAACATAAACTTCAAAAAAAAACCTTATAAGTAAAACAAGATAGATGGAAAGGCCATATATCACAACTCCATTCATATGAAATGTTGGAAACAGGAACATTTTCAGAAATATATTTGTCATTATCTCAGGCTAAGACAGAGGGAAGGATTTAAAAATGGGATGGGGATTAACTGCAAATAGATATGAGGCATCTAATTGAGGCCATAAACATTTTCTAAAAGTGGATTATGATGATCATTGCTCAGTGAATTTACTAAAACATTACACAGGTAAATTTATATTGTGAATTATATCTCAATAAAGTTGTTTAAAATTCATTTGGGAGTTAACAATCAACAAGAAAGGCCATGAGAAAATATTCAAGAAAATAATAGTTGAAAACTTCCCTAAAATGGGGAAGGAAATAGCCACCCAAGTCCAAGAAACCCAGAGAGTCCCAAACAGGATAAGTCCAAGGTGAAACACCCCAAGGCACATATTAATCAAATTAACAAAGATCAAACACAAAAAGCAAATATTAAAAGCAGCAAGGGAAAAGCGACAAATAACACACAAGGGGATTCCCATAAGGATAACAGCTGACCTTTCAATAGAAACTCTTCAGGCCAGAAGGGAATGGCAGGACATACTTAAAGTGATCGAAGAGAAATACCTACAGCCCAGATTACTGTACCCATCAAGGATCTCATTCAAATATGAAGGAGAAATCAAAAGCTTTGGACACCTTATCTTTGACAAAGGAGGCAAGAATATACAATGGAGTAAAGACAGTCTCTTTAACAGGTGGTGCTGGGAAAACTGGTCAACCACTTGTAAAAGAATGAAACTAGACCCCTTTCTAACACCATACACAAAAATAAACTCAAAATGGATTAAAGATCTAAATGTAAGACCAGAAACTATAAAACTCCTAGAGGAGAACATAGGCAAAACACTCTCTGACATAAATCACAGCAGGATCCTCTATGATCCAACTCCCAATATACTGGAAATAAAAGCAAAGATAAACAAATGGGATCTAATTAAAATTAAAAGCTTCTGCACAACAAAGGAAACTATAAGCAAGGTGAAAAAACAGCCTTCTGAATGGGAGAAAACAATAGCAAATGAAACAACTGACAAACAACTAATCTCAAAGATATATAAGAAACTTATGCAGCTCAACTCCAGAAAAATAAATGATCCAATAAAAAAATGGGCCAAAGAACTAAATAGGCATTTCTCCAAAGAAGACATATGGATGGATAACAAACACATGAAAAGATGTTCAACATCACTCATTATCAGAGAAATGCAAATCAAGACCACAATGACGTACCATTTCACACCAGTCAGAATGGCTGCAGTCCAAAAGTCTACAAGCAATAAATGCTGGAGAGGATGTGGAGAAAAGGGAACCCTCTTACACTGCTGGTAGGAATGCAAACTAGTACAGCCATTATGGAAAACAGTGTGGAGATTCCTTAAAAAATTGCAAATAGAACTGCCTTATGACCCAGCAATCCCACTGCTGGGCATACACACCAAGGAAACCAGAATTGAAAGAGACACATGTACCCCAATGTTCATTGCAGCGCTGTTTATAATAGCCAGGACATGGAAGCAACCTAGATGTCCATCAGCAGATGAATGGATAAGAAAGCGGTGGTACATATACACAATGGAATACTACTCAGCCCTTAAAAAGAATAAATTTGACTCAGTCCTAATGAGATGGATGAAATTGGAACCGATTATACAGAGTGAAGTAAGCCGGAAAGAAAAACACCAATACAGTATACTGACACATATATATGGAATTTAGAAGACAGTAATGATGACTCTATATGTGAGACAACAAGAGACACAGAGGTATAGAGTGGACTTTTGGACTCTGAGGGAGAGGGAAAGGGTGGGATGGTTTGGGAGAATGGCAATGAAACATGTATATTTTCCTGTAAGAAACGAAGCGTCAATCTATGTTCAATGTAGGATGCAGGATGCATGGGGCTGATGCACAGGATGAATCAAGTAGAGGATGTGGGGTGGGAGGTGGGAGGGGGCTTCGGCATTGGGAGATTGTGTTCACCTATGGCTGATTCGTGTCAATGTATGGCAAAACAAATACAGTATTGTAATTTAAAAAATAAATAAATTAAAAAAAAAAAAAAGCTTTACTGACAAGCAAAAGCTGAGAGAATGCAGCACTACCAAACCAGCTCTCCAACATATGCTAAAGGGCCTTCTCTAGACAGGAAACAGAAAAGGTTTATAAACTCGAACCCAAAACAACAAAGTAAATGGCAACGGGATCATACTTATCAATAATTACCTTAAATGTAAATGGGTTGAATGCCCCAACCAAAAGGCAAAGACTGGCTGAATGGATCCAAAACAAGACCCCTATATGTATTGTCTACAAGAGACCCACCTCGAAACAAGGGACACATACAGACTTGAAAATGAAGAGCTGGAAAAGGATATTTCATGCAATGGAAACCAAAAGAAAGCAGGAGTAGCAATACTCATATCACATAAAATAGACTTTGAAATAAAGGAGTTAACAATCAAATCTCCATTTTCCATCTTTATTTAAGAGAACAACTGTACAATATCCCAAACTCTAAATTATGCAAGGAAACTCGTCATTGCTTTTGCTTTAAAGCAAATTTTTTCAATATAACTGAATTTGAATCTGCTCTGCTGCTGCTGCTGCTAAGTCGCTTCGGTTGTGTCTGACTCTGTGAGACCCCAGAGACGGCAGCCCGCCAGGCTCTTCCATCCTTTGGATTCTCCAGGCAAGAATACTGGAGTAGATTGCCATTTCCTTCTCCAACGCATGAAAGTGAAGTCGCTCAGTCACGTCTGACTCCCTAGCGACCCCACGGACTGAGCTTACCAGGCTCCTCTGTCCATGGGATTTTCCAGGCAAGAGTACTGGAGTGGGGTGCCATCGCCTTCTCTACTACTAACTATACTAAGTCGCTTCCAGTCGTGTCCGACTCTGTGCGACCCCATAGAGGGCAGCCCACCAGGCTCCCCCGTCCCTGGGATTCTCCAGGCAAGAATACGGAGCAGGTTGCCGTTTCCTTCTCCAATTGCTTTCTCTAGATTCAGTTAATTCATTTCCAACAAAATCACAAAGGAAAGAACACCTCACTCAAGAAGGACCTGGAATTAACCCTGTTTCCTTTATCTTTTTCTTCCCTGCTCAATTATTTTCTATTTCCAACTACAGGAAGATCTCATTTTATTGGATTCTACTTTAATGCACTTCACAGACACTGTGTTTTTACAAATTTAAATATTTTGGTCACCCTCTGTCAAGCAAGTCCATCAGCAGCACTTTTCCAACAGCATCTGCTCACTCTGTGTCTGTGTGTCACACTTTGGTTAAGTCTCAGAATGTCTCAAGCTTTTTCATTATTATTACATTTGTTATAGGATCTGTGATCAGTGAACTTGGTGTTACTATTATAATTATTTCCAGCTGCCACAGACTGTGTTCATCTAAGAGACCAAACATAGTTGCTAAATGTTGTCTGTGTTGTGACTGCTCCAATGACAAGCCATTCCCCCATCTCTCCTTTTTCTCAGGCCTCTCTATTCCCTGAGACACAATAGCATATTTAGGCCAATTAATAAACCTGTAGTGGCTCTGAAGTGTTCCAGTGACAGAAAGAATTGCACATTCCTCACATTTAATCAAAAGCTAGGAATGATTAAGCCTATTGAAGAAGGCACGTTGAAAGCCAAGGCAGGCTGAATGTTAAGCCTCCTGCATCAAACAATTAGATAAGTTTTGAATGAAAATTTCTGGAAGGAAATTAGAAGTGTTACTCTAGTGAACACACAAATAAGAAAGGAAAACTATTGCTGATATGGAGAAAGCTTTAGTGGTCTGAATAGATCAAACCAGCTAAAACACTCAACCATAGCCAACTCTGCAGCAAGGCCCTACCTCTCTTCAATTCTAGGAAGGTTGAGAGAAGTGAGGGAGCTACAGAAGCAAAAATTTGAAACTAGCAGAAGTTGGTTCTTGAGGTTTGCGGAAAGAAGCTGTCTTCATAACATAAAAGTGCAGAAAAAAAAAAAAAGGTGAAGCAGTATATGCTGCTCTGCAGAAGCTGCAGCGAGTTTTCCAGCAGATCTAGCTAAGATGATAAGTGAAGGTAGCTATACCAAACAAACTTTCAATGTAGACAAAACAGCCTTGTATTAGGGAAGATACCAGCTGGGATATTTGTAGCTAGAGTGTCGGAAGTCAGTACCTGGCTTCAGAGTTTCAAAGTATATGCTGATTCTCTTAGGGACTAAGGCTGCTGGTGACTTTAAGTTGAAGACAGTAGTCATTTGCCATTCTGAAAGTCCTAGGGTCTTTAAGAATTATGCTAAATCTACTCTGTCAAGGCTCTATAAATGAATAACAAAGACTTATGACATTACATCTGTTCACAGCATGGTTAATGGGATATTTTAAGTCCACTGTTGAGACCTACTGCTCAGAAAAAAAGATTCCTTTCAATATGTTACTGCTCACTGAAAATGTTCATGGTTACCCAAGAGCTCTGATGGAGATGTACAATGAGACTGATGTTGTTTCTTGCCTGTTAACACAACAGACATTCTGTTGGGTCAGGGGCTCATGGATCAGAGTCTCATTTCAACTTTCAAGTCTTATTGTTTAAGAAATATATTTCATAAGCCTATAGATGTCAGAGATAGTGATTCCTTTGATGGATCTGGGCAAAGTCAACCACAAATCCCCTTGAAAGGATCTACCATTCTAGACATCATTAAGAACAGCAGTAAGGGCAGGCACACACATTTTTGGTTTTCCAGTACAAGTAGTGAAACATAACTTTTATATGCACTGGAAAACCAAAATGTTTGGTGCCTGCCCTTATTGTGGTGGTCTGGAACTGAGTATTTCAGAGGTAAGTCTGTGTAGAGAGTGTGGTTTCTCAAACACACCAAGCAGAGAGAATCTATCAACTTGCAGAGTTTCTTTGAGCAGAAACACATAGATGTCTGTGGTTCAGAGTTGAAGCAGCGTGACATGTTCAGAAATTTCACAGGCCTGGGAGATCTTTGTCCTAGTTTCAGTTTCTCATGAACCCTGGAGCTATGGACCTATCTCATTTATACTTTTATTTAATGATACATCCCCTCACCTGTGAACTAGAATAGATCAATTCTTCTGTAGGTAGGTATAGATGTATTGCCTGAGGTATAAAAATCTGTGTGTTCCAAGAACTGTTAATAGATTGAGTAAATTACTTTATATATAACTATATATTAGAGTACATTAGGTTACATGCACACATCCCGTACACTACTATCTCTTAAATGTCTGTGAATATTTTTGTGATTTGTAAAACTGAAGATTAGAATGTTATTGAATTCATTGCAGATTTATGCTTTTTTATTTTTCAATAATAGTTTTATGTTTGTATGACATGGTCATATACATATATTATATATATATTTTTTCTGATGTCCCCAAAATTGGAACCACTAAATATTTCTAAAGTCATCTGCATCTATAGTCCATGCCTTTAGACTTCTCTGATATATGCAAGCTAGACTGAGTAAAGGTGATGTGATATTAACAAAACTTACAATTAAGTGCGGAGCTATAAAGTTTTCTCAAAGTATGTGACATAATGCCAGTAGAAGAGTTTATAGTTTAAATTTCTTTCATTACTGGACAAACAATAAAACAGTTTATAGTATCTAGTCGGGATATTCAAACCAAAGAGGTAACTGGCTGATTAGAACATTAAAATTTTAACCAGGAAGTAAAGAGAGTGTTCCAATCAGTGCAGCAGGCAGAATTCTTCCAAGATCCCTGCCCCTTGGGGGTGCCTGTTGGGTATAATCCCTCTCCCGTAAGAGTGTATCAGCCCCGTGACTATGACAGGATACCATTCTGTGATTAATTATGTTATCTGGCAAGAGTGAAGAAATTCTGTAGATATAATTAAGCTCCCTAATTATATGACTAACTTCATCATAAGGGAGATTATTCTGGACCCGACTACTCAGGTAAGTGCCTTAAACGAGGCTGTTCAGGTCAGAAAAAGGGAAAGTCGTCAGAAACGCCCTGCCGCTGCCTCTGAAGACACAAACGGCCATGTGTGACGGTCACTTGGCAGTAACGTTTGAGTCCTCCAGGCACTGAGGGTCCTACACCTGTAAGGACTGAATCTGGCTTCAGCTGTGAACTTGAATTTGACCTTAGCTCTGACATCTTGATTTCAGCTAGGTGAGAACTTCAGCAGAACACCCAGTTAACCCCACATCAAGACTTCTGACCCATGGAAATGATGTCATACATTCATGCTATTTTAAGCCACTAAATTTGTAGTAATTTGTTAGAGAATGACAGAGTGGCTGCAGTCAGATGTGGCAGAACAGAACGAAGAATGGTGTTCCTGGAGGAAGCCCAGCGCAATTCCAAGCCCTGCCAACCCACTGGCCCCTGTGCCCTGTCGGAAGTCCTGGCTCACAGAGGCTCCTTCAGTGGCCAACCATGGACTTCACTGGATAAGGCCTGAATTCTCAGGGGAGTAGCTCTTAGTGATGCGTGGTGGGGAGCTGGTGTGGGGGTGTGAAGTGTGTAGATTAAAAGTATTCCTACCTCCCTGTGACAGAGCTCTATCTGCCTTTGTTCACCTGGAACTCACTCTCCTCCCTCCAGAAAAACCTTCCTTTACACCACTGTCCAAAGGAACAAACACCCGCTACCCCCAACAGTGTGTGTGCTTAGTCACTGAGTTGTGTCCGACTCTCTGAAGCCTCATGGACTGTTTGTTACCCACCAGGCTCTTCTGTCCATGGAATTCTCCAGGCAAGAATACTGGAGTGAGTCGCCATGCCCACCTTCAGGGGATCTTCCTGGCCCAGGGATCGAACTTAAGTCTCTTGCATTTCCTGCATTGGCAGGCGGATTCTTTACTGCTGTGCCACAGGGAAGCCCCACTCCCACCCCTGATAGCAGCAAAACTGAAAAGAGCAAACTTGGGGCTTATTCCTGGAAGAGCTGAGTTTTCTATGTTGACTTGGTTACTTCACTGTAGACAGACTAGCAACCTGAAATAACTAAAAATGAAAAAAGTTTCTGCTTGAGCAGACATCTTGATTCTGTGATAATATCTCCACTTACTCCACGCTTAGTTCCCTAAAGGTCATAGGCAAGGCTTATGCCAGTGGCTCTGAAGAAACTCAGCCCAACTGCAGCTTCTGGCCCATCGCCTGGCCCAAACAGCCATAACTCCTACCCTTTCCCTGGACCCTCATAGCCCCCAGCCATGCTGGCTGGGACAGCCTTGCAGGGGTGACAAGCTTATCCTGAAGGATGGATGCAGTGCTCTGGCTGCTGGCCCATTTAGGCATAATTATCCTGCCTGGGATTCTGCCCATGATATTATAACGAATGGCTTTGGAAGAAAAGATCAAACAGCCAGGAAAGCCTCAAGAGGAAGAATACATCTGTTAAGAACTCCCACCGAAAATGTTATAAAGCGTTTTTGTTTACTAAATCTTTCAAGTCTGAAACTGGTTCAAGGACAATTTAGCTGCCTTGTTTTAAGGGAAGAGAGAGATTGGGAAAGACAAGGTCGGGGTGTGGGGTGGTGTAAGAGGTAGGAAAGCAAACTTGAGAAGTCACCAAAACTAACTGAAAACTAATACGCACATACCCAGAAAGTCATTTGAAATTAAAGGTGCTTTTGTGCAACATATATATCTAAAGTGCTTTCAAATATAAATACACACCTTTGAGATGATCTTTTGTGTGTGCGTTTAACACTAAAGGTTTCAATGATGCATGTGTGTGCTCAGTCACTTCAGTCGTGTCTGACTGTTTGCAAGCGTATGGACGGGGAGGCCACCAGGCTCCTCTGTCCATGGGATTCTCAAGCAAGAATACTGGAGTGGGTTGCCATGCCCGCCTCCAGGGGATCTTCCCACCCAGGGATCAAGCCCATGTCTCCCGTACTGCAGATAGATTATGTACCACTGGGTCCCTGGGGAAGCCCTCAGTAATGCATAGGGCTGCTTTATACACAAACATGTGTGATCCCAATTTACAATTGTTTCTAAAGATATTAACTATTGACTCTGTACCTAATTGCAAGAGATTCAAACCAACAAGATTAAAAGTTTGTTCCTGTGTGTCTTTGGAGTTGTCTCTGCCCTCAAGCAAATGCTCTGTAAGTTTTAGCAGTTACTAGACCTTTGGGTCATCTACTGTGATCCTATAAAATAAAATACCTATTAGAATAAGTTGGGAAAAAAAGAGTGAAAGTCCACAAGGTTTAGGGGGTCACAGATTGGACACCTACCATATTATCTATATTATATATCACCGTAGGTTAATGTTGAGTTTTATTCCTCTAAATCAGCAGTCCTCAAAGTTTTTGGTACCACGGACAAGCTTCATGAAAGACAATTTCCATGGCCAGGGGGCGGGGGCGGCAGGAGGTATGGTTTCTGGATGATTCAAGCACATTACATTTATTGTGCTCTTTATTTCTAATCTAATGCTGCTGCTGATCTGACAGGAGGTACCAGTCTGTGGCCCAGAGGTTGAGATGAGGGTTACATAGAATAGAGTTATCTATTCTATGACTATTCTACAGCCTTCCGATGCATATTTGCTTAAACTGTGAAATCAGGCTGGAATTTGCAGGGAGTAAAACGACCTCACAAACCCACAGCCATGATGCCTGGGTCCTACCCATGTTCTCCGGAAGCCACACCATGCATTCCTCTCCGTTCCTCCCCTCACGCTGCTCTTCCTCCTGCCCCTTCCTTTCTGTGCAAAATGACAACTAGCTGTAGAGGCCCCACAACAGCCCAGGAAGCTGGACAGAGGGTGACAGGCTTGGGGCAGGAAGGAGGGGAGGCTGCCACAGAGCTGCAGATAGATCTCTTTCTTGAGTTTGCACAGAACGTCCTCTGAATGAGCATACTGTTCCCTGTCCTCTACCTTCTCATGGATTGTTAATGCCAGCAGGAAAAGTGCACACCAAAGATTTCAGAAGGGCAGGGAAGGATTCTGGGAAATTTGCTAGAAATAAGGGCCCTGCATTTGGTGGTGGTGCTAGTGCTGAGTCACTAAGTCATGTCCAACTCTTGCAACCGCATGGACTGTATGTAGCCCTCCTGGCTCCGCTGTCCATGGGATTTCCCAGACAAGGATACTGGAGTGGGTTGCCATTTCCTTCTCCGGGGCATCTTCCCAGCCCAGGAATCGAACCCATGTCTCCTGTTTGGCGGCTGGATTCTACACTGAGCCACCTGGGCAGCCCCTGCATTTGGAGGCGTACAGTAAATTCCCGACTGTCTGGAGGCAGTGAGGGGCGGGCTGCAGCCGAGATGGGGTTTCCTTGTAGACACCCCTCACCAAAGCCATCCCCTCCTCTAAACTGCTGGCACACAGCTCCCTCAGACCAGCCAGCCGTCCAGACCAGGCTTCTGCCATGAGAAAAGCCTGTAATTCCTGATTTTCTCTGCACGGAGTGGAGGGGGCGCGCGCACAGGACGGCCTCCCAAGATGCCTGCCGTTCCAGGGTCGCGGGCAGAGGCCGAGGCTCGTGAGGCCACCGTCGGATCGGGCCTCATCTGTGATTCGGTTTGTGAGCAGGATGGACTGCCCGGGGATTCGTGCTCCCTGGAAACCCCTGGGGCCAAAACTATAGGGAGGCCCTCCCTTCTCTGGACCCTGGCCCTCCTCCCCACCCTCACCCTGGGTCTGAGAATTCTCCCGCTGCTCTTATGATCCGAAACTCTCAGGGGAGCTGGCACTCTCTCAGGCTTCGCTTATATATTCAGAGAGAATTCTACACGTCGGCATTTTGGTCAAAAGGTCCCGCATCAGGCACCGTACTGTCTTGCACAAGGGGAGACCTGTATAATATGGGAAGAGCGGGCTGCATGTTACTCCTACTCCTGTACCACCAGTGGCCCGTTTTCTTTCTAAATAAGCTTTATTTTAACAACAAACTTGCCACAAAAGCCACCTCTAAAATTCATGCAACTCTTATTAGTCATTTTAAGTATTTTAAGCATTATTTATTTTCTTTTAATACTCTTAGGGTTGTATGCTATAGACCCCCAGGGGATACCAGAATGCTTTCATTTGGAGAAACAAACTGAGGCAGGAAACACAACTATGCACAACCTTGTGTGTTTGTACGTGTATTGTAATCAACTTCCTAATAAAAGGACAGAGCCAGTAAGACTGATGGGGCGGGGGATAATAGAGAAATTTGTTAAAAAGTAACCGAAACATCACTCCTCAGTATTTCTACTATAGATACATTAGTGAATTTTCTTCTAATTTTCTATGAAATTATTTTTAAATCTATGGATTTTAGTACTCATACAGGTGGCTCAGTGGTTAAAATCTTCCTGCCAGTGTAGGAGATGCAGGAGATATGAGTCCAATCCCTGAGTTGGGATGATCCCCTGGAGAAGGTAATGGCAATCCACTCTAGTATGTTTGCCTGGAAAATTCCATGGACAGAAGAGCTTGGTGGGCTACAGTCCTTGGGGTCACAAAGAGCTGGACATGACTGAGTGACTGAGCATGCATGCATGTACTGTTTGTACAACTTTGTATCCTTACATTTAAAATATATATATTAAGAACACATACTTTCATGTCAATTACTTATTCTAACAGTAAAACATCTTCATGAAGGAAAATGCCTTCATTTGCTAAATGATTTCCTAATTTTCAACCTTTAGATGGTTTCTAGTGCCACATTAATATTATAACAAGTACTGTGTTCAAATCTTTGTATATTTTTTTTGCTTAAAAAACTGGTTTAATTTAACCAATGTCTAAAGACTATATTTAAATTCAGTTTTTTTAAAAGATATTTAGAAGTTAGTTTCAAATGAACTGTTTTGAAATTATCTAGGTTTTACACTGACTTTCTTCAGGGTCTTTTTACCCCCTAGGTAGCTGCCTACATCTAAAGTTTTTACACTTGCACAAATAAGCAGATGTTAGATATTTTATTGCTGACTGTTTAAAAATTAATTCAGGATATTTAATAAAGACAGTAACAAATAAAATCTACAAGGTAAGAACTAATTCTGAAAGTTTTCTTTAAAAACTGGTTTCGGAGTTTTGTCCGTTCTGTTTTGTTTTTCAATACCTGCAGTAACTGGATGAATATATCTAGCTAGATAATTGGAATGAATTTGTTTGGGGACATATATGTCTTTCATTTAGTTCAAAATAACAAGCTTTATAGTAGAGCCAAAACTTAGAAACAGCCAGGCATAGGAATCTGTGCCACAAAGCAAAGATAAGAATATTTTTAACACACATGCGTGTATACATATACACACATACATGCATACACTCACACATCCTTGCTCCACTCTCTGTCTCTGGCTTTCCAACTTGATCTTACCTGCTTGGAAATATGAGCATTTTCTCTCTCTCTCCATGTTGTCACAATGCTAAAGCAATGCTGCTGCTGCTGCTAAGTCGCTTCAGTTGTGTCTGACTCCGTGCGACCCCATAGACGGTAGCCCACCAGGCTCCGCCATCCCTGGGAGGCAAGAACACTGGAGTGGGTTGCCATTGCCTTCTCCTCTTGAAGCAATAGAACATGTTAAAAAAACTAAAACTTTGAGAACACCTAATAATCTTGATTTCCCTGGTGACTCAGATGGTAAGGCATCTGCCTACAATGTGGGAAACCTGGGTTCAATCCCTTGGTCAGAAAGATTCTCTGGAGAAGGAAATGGCAACCCCCTCCACTGCAGTCCATGGGGTCGCAAAGAGTCGGACACGACCAAGCAACTTCACTTTACTTTTTAAAAGTAAGGAAACTCTTAGTCAGCACATGGACAGTTTTCATTTGATGCTATTGACGTATTTGTAAACTTCCCGATCCTAACACTGATCTTCACAAATAACCCTATACTTGGCTTATACCATTATTTTTTTCCTGTGTTCCTCTTAGCCCTTCTTTTTGCCCCACAGACAACTTTGTTTTCTAGCATTACAGTATGTTTTTGCACAAGAAGCTTGTGTCCAGAGAGCAATTTAGCATTCCATGGCTTTCCTTCCCATGTCCAGACACGGAGTGTCCCCCAAGCGTCGCCTCTGCAGGCACATCGTTGCAGATGGTGGGCAGATAACCTGGAGCAAAGCTCAGCCTTGGAATTCCTGTGGCTTCGTGAAGCTCTGAGAATAATTAAACATTAAGGACATTTATGACCTGTAAAATGTATCCTTTAGGGGCTGGACCTGCAACTTTGGGGCAATAATTACATGTGAGAGCAAAACACAAAGAACACAGCTTGGATACAGTGCCTCTGAGCACTCAGAAATGAATAGCGATTTTAATCAGGCATTTAATCAAACATCGGGCAATTATCCAAAGTATTTGCCTCTTTAATCCACCGCCTTCCAAAACTTGCTCTTAAAAAGTGCTTGAAAGTAAATATAACAGTGTTTTCGAGGCTTTAAGCCCTAGTTTGAGCTGGTATGTTTCTTTACCTTTATGGTGATTGATTTTAACTCAGCTCTGAGTTGCAATCTTCACATTATTGAAAAGAGAAGAAAACAACGAACAAAAAGTGAGGAGAGCAACGACCCCTGCAGTTTAAATACGATCCACTGTTGCCATCTGCTGGCTACAGGTGGGATTTTCTTTCTTTCTTTCTTTTTTTTTTCCCCAAAAGAAAACTAAGACCCAGTCATGCTTGCAGTCATGGAACTGTTTCCACGTGGGTGGGTATGTCTGTGTGTGTGTGTGAGAGAGCGCGCGCGCAGAAGACAGGCAGCAACATCCCAGCATCTGAATGAATTTAGTTTGTTTTTAAGAACCTCTAGTTAGCTGAGCCCTCATAGCCTCTGATTTGGTAGAGGATTTTTACTTAAGGAGTCACTGTCACCGAATGAAGGGGAGCCTGGGACAAATAAAAGATTAAGAACTTGTGTTCATATATAGGGTCATCATTACTATCTTCTAAATTCCATATATATGTGTCAGTATACTGTATTGGTGTTTTTCTTTCTGGCTTACTTCACTCTGTATAATTGGTTCCAATTTCATCCATCTCATTAGAACTGAGTCAAATTTATTCTTTTTAAGGGCTGAGTAATACTCCATTGTGTATATGTACCACAGCTTTCTTATCCATTCATCTGCTGATGGACATCTAGGTTGTTTCCATGTCCTGGCTATTATAAACAGTGCTGCGATGAACATTGGGGTACATGTGTCTCTTTCAATTCTGGTTTCCTTGGTGTGTATGCCCAGCAGTGGGATTGCTGGGTCATAAGGCAGTTCTATTTGCAATTTTTTAAGGAATCTCCACACTGTTTTCCATAATGGCTGTACTAGTTTGCATTCCCACCAGCAGGGTAAGAGGGTTCCCTTTTCTCCACATCCTCTCCAGCATTTATTGCTTGTAGACTTTTGGACTGCAGCCATTCTGACTGGTGTGAAATGGTACCTCATTGTGGTCTTGATTTGCATTTCTCTGATAGTGAGTGATGTTGAACATCTTTTCATGTGTTTGTTAGCCATCCGTATGTCTTCTTTGGAGAAATGCCTATTTAGTTCTTTGGCCCATTTTTTTATTGGATCGCTTATTTTTCTGGAGTTGAGCTGCATAAGTTGCTTATATATCTTTGAGATTAGTTGTCAGTTGTTTCATTTGCTATTGTTTTCTCCCATTCAGAAGGCTGTCTTTTCACCTTGCTTATAGTTTCCTTTGTTGTGCAGAAGCTTTTGATTTTAATTAAGAGACACAGAGGTATAGAACGGACTTTTGGACTCTGGGGGAGAGGGAAGGGGTGGGATGGTTTGGGAGAATGGCAATGAAACATATATACTATCTTCTAAGAAAAGAAGCGCCAGTCTATGTTCAATGCAGGATGCAGGATGCATGGGGCTGGTGCACAGGATGATTCAGGTAGATGATGTGGGGTGGGAGGTGGGAGGGGGCTTCGGCATTGGGAGATTGTGTTCACCTGTGGCTGATTCATGTCAATGTATGGCAAAACAAATACAGTATTGTAATTTTAAAAAAATAAATAAATAAAAATTAAAAAAAAAAACTTGTGTTCAAGGACAAGTGACAGTTCACAGGGATGACCTGAGGTGTCGGTGTATCCCTCCACCCTGATGGAGCCACAGATGCCAATCCCACCGATGGAACCGTCTCCCTCTAGAATCTACTTTTCTGAATGGCTTCCAGTTAATACAGGAGATCTTAACAAATGTAAGCCTCCTGGCATGGGCGTGCCTCAGCTAACTGACCGAGGCCTCCCTAGTCGTGTCCAGCTCTTTATGACCCTACGGACTGTAGCCCGCCAGGCTCCTCTATTCATGGGACTCTTCAAGCAAGAACACCGGAGTGAGTTGCTATCCCTCCTCCAGGGAATCTTCCCAACCCAGGATTGAACCCACGTCTCTCATGTGTCCTGCATTGGCAGGCGGGCTCTTTACCACCAGCACCATTGGGAAGCCCCAGCAGATGGCATGCGAAGTACCAACAGCTGGTGTGCGTATGCGTGCTAAGTCGCTTCAGCTGTGTCCGACTCTTTGTGACCCCATGGACTGTAGCCCACTAGGCTCTTCTGTCCGTGGAATTCCCCAGGCAAGAATACTAGCGTGGGGTACCAGTCCCTTCTCCAGGGTCTCCTGTGCTGCAGGCCGTCTCCTGCATTGCAGGTGGATTCTTTACTGACTGAGCCACAGGGAAGCCCAACACAAAATTAAGCAACCTATTTGGAGGGATTTCCCCAAAGCACACGCATTTAAGCCTCATAACCACCTTAATAGGTAACTATTAAAACCTGTTTCATAGATGAAACCACTGGGACCCAGAGAAACTGAAGGCAGGGCTGCTAAGTGACAGCAGCACAGAGCTGGACTCGAACCCAGATCCCCAGGCTGCATCTGGACCATGGAAAACTCAGCAAAGCCGCCCGGGAAAACTCAGCACGCAGCTCAGAGGATGCCCCTTCACAGCTTGCAGCCAAGAGTGATGTAATTACTTCCCATCCCCAACTCATCTCCACCAAAATTTCTTTGGAACTGGTCTCCAGCATCACTTACTCAAAAAGCTCTTCTGAGGTCTTTCTCCCTAACCACTCAGAGATGCTTGTCCTATAAAATTTCGTTTCACAGATTGTCTGCTCTGTGTTTCCCTACTGTTCACAAAAGTATACTTGACTTTCCTCCAAGTCAGAGTATACTTTCCAGGGACAAAAGTAATTATTTTTCTTCTGATGCTGCCATAGAAACGAAGCTACATCCCTCCAGGTCTCGGGAATTTCTTGCACGTGTGTATCTGTGTTATCGGACCCTGGGGGCCAACACCTTCTATTCTGTAATGCTACAGGCACTAATCATTCAAAGTAGCTTCCCAGAGTTATAAACTGTTTTCTAAGAAGCCAGCATATCTCCATTTACTTTGCTACAAGCTGCAAATTCCGTTTCTGTGATTTCATTTACACCCTCTTTTTGCTTCTCTTTCCTTTCACATTTACACTCAGTGTCTGACGGAATCCAATATCAAAACGTAGTTTGGGGTCCAGGATGCTTCTCTAGGACCAAGGCTTGTGGAAGGCAGAAGTGATGTTGGTCTCGTAAGGAAGAGCTGGTGAGGCAGTGCCAGCCCAGTGGGGCGTGCTCTGGAGTAAGCATCACCCATCAGGGCAGTACTTGACGGGTGAAGGTTCAGGCAGGGGCCAGGCCAATGACAGTGCCATGAGCCCCTGGCTACACACACACACGGGGCTGGTTCTCTTCCCAGTCCGTGTCCTGAGCCGTGCTTTCACAGGGAACCAGCACCTTACCTATCCACTGATGTGAGGTTGTTTTGTTTCAAAAAGTTTACTAAAACACAGAGCAGCTGCCCAGCGACCATGATCTGTGTGTGAGGTCGATTCTCTGAGGAGCTGGTCAGAAGAGGAATGCAGATCGAGAGCTCTTGCTCTCCAGTTCTCCAGCATACTTTCAAAAAGGCTTCCCAGTGTTCCTTATGTTCCTTGTAAGCAGGATGAGGAGACTGGCCTGGGAGACACGCTTCCATTTTTTTTTTTTTAAGAGAAGAGGCAGACATCTGCCGTCCCCTCCTCACCATAAATGAATTCCCTGGCTCTGTACCTGCATCAGTTCAGGTCTTCTGAGAAGCAGATGCTGAAAGAGAAATGGGTGTGCAGAAGATCTGTCGGGGGGATTCCTGGAAAGGATGAAGTGCAAAGGGAGTGGTAGGAGGGAGGGAGGGAAGGAGGGAGGGAAAGCCTCGGGACCACAGCACAGGTCTGACACCCGTGGAGGAGAGAGGAGGTGGACGGGTAGGTAGGAAGCGCCTCCAACCACGACACGGCTCGGAGAAAGTCCTGGCTGGGCCAGGGGGCAATCTGGGGGTAATGACAGTCCTTTACAAGAAGTCTTGCTTTAGGCAGAGACAACCCGCTCTGTTTCCTCGCTGTGTTCACTGACAGCCTAGGAATGAGCCCAGAACAGTGTATCTCTGCATGAATGATGCTGTGGAAGCCAAGGGGCAGGAGCTGCTGGCCATCCGCTGATGGACTCTTGGTGGAAGGTTCCCCCTGGAAGGGAGGTCTGTAGGGAAGCTTCCCTTACCTGCTGTGCGTGCTACCCTTGTAGCACAGTAGCCTCAAGAACGGGCTCAGGGTAAACTTTAAAAGCACGTAAGCAGGTGAACTCCTGTTTCTCTTCTATCTCCACTTCATTCCTGATTCCAAAGGATGGTGTCCAAACACAATCCCTTAAACTGACAGCTGACTCAACTGAAACTCAAATCAACAGACCAAGGCAGAAATAGCATCTCAGCCCCTGGAAATATCTAAGCATATTTAAGTGCTGTGAGAGTCCAACGTCAGCTCAATGCCACAATGTTTAATGGCTTAGAATACCTACTATGGACCAGATACTCTGCTGGGTCAGCAGAATTCAGTTAAATTGGGCAAGATCCTGAAAGGTCCAAGTGTGTGTATTAAGACACTTCAGTCGTGTCCGACTCTTTGTAACCCTATGGACTGTAGCCTGCCAGGCTGCTCTGTCCATGGGATTCTCCAGGCAAGAAAACTGGAGTGGGTTGCTATGCCCTCCTCCAGGGGATCTTCCCAGCCCAGGGATTGAACCTGCATCTCCTGAGGCTCCTGCATTGGCAGATGGGTTTTTATCCTCTAGCACCACCTGGTGTCACATTCTGGAATAAAGGAAGAACAGTATTTTAGTGCTGATTTTTGTGCCTCTGATCATTACTAGTGTTAGTCGCTCAGTCAAGTCCGACTCTTTGGGATCCCAAAGTCTATAGACCGCCAGGCTCCTCTGTCCATGGCATTCTCCAGGCAAGAATACTGGAATGGGTTGCCGTTCCATTCTCCAGACGATCTTCCTGACCAAGAGATTGAACCTGGGTCACTAGCATCGCAGGCCAATTCTTGACCATTTGAGATATGTAACTCTTTAGGTTTTGTCAAAGCAAAACCCATCTGTTACACTGAAATAATACATAAAATCTTTGATGAAAACTCATCCTCTTCTTCTTAATCCCATTCTTGAGATAACTGTTTGGAAGCTACATTTCTGAGGTGACTTTCTATAAATTTCTGTTATACCTATTCCAGTGCTTCATTCAAATCTCCAGATACTGCATTTCTACCAGGGTTTCCGGACCAGCAACTCAACCTTGATCTTCTGATTTATTTTTTCTTCTGCTTTGTTGAATTTCTCCAAATATAAACAGTAAATAAAGCAACGTTAAAAATTAGTGCAGAAAAGGAGAACACCAGCTTGGTAGAGCTTCAGCAGTGTCTCAGAGGGAAGGTCAGACTGCCATTCTTGAGGTCTGTGCTTGCATAGTTTGAGTCATTGGTCTTGGACATTAATTGCTTCATAAGGAAGGGAAGGTTTTAAAAATGAGACTAGATAAGAAAACATTCAAGTGAGATGGCTTCCCAAGTAAGCTGTTTCTAAAAACAAACAAACAAACAAACAAACAAAAAATAACTGATTTTCTGGACTTTCCTGAAGGTGGTAGTAAAGTTATTTGCTGATGAATAATCTTGAATACTCTTTCTCTTTCACGCAAAGATTTTCTGGTACAAACAAGCTGACCTTGTGGACATGGGTTGTTGCTGCTTTTTCTTAAGTGCCAGGCAGTTTCGGTGCAGATGGTCACTGTTCTCAGCTCCATGAGGATTCAGCTCGCTGCTTGCCTCCTTTCCTAGCTTTTCTCAACAGTCACATCACTGTTTCCAGTGTTCCCTGTGGTTATTTTGGTAGCTTCATTTTTTGTTGCTGTTGTGTTTATTTATTGTTTTTTTAATTTCTATACAACTTTAATGTTACTTTCCATTTATAGTTATTAGAAGATATTGGCTATTTTCCCTTTATCGTAAAAAACAAAGCCTATCTTATACCCAGAAGTTTGTACCTTCCACTCCCCCAGTTTGCCTCCCCGCACCTTCCCTACTCGTTTGTTCTCTTTATCCGTGGGTCTGTTTCCTTTTATTATATTCACTAGCTCCTAGTATTTTTAAGATGGCACATTTAAGTGATGCCATACAATATTTGTCTTTCTCTGCCTGATTTATTTCATTTAGTATAATGCCCTTTAAGTCCATTCATGTTGCTGCAAATGGCAAAATTTCACAAAATTTCATTCTTTTTATCCATTGAGGAATATTCCATTGCATATATACACCATATTTTCTTTATCCATTCATCTACTGATGGAGACTTACATTGCTTCCACTTGGCTGTTGTAAATAATCCTGCTATGAACACTGAGGTACATGCATCTTTTTGAAGTAGTGGTTTTGGTTGTTTTGGATATATACCCAGGAGTGGAATTGCTTGGTCATGTGGCAGAGGATGAGACGGTTGGGTGGCATCACTGACGCAATGGACATGAGCCTGAGCAGACTCCCAGAGAGAGTGGAGGACAGGGAGGCCTGGCGTGCTGTGGTCCGTGGGGTAGCAAAGACTCAGGCACAACCTAGTGACTGAACAGCAACAAAATGCTAGTTCTGTTTCTTGTTTTTTTGAGAAACCTCCACTTTGCACCAATTTACATCCCCATCACCAGCGAAAAGGGTTCCCTTTTTTCCACATTTAAACTGTTTTCTTGACTCTCCCTTTCTTATGTTACCCATCTTAGCCTTGGACTCTTACTTGAGAGATGAGTACTTCAGATGGCTACTTTGCCTACATCTCTTCTTCCTCCTTCTCCACCAATTTCTGTCAGCTGGGCTGGGCTCCAGGGTTTAAAACATTTGCATTATGCTTTTAAATATAATTAAACGTTTGAAACTGTCACTAATGATTGAGTCAACAACTTAAAATAACAAGGTGTGTTTATATGAATAGATTAAGAATACATTTGTAAAATAATTCATATGTGCAGAGCAAATTTTAAGTTCTTCATATTAATATTAACCAATATCAACCTAATAACAGACATTATTATTAGCTTGATTTTATGGGTAAGAAGACTGGGGCATACACAGCTTTAGAATCTCACGCAAAATGATCTGTTAATAACTCTTCTAAAATGTTGCACCTTAGCTCCTGAGCCTAAATACACACTGTGATTCCCCCACGTCTCTCCATCAGCCCAGTGCACGCTGCTCCCCTAACTTGGGGTAGAGTCTCCTCGCGCAGACCTTTACCTGGCCAGTTACTACTTTCTGTGCAGATCTCAGCTAACATCCGTTCCTCAGAGAAACATTCTCTGAGCATCATGGATCAGCAGGTGGTTCCGCCTCTCTCTCTTGGCGTCCATTCTGTTCCTTCTCAGAAGCTGGCGCTATAGGCACACAGTCCCTTTGGTGTGTATCAAGGAAATGCCTGTCTTTGCTTCTCTCCAGTAAGAGGCTTCATGTTCTGTATCTTAGGCTCACCTAAGAGAGTGCTTGGCACCTAATTTTTCCATTTATAACAGACTACAAGGGTTCATAAATATAATTCTATTTTCAAGTTAAATACAAGGTTGTTAATATAACCTTTTAAAAAACTTTTTATTTTGTATTGGAGCATAGCCAATGAACAATGTTGTGTCAGTTGCAGGTGAACAGCAAAGGGACTTAGCAATACACACACATGTATCCATTCTTCCCCAACCCCCTCCCATCCAGGCTGCCACATAACACTGAGCAGAGTTCCATGTGCTGAACAGTAGCTCCTAGGTGGTTATCCATTTTAAATATGTACATGTCGATCCCAAATTCCCTAACTATCCCTTCCCCTCATCCTTCTCCCTTGGCAACCATAAATTTCTTCTCTATGAGTCTGTTTCTGTTTTGTAAATAAGTTCAATTGTATCATTTCTTTTTAGATTCCACATCAAAGGATATCATTCAGTATTTCTCCTTCTCCATATGATAATCTCTAGGTCCATCCATAACATGGAAATGTTATTATTAGTAATTATTCAGTGTAGCATAATGGGATGAACTTGGATTACATCTAAGACCCATAATAGAAATTAATTTTTAATACAATATAATATTCATTAGCTTTCTTGAATTTTGATTCATAGAAGTTTAATGAATAAAGAACAGATGAACAATCCTCCAAGGCAAGGAGCATAGCAACCATAATAATAAATAGTCCTTTCTAAGGCTCTCATAACCCACAAGCATTATGCCATGTACTCATCCTCTGAGCACTGATGTCATCAAGTCAAGGTTATCCCAGTTACACATGGCAGGAAGCAAACACAGCTTTCCCCCTGGGTCCAGTGTGCTTACTCACCTCCCCTTTCTCAGCTCACATTCTGAAGTGCTGTTTTCCCTGAGGACTCTTTTGCCTTTAACAGTGGGATTGTTTTCAGGTTATTATCAGTCATTTTGACTTGTATGCAACATTCAAAACACTCATTTCAGCAGCAGTCACTCTGATCTCTTAGACAGGTGTCTGATAAAAGTTAAATAAATGATTCAGACAACACTGTTTAGTGAAGAGCAAATTCCCTTCCCGGGGATTCAGCCAACTTCATGGAGAAGGAACTGGAGCTCAGCCTTGATGTTGCAGAAGGATGTTTAGGTGAGTGAGAGGCTGGCTTTCCAACTTTCTGCTTCAGGATGGACTTTCTACCAAGGAGCAGAGTATACTTTTGTGAAACCCCACAGCAGGTGTTCACAATCCCTTTGGAGTTTCAGGATTCATTCCTTAATTTATGCATTCGCTGGTGAACTGCATAAAAAGCTGTGTAGCAGGGACTTTTCACAGGAGAGTTTCAAACTCTTTGATGCTAGCTCTGTATTTACTGTTACACTGCATGAGAGCGTGTTAGGTAACTGAGGTTTGGTTGCAATTCTTGGCTGATCTTGGAGTTGGGCTGTAAAGACTGGCGGTAATAGAGTTTGGAATTCTGTCTGGCTTAGGTCACATTCCCGAGAAGCAGTCTGAGGTGATCTGAGGATGAGTGATTTTGGGGTGCAGTGTTTTCAGGAGAAATGCAGGGAGAGCAGCAAACAGGGCAGAGGAAGGAGTTGAGTAGGATGCGGTCTCAGCGGGAGCCTGGCTTTCGCTGACCCCAGGGGAAGCCCATACTGAACCCCAGAGAGGCACAGGGGCCAGTTTCTTAATCTTTTTGTCAGTCTTTGGCTGCAAGTTGTTGGGGGCAGAGAGGACAGCTGTGAGCCATCAACAGCCAATGCTCTCTGTTTAGCCTGCTGAGGAATCGCCGCACTCTTTTCCATGGCGACTATGCTAATCTACATTCCCTCCAACGGCGTGTGAGGGTTGCCTGATCTCTGTATCGCCGCCAGTGCCTGTTGTCTCTGGTCTTTTGATAACAGCCCCAGTAACAGCTGTGGGCTGTCATCTCAGTGTGGTTTTGATTTGCATTTCCCTGATGATGTTGAGCACCTTCTCATGCATTGTTGGCTATTTGTATATCTTCTTTGGAAAAATGTCTCTTCGGGTCCTTTGCTTATGTTTTAATTGGAAAGGAAATGACAATTGAATCTGTACTCATGCATTTACTGCAGCGCTATTCACAGTAGCTAATATATGGAAGCAACCTAAATGTCCATCAGTAGAAGAATGGGTAAATAAGATGTGGTATGTCTATAATAGAATATTATTCAGCCATGAGAAGTAACAAAATCCCACCATTTGTGGCAACATGGATGAACTCTGAGGACATAATTCTAAGTGAAATAAGTCAGACAGTGAAATACAAATGCTATATGATTTCACTTATATGTGGAATCTTAAAAGGCCAAATTGTAGAAACAGAGAATAGAAAAGTGGTTACTAAGGAGTTGGAGGGTGGGAGAAATGGGGGAAGTGTTGCTCAAAGGGTACAGACTTCCATTTAGAAAATAAATAGGTTCTCGGGCTCCAATGCACAGCGTGGTGGTTACAGGAAGCATCACTGGACTATCTACTCGTAAGCTGCTAGGAGAGTAGATTTTAAATATTCTCACTGCAAAAAGGAATTATGTGACATGATGGAGGTGTTAGCTAAGGCTCTTCTGTCAATCACATACTGCAATATATAAGTGAATTAAATCAACATGTCATATACTTTAAAATCACACAATACTGTATGTCAATTATATCTTAATAAAGCTGGGGAAAGAAACAGCCAGTACTCCCAGCAGCCAGGGCCTGGTTGCCAAGCTCAGTGCATGGGAGGACACCTGCGTCATCCAGCACACTGGGCATGAATGTGTGAGGATTAATCCTTACCACTGAAAAATCCCCTTTCTAACACATCAGTCGTCACCCTCAGAACGACTGAGCACAATGATTATGAATCCGACAAGTATAAGCTACGTGTAGGACACATTTTCATTCATTCTTGAGTGACAGTATGTCACACATGTGCCAGTGAAGTTTTATACAAGCTCTCCTAGCTAATTAGTTCCATTTTTGAAAGTTTAGATAGTGACATCCACATACCCCTCCCATCTCCAGCTCAGAAGGATGATCACGTGCCACACACAGATTTTCTAGGACACTTAGATGGTTGCACTTCAAGAGGAGTCTGGTGGTTCTGGAGAAACGCAGGAACACAGGTGATGCAGAAAGCTGGGGAAGGAAATGGCACAACTGGAGAGCTTCCAACTGTTCAGGCACCGGAGCGCAAAGTTCATTTGGGGACATGATGAGAGGTTAGGTGGGGAAATGAAGGCAGAGCCCAGATCATGCAAAGCCTTGGATAAAATAAAAGTAGATTGACCATTTTTTAAGGACAATGGATCTGTTAGTTTCCCTGGGGCTGCTGTAACAACTGACCACAAACTAAGGGGCTTAACTCTCTGACAGTTGTGGGAGGTGGGTGTCTGCAGAGCCACACTCCCCTAGAGGCTTCAGGGCAGAATCCCTTCCTTCTGTATTCCAGTTGCTGGTCACAGGTGACAATGCTTGGCTGTTGCTGCTTCCACATTGTCTTCCCGTCTGTTTCTTTCTTATAAAGACACACATGATGGCATTTGGGGTCTACCTGGATAATGAGAAATCAACTTCTCATCTCATGAGTCTTAATTATACCTGCAAGGACCCTTGCAGGTATAATTAAGATTAAGGTAACAGTCACAGGTTGCAGACATCGGGATGCAGACATAGCTTTGGGAGCCATCGTGAGCCTGCCACAGTGGGATGCCTGGAATCACTTAAAGCAGAAGACAGCATGATCAAATGGATGCTAAAGGAAATAACATACAAAAATGCATTTAAAAGTGTCATAAATATGGATTAGATAGAATTAATACTAGAGACAGGTGACCTTATAAGAGGCTTGGCAAATGGTTCAGGCAGTTAACAGTGAGAAATTGTATACAGGCATTAGTGGTGGGGAAGAGATAATTGACAGAATTTAGGGACTGCTGGTTTTTCAGTAGTCACGTACGGATGTCAGAGCTGGATCATAAAGAAGGGTGAGTGCCTAAGAATTGATGCTTTTGAACTGTGGTGTTGGAGAAGACTCTTGAGTGTCCCTTGGACTGCAAGGAGATCCAACCAGTCAATCCTAGAGGAAATCAGTCTGAATATTCACTGGAAGGACTGATGCTGAAGCTGAAGCTCCAGTACTTTGGCCACCTGATGCAAAGAACTGACTCACTAGAAAACACCCTGATTCTGGGAAAGACTGAAGGCAAAAGGTGAAGAGGGTGACAGAAGATGAAATGGTTAGATACCATCATCGACTCAATAGACATGAATCTGAGCAAACTCCAGGAGATAGTGAAGGACCAGGAAGCCTGGCATGCTGCAGTCCATGGGGTCGCAAAGAGTCAGACACGACTTAGTGACTGAACAACAAGTGACAGATTAGATGAATGGATGAGAGAGACCTAAGAGCCTGGAGTAATTCCAGGAGCTCTGGCCTGGACAATTGTATGGACAGGTCCATTTTTCACTGAAGTAGGTCATGGATGGAGGAGCAGACTTGATGAAAAGAATTTTGCCTTCAGTTTTGGTGGAAGCACAAGAGGAGGAATATAGTAGAAGCGAAGCACGATCCAGGAGGGTTGTTAACAGATCTCTCCAGAAGATGGCTCTCATACCTTTGCTTCCCATTTCCATCTTGGTTGGAATAATACTTGCCAGTTTACAATGACACGACACATTGCCATATGACAAACATCTCTCCACAGATTAATAAATTGGTTTCCTCTAATGTAGAAATTTGGAGAAGGCAATGGCACCCCACTCCAGTACTCTTGCCTGGAAAATCCCATGGACGGAGGAGCCTGGTGGGCTGCAGTCCATGGGCACTAGGAGTCGGACACGATGGAGCGACTTCACTTTCTCGCATTGGAGAAGGAAATGGCAACTCACTCCAGTGTTCTTGCCTGGAGAATCCCAGGGACAGGGGAGCCTGGGGGGCTGCCGTCTATGGGGTCACACAGAGTCTGACACCACTGAAGCAACTTAGCAGCAGCAGCAGCAGCAATGTAGAAATTATCTCCTATGGGATATCAGGACCTCGGTGGCTCAGACAGTAAAGAATCACCTGCAATGCAGGAGACCTGGGTTCGATTCCTGGGTTGGGAAGATCCCCTGGAGAAGGGCATGGCAACCCACTCCAGTATTCTTGTCTGGAGAATCCCACGGACAGAGGAGCCTGGCGGGCTACAATCCCTTGGGTTGCAAAGAGTCAGACACGACTGAGTGACTAAGCACAACAGCAGCACACTGACTCCCTGGGGTCTCAGCATCTTCCATCTGGATGCCAAAAGCCTACATTAAGCAGTCAGGGAGTGAAGCGTACTGCAGGATGTGGTGCACAGCTGTGCTGATCCTTGGCAACCTGCTTATGATTTCTGCATGTGTTGAACTGCGGTGCGACTGCTAGATAAGCAGGTGTAGTTATCTAAGAGACACCCAAGTGCTGTAACCTGTCAGTATCACCTAAAAGTTACCATGTAAGAAAACCGGTTCCATTACAGCAATCTCAGAAGATGAGACACACATTTAGAAACATTTAAGGCGATTAAAAAAAAAACAAAACAAAACACCCTCAAGGAAAAGATGTAGGGATCAGTCAGATGCAGATAAAAATATCAGTTTTATTACCAGTAAGGCTGTATTTGAAAATATTATTTTTGTGTGAGTTAATAGATTTTCCAGTAATTCTCCTAAAGGTGTTCCTTTGGGAAACCCTAACGTCAAGAGAGAATTTGGGTTTTGAAGTGGACAGCTGAAATCCCTTATGGACACTTCTAACATGTTAGGTATGTCCCTCTCCCAGCTTGAATGATCTTTACTTCTCACTCTCAGAACCTGTGAGCATTCCTGGGGCCCCTGGAGCACCGTGGACATTCATTCAGAGCTACAGGTGGCTGGGGTCGCCTTTGGCCAGTGCTAGACAGATGGAGGGAATGGCAGGCCAGCTTCTTCAGGTTCAGAACAGCTTCAAGGCCAAACTTACAGTCCCTAGCTCCCCTGTGGGCTCAGACAAATCTCTCCTTCTTGAGATCTGACTCTTGCTTGACTTCCTCTTGCCTCTGGTCCTCTTCCTCTTCCTCCAGCTGGCTTCCCCCAGCACTACCTATCTAAAAGGCTGTGTTTGCATGCTTGTCTTGGGGGTTTACTTTTGAGGAGCACAGCCTAGCCCAGGGGTCTAGAACAGATGCAGAGAGTCAGAGATCCTCTTCAACTTTGGCATCTGTAAGCAGCCCCAGTTTTTCTTGCTAAGCCTTTCAATTCCAAATCCTTCCAGATGTCATTTCTAAACTGGCACGATTTACTCCCTTTCAAGTTGAGTGTTTTCTCTTCTGGAAATCATGAAAACATCACAGATGGTCTATGATATAAAGAATGAGTGATGAAGACAATTATTGCTCATCTGTGATGAATCAAACTTATTTTTATTTAGTCAACAACAAGATGGACATAGTCATTATGTCACCCTTGGGTCTGTGCAGGTATACATTTCGGAGAGTAGTCCTATATTTTTGCCTCCTGGGGTCATGAGCTGAATATTTATCTGAAGTGTCACCAGCCACATACTCTCAGAGTCTCTGTTTCTATGTTAATATTTGTGTTGGCAGCTGGTCACAGGCTCTGCAACCAAAACTACGGCCTTATTTACAATAGCTTCAGATTTCAGTCCTTTTCTTAATATCCTTCATAAAAAGAAATTGCTCCTCTGTGATTTAACTAAGATACCCCAAAAGGCAAGAGAAGTCTTTCAGTATGCTCTGTCACTGTGAAGCAGATGACCTCTTGTTTCATGTTCAGTTTTATGAAAATCTCTAATTTCATCATCATCTCTGACCTCTAATGATTCAAGTCAGGATGATAATCCTTTATATACCAACAGTAATTTGGCCCCAGAAGCACATCAAGATGCAAATTCCTAAGCAGAGCAATCAATGGTGTGCACATTGGACCAGGAGGCAGGAAATGCCCACCACCTTCCCGCACCTTCTTTGTTCTGTCTAATGACCGAGGCCAAGACACTGAATCTGTAACTCACAAATCGAAGGTAGGAGTTTGGCATCAAAGTCTCCTTTGCCCTGAAGTCCTATGATTCTGGGGATTTTAGTTAGACTTGATTAGACCAAATGCACATCTACCGTTGAAAACTATTACAAATTAGTATTCATGTTGTTTAGCCACTAAGTCATGCCCGACTTACTTGTGACCGCATAGACTGTAACCCACCAGGCTCCTGCCATTTCCTCCTACTGGGGATCTTCCCAGCCCAGGGATGGAACATGCGTCTCGTACATTGCAGGCAGATTCTTTGCCACTGAGCCACCTGGGGAGAAGTATTCATACTTCTGGCTTCAAAGTGTGATCCTTGAGTCAGCAATAGCAGTATCATCTGAGGACTGAGGGCTTGTTAGAACTGCAGATGACTGGCCCCACCCCAGATCCACTGAATCAGAAATTCCACGTCTGGAGCCCAGCAATCTGGTTCTGCTAAAGTTAGAGACCCACTGATTCATAAAATATTGACTACAGGTCAAAAACATCATCTTGGTTAAAAAGAAAAAAAGAATCAAATTTTACCAAACAAGAGCCAGTGGTCCTCAAAGCTACTCAGTGTGGTTTTCAAGGTCACCTATGAGATTTAATTCAATAGGTCTGGACTAGCTTGCATGACTCTACCTATTAAGTACAAAGGAAGATTTCAGGGACCAACTTTAATAGACTGTACTCATTAGATGTTAGTATTTCATCGATATCCAGAAGCAGGCTTGCTGTGTGAAGTTAGATACACATGCATTAGGGTCTAGGACTAATTATGTTTGTCCCTTAAGTTTTGTGAAATATTCACACATCCTTATTTGAAGGTGCTGTTTGTACTGTAGCCACTGGGATGGTCATTTGCCTGTTTGTTTTCTATTCCCATTTCCTCCCATCTCTGCTCTGTAAGAGACTGAGGGTCTTCAGTCTTTGTTTTCAGGCTTTCTTAACAGTGACATCGGGTGTTTCTGCTAACAGAAGACCCTTCTGAGACATGTAAAGCTGGGGAGGAAGGAGAGGCGCATGTCCTGTGGGTCAGATTTCTGCACGAGTCTCCAGAAGCCACAGAGATGGGAGCGCAGCACCCTCAGGCGCACGCCAGCCTGGGACAGCCCGTGGGGCTCCAGCCCAGGGCCCCCAACAGCATCTCCTTCTGATGCTCACTCCCCTCTCCTCCTGTCTCACCCAGCCCCTTTTGGTTTCACTTTTCCATCAAGGTAGCCAGTTCTCTTTGTTAAATTTCCTTCATTTTCCCAACTAGAGATTATTAACTCATGTAGGGAGAAAAGGATGGGCTTGACACCCTATGCAAAATGCTGTCAGTGTGTGACTTTTTCAAGAAAAGAAGTTCTAAAGTTTGTGTTACATTTCTCAAAGGGGACAATATCCTTCAAGAAATTCAGAATTCCATTATTCCAGGTTCCATTTTCTGGAAAGTCATTCTGTTTCCGCTGTCACTGTTTCATGCGGTTTTGAACTCCTGACTGTAGGACCTTCACCCCCACCTTCTGAAAATTGTGCTACCTACAGCAAGCAATGCCTTTGTGGCTAGGGCTGGACGTGTTTTGTTCCTTGACTGTGCTCAACTGAACATTTTTCCAAGTCACACATAAAGATGAACCATTTCTTTAAAGTATAACAGCACCTACATTCTAAATAAGTGGTAGTGGGACAGCACGTGTGTATAGTGACTCAGTTTAGTTCAGTTGCTCAGTCATGTCTGACTCTTTGCAACCCCATGGACTGCAGCACGCCAGGCCTCCCTGTCCCTCACCATTTCTCGGAGCTTGCTCAAACTCATATCCATTGAGTCAGTGATGCCATCCAACCATCTCATCCTCTGTCATCCCCTTCACCTTCCGCCTTCAGTCTTTCCTTGCATCAAGGTATTTTCCAAGAAGTCAGTTCTTTGCATCAGGTGGCCAAAGTATTAGAGCTTCAGCTTCAACATCAGTCCTTCCAATGAATATTCAGGACTGATTTCCTTTAGGATGGACTGGTTGGATCTCCTTGCAGTCCAAGGGACTCTCAAGAGTCTTCTCCAGTACTACAGATCAAAAACATCAATTCTTCAGTGCTCAGCTTTCTTTATAGTCCAACTCTCACATCTATACGTGACTACTGGAAAAACCATAGCTTTGACTAGATGAGCCATTGCTGGCAAAGTAATGTCTCTGCTTTTTATGGTGAGTACTGTGGCTCAGTGGTCAAGAATCTGCTTGCAATGGAGGAAACCCAAATTCAACCCCTGGACAGGCAAAATCCCCTAGAGAAGGAAATGACTGCCCACTCCACTATTCTTGCCTGGGAAATCCCATGGACAGAGAAGTCTTGTGGACTACAGTTCATGGGGTCACAGAGTCGAACATAACTGAGCACATTTAAATAACATTACACTTCAAAGTTTAGAAAGTCCCTCAGAAGGAAATTCTGCAGTACAGTTCCAGATCAGTCACTCAGTCATGTCCGACTCATTGTGACTCCATGAACCACAGGACGCCAGGCCTCCCTGTCTATCACCAACTCCCGGAGTCTACCCAAACCCATGTCCAGCTCTCACATCCATACATGACCACTGGAAAAACCATAGCCTATACTAGAGGGAACTTTTTGGCAAAGTAATGTCTTTTTAATGTCTTTTTGCTATCTAGGTTGGTCATAACTTTCCTTCCAAGGAGTAAGTGTCTTTTAATTTCATGGCTTCAGCTACCATCTGCAGTGATTTTGAAGCCCCCAAAATAAAGTCTGCCACTGTTTCCACTGTTTCCGCATCTATTTGCCATGAAGTGATGGGACCCAGTGCCATGATCTTAGTTTTCTGAATGTTGAGCTTTAAGCCAAATTTTTCACTCTCCTCTTTCACTTTCATCAAGAGGCTCTTTAGTTCTTCTTCGCTTTCCGCCATAAGGGTGGTGTCATCTGCATATCTGAGGTTATTGATATTTCTCCCGGCAATCTCGATTCCAGCTTCTGCTTCCTCCAGCCCAGCATTTCTCATGATGTACTCTGCATATAAGTTAAATAAGCACAGTGACAATATACAGCCTTGACATCCTCCTTTTCCTATTTGGAACCAGTCTGTTGTTCCATGTCCAGTTCTAACTGTTGCTTCCTGACCTGCATACAGGTTTCTCAAGAGGTGGGTCAGATGGTCTGGCATTCCCATCTCTTGAAGAATTTTCCACAGTTTATTGTGATCCACACAATCAGAGGCTTTGGCATAGTCAATAAAGCAGAAATAGATGTTTTTCTGGAACTCTCTTGCTTTTTTGATGATCCAGCAGATGTCGGCAATTTGACCTCTGGTTCCTCTGCCTTTTCTAACACCAGCTTGAACATCTGGAAGTTCATGGTTTCATGTATTGCTGAAGCCTGGCTTGGAGAATTTTGAGCATTACTTTACTAGCATGTGAGATGAGTGCAATTGTGCGGTGGTTTGAGCATTCTTTGGCATTGACTTTCTTTGGGATTGGAATGAAAACTGACCTTTTCCAGTCCTGTGGCCACTGCTGAGTTTTCCAAATTTGCTGGCATATTGAGTGCAGCACTTTCAGCCAGCCGGAAAATTAGGACTAGGGTTATAAGGAGCCCAGTCTCATCCTTATATCTAATAAGCTGTGTGAACTCGGGAAAATAACTTAGCTTCTCTGGGCTACAGATTCCAGCTGTAGAATGGAGGGTTTGGACTAGTTCATCTTTAAAAGATAACTTTTGTTTCTCGCATTTGGTTCGAAATTTGAATTGATCAGTCAATCAGATCAATTGACAGTCAATCAGTCAATTGTGCCTTCTAGACACAGGTTCAACTACCACAGGGCATGTTTGAGAAAATAAGAAGCGGTTGAGAACAGAAAGGAGGTTAGTGGGGGGCTCCCTTGAAAAAAAAGACTTTTTCCTCAGTAAATATTCATACCTCTGTTTATAGTGTGTGTGTGTGTGTGTGTGTGTGTGTGTTCATGTGTCTATAGTGTGTGTCTTCTTGTTGTTGTTTAGCTGCTAAGATTCGTCCAACTCTTTGTGATCCCATGGACTGTAGCCTGCCGGGTTCCTCTGTCCATGGGATTTTCCAGGCAAGAATACTGCAGTGGGTTACCATTTCTGTCTCCAGGGGATCTTCTGGACCCAGGGATCGAACCTGCACCTCCTGCTTGGCAGGCAGATTCTTCATGACTGAACCACCTTGGAAGCTCATACTATGCGTCTATAGACCATCTGCACTGACACCCTCAGTTAACGGCTTCTGTGTATCTGTGGTCACTGGTATGTTTTTACGAGGAAAACATGCCTTCTGAGTCCAAAACCTGGATTTGAATATTAAGATTCAAGAAGGCCAGAGAAGTCAAAGAGTAATGTTTATACTGTAAGCTGTAGCATAGGGAGGAAAGCACAAGAATGTGAAAGTAATTTCCTGGGCTAGATTTAACGGAAATTGTTGTGGGAGGAATGAGAGTTGAAAAAGGGAATAAGGGAGTGATGTGTTCATCTTTGAGAGAGCCCTGAACTTCCTCCACCTACGGTGAGATTCTGGGAGTGGAGGGAAGCACTGGGTTCATTTCTCCAGATTACACAGGACCCTGCAGGTGCCCTGCTCAGACACCCTTACACCCTTCATCAGCAAGTGCCTGACCCAAGAGCTGCTGAGTTGTTGTTTTTGTAGTTTTCTCTCTTTTTAATTAACTTATTTTAATTGGAAGAGAATTCCTCCGCAGTACTGGGATGGTCTCTGCCACAGCAACACAAATTGGCCATGGGCACCCAGTGTATTCCCTCCCTCTCAAATCCCCTCACCTCCCTCCCACTCCATCCCTCCAGGCTGTCAGAGAGCACAGCTTTGGGTTCCCTGCGTCATTGTCAAACTCCCACCGGCTGTCTATTTCACATATGGTAATATTATAGGTTTCAGTGCTATACTCTCAAATCATCCCACCTCTCCTTTTCCCACCATGTCCAAAAGTCTGCTCTTCATGTCAGTATCTCCTTTGCACTCTACACACAGGCTCATCAGTACATATACAGGTTAATATATGATATCTGTTTTTCTCTTTCTGACTTTCACTCTGTTTAATCCACTCCAGGTCCGTCCCCTCATTACAGCTGAGTTAAATGCATTCTTTTCACAGCTGAGTAGTATTCCGTTGTGTAAGTGTATGGCAACTTCTTTCTCTGCTCATCTGCTGGTGGTGATGTAGTGCTGCAGTGAGGAGACGCAGGCGGAGCACTCTCGGACATGGGTCACAGCAAGGTCCTCGGTGGCCCACCTCCAGAGCAATGACTTGCTCGCTAGACCACAGCCGGCCCTTTCTCAGGGAACAGCATTTTTCTGATGGGAGTCTCCTCACTTGGTGTATTACACACTTCCTCCCATATCTCCCAGAAGACACCGACAGCCAATGAGTGACTGATGCAGGGTAAAACCCAGCCCTCTTCCCTCAAGATGAAAGAAATTTGTGGTAACGTTTACTTTCCACAGCAACTCATGGGATTACAATGAGGCTGCACCTCAGCTGAAACTACACCATATTTTTTAGCTTTCTCTTCTCCTGTTTGCTTCCTTTGCTCCCTTCCAAGACTCAGCCTTTGTCCTCCAAAAGCCCCGAGCACCTCCCATTCCCCATCCTATTAATAAGAGCCAAGAGACATGAGTTGCTGAGTCAGCATCTGTCCATCAAACGCATTCCCATCTCTCTCTAGCTCTATGTTGTCTTAAACAAGAATGCTTGCTTAAAATCAGAGATCTGCTCTAATCTATGAAAATATATTTCTTTGACGCTGGTTGAAAATGTACAAAAGATAATCTCATGTATTTACATCACAGGCTCCATCTTCTTTCTTTATGAAATCTCTCACTCATCTTCAGATGAAAAATTTTGCTTTTTTTTTTTTTTTTAGTGTGGAAAAGAGAAAAGAGACACATTTTCCACACTGTCGGTTTCATAGCTGTTAGTTACATTCATCAGTCATAGAAACAAATATCTTTAAACTGGTTTCCTGTATATTTATATCCACACAGCCACAAGTAAAAGACAAGAAAGTTATTATCTAGGCCAAGGTCAAGTGGGTTAACTGGTGTTGATGGTTTTTCAAATACTGGTAAAAGTCCACTTTATTTTTAACTCAATTAAGTATTTTAAATGGGTGCCCTGTCTTAACACCAGGTTGGATGTTAGATAAAGGTGATCAGGAAAATGCCTGAATGAACCTGAGATCAGTGGACTTAAAAGTTGGCTGGAGTTTCAATACTCTGTCTTTGCATCTTCTTGGGTAACAGCAGCTTTTCAGGAAACTAGGAAAAATCTTCATCTTTGATGTGGGTTGTTTCTTAGTTTTTCTGTGTCTTTAATTATCGCATAGCTCAGGGAGACAGAACTATAAAAAGCTGATGGACACCTCTGTGCTCACAACTTAAGCTTTAAACTATTAACTGTTCATCCTTTATCCCATCTCCTTTATGCATCTCTTCGTCCAAAGCTACCACTAGCTTGTAAGGATCATCACTCCAACTCATTTTTAAGTGATTTTTCTACCTATGTTTGTATCAATAAAAAGAAGAATTTTATTTTATGCTTTTAAATTTAAGTGACATCTGTATATGCTATTTTCCTTCAACATTTCAACTTTGTGACTTTTCACATCTCTAGAGCCAGCACTTGCTTTCTCATTCCCACTTCATGTAGTGCTTTACCATAAGATTCATTATCTGGATGAACATATTGATAACACTTGTACGTACCTCCCTGTGTCCCCGCCACAGTCAGTGTAGGAGACTGTCACTACTCCATCTTTTTAGCAAAATTTTTCATACTCTACTTTTTATTGAATTGATTTACATGAAACTTCTTTTTGTATATGTTTTAATTTTAATTTCCTAGGGGTTGCTAAGAGTCAGGCACGACTGAGCAATTTCACTTTCACTTTTCCCTTTCATGCATTGGAAAAGGAAATGGCAACCCACTTCAGTGTTCTTGCCTGGGGAATCCCGGGACGGGGGAGCCTGGTGGGCTGCCGTCTGTGGGGTTGCACAGAGTCAGACACGACTGAAGCGACTTGGTGGCAGCAGCAGCAGCAGCAGCAGAGTACACCTAAGATTGGGTATCTTTTAATACACTTATTGAATACTACTTTTTCCTTGTCTGTGAATTTTTGTTCATATATTTTCCTAAGGCTTAATCTAATTTTTCTTGATTGTCAACATCTTCATATATCTTTGGTAGTAAGTCTTCACCAATTTATATTCATTCAAATATTGTCTCAGTCTGTGGTTTAAATTTTATTCTGTGCAGAGTGTCTTATGAAGTATATAAGTTTTTTATTTATCAGTTATGTACAAACTACCCCAATATATCACAATGGTGTGATCACTCACCTAGAGCCAGACATCCTGGACTGTGAAGTCAAGTGGGCCTTAGGAAGCATCACTATGAACAAAGCTAGTGGAGGTGATGGAATTCCAGTTGAGCTATTTCAAATCCTGAAAGATGATGCTGTGAAAGTGCTGCACTCAATGTGCCAGCAAATTTGGAAAACTCAGCAGTGGCCACAGGACTGGAAAAGGTCAGTTTTCATTCCACTCCCAAAGAAAGGCAATGCCAAGGAATGCTCAAACTACCGCACAATTGCACTCATCTCACACACTAGTAAAGTAGTGCTCAAAATTCTCCAAGCCAAGCTTCAACAGTATGTGAAACATACGTGAACTTCCACATGTTCAATCTGGTTTTATGAAGGGCAGAGGAACCAGAGATCAATTTGTCAACATCCACTGGATCATGGAAAAAGCAAGAGAGTTCCAGAAAAACATCTACTTCTTCTTTGTTGACTATGCCAAAGCCTTTAACTGTGTGGATCACAACAAACTGAAAAATTCTTCAAGAGATGGAAATACCAGACCACCTGACCTGCCTCTTGAGAAATCTGCATGCAGCTCAGGAAGCAACAGTTAGAACTGGACATGGAACAAAAACTGGTTCCAAATAGGAAAAGGAGTATGTAAAGGTTGTATATTGTCACCCTGATTATTTAACTTATACGCAGAGTACCTCATGAGAAACACTGGGCTGGAGGAAGCATAAGCTGGAATCAAGATTGCCAGGAGAAATACCACTAAGCTCAGATAAGCAGATGACACCACCCTTATGGCAGAAAGTAAAGAAGAGCTAAAGAGCCTCTTGTTGAAAGTGAAAGAAGAGAGTGAAAAATTTGGCATAAAGCTCATGGAATCTGGTCCCATCACTTCATGGCACATAGATGGGCAAACAGTGGAAACAGTGTCAGACTTTATTTTTCTGAGCTCCAAAATCACTGCAGATGGTGACTGCAGCCATGAAATTAAAAGAGGCTTACTCCTTGGAAGAAAAGTTATGACCAACATAGACAGCATATTCAAAAGCAGAGACATTACTTTGCCAACAAAGTTCCATCTAGTAAAGGCTATGGTTTTTCCAGTGGTCATGTATGGAAGTGAGAGTTGGACTATAAAGAAAGCTAAGTGTAGTAGAATTGATGCTTTTGAACTGTGGTGATGGAGAAGACTCTTGAGAGTCCCTTGGACTGCAAGGAGTTCCAACCGGTCAATGCTAAAGGAAATCAGTCCTGAATATTCATTGGAAGGACTGATGTTGAAGCTGAAACTCCAATATTTTGGCCACCTGATATGAAGAGCTGACTCATTTGAAAAGACCCTGATGCTGGGAAAGATTGAAGGCAAGAGGAGAAGGGGGCGACAGAGGCTGAGCTGGTTGGATGGCATCACCGACGTGAGTTTGAGTAAGCTCCTGGAGTTGGTGATGGACAGGGAGGCCTGGCGTATTGCAGTCCATGGGGTCGCAGAGAGTTGGTCACAACTGAGTGAGTGAACTGAACCCCAATATATAACAGCATCAAATAGCACAGTCATTTATTTGCCAAAATGCTGTGGACTGGTGATTTGAGTTGGACTCATCTCTACTTGGTGGTTTTGGCTGGTCTCGCTCATGTGTTAGTGGCCATTGGGCAGGTCTGGGAACAGACCTGGGGAACAGCTAGTCTCAAAATAACCTCCCTCAATGTCTAGCTGAGACTTTTGGATGACTTTTGTCTCTTCTCCTTCACCTTGTCTCCCCCAACGGCTGGTTTAGGCTGTCCCGCGTGACTGTTCAGCTCAGAGAGAGTGGAAGCAAAAGCTTCATGTCTCTTCAGGCCTCAGCTCAAATGTCATCAGCATCAACCCCACTGCTTTTAAGTGCTCAGGGCATCCCACAGGTCCATCCAGGTTCAAGACAGTAAAGCCATAAACTCTTACTGAGCAAAGCATGGACGTCACACTGCAAAGAGGAGTCATGCTGACATAAGAGGAATTTGCAACCGACTAGTAAGTCACACCGTACTCTATTTATCAATATTTAAATTTGAATTCTGTCTCTTTTATATCTTGAATAAGAAATCCTCCTACTCTGATTTCAGGAAGACAGTCACCCATATTTTCTTCTAAATTTATGAGAGTTTTGCTTTTTACATTTAAGATATCTAATCCAGCTGAAATTGACTTTTTGTGTGCAGTGTCACTGGTTTGATCTCTTTTCATATATATAAAACCAACCTTTAAATTAGCATTCATTGACGATTCTATCACTTCAGTGCTGATTTGTGAAGTTACTTTTGTCATTTCCATCAGTTACACTAAGTGGAACTCTTGAGGCAACAGCAGACAGCTTTATTATTTTCCTCTAATGCCCATTCAAACTTTTCTCTTCCCAGCCTGAGGCAGGAACCAACTATAGAGATACCAAGAACTGAAGCAGATGGATCTCAAAATGCCACCTTTCTTGCTGGGTAAAAGCTATGGCAAAGGACATGACCTTGATGTTTAACAACAATGTGCTTCTTGATTCTGAGCCTCAAAATTAGATCTGCTAATCCACCCAGAGCAGCTCTGAATAACTACAGCATGAACTCTGAGTGAAGTTTGGGTTTGTGATCCTGCTGCGCTACTGAACAAAATGCCTGGAGACAATTTACCTGTTTGAATGTAAACCAGTAAACTATAAGCCCTTCCAAGATTTTGTCCAAGGAAGAGGTTGACTATAGCTTGCCCTGTGTTATTGGTGCTATGGCAATTATAAATCACGATAGCTAACAGTTCTGAATACTTAAACCATGCAGTAGGCCCCTTGCTGCTGTTGTTGCTACTAAGTCACTTCAGTAGTGTCCAACTCTGTGGCCCCATGGACTGTAGCCCAAAGGCTCTTCTGTCCATGGGATTCTCCAGGCAAGAATACTGGAGAGCATTGCGATTTCCTACTCCAGGTGGTCTTCCTGGTCCAGAGATCAAACTGCGCCTCTCCTGCACTGGAGGCAGGTTCTTTGCCATTAGCACCTCCTCGGAAGCCCCTTACTTGCCTGTAATCATCTACGTTTACGAGGTGATTAGTTCAAGTCTTCTCAGAAGCAGACACCAAGACAGGATTAGATGTGCAGAAGAATTATTAGGGGACATTCTTGTGAAGGACAGTTAGGAGTCAGAGGAAGCAGAGCCCCAGACAAAGGAGAGAAGAAATGAAGGTTTAGTGGAAGAGTCTTTGTCTGCAATGCCCATTCTAAGCCACTGTCTCTTGTCTTAAGACCGTGGCTAAATCTGTACTGGATTTCTGTTGCTGCTGTCAGAAATCACAATTTTTGTGGCTTATAACACAAATATATCATCTTACTGTTCTGAAGGTCAGAAGTCCTAAACCCAGTTGTTGCTAGGACTGCATTCCTTCTGGAGAATCTGAGACAGAATTAGTCTCCTTGCCTTTTCCAGCTTCTAGAGGCCACTTTTGCTCCTTGGCTGTGTGACTCTCTGTGATCACAGCCAGCAGCAGAGCACCTTCAAAGTCGCTCCTTTCCAGTACCATCTCTGACCTTCGTTCTTTCCTCACAGCACCTTTTGACTTTGACCCTATCACCTCCCTGTAATAAGAACCCTTGTTGGTTACACTGAGACCATTAGGATAGTCTTCCTAGCTCAGTGTCTTTACCTTGTTGCTGTATAAGGCAACATACTCACAGGCTCTGAAGATGAGGATGTGGACATCTTTGGCAGGGACATTGTTCTGTCTACCCCAGAACCATCAAGCTAGATCACCCAGGAGAGGAGACCTGCATCTTCCTGGAAGGCCCCCTCAACACCCCTGTTGCTCTCCTTCACTGACGGGGGGCAGTCCCCACAAGGGCTCACTGGACACTCAGGCAGAAATCCGCGAGGCTCATTTTCACAGCTGCCGCACGGAGCAAGCAGAGGAATGAAGACATGGAGAGGTTGTGCAACCTACATAAGGATGCAGAGCCAGTGGGGAAATTATGTTTTTCTCTTTTTCTCAATGTTTGACTTTTTTCTTTTAGAATGCTCCCCTTTAGGGCCTGACTATGTACTGTTTGCTCTGGGATCTTGCAAAACTTGATAAAATTTCACCTATTCTACCTAATAACTAGTTATTCCAAATGGCATATTATAAAAAATAATCTAAAATAATAGGAAATAGGAATGAGTTTTCCCAAGGCATCCAATTCTGCCCCCTCTCACCAACAGCAATTCCTAAAGATACTGAAAATCAACAATTGAAGTCCTGGTTATCACATAACTCTGGCCTGTCCTCTGCTTCTCCCAGAGTCCACCACAGGCAAAGAACTTTGAGATGATCTTCCCCCAAACACTAGAGAGCTTAGGTCTTGGCAGCCAGTTTCAAGGATCTCTCCAAAGGTCAACATGTATGGGAATGCAAAAATATGTTGGTTCCAAGAGAATTTGGTTTTGATAAGGGCTGTATTCAATATAAAACAATCTACTTAAATACCATATCACAATAAAAACATTCACTCTGCCAAACCTAAAAGATTACATACTAGTGTGACGTCAATACTAGCTATTATTTATCATAAGTCTAAAGAAGAAATCATTAAAATTCTAAATGATAGCTATATAAGAAGACATTTTCCTTTAAGAATCCAGAGAGTTTCTGGCATAAAGCATCAGACAGACAAATCCAGATCAATAAACTTTCCCTCCTTCATCACAAGTAAAAGATCAAAAGGATAGTTTGTCAGGAAAAAAAAAAAAATGCTAGCGAGCAATAAAATGATCAGTGTTCTGAACATACTGTACCCAGGGGTTGATCATTCTCGAATATAGCCTCACTGTTAAGAAAACTGGCAGGAGACATTATGAGTTTATTAGACCCACTCTAAAATATTGCCTTCTTCTATGCTAAACTCTAATCACTAATACAAGATCAAATGGGTTATCCTATACCCACCTTATCACTAAAAATCCCAACAAAACTTAAAGACTGTAGCTGGTTGTGTATCCAACTCATTAGTTCCACTGCTATATCATATAGTTTAAAATGATGCTTTTCAATGCATTTATTTTATTTCAAAAAGACAGAAATCTCTGAATCTTAATGACCCCATTTTAGTATTCTGGAGAAAGATCCAAAACAATGAATGAGTACAAATGTTTATAAATTGATGTTCAGAGGTCTATTTCTTACATTAATGTATACACAAAAACACAGGGATAATACAAATTAAGAGGAAAACAATCAGTCTGATTTCTGGGAGTCTACCCTGGGAAAGTCTACCATGTGCTTCTCACAAGAAAACAAGAGAATATGGATTCCAGCTCCCCTCCCCTCTTTTCTTCCTGGGGTATGAGCTTTTCTTTACTCAGAAGACCTGTCTCCCCTTTGATGTTCTTGGTGCCTGACCTCGACCTTTCCCAACAGAAGGACTGCCTGGGGCCTGAAAAGATTCTATTTCCCAGTGGAGGTGGCAGCATCTGCTTCTTTCTTAAACCATAAGTGAGACTGGGGTGGGCTGGAGAGGGAAACGAGGAGCCATGGGTCGAATTTACCCTCCTTGACACAAACCTTTTCTTTCATTGTGCACACAAATTGCTCCTTTAGAACCTGGGAACTGAAAGAAAATATTTTAAAGAAGCTCGCCAGGTTTTACAGAAGCCATTGCTTTGCTCCATGTGCTCTTTCTTCTCAGGGAATGAACAACATGTGACTCAACAGCAAATGTATCCCGTGTCACTTTTCATGCAGCGATATATTTTTTTAATTAGTCATTTCTGTTTGATTTCCTGTGTCAAGTTGGAGGTACATCAGAAAGATATTTCTGCCCACAAATGTTGCTGAAACCAAAGAGGGGATCAAGAGACCTAGATTCAAAATACGTGGTGAAAGAAAACTTGACACCCATCATGAGAGGATATGTGATTTTCATATGTTAGTCAACACTGTCTGTAACTCTATTATTTAAATATGTAGACCGTGCCATCAACTCACACTGACCTGCACTATAAATGAAAGAATATCTCAGGGCATTATTATGTCAGGTACATTTAAATTTATTTAACCTATTTATTATAGTTAAATATACTAACTATATTACATTTACAACAGCAATAATGATAGCAAAGGGCACTCATTGAGCACTTAGCGTGGAAGGAGCATGATACTATGTGTATTCAATGCGTTCCCTTTTAAGCCTTTCAGTTGCATATTTTACAGGTAAACCAACTGACTAAAGCAGTGAACTTGCCCACAGTGCCCTGGTTTGTAGACAACAGGGTGGAAATTGGCACCAGATCTTCTAGGGACCCACCATTATTTCCTACAACCCTGGTGAATGCTACTGGGCTTTCTCAGAGTAATTCAAAGAGAGATAATACAAGGAAAAGGACTGTTCCAATGGAGACCACGGAGAACATGTTCACAGTCTGTTCAGACATGTGATACCTTTCCTCTATTCTTTCATCAGAAATAAGTGATATTTATGCCATAGATCAATTTCAAGTTATGTGACCCCACAAGAGTAGATGCAGAGGACCCTGACACACCGCCAACCATGGCACTGAGACATCTTTGGCCTCTGTCAGCTCAGTGCTTCTCACACATATGCACAGAGAAGAATCGCCTGGAGGGCCTCACCAGCAGAGACTGTTTCCAGTAGGTCTGCGGCAGGGCCTGAGAACTTCTACTGTGGAACCAGGTGTCCCTGATGCTACGAGTCTGCAACCTGACTTTGAGTAGCCCTGGTCTACTCGATGGCAGTAATACCCTCCCATCTACAAGTTCAGTTTTCCTAGAGACAGAAGGCCAAGATCTTTGGTGCACATCGCTGGAGAGTGCGCTTGAAATGGAAGCTGCAGATCGCAAGCACCTTCAGTACTTAGTCATCTGTAGACAGAGGGCATACTGTGAGAGTCAGTGCTGGGCTCTGACTCAGTGACTGAGACATGGTTGTCTAGTTGGAGCTTTCATCCTCCTTTACCAAGGAGGGTCTGGAAAACCATCTGAGATGTTCTCGCTTACTATGCTATGAACTTATAACAATTTAGTTCTCTGGGTACTCCTTGCATTGGATTATATTCTCTTCCTCATGACTCAACAAATATTTACTTGGTGTCTGCAAGTACAAGATATGGTTCAAGGTGTTACTGGCATAGCAAAGATCAAAACAGAAAATGCCCATGCTTGAACCAACTGGCAATTCTCTTCCCAACTTCCACTCCAGATGCCCACTGAGCTGGGGATCTGCACACTTCTAGCCTCATGCCTACACACCCTGCCCTGGCACAGACCCCATCTTCGGCTCCCTTGACCACAAGCAGATGTCACTATTATACAGCATCGTTGCCCCATGAGAGGGCAAGGATAGTCCTGCCTGACAGTCTCACTCTCACCTCTCTTTCTCTTGGAACTAGCATTCATCAAGCCTCAAATCTGGAATTCTGTCCCCGGCCCCCCCACCCCCCGCCAGATGATGGTAGTCCCCTTGTAAAGGTTCATTTCTCTCTGGTCACCCTTCATTCAATCAGGCATTCCCAGGCCAGCTGTGGTGACCTCAGCCCACACCATCTTCTAAGCTCACTCTTTAGGGTCCTGCTGTGGCAGAGCTGATTGTTTCAGCTGCTGAACTGTTTCAGGGACAGTTGGGAGGCAGCGATTCAGAGAGTAGGAAGAGCACATGCTCGAGGGAGTCAGAACCATGATCAGGCACCAGTTTAGCACTCCTGAGACTCAACCTTCTTATCTAAGCGAACTACTGTGATCACAGATAAGATCAGGTTGGTGAAATCTCTAAGCATGGAAAGGGGATGAGTGATGCTCATTCACTGGGGCAAATGAATGCAAAGGAGCCCTGGTTCTCCCTACCCCACATCATCCAAGCCCCACACATTAGTTACTTGGGTTGTCATAACACAATGCTACAGACTACGTGGTTTTGTTGAAATGGCTCAGTGAGTGAGAAACTTGGATATATAGTTGGAGCCTTCTTCCTCCTTTACCAAGGAGCAGCACAGATCACACACAGATCTGAACGCTACGTGTCTGAGATCTGGGTGCCGGTGTGGTTGGCTTCCAGTGAGAGCTTGCTTCCTTCTCTGCAGATGGCTGCCTCCTTGCTGCGTCCCCCCACCATGGTAGAGAGAGAAAAGGGCACTAATCTCACGACATGGGCACTCGGGCCTCATGACCTCATCCAACCCTAATCACTCCAAAGGCCCTGTCTCCAAACACTGTCACTCCAGGGGTTAGGGTTTCAACATACGGATTTGTCAGGGGATGCAATTCAGTCCAGAGAACCCCAGGTGCTGTCACTTTGCAGATCCTTCCATCAAAAGGGCAAGCATATTCCTGCAACTCTTGAATCTGGGTGGTCTGAGAGTTGACTTCACCAAAACAATGCGGTAAACATGATGAAAGCCAGTGCTGAGCCTTGGCTTGGAGAAGCCCTGTGGGCTTCATCTCATTCTTTTGAATCCCTGCCCGGTTGCCGTGTGTATAAGTCTGATCTTCCTGGTGGATGACAGAAATTTCATGGAGCAGAGCTAGCTCAGCCTAGTTATCTGAGCCATTTCCTCGGCCACACAAGTGACCCAGAGCATGCCAGTATTATGCCTTGATGACCCGCAGCTGACAGGTGTGGGTGAGCCCAGCCAAGAGCAGCCTGCCTGGCCTCCAATGGAAGAGTAACCAAGCTGAATTATAGACTTTCATAAAACAATTAATAGCTATTATTTTAAGTTCCTAAGCGTTAAGGTGGTTTGTTATACAGTTTTATTATATAAATAGATAAACTATACAGACCTTTCTTCTAATTCCTTCAATTATTGTGTTCAATGTATTCATCAGAAATCAAAACTAAAAAGGCTTTGTTTATTGTAACTTTACTTCTTCCTCTCCACACACTCCAACACAAAGCCCAATGGCCCCCAATCCAAAATGCCCCAGTGACTTGGACAAAGGTAACCTATGGATCTTCCGGCACATCTTTCTCCAGGGCTGAATCTCTTCCTCATGCCTTTTCCCAGGGGACCTGGATACAGGAAGAGTCCCTCTGTTACAAGCTTATGTTCAGCCTGACATAAGATGACAGTTGGACAAATGTCTAGAACCCTTTCTGGGTCAGATCGTAACAGAATGATGGTTTCCCAATTCTCCCCAAAGCTGCAAAGGCCTGTGGACACATGGCTGTCCACTGCTCCAGAACTGACCTGCATCACGCAGAGGAGCTGGCCCTTGTTCCACCCCCAGCCTACTTTGTTCTCTAGCCAGGCCCAGTGCCCAGGTGCCATGACTGTGTCCTTTACACTAGCACCTGGCTCATGGAAAGTTTTGAGAGAGAACAGGAGTAAAGATTGGATTAATAAGCTCTTCTCACCTAAAACATCTTTCTCCCCTTTTCCATCAAATAGTTTTCGTATTTTTGTAAGGACCAGCTTAAAGTGATAATAAGGACACATTGTTTGTGCCTCTCCAGGAGTATATTGCCTTTCTGCACCCTTTTAATAGTTAATTGTCTATCCATCTGACCTTTGGAATTGTATTGTGTCTATGTTCAAATCCCACTCCCTCTTACAACATCATAAAATCTTTCCTTAAATGAATTGGATCTGAATGCTGACTCACAATCTGAAGTGAAATCTGTTCCATTCTGAATGGAGCCATTGTATATAAACTTCCTTTAGTCTTAAATAAATAGAAAAAGCTAACTAATCGAAATATTCAAGGCACCACAAGCAGCTTGGAGACCTCCCAAAGGAGAAAGATACATCAGTCTGCTGTATATAGTGTAATGCTGTGTAACAAACCATCACACACTCAGTGCCTAACAACACACATTGAATTCTTATTCATATGTTTTCAGCTGAACTAGGATTTGGCTGAACTAGGTTGTGCTCAACCAGGCTTGGATCCAGACTAAGTCTGGGTCCAGATCTGATCCCCATGGCTCTTCTCCTTCTTAGATCAGTGGCAACTAGAGGCAGGTTCTCCTGATGAAAAAGGGCAGAAACACAAGAAATCAAGCAGAACCCTGGAGCTCACTGAAACGTCTTACTGCACCCGGTCCAAACTGGCCAAAGTACTTTGTAATATCAAGCAAAACATCAATATTTTGGGAAAGGGAACTCTACCCACTATAGTGAGAGAAGCCATAAATGCAGTGCATTTATAGATGTATTTATAAATGCAGCATATTCTCAGAAATAGGTCAATCATAGGATATAACTGCTATAATAATAGGTTATAACTGACAGAGCACCTGTGGCTGAGAAATTAACTAATGGCAAGTAGAAGTATTTTGAGTTAATCAGAACTAAGGCAAGTATTTCAATTCCAAGATGCTGCTTCATCAGTGAATACACATAAAGATATCATTTTATCTGCATTCATTTCAGGCTATAGGAACATCACTTGAAAAGAAATGTGGCATTATAATTAAATCCATCAGTAGTATGTACTTTAGGTGGCTTACAGAAAATACATTCCTTCCCCTTCTTTTTCCATTCAACTGAATTATAATCACCAAAAAGCTGTTTTGGAAATGCCACCAGTAACTGGAAACAACTTTGATATCAATTTATTATTGAAAGAAAATTTCTGTTCACGCATGCATTTTCTGCTTTAAGAACTGCCTTTGAAATCAAAACCAGTCTTTATTTAGTTTAAGTAAAATATATTATTGGATAATATACCACAGAAAAGAGATAATCTTAAAAACAAGTAGGTGGTATGAATTTGCTACCACTACAATTCAAAAGCAAAGAAACGTCACACTTCTTTATGTTCTTTCAATCACATTAAGTCTAAATTCAAGTCTGAATGGAAAATTAAAACGTATTCATTACTAGAAGCTATCCCACAACTCTGCCTTCACCCTGCCTCATTCTCTCCATCATTGCTTGGCAAAGCCTTGAACGACCCCAGGTTTCTTAGGCAGAACAAAATACTTGGTCGGGGGCAGAAGAGTAAACTGATTGCCAGCACATACTAGTAGCTTATAAATTCTTCATCCTCCAGGTAACCTTGTCTCTGGAGCCTAAGAGCTCTGCAGCTTTCTAGGCACCTTGGACAAGAATTGTCATAAGCTGTGGAATCACATCCACTCTGTCCAGCCCCCTCGGGGCACCACAGAGTTATTTCCTCTGTAGTCCTGATGGGTTTTGGAGCATTTGGGGGCAGGTAAGGGGGATCTTGGGTGATAGATTATCCCCATTCTTGGGGAAATATCTTTTTCCTCAACTTATGACTCTCCTCTTTGACAAGTACTCATCTGCCTCTCTTCTGACTAATATACCTGTCCACCTTCCTGGGAAGGGTCTCACTTAGTCTTACTGAGTTTTAGCTTTTGAAACAGAAAAGAAGAAAATAGATTTCTTCAAGAAATTAATTGGCTTTTTGCTATAAAACAGAAGTTATTTTTTAAACTAATGTATTAATTTTAACTGGAGGCTAATTACTTTACAATACTGTAGTGGTTTTTGCCATACATTGACATGAATCATGTGTCCCCATCCTGTGTACATGCGTCCCCATCCTGAATCGAATCAAAGGAATCAAGGGAAAGCAAAGCCCACTTGCTGGGGTGGGGTGGAGAGTGATGGGAAGAGTGAGGACGAGACACTAACAGCCTTCTGTCTGTCTGCTCACTGCACAGCAGTGGATTCAAAACACAGATTAATAGATCTGAAATTATACTGACACAAAGCTATTTATTTTATGTCAGCTTCAGAATGAAACTACTTCATGTATTTCCATTGCATCCATGTCCTAATACTTTATTCAGTGGAGCTGTTCATTAGAAGACTTTATTAATTTGGAGATATTCTTAGTTTATTTGTTATGATATACATTTCTATTGTCTGTTTCCCTTCTTTTTCCTCTTGGCAGTTGCAATCTAAAGGGAAGAGTTAGAAATTAATTTTAGCAGTTTCTGGAAAACCCTGCAAATAGAAAAATAAGAATGTAATATCTCACAAGAGGATACCTCACAGCTTTTTAATTTCTTTTAGCATAAACTATGGGGACTAACAAATGAGAACACATATAAATGATCTTGCAATATCTGGATTTATGATAGAGGAAAACATTATTCTAATTCATTCTTAGACTTGCATGCTATTTTTAAATTCTTATTCCTTTAATTACTTTAATCCAATATATAAAATGCTGAAAAGTTTTCTTCATCAGTCAAAACGAGAATTTAGGTTTCTTCAGTGCTCTCCTATGTCAATCACTAATTACATTTTTATCTGGGACCTGTAAGAAAGAGGTAGAGCGGTGGTAAAAAATCTGCCCAACAATGCAGAAGACTCGAGGGACATGGGTTCAATCCCTGAGTTGGGAAGATTCTCTGAAGTAGGAAATGGCAACCCACTCCAGTATTTGTGCATGGACAATTCCATGGACAGAGGAGCCTGGCAGATTACAGTCCATGGTGTTGCAAAGAATCAGGCACAACCGAGCACTCACACACTAGGACCAATAGCACACCCGTGCAAGAGATGCATGTAGTTCAGCTGTAGTCTCTACTACGCACAAACATAAATTTAGTTATCATCAGTGATCGAGAGCAACACAATGCATCCACCCCCAAGCTAACAAGATACTTGGAGAGTTTTTGTAAAATTCATTCAACAAGTATTTATTTAGCACTTACTATGTGGAGAAGGCAATGGCAACCCACTCCAGTACTCTTGTCTGGAAAATCCCATGGAAGGAGGAGCCTGGTGGGCTACAGTCTATAGGGTAGCTAAGAGTCAAACACGACTGAGCAACTTCACTTTCACTTTTCACTTGCCTGCATTGGAGAGGGAAATAGCAACCCACTCTAGTGTTCTTCCCTGGAGAATCCCAGGGACAGGGGAGCCTGTTGCGTTGCTGTCTATGGCGTCATACGGAGTTGGACAAGACTGACGCAACTTAGCAGCATGTGCTAAGCAAAAAATTTAAAACTAAAATATATAGTAGCAGACAAAAAGCACTATGTCATTTCACTCATTAATTCAAACAGGTGAGATAGAAAAGTGACTTTTAACTACAAAAAGAACTGACTCTCTGTTAGGCTGTCTCAAAAGATGCAGTGAAAAACCCTCTCCTTGTTCTATATCAATCAATCAGTCGCAGTCATTCAGTTATTCCCACTTTTTCTGGATTCAATTAAATGTCACTGAATGCACTGTGCTGAGTTAAATTCTGAGAATACATACAGCCAAGAACAAGACAGGCGTGATCCCTTGCCTTCAAGGTGCTTACAGTCTCTAAATCATATGTGAACAGAAACCACTGAAATAGAAATACCAGGAAGCACGTATTCACATAAAGTATCTCATTTCCGTATGTGTGCCATGGACATTTATATTGGGAATAAGCATCTCCTTTGGATTTTTTTGCAGGACCAAATTATGCTTAACCAAAAACAATATTGCCCAGTTAAATTCCATAGCATGCTGCCTAGACTTTTGCATTCGTTTATTAAGTAGTCAATTTCAGTAATTCAGTGCTGCCCCCAAACTTCTCATTTCCTCAAAGCCCACACTGAATTTCCGATTGGATAGCAGACTTACAGGCTCATTCAAGGCCTAGTTTCCTCCTATCCTGTTCTTTCTCTTTCCCCAAGGGTCTTAGATGGGGAAGAGAGAACAGAGGATTGTGGGAAGTTTCCATGGTCCAGATCTGGAAGATTATTGCTGATCACATTCCTCTTACCAGACATGGTCAGATGACCACAAAGGAGGCTGCTAAATGTAGTTTAACTTGAGCCCGGAGCAAAGAGGAAACTGGTTTCAGTGGCATACAGCATTTCTCTGCAACAGCTTTTTCTGGATGCATTGTAGCTGTTTCCAGAAAAAATAATCCTATCTTCACAGAACAAATATGTGTCCCATAAAATACTATTAAAAACTATGTCACAGGCGCTCCAGCTCTTTCTTAATTCAACACTTTATAAAAAACTTTTGAGATAATTTATGAATGGCAAAGATAGTACATAGCTTATTCCACACCCCAAACCCAGCTTCTCCTAATGTTCAGATCTTGCATGAACATGGTAACCATACAAAAATTAAGAAATGAACATAGGCACAATGTTACACAGAGGTCACTATATCTTCCAATTCACCATAGTTTCCACTAATATTCCAGATAATTCCAAATGCTGTACTTTCACCACACACACACACACACACACACACACACACATGCTCCATTCCTTCTTTAAGTTTTCTAATCCTTAAAGGGAAAGGTGCTTTTGTATCCTCATAAATAATCATTGTTCAAATATTAGTAGTTTTCCAATAGTGAAATCCCACATAGGCCATAAATACTATCAGGCATTTGGCAGTCTTCTTTAGAAATTTACTAGCTTTTGGTAACAAGGAATAAGAATGATGGTGTGAGTGTGTGCGTGCTAAGTTGTTTCAGTCGTGTCTGCCTCTTTGCAACCCAATGGACTCTAGCCTACCAGGCTCCTCTGTTCAAGGGATTCTCCAGGCAAAAATATAATACTGGAGTGGGTTGCCATTTCCTACTCCAGGGGATCTTCCCAATCTAGGGTTTGAATCTGCATCTCTTATGTCTCCTGCATTGGCAAGCAGGTTCTTTACCATTAACACCACCTGATGGCATAATGGAGATTTATTGAAACTTTTCTTTTCTTGCAATAATTCTCTTAAACCTCACAGAAGTTATATGAGCAAGACAATTATTTGACAGTTTTTCCTAATAAGGAATCCAAGGCTCTGAGAGGCTATGTAATCTGTCAGTCCCAAAGCAATGAAGAAAGAACCTGGACTCAACTTCAGTTTTTTCTAAAATTACCAAGCTTCATTGCTTATCATATAAGAGAAACTAATTACTATTATCTTCTTTCTGTCATAAATAGGAATAACTATGGCTGCCAGGAAGGAGAGAGACAACTTCCTGACTCAGGGTCTCTACACTGTTCAATCAGTCTTTCACACCAGGTAAATATTATATCTTCAGAGAGGCCGTCTATGCCCACCATACAGGAAATAACCTCATGCTTGATCTTATATCATACTCCTTATCACAACCAGAAAAGTAGGAATATTTACATTTCATAAGTTATCTCCCAGAGAACAAGCTCCACATGTGGCTAGTTAACTATATTTCTGGCACTGAGAAATGGAACAAGCATATAATAAGTAATCAGTCTGTTAAAGAAATAATGAACAAGTGAACAAATTTTATTTTACAGGAGAAGGAGAAAGACAATAAAATGAAGAGAAAAAAGATTTCACATTTAGCAAAGACCTATGTTTTCTCAAACCTGAAAATAACATGCTGTTGAGCTACATTATGATTCTCATCTGAATTAGACAATATTAGGGACTGAACAGTCTTTCCTCCAGAGTTGATAACCCCCAATGTGACTGTATTTGGAGACAGGGGCTTTGAGGAGTTAATTAAGGTTAAATGAGGTCACAGGAGCAGAACCCTAATATGACTGGGCTGGAGTCCTGGTAAGAAGAGGAAGAGTCGCAGAGCTTGCTCTTGTTCTCCACACATGCAGAGAAGAGAGGCCACATGAGGACACAGCAGGAAGGTGGTCACTGCAAGCCGGAAATACAGCCTCACCGGAAACCAAATTAGGCAGCACCTTGTTCATAGATTTCAAGCCTTCAGAACTGTGAAAATCAAAATTCTGTCATTTAAACCATGCAGTCTGTAATATTGTTATGGTGGCCCAAGTTGAATAAGACAGATGAGAAAAACAACCTCATGGAGATTTAATAACTTGAGTAAGATTCAAAGCCAGTAAATTGCTGGGGTAAGATTTGAAAATCAATTATATAAGATTCCCGCAGCTCAAGACATTTCCATTAAATTCAAGCTGCACCTAGTATTAGGGAAGGGGGATGTTATGTTTAAATAAAATAGATGGGAAGGAGCTTCTTTTCATAATTAAGTTAAATCAACAGAGATCTGGAGCAGAAAACAAGATGATAATGCCAGGGAGGACTGGGGAAAAATCTAAGGAAAGGGCATAGACAAAGGCATTTCTGGAGTGGGGTTACAACCATTGCATGCGTCACAAATATCCTAGGTAAGAAACGTTCAGATACAGGTATTCAAGGAAAAAAGAACTATATTGATTTGGTACTTTTATTTCTCATAGTTCAGCATTTACCTGAGATGACAAACCTCTCTTCTCCCCTAATGTCAGAAGTCAAGTATCAACAGGAAGCAAACTGGTGAAAAGCCTTGGTGCTTCCGGGGCTCAGCAGTTCTAAACGTCCGTCTCATTTCTGCCTGTGTTTCTTACTTATCTTTGCAAATCTAAATTCTTCTTGGTAGCCTAGTTTTGAGACCTAAGTCCTTGGCACTGCACCTCTAACATTCTCTACCCAGGCCTGGAGGTGAAGCCTCTTGCTTCTAGCAATAGAGTTCTCTGGGGTCTGCCAGCGGATAGGCCATGCTCCCTGAGCTAGTATCATCTGAGGTCCATTTTAGAATAAATTGATTTCACTAGAGTAGTCATTGTCAAAATGTGGTCCCTGGACTAGCAACCTCGGTCTCACCTAGAAACTTCTTCAGTTCAGTTCAGTCGCTCAGTCGTCCAACTCTTTGCAACTCCATGAATCACAGCACGCCAGGCCTCCCTGTTCATCACCATCTCTCGGAGTTCACTCAGACTCATGTCCATCGAGTCCATGATGCCATCCAGCCATCTCATCCTCGGTCGTCCCCTTCTCCTCCTGCCCCCAGTCCCTCCCAGCATCAGAGTCTTTTCCAATGAGTCAACTCTTTGCATGAGGTGGCCAAAGTACTGGAGTTTCAGCTTTAGCATCATTCTTTCCAAAGAAATCCCAAGGTTGATCGCCTTCAGAATGGACTGGTCGGCTCTCCTTGCAGTCCAAGGGACTCTCAAGAGTCTTCTCCAACATCACAGTTCAAAAGCACCAATTCTTCAGCGCTCAGCCTTCTTCACAGTCCAACTCTCACATCCATACATGACCACAGGAAAAACCATAGCCTTGACTAGACGGACCTTAGTTAGCAAAGTAATGTCTCTGCTTTTGAATATACTATCTAGGTTGGTCATAACTTTCCTTCCAAGGAGTAAGCGTCTTTTAATTTCTTGGCTGCAGTCACCATTGCAGTGATTTTGGAGCCCCAAAAATAAAGTCTGACACTGTTTCCACTCTTTCCCCATCTATTTCCCTGAAGTGATGGGACCGGATGCCATGATCTTCGTTTTCTGAATGTTGAGCTTTAAGCCAACTTTTTCGCTTTCCTCTTTCACTTTCATCAAGAGGCTTTTAGCTCCTCTTCATTTTCACTTTCATTTCCACTTCAATGACACCATAAGGGGTGGTGTCATCTGTATATCTGAGGTTATTGATATTTCTCCTGGCAATCTTGATTCCAGCTTGTGTTTCTTCCAGTCCAGCATTTCTCATGATGTACTCTGCATATACGTTAAATCAGCAGGGTGACAATAAGTGCAAATTCTCAGTGCCCTGAGTCCAGCCCTACTGAATCAGAAATTTTGGGTGATGGAACACAGTGATCTTCTTTTAACAATCCCCCTGGGGTGACTCCGATGCACGCTAAAGTCTGAGACATCTGCTTGAGCCTGTGGGTCTTCTTATTCTCTAAGATGCCTGCTGGTCCAATGAATTAGGACTGAGAGGACTTGACAGCTTAGCCAATTGCATGACCCTGGGTCCTTGCTCAGCCTCTGTGTTTTTCTATTTTCTCATTTGAAATAATACACCAAAGAGCTACAATCCAGCTCTCTCTCTCTCTCTCTTTTTTTTAATGTGTCTGCTGGTGAGTAACTAATGGAAGGTTATGCCATCCCATGTTAATCTTAACTGCCTGAATAATGCTTAGCAGTGGCTTTTGTCCTTGTGATTGCTGGGCCTTTCTCTCCTGCCTTGGATTTAAACAGCAATATTCCAGCACATTTGTATTTCATAAATCATTGGGGCATGAACCAGAATGCTATATACTCATCTATTTGTAATTAAACTTAATATGGATTTAACCATTAGTTAAACTCACATGCTTCAGGATTTGCTTTAAATGAAGAAAGCATGACCTTTATGCTAATAGAAAAGGGCTTGCTCTTGAAGTATCTCAGATCAAGGAATGAGAGAGAATGTTCCAGTAACATACAAATATTCTTCATAAGAAGGTCAAGTAAAACACCAAACCTTTCCAAGAGTCCTTCAAGCAATTGATCTGGATAAAAACCATGAGATGAAGATGGTGGCCACAGAAAATATCAGTACTGTACAAAGAACCAGCCATGTGTATACCAACCTTGGGGGAACAATGGAGAAGCCTGAAAGTTTCATAAATAAACTACTTTTTGAAAGCTGCCTTTTGGATCAGAATAGAAATAAAGGAGATGGACAGAAGGAGAAGACAGTGCACGCAGATGAGAGTTGTAGTTTGGATACCCCAAGGACAGGTCTTGAGCAGAGGTTTCAGTGTAAATACTTTAATTGGGATGTAGTGCTGGAAAAATACTTGTTGGAAAGTAGGGAATTGATACAGGGAAGGGAAGAAACACAGCACAATGTGTATCATCAAGTATGTTGTCACAGTCAGCAACTGAAGTATAGGTCAGAGGTTCAAGTCCGAGTCCAGGCTCTGTGGCTTATCAACTTGGTCCCTTGAAAAAGCATATCATCTCTTTGTGCATCACATCCTTATACTAGGACATGGTGATAAAAATGTCCAGAGTCTGGGATAATGCAGTTGCTATAATAATAATATAATATATTACATTATATATCATATATTAATATATATAATATAATAATAAGCAACTACCATCTATTGAACACTGATCCTGCACCAGGCTCGATGCTAATCTTGCCCCCACACCTTAGAAAATGGGTAAATGTTTTTGCATTTTACTGAGAGATCACAGAGACTATATTATTTCATAATTTTTAAATCATAAAGGGATTTTGTAAAATATAAGATAATGTTAAAGAGAATTTTATACAGCTTTTCATGGAAGCATGCTTCATGGAAGCATCAGGAAGCCTGTGCTTTAGCTATAAATGTATAATTCATTAGCTGTGAGGCCTCAGTCAGACCATTTGCTTCTTATTAAAAAGAGAAAAAAAAACAGATTATACAAGATGCTAACATTAAACGAGGCTGAATGAAAGGTGCTTGGGACCTCCCTGTATGCATTTTCGCAACTTCCTGTAAATCTTTCAAGTAATTATTTGAGAATAAGAGTTAAGAAAAACAGGAGTCCATATTTTATAGATGGCATTGTCCCCTCAAAGTTCATAACCCCCAGTGTTCATAACTGCTGCAACCACTCTGGAAAACTGCTTGGTAGAATTTACCAAGTCAACACATGTGACCTAGGAATTCTACACAGGTATAGACACACAACAGAGAAACAAGCTTATCTGCACCGAAAAATGTGTACTAAAATGTTCATAACAGGATAATTTGTGCCAGGCAAAAACTGCAAACTCAAGTGACCATAAACTACAGAAATGGATCACTGCTATCTATTCATGTACTGGAACAGAACCCTGATGAAAATGAGTCTCTGCAAGAACACATAACAATGTGAGTGGGTCCCACAGACTGGATATTGAGCAGGCAAGCCAGATGCAAAGGAGAACAGTATAATTCCACTTATGAAAAGCTCCCAAAGTGGCAAAACTGAACTATGCTGTTTGGAAGTCAGGATAAAGGGGAGAGAGGTAGTGACTGTAAGGGAGGCTGAGGTGGGCTTCTGGGGTGCTGGTCATTTCTATTATATTTTTGTTCTGGGCACAGGTCACATGGTAAACTCACTTTGTGCACTCACTGAGATATTAAACTGTCTGTGTACTTCTCTGTAAATTGTAGTTAAAAAAAAAAAGTTTACCTAGTAAGAAGCTCTGAGAATTGAATTGAATGAATTCAAAGGTTTCTTCTGGCTCTGAAATCCTGGTCCTGAGATGAGACTCAGACATCTCCCACCATTATTGAGGTGAGGCTTATGGTAGGGTAGGAAACTTGATAGAACGAGGTATATGTACCGGCTCTGTTCAGTTCTGCTACGTGGCAGAGTCCTTCCCCCTGGTGCAGTTCATTTTATCCGTGCTGGGCACCATGATGCCCAGAAGCTTACACAGAGACGTGCAAGTGGCCATATTTTCAGTGCTTTGGGATAATGCAATTTCAGAAACTTCCACAGGGTGGCAAGGATGCCATTTCTTGATGCTTTTAGACACAGCCTTTCCTTTTGTTTTCACCCAATCACTTTCACAACGTGCACGTTTCTCTATCAGTAACTAGTACAAACATCGGGGAGCAGAATTTTATATGCTGTAACATTTCTAATGAATTCTCCGTAGCTTAATTAAGAGACCTAATCTGCAGCTTGAGAACACTACATGGGAAAATGAAAAAACTGGGCCGGACACTGGAGTTTCTGAAATGTTAGAGACCTATCACAGGAAGTGGTCAAGGGTGGGAATAACAGAAAAATGGGTTTCAGGGTACCAAAAAAAAGTCCTGTGGTGATTAATGTGGCACACCTCCAACTTCACCAAATATCATAGGCGTCTGATAAGCCCAGAATGCTTTTAGATCCATACTAGTCAGAAGGTGACAGGTTGCTTGCAACAAAAATGGCTTCAAGTATTTCTCTTCAGGAATCTACGTCTTTTGTCAATGTGAGTTCTGTGAAAACTGCTATCAAAGGGTGAGCTATTTCTCCCCCTGCTGAATTCAGGCTGGTCTTACAACCTGATTTAATCATTAGAAAGCAGTATAGGTGGCTCTCTTCTCATCCTGAACTTGGGTCTCAGAGCCCTCAAGTGTCTCCACTTTCCCTTTGGGCCCCTGCCTGCATCCTGTGCACAAGCCTGAGCTTGTAACCTGCTGGAAGACAGAGGCTACGTGAACATCACCCCACAGTCCCTTCCAGACAACTGCCAGCATTTAGCCTACACTCCAGCTGATAAATAACCAAGACTTGCCGAGATCAGCTGCACCTCACCCAGGTCAGCAGAACCACCCACATGACTCATAGATTTGTTGGCAATAATAAAGGGTAACTGCTTTAAGCCACTAAATTCCAGGGGGACTTATTATGCAACAGTGGTTGCAGCCATATCAGAACTCTGAACTGGACCCACTTATTTATCGTTAACCCTCTGTTTGATGCAGCTTCACTGTGTGATGAGGGCCTTAAGTACAAGTCATTCAGTTGAGTCCGACTCTTTGCAACCCCATGGACTGAATTCTCCAGGCCAGAATACTGGAGTGAGTAGCCTTTCCTTTCTCCAGGGGATCTTCCCAACCCAGGGGTCACATCCAGGTGTCCCACATTGCAGGCAGATTCTTTACCAGCTGAGCCACAAGGGAAGCCCCAAGAATAATGGAGTGGGTAGTCTATCCCTTCTCCAGCAGATCTTCCCAACCCAGGAACTGAACTGCGGTCTCCTGCATTGCAGGCAAATTCTTTACCTTCAGCTTAATTTCTGAGCTATATAAGAACTTTGGATTCCAGTTTTCAGATTCAAGTAATGGTAGAAAGATGAAAGACTTGGAAAAATCATCTTTAATGGTTCCCATTTTCACTCCCCTGGATACAGTTCAAGGGTTGGAATCCTCCTTGTCCAATCCTGTCTTCCTTACCCATCAGTAAGTACGTAGGTGCAGAGGTAGATATGTAGAATGCATGCATATACACATATGTGTATATACATTATGCATATACACGTACATGCATATATACATATACACACACATACATAACAGATAAGAGTATGCTATATTTTCTTCAATAACTCTCTACATTTTACATGTTACAAGTGCTAAATTTATCATATGGAAGTATTACATTTAAGAGGTCTCTTTCCTGCTGCTTTTTAAGTTCCTTTTGTATTTATGTAATTTCAACATGATGCCTGGCACATATCACACAGTGAATGTAGATTGTCTGACCAATGAAATGCACCAATGGATACCCACCAAATGCGAGTAGAAAATCATCACCATAACTAACATATACCCTAAAGCACCTGGTAAATGTTTCTGCAGGAAGGTTACAAGTCCTGTGAAGGCAAAGATCCTATTTGCATTGTTTGTTTCTGTACCCTAATGCCATGCAAACACCTGCAATGAACTAGAAACTCAATAAATACTTGGTGAAAGGAAACATAATTTTGGAAATTTATAAATCTCTACTGAGAATTTCAAAATAACAGAAGAAAAACTAAATTACTTAGAGTTTTCTATGCATTCTGTTCCACTAGACAGGACAGTTAATTTGCACTTTGGATGGGTTCTGTAGTCATATATTATCTATGCCCAATTATGACTTGGATTTGAGAAAAATTTGCTAAATATCACAGTGGTATATTACTGTTATCAAAGTCAGTCTGGGTAATATTCCATTGTGTATATATACCACAGCTTCTTGAGATGTATAGAAAGAGTAACATGAAAACTTTCATTACCATATGTAAAATAGCCAACAGGAACTTGCTGCATGTCTTAGGAAACTCAAACAGGGGCTCTGTATCCACCTAGAGGAGTGGGATGGGGAGGGAGCTGGGAAGGAGGTTCAAAAGGGAGGGGATGTGTGTATACCTATGCCTGATTCATAGGTCTTCCCTTGGGCCACCCTTGTGGCTCAGCTGGTAAAGAATCTGCCTGCAATGCGGGAGACCTGGGTTTGATTCCTGGATTAGGAAGGTCCCTTGGAGAAGGGAAAGGCTACCCACTCCAGTATTCTGGCCGGAGAATTCCATGAACTATAGTACATGGGGTCATAAAGAGTTGGACAAGACTGAGCGGCTTTCACTCACTCACTCACATGCCTGATTCATGTTGAGGTTTGACAGAAAATAGAAAAATTCTATAAAGCAATTATCCTTCAATAAAAAATTATTAAAAAGTCAGTCTGGTTTTCAAAAACATAACTAATGTGAGATAGGTGGACAAATGATTGTGGTCATAGAAAAAAATGTTACAGTCAACTGTTTATTAGTAAGTGACAGTTTTTGTTGAATGGCACAGTGTTTCAAGGCTGTTGTAATAATGAATAAGCTTTTTAAAGCAGTCATTCCAGAATTTGATTATCCACAATTACACTCTTCAGGGTTTAGCTTCATACTTTGACTTCTTTCAACAGGGGGTAAATTGGCTGAGCTGTGAAATGTAGAGATTATTCTCAACTTCCAGTTGTTGGTGAGTTGCTTTTGAAGGGATTCGGGACATTTTGAGAGTATTATCAAAGATGCGGAGCAGAAAAAATGAAAACTATATAGGACCAGGGACAGTTGCATTCATGCCAGTGTCAAAGTTCATTGTACAGATGTTTTAATTTGTCATTGTAAGATGGATCTGGAAATACGGAGCACATCAAAGAGTGGTTGTGATGTGATTTTTTTCTTTTCTTTCTTTCTTTCTTTCTTTTTATTTTTTTGAGAGCTACATACCGTTAGAGAGTGTCTGTCATCCAAGTTATTCCAAGACAGTTTTGTTTTCCTGCTGTGGCTGTGAATGACAGCTCAATATAATGTGTGTGGAGGAGAATAAAAGGAGAAACTCTTGTTTAGATTCAGGGTTTCCATGTGCCTAACAGCAGCCATAAAGAACAACTACATCTTCAAATACCCTGAAACTCAAATTTAAGCATCCATATTCACTCATGTATTAGTGGGTGAGATGAATCAGATTATCTCAAACTGTGGCAGCCCATGGAAAATTAAAGGCATGGTAGTTTATTACCTTCCAGAAATTGATTTCTCCTCTACGTCTCTGTCTGCCATTATGGAACTGTCCCTTGCCTGCCTTAGTAAACTTTAACCCTCTGGATAAGGGAAACACTAAAAATGATAATAATAAAAGCAGTTTTGCCCATGAGATGCTATTATCTCTAACAGAAAGAAACATTTCAGAATGAATACCAAGTATAAAAATGTGTTGTGTTCATTGTTTATGATTTTGCTTTATTGAAAACCTTCTACTAAAATAAAATTCAAGGCAAAAATCAACCGTAATTCTGTCTTCAGATCAAAGTTAAGTATTTTTATTTTTCTAATAAAGCTCCCAGTCTTAGTCATGTGCATATTCAAAAGGTTACTTACATTAAAAGAAATGACACCCCACAGAGTCTGTGGGGTCTTCGCTTCCCTACCAGGGATGGAAACTGCCCACTGCAGCGGAAGCACCGTCTTAACCCCTGGGCCGCCAGGAAGTCCCCTTACTTACAGTTTTATACTTGCATTATATAGTAGATTTTGTGCTCTACATGTTTACCTAATTTTATATTTTGAGTTGTTCCTCTCATTTTTCCAGAGTTGCTTTTTTTTAATAGGTGTTTTTGTTGTTGCTTACTTCTTTCTCTCATTCCCATTGATGCTGCCTGACCCCATCACAGGTCAAATGTATCACTGTGGTGTGTATCATTTCACATTTTCCCGCTCATATGATATGTAGTAGGCAGGGTTCTAAAATGACCTCCAGTGGTGCATGACTTTCTCTAATTCCCACTCACTGAGTTGTGGGCAGGACCTGTGAATATGATGTATCACTCTTGTCGGAAGATTGCATGATATGACCATTCCAAGGGATTTTGCTGATGTAAGTAAGCTCCCTAATGGGTGACTGTGAGTTAATCAAAAGGGACATTATCTGGGGTGGGGTTGACCTAGCGATGTAAGGTCTTAAAAGAGGCCCTGAACCCTTTTAGAATGGAGAGAAATTCTCCTGCTGGGTTTGAAGACCTAGCTTGCCATGCTGTGCAGGACAACGTGGGCACAAGTTGTAGTAACTGAGAGCTACCCCTAGGTCACAGCCAGGAAACAAAGGAAGGACCTCAGTCTAGCAGTTGCAAGGGACTAAACTCTGCTAACAGCCTGAACAAACTTGAAGAGGACTTGAGCTGAGCCCAGCTGACACTTTGTGTTTTTTTTTTTTTTATTTTTTTTAATTTTATTTTTACTTTAGTCTGCTTTACAATACTGTATTGGTTTTGCCATATATTGACATGAATCAGCCACAGGTGTACACGAGCTCCCAATCAACACTGAGCAGAGAACCCAGTAGTGCCACATCCAGATTTATGAACTAAGAAACTGTGAGATAATAAAAGGGTGTTGCTTTAACTGCGGAGTTGGTGGTAATTTGTTTTGGCATCAATAGAAAATGAATACACAATCGTTTACATACATACAAAGATAGCACTGCTGTTGTTTGTGATAGGATGTTAAAATGGAACTCTGTAGCAGAAAAATCCACAATAATAGTCAGATATTTCATTACCCCCTCAATCAATAATGATAGAACAAGTTAATAAAATAAGGAAATTGGCTATTTGAACAGCACAATCAATAATCTTAACCTAATTAAACACTCTACCAGCAGAATGCATATAGTTTTTAAGGGCACATGAAACACTAAAATAGATCATATTATTAATATGGGTCAAAGAACAAGTCTAAATACATTTAAAATAATCTTAAGTCACAGAAAGTATTTTATCAACACAGAACTAAATTAGAAATTTAGTAATAAGTGCTTTAAAACTAAATAACACTCTTCAAAATAATCCCACAGTTTAGAGAAGATTTTAAAAGGAAATTATAAAGTATTTTGAACTGAAAAAGGTGAAAGTCAAAATCTGTGCAATGCTACTAACACTAATTAGGGATAAATTTACATTAATAAATGCTAATATTAGAATAAATGAAAGATCTCAAATGACTACAGCTTCTACATAAAGAAATTAGAAAAAAAAAGAAGAGCAAAGAGAGCCAAATTAGGCAGGAGAAAGACTTATAACAACTAAAGCATAAACAAATTAAATAAAACAAGAAAACAGAGACAGTCAATGAAACTAAAAGCTGGTTCTTTAAATACAGCAGTAAGAATGATAAACCCAGCCACACTGATGAGGAAAGAAAGTGAAGGCATAATTAACATGTCAAGAATGAGAAAAGTGATATCACACAGTTTCTAGATATTCATATAGCAAAAAGATATGAAGAGACAATAAGAAATATGTCACGCCAGCAAATTAGACTTAGAATTGGCATTCATTCTCAGATATCACACCAAAGCCAAGCCACAAAGGAAAAAAAAAATGGACAAATCAGGCTTCATAAATTTAAGTGTCGGGTACATCAAAGGACAGTATTACAGGGTAAAAAGGAAGTACACAGAATGGGGAAAATACATGCAAATTTCAAAATAATACCCAGAATATCTAAAGACCTCCTAGAACTCAACAACAACCAAAAACCAACAACTCAATTTAAAAAGAGGCTTAAATAGATACTTCTCCAAAGATAAGGAAATAACCAATAATCATATAAAAAGATGCTCAACAACACTAATCATTAGGGAAATGCTTATTACAACCAGTGAGATAACATCTTGCTCTAAAAATGTACCTGAAGTCTATTTCAGTCACGTACGATAAGATACATGGACAAAAAAGGATTGTTATGAAGAAGTTTATGCTCATAGATTTCAAGAAACAGTATGTCAAGCCATTCAAGACCACATGTGGAAGCACAGAGGCGAGTTAGGAGGCAGGAAAAGAGGAGAGCACGGCCCAGAGTCTTTACTGGGGTCTTCCTGGGGAGAAATGGGCCAGGAGGCTCAGTTTAGGATTGGCTATTTTGAATGATTTCAGCAGGCTCTAGACTATAGGGATGCTTCATCGGATGGCCATGGGTGATTCAGAGCAGGAAGAATACTGACTTGGTGTGTGAGAACTTCCTAAATGAGATGGTGGGGCTGCACACTCTGAATCACTGGTTTGTGTGTCAAAGACGCACTCACAAGGGAATCAATTCCTCTCTCCGGGCTCTGGCTAGCCCTAGGAGGGGCAGCATCTCTAGAATTAGAAGCCAAATGCCAATGCATCAAGAAGACAGAAAATATACTTGATAAAACTTTACACCTCTTAAGATGGTTATTGAAAACAAGTTTTGGCAAGGATATGAAATGTTTTCGCACTGCTGATGGGAATGTAAAATGGTACAGAGACTGTGGAAACCAGTATGGCAGTTCCAGTTCGACATAGAATTAACATATGATTCAGCAATTTCACTTCTGGATATCCACAATAACTAACTGAAAGCAGGGACTCAGATGTTTGTAACCCATTTCACAGCAGCATTACTCACAATACCCGAAAAGTGGAAACAACTCAGATTGACAGATGCATGGATAAACAAACATGGTAAATACAATCAATAGACTATTATTCAGTCTTAAAAAGGAATAAAATTTTCATACATGCTACAACATGGATGATCTAGAAGACATCCTGCTGGGGGAAATAATCTGGACATGAAAGGATAAATGTCATAAGATTCCATTTACATGGATGCAGCAGCCCGCGAGGTGGCCGCTGGAGACTGCCAAGCTCATGTGCTATCACCGCCAGGGATGGGGACTCTCCCCTCAAGTCCCATATACTCCCCTCTGATTTAAGCTGGATGCAGGATAATAAAAGACGCACTGTGGTTGGCAGGAACTGGAAAAGGGGGAAATGGAGAGTTATATTTTAATGGGTACAGTGTTTTACTATAGGAAAATGAAAATATCAATAACCTCAGATATGCAGATGACACCATCCTTATGCCAGAAGGTGAAGAAGAACTAAACAGGCTCTTGGTGAAAGTGAAAGAGGAGAGTGAAAAAGTTGGCTTCAAACTCAACATTCAGAAAATGAAGATCATGGCATCTGGTCCTATCACTTCATGGCAAATAGATGGGGAAACAATGGAAACAGTGACAGAATTTATTTTCTTGGTCTCCAAAATCACTGCAGATGGTGACTACAGCCATGAAATTAAAAGACGCTTGCTTCTTGGAAGAAAAGCTATGACCAACAAAGATAGACCATTAAAAAGCAGAGACATTTCTTTGCCAACAAAGGTCCATCTCATCAAAGCTATGGTTTTTCCAGTAGTCAGGTATGGATGTGAGAGCTGGACTATAAAGAAAGCCTAGTGCTAAAGAATTGATGCTTTTGAACTGTGGCGTTAGAGAAGACTCTTCAAAGTCCCTTGGACTGCACGAAATCCAACCAGTCCATCCTAAAGGAAATTAGTCTTGAATATTCATTGGAAGGAGTGCTGAATTTAGCCACCTGATGCAAAGAACTGACTCACTGCAAAAGACCCTGATGCTGGGAAAGACTGAAGGCGGGAGGAGAAGGGGACAACAGAGGATGAAATGGTGGTTGGATGGAATCACTGTCTCAAGTGACATGAGTTTGAATAAGCTCTGGGAGCTGGTGATGGACAGGGAGGCCTGGTGTGCTGCAGTCCATGGGGTCACAGAGTCAGACAGGACTGAGTAACTGAACTCAACTGATGGGAAAATGGAAAAGGTCGAAGATGGATAGTAGTGATGTTTGTACAACAATGTAAATGTACTTAATGCTATAGAAGTGGACACTTAAAAATGTTAAAAATGGTATATGTTATATAACATACATTTTACCACAGTGAAAAAATAAAAATAAATTTAACAATATAAAACTAGGCAGTTACTCTCCATAAGCTGTGTTCTTTGTCATCTTGTTGTAAAGTAATAATAATAATAATTAGTTCAGTTCAGTCACTCACTACTGTCCAACTCTTTGCGACCCCATGGACTGCAGCATGCTAGGCTTCCTTGGTCATCACCAACTCCTAGAGCCTGGTCAGGTTCATGTCCATCGAGTCAATGATGCCATCTAACCACTTCATCCTCTGTCATCCCCTTCTCCTCCTGCCTGTAATCACTCCCAGCTTCAGGGTCTTTTTCAGTGAGTCAGTTCTTCGCATCAGGTGGCCACAGTGTTGGAGTTTCAGCATCAGCAGCAGTCCTTCCAATGAACACTCAGGACTGATTTCCTTCAGGATGGACTGGTTGGATCTCCTTGCAGTCCAAGGGACTCCCAAGAGTCTTCTCCAATGCAATATTGTAAAGTAATTAGCCTCCAATTAAAATAAATAAATTTATATTTTAATAAAACGAATCTTCTCCAACACCACAGTTCAAAAGCATCAATTCTTTAGCACTCAGCTTTCTTTATGATCCAACTGTCATATCCATACATGACTATTGGAAAAACCATAGTTTTAACTATATGGACCTTTGTTGGCAAATTAACATATCTGCTTTTTAGTATGCTGTCTAGTTTGATCATAGCTTTTCTTCCACGAAGCAAACGTCTTTTAATTTCATGGCTGTAGTCACCATTTGTAGTGATTTTGGAGGCCAAGAAAATAAAGCCTGTCACTGTTTCCACTGTTTCCCCATATATTTGTCATGAAGTGATCAGACCGGATGCTGTGACCTCAGTTTTCTGAATGTTGACTTTTAAACCAGCTTTTTCACTCTTTTCTTTCACTTTCATCAGGAGGCTCTTTAGTTCTTCTTCACTTTCTGCCATAAGGATGGTGTCATCTGTGTATCTGAAGTTATTGATATTTCTCCCACCAATCTTGATTCCAGCTTGTGCTTCATCCAGCCTGGCATTTCACATAATGTGCTCTGCATATATAAGTTAAATAAGCATGGTGAAAGCCTTGATATACTCCTTTCCCAGTTTGAAACCAGTCTGTTGTTCCATGTCCAGTTCTGTTTCTTCTTATCCTGCATACAGATTTCTCAGGAAGCAGGTAAGGTAGTCTGGTAAGTCCCATCTCTTGAAGAATTTTCCACAGTTTTTTATCTATACAGCAAAAAGGCTTTGGCATAATCAATAAAGCAGAAGTAGGTGTTTTTCTGGAACTCCCTTGGTTTTTCTATGATCTAACGGATGTTGGTAATTTGATTCCTTGCTCCTCTGGCTTTTCTAAACCCAGCTTGAACATCTGGAATTTCACAGTTCACATACTGTGGAAGCCTTGGATGGAGTATTTTGAGCTTTACTTTGCTAACATGTGAGATAAGTGCAATTGTGGGTAGTTTGAATATTCTTGGGCTTCCCTTGTGCTTCAGCTGGTAAATAATCCGCCTGCAATGTGGGAGACCTGGGTTAGATCCCTGGGTTGGGAAGATCCCCTGGAGAAAGGAAAGGCTACTGACTCCATTATTCTGGCCTAGAGAATTCCATGGACCTTATAGTACATGGGGCCACAAAGAGTCAGACATGACTGAGCAACTTTCACTTTCACTTTTTCACTTGAACATTCTTTGGCATTGCCCTTCTTTAGGATCGGAGTAAAAACTGACCTCTTCCAGTCCTGTGGCCACTGCTGTGTTTTCTAAATTTTCTGGCATATTGAACGCAGCACATTCACAGCATCATCTTTCAGGGTTTGAAAGAGCTGAAATTCTATCACCTCCACTAGCTTTGTTCGTAGTGATGCTTCCTAACGCCCACCTGACTTTGCACTCCAAGTTGTCTAGCTTTAGGTGAGTGATAACATCACCACGGTTATCTGCATCATGACCTTTTGTATAGTTCTTCTGTGTATGCTTGCCACCTCTTCATAATATCTTATGCTTCTTTTAGGCCCATACCATGTCTATCTTTTATTGTGCCCACCCCATATGAATCAAGTATGGAGATAAAATGTTTTAGACAGGAGTGGAACCTAAACATATAAATACATTGGCTTAATGTATGTTACATATGCATGTTTATATTTTTCACTCAGTGCTGAAGTATATATTTGTGCTCACTCAATGCTGTGATTACAGCTTTGTCAAGCAACAATGCTACATAATCTTAAGAATAGGAGCACTGCAATGAGACAATTTTCATCTTTGCATGAAATGTTCCCTTGGTATCTCTAATTTTCTTGAAGAGATCTCTAGTCTTTCCCATTCCATTGTGAGTAATAGAGGGAGATGCTGTAGTCAACATATGCATGTTTGAATATCTATTTATATATATGTATGCTGCTGCTGCTGCTAAGTCGCTTCAGTCGTGTCCGACTCTGTGCGACCCCATAGACGGCAGCCCACCAGGCTCCACTGTCCCTGGGATTCTCCAGGCAGGAACACTGGAGTGGGTTGCCATTTCCTTCTCCAATGCATGAAAGTGAAAAGTGAAAGTGAAGTTGCTCAGTCGTGTCCGACTCTAGCAACCCCATGGACTTCAGCCCACCAGGCTCCTCCATCCATGGGATTTCCCAGGCAAAAGTACTGGAGTGAGGTGCCATTGCCTTCTCCATATATATGTATATGCATATAAATATATATATATAAAAGACAGAAGGTAGAGTGAGAGCATTTGAGCAGGATTGTGATATGATATTTCATAAACTAGTCTTTAACAAGAACTGAGCCAGACAAAATACAGTACATATATATTTTGGGACAAAATTTATAACCTATCATTAATAGTGTCTCTATTAAAATAGAAACTTCATTATCTAGTCTATTGTTCAATTATATTCTTCTGCTTCTTCCTCTTCCACTTTCCACATAATCTGCAGTTTGGCCTCTCCTGTAAGCACACTGAGCAACAAACGGGAGATATTGACATTTCCATGAACTAAAAGGCCTGAAAATCTCCAATAACTACACCAACTGTTTCTGTTGCAAAGATACCCACAGAGAAAAATAGATAAGCAGAGCAGGGAAGCATCTTCTATAAAGAGGCCATGACTTCAAGAATTTACTAACCTAAAAGCAAAAGAACATGGCCTAAATAAAAACAGCCAGCCAGTGAACAGAACCCAGAAATCTCTGTATTGTCATTTTGACCAAGGACCTTAGTCTTACAAGAAAAGCTGATTTTTCTCCCTATGAGAGAGATACTTTACTATTGGTCAGAGCTAGAGCAAACAAAATCTAGTCACCTAGATTAACTAGAAAGGTATTTATGAAAAGATATTAGTAGCTTTCAGAATTAATGTTTAGCTACAGGAACAGACAAAACTGAACTTCTGCGGCAGGGGAGGGAAGAAAACACAAGCAATTCTGCAGAATAGGCTGGATTTAAAAACAAAACGAAACCAATGCCACTGTCACATCACACACTGAAAGGAAGGATCTCAGCTTTTCTGTGACTTCAGCCACATGTAATGCCACTTGGTGAAGAATTTTTAAATATGTCAATTGGGTTAGGCTACAGTCCTGAGTTATTTAACTAAACACTAACCTAAATGTTGCTACTAATGGATACGGAAGGTGTAATTAAAGTCCCTAATCAGTTGACATTAAGTGAGGGAGATTATCAAGGATAACCTGAGAGGCCTTAATGAATCAGTTAGAAGACCTAGAACATATGGATGAGGCCTTCCTGAAAAAGTAAGAGGAAGTTTGGCCTGTTCACAACAGTTTTGTCCCAGCTCATGGAGTTCCATCCTGCTTCTGCTCTATTCTTTCTGGCTGCCTGTCCTACAGATTTCAAACTTTCTCTTCTAATTCACATAATTGAATAAGTCAATTTCTTGTAACACATCTATAAATAGGTAGAGATACAGAAAGATACTCTCACTGCTACACCACTCCATGACAAGCATGTGAAATCACTTCAGTTCAGTTAAGTTCAGTTCAGTCACTGAAGAGTGTCCGACTCTTTGTGACCCCATGAATCGCAGCATGCCAGGCCTCCCTGTCCATCATCAACTCCTGGAGTTCACTCAGACTCATGTCCATTGAGTCGGAGATGCCATCCAGCCATCTCATCCTCTGTCGTCCCCTTCTCCTCCTGCCCCCAATCCCTCCCAGCATCAGTCTTTTCCAATGAGTCAACTCTGCATGAGGTGGCCAAAGTATTGGAGTTTCATCTTTAGCATCATTCTTTCCAAAGAATACCCAGGGCTGATCTCCTTTAGAATGGACTGGTTGGACCTCCTTGCAGTCCAAGGGACTCTCAAGAGTCTTCTCCAACACCACAGTTCAAAAGCATCCATTCTTCGGCGCTCAGCTTTCTTCACAGACCAACTCTCATATCCATACATAACCACTGGGGAAACCATAGCTTTGACTAGATGGACCTTTGTTGGCAAAGTAATGTCTCTGCTTTTCAGTATGCTATGTAGGTTGGTCATAACTTTCCTTCCAAGGAGCAAGCATCTTTTAATTTCATGGTTGCAGTCACCATTTGCAGTGATTTTGGAGCCCAAAAGAATAAAGTCTGACTCCACTGTTTCCCCATCTATTTCCCATGAAGTGATGGGACTGGATGCCATGATCTTCATTTTCTGATGTTGAGCTTTAAGCCAACTTTTCCACTCTCCTCTCTTACTTTCATCAAGAGGCTTTTTAGTTCCTCTTCACTTTCTGCCATAAGGGTGGTGTCATCTGCATATCTCAGGTTATTGATATTTCTCCCAGCAATCTTGATTCCAGCTTGTGCTTCTTCCAGCCTAGTGTTTTTCATGATGTACTCTGCATATATGCTAAATAAGCAGGGTGACAATATACAGCCTTGATGTACTCCTTTTCCTATTTGGAACCAGTCTGTTGTTCCATGTCCAGTTCTAACTGTTGCTTCCTGGCCTGCATACAGATTCTCAGGAGGCAGGTCAGGTGGTCTGGTATTCCCATCTCTTTCAGAATTTTCCACAGTTTATTGTGATCCACACAGTCAACTAGTACTACCATCTCCCAAATCCAGAGACTGCCCATTAGCAAAATTGAATCCTACTGAAAATAAATTTATTCTGTCCCCAACTTCCAAACCAATATCTCCCACAGGTATAGAAATGTCAAACACCTACAACCTAGCTACAAGAGAAGCTGGGAATTCGTTTCTGATTTCTACTTTGGAATGACAAAATTCCTCATAAGGGAATTTCCCCCAACACAGAAAGGCCATTCAAAAATAGAAGGCAATTATGAATACAATTATTGTTCCCCAAATTTCTAGCCTCTCAAAACTTCTCAAAGGAAGAATTCACTCTTTAAATCCCAGATAATAACACACTCAGCTTTGCATAATAAAGCTCATATAGGCTTTTGTTACACAAAACCATGTGATGACTGTTTTTCTTTGTTAATACCTCAGTCAGGATGTATTATACAATTCTATACATTATACTGCTGTAATAAATAACCTTAAGATCTTAATAGCTAATACAACAAACTTTTCATGTTTGTTTGTGGATTAGGCAGGGGGCTTTTTCATGGTAGTCATTCAGAAACCCAAGATGACAATAGTTTTCCATGAAACATACTTCCATAATGGCCAAGGTAGGAAAAGGAAATGCAGCACATTGGGCATTCTACCTGAAAATGTTTTCAAGACGTGACACTGGTTATTCTGCTCACATTTCATCAACCAAACATAGGAGGTGTTGGTAACTGTAATCCTCCTGTATTGGTTAAAGAAGCAAAATATTTCTTAATCTTCTTGACTATTTAAGTTTTCAACACCTGTAAAAAAAATGCCTATGCTTCATCTTTAAAAGCTTAGTTGGTTGTGATTAAAAAGAAATTTATAAATTCTGTTCTATGTAACAGCCAGATATATTATGGTGTCCGAGGATGACAATTTCATGATAAAACCTAGGAGATAGATGTGATACAAAGAAAGGAAGTATAGTCTCCTCATCCAGGTATAAATTGGGAGAGAGATTTCTGGGGCACTGAGATGATTTCTAGGACAAGAAAGAAGGAGTTTGAAGAGGTTAAAGCACCTGTCTGTGCCATTCTTAGGCTAGCTCTTAGTGTGGGAAGTAGGGAAAGGAGTCTACTAAAGATGCCAACTCCTGTAGAAGGATAAAGCCACCAGGGGTGCAGTGGTAAAGAATCTGCCTGCCCTGGGTTGGGAAGATCCCTTAGAATAGGAAATGGCAACCCACTGCATTCTTGCCTGGAAAATTCCATGGACAGAGGAGCCTGGCGGGCTGCAGTCCATGGGATTGCAAAGAGTCGGGGACATGATTAAGAGACTGAGCCCACACAGAGTTATCAGAGACTCTGATACCATCAGGAGAAGGATGACTGGGTCTACCTACAGGTGCAGCAGTAAGGGGAGGGCATTTCTCTAAAAGCCTCATGCATCCATGGTGTCTTTCAAGTGTGCACTGGAAAAAATAGCATCCATACAAGGTAAACCTGAGATCTTCTGTTTTCTGGAGTATGCCAAAATTCCCCTGCGTTTCGGAGATGTGTGTCAATAGCTTGAACATGTGATAAGGAAGCCTGAGTGTGCTCTCTGCAGGGGCCAATGGTTAGACCCTGAAAGAAAATTCAGAAAGCAGGCAGGTCCAGTTGCAACTCAACAAATACCAGTCCAGGAATCAGAAGAGACAAATCACCCAAGGCAAAACCCACTGATAATTTGAGAATAGAGTCTCTAAGGATTCGGGTCATATGATACAGCATTTCCTTGATACAGCATTTGAGAAGACCCACAGGGAGATGGGACAAGAAAAGAGACTGAATTGTAAAAAAAAAAAAACCTGAGAATTTAAACTGGAATAACTGAGAGATGACAGCCAGCAGAATGAGCCCTGCCCACCCAAGGGAATACTAGGACTACTAGAGAAATTAATAAGGTTTATTTTACTTGTACAACTATTATTTTGTGTAAATGTGTAATCTGACAAGTAATCTAGTGACTTGGAGTCAATATTCCCATAGAAAATATGACCACTTAAGAAATTTCTTTAAAATACATACTCAAGAAATGAAATATCCTCAAGATATTCTTTGAAATTATGTGCTATGGTAGCTCTATAGATAAAATTATTCTAGAGCTCTCTCAACTAAAAGAATAATTTGCCTCTATTTCTCCTTAATGGAGAAGGCAATGGCACCCCACTCCAGTACTCTTGCCTGGAAAATCCCGTGGACGGAGGAGCCTGGTAGGCTGCAGTCCATGGGGTCACTGAGAGTTGGACATGACTCAGTGACTTCACTTTGACTTTTCACTTTCATGCGTTGGAAGAGAAAATGGCAACCCACTCCAGTGTTCTTGCCTGGAGAATCCCAGGGACGGCAGAGCCTGGTGGGCTGCCATTTCTGGGGTCGCACAGAGTCGGACACGACTGAAGTGACTTAGCAGCAGCAGCAGCATTTCTCCTTAAAGCAGAGATACTACTACAAAGAAGTCCTACATTCTCATAATTACCAGTGTTTTACCATTCTAGTTTCATCTCATTCTTTTTTTTCTTTTCACTCTCTCTCATCCTTTCTTTTGTATTTCTCTCTCTCTTCATCCTTTTACCTCCTCTCTTTTTCCTATTTTGAGGCTGATATAACCTTGATATGTAAGTTTAAAGATAAGAGTACAAAGAAATAAACTTCAGATGATCTGTATCAATTTATAGCTATAGGAACAAAAATCCAAATAAATCATAAGTAAAGAGAATCCTGCTTATTTTGGTACACAGACACCTTTACAACCATATAAAAACAACATTTAGGAAGGGTTGGATTTATTCTAGGAAAGGAAATAACCTTTTCATTTAAAAATCTAATAATGTAATTTGATATAAACTATTAGAGGAAAAAAATCATTTTCAACAGATTCAGAAAGTCATTTCATAAAACCAGTATCTGTTTATTAAAAACCAAATAATTGCAAAGCCAAACTAATAATGGAAATAAATTTGTTAAAACCTCACTGGGAAAAAAAAAAGAAAGAAAGAAGAAAACCTCACTGAGCAAATATATTCCTATAGTTAAACAATGGGGTCGTTTCCTTTAAAATATACATAGGAAGAAGACACTCACTCTGAACGTTCATTTAGTATTATAGAAGAGGTCCTAAAAGGAGCCTATGAAGATGAGAAAGATTTAAAATATAAATGCTGCAAATAAACAAAATATTCATTGTTTAAAGATGATGTAATTGCTATAACTATTAACATAAAAAACTCAACATAAATTAATAGTGTGATAGAAAAGTTTAGAAATATTAGTAGGAACCAAGTCTTTATTAAAAGTTGTATCTCTAGATGCCAGGAATTACCAACTTAGACTTTCTTCAAAGCACTATAAAAATTTTCATAAATCTTACATGATAGGTACAATTATAACATGTTATTCAAAGACAAAAATAAAACTTCAGTAATAGATAGAAAACCAAGTTCATGGATGGTAAAACTCAATGTTATAAAAATGTCAGTTCTCCAAAATTGATCTATAAATTCAAAGTAATCCAACCAAAATAGCAACAATGTTCTTTCAAAACTATTTTTAGAACCTTCTTTCATCTTATCTCTCTGACCTATCTGTGCCTCTCTCTTCTGTTTTTAAAGACTCCTGTGAGTACATTGCTTCCACTCAGATAATCCAGGATAATCTCTCCATCCAAGATTCTTTATTTAACCCCATTGGCAGAGTCACTTTTTTCCCATGTAGTATATGCTTGTGCATATGGAAGAAAGATCATGAATTATACTAAGATTTCCAACTCTATGGAGGATCAGTGCCACTAATCCCTGTGTTCAAAGACTGACTTTGTTATTGTTATATGCTTTGTGTGTGTGAACAATTATAAAGTTTTGGTGGTTTAGTCACTGTCGTGTCCAACTCTTGCAACCCATGGACTATAGCCCACCAGGCTCCTCTGTCCATGGGATTTTCCAGGCAAGAATACTGGAGTGGATTGCCATTTCCTTCTCCAGGGGATCTTCCCAACCCAGAAATCGAACTTGGGTCTCCTGCATTGCAGGCAGATTCTTTACCTATGGAGCTATGAGGGAAAGTTTTACCTTCCCCTCAAAAAAAGTATTAGGAGAAACACAGATGAAAACTCAGAAGTGGCAAGCACAGTTGCTACACAAGTAACATGGTGACTGCAGCAACCCAGAGGAAAGATGTTGAGAACCCAAGAAAACATTGTGGAGACAAATGGAGGGGGACTCCAAGGATATTGGGGGATTAACTTATATAACCAATTTAATAGGGGTAGGTCCGTCTAGTCAAGGCTATGGTTTTTTCCAGTAGTTATGTATGGATGTGAGAGTTGGACTGTGAAGAAGGCTGAGTGCTGAAGAATGGATGCTTTTGAACTGTGGTGTTGGAGAAGACTCTTCAGAGTCCCTTGGACTGCAAGGAGATCCAACCAGTCCATTCTGAAGGAGATCAACACTGGGATTTCTTTGGAAGGAATGATGCTAAAGCTGAAACTCCAGTACTTTGGCCACCTCATGCGAAGAGTTGACTCACTGGAAAAGACTCTGATGCTGGGAGGGGTTGGGGGTAGGAGGAGAAGGGGACGACAGAGGATGAGATGGCTGGATGGCATCACTGACTCAATGGATGCGAGTCTGAGTGAACTCCGGGAGATGGTGATGGACAGGGAGGCCTGGTGTGCTGCGATTCATGGGGTCGCAAAGAGTTGGACACGACTGAGCGACTGAACTGAACTGAACTGAACTGAACTGTGATATTATAAGAAATATATATTTGGTCTTGGTCCCTAATTCCAGGCACATATCTCCTACAACTCTTGTAATTTCCTGAGTGATAGAAGGGAGAGAAATGTGTTTGTTATTCATAATAAGCCTCTTTCAACCATATCTGAGTAGGGGGAGAATCTAGGATACATTTCCAGTTAGAGTTGCTTTTTTTGAGTAATAAGTCTGCTCCCATGGCATAAAAATGAAGCCAAAACAGCTTGCAGAAGCAACCACTGACCATGCAGCACAGGAAGGTGATGGTGATCCTCCCCAGTGCCTTCTCCCTCTCTCCTGGCGCTTGTTTTCATTGTCTCCTAGAGTTTCAGACAGACCTCCAGCTGCCCCCAGAGCAAACTTGCCTAGCAACATGGCCTCCACCCTGCACTGACTTTCTTCGCTGTCTGATCTCAGACCCCTATGCCCCTGGTATTTCCTGTATCTCCCGATCAGACAGTTGGCACTCAAGTCCCTAAGGCTTTCTCCGAGGGAAACTTGATGAGAACAGTAATCAAATCATGGTAGGAGGGAGGGGAGGGGTGGGGGGTGGTAAGGATGGACTGGGAGTCCAGAGATATCAGATGCAAACTTTTACATATAGAATGGATAAACAATAAGGGCCTACCGGATAGCATAGGGAACCGTATTCAATATCCTGTGATAAGCCATAACGGAAAAGAATATGAAAAAGAATGTTTGTGTGTATATATATATACATATATACAATATTGTAAACCAATTATATTTCAATAAATTAAAAAATATTTTAATTTAAAAAGATGATAGGCTATGGAATGGAGAGGGGGATCCCAGCAGCAATCCTGCTCAGATATTGTCCAACTAAGCTACAGACAGATGGAGGAAGGCTCCCATAACTGGCTCTGGAGTGGCTCCCTGTCTAGACACCAGCATCACACTCCAGTACCAATCGAGTCCTCACAAGGGTTTCTTTGTCTTGTTCAGGAACAACACATAGGTGCTGGTTGCTGCTGCTGCTGCTGTTGCTAAGTCACTTCAGTCGTGTCCAACTGTGCGACCCCATAGATGGCAGCCCACCAGGCTCCCCTGTCCCTGGGATTCTCCAGGCAAGAATGCTGGAGTGGGTTGCCATTTCTTTCTCCAGTGCATGAAAGTGAAAAGTGAAAGTGAAATCACTCAGTCGTGTCCGACTCTTCACGACCTCATGGACTCTGGTTAGAGTTGCTTAATAAAACATAATGACATATCACACTTACATTGTTGTTACTCTGATTAAAAGAATTACTACTGTGCAGGAAGAATTTCTCTTTATGGAAACACAGTTAATTGACAGTGGGGAAAACTGTGGTGATAAAGTTAATGAACTTTACCAGGTTTCTCTGGCCTTTGCAATACCTGTCTCTGATTTAAAGGCTATTTAAAGGCCAGCTATCTTGGCACAATGAAGCAAAGAGCTCTGAACAGCAACTCAGTCTTCCTGAAGTGAACTGAAAGTTGCTCAGCCCTGTCCGTCTCTTTGCGACCCCATGGACTGCATACTCCATGGAATTCTCCAGGCCAGAATACTGGAGTGGGTAGCCTTTCCTTTTCCAGGGAATCTTCCCAACCCAGGGATCAAACCCAGGTCTCCCGGATTGCAGGCAGATTCTTTACCAGCTGAGTCTTCCTATTTCACAGCAAAGTCTGAAATGAGCATATGGCACTGGAAGGAACAATACTCAAACAGCTCAGGCAGCTTTCTGGGGAAAGCAGCCATCACTGGCCTTCTTTCAGAAAACTGAAGCTTCAGGACCAGTATTTTGCAAAATGTGGTACACATACAACTTGTATCAGAATCCTCCCATGATGCTTTTGAAACTACAGAATATTGGGATCAACCCCAGACTTGCTGAACCTGAATTAATAAACATGGGGCCCAGGACTCAGCATTTTCAGCCAGCTCACTGCATAACTTTTCTTAGATTGCCTGCAACACTGCCATTTTGAGCTTTATTTACATTAGCAAGTAGCCTTTTGTAAGTAAGAAAATTAGTGTGTCTTGGGCCATTCATACGTTCAATATTGAATTTAACTAAAGGGAGCTCAGTCGTGTGAAAGCAAAGGTTGTCAAACTTCATTCAGAATATTCTGGAGGGACCCAGCATGTGTTTGATTCAACTTCTATCTTGAAAATACTTTAAAGCTGTACTTTAATAACTTACATACTCAAAAGTGTTGGAGTCCAAATTTTTAACACATTTGAGGCTGCCAGCTTAAGCCATGTTGCCAATTTGACCAGATTTTGTGCTGACATCTAGCAGTTTCCTACGTGTATGCAAACTGATGTTTAAAATCTGCCCTCAGAGAGTTCTGCAGGAGAGAGCATGTCTGCACACATAAAACTGTGCACAAGAGCTCCAGACAGCAGCCTGTGCAGAGGCTCCATCCCATCCAGAGGGGCCAAAGTGCAGCACATGCTCTGTTCCTACCCAGGAAATGATGTGCAAGTGAACACATTTTGCCATGGTGATGTCAGGGTTTATACTTCAGGTCAGTTCACTCACTCAGTCATGTCTGACTCCTTGCGATCCCATGGACTACAGCATGCCAGGCTTCCCTGTCTATCACCAACTTCCAGAGCTCACTCAAATTCATGTCTATCAACTTGGTGATGCCATCCAAACACCTCATACTCTGTCAGCCCTTCTCCTCCTGCCTTCAATCTTTCCCAGCATCAGAGTCTTTTCCAGTGAGTCAGTTCTTTGCATCATGTGGTCAAAGTGGAGTTTCAGCTTCAGCATCAGACTTTCCAATGAATATCCAGGTCTCATTTCTTTGAGGATTTACTGGTTTGATTTCCTTGCTGCCCAAGGGATGCTCAAGAGTCTTCTCTAACACCACAGTTCAAAAGCATCAAATGTTCAGCACTCAGCTTTCTTTATACTTCAACTCTCACATCCATATATATCCATCCTCACACTGGAAAAACCATAGCTTTGATTAGATGGACCTTTGCCAGAAAAGTAATGTCTCTGCTTTTTAAATGCTATCTAGGAGACATAGAACAACAGACTGGTCCCAAATAAGAAAGGGGGTACGTCAAGGCTGTATACTGTCACCCTGCTTATTTAACTTATATGCAGAGTACATCATGAGAAACATTGGGCTGGAAGAAGCACAAGCTGGAATCAAGATTGCCTGGAGAAATATCAGTAAGCTCAGATATGCAGATGATACCACCTTATGGCAGAAAGTGAAGAGGAACTAAAAAGCCTCTTGATAAAAATGAAAGAGGAGAATTAAAAACTTACCTTAAAGCTCAACATTCAAAAAACTAAGATCATGGCATCTGGTCCCATCACTTCATAGCAAATAGATGGGGAAACAGTAGAAACTGTGTCAGACTTTATTTTGGGGGCTCCAAAATCACTGCAGATGGTGACTGCAGTCATGAAATTAAAAGATGCTTACTCCTTGGAAAGAAAGCTATGACCAACCTAGATAGCATATTCAAAAGCAGAGACATTACTTTGCCAATAAAGGTCCGTCTAGTCAAGGCTATGGTTTTTCCAGTGGTAATGTATGGATGTGAGAGCTGGACTGTGAAGAAAGCCGAACACTGAAGATTTGATGCCTTTTGAACTGTGGAGTTGGAGAAGACTCTTGAGAGTCCCTCGGACTGCAAGGAGATCCAACCAGTCCATCCTAAAGGAGATCAGTCCTGGGTGTTCATTGAAGGACTGAAGCTGAAGCTAAAACTCCAATACTTTGGTCACCTCATGTGAAGAGTTGACTCATTGGAAAAGACCCTGGTGCTGGGAGGGATTGGGAGCAGGGGAGAGGAGAAAGGGAAGACAGAAGATGAGATGGTTGGATGGCATCGCCGACTCGATGGACATGAGTTTGGGTAAACTCCGGGAGTTGGTGATGGACAGGGAGGCCTGGTGTGCTGCGATTCATGGGGTCACAAAGAATCAGACACGACTGAGAGACTGAACTGAACTGAGGATGGTCAAAACTTTTCCTCCCAGGAGCAGGCATCTTTAATTTCAAGGCTGCAATCTGCACTGATTCTGGAGCCCAAGAAAATAAAGTCTGCCACTGTTTCCACTGTTTCCCCATCTATTTGTTATGAAGTGACTGGACCGAATGCCATGATCTTAGTTTTCTGAATGTTGAGTTTTAAGCCAGCTTTTTCACTCTCTTCTTTCAGTTTGATCAGGAGGCTCTTTAGTTCCTCTTCACTTTCTGCCATAAAAGTGGTATCATCTGCATTTCTGAGGTTATTGATATTTCTCCTGGCAATCTTGATTCCAGCTTGTACTTCATCCAGCCTGGCATTTCTCATGATGTACTCTGAATATAAGTTAAATAAGCACGGTGACAACATACAGCCTTGATATATTCCTTTCCTGATTTGGAACCAGTCTTTTGCTCCATGTCTGGCTCTAACCATTGCTTCTGACCTATATACAGATTTCCCAGGAGACAGGTAAGGTGTTCTGGTAAGTCCTATTTCTTGAAGAATTTCCCACAGTTTGTTGTGATCCACACAGTCAGTTTTGGCATAGTCAATAGAGCAGAAGTAGATGTATTTTCAGGAACTCTCTTGCTTTTTCGATGATCCAACAGATGTTGACAATTTGATCTCTGGTTCCTCTGCTTTTTCTAAATCCAACTTGAACATCTGGAAGCTCTTATTTCATGCATTATTGAAGCCTGGCTTGGAGAATTTTGAGCATTACTTCACTAGCATGTGAAATGAGTGCAATTGTGTTGTAGTCTGAGAATTCTTTGGCATTGCCTTTCTTTGGGATTGGAATGAAAACTGACCTTTTCCAGTCCTGTGGCCACCACTGAGTTTTCCAAATTTGCACCCATATTGAGTGCAGCACTTTCACAGCATCCGTCTTTTAGGATTTGAAATAGCTCAGCTGGAATTCCATCACCTCTACTAGTTTTGTTCATAGTGATGCTTCCTAAGGCTTACTTGACTTCACACTCTACGATGTCTTGCTATAGTGGGTGATTACACCATCATGGTTATCTGGGTCATGAAGATCTTTTTGTATAGTTCTTGTGTATTCTTGCCACCTCTTTTAGTATCTTCTGCTTCTGTTAGGTCCATACAATTTCTGTCCTTTATTGTGTCCATCTCTGTAAGAAATGTTCCCTTGATAGCTCTAATTTTTTTGAGATCTCTAGTCTTTCCCATCCTATTACTTTCCTCTATTTCTTTGCACTGATTACTGAGGAAGGCTTTCTTATCTCTCCTTGTATTCTTTGGCTCTGCATTCAGATGTGTATATTTTTCCATTTCTCCTTTGCCTTTAGCTTCTCTTCTTTCCTCAACTATTTGTAAGGCCTCCTCAGACAACCATTTTGCCTTTTTACATTTCTTTTCCTTGGGGATGGTCTTGATCATTGCCTTCTCTACAATGTCATGAACCTTCATCCATAGTTCTTCAGGTATGCTGTCTATCAGGTCTAATCCCTTGAATCTATTTGTCACTTCCATTGTATAATAGTAAGGGATTTGATTTAGGTCATACCTGGAGGGTCTAGTGGTTTTTCCTACTTTCTTCAATTTAAGTCTGAATTTGACAATAAGGAATTCATGATGTGAGCCACAGTTTGATTCATGATGTAAGCCACAGTTTGAGTGTTTGAGTGTCTCCTGCAGAGGCACTAGTCAGCAGTGGCTGGCTGCAGGCACAGGGGCTCTGGGTGCAGCACACTTGGGTGTGGCATAAGCCCTCTTAGAGGAGGTCACCATTAACCACACCAGAAAGTCACCAAGCAAACAGCCCACAAACTGCAGAATAATTATACCAAAGAAATTCTCACACTGTTAAGGAAGTTCTAGGAACCATAACAGATTTCGCAACCTGGGTACCTGGCAAAACCCCAGAGCATTTGACTTTGGAGGAGAGTGGGATTTGAATACAGAACCTACACAGAACTGGAGAAACAGACTCTTGGAGCACAGACAAAACTTTGTGGGCACCAGGACCCAGGAGAAAGGAACAGTGACTCCAAAAGAGACTGACCTAGACTTGTCTGTGCACATCCAGGAGTCTCTGGCAGAGGGATGGGTTGGGGGTGCTCTGCTGCAGGGTCGGAGGCACTGAGTGTGGCAGTGAATGCAAAAGGCCTTTAGAAGGAGGTCACTATTTTCTTCATTAACTCCACCATGGTTTGATCTCAGGTCAAACAACAGGGAGGGAACACAGGCCTGCATATCAACAGAAAATTGCATTAAATATTTACTGAGCATGGCCTTGCCCACCAGAATAAGACCCATTCCCCGCCCCCCCTCAACAGTCAGTCTCTCCCATCAGGAAGCTTCTTTCCTAATTCCTCTGAAGGCAGACAGAAATAAAACCACAGTCACAGAAAACTAATCAAACTGACCACATGGACCACAGCCTTGTCTAACTCAGTGAAACTATGAGCCAGGCTGTGTAGGGCCACCCAAGAAACATAGGTCATTGTGGAGAGTTCTCACAAAACATGGTCCACTGGAGAAGGCAACAGCAAACCACTTTGGTATTCTTGCCTTGAGAACCCCATGAACAGCATGAAAAGTCAAACAGATATGACACTGAAAGATGAACGTCTCAGGTTAGTAGGTGCACAATATGCTACCAGAGAAGAACAGAGAAGTAACACCAGAAAGAATGAAGAGATGGAGCCAACGTGAAAACAATGCCCAGTTGTGCACATGACTGGTGATGGAAGTAAAGTCTGGTGCTGTAAGAGCAATACTGCATAGTAACCTGGAATGTTAGATCCATGAATCAGGGTAAATAGGAAGTGGTCAAATGAGAGAAGATAAGACTGAATATCAACATTTTAGGAATCAGCGAACTAGAACGGACTGGAATGGCCGTATTTAATTCAGATGACCATTATATCTTCTACTGTGGGCAAGAATACTTTAGAAGAGATGGAGTGGCCATCATAGTCGAAAAAAAGAGTATGAACCACAATATACCTGGGTGCAGTCTCAAACATGACAGAATGATCTCTGTTTATTTCCAAGGCAAGCCATTCAATACCACAGTAATCCAAGTCTATGCCCAACCAGTTATCCTGAAGAGGATGGAGTTGAATAGTTCTATGAAGAACTACAAGACCCTCTAGAACTAACACACACACACACAAAGATATCTTTTTCATTAAATAAGTTGGAATGCAAAAGTAGGACATCAAGAGATACATGGAGTAACAGGCAAGTTTGGCCTTGGAATACAAAATGAAGCCGGGCTAAGGCTCACAGAGTTTTGCAAGAGAATGCACTGGTCATAGCAAACACTCTCTTCCGACAACACAAGAGAAGACCCTACATACGGACATCACCAGATGGTCAATTGTGAAACCAGATTGATTATATTCTTTGCAGCCAAATATGGAGAAGCTTTGTCATCAGAGAAACAAGACTAGAAGCTGACTGTGGCTCAGACCATGAACTTCTTATTGACAAATTCATATTTAAATTGAAGAAAGAAGGAAAACCACTAGACCATTTAAGTATGACTGAAATTAAATCCCTTGTGATTATACAGTGAAAGTGATAAATATATTCAAAGGTTTAGATCTGATAGACAGAGTACCTGAAGAACTATGGATGGAGGTTTGTGATATTGTACAGGAGGAAGTGATCAAGACCATCCCTAAGAAAAATAAATGCAAAAAAAGCAAAATGGTTGTTTGAAGAGGCCTTACAAATAGTTGAGGAAAGAAGAGAAGCTAAAGGCAAAGGAGAAATGGAAAAATATATGGATCTGAATGCAGAGTTCCAAATAATAGCAAGGAGAGATAAGAAAGCCTTCCTCAGTGATCAGTGCAAAGAAATAGAGGAAAACAATAGAATGGGAAAGACCAGCAATCTATTCAAGAAAATTAGAGATACTAAGGGAACATGTCATGCAAAGATGGACACAATAAAGGACAGAAATGGTATGGACCTAACAGAAGCAGAAGAGATTAAGAAGAGGTGGTAAGAATATACAGAAGAACTATACAAAAAGATCTTCATGACCCAGATAGCCATGATGGTGAGATTACACACTACAGTGAGACTTTGGCTTGCAAAGTCAAGTGGGCCTTAGGAAGCATCACTATGAACAAAACTAGTGGAGGTGATGGAATTCCAGCTGAGCTATTTCAGATCCTAAATTTGGAAAACTCAGCAGTTGCCACAGGACTGGAAAAGGTCAGTTTTCATTCCAATCCCAAAGAAAGGCAATGCCAAGGAATGCTCAGTTGCACACAATTGCACTCATCTCACATGCTAGAAAAGTAAAGCTCAAAATTCTCCAAGTGAGACTTCAACAGTACATGAACCGTGAGCTTCCAGATGTTCAAGCTGGATTTAGAAAAGGCAGAAGAACCAGAGATCAAATTGTCAACATCTATTGGATCATCAAAAGCAAGAGAGTTCCAGAAAAAAGCTTGTGCTTTATTGACTATGCCAAAGCCTTTGACTGTGTGGATCACAACAAACTGTGTAAAATTCTTCAAGCGATGGAAATACTAGACCACTTTACCTGTTTGCTGAGAAATCTATATGTAGGTCAAGAAGCAATGGTTAGAACCGGACATGGAACAAAAGTCTGGTTCCAAATCAGGAAAGGAGTACATCAAGGCTGTATATTGTCACCATGCTTATTTAACTTATAGGCAGAAGACATCATGAGAAATGCCAGGCTGGGTGAAGCACAAGCTAGAATAAGATTGCCAGGAGAAATATCAATAACCTCAGATATGCAGATGACACCACTCTTATGGCAGAAAGCATAAGAGAACTAAAGAACCTCATCTGGTCCCATCACTTCATGGCAAATAGATGGGGAAACAATGGAAACAGTGACAGACTTTACTTTTTTCATCTCCAAAATCACTGCAGGTGGTGATTGCAGTCATGAAATTAAAAGATACTTGCTCCTTGGAAGAAAAGTGATGACCAACCTAAATAGCATATTAGAAAGCAGAGACATTAGTTTGCCAACTAAGGTCTGTCTAGTCAAAGCTATGTTTTTCCAGTGGTCATGTGAGAGTTGGACCATGAAGAAAGCTGAGCACCAAAGAATTGATGTTTTTGAACTGTGGTGTTGGAGAAGACTCTTGAGAGTCCCTTGACTTCAAGGAGATCAAACAGGCAATCCTCAAGGAAATCAGTCCTGAATATTCATTGAAGCTCTGATGCTGAAGCTGAAGCTCCAATACTTTGACCACATGATGCAAAGAACTGACTCATTGGAAAAGACCCTGATGCCGGGAAAAAGACAAGGCAGGAAGAGAAGGGGATGAAAGAGGATGAAATAGTTGGGTTGCATCACCATCAAAGAACATGAATTTGAGTAAGCTCTGGGAGTTGGTGATGGACACAGAGGTCTGGTGTACTGCAGTCCATGGGGTCGCAAAGGGTCGGACATGACTGAGCAACTGAACTGAATGGAGCATGCCCCTGCCCATCGGAGCAAGACCCAGTTTCCCCCTGCAGGAACCTTCTTTACTTATCCCTCAGAGGGATGACACAATGAAAAAAAAATCTCAGAAAACTAGTCAAACTGATCACATGGACCACAGCCTTGTCTAATTCAATGAAACAATGAGCCAATCTGTGTAGGGCCACCCAAGATGGATGGGTCACTGTAGATAATTCTGACAAAACATGGTCCACTGAGAAGGGAATGGCAAACCACCTCAGTATTCTTGCCTTGAGAACCCCATGAACAGTATGAAAAGTCAAAAAGATATGACACTGAAAGATGAACTCCTTATGTTGGTAGGCGCCCCAAATGCTACTGGAGATCAGTGGAGAAATAGCTCAGAAAGAATGAAGAGAAAGAGCCAAAGGAAAACGATGTCCCATTGTGGATGTGACTGGCAATGTAGGTAAAGTCTGATGTTGCAAAGAGAAATATTCCATAGGAACCTGGAATATTAGGTGTATGGGAATCAAGGTAAACTGGAAGCGGTCAAACAGGAGATGGCAAGACTGAACATCAACAGTTTAGAAATCAGTGAACTAAAATAGACTGGAATGGCCAAATTTAATTCAGATGACCATTATATCTACTACTATGGGCAAGAATCCCTTAGAATAAATGGAGTAGTCCTCATAGTCAATAAAAGAATCTGAAACGCGGTACTTGGGTGCAATCTCAAAATGACAGAATGAGCTCTGTTCATTTCCAAGGCAAACCATTCAGTATCACAGTAATCCAAGTCTATGCCCCAACCAGTAATGCTGAAGAAGCTGAAATTGAATGGTTCTATGAAGATCTACAAGACCTTCTAAAACTAACACCCCCAAAAGATGTCTTTTTCGTAATAGAGGACTAGAATGCAAAAGTAGGAAGTAAGAGTTTTGGCCTTTACCAGTTTTAAGTGTCTGGGCCTATCATTTATATTTGTAAATGCTATCATAGTATTTCAAGTGAGGGTAATAAAATTGCCCTTAAAACCAGAAATGGATCACTGCAAAATAATGAAAAAGCAAAAAGATATGTGTTGATGAAATATAGAGCTGAGCAGGACAAGAGGAAATGACACATTGTCCTATGTGACTGGCAGTGGGGTTTCAGAGAAGGGGGTCACAGTGATGGCAGTGAAGAAACCTTGTATTGAAACTCTCATGAGTCTCCAAGAGACAACAGAGCACACAGATGGTCACTAGGCGTTTGGCTTCACCTTTTAAAGCAGAAAATCACCCATGTGCTCACTGTGTTCTAGGCAATGAAATTTTTCTATTTTTTGTATAACCCTTCTCAAGTTACAATGCCATACTAAAAGCAAATACAGAGTCTAAAATTAAGATTTCAGCCTTTTTCAGCATAAGAACTGCACAGCTCTATATAAAAAATATATATGCAAGCAACATTTAGACATGAAGATTAAAACATACTATAAGTAAATTTACACTTTTAACATAAAATACACTCTAGTATCATCCAAAGTGGTAACAAATATGAATGAGGGAAGGACAGGATCAAACAGCAATATCACACTGTGGGTATCTTTACCTGAATATAACAGGGAGTGTCCAGGCTTTGTCCTACACATCTCATCATGGACTTGTGACCATTTTAGATATAATTTAAGTGAACACAGAGATGACTAATCTGTTGGACATCTCAGATTTATTTTTGATAAGTGTTTCTATAGATGAACATCAGGAAGACTGACTCTGGGAAATACTGGAATCCCAGCGGCGGATGTTCTGTTCAGTGCTGACACCTGTTGTAACTTGCCATCATCATATAGATTTCAACACTTCTACAATTCAGCACTTTTAAGTCAGACTATTTGTGCTGCTGGTACAAATGCAGTGGCACCAATGATGGCCGGAGTGGAAGTTCTAAACTAAATGTCACTGAAAATTCAGGTGCACACTGACTTTTGATGCATTATCTGTCAGGAGTGCTGAATGACAGATAGCACCATTGTTATTTTTATGACACGTTGCCTTCCAATTAGATTTTTGAGTTATCTGAAATAACACAAATGATGATATCCAAATATTCTTATCATCATCTGAAGGTGTACATAGGCAGCTCTAATGTGCAGGGCTCTTAAGGTCCTATCAGTTGAAATATACACCCAATTTGTCCTCATCCATGAAGCATGAATAAAGGATGAGAAGGCAATGCCTTGTACATGCACACAGCTGCTCTGTTCCTTGGGAAAGGTTTATTTGGATGACCTATTACATAAAATGGGGCTCCCTTGATAGCTCAGTTAGTAAAGAATCTGTCAGCAATGCAGGAGACCCTGGTTCGATTCCTGGGTCAGGAAGATCCCCTGGAGAAGGGAAAACTACCCACGCCAGTATTCTGCTGGGAGAATTTCATGAACTGTATAGTCCATGGGGTCACAAAATGTGGACATGACTTGCGACTCTCATTCTCACTTCACTTTTACTACTTAAAAATGCAGAATAAAGCAGGGCAAAGGCTAATAGAGTTCTGCCAAGAGAATGCACTGGTCATAGCAAACACCCTCTTCCAACAACACAAGAGAAAACTACACATGGACGTCATTAGATGGTCAACACCAAAATCAGATTGATTATATTCTTTACAGCCAAAGATGGAGAAGCTCTATACAGTCAACAAAAACAAGACTAGGAGCTGACTGTGGCTCAGATCATGAACTCCTTATTACTAAATTCAGACTGAAATTGAAGAAAGCAGGGAAAACCGCTAGACCATTCAGGTATGACCAAAATCAAATCCCTTATTATACCATGGAAGTGAGAAATAGATTTAAGGGCCTAGATCTGATAGATAGAGTGCCTAATGAACTATGGAATGAGGTTCATGACATTGTACAGGACACAGGGATCAAGACCATCTCCATGGAAAAGAAATGCAAAAAAGCAAAATGGTTGTCCAGGGAGGCCTTACAAATAGCTATGAAAAGAAGAGAAGTGAAAAGCCAAGGAGAAAAGGAAAATATAAGCATCTGAATGCAGAGCTCCAAAGAATAGCAAGAAGAGATAAGAAAGCCTTCTTTACTGATCAATGCAAAGAAATAGAGGAAAACAACAGAATGGGAAAGACTAGAGATCTCTTCAAGAAAATTAGAGGTACCAAGGGAACATTTCATGCTAAGATGGGCTCAATAAAAGACAGAAATGGTATGGACCTAACAGAAGCAGAAGATATTAAGAAGAGATGGCAAGAATACACAGGAAAAGTGAAGTGAAGTGAAGTCACTCAGTCGTGTCCGACTCTTTACGATCCCATGCACTGTAGCTTACCAGGCTCCTCCCTCTATGGGATTCTTCAGGCAAGAGTACTGGAGTGGGTTGCCATTTCCTTCCCCAGGGAGAATACCCAGAAGAACAGTACAAAAAGGATCTTCACGACCTGGATAATCACGATGTTGTGATCACTCATCTAGAGCCAGACATCCTGGAATGCATCACTTAGAAAGCATCACTACGAACAAAGCTAGTGGAGGTGATGGCATTCCAGTGGAGCTCTTTCAAATCCTGAAAGATGATGCTGTGAAAGTGCTGCACTCAATATGCCAGCAAATTTGGAAAACTCAGCAGTGGCCACAGGACTGGAAAAGGTCTGTTTTCATTCCAATCCCAAAGAAAGGCAATGCCAAAGAATGTTCAAACTACTGCACAATTGCACTCATCTCACACGCTAGTAAAGTAATGCTCAAAATTCTTCAAGCCAGGCTCCAGCAAAACATGAACCATGAACTTCCTGATGTTCAAGCTGGTTTTAGAAAAGGCAGAGGAACCAGAGATCAAATTGCCAATATCTGCTGGATCATGGAAAAGCAAGAGAGTTCCAGAAAAACATCTATTTCTGCTTTATTGATTATGCCAAAGCCTTTGATTGTGTAGATCACAATAAACTGTGAAAAATTCTGAAAGAGATGGGAATACCAGACCATCTAACCCGCCTCTTGAGAAATCTGAATGCAGGTCAGGAAGCAACAGTTAGAACTGGACATGGAACAACAGACTGGTTCCAAATAGGAAAAGGAGTACGTCAAGGCTGTATATTGTCACCCCTGATTATTTAACTTATATGCAGAATACATCATGAGAAATGCTGTATTGGAAGAAACACAAGCTGGACTCAAGCTCTAGCTGAAACTACCTTGGCCACCTCATGCAAAGAGTTGACTCATTGGAAAAGACTTTGATGCTGGGAAGGATTGGGGGCAGGAGGAGAAGGTGATGACTGAGGATGAGATGGCTAGATGGCATCACTGACTAGATGGACGTGAGTCTGAATGAACTCCAGGAGTTGGTGGTGGACAAGAAGGCCTGGTGTGCTGCGATTCATGGGGTCGCAGAGAGTCGGACACGACTGAGTGACTGAAATGAACTGAAATGAATGTGAATTGTTACAAAGTTTCTGCCATTTGTCACAACTTATTTGTTTAAATTGAGGATTTAAAAAAAGAATACTCCTTGTGCAAAAAAAATTTTAGAAAATGAGGAAAATCACATGCTAAGGTTTCTGTCATGCTCCAAATGCCACCAGTAAGCCTTGATTTTGTATCTGTGTTCAGGCAACATCCTTAATAATCTTCTTATTGAATTTATAATAAGTAAATCTAATAAATTGAAAATAAATATGTTGTTAAAAATGACTGCTTTTATTTATCTATATGAGACTTTGTTAGGGTCTTACTATAAAGAGAATTTGGAAACCACAGTGCTGAGGCAGGAAGAATTTGATAAGAAGATGAGGTCACGAAGCATGGAGTTGAGGTCCAGGTGAGGCTGGGCAGGGCTGAGGAGTGATGTGGAAGAAAAGAATCTCAGAGAGAAGTAAGGGTCAAGAGAGTACTGAAGAGAAGCACAAAGAAGATGGCAACTTGGTTGTCCTGCCAACCTCTGCCACACAGGATCTCTGCCCAGGAGACACAGACTGCTAGCATATTAAAATTTCAGAACAAGTGCCAGCTGGGGGTTTGTCACTGTAAGAAATTTTTTCATTCAGGGATCATACGTGATTGGAGACCTTTCCCCCACTTTGGCTGTACTAGGTCTTCACTGTGGCATGCATGATCTTCTAGCTATGACATGTTGGATCCAGTTCCTGACCAGGAATCAAACCCAGGCCCCTTGCACTGGAAGCACAGAACCCCAGTCACTGGATGACTAGGGAAGTTCCCTGACTGGAGACTTTTTCATGGCTACAATTATCCATGAAACTTACATCCTAGTCTATATCACTCTGAGCCAGAGGAAACAATGCCCAGTTATGGATGTGACTGGTGATGGAAGTAAAGTCCAATGCTGTAAAAAACAATATTGCATAGACCTGGAATGGTAGGTCCACGAATCAAGGCAAATTGGAAGTGGTCAAACAGGAGATGGCAAGACTAAACATCAACAGTGTAGGAATCAGTGAACTAAAATAGACCAGAATGGCCAAATTTAATTCAGATGACCATTATATGCCTACTACCGCGGGCAAGACTCCCTTAGAAGAGATGGAGTGGGCATCATAGTTAACAAAACAGTCCAAACTGCAGTATCTGTGTGCAGCCTCAAAAACGGCAGAATGATCTCTGTTTGTTTCCAAGGCAAACCATTCAGTATTACAGTAATCCAAGTTTATGCCCCAGCCACTAATGCAGAAGAAGCTGAAGCTGAAGGGGTCTATGAAAACCTACAAGACCTTCTAGAACTAATACCAAAAGAAGATGTCCTTTTCATCAGAGGGGACCGGAATGCAAAATAGGAAGTCAAGAGACCTGGAGTAACGGCAAGTTTGGCATTGGAGTACAGAAGGAAGCAGGGCAAAGGCTCATAGCGTTTTGCCAAGAGAACACACTGGTCATAGCAAACACCCTCTTCCAACAACACAAGAGAAGACTACCCATGAACATCACCAGTGGTCAATACCGAAATCAGATTGATTATTTTCTTTGCAGGCAAAGATGGAGAAGCTCTCTATTATCAGCAGAGAAACACCACCAGAAGTTTACTGTGGCTCAGATCATGAACACCTTATTGCCAAATTCAGAGTTAAATTGTAGTAAGGAATACCACTAGTCCATTCAGGTATGACCTAAATCAAATCCCTTATGATTATACAGTGGAAGTGACAAACAGATTCAAGGGATTGGATCTGATAGATAGAGTGCCTGAAGAACTATGGACTGAGGTTTGTAACACTGTACAGGAGGTGGTGATCAAAACCATCTCCAAGAAGAAGAAATGTAAAAAGGCAAAATAGTTGTCTGAGGAAGCCTTACAAATAGCTGAGAATGGAAGAGAAGGAAAGGCAAAGGAGAAAAAAAAAAGATATATCCATCTAAATGCAGAGATCTGAAAATAGCAAGGAGAGATAAGAAAGTCTTCTTCAGTGATTGATGCAAAGAAATAGAGGAAAACAATAGAATGGGAAAAACTAGAGATCTCTTCAAGAAAAGTGAAGATACCAAGGGAATATTTCATTCAAAGATGGACACAATAAAGGACAGGAATAGTATGGACCTAACAGAAGCAGAAGATATTAAGAAGACGTGGCAAGAATATATAGAACTAAACAAAAAAGATCTTCATGACCCAGATAACCACGATGGTGTGGTCACTCACTTAGAGCCAGACATCCTGGAGTGAGAAGTCAAGTGGGCATTAGGAAGCATCACTATGAACAAAACTAGTGGAGGTGATGGGATTCCAGCTGAGCCATTTCAGATCCTAAATGTGATGCTGTGAAAGCACTGTCCTCAATGCCACCAGACTTGGAAAACTCAGCAGTGGCTACAGGACTGGAAAAGGTCAGTTTTCATTCCAGTCCCAAACAAAGGCAATTCCAAAGAGTGTTCAAACTATAGCGCAATTGCACTCATCTCACGTGCTAGCAAAGTTGTGTTCAAAATTCTCCAGTGGTATGTGAAATGAGAACTTACAGATGTTCACACTGGATTTAGAAAGTCAAAGGAACAAGAGACCAAATTGCCAACATCCACTGGATCAAAGAAAAAGCAAGAGAATTCCAGAAAAAATATCCACTTTTGCTTCCTAGACTATTCTAAAGACTTTGACTGTATGGATCAAAATAAACTGGGAAATTCTTCAAGAGGTGGACATACCAGATCACTTACCTGCCTCCTGAGAAATCTGTATGCAGGTTAGGAAGCAATAGTTAGAACCAGAAATGGAACAATGGACTGGTTCCAAAATGGAAAGAAGTACTTTAAGGTTGTATATTGTCACTCTGCTTATTTAACTTCTATGCAGAGTACATCATGCAAAGTGTGGGCTGGATGAAGCACAAGCTGGAATCAAGATTGCTGGGAGAAATATCAATAACCTCAGATATGCAGATGGCACCACCCTTATGGCAGAAAGTGAAGAGGATTCAAGAGCCTCTTGATGAAAGTAAAAGCGGAGAGCGAAAAAGCCAGCTTAAAAGTCAACATTCAAAAACTGAACATCATGTCATCTGGTCCCATCGCTTCATGGCAAATAGATGGGGAAAGTGGAAACAGTGACAGACTATTTTCCTGGGCTCCAAAATCACTGCAGATGGTGTAAGAAAATGCCGCTGGAAGAAAAAAGCCACCCCTAGGGGCCGTTAGTAAAAAGGCCTTTATTTGGGTGGTCGCCTCCCGGGCAGAACTCCCGGGGCAAGCGAGCGAGGGAACAAAGGGAGTCTGTGAGGCGGGGAGGGGTGCGGGAAGGTTTTATAGTGAGGGCTGGCGGACAGGCCAAGTTTTTTCCCATTAAGGCAGCAAGCGCAGGCTACAGCGGTGATTGGTGTCTATGGTTTCCTGTTGTCCCCTGATTGGATCGGGGCTTCAGGGCCGGCCCCGGAAGTCTAGTCTGCTTTTGGTTCCTGTTTGGGCACCAGCCAACTACTGGTGCTGGCCGGATGTTTTGGTCACGTGTTGGACGGCTCGCCCTTTCAGATGGTGACTGCAGCCATGAAATTAACAGACGCTTGCTCCTTGAAGAAAAGCTATGACCAACCTAGACAGCATATTAAAAGCAGAGATATTACTTTGCCAACAAAGTTTCATCTAGTCAAGGCTATGGTTTTTCCAGTAGTCATGTATGGATGTGAGAGTTGGACCATAAAGAAAGCTGAGCACAGATGAATTGATGCTTTTGAACTGTGGTGTTAGAGAAGACTCTGGAGTGTCCCTTAGTCTGCAAGGGGATCCAACTTGTCAATCCTAAAGGAAATCAGTCCTGAATATGCTTTGGAAGGACTGATGCTGAAGCTGAAACTCCCATACTTTGGCCACCTGATGCGAAGGACTGACTAACTGGAAAAGATCCTGATGCTGGGAAAGATTGAAGACAGGAGCGAGAAGGGGATGACAGAGGATGAGATGATTTGACAGCATCATTGACTCAATGGACATGAGTTTGAGCAAGCTCCAGGAGTTGGTGATGGACAGGGAAGCCTGGTGTGCTGCAGTCCATGGGGTTGCAATCACTCAGACATGACTGAGCGAACTACATGAACTGAACTATATGACTCTATAGAGGGCAGAAAATCTGACTCCTACTACACATGGATAAATTTCCCAAATAGGAGAGGAAATTTAAAATGGGTAATAATTTTCATGCACTAAAAACTGCTTTAACAAAACCTCAGTGGCTTTCTCTCAGTACAGTTTTTTAAAGATTTTTAAAAGATGGAAAGTATGGCAAAACCAATACAGTATTGTAAAGTAGAATAAAGTATTTTAAAAATTTTTTAAAAATAAAAACTAAAAATAAAAATAAAATGTATATTAATTGCAAAAAATAAATAAATAAAAGATGGAAAGTTCCAATTGAGGAGGATTCAAATTAAAATGAGAAAAATGTACAGTACCCTGTAAGAAGACATAAAAACTAGTTGTAACTTCATTAGCAACTTAGCAAAAGTAGAAAATGAACTTCGGGCTCAGTCATTCAGGTGGAAACCCAGACACATTGAGTTGGTAATGCGGGAAGCAAGGTCCTTGACCCCTAGGCCAGATCTGAAGAGGTGGCCTGAGGGGTCAAGGAGCTTGCTTCAGCATTACCAACTCATGGGGCATTTAGTTCATAAATGTCTGTCATGATTCTAGTGCTAGGAGGAGCATTTCAGATGATTCAACTGTAAAACTATGTACAGTGATTAAATAAAATTAGTTGCAAGCCAGGATCATTAAGCGAAATTGCTTTCTGGCCTGGAGGAATAGGTCGACACCTTGCTGATTGCTGTTTGGCAGTGAGGCAGTGACAAATATATGAAGAATCATAGGTTGATATGACTTTGCTTAGCTTCTGAGTAAAAACATACTTTTAGTCTCAGCATACCAGAATAAAAATAATTTGTGCCCCAGTAGGTGTTGGGATGTATAAGTCTTCAAATTTAGACAATAGTTTCAAACTTCGATTGATCATGAACCACCACTGAAAGGGAGAAAGAGTGCATATGTTAGTTTGCCACTGATTAATAATGACCCCCAAAACTTAGCAGCTGGACACAACCATATGTATTTACTATCTTACATGACTTCTATGAATCAGGGACCCAAAAGTGATTTAGGGCAGCGGTCTTTGGAAGGCTTGACCGGGCGGAGGCTCCACCTCTCAGGTGCCGGGTGTTGGTGAGAGGCCTTGTTTACTCTCCTTGTCTTTGAGGGCCTCTCCAGTGGCCCGTTTAGGCATCCTCACAACAGGGTAGCTGGCTTCCCTCAGAATGATGAATCCAAGAAAGCAAGGCTGAACACAGTTATCTTTTCTGCCTTATTCTCCAAAGCCAGATACTACCACTCCTGCACCACCTCCCTGGGCATCTCTGCTCACGTGGGAGGGAATTACCCAGGGCCTAGCTAACAGAGAGTAGAAGGCATCGGGGGTCATCTTGCAAGCTGGTTACCACATTCCCCCAAAGAAATTTTTGTGGAAAATGTAATCCTCTCCTATCCTTCTTCTCTGTTGGGAGACTAAAAACTCCCTAACACCCTCACATTTAGACTGCTAACCAGATAGGGCCCATGAGCCACTCCTAGTGTGAAACCAAAGAGACTGCTGAGGGGTAACAGAATTTTAGACTTGCATTAGCTTTAGGTTCAAGAAGTGCTGAAACCAAAGGCATCCCCAAGAGAATCTGGAAAGCCACGGGTACCTAGGTTGACCACAAAGAGACAAGGAAGAAGTCTGCAATGGAGGGCCCCATTTCAGAGTAAATTTAGTAAATAGCACAGACCAGCATAACAAAGAAAAACACCATGCAGACAGAACTTAGATATCACTGTGGCCACAAGAGAAAGATTTTCTATTAAAAATGTAAAACCATTGTTTTGATTGTTTTCAGATGTACTTGGGGATTTCAATTGGGTTTCCTTTGCCTTTGATTAAAGAGTCTTGATTCTTTGTCTCATGCTAAAGGGTGTGAGACACCTGGCTTAGAACCAGTGTTGTGCTGGTTAATACTTAACACCTGGATCTCAGGGGAAAAAAATCTGTAGAATTTGCCAATTTCCATAGTTAAAATATTTCCATCATGGGTGACTTCAAGCAACCAACATGACATCACATGCAGAGCTGGAAAGAGACAAGCACAACTGGCTCCCCCAAACCACAGCTTCTAGCACTTACTTAATACATAAGAGATATGAGATAGATTTGTTTCCTTCTAGCTTTTTGCCTGGGAAATCCCATGGATGGAGGAGCCTGGTAGGCTGCAGTCCATGGGGTCACTAAGAGACTGAGCGACTTCACTTTTACTTTTCATTTTCATGCATTGGAGAAGGAAATGGCAACCCACTCCAGTATTCTTGCCTGGAGGATCCGCAGCAGCAGCTTTTGTCCAGCTCATCTTGGATACTGTCTTAGGTGGATATCCACAAACTTTTCCTTAGAAAGCTAAGTTCCTAAAAGTTCCTTAAGTTCCTTAAAAGTTAAGTTTTTTAGGCTTTGTGAATTACACGATCTCTGTTGCAACTATTTAGGTCTGCTGCTAAGTCGCTTCAGGCACAGCTATTTTCCAATAAAATTTTATTTGCACAAACTGGTGGCTGGCCTGCAGGTCATGGTCTCCTGACCTGTGATTGTAGGTGAGCAGATTGCTTGGAAGTACAGCCTGAGACAAGGATTCAGTGCTGGATGGTATTGAGGGAGGATTCTTTATAAGGAGTAGGAGAGCAGAGGGAAAGGCAAGGAGATGAGGAGGGACTCCGGCATTAGGTGAAGTCTGACCTCGGCCTGAGTCCACGGAGGAGCCCTGCTATGGAACTGCCAGGTCTTGAGCTAACGGGCTGGACTTTACAGCCCACCTCAGTCGCTGGTTGGCCAGGCTCCAGGGGAGGTTGTGGCATCCCCCTGACGCGTTTCCATGTTTGGGCAAGGGCTTTCAAACCAAGGGCAACTGTTTAGTGAAGGCTGTAACTGTGGGCTGTTAGCTGCCCACCCCGCACACACTCACGAGTGATAGCACCAGCTGGTAAAGGAATCTGGTCCAGAACCAGCAGTGTTTATTTACACAGCACGGGTTCTCCCACTTTAACATGTGGGAGGATATCCTGGAGGGCTTGTTAAAGCATCAGTTCCTGGGCTTCCGCAGCCGACATCTGCTTTAGCGTCTGGGGTGAGGCTCAAGGATTCACACGTCTAAGTCCCCAGCTCATGCCAGTGCTGTGAGCCGGGACCACTCCTTGGGCACCGCTGTCTTCCAATATTAACCCCTTGAATGCAGAAAGCTCAGATGATCCGACTATGTCACCATGGCTGAAGGAGGGGAGGAAAAGTGTAGGGGAAGGAAAGAGTTTTTAAGTGGTTTATATTCTCTCTGGCTCTAATTCATCCTTTATTCAGTAAATCTTTTTTTCTGGGATAGATTTGTAGTATACTACATGGATTTAGTGAAACGATTTATAACATTATTTAAAGAAAAGTTAAGAATTCTTTCTGAGTTATTATTATCTTCCCTCTGACTGCTGACACCTTCTATATTCTATAACACCCTTAAGATGATAAATTATCCAGAAGTACAACTTTTAAGCAGAAGCTGATCTTTATCATCCAACTTGCATGATGCCAGGGCCAAGGCAGATGATAAGATTATCCCCAGGGCTTGCTAGGACAGCTGCCTGAGCCGTCAGCACCACTGGACAGTGGGAACTGAGAACACAGCTGCTCTAGCCACACCTTGTGCAGGTGGAAACAGAGCTGCCTGTGGCGGCGAGCATCCCGCAGGGAAAACCACAAACCACAGGAGGAACACCGGGCGCACATCTATGCATCAGTCCTGTCACCTTGAATCTGTTCTCCTCCCATGAGATGGCAGGGGCTTCTCGAGTAGCTCAGATGGTAAAGCATCTACCTGCAAAGCAGGAGACCTGGGTTCAATCCCTCGGTCAGGAAGAGCCACTGGAGAAGGAACGGCAACCCACTCCAGTATTCTGGCCAGGAAAACCCCATGGACAGAAGAGTCTGGTGGGCTACAGTCCATGGGGTCCCACAGAGACAGACACGACTGAGCAACGAAACACACACACACTCATGATGGGAGTACTCCTGACATTTTCCAAATTATAAACCGGTTGTGTGTTCAACCTCAAAATCTTTATTCCTCCATTTTCATCTTAGAGAAACTCCACAGCTGAGTTTCCATCAAAAAGAACTGAAGAATTTCAGGACTGGAAGGATTATTAGAAATATCTGGGGCACCTGTGGTATCTTAACATACCAGAATGACATCTCAGTTTAAAGTGTGACCAAATAATCTGTTCCTAATAACAAACAGCAACATTTGCAAATAATTCACTTTTTAATGCCTTGGTGAGGACTTGAGTTACTTTTATAATGTCAATGTCATGTACATGCAGTCTAAAATTTTCTTCAGCGAGTCAGAAAATCTTGATAATAAAGCTAATGTTTCTGGAATTGTGCATCTCCCTGCCTATGTCTATCAGGGTGTTTCAGCTGAAAATATAAAGGCAATGTCAGTGAAGAACTGTTGCTACAATCCAATCAAAATTTCATTTGGGCCATAACGTTAGACACATGGAACTTTAAATTTCCTAGAAGAATAAACTGGTGAAATTGACTTTATTTTATTTCACCCAGGATAAGCAAAATATTATCATTTTAATACATAATCAACATTAAAAAATCTAGACATTTTACATTACTTTTTCATTCTAATGCTCTGAAGCCCAGTGTGGATTTTACATGTAGGGCAATCTCAATTTAGCCACATTTCAAGAGCTTGTTGGTCATACAAGGCTAGCGGCTATCTATAGGACAGCTTGGGTCTAGCCTAATCTTTTAATTCAAGGCAAAAGCAGAATCCCAAGGCCCAAAGTGACCTTCCCAAGCTCATAATGGTGATCATAGAAGAAAAGGGAATATAATCTATGCCCGGTCTGTCCCACACCAGCAAACCACAGCACTTGCATCATCCAGAAGTTGATGTTTCCCTCCTCAGTTCAGTTCAGTTCAGTCGCTCAGTCATGTCTGACTCTTTGCAAACCCATGGACTGCAGCACACCAGGCCTCTCTGTCCATCACCAACTCCCGGAGTTCACTCAAATTCATGTCCATCAAGTCAGTGATGCCATCCAACCATCTCATCCACGGTCTTCACCTTCTCCTACCTTCAACCTTTCCCAGTATCAGGAGTCAGTTCTTTGCATCAGGTGGCCAAAGTATTGGAGCTTCAGCTTCAACATCAGTCCTTCCAAAGAATATTCAGGACTGATTTCCTTAAAATGGACTGGCTGAATCTCCTTGCAGTCCAAGGGACTCTTGAGAATCTTCTCAAGATTTTGAACCACAGTTCAAAAGCATCAATTCTTCAGCACTCAGCTTTCTTTATAGTCCAACTCTCAAATCCATACATGACCACTGGAAAAATCATAGCCTTGACTAGACCAATCTTTCTTGACAAAGTAATGTCTCTGCTTTTTAATATGCTATCTAGGTTGGTCATAACTTTCCTTCCAAGTAGTACACATCTTTTAATTTCATGGCTGCAGTCACCATCTGCAGTGATATTGGAGTCCAAGAAAATAAAGTCAGCAACTATTTCCATTGTTTCCCATCTATTTGCCAGGAAGTGATGGGACCAGATGCCATGATCTTAGTTTTCTGAATGTTGAGCTTTAAGCCAACTTTTTCTCTCCTCTTTCACTTTCATCAAGAGGCTTTTAGTTTCTCTTCACTTTCTTCCATAAGGATGGTGTCATCTGCATATCTGAGGTTATTGATATTTCTCCCGGCAATCTTGATTTCAGCTTGTGCTTCATCTACCCCAGCATTTCTATGATGTACTCTGCATATAAGTTAATTAAGCAGGGTGACAATATACAGCCTTGACATACTCCTTTTCCTATTTCGAACCAGTCTGTTGTTCCATGACCACTACTAACTGTTGCTTCCTGACCTGCATACAGATTTCTCAAGAGGCATATCAGGTGGTCTGGTATTTCCATCTCTTTCAGAATTTTCCAGAGTTTATTGTGATCCACACAGTCAAAGGCTTTGGCATAGTCAATAAAGCAAAAATAGATGTTTTTCTGGAACTCTCTTGCTTTTTCAATGATTCAGTGGATATTAACAATTTGATCTCTGGTTCCTCTGCTTTTTCTAAAACCAGTTTCAATATCTGAAAGTTCACAGTTCACGTATTACTGAAGACTGGCTTGGAGAATTTTGAGCATTACTTTACTAGTGTGTGAGATGAGTGCAGTTGTGTGGTAGTTTGAACATTCTTTGGGATTGGCATGAAAACTGACCTTTTTCAGTCCTATGGCCACTGCTGAGTTTTCCAAATTTGCTGGCATATTGAGTGCAGCATTTTCACTGCATCATCTTTTAGGATTTGAATTAGCTCAGCTGGAATCCATCACCTCCACTAGCTTTGTTCCTAGTGATGCTTCCTAAGGCCAAGGCCCACCGGACTTCACATTCCAGAATGTCAGGCTCTAGATGATTGATCACACCATCATTATTATCTGGGTTGTGAGATCTTTTTGTTTTATATAGTTCCTTGTGAGTGAAGTTGCTCAATTGGGTCCAACTCTTTGCGATCCCATGGACTGTAGCCTACCAGGCTCCTCCGTCCATGGAATTTTCCAGGAAATAGTACTGGAGTAGGTTGCCATTTCCTTCTCCAGGGGATCTTCCTGACCCAGGGATCAAAACCCAAGTCTCCCGTATTGCAGGCAGATGCTTTACCATCTGAGCTACCAGGGAAGCCTTAGAACTATACAAAAGTTTTATGAAAAAGTTCTGTAAAGGGACTATAGCCCTTCCATGAAGAAGCCAATTAAGAACTTAACTTCAGGGCAAGGCAGGTGGTGATTAAGACAGGCTCTGGGAGACAGAGCACTAGGGTTCCACTGTGGGCCTTCCTAGCATTGTAACTTTGGTGGGTTATTTATTTTGTCAGTTCCTTAGTTCCCTAATCCATAATATGCAAATGTTTCTAACAGTTCCTGCTTTCCACGGGGTATAGGATTAAATGTATTAATGTAATTGTCTGTATACATATTCTTCCCAGGTGGCTCAGTGGTAAAGAATCTACTTACCAATACAGGAGATTGCAGGTTCAACCCATGGGTTGGGAAGATTCCCCTTGGAGAAGGAAATGGCAATCCACTCCACCATTCTTGCCTTGGAAATGCAATGGCCAGAGGAGTCTGGTGAGGGTGCAAAAGAATTGGACACAACTTAGCAACTAAACAACAAATGTACATATATACACACAGAGAGATACTCATACAACTTTTAGAAAAGTAACTGGGACACAGAAAGTACTAAGAAAGTGAGAGCTGTGTATTACCAAAATCTTTCAAAATTTTCTGAGGCATAATTTTACTCAAGTATAAATATTAGTCAGCCATAAGAATGAAAAATGCCATTTGCAGCAACACAATGGACCTAGAGATTGTCAGAGTGAGTGAGGTAAGTCAGAGAGAGAGACAAATATCACATACTACTGCTGCTGCTGCTAAGTCGCTTCAGTCGTGTCCGACTCTGTGCGACCCCATAGATGGCAACCCACCAGGCTCCGCGGTCCCTGGGATTCTCCAGGCAAGAACACTGGAGTGAGTTGTCATTTCTTTCTCCAGTGCATGAAAGTGAAAAGTGAAAGGGAAGTCACTTAGTTGTGTCCGACTCTTCGAGACCCATGGACTGCAGCCTACTAGGCTCCTCTGTCCAAGGGATTTTCCAGGCAAGAGTACTGGAGTGGGGTGTCATTGCCTTCTCCAAATATCACACAATATTACTTATATGTAAAATCTTTAAAAAAAGAGGGAGGGGGGTACAAATGAACTTATTTGCAAAATAAGAATTGCCAGGGTCCAGCCCCCGTGGATCCAGGGTAATTCGAAATAGGGATGGTGTGGCGAGAGAGAGATATAGATTTAGAGATATAAAGAGAGATTAGGAAAGAATAGTGTAGTGGGAAATTTAGAGGAGGAAAGAGGCTGTATTCCTTGGTTTACATAGAAAGCCAATAAAGCCCCGAGACAAGGGACTTGAACCATCTACGTAGGGCCACAGATGCCCCCTTGAATAGCGGAGGGTGCCCTGCCTTGGGCTCCCTCTTGCGTGGGTCTTAGAAGCCCAGGCAAATAAGTAGACACGGCTAAGCTCTAAGCCCCAGACGGGAATCAGCCAGAAAACAGAGTAAGAAAGAAAAGAAGACACGGGGGAACCAGTCTTTCCAGGCACTGGCCCATCCTTTAGTGTCCGGAAAAACTGTTATACTTTTAGTTGTACATAGAGATAAATGTAAAAAGCAAAGTCATGCAAGGTCAGCAGCTCTGACCCAGGCTTTCTTTTGCATACCCATCTGTATACAAAGGTCTTAGGTGATTTACATCATCTTCTGGCCAGGAGGCCTATTAGCATTTATGGCCCTTTTCTGATAAGGGTCCGTCAACCAGAAAACTTATTTGCCCTAAAAGTGTTTTCTTACTAAAGTCTGGTGCCACTCTCAGAAAGCACTAATTAAGGTTACATTCTTACATAGTATGGACACAACAATTTATAGCAAGGAAAGAGGAGTACAGTGATTTGTAACAAAGAGAAAATTCATTAACTCAGAAGTCTAGTGTTGCTAACATCAAAACTACTATATTCCTTTTTCTATATCCCAGTTAACATTGATTAATATCCTCCAGGTGGCTAAAAGATAAAGGATATGGAGGCCTGGTGGCAGTCATTGACTCAACAATGAAAATCCATTACCAATATAATTCTTAGCTTTTTAGAAAAGGCTCTGTATCTTTAAGATGTTTTAAGCTTCATGTCTCTTGTGGTTGGGGAGCTGTAAACAATCACATGCATAGTTGTTAAAGTCCAGACAGACCGGTCAGGTAAGTTAGAAAGCTATCAGAGGGGTTTAAGCCAAGACATTCTTTTTACGCCCAGGAGACTTATTGACTAGAGCTCTAAGTTAATTCCTTTTAGAGGAAGGCGTGTGTGTGGGGTGGGCGTGGGGGGGCAGTCCCTGTTAATGTCAGAAGCGTAAGCGAAAAGCATAATACAGTACGGCAGGCAGACTCTGGTTTTGGGGGTAGATGCTCAAAAAAATCCAGTGAGGCTCCCTTAAGGCCAGACTCACCTTTGCCTGTCGGACCCCTTAACCTCATGACTTTTGCCATGGCCAGGACTCCTCGTGCTGGCTCCTGGCAAGAAGAGTTGCAGTTATGGAAAACAAACTTTGGTTATCAGGGACTTAGTGGGAGAGGGATAAATTGGGAGGTTGGGACTGACATATACACATGACATGAAATAGATAACTAAGAAAAACCTACTGTAGAGCACAAAGAACTCTACATAATACTCTGTAATACCTTATGAGAAAAGAATCTTAAAAGACTGGATATATGTATATGTATAAGTATAACCAAGTCACCGCACTGTACACCTGAAACTAACACAACATGGTAAATCAACTCTACTCCAATAAAAATTTTGAAGTATAAATTAAGTTCAAACCCATTTGCTTTTACCTGACCATCCTGCACTATATTAAAAGGAGAGTCTAGTGTGTCATCACAATATTTTTATAGCATTTTTTAATTTAAAAATACTTGGGGAAAAAAGGATTTCCTGATTGACTTTGTTTAGTCTCAAATCTAAATATAAATCTCTCCAATAATTGAGTTAATTAAGGTCTTACTCTACTATTTTTAGTTTTCTTCCTGATCTCTGAGAAGAATGAAATGCATTTAGCTATCCTTTGCTTAAAAAGAGGAATACATAATCGTCTGAAATCTCACTGAATGCAAAAAAATGGTGACTGTCCAGATTCAACATGGATCAAAACAATATATTCACTGCCAAGTCAACCCAAAGAAGAACCACAGCCAAAAGTTCTCTCCAAGTCTGGTTTATAGCTAGAAATAGGAGGGTTGTGTGCTTTTAAACAAACTTAGGTGTACAAGGTCAAAATAATTTTCCTTATTGCAAAAACATGGAAAATTGTTCTGTAAAACATATCCTAAAAATAATAGCATCTGGTTACTAAAGAAGGTCACTTTATCTGTCTGTCTCTCTAAGCAGTTTTAGTAGCTGTTGCTGTTTGAGTGAATTTACAAGGTAAATTTATTGTGGGTAGGTTGTGAAATGGGGTCATAGCCCCAGAGTTTATTCTAAAAATGTTCCTACACTGCACCGAGCAACAGAAATATGTAATTTCACCTCAGATGGTGACATTTGTTCTTGAAATTGAGAAAGTTTTTATGTGCTAGAAGTTATTTCTGAGACTATATTGAGATTTATATATAGTGCCTATTCCCTCAATAGGCTAAAGATCTTTTACATTAGTAATGCTCTCCTCTGAGCTCAAAGATAACCCCTTGATTGGTGGTACTGTCAAGAATGGGGATATTTGGGTAATTTATGGAGACCCAAAAGTCTTTTTTCCACAGCACATAACTGTGAAACCATGCCTTTGGGTTATAATTGGACCTGCTGGTCTGATTCCCATTGCTCACTGGGACTATTTCTTTGTCTTAAGTAGTCCATGGTTTCCCATATGAAAATAATAATAATAAAATGGACTTTGACTGGTCTCTGCAAGCCAGATTTTTCTTCCTCTGGCTGGAATTTAAGTACATTTCATTATAATGCTGTATTATTTTTCTTTGGCCACCTGATGCAAAGAGCCAACTCACTGGAAAAGACCCTGATGCTGGTAAAGACTGAAGGCAAAAGAGAAAGGGGGCAGCAGAGGATGAGATGGTTAGACAGCATCACTGACTCAATGGACATGAATCTGAACAAACTCCAGGAAATAGTGAAGGACAGCAAAGCCTGGTATGCTGCAGTGCATGAGGTTGCAGAGTCAGACACGATTCAGTGACTGAACAACAAAAAAATTATTTTTCTTTGCCCCTAGAATGCAGCTCTTTTTTCCTTCTTGCTTCCAGTTCATTCAATTTGTCTTGACACAGAGTGTTGTGACCTTTTAACATTCTTTCTAAACTTACAGGAGCATCACTGTAATGCTTGCTGCTGTCGACGTTTTAGAGCCCAGCTGGAAATCTCAGTGCTTACCTTTCATCAGTAACTTGCAGAAGATTTGGAAAATCAATACCTTATTTTCTCCACAACTCATCTGAAGCAAAAGAGCACAAATAAGAAAAAAATTTCACTATGCCAGTAATTTGAGCATTGGTACATTAAGTACATTTTCAGGCTCACACATGAAGTTAGTGCCAAATCATGATCAGTGAATTTTTTTCTCTCACAAACATTGTAGAAGGGTCTAGAATTAAAAGATATGGATATGTCTCCCCTACTAGTTGGCTGTGTGATTTTAGCAAATCCTAGGATACCAACCTAATGGCAGAAAGCAAAGAGGAACTAAAGAGTCTCTTGATGAAGGTGAAAAAGAGGGTGAAAAAGCTGGCTTAAAACTCAACATTCAAAAAATGAAGATCATGGCATCTGGTTCCATCACTTCACGGCAAATAGAAGAGGAAAAAGTGGAAGCAGTGACAGATTTTATTTTCTTGGGCCCCAAATCACTGTGGATAGTGACTGCAGCCATGAACATTTACTCCTTGGAAGGAAAGCTATGACAAACCTAGACAGCATATTAAAAAGGCAGAGGCATCACTTTGCCAACAAAAGTCCATATAGTCAAGGCTATGGTCTTTCCAGTAGTCACGTATGGATGTGAGTGTTGGACCATAAAGAAGGCAGAGCACAGAAGAATTGATGCTTTTGAACTCTGGTGCTAGAGAAAATTCTTTAGAGTCCTTTGGAGATCAAAATTCTTTAGAGTCCTTTCCCAGCAAACAGATCAAGCTAGTCCATCCTAAAGGAAATCAACCCTGGATATTCTTTGGAAGGACTGATGCTGAAGCTGAAGTTGCAACACTTTGGCCACTTGATGGGAAGAATAGATTCATTAGAAAAGACCCTGATGCTGGGAAAGATTGAGAGCAGGGGGAGAAGGGGATGACAGAGGATGAGATGGTTGGTTGGCTGACCAACCATCACTGACCCAATGGACGTGAGTTTGAATAAACGCTGGGACATGGTGAAAGACAGGGAAGCCTGGTGTGCTTCAGTCCATGGGGTCACAAAAAGTTGGACAGCACAAAGCCACTGAACAACAGCAGCAGTATCAACAACTCAGTGTCCGAGTCTCCATTACCTCATACATAGAACAGGGCTTAGAACTCCAGGGGAAGGTCAGGCAACCCCAGCTGCCCCTTCCTGAGGGACACTGTCCTGTTCCTACCTCCCCATCATCCTCATGGGGCACAACCCTGACCACAGCGGGGCCAACTGACACCCTTCAGTCCAATCACAGGCTCTACTCCAAGCTTGATTCGTGAATGGAGATTGACAGGATGGAAAGTGAAGGAACTGAGACATTCTAGAGACTTCCATGAATTCCAGATATTTTAATAAGGGCTTACTAAATGCCACTCTTCATGTGTCTTACACAAATTACCTCATGTAGTTCACAAAAACATGTGACTTACAGTAGCTCCCTATGAAATGGGGTACCAATTGTCTTTATTGTCTTTAACTGGATCTCTCCAGAAGCAGAGCCCATGACAGAATTGGGGACCAGGCCATGGTGGCTCAGAGGGTAAAGAATCTGCCTGCAAGGCAGGGGACCTGGGTTCAATCCCTGGGTTGGGAAGATCCCCTGAAAAGGAAACAGCAACCCACTCCAGTATTCTTGTCTGGAGAATCCAATGGTCAGAGAAGCCTGGCAGGCTAAAGCCTGTGGCCTGTGGGGTTGCAAAGACTCAGACATGACTGAGCAACTTTCATATACACACAGTTTCTTTAGGAGCTGACCCAGGAGGTATGCGGTATCTGCAGTGAGATAGGAAGGCAGAGAAACCAATAAAGGTTGTTAATGACCCACAGGTTCCTAACAGACAATGTGAACTGTAACCTCTCCAAGGATCCCAAACCGTGAGAAAAACCATACACACGATCTGTTACAGTACATTTTTGCATACCTTTCTTTTTTACTGTAGTATCTTCTAGAAATCAAGAGGAGATGACTTTTACTTTGGGGATCAGCATGGCAAGAGTTGTAAACACTGTAGATAAAAACAGAAGCTCAGAAACAAAAGGCATTTTAAGCTTTTAGGACTCACAGAAATCATGGGGGTGAACTTTGAGATTTCACAGGATGTGCAATGGCTGAGAATGTAGAATTAAGAGCTGCACTGTTTTGTTTTGTTTCCTCTCTACATTTTAAAGATCTGGCACACTCCAGATATTTAACAAGTAAAATAAGCAAAGTCATATCTGTCCAATTTTCATGGTAACTATTTATTCAAATTTGGGGTTATAGTAAAGTTTAACTTCTGAATTTGGATTAATCCTCAATAAAATATACTCCATCCTCAAGGGCAACATCGGAAATAAATTTACCCTTGAGAGTACAACCATAAAGGAGGCTGAGTCCCAAAGAATTGGTGTTTTTGAATTGTGGTATTGGAGAAGACTCTTGAGAGTCCTTTGAACTACAAGAAGATCAAACCAGTCAATCCTAAAGGAAATCAACCCTGAATATTCATTGGAAGGACTGATGCTGAAGTTCTAATACTTTGGCCACCTTATGCAAAGAGCTGACTCACTGGAAAAGACCCTCACTGAAAGCAAAGTGAGAAGGGGGGTGGCAGAGGGTAAGATGGTTGGGTAGTATCACTAACTCAATGGATATGAATCTAAGCAAACTCCAGGAGATAGCTGAAGACAGAGGAGCCTGGCATGCTGTGGTCCACGGGGTCCATGGGGTCACATATTGCCACAACAACAACAAGTATTAAACAGTAGCTGTACTTCTATCATTTGTATGTTGTTCCCTATAATGCTGCCCAGTAATACACATTTTTGCCAAGGATTTGAGATCCTTCAAGTAGGAAATCTGAAATTCAAATTCTATCTTATTTTTATATTTCCCAGGAAGGAGAAAAACTGACCTCATTTTTCTTCCACACAGATAAAAAAAAAAAAAGAAAAGGTTTTACTCAGCAAACAGGCTGAATACTTCCTGACTACATCATAACTTTTTCTAACAGCATCTTAAATCCAAGTTATTACTCTAAGTTGTTTATCTAGTGCTTTGTGTTGCTTAACACTTGCTGCTGACAGATTTAGGACACAGTATAAGTTTTGCTTTGTGCTTGAATCCTTGAATAACCTGAAGATGGATAACAGTAAAGATAGAGTTGGTCCTGAGGTGGTTGTAAGAAACACAGCCCCAGTGATATGAGATAAGGCATATATTTCAAGGGTGTGATCAGGTTCTCTCTCCATCCATAGAAAGTGAGCATCATTCTTCTTGTTGTCAGAGAGTTCACATGTCTAGACCTAAAACTGCATATCCTTTTCAGAAATGAAGATCAAGACTTGGTGAAGGCAAGTCAACAAGCAATACTGAACTTCTGCCCTGTGTTACCAGAATTGGCACAAGAATTATGGGGCCAGATGTCACCTGGGGTGTCCCTGACTCTTTAGAGCTTGGTAAGTTTGCTCACATTCCCAGTTTATCCTTGGTGGGATATCAATGTCTTCGTGAAAAGACCAGGGAGGCTCGATGTCTTAACATAGCCTTTGAGCTCCCACATCTGCCAAGGAAGACCGGTTTATCATTCTGTATAGCAGTAGACATTCAAGAAATAATCACAAAAACAAAAGCACCACAATGCATGTCTGTGCATGGTGGATTTCATTCAGGATTTAGAAGGATCCATTTGAGGGTACATTGTAGCCAAGGAAACAACCCATATGGAATATTTGGTATTACTGTTCATGAAATTCTTTTACATTCCAAATATCACGTAATTGTCCACCGGCCACTCCCTTTCACACAGGCCCTCCCCCACACATTATTCCTGGTGCTTCTCTTGCTTTTCTCATTGATACTCAGACCCCCTGTTCAGCCAAGGAATTCAAAGACTTTCTACTTCCCTTGGGTATATAGTGGCTCTTACACTTTGAGGTACTTAGCAAACATTTTAAATGATAAATCGTAGGGACAACCAAAGACTGATCATCAGATGTAGGGTGAAGCCCTGGAATCAGCACTTTTGACAAATATATTATATGGCTTATCTGCAACTGCTGCACAGAACACAATGTGACCATTTGTGTATTTTTTTTTTTTTTTACTATCATCCTTTCAGGGGTTTCTAGCCATGTCTTAACATGGCTTTTGTAAAGATCATATATCTGGAGCGGTGGTCCTCAAAGGGCATGCTAAAGCCCCTACCACCACAGAAGCTGATGGTCTAGGGTGGATTCAATAGTCTGTATTTCTAACAGTTTCCCAGGTGATGCTAAAATCACAGGGACCACTCAGATGTTTACCTTTCTTCTCACATCTGACAATCTCTGTCTGAAACATGTAATCAATTTTTATCCACTAAAATCTATTATACTTATGCCAGTGGCTACTCTTATATTAGGTTTATTTATTTCCATTGCTGTGTGTGCATCTAGCGCAGGCCACTTTTTCTATGCTATTTCATCCTTCCTTTCTGACTTTGTTTAGGTTGATTTTTTTCCACTTTGTTTCCACTAGCTTCAAAGCTATACCTTCTGCCTCACTTCTTTGGTTGCTCTCCCTAAAAACTGAAAATAAGAATTCACTTATCAAACTCAAAGTTTACCAGCATCTTTGCTACACATAAAACAAACTGAAAATCTATGAAATGGTTCAATGGATAACATGCATTGATCAGTACACAAGGACCAATAATACTTATTGAATTCAAACTATTTACTATTGTAAAAATTTAATGAAAGCACTATGAGATCTAAATATAATCTTTGACAACTGCAACAAAATAAGTGAAATATTAAAAAAAAATAATGCTGGTGAGCAATAAAAAATAAATTTAAAAATCTCAAGTACAAGGACGTTAAATGTGATAAATTCAAAATCCCTGCCCCTCTTTCCTTAAAAGACTGTTTCTGCTAATTACTCCTCCTTGCCTCATAAAATTTCTATCTGGAATCATTTTCCTTCTGTTTAAAATACATTGTCTAGAACTTCCTTTAGGGATACTCTATTGGTTATAAACTATGTTCTATACTTTTGAAAAGCTATTTTCATTATGAAAAAAAATAGCTGAGCTTTGATTTGTTTGGATGGGGAATTATAGGTTAGGTATTATTTTCTCCCAAATTATTGAAAATATGCTTTTATTACCTCCTGGTTTCCTGGAGGTATTTTTACTGTTAAGTTGGCAATTGTCTTTAGGAGGTGGAAGGGGGTAATTTTTCTTATTCACTAAATAACTTTTTGAATATTTTCTCATTGGCATAGATTTGCTTTATGTAATTCTGTTTCAAATTTGTTGGACATCTTGACTCTGGACGGGAAGAAACACAAGCTGGAATCAAGATTGCCAGGAGAAATATCAATAACCTCAGATATGCAGATGACACCACCCTTATGGCAGAAAGTGAAGAGGAACTAAAAAGCCTCTTGATGAAAGTGAAAGAGGAGAGTGAAAAAGTTGGCTTAAAGCTCAACATTCAGAAAACGAAGATCATCGCATCCAGTCCCATCACTTCATGGGAAATAGATGGAGAAACAGTGGAAACAGTGTTAGACTTTACTTTGGGGGAGCTCCAAAATCACTGTAGATGGTGACTGCAGCCATGAAATTAAAAGATGCTTACTCTTGAAAGAAAAGTTATGACCAACCTAGATAGCATATTCAAAAGCAGAGACGTTAATTTGCGGCCTAAGGTCCGTCTAGTCAAGGCTATGGTTTTTCCTGTGGTCATGTATGGATGTGAGAGTTGGACTGTGAAGAAAGCTGAGTGCCGAAGAATTGATGCTTTTGAACTGTGGTGTTGGAAAAGACTCTTGAGAGTCCCTTGGGCTGCAGGGGAGATCCAACCAGTCCATTCTGAAGGAGATCAACCCTGGGATTTCTTTGGAAAGAATGATGCTAAAGCTGAAACTCCAGTACTTTGGCCACCTCATGTGAAGAGTTGACTCATTGAAAAGACTCCCCCCATTGGAGGGATTGGGGGCAGGAGAAGAAGGGGTCGACAGAGGATGAGATGGCTGGATGGCATCACTGACTCGATGGATTCAAGTCTGAGTGAACTCCGGGAGTTGGTGATGGACAGGGAGGCCTGGCCCGCTGCGATTCATGGGGTCGCGAAGAGTCGTACACTACTAAGCGACTGAACTGAACCTGCAATTTTTATTTTTAGTTCTAGAGAATTCTCTAGCAATGTTTCTTCAGATATTTTCTCTACTCCATTATCTTTTTCTGTCATTCTAAATACATTCTTAAATCTATATTACAGTGAAATATAATAATTTCCTTTTGGGCTGAATTTAATGTTATTGAACCCATCCATTAATTTATAAAACTTTATAAAGTCTATATTTTTAATGTCTAAAAGTTCTTTCCACTTTGCTAGACCTTATCAGATATTCATATAATTTTTTTTCTCCTTGCTCTCATTTTTGGTCTCATAAATTATTAAAATGGATGGAGCATCTATTCTATATTCTGAGTTGGATAATTCTAATATCTGAAATCTTGGCTGATCTAATTATCTCTCTTGTTCCTTCTGAACTTTGCTTCCTTTTGTCTTGTAAATTCATATATTGTGATTTCATGCCCTTGGGATGTTTTCTGTGGCCCTTCTTTGAGACCTGAGTTGAAGGCTGGCTTTTTAGCTTAGTCAGGGTGTGATCCATGGACCAGCAGTATCTGTTTCACCCTAGAGACTGTGAACTTGCAGAATTCTTAAGCCCCAGACATACCGAATGAGAATCTGCATTTTAATCATAACCCTATGCACAGCAGATTTCGATAAAGGCTGGTCTAAGGAGGGTTTGGACAGGTGGGATTTGTTTCCTGTCAGGCACCTGGAGGCATCACCACACTTCATATGAAATTCTCAGTTGGAAGCTTTTTGCAGCACATAAACCAAATTAATTCAAGATTTGAACTCATGTGTGGGCTGGCTATAAATGCTCAAAGACAACTTTTTTCCCTTCCACCCAGAGTCAAGGTTCAGGAGAGAAAGCTTCCTTGCATAAGGAAGCAGGAGGTAGGACAGATTGACTCCCAGTGTACTCTTACAGCTAGGGACAGTCCTTTGTGGTTGAGTGGCAGGGGTGCCCCCCTGAAACACTGCCAGGCAGGTGGGGTGTGGGCTGAAGACTGTATCACCTAACTCTTGCACACCCAGGAAGCTATGAAAACTCAAGCTCCATATCACATTGGTTCTATGGATGGTTTCTGGAAATCACCCCCCTCCCTTCCTTTGACCTCCTGGATTCCTGCCTTTATCAAGTTTTAGCTCCTAAAAGCTATTTGCTTTTCTTGTCAGCTCAGTAATAAATGTGAACAGGTTCTGCTTTTAAATACACTTGGGTATTTCTTTTGCCCTGATAATATAGTCAGTTAGAGCAGACTGACATACCCCAGGAAATAGAAATGCAAGCCTTAAGACTTTATTTCATTGTGAAGAAAACACACAGCTAAGACATAGATGGAAAAATGCTTTATTTTTTGATCAAGAGGGAAGTAAAGGAAAAGAAAAAATGATAGATTTCTATCATTTATTACAAGTTTCTATTGGGCCATCATCTGGAATCAAGTACAGCACTTTTCCTATACTATCTCATTTAAATCTCACATCACCACACTTTAGGTACAGTTATCATTATCCCCCTTTACAGATGAGGAAACAGAAGCTCAAGATGGATACAATATTCTCAAGGTCATCCATCTACAAAGGAGTAGGATTTGAATCCCTGTTCACCTGAGGGCTTCCCTGTGTCTCAGCTGGTAAAGAATCCGCCTGCAGTGTAGAAGACCTGGGTTAGATCCCTCGGTTGGGAAGATCCTCTGGAGAAGGGAAAGGCTACCCATTCCAGTATTCTGGCCTAGAAAATTCCATGGACTGTATAGTACATGGGGTCTCAAAGAGTCGGACATGACTGAGCAACTTTCACTTTCACCTGAGTCTAAAGTACACCTTCATATCACAGTACTCTTCTGGGACCACTTTCCCTCCATCCTTCCCTCTCACTGAGTCCTTGAGCTGAAGTCCTGCTTATGACTCAGCAGAAAATAGTTCTTTAGTGTCCCTACCTCCTGCTCAAGAATGGGTAGGGGGCTCCCTTGATATTTCAGAGTGGTTCCAAATCCAGTTCACCTAATAACACTAACTCCATGTCTAACTCTTTTCCACCCAGTTCTTCCATTCCATAAGGATTTCTCTTTTTTCCCTACTGTATTGTAGACCCAAGGCCTATTCATTTTTGCATATTAGCTTGATTTCAAGACTAAATTGAAAGCTACTCTAAGGCAAACACAATGAGTTGTTATTTTGTTGGCTTTCACTGTTCCCATGGAAGTATGTGTGACACTTAGTAGGCATTAAATATTTACTCATTTATTGACTGCAGGGCAAACTATTATTTTTATTCTGATCAACTTTTTATTTTGTAAAGTGTGATAAGCAAAGAAAGCAGTGATTAAAATCTTAAGATTCCAATTAATGTAAATAAAAAGAGAAAAGACGGCTAGATTATGAACTACCTTTTGTCTCTAGATGTTTATTCCAAGCATTGCTTTGGTCGATGCAGTTTAGGCAACAGGGAATTCTTAGAGATGATTAATTCCAGGTGGATCAAACCTTAATATCCTTTTGAGGATGATTCACTTCAATTTGCTGCATCATTACTTTTAGGAGGCAGTAAATGATAGCAAACACTATACACACTTCCCCATCCTCTGCAATTTCCCTCCCAAGTTGGAAACCATTTAAAAAATAATTCGAGATAAAGTTCAGTCAGTTAGCTAGTTACAGCCTTCTTTTAGGGTAGCATTAGCATTAATTAATGTTTGTGGACTGCTTTGAAAATCACAAGTGCTATGGAAGTGCTGACTATTAATTTAGTAAAAGCACAAGCCATGAAAGCTGAAATTTAAGGGCAGTTGTGCACTGCTGAAATGTTTAAATATTTAAATGAGCCAGCCTGAAGAAAGTCTCTGACATCCCATGTTTATAAATCAGGAAGAAAAGAAGTCCCAAGTGGAGAGATTGTAAATGATTTAAAAGAGAAGACTGAGGTAGGAGTGGATAGGGATGACTGTTAACTATTAGAGGAAGGTAGAGGATGCTGGATGGGTACATGTCCATCAATTTGGAGATTAGTCCTTGTGCTGGAGTGCTGGAAATTGTCAGTGACTTGGGAGGTGAGACATTGAGGAGGAAGAGATAGGAGGAGAAAGAAGGAAAACTAAGAGGAAGAAAAAAAGAGGAAAACAGAAAGGAAGAAAAAGAAGGAAAAGGCGATCTCTTGACTGAGATGAAAAATAATGGCATTGAAACATGTATAATATCATATATGAAATAAATCACCAGTCCAGGTTCGATGCATGATACTGGATGCTTGGTGCTGGTGCACTGGGATGACCCAGAGGGACGGTACAGGGAGGGAGGAGGGAGAGGGGTTCAGGAAGGGGAACACGTGTATACCTGTGGCGGATTCATGTTGATGTATGGCAAAACCAATACAATATTGTAAAATAATTAACCTCTAATTAAAATAAATTTATATTAAAAATAAAATAAAAAATACTTTGGTGTCTAAAAAAATAAAGTGTGCTTTCTACAAACAGCATAAAAAATAAAAATAATGACAAAAAGTGATGTAACTGATGTTTCTCCCTTGCATATCTGCTCAAGGGGCAGTTATAGTATAATAATGACTCCAAATAGAAACCACCTTCTGATTCCTTCTGACAGTTATCTCCAAACACCCGCTCCTTCATTACTGGCGGACGTGCAAACCTGAGTCAACGGATTCTGTCTCCCCACCTCCCCCACCCTAGGCCATCTGCATCCTTTCCTTTTTATTACATGGCTTCCTGAATAAGGTAAGCATCCTTGTCCCTCTCATCCTCCTCCTCCACTTCCACCAAGACAACTTCTTCTTCAAGACTGTCCTTGATATTCAGCTTTTCCTGTAAAGTCACATTAGGCTTTTGTGCCCATATATCTGCTGTTCTCATGACTGAAACCCATATGCTCTTCCCAGTGACAATTTCCAAGAGAGTAGTGGCATCCGGTCCCATCACTTCATGGGAAATAGATGGAGAAACAGTGGAAACAGTGTCAGACTTTATTTTGGGGGCTCCAAAATCACTGCAGATGGTGATTTCAGCCATGAAATTAAAAGACGCTTACTCCTTGGAAGAAAAGTTATGGCCAACCTAGATAGCATATTCAAAAGCAGAGACATTACTTTGCTGACTAAGGTCCATCTAGTCAAGGCTATGGTTTTTCCTGTGGTCATGTATGGATGTGAGAGTTGGACTGTGAAGAAGGATGAGCACTGAAGAATTGATATGTTTGAACTGTGGTGTTGGAGAAGACTCTTGAGAGTCCCTTGGACTGCAAGGAGAGCCAACCAGTCCATCCTAAAGGAGATCAGTCCTGGGATTTCTTTGGAAGGAATGATGCTAAAGCTGAAACTCCAGTACTTTGGCCACCTCATGCAAAGAGTTGACTCACTGGAAAAGACTATGATGCTGGGAAGAATTGGGGGCAGGAGGAGAAGGGGACGACCTAGGATGAGATGGCTGGATGGCATCACGGACTCGATGGACGCGAGTCTGGGTGAACTCCGAGAGATGGTGATGGACAGGGACACCTGGCATGCTGTGATTCATGGGATTGCAAAGAGTTGGACATGACTGAGCGACTGAACTGCACTGAGAAGTCCATAACTGTGAAGGCTGTTGAACCACTGAACTTGGAACTTTCTGGGTAACTGCTGTGATACTATTAGAAGTTAGGCCCATGAATTAAATGACCAAGAGCACAACCTGTGACAGTATAGCAAGAGTCTCTACAGAAAAGATAAGAAACTATCTTTCTTCCCTTCTTCCTGCATTCTTTCCTCCTTTCTGTTATCTTTTTAAAACATAACATATATTTTACGCTGCAGGATGTTTGGAAAATAGAGAAAGGCAAAAATGCAGTAACTGTACTTCATCTGCTCAGACAGAGCCAAATGTTATATTTAATCATAGTCCCTGTTTTAAGTTTATTCATGTTCACATAAGATATTGCATCAAATAATGTTACATATAATTTTATAAGCATTTATATATTATGTAAATATAAGTAATATGATAAATATATGTAGCATAATATATTTAAGCATTTTATAACACATAAAATACAATATACTTTGTGTTATATATTTGTTATTTTTTATTATAAAATATTTTCCACTAATTTCTTTATGAAACATGTTTAATATTCTGTCATATGGATATACCACAATCATTCTTTAAATTTATAATTATATTTTTATTGGTCTCACAATATTTGTCTTTATAAAGAATGTTTTTAATAGATATGTTTGGGCATACTTTTTCCAGAATTTTTATTAAGTGAGACAAGGCCTATTTTCAAAAAAAAAAAAATTCAAATTTCATGTTTTCCAATTTTCTTACCATGACTTTTGCTATAAGTTGTTATATATGCAATTTTTAAAAGATTTCTCCTAGTCCAGTAGTCAGATAATCTCTGGGAGTATTGTAATCATCACATTTTAACAGAATTTTGATTCTTATCAAAGATTTAAGGGACAAAACAAAATTAATTTCATTGTTTCTATGATTCTTTTTTCAAATCTACACGTTGTGCAGTGTAATCTTTTTAAATTAATTAATTTATTTTAACTGGAGGCTAATTACTTTACAATATTGTAGTGGTTTTTGCCATACATTGACATGAGTCAGTATGATTCTCGTTAAATGCCCAGAAGTGCTGAGTGCAGAGCACGCTAAGACAGTGCTAGAGCAGCCATGGGACTGGAGCGGGGTGCCTGCCGTGGAGCCTCCGAGACGTTCCTTTGGCCTGTGCAAAGGTGGGTGCAGCTCTCCCCTTCCCCTGTGTTCACAGCAGCAGCAGGGCAATGTCAGAGCATTCTGTGTCTGCTCCCTACCCCTTGGGCCTGGGCTGGCTGTGTGATTTTTGCCAACAGAATGCGCTAAGTGACCACATGCTGGTTCCAATTGGGGAACACAGGGATCTCACATACCAGGCCTGTTCCCCTGGATCCCTACTCCTGACATGAACAAGCCCAAGCTAGCCTGCTAGAGGATGAGAGACTGCATAAGGCCTAAACAATGAGATCTACAGAGGTGACCATGAACAGCTAGCCCCCAGCCAAGCCACCATTTGACCACAAACATGCCCACTAAGGCCAGAGGAACTGCCCAAATAAGCCAGGAATCCTGTGCTAAATAAATATGCTTTAGTACAGAGTATAACACAGGACATGCTATTTAATACTGCCTGTAAATCAAACCCAGCAATGCACTTAGCATCATAACAGAGGAAGAAGCAAGGAGTTGTAAGGAGTTATCTTCTTTCTTCCTCAACTGCTTTTGATCTTGACACTGCAGTTTAAAGTAATGAGTGCCATGTCCTTAAAGAGGTACCTTTCCACAAAGGAGAGAAAACATTCTGATAAAGGAGAAAGATCAGTGTGTGTGTGTGTGTGTGTGTGTGTGGTGTGTGTGTGTGTGTGTGTGTGTGTGTGTTTCTTAAACAATATTAACTCCCTATATGTACTTTCCCTAGGCAGGATTGAAAGGCTACCCAAGTAATAGGCCACCTCATGCCCAAGGCCAGGGGCAGTGACCCTCAGGAGCCACTCTAAGCCCAAGGCCAAGGGAGGTGGCTGGGATGAGTGATCCATGCCCGAGGCCAGGGCCGGCAGCCAGGAGAAGCAACCTGAGGAGCAGTGGCTATACAGGTGCAGGAGGGCCTAGAGGAGCTATCTCACATTGAAGGTCAGGAACTGCGGTGGTAAGGAGATACCCCTCGTCCAAAGTAAGGAGCAGTGGCTGTGTTTTGCTGGAGCAGCCGTGAGGAGATACCCCACGCCCAAGGTAAGAGAAACCCATGTAAGATGGTAGGTGTTGCAAGAGGGCATCAGAGGGCAGACACAATGAAACCATAGTCACAGAAAACTAGTCAATCTAATCACACTAGGACCACAGCCTTGTCTAACTCAATGAAACCAAGCCATGCCTGTGGGGCAACCCAACACAGGCAGGTGACGGTGGAGAGGTCTGACAGAATGTGGTCCACTGGAGAAGGGAATGGCAAGCCACTTCAGTATTCTTACCTTGAGAACCCCATGAACAGTAGGAAAAGGCAAAATGATAGGATACCAAAAGAGGAACTCCCCAGGTCATTAGGTGCCCAATATGCTACTGGAGGTCAGTGGAGAAATAGTTCCAGAAAGAATGAAGGGATGGAGCCAAAGCAAAACAATACCCACTTGTGGATGTGACTGGTGATAGATGCAAGATCCAATGCTGTGAAGAGCAATATCGCATAGGAACCTGGAATGTCAGGTCAATGAATCAAGAGAAATTCGAAGTGGTCAAACAGGAGATGGCAAGGGTGAACGTCAACATTCTAGGAATCAGCGAACTAAAATTGACTGGAATGGGTGAACTTAACTCAGATGACCATTATATCTACTACTGTGGGCAGGAATCCCTCAGAAGAAATGGAGTAGCCATCATGGGCAACAAAAGAGTCCAAAATGCAGTACTTGGATGCAGTCTCAAAAATGACAGAATGATCTCTGTTCGTCTCCAAGGCAAACCATTCAATAGCACAGTTATCCAAGTCTATGCCTCAACCAGTAATGCTGAAGAAGCTGAAGTTGAACAGTTTTATGAAGACCTACAAGACCTTTTAGAACTAACACCCAAAAAGATGTCCTTTTCATTATAGGGGACTGGAATGCAAAAGTAGGAAGTCAAGAAACACCTGGAGTAACAGGCAAATTTGGCCTTGGAATGCGGAGTGAAGCAGGGAAAAACTAATAGAGTTTTGCCAAGAAAATGCACTGGTCATAGCAAACACCCTCTTCCAACAGCACAAGAGAAAACTCTACACATGGACATCACCAGATGGTCAACACCAAAATCAGACTGATTATATTCTATGCAGCCAAAGATGGAGAAGCTCTATACAATCAACAAAAACAAGACCAGGAGCTGACTGTGGCTCAGATCATGAACTCCTTATTACCAAATTCAGACTTAAATTGAAGAAAGTAGGGAAAACAGCTAGACCATTCAGGTATGACCTAAATCAAATCCCTTATGATTATACAGTGGAAGTGAGAAATAGATTTAAGGTCCTAGATCTGATAGACAGAGTGCCTGATGACCTATGGAATGAGGTTCATGACATTGTATGGGAGACAGGGATCAAGACCATCCCCATGGAAACGAAATGCAAAAAGCAAAATGGCTGTCCAGTGAGGCCTTACCAATAGCTGTGAAAAGAAGAGAGGTGAAAAGCAAAGGAGAAAAGGAAAGATATAAGTATCTGAATGCAGAGTTCCAAAGAATAGCCAGAAGAGATACGAAAGCCTTCTTTAGCGATCAACATGTTAGTGGCCAGCGTGAGGAATCCCGCCTGTGACAAGATCATGCAGAAGGAAGCCTGACAAAATGCAAGGACGTGATCAGGTTTCAGGGGTTCCCCCTGGAATTTCTTGAGCATCCACCCCCACCAAAAAAATAAAAATCTGCTGGCCTCTGTACTCTGCTTTTCCACTCTTCTGATATTCTCTGGAAAAGCCAAATCAGGGCTTTAGGGATGTTTCAGTTAAGCCCTCTCTGGTAGCTCTCTAGCTTGCCTAACAGGTTCCCCAGACTTCTTACAGCTTGTGAATTGCTTACAGTCCCCCAACCATGAGAGGCACAAAGTTTAAAAGCATCTTAAAGATACAGAGCCTTTTCTAAAGAGTTAAAAATCATATTGGTGATGGGTTTTCACTGTTGACTCAAGGACTGCTGCCAGATCTCCATATTCTTTATCTTTTAGGCACCTGGGAGGATGTTAATCAATGTAATCAGGATATGGAAAAAGATATACAGTAGTTTTGATGTTAGCAACACTAGACTTTTGAATTACTTACTTTTCTTTTGTTATAAATCACTGTACTCCTTTTACTTGTTATAAGTTGCTGTATCTTTGCTATGTAGAATGTAACTTTATTTAGTGCTTTCTGAGAGTGGCATGAGACTTTGGGAAGATCAACACAAATAAGTCTTCTGGTTGACAAACCCTTATTAGAAAAAGGCTGTAAAATGTTAATTGGCCCTTCTTGGCCAGAAGATGATGTAAATCGCCTAAGACTTGTGTATACAATTAGGTATGCAGAGAGAAAAGCTTGGTTTTGATAAGAGTCTGGGCTGCTAACGCTGCATGACTTTGCATTACCCATTGATCTCTATGTATTATCAAAAGTATAAAAAGCCTTCTGAACAATAAAGGATGGACCGGTTTCTTGGACTAGTCTCTTGGCCTAGTTTCTTGGGAATCTGGCTTCCCCCATGTCTCTCTCTTGCTCCTTTTCTCCCTCTCCTTCCCCTCTGCTCTTCACTCTAATTTCAGGCTGAATTCCCATCTGGAGCGGGATGGCTCACCAAGTCTACTTACTTGTCCTGGCATTTAAGACCTGCGCAAAAGGGAGCCTAAGGCGGGGCACCCTTAGATATTCAAGCGGGCGCTGGTGGCCCCATGTAGATGGTGCAGTTCCTTGTCTTGGACTTTATTGGTTTCCCACAAGCCAAGTTATTCAGCCTTCTTTCTCCACTTAATTTTCCTACTACATTACTTCTTCCTAATCTTATATTTCTATATTAATAAATAAATAAGTCTTTCTTCACCAACACTGTCCCTGCTCTGAATTCCCTGGTTCAACCGGGACTGGACCTCAGAATCAATGCAAAGTAACAGAGGAAAAGAAAAGAATGGGAGAGACTAGAGATCTCTTCAAGAAAATTAGAGATACCAAGGGAACATTTCATGCAAACATAGGCTTGATAAAGGACAGAAATGGTATAGACCTAACAGAAGCAGAAGATATTAAGAAGAGGTGGCAAGAATACATGGAAGAAATGTACAAAACAGATCTTCAAGATCCAGATCTTCAAGATCTTCAGATAATCATGATGGTGTGATCACTAATCTAGAGCCAGACATCTTGGAATGTGAATTCAAGTGGGCCTTAGAAAGCATCACTATGAACAACGCTAGAGGAGGTGATGGAATTCCAGTGGAGCTGTTTAATATCCTGAAAATGATGCTGTGAAAGTGCTGCACTCAATATGCCAGCAAATTTGGAAAACTCAGCAGTGGCCCCAGGACTGGAAATGGTCAGTTTTCATTCCAATCCCAAAGAAAGGCAATGCCAAAGAATGCGCAAACTGCCGCACAATTGCACTCATCTCACACGCTAGTAAAGTAATGCTCAAAATTCTCCAAGCCAGGCTTCAGCAATACATGAACCATGAACTCCCTGATGTTCAAGCTGGTTTTAGAAAAGGCAGAGGAACCAGAGATCAAATTGGCAACATCCATGGGATCATCGAAAAAGCAAGAGAGTTCCAGAAAAACATCTATTTCTGCTTTATTGACTATGCCAAAGCCTTTGACTATGTGGATCACAATAAACTGTGGAAAATTCTGTAAGAGATGGGAATATCAGACCACCTGACCTGCCTCTTGAGAAATCTGTATGCAGGTCAGGAAGCAACAGTTAGAACTGGACATGGAACAACAGACTGGTTTGAAATAGGAAAAGGAGTACATCAAGGCTGTATATTGTCACCCTGCTTATTTAACTTCTATGCAGAGTACATCATGAGAAACGCTGGACTGGAAGAAACACAAGTTGGAATCAAGATTGCCGGGAGAAATATCAATAATCTCAGATATGCAGATGACACCACCATTATGGTAGAAAGTGAAGAGGAACTAAAAAGCCTCTTGATGAAGGTGAAAGAGGAGAGTGAAAAAGTTGGCTTAAAGCTCAATGTTCAGAAAACAAAGATCATGGCATCCAGTCCCATCACTTCATGGGAAATAGACGGGGAAACAATGGAAACAGTGTCAGACTTTATTTTTCTGAGCTCCAAACCACTGCAGTTGGTGACTGCAGCCATGAAATTAAAATATGCTTACTCCTTGGAAGAAAAGTTATGACCAAACTAGATAGTATATTCAAAAGCAGAGACGTTACTTTGCCAACTAAGGTCCATCTCGTTTCCAATGCAAACCATTCAATATCACAGTTATCCAAGTCTATGCCTCAACCAGTAATGCTGAAGAAGCTGAAGTTGAACGGTTTTATGAAGACCTACAAGACCTTTTAGAACTAACACCCAAAAAAAGATGTCATTTTCATTATAGGGGATTGGAATGCTAAAGTAGGAAGTCAAGAAACACCTGGAGTAACAGGCAAATTTGGCCTTGGAATGCGGAGTGAAGCAGGGAAAAGACTAATAGAGTTTTGCCAAGAAAATGCACTGGTCATAGCGAACACCCTCTTCCAACAACACAAGAGAAGACTCTTCACATGGACATCACCAGATGGTCAACACCAAAATCAGATTGATTATATTCTATGCAGCCTAAGATGGAGAAGCTCTATACAGTCGACAAAAACAAGACCAGGAGCTGACTGTGGCTCAGATCATGAACTCCTTATTACCAAATTCAGACTTAAATTGAAGAAAGTAGGGGAAACTTCTAGACCATTCAGATATGATCTAAATCAAATCCCTTATGATTATACAGTGGAAGTGAGAAATAGATTTAAGGTCCTAGATCTGATAGATAGAGTGCCTGATGAACTATGGAATGAGGTTCGTGACATTGTACGGGAGACGGGGATCAAGACCATCCCCATGGAAATGAAATGCAAAAAAGCAAAATGGCTGTCTGGGCAGGCCTTACAAATAGCTGTGACAGAAGAGAGGTGAAAAGCAAAGGAGAAAAGGAAAGATATAAGCATCTGAATGCAGAGTTCCAAAGAATAGCAAGAAGAAATAAGAAAGCCTTCTTCAGCGATCAATGCAAAGAAATAGAGGAAAAGAACAGAATGAGAAAGACTAGAGATCTCTTCAAGAAAATTAGAGATACCAAGGCAACATTTCATGCAACGATGGGCTCGATAAAGGACAGAAATGGTATAGACCTAACAGAAGCAGAAGATATTAAGAAGAGGTGGCAAGAATACACAGAAGAACTGTACAAAAAGAACTTCAAGACCCAGATAATCATGATGATGTGATCACTAATCTAGAGCCAGACATCTTGGAATGTGAATTCAAGTGGGCCTTAGAAAGCATCACTATGAACAACGCTAGTGGAGGTGAGGAATTCCAGTTGAGCTCTTTCAAATCCTGAAAATGATGCTGTGAAAGTGCTGCACTCAATATGCCAGCAAATTTGGAAAACTCAGCAGTGGCCCCAGGACTGGAAATGGTCAGTTTTCATTCCAATCCCAAAGAAAGGCAATGCCAAAGAATGCGCAAACTGCCGCACAATTGCACTCATCTCACACGCTAGTAAAGTAATGCTCAAAATTCTCCAAGTCAGGCTTCAGCAATACATGAACCATGAACTTCCAGATGTTCAAGCTGGTTTTAGAAAAGGCAGAAGAACCAGAGATCAAATTGGCAACATCCATGGGATCGTCAAAAGGCAAGAGAGTTCCAGAAAATCATCTATTTCTGCTTTACTGACTATGCCAAAGCCTTTGACTATGTGGATCACAATAAACTGTGGAAAATTCTGAAAGAGGTGGGAATACCAGACCACTTAACCTGCCTCTTGAGAAATCTGAATGCAGGTCAGGAAGCAACAGTTAGAACTGGACATGGAACAACAGACTGGTTCGAAATAGGAAAAGGAGTACATCAAGGCTGTATATTGTCACCCTGCTTATTTAACTTCTATGCAGAGTACATCGTGAGAAACGCTGGACTGGAAGAAACACAAGCTGGAATCAAGATTGCCGGGAGAAATATCAATAACCTTAGATGTGCAGATGACACCACCCTTATGGCAGAAAGTAAAGAGGAGCTAAAAAGCCTCTTAGTGAAAGTGAAAGAGGAGAGTGAAAAAGTTGGCTTAAAGCTCAACATTCAGAAAATGAAGATCATGGCATCTGGTCCCATCACTTCATGGAAAATAGATGGGGAAACAGTGGAAACAGTGTCAGACTTTATTTTTGAGGAGCTCCAAAATCTCTGCAGATGGTGACTGCAGCCATGAAATTAGAAGACGCTTACTCCTTGGAAGAAAAGTTATGACCAACCTAGATAGTAAATTCAAAATCAGAGACATTACTTTGCCAACTAAGTCCATCTAGTCAAGGCTATGATTTTTCCTATGGTCATGTATGGATGTGAGATTTGGACTCTGAAGAAGGCTGAGCACTGAAGATTGATGCTTTTGAACTGTGGTGTTGGAAAAGAGTCTTGAGAGTCCCTTGGACTGCAAAGAGATCCAACCAGTCCATTCTGAAGAAGATCGGCCCTGGGATTTCTTTGGAAGGAATGATGGTAAAGCTAAAACTCCAATACATTGGCCACCTCATGAGAAGAGTTGACTCATTGGAAAAGACTCTGATGCTGGGAGGGATTGGGTGTAGGAGGAGAAGGGGATGACCGAGGATGAGATGGCTGGGTGGCATCATGGACTCGATGGATGTGAGTCTGAGTGAACGCCAAGAGATGGTGATGGACAGGGACACCTGTCGTGCTGCGATTCATGGGGTCGTGAAGAGTCAGACACGACTGAGCAACTGAACTGAACTAAGTCAAGACTATGGTTTTTCCTGTGGTCATGTACGGATGTGAGAGTTGGACTGTGAAGAAAGCTGAGCGCTGAAGAATTGATGCTTTTGAACTGTGGTGTTGGGGAAGACTCTTGAGAGTCCCTTGGACTGCAAAGAGATCCAACCAGTCCATCCTAAAGGAGACCAGTCCTGGGTGTTCACTGGAAGGACTGATGTTGAAGCTGAAACTCCAATACCTTGGCCACCTCATGCGAAGAGTGGACTCATTGGAAAATACTCTGATGCTGGGAGGGATTGGGGGCAGGAGAAGAAGGCGACGAGAGGGATGAGATGGATGGATGGCATCACAGACTCGATGAACGTGGGTCTGAGTGAATTCTGGGAGTTGGTGATGGACAGGGAGGCCTGGCATGCTGCGATTCATGGGGTCATGAAGAGTCGGACACGACTGAGTGACTGAACTCAACAACTCAACTGTTGGATTGAGCAAGTCCTCTTGCTTCTGGATCTGGTGATGGGTGTTCACTGATGCTGCCAGGAAAGTAACTGTATAGGCATTCTAACCCTGAGAATTAATATTCTATGAATTGCCTGATGTGCCTAAGTTAATAGTGTTATCCAAAGCCCTATTTTCTGCTCCAGGCATTAGCTTTAGATTTGCAGCTCTGGTTTAGTGAAGCCAGCCTCCTTGTGTCCTCTGCGCCTCCTCTCTTTGGTAAGTCTATAAATAAAAGTCAGTTCTTCCTGCCCACATTTCTCTGTGTTGCCTTCAAAATCTAGCAGCCAATTGAACCTTTCTCCTAGACTCTTGCTTTTGCTATAACAGTGCATCTCAGACTTTAATGTATATAGGAATCTCCTAGGGATCTTGCTAATCTGCAGATTCTGACTCAGTAGGACTGGGATGGGGACCAAGAATTCGCATTTCTAACAAGTCCCCAGGTGATGATGCTGCTCACAGTAAAACACTTTGAATATTAAGTGGCTACAGGATAAATGAACTCAACGCTACTAACCAATGGCTAACCAGAGTTAGAGCGTGCTTGATCTCAGAATCTCCCTATTCTCATTGTCAGGTGAGCAAACATCTGCCCTCCAGGAGCCAAAAATCAGACTCAAACTGTGTGATGTTGTTTAGCCAACAAGTCGTGTCCGACTCCTTTGTAACCCCATTGACTGCAGCACGCCAGGCTCCTCTGTCCTTGGCTATCTCTCAGAGTTTGCTCAAATTCATGTTCATTGAGTCAGTGATGATATTTAACCATCTCATTCTCTGCTGTTTTCCTTTTGCCTTCAATCTTTTCCAGCACCAGGCCCTTCTCCAATAAGTCAGCTCTTTGCATCAGAAGACCAAAGTATTGGAGTTTCAGCAATGGTCCTTCCAATGAATATTCAGGGTTGATTTCCTTTAGGATTGACTGGTTGGGTCTCCTTTGAAGGCCAAGGGACTCTCAAGAGTCTTCTCCAACACCATAATTCAAAAGCATCAGTTCTTTAGCGCTCAGTCTTCTTTATGGTCCAACTTTCCTAGCCATACATGACTATGCACATGACTACTGGAAAAACTATAGCTTTGACTATATGGACCTTTCTCAGTAATGTTTCCACTTTTTAATACGTTGTCTAGCTTAGTCAAAGTTTTTCTTCCAAGGAGCAAGGGTCTTTTAATCTCATGGCTGAAGTCACCATCCACAGTGATTTCAGAGCCCAAGAAGATAAAATCTGTCACTGCTTCCACTTTTACCCCATCTATTTGTCATGAAGTGATAGGACTGGATGATGCCATGGTGTTAGGTTTTTTATTTTTGTTTTTTTGAGTTTTAAGCCAGCTTTTTCAATCTCGTCTCTCACCTTCATCAAGAGGCTCTTTAGTTCCCCTTCACTTTCTGCCATCAAAGTGGTATTATCTGCATATCAAGTTGGTATTTCTATCGGCAATCTTGATTCCAGCTTGTGATTTATCCGGCCCAGCATTTTGCATGATGTACTCAGCATATAAGTGAATAAACAGGATGACAATATACAGCCTTGCTATATTCCTTATCCAATTTTGAACCTGTCCGTTGTTCTACGTCTGGTTCTAATTGTTGCTTCTTGACCTGCATACAGATTTCTCAGGAGGCAGGTAAGGTGGTCTGATATTCCCATCTCTTGAAGAATTTCCCACAGTTTGTTGTGATCCACACAGTCAAAGGCTTTGGCATAGTCAATGAAGCAGAAGTAGATGTTTTTTTGGAACTCCCTTTCTTTCTCCATGATCCAACAGATGTACGTAATTGGATTTCTGGTTCTTCTGCCTTTTCTAATCCCAGCTTGTACGTATGGAAATTCTCAGTTCATGTACTGCTGAAGCCTAGCTTGGAGGATTTTGAGCATTACTTTGCTAGCATGTGAAATGAGACCAATTGTGCAGTAATTTGAACATTCCTTGGCATTGTCCTTGTTTGGAACTAGAATGAAACCTGACTTTTCCAGTCCTGTGGCCGCTGCTGAGTTTTCCAAATTGCTGACATATTGAGTGCAACACTTTAACAGCATCATCTTTTTAGGATTTTAAATGGCTCAGCTGAAATTCTGCCACCTGCACTAGTTTTGTTCATAGTATTGCTTCTTAAGGTCCATTTGACTTCACAGTCCAGAATGTCCTGCTCTAGGTGAGTGACCAGACCATTGTGATCACTAAGACCTTTCTTATATAGTTCTGTGTATTCTTGCCACCTCTTATTAATTGCTTCTGCTTCTGTTAGGTCCTCATTGTTTCTGTCTTTTATTGTGCCCATCCTTACATGAAAGGTTCTCTTGATACCTCCAATTTTCTTAAGAGATCTGTTTTCCTCTGTTTGTTTGCACTGGTCATTTAAGAAGGTTTTCTTTAATCTCCTTGGTATTCTCTGCATTCAGTTTGGTTTATCTTTCCCTTTCTCCCTTGCCTTTCACTTCTCTTCTTTCCTCAGCTATTCTTAAAGCCTCCTCAGACAACCAATTTGCCTTCTTGCATTTCTTTTTCTTTGGGATGGTTTTGGTCACCGTCTCCTGTACAATATTATGATCTTCATCCACAATTCTTCAGGCATTCTCTCTACCAGATCTAATCCCTTGAATGTATCCTTCACCTCCACTGTATAATCATAAGGGATTTGATTTAGGTCACACCTGAATGGCCTCGTGGCTTTCCCTACTTTCTTCAATTTAAGCCTGAATTTTTCAAAAAGACTCATAGTGTGAGCCACAATCTGCTCCAGGTCTTGCTTTTACTAATTGTATACAGCTTGTCCACCTTTGGCTGCAAAGAACATATTCTGATTTCAGTATTGACCATTTGGTGATGTCCAGGTATAGAGTCGTTTCTTAGGTTTTTGGGAAAAGGTGCTTGCTAATGGGACTGGAAAGAAAACTGACCTTTTCCAGTCCTATGGCCACTGCTGAGTTTTCCAAATTTGCTGACATATTGAGTACAGCACTTTCACAGCATCATCCTTTAGGATTTTAAATGGCTCAGCTGAAATTCTGCCACCTGCACTAGCTTTGTTCATAGTAATGCTTCTTAAGGCCCATATGACTTTACAGTCCAGGGTGTCCTGCTCCAGGTGACTGACCACACCATTGTCGTCATCTGGGTTATCGTGGTCATGACCAGCATGTTCTCTTGAAGAAACTCTGTCAGCCTTTTCCCCTCTTCATACCTGCCTGCCATTCCAGGTATCTCTTGACTTCCTACTTTTGCATTCCAAACCCCTATGATGAGAAGGTGTATTCTCAGGTAAGCATTTTATTTTATTTTTTTAAGTACTCATTTGCCACAGTCACTCCTTATAGGATGTGAAGTTGGTTCCCCATGAACTCCACAGCTTCCACTTGTCTCTCCTTTATGTCATCTCTGATGTCCTATTTCTGACTATCTCTTATTCCTTTGCTCTTACTCTGCATAGTCCCACAAAAGTAAGATACCATTGGAAAAGCTTCCCACTCTTCCAGCTCCTGATTAATTCTGGGAATTCCAGAAGCCCTACACCTAGAGCACTATGTTTGCTGGCACCCTATAGGATATGGTTAACGCACGACACCTCTTCTCAAAGCTGTTACCCCATTTCAAAGTGTTAGCCGCTCAATCGTGTCCAATTCTTTGCAACCCCATAGTCTATAGCCCACCTGGCTCCTCTGTCCATGGAATTCTCCAGGCAAGAACACTGGAGTGGGTAGCCATTTCCTTCTCCAGGAGTTCTTCCCAACTCAAGGACGGAACCCAGGTCTCTTGCATTGCAGGCAGATTCTTTACATCTGAGCCACCAGGGAAGCCCCCAAAGAAATGGGAGCATAATATGTTGGCTAGAAATTGGCCCCGGTCTCCCCTGTGGGAGGCAAGAATTCTACCAGTGACCAGCCATTTCAAAGTGCAGGCATTAACTCTCCACCTGACTGTGAATTCAATCAGTGCAGGTGGGACCTATGGATCAGTATCACCTGGAATCTTGTTAGAAATGCAGAACCTCCAGCTCCATTCCAAAATACTGAATTGGAATCAGCATTTTATCAAGATTCCCAGGTGACTTTTATCAAAATTTGACCCACACTAGTGTGGCAATCAAAACATCTAGTTATTCCTGCAGTCTGCATTTCACAGCAATTCTTACACAGTGATAGAGAAAAGACTGGACTCTAGTCCTCCAATCATATTCCAGTATGATTTGGGTAGATAATGGGAAGATATATTTAGGTTTGTGACAATAAGATATACAAAAACATTTTACTCAGTATCCAGCACACTGGTGGTATAGAATAAATCATTTTTGTTTAATGAAAGACAGATATGAAAAAATTGAAAGATGCTGATTTGATATTAATGCATTAAGAATAAAATGTGGCAATAAAGTTGGACACTGATAAGTAGTACTTTATAAGCATGGAGCATTAGATGCATAATTCTCATTTACTTATTAGCTTGGAATGAAATGTTTTACTACTGAAAAGTATTTATGCACATATATTTTGAAAGTGAATACTACTGATTCTTGAAAAGCTCTAGAAATGTGAAATCAGAGACATATTTGCTTTAACATTGTCCAAAGATTTAGATGGCTACTTTGGGCTCCAAAATACAGCATAGCATTCCAATACAGAATACAGGTGTTTAAAGATCCAAATAACTGCTGACAATGGCAAGATTTTGAGTTGAAGTTACTTCATAAACATTCAAATTCAATGGAAAGTTATATTAAATAAAGTCACTCTGAGTCTGATGCTTCCTTGTAACCCCATTTATATGGGTACAGAAAGGTCAGTCTCCTTTCAAACTGGGATGGCATCGGAGCAGTGTTAACTGTCCATGGAACCAGGGTCTGTGCATCTTGCAATCAACAATAAGCTGAAAAGTTCAGCACAACTGCCCACCTTCCTGCATAAAATATCAACATAAAGATTTACCCAATCTTTGTATATCTTCAAATAAATACAAAGATTTATAAAAATATTTTTATACCTTGAAATCAATACTATAGGGAAAAGCTCCTCAGTGATCATCCACTTTAATGTCTCTCTCTCAAATGCTTTTGAATGTCGAGAAAAGGAATCACATTGCTTTTAAAGGACACACCTAGAGCTCATTAAATCACTTCAGTGACTATCCCTAGATGTCCTTCTCTATACTAACAGGATACAACAGCTAAATCTGTTTTTTGTTTCTTCTTTTTATAAGCAAATCCATTTCAAGGCCTTTTTAAAGTATCCAAGTTGCTCTTTTTAGAATCATTTTAGATTCAAACCTTAAATAATAGCCTAAAAACACACATCATATCATCTGTTAGGGTGGACCACATGAAACTGCCAATACTTGACCATCGTGACCCATTATAACGGCAATTTCATATAGTTCAACATCCTAGAATACTCACCCAGCTTTAAAGGAACACTTTCTATTGACTGCGATATCAGTTAGGAAAATATATTTCTTAAATGACCAAAAACAAGTTGTTTTCTGGAAATTCCTGGGGTCACATAAATTGGAAGTTCCTAATTTGCATATATAAACTACTGTGAGTAGACCAGTACTGTTCTGATTAACACGTGGTAATTGTATCAACAGCCATGAGGTTGGACATCAGAGGAGAAAAGAAACTAGGAAGGCTTTTCTAAAAGTTTCCTTTGGAAAACTTTAAGAGTAAAATGGATTAAAAAATGTTCCCTTTGGGTAAATAGTTTAACCAAAAGTCTTATACATGGATCAATAATAATAGAAAAGCTTGAATAACCACCCATGCCTGCAACTATAGTTTTAATGGTTGAATAATGAACAAAGTTATGAGACTTTTGCTCAGTAAATGGCTAGAGTGTGCCACAGAATAAAAGACAATCTGCCTGTGCACGCATTCTTTCATGTTTGTTGCCCAGCCCTGTGAGGAGTGTTGTTTTTAATGATCACACAGAGGAATGTGAAAATCTCAACTGCCTTCAAAGCCATTAAGGAGATTTAGTCATGTTCAGTGGAGCATCAGACGTTTATGTGTTTCATTGCTTCTCAATTTCCTGAAAACTTGTAAACTGCTGATTCTCACAGAATGATGGGATACAGAATGAACTTTGATGTGGGCTAAGTAGAAGTCTATACATGCTACCGTTATGAATAATAAAAATGCTTTTGAAAAGAGGCTTGCAATAGCCCACATTTTCAGATGATAAATTAAATCCTTCGCCTTCACAGCACGTGTCTGTTATCCAGTGTCTCACAAATTAGTATGCACAACCAGAAATCCAGTGATTCACTTGCCAGATCCACCAGGAGCTTGTGAAGTTTGTCACTCTGATTAAGGAGTGGGTCTTTGTCCACTCTGCAGTGGGAGGGAGTTTTTTATACAGCAGAGACCACTGTTACCACCTAACAAAAGCCTTTCCACTAAGTGTCCCAGATAGAGGTTCAATTTCCCAGGAACACACAACCAGGCAAGGCCCAACCAGCTAGAGGAAACTGGTGCCAAGCTGGCTTCTTATCAAAACACAGCATTATGGGTTTTGGAGGAAGAAATGGAATTATCAAAGGTTCATCTGCCCCAACTCCAACCTATTCAAACTTGGAGCACAAAGACAAGCAATGTACCTGTTAGCCCTTGTTATTCTTTTTGAGGGAGCAGTAAATCTTATCGCTGAAGCATTAAGTATTCTTGGAAGAATATCTAAAGATGTCAGAAGGGTAAGTGGATCTGATTGCAAAAAGGGCTTTAAAATTTTATGGACATTTCAAATCTCCATAATGAAGAGGAGAGGTATATTATAAAACAATTATTAAGCAATAGCCAGCTGGAGAAAGAGCAAACTGATGTGAAGCTGACTCAAAACTTGCAAGAAGGAAATACTCCAGCACATTACCTGGTTCAGCTGTTTTCTAAGCGGGGTTCATAGAGCAGCTCTTTTTTCTTTTTCAAACAAGGCGCAGCTGGGTGTGTTCCTGTGTGTGGATCCTGATGAACGCGCGTGGAGAGGATGCGCCGGCAGGCGCTGTTCATCAGCCGAAGCGTGGAGCGTGGCGGAGCCAGGCTCTGCGGGGGGCTGAAGAAGGGGCCTGGGATGGGAACCACCCGGGTAACCGGGCGGCGGAGGCCCCTCCTCCCAGGCTCCTCATTTGGAGCCTAGTTCACACCACACATCCGGTAAACCCTGATGCTCAGGGACTCGGGAGCCCTCTGCGCTCCCTAGCCCTTCAGTGTCACAGGGCAACGGAGCCCCGCCCAGTAGCCGGGCAGGGTCAGATGAAGGTCTCTGCTTGAAAGGCCAGAGAGGAGGAACCTCCGCAGGCCAGATCGCAGCAAAGGACGGCGCATGCTGCAGCGGGGATGCTTGGCCCGGTGATGCGGGGCAGGGGGTCGGGGAAGGCACCCATCCAGGCGTATGGCGCGTGAAACTCTGGGGCCTCTATCCCAGCTACGTCTCAGGGCTAAGCGGAGAGATAAATACAGACTTCGAAAAGACAGACTTTTATAGCAGCTGCATATAAAAACTAAATCATTTCATGTGTTGAGCATAAAGGAGGTAACCTACAGAGGTCTAGTGTTAAGATATTTGGATTGGAGCTTTACGTCTTTTAAAATGTGCTTAGTGGGACTTTCCTGGGGGCTCTGTGGTTAAGAATCCACCTTCCAATGCCGGGGGTGTGCGTTCCGTCCCTGGTTGGGGAATTCTGATCCCACACGCAGAGGGTGCCAGCCAGAAGAGTCATTAATTAATTAAAATTTTATTTAGGAACTCATTTATATTGTATTTTACAAAAACATAATGGTCCACAATGGATTAGAAATTTAAAAAATAAACCACGAATGAAAACAAGAACAAAAAAGAGCATTTCCTTATGGACGTTCTAGTCAATCTCTAGATTCCAAATAATTGGGAGATTTTTTTAATTTGGTTTTTGAGCATGACACTTTGTCTTGTTGCTGTTTTCTTGATTTGAGCTCTCAAATCTTTCAACAATACCAATAATTTTCTTCTACTGAATTCTTTTGTGTGACACTAAAATACAGAAGATCAGTGGAGAAATAACTCCAAAAAGAATGAAGGGATGGAGCCAAAGCAAAAACAATACCCACCTGTGGATGTGACTGGTGATAAAAACAAGGTCCGATGCTGCAAAAAGCAATATTGCATAGGAACCTGGAATGTTAGGTCCACGAATCAAGGCAAAATGGAAGTAGTAAACAGGAGATGGCAAGAGTGAATGTTGACATTCTAGGAATCAGTGAACTAAAACGGACTGGAATGGGTGAATTTAACTCAGATGACCATTATATCTACTACTGTGGGCAGGAATCCCTTAGAAGAAAAGGAGTAGCCATCATGGTCAACAAAAGAGTCCGAAATGCAGTACTTGGATGCAATCTCAAAAATGACAGAATGATCTCTGTTTGTTTCCAAGGCAAACCATTCAATACACAGTAATCCAAGCCGATGTACCAACCAGTAATGCTGAAGAAGCTGAACGGTTCTATGAAGACCTACAAGACTTTTTAGAACTAACACCCAAAAAAGATGTCCTTTTCATTATAGGGAACTGGAAAGCAGAAGTAGGAAATCGAGAAACACAAGGAGTAATAGGCAAATTTGGCCTTGGAGTACAGAATGAAGCAGGGCAAAGGCTCATAGAGTTTGCCAAGAGAAAGCACTGGTCATAGCAAACACCCTCTTTCAACAACAGAAAAGAGGCTACACATAGACATCACCAGATGGTCAACACTGCAATCACACTGATGATATTCTTTGCAGCCAAAGATGGAGAAGCTCTATACAGTCAGCAAAAACAAGACCAGGAGCTGACTGTGGCTCAGATCATGAGCTCCTTATTGCCAAATTCAGACTGAAATTGAAGAAAGTAGGAAAACCACTAGACCATTCAGGTATGACCTAAATTAAATCCCTTATGATTATACAGTGGAAGTGAGAAATAGATTTAAGGGACTAGATCTGATAGATAGAGTGCCTGATGAACTATGGACAGAGGTTCGTGACACTGTACAGGAGACAAGGATCAAGACCATCCCCATGGAAAAGAAATGCAAAAAAGCAAAATGGCTATCTCAGGAAGCCTTACAAATAGCTATGAAAAGAAGAGAAGTGAAAAACCAAGGAGAAAAGGAAAGATATAAGCATCTGAATGCAGAGTTCCAAAGAATAGCCAGAAGAGACAAGAAAGCCTTCTTTACTGATCAATGCAAAGAAATAGAGGAAAACAACAGAATGGGAAAGACTAGAGATCTCTTCAAGAAAATTAAAGATACCAAGGGAATATTTCATGTAAAAATGGGCTCAATAAAGGACAGAAATGGTATGGTCCTAACAGAAGCAGAAGATATTAAGAAGAGGTGGCAAGAATGCACAGAAGAACTGAACAAAAAATAACTTCATGACCCATATAATCACGATGGTGTGATCACTCACCTAGAGCCAGACATCCTGGAATGTGAAGTCAAGTGGGTCTTAGAAAGCACCACTACGAACAAAGCTAGTGGAGGTGATGGAGAAGGTTTTGGTACCCTACTCCAGTACTCTTGCCTGGAAAATCCTATGTATGGAGGAGCCTGGTAGGCTGCAGTCGATGGCGTCACTAAGAGTCAGATATGACTGAGCAACTTCACTTTCACTTTTCACTTTCATGCATTGGAGAAGGAAATGGCAACCCACTCCAGTGTTCTTGCCTGGAGAATTCCAGGGACCGGGGAGCCTGGTGGGCTGCCGTCTATGGGGTCATACAGAGTTGGAGATGACTGAGGTGACTTAGCAGCAGCAGCAGTGGAGGTGATGGAATTCCAGTTGAGCTATTTCAAATCCTAAAAGACGATGCTGTGAAAGTGCTGCACTCAGTATGCCAGCAAATTTGGAAAACTCAGCAGTGGCCACAGGACTAGAAAAGGTCAGTTTTCATGCCAGTCTCAAAGAAAGGCAATGCCAAAGAATGCTCAAACTTCCGCACAATTGCACTTATCTCACACGCTCGTAAAGTAATGCTCCAAGCCAGGCTTCAGCAATACATGAACCATGAACTTCCAGATGTTCAAGCTGGTTTTTAGGAAAGGCAGAGGAGCCAAAGATAAAATTGCCAACATCTGCTGGATCATCAAAAAAGCAAGAGAGTTTCAGAAAAACATCTATTTGTGCTTTATTGACTATGCCAAAGCCTTTGACTGTGTGGATCACAATAAACTGTGGAAAATTCTGAAAAAGAATACCAGACCACCTGACCTGCCTCTTGAGAAACCTATATGCAAGTCAGGAAGCAACAGTTAGAACTGGACATGAAACAACAGACTTGTTCCAAATAGGAAAAGGTGTATATAAAGGCTGTATATGGTCACCCTGCTTATTTAACTTATATGCCAAGTACATCATGAGAAACGCTGGGCTGGAAGAAGCACAAGCTGGAATCAAGATTGCCAGGAGAAATATCAATAACCACAGATATGCAGATGACACCACCCTTATGGCAGAAAGTGAAGAGGAACTAAAAAGTCTCTTGATGAAAGTGAAAGAGGAGAGTGAAAAAGTTGGCTTAAAGCTCAACATTCAGAAAACAAAGATCATGGCATCTGGTCCCATCACTTCATGGGAAATAGATGGGGAAATAGTGGAAACAGTATCAAACAGTCACTGCAGATGGTGACTGCAGCCATGAAATTAGAAGACGCTTACTCCTTGGTAGAAAAGTTATGACCAACCTAGATAGCATATTCAAAAGCAGAGACATTACTGTGCCAACAAAGGTCCATCTAGTCAAGGCTATGGTTTTTCCAGTGGTTATGTATGGATGTGACAGTTGGACTGTGAGGATAGCTGAATGCCAAAGAATTGATGCTTTTAAACTATGGTGTTGGAGAAGACTCTTGAGATCCTATCAGTCCATTCTAAAGGATATCAGTCCTGGTTGTTCTTTGGAAGGACTGATGCTCCAGCTGAAACTCCAGTACTTTGGCCACCTCATGCAAAAAGTTGACTCATTGGAAAAGACTCTGATGCTGGGAGGGATTGGAGGCAGGAGGAGAAGGGGACAATAGAAGATAAGATGGCTGGATGGCATCACCGACTCAATGGACATGAGTTTGGGTGAACTCCGGGGAGTTGATAGTGGACAGGGAGGCCTGGCGTGCTGCAATTCATAGCGTTGCAAAGAGTCGGACATGACTGAGCGACTGAACTGAACTGAAAATAGAGAAATCAAAAGTCAAATGAAGGGGGAAAGGAGATCTGTACGCTGTTCTCTCATTTTCATTTACTATGTATGTTACTTACCAGACAAGTTCTTTATAAGCCAGCCATTGCTGAATGCATTCATCTTAAAAAAGAAAACACCAGGGAAAAATCATTTTATAACCTCCTTTCCAGTTCATCTGGATGTTTGGTGCCCTCACTAATAGGAAACCCGGGTTGTAAGTTACCTAAGTCTGGGGCTGCACTGTTGTGCCCCTGATTGATGTGGGAAATAGTTGTCACGTCTTTCTGCTCCATTCTCCAATACTGAGAACAATTTTGCCTCTAGGCTCTCTGCCCATCTTCTTGCCTACCCAACTGACCTCTTTATACAAGGGAAAAGATAGCAACCCAGAGAAAAGTGGAGTTGATTGTTACCTGAGCTAAATATTAACCTGGTTTAAAATAACCAGTCAGCAGGACATTTATTTTTCCTTGTTTTTTTTCTAATTACCATGAGGATGGAATTAGATTTGCTTTATCTAAAGCTCACAGGGGTTCCCAAATATCTGTATAAGAGGTGCTCTTCTAAACAAGTCAAACCAGGGGTATGGCCCCTGCATTTGAGACAGAGAGTGTGTCTTGAAATTTGGCTTATTGTGATTGCTTTGTCCTTTGGTCTAGACATTAAGGGTTCTCATGGCTTTACCACCAGTGGAATCTTTTAAATTAGCAGAGGCTCTGATTATGCACCAATTAACCTTAATTAAGACAGTTCTTGTATAACAGCACACCCAGAGAGTTCACTAAACAAACGGCCTGACAAACGCTGTCATTTAAGATCCTTTCCAAACCTGTCACTTTCTTAATTAGGAAGGGAGGTTGTGAAGACACTGTCTTCACAAATATTATTTGGGGAATTAGAGTAGAGAAGATAGGAGCCAGTTCCTCTTCACGCTCCTTAAATGCATTGGTTACAGAGCACATGCGGCCTTGGATGGACCCATAGGACAGCACCGTGAAGATCACCCTTTTCTGGACACATTTGCTCCAGGAGGGCAATAAAATGATGTCAAATTACTTAAGTCTCATTTTCCAAGGAAAGATTAGAAAATAAAAGACATTTCATGGAAATAATGAAAGGTTTCGAGACTAATCTTTTTCTATTTGTATTAAGCTGGAAGACATATAGACACCATAAATTTAACAGAAAATGCTGATAAATTTGGTATTTTTCACTATATCTTCAACATCTTTATAATATTGGATCCTAGTTTTTAAAAGGCATGTTTCTATTCAAGTCAAGATTTATGCTATGCAACAGATTTTTGGTATTAAACTTGCGTATTTCTATGCATTTCATACTTTTGTCACTTTTGTAAATGAAATCTTTCAACATATTTAATTTTATCTTGAAATACTTCAATGTGAAATCTACCACACACAAAAGTACAGATTATGTATACGTAGTATTTTAAGAAAACTTACAATAGTTACCAGTTTAGGGAATAAAACATTAATAGTAACTTTAAATCCATATATTCCCTCCCTAATTATACTCTTTTTCCCCCACTCCAGAAATATCTTCTCCTAAATTTGTGGTAACAATTTTCTATTTAGAGTTCTCCTACCTATGTGTAACATAAATGGAAATTGTGTGTAATTTTGTGCATTTTTAGCAGTTGTATAAGTAGAATCATAATATGACATTCTCTACTTTGTTCTATATGTTTGAAATGTATTCAAATATAAGTGTGTAATTCAACTTCATTTGTTTTCACTGTTACAAGTTATTCTGTCATATGACCCTATTTAAAAAAAAAAAACAAACTATGTGATGTTTTTGTGAAAGGTTTTTTAAAATTTTATCTAATTTTGTCATGAATGGTTAAATATTATAAAATTTTTCTTCATCTATTGCAACTATAAAGTTGTTATACTTTTATTTTCAATGTGCTAATATGGAGAATTATGTGATATAATAATCTTAAATATGATGAACAAATCCAACTTGGTCAGGATGTATTATGTATTGTCTTATTTTACAGAGTTGAATGGATTTGTTTATTGGTTTTGGAGGGGGCTTTGACGAAATCAGAGCCATGTCCATGACAGATGGGGCCATGCTTGCCGTTTATCCTGTTGCCCTACAGTGATTGTGGCATGAAGGCTTTGTTAGCTTTAGGACACACATTCACTTCATTTACCTGGCTGTGCTGGCTCCTAGCTGGGGCACAGAGGCTCTTTCGTTGCAGCATGTGGAATCTTAGTTGTGGCATGTGGTATCTAGTTCCCTGACCAGGGATCGAACCTGGGCCCCCTGCCTTGGGAGGCCAGAGTCCCAACCACTAGACCAAAAGGGACGTCCCAGGACATACACTTCAAAGTACCCTCCTTCAAGTCTCTGAATGAATTTTCTTTAATTTGAAAGGATCTATTCTTTGAATATTTAGTATAATTTTTATTTAAATGCCAGTAGGATGAGAGTAATATAACTCAAATTTTCTATTTTCTGGATTTATTCATATTTCTAGGAATTTTCCTCAATTTCACTAAATTTTTCAATATATTGGTGCACATTTCTCTGTAGTTCTCTCTATTATCATTTTATTATCTACCTTTTACTTGTTGAGTCCTTTATTCTTCATATATCCTGTTAGAGGATTAGAGGTTGTTAGAGGATTATAACAGAGAAGGCAATGGCAGCCCACTCCAGTACTCTTGCCTGGAAAATCCCATGGACGGAGAAGCCTGGTGGGCTGCAGTCCATGGGGTCGCTAAGAGTCGGGCACAACTAAATGAATTCACTTTCACTTTTCACTTTCCTGCACTGGAGAAGGAAATGGCAACCCACTCCAGTGTTCTTGCCTGGAGAATCCCAGGGACAGAGGAGCCTGGTGGGCTGCCATCTGTGGGGTTGCACAGAGTCAGACACGCCTGAAGCGACTCAGCAGCAGCAGCAGCAGAGGATTATAAGGTGTGGTCTATGCTGTATTTCTTTCTTTTGAAGAATCCTTGTGTCATTACTTCCTTTTATTTTTTTGGCGTTTATAATGATTTATCTTAATTAGTTTTGTTTTTGTTGCTGCTTTTTCTTAAGTTGAATTATTAGCTCATTAATTTTGAGTCTTCCTCCTTTTTGGCCTAGGCCTTTGAATTTTGTTTATTCTTTAAGAACTATAACATGTGTCACACAAATTTAATGAGTAGTAGTTTTATTATTATTTCATACTAGTAATAAATTGTTAAATAAAAATAAACTCTTCTGCTTCTTCTTTCAGTTCATATAAACATATGAACTTACAAAATGGGGATTCTTATGTTCTGTTTTTTAATTCTGTGCTTTACTTCTGCTTCAAGACCTTGCCTTCCATATGCGACTCATGATGTGGCCCAAGGCTCCCAGTTCACTAAAGGTATCTCTGGTTTGCCTTTTAGCCCCACAAGCAACGATTTGTTTCGTATGCCTTTCTAAGCTGAGTGATCACTTGAACTTGAGTAGATACGCTTCACAGCTGCCAATTATTGGACTAAGAAATTGGTGATCTTACCCTAGCCATTCTATGCCAGCTTATTCTACTATCAGTACACTTTGATCTGAAAGTCTTTGGATTCTGTCTCCACACAGTAAGAAAAATATTTTATTCCTGAACTTCTGATTAAAAATAATGTTTCCTGGACCAAGTAGAAATGACCATTGCTTTGGGAAACAACACCCCCACTCCCACACCACACACTACTTTGCTCTGTCTGCCTGATAGGGATTTAACAAGCTTTATGAACATCAAAGGCAATACAAAGTTGAAGGAAAGTCTCCTAATGCCTTTTAAATCCTTTATCTTTCTTTTTCAAACCTGCAGTGTGTAAGTATTCATTATATGCAACTAGCATTCAAATTTCTGCTGTTCAAGCAGAAAAATGTCTTTATCAATTTTAAATTCTTTAAATATTTCCAAATCCTCTACATGTAGGTTAGACTGAACAGCCATTCAGAAGACTGAAATAATTCCTCCTGATACCTGGACTTAGGCAAACTATTTTGACTGCAAGTAAAAACACAATTGTACAAACATAAACATAAAAGGAGAATTTAATAAGAGACAGGGATTTTTTATGGACTCTGTGATCTGATAGGTCTGAAAAGTATCTAGAACCAAAGTTGGAAATGTGTATAGGCTGTTAAGGCCCAAATAACACTCTAAATCCCAGTTATAAATTCTCAAGAGAGAGAAAATTCTCTTGAGCCTGGATTGGACAGATGCCCATTCATTGCCTAGTCCATCATGGTGACAGGATAAGAACAGAGGATGAAAAGGAGCTTGAAGATCAATTGCTCTATGTGGGGCCAACAATTCTTGGCCGGAAAAGGGTAGCTATTTCATAAAGAGAATTAATCCTGCATTAAACACTTGGAAATTTCTGCCAGAATTTGAAAGAAAAGGAGTCAAAGCTAAAAACAATTGGAGAGAACATAGTGTAACTTTATAGCAGCAAATGGAGAGGGAAAATGTGAATGATCCCATGTTTCTTTAAAAAGAAAAAACAGCAAATTGTTGTTATTAAGTCAAATTCATCAAAGTAAAAAAATATGCTGAGACAATGATTCTATTACATAGCGAAAACATTAGATGCAAAGAAACAACATATGGATATTAGACACATTCAACAGAAACAGTACAAAGAAAAAAAATGATATGGAGGCAAGAAAACTTGGCTGACTTTTTATTTCTTTTATGAAATTTAGGTGCCAAAACCATTCTAAAAGTTTTGAGTAGAAAACCTGGGACTCGCATAATTTAAAATAAACCAAGTTTTCTTCCATTTGTATAAACCAAAGAAAGATATTCTCCTCCCTTCCTATTGGGGAAATGGTGTTCTGCCAACTCCTCGGCTTATGAAGTACACACCTCTCCTTACCTGGCAACTCCTTTTTATTTCATCATCTTTTAGAATCAGCTCAATGACCATTCCTTCCCTGGGTTCTCATATCAAAACCAGCTGAGATGTTATTCTCTCTTTCACAGAGCAAAATCATTTTTCTCTTATAACACATTTCAGAATTTGCATTTACATGTTCAGTTGTGTTCATTATTAAATATCAGTCTTTCACATCAGGTTAAAAGACTCATGAGGGCAGAGCCCATTTCTATTTTTGTTCACCACTGTATATGCAGTATATAGCTGTGTCAGAGAGAACACACTCTGCAAATGTGGAGGCGAGGGGAGGGGGCGGAAGAGAACATCTTATTTGAACTGGGGGGTGAACTGGGGAAGCAGCAAAGGCAACAGGCAAAGAGGAAAAAGTAGGAAAGTGTCTTAGCTCAGGCTTCTCCGACAACATACCCAGAAACTAGGAGGCTTATAAATAATAGAAATTGATTTATCATAGTTCTGGCGGCTGGCAGTCAGAGAGACGCCAGCAGGGCTGGGTTCTGGTGAGAACCTTCTCTTCTGGGTTGCAGACAGAGAGTTCTCAATGGTACCCTCACATGGCAGAGAACAGAGCAGTAGACGCAAGCTCTCCAGTGACTGTTACAAAGGCACTAATTCCTTTCATGAGGGCCCCACTCCCATGACCTCATGTGCGCCTGTGGCTAAGATGCTTCAGTTGAGTCCAGCTCTTTGCAACCTCGTGGACTGTAGCCTCCCAGTCTCCTCTGTCCACGAGATTTCCCAGGGAAGAATACTGGAGTGGGTTGTCACGCCCCCTCCAGTGGATATTCCTGACCCAGGGCTTGAATCCTCATCTCTCATGTCTCCTGCATTGGCAGATGGGTTCTTTATTACTAGTACCAACTGGGAACCCCCCACCCCATGACATCATCTAATCTAACCTTAATTACCTGCCAAAGGCCCTGCCTCCTCATACCATCACATTGTGGGTAGAGTGTCAACATACGAACTTTCACTTCAGTTCAGTCGCTCAGTCGTGTCTGACTTTTTTGTGACCCCATGAATCGCAGCACACCAGGCCTCCCTGTCCATACCAACTCCCAGAGTTCACTCAGACTTGCATCCATCAAGTCAGTGGTGCCATCCAGACATCTCATCCTCTGAACTTTGCAGGGACATAAACATTCAGTGCTAGCCAATAGACTGCTGGGCACAGAATCTGAGGAAGGGTGTAAAAAACCTGCTGGAGTAAATGTCATTCACATATGAATATGTGAAGTCAGTAGTTACTTATGACTGCGCAGAGTGGAGGGGGAGACAATGAAGGTGTTTATGAAAACACTGAGAGAGAATGGATGAAAGAGGAGACAAAAATATCTTTTCCTAATTTCCAGTGAAAATCCCACTCTTTTAGATTAACTTTTATTAAAAAGTAGAAATCAGTTGTGCAGCTCAAAGAGACAGGCTTCAGCTGATAATATCTCTCTAGGGTATTCCCTTCAACAAATTGACAAAGAGAAATTCTTTTTTCTCTGAAAAAGAATACGTCATACTGTCTGTTCGATTCAACTTCAGCCTTAGAGGGAAAACTATCCAGCAAAGAACAGCATGCTGAAAGTAGGAAATTGTCTTCAGCATGTTTTGTCATGGAGGAGTTTCCACGACCCCATTTAGCAGTTCTGGCTACTCCAGTAGCAGTTCAAGCTACTCCAATTCCTCCTGGCCATTAAAGATTCCATTGTTTGCTGAGGTCAGGCGATAGTGCATCTGTGCTTTTAAGTGTCACAGAATATTGGCATAGGGAATTGTCCCAGGCAGTTAAAATTAGGTTAAGCAAAGTTCCAAAGCACAAGCGGCATCCTATAACTACGATGTCCACAGGTGCTGTGCTGACAATCACTGATGCAAGCTCCAATAACCACAGTGTGAGTGGAACAGCTAGGGAGAGCCCCTTTACCCAGGAGACACAGAGCCTCATTACAAGATGGTGCTGAGTTAGCCCTCGCGGCTGGACACTAGCCAGGCAGAGCTCTGTCCCAGGGCTGACTCCAGGTACTTCCTGGGGTTCCCTTGCATCAGTACTCTTACAGCACCTCCCACGCCAGACACTGTTCCTCTAGCTTGACTTTTCCTAAATTTTTGTTCCTTCAGATCTTAAAAATCACCTCGCCCTTGCAGATTCCAACATATCATGATCATAAAGTCAGTGTTTATAATTCTTATTAAGGTTTTTAATATTTTAGTACATGTTTATTTTTAACCATAAACATTATGTGTAGAAAGTGAAACAAAAAAATAAATAAAGGAAAACAGGCATGTCAGAAGTCACGTTACTAATCACTGAGTAAACAATTCTATATAATGCATCAATAAATTCTGTGGTTTAACGCTTCATATGCATTCTTATTTTTGTCATCTTAGTTTATCTATTTTTGTGAGGGCTTTGTTAAAATCTCCACTGTAACTGTGCTTGTTCATTTCTCCTGGTAATTCAGTAAGCTTTACTTTTATTCAGCTTAAAGTTCATGTTGTTGTGTGCCTACAAATTTATAATCAGGATAGATTCCTATTGGCCCTTTAAAATGATTATATGGTATCTTATTTTTTTATCCTAATAATGTCATAAATGTATTTTACTGGGTATTATTTGTTTTATACTTTTCTTTTAAACTAAGAATTTACTTTGTTTTTTTATGCCTTTATTTTGAATCTTTCTACGTGGAATCGTTTTAGGTATTTTGTCTTATGGAAGCAGCCTATTTCAAATTCAATTTTACAAACTGTGATTTTTAATACTAAAGCCTAATCTATTTACATTTTTTGTGAGTCTAGTGAGGTTTCTTTCTATCACCTTATTTTTGGTTTGAGGTAGACATGTTTTTCTTTATCACGGTTATTGGTTCGGCATAATGTCCTATTTTCCCTTTTTATTTGCTTTGCAGTGAATTGTTTTGCTTGTCTTTGTCTGGGAGCCCACCCAGGCCCTAATCTAAAGGCAGCTTCTATTATGAGCAGTCATATTTGGGATGTGGCAGATCCAGGCCCAGTTGTCACAGTTCCTGGTTATGCAGATGTGATGATGTCTCCACATTTCTCAGGCTGCACACTAAGGAACCTATTAATAGGAACCCTACTCCCAAGAGAAGACCTCCCTAAGTAGAGGTGTCCATCCTAGCATTGTCATCTTCCATGGAAACCTTTCAATTCCTCTTAACCCAGAAGTAAAAAAACTCCTTGTGGCGACTGCTTATTTCATATGCAAAGTGCAACAAAGTCCTACCTCTGCTCTGTTCACCATTTTACTTTTCTATTGCTCCTTTATTAGGGAAATGCTTTTCTTTTATCTGAGTCTAGCTGTCTTTTTAACTACGTGGTGTTTTTTTTTTTTCCCTCTCTTGTTGTATGACTCAAGCAAAGATACCATGTTGACCTGAAGACTTGTTAGTCTCTTTCTAAGTCTGTGACTGTGGCCAAAACATCACCCCATCTCTCTCAAGGCATCCCTTTTGATTCTCAAAAGACTGTTTTGGAAGTCAGAAAGAACACTGACTGTTTCTTCTTTTCATTTTCTCTCTAATGATCTACTTATCCTCAAGGCAATGTTGATGCCTCTTACTGAGAAGAGGAAAGGTCATGATAAAAGGAAATGATAAAAGTGAAAGCTCAAAAATTACTATTTTGAGAAACTAAATATATGTGTGTGTGTGTGTGTCCTTAATAAGGTATGTGTTTCAAAGCCTAGTTTACACCATTTATGTGTGCATGAAATTAAATATAGACCATTCTAGAAACAACTGCTGAGATTGAACTAATGTGCCTTATTGATTCCCTCCAGCATTTTCTATTCCTGCTGGTGTGTCTGCTACAGAAACCTGAGAAAAACGAGGAGTAGAATGCAGCATTCTCTAAGCTCCGGTGGCTGAGGATAGGAAGGAAGAAGATACACTAGGTGTGGATTCATCCTCTGGGGACTTTGAACACAGGACCAATTCTTGGCTCTCATGGGTGTGAATGAAGAAATGACACCTGAGTAGCAAAATACGAAATCCTCAAATAGATGAGGGGAGTAAGAGAGTGAGAAAAACAGTCCTGACATTTTAAATATTCCCTACTGAGACGGTCACTGTGCTTTCCATTCTCTTCTGGCTGACCTTTTGTGACCCTGAGCTCTTCCAGGGCATTCCAAGGCTCAGGTGAACTAGATTCCGTATGGACTTCAGTGCCTATGAAAGGAGACACACACAAGGGGGTTCCCATAGCTGATCTGAAAATACATCAACGGCAGTCAGTGACTGTGGACTCAACTCAAAAATTCTATCTCGGTGTATATATTTTAATGTCAGTACACTGCAGATAGTGTACTGAAAAAAACTGAACAGAATTTTACTTTTAAAAACCATCTTTGGTGGATAGTGTGATGATCAGCTCTATGTCAGACTGACTAGGCTACACTCCCCAGTCATTCAAACACTAAACATGTTGCCATAATGATATATTAGAGATGTACTAACCTCTACAACCAGTAGATCTTAAGTAAAGGAGATTACCTTCAACCATCTGAGTTCAATTCAGTTCAGTTCAGTCGCTCAGTCATGTCCGACTCTTTGTGACCCCATGAATCGCAGCACACCAGGCCTCCCTGTCCATCACCAACTCCTGGAGTTCACTCAGACTCGTGTCCATCGAGTCAGTGATGCCATCCAGCCATCTCATCCTCTGTCATCCCCTTCTCCTCCTGCCCCCAATCCCTCCCAGCATCAGAGTCTTTTCCAATGAGTCAACTCTTCGCATGCGGTGGCCAAAGTATTGGAGTTTCAGCTTTAGCATCATTCCTTCCAAAGAAATCCCAGGGTTAATCGCCTTCAGAATGGACTGGTTGGATCTCCTTGCAGTCCAAGGGACTCTCAAGAGTCTTCTCCAACACCACAGTTCAAAAGCATCAATTCTTTGGCGCTCAGCCTTCTTCACAGTCCAACTCTCACATCCATACATGACCACAGGAAAAACCATAGCCTTGACTAGACGGACCTTAGTCGGCAAAGTAATGTCTCTGCTTTTCTTCCAAGGAGTAAGAATCTTTTAATTTCATGGCTGCAATCACCATCTGTAGTGATTTTTGAGCCCCCAAAAATAAAGTCTGACACAGTTTTCACTGTTTTCACATCAATTTCCCATGAAGTGATGGGACCAGATGCCATGATCTTTGTTTTCTGAATGTTGAGCTTTAAGCCAACTTTTTCACTCTCCTCTTTTACTTTCATCAAGAGGCTTTTTAGTTCCTCTTCACTTTTTGCCATAAAGGTGGTGTCATCTGCATATCTAAGGTTATTGGTATTTGTCCCGGCAGTCTTGATTCCAGCTTGTGTTTCTTCCAGTCCAGCATTTCTCATGATGTACTCTGCATATAAGTTAAATAAGCAGGGTGACAATATACAGCCTTGACGTACTCCTGTGGGCCACTCCAATAGACTGAAAGACCTTAAAGGCAGATCTGATGTTTCCCTGAGGAAGACGAAATTCTGCCTCTGGACTGTAGCTTCAGCTTGTGCATAAGAATTCCTGGCTATGGATTTCAGAGTTGCCTCACCAGCCTTCATGACAGCAAAGACTAATTTCTTATGATAAATCTCTTGATATACAGAAGTATGTGTATTTCTGTGTGTGTGGATGTGTATGTACATATAAATTTGTGTGTGTGCAGATGTATCCTGGGCGGCCCGGTGGTGCTAGTGGGAAAGAACATGCAGGAGGCAAGAGAAACAGTGTCATTCCCTGGCCAGGAAGAGGGCAACGCACTCCAGTGTTCCTGCCTAGAGCACCCTATGGGCAGAGGAGCCCAGTGGGCTACAGTCCATAGCACTGCACAAAGTCGACATGACTAAAGTAACTGAGCATGCAGATATGCTCTACTGGGTCTAATTCTCTTGTGGAACCCTAACCAATATGGATTTTTATACTAGAAGTGTTTCATGGGAGACAGAATCTTAAGAATGAGGTTTCTAAATTGATTCTGTTTTTTTAGAATAAGTTCTCTAGTTTTGTTGCTGCTGAATTTGAGGGTTTTGCTTCATTGTGAAAGAGCTCAAGACGACATTATAGGTAAGAAGAGGATTTAGTTAGTAAGAAACACACTCCCCAGACAGTGAGGGTCAACTCAGAAGGTGAGAGACAGAAACTTGAAATACGGCGTGGTTAATTTTCATGGGCTGAGTAATTTCATGGGCTAATGAGTGAGAGGATTATTCCAATGATTTAGGGGGAAGAGGCAGGGATTTCCAGGAATTTGGCCACCACTCACTGCTTGATCTTTGATGATTGGCCTTGAAACTGTCATGGAGGTGGTCGGTGTGTCATTTAGCATGCTAATGTATTACAATGAGTGTGTAGTGAGGCTTGAGGTACACTAGAAGTCAAATCTTCTGCCATCTGGGACCTAGTTGGTTCTCACCAGTCTTTGTCATGTCCCATGGCCATCTTATCCTTTTAAAGGTTGTGCCCTGCCCCCTTCCCTCCTATTTCAGTTTGGTTAGATTTAAAGACACTAATGAATATTTCCACTGATAATCCACAGTATGATGTGATTGTGTGTGTGTGTGTGCATGTGCATGCGCGCGTGTGCACAGACATGCACATGCATGCACATGTTTAATGTCTTAGTCATGTCCAACTCTTTGTGACCCTTTGGACTGTAGCCCACCAGGTTCCTCTGTCCATGAGATTTTTCAGGCAAGAATACTGGAGTGGGTTGCTATTTCCTTCTCCACAATGCAGCAGTAGAGATGGGCAAAATATCACCATTGGATATGTATAAACAATAGGGTTCTGGGTAGTCTTGTGTTTGATACGTATAATATTTTGGTCAGATCAATGTAAAGAATATAATGGATTTGGCTGGTTACTCCTAATTGCACTGGAGAAAATAGGGAAAAGCAAATGATTTGGAAGTTTCTATGCCTTCCCCACCCCAGTACTCTTGCCTGGAAAATCCCAGGGACGGGAGAGCCTAGTGGGCTGCTGTCTATGGGGTCACACAGAGTCAGACACGACTGAAGCGACTTAGCAGCAGCAACAGCAGCATGCCTTCCCTTAAAGAAACTTTTAACTCCTCTCTGCCTGTAGCACTAAGATTACTAAAAACCAAATCCACAGTCTCATCCTGCATTATCATGCAGATTGAATTCCCAGGATTATGGATGTCCTCTGCCAAGGTGAGGTCATTGATTAAGAACGACAGAGATCCTGAAAACTGGCACTGGAACATACAGACGATCCTAGTTCACCGGGGCCCTTGACCTCCTAACGTCTGTGGAATCCTCTTTGGCAGTGGAAGAGACCATTCTACTTCTGTTTGAGGAGGTCACACTTGCTTTGCCTGAAGAAATGGTCACGTCTCCTCCTGAGGTAGTTCCCTTGAAAGACACTCTTGATTCCTCTCAGGAGCGATCCCCACATTTCATCTTTGCTTCTAGACTTGTAATTAGACTCCTTTTCCACCTGGCTCCAGAGAATGAGATGCAAAGTGTGACTTTCAATGAAGTACACTACAAACCCACAAAACAGCATGATTTTCCAATTGAGACAGATATTTGTGTAACATGTATCAGAATCAAGGGACTTCCTTGTTCGTGCAGTGGTTAAGAATCTACATGTCAGTGGAAAGGACAAGGGTTCCATGGCTGGTCCGAGAAGATTCCACATGCCGCAGGGCAACTAAGGCTTCTGCCACTGAGCCCTCACCCCAGAGCCTGTGCTCTGCAGCAAGAGAAGCCACCACAGTGAGAGGCCTGTGCACCACAGACAGACAGCAGCCCCTGCTCGCTGCAACTGGAGACAGCTCGCATGCAGCAGCAAAAAGCAGAACAGCCCAAGAAAGAATAAATACATATGTAAAATGATAGGTGTTTTTTTTTAAGAATGGATATTTAAGAGCATATTTATTGATACAGGCCCACTAAAAAGAGTTTCTGCATTTGATGTTGCAGCTAAGGGGTTAGGAAAACTCTACCAGTTTGTTGGCTGGTTTGCTAAAATAAGGACCGAAAGGTAGTATATTAAACGAAGTTGATATGGCAGTCCTGACTGCCTTTGTTTGCCACAGAGGATGGTACACAAAGTCCTAGGGAGATGCAAATGTTAGAATGGATTCATCATTTAGACCTGCTCATGCACTTTGGAACAGTCCTTTCACCAAGTGTGAGAAATAAATTTGTGAGGGCAACCCCAGCCTCCTTGGAGAGCTCTGTGATTGCTCTTCTCTGAAGGTCAGAAACTACCTTGAGAGCTGCTGCTTGCCACCAAACTCCTGACCCCTCAGTGACATTGGGATTAGATCCCAGGGTGGCAGGGTCCAAGTGGCACAATTCAATTGCCAAATCCAAGTGGGTGCGGTTACCACGGTGGACAGTGGAATCAGAGCAGTGACCACCTGCTGCCTCCGATGTTGGCTAATTGATTATGGTGTCCCTAGAAAAGAAATAGTAGGCAGTCTATCAAATTCTTACTTGATTTGTATAAGTGGAAGAGTTTTAGGTCAAGTGAATAGCAGTCTAACTTAAATCACCAAAAGCAGAGATTCATGTCTCCTCAATCAGTTCTGAGATGTGAGTCCGTTTAAAGACTCAGAACTGCTTGAGTGGAGAGGAGGACCTGTCTCCTTGAAGAATGACTTCACCTCACTGCCAAAAGTTTGTACGTTTTACTGCAATAGACACTTATGCCAGATAAGGATTTGCTTTTCCCGCACACAACACTTCTGCCGAAACTGTGGACGCGCAGAACGCCTTATCCACCGTCACTCTCTTGCAGTGTTTCTTCCAGTCAGTCAAGAGCTCAGTTCATAGCCGATGAAGTGCAGCCCTGGGCGCAAGGTCATGAAACCCTGTAATTGGAAGTGAAAAGGGGACTATGTGGAATATAGGAGCTCCCTTAAGAAGCCTCCTGGAGCTACTAAGCCCTGTGATTCAAGTCAATGGAAAATTACAACAGTCCAGCAAAAGCAGGAAAGCTAATGGTCCAGACCCTTCAGGAATGCAGGAATGATGGTTTGAGTCACCCAACCAGGCAAAGAATCATGACTGACTGAGGTGCATGAGGGCCTCCCGGCAGCTCAGCAGTAAGAAGAATCAACCAGCAGTGGAGGAGCTGCAGGAGATGCAGGCTTGATCCCTGGAAGAAAGCATGGCTGCCCACTCCAGCATTCTTGCCCAGAGATTCCACGGACAGAGGAACCCGGCAGGCTACAGTCCATAGGGTCACAAAGAGCTGGACACGACTGAAGTGACTGAGCAGGCACGCACAAGGTGCATAGTGAGGGCGGAGGGGATAAGGAATGGGTAGTGGAAGAAGGTACAGTTTTGTGGCTAGAACCATGCGGCCAATTGTAGAAATTAAGATTTTAACAGCTATGTCTTTTTATTTTGTAATGCACATGTTTATGTGCGTGTGCAAGCAGGTTTGTTCCTCTCTTATCTCCTTATCTTATAAAATAAGATGTATTAATAACAGCTAACTTTGAGGACTTCCCTGATGGTCCAGTGGTTAAGACTCTGCCTTCCAATGCAGGGAACATGAGTTCAATCCCTGGTAGGGGAATTAAGATCCCTCATGCCACAGGGTGACTAAATCCGCCTGTAGCAACTCCTGAGCCCATGCTACACAGCAAGAGAAACCCAAGTCCCAAAGCGAAAACCCAGTGCAGCCAGGAAAAAAAAAGAAAAGTTAACTTTGTACCAGTGTATTTAACTTACAGGATATCAAGGAGAAGCTGAACACCACCCAGGACTTTGGATTGTCTTCTGGGGAAAGGTTAGAGTACTTTCAGTTGTACACAGGAGAGCTGTATCAGTTTAGACGGCAGTATGTCTCTGTTAATGCTTCCCAGGTGGCTCAGTGGTAAAGAATCTGCCTGCAAATGCAGGAGACACAGGAGACGAGTGTTCAGTCCCTGGGTCAGGAATATCCACTGGAGTAGAAAATGGGAGCCTGGCTGGCTACAGTCCATGGGGCCACAAAGAGTCAGACATGACTGAGCTACTAGGTGCACAGTCTCTGGATTTAAGTTCAAATGTGTCTTTGGTTGTTAAATATGGTTTAAGGAGAAGTATGTGGGCACCAAGTTCATATAGGGTAGACTGTTGTACTCGGGTTTTTTATGTCTAAACGTTACCAGGCTCCAGTCTCTAGTTACTCAACCAAACAGTTATCTGTGTGTATCTGACTGTTACAGACAGGCAGAGAAAAAATTACCTCCTCTAACTTTTCATGTTCCCTTTAAAAAAAATGTTCTTTTCAAAGTAAGGATTACACATACTACTGATTAGTAATAGATGCTTTACGTATAGTGTCACATTTAACCCTCACCATGACCTATGAAAATAAATAATTGGAATACAGGTCAAATAACTAGCTTTAAATCTTTCAACTAGTGAATTCAAGATCAGGATTTAAATTCAAATTGTCTGACTCCAAAACCCAACATTTTCCACTGAGACACACAGACACCACTGTAACTGCACATTTTATAAACACTTAGAAATAGCATATGCTTCTATGCAAACTGCTTGACCTTGAACCCCAGCCTCTGTTTCATGAACCCTTATCTTACTCACAGCAAATGAGATTTTTTTTCTGGACCAAGGGATAACTTTTAACAGACTTAAAACTTTAAAAAGGGGAAAAAGTCTGCTTGTTTTGTATTTGAATGCAGCTGAAAGTAGATTATCCAATTTAAAACAAATAGGAAATCAAAGCCACAGCCTTCCCCTTCCCATTCCTTGGTTGTGCATTTGGGCAAATCACTTAAATCAATTTGGCCTCATTTTTATTCCTCAATTATTAAGAAATAATAATAATGAAAAGGTAATAATCCTTATCTAAAAACAACATCCTTATCTATACTTTTCACAAAATTTTCCTTAGGATTCTTTGAAATATCATAAGCAAAGCTACTGTATACATTTAAGAATTGAATTCAATATTTGTCTTTTCTACTGACTTAGACTATAAACTGTTTCACAATAGTTCTTTATCTTGCTCACTTTTTAAAACATGTGGCACACGACCCTACATAAAATAGTTGCATAGTAAATATGGGTTGCATTAGGTGAATAGTGTAAATTTCCTTGGTGGCTCAGAGGTTAAAGTGTCGGCCTCCAATGCGGGAGACCCAGGTTCGATACCTGGGTTGGGAAGATCCCCTGGAGAAGGAAATGGCAATCCACTCCAGTATTCTTGCCTGGAGAATCCCATGGACGGAGAAGCCTAGTAGGTTACAGTCCACGGGGTCGCAAAGAGTTGGACATGACTGAGCGACTTTACCTCACCTGGGTAAATAGTACGTACTAAATAAACATCAGATGATAAAACCCATAAAGACACTGGTTGCATGTGTTGTTTCCATTACTGTATCCCCAGTATCCAATATTAGCCTGGCATAGACTAAAAATAAATGAATGACAATCAAAATAGCATATTGGTCAATGGATCAATTTCTAGACTCTTTCATAATGGACATAGGAAAAACTTTCCAAGCCTGTTTACAACTTCCCATTTCCTCAGTGTCCCTTTCAAGCTTCCATTATTTATGTTTATTCTTAAATTAACAAAATTCTTCCATGTAAATCCTGAACCACAATCAAAATTTTCTTTCTACCCCTTCTGCCCTGTTTCCTCCTCCGGAAAATGTGTCCCCCAAAGTCAGCAGTAGTCACTGGCAGATGGACTATAAAAATGTGAGATCCCATTTGACTCTTTCTTTCTGGCTCTAATTTACTGCCTTGAATCACTCAGATATTTAGATCAATCAGTTTTCCTTTTTCTTGAGGACGTGCTGATGACTTGATAAGAAAGGAATCAACATTGAGAATTACTGTTGTGACAATCAAGTAACAAAGCCTATTAAATATTTGCAAATGAGAGCATGAAAGCTTTTAATTTTTTAAGTCACATTTATTTTCCTACCGCATTAAGCTTTAATGAGAGATATTCAAAAAGGTGTAAAACAGAAAATTTAAATTGCAGAGTCAGTTCACTTTCAGAATTCTTATAAGAAAGAGGGACTTAGATATTTTTCCTCTAGTAATTTACAGCCTCTGCTTTCACTTTGCTCTTTTTCAGTGTCTGCCACCCCACGGGTTGGCCTCTTGGTCATAGGTGGGTTGAGATAGTGCTACTTGGTGCATCAAACCATGTCATCTTCCCAGAGCTCGTTGCTGCCAACACATCTGCTCTGGCCGAGACAGAGTTAGAATTCTAATGAGCCCTGTACTATGAAGGAAGAAAGAAAGAAAGGAGGTAGAAAAGAAGGAAGGAAGGGGGCGCGAGGAAGGAGAGGCAAGGAGGGAGGGAAAGGGGCTAGGATGTAAGAAGGAGGGAGGGAGGGAAGATGGAAGGCAAAATATTTAGTTTCCACGAAGATGTTCATCCAATGTTTAGTAGCAGAAGAGATTCTCACAAAATTCTAAAATACTAAGGCATAAAATACTCATCCAAATATTTAATAGTTATGTTTCCATGTTGAACTAATAATTTCCAGAGTGAAGAAGCAGGAAGTAATGGAGACGTATCAGGTTAATAATTGCTTTTCTTTCCTTTCCCTCTTGTTCCCATAGCCCTTGACTCCTGGGATAGTCCAGTAAGACCCCTTCCCCACCAGTAATTCCCTCATGAGCCCCAGAGCTCTCTCTGCCAAGAAGTCTTGGAAAACATGGAGGGTTGAGGAGCAGCGGCCAGGGCCTGGCACTCCTGAGACAAGAGTTCAGATGGCGGAGATACCCATGGGGCTGGAGAGAACCAAGGTGAGCCTGAGCTGGTTGGCCTCCACTTTGGAGAAAATGCAGACATTCCAGGAGACTTCTCACCAAGCAGAGGGATCTCCTCTCCTGTGCTGGATCCCATGAGAAACTGCTGCTGCGGGAACAAAAGAGACCTCCAAGCCTACTCTTCTCATAACCCATACCCCTGACGGCTGAGGGGCCAATGCTGGAAGTCATGTGCTCTGGCTTAGGCTGCAGGCTCTTGTCCTTGGAAGACACAGCGCCCGCCGCGCCATTGCGCAGCCGCAGTGGCTCCTGTCACTCAGACACCAGAAAGAGGCCCGAGTCCTCTAGAGTTTTCTTATCCATAAGAAGGCGAGTGGGAACAGATGAATTTTAAGAGCATTATTCATATGAAGGTTCTACTTTTGACCAAAGAGTAGCCTGCTGAGTTATTTTCCAGCACGTTTACTTGACCTGGGAGGAGAGGGGTTCGGATGGCGGGCAGGAGTCTATGGATATCCCTTTGTGTGACTCCAGGGGGCAGCAGCTTCTTGGGTAAAGACAGGACAGGGAGGAATAAGCAGCTATAGGAAATACTGTTAATTTCATCTCTTAAACCCTGAGGTAAGGAGAGACGTCCACCAAAATGAATTGTTTTTTAAGAAACAAAATATTCTGAAATTATGTGTCAGTTCTAAAGAAACTGGTTCCCAGGAGATCCTCAGAATGTGAAACTCATTGGTGCAATGATATTTCTCCTGAAGGATTTTCCTTTGATTTTCTTGGATGGATTTTTGGTGAAAGCAGATTTATTTTTAACACATGGCATCCTCTTTCTTGATGACAAGGTCTTTTTATTTTTCCAAAATGTGCCTGGCAAGCCCCAAAGCCAGAGAAACGAGATTGGGAGGCCTGTTACTACACAGTGCGTTGCCAGTGGTACTCGAAACTGCTCCGGTTTCCTGGATACTCCTGATCCAAAAACGGATGCGATTTTAGCACTCAGGAGTTTCCCACCTGGTAGCAAACCTGCATCTCTACTCTATTTTTCCATGTTCATTAGTGGGAAGGAAGGAAGGTGATGCAACAGCTGCAGACTCGGAGAATTCTAACAGAATTGCCAGGTTTTGGTTCCCCCGCCACCGTGGCTTTAAGCCCAGTGCTTGCATCAGAAGCCTTTGAAATCTTTACAGCTAGGAAGCTGAGGATGCTGAAGGAATGAACATGCATGGCGCACGTAATCTACAATTTATTAGCCTGCTTCGCTGGTCATTACTGAGATTTGATTGTAATGCTTAGTGGCACTAACATCCTCTCCACATCTAACTAACAACATTTACGGTCAGTAATAATATTAGCTCAGTCCTTGAGCCATGTTCTGCAGAATGAATCTGCCGGGGCTCGTCTTGGCTCACTACGGCTCACGCGGCTCCCGATGTCGGATCACCCTCCAGTCACACGCCGGACAGAATGACATCTTTTAAAGATTTTCTCTGACAGATTTCCCTTGAGATGTTAGCCTCTCCATTAGTGCGACACACCAGGAAGTGACGGACTATGGGGGAAGGGTTGATTCTCGGGGCGAGCAAGGATGTCCCAACATTACCGAGGGTCTTGAGAAGACGTCCGTGAATACGCCCAGGAAAGGCCTTCTGGAGATGTTCCCACAGCCCAGGTGGGCACTGTGGGAGTCCCTTCCAGCCTCTCTCCTGAGAAGCTTACCAGCACTGTGCACCATTGCCCAGCTCTGCATGCTTTGCTGATCTTGGTCGCTTCCAGCCACCGTAGGCATCAAGGCTGCCCAGACCCTGCTTCACAAAGGAGCCCAAGCTGATGGCTGACGGGTGCAGAGGCATGAAAACCCAACCTCTTTGCCGTGAGGGGCCATTTCTGCTCCAGAGCCTGTCTCTGGAATCCGTCTGCTGCTGGGGTTTCACTTGCGGTCACACCCGTGCTTGGCTTCCTCTCCCCTTTCCTGCTTCCCATCCCTTCCAGGCCTCTCCAGGGAGCCTTTCCTTGATAAATCACTTTCACAGGAATGTTTGGCTCAGGATCTGCTTCTGGGAGAACCTGATCTCAGAGGCATCAGGCAGGCTCCTGCCTTTCCAGCTGTGCAGAAGCCTCACGGCCATTCTGCGTCTGAAGCTGGCCCTCTACCGCAAGAAAACTCTCCCAGCAGTCCAGACTGCACGTCCTCCCAGACCCCTCCACCGCCGCTCTAGACTCAGGGCCTTCCAGCAGCTTGGGCCTTCTGTCCAGAATAGCCAAAAGGAATCTAAATTTTTGGCTCATTTACTGCACTCATTTATGAACATACTTCCATTCTCTCTTTGCACCAATCATTTCAACTACGTATTACCAAAACCATTTTATAGTTTCAGGAAACCAAAGTTCAGAAAGGTTATGAAAACTGAACACATTCCCACACCCATAAGATGCGAGGCCTTTAACCCCATCTTTTAATTCCAAGCCCAGTGAATTTTTCACATTCTTCCTACAGCGGCCCCACTGCAGCCAAGACACCATGTTCCCAGCAGAGCATCAGTAACGCCGAGAGGCCACACCACAACCATGGTAGTCCACGTCTCCTCTGTTGACAAACATGGGTGACTGTTACTCTTTACCAATGACAGCCTAGCCTCACTTTGATCCCCTTGCTTCTGGACAACATTTATCTTAATTTCTTGGCAGTATTTAATCTAGAGCCAGCCTCCACTTCCCAAATTTCTCCTTAGATTTATCCTAAACCCAATCCTATCAAAAGCCCTCTCCCCAAATTTCCCTTCCTATAATGTTCCCAGGCTTTCTCTTTTCTTTGCTTCACTGCCTAACCAAACCTAATTTTGTTTAAGTATGTTCCTTATGGTATCATCATCAAGATTTCATCACCCATCGTTATTTTCCAAAAAAATTTCTTATACTGTTGTCTAGCACCAGGTTTCATGAAAGTTTAGGTGTTATTAATTATAAAGTGCACATGTACCAATAAAAAGAAAACAGGCTGCCAATTAAATTATGACATCAAAACTTTATGATACTCTTGTGATGAATCAGTCCCATCAGCTTCTTGTGGCTTTCTTTATTTTATTTTTTCACATGTTCCTGGGTATGTGATCATTTCTCCGAGTTCAGTTGTATTGGTTGTCATGGGATAGGTCATGCTTTTCCTTGTACCTCAAAGACAGATCTTCACTACTTGTGAATATCTTCCTTTCTTTATTCACATAAAGCAGATGGTGTGGCTTTGCAAGAAAATATGAAATTGCATTTCTAACATCAAATATTTGCATTAATATATAATTTATACCCCAAAGCTCTATTATGTGTTTCTGCCTTCAGAATATTTCATTTCAAGGTTAAGTTATTGAAGACAATTAAACAGAACACAGCACCAACATGACAGGTAAAATAAATGAAGAGATGACCAAGTTTCTGCAGGCACGTGCAGTGCTTCCAGGTCGCAGCTTTGACCCCAGGGATTATAAGAATCAAGATGCATCATGATTTTGGCAATATCAGAATGGAAAAGCATGCATCCTAAGTGTCAATGAAATACACGAAGGTACCTGCCGTTAAATTTTATTTTGAATAGAATTATCCATCTTGCTAATTTATAATTACATATAATATAGAAAAAAGACTGCTTTTAAAAGGAGCAGATGCAAATAATGGTATAAACCTTTCTCTCAACTAAAGGAAACGTGAAGGCACACAGATTTCTTACTTTTAGAAAATCAGAAAAAAATATTCCTAGGACCTACACCTAAGTAGTAATGTTAGTAATACTAAGTAACCACATAGTCAATTGTGGCTTTGAAAAAAAATATGATCAACTCCCAATAAATGATGTAATGAATGTATTAATACACATAGATAGGTGAGAAATGGAGATGCCTGGATTAGATGGAAGTGGATTTGCTTTGACTCCAGCCCTTGCCACAAGTCAACTCCTTATAAGATATTCCAAACTCAGTGACCCACTCCATTGTGTCCACTACAAGGTGACCTACTCTTCCCTCCTAAGTGATTTGGTTCAAAATTGGGAAAGGAGTATGTCAAGGCTGTATATTGTCACCCTGCCTATTTAACTTCTGTGCAGAATGCATCATGAGAAATATCAGGCTGGATGAAATGCAAGCTGGAATCAAGATTGCCTGGAGAAATATCAATAACCTCAGACATGCAGATGACACCACCCTTATGGCAGAAAGTGAAGAGGAATGAAAGAGTCGCTTGATGAAAATGAAAGAGGAGAGCGGAAAAAGCTGGCTTAAAAGCTCAACATTCAGAAAACTAAGATCATGGCATCTGGTCCCATCACTTCATGGCAAATAGATGGGGAAACAATGCAAACAGTGATAGACTATAATTTCTTGGGCTCCAAAATCAGTGCAAATGGTGACTGCAGCCATGAAATTAAAAGACACTTGCTCCTTGGAAGAGAAGTTATGACCAACCTAGAAAGCATATTAAAAAAAACAGAGACTTTGCCAACAAAGATCTGTATAGTCAAGCTATGGTTTTTCCAATAGTCATGTATGGATGTGAGAGTTGGACTATAAAGAAAGCTGAGTGCAGAAGAATTGATGTTTTTCAACTGTGGTGGTGTTGGAGAAGACTTTTGAGAGTCCCTTGGACTGCAAGGAGATCAAACCAGTCAATGCTAAAGGAAATTAGTCCTTAATATTCACTGGAAGGACTGATGCTGAAGCTGAAACTCCAATACTTTGGTCACCTGATGCAAAGAACTGACTCACTGGAAGACTCTGATGCTGGAAAAGATTGAAGGCAGGAGGAGAAGGGAATAACATAGGATGAGATGGTTGGATGGTACCACTGACTCGATGGACATGAGTTTGAGCAAGCTCCTGGAGTTGGTGGTGGACAGGGAAGCCTGATGTGCTGCAGTCCATGGGGTCACAAAGAGTCAGACATGACTGACTGACTGAACTGAACTGCTCTTCCCTCCTAAGTGGTCAGTTCTTAACATATATGGTAGGAACATATATTTTGTTTTCCCCAGCTCCCAGCTTTTGTGAGTATTGGCTGCTAATGGCTCAGAGCAGCCCTCTGCTTGAGTTGACTTTCAACAACTGAAATCACTTCACCTGTATGTAGATAGATAGAGAGGTAAGCAAGGAGGCCGGTCATTCTCCCATCCCTGGGAATAGCCAGCAGCCAATGTTTTCAGCCAAGAACATCAGGAAACGAAGGGAAAGTGAAGTCGCTCAGTTGTGTCTGACTCTTTGCGACCCCATGGACTGTAGCCTACCTGGCTCCTCTGTCTGTGGGATTTTCCAGGCAATAGTACTGGAGTGGATTGCCATTTCCTTCTCCAACAGGTCTTCCCGACCCAGGGATCGAACCCAGGTCTCCTGCATTGTAGACAGACGCTTTACTGTCTGAGCCACCAGAGAAGTCCAAGAACAGCAGGAGGCAAGTACAAACTGACTTCTGTATGCATGCTCCAGAACTCTCCAGGAGAAGAGGCTGAAAGGTAGATTTATATTCTTAATCGATTCTCTCCCCCGTCTTAAGTTGCTGCCATCAGTCCTCTTGCCCACATCTCCCTTGAGAGAGCCCCCCTCAACAAACTGCCTCCGTAAGAATCCCCATCTCTAGCTCCAGGCCCATGGGAACCTGAGAGTAAAGCCCATCCCAAGGGCCTTTGCATTTTCACATTGAGTCTAGTCCCCTCGCCACCTCTGTGTGTGTGTGTGTCTCCATGGGAACTCAGTTCCGCTCACAAAACCTAAATCAGTAAGAAAACCTTGGCTTCACCCTAGCGATGTGAACTCTGCATCTGCTCTCACCCTGTCTCATGAAGAGGAAGAGAACCTTAAAGCTACATCCTCCACCCACCCACCCTGGAATAAGGAAATGAGATGGAGACTTCTCAGGCACCTCCTAGAGATCATTTCAGAACTTTAAAGAAAGTCTTATGGAAAAGTCACTTTTGAAACGTGAGGCTTTACTGACATTCGTCCATCTCTTTAGTAAGCTTCATCCTCACATGGTTTTAGAAGGAGGCTCTGTTGAGTCCAGTCGTCTCTCTACCCACTGTCCCTTCCCTTAGGCCGGCTGTGGTATCACTGGCAGACAATGATACACATTGCCGGTACAACCTCGGCTCCCTCTCTGCCTCTTCCTTCCTCATTGTGCTCAATTCCCCTGAGTCTTTTCTTTTTCCACAGCCAGTGATGATTGTAGGTTGCTTTTTCCATAGACAGTTCTGAAAACAAAGCCCCAAAGAATCTGAATCAAAATGTCACTTTTTTGGAAAAAAAAAAAAAAAATCTTCTTGAATCAGAGACCTAGAGATTTCTTGGAGGTAATGTGTAAGCTTATTTATCTTCCTTTTCAAGAAAAAAAAATTTTGTTTTTGCTGTTGATTTATCATGTCTCACAGTCACTTAACAGACCGAGGTTCAGCTTACCTTACTCTATATTTAATTCCTTAAGATTTGTCAACTTTTTAAATTCCATTCTGTTCCTTCCACATCATTTGTGCCGGCATGTTTATCTTTTCTTATATTCAGTCCCTGATTTGTTAGTTCTCAAGCTCTCTTAGGAGATTTATATAAATATAGATTTTATATTTAAAAAAACATTAGAAGAAATAAATTCTCTGGAAACCACTGCATTGGGAGTTCTTTTGATTCAGCTAGTTTCTCTTCTTTTTGATTTTATAAAGGGTAGAGATGTGGGTAATATCTTAAACTCCTAAATAAGCAAAAATAAAACTCCTCAGTCAATGATGAAAACAGCGATCTTGGATCCAGATCAGCTCAAACAGGGGTTCACAGCCTCCGACCAGCCACTCCATCATGTCTCAAGTCCACCTGAATCATTTTGCCTTCTCTCATATCCCCAGAGTATCAAAGAGACACTAGAAGTGGTTTTAACTCGCTGAGCCAAAGACTTTCTGTAAAGGACCACTGGATAGAAAAACATGTCGCGGGGGCATCGGGGAAGACATTTATAATTAAGAAGCTCGATCAGGGCAGGGGAAGGGAAGCAACACTGACTGGCCACTCGGTGCAAATCACATCATTCTTTTAATTCTTCTCAGGAGCCCTGTAAGGCACAAGATATTATTATTGCTATTATCATTTTCAAGATGTGGGACTGAAGCTTAGAGTGACTGAATAACCCGCTCAGGGATGATCAGCTGATAAGCGGCAGAGCTGAGACTCAGTCCTAAGCTACTCTTTTCCTGAGTCTGTTCCAGACCACCCACGGCCATTTTCCTTTTACCGTGGCTCCAGTAGGGTCTAGGATGCCAACCACCCTTGCGATCCAGTTGCAAGCTATGGGCCTCAGGGAAAAAAAAATATCCCTATACAATTTGGTGTGCTTCCCTGGTAGATGGTAAAGAATCTGCCTGCAATGCAGGAGACTCGGCTTCAATCTCTGGGTCAAAAAGATTCCCTGGAGAACAAACGGTAACCCACTCCAGTATTCTTGCCTGGAAAATCCCATGGACAGACCAGTCTGACAGGCTACAGTCAATGAGGCAAAGAGTCGGGCATGACTTAGCGACTAACACTTTCATATGCAGTTTTAAGAGTATCATATTATTTTGCATGAAATGTCAGTTCAGTTCAGTTGCTCAGTCGTGTGCAACTCTGTGATCCCATGGGCTGCAGCACCCCAGGCTTCCCTGTCCCTCACCAACTCCCGGAGCTTACTCAAACTCATGTCCATCGAGTCGGTGATGCCAACCAACCATCTCATCATCTGTCATCCCCTTCTCCTCCACCTTCAAAGTCAAGGGTTTCACAAATTCCTCCAGGTCCTATTCACCACAGATATATTCCTTCAGCGAGAGTTTCTTTAGATACCTGAAATTATGTCAGGAAGTACCTGTCTACTGATGCTGAGACCCGTCACGTTCATTCTGGGTGGTCCTCAAGATACTAAGCCAGCCCTGCAGTTGTGCTGGATGGAGAAAAGGAGGATAAGAGAGGGTAAACCTTTTCTGGAAACTTGCTTTAATGATTGTTTTGAATTTATTAGACAGATTGTGTGCCAGACAGTGGGCTTCAAGTCTTAGATGCTCTATGTCACTGAAGCATCACAACTCCAGGAGGGAGACTGATTATTACAGCAGGATGTGAGGAGGATATTATGGTCCACTAAAGAGGCGAAATGACTCAAGTCACACCCCTAGCAGAGAAAGGACTCAAACCGAGGAAGTTACTCTCTAGGGTGTGTGCCCTTCGTCACTTACACTTCCAGAAAGCTTTCCCTGGACCTGTAGGTGGAGACAGGTGGAGTTCTCCGTATCCTACATAAAAACACCTGCAACCTCTGTGGTGAATATTTACAATTTAAAGGGCTGATAGTTTTGCTGTAGACATTGTCATTATTAAAAATGTGAAAGTAAATATTTATTAACAGCTTGGTAGGGAAACTAGATATCTGGGGAGGAATTTTGAACTTAAATTGCTTCTCAGAGGTTTTCTTTAAAAACGAAAATACGCAGAGTGACTCTAAATAGAAACCTCCCTCCTCTTCAGATTCTTGTCTCTGATCGCCCAGCTAAGGCTCCCCTAAAATTCAACACTGGGTCCTCAGGAAAATGACAGCTTTGAAAAAGTTTAGGTGCAGTGAAATGCTACTGCTTACACCCTACAATAGTAAAGTGATCAAGACAAGTAATACCAAGGATTGGAAAAGATGTGGAGCAACTGGAACTCTCAAACACTGCTGTAGGGAGTTGTAAATAGATTAACAGCTCCTTCACAAAACTGATGAGTATTTCCTAATAATGTTAAATTCATTCGCCTGCACTATGACCTAGAAATTTCACTTCTGGGAACCTACCTGAGACAAATGATAACATATAGATAGCCATACAAGGAAATGTATGAGCAGATTCACTGCAGCTTTATTCAGAAGAACCACAAATTGGACACAACCCAAATGTCTATCCACAGATGAGTGCTTAAACAAATTATGGCAGAGCCACACAATGGCATGCTGCTCTAGAAACAGAAGAAACTGCTGTTACTACTGATAATATACTACTACATGGATGGACACCAAAAATATTGTTCCGAGCAAACAAAGCCAGACAAAACAGACTATCATTTCATTTATGTGACACTGGAGAAAATGCAAGCTAATCTATAGTGGCAGAAAGCAAATCTGTCCTTTCCTTTGATGGATGAGAGGTGGAAGCAAAAGGGTATGAGGGGATTTGTTGAAGTGGTGGGTGTTTCTGCCCCTTGTTCTGTATTCTGATGGGTGGTGGGAACCACTGAAGTATACACTTGTCCATTGATCCATTTTCTTAAAAATCTGTGCATTTTACTGCATGTAAAACATATCCTAATAAAATAAGAATCCTGGAAGGAAACAGAAAGGCTGGATGATGAATGGCCATCCTTGGTGGGCTCAGCTGATGACCCAGCTTCCTAAGACACAGGACTCCCCAGAAGTTTATCACCCTTGCAGGTTGCTCTGACACTTTGAAGGGTTGGGGGTGGGGGGAGCGGGGGACGGGGGAGGAATGTACTGTCCCACTTTTCTAACTCTCCAAATGGAGCTACAAAAACGGGCAGTGTTGATATACTTCCAAATTAGCAGTGTGGATGGAAACCATCGGTCATGACTTTCCCGGTCCTGAGGAATGACTGAAATTCTTACTGTGGCACTTTGTTTTGATGGACTGAATGTCCTTCTTGGTTGATCTGGTACTGGTTCGGTCTATATTTGGGGATTCAACCTACCTGGGGCTGGAGTTGAGAGGGACATGCCACAAGAAGGGGTTTCAGGGGAGCTGACTCTCGGATTCTGAGATGCGCCCTCCTCAGTAGCAGCCCTGACCTTCAAGGAAATGTGATGAGCAGAGAGGAGGGCTGGAGGTAGAGGTCAGCCCCCACAGTCTTCATCGTGGAAATGCCTCTGCCAATTTCAAGGCGCCTTCTGAGGTGACTAACCCTCTAACACTCTTGATGAATTTAGAGACACATTAGCCTGATTTACATAATAATATTTTTAAATACACGATTGCTTCGCAGAGTTAACTGTCTTTCCATTTTCCCTTCCTCGACTGAACTGTGGCGTTACAAATACCCTCCCAGAGAGCCCAAGAGGAGGCAGATGTGGCTGAGAGGAGAATATAGAACAACCCACACCTTGCGAATGCCATCAAGAAGGGCAATCTGGAATTTGCTGGCAAATCAATCCTTAAAGCAAGATTGGTGAACGGGGCAAGCATCTAAAAAATCATTCTGCGTGGGCGAAAATGCATGCCCGGTTCCGAAATACAGTGGCGGTGTGCGGGTGCATCTCGGCCTCCCGGGGCGGGGCCTCGTCCTTAAGAGGGCGAAGCTGCTCCGAGAGACAGAGAACCTGGCGGCTGCGGTTGCCAAGAGCCCGGCGGGCGGCGCGGCTCTGCAGAGAGGCAGGCTGCCAGGATCCGGAGCGCCGGCTTCCTCAGAGCACCTGTCATCCTTCCCTTTGCATGAAGGCGCCACCTTTCCCCGCCTCTCTCTGCTTTCCCCCGCGGGGCTCCCTATTGCCTTTCCCACTGGCAGATGCGACTGCCTTCCTCCCAGCAGTTGGGGGCGCTGGAGGAGGGGCGGGCCTTGGCAAACGCTTCCTCCGCCTTAGCAGGTTCCTGCATCCCAGGAATCAGTCGGTTGCAGGTGCTGTGACACGATGACAAGCAGTCAGGCCCTGGGTGACTGCATGCACGTCACCTGCTGTGCCTGACAGTCTCTGACACCCCATCAATCATGGTCTTGATTAGGCCACTTAGAGTCTCCTGTCTCAACTTTGGGCTCTGGACCCAATTTATTGCGAACTGAACAGCCTTATTTCCAACTCGGGCGTCAGTGCCTTGTTTACAAGACCATCATCGAGCTGGAAGTTCACATTTGCACGCTCGAATGAGCCAGTCTTTTCTCTTGTCAATACAGCATTTAGATGCATGTCGGGCACACGAATTTGCTGGGAAGTTTTGCTTTCCTTGGTTCCTCTTTCATTTTTTGCAAAGATGCATTTTGTTGGCCCTCTGGTGCTGTATTTAGGGAGGGTAGTGACTGTCCATGTATTCATGAGCAGTGGGTCTTCTCATGGAAAGGGAAGAGAGGAAAGGACTCAGAGCTACTCCAGTGATGATTAAAAGTTTGGGATGAGCTGGAAGATTGGAATTGACAGATATACGTCACTATGTGTAAAATAGGTAACTAACCAGAACCTGTGTAAAGCACAGGGAACCCTACTCAGTGTGCTGCAGTGACCTAAATGGGAAGGAAACCCAGAAAAGTGGGGCTGTATAAGGTGATGGCACCCCACTCCAGTACTCCTGCCTGGAAAATCCCATGGATGGAGGAGCCTGGTGGGCTGCAGTCCATGGGGTCGCTGAGGGTCGGACACGACCCAGCAACTTCACTTTCACTCTTCACTTTCACGCATTGGAGAAGGAAATGGCAACCCACTCCAGTACTCCTGCCTAGAGAATCTCAGGGACGGGGAGCCTGGTGGGCTGCCATCTATGGGGTCACACAAAGTCGGACACGACTGAAGTGACTTAGCAGCATGTATACATATAGCTGATTCACTGTGCTGTGCAGCAGAAAATAATACAACATTGTAAAGCAACTTACTACTACTACTAAGTCGCTTCAGTCGTGTCCGACTCTGTGCGACCCCATAGTCGGCAGCCCACCAGGCTCCCCCGTCCCTGGGATTCTCCGGGCAAGAACACTGGAATGGGTTGCCATTTCCTTCTCCAGTTTTCCTTTAAAATTGGAGGCAGTTACAGTTCAGTACACACAGGCTCCAATTAAAAAAAATAATAATCTTGGTACTAACCAGCTGCCTACATCAAAGAGGTTATTTATCTCCTAACATTGATTAAGCTTGGTATCTGTGTCCAGCCCAGTCTGAGACTCTTGGAGGGCCCTCAGGTAAGATAAACATGATTGTTGCCCAGGAGAACCTCAAAATATAGTTAGGGAGATAATTATACAAATATTTCTGTGGCAAAATGTGGATCAAACTTCTTTGCCTGGTACTGAAGGCATTTGAGAGCCTGACCACAGTAGACAGGTCCTCACAGGCCTATCCTGGACATTTCAGGAATATCCATCATGCTTTCTTCCTGTAGAGAAGTCCATGGCTGTGTCCTTATCTGGGACTCCATTTTTCACGTATTTCTCTAAATCAGAGGTCAGCAAAGTTTTTCTGTAAATGGTAAAATAATAAATATTCTAGGCCTCATGAACCAAAAGGCAAAATGCAGCAACTGTTCTTGCTGAAAGGTTAATAGTCTTGTTTACATTCTACATTTAAGAATGTAAAAACCATTATTAGCTAATAGACCATACAGAAATAGGTGGTAGGTTGAATTTGGCCTGAGGGCTGTAGTTTGCTGATGTCAATATAAATCCCATTTGTCTTTCAAGACCCAAGTCAAACTCCAATTGCTATGTAAAACATATCTGATACCTCTCACTCAAAATTTTCTTCTCTCTTAGGAATGTCTAATTTATACAATTTGTCAAGTAAGTATTCTTATATTTACAAATGCATCTATCAGAAGTATGGTTAGAGGAGAAAATGGAAATTTTTAAATCAGACAGAATAACATTCAAATTCTGATTTCTCAGCTTACAGTTGAGTGGCACTGTGAAAACAACTTACATTCTCTGAGTTTATTTTTGAAAAAAAGGTCAAAATATGTTTATATCTGTGTAGGAGGTATTTTTTTTCCATTTCCTTACCTAGATTTTCAAAATTATTTGCATCAAATATGTATCCCATCTATAGTAGAGATATACCAAATACCTCATCCATGAGGTTATTTGTATTTAAAAAACGATCTCTCTGAAATGGTATAGAGGGTTAGTAAAGATTTTCTTCCATCTCTTCATGAATTCTTTCTATATACTTATCAAGGATATATGTCTTATATTCAATACTAAGTTGAATTAATTTTAGGGCCAGATGCCATCTTAAATTTTATGCCCTCAACAATACTGAATTGAGATCTTGCACTTGGCTGATGGCCAGAATCATTTGCTGTTAGTCTAAATGCTTCCCCTAAACTCTTTTATACTAAAACCCTTCAAAAGAATTTTCTCTATTCATTTCTCTTTGCTTGCCCTACTACTCAGTCTAGTTCAATCTGTCTTCTCTCTCTATCATTCACCCACCTCCATGTCTCTAAATCCAGTGAACATATTTCAGAGCTCATCTTATTTGACTCTTCATGAGCATTAGAGTCAAACGCGTCCTTCTTTCTGACACCTCAGTACTTTTAACTCTATGATATCAGGGTTTCCTGGATCTGCTCCTTATTCCTCTCTCTCCATTTCTGTCTCATTTGCAGGATCTGTATCAGGCAGAGACCATTAAGCACTGGCATTTCTGAAGACAGCCCTCGCTATTATCTGTCTGCATTTCCAGAGTTTCTGTATATCCCAGGTTTCAGAAAGCATCTATGTACAGATGTGGCACTAGATTTCATCTTTCACCAAGGCCTCTAAGGCCTACCTCAATCATCTCACTTATAGACCCCTCGGAGTCAACAGGCCCAAGACTAAATCTATGAGCCATACTGATCCCTTAAGCTTGCGACCCAAAGCTAGTCTTTCTTTCGAGTTTTCTAATCTCAGAGAAAGATATTGCCATCCTTCCCATCAAACAAGACAGAAACCTAGGAATTTATTCTGAAAACCTATCTCTTTCTTACTATACAGGTAATTTATTACCAACCTCTGCAGATTTTCTCTTTTATAAATTTCAAATCCTACTCTTTTTGGTGGTCAACGCCACCACTGTAGGCCAACAAAGAGTCATCTGTGGAATAGGATGTTGATAGTAGGGGTGGTTGTATGTGTTTGGGTGTAGGGATTATATAGTAACTCTCTGTAGTTTCTGCTTAATTTTGGTGTAAACTTAGAACTGCTCTAAAAAAAATAAAGCCTATTAAACACAAAATCAAAAACACTCTAGTGCCATTTATTATGGGTAGAATCAGGGCAAAGTTATGCTTCCCTTAAACCTACATCTTCCGTTTACCTTCTTTTCCAGCCCTATTTTACTCCCCAACCTCGTTTCTTCTGGGATTATTCGTTCAATAAATCACTTAAACAAAATCCCCGTCGGAGGCTCTGCTTCCAGGGCACCAGCCTCAGGCAGAGCTGTAGGTGCGGTGTATGTGATCGCTGACCTGTCCAGCCCTTTTCTTCTGCTTAGAAAGTGGGACATGGCAGAGTAATTTTTGATGGAACAAAGAGACGTAACAGATGTCTGAAATATATAAATAGGTGCTGATAGAAAACATAGGCCTGGAGAGAGTTGAAAAGAAATCTCATCTCACCACACCTAGAAAGATGGAAATGCGCCAAAGACAAATTTCACCAACTTTAAAGATTTGTCTGGATACCAGCTCTTCATTCTGTCAGAAGGAAGCAACTGCTGTCAACTCCTTTCATCCACTGTATTTGCTTTCTGTGGCTGCTGTGATAAACTACCACAAACTGTATGGCTTGCAACAACAGAAATGTATTCTCTCATAATCCTGGAGACCTGAAGTCCAAAATCAAAGCACTGCCGAAGCCATACTCTCTCTAGAGGCTCCAGGGGAGAATCCATCCTTGCCTTTTCCAGTGTTGCATGCTCACTGGCAATCCACAGCTTTCCTGGCTTCTGGCCACACCACTTTGGTTCTGTTAGCATATCACCTTCTCTGTGTCCATCTTCTCTTCAGTATGTCTCTTACAAAGATACTTTTCACTGAATTTGGAGTCCACTCACATAAGCCAGGATTATCTCAAGGTCCTTAACTTAATGAAGTCTGCAAAGGCCTTTGTTCCAAATGAGGAAATAGTCACAGATTCCATGGATGGGCTGACATGTCCTTTAAGGGAGGAGGTACCATTTGGTCCACTATACTCAGTAACATTTTCCCTAATTTTATATAATAATATTTCTTATGCTTATATATCTGTTTACAGTCTGCCCAGTTCTTTCAATTAAATAGCCTATTAGTTACCATAACAAATAAACAAGAAGAATAGCTGTTGTGTAACACATTTTTCATATATCCCAAACATACCCTGTTAGGTGCTATTATTCCAATTTTACAGTTAAGGAAACTGGGGCTGGGATGGGCTTTAATTTTTTCCCTTTAATATTTCAAACTTGGTATCTTGGTGACTCCTGTAAGAGCTAGAATTAGAAGGGTCTCCAGCAACAAAGGATTCACCTTGCTCCTTGGATTAGTGTTCTGAGTATAATGCAAATAATAATATTCTTAGAATCTAAGTAGATGGAACAGTGATCAACTGGCATCTATACTGCAGGGGGATGCAGGAGAAAGAACTAAGGTTCCAGTCTTGCACAGAGAGCTGGAGTCCCCACTGTGTTCTCTGACTAGCTGCCTGAATTTGGCAAATCATAACATTTCTCTAAGACTGCCATTAAAGTAGGATGTTCCCACATTGCTCATGGGCTTCCCAGGTGGCACCACTGGTAAAGAACCCACCCGCCAATGCAGGATACATAAGAGACCTGGGTTCAGTCCCTGGGTGGGGAAGATCCCCTGAAGAACGGCATGACAATCCACTCCAGAATTCTTGAGAATTCCACAGACAGAAAAAGCCTGGTGTGCTATAGTCCTTTAGGTCGTAAAGAGTCAGACATGACTGAAGAGACTTAACAGGCATATATGCTGCTCATACGGCTTTTTAAGGAACAGCTGAGTTAAAAGCAGTCACCTTTACCAGATTAATTATACATTAATATATAACTGCAGTGACATACACATTAACACTGGTATCCTTCCTTTTCTATCTGCAGACCACAAGAAGGCACCCAGGATAGCGTCACAGTCTCCATCTATTAATCTTTGACCAAGACCTTCCACTACTGCAAGCTGGCTCCCAGCTCCACAACAAGGCTGGGAGAGAAAACTTGAAAATTTTGAGACTAGAAATGTTCCCATCTCTATATATAATTATGACTGATTCACATTGTAATACAGAAGAAAGCAATACAACAATGTAAATCTTTTTCTTCCAATTAAAAAATAAATTAAAAAAAAGAAATGTTCCCAGCTCATCTCAATCAAGGCTTTTATAGAAGCATTTATATAAGTCTCTACTTTTGTGTAAGTTCTTTCTTCAGTTACCCGCAAAACACCTGTTTCTAAAGGATCTAGCATCTGCAGTGGCCTACAATGAATTATGGAGTAGAGACTATTTTCTTTCTTGGCACCCCTCCCTCCACCACCATCATCACCCAAATGGTCAAAATTTAATATGTGAACCCCTAACAAAAAAATTCTTAAAGAGATGGGAATACCAGAACACCTGACCTACCTCTTGAGAAAACTGTATGCAGGTCAGGAAGCAGCAGTTAGAACTGGACATGGAACAACAGACTGGTTTCAAATAGGAAAAGGAGTACATCAAGGCTGTATATTGTCACCCTGCTTATTTAACTTACATGCAGAGTACATCATGAGAAATGCTGGGCTGGAGGAAGCACAAGCTAGAATCAAGAATGCCTGGAGAAATACCAATAACCTCAGATATGCAGATGACACCACCCTTATGGCAGAAAGTGAAGAGGAACTAAAAAGCCTCTTGATGAAAGTGAAAGTGGAGAGTGAAAAAATTGGCTTAAAGCTCAACATTCAGAAAACTAAGATCATGGCATCCGGTACCATCACTTCACGGCAAATAGATAGGGAAACAGTGGAAACAGTGGCTGACTTTATTTTTCTGGGCTCCACAATCACTGCAGATGGTGACTGCAGCCATGAAATTAAAAGAAGCTTGCTCCTTGGAAGGAAAGTTATGACCAACCTAGATAGCATATTAAAAAGCAGAGACATTACTTTATCAACAAAGGTCCATCTAGTCAAGGCTATGGTTTTTCCAGTAGTCATGTAGGGATTTGAGATCTGGACTATAAAGATAGCTGAGCACCGAAGAATTGATGCTTTTGAACTGTGGTGTTGGAGAAGACTCTTGAGAGTCCCTTGGACTGCAAGGAGAGCCAACCAGTCATTCCTCAAGGAGATCAGTCCTGGGTGTTCACTGGAAGGACTGATGTTGAAGCTGAAAATTCCAAAACTTTGGCCACCTGATGCAAAGAGCTGACTCACTGCAAAAGACCGTGATGCTGGGAAAGACTGAGGGCAGGAGGAGAAGGGGACAACAGAAGATGAGATGGTTGGATGGCATCACCAACTCGGACATGGGTTTGGGTGGACTCTGGGAGTCAGTGATGGACAGGAAGGCCTGGCGTGCTGGGGTTCATGGGGTTGAAAAGAGTCAGACACGACTGAGCGACTGAACTGAACTGACCTGAACAACAAAAAAGAAATGGTAAGTTCACTGTTCTGCAGGAAAAGGAAGTCATTCAGCATGTCAAGACTCCTGGGTCTCCGCCATCAGGAGACCCCAGTGGCCTCTTCCGCCTCACCCCTCCAGGTGTGCACCCAGGCAAGCAGCATCAGCTCAGGAGGCATGCGCATCCGCACTGCACCCCAGCCCGTGAGTTGGAACCTCCATGCTGGGGCCCACGAGGCTGCTCTTATCAAGCCTCCAGGTGATTCTGATATAGAAGTTTCAGAAGCCTTTTTCTCTGTTAGTGGTTCTCAAACTTCTGCAGCACCTTTTTTATCTCTGGATATGAAAAGTTGTATTGCCAAAAAGAAAAACATTCCGATTTGGAAGATTGATTTTATGCCTGGCTTTCCCATTGCATAAGTTCCTCCTGGCTTCTGGGAGCCAGTTCCTCCATTCTCTGTAGACACGCAGCCATCACGCCTTTTCACGTTCTCTTCAAAATATTTCAGACCCATCCTGGGCCTCCTGAAGTCACTTACTGCTCCAAGCTTGTCCTTTTGCCTCCCAATCTATTCCATTTCTGTCTTCATACTATCACCAGATATGCCTTCCTAAGCCCCATTTGGGTTGCAAAATTTTGTGAGGTTGTCAAGGACTCTAGTTCCTACTACTGTTCCTTCCAGTTATCATCCAATCTCTCTTTACAATCACTCCTGTAACTCACTAACTCACTCTCTGCTTAAACAGTTGCTTTCCTGGGCCACACACATAGAAATTCATTTTTCTTAGTTGCTACTGTTGTTCTTCACTTAGAATATTCTTCTTTTCCAATCTAAACTCCAACACATCCTTCAAGGCCCAGATGAAGTGCCATTTTAAACCCAGGTTTGCACATCAGTGATCACTTCTCCCTGTCCACAGCACATATTGCTGGTCAATTATGAAACTCAAGCTGAGATACCAGATGCCATCTCTGAATCCTACTTAACACAACCCTCCAGGCCACTACCACTAATCAAAGTGTAGCCAGAGGATGAAACCTCAGTATTATAGCCCTTGCGACTTTTGTTATTCCCGCTATGCCAGAATCCACCATCAGGCCTCTATTCATTGTTATTCACTACATTGTAATCTCTTTTAGGAGAGAGAGAAGGCTTAAAATACTTCTGTACACCTCCAGAATTTCACAGCCCTGAGTATAAGGGAAGACCTGAGGAATACCAGTTAGTCTGATTTTGATTAGACTGACAGTATTGTAATAAAGCGCTTCTCTGGTGTCTCAGCGATAGAGAATCTGCCTGCCGCGCAGGAGACGCAAGAGATGCTGGTCCAATTCCGGGTCGGGAAAATCACCTGGAGGAGGGCGTGCCTGGAGAATCCCTGCCAGAGGAGCCTGGCAGGCTACTGTCCATGGGGTTGCAGAAGCAACTTGGCACACGTGAACGCATGCATTGTAACAGAAATGCAGTGATGCTTACCCTTGATCTGGCTGACTTCACTCTATGGAGACCCGGGTTCACCTGAGCTCCTCATTCACCACCTCAAAGAATAATAGTAGACATATTTGCTTCATTAATTCCTTAGGTTTCCACAGAATAAAATGGGAATTATCTTCATCTCCTCAGTAAGCTCAGCTGAGAGATGTGCAAATAAAATCAGCTTAAAAGCAAACTAGCATCAAATAAGTATGTAAACCATGCACTGTGTCTCACTCAGTGTAGTGGTACAAGATAATGGCAAACATTGACAGCAGCACCACGTAAATACTGAGCCTTACCTTGGTTTGAAGGAACATTTACCAGAGGTACTTTTTTCATCTGAAATAAAATCTTGACCTCAACTCCATTTTTTCTTCTTCATATCTTGACATACAAAAATGCTAAAGGAGATGTGGGGAGGCACCAGAGCTGTGATTAAATCTGCTTCTCACATCTATTATCTTCTCACTTTCCATGAGCTCTAATTTAAACATCTTATTTATAGTGTAATGTTCCTGAGAGTTTTCTGGGTATATTTAAATGGGGATAACTAATTGGGATGATTCTAGTAGAAATCAGCTCCAAGCTCATCTTCCTAGGTGGCAGCTCCTCTTTGCTCCTGAAAAATAATGTAATTTCCTCTTTTTCAGTCTAATTTTCATGTTCACTGTTACTGTTCTGAATGTCATGACTTCGGGCTGCATGAGCTTAACAATGATTTTAGTTTCAATATTATCCCTAATATTTGAAATCTTTACATCATGAATTTTTATCTTCTAGAACTTTCCACTCTTCTTGACATTAAAAATTAAGTAAAGTCTAAAGCAGGGGACAATTTGAAAATAGTCTGAATTAGGAATATTTTTAAAAAGTGAAAATTGTATGGTCTGTTTTAGATATGTGTTTATTGAATGAGCATAGAAAATGAACATAATCTATTTTCCAGCTCTACAAAATGTTGTTTTACCCATTTACTCTTGCTTCCTGGTGATATATGCCTCAGGTAACAAGTATATTTCTATTATTTATGACTTAGTGGAATAATCTGATGCCAGTACCTGGGGCCACATGCAAATTTAGATTAATTTATACACCAGCTTCTCTTGTTCACTCCCAATCACCCAGTGTAGGTTGAGTTCTCCAGAGTCAGATCCTGAGAGCAGGGTGAGTTGTTGATTAGGATGTGGACCTGGAGAAAATGGTAAGAAGTAGAGAATATGACAGGGAAAGAGATAACATCATGGCAGGGGATTTCAGGTGATGTCTCAACCACTGCCTGGCCTGGGGGAGCTCCAAGTGTAAAGAACACTTGGAGTTTATTCCTCCTTGAGAAAAATGAGCTGGGCTCTCACACTTCCGCAGTCCCTGGACTCCTGTAAGTCCCAGGATCATGACTTTCCAGGCACTTCCAGCCCTCAGGATGTCTGGACAACACATCTCCAGTAACCCAAGGGTAGATCACTGAAGAAGATTGCAGGGGCCAGGTGTTTTCATGGATGAGCCTTCCCATTGGATCAGCTACAAAGGTCCTGCACTGCTTCTTCTAGGGATGGGTTTTGGGGAATAGCCTCCAACCATACTCCTTCTAGCCCCTCAGACCTCCACAGCTGCTATTTGCCCATACTTCCAAATGCAGGCACAATGTCTTTCTTCATCAGGTGGCCATTCTCTTCAACCCTGCTGCTGCTGCTAAGTCACTTCAGTCATGTCCAACTCTGTGTGACCCCTGAGATGGCAGCCCACCAGGCTCCCCCATCCCTGGGATTCTCCAGGCAAGAACCCTGCTGCTGCTACATAAAAAATTAAAGTGCCTTAAAACAATGATCATTTATTCTGTGTAGGAGTCCGTGTGTTAGCGGGTTGGATTAGGCTTAGCTGGGCGGTTCTTCTGGTCTTGCTGTGTTCCCTCGTGTACCTGAGCACAACCATAGGAGCTTTAGCTGATCCTGGATGAATATCTTATTCCCATGGCTTCAGCTGGGACAACTGGAATGATTTGTATCTCCTCCACATGAAATGAGTTCTCTCAGCCTTCAACAGGTTATCTCGAGTGTATTCATGTGACAGGGATGCCAGCAGAACAAGTGGCTTTGTGCAAAGTCACTTGAGGTCCAGGCTCAGGACCAGCTCACTGTCACTTCTGCTACATTCTGTTAGTCACAGCAAGTCATGAAAACAGGCCAGAGTCAAGAAGTGGAAATCAGGTGCAAATGTAAAGTAAAATCAGATGCAGAGTCAGCAAAGGGCACGCATGGCAATGTAAACAATCACACATATTCTTTTGCAACATTACACAGCTTCTCAGCACATACCTCTCCTACTCCCAAAACATCAGCTTAACTTCAGGATGAGCCCAATCTTCCCAACATAATCCCAGGTAGAGGTTTTCTTTATCTTGCTTCCTGAGGCCCAAAGATGCTCTCCACCCACCAGCACAAGGTCTTCTTGTTTTTGTCAAGTTCTCCAGAGAAACAGAACCAATAGGACACATAGACATATACAAAAAGGGATTTATTATGAGGGATTGACCCTTTCAAGAACACCCTCACTCAGAAATAATGTTTACCAGCTATCTGGGGATTCCTTAGCCCAGTTAAGTTGACACATAAAATGAATCATCATAGGCATGTAGAGTAGGGGAAGGGGTAGTTCATTTCCTCTTTCTCCTAGCCACTCAGACAAGACAGAAATAACTCTCAGCAGATTACCCCTCTAGATATATTCAACAATGCTTCCTTTCTATTCATTTTATGCCTGTGTGTATGATGTATATTTTTTATCTTGATGTGACATCTGGTAATTGAGAATCACAAAGGGAGTTCTGTTTTCAGCTGCTGGGCATGTTTAACACTTTTCCCAGGTGGTCCTTCCCAGTAGTTTGAACTTGTGAATTGGATAATGATAAAGGTTCTCCATGTGCCCTCCTATTCATGAATCCCTTTTAAGTAAGATAATGTACAACAGAAGATATTCAGATGACACCACCCTAATAGCACAAAGTGAAGAGGAACTAAAGAGCCTCTTGATGAAAGTGAAGGAGGAGACTGAAAAAGCTGACTTAAAACTCAACATTCAGATAATGAAGATTATGGCATCTGGTCCCATCACTTCATGGCAAATAGATGGGGAAACAATGGAAACAGTGACAGACTTTATTTTCTTGGGCTCCAAAATCACTGCAGATGGTGACTGCAGCCATGAAATTAAAAGACGCTTGCTCCTTGGGAGAAAAGCTATGACCAACCTAGACAACATATTAAAAAACAGAGACATCACTTTGCTGACAAAGGTCCATCTAGTCAAAGCTATTGTTTTTCTAGTAGTCATGTACAGATGTCAGAGTTGTACCATAAAGGGAGTTGACCACTGAAGAATTGAGGTGTTTGAACTGTCATGCTGAGGAAGACACTTGGGAGTCCCTTGGACCACAAGGAGATCAAACCAGTCCATCCTAAAGGAAATCAACCTTGAATATTCATTGGAAGGATTGATGTTGAAGCTGAAGCTCCAACAATTTGGCCACCTGATGTGAAGAACGACTTATTGGAAAAGACCCTGATGCTGGGAAAGATTGAGGGCAGGAGAAGGGGGGAGAAAGAGGAAGAGATGGTTGGATGGCATCATCAACTTAATGGGCATGAGTCTGAGCAAATTCCGAGAGATAGTGAAGGACAGGGAACCCTGGTGTGCCTGGTGTGCAGTCCATGGGGTCACAAAGAGTCGGACGCACCTTAGTGACTGAACAATGACAGTACCGGAAGGCTGGACATCGAGTGTAAAGTGAGGAAAGATCTATACAGGCGTCAAATGACCAAATGTTATCCTCACTTTCTTCCCAAGGTATACAACATTTATGCATTTCATCAGTTCTAAAATGATCATTTTTCATATTTTAACCTCTCTGAAATTGGCATGCATCTTAAAATTGATTGTCTCAAAATTATTTGGCAGTGTTTTCTTAATAGCCTATTAAATTGTGGTGAATCTTACAACTGATGTTGTCTTAGTTTTGATGATATATGATGACTAGAAGAAATAATTGTTTCATCATATAAAATATTGGCTGCAAAGCACACACATGAACTTGCTAAAAGGGTGGCAGGTGAGGCTTTTGATATGAGTGCTCAATAATTCAACAGTCTTCACTTTTGAACAACTCAATTAAACTCTAGTTTCAGCCAAGTTGACCGTATGCATGGATAGATGACCAGGTTAGCAAGCATGAGAGGGATTCTTCAGAATCATCCTCAAAATATTGTGAAGTTAAAGGGAAAATTTTTTTCTAGATGTCTTTGTAACAGCTTAAATTAGCTATACTGTATAAAGCAGTATTCCTGAATCACCATCAAAAAGTAGCCCTAGATGCATAAAATTATGGCAATTCTCTTGGCATAAAGGTCTGACATAAAGGATGGGATGGGAGGTGGGAGAGAGGTTCAAGAAGGGGACAACATATGTATACTTATGGCTGATTCATGTTGATGTACAGCAGAAACCAACACAACATTATAACACAATTATCTTCCAATTAAAAATAAATAAACTTTAAAAAATCTGAGGAAAGGAAATTTCAGAAGAATCAACTGAGATCTCACATTTCCAACTTCAGCCTCTGAGTTCATGCTTCATAGAATCTGTTTGAAAATACTTTTCTTCATTACCATGACTAATTCCCAGTCTACAGTCCGCCCAAAATGTGCTTAGTTCATTTAGACCAAAATGTACATGTTAGAGAATTAAGCGCATTTTAAAAATCTATTTACCGCAGTTTTCCACATCTTTTCAGTTTTTCCCAGTACATATGTTTTATCTTGAGACTCAGAAACTTTAAGTGAAAAAAAAAAAATTATTTGTAGGAGAGCAAAACAGATCTCTACAGACACAGTAAGTGAACAAGATAATAATAAAAGCTAGCTCAAGTGTTACACTCACTTTCTGCCAGGCCACTGACCTGCGGGCCCCTCACACCCTTGAGCGGTCAGAGCTACTTCCATCTCCCTTCACAGATGAGGAAGCACTGACTCAGAAGGATTTCAGAGCCAAGGACTCGCCTACCAGTGGAGAAGCAGGACTGAAGGCAAGCGATCAAGCTCCAGAGCCCTGCAGCCTGATGGATAAACAGGAAGTGAACATAAACAAGCAGGTCAGGGTGTGAGAGAGTCATTCAGTTTTTCATCTCTTTGTAGCTTCATGGTGAATGGATACTTTTCTCTCTAAACATCAACTTCTCCGTTTGTAATGTGGGATTATGGCATTAATAACTGACCCTTTTAAGGATCAAATGAAACAATGAATATGAAGATGCCTTGTAAACTGACAGAAAGTAAAGTCGCTCAGTCGTGTCTGACTCTTAGCAGCGCCATGGACTGTAGCCTACCAGGCTCCTCAGTCCATGGGATTATCCAGGCAAGAGTACTGGAGTGGGGTGCCATTGCCTTCTCCAGGGGATCTTCCCGACCCAGAGACTGAGCCAGGGTCTCCCTTGACTGCCACACTGCAGGCAGACGGCTTTACCATCTGAGCCACCAGGGAAGCCCATAAAACTGACAAGTGATGTAAATTTGGCAACTGACAAGTTTGCCATGTAAACTGACAAGTGATATGTAAATATCCCCTCAGTAACAATACCATCTTCTTTTCTCTCTCAGGACTTGGTAAGAAAACCGGAACTGGTTGTCTCTCTGGAACCTGCTCCCCTGTCATACTTCTGTCTCCTGTCCTGGCAATAAAGTACTAAACCTTTTCTTCCTGTATCTGAGACCTACTCTCAATAGCCACTATTCACTCTCTGCAATCAGGGTCCTGCCCAGGATCCCACTGGCAAGAAAGTAAATGTAGGACACACACGCCATAACTTCCCCCTTCCTTGTCTCTGACAGATATGGATAATCAAGCACAGATCTCCCACCAGTTTAGCCAAAGCTCAAATGATGCCTCAGAATCCTTAACAGAGATCTAAGCAGCTGCTTGCCACTAGTAATCAAATGTAATCAACAGCTGAAATTAAATCTATTTCCCATGCCTGTTGCAAAGTAGTATAAACTGCACCTATACGCAGGATTTAGAATTAAAAAGTAGGGAGCTCTCTGAAATACGAAGTTAACAATAGTAGCTGGGCTACTTCAGTTCTGCTGTGCAGGTCACTTGACTCACCTCCATTCTCTCATCTCATTTCCTTATCATTCTAATGAGAGAGTTGGATCCTGGCCTCTCACAAAATCAATTTCAATTCCAGCCTACAGATTCTTTTTTAACATCTTCCAAGTCATCATTAATTTTTGCTTTCCCTCTTACCCACCTGAACTGCCACTCCTACTTCTTTCTCTCCATCCATTTAAGCTGTACTTCAACACCTTCAAATTTCATGTTTCCCACAAAGCTATTTCTTTGCTACTCTAGTTGGTAGTGACCTCACTTTCCACTGATGGGCTTTAACATACACTGTCCATATACAGTTGGCATCATATGGTCTGATGAACTAGACTACAAACGCCCTGATGAAACAGGTCCAGGGTCTACATTTCTTTCCATTTCAGTGCCTTGCACAGAGTTTTACATCGTAGATCAGTTCAGTTCAGTTCAGTTGCTCTGTTGTATCTGACTCTTTACTCTTTACGACCCCATGGACTGCAGCATGCCAGGCTTCCCTGTCCTTTACCATCTCCCAGAGTTTACTCAAACTCATGTCCGTCGAGTTGGTGATACAATCCAACCACATCATCCTCTGTCATCCCCTTCTCCTCCTGCTTTCAATCTTTCCCAGCATCAGGGTCTTTTCCAGTGAGTCAGTTCTTTGCATCACATAGCCAAAGTATTGGAGTTTCAGCTTCAGCATCAGTCCTTCCAATGAATATTCAGGAGTGAATTCCTTTAGGATTGACTGGTTTGATCTCCTTGCAGTCCAAGGGACTCTCAAGAGTCTTCTCCAACACCACAGTTCAAAAGCATCAATTCTTCAGTATATAGTGTATAATAGAGACTGTTAAAACCCGAGTTTATATTTTCAAAAAATTCCAAATTTGTTTGATCTAAATTGATCTCTCAATTTTCCTGAAAATGTTAACATTAGAAATGTTGATAATGCTAAAATTTAGGAAAAGAACTGAAACTTGTCTCCCAAGTTATCTTTTAAAAGCACTTATTTTTCTCATAAAGACTGTATTCTAGATCATTATACAGGAATATAATCATTATATAGGAGTATAAGTCTTACATGGGAAAAGAGATAAGATTTTTTTAAGTCCAATAATAAATACAGGATCACTGCTTAAGACTCAACTTTAACATTCTATGACTGATTTTAAGTATTTCTTTTGTGTGTGTTCAGTTGCTTAATCAGACTCTGAGATCAAGAATACTGGAGTGGATTACCATTTTCTTCTCCAGGGGATCTTTTGACCTAGGAATTGAACTTATGTCTCTTAAGGTCTCTTGCACTGGCAGGTGGAATCTTTACCTCTGAGCCACCTGCAAACCCCATTAAGTACTTCTTTTAGTTATTTTATTTAATATTATCACATATCCTTGAATATATTTTATAATTGATAATTGACTGATATAAAATATAGCAACATAAATATTACAGTTTATAATATAAATACTTAGTAATTCAAATATAGTTTCTGCTTGACAGAGTCAGATTTTATAATTATATTTAATGCTTTGTACAATAATTAATCATTATTATTTATACTACATTTTCTTTTGCAAATTAAAAAAAAGTTTGAGATATATTTTAGAAAAGAGTTGAAGTAATAAGATGCCCTATGAAAAAGGTTTTATCATTTTTCTCTTTACCCACTTTACCCCACAGCTTTCTGTTTGTTTTCTTTTTGACCCGAGGCACTTGGTTTTGCTTTGCTCTTTCTAATGCTGGTTTTCCCTGTGTGGGGCTTCAGGCCTAGAGTATAGAGAAAGTAGGAAGGATTAGGACACAGCTGGATTATAGGATGAAGAATCTGAATGAAAAAGAAATTCCATTATCACCACCTGAGAAGCTGAGCTTCTTTCTTCACATCAAAGGGTGGGGAGAGGGAGGGGAAAAAGTCTTCAAAATGGATTTCCTTTCATTTCCACTTCAATTCACTGTGCTTGGGTGTTCAGTACATTCCGTCCTCTCAAACCCTGAAAGAACTTGAATTTGAGTTTAACATATTGGGAATTTCAGCTCAAGCAGATCTGACGAGAGAAGACAGACGCCTGAACAGATGCAGCTTGTATAGAGAGATTATTTTTTTTAGCCAAAATTTGCTGATTTTTCATCTGTAAAAACCTTTCCCCTGATAAGTTTTTAAGCATGAAAATTTTGACATTTTACTTTGCACATCACAGGTTACTGTGCTTAGTGTGTGTGTGTGTGTGTGTGTGTGTGTGGACATAATCATCCTGTGGTGGACTGAGAAGGCAGTATTCATTTCTGTCAAAATCCTTGGGCTGTTGCCATGTTTTTGAAACTTTGAGCTTCACTGAGCTTACTGGGGGCCTGGTTTCCCTGATGTGTGAATTGCTACAGAAATTAAAACACGGCCAGTGCTGGAATCTCACTGACAAGCTGATGAGATCCATGTCCCTGGAGTTCCTCTCAACTCTCAGTGATCCTGTCAGAGAAATCACTACATCTGCTCCAAATTGCTACCTGAGGAGAAAACAGGACTTCAGAGGCATCTGAAAAACACTGTGAAAGAGAAGCGAGGACTCTGAGCAAAACAAAAAGGAGCATCTTGTGGCTGAGGGTGAACTAAGGTGGTGGGAAATGCATAAATGTCTTGTGTTCTGTATCTACGGGGAAAGAGACGCGGGAACAGACACCAGTGACAGAGACAATGAGGAGAAATGTGTGGAGTGACGACTCTCCTACTCATCCTAGCATCTCTATAACCACGTGACTAAACTTACCAGTTACGTTGGTTGACTGACGGACATTGATTGACCAATATCAGCCCTCAATGTTCTCAAGACAGCAAAACCAAGAGAAAGAAAATCCACATTTTCTGCATCTAAGCTCCTCTATTTTTGTCAGTGATGATGTTCCCTTCTTTCTCTAGAGTCATAGCCTTGGGAGTGCAGTCACTAGACCAGCTGTATCATCATCATTTGTGAAACTATTAAAGATGCAAATTCTAAGGCCCCATCCCAGACCTACTGAATCAGAAACTCTGGGATGGAGCTCAGCACTCTGGGTCTTAATAAGCTGGCAGTTTGTTCCTAATGCATGTGAAGATTTGAAAACTTTATGTCTAGCACAAAGCATCATCAGTCTTTTGATCACAACTTATTTATTCTCATCAGAGTGTGATACAAACCAGTACCTGCTACATTTAAAAAATACTCTCTTGTCTTCATAGCTTCCAGCTATTTTCCTTCTCTTTCTACTGTCACAGCATTATTTCTTTTAAAAGTTTGTCTGTAGAGCAAGATGACAACCTAGGAAGTCCCAGACCTTGCTGTCTCACAGAGACACTGACTTAACAATAACATAGAGTCCAAAAGCCTTTACGAGAACTCAAGAAACCAGTTGAAAAGTTGCAGCACCTGAGGCATGCTCAAAGCTGCATTGAAATGAGTTAGAGAATCCATTATTTCTCACCCATGTGTCACCTTCCCCAAGGGAGCACAGCTCAGCACAACTGGGAGTAAATGTCCAATTCATGGTTTCTCTATAGATGGAGGAGGAGGGAAAGAAGTGGAATATATGTCCAACACTGAGTACTGATGCAGATCTTGGATGTTTGGGGACTTTTGAGAAAAGAGAAAGCCCCTTGGTTGTTGCAAAACCAGAGAACCTCCAGTACTTGAAGACAGGCACCAGAGTGAGAAAAACGACAAGCTCTTAAGAAAAGAAACACAAGACACACGTTACAATTAAAATGTCAAAAGTTAAAGAAAAAGGAGACACTCTTCAAAAGCAGCAAGAGAAAAACAATTTGTTTTATACATAGAAAACCCCACAGGCTATCAGCAGAAACCTGGTAGGCCGGAATGGAGTAGCATGATATATTTAATATTAAAAGAAAACACTTCCAACTAGGAATTCCCTACTTGGCAAAGTGATCGTTCAGAGTTGAAGACAGAGAGATGAAGAGTTTCCAGATTACCAAAAACGAAGAGTTGCTCACCACTAAGTGTTACAAGAAAGGTTATGAAGATTTATTCAAGCTGACAAGAAAGGGCAACTAATCACTAACAAGAATACTTGAGAAAGAATAAATCTCACTTGAAAGGTAAACATATACTAAAGGTAGTGGGTTAATTACTTATAAAGTTAATATAAATGTTAAAAGACAAAAGTAGTAAAAATAAACTGTAACTACAATACTTAAAAGTTGCAGAGGATAAAAAGGAATACGCTGTGACATCAAAAACGTAACATGTGAAAGAAAGTAAAACTGTTGATCTGTGGAATGGGATCAAACTTAAGTTGTTATGAACTTAAATTTGTTGTTATACATAAGCTTCATTGTTAGGAGAAGCATGCTGACTGAAGCCACCCACCCTGGCCAGGCACCACAGTAACCATTCGCATGAGTTGTTTATGACAGGAAGTCCTGGTAAGGAACATGGAACTAATAACCCATCGTCAACCGGAAGAGTTCAGGAAAGTTCAAAAGGAGACACTGCATGTCCGACGACCTCCCAGAATCCTTCTCTCTGGCATCCATCTTGGCTGAACAAGGTGTGCACCACCAGGAAGGACTCTGAGTCAGAATGAGTAGCTAAAGACTGCTTGGAAACTAATTCCATCACCATAAAACCAAGACTGCGAGCCATGAGGAAGAGCAGTTCTCCTGGGTTCCCTTACCCTCCTGCTCTCCACTCAGTCGCCCTATCCCAATAAAGTCTTCTGCTTTGTCAGCACATGTGTCTCCTCAGACAATTCATTTCTGAGTGTTAGACAAGAGCCCAGGTTCAAGCCCTGGAAGGAGTCCCCCTTCCTGAAACAAATGGCGACTCTGGCAGGACTCTACTTCACTGAGACTGAAATCCTGACCATTCAGACCAACTTGCCCACCAATGGACCGGACCCAGTGGCCACAACTGGGACCTTTTTGTCCTTGGTCTCCTCCTGACACGGACAACTGGCCAGAGTGCCCCAACCGGTAAGGAATAAAAGACTATTGACCTCTCTGGCCTGCCCTCTCTCTTTCCTCTCCTTAACCCTTCCTATCTTCCCCCTTTTTCCTAGTCCCCCAGTCCTGGAAGTAGGAACCTGGTCGAAGGGCCTCAGCCTGGGCTGAGGATTGGAGATTGATCACCTCCTCTTGGCAGAGAACTCTAATTCTGTTTCTGGTCTGGTCTGATTTCTGGTAGGGCCGAGTCCCAGTTTCCCTTCTCTGGAGGCACAGGGTAAAGTACCGTAACGCCTGGGTATCTGCAGGTGGCAGGAGACATCTGTAAGGCCACCCCTTTCGTCCCCCTCTCCCGCCTCCTCTCCTTTCTTCTTCCAGCCTGGCTTCCTTTCCTCCCTTTGAAATCTTTGAAGATCTGAGATATTTTCATTTACTCTGCTAGTACATGGATCTGAAGTTCTGTGTCTCTATAGGTTTTCTGAGAGACTGTATTCTTGTATTTATGGGACTGTCTGGTGAGGACTGCCAGGTCTGTGTGTGTTTTAACTCTGTGTTCTGTGTTGTGATTTTTGATGGCCATTTTGCTTTGTCTGGCAACCATTTGGTTTGGACCCACTGCCATTTTGTTAGAACTTGATTTTCTTTCCCTGTGCCTTGAGACCAGGGCTCTGGCTTTGCTCTGAGGAACACTTATCTAGACCATCTCTAACTCCTGATACTGAGGAAAAATGGAGGAAAGCCTTTAAAAATTTTATTTATTCCAACTGTTTTCATAAACTAGTAAATTTTATATTGTAATATCTAATTCATGACTAAGCTTAGAAAATGAAGCTAGATCTTTCTTTGTGTCTGTCTAAATATGTCTTGGTATGTCTTTGTCTCTGGATAATATTTTTTAGGTTAATATGTAAATGAACTCTATTTAACTGGCTTAAAGAAATCGAACCTGGGTCTGCTGCATTGCAGGCAGATGCTTTACCGTCTGAGCCACCAGGGAAGCCTAAAGAAAAGTAAGCACTAACAAATCAACTAATTCTAAATTAAACAATAAATTCTAGGTTCATGTGAACTGGGAAATATTCAGAATTAAATACCTGATATTAATGTTTGTATGTTCACCTATCTAATATAGACATGCCTTAGAATAATTAACATTAAGTAGAATATTTTCATGGTTTAATGTATGGTTTAATGTATGTTAAATATTATATCTGTTACAAGTTTGTCAACAAGGAAATTACCTTGAGTGAAGAAACTTCTACAAAAATGTAAATGAGATATGAGCTTTTAGATAAACTCTATTAAGAATAATTATGCTTTAGAAATGTCTGACTACAATATTCTCTCCAGATTAGGGTAACCTGAATTTCTAAGGGTTATGCTAAACTAAATGTTGGAAGTCTATTGAATAGTTAGGTCATTTCCAAATAAAATAAGATTTTGAAACATTTACTACTAAACACTAATTTCCTTTTATAGAAAAACTAAAGAGATTTGGGACTACAAATGAACAGTGTTTGGTGCCATCCTAAACTGTTCTAAGAAAGCAAGGGTTTTAGAAATTATCAGTAGTATTCATGCTTACCAATCTAAAGTGCTAATATAAAAGTTAGTTCTTGGTTACTAGAGGAAAGTAGGAAGTGTGTTTTCAGGAAAAAAAGAGTACTAAAAAGAGTTATGAATGGTCAGGATTTTCTAAAATTGGATTACAGTTAGTTAGATAAATAGATTTTGTTAGGAATGACACAGCCATAGGAGAACTGGTTGGAGCCAACTAGGTCCAAGATGGCGGAGTAGACTGGAGCCTCAGTGTTACCCACATTGTGACATATCGACAAGCCAAATGATGCACCCATCAACATTGACTAAATGTTCTAAACCCTTTCAAATGATCTTTTTGACAAAACTTCCTAAATTGAATTCTATTGATGCTCCTTTGACCTCTAGCTAACTTTGGGGTGCTTCAGAAGGCCCCTAGAAACATCCTAAAGAGAGATATTAAGCTAATTGTGTTTATTTGGTTGGTTAAATTACATGAAAAGTATTATCAAATGAATAATAAATCCTCTCATGTTATAATATATGGTAAATATTACTAATATAGATATTCTAGAAATTATATGGCGTTCTCAACATTTTGATATGTCCTAGTATTCTAATGGAAATCTGATGACGTCACAAAAGTTAACAAAAAGACTGAATGAACCAGCAAATATGCTTATAACTTTTATGGTTTCTATCTGAAAAATTACAGGTTTGAATCTTATATTTTCCGGGAGTAGGGAAAACCTTCCTCTCAAACTAATTATAACAACAATCTAGTAAAATTCTATGTTATAAACAAAACAATTATATTTTCTCTCTATCTGACTCCTCCAAAAATTGGAAACACTTAGGTTTCCAGTAAGTTTATCAAATGAGTTAGGAAGGTTCTCTCACTAACAGGTACAAAAATCTCAAGGAATTTCTGAGACCTTAAAAGGGAAGAAGTCACCTAGATTTGTTAGGTGAAATCTGTGATAAGCCTTTGGTGTGAGTTTCCCAGGCCTGTTTTATTTTAAAAGTTCAATCTGAGACTCTATAAATGTTTCAGCACAAAAGTCTATAATCAATTATGGTTATATAAATCATCAGGCCAAAATTAGTAAGAGCAGAACTCTTTTTGCAAATAAACTAACCTTAATTGGTTATATTTGATAAAAATGAGGGCAATTTTAGGGAGAAAAAGATGTTTCAATAAATGTTAAATCCCAGTTTGTTAATGGAGGTCTGCATCTAGTAAGACTCATTTCTTGGATAGTTCTTTGCTGTTATGTGATATTAATGTAAAATTTAATTGAATTCTCAAAGAACATCCTACATTTGTTTCTGAAGCTATCTCAGTAATCTGTCTTTGGATGAAGATCAGATGCCTCATGACCTGCAACCAGGACTGGAAAAGATATGATTTAAGGGACTGTCTCCAACTTGGGTGGAAGGACTTCTTTTATCAGGTACTCTTAACTAGCCCATGCACAATGAAACTGAAGGGAAATTGACTCAGATTGATTCCCACTTCCAAAGGCCCCTACACTGGACTGATCTATAGAGAAGACAGCTGACCTGATCTCACCTTAAAATGATACTCAGACAACACCAGGATGAGAAGACAATGACATCAGAGGTAGACAGTTTGCCAAAGATGCTGGACGAGATTTGTATGATCATTTATAATGTTTTCTTGACTATTTCTTGACCTTTGCCTATAAATCAAATGCTTTCCTATCATAGGCCTGATCCTATGCTAGTTTTAGAAATCAATCCAATTGTTGGGTTTGTGGCCAATTACATATGTCTAGTTCTGGGTTACCTTGATAAATTTCTCTACTACAAGGTTCTAACTGGTTGGCTCTAAGAAAATTTACTTTAAAAAATTATATTCATATTCAAGTCACTATTGATATTACTGGATGGGATTCCCTCGTGGGCCAATTAATATTGCTTGCTCTGAATCTGGTCAAAATTTTGAATTTTCTTCTATTACTCAAGCTCAATCAGAGCAACAAGCAAAATTTCAGCAAAGGAGGAAAAAATCTCCCACAATTATGGGATGGATTTATATAGATAACACCAGGCTATGGTAATTTAGGTTTAAAGTCTCCTCTATGTTGGAAACAACTAAATCATACTAAGGATAATCAGTCTAGTAACACAAGAAAACTGGGCTATATGCCTTATAGAAAGTGCCATTATATAATTTCCCTGGAGGATAAAGACTCGTACAGAATAGACTAAGACAGATAACCTGGGATATTCTGGGCTACATCTAACAGAAGCTCTTAAGTTTTACTTGTGACTTTACTAATACTGCTGGCTATGTTATTTGTATTTCACCTGTTTTACAAAATTGCTGTTTCTTACACTGCCAAATGTGTGACTGAGGCCTCTGATAAAATAATATATAGTTCCATATGAGATCAATGATGGTAACAGTGTAACTCTAGATATGGGAAGAAGCAATAAGAGGGAATGGTTTTCCTGGGCCAAGAGGCTAGTAAGACAGGTGCTCTAGAGAACTGTGGATACTGCTTTATGGCCTAGTCCAAGAACACCATACTAAGTGGCCTGTCAGCAAAATCTTTGCCAAACCTGAGAATGGATATTCTCAGCACCATGGGATAAAATGGTCATGAAATGCCCCCTCAAAATCATGGTCACGTTTATGAGCAAAAAAGGGGCTCTGCCAACTGAAAACTGACACTTGTCATCTGCATCTATAAAGATTAAATCATGGTGACTGCAACGGCTAACATTCAGATCCCCTGAAAGGAGTTTAGGGTGAAAATCAGGAATGAGGCACTCTGTGCTCTGGAAAAAACTGGCAGAATAAGCCTGCAGATAATTAGATCTTTTCAGGAGAAGTTTTCTGAGTCTGAATTCTTGCATCTTCTCATACCTAGAGAAACACGGACATCACTAATGGTGACGTCTGCTTCGGTCATTAAAGAAAATTTAAAACTAAAAGTCAAAACAGAGTAGCTATGGTTCAGACATCCCGGGAAACAACTAGGTGATGCTATGGTGTAATTTCAGATTAGACCTTGTATTGCTAAACACTTGAGTTTTCTGAGTCGTGTCAGGCTGGGATGCCACCATTCTCAACACAATGTCTGCTGGCAGCTAGTAACTGCAGCCTTACTTTTTATAAAACCAGGCAGCTGGCTCCCTGGCTACAAGTCTCCCCGAAGAGCCAGGTCCAGACTGGGCTTCAGGCCTATTCTTCTAAAAAGAAATGAGATTTATTTTGTCTATTAAAATTCCAGTTATCACTCCTCCAATTACTTCTAATTAGGTCTGTTACACCAAAATGGCAGATCAAGGGGTTGAGATTTTAATAATACAAGACTCAAATCTAGGACTTGAAACTCAGGAATACTTCCAGTTTAGTGTCTATTCTCCAAGCTGAGGCAGTCCTCTGCCCCACTTGACAGGGAGTCACCACAGTCATAGTTGCCTAGTTCCCCACTCTGTGGGGCTCTGGAGTACAGATCTGTTCTGTGTTCTCCATTTCTTGTCTGTAGGATATAGACTTCATTCAGCCTCCTTCACCTTCCCTGAATTCCAAACAATTGCTAATCAGGGAAGAGAGGGGATACAGAAATGGAGGAGAAACAATCAAATGATGGTACAGCCTTGAGACAGGGTCCTGGTTCCTACTCAAAAAAAAAAAAAAAAAAAGCATAACAATGTCTTTGAGCTCTTCTACTGAACTGGAGCCCCCACCCAGGTGGAGGATGGTAACTTCAGACTAAACACAAGATTCCTGGAGCACAGCTCTGTTGCCTCACCATGAACCAATCAAAAAAGGTCACAAACCCTGCAGCCCTCACCCTAAATGTTGCCTTCTGTTTCTGAGGACTAGTGATGACCATCCTATTAGGTCTCCTGTTTGGCCCCTGTCTGTTTCATCTGAGAGAGGCCAACAGTTTCAGATTGAATTGCTGTTATTACAAGGGTGGATGCTGGTTTCAGACAAAAAAACCCCTTGACTTAGATCAGGTAGAGAGACTTCTGCTCTGCTAGGCAGGCCTACACCCATGCACAGCAGAAAGAAGTTATAGAAGAAAGAGACCTCTGCCCCAGTTCCCAAGAAGTATCTTGAGTATGAAGTCTCTCAGTGGGGAATTGTTAGGGGAAGCACATTGACTGAAACCACCCACCCTGGCCAGGCACCACAGTACCCATTTACATGAGTTGTTTTACGACAGGAGGTCCTGGTAAGGAACATGGAACTAGTAACCCACCACCAACAGGAAGAGTTCAGGAAAGGTCAAAAGGAGACACCACATGTCCAACCACCTCCCAGAATCCTCTCTGGATCCATCTTGGCTGAACAAGGCATGCAAAACCAGGGAGGACTCTGAGTTAGAATGACTGGCTAAAAACTACCCAGAAACTAATCCCATCACCATAAACCTGAGACTGCAAGCCATGTGGCAGAGCTGTTCTCCTGGGTTCCCTTATCCTCCTTCTCTCCACCCAGGTGCCCTTTCCCAGTAAAGTCTCTTGCTTTGTCAGCACATGTGTCTCTTCAAACAATTCATTTCTGAGTGCTAGATGAGAACCCAGTTTTGGGCCCTGAAAGCATCCCCCTTCCTGCAACATCATGGTAACCACAAAGCAAAAAACTACAGTAAATGCTGAAAGGTATAGAGAAAAGAATATAAATATTCCTTTTCACAAAAGAAAGTAATCAAACCACAAAAGAGGGGGCAAACTCGAAAAAGAACAAAGCTACAAGCATGATGCTCCCTAATTTCAAACTAGACTCTAAAGCTCTAGTAATTAAAACAGTATGTATGTTATTGGCATAAAAAGACACATAGATTAATGGAACAAAATAGAGAATCCAAAAATAAACCTATAACTTACAACAAAGGAGCCAAGAATATACAATGAGGAAAGAATATTCTCTTCAATAAACCAGCCAGCCATATGCAAAAGAATCAAACTAGACCACCATCATCAAGCATACACAAAAATTAACTCAAAATGAATCGAAGACTTTAATGTAAGACCTGAAACCATAAAACTCCTAAAAGAAACCTTAGGCGTAAGGTCCTTGACATAAGTTTTAAGTGATGATTTTTGCATAACACCAGAATAAAAATAAAAAAAAAAAAAATTAAACACCTGGGACAATATTAAGCTAAAAAGTTTTTGAACAGCAAAGGAAACCTCCAACAAAGTAAAAAGGCAAGTCCTGAATGGGAGAAAATTTTGTAAATCATATATCTTATGATGAGGGAAGCCCTGATGCCTCAGAAGGTAAAGAATCTGGCTGTAATGAGGGAGACCTGAGTTTGATTCCTGGGTCAGGAAGATCCCCTGGAGAAGGGAATGGCAACCCACTCCACTATTCTTACCTAGAGAATTCCATAGACAGAAGAGCTCAGTGGGATACAGGCCATGGGGTCACAAAGAGTCGAGTGGACACAACTGAGTGACTTTCACTTCACTTTCATAAGGGGTTAATATCCAAAATATATAAAGAACTCACACAACACGACAGCAAACAATCTAATTTAAAAATGGGCAGACGATCTGAACAATTTTCCAAAGAACACATACAGATGGCCGACAAGTGCATGAAAAAATTTTCAGTGTAATTAATCATCAGGGATATGTAAATCAAAGCCACAGTGAAATATCATCCCACACCTGTTAGAGTGGCTGGTACTGAAAAGACAAGAAACAGTAACTGCTGCAAGAATGCAGAGAAAAGGGAACCTTCATGCACTAGTGGTGGGTAGATTGGTGCAGCCACTCTGGAAAACAGTATGTAGATTCCTCCCCAGATTAAAAGTGGAACTACTGTATGATCCAGCAATTCCATATTTGGGCATTTATCTGAAGAAAATGAAACCACTAATTAAAAATGATATATCAACCCTCATGTTCATTTTAACATTTACAATTGTCAAGATATGGAAATTATGAAGTGTGTATCAAGAAAGGAATGGATAAAGAAACTGTGTGTGTATACAAGGCAATATTATTCAGTCATAAGACAGAATGAAATCTTGCCTTTGCAACAACATGAATGGACTTAAGTGTATTATGCTAAGTGAAATAAGTTAGACAGAGAAAGACAAATACCCTATGATCTCTCTTATACCTGGAATCTAAATACACATAGACACACACCAAACAAAAGAACAAACAAATGAAGCTCCTAGATACAGAGAACTGATTGGTGGTAGCCAGAGGCAGAGGACCGGAGGTAGAAAAAAATGGATAAACTGTTTAACTGTTTTGTTTGTTGTGTTAGTAAAATAAAGAAAACAGAAACCAGCAAGTCAAGCCTCTCTAATTGGAAAATTATACTCACAAGCCTGTGGAAGATGATGCAACCGAAGAAAAAACTTTGGAGAGACCCAGAGTCTCTAGCTGGTCTGATTAGGGAAGAAGGTCTTTTCCTACATAAAGTCAGTCCATAAAGAATGGCCAGTGCGGTTGCTCTTTTCAAATGTGCAAGTCACAGCAAAACATAACAAGATAGGAAGAAGCAGGGAAACAGGGCCCCGTCAAAGAAAAAAAATCCAAGTCTTCAGAAACTGACCATGAGGAAATGGAGATGCAAGATGAAAGAGAATATGTGAAACTAACACAATACTGTAGAGATCACACTCCAATACAAATTAATTTTAAAAAAGAAACAAAAGCGCCCAAACACTAATATAGATATATTACTTTAAAATTACCATATTTATGTTTCCAGGGGCTTGTTTTATCTTTCAGCATGGTCTCTAAGAAAGGTGCAAAGTCTGACACAGAAATCCTATACAAGTGAAATGGTGAATTGCTTTTTGAACTGAGACTCAGGAAAACAGGTGTGCCAGCCATCTGTCAGTGTGTAGGGGATGCTCTTCCCCAAAATATGTCAGTCCAGACATTGATTCACATATGATTCCAGAACAACCAGCCTCTGAGGGAAATGTGATGGAAGAAGCGGCCTCATTTCCTTCGTAAACCAGGGCAGGAAAATCTGGTCAGATGCCAGGGCTGCTTTAGAAAATGTCACTTGGGAGCCAGGTGTGCTTTTCCACTCAAGAGTCCTCTCACTTTATCCCCAAGTAGGAGATGATGCAGGCAGTCAGCACAGTCAGCACCAAGCTCCCAAAGCATCAGAGTCACCCCCCTTCCAGGCTCCTGCAGGGGTGCCTGACCCTGTCACCTCAACTTGCTCATTGTTTGATAAATGTCAGGGCTTCTGCGAGGACACCTCTTTCCTGTGGCTCATGGAACGTGTCCAGACAAGAGAAAATACACCCCAGGAAGGGAACAAGAGGAACAAATGGAAGAGTTCTCTACTGGTCAGATGCAGACCCTGGGAACGTGAAACAGAGGCACCAACACGTCTTAGCTATTTGTTTGGAGGGTTATTTCTTTATGGAGAACTCACTGTTTGGAGGCATTTCAGACATTTACTAGGTGGAAATCACCTGAATTTGCTGATATTTCATAAAGATAAAAGGCTTCCCTGATAGCTCTGTTGGTAAAGAATCTGCCTACAATGCAGGAGACCCCGGTTCAATTCCTGGGTTGGGAAGATTTGTTGGAGAAGGGATAAGCTACCTACCTTAGTAATTTTGGGCCTCTCTTGTGGCTCAGCTGATAAAGAATCCGCCTGTGATGAAGGAGACCTGGCTTTGATCCCCGGGTTGGGAAGATCCCCTGGAGAAGGGACGGGCTACCCACTCCAGTATTCTGGCCTGGAGAATTCCATGGACTGTATAGTCCATGGGGTCATGAGGAATTGGACACTTCTGAGCGACTTTCACTTTCACTTCACTTCATAGATAAAAGGGAGAGGGAAAGATGCTGTGGTTGAACCCAAAATAGAATTCTCAGAAACTCACAAAATCTCCCCTAAGTAACCAAAGAGTAATTAACCTGATATCCTGTGTGGAGCAAAGACCTCCTCTTTCTTTCACATTATCTTCTTGCTAATTGGAAACTAGTTATCAGCATTTGTTAAATAAATTCTGGTTCATTTAGGTAATAAAACATGACACATTCATTTACAGAAAGGGGACAAATAATATGTTTTGATACAAAATATTCTCTAAGATGAAATATTTAATGAAAAAAAAAAGGAAGGTCCAAAACAATGTGCAAAATATTTGTGGCAAAACAATGAAGATTCACATTATATATGTGCATGTGTATAAATGTGTATAAATATATAGGTGTGCAAACTAATATATAATATATAACATACACAAACACACATGCATATTAGAAAGGCGATTAGGCAAGGGACACTTTTCTCTGCTTATCGTTTTGCTTAGGAATATTTTCCCATGTGCATCTAACTGCATACATGTATGCTAGGTTGCTTCAGTCGGGTCTGACTCTTTGGGATCCTGTGGACTGTAGCCCACCAGGCTCCTCTCTCCACGGGATTCTCCAGGCAAGAATCCTGGAGTGGGTTGCCATGCCCTCCTCCAGGGGATCTTATATCTCTTCCATTCAGGCTAGTTCTTTACCACTAGTGCTACCTGGAAAGCCCTTGCATCTAACTAAACCTATTTTAAAACATTTCAAAAGCCTATAACCCACAAAAGCAAAACAGGTAATAACATGGTAAACAATATGGTTTTTGTTATGGAGAGTTGGCAGCTGAGCATGGCTATTCACATTTGCTAAGCCAAACTCTTATCGTGTAAACATTATTTCTTGAAATTCCCAAAGATGCTTTGAAAATATTGTGATGCTTGTAGCTTCCTGGGGTACCATGGTGTGGTCTTAAGCTATAATTGCTATGTCCTAGCACTGTGGTCTTACCAAAGCATTCGTTTACTGATTTCAGATTTGAACTCTTAGAGAAAATGCATGCAGTGGGAGAGCCCAGACATGCCCTTCCCAGGGTAGTTAGTTCTCAAGGCCGCCTTGGAGAAAGACCGTTGGGAACCATGGGTCAAAGTGACTGCTGACTCACGTGAGGAAAAGACCAAGAAGCTTTGCGTAAACAGAGTATTTAGTCCTTTGTAAGAAAGAAGGATTACAAGGTAGACAAAAGCTTCAAAGTTGAGATTAATTCTTTAGGCACCTGTATTAGGGGCCAGCATCCTTCATCTTCTCAAATCATAGGGAATGAAAATCCAAATTTCTAAAATGTTTACTTTAGAGGAAAGTGCAGCATCCACCTAGTAATTCTCAAGGCTGTAGCAACTAAGAGCTAAAAATATCTTTCACAGGGAGGGGTGTGCAGATGGGGCGTGGAGAGCAGGGGCGGGGGCACAGAGAACCCAGAAGAGCAGCCATCTGAGCAGATTTCACACGATTAATAGGGAGTTTGTTGGCTGGTGGACTTTAAAAAATAGAACCTCATTTCTGAGAGGTGGGTGCCCCGCTCCAGAGCCCTAGAATGAGCCTGCTGAGAGGGATGATTAAAATGAAAGATTGTGCGGCTTTAAGGAAATGTTGGCATAAGAAATGGCAGCGATTACTGATGCTCCAGCCACCTTCTAAAAGGTTTCTGCAAATTGCTTTCCTTGGATGAAATACCAAATATCTGTTCCCAAATGTTATGAAGCAAAATAAATCACATTCCATTGACACATCCAATATGTCGTATCGGAGACCCTGAATCCAGACAAAGCAAAGCAGCCATTACCTTGGTGCTATTACATTTCTTTCTCTTGCTTTTATATTAAGGCTGCAAGATGAAAACGTGATCCTTGTAAACAAAAAAATTATTTCTGCCTCCTCGTTGCATGAAATGAGAAATCAAATCCACCGCTGACAAATATTTAGAGTTCAAGAGTAACTTAGAATTCATCTACTCTGACCCCTGACTTTGATCAATGAAGAAGATATAACTCAGAAGGGTACATCATGTTTGCAAGGTCATGTTGCTGTGGTGCACACAGGCAGAACACCAGCCACTCAGCTAGTTATCAGCAGCCAGCCCTGCTGCTCAGTAGGGTGTACTCAGATGCTCAAGGAAGGATTCCTCTGCGAGACCTTGCATTTTTCCTAAAATCCATCAGGAACCAGTACATGGCTGAGCACCGCAGAATTGATGCCTTCGAACTGTGGTGTTGAAGAAGACTCTTGAGAGTTCCTTAAACAGCGAGGAGATCAAAACAGTCAATCCCAAAAGAAATAAACCCTGAATATACATTGGAAGCAGATGCTAAAGCTGAAGCTCCAATACTTTTGGCCACCTAGTGTGAGGAACTGACACATTAGAAGAGACCCTGATGCTGGGAAAGATTGAAGGTGGGAGGAGAAGGGGATGGCAGAGGATGGGATATTTGGATGGCATCACCAACTCAATGGACATGAGTTTGAGCTAACTCTGAGAGATGGTGATGGACAGGGAGGCCTGGCATGCTGCAGTCCATGGGATCACAAAGAGTCAGACACGACTGAGTGGCTGAACAACAATAAAACCAGTGCATGAAGGAGGCATATTTTAAGGTATGCAAAGAAAGAAATAGAAATATCTGGTCCTACAAAATAATTTGTTAAAGTTATATGCACTTTGAGACTATTCATTGCATTCCCTCATAGTTCAGTCGGTAAAGAATCTGCCTGCAATACAGGAGACCCGGGTTTGATTCCTGGGTCAGAAGGATCCCCTGGAGAAGGAAACGGCAACACTTCCAGTATCACTGCATGAAGAATCCCATGGACAGAGGGGCCTGGTGGACTACAGTCCACAGGGTCACAAAAAGTCAGACGCAACTTAGTGACTACACCACCAGCACCACCACAAATGTAAATACGGAAGCACAGTGCCACCAGCTGTCCTCACCCGGTGCAGAAGCTACTGTTGCATCACCTTGGCCAGCGGGTGCCCCTGCCTCCCAGCTACTGTGAGTGTTGGCTGCTAAGAACTCCCTGCTCCAGAGCATTCACCTGCTCTTCTGGAAATGCTTGAGGATCGCAAATGACTCTTCGATATGGGGTTTCAAAGGCCAGCCCCCTGTGCCTGAACTCAGTGATTCTATTCACAATCCATAGCTCCCCAAGAGATCAGGCTGAGGCCCAGTTCCAGCTGTGACAACATGGTTGTTCAGCTCCTTCCCCTGCCCTGTTTTGCTTCCTTCACCTCCCTGTTGTCTTGAAAGTGAAGTCTCTCAGTTGTGTCCGACTCTTTGCGACCCCATGGACTGTAGCCTACCGGCTCCTTCGTCCATGGGATTTTCTGGGCAAAGGTACTGGAGTGGGTTGCCATTTCCTTCTCCACTGTCTTGAAACCCACCTTCAATAAATCAAGTGCTTCCAGGTACCCTGAGATAAGTGTCAGAGAGCAATTTGTAACATCCTACATCTTCATTCATCCCACTTTAGTCTCAATGCAAATGTGTATTTGAGACAAGAGAGCTTTGTGTGTTTCTGTAGGAAGCAGATGACTGTGCTCTCCTTGTCTGCTAGTATAGAAGGTTTCCCAATTTTTCTGCTTAGCCACATGCTTTCTGATTTGTCCTTCGAATTAAGCAGTGTCTTTTCTTTATATTTTTCCTAAAATCAAATAAACCCCAGATTTCTGGTGTGGTCATAATTAATGGAACAAAGACCTAAAGGTACAAATGTGGATTTTAAGTCACATTTAATAGGAGTTTAGGTGGTTCTCCTGCCTTCTGTCTTCAGTTTTCCTGATGTGCAGTAAAGAGTCCACTACCAGCTGCTGAGACTGTAATCAACATGGCAGATTAAGGGCCTCGGCAGATACACAGTGACAGAAAGCTCATGGATTCCCTTGTTTAAGATTCTTTGGCTGTCAGCAACAGAAATGACTCTGCCTTGCTTAAGCAAGGGGTTTCTATTGATAAGGAAGGGGTGTGCAAAAGCCTGGATGGCAGGTACACAGAAACAGAGTAAAGGATGCTGCCTGGTCTGGCTTAGGTGCACCGAGGAATACTTCTTCCCTCTGCTGTCAAGAATCAGGGATCTGGGAAAGAGTCCAGCTAGCCAAACTGAGGTTATGGTCCCACTGTTTGACTGTTCTGGGTCAATGAGAGTGGAGATCTTGGGACAGGGTTGTCTGACCTTAATTGTACATTAAAATCACAGGTGGGGAGCTTATTAAAACCTGATCCTTAGGTCATGCCACAGACTAATTACATCAGAATACCCAGAGGGGGACCAAGATGTTTGATATTTTGAAACTCTCTAAGAGACTTCATTGCATAACTTGTGTAGTCAAGACTGTAAAAGACTGATCTAGAGGGAAAGACTTCAGAGAGCACTTCAAATTCTTTGGTAGGAGGGCAGGCTACAATCCTATCATCCTAGCACGACTCTTCCAAACTGGACAGAAGGCACTGTCCCCAAACAGAATGGGGTTACACTAAGAAGAAGGCAGAGGGATACTGAATGGCCAGTCAATCAATCAGTAAACACAAAGATCCATTGTACTTGCAATCTAATCAAACATGGTCCCACAGATTAGAGCAAGCTCTTGCATGCAATAGATGTTTTATAAATATTTGTTGAATAAGTGAATAAATAAACAGCAAGAGGTTCTCAAAATGTCATATATAATTCCACCAATAACATTACTGATTTTTCTTATTTGAGCAGAGAAAATCTCTATTACAGATTAAAAGGTGTAAACCTTTTCAAGAAAGAATGAAACAAAGACATGTGGGGAAATTAAGTGCTGCATCCATGAGAAATGATTAGGAAATGTATGGGATCTATTAAGCCATATAGTTTTCTACTAGAAACTAGTCTTTGTTTACCATCATCTTTGAAGAATAGTTTCTGCTTGTGTCAACCTGTAATACTACACTTTTTTGTTTACATTTTCAATACATCCTTCTGCTTTGATTGGTCAAATAAAAGCCATTTGTTTCAAGACTCTAACACCTTGGTGCTCAGAGTGTGGTTGGAGGACCATCGCTGTCTCTCATAGAAGTGTGTTAGAAATAAAGAATTTGGAGCCCCATCCTTAATCTATTGAATCAGCACCTGCATTTTAACAAGACCCACAGGAAAAAACATAAACATATTAAAGTGTGAATATAACTAGCCTAGCCCACATGGCCCCATATGCCTAAATTAGCCAACCTTACCCATCATTCAGAACAGGTGGGAAGAAGTTTGGGAACCTTGAACATGGTGCCCTTGCTCACTGCTCTCAACTCAAATCCCTTTGATTTTCTCAAGACAAAGGGCAAATGAATGCAGAGAGGCTCTGGCTTCTGTTGAGATCCTAGACATGAATGATGTTGTGAAACTTTGATCTCATAATCTGAGCAAATAAGTGGAGAAGAGCATCAGAAACTAGTCAAGGACTTAAAACAGATTCTGGGGAGGAAACTTGGTATACAGAAACCTATATCCCTGAAGGGACTGTTGATGTCAATTCTGGAAGAATGTGCTGGATTTCCAAAAGTCCAAGTAGGAAGTGAGCAAGTAAGCTGGGTATTTCCTTCCTTGAGATGGGAGAGGTGGAAAATGCCAGTCTGCCTAGTTCTATCCGTGTAGTCCATCAAGGTAGAGATCTCTCTGCTTTCCACTGCCTGTAAGTTCAAAATATTAGGATTCAAGCTGAATCCAAAAAAACATATCCATAGGTATACCATGGGGAGAAATCTTGATCTCTAAGGAAAAAGAGCAAGTACGCAAACAGTCTTAAAGGTGAAAAAAGTAATCTCCTATGAAAGAATGTCTTATCACCAACACCAGATGGAAGAGGCTGGTTGGTAGAGCATCTACTGATACCCAGCTAAACTATCATTAATCTCTCCATGTGAACAAAAGTTATAATAGAAGAGGAAAGAACTTGGAGAGTGCATCACTTAAGAGCCTCATCTGAGAAAAGCACTGAAAAGTCTCTATTCCAACAACAAATGAGAAAATTCAGAAACCTGAAGAGATAAAAATGTGATCAATAATTGTATATAATATGTATGGTGCATGTACATATGTGCACATATGCATATATATACATGATAAATACAAGTTCATATATAGTATTAAGCTATGTAGATAAATATTCAAAAATAATAGAAATTTATATAGCAGCATGTAATATCAGAAATTAATGACACCAAGTCAGAAGGATGTATTTAAGAAAAAGTTAACATTTAACAAGTTAGTAAGTACTACACTTTTATCTCTCAAGCCGATGAGTAATGGTTACCAAAGAGGCAACAAAAGATTTCAACATCTTTCTAGGGAAAGAAAAAAATGAAGGGAAGGAGAATAGAAATAAGCTTGTAAAATCTCATTTTTTGGAGTAAAGTGAGGCAGGAAGAAAACAGTGATTTTTCTTCCCAAGAGGGAGGGAAGAATACTAGACATTGTTATACAATCATTTAGATCAAGAGAATAGCTATTAATTATCAATGACAAGGACAAATACAGCAGACTTTTCAAATTAGCAAAGAGGAAAAGCAAATAAACAAGAATAATAATACACAGAAGAAACAACATTCTATCTAATAGTAAACATAAAATAAGATCAAAGCAATACACCCAGCATATCAGTCACTGTATAAAACATAAAAGAAGAGTAATCTATCATGAAAAGACAGGAAACACATTTCTTTATAATAAACCACAGCCAGATGTTATATATAAGGAAACTTCTCAAAATAATTCTGAAATAATACAAAGATAAATGGAGTGAACAAAGAGATATCAGAAAACTGAAAAAAAATGGAGGCAAAAGTGGCAATATTAATATCAGGAAAGTGTAATTTAAAGGCGAAAGGACCAAACAGGATCAAAAGAGAGATTATAGAATGATAAACGGCAGACCGTAGAAGCAGCAGCAGTTATAATGAGATGAGCCAATGACTGCAGCTGCTCAGTACTTGCGTTTATTTTGAAAGAAAGAGAAACTTGCTAGAAATATAACGGTGGAAACACTAATGTGCCTCTCTTACAACCAGAGGATCTAGTTTAAAAAAGGTCAAAAACTAAAAATACAAATAATAAGCAAGTCAGTATGTCACTTCATTATTGAATGTACTTTTAAAAATAGTCATTGAACATTTTAAAGGTTGGTCGCATATATGGCCACTGAGGGGAAAAATAGAAAAATGTGTAAGTAGACAATTTTTATACACGGCATTCTCTGTCAGAAGCAAATAAAATTAAAAAGAAAAAATAAATGGTAACCAATAAGATTTTAATGACTTGACAATGAAGCAGCCTGCTTCTAGATAATCTTTGATCAAAAAGGAAATTAAAACTTGCCTAGAAAGTAATGAAAAAGAACATTTCGAACAACAAAACCTCCAGAGCTCATCAAAAGCTATATTCAGAGGAAAATTTATAGCCTTAATTGCCTTCAATATTAAAAAAGAAAGCTGGTGATAAAAGTAATTTTTCACCTGAAAACTGAAATACAAAGGCAAAATCGAGCAACACTTAAGAGAAGGAAATTTTATACTGTTTTAATATGGGAAAAAGTAGGGAAAAGGACAAATTAAAATGATTCTGATAAAGGAAAAGAGCAAAACCAAAGCAAAGGAACCAAGGAAAGAGTGAGCCACAGCCACAGTACAAAGGAGATTAGCAGCCTCATAAAAACACTACTTGCAAGTTGAGGACTACCAAAAATGAATCATTTTTAAGCAAAATATTTCTAGCCCACCAACTTTTCATGATTTCTACTGTATTTTACCAGTTTACTGTCCTTTTAAGTATCACATTTTGATCAACCATCTCTTTCCTGCCCAACTCCCCACCCTTGATGGACTTTTTCCTTCAATCAAGGATCATTTTAGTTTCACTGGTGGAATGTAGGTGGAGGACACTTTGTTTATTCCAGCTCAGATTCAATAGGGGTAGATTTTGTACTTTCACTCTCACACCCTACTTCTAGGTTCTTAGAGCATTTCTCTTTTTGTACTCCATTTAGCCCATACATGGCATCACTCTCTTTCAATATCTCAAATTTCTTTCACATTCAATATAGTAATACTTTTGAAATTTTAAGTTGTAGAGAAAATCTTTATATGAAAAGTAAAATAAGTAGTTCTGATAAACTGAAAGGAAGTTTTCTGCTAGTTTTTGTGTGTTTTTTGTTGTTTTCTTTTTTTTTTTTAATTTTTGGCTATGTGGTGTGGCATGTGGGATCTTAGTTTCCTGATCAGGGATGGACCCTGTGCCCCCTACAGTGGAAGCACAGAGTCTTAAACACTGGAACACCAGGGAATTCCTTCCACTAGTTTTTAATTATTGAACACATTTCATAGGCACTAGATAATAGCTATATTATCTCTCAACTTACTCTTTAAAAGAGTTAAAATAGCCTCTTTATCCAGATAGAGAAAAGCCAACATAATCAATATTAAATGTGTCTGCCTTTTGCATCAGTAAGCATTTGCTGTATAACAAACTATCCCCAAATGAGTAACTCAAAATAATAGCCAATTATTTAGCCCACAGCTCTGTGAATCTGCTGTCTGGGCTGGGTTTGACTTGGTTAGGGGGCTCTGCTTCTCTTACTGGGTTTTCTCCATACCCATGGTCAGTCAGCTGATGGTTGGCTCTGCTCTCTGTCTAGGGATTTGGCTGAGGCAACTGGGTTGATTCAACTCTCGCCCACATGATTGCCAATCTTCTAGAAGACTAATTCATTCTTATTCAGAAGCGCATTGGTCACGGTTCCAGTAGAGACTCATAGGAAGCTGCTGGGGAGGCACAGACGTGGGCCTGGTACAGTTTTATTCGCTTAGCCCAGTTCCATTCAATTGCTCTCCCTCGTGCTTCTCCAGCCGGGAGTAACACACCAATCCCTGTGCCTCCCACCTTTAAATTCAGGTTTTCCAAGTGGTGGCCCCCTCCTCACCTAGCTTCATGCTTATCTCCCCCAAGAGGTGGGGGCAATGCACACTCCCCAAGCAATGCTCTCCAGGTAAGGCCACACTAGCAGCCTTTCTCATCTCTCTTTGTCTCCTTTTCTCCATATACGAGTAACGTGCTAAGGGGTTAACAACTAGTTTCTTGTTTTTCTTAATTTGGGTTCCCCCAGAAGCATTAGGAGATGTGAGTGCAAGAAGATTAATTAGGGATGTGATCCCAAGAATCTAAGAGGCAGGAAGAGAGACAGGGAGGAGTGGGGAGCCAGAATAGGCTGTGTTTTCAATGCAGTTATCACTATGGGAAAGAATTCTGAGTCAGGGTATGACACAGACCTCCAAGTTGCCCCACCTGGGGGTGAGGGAGCTGGTGCAGGCCTGCAACACTCCATCTGTGTATAAATACACCATTTATACAATCAACCTAGTGTTATTGAAGTTACTCTATGTGAGCTGTAATTCCCTGTACTTTCAGGCAGAGCAGGCACCAGAAGCCAGAGAAAACCATCAGACAAGGAAGGCAGGTGCTGGAAAGAGTCCAGAACACAGCAACAGCTTCTGGCTGTCGTGCTTGTCTTATGTAGATAGTGTGGCAACTTCATCAGACTTAAAAACAACAGGAAATGTTGGTTTTAGCATTCTATTACAGATGTTATGCACTCAAACGGCATTCTCTTAGCCTCATCCTCTTTCAGAAATATGTCTTTTCCTTCTAGCCAGTCTGTATTATTTTTTACCAGTTACACATTGTTTCTTTCCCTATCTTCAGAAAGCTTCAAAAACTAAAGTTAAGATTCTTTGTCTCCTCCCTTTCTTCTTCCTATCTTCTCTCTTATCATCCATTCTCTCATGCCGATATCTTCTCCTCTGATATATGTCTCACATATATTACAGGGACTGGCCAGTAGTAGAGGTTCAACAAGTATTTCTGGAATATAAGAATTAATAAGTGAGCTTCGTTATTTTTTTTTTTGCAACCAAGCATCAGGGCATTTTCCATGACAATACCAGATACAAAATATCCTTGTGCTTCATCTTCTCAGCTCCCTGGAGAGGCGCAACCTCTCATTACCTGAAAGTTTGTGTTAGTTTTAACCAGAGGTTTATCATGGAAGAAATTCAACCTGACACTTCCCATTTGTCATAGTCATTCTATTTCCTACAACTTTAAAACTGGTGTGGGTTTTTGTTTTTTTTTCTGCAGGTCTATGCCTATCACTTTCCATTTTGAAAGCACCAGTTACCAAGCATCTTATGCGTTGCACTCTAGGAATAATACACTCTCTATATTATCTATATATAATATAATATGTACTATATAATAATATGCTCATTATACTCTAGGAATAAAGAACTGCATTTCTCTCTACTTCCCCTCTTCCTCTTTCCTTCTCTCTTTCAGAAATAGACACAGACACATAGCAGTTGAATCATGAATTTTCATCCTGTTCTCTCTGCCAGAATTTCATTCCTCTAGTCATCGTCTATACACCTAAATTGTTTTTTTAGCACACTTTCTATTGAGGTGAAACACCCACATGGAAAAAGCGAATAAATCATCGAGTATAGCTGGGAGAATTTTCCCAAGGGAAGTGGAGCCAGAGCGCCTTCCTCAGACTCACCTTCAGCCTCTCTTTGCTGAGGGCTCCTGGCCCTTCCCGTAGACCGCTGACAACCTCACTAAGAGTCATTCTCCTCCGTGGTCCTCAACCAGGTATGGAAGATCCCAAACATCACTTGTGAAAGGCAATAAGGCTACACTGCTCAGCTTTCCGGCCATATTTTTAGTTCTATTCTCAGGTTCGGAATGTTACCTGCTTACTTTCTAGCTCCATCCTCGGTCTTCCTGTCTATTGTCTGATCCTTCATTATATAAGTTCCCCTGTTTTCTGTCATTTCTTTGAATGTGCAGCATGTGTGGTAATTCACTTGGAGGGTCCTCTGTTTCAGAGAAAGTCTCCCAGGGACATCTTCAGACCTTTGCATATAACATTCATTTCACCATTTCGGAGAGTAAGTACCACGATCTCTCAGTCTGCTTTACCATCTAGGCCCATCTCTCTATTCTGAGCCTAGAACAGAGCTTGACTCATTGCTTGTACTCGAATATTTGTTCAATGAATATGGAATGAAGCTTCGCCTGCTTTCCACATGGAGACCTTTGGCTTCTCCCTGATCTTTGGATGAGAGCAACTCTCTTCCAACATTCAATTACTGAAAAACATTCAGATAGCTTTCTAGGGTAGGAGTCTGCAAGCGGTGATTAGGTGAATACATGGAGAAATGTGAGTGACAGAAAAGAAAATCCAGGAGTGTAAAAATCACTATTCTGTTTTGGAATAGTTTTCTAGTCATTTTCTAGTTTCTGTCCTAAGAACCTTCTATCAGCTGTAAATACCTACACCCTTCGCAACACAAACACATACACAGCTACCCACACACCCAGTTAGCATCATGCTTTAAGTCACCACTGATGAGTCCTTATGATGCTGTTGGCTACTTCTCATGAATCCTCACTGCCTTAGCTCTAGGCCAGTTCTCCAGAGTAAGCATGTAGTCCACAAAAAGGACGACAATAAAGGTAATGTGTTTAAAGTATGTTTTCTTTAGCCCCCTGCCCCGACTGCTGCACCAAGCCAAAGAACACATTTAAGGAGGCTAACTTCTTCTCCTTTTCTGACTTCCACCACATTCCATTTATTTGTCATTCCCCCAAATCCTTCCATTTATTTTCAAAGAGTATAGCACCCTGCTATACTAGTTTAACACTAGTTAGAACCTGAGTGTTTCTGTATTTACTCATGACATCTTCCCTTGAATTTATTTGCATGTTACATTTAGCTAATATTCTTTATTGTCTGTGACCATGGGCTTCAGCAATCATCAGTGGATCTAGTTGGGGTCTTGTAATTTTCAAACCTCTCCCTCATGCCAATTGGTTTCAGGAGGGAAAATGGAAAAAAAAGCCATTATTTCACCATCTTTTCTTGAAAGTTTTAGTTAATATTTTAAAATATCTTTTTAATTGCTAAGATGCTCTGATTTGAATACTCTTACATCACAGCTGAATTCTATTTCCCTTGTGGAAAACAGGAAGAGCTCATCAGTAAATAAAAACATTTCACAAGCTATGTTCAAAGGAAGTTTTGAAGCGAACACTGTCTGATCCTCAGCCACATTCTTAGGACAGCTCTTTAACCAGTGATCCAGAAGGGGCTGAGTAGTAACTTCTGAGCTTTATAATTCTGTGAAGTTACCTCTTATCTTTGATTAATACTTTTCTCTGTCCATATTTATATCCTCATAGGGTGCAATTAGTCATTCAGATACTACAAATCAGATTGTTGGGAGGAGAAGCTGAGTCAGCCATCCCTCATAGACCTGTTCTAGAATCTAGAAGGGGAGGCAGAAAATCAGAGTGCTGGATTTTGGGAATGCCATTTCTCAAGCTCCTTCTTGGTGCCAACTTGTCCATAGATGGTTCCATGCCCTGAGAAAATCCTTCATCTGATGAAAACCTGATGTATAAACGGGCCCAATATGGCACACACACACCAACCCTCTGCCACAGAGGCAGCCAACGGCCACCGTTCTGTGTGGGCATACTTCCTCTGCCCTCTCTGCCTCCTCTCCTGTATCACAGCTGGATGTTCACTGCTACCCCTGCAAGGACTCCCACCGGCATCTTCTGAAGAAAAAAGTTCTAGTGTACAAGTTGTTCCCCAAACTGGGTTCTATAGAGTGCTGAGGTCACGTGAAGATGTTCCCTGGAACTTGAGAGGCACTCAGGGGAAAACTGTGTGAGCCTCCAGGTCACATCAGGTCAGAGAATATAACTTTGCCATATCTGTCCTATATATGGAATTATTTACATCATTCTAATTTAAAAACAAAAGATCACCTGATAAAGAGAAATCGATAAAGATTAAGCTTCTGCAAGCCAGATGATGTGTAATTGCATCAACTATCCACAGCACAAAACTCTTAATGGGGGATTTCTATTAAATATACTGTGCCTAATAATGGTTGGGATTCTCAAACAGAGCAATTCCATTTTATCTTCCTTCTGTCCTTTCCATCAATGAACTAATCAAACCAATGGCTTTTTCTCCTCCTCCTGAGGATTTCGATTGGCTGCCAGTGTTCGAAAGCCTCTGCTGCTGCTGCTAAGTCGCTTCAGTCGTGTCCGGCTCTGTGCGACCTCATAGAAGGCAGCCCACCAGGCTCCCGCTGTCCCTGGGATTCTCCAGGCAAGAACACTAGAGTAGGTTGCCATTTCCTTCTCCAATGCATGAAAGTGAAAAGTGAAAGTGAAATCGCTCAGTCGTGTCCGATTCTTCGCGACCCCATGGACTGCAGCCTACCCGGCTCCTCCTCCATGGGATTTTCCAGGCAAGAGTACTGGAGTGGGGTGCCATTGCCTTCTCCGTCTAAAGCCTCTAAAAGGCAGATAATTGGATGAAAGGGGACTAGGAATGGAAGGGAGTATTTTCCAGCTGCAGTCATAACAGATGGATGCCTCCCCACCCACTCATTACTCACTAAGGACATTGGTAGTAGTCGGTCAAAGTCAAAATTAAAATCAGCTTTGTTCTGGATATAGCATAAGGCTCAAAGTTGGGTGTAATAGTCAATGGTTCTGAGAATTTTCAGGCTGGTGGGGAAGACATCTTTGACCAAAGTGTCTCAAACTCATCACAAAGACAAGAACCTAAACACCTAAAATCTGGCCTTAGTCTCTTGCTTCTGTTGATTCTGTAGAATATATGGCATGTTTGCTACCTTCACACCCACTCTACACTCAGGATTATTGAACTTCAGCAGATCCTCTCCTCTAAATATGAATAGCAGCAGCATTTACAGGCTGTAGATAGAACATTACAATGTTCCCTGAAAATATGCTCAGAGGCTACAGGTAAATAATAATTAAGTGGCCTAAAATAGTTTCACAGTGCTAAAAAAAAAAAAAAAAAGAACTAGACTGAGTGTTTATTATCAGCCAGAATATGAGAAACCTTGCTTTAACTGGGGATGGACAGGTGTGTGTGTGTACGTGTTCATCATGGCTCTTAAACTGAATATGGTGTGCACTGAATTGTAAAACAGACGAAGAACCACAATATACTCTTCATGTCAACCAAATGCTGGGAGACTAAAGGTCATTGGCGATCCATTTGAACGGGTGGGCATGGGTTTTTTCCGCCAAGGGGATGGACCTGTGAGCAACAAATGCTGATCCCTACCCCTCCTAGTTCCAGCTAGTGAGACTGTGTTTGTTGGCTTCTGACTTCCACTCAGAACTGAGTGTGGGTGTTTTGGGGGCTGAGCTGGTGAGCTGGCTGAGTGAAAAGGTTCATTCACATAGACACACACCCACACATATCCACATACATAGAGGCATCCAGGGATAAATCAGGTGTCACCTCATGGGACCCTGGTTCTGTTTCCGTTTCCATATTTTTAGGCAGAGAAGAGGGGAATAAGAGAGAAGAGGAGCAAGCATTCCTATAATCTGCGTGCAAATAGAGTAGCCCATCCTTAACCACAGTGCAAGGGCACCCATAAATAAAGCTTTCATGAGTGGTTTGCGGCTTCCTTAAGTACACATACACAAAAATAGAATACATAGTTTTGTTTTTTAAGTTTTGTGTACATGCAAAAATATTTTAAAATTCTAGTATATTTATATTTTCTTCTAAAAATGTAATATCCCTCTGTCTTTCAAATTGTGTTGTTTCTTGGTATTTATCTGAGATATACAGAATTAATTGAGAGGCCTGATTGGGAATCTGTGGTTAATCAAAACTCTTGACAATTAGTCTTCTTTTGAAGATTATTTGATGAGGAAAGCAAGATACACTGATACCAAGTGGAGACTGAGCTTTAACGTAATGAAAAATGATCATTCTTAGCTTTTTGATGTTAATTGACAAGTTGCTGCTGCTATGTCTACCCAAATTTAATGACACCCAAGGAGGTATTAAAACATTAGTTTTATCCTCCAGGGTTTCCATCTGGCCCAACTGGAATCTTCTATGATCTAGCATTGCAGAAATGAAGTGGACATTTTAGGGGTGAGCAGAACTGGGTGTGACATTGTCTATTCCAAATACAGGCTGTTTCACCATGGGTAAGACCAATAGCCAATCCAAACTTCAGCTCCTCCTCTGTAAACTGGGAGTCGTAAGGTACTGTCTGGATGATCTATCCATTGATGTAATGAGCTATTAAATTCTCCTACTATCATTGTACTATCGTCAGTTTCTTCCTCAATGTCTGTTAATATTTGCTTTACATATTTAGATGCTCTTATGTTAACAAATATATGTTCTTTTTCTATTGATCCCTTTATCATTATATAATGCCCTTCTTTGCTTTCATTGTAGACTTTGTTTTAAGATCTTGTCTAATATGAGTATTACCACCTCAGCTTCTTTGTCATTTCAATTTGCATGAAGTATCTTTTTCCACTCTCTCACTTTTAGTCTCTGTGTGTATTTACGTCCAAATTGAGTCTCTTGTAAGCTGCGTATAAATGTCTTGATAGTTTTTAATCTAATCAACATCTTTTGACTGGAACCCATTGACACTTTAAGTGATTATTGATAGATATGTACTTGTTGCCGTTTTGTTACTTATTTCATGATTGTTTTTGTCATTCTTCTCTGTTTTCTTCTTCAAGTTTATTCCCTCTGGTTTAATGGTGTTCTTTAGTGGTATATTTGTATTCCTTTACTTCTAGTTTTTGGGTATGTATGGTAAGTTTTTGAATTGTGGTTATGATGAGGTTCATATATATTGACCTATATCTTCCTGTTTTATTTATCTTTTTTTTTTTTATTAAATTTATTTATTTTTTAAATTACAATACTGTATTTGTTTTAAACTGATAATCATCTAAGTTCAAACATATTCCAAAAGATCTGCATTTTTTTAACCCTCCTTTCTCACATTTTCTGTTTTGGGTGTCATATTTTACATCTTCATGTTTATTAACTCTTAACCGTTTGTTGTAGCTATAATTGATTTGATACGTTTTGTCTTTTAATCCTTGTACTAGCTTATTTAAGTGGTTGGTCCATAGCCTTTACTATATATTTGCCTTTACTAGATACTTGCATGGTAGTTGAGTTGCTCAGCTGTGTCAGACTCTTGTGACCCCCAAAACTGTAGCCCGCCAGACTCCTCTTCCCAGGCTAGAGTACCAGAGTAGGTTGCCATGTCTTTCTCCAGGGGATCTTCCTGACCAAAGAATCGAACCTGGGTCTCCTGCATTGGCAGGCAGATTCTTTACTGGCAACCACAATTTGCCTTTACTAGTGGGGCTTTTCCTTTCTTATAAATTCTTACTTCTTGCAGCCTTTTCTTTTCCATTAAAAGTCCTTTTTAATCCTTTTTGTATGGTTGGTTTAGTATTGATGAATTTTTTTTTAGGTTTTGCTTCTCTGAGAACTTTATCTCCTCTCCAATTCTGAACAATAATCTTCCTAGGTATCGTGTCCTAGGTTGAAAACGCCCCTCTTTCAACACTTTAAATATATTATGCCACTCCCTTCTGGCTTGCAAAATGTCTGTGGGACATTCAGCTGATAGCTCTATGGGGGTTCTCTTGCTAAATGTCCCTTTTGTTTTCTCTTTTGCCTTTAAAATTCTCTTTCACTTTTGCCATTTTAATTATGATCTGTCTTGCTATGAGCCTAGGGTTCATCTTGTTTGGAGCCCTCTGTGCTTCCTGTACCAGGATATCTGTTTTCTTTGGCTTTGAGAAGTTTTCACCCGTAATGTCATCAAATACATTTTTGACCTTTTCTATTTCTCTTCTCCTCTGGAATTCTTATAATGCAAATGTGAGTACGTCTGATATTGTCCCAGAGGTCCCTTAAACTATCACTTTGTTTAACATTCTCTTTCTGACGAAATTAGGTGAAACATAGCTACCTATACCAGCCTCGAGGAGTCACCTTGTGTGGCAGCACCCCTGTATAGTCTGTGTGGCTTTGATGGGAGAGCTGGATCTGACATGACCATGGGTCACATCTTCATCTGGAGTGTGATGGCAGCTGTCACCTTCGTGGGGGTGGGGGTAGAGATGAAGGGGCTAGAGCAAAAGCTAAGGAGAACCTGGACTTTTCCTATGCTCAGCGGCCATCATTGCCCTAAGGTTGGGGGGTGGGGGGCTGTCCCAGGGTGCTTGAACAGAAGAAGCCTTGAGGATTGAACCAAGCTGGTTCAGTTCCATCTATGTGTGTGCTCTCTCCATCTCCACCAGGAGCAACTTTACCCCAGAGGGAAGCAGCACTGGAGCTTCTAGTGGCATGAAGTGGGCACTGGTGCAGCCAGGGTGAATGCTGGGACTGTCCTGGCACACTAGCCAGAGTTCCAAGGCTACCGATTCACTGCCTCCTTGCACACCAGCAGTGGCCACCCTTGCCCTGTTCAGATGCAAGGCTGGGTCTAAGCAGGCGCCATGCCCTCCGCCCCGCCCCCCCTGCCCCCAACGCTCAAGTGTGCACTTTCTTCAGCGATGGCAGCCTGTGCCCTAGCGGGGAGCTCTGCTGACGCAATAAAGACCTGAGTGGCACCAGCTGTGGGCTGGGACATGTGCTGGGCAGTGGAAGGAAACTGGCTAGAGCCCTGGGCTCTTCTCAGTCTTCTTCTTCCACCTTGTTCCTGGGAGTAAGTAGGCAAGTGTGTGAGCTCTTCACAAGCAGATTCTCTGTTTATTACAGCCCCCTGGTAAGTCCCACTAGTTTTCACACCAGCTACGTGGGCTAATTTTTCCATTGTTGGAACCTAGGACTGTGGTATCTAATAAATGACTCAAGGTCCTCACTCCCCAGGGAGGATCCATCCCATGGGAGGATCCCCATGGGATGAGCCCATGACATCCCCCTGACCTCCTGGGACACGGGTTCCAAACTGATCACTTCTCTTCCCTTCCCATGCTACTTTGTGTGGACATTTCCTTTACAGTCTTGGTTGTAGAAGAGTCTTCCTGCTAGCATCCAGAGTGTTTTCAGTGAGGATAGCTCCACCTGCACATGTATGTTGGGTGTGTTCTTGGGGCAAGGTGAACTCAGTATCCCCTACTTCATCATGCTGATCCCTCATCAATTAGCCATGTTGTAATACTTTTTATCCTAATTATTTTTAATTTATATTTTCTGACCTTTGCTATCAACTAATAACATTAAGATGACCTGGTTAGCTCTGCCTTGAATGGAAGTTCCTTTGATGGTGTGGAATCTCTGAGCGCTCAGCTCCTAAGCAAAGTCAGAGCTTCTCTGCCTCTCTCACCTGAACAAAAGGAAAGTGCTATTATTAAACTACCCAGAGTCCAGACCAGCAGAACAATGTCTGGGCAATGTCTTCTTTCCTTAGAAGAGAGGATTGGTATCTGAGCTTAGGAGGAAAGGTTGGAAGAGAGGCTATCAAATAGCCTTAGAAAGGAGCATCTCCTAGTGTGTGCATCCTGAATCTTACTAGATGTTTGACCTCGAGTAAATTACTTACCATATTTGTAACAGGCTGTTTTCATTTTCTAAGTGGAGATAATAAGGTCTACTTCACAGAACTGTTGGAGGTTTAAGTGTGAAAAATCTATCAAATTTAATGCAATGACTAGCATTTTAGCAGCATTCCATAGATAGATGTTATCGATCATTCTTTATCTAAGCTATTTATGCTTTATTCCTCATATATCCTAATGGTCTTTTGACTTTGATTGTAAAAATATTTGCCCTTATGTTTTCCTTTTTCCCTTTCTTTTGACCTTACATTTCCCTATTTTTAAATTAATCATTTATTAGTTCAGAAAAGAGCTAAGAATTTAGAAAGTCAGAAAGGATTGCAAAAAAAGCCATATCTATCTCAACCATACACAAACATACACACACACAAATACACACATAATCAAGACAGCCTTGCCATTGGCATTGTGTCAATTCAAACCTTAGTTCACTTCTCAGCTTAACCATTTCCTGTTTGTATAACCATTGGCTATTGCTTAATCTTATGCAAAATGCAAATGGGTTCATAACTCCAACTCAGTAGTTACAGCTCAATGAGATAATTGCTACTAACCTAGAGTTTCCCAATCTAGAAAACAGGGGTACTAATGATACCAATTTAACAGAGTTAATAAGACAATAAGCTGGAAATTGACTGTCATACATGAGATCAATAAATAATGGTTGATATGACCCAGGAATCCCACTCCTGGGTATATATCTAGAAAAGATGAAAACTCCAATTTGAAAAGATACACACAAACCAGCTGTGTGTATCACAGCACTATTTATAATAGCCAGGACATAGAAATAACTCGTGTCCATCAATAGACAACTGGCTTAAGGAAATGTGATGTGTGTGTGTGTGTGTGTGTGGGAATATTTGTTGTTGTTGTTTAGTTGCTAAATTGTGTTTGTGCATGCATGCTCAGTTGTGTCAGGCTCTTTGAAACCTCATAGACTATAGCCTGCCAGGCTCCTCTGTCCATGGGCGTATCCTGGCAAGAATACTAGAGTGGGTTGTCATTTCCTCCTCTAGGGGATCTTCCCGACCCAGGACTGAACCTAGGTCTTCTGCACCTCCTGCACTGGCTCCACCTGGGAAACCAATAAGCTCTATCTACTCAGACATAAAAAGACTGAAACATTGCTGTTTGCAGCCACATAAATAGACCTAGAGAATATCATGCTAAGTGAAGTAAGTCAGAGAAAGACAAATATATGACATCATTTGCATATGGAATCTAAAAAATCATACAAATGAAGCTATATACAAAATGGAAACAGACTCACTGACATAGTAAACAAACTTAATGGTTACCAAAAGGGAAGGGGAGTGGGGAGAGATAAATAAGTACAGGATTAATAGATACAAACCACTATACATAAAATAGATAAGAAAAAGGATTTATTATATAGCACAGGAAATTATATTCAATATTTTGTAGTGGCCTATAATGGAAAAATATGAAAAAATAATATTTATATGCATGTATGTATATATGGGTATATATGAATATTATATATATATAAAACTGTATCACTTTGCTCTACACTTGACACTAATACAATATTGTAAATCAACTATACTTAAATACAAAGAAAATTAAATAACACATAAAAATAAATGATGGCTGCTATTAGTGTTTGAAACAAATATAGTAATTCTCATTTTATAAAACATTAATTAGGCTCAAGTGAGCTAATACGTAATAGGCTTTGCACAGTGCAGAAACTCTGAAACTTCTAATTTCTACTTTCTCTTTTTTTCCCCTCTGTGCTTAGTGAATAAATCTACTTACATGGGTTGATGGGAACCCTTGTTGTAGATAACACATGCAATTTGCTGAAGTAACAGACTAGGATATTTCTCTTCACCAGTGCTAGCAAGGATGTCTAGCAGACAAAATTTCACTCCAAAATAGACTAAACTGACTCACTGAGGGGACAGTGAAATCCTCTTGGCCTCAATTCAACCAGCATCACTCCCACCACTGGTGGATGTCAGAACCTAACCAGTTCCCCCTGACTTTTGACTTCAATGCATGTTCAGTCAGTTCAGTCACTCAGTCATGTCTGACTCTTTGCAACCCCATGAATCACAGCACACCAGGCCTCCCTGTCCATCACCAACTCCCGGAGTTTACCCAAACTCAAGTCCATTGAGTTGGTGATGCCATCCAGCCATCTCATCCTCTGTCGTCCCCTTCTCCTCCTGCCCCCAATCCTTCCCAGCATCAGTCTTTTTTTTCCATTGAGTCAACTTTTCTCATGAGGTGGCCAAAGTATCGGAGTTTCAGCTTCAGCATCAGTCCTTCTGATGAACACCTAGGACTGATCTCCTTTAGGATGGACTGGTTGGATCTCCTTGCAGTCCCAGGGACTCTCAAGAGTCTTCTCCAACACCACAGTTCTAACACATTAATTCTTTGGTATTCAGGTTTCTTCACAGTCCAACTCTCACACCCATACATGACTACTGGAAAAACCATAACCTTGACTAGACAGACCTTAGTCAGTAAAGTAATACCTCTGCTTTTTAATATGCTGTCTAGGTTGGTCATAACTTTCCTTCCAAGCAATAAGTGTTGTTTTATTTCATGGCTGCAATCACCATCTGCAACCCCCAAAATAAAGTCTGACACTCTTTCCACTGTTTCCCCATTTATTTCCCATGAAGTGATGAGACCAGATGTCATAATCTTAGTTTTCTGAATGTTGAGCTTTAAGCCACCATTTTCACTCTCCTCTTTCACTTTCATCAAGAGGCTTTTAGTTCCTCTTCACTTTCTGCCATAAGGGTGGTGTCATCCGCATATCTGAGGTTGCATGTTAAACCATTAATATTCCTACAAGAAATACTTTTGAACAAATATTTCTATCTCCTCTAGGGCAGGGGTCCCGCCCTGTGGGAAACCAGGCCGCACAGCAGGAGGAGAGCGGCAAGCAAGCAAGCTTGTCTGTGCCCACAGCCCCATCGCTCGCAGTGCTGCTGAGTTCCGCCTCCTGCCAGACCAGCAGTGGCATTTGATTCTCACAGAAGCAGGAATCCCAACCCTGAAGTCAAAGCAGGACATCCTGAAATGGATAATGAAGAGAAAGTCGCTCAGTCGTGTACGACTCTTTGCGACCCCATGGACAATACAGTCCATGGAATTCTCCAGGCCAGAATCCTGGAGTGGGCAGCCGTTCCCTTCTCCAGGGCATCTTCCCAACCCGGGGATCAAACCCAGGTGATCCTGAGATTGCCACAAAATAGACATACAGTGCACAATAAATGTAATACATTTGAATCATCCCCAAACCATTCCCCTGACTCCAGACCATGGAAAAATGGTCTTCCAAAACCAGTCCCTGGTGCCAAAAACGTTGAGGAGCGCTGCTCTAGAGTAATAGAGTGGAAGAGATTTGTAAGCAGATTTCTGGGATATATGTTTAGGGATTTGTGTTTTGAAAAGAGAGGAATGCTAGATTCCAGAGGGAAATGGATAGAGGAGCCACAAACCTAAAAGGGGAATATATTGAAGAGAAAGAAAATGTTGCCTATTTTGGAAATTTGCCCAGATTTAATCCTTAGTTCCAATACATGAGCCTCCACTGCACACTGAGACCTGAGTGGGTGCATCCCAAAGAGGGAAGCACACTCCTTCTTTCCTGTTACCTCAGCCTGAGAAACGAGTGACTCTCAAAAGGACTGTCCTAGTTCTTCAGCTCTTTTCTCATCAAGTTAAAGTTTTTGAGGTGTATTTTTGTGAAATTTCCTTCAGGGAGGATGAGACCAAGATAGTATTTGGTTTAGAAGTCCTAAAATGAAAAGTGAGACTATTCGCAATTTTAACTAGTGATTACATGGAACAGCTTTTCCCAAACTGACAAGAAACAGAGAAAAAGAAATATGTTCATTTTAAAAACGCTTCCATTTGAACAATTATCCTGAAAGACAAAAAAAAAAAAAAGTATTTTGAGTGAGTTATTTTTTTAAGATGAGATTGGGTGTGTTCAGCGTGGTAGGGTGGCAGACGAGATTTTTTTAGGACATGACCACACGTTCTACCATGATATATGGAGTTTTCTGGGAGTGGGGAGAGCAGGATTGTTGAAAGTCCAGGAAAAGAAGTCATAATTTGAAGTAAGCAACAATAAGAATAGAAAACCCTTCAGTGGTTTCAGCTATGTAGATAGTGGTGCTATTCTTTTTAAAGTTTAAATGTGAGTATTTAATTGCACGATTTATCTATCATGCATAGCAGAGAATCACTGATATTCCTCCAGGAGCAACCACGTGGCAACGACACTCTCGAGCCCCAGCAGTGATTCCTCTTACACTAGGTCTGAGGAGCGCTGACTGAGGGAGCTTTCACAGTCTGTGGATTTCAGCCATCTTGCCAGCTTCTCAATGCTACTGAAATCTCATTGTTACACTTAGAATTTGTCTTCTCCTTGAGATCACTTTGAAAGCATTTCACTGCCTATGACAAGAGAGAGTCACTGCTGATGAGTTTGGAATTCTTTTTCCAGTCTCTCAGCTTTCCTATCTTATAGTTTGGCATCTCATTCCTCTGTTACATCAGATGCCATATTAGAAATCTCTGTTCAGTCTTGACGTATATCAAAGGTGCTGATTGATGAGGCTCTAGGTATAGCTTAAATTCAGTCTTTAATGCCCACCACTTTTCACACATTTAAGAATATAGTTAGGAAAATTCAGGAAGCACTTGAAACCTTCACATAATAGTAAATTCAGATTTTAGTGAGCCTGTCAGATGTTTTTACCACTTTCCTGATACCAGGATCAGAAGGATAAGGCAGTTTCTTAATAGTTTCAGAAATAATATCTCACACTAAAGTATACACTGGATATTCTATTTTGGTCTGTTCTTCCTCATTTTTACGTATTCCTTTCTCTTATTTCTCGAAAGATGGTATTGAATGAAAAAATGGTGATAATCTTCAAAGTTCTCACCTAAAAGTAATGATATAAAATTTCTTAATCTGAGATAAAGTCTTTAAAAAGAGGGATCATTTTCTAGATCAAAAGATTAAAATGATATATATTTAAACCTATTAAATCTGGACTAACTAGTATCCCATTCAGTTTACTATACTGAAACAAAATCATCACAAAGGCACCTCAAAATTTTTCATTAATAAAATTTAAAAGCACTAATAAATTTAAAAAGATTTAAAAGCAGAGAAATTATTTTTCTAGCAAAGATCTGTATAGTCAAAGCTATGGTTTTTCCAGTAGTCATGTATGGATGTGAGAGCTGGACCATAAAGAAGGCTGAGCACCAAAGAATTGATGCTTTTGAACTGTGGTGTTGGAGAAGACTGTTGAGAGTCCCTAGGACTGCAAGGAGATCCAACCAGTCCATCCTAAAGAAAAGCAACTCTGAATATTCATTGGAAGGATTGATGCTGATGCTGAAGCTCCAATCCTTTGGCCACCTGATGTGAAGAGCCAACTCACTGGAGAAGACCCTGATGCTGGGAAAGACTGAGGGCAGGAGAAAGGAATGACAGAGAATGAGATGGCTGGATGGCATCATCAACTCAATGGACGTCAGTTTGAGCAAACTCCAGGAGATGGTAAAGAACAAGAAAGCTTGGTGTGCTATAGTCCATGGGGTTGCAAAGAGTCAACGCAGCTGAGCAAATGATAACAACTACAAAATTTAATTTAAGGAGTTCCAGATGAGAGGGCTCTAAAGGGGAGACAGTACAAAGCTGTTTATATATTTATATGAAAACATATTTATGTTTCAATTAGTAGGCCCCCTCGTAAACCATTTTGTATACTGAGAATTTCACTTCAGTGGGAAAACTGCTACAATTATTTATTTTCATTTCATGACAAAATCAGAGCCTGTTCAATAAAACAAATAGACTGCATATTAAATACAAATATACTGACAATATTCACCAGATAACTATGATGTTTCTCCTGTAGGGTGAGAGACTCAGAGTGCCTACTTTCCAAGAAAATTATGTGTTTGCTGTGGTATGTTTCTTATGCCTTCTGCAAATCTTTAATTTTACTTTAAAATAGATGTTGGATTTCATGCTCCTGCAAAGAGGAAACCTGAATTCACAAACAGAGGCACATGACATGAGATACATTAAACATATTTTGCAAATAGAATATGCTGGAGTTAGCAGAAAAGTAGACTTTTGGGGAAACTTCTATTATGAATAAAAGTGTTGTTTGTTACTTTTATTTTGCTGGAAGGCAAATTAGTCATCACATAGCCTGTTTCATTTTTTTTTTTCTTGAAATCAGGTCACTTAATCCCTTCTGGGATGTATTCAGAATGAAAGCCTATATTTTCCTCTCAGATTAGTCTGGAGAGAATTTCAAGTTGCAGGTCTTCATATAATAGGGCACATGGAAATGGAGTCTGAAGTGTCTGACACTTTTAATGATATGACTTCATCCACAATGGCATTACTTGTGAATATAATTTAAATGAAAATGTAGGTGAACCAAATCCCCACATGACTTCAGCAGCTCTCAAATTATATTCTTATAATGGGCTTTATACCTCTTATATCCTCTAAATTCCAGCATTTGTGGATAGAAACCTATTTCTGAGCACAATATGTCATCTGTTCCTAGGATATAACAGTTATTATTCATTCTTCAGGGACAAAAATTCATGTTTAACAATATTTATGATTTAAAGGTAGAACTAGCCAAATGCATGAAATTCAAAGTTTCAGTCGGACAATCCAACTATTCGCCACCTATTCAGTTTTCTTGATTTTTCTAAATATAATAGCACTCGCTGAGGAAGGAGGGTGAGTTGGTTTCAGGTCTCTAACTTAAAAGCTGAACAGCCACTGCATGATTATTGAACAGATATTATCTCTAAGAAAGGTCTTCAAGATAAAACATTTCTTCTTTTCAAAGAATAACCAAAATTAGACATTTTGATACTAGTAGGAATCCTTTTTCACATAGGGAAAAGATCTAGAGAAAAATCAGAATATAGATAGATAAATAAATAATTCTCAAATGATCTGTAATGAAGGGCCAGTTTATTTTATTTTTAATTTCCAATCTGTCAAGAATATATATATATATATATATATGCATTTGTAGAATTTTAAGAATGGTTATTAGAAAGTGAAATAAAAAATAAGCCAATCCACACAAACTACAAGCCCAGATTTCATTATTATATTCAACAGTCAAGGAAATTAAATTGGAATGAATATTACCACAAAAAGAATAATAGGAAAATTGGTTAGAATCTTCTAAATATTTACTCACAATCTATACACTTTACACCACAGACTGGCAGCAGTCCACTGAACCCTATTTTGGGAAACACTGAGATAGAACAAATATTTTTGCCTTGTCCTTCTCCGTATTTCATACTAGGTACATGTCTCAGCATCTCTAAACAGTGTGTTAGCTGCAGTATTTTAGTGAAATAAGTAATTCTTCTCTTCTGTGTCTGCTTATCCTTATCCCCTGATAGCTGGGGATGATGCCGAGAGCCTGGGAAAGGTGCCATGCTACAGAAAAATGTTAGACGTGTTTCCTACCCTAAAGAAATATAACTCACTAAGAAAGGAAAGCATCGTAAACTTAATGAAGTGTTTCTCACTGTGGTCATGGACAAGTAGAGTGTCATAGACTTCTTCCAAGGTGGAATTCCTATGTGTACCAAATAACATCAGAAGCCTGAATAAATGCTTTATGGGTGTGAATGCTCCTGCATTTCCAACCAATAGGTGATTAATAAAATATTTGTTCATTTTAAAATGCTACCAGAGTTGATAGTAACTATGCCAATATGTACACACTCTGTTGGTAAATTCCGGAGATACTAGAGTCATGGAGGAAGGGTGTGGCACTCAGAAAATGGGAGCTATCAATCAGTGACCATTTTTAAAGGAGACCGTATAGGGTTGGAGAAGGCAGTGGGGGAACAGAAATCTGAGTTTGTGCTGGAGGAATAGATGTGATTGTTTTCATAGAAATCAGTATAAATGGAGGGAGTAATATGAGTAAGAATACCAAGCCACAACAGACTCTCCTATGGAAAATGAAATAGATTGTGGGGATGAGTTGCTTGAGAAGGACTCAATTCAGTTCAGTTGCTCGGTTGTGTCCGACTTTTTGCGACCCCATGGACTACAGCATCAGGCTTCCCTGTCCATCACCAACTCCGAGAGCTTGCTCAGACTCATGCCCATCGAGATGGTGATGCCATCCAACCATCTCATCCTCTGTTGTCCCCTTTGCTTCCCACCTTCCATCTTTCTTAGCATCAGGTTCTCACATCAGGTGGCTGAAGTATTGGAGTTTCAGCTTTAGCAACGGTCCTTCCAATTAATATTGGTCCAATGAGAAGGACTAGAACACTGCTAGAGGTGGATGCTTAACCACAACACTGGGGAAACAAAAACATTTCAGTGAAAGTCTAATTCTCTGATTTACAAGTGGTAATGTCCTAAAGCTCGACGTTGACAATGACCCTAAGTTGTACCTTCACTCATACATTGCATTTGATTACTGACGTTGGTCACAGGGATGGGCTAGGAAAGCAATGGCAGACATTATCACTTCTGCCCCAGAGATGTGGTTTCCAGACCTTTCTGAAAGTTGAAAAAGCTTATGGGTTTTAAACATTCAGCTCTACAAGGTCTACAGCATCTAGCAACTGGTCGATACACTAGAAAGAAATTAAAGACTTTTGAGGACATCAAGGTGAGATCTAAGAAGAAAAGGCCTGAGCTGGGTGCAGAAAGGGCAAGAGTCCAGAACATGAGCTGATGGGAGGCCGTGACAAAATAAGTGCACAACAGAGCAAAACAGAAATTCCTGCTTGAGAAACATTCTAAAACATCATAGAATATTACGGCTGAAGACTAATTTTTAAATATCATAGCTCAAAATTTTTAAAAATATAGAAACAGAGAATATTATGTCTCTTGCACCCCCAAAAAATTTTAGAAACTTAAACAATAGGAATTAGAACCATAGTCTCTCCCAGTCTCTGTTTATGCTATCAAGAGCACTTAGCAAATCATTAAATAGAAGAATCACAGATAATTCCAAAGTTTTGAGACTGAATTACTCGAGGAATCATAGTTCACTGTCAGTAGAGGGCTTTTCATTTTAATTCTGATAATAAAATTCTTGTGATGAAATATAATCTTTACTAGTAGAGGCATTTCTCCCTTAAGTAACTAGATGTATATTACATTATTCAGGGCAGGTTAAGTTAGGTTGCAGCAATAAATATCTCTAAAACCTCAGCATCTTAACACATCAAATATTTATCTCTTGCTTTCAAATTGTGTGCTTGCTGGGTACAGGTGACTATCAAGGGCAGCAATCCTATACCGACAGGTATTAATTCAGCATTCCAGGGTCTTTATCCTAACAATTAAATGCTGCTATCCAGAAATGACACACTTTGCTTCACTTCAATTTCTCTGGCTAAAGCAAGTCACATGGCAATGTCAGCTCCTGGAAAAGGAGATGCTGGTGAGCAGTCATGATGCTACCAACAATAACAGGTACAATAAAATTTAAAAGAAGGCAGAGATGAATGTATCCCAAATGAGGAATATCTCATATATAACAGTTTGTTTTGGTGATTTTTGGGGGCCAAAAGTCTTGTGGGGTTTTATGCAATCCCTGAAGGGATTCTAGTCCACAAAAATGTAAATAATCAGGAAAGCTGTGTTTTTCTCCATCTCCATATGGTATGTAGCTCAAAGGGAAATACTGTAAAGGAAAAATGAATTCCAGATCAAGAGTAGGATACGTTTTATGACAACATTATGCCAAGTGAACAACCATAAATTTAAAAACCTCCATTTTAACAAAATAAAATTCTAATTTACCTATGAAATGGAAGCATAAAAATTTACTGATTTTTCTAACTCTAATACCTAGGTAAATGTGTCTGTTAGAATGTTGGTGTTTGCAAGTTAACTTTCTGAAGAATTTTTAAAGGGACCTCTTAAACAGTCAGGAGTATTATGCCTAGACCAGCTCCATTATGTCTAAGCTATAAACTCACTTAGAGACGTTTTTGGGAAAAAATTAAATTAGAATTTTTTTAAAAAGATATGACTATTAAATTCTCAACCCCCAATACTGGTTGACTTGCCACAGCAGCAAAGTAAACAATGGAAACTTAAAAATTATGCTGATCAGCGAGTAATTTGTTGCTATGATGTCAAAAGTCTACATGTTCTATATATTCTAGAAAGTTAAGGGAGTAGTACATTCAAATTTTTTTACTTTGATTTCTCAAAGATGTTGGAAACCATAATGTCAACATGAAAAATGTTGCCTGGTTATTTACACTAACTCTATATGAAACTGACATTTGTGAATTTCATGCCCTAATGTTGGTTCTCTAGGAGCCTCTGTAAGGAGCAATAAAGTGGCGCTTCCCTGATTCCATTTGTCTGTGAGCACTGCTCTTCTGCAAGCAGAGAATGGTTTTATGTGTTGCAACCTCACTGGCTTACAAAACGGCAGAGGAAGGACACTCCTGCGTACCTGTGTGCATGTTTCTCTGGAGTGGAAGTTCTTAGGTGCGGGTGTTGTGAATATACAACTGCATTGCAAAGGCCAGTTTATTTTCCAAACCTGTGTCCCCTGCATTGGCAGGTGGATTCTTAACCACTGGACCACCAGGGAAATCCCATCTGAAGGTTTTTAAGAATCACTACTGAAGAAGCAAAAGGGTCTCCCCTTACATGATGAAAGGATCCAACACAATGTAAAATAAGATGTGGCAGTCTTGGCCACAGCTCTCTCCTGTCAGCTCCGTGTTGATAGCCACTGCCCCTCTCCTGGCAGGATTCATCCAAGGGCTGCAGTCCAAGCCTGCAATTGACATCTTAAGTGCTAAACTGCAGCCAGTTTCCATGGAGTTTTGAAGGAGGCAGTTTCTCTTCTGGAAGGCCATTCTTCAGGGGACCTGTTATTGGACAAATTAACCCTTCCCTTGCATTCCGCATCCCTTTCTTCCAGAATAACTTCGTTATTAATTTCTAACTTAATTATGTTGAAGTTAAGAGTATGTAGTATTAAGATTATAAATCTTGGAAAGTTAAAAGATTTTCTTTCTGGTCCGCTGCTACTGCTGCTAAGTTGCTTCAGTCGTGTCCGACTCTGTGTGACCCCATAGACGGCAGCCCACCAGGCTCCTCCATCCCTGGGATTCTCCAGGCAAGAATACTGGAGTGGGTTGCCATCTACTTCTCCAATTCGTGCATGCATGCTAAGTCGCCTCAGTCGTGTCCAACTCTGTGTGGCGCTATGGACAGCCGCCCACCAGACTCCTCCATCCACAGGATTCTCCAGGCAAGAATACTGGAGTGGGCTGTTATTACCTTCCCCTAGTGTATCATTAATTTTCATAAATTTTCTATGCATTGACAGGAACAATATTTTAAATGTATCTATTATGTCAAACTTGTTACTTACATTGTTCAAAACATCTATAGTTTTATTTTTATTATTTGATTAACCCATCAATCACTTAGAGAGACAGATATATTGAAATCTTCTAACATACACATGAATTTTTTAGCTTCAAGGCTATATGCTGTCACTCTGCTCATTTAACTTATATGCAGAGTACATCATGAGAAACTTTGGGCTGGATGAAGCACAAGCTGGAATCAAAATTGCCAGGAGAAATAGCAATAACCTCAGATATGCAGATGACACCACCCTTATGGCAGAAAGTGAAGAAGAACTAAAGAGCATCTTGATTAAAGTGAAAGAGGAGAGTGAAAAGGTTGGCTTAAAGCTCAACATTAAGAAAACTAAGATCATGGCATCCAATCCTATCACTTCATGCCAAATAGATGGGGAAACAGTGGAAACATGGCCAGACTTTATTTTCTTGGGCTCCAAAATCACTGAAGATAGTGACTGCAGCCATGAAATTAAAAGACGCTTGCTCTTTAGAAGAGAAGCTATGATCAGCCTAGATAGCATACTAAAAAGCAAAGACATTACTTTGCCAACAAAGGTCCATATAGTCAAAGCTAGGGTTTTTCCAATAATCATGTATGGATGTGAGAGTTGGATCATAAAGATAGCTGAGCACCGAAGAATTGATGACTTTGAAATGTGGTGTTGGAGAAGACTTTTGAAAGTCCCCTTGGACTGCAAGGAGATCCAACCAGTCACTCCTAAAGGAAATCAATCCTGAATATTCACTGGAGGGACTGATGCTGAAGCTGAAGCTCCAATAACTTTGGCCACCTGATGTGAAGAGCCAATTCATTAGAAAAGACCCTGATGCTGGGAAAGGTTGAAGGCAGGAGGAGAAGGGAAAAACAGAGGATGAGATGGTTGGATGGCATCACAGTCTCAATGGACATTAGTTTGAGCAAGCTCCCAGAGATGGTGAAGGACAGGGAAGCCTGGTGTGCTGCAGACCATGGAGCTGAAGAGTCGGCAATGACTGAGAGACTAAACAACGACAAATGTAGGTTTATACGTTTTCAGTTTCTTTATTTAAGGTCTATTTTGCAAGATACATGCAAATTTATAACATATTTTTGGATAAATAAAAGCTTTCATTGTTATGTAAATGACCCTTTCCCTCTTATATTGCTTTCTGCTCAAACTTGATTTTATTTTGTATTATTATACTCCTAAAAACTTTCTTTTAATTAGTATATGACAGACACTTGTTCTATACTTTAATTTTCAATTTTCCTGTTGCCTCTGTCTTTGAAAAGCATTCACTTTTTTTTGTTGTTAATCGGAACAGAAAAAAAAATCATTGAATCTTAGCAGGGAGTTTAGTTCTTTACTGTATGGATGATAAGTGTTGACACATTTGTTTCTGTTTTTCTCAGCTTATTTTCTACATACCTGTTTTGTTTTTTATGTGCTGGTTTACCCTTTCTCTATGCCACTTTAACTGAGGTTTATTTTCCCCAAACATCTTACTAGCTTGAAAGTTCTGCATTCAATTGCTACTTTTTAGGGACTCCTATGGAAAATTTAAAATGCACTATTAGCTTAAGACATTTAAAGTTCATCTGTATCTTCAGTCTTCTCTACATAAGAGATGAACTTTAAAACAGTCACTCCAGTCACTCCTATTAAATAAGACTTGGTTGTTGTCCAGAATTCAGGTCTATCTTGATTTTTTTAAGCTTCTAAATTAGATATTATCATTGTTTCATTTAATCAATATTTTTTAGGTTTAACAACATATTCATTATTTTAGTTTTGATTTATTTCATTTCATTCAGGAATACCTTCTGGAATTATTTTCTTTCTACCTGAATAAATTCCTGATACTCTCCCTTTGTGAGGTCTACCACTTGTGAAAGCTCTGTGTTTGTCTGAAAACATTTTTATTTACCCTTGCTCTTGCATTTACAAACTGACAGGTATTTCCTACACCTGCACTTTATCAGTCTTATGCCTTGACTCCTGCCTTCCACTGTTGCTTCCAGAAGCCAGTTGTTACTCTCATAGCTATTCCCTTGTACATGCTATTAGCCCTCTTTTTGAAATAACTGATTGTGAGCGCCTCTGTGTACTCTGAGTTCACTATCATATATCAAGATGAGCGTCTTTTAATTTATTTTTCTTGGGCTTCACTGGGACCTTTTAATCTGAGGACTGGTGTCTTTGATTATTCTGGAGACATCTTGGGCATCACATTTAAGAACACTCCTTTTAGGACTTCCCTGGTGGTTCAGAGGTTAGGACTCTGAGTTGCCACTGCAGGGGGCACTGGTTCAACCCCTGGTCAGAAACTAAGATCCTACAATCTGTGTGGTAAGGCCAGAACAAAACCACTCTCTTTCCTCACTTTTTTTCTTTTTGTCTCTGTTTAGGTATATGTGCATCTGAAGTGCTTTTTCATATTTTCATTCCCTTTTCTGGGTAGTTTCTTCAGATCTTTTCCAGATCACCAACTAGCTGTTAGGAAAGATATAAGCATCTGAATGCAGAGTTCCAAAGAATAGCAAGAAGAGATAAGAAAGCCTTCCTAAGCAATCAATGCAAAGTAATAGAGGAAAAGAACAGAATGGGAAAGACTAGAGATCACTTCAGGAAAATTAGAGATACCAAGGGAACATTTCATGCAAAGATGGGCTCAATAAAGGACAGAAATGGTATGGACCTAACAGAAGCAGAAGATATTAAGAAGAGGTGGCAAGAATACACAGAAGAACAGTACAAAAAAGATCTTCATCACCCAGATAATCACGATGGTATGATTACCACCTAGACCCAGATGTCCTGGAATGTGAAGTCAAGTGGACCTGAGAAAGCATCACTATGAACAAAACTAGTGGAGGTGATGGAATTCCAGTGGAGCTATTTCAAGTCCTGAAAGATGATGTGGTGAAAGTGCTGCCCTCAATATGCCAACAAATTTGGAAAACTCAGCAGTGGCCACAGGACTGGAAAAGGTCAGTTTTCATTCTAATCCCAAAGAAAGGCAATGCCAAAGAATGCTCAAACTACTGCACAATTGCACTCATGCTAGTAAAGTAATGCTCAAAATTCTCCAAGCCAGGCTTCAGCAATACGTGAACCATGAACTTCCTGATGTTCAAGCTGGTTTTAGAAAAGGCAGAGGAACCAGAGATCAAATTGCCAACATCCGCTGGATCATGGAAAAAGCAAGAGAGTTCCAGAAAAACATCTATTTCTGCTTTATTGACTATGCCAAAGCCTTTGACTGTGTGGATCACAATAAACTGTGGAAAATTCTGAAAGAGATGGGAATACCAGACCACCTGACCTGCCTCTTGAGAAACCTATATGCAGGTCAGAAAGCAGGAGTTAGAACTGTACATGGAACAACAGACTGGTTCCAAATAGGAAAAGGAGTACGAAAGGCTGTATATTGTCACTCTGCTTATTTAACTTATATGCAGACTACATCATGAGAAATGCTGGGCTGGAAAAAGCACAAGCTGGAATCAAGATTGCCAGGACAAATATCAATAACTTCAGATATGCAGATGACACCACCCTTATGGCAGAAAGTGAAGAAGAACTAAAAAGCCTCTTGATGAAAGTGAAAGAGGAGAGTGAAAAAGTTGGCTTAAAGCTCAACATTCAGAAAACGAAGATCATGGCATCTGCTCCCATCACTTCATGGCAAATAGAAGGGGAAACAGTGGAAACAGTGTCAGACTTTATTGGGCTCCAAACTTACTGCAGATGGTGACTGCAGCCAAGAAATTAAAAGATGCTTACTCTTTGGAAGGAAAGTTATGACCAACCTAGATAGCATATTCAAAAGCAGAGACATTACTTTGTCAACAAAGGTCCCTCTAGTCGAGGCTATAGTTTTTCCAGTAGTCATGTATGGTTCTGAGAGTTGGACTGTGAAGAAAGCTAAGTACTGAAGAATTGATGCTTTTGAACTGTGGTGTTGGAGAAGACTCCTGAGAGTCCCTTGGACTGCAAGGAGATCCAACCAGTCCATTCTGGAGATCGGCCCTGGGATTTCTTTGGAAGGAATGATGCTAAAGCTGAAACTCCAGTATTTTGGCCACTTCATGCAAAGGGTTGACTCATTGGAAAAGACTCTGATGCTGGGAGGGATTGGGGGCAGGAGGAGAAGGGAACGACAGAGGATGGGATGGCTGGATGGCATCACCGACTTGATGGACATGAATCTGAGTGAACTCCGAGAGATGGTGATGGACAGGGAGGCCTGGTGTGCGGCAATTCATGGGGTCGAAAAGAGTTGGACATGACTGAGCGACTAAACTGAACTAGCTCTTCAGTTGTATCAAATCTGCTACTCTTAAAATCATCCATTACACAGCAAAACCATATCTGAAACTCTGTGCCTTGGAAATACACAAATCCAAATAGTTTTTGCTTAAAGCATACTCCTTGTAATTTTATTTGAAACAGGAAAAAGTAACCTAAATATCTCTTGGTAGGAAATTGTTCAATAAATTACACACATTTCTTCCATCAAATTAACATGAAAAGCTTTTGCACAGCAAAGGAAACCATCAATAAAACAAAAAGACAACCTACTGAATGAGAGAAAATATTTGCAAATGGTAAAAATATATGAATAGCTTATGCAACTCAACATCATAACCCCAAACAGCTTGATTTTAAAATAGGCAGAAAAAAATGAATAGACATTTTTCCAAAGAAGAAATGCAGATGGCCAACAAACACATGAAAACATGCTCAACATCACTAATTATAAATAAATGCAAATCAAAACCAAAATGAGATATCACCTCACACTTATCACAATGGCTATCATCAAAAGAAAAAAAAAGACAAGTAATAAATGCTGTTAAGGATGTGGAGGAAAGGGAATCCTCACACACTATTGGTGGAAATGTAACTTGGTGCGGTCACTGTGGAAATGGTACAGAACTTTCTCAAAAAACTAAAAAATAGAACCATTTTAATACGTGCTGCGCTGTGCTTAGTTGCTCAGTAGTGTCCAGCTCTTTGAGATCCCATGTGCTTAGCCTTCAGGCTCCTCTGTCCATGGGGATTCTTGAGGCAAGAATACTGGAATGCGTTGCCATGCCCTCCTCCAGGGGATCTTCCCAGCCCAGGGATCAAACCCAGGTCTCCTGAATTGCAGGCAGATTCTTTACCAGCTAAGCCACCAAGGAAGCATATGATCCAGTAATTCCACTCCTGGGTATATATCTGAAAAACTAATACCAGTAACTTGAAATGAAACATGTATTCCAGTGCTGTTCACAGCAACATTATTTACAATTGCTAAGATATGGAAGCAACCTAAGTGTCCATCAGCAGATGAAGGGATAAAGAAGATGTGGCATATATACACAATGGAACACTACTCAGCCATAAAAAGAATGAAATTGTGTCATTTGCATCAGCATGTATGGACTTGGAGCACATTATGCGCAGTGAAATGTCAGACAGGGAAAGACAAATATTGTATGATATTAGTTATATATGGAATTTTTAAAAATACAACTAGTGAATTAATAAAAATGAAGCAGAACTACAGATACAGAGAACAAACTAGTGGTTACCAGTGTAGGAGTGGAGGAGGGGGAGATACAAACTACTGAGCATAAGGTAGGCTCAAGGATATATTGTGCAACATGAGGTATATAGACTGTATTTTGCAATATCTATAAATGGAAAGTAATCTTTTCTTTGGAAGGAATGATGCTAAAGCTGAAACTCCAGTACTTTGGCCACCTCATGCAAAGAGCTGACTCATTGGAAAAGACTCTGATGCTGGGAGGGATTGGGGGCAGGAGGAGAAAGGGATGACAGAGGATGAGATGGCTGGATGGCATCACTGACTCGATGGCCATGAGTCTGAGGGAAGTCCGGGAGTTGGTGATGGACAGGGAGGCCTGGTGTGCTGCGACTCATGGGGTCACAAAGAGTCAGACATGACTGAGCGACTGAACTGAACTGAATCTTTGAAAATATATTGTAAAATAAAATTTTAAAAATATACATATAAAAGTATAAAATATAAATTAAAAAATCACATAGCTATTTAAAATCAAGGGTTTTGCTTCATAAAGTCCATCTTGGACGAATGCTGATCTACATACAGTAGAAAAAAATAAGTTCCAGAGAGTATAAATGTGTGTGTGTGTAGAGAATGGTCTAAAAGTGACTATTCCAAATTGACATGTTTTGGTATCAAATATACTCTGGATATCAAAGACTTGTATGAAAAAAATTAAATTACCTCATTAATAATCTTACATTGATTGTGTGTTGGAATAATAAAACTTTGAATTTATTGGGTTAAATAAAATATTATTTAAATTAATTTCTCTTGTTTTCACTTTTTGTTGCCTAGTAGACATTTTAAAATTGCATATTATTTGAACATGCTGTTGATTTTCTAATTTAAAATTTATTTTACAACTCTAGAATTATTATTCAATTCTTTCACTGTTAAGTACAATATTGATATTTCCTATTTCTTAGTCACACTTTTAATACTCCTTTATTTCTTAAATATGTGCATCATAATTATTTCATATTCATTATCTGGTAATTCCAATATTGACTGTTATTATAGGTGTAATTCTAAAATGTGTTGTTTCTGTTGACTCTCTCCAACGGTGGCTCATTTCACTCTTGTACTTACGAGTTCTCAGAACTTAAGAATTCTGAGTTTAATTTACATATCTCCAAAGCAGATTTGCATTTACTTCTGTCAGGAATATGGAACCCTGCCACGCCAGCACAAGTTAAAACATCTGCTCACCGTATGAGTTTGCGAGGGAAATCATATAGGCATTATGAGTTTTTACATTTTTTGTTATAGTATTGATGCACAGAAAGATGTACACATCTAAGTAAAGGCTCAATAAACTTTCATAAACTAAGCGTATCTGTACAGTCAGCAAAACTATGAAAGTACAAAAGACAAATAAAGAAAACAAATATCAGAACTACTTAGAAGTAGATGCCCTCCACAGGTCCTGAACTATAGAGTTTATAGTTTTGAATTCAGCAGATACCCTCCAGGTCTCCTGTATGGGTGTAAACCTCCTTTCCTAGAGTTTGGCTCTGCTTCTTACTTGTCAGGAGCACAAGTTTTGTCTCTTGTCTCCTTGTGAGTGACCAGTTTAAACTCAGGCTTCAGGTATTTAGGGATGTGCAATATCCCCAGGAAAAACACTGTTCTATTTTAATATTCTCCAGATTTGAGCTTTTCTTTTCCTCTGATCTTAGTCCTTACTTTCCTAGAAGCTAAGAAATGTATAAGAGGGATACAGGGACACAGAAAACTTGAGAAATGCTTATTTTAACATCTAAACCTGGAATAGAGAGTTAGTTCAATAAACTACCATAAATGATAAGGATGCAAATTCTACAGCATAGAAATTGTGCTTAAATGTCCATGATGTTGTTGTTCGGTAGCTCAATTGTGTCCAAGTCTTTGTGATCCATTGGACTGTAGCACTCCAGGCCTCCCTGTCCCTCACTGTCTCCTGGAGTTTGCTCAGACTCATGTCCATTGAGTTGGTGATGCCATCCAACCATCTCATCCTCTGTACCCCACTTCTCCAGCTGCCTTCAATCCTTCCCAGCATCAGGTTCTTTTCCAATGAGTTAGCTCTTCGCATCAGGTGGCCAAAGTATTGGAGCTTCAGCCTCAGCATCAGTCCCTCTCCAGTGAATATTCGAATTAATTTCCTTTAGGATTGACTGGTTGGATCTCCTTGCAGTCAAAGGGACTCTCAAGAGTCTTCTCCAACAACAACACAGCTCAGAAGCATCAATTCTTCGGCACTCAGCTTTCTTTATAGTCTAAATCTCACATCTGTACATGACTACTGGAAAACCATAGCTTTGACTAGATGGACTTTTATTGGCAAAGTAATGTCTCTGCTTTTTAATACACTGTCTAGATTTGTCATAACTTTTCTTCTAAGCAGCAGGAGTCTTTTAATTTCATGACTGCAGTCATCATCTGCAGTGATTTTGGAGCCCAAGAAAATAGTCTGTCATTGTTTCCATTGTTTCCCCATCTACTTGCTCTGCAGTAATGGGACCATGATGAGTTCATGATGTTATTAGAAAGAAAATTGATTTAAACCTGTGTATGCAGGTTTGTAAAAAAAAAAAAAAAATTCATGTGTTCGCACAGACCTAAAAATTAAGGAAGGAAATGAATTAAAGTACTAACAGTGATTTTCTTTGGGGAATATACCCACAAATTCTTTGACTTGTATGCTTTTCTGTATTTTATGCAAGTTACTAATTTTATAAAATGAACACAAATTAGGAAGAATTAAGAATAAACAGCAGAATTCAGAAACACTTTTCTTACCCACTTCCACTCTTTATCACACACTCAGACTATGTCAGTGACATGAGAGAAACTGGAAAAAAAAAAATAAATAGCCCCAACAATGCTCAACAAGAAAATTCTGCAGCAAAGTGGACATGATGCTGCTCTGTATTCTACACGTACTGATGATGATCAAATAGAAAGTTCTATCTCATTGAGGAGGAAGCTTTGATTCTTTTCACCCATGGGTTTTCTTCTTTGTCACATCTTTAAGCTGCCTTCCTTCTAACAGCCACTGTAGGTGTAGAAAGGATATAACAGAACTCTTCACATCCTCTCATTTAAGACTCACAGTGTTGTGTTTCCTTGGCTTGATGGACTTGGTGAGGTGCTGGAAAGCATGAGACTCAAGAAAGGACAGAAAAGCAGTAGTAACTTTTTACAAATTTCCATTATTGCAAATGGATTATTAGGAAGAAATATGCCCTTTTTTCAAACATAGAATGTTGATCTGCACTCATGCTTTCAGAGCAGTGATGAGAAAGCAGGACCAGTTATTGAGGACAAGGTTTATTTTTAAAAAATATGGAAACAATTTGCCAAAGAGAATGCTTTTATGTTTATCTTCAGAGTTGTGAATAGAGGCACCTGCCACTCCAAAATGTGGTATGTGGGACCAGTAGCATCAGCATCACTCGGAAACCTGCTTGGGATGCAGGATCTTGGGCCCTACTCAAAACCTACAGCATCAGAATCTCCAGGGATCTATGGTTTAACAAACTCCCTAATAATTCCTATGTACACTCACATTTCAAAACCACTTAAGAACATCCAAAAATAATATCAAGAAATCGCACTCCAAGTTGAAAAGAAAAGGAGGCAATTTTATTCCTCTAAATATCTGAATTCCTCTCTTATCTGAGAGAAAAACATACTATAAACTCTCACCCTAGTAGCCACAATAGAGTGTGGGAATTCTTTGCACATCAGTAAATAGAGGTCAGGGCCATTTAAGTGGACTGGCCCATACCTGCTTTCCTTTCACAGTTAAGCCCCAGGAATGGGCTTTTGTTCAGTTTCTTCTTTCACGTCTTCTTTGAAGAAATGCAGCTTTGAACCTACAGTTTAACTGTTGGGAACTCTTTGTGCCTGCCATAAATTGTGTCTTCCTCTGTGTGACTCTCCGGTGAGCCAGTTCAAAAATAGGGACAAAACCAACAAAAATCTTGCAAGGAAACAGGAAATGCTCTAAAACACAGGAGTCTGCCAGCTTAATTTAGTTGTTGTTTTCTTACACATCACTGTGCTATATGATTTTCTGCCTTTTTTAGAATCATGGTTAATTGAACACATAAAAAATTATTTTTTACTGTGAAGCATATGACAAAGTATGGAAAATAAGTGAAAAATCTAAACTATGCATTTGGGATCTTCTTTTCTCATATTATTCACTATAAGGACCACCACTTTTATAAATCCAACTTGTAAAATGTTGATTAATTACTTACTAGGTCTTAGGAACTTTTCAGGGTCATAATTTCCTCTAATCAAAATTTATCTATCCAATTTCCTATTCTCTCCAAATGCTGCATTATGCTAATATAACATATTGAACCATGATGGCAGTGCATATAAATGACTGTGTTCCAAATATTTTCCTCCCTTGCTTCTGTATCAGTTATGTAAAATGCTTGTAGCAACAACAAGAAAAAAATCACAAAACCTCAGTGGCATAATACAGTAGTATTTATTGCTCACATTTCAGGGGTCAGCAGGGAACTTGGGGGCTTTGTGTCTTCTGACTGGGCTCACTCACTGGGCTGTGCACCCACTGGCTGTCCATTGGTCTGGACCAGACTCAACAGGGCTACCAGAGCAGGTGGACTCTGTTCCACGTGTCCTGCACGTTCCAGCAGGCCACCCTGGACATGTCCTCCTGGAGATGATAGACTCACAAGGAAAAGCAAGGCTTCTTGAGTCGTAGACTTGGAGGTACCGCAGGAGCACTTTTCCTTCATTCTATTGGCCAGAGCCAGGCACATGGTCAAGTCCAGAGACGGAGGCAGAGGATGCTTGAAATTTAAATAGTAAAGGGGATGCAGACAGGGTGAAGAATCAGGGCCGTGTTTGCAACGAGTCTACCACACCTCTCATCGAGTCCATCAACAAGACTTGCTGAGTACTCTTTGGAAAGTCTTTCCACACCCATGCAGAGTTCTCTACTGTATCACTACTACCGCTTCAGGCCACCATGACCTCTTTCCTACAGCTTCCTAACTGGTCCATTCACACCTTTCTTGTCCATTGTTTCTTAGGCCATTCTCAACACAGCAGTGAGAATAATCTTTTTATTAGGAAAATAGAGAGTAGAGTTGACAGATACACACTACCATGTGTAAAATAGATAGCTGTGGAAAGCTGCTGTATAGCACGAGGAGCTCAGCTTGGTGCTCTGTGATGACCTAGAGGGATCAGATAAGGGGGGTGAGATGGAGGTTCATGAAGGAGGGGATACATGTATACTTATAGCTGATTCACATTGGTGTATAGCAGAAAGTAACACAACATTGTAAAGCAACTATCCTCCAATTTAAAAAGAAAGAAAGAAAATCTTTTCTTGCTGCTCATTTATGTCCATTCAATGCTTTCCTATTGTTCTCAGGATAAAGGCAGAAATTCTGAAAATGGTATATAAAGCCCTGCCTCGTGTGAATGTGGAACCTGCCTCTCTCCAGCCTGACTTAGCTCCCCTGTAGGCTCTGGCTCCACCCACCTGGCCTTCTATCCCTTTCCCCAGTGCTGCACTGCTCTGCGCCAGAAGGGCTCCTCAACCTCTACTGGTCTTCTCCTAGTTCAAGACTAAACATCCATCCGATTGCATGCAAATATCACTTCCTCCACCATCAGCCCCTGCCCTTATCACAATGTGTCCTAATTTTATGTTCTCAAAGCTGCTTATAATTTTCCGTCACTGCCTTTGCCACTTTTTATAACCAACAATGATCATGTCATTAATTAATTAATGTCCACCATAAAACCATAAAACTAAAGCATAAAACTCTGTGATATCACTAGTCATGGCTTCTTAAACATTTGCTAAAATATAAACTAAATTATGTTTTACTTAATTTTGAATATACAGTTGATTATATCTTGAACTTAAGTGAAATGACTATGAGTGATGGTGCTGTGTACCTAGATTGTTTTAATGTGATTACATAGAAATATAGCAAAACATCAATCATTTCTGTACCTTCCAAATTTATCAGCCAAATCCTCTCATTAATTTGAGCACATATGCCTTGCCCCTGGGAATAAAACCATGAAATAGATTAACCAGATTGCTGGTAAAATTATTCCTGAAGGTCTGTGTTTCTTTTTGGTCATTAAAAAAATGATTACACCCCCTGTAGGGGGAAAGCATAAATTCAAGTCTGTTTTGTATTCTGACAACCAAGAGGCACTACCTACATATTCAAGGTAGCTAGTGTTTCCCTCTGACAAAAATGCAAATTATAATGAAAATTGCAAAAACATATGCATACAGTAGTATGTAATAGTGATTTGGTATAATCAAATTTTAAGTAATTCAGAAATTTGGTCAATGCCTTTTCATATGTGTTAACCTGATGATTCATGTAAATCCAATAGATTATCCTAGAAAAGTCACTTATTACATTCAGGAATATTTCCCTCTTAATTCCACACTTTATATTTTGCAAACCTGTTTTCTGACCCAGAAAGGAAGCCCTTTAGAACTCTCCCTTTCAAGAGGGCTTGACTGGGTTTAGAACTTGGATTCAAATTGGACTATAGTCCTCCTCCTGGCAATTCGTGAACTGGGACATAGTGGCATTAAGCTGCCTGAAACCAGAATGCCAGGTAAATTCCAAGACCAAATCTCCTCTCTATTTAGGGAGGGTATGTAGGCTACTTGGAGAAGGACATGGCAACCCACTCCAGTATTCTTGCCTGGAGAATCCCACAGACAGAGGAGCCTGGTGGGCTACAGTCCATGGGTCGCAAATACTGAGCAAGGCAGTCTGCAAGAAGGAGGCAAAGAGAATACAGGATAGACATAGGGGGACCGAGGAGCTCTTGTGGGGAGATGGAAAAGAAAAAGAGAAAGTGTGTAAGAGCAATATGGCATTCTTGGTTCCTGATGCTCTCATTTCCAAGTCTAAGCCTGGAAAACCCTGGCTGTGTTTTCTGTCATATATTTTGAGAGAATTCCTTAAACCATGTAATAAATTCCCTGATTTATTCAGTGAATTTCTATTTCCTACAAAAGAATAATTTGTGGTCAAGACAGAGAAGAGAAGAGGCTGGTAAATACCTTCAAGCCTCAGAGAACATAGTCCTTTAGGGAGTTTCTAGGTCCTTTTATTCGTGGACTGTCATCATGGGATTCTGACTTTATCTGGACATTTGCTTCTTATGGTGAATCACAGCCTTAAAATGGGGCCTCCTATAGGAGAATCATCTACTTTTAATGCCATAAAAATCCTTACAGGAGTTTTTTTTTTTTTTTTACAAGTGCATCCAAGCTACTTGTGAATTTTACAGGAGCATGGAATTTGGGGCCCAGCCAAATTTAGTGGTTCTGAATCACTAGATTGACATCACAGGTGATTATTATATTTGTGTATTACTGTACTATTATTATTGTATTACTGTTATTAATATTGCATTATATTACTGTTGTATTGCATTATTGGAGACATTAGCCCGGCAATCCTTCCTTCAGAGGGAAGATCACTGAGGCCATTATCAAATAGCTGTTGCTATGTATTAATGACAAACAGTCCCTAACTCCATGGTTTGAAATAAGAGTAACGACTGCTTATGGTCTGTGGGCCAGAAGTGGGTGGCTTTTCTGGTCTTTGCCAGATCCACACATTCATATTGGTTCACAGAAGTGCTCAGCTCTCATATAGCTGGGCCCTCTTGCATGTTTGGGGGAGACAGGCTCAAGAAGGCCCTGAGCTGGGACAACTAGGCTTTCTGCCCTGTGGTTTCTTGTTCCAGCAGGGATCTCATAGTTCTAAGATAGAAGAGCAGAAGAGTGTAAGGCCCCCTGAGAGGCAGATCAGGACTGACACAACGTCACAGCCCCTGGATTCCATTGGTCATCGCCGGTCACACGTCCCACCTCGATTCAAGGGGTCAGGAAATCAACTGCATTTCTGGGAGAGAGGAGCTATTTAGTCTTGCAAGTGATGTGGATCCAGAGGGGGTGAATTGCTTCAAGTTTTTGCAGTCAATCTACTGGAGGCCCATAAAGGGTTAAGCAAAGCACAGCAAAGAAATAGATTCCCTGACATTTAGTCGAGTGCTTTTCTACCACCCAGGTTGAAGATCCCCCTTCTCAGAGGTCTTAAATACAGGTTCTCCCTTCAAGCTTCCTGGGACTAACACTTGAGAATACTAATGGCGAAGGTTGGCTGTGGTTCCCTTTCAGCTTAAGGCTCGATGTCAGCTCCCATCGGCCAGCACAGCCTGAAGAGAGTCAGTAACTGCCAGGCAGCTTAGAAGGACTCAGAACACAAAGCCAAGAAAGCTTCTCCAATTCAGCCCAAGTGACCCAGTCACCTCTATCAAGAAGAATGCATCTTGGGATAGTGCAAACCATGAACATTTCATTCTGCTTTCAAATGCAATTCTCAGGAGTAATTGCCTTGTCTACTAAGCAGCCAAATAAGCTCATTTCAGCAGAGGCAGAACTGGATACAAATCAAGTGAAAGCTAGATGCAGGGACTGGAGGTAGGAGATTAAAACAAGGGAGAAGAGAGTGGCAAGACCAAACGGAATAAACAGCCATTTACATGACAACTTTGCTCCAGCAAACAGTGTGGAAACAGGAAAAGGCCATCATTGGCATTCCAGGTCTTCCAACATCAGTGTTCCAATAGCACCTGCTACTTCCAGCACCCTAGATCCCACATCACAGAAATGCAATGATGCATTGCAAATACTAGCACCTAAACCAGGGGTTCTCAGTTTTGGTGGCCCAGTGAGACTGAGTTTGGAAATACTGAACTCTGGCTACTGCCTCAGTAATCCTAATTTGATCAGTTCACAGTGCGAATTGAGTGCTGGGACATTTTAATTTTACCTCGGAGTTGTTCTATTCTGCCATCTGGGCTGGTCCTCCCAGCATTTTTATATTGTCTCATTTTTAGGGAAGTGCTAGCAACTGTCATTGGGCTTCCCGAGGGCATCAGTGGTAAGGAATCTGCCTGCCAGTACAGGTGATGCAGGTTGGATCCCTGGGTCAGGAAGATCCCCTAGAGAAGGAAAGGGCAACCCACTCCAGTATTCTTGCCTGGGAAATCCCGTGGACAGAGGAGCCTGGCAGGCTACAGTCCATGGGGCCCAAAAGAGTCAGACACGACTGAGCAACTAAACAACAACAGTCTTCACTGTGTAGGACTCCAAGTTATAATTTTGTTTCAACTCCCCATTGAGTTTGAATAGACCCTTGATTTGAGGACTTAAGGAGATGTCTGGGTAACTTAAGTCATGCAAACAACCTATTGTTTTAGGCTTCTGTTAGGTACAGAGATTTCTGCCAGACGCTGTGATGGAGAGGAAATAGACAGCTTGGTCCAAAGAAGAATGATACCTCTTCCGTTGAAGTCAGCACAAACTGACCCAGAGCAGACGAATCTGCGAGGATGGCAGGTGGCGTGCTAGACTGCACAAAGGAGGGGCCAGCCCCCAGGGCTACCACTGCCCCAACTTGCTCAGAATCACCTACGGACTTCCTCTGAGCCACAGGCTAGAAAAATGAACCACTCAGGACTCAGAGTCAAAACCCAGACGTGAATGCTCCTTCAACCCATGCCCTGTGAGTGGCCCTGGACAAATGACAGAAGTCCCTCACGTCTCCATTTCGTCAGTCATAAAACAGATAATCCTTGTTTCTCACCTCAGGGATGTTGTGAGGGTTAAATGAGATAGTTTAAGCAAAACAAGAAGCACAGTGCCTGATGCACAGTAACTGTCGAATATATGTTAATAAGTAATTATTAACTTGGGCTTCCCTGGTGGCTCAGCTGGTAAAGAATCCGCCTGCAGCGTGGGAGACCTGGGTTCGATCTCTGCGTTGGGAAGATCCCCTGGAGAAGGGAACCACTACCCACTCCAGTATTCTGGCCTGGAGGACTCCATGGAGTGTATAGTCCGTGGGGTCACAGAGTCCAGCATGACTAACTTTCACTTCCACTCCCATCATTAACTTATCGATTCTGTTAAGAATAGAATAACAACAACATTAGTACTGGATCTTCAGATTCTGTCTTGCGGGCATTTTCATTGACCGGAGGATAGAAAAAATATACTAAATTCTGAAAGTTAGCAAAAGTGAGAGTCAAGGTGAAATCAGGAGGCAGAAGAGACAAGTAAACACAGAATTAGACTAAGGATGGTGGCAGACATAATTTAAACAATTTCAGACGTGCTGCAAGAAAGCTAAGTCCACCTCTCCCTGTCTCAATACTACATCCCACAGGATTGAGGAGACCCCACAGATCCTCCTCAGTGCCCAGCAAGAAAGTCTTCTCTCCCCACCTAAACCGCCTGATGGCCCAGGTCCCTAAGAACATTAGAAACAATCCCATCACACCTTTCTCTTCTTTCCTTCAGTCACAAAGCTTATCCTGGGCTCTTAGCCTTAATGAGCCCTGTTTATCCTCTTATCTAACCCAGTCTAATGCCTTCCTGTCCGTCTCCTTTAACCCACACAGTGTTGTTCTTGTTGCTGTTTTTCAGTCAATAAGCCTTGTCCAATTCTTTCTGATCCCATGGACTGCAGCACGCCAGGCTCCTCTGCCATTCACTGTCTCCCAGAGTTTGCTCAAATTCATGTCCATTGAGTCGGTGATGCTATCTAACCATCTCAACCTCTGTTGCCCCCTTCTCCTTTTGCCTTCAATCTTTCCCAGCATCAGGGTCTTTTCCAATGAGTTGGCTCTTCACATCAAGTGGCCAAAGTATTGGAGCTTCAGTTTCAGGATCATTCTTTTCAGTGAATATTCAGGGTTGATTTCCTTTAGAATTGATTGATTTGATCTCCTTACAGTCCAAGCTACATCAGCTACTCTTCCTCCTTGATTCTGCCACCAATAGATCTGCTAGAAATTTTCTTACTTATGAAAGATTTTAATAATCACCCTGATTCTTGAGTTCCAACAGGATTCCAGTCATCATTCTTGGTCGTTGCAACAGCCATGGAGATGATTTATCTGTCACCTTAACCCCCAAACCTTTGTCCTCATCTTTTACTATAATCATCCCCTTGCCTCTTCTCCTTCTTGAGCCACATATTACCGCAGCCATCTCTGAACCTAGTCATTTTCTTGACATCACCAGTAATTTTGTCCCTTCCAAATCTCAAGTTCAGGTCTCCCATTCTGTCACCACTCCCTCATCCTTCTAGCTCATGCCTTCTAATAGACTGACTCCCCCTGTAACGTGACTTCCAACTTATTGACTCAGCCACCTTGTCGCTGTCTGTGTCCTTCTTTATAGCTTCATTTTCCTCCTTTTCTGGTGTAGATTTGATTCATCATTAGGATGAAACGTCCTATTATCATACTTTCATGTACTAATCAGAATTCTGCTGAAATAATGCTACAAATGGTCCAAAATCTCTGTGGCTGATAAGAAGAGAGATTTACTTCTGAATCATGCATCTGCAGGGCAGCTGAGTCAGCTCAGTATCAAACTGAAAAGTTGGTTCAGATCTGGCCCATGTTACCTCATTCCGGGACACACAGTCGCCTGGAGCAGGTTTTTCTCATGATGGCAAAGAGATCAACAGAATCAGCTAAATCATATAAGTGTGTTTCAAGTCACTGCTTGCATGACAACTGCTATACTCTATTGGCCAAAGCAAGTCAAATGGCCGGGTCCAAGGTCATTGAGACAATGGTTAATGGCAGGCACTGCAAGTCAGCAAGGGATATAGATGTATAACCTTATTTACTGGGGGAAGTGAAAAGAGAAACATTTCAATCCACTCCACCTAAACTCCATTATCTCTCTCTCGCTATTGAAATTACCAAACAAAACTCCACCTCCTCTTTAAACACGTGGAATCCACTCTCAAATAGCTGAACACGGTTTGAGAAAATGCCACACCCTGATAAATGACCTCACCTCGTATTCTTGACCACTGACTTCAAGTGCTACCTCAGTGATTCCCAGCAAGTCTAAAATCCCCTGGTCACTTTTTCCTTTTATTGAGATAACTATTTAATGTCTCCTCAGTTCTCCCATCCCCAGCAAATAGACCATCCTCCCTATCAGTGACGACCTCTTATTTCACTGAGAAAATAAAAACAATCAAATAAGACTCCCATCTTTTATAACATCCAATTTACCAACTTTTCTGCTCAGAGCCTATATACTCTGCCTCCCCTGCTAAAAGATGTTTCCTTTTGTGCATTCCACATGGATGCTGGATTGACTCACCACTTGCCCACACACTGCTTTAGATCTTCCAAGTAATTGTCTCTTTCCTGCGTCATCCATCTTCTCCCTTTCTATCAAACCATTGTAAGCAGCATACAAACATTCTGTAACATGCTGCAGCATCTCTCGCTGTCAATAAAGTCTTCTTTCACTCCATACCTTTGCTCAGCTACACTACTATTTCTCTTTGCCCTTTTACAGTAAGTCACCTCAAAAAGTGACCTACCCTTTTATTTCCTCTCTTGTTCAGACACTGATCTCTGCCAACTCACTAAATGACTCCTGTCAACATCACCCATGAATTCCAGGTTGTCAAATACAATAATCAATTCTCCTTCCTAAACTTGCTGTGTTCATGAGTGGTACTTGAATCACTCCGTGACTCACTGCTCAGTAAGTCATTTTCTTCACATGGTTTCTGGGATACTGCAATTGTCTGGTTTTCTTACTTCGTTATCTCCATGATGTATTTTCCTCTTCATGTTGGAGTATCTGAGGACTCAGTATAAGGACTTTTTTCTAACTAGAAGTCATTCCTTAAATTATGCCATCCAACTATATGGTTTTAAGTATCATTCATGTTTTAATATTTCAATTTTATTTTTTTCAGTTCCATTTTTACCCTAAACTGCAGGCACTCCTAAGTATCTCTTAAAACTGCCATCTTCACTGGAATGTCTCAAAGATATCATAAATTTAATATGTTCTAAATCCGCTCCTCCGTTTATTCTCTTCACCTCTACTACCACTCAGTTGCTCAGTCCAGAACCCCTTGCCATCCTAAATCCTCTCTTGCTCTTGTGCCCCCTACTGATTCACCTGCAAGTCTTTTGGCTTCATCTTCATGTCTTCTCTCTTGTACCAATATCACACTATGCAAGCTATAATCATCTCTCTCCTGTGCAAAAACAATAGCTTCCTACCTTGTCTCCCCATTTCCACTTTTGCTTTGCTATAGTCTGATCTCCATCGTCAGAGTGGTCTTCTTAAAATACAGATATAACCATATCACTTTCCAAGTCAAAAGACCCCTGATAGCTCTGTTCTAGTTGCTATTGCTACATAACAAGTTATCTCCAAACCTAGTGGCTTAAAGCAATTATTTTAGTATGCTCAAATTCTCTGTGTCAGAAATTCACACAAGACTTAGAGGGGGTAAACTGTCTGTTTCATGATGTTTTGAGCCTCAACTGGAAACCTCAAAGGTTGGAGTGATTCAATGTCTGGTGGCTGGAATGATCAGAAGACTCATTCACTCACTTGAACACATGGCATGAAGACTAGGATTGCTGACCAAAGCACTTGCTCGTGGTCTCTCCATATAGTGTGGCTTCCTAAGTCTAGTGGCCTCTGTGATGCTTGCACAAGCACTCCCACAAGCAAGGCAGAATTTATATCGTCCCTTATTACTCAACCATAGAAATCATACTGCATCACTTTCTCCATCCTCTGTTCACTGAAGTAGTCAAAGCCAGTCCAGAATCAAGCAATGGGAAATTTGACTTCACCTTTTAATGGGGGCATGAGAGGTTCACCTTCTGGAAAAGCACAGATGATATGGTTGTTCCCAGCTTTGGAAAATACAATCTACTATCAGCTTCCCATCACACTTGGAATAAAATGAATAGTCTCAAAGGTGTTACTACAACAAAAGAATATAATTCTGTAAATATTCATGCACTCAACATAGGAGCATCTAACTATATAAAGCAAATATTAACAGACCTAAAGGGAAACATAGACAATAACACAATAATAGTGAAGGACTTCAATCTCCCCTTTCATCAAATGGATAGATCATCCAGAGAGAAAATCAATATAGAATCATTAAACTTAAACTTCATGTTAGACCACATAGACTTAAAAATATTTACAGAATATTCCATCCAAAAGCAAAGGAACATACCTTCTTCTCAAGCTAACATAGAACAATCTTAAGGATAGATCATATGTTGTATCATAAAACAATTTTCAACAAACTTAAGAAGACTGAAATCTTATCAAGTATCTTTCATGATCACAATAATAGGAAGCTAGGAATAAGTTGCAAGAATAAAACTGGAAAACTCACAAATAGGTGAAGAGTAAAAAATATGTTACTGAACAACCAATGGCATAAATCAAAAGAGAAATAAAAATATCTAGAGACAAAAATGGACACACAACATACTAAACTTATGGGTTGCAGAAAATGCAGTTTCAAGAGGGATGTTCACAGCAAAAAAAAAAAGCCTACATTAAGAAACAAGACAGATCTCAAATAAACAATCTAATGCCCAAATCTTGTTTTGGAATAACATTATCCAATGAAAGGATCCAAGGATCCTAGGAGAAGCGGCTAACTCCACAACTAACAAATGAAATATACAAGATGAACATAGACATCTTGCAGCAACAAAAGACAAAGTGCTGAAACAACAACGGGGTTTCCCAGGTGGCGCTAGTGGTAAAAACCCACCTAGCAGTGCAGGAGATCTAAGACTTGTGGGTTCAATCCCCGGGCCGTAAAGATTCCCTGAAGGAGGGCATGGTAACCCACTCCAGTGTTCTTGACTGGAGAATCCCATGGACAGAGGAGCCTGGTGGGCTACAGTCCATAGGGTCACAAGAGTCGGTCACAACTAAAAAGACTTGGCATACCTGCATGCAAAACAAAAACAAACCTCACAATGTTTGGAGTATGTCAAATTGAAAGTGTTCTCAATGGTCAAATCTGGAATAATTTGAGTAGTATGAAATAAAATGATGTTGGATTATAACCCAAAGTATGAACAAGTATCCACAAATCCTTACCAACATAATGTTTTTGAAGGAATAACTTTACTGTGAAAAACTGCTTCAGCCAATTGACCAAAGTCAACATCAACAGGAATAAATAATTTTGACAGTATGCACCCTTAATATGATGTGATGATCTCCCTCTGCAATCTTTCTCCCCAAAACCCATAATTCCAGCCTAATCATCAGAATATTATTAGATGAACCCCAATAGAAGGGCTTTTTTACAATATCATTGAACAATACTCTTCAAACTGCCAAGATCCTCAAAAACAAAGAAACTTTGAGAAACTGTCACAACCAAGAAGAGCCTGAGGAGATTGGCAACCAAAGATAATGTGGTATCCTGAATGGGATCATGGAACAACAACAACAAAAAGACACTAGGCAAAACTCAAAGAAATACAAATAAAGTATAGATTTTAGTTAATAATAATGTTCTAATACTGGTTCAAGTGTTAGCAAGGATATAGAGAAATTATAAAGCTCATGAATTGCTGGAAGGAAAGTGAAAAGGGTTCAACTACTTTGGAAAAAAATTGAATTCTTCAAAAAATGAAACAGATGTTATGACTCAACAATTCCATTCCTAGGTAAATACATAAAAGAACTGAAAAACATATTTTTGAAAGTACTTGTATAAGAATGTTCATGGCAGCATTATTCATAATTGCCAAAAAGTACAAAGAATTCAAATGTCCATCAAAATATGCAGGGATGAATGAAATGTGGTATATCCTTACTATAAAATATCATTTAGGCATAAAAAAAAATGAAGTGCAGATACTTGGTACAACAAGGATGAATCTTGAAAACAGTAAGCTAAAAGAGAGGGGCCAGATTCAAAATGTCACATATTGTATGATCTAATTTATAAGAAAGACCCAGAACAGGCAAATTCTTCAAGAAAATTAGAGATACCAAGGGAACATTTTATGCAAAGATGGGCACAATAAGAAAGAGTATGGATCTAACAGAAGAAGATATTAAGAAGAGGTGTCAAGAATACACAGAAGAACTACACAAAAAGATATTTTGGGGGGAACTGGAATGAAAACTGACCTTTTCTAGTCCTGTGGCCACTGTTGAGTTTTCCAAATTTGCTGGCATATTATGTGCAATACTTTAACAGCATCTTCTTTTAGGATTTAGAATAGTTCAGCTGAAATTCCATTACCTCCACTAGCTTTGTTCATAGCGATGCTTCCTAAGGCCCACTTCACACTTCTAGATGTCTGTCTGACCCTTACCTGTCTCCTGTGAAACCTGTATGCAGGTCAAGAAGAAACACTTAGAACTGGACATGGAACCATGGATTGGTTCCAAATTGGGCAAGAAGTATGACAAGGCCATATACGTCACCCTGCTTATTTAAATTACATGCAGAGTATATCATGTGAAATGCTGGGCTAGATGAAGCACAAGCTGAATCAAGACTGCAGGGAAAATTTTCAGTAACCTCAGATATGCAGATGACATCATGTTTATGGCAGAAAGTAAAGAGGAACTAAAGAGCCTCTTTTTTTTTCTTTTCTTAAAATTTATTTTAATTTGAGAATAATTAGTTTACAATATTGTGATGGCCTTTTCTGTACAATAACATGAATTTGCCACAGGTATACATGTGTACCTCCCCATCCTGAACCCCCCTTCCCCCTCCCTCCCCAAACTATCCCTTTGGGTTGTCCCAGAGCACTGGCTTTGGGTGCCCTGCTTCATGCATCAAACTTGCACTGGCCATATATTTTACATATGGTATGTATAATTTCAATGCTATTCTCTCAAATCATCCCACCCTCACTTTCTCCCACTGAGTCCAAAAGTCTATTATTTACATCTGCCTCCTTTGCTGCCCTGCATGTAGGATGTTTTTACCGTCTTTCTAAACTCCATATACATGTGTCAATATACAGTATTTGTTTTTCTCTTTCTGACTTACTTCACTTTGTATAATAGGCTCCAAGTTCATCCACCTCATTAGAACAGACTTAAATGTGTTCCTTTTAATAGCTGAATAATATTCCATTGTATATATGTACCACAACTTTTTAAATCTGTCAATGGGCATTTAGGTTGCTTTCATGTCCTAGCTATTGTATACAGTGCTGCAGTGAACACTGGGGTGCATGTGTCTCTTTCAGCTCTGACTTCCTATGGGTGTATGCCCAGCAGCAGGATTGCTGGGTCATATGGAAATTCTACTCAGTTTTTTAAGGAATCTCCACACTGTTCTCATAGTGGCTGCTGTGGTTTGGTCTCCCACCAACAGTGTAAGAGGGTTCCCTTTTCTCCACACCCTCTCCAGTATTTATTGTTTGTAGACTTTTTGATGATGGTCATTCTGACCTGTGTAAGATGATACTTTATTGTGGTCTTGATTTGGATTTCTGTAATGCGTGATGCTGAGTACATTTTCATCTGTTTATTAGCCATCTGTATGTCTTCTTTGGAGAAATGTCTGTTTAGGTCTTTGGCCCACTTTTTAATCAGGTTGTTCATTTTTCTGGTATTCAGCTGCATAAGCTGCTTGTATATTTTGGAGATTGTCAGTTGTTTCATTCACTATTATTTTCTCCCATTCTGAGAGCTGTCACTTTGCTTTGCTCATAGTTTCCTTTGTTGTGCAAAAGCTTTTAAACTTAATTAGGTCCCATTTCTTTATTTTTGTTTTTATTTCCATTATTCTATGAGGTTAGGCATAAAGGATCTTGCTGTGATTTATTTTGAATAGTGTTCTGCCTATAGTTTCCTCTAAGAATTTTATAGTTTCTGGTCTTACATTTAGGTCTTTCATCCATTTTGAGTTTATTTTTGTATATCGTGTTAGAAAGTGTTCTAGTTTCAATCCTTTACATGTAATCAACCAGTTTTCCCAGCACCACTTGAAGAGACTATCTTTTCTCTATTGTATATTTTTGCCTCTTTTGTCAAAGATAAGGTGTCCGTAGGTGCATGGATTTACCTCTGGACTTTCTATTTTGTTCCACTTATCTATATTTCTATCTTTGTGCCAGTACCATATTGTCTTGATGACTGTAGCTTTGCAGTATAGTATGAAGTCAGACAGGCTGATTCTGCCAGTTCCATTCTTCTTTCTCAAGATTGCTTTGGCTATTCAGGGTCTTTTTCTGTTTCCATACAAATTTTGAAATTTTTTATTCTACTTCTGTGAAAAATAACATTGGTAGTTTGATAGGGATTGCATTTAATCTATAGATTGCTTTGGGAAGTATACTCATTTTCACTATATTGATTCTTCCAACCCAAGAACATGGTATGTTTCTCCATCTATTTGTATCATCTTTTATTTCTTTCATTAGTGTTTTATACTTTTCTGTATACAAGTCTTTTGTTTCTTTAGGTAAATTTATTCCAAAGTATTTTATTCTTTACATTGCAGTGGAGAATGGGATTGTTTCCTTCATTTTCTCTTTCTCATTTTTCATTGTTAGTGTATAGGAATGCAAGGGATCTCTGCATATCAGTTTTATATCCTGCAACTTTACCATATCCATTGATTAGCTCCAGTAATTTTCTGGTGGCATATTGAGGGTTTTCTATGTAGAGGATCATGTCATCTGCAAACAGTGAGAGCTTTACTTTTCTCTTCCAGTCTGCAGTCCTTTCATTTCTTTTTCTTCTCCGATTGCTGTGGCCAGGACTCTCAAAACCATGCTGAACAGTGGTGCCATTTTCACCACTTCTATTCAGCATAGCACTGTAAGTCCCAGTAACAGCAATCAGATGAGAAAAAAATACAAGATATTCAAATTTCAAAGAATGAAGCAATGCTGTCACTGTTTGCAGATGACATGATCCTAATACATACAAAATGCTAAGTGAAAGTGTTAGTTGCTCAGTCGTGCCAGACACTTTGTGACCTCATGGACTGCAGCTAACCAGGTTTCACTTCCATGGGATTTTCCAGGCAATGAGACTGGAGTAGTTTGCCATTTCCTTCTCCATAAAGAGCCTCTTGATGAAGGTAAAAGAAGAGAGTGAAAAAGCTGCATTAAAAATCAACAATCAAAAACGAGGATCATGGCATCTGGTCACATCACTTCATGGCAAATAGATGGGGAAACAGTGGAAACAGTGGCAAACTTTATTTTGGGGGACTTTAAAATCACTGCAGATGTTGACTGCAGCCACGAAATTAAAGATGCTTGTTCCTTGGAATAAAAACTATGAAAAACCTAGACAGCATGTTAAAAAGCCAGAGACATTACCTTGCCTACAAAGTTCCATCTAGTCAAAGCTATGATTTTTCCAATAGTCACATAGGGGTGTGAGGTTGGACTGTAAAGAAGGCTGAACACCAAAGAACTGCTGCTGTAGAGCTGTGATGTTGGAGAAGACTCTTGAGAGATCAAGGAGATCAAGCAGGACATCACAAAGGAGATCAATCCTGAATATTCACTAGAAGGACTGATGCTGAAACTGAAATCCCAATACTTTGGCTACCTGATGAGAACTGACTCATTGGAAAAGACCATGACGCTGGGGAAGATTGAAGGCAGGAGGAGAAGGGGATGACAGAGGATGAGATGTTTGGATGGTATCACCAACTCGATGGACATGAGTTTGAGCAAACCATGGCAGATGGTGAAGGACAAAAAGCCTGGCGTGCTGCAGTCCATGGGGCTGTAAATAGTTGGACACGACTGAGTGACTGAACAACAACAATAAAGAAAGGAAGTATACAATTTTTTTCCTTTAAAAAGAAAATCTACAAAGTAGGTTGCCAGGGGCAACAAGAAAGTGGAAATGGGGATGACAGCTAAAGTATACAGAGTTTCTGTGATGATAAAAAACGTGTCTGGAATTAGGTGGTGGTGATGGTTAAAAAACTGTGCGTATACTAAAAACCACTGATTGTACACTTTATATAGGATAATTTGTGGTATTTAAATTTCATTTGTAAAATACCTGAAGTGTATTTTACACTTATCAGTTCAGCTCAGTTCAGTCACTTATTAGTCGTGTCCAACTCTTTGCCACCCAATGGACTGCAGCACACCAGGCTTCCATGTTCATCACCCAGAGCTCGCTCAAACTCATGTCCATGTAGTCAGTGATGCCATCCAACCATCTCATCCTCTGTCATCCCCTTCTCTTCCTGTCTTCAGTCTTTCCCAGCATCAGGGTCTTTTCCAATGAGTAGGCTCTTCTCATCAGGTAGCCAAAGTATTGGAGCTTCAGCTTCAGCATCAGTCCTTTCAATGAATATTCAGGACTGATTTCGTTTAGGATTGGCTGGTTTGATCTCCTTGCAGTCCAAGGGACTCTTATGAGTCTTCTCCAAGGCCACACCTTAAAAGCATCAATTCTTCAGTGCTCAGCTTTCTTATAGTCCAACTCTTACATCCATACATGACTATTGGAAAAACCATAGCTTTGACTATACATATCTTTATCAGCAAAGTAATGTCTTGGCTTTTTAAAATGCTGTTTATGTTGATCAGAGCTTTTCTACCAAGGAACAAGAGTCTTTTAATTTCATGACTGCAATCATCATCTGCAGTGATTTTGGAGCCCAAGAAAATAAAGTCTGGCACTGTTTCCACTGTTTCCCCATCTATTTGCCATGAAGTGATATGACCAGATGCCATGATATTTGTTTTCTGAATCTTAAGTTTTTAGTCAACTTTTTCACTCCCCTCTTTCACTTTCATCAAGAGGCTCTTCAGTTCCTCTTTGCTTTCTGCCATAAGGGTGGTGTCATCTGCATATCTGAGGTTATTGATATTTCTCCCAGCAATCTTGATTCCACCCTGTGCTTCACCCAGCCCAGCGTTTCTCATGATGTAGTCTGCATATAAGTTAAATAAGCAGGGTGACGATATACAGCCTTGATGTACTCCTTTCTGGATTTGGAACCAGACAGTTGTTCTATGTCTGGTTCTGTATCTTCTTGACTGGCATACAGATATATTTCTCAGGAGGCAGGTAAGATGGCCTGGTACTTCCATTTCCTTAAGAATTTCCCACAATTGTTGTGATCCACACAGTCAAAGGCTTTGGTGTAGGCAATAAAGCAGTAGATGTTTTTCTGGAACTCTCTTGCTTTTCCTATAATCCAACAGATGTTGGCAATTTGATCCCTGGTTCCTCTGCCTTTCTAAATCCAGCTTGAATATCTGGAAATTCTCAGTTCACATACTGTTGGAGCTTCTCTTGGAGAATTTTGAGCATCTCTTTGCTACCATGAGATAAGTGTGATTGTGTGGTAGTTTGAACATTCTTTGGCATTGCATTTCTTTGGGATTGAAGTGAAAACTGACCTCTTCCAGTGCTGTGGCCACTGCTGAGTTTTCCAAATTTGCTGGCATATTCAGTGCAACACTTTCACAGCATCATCTTTTAGGATTTGAAACCGTTCAACTGGAATTTCATCACCTCCACTAGCTTTGTTCATAGTGATGTTTCCTAAGGCCTACTTGGCTTCCCATTCCAGGATGTCTGGCTCTAGGTGAGTGATCATACCATCATGGTTATCTGGGTCCTGAAGACTTTTTTGTATAGTTCTTCTGTATTCTTGACACCTCTTCTTAATCTTCTGTTTCTGTTAGGTCCATACCTTTCCTGCCCTTTATTGTGCTCATCTTTGCATGAAATGTTCCTTTGTTGTCTCTAATTTTCTTAAAGAAATCTCTAGTCTTTCCCATTCTATTGCTTTCCTCTATTTATTTGCATTGATCACTGAAGAAGCTTTCTTATCTCTCCTTGCTCTTTGGAACTCTGCATTCAGATCGGTATATGTTTCCTTTTCTCCTTTGCCTTTCACTTCTTTTCTTTTCTAAGCTATTTGTGAGGCCTCCACAGACAATTATTTTGCCTTTTGCATTCCTTTTTCTTAACGATGGTCTTGATCATTGCCTCCTGTACCACATCATGAACCTCTGTCCACAGTTCTTCAGGCACTCTGTCTATCAGATCTAATCCCTTGAATCTATTTCTCACTTCCACTGTATAATCACGAGGGATTTGATTTAGGTCATCCCTGAATGGTGTAGTGGTTTTCCCTACTTTCTTCATTTTAAGTCTGTATTTGGCAATAAGGAGTTCATGATCTGATCCACAGTCAGCTCCCGGTCTTATTTTTGCTGACTGTACAGAGCTTCTCCATCTTCAGCTGCAAAGATAATCAGTCTGATTTAGGTGTTGACCATCTGGTGATGTCTATGTGTAGAGTCTTCTCTTGCATTGTTGGCGGAGGGTATTTGCTATGACCAGTGCGTTCTCTTGGCAAAACTGTTGGCCTTTGCCCTTCTTCATTCTGTTCTCCAAGGCCAAACTTGCCTGTTACTCCTGATACCTCCTGAGTTCCTACTTTTGCATTCCAGTCCCCTACAATGACAAATTCATCTTTTTTTGGTGTGAAGGTCTTGTAGGTCATCATAGAACCCTTCAGCTTCTTCAGCATTAGTGGTTGGGGCATAGATTTGGATTACTGTGATATTGAATGGTTTGCCTTGGAAATGAACAGAGATCATTCTGTCATTTTTGAGACTGCACCCAAGCACTGCATTTCAGACACTTTTGTTGACTATGAGGGCTGCTCTATTTCTTTTAAAGGATCCTTGCCATCCAAGACAGATCCGTAGGGCCACTCGAGATGGATGGGTCATGATGGAGAATTCTGAGAAAACATGGTTCACTGGAGAAGGGAATGGCAAACCAGTTCAGTCTTCTTGCCTTGAGAACCCCATGAGCTATGTGAAAAGGCAAGAAGATATGACAGTGAAAGATGAACTCCCCAGCTCAGTAGGTGCCCAATATGCTACTGGAGAAGTGTCAAATGAAATAGGACATCTCAATTCAGGGTTCAGTATCCACATGTAGCCATCAAATGCTATATAGATAGTGAAAATGTAGATGTTTGTTATTCTGATTAGAGTGTTTTAAGGACCAGTAGCATTAGCATTACTTAGGAGCCAGTTAAAATGTGGAATCTCAGAAAAACTAGTGATTACAAGATGGGACAGAGGTAGGATGAAGGGCAGATAGGTGAAGGGGTTCAAGAGATACAAACTATTAGGTATAAAATAACTAAGTTACAAGGATGTAATGTACAGCACAAGGAAAATAGTAAATATTTTATAATTACTGTGTATGCAGTATGCAGTATAGTCTATAAAAATATGAAATTACTACACTGTATACCTGAAACTAATATAATATTGTAACTCAATTATTCTTCAATTTAAAAAAGGAGAGATAGGCAGTGAACATTATCAATATATAAACTGTAAATTTATCCAAATAATTTGTCAAAATAACTCCAATAAATTGGAACTTATAGGACTAAAGATATTCAAGATATCTAAAATTTATAGTTTGAATCCAAACTAGATTTCCCCTACTATACAGACAGGACTTCATCAATCTTGTTCTCTAGTGTTTATGTGAGTCTGTTTCCTAAAACTGTACAAATGTTAGATATTTGATCTTTGGTAATATGATATTATAAATAAATTCATTTTCTTCTGTTATTGTTCAGCTCAGTCATCTTCATATATGCTTAATCCTTGCTAGTCACTTGTGCTATTATATTTTCTTCTCTTTTTTTTTTCCATTTGACTTGGTATATCAGTGTTTTTGTTACTGGTTTCTAAGAATGCATTTATGATTAAGGATGTTAACCACTTGTCATGCGATGCAAATGAAATACCATATTTTATTGCCATCAATTTAATTTTGGTTGTGTGTTAAAATATAGTCGTGTTGCATTTTAATTAATTAATTGTTATTTAATTAAAAAGAAAGAGAGAAATTTGAAAAGCAAAGAGAAAAAAGAGAAGTGTGGAACCTCAGACTGCAGCCCAGAAGTGCTGCCTCAGAATCTGCATTCTAACAAGATCCTGCGGTGAGTTTTACACTCCCCCAAGTTCCAGAAGGCTGATTGTGTTAATATTGCCAGCAGCTGCCCCTGCTGAGTAATTGCAGGACTGCCAACAAAGAAGAAATAATTCTTTAGTGGGATCTAAATTACCGAACATTACCAAATCAGTACTTCAGTTCTCTTCCACTCACCTTTTCCCCTGTGTTATGGAACCTAATTTTTTTATTTGCTCCTAATTGCTCCTGAGACTTTTGCCCACTCCTGGCTGAGAGTGTAAGTTTGAAATGATTCCAAGCTCAGGGTCACTGACAAAATCTAATGACAATCTCTTTATGTCTGTAAATCTACTAAAGATGACAGTTTTGAAAACCATACAGCTTTGCTTACGCAGAGTTTTGTGGTAAGCCCAGAAGGCTGTGGAAGCATAGGTACTTTTAGCCATAGTATAGCCACAGCAATGAACAGACTGGGGCAACTGTGGGTCAGATATTTTCCATGTTAATGGCAGGAATGTGTGCTAATTTTATAAGTAATTCCCAACATTCTACATCTCCCTTTCTCCTCAGGACAGAAGGGGGAAAAAAAAAAAGAAAAAGAAAAAACCCCACAGAGGTACAGAGTATACAATGCATTTGTTTTTATTTATATTTTAGTTGTGCTTAAAACAAAGTGCAGCATATTCTTTCAAGGGCATTCATTATTCATTAGAAATGATTCCAAAGAAGTTGAGATCACATTTTCATATTTCCTGGAAAGTGATTCTATCTCTAAAGGACTCTTGGTTCTAGTCCTTTTCCTGTTACTATGGATGTAGGATGTAGTCATGTATGGATATGAAAGTAAAACCATAAAGAAGGCTGAGTACCGAAAAACTGATGCTTTTGAGCTGTGGTGTTGGAGAAGATTCTTGAGAGTCTCTTGGACCGCAAGGAGGTCAAACCAGTCAATTCTAAAGGAAATCAGTCCTGAATATTCATTGGAAGGACTGATGCTCACGCTGAAGCTCCTATACTTTGGCCACCTGATGAAAAGAACTGACTCACTGGAAAAGACCCTGATTCTGGGAAAGATTGAAGGCAGGAGGAGAAGGGGACGACAGAGTATGAGATGGTTGGACGGCACCACTGACTCAATGGACATGAGTTTGAGCAAGCTCCTGGAGTTGGTGATGAACAGGGAGGCCTGGCGTGCTGCAGTCCATGGGGTCGCAAAGATTCAGACACAACTGAGTGACTGAACTCACTGACGGAACTGATGGATGTAAAAATTTCAAAAAAAACCATGACATATTTACAGCACTGAGGAGTTTTCCTTTTTCCCTCTATGTACTCTGAACTTCCTTTCTGTATGTCACCATAACTTTTGTATCTCAACCTGAAAAATACAGAATATAGAGGCTTTGTTAAATATCATCATTTTCATTGAAAAGCTTGACATCTAACTTGCCCTTCCCCTAATGCGCTGGTATTTGTAAAATAAAAATGTCATGAGTGGTATAAATATGTTCATTCTTCATCACCACATGACTGGAGGACTCCCTTTACACGATGAACTTTGAAGAATGAATCCTGTGCTCTGCTTTCCAGAAGTATGCAACACATCGAAAACACAGCATAATGAAATAGAGCCCGAAATTACAGGAAAAAATTAGAGGCATGCGAAAGCATGTTTAAAGTTCTATATTATAACCGTGAAGGTGAGGCAGGTCATTTCAGTGTGAGGTCAGGAATGGATGGCCAAGAGCAGCTGCTGGGAGAAAGTGGCTTTGAGCTAAAACTGGAGGACAGTATTGGGATACAGCATTCTATGAAAAGGGAAGATTTTCAAGAACCATTTTGTTTTAATTGTTCAGTCAGTAAGTCATGTCCAGCGTTTTTCGACCAATGGACTGCAGCACTCCACAGAAGAAGGTAAATTAAAAAACCAATCAATTTCTGGGGCCTCTCTGGTGGTCCAGTGGTTGAGACTTCATGCTCCCACTGCGCGGGGCATGTGTTTCATCCCTGGTCCCATGTTGGGAAACTAAGATCCTGCAAGCCGTGCGGGACAGCCAGAGTGAAAGAAAAAAAAAATCCACAAAAACAAATCACTTCCTGCTCTAGAAGCAATTTTCTTAGTGCTGTCCTGCAGATGTGACAGATCAATCCCCTGTCCTGAGGACAAAGAAGAGGAAAATCAAGTTGAACTGTAAGGAATAATTCTCTGCCACTGAAACAGTTGGGAAAGAAGACAGAATTATCAGGGGTTTTTGAAGTGAAATAATCTCCTGGCATTGAACAGCCTGCTGACTGGTTAATTATAAATGAATGACTTTTACAAGATTTTATTTTTATTTTGTGGTAGAATCCTGTACACAATCAGTATAATTAATGCAATCAATATACTTAATAAATGAATGTAATCAATATTAAGTAGCCATAGCTCTAATATATACTTGAATCTATGTTTTAATAAATTTCAAAACTGTTCTTTGCTCCTTAGTTAAGTTACAAAAAAGAAGGAAGTTGTTGATCAATAATCTGAAGATATATCTTTTTAATGAATAAACTATGGTCTTACTAAAGCACAAATAGTAATTTAGGGAAGTAGTCATAACCTTGAGACAAACATCAGAAACCTATTAAGGGCAGTGACACATTCAACTGAAGAGTTTTCTAGAAACCCAAGGGTCATCACACATCTTTTAAGATAAATGAAATTTTGGGTAAAGCAGAACTCAGGAACTGAGATAAATAAGCCTTCTATATTTTAATATGTATGGTTGTGATTTGCACACGTAATACAAAAAGTTCATTCACTTTTTTCCTCACAAAAATAATGTAATGTTGAATTGATTTTTCTCAAATGTCCAAGTGTATTTATCTTTTTCCTCTCATAATGTCAGACATTACTTTTGGCAGATGATGTTGAAAACAGATGATGTTGAAAACAGAAAGTGTTTAGTTAACCACTTGGGCAGCTGCAGGTTTTTCTTTTTCTTTCCAATTAATGAATAAGCACTTCCTTGCAGCAAAGAATGGAAGTGAAATTAGCATTTAATTGACAAAGGAACAATCTTGAATAAAAACAAGTATCTGAGAGGGAAAAAAATGCCCTCAAGAAATACATTATGTTTATGCATCGGACGTAGACAGCACCATCCCTGCACCTGTTTTCAGATGGGAAGAACTCCAGGTCACAGAGGAGGAATACACTTCTCTTTTTAAGCTGATTGCTTCTAAATGTAGCTCAACATAATGGGTCCTTATAGTTTTGTGTCCTGCTTTCAGCAAAACACAAAAACCTGGACCGGTTTTGAGTTGCAAGGACAGTCACAGCCATTTCAGAATATGTCTACATCTTTCTTCTCAAAACTTGGATGATTAATGGTGACAGGGGAATCCTCTCTCCCCCTTCTGTGATTAACATTTCTTACTGAAGCCATTGGTTATTTTCTCAGAGTATTGGGGGTGGCAGATGGAGGGATCCTCTCTGCTCAAGTAAATAGCAAGGTCAGCAGGATTTCTAAGGTTACTGACACTGTGTGTCTGTGGGATCTAAGGGATATATATGGAAGACTCTTTGAATTTGCAAAATGCTGCCTCCACAAAAAGAAGTGATGTCAAAAGGAAAGTACTTTATTTGCCTTAAACTTTGATTAGTTTGAAAGTCCTGCTGTTGACGGTTTGAAAGATGTCACCAACAACTGGGAAGTTCCAGGCTCTACTTTGACACATGCCTGCAGCCCAGGACTTTTAATATTCACGGGACATGACCTCTAACTGCCAATGATCACTTATTTTCCACAAGCTGTTTGTGGGCAAATACTGATTGCCTGAAGAGCCAGGAACATGTTAAGCTCCAGGTTCAATATCGTACTTGCAGCGGACGGAGATTTCATCTTCATGGGGATAGTCATCACTGTTCTTCACCAATAGGCTACTCGGAATTTGTCACAGAGTGTTGAGGATACCAATTCTTTATAACTCTCCAACAATCAGATCAGGTCAGAGCTTGAACCACCAAAAAGAACAATCAGTTCAGTTCACTCACTCAGTCGTGTCTGACTCTTTGCCACCACATGGACAGCAGCACATCAGCCTCCCTGTCCATCACCAACTCCTGGAGCTTGCTCAAAATCATGTCCATCGAGTCGGTGATGCCATCCAACCATCTCATACTCTGTTGTCCCCTTCTCCTCCTGCCTTCAATCTTTTCCAGCATCAGGGTCTTTTCCAATGAGTCCGCTCTTTGCATCAGGTGGCCAAAGTATAGGAGCTTCAGCTTCAGCATCAGTCCTTCCAATGAATATTCAGGACTGAATATAAGAACATAAGAGCAATATAATATAACATATATAATAATATACATATACTAATATAATAAGGACTGAATATAAGAACAATAGTGTTGCTTGTAAAACATGACCTTCTGAAAATGCATAAAAGACCAAACTTCACAGCTATAAAAGTGGTTGAAAAAATACAACTGAAGAAGAATGAGTATCAAGAAGGAATATTTTTAAAATATTTGGGTAGGTAGTAACTTCCTTCTTTAAGATGAAAGAATATAAGAGTATGGATGCAGATCCTAATTTTACAGTTTGAGGAAGGGGCTTGGAACTTTTGTTCAACCACACACAAAATTGTCCACAAATATTTTGAAATATATTTCAAATATGTTAGAACACCTCAGAAGAGGTGTGCACAGGAAATGGACATCAATTCCCCAGAGTCCTGCCCCCTTATTATTTAGAGATGGCTCTCTCCAGTTCTTTTTCATGAATACATATACACATATGTAAGTACATATTCTCTTATGAGATTTGAAAATGTTTGTAATAATTCCTTCCTTTGCAACTTGGGACTAAACGTATGAGCAAGCAGAGTGTAAGCAGACTAAGAACATTTTAATCCTGTGGGAATATGGATTTTGTAGCACTCTATGAACCCATGAAGTGTCCCCATTTGGGGTAGGATGGCCAATGTGTCCTTTGACAGAGTGGAAAATGTTAACATAGAAAAAGAAAAAGAAATAACCGAGTAGTGAACTCATTTTTCCAATGGGCTATCTGAAGTGTTCCATTTGAAGTTTCATAAATATTTGACATTTTACTCAACTCTTGTTTAGTTGCTACTGAAATGAAAGAGAATTTGCCAAAGTTCTTGATTGACACGGGAGGCAGTTCTTCAATGTCTCAGTGATTAAGTGTGTGCCTTGAAGAGAAATTCTTGTGTAAAAGGACAGAGAAAACAACCTGATAACAGGAACCCAAGTCACGTGTGTGTGTGTGTGTGTGTGTGTGTGTGTGTGTGTGTGTTGGCATTTGTGCAGTCTCCACTGTAATAGTTTTGCCTCTTTCTCGGGCTATGCCAGGTTTTGTTGCTCTGTGGGCTTTTCCTCCGTGGCAGAGAATGAGGGCTCCTCTAGCTGCAGTGTGCCGGCTTCTCACTGGCGAGCATGGGCTCTAGGGGCGCCTTCAGCACTTGAGGCACATGCGCTCAGCAGTTGCAGCCTGGGGTGCACAGGCTCAGCTCCTCTGCCTGGGAGGGATCTCCCGGACCAGGGATCAAACCCACATCTCCTGAATTGGCAGGCAGATTCCTTGCCACTGAACCACCAGGGAAGCCCCACTCTAATGAATTCGATCAAACTCAGAAAAAAATGTATGTGTTACTCCATTAGTCATCTGACTCCAAAATATCCTTGTGTACAGCTCCCATTTGAATTAAAAGACAGACGCTCAAACTGAAACAGCTAAGCCTCATGCATTTATTCATTCATTTGTGCACTTATCATGCACTGATTGAGTGCCACTGTGTGCCAGTCTGTCCTGGGCACACGGGACATATCAGGGACCAAAACAAAGGCCTCTCCCCTCAGGGGACTACATACTAATGGGGATGGAGGGGAGGGGAGAAGAAAACAAATATATCGACAATCCATATCATTGTATATTGGAAGAAGATAAGTGTGATACATGTTTAAAGTAAGATAAGGGAAATTGTTATTAGGGTTGGGGTGCAGTTTTTAAATAAAAGGTGATATTTCAGCAAAAACTCCAAGAAGGTAAGAGAGGGAGCCAGGTAAACATCTAGTGTCCCAAGCAGAAGGAACAGCCAGTGAAAAGATCCTATATGGCAGGAACTTGGCTAGTTTGTGTTTGAGGAGCAACGAGGCCAATGTGCCTGGGGAGGGGTGCGAAGGGGAGAGAGGGATAAAGAGATATCGGCAGGGGCGGGGGGAGGACTAGCACAGCAAGGACACCAGATCCATAGATCTGCTTCACTGTGAAGGAAATGAGGGCTCTTGGAGAGAGTCAATTAGCTGTATGGAGGCAAGACCAGGGCGAGGCCAGTTAACAGGCTTTTGCACCAACTTAGACAGGAGATTCGAGAAGGGGCAATGGCACCCCACTCCAGTACTCTCGCCTGGAAAATCACATGGATGGAGGAGCCTGGTGGGCTGCAGTTCATGAGGTCACTAAGAGTCGGACACGACTGAATGACTTCCCTTTCACTTTTCACTTTCGTGCATCGGAGGAGGAAATGGCAACCCACTCCAGTGTTCTTGCCTGGAGAATGCCAGGGATGGGGTAGCCTGGTGGGCTGCTATCTGTGAGGTCGCACAGAGTCAGACACGACTGAAGAGACTTAGCAGCAGCAGCAGCAAACAAGAGATAACAGCAGTTCAGATAATGGTGGTAATGGTGAAGGTTTAGAGAAATGGGTTGGATTTTTACCATATTTTGAATGTCAATAAAACAAGATTGATTCTCCGACTGATTAGAAGGAAGGATGAGAAAAAAATAGCAATCAAGAGTGCCTCCAAGAATTTTGGCCCGGACAACCTGAAGAATGGAATTGCCCTGCACTAAGCTGGAGCAAGCTGCAAAAAAAGAATAGCTTTGGGGAAAAATGAGATGTTCAATGCTAGATGTGTTGAGTTTGAGATGTCCCAGAGACAGAGAGGCACAGAAGATCATTTTAAGTATCTCAGCTACCAACTCTGCATAAAAATGGCATTAAAAAATAGCTGGGTAAAGTTAGCAAAGCTCAGCTTTGAATCCTGCCTCTTCCAGATATGAGCTGGGTTATCCTCACCCACTTTCTAATCTCTCTGAGAGTCTTCATTCTGCTGTTCCCTCCCATTAGAATTTCCTTATAGAGCTAATTATTCAAATATTTTAAAACACAGCCTTCTCTTCAGTAATGAGGCTGTGAGCACATTTCCTACTCACAGGCACTGCAAATAAAATACGCTGGAAAAGCACTCTTGCCACCAAGGCTGGGCAGAACATTTTAGTTTCAAAATCTGCATATCAGAACATTTTATCTTCTTAGGAGACTCCTGACTCTTGACAAAGAAAAAGTAGCTGAGGAAATGGGAGGGGGGTTGGATTCTAAAGTAATTTTCTGTTTACTGCTAATCTAGAAACTTGCATTTACTCTTTACATAGAAAATGATGCAATGGAATACGTTGACAGCAAGAAGTCATTTAACAAGTAGAATCAGCCTTGATTTACACAACACCGTAACACTGGAGGTCAGCTTTGTACTTTGCCTCTGTCCATTTTCCAAGGGCAATTTGGAAAGCTGTATGTTCCAGTTACTTGAGACCATTTCTCCAAGAACTGTTTTTCCCCACAAACTTTACTGTGAAAAAATCATTCTAACATCACCCCGAAACTTTTGCGAATAGACACCTAAAACATGATACTCTAAGCCACAAGGGGGTGTTAGGTTTGGTGTGAGACAAGCAGAGGACCAAAGTCCAGTCACCTCCCTGTGAGCAGCTTCGTCCGCGGATCCTTGGCGGGGGGGCGCAGAAATATCAGCGTTTCTGGTCTGAGCCAAAGGGCACAAGACTGAGAACATACTGGCAAAGGGTGGAAGATTGATGGAGACAGAAGAAGTGAACAGGAGACAGGGACCTGGGTTGGTTTCCCCACCTGTCAAACGGTGGAAGTCTTCATCCAGGAGATTGTTCTGAGAACTAAGTCAGTCAAGATATGCAACCTACTTCATCTGGTGGTATTCAAGAATTCAGTACTATTCCAACTAAGTAAGACTCTTCTTAAAAAACTTTTATTGGGGTACAGTTGCTTTACAAGGTTGTATTAGTTTCATTGGCAGAGGTGTGGATGCACTTAGAAACTGTCATACAGAGTGAAGTAGGTTAGAAAAAGAAAAGCAAATATTATATACCAATGCATATATGTGAAATCTAGAAAAATGGTACAGATGAATGTACGTGTAAAGCAGAAATAGAGATACAGGCATAGAGAACAAAATAGGGCATATGGGGTAAAGGAGAGTGGGGTGAACGGGAGACTGGACTGACACAGAAGTGCTATTGACACTGTGCATACAGTAAGTAATTACTGAGAACCTGCTGGAAAGCACGGGGAACTCAGCTCGGTGCTCCGTGGTGACCTGAACGGGAAGGAAATCCGAAAAAGAGGGGAAATGGGTATACATATAGCTGATGCACTTTGCTAAATAAAACTCCTAACAAAGTACTTGGCACATAATTCGAGTGTCGTATGAGATCTGTTCTCAGAATAACTCAGGAACCCAGTAAGCAGATATGTCATGAAAGGAGACCCACATAGGAGGATGAGAGAAAACCAAACTGTCCACCTCCTTTACATGAAGAATTGTACAAAGTTCTTCACACTCAGGATCACATGTAATAGTTTAAACAGCCTTCCAAGGTAGATACTGTGATCTATTTCAGAGATGTGGAAATGGAAGTTTAGAGAGGTCCAGACACTCACAACAAAGATCTCTGTATAGGCAGAAAGATGCTCCACAGCAGCTTTGTGTGTTAGTTTAACACATTATGTTTTCAGATGTCTGACTGTCTTGGTTTCCCATTCACAAACCCTGGGAACTCAATGACTATCCTAACCAAATATCCTCTGGCCTCAAGTTAAGGTGCCTTTGCAGGAACTTGTTGGCTCCACATTAAGCATGTAGATTGGGGCAGGGCGAGGACAGTTCTCAGAGAAAGGGTTGTAGGGCAGATGAAACCAAAGGCACCGATGTCCTGGGAAAGCTTATGCTGAATACTTTTATATGATAAAGACAGTCGGTGATTGGAGGATTCTTGCTTTCATTCAGCCGCTCAATGAACTTTTGAGAGTTAGCAGCATGTAAGATCCCTATGAAATTAAAAGACGCTTCCTCCTTGGAAGGAAAGTTATGACCAACCTAGATAGCATATTCAAAAGCAGAGATGTTACTTTGCCAACAAAGATCCGTCTAGTCAATCCTATGGTTTTTCCACTGGTCATGTATGGATATGAGAGTTGAACTGGAAGAAAGCTGATCACCAAAGAATTGATGCTTTTGAACTGTGTTGTTGGAGAAGACTCTTGAGAGTCCCTTGGACTGCAAGGAGATCCAACCAGTCCATTCTGAAGGAGATCAGCTCTGGGATTTCTTTGGAAGGAATGGTGCTAAAGCTGAAACTCCGGTACTTTGGCCACCTCATGCGAAGAGACTCTGATGCTGGGAGGGATTGGGGGCAGGAGGAGAAGGGGACGACAGAGGATGAGATGGCTAGATGGCATCACTGACTCGATGGACATGAGTTTGGGTAAACTCTGGGAGTTGGTGATGGACAGGGAGGCCTGGGGTGCTGCAATCCATAGGGTCACCAAGAGTTGGACATGACTGAGCGACTGAACTGAACTGAACTGAAGGTCCCTATGACAGTTAGATATTTTTCCTTAAGAAGAAAGATAAAGGATGTTTACTGTGGGGCTTTAAAACCAGAGGAAGATTTAAGGAAACAAACTTCAAGAAGGCAAAGATATATAGATACATGTATTTTTATGGTTGAGTCCCTTTGCAGTTCACCTGAAACTATCACAAACTATTGGCTATGTTGTTATGATTGTTTAGCAGCTAAATCACCGCTGATAGACCATGACGGACTGCATGCATGCTCAGTTGCTTCAGTTGTGTCTGACTCTTTATGACCCTATGGACTATAGCCCACAAGACTCCTCTGTCCATGGGATTCTCCAGGCAAGAATACTGGAGTGGGTTGCCATGCTCCCCTTCAGTGGATCTTCCTGACCCAGGGATCTTTCATCTCCTGCCTTGGCAGGTGGGTTCTTTACCACAGTACCACCAGGAAGATAACTCCAATACAAAATACAAAGTTAACAACAAAAAAAGAAAGAAGGTGAGGAACTTCAGCCACATCTTCTCCTTACATGGGCCTTTCAGGTGAAATTTCTGAGAGACTCTCATTGCCGCAGACAGCTTCACCCTGATCCCCTGACCAGCTCTTTGAGTTAGGGGACCCAATTGAGAACCCCAGAAACCCACTAGGACCACACAGGATAGATGTGACAAAGGATAAACAAAGAGCTAGATCATTGAAAAGAGGAAGAGAGGCTGTGATCTTAAAATCAACAGTGGCTGATTCTAAACAATACCATTATTAGTCAAATACAAAATGAACAAATATTACCTTATCTTCAAGAAGATTGCAGACTGATAGAGAGATGACATGTAAACAGACATGTGTATATGTGACATACACATTGCAAAATGCCTCTGATGCTTCACCCTCCGCTGAACCACGTTCTTTGTAACGTGGCCCTGCGATGTCTTCCTTCAAATGCAGAGCCAATGTCTCACTCCTTGCACTTAGGCTGCCTTGAAAGTGAAGTGAAAGTGTTAGTTGCTGAGTCGTGTACAACTCTTTGGGACCATGGACTCTAGCTCGCCAGGCTCCTCTGTCCATGGGATTCTCCAGGCAAGAATACCAGAGTGGGTAGCCCCTTCTCCAAGGGATCTCCCTGATCCAGGGATCAAACTCACGTCTCCTGCATTGCAGGTGGATTCTTCACCACTTGAGACCCCAGGGACGCCCCCTGACAGTTACTTTAATAGAATCCAGCAGGAGGGCCCACGTCAGTCCTGGCCCACTTGTCTCGGCCAAGGCTCCCTGGACCAACAGCAGCCTGCGGAGCCCAAACCTGTAAAGAGCCGGCGGTGAAGGGCAGAGCCGCCTCCCGGGTTTAGAGCTGACCACGCCTGTGATCCCGGACGAGGCCAGGACAGCCCTGCTGACTCAGAGTCTTGTGATCGATAACACGTATTTTATTATTTTAAGCTACTGAGTTTGGGGGAGTTGGTCATGCAGTCATAGCTAATTGAAATTTATACATTTACAGTCCAAGAGGGCGCTCGATGGCCGTTGAAGAGGGCCAGAGCTAAATATTATGAAGGAAGAGGAAGGGCTGGCTTCTGATCAGAAACATAGGCCCTCAGTTCCCTGCTCACAGAGGAAGTGATCTTCTGAGTTAGCTTTGAAGATTAAACAGAGCTTCCGCAGGTAAAGATAAAAGGAGAGCATAACATCTTTATTTTTAATAAGACTAATTCTTCATTTGAAGTTTGTAATGGGTTTCTAATATATCTAATATCGTAAATAAAGTCTTATTCCTTTCCTCTGTGACTGAGAAGAACTTGTATAGGTACATATATTTCTCTTCTTCACATGGCAAGAATCAAGACTTGAATATTACAGTTTTGGAAAGACAATTATATTTCCAGTGAACAGAATAACACTCTACAGCAAAGCACCTCTCATCACCCCAGCACCTGTTGACTGAAACGTGCATGAAGGTCAACTAATGAGCAAGAGTGAGTTTTTATAAAACAGAATTTAAAAGGCAATTATTCTGTGATAGAAGCCCAACTGTTATACATTTAACATGTTGAATTATCCAGTCAAGACAGAAAGAAAGAGACAGAAAGGAAGGAAGAAGGAAGGAGGGATGAAAGAAGGGAGAAAAAGAAAGCCACTTAATTACCTTGTTCAAGTGATCCCGAGCAGGTAACAAGTGAGAGCTGGTCACCTCTCTCACCAGTGATCAATTACTAAAGTTCTAATTCTAATAACATTGTGAAATAATGAACTATAGAATCAGAATGTTGTTCAAACAAAGTACAAGGAAATGAGAAGTAATTACTGCTACAAGAAACATGATAAAACCATTATCAGAAAACAATTAAATGAAGGGGGAAATTCTGGAACTCAATTATAATAAACTAATAAACAGAGAAAACTCCCTTTCCATTTTCCCAGATGCAGTCACATCATCACATTCTTCTCACAGAAGTAGCATCACACAAAGGATGGGCATCAAGAAGTTATATTAGAACAGTGCTTAAAAGCAGCATACATTAAAAATAAACAAAAGGAATTATTCTCAGAGTCACACTCCCAGTTCATGAGACATTGTAACTTTGTGAGCATGCTTGCTAAGGCGATTCAGCCGTGTCTGTTTGTGACCCCGTGGGCTGTAGCCCCCAGGCTCCTCTGTCCAGGGGATTCTCCGGGCAAGAATACTGGAGTGGGTTGCCTTGTCCTCCTCCAGGGCGGCTTCCACTCAGGGATGGAACCCGCTTCTCTTACACCTCCTGCACTGGCAGGCGGGTTCTTTGCCACTGGTGCCACCCGGAATGTACTGTATTCTTCAGTAGCTCAGTCATGGCTGACTCTTTGTGACCGCATGGACTGCAGTACCTCAGGCTTCCCCGCCCCTTCACCATCGCCCGGAGCTGGCTCAAACGCATGTCTGTTGAGGTGGTGATGCCACCCTACCATCTTGTCCTCTGTCGTCCCCTGGGAAGCCCACTGCTGCTGCTGCTACTTTACAAAATCCAGCTCCGACTGGGTCACTCCACCGACTGAAAATGTTCCCTGGCTCCCTATTAATAATAGTTACAGAACTGAAATCAAGGCCTAGGTCAGACTCCCCACAAGCTGAGTCGGGATGCTTGTGCCTATCGTTGGTGAGGCACGTTCCCGGGGGATGGGCTGGGGAGCTAGACAGGACAGGCGCAGGGGGCTGTGCAGGGGTGTGCCTGCGCTGGAGCCTGGCTCTCTGCAGCCCACAGGGGCTCTGGGGCGTGCACAGCCCCGCAGAGCTGCCTGCTTACGGGGTGAGCAGCGGCCTCTCACGGCCTCGGGTCTCTAGCAGCAGCAGGCTTCCCTGGGGAGATCTGTAACCTCGCAGGCACTCTGGATGAGGTGGCTTCTGTCGACTGAGGGAAATTCTCTGGAGAAGGGGCAGAAATGAGCCCACGCTGACAGCAGCGAGGAAGCAGACCCTAGCCGGCCTAAGGGGCCTGGGCGGCACACCAGCAGCATCTTGGGTGGCACCGAGACCCCCCGGGAGTGCCTCGCTGCCCTCAGCTGCTTGGTCTGCGCCCTGCTCCCTCCAAGCGCGCCACGCAAAAGCACAGTGACAGTGCCGACCTCAGAGACTGTCCTCTCCCAGTGGGCTCCCTTCCCCCTTTGCCCTCCTCCTAAGCTCCACCTTATTCTCTACAACCAAGTGCAATTGTTCCCTAGAAAGGATATGCCATTTATTTCCTGTTTCAAGGCCCTCTGTATAATTCACTCCTGTGATAGAGCCCACCATTCAAGCTATTTGTTAAATGCACTATCCCCTGGCTAGATCATTAGTTCCATGAGGACAGGGACTGCATTTGACTTCCCTCCTGTTCCCAGTATTTAAATATGGGGCCTGGAGTAGGATAGAGGCTCTGTGACTGACTGGTGAATAAATCGATGCCTACGCGAGGACAATGGTCGTCTCTGGAGAAGAACAGTCATTCATTCAGATTCTGCTTTCTGTTCCAGCCCGACCATCCGCTGAGCCGTGTCACTGTGGTGTCCTGTCTGAGCAGCCTGTTTACTCACAACCTGGGAGGCTTTTAGCCAAAATTCAGTATTGTTCATTCCACTGAGCTGCGGGACGCCAACAATTAAAAGTGGATAGTAAAAGGACTGCGTTGGAACAGGTGCTGGTTCAATCACTGCATAACCCACTGGATTCAGTTATCTCCAAAAAGAAAAGTTGAAAAACCCAGGGTAAAAAGAATATGCTGACGTTGAAGCAGAGAGGTCAGATTCATCTTTGCCTCATAGACCTTTGTAGGTGCAAGGATCATAATGTACTTGCTGATCTTCTCATAGATTTTTGACCAGCTTTCCCCAGTGCCACTTGTTATGAAAGAGACCTAACTTTAGGGCAGGGGGAGTTTTTGTAGATGTGTGACATATATACTGAGAAGTGCACAGACATTAATTCATAATTAAGCACAAATTACTGTTTACTCAGTGAGCACATGGATAAAACCAGCGCCCAGATCAAGCAGAACGTCACAAGCAGTCCGGAAGCTCCTTGGTTTCCCGTCACTGCAAGGGCCACTAGCATCCTGGCCTCTAACACCCTACTCGTTAGTCCAGCCTGCTTAGGAAGAAAGAGAGGCGTACATGGGACGCTTGCCTCTCTGGCTTCCTCCACTCAGAATTATGTTCATGAGCTTCAGGCAGGATGCTGCTGCAGCTGAAGGTTGCTCACTGTGCCACGGCCATCGCGTGAGCTATGCCACCGGGGATGGCCACGCTGCCATTCATTGCTGAGCGGTTGGGTTGCTTTCAGTTTAGGGCTATTAAAAAAGTGGTGCCATAAGAATCCCTATACATACTACCTGGTAAACATAGTATGCATTTCTGTTGAATTCATTATGTTAATACAACATAAATGTATTTGATAATAGTCATCTTTCTTTGTCAAATTATCAGACCATTAACTAAGGAGGAAATAAAGCCATCCACATTAAAAAAGTAAATTACATTATGAAAAAGTAAAGAAAAGAAAGATTGGAATCATAAATCAAATGTAACCAAAATTAAAAAAATTGTTTCAGAATAATTAGGCATACAGGATTAATTATACCATTCATTCTACTTTTTTACATATCTGATTTATTTTTCCAAATTAAAGTTAAAATTTATATACTTTAATGTGGTGAAGAGAAAATTTCAGCTACACTCCTCAAGTAGATATAAAATTCATGCACATCTGGGATGGGAGGAAGCAATTTAACTAGTATCAAAGGTGGGAAACCGAAAAATAAGAAAAAAGAAACAAAATAGTGTGTACTTCTGTTGAATTCATGCCTAGGAATAGAATGACCAAATCAGAGAATACACACCTAGTAGCTTGTTAATACTACTAAGAGTTTTCAAAGCCAGTAACACCAACTCATACCTGATTTTTTCCAGTTTCATGGAGAAACAATCAACATACATCTTGTATAAGTTTAAGGTGCACAGCATGCTGATTTGATTTACATATATTGTGAAGTGATTAGCAAAAGTTTAGTCAACATCCATCATGTCATAGAGACATAGTAAAAAGAAAGGAAAAAATATCTTGAGATGTGAACTCTAAGAATCTACTTTCTTATCAAGTTTTCTTTATAAAATATAGTAGCATTAATTACAACCATCTTGCTGTACCTTACATCCTAATACTTCTTTATCTTACAACTAGAAGGTTGTACCTTTCAATCACCTGTCTCTGAGTCCTTCTCTCCCATCCCCCACCTCTGATACATCACATTTGATTTCTTTTTGAACCTGAATTTTCAAACTCTGGACTTTCACTGGACAGAGGGACCAGTGCATTCTTGCTAATAGACCCAGCCTAGGTGACCAAGTGTATAAGATACATAATGGCTATGGCTAGGCTCATTCACTCTCTATTATTAAAGGCAAATAAATCAATAGGAAGAATGCAAACACATTTTATGGCAGATTATTTATTACGTACACTTAACCTGGGTTGCCCAGACCAGGAGACACCAATTTCTATTCCCCTTTACTTTTTCTTATTTGCTCAGAAATCTTTACTCCAGATATTGAACTATTTTTTGGCAACAGAGCACTACACACTAATATAAATATATGGTCTGGTGCCTTATTGCCTTAGCAGGAAATAGCCAGTATCTCATAATTGAGAACTGGGTTCTGAGGAAATTGACTGTTAAATTTTCATGGGATTGTAAGTGGAGTAAAAATCTGTCGAAAAGGGGGCTTATAAGTAATTTTAAATGTCTGTTTTCTCTCTAATGCCATGAAGTTCCTGACTGTGACCATCCTCTTCATAGCTGCTACCTAGATATCTTGTAAAGCGCCTGACACAGTGGTTTTCCATAAACATCTGTGTACCTAAATGCTCATGATATTCATCATGACTCTTGTGCATTTAGGGGAGACTTCATAAAGGTGGAAAAGTTGCTCAGAGAAGCAGTGCATTTGTTTGTGTGTTTGCCACTGTTTTAGTAATGGGCATCATGGCTTGTGATGTGTGATATCGTGGCTTTCACTGATTCTGAACTAGCATAAAGGCAACACGTCTAGTGCTATTTTTCACTTGACCTCATCCAAACTAGTTTGGATTCACACAAGTAAACCAGTCACAACTCAATCTGGACTGAAACTGAGAAACTACAGCTGGATGACAAGTTGGTCAATTCCACATGCAGACTGAATAATGGTAAATGTGCCCACTGGGTACTAGACTCAGTATCTAGATTAGATGCACTGTCTCTAACTTGTACAACAATGCCATGAGCAGGCATCAACACTCCCAGGACTCAGCTAAATATGAGAGTGCTAAAGTGGCTGACCAAGACCACTGACTTAGTAAATGGCAGAGTTGATTCCAAATCTGGCTATGCTTGACTCCAAACCTCTCGCCATTTCTGATATAGCCCAATGCCCAGGAATTATTTATTTAGTGTCAGGATAGAAAATTAGGGAAAAAGCAAAGCATAACAAACTGCTGAGACTCCTAATACTGTGTGGGTATGGAGAATGCAATGCCAGGCTTCTCCCAGGTGGACAAGCCAGCTAGCAACCCCGTTGTGGTGCCATGGCAACATACAGCATCTTTAGCAGAGGCACTATAGATGATGGATGTTTATTTTTGGTTTGTAGTGTGTGCATTTTTAAAATCAGATATTAAGAAAACAACTTTTCTTTCTTTTTTTTTTTTAAATATCAGTGTCTTTATTTGAAAATCCCTCTGTAGACAGACCTCTGGGGAAATGCCACTCCATCTTCCAAAGGCAAATTTGCATTTTTACACATAGAAGAGCTCTTCTTTGTGATATGCTTTTCAATGGGAGCTCTCCAAGGCCCCTTCCTTATTTTAAGTTTTAAAATGGTATGATTTTACATCTCATCAAATATAATAGAAAAGTTCAAGTTTAATATATCTTACAAAAATTGCCTTCCTGTAGATTATGCCCTTCAGCTATCATTTTAAATTGTAATTTGAAGTTTTGAAATTCTTCCATAAAAGAAGATGTTTTCTTTAGTCAAAATAGAAGTAACTTAATTTTTATTGTCTGGCTAAATGGATCCACTTTTCTCTTCTTTTGTTTGAAGGAGTTGTCATGAGTTTGTAGAGTTGACCTGTTTCCCAGGGAAATATTTATATTCTTTAGGTCTCAGAGAATGGAAAAAAAAAGTGACTTTAAAATACAGTTAGGATAAAATAGCTTATTATAAATCTATTGTACTTTTATTATTAAATCCAGTTTTTAAAGGACAAAAGATAGTAATTAGTTCAGGTAGTCCTCAATACAATTCAATATTTTGTTATAAATACGAGTCTCTTGAGACACTGCAATAAGGTAAAAGGGTATCTTTCCTTAAAGAGTTCACAGAAGAACAAGGCTACTTTTGAAAACTAGTTAGAAAAAGTAAAGGGTCATAGAAGAGCTGGCTTAGAGCTGATTAAATGAGGGCTTTGCATAAAGCCTACTGTGTCTCTGTCAACTTAGTTCAATATTAGTGCTCAAAAAGTATGCTAAAAGAATGGATGGCCCATACAATAAATACCTGGAGACAACTTTATTTCATCCACACCTTTCATGAGCTCTAAAAATTATGTATGCCTTATCTGCATTTTCCTTAGATCACCTCTTCTTCCTGGATGAATGTCAAGCATTACGGAATTAAAAGACCAATGCTTTTCCTGTGATATTGCAAAGTCCTTGTAAAAATACTTTTTAAATGGTATTTAAATGACAACTCCAAGGTGAGGTGAGGTGAGGTGAAGTCGCTCAGTCGTGTCCAACTCTTTGTGACCCCGTGGACTGTAACCCACTAGGCTTCTCTGTCCATGGGATTCTCCAGGCAAGAATACTGGAGTGGATTGCTATTTCCTTCTCCAGGGGATCTTCCCGACCCAGGGATCGAACCTGGGTCTCCGGCATTGGAGGCAGACGCTTTAACCTCTGAGCCACCAGGGAAGCCCCTGACAGCTCCAAAGGTAACACAATTATTTACAGTTGAAAGAGAAGCCAGGCACATACAAAATTTACCTAGATGCGTGTAAATGATACGCAATGAAAATGAACTGAGAGACAAAGGAGAGCTGCCCGGCTTAATTCATGTCACTCATTTTTAAATTCACACAAAGGTAGTAAAAATCACTCACTTATCTTGAAACCTTCTCTATGGACTGACAGAAGAATGCTAAATGATGTTGACAAATGATAAGGCACATGAAATAGCCACACTCAAGTTTGAGGATGTTGCTGTGCACCATTAGTCTGGTCAGATTGCTTATGGAAATACTCAGCCTGTGTGGCTTACGCAACCGACATGTATTTGATCACAGTTCTGGAGGCTGGAAGTCCAAGATCAGGGTGCCAGCAGCACAGGTATCTTTCAGGGACCTCTTCTGCCATGAAGACGGCTTCTCACTGTGCCATCACCTCGCCCTCGAATGTGGGCTGTGGTGTCGCTCTCTTTCTTATGAGGGCACCAGCCCTACTGGGTTAGGGCTCCACCTTTATGGCCTCATTTGAACGTCATTTAAGTAAGACCCTATCTCCAACCAGAGTCACGTGGGTAGTCAGGGCTCCAACATTCAGACTGGGGCTGGGGGTGGGGGTACAATTCAGTCCATAAAAGTGGGACTCGTTTGCAGTCTCAGCATTGACGGCTCTAACATCTTAAAAATCAAATACATAAACTGGCCAAGATCTTCGGGCCCAGATCCTTGAGAAAGAAAACTTTCAATAAAAATTATTTATCCAAAAGGGTAGCCTCTCACATGTAACAGCATGATTTCTACTGGGATAGTAACAACCTGCTGGCTAATTTGTAGAGTAATTTAGTACTACTGGATCCCTTGAGAATTGGTTAATTTATGTTTAGACATAATTGCTTTTCTTCTTCATCATTCAATTCTTAAAATCCACTCAAATTGGTCTAATATTGACTACTCTTCCCCTGGATTGATGCCAGCTTTTTGCTTTAAAATGGAAGCTCACATATGCAATTATCAGCATCTCAGCTTTTGACAGAAACTTTCTTTTCCCAACTTGGTTAAATGAATAGAAAGCAACTGTTGCTTTGGCTACTGGATACTAACTTATCACAGTGATAGCCTGTGAGTCAGGTTTCTTTTACATTGTTTGGAGCACTTTTCCTGGAGGAAAATTTCCATCCTCCCGGTTTTCTCATTGTGATTTTGTGGGACCCAAAACACACCAACAGAAGTTCTTTTTAACTCCTTTGCCTTATTCCTCTGATGTTTGCAGTTGTGATGCTTATGGGCCTTCTTTGCTTACTCTACATTGGTGTTCAGACACTTTGAAGGTGCAAGTAAGAAGTGTACTTCTACAGGTGCATGAGATGGTGTCCTAAAATGACAATAACATTTGGGATGAAGAAGATTTGAGCGGGTTCTGCCAAACGCTAGATGCGCACCCTTGGGGAAGCTGCTTACCTTACTGTGCCTTCCTTTCCTCATTTACTAACTGTAAATAAAAGCAGCCTTAAAGAAGTGGGGTAGGGACTTCCTTGGTAGTCCAACAGTTAAGACCTCTCACTTCCACTGCAAGAGGCACAGGTTCAGTCTCTGGATGGGGAACTAAGATCCCGCATGCTATGTAGCATGAAGCCCCCATCTCACCCCCTGAAAAAAAAATTGCTGTAAACAACACAGATTTGGAAATATACGATACTACTTTGTTGGCCATATAGGAGGGGTGTCTTAAATTCTCACTGGCATGTAGATAATGTGCTGTGCTTGCTCAGTTGCTCAGTCATGTCCTACTCTTTGTGATTCCTTGGACTGTAGCCCACCAGGCTCCTCTGTCCATGGGGATTCTCCAGGCAAGAATACTGGAGGGGGTTGCCATGCCCTCCTCCAGGGGATCTTCCCAACTCAGGGATTGAACCCGGGTCTCCCACATTGCAGCTGGATTCTTTACCATCTGAGCCACTAGGGAAGCCCGTGTAAATTCTAAAGCAGCCATATTCATGGCAATCATTCAGATTTCCCTGATTGGAGCATGATGGTAGGTCAAGGTTCCTCCTCTGAGCCTCAGATAGTTTTTCCCAGGACTTCCCTAGGAGAACATCTCACTGGGATTCACACACCACAGCTTGCCATCTTCCCTGCTAACTGCCCTGGGTGGCAACCTCCGCCTAAGCAGCTGCCGCCACTCTCCGCAGCGCAGTGGCTACTGCACAGCTGAGCTGCCTCCTTGAGTTTCCAAGGCTTCCAGCCTTGGAGTCAGGCAGCCTCCCCTGGAGCAGAGGGAAGGGGCACCTATACGGGGTGCCCGGGGTCAAGAGAACGCGTTGGCCTGTCCCCTTTTGTCTATGTGTCCTTAAAAAAAAACCCAAAACAACAACAACAACAACAAAAGTCACATAGATTTTGCTTCTCTCCAAACAAAATGAAAACGAAAACCCACTATGCAAATCTGGCTCCTGGCATCATTTTCTCAGACTGGTCACTTCCTGCCTAAATTCCATGGTCATCAAAAAGCAGGACTTTCCTTTTTTTTTTTCCACTGATAAATACAAATACCCAGCCTTGTCTTGTTACATATTTAAGACTACTGATTCAACTGCCCGTAGATTTGAGGTCAATACGTCATGTTATCTAAAGCTTTTATAATTTCATGTAACTTTTTATTCTTTTAAAAATCAAGCATTTTGTTTCTGTATTTTGATATATTGCTTCAAAAGGACATTTTTATTCATCTTCACCCAGGTGTTTTCCCTTGTGGGATTATGCTACCCAGATCAAATATTCTATATCGCATGGGTCCACAACCTCTGGGATCCAGCGCCTGATGATCTGAGGTGTAGCTGATGTAATAACAGTGGAAATAAAGTGCACAATAAATGTAATGTGCTTGAATCATCCCAATACCAACCCCCAAATCTGGTTAATGGAAAAACTGTCTCCCACAAACCAGTTCCTGTAGCCAAAATGACTGGGGACCACTGCTATATAGAATGGTGAGTTATTTTCCATTTATAAGGTGTATGTAAAATAACCTAATTCAGGAAGCCTCTAATTTCTAATTTCCTTCTATTTGTCTCACTGTAATCAACATAAGATCCTGTTAGCAACTTGGCCATGGGCAGCCTTGATCCTTAGAAACAGGGTTTAAAAAGAAAAAGAGAAACAGTGTTTTTCTATTCAATTAGGTTTCTTGAAGTAAGATCACTCTTGTGTGTGTGTGTGTGTGTGTGTGTGTGTGTGTGTAATAAAGTTTTATTAAAATATAAAGGAGACAGAGAAAGCTTCTGACATAGGCATCAGAAGGGGGCAGAAAGAGTGCCCCCTGCTAGTCTTCAGCTGGGTGTTATATAGTCACTGCTGCTGCTGCTGCCGAGTCGCTTCAGTCGTGTCCGACTCTGTGCGACCCCATAGACGGCAGCCCATCAGGCTCCCCCGTCCCTGGGATTCTCCAGGCAAGAGGACTGGAGTGGGGTGCCACTAGCAGTCTGTTAATGAAAGAAAAGAATATCTTAAATCTCAGAATGGCACCAGACCCCTCACCCATAAGATGCATTTCGGGAAAATCTTGGCACCAAATGATTCATCTTGGACCATAAAATGATTAACTTGAATCTTGAAGAAGGGCAGATCACCATACAGATAGTTTCGCTTACATAGATTAGGGTAACAATATCTGAATATAACATACTGGATTGTCAGTATGGTTCTGAGCCAAGAGGTGGAACCAACTTGAAGACAGAGTTTGGGGTAAATGCATAGTACATTAGCATAGCTTAAGATAAACATTTCCATAAGAGAAATGCATTGGTTATCTCTAAGTTTGAGAATAGTTGAATAGAGACACCTTCAGTACAGTTTGGTATCTCTGTCATCACACTGAATTTCTTTCTAGTCACAGCTCCCTCTGACCCCAGTTCTACTCCCAAGCTTGAGTAGAAGCTATCCATCTGCAAGGCTAGCTTGGGGTTTGAAGCTCTTTGCACTGGTTATTAGTTACAATGTTAAATCGTTGAAAATACATCTTAAAAGTGTTCCTCTGGCTTCACAGAGTTGCAGCTTCAAATAGCCTACTCTTCACTATGCTCCAAACACTGAAGCAGAAGAGAGACACTGAGTGGAGGTGGGGGGTGGAGGGCAGGGAAGGAAACAGTCATCACAACCAACACTCATGTGCCCACATGCTCACAGTACTTACAACGTGTGCCCCAAAGCTCTTCTGAGTACTTTCCATTCATTAAGTCATTTACTGACTAAGCACAGGGGTGCACAGCATGGCTGTTTACTCAATACTCGAGTCCAGTTAAGACTATCCAGCTGAAGTAGTAAAGCATACACCTCTGTGAATCCACACCCCCCACCAACAATGAAAATACAAGCAAATCTGTATTCAGCCTTTTCAGAATTCTTCAACTTGATCAGAGGCACAGAGTAAAATAGCTCATCAGAAAATATCCATTCAAGAAAAACTACTGAATCTCATTAAAAAGAACAGTGACGTCTGTGTCATTTTCATGGGAGGTATCCCAACCCTCCTCCCTCCCCAGCTGAAGGGTGGGGTGGCCATGGAATGCCTGCAGCTTCAACAGGACGCTGACCTCTTTGGGACTCCAGTAAAAGCTCCGTCTCTGCAGGACAGTCAATCTTTTGATAAAATTAGCAGCTCTTGGGAAAATCCCCATGCCCCCATTGTTTCTATTTTATTCAACTTAAAGCTCAGATCAGGTGAAAAAGTCCTATTCCCAGGGCACTGGTGAAAAGGATAGCAATCTACTGTTAACACTTAACCTCACAGCTGCCAGAGGCTGTAACTTCGCTTGAGACCAACAAGAACCTGGACAAAATGGAGAAGGAAGAAATGAAGAAGGAGAGCTAGCTGACGGCAGAGAATTTTGAAGAGCTCTGACACATTCCTGAGGATCTAGAAGGCTGGGCACATGTGCAGCCTATGCCCTCGATCAGGGATATTCCCCAGCCCAGGAACGACCCAAGAAAGGAAAAAGCCTAGTCATTCATTTCTGACTGACTCTGAAGTGCTAAGCAAGCAGGAATCTAAGGCAAACTTCTGTACTGCCTGAGATTTGAAGTTGTGCTTCAAACAGAACCTCTTGCAAAAACGTGGGCAGAAGACAAAGTGCCTCAAGGCAATCAAGGAACTCTGAACTACCAGTGACCTGGGCAACTGTTACAGCATACTGACCCCAGGTGAACCTTAGGTACCAGTCTTAAAAATAAAAACAAGAATTTTTTAAAAAAGTTAGCAAAGTACTTAGGGAACACGCTGTGGAGAATATAGAATCTACAGATTAAGTCTAGGGAAGCTGCTGAACAAAAAGCAGTAATAAGAAAAAACAACCACAAAAAACAGCAAAGTAACATACAGGACTGCAAGAGCAAGGGTGGGGGCAGGGGGAGTGCTAGACACCAGAGTTGTTAAATTATCTACAATGTCCAGGTTTCAACCACAGATTATGAGGTACACAGAGAAACAGGAAGATATTGCCTCTACAAAAGAGAAAAACAGCCAATAGGAAATGCCTATAAAATGGCCCAGATGTTGGCTACACAGATAAGGACTTTTTGTCAATTCTTCTAACTATGTTCAAAAAACTAAAGGAAATCATGTCTTAAGAATTAAAGCAAAGTGTGACAATGGTGTGTTTTCAAATGCAGTATATCAGTTAATAAAGAGAATTATAAAAACAAATCAAAAAGAAAGTTGAGTAGAAAAGTTAAATAACTGAAATAAAAAATTCATTCAATTCAGTTCTGTCGCTCAGTCGTGTCCGACTCTTTGTGACCCCATGAACTGCAGCACGCCAGGCCTCCTTGTCCATCACCAACTCCCAGAGTTTACTTAGACTCACGTCCATCGAGTCAGTGACGCCATCCATCCATCTCATCCTCTGTCGTCCCCTTCTCCTCTTGCCCCCAATCCCTCCCAGCATCAGAGTTTTTTCCAATGAGTCAACTTTTCGCATGAGGTGGCCAAAGTACTGGAGTTTCAGCTTTAGCATCATTCCTTCCAAAGAACACACAGGACCTATTCATTAGAGAGGCTCAAAAGTGGATTTAGCTTAGTTGAGAGCATTCAGGGTGAGAAAAGTAGTCCGGCAATCCCTCAGAAGTCAAACAGAGTTATAAAATGACCCAACAATTCCATCCTGAGGTATATACACAATCGCATTGAAAACATGTCTACATAAAACTGTATATACCAGTGCTCACAAAAGAATCAGAAAGTGAAGCTACCCAAATGCCCATTAACTTATGCATAGATAATAAAATGTGGCACATCTCCACAGTAGAATATTTTTGTCATAAAGAGAAATAAAGCACTCACGCATGCCACTACATGGATGAACCTTGGAAACACTGTGCTGAGAAGGCGATTACAGAAAACCACATCCTGTGTGATTCTGTTTCTATGAAGTGTCCAGAACAGGCAAATCCATAGAGACAAAAAGTAGGTGACTAGTTGCTTAGGGCTGGAGGGGAGGTGGGGATGGGATTTCCCTCTGAAGGGTACAGAATTTATTTTTGCAGTGATGAAAGCATCCTAAAGGTGACAGTTACGCAACTCTGTAAATACACTAGAAAATACTGAATTGCATGCATGTTATAAATGGGAGAATTTTGTGGCATGTAAATTATATCTCAACAAAGCTGGTTAAAAATTACTAATCTCTCTGATCTCAGGAGGGGTGATTCAGGTGAAGATTCAGATTCATTGTACTCTGTAGTAAAGATACAGTAGATCCATGTATTGAATACCTACAATACTCCAAGACATGATTTTTCCAGTAAGTTCTCTATAAATCTCCTTGGAAATGTAAAAGGAAGAAACAGTAATTGAGTGGGTATGCTTTGCTGTTGAATTCAATTAGAATAATATCATAGTTCCTTTTTAAATGTGAAAGTATCTCCCTTCAGTAGATAATTAAGACTGGTATTTAGCCAAAATCATTTACAAGCTAAAATATTTTTCTTCATTCATATAAACAGCTTTCTTTAAGATAAACAAGCTTCTTTAAGAACTTTAAATTATAAATTATGTAAATTATAAAAATACATACACAGTTTTAATAAAAACACATGGGACTCAACAAAGATTTATATGAAATATATGGCTTTAGATTCACAATGTGTCTACACAATGCAGCAACAAAGCTGCTCTCTAGTGAGAGCTGGAATTTAACTGTGGAGTATATTTTCTTAAGACCTAGGATGTAACAAATAATGTGATATACATAAAGAATCTCCAAAAGTATATATAGTGGAATATGTTTCCCATGATTTCATCATGGAATCCTGTTCCTCTTAATGATGCTTCTGAGACCATTGCTCTACAAAATACATTTTGGAAAACTGATATGTGAGTAATACATATGAAATAACTCTTCTCCATAAGTGGACTTTCATGCATTTGCTAAGGCAGTAGCTACTCTCTTTGTGATGCTGATGAAAGGTATGTTTCTTGTCTCCAGGAAAAATAAGCACATAAATTTTACTTGTAATTTCAAGATGCCTACAGCATCTCTCTAAGGGACACTAGTTAGCTTTTAAATTCTCTCAAAAGTGAAGAATCTTCTTGAACTATGTGAGCTAACTCTGACCATGAAAATTAACACTGTTCATGATTTCTTCTAATTTTTTTGTATTCCAGACATTAAAGATGAAAGTGTCTTAAACAAAATGTTATTTTCTAAGTAAGAACAGTCTTTGCCTCCTTTTCTGAAAACAGAAAGGTATGGAATAAACACATATACACTGCTGATTAAAAGTGACACCCACAGTGACACTGAAGCGCCAGAGTTCAGAAAACAATGCAGAGTAATTACATTTTGAATCTGCAGAAACTTTTCATCCAAAATGGTCACATACTCCTTGAAGATAACCAAAGCCTTGTGTCTTCTGTGATTATTTCAAATATTCTCTAGCTCAAGTACGTAGGTCTCTGTACTCAACTTTGGTTCACAAAACAGAGTCCCTGTGTTCACATTCATTTTAAAACAAATGATTCATCTATATGCATCATCCTTGGCTCTAGAAATAGGTTAGGAAGAGGAGGATGTATCACCGGGAACTTTTGGGTGGGAGGGAGTCCTTGAGTTTCTGGGGTCTGGAGGAGAAGCTTAAGAAGAGAAGCAGGGCACAATGTCCATCAACGTTCTTAATTCACATATGGGTCTAACAGAGGTTTGGTACTTATAATGTTTCACACCAGCCACTGTGCTGGATACTCAGAGTAAAAAGGTATTCCTGGGGCTTCCCAGGTTGCTCTAGTGGTAAAGAATCTGCCTGCCAAGGCAGGAGACAAGAGAAGCGGGTTTGATCCCTGTGTTGGGAAGATCCCCTGCAGAAGGAAATGGCAATCCGTTCCAGTATTCTTGCCTGGAGAATCCCATGGACAGAAGAGCCTGGCGGGTTACAGCCCTTGGGGTTGCTAAGAGTCGGACACGACTGAGCACACACACGTCTATACACTGCTTTTGAGGTGGTCTGCACCAGTGCTGTCCAACAGAAATACACTGTGAACCAACTAAAGGTTTTCAATTTAGTTTTTAATTAACATGAAGTCAAGTCTGCTTTTGAAACATAATTCTGTAAGTTTGGGCACATGACTACTGTATTAGTTTTCCATTGCCATCATAGCAAAACACTGCAAACTGAGTGCAATAAGCAACACAAATGTATGATCTCAGAATTCTGTGGGACAGAAGTCTGACACGATCCTCTCTCAGCTAAAACTAAGGCATGGACAGGACTGCACTTCTTTCTGAAGGTTCTGGGTATCACCCCTTTCCTTATTCTTTGCAGCTAGAGGTGTCCCACATCCCTAGGCTTGTGGCCCCCTTGCTCCATCTCCAAAGTCAGCAGAGGCAAGCTGAGCCCTCCTTCAGTTACATCAGGGTGACCCCTCTTCACTTCCCTCTCCCACTTTTAAGAACACTTGTAATTATACTGAGCCCATTTGGATAATCCAGTATAATTTTCCTATTTCAAGATCAACTGATTGGAAGTTTTAATTCTGCCCACAACTTTAACTCCTCTTGATCACATAACATAACATATGAGAAGGTGAACATCTGGCTCTGGAGATGAGAACGTGAACGTCTTCAGGGACCATTATTCTGCCTTCATGAATGCACCGTCATGTTATCCTCAACCATGGTCAAGATTCTGAACAGTACCAGCCTCCAAAATGACTAGCTCTTTCTCCTCCCTTGTATCCAAATATTCCCCCAGCCTAATCCTGGCAAACACTGATGGGTTGCCCATCCTTTTGTTTGTCTTATCCAGATGTCATATACATGAAGTCAGATAGTAGTAGCCTTTTGAGACGGATTGCTTTAAACTATCAAATAAAATAGTTTTTCTTTCTTATGGCAAATATCAAGTCTGCTCCTCTCTTCTTAAGAGTCTTGTTTCTCTTAGGAATGTACCTTTTATCCTTTCACCCACTGAAGGACATTTAGTCATGTCCAGTTTTGAAGATTCTGCTTATAAACATCTGTATGTACATTTATATATAGACATAAATCATAAATTTTCATTTCTCTTGAATAACCACCCAGTTGTGAGACAGGTGGGAAAGAGAGCAAATACACGGTTAACTGTAAGAAACTGCCAGGCTGTCTTCCATAGTAGCTGTCCCATTTTGCATTCTCACAGGCAATGTACCTCTTCCATCAGCGGAGCATCTTCACCAGCAGCTAGCACTGCTGCTTTTATCTACTGCAGCCATCCTAATAGGTATATAGGGCCACCCTACTGGGGCTTCCCTGGTAGCTCAACTGGTAAAGAATCCACCTGAGTAGCTCTCCTTAAGTTCAGTTCAGTCGCTCAGTTGTGTCTGATTCTTTGCGACCCCATGAACCACAGCATGCCAGGACTCCCTATCCATCACCAACTCCTGGAGTTCACTCATTCCCATGTCCATCAAGTCAGTGATACCACTCAACCATCTCATCCTCTGTCATCCCTTTCTCCTCCTCCCCTCAATCTTTCCTAGCATCAGGGTCTTTTCAAATGAGTTAGCTCTTTGCATCAGGTGGCCAAAGTATTGGAGTTTCAGCTTCAGCATCAGTCCTTCCAATGAATATTCAGGACTGATCTCCTTTAGGATGGACTGGTTGGATCTCCTTGCAGTCCAAGAGACTCTCAAGAGTCTTCTCCAATACCACAGTTCAAAAACATCAGTTCTTCAGCGCTCAGCTTTCTTTATAGTCCAACTCGCACAGCCATACATGATCACTGGAAAAATCATAGTTTTGACTAGACAGACCTTTGTTGGCAAAGTAATGTCTCTGCTTTTTAATATGCTATCTAGGTTGGTCATAGCTTTCCTTCCAAGGAGTAAAGCGTCTTTTAATTTCATGGCTGCAGTCACCATATGCAGTGATTTTGGAGCCCAGAAAAATAATGTCAGCCACTGTTTCCACTGTTTCTCCTTCTATTTCCCATGAAGTGATGGGACTGGATGCCATGATATTGGTTTTCTGAATGTTGAGCTTTAAGCCAACTTTTTCACTCTCCTCTTTCACTTTCATCAAGAGGCTCTTTAGTTCTTTTTCACTTTCTGCCATAACGGTGGTGTCATCTGGATATCTGAGGCTTTAATTTACATATTTTAATTGTTAATGATGTTAGACATCTTTTATGTATGTATTTACCATTCATGTATCTTCTTTAGTAAGGTATGTTCAAATATTTTGCATATTTTATTATTGGGCTGTTTTCTTTTTTAAATTTTTTTATTTTTTTAATACTTTATTCTACATTACAATACTGTATTTGTTTTGCTGTTTGTTTTCTTAATGAGTTTTGACTGTTCATATACTGTGGATAAATGTTCTTTGTGAGATACTCAGTTTGCAAACAGTTTATCCTAACCTGTAATTCTCTCCAAGTATTTTGAAGACCAAAAGTTTTAATATAGAAAAAGTGTTCATCAATTTTTCTTTTATAGATTGTGCTTTCTGTTGATGTGAACTTCACTAGTGGCTCAGACCATCTGGAATCTGCCTGCAATGTAAGAGACCCAGGTTCGATCCCTGGGTTGGGAAGATCCCCTGGAAAAGGCAATGGCAACCCACTCCAGTATTCTTGCCCAGAGAATCCCATGGACAGAGGAGCCTGGTGGGCTACAGTCCATGGGGTTGCAAAGAGTCAGACATGACTGGGCGACTAACACTTGGTCTTTGTTGATGTTATCTGAGAGCTCTTTGCTTATTTGCTTTTTAATATGGTGAGTTAAACTATCTCTTGAATGTTAAATAAATCTTGCTTTCTTGCAATATATTTCACTTCACATGGTCAGGAGGGATTATCTCATTTTTTAATTGTTGGACTAGAATTGCTAAAATTTTGTTTGGAATTTTTGTACTTATGTTCCCAAGGTAGAAATATTGGTCTGTCCTTTCTTTTTCATATAATATCTTTGTCTCATTTTGATATCAGGGTTTTGGTTGCTTCAGAGAAAGGATCCAAAAGTATTGCCTCCTCTTCAATTTTTTTGGAAAACTTTGCCTAAAATTATTATTTTTTTCTTAAGTGTTTGACAGAATTCACCAGTGAAGCCATCCGGGTCTGGATTTACCTTTAGAAGAAGGGTTTTTTTTTTTTTTTTTTTTTAACCACTAATTCAATCCTTTAAATTATCATGATAAAGTAATTATATATCCTAATTATGGGATATAATTCAATTCAGGCTGGATATAAAATTCAGTTCAGGATATAATTTAGGGCTATTCAGGTTATCTATTTCTTCTTGGTTTAGCCTTGGTAATTTGGGGCTTTCAGGGAACTTGCCTGTTTCATCTAGGTTGTCAAACTTACTGGCATAAAAGTTTTCATGGGGCTTCTCTGGTGGCTCAGGGGTAAAGAATCCACCTCCCAGTGCAGCAGACATGGGTTCGTTTCATGATATGGGAAGATCCCACATGCCGAGGAGCAACTAAGCCCCTGTGAAGAACTACTGAGCCCGCTCGCCCTAGAACCCACTGCAACAAGAGAGGCCACTGCAATGAGAAGCCCACACACCTCAACTAAAGACTGCCTCCCACTTGCTGCAACCAGAGAAAAGCCCATGCAGGAGTGAAGACCCAGCATAGCCAACAAATAATTAATTTAAAATAATTTTTAAAACTCATTCATAATTTTCCCTTGTTGTTGTTCAGTCACTAAGTTGTGTCCATCTCTTTGTGACCACATGAACTGCAGCACACCAGGCCTGTCCTTTACTATCTCCTGGAGTTTGATCAGATTCATGTCCTCGGGTCAGTGATGCTAACTAACCATGTCATCCTCTGCCATCTCCTTCTCCTTTTGCCTTCAATCTTTCTCAGCATCAGGATCTTTTCCAATGAATCGGTCACCAGTACTTCATGTGGCCAAAGTATTGGAGCTTCAGCTTCAGTATCGGTCTTCCAATGAATATTCAAAGTTGATTTCCTTTAGGATTGTCTGGTTTAATCTCCTTGCAGTCCAAGGGACTCTCATGAGTCTTCTGTACCACAGTTCAAAAGCATCCATTCTTCAGTGTTCGTCCTTCTTTATTTAGGTGTGTGTTATTTGGCTTACAACATGCCAAAATTTTCCACAGATCTTTCTGCTATTGATTTCTATTTTAATTCCATTGTGATAAACATTCTTGTGTGTGTGTGTTAGTCACTCAGTTGTGTCTGACTCTTTGCAACCCAAAGGACTCAATCTTGCCATGCTCCTCTGTCCATGGGTTTCTCTAGGCAAGAGTACTGGAGTGGGTCGCCATTCCTTCAGGGGGTCTTCTCGACCCAAGGATGGACCCCAGGTCTCCTGCTTTGCAGGCGGATTCTTTATTATCTGACCCAGGGAAGCCCAAACATTCTTGGTATGGCTTTAATCCTATTAAATTTATAAATGCTTTCATTATAACCCAGAATATAGTCTGTCTTGGGAATGTTCCATGTTCACATGAAAAGAATGTGTTAAATATTACAAAGAATGTTTCTTAATACTTACTGATTTTTGGCCTACCTCACCTATCAATTATTGAAATTTCTAACTATAATTGTGAATATGCCAATTTGTTCTTTCATTTCTACCATTATTTTTTCCTTTAGGTATGTTGAAGTTACATTATTAGATAAACAAATCTTTTATGATTATTATGTCCTCTTGAGGAAGTTACCGCTTTATCACTATGGAATAGCCTTCTCTATCTCTGATGATATTTGCTCTAAAGTATTTGTCTATAAATACACTGTCTGGTATTAATACACCCACTTGATCTTTTTTTGTTTACTATTATCATAATACATCATTTACCAAATTTGACTTTATTCTACTTTGAATCTTTGTATTTAAAATGGATTTCACGTAGGCAGCATATAATTGGGTCATTATTTTTTTCACCAATCCAAAAATATGTCCCTTTTAATGGAAGTGGGGTAGGGGGGTTATACCGCCTATCTTCAGTATAATTATTGGTAATGATTAAGTTTATCACTTTGTAAGTTGTTTTGCTATTTATCCCATTAGATCTTTGTATCCTTTTCCCGTTTTTCTACCAATAGCTGATGGGTTTTTAAATAAATACTTAAAATTTTTTTAATTTATTTTTAAATTTATTTTAATTGGAGGCTAATTACTTTATAATATTGTAGTAGTTTTTGCCATACATTGACATGAATCAGCTATGGGTGCACATGTGTTCCCCATCCTTAACCCCCCTTCCCACCTTCCTCCCCATCCCATCCCTCTGGGTCATCCCAGTGCACCAGCCCCGAGAACCCTGTCTCATGCATTGAACCTGGACTGGCAATCTGTTTCACATACAGTAATACACATGTTTCAATGCTATTCTCTCAGATCATCACACCCTCATCTTCTCCCACAGAGTCCAACAGTCTGTTCCTTGGGGAGGGCGGTGGGAGGGGGTTCTGGATGAGGAACACATGTGCATCCGTGGCTGATTCATGTCAATGTATGGCAAAAACCACCACAATACTGTAAAGTAATTAGCCTCCAATTAAAATACATTAATTAATTAGAAAAAAAGTTTGTTCTTAATCTCTGTGTCTCTTTTCCTGTCTCACATATAGGGTCATCACTACCATCTTTCTAAATTCCATATATATGCATTAATTTACTGTATTGGTGTTTTTCTTTCTGACTTACTTCGCTCTGTGTAATAGGCTCCAGTTTCATCCGTCTCATTAGATCTGATTCAAATGCATTCTTTTCAATAGCTGAGTAGTACTCCATCGTGTATATGTACCACAGCTTTCTTATCCATTCATCTGCTGATGGACACCTACGTTGCTTGTATGTCCTAGCTATTATAAACAGTGCTGCAATGAACATTGGGGTACACGTCTCTTTCAATTCTGGTTTCCTCAGTGTGTATGCCCAGCAATGGGATTGCTGGGTCATGTGACAGTTCTATTTCCAGTTTTTTAAGGAATCTCCACACTGTTCTCCATAGTGACTGTGCTAGTTTGCATTCCCACCAACAGTGTAAGAGGGTTCCCTTTTCTCCACATCCTCTCCAGCATTTATTGCTTGTAGACTTTTGGATCTCAGCCATTCTGACTGTGTGAAATGGTACCTCACTGTGGTTTTGATTTGCATTTCTCTAATAATCAGTGATGTTGAGCATCTTTTTATGTGTTTGTTAGCCATTTGTATGTCTTCTTTGGAGAAATGTCTGTTTAGTTCTTTGGCTCATTTTATGATTGGGTCTCTTATTTTTCTGGAACTGAGCTGCAGGAGTTGCTTGTATATTTCTGAGATTAATTCTTTGTCAGTTGCTTCATTTGTGATTATTTTCTCCCATTCTGAAGGCTGCATTTTCACCTTGCTTACAGTTTCCTTCACTGTGCAGAAGCCTTTAAGTTTAATAAGGTCCCATTTGTTTATTTTAGCTTTTATTTCCATTACTCTTGAGGTGGGTCATAGAGGATCCTTCTATGATTTATGTCAGAGAGTGTTCTGCCTATGTTTTCCTCTAGGAGTTTTATAGTTTCTGATATTACATTTAGATCTTTAATACATTTTGAGTTTATTTTTGTGTATGGTATTAGAAAGTGTTCTAGTTTCATTATTTTACAGATGGTTGACCAGTTTTCCCAGCACCACTTGTTAAAGAGATTGTCTTTTCTCCATTGTATATTCCTGCCTCCTTTGTCAAAGATAAAGTGTCCGTAGTGTGTGGATTTATCTCTGGGCTTTCCATTTTGTTCCATTGATCTATATTTCTGTCTTTGTCCCAGTACCATACTGTCTTGATGACTGTGGCTTTGTAGTAGAGCCTGAAGTCAGGCAGGTTGATTCCTCCAGGTCCATTCTTCTTTCTCAAGATTGGTTTGGCTATTCGCTGTTTTTTGTATTTCCATACAAATTGTGAAATTATTTGTTCTAATTCTCTGAAAAACACCGTTGGTAGCTTGATAGGGATTGCATTGAATCTATAGATTGCTTTGGGTAGTATACTCACTTTCATTCACCATTGCAGAGAGAAGAATAAAATACTTAGGAATGAATCTACCTAAAGAAACAGAAGACCTATATATAGAAAACTATAAAACACTGATGAAAGAAATCAAAGAAGACACAAATAGATGGAGAAATAAAGGCTTTAATTTTAAAATGTTTCAGAGTTCTCTCATAGCTCTTTTATAATGATTTCTAATTTAATTCTCAATAGCGATATAATACTATTACACATTATTTCACTTTTTAAAAAATTGTTAAGGTTTGTTTTATGGCCCAGAATTTGGTGAATGTTTCAAAAGCACATAGAAAAAATGTGCACTCTTGCATGGTCAGCTGGAGGGTTCTGTATGTGTCAATAAAGGATGATGTTGATGGATAGAATTTTGCAATTTATCTTTGCTGAGTTTTTGTCTAAATGTTCTATCAAATCCTGAGAATTAAATTTATAGCTGGCAAGAATTTGTGAATTTGTCTACCTCTTCTTTCAGCTTTATCATTTTTGCTTCATGTATTTTGGCCCTTTTTGCTAGCTTAGGATCACATTTAGGATTCTTCTTATGTCTTCTTGATGAAGACATCTGCTTATTTATGGTAATCCTCCATAACTCTTCCAGTTTTCTTTTAGATGGGTTTGCATGGTATACCTTTTTCTATTCTTTTAGCCTAGCTATATCATTTTATTAATGCATCTAACTGGGTAAGTTGTGTTCCATTCTTTGCAACCCCAAGGACTGCAGTATGCCAGGCTTCCTTGTCCTTCACTATCTCCTGGAGCTTGCTCAAACTCATATCCATCAAGTCTGTGATGCCATCCAACTGTCTCGTCCTCTGTCATCTCCTTCTCCTCCTGCTTTCAAAGTTTCCGGCATCAGGGTCTTTTCTAATGAGTCAGTTCCTTGCATCGGGTAGCCAAGGCATTACAGCTTCAGCCTCAGTCCTTCCAGTGAATATTCAGGATTATTTTCCTTTGGGATTGACTCGTCTGATCTCCTTGCAGTTCAAGGAACTCTCGAGTCTTCTCCAACACCACAGCTCAAAAGCATCAATTCTTTGACACTCAGCCTTCTTTATAATCCAACTCTCAAATCTGTACATGACTACCAGAAAAACCATACCTTTGACTTTACAGGCCTTTGTTGGCAAAGTAATGTCTCTGCTTTTTAATATATTGTCCAGGTTTGTCATAGTTTTTCTTCCAAGGAGTAAGCATCTTAATTTAATGGCTACAATCACCATCTGCATCTTTATTTTTTGGAGCCCCCCAAAATAAAAGTCTGACACTGTTTCCACTGTTTCCCCATATATTTCCCATGAAGTGATGGGACCAGATGCCATGATCCTAGTTTTTTGAATGTTGAGCTTTAAGCCAACTTTTTCACTCTTCTCTTTCCCTTTCATCAGGAGGCTCTTTAGTTCCTCTTCACTTTCTGCCATATGGGTGGTGTCATCTGCTTATCTGAGGTTATTGATACTTCCCCCTGCCATCTTGATTCCAGCTTGTGCTTCTTCCAGCCCAGCATTTCACATGATGTACTGTGCATATATGTTAAATAAGCAGGGTGACAATATACAGCCTTAACGTACTCCTTTCCCAATTTGGAACCAATTGGTTGTTCCATGTCTGGTTCTAACTGTTGCTTCTTGACTTGCATACAGGTTTCTCAGGAGGCAGGTAAGGTGATCTGGTATTCCCATCTCTGTAAGAATTTTCCAAGATTGTTGTGACGTACACAGTCAAAGGCTTTAGTGTAGTCAATGAGGCAGAATTAGATGTTTAATGGGAATTCTCTTGCTTTTTCTGTGATCCAAAGGAAGTTGGCAATTCGATCTCTGGTTCCTCTTCCTTTTCTAAATCCAACTTGAACATCTGGAAGTTTTCAGTTCATGTACTGTTGAAGCCTAGCTTGGAGAATTTTGAGCATTACTTTGCTAGCACATGAAATGAGTGCAATTGTGTAGTAGTTTGAACATTCTTTGCCTTTCTTTGGAATTAGATTTGACTTCAATCCCTAATCCATGTGATACTGTTCCTTTGCAAAGATCTCAAGTAATTTTTTTCATATTCTATCCAGGGTTTTTAATTGTAACCAGTAGGAGAGACAGGCTATAGTAAGTTTATACATCTTGGCCAGCCAACATAGGTAATTACAAATCCTGGAGTAACCACATTAAACAGATAATAATAAACAGGCAAAATGATTTGTATAAAATATATTTCATTTTACCTGATATATTCAGACTATTATCATGTCAATATATAATCAATATAAAGATTATTGAAACATATTTATTACATTATTTTTCTTGTACTACACATCTTGGAAATTGGGTGAGTATTTTTCACTTACCATGTATTTTTATTTATTCTAATTACATTTCAAATGCTCAGTAACCACACGTGGCTAGCAGCTACCATATTGAACAATATAAGTCTAGGCTCTGAGGCAATGCTTCTCAAACTTTAGGCTGTACAGAGTGTCTTCTTAAAATTTTTATATTATTATTCAGTAGATTTCTGGAGGGCCTCAGGTCCTCTAATGATACTGGCTGTGCACTTTGGCCCAAATGCTTTAGAGGTTCATCTGTTACTTCTTGAAGTAATTCTATATTCCAGCTACCTGTATAGTTCTATAGGACGCTTCCTATATGACGGTTCTGTTTCTATGTTTCTGCCCTGGTAATATCACATGTCTATCTACTTTTAGGCCTTCCCTATCCTGGGAAATACCCTGCTTTGGTATTGGCCACTATCTATTTGTGTACTTTTATAATAACATATAAAACATTCCTGAAGGAACAAATTAGAGAAATGAGTTCTGTCAGGGCCTATCTTATTAAACAATATTTACTTATTTATTCATTTGTTTCTGGCTGCACTGGGTCTCTTAGTTGTGGCATGCGGGACCTTCACTGCAGAACGTGGGATCGGGCTTCTCTTTGGCTGGGGTGCACAGGCTTAGTTGCCCAGAGGCATGTGGCATCTTCCCAGACCAGAGATGGGAACCCCATGACCCCTGGGCCACCAAGGAAGTCCAGGCTAACGATTCTATCTCCGTGGTCTTGGGGAGCCTGCTAGGCTGGCAGATGGGGGAAATAAACTAATATTTAGATTACGTGGCCTTCATCCTATTGTCCCTGAGCTTCCCTCATAGTTCAGTCGGTAAAGAATCTGCCTGCAGTGCAGGAGACCTGGGTTCGATTCCTGAGTTGGGAAGATTCCCTAGAGAAGGAAATGGCCACCCACTCCAATATTCTTGCCTGGAGAATCCCACGGACAGAGGAGCCTGGCAGGCTACAGTCCATGGGGTTGCAAGAGTTGAAAACAACTTAGCTACTAAACAACCATCATCTTAATGTTGAAGCATTTCTACAAAGAACAGATCAATCATCTTACTTCTTTTTCTATATGATAGATAATCACCAAAAACTATTTTGCAGTGCCTCTTGGGTAAACTTGCTTGGGAGCTTGGCCATAAGGTGAGAAATAAATATGAATTGCATTTATTTAAGAGCTTAGCCATCCTATTAATTCTCGCCTTCATCCTGCGTGCTTCTCTTATTTGGGTATGGTACACTCACTTCTTTCAAGTCTACAATGCAAGAATACTTAGAGCAGAAGGGAACAGAATTTTCTAGGATGCATAACCACCGCCAGCCCCAAGTTTTGCTGAGGAACCATCATGCATAACCTCAAATAAAAGAGTGTCTTGATGAAGGTGAAAGAAGAATGAAAAAACTGGCTTAAAACTCTACATTCAAAAAACTAAGGTCATGGCATCTGGACCCATCACTTCATAGCAAACAGATGGGGAGACAATGGAAAGAGTGACAGAATTTATTTCCTTGGGCTCCAAAATCAATGCGGACAATGACTGCTGCCATGAAACGAAAAGATGTTTGCTCTCTAGAAGAAAAGCTATGACCAACCTAGATAGTCTATTAAAAAGCAGAGAGATCACTTTGCCAACAAAGGTCCATATAGTCAAAGCTATGGTTTTTCCAGTAGTAATGTGTGGATGTGAGAGCTGGACCATAAAGAAGGCTGAGCACCAAAGAACTGATGCTTTCAAACTATGGTGCTGGAGAAGACTCTTGAGAATCCCTTGAACAGCAAGGAGATCAGGCCAGTCAGTCCTAAAGGAAATCAACCCTGAATATTCATTGGAAGGACTGATGTTAAGGCTGCTGCTAAGTCACTTCAGTTGTGTCCGACTCTGTGTGATCCCATAGACGGCAGCCCACCAGGCTCCCCCGTCCCTGGGATTCTCCAGGCAAGAACACTGGAGTGGGTTGCCATTTCCTTCTCCAATGCATGAAAGTGAAAAGTCAAAGTGAAGTCGCTCAGTCATGTCCGACTCTTAGCGACCCCATGGACTGCAGCCTACCAGGCTCCTCTGTCCATGGGATTTTCCAGGCAAGAGTACTGGAGTGGGGTGCCATTGCCTCCTCCAGATGTTAAGGCTGAAGCTCCAATATTTTGGACACCTGAAGTGCTGGTGGCTAACTCATTGGAAAACACCCCGATTCTGGGAAAGATTGAGAACATGAGAAGAAGGGGGACAACAGAGGATGAGACGGTTGGATGGCATCACTGACTCAATGGACAGGGGTTTGAGCAAGCTCCAGGAGAGAATAAAGGAGAGAGAAGCCTGGTCTGCTGCAGTCCATGGGGTCACAAAGAGTCGGACACAACTGAGGGGCTGAACAACAACAACGTCATGCATAAGGGAACAGCTTTTAAAAGGCACACAGTATGTGGGGCTTCCCTGGTGGTTCAGTGGCTAAGACTCAGCTCCCAGTGCAGGGACCCTGGGTTCCATCCCTGGTCAGGGAACTAGATCCCACACACTGCAACTAAAACAGATTCTGCATCCTGCAGTTAAGACCTGGTGCAGCTAAATACAGAAATATTTTTAAATATTTTTTTAAACACGTAAAGAGTAGATCTCAATAATTATTTCCCTGAAGCAAAAAAGGAAACCACTATTACTACTACTGTTCACAGACCAATTTTTTTTAAATTCTTCAGATATTTATTTAACCATAATATGTACATATCAAAATCCTGGATATTTTAGACCATAGATAACTTACTGATTTCCAGAAGCTATGACATCGTCATCTCTTAAGAGTTAGGAAACCATATGGAGACTCCTCCTTTAAGTTACTATGGTGTAATTGTAAGCACTATTCCTCTCCTTTGAGGAAGGTCTGCAGAAAGATCATTAACCACACACAAGCAGTGGAACAACCTATCTGGCCTATAAGAGCTCAGACATAGTGGTCTCAGGGAACAGCCTGGACCCTGGCTCTGCTTTCTGTTTTTTCTTGTGCTGTTTAAGGAAAAAGAAGAACCTAGCAACCTCCAACCTAACAAGTTACCACTGTGCTACTTGGCACTCTGATCTACTGGAAGATGCTGTGTACTGGGAGTCAGGCAGGAAGTTTTCCTCAGGACATCTTGAACTTGAATCCAATCTGTATGACCCAGGTTACTTTACTTAACCTCTGGATTGAGAAGCAAGTGCTTTAAGTAATCCTCTAGAAGGGAGAGCTTGAGAAGACCAAATAGGGTTAGAAGATACAATCATGCTTAAGCAAGCGATCTGACCTGCTGTTTAAAAAAAAAAGCAATATTAAAATGTTAAGCAGTATTAACAGGTTTCTGGGAAAATCTGGGCTGGCTACAAATATCACTTTGAGATTAGAAGAAAAATGCAATTAGAAAGGCCAAAGGGCTTCTTTATGTCTAAAACAGGAACATCTTCATAACACAAAGATGTGAGTGCTGGTAGTTTGGGGCTGGGGGTTGGGGTGATTCCAGGAAACAAGAAAAGGCAAAGATGGAAGCCAACACTGGGTACCTTACAGGCAGATGACCTCTGTGAGCAATCAGAGCTCCATCCAACCAGGGACGTCTGGGATGAGGGTGGGTTGCACCCCACCCAGAGCGGTCTCACCTGAAGGGGGCAGACTGAGACCTGCCCGCGTGGACAGGGACCTCAGCCTACCTCTGACCTGCTCCGCGAATGGCCAAGCCTGGTTTCCACTGACAGAGAGGGTGCTCCGGAAGACAGTCAGAGGTGCTCACAGTGAGGAGCGGTCGGTGCCCAGGGGAGGAAGGGGTCAGGAGACACAGGCTTCATGACTCTCCTCCTGGGGGACCAGTGTGCAGGGGGGCCAGTGTGCAGGCCAGTCAGGGGAGGCTGACCCAGTTCTCCACACAGGCCACAGAAAGATGTCAAGAAGGACAAGGCAGGAAGGATCGTCATTTAACTGTCTCTTCACTATGCAATCTTGCTACGTATGAAATCAACCCTGAACATAGGATCGCTCAACTTTTTGGTTTTAACATACACATTGCCAATAACTAACACAGTTAAATAAATGTCCTTTTCTTTCTTTCTTTTTCCTCCATCAGTGGATATATTTACGGTGGCTCAGTTGTTTAAGAGTATCATTTACAATGTTTCTGTTCTAACTCAAGCCAGAAAAAGAGCAGTTTGCTCAACCTTTTATCTCCATTATAATGTTTAAAAAGATCATCTGTCTCTATGCCCTACAGTCTCCCTTAGTTCTACATTTACTGGAAGCAACCAACCCTGGTGATGGCCTATTTAACACAAGTACAAAACCTAGGAGGTTTAATTGAAAGCACTGGCATTCAAACTGTATTTAGTAGCTTTCAGGGAAAACAGAACAAAACTGTGTCTTTTAAGAACAGTACTTAATGGAGCCCATGGGTCGTGGGGGACGTAACCCCGAGGAGCAAGACTGCAAAGAGCAGGGAGAGGATGCCCGGCCATCAGCAGCTGCACCTGGTGACTTAACCTAGCAATGCAGAGCTGAGAAGCTGTTAATAGCTTAGGCAAGGACCGTCAAAATAAGACGAAAAGCATCCCTTTTCCAGTTAATAACAGAAAGGGATTATAGCACTGACCCGTTCCCTTTTTCATACCTGGTAATTACTCAGGGGATTTTCTGTCACTGTACTGCTTAACAACACTCCTCAGTCGTCACCCATTGTTTCGCACTAATGTCATTTCTCCATAATTTACAGAGTAAGAAGGTCTGTATTGCTATGATTTCTACCACTGTGAAACTGAAACAAAGCCAGTGCATTTTTATACAATTATGCCTTCAGTGCTTAGGAATGTCCATTTCTGAGTCGCTAAGGAAATGCATTAAAAATAATAATAGTAATAGTAAAATTATTTTTAATGCATTTCCTTAGCGACTCAGAAATGGACACCAGATGAGAGCCTCATGCAAAATTCCCTGTATTCCTGTGACCATTTCAGGTAAGCTGGGAGACATTTCCATGTTGACTCCATTTTCAGGCTAACACATTATAAGATTGCTTTTTTTTTTTTTTTGGAGGCACTTTTATCAACAAAGAAATCAAAATGTTAACCGTTCTTCCTCAAAATAATTCTCAAAATTACAATTAAAATTATAATTTTGTAATTACAAAAATAAATTACAATTTACTTCTATTTGATCATTTTACTGACCTCAACATTCCAACATATGGAGATGCTAAACATCCTTAGTTTGTAAATAAACAAACCACTAAAATAACAAGAAACACAAAAGACCCACAAAGACCGAGTGCATTAACTGGATGATCACTGATAGATATTACATATCCAGTGAAGAACAATGTGAATAGTTATGCTCTCTCCATTTGTACATTTAGCCATGATAGAAACATTTATTTAACTCCAACTCTGTATGTAGAACTGTGCTAAGACTTTAGGAATCACAAAGGAACATCCTATTTCCTTTCTATATTTTTCTCCACTGCACTTGCAGACACTACATCAGACGATGCTAGCACTGACTTTTTTGTCCCTTGTCATTCGTCTGTCTCCCCCAGAAGGTTTGTTGACATTCTAACCCCTGGTACTTCAGAATGTACCCTTCTTGGGAAGTAGGCATTTTATCAAGATGATCAAGGAAAACTGAAGTCATTGGAGTGGACCCTAATCCAAAAGGTATCCTCATAAAAGGGGAGATGTGCACAGAGGGAAGACAGAATGAAGACATGGTGTGAACAGGTGAACATGGTGAAGACAGGTGTGGACACAGGACTGGAGCGAGGCACCTGCAAGCTGAGGAAAGTCGATGATTGCCCGCAGTCCACTGGAAGCAGAAAGAGGCGAGGATGGATGCCTCCTCAGTTTCAGAGGTGGACTATACCTTGATTTAGGACTTCCCGCCTCCAGAACTGTGAGGCGATTCATTTCTCCTTGTCTAAGCCACCTAGTTTGTGATATTTTGTTACAGTAGCCCCACAAAAGGAATACATGCCTTTGCCCCATTACTTCACTCCACAGTGGAGAACCTTTTATCACACACAATTATTTGCCTGAGAGCTTTCTCTAGCTGTGGGACTGCCTATTGCAGAGGGTCCCAGGGACTGATAGGAGCTGATGGGAGGGCACACAGGCCAGACCTTTCCCTCTTTGGCTGGGATCACTCTGAGGAATGTATCCTGCACTGCTTCCCAGGGCTCCCCAACAGGATCAAGCTCCACTTGTCCATAGGGTAGAACCTGCTGGAAAATGTCCCTCCTGGCTGCCCCTCTCTTTGTGGCCCCAGTTTCCTCGCATGTACTGCTGTGTCTTGGAAACATGCTCCATGCACATGAATCCAGGCCTCCAGGTATGCTTGTGGGGGAGCCAGCCTGAAACAGAGCACTTCTGGAGCTCAGGGTGCCTCTTCAGACTGACAACAGGGTCTAGGCAGTTCAGTTCAGTTCAGTGGCTCAGTCGTGTCCGACTCTTTGTGACCCCATGAATCGCAGCACACCAGGCCTCCCTGTCCATCACCAACTCCCGGAGTTCACTCAGACTCACGTCCATAGAGTCAGTGATGCCATCCAGCCATCTCATCCTCTGTCGTCCCCTTCTCCTCCTGCCCCCAATCCCTCCCAGCATCAGAGTCTTTTCCAATGAGTCAACTCTTCGCATGAGGTGGCCAAAGTACTGGAGTTTCAGCTTTAACACCATTCCTTCCAAAGAAATCCCAGGCTGATCTCCTTCAGAATGGACTGGTTGGATCTCCTTGCAGTCCAAGGGACTCTCAAGAGTCTTCTCCAGCACCACAGTTCAAAAGCATCAATTCTTCGGCACTCAGCTTTCTTCACAGTCCAACTCTCACATCCATACATGACCAGTGGAAAAACCATAGCCTTGACTAGACGGACCTTTGTTGGCAAAGTAATGTCTCTGCTTTTGAATATGCTATCTAGGTTGGTCATAACTTGTCTTCCGAGGAGTAAGCATCTTTTAATTTCATGGCTGCAGTTACCATCTGCAGTGATTTTGGAGCCTAAAAAATAAAGTCTGACACTGTTTCCCCATCTATTTCCCATGAAGTGATAGGACCGGATGCCATGATCTTCGTTTTCTGAATGTTGAGCTTTAAGCCAACTTTTTCATTCTCCTCTTTCACTTTCATCAAGAGGCTTTTTAGTTCCTCTTCACTTTCTGCCATAAGGGTGGTGTCATCTGCATATCTGAGGTTATTGATATTTCTCCCGGCAATCTTGATTCCAGCTTGTGTTTCTTCCAGCCCAGCGTTTCTCATGATGTACTTTGTGTGTAGGCAGTGGTGGGGGTTAAAAGTATATGCAGTGATGTAAGAATTACTGAAGTAAAGCACACATTACTTGTCCTCGGAGAACCTATAAGGTTTCAATGAATTGCACAGCAAGAGTAGAAGACCAAATGAATAGTTGAAGAGAACTGTAAAGAGGCTGAGGGAGAGCTTGCAGTTCCATGATAAACGAGGAGCCTGGAAAGCAAGTGATGGGGGTGTTTCTGTGGATGGAGAGAAGCTGGGGCCCTGATGGAAACAGGGAGCCTGGGGCCCTGATGGAAGGGGGGAGCCTACAGCCCTGATGGAAGGAGGGAGTCTGGGGCCCTGATGGGATAGGGGAGTCTGAGGCCCTGAAGGGGGAGCCTGAGGCCCTAATGGAAGGAGGGAGTCTGCAGCCCTGATGGAAGAGGGGAGCCAGGCCCTGATGGAAAGGAGGAGCCTGGGGCTCTGATGGAAGGGGGGAGCCTGGGGCCCTGATGGAAGGGGGGAGCCTGGGGCCCTGATGGAAGGGGGGAGCCTGGGGCCCTGATGGAAGGGGGGAGCCTGGGGCCCTGATGGAAGGGGGGAGCCTGGGGCCCTGATGGAAGGGGGGAGCCTGGGGCCCTGATGGAAGGGGGGAGCCAGGCCTTGATGGAAAGGAGGAGCCTGGGGCCCTGATGGAAGCGGGGAGCCTGTGGCCCTGATGGAAGGGGGGAGCCAGGCCCTGATGGAAAGGAGGAGCCTGGGGCCCTGATGGAAGCGGGGAGCCTGTGGCCCTGATGGAAGGGGGGAGCCAGGCCCTGATGGAAAGGAGGAGCCTGGGGCCCTGATGGAAGCAGGGAGTCTGGGGCCCTGATGGAAGGAGGGAGCCTGGGGCCCTGATGGAAGGAGGGAGCCTAGAAACCCCCAGTCAGCTCACAGGTTTCCTGAAGGGCAGCAGCCTCCCTTCTGAGGGCAGTTGCCTCTCATTCAGTATTTGTAGGTTTCACTCCAAATCCAAACTCATAGATCTTCTGCAGTAGGAAGGGCCAGCCCTAAAGCAATGTAATCGTTGTCCCAAACACAAGGTATACCAGCACCAAATTCCACAATGATTTAGGGGCTGAACCAAGAATAGAACTGAGGTATCTTTTAAGAGGGCACTTGATTCAGATCTGCTTAATTCAAATCCATGTGCAGTCTTCAAATATACACACTAATACTCAGCAGTAATGTTCTTCAACTTGAATGGCATGAAACTAAAGGAAGCTCACTTATTGTGCAATTTAGGGGAACCACACAGAAGGAAATCTATAGACAATTCAAAACAGACAATTTAAAAAATACTTCACTGCTTTTATTACTATTAATTTCTATCTTCATCCATCATTAACACTCCCCTCTAAAACCTGTAAGTATACAAGCAGGCATTCTGCCCAGGGTTTACTTGAACCATCGCTTTTAATCACTGTAACTACCCTGAGGTAGGAATTCTATACACTTTAGCAGATGAAGAATTCTGAGTTGAAAAGAGCAGAGCTGAGATTCAGACTCAGTTCTGTCTGATTTCAGGTATAAAAATTCTGGGCATGGTATGTAATATGAGTGTTTTCTTCATCCTTGTATTGTTTCCAGTTGTTCTGTTCAAGGAGATACAGATCTTGAAGGGTGTGAGTTATTTACCTGTTAGGAAGAGAACTCACAGGTCTGCAGTTCAGCACATAATCAGGAAAGGCAAGATACTCTGACACTGTTTTCCAAAGATGGAGAGTCTTCCTACAACGTGGCACAACACTCCTCCAGCTGTGTCTCCTCCCTCGAACTTGAGGAAACCTTGTAAGTGTCTTGGTCAATAGACTGCAGTACATGTGTGATGTGTGATTTCTGAGACTAGGTAGTAAAGGCAGTATGGCTTTGTCTGATGCAATCCTTTGGGTGTGTGCTCTAACACTGTGCCAATATGTAAGAAGTTCAACCACACTGAGGCTATAACATAGGGGAGACCACGTGGATATCTCTCACTGAAAGAGATAGCCTTGTCCCAGGAGCCCTTATCTTATCAGCCCCAACTGTTTCAGCTTCTCAGCAAGACACATGTGGGAGTGGATGATCCCAGCATCCAGACCCATTTACAGCACAAACCAAATGTGGCAGAGACAGCTATTCTCTATTGAGCTCTGCCCCAAATAAATTCTTCTGTCATCTTAAACCACTACATTTGGGGGTAATTTGTAGAATGATAACAGGATTACCAAAAAAAGGTACACAACTAAGAGAAAGTTACTATAATATAAATAACAATTGTCTCTCCTAAAGTATTTTAACCCTGAAAATGCATATAAGGAAGATGCCAAAATGGGTATTTATATTTCTTTTCCCTGTTCATGGCTTAACTTTTCTCTGCCCTGGCTTTACTGAGGTATGATTCATATATAAAATTGCATAAGTTTAAGGTATACAATGTGATAACTTGATACATGTATATATTATGAAATGTTTACCACAATAAGGTCAGTTAACACACCCTTCACATAATTTACTATTTTGTTGTTGTTATTATGGTAAGAACATTAAAGTTCTATTCTTATAGCAACTTTCGAGTATGTTGTATCATATTGTTAACTATTAGAGAAGGAGAACCAAAGAAATTCTCACACTGTTACAAAAGTTGTAGGGCCCACAACAGAGTCCCCAACCCGGGGATCCAGCAAAGGGACTAAGAACCCCAGGAAATTCAACTCTCGAGGCCGGTGGGATTTGATTGTAGAACTTCCACAGAACCGGGGAGACAGACTCCTAGAGGAGACAAACAAAACCTGTGCACACCAGGACCCAGGAGAGAGGAGCAGTGACTCCGCAGGAGATTGAACCAGACTTGCCTGTGAGTGTCCAGGAGTCTCTGGTGGAGCCATGGGTTGACAGTGACCTGCTGCAGGGTCAGGGGCACTGAACACAATAGTCCTGGGAGCCGCCATGGTGTCCATTAGAAGGAGGTTGCCATTTCTGCCATTACCTCTACCATAGTTTCACCTCAGGCCAAACTACAAGGAAGGAACATGGCCCCATCCATCAACACAAAATTGGATTAAAGATTTGCTAGTCATGGCCCTATCCATCAGAGCAAGATCCAGATTCCCCCCAGTCAGTCCCTTTCATCAGGAAGCTTCGACAAGCCTTTTATTCTTATCCATCAGAGGACAGAAAGAATGAAAAATGCAATCACAGAAACTGACCAAATTGATCACTTGGATCACAGTCTTGTCTAATTCAATGAAATTATGAGCCATGACAATGTAGGGCCACCCAAGATGGAAAGGTCATGGTGGAGAGTTCTGACAAAATGTGGTCCACTGAAGAAGGGAATGGTAAACCATCTCAGTATTCTTGCCTTGAGAACGTCATGAACACTATGAAAAGGCAAAATGATAGGACACTGAAAGATGAATTCCAGAGGTCAGTAGATGTCCCAATAGGATACTGGAGAAGAGCAGAGAAAAGTTCCAGAAAGAATGAAGAGGCTGAGCCAAAGCAAAAACAATGTGAATGGTGATGGAAGTAAAAGTCTGTTGCTATAAAGAACAATACTGCATAGGAACCTGAAATGTTAGGTCCATGAATCACCGTAAATTGGAAGTGGTCAAACAGGAGCTGGCAACAGTGAACATCAACATTTTAGGCGTCAGTGAACTAAAATGAACTGCAATGGGCACACTTAACTCAGATGACTATTATATCTACTACGTCGGGCAAGAATCCCTTAGAAGAAATGGAGTAGCCATCATAATCCACAAGAGTCTAAAATGCAGTACTTGGGTGCAAATTCAGAAATGACAGAATGATCTCTGTTCATTTCCAAGGCAAACCATTTAATATCACAGTAATTCAAGTCTATGCCCCAACCAGTAATGCTGAAGAAGCTGGAGTTGAACAGTTCTATGAAGATCTGCAAAACCTTCTAGACCTTATACCAAAAAAGATATCCTTTTCAAAACAGGGAACTGGAATTCAAAAGATATCAGTCAAGAGGAAGTCAAGAGATACCTGGAGTAACAGGCAAGCTTGGCCTTGAAGTGAAAAATGAAGCAGGGCAAAGGCTAACAGAATTTTGCCAAAAGAAGGCACTGATCATAGCAAATATGTTTTTCCAGCAACACAAGAGAAGACTCTATACATGGATATCACCAGATAGTTAATGGAAATCAGATTGATTATATTCTTTGCAGCCGAAGATGGAGAAGCTCTACTCTACACAGTCAGCAAAAACAAGACTGGGAGTTGACTGTGGTTCAGATCATGAACTCCTTATTGCAAAATTCAGACATAAATTGAAGAAAGTAGGGAAAACCTCTATATCATTCAGGTAGGACCTAAATCAAATCCCTTACAATTATACAACAGAAGTGACAGATAGATTCAAGGGATTAGATCTGATAGACAGAGTCCCTGAAGAACTATGGACATAACATTGTACAGGAGGCAGTGATCAAAGCCATCTGCAAGAAAAAAAAAATTCAAAAAGGCAAAATGGTTGTCTGAGGAGGCCTTACAATAGCCAAGAAAAGAACTGAAAGGCAAAGGAGAAGAGGAAAGATATACTGATTTGAATGTAGAGTTCCAAAGAATAGCAAGGAAAGATTAAAAAAAAAAAAAAAAAAAGCCTTCCTAAGTGATCAATGCAAAGAAAGAGAGGAAAACAATAGAATGGTAAAGACTAGAGATCTCTTCAAGAAAACTAGAGATACCAAGGGCACATTTCATGAAAAGATGGGCACAATAAAGGACAGAAATGGTATGGACCTAACAGAAGCAGAAGACATTAAGAAGAGGTGGTAAGACTACCCAGAAGAACTATACAAAAAGATCTTCATGATCCAGATAACTATGATGATGTGATCACTCATCTAGAGCCAGACACCCTGGAATGTGAAGTCAAGAGGGCCTTAGGAAGCGTCACAGCAAAGCTAGTGGAGGTGATGGAATTCCAGTTGACCTATTTCAAATTTTAAGATGATGTTGTGAAAGTGCTGCACTCAATATGTCAGCAAATTTGGAAAACTCAGCATTGGCTAAGGACTGGAAAAGATCCGTTTTCATTCCAATCCCAAAGAAAGTCAACGCCAAAGAAGGTTCAAATTACTGCACAATTGCACTCATCTCACGCGCTAGGAAAGTAGTGCTCAAAATTCCTGATGCTATACTTCAACAGTACATGGACAGAGAACTTGCAGATGTTCAAGCCAGATTTAGAAAAGACAGAAACCAGAGATCAAGTTGCCAACATCTGCTGAATCATAGAAAAAGAAAGATAATTCCAGAGGATCATCTACTTTTGCTTCATTGACTACGCTAAAGCCTTTGATTGTGTGGATCATAAAACCACTATGGAAAACTCTTACAGAGATGGGAATACCAGAGCACATTACCTCCCTCCTGAGAAATCAGTATGTAGGTCAAGAAACAGCAGTTAGAACCAGATATGGAACAACAGACTGGTTCCAAATTGGGAAATGAGTACGTCAAGGCTATATATTGTCACCTTGCTTATTTAACTTATAGGCAGAGTACATCATGCAAAATGCCAGGTCGGATGAAGCACAAGCTGGAATCAAGATTGCCAGGAGAAATATCAGTAACCTCAGATATGCAGATGACACAACCCTTATGGCAGAAAATGAAGAGAGAGTGAAAAAGTGGGCTTAAAACTCAAAATTCAAAACACGAAGATCACGGCATCTGGTTCCATCACTTCATGGCAAATAAATGGGGAAACAATTGAAACAGTGACAGACTTTATTTTCTTGGGTTCCAAAATCACTGCACATGATGATTACAGTTATTAAACTAAAAGGTGCTTGCTCCTTGAAAGAACAGATATGACAATCTTAGACATCATATTAAAAAACAGAGAGATTACTTTGCTGACAAAGGTCTGTCTAGTCAAAGCTATGGTTTTTCCAGCAGTCATGTATGGATGTGAGAGTTGGACCATAAAGAAGGCTGAGTGCTGAAGAGCTGATGCTTTCAAACTGTTTTGTTGGAGAAGACTCTTGAGATTCCCTTGGAATGCGAGGAGATCAAACCAGTCAATCCTAAAGGAAATCAGTCCTATATATTCATTGGAGGAACTGATGCTGACAGTGAAGCTCCAATACTTTGGCCACCTGATGCGAAAATATGATTAATTGGAAAAGCCCCTGATACTAGCAAAGACTGAATGAAGGAGGAGAAGGGGATGACAGATAATGAGATGGTTAGATGCTATCACCAACTTGATGGGCATGAGTCTGAGTAAGCTCTGGCTTTGGTGAAGGACAGGGAAGCTTGGTGTGCTGCAGTCCATGGAGTCACAAATATTCAGACAAGACTGAGTGAGCAAACTGCACTGAAGAGAAGGAAATGCCAACCCAGTCCTTGCTAGGGAAACACCATGGACAGGAAAGCCTGGCGGGCTATAGTCCATGGGGTTGCAAAAATGCTGGAACCATATTACTGACTAAGCAACAACAGCTGTTAACTATAGTCACCATATACTTTACGATACTCTACAGTCATCTAAAGCCACTGTGCTTTAGATCCTTAGAACTTATAACTAAAAGTGTTTAGTCTCTGACCCACATCTCCCCATTTCCCCAGCCTCTAGTCTCTGGCAACCACCATTCTATTCTCTGTTTCTATGAGCTCAGTGTTTTAAGAGTCCCCATATAAGTGACATCATATAATATTTGTCTTTCTATGACTTATTTCACGCAGTATAATACCCTCAGGGTTCCCCCATCTTATTATGATGGCAGGAGGTCCTTCTTTGGGGCTAAGTAATATTCCTTTATATACATGGATCCAGATAAGTAAAAAGGCAGATCCATTCATCTGTCAATAGACAGTTTAGCTGTTTACATGTCTTGATTATTATAAGTCCCTCTGCAGTGAACATGAGAGTGCAGATATCTCTTTGAGACCTGACATCATTTCTTTAAATGTATATATCCAGAAGAGGAACAGCTGGATCACATGGTAGTTCTATTTTAATTGTTTGAAAGACTTCCATACTGTTTTCCATAGTGGCTGCACCAATCTACATTTCCACCAACTATGCACCATGGTTCCCTGTTCTCAGCCTCCTCACAAGCATTTGTTATCCTTTTGATAACAGCCATTCTTACAGGTGTGAGGTGGTATCTCACTGTTGTTTGATTTCCATGTCCCCAGTGATTAGTGATGTCAGGCATCTTTTCATGTTCATTGTAAAACTTAAAATCTGAAAGTCTACCTTCAAACATAAATGAAATGGATTTGGATACCTCCCAGCTTGGTCTCCAGGTAACATTCTCCTCCTCAAAGTCACTGATTCTTACAGACTTTGATCAATTCTTAGATAAACGGTAGTGTCTCAGGTCAAAAATGAAATCTATTTTTCAGCTCTATGGAAAAGGTTCATGGCTTACAGCTTGAACATCTGGAAGTTCATGGTTCACCTATTGCTGAAGCCTGGCTTGGAGAATTTTGAGCATTACTTACTAGCATATGAGATGAGTGCAATTGTGCGGTAGTTTGAGCATTCTTTGTCATTGCTTTTCTTTGGGATTGGAATGAAAACTGACCTTTTCCAGTCCTGGGCCACTGCTGAGTTTTCCGAATTTGCTGGTATATTGAGTGCAGCACTTTCACACCATCATCTTTTAGGAATTGAAGTACTCTGCTGAATTCCATCACCTCTACTAGCTTTGTTTGTAGTGATGCTTCCTAAGGCCCACTTGCCTTCTCACTCCAGGATGTCTGGCTCTAGGTGACTGATCACACCATCATGGTTATAAGATCATGAAGATTTTTTTGCATCATTCTTCTGTGTTTTCTTGCCACCTCTTCTTAATATCTTCCTCTTCTGTTAGGTCCATACCATTTCTGTCCTTTATTGTGCTCATCTTTTCATAAAATGTGCCCTTGATATCTCTAATTTTCTTGAAAAGACCTCTAGTCTTTCCCATTTTATTGTTTTCCTTTCTTTGCATTGATCACTGAGGAAGGCTTTCTTGTCTCTCCTAGCTCTTTGGAACTCTTCATTCAGATAGGTATATCTTTTCTTTTCTTCTTTTACTTTAGCTTCTCTTCTTTTCTCAGCTATTTGTAAGGCCTCCTCAGACAACCACTTTGCCTTTTTGCATTTCTTATTCTTTGGGATGATCTTGATTCCTGTCTCCTGTACAATGTCATGAATCTCTATCCATACTTCTTCAGGAACTGTGTCTATCAGATCTAATTCCTTGAATCTATTAGTTACTTCTACTTTATAATCATAGGAATTCGATTTAGGTCATACCTGAATGGTTAGTGATTTTGCCTACTTTCTTTGTCTGAATTTTGCAATAATGACCATCCTAGACAGTGTATTATAAAGCAGAGACATCACTTTGCTGACAACGTTCCATCTAGTCTATGGTTTTTCTAGTAGTCATGTACACATGTGAGATCTGGACCACAAAGAAGTTTGAGTGCTAAAGAATTGATGATTTCAAAGTGTGGTATTGGAAAAGACTCTTGAGAATCCCTTGGACAGCAAGGAGATCAAACCTGAATATTCTTTGAAAGGACTGATGCTGAAGCTGAAGCTCCCATACTTTGGCCACCTGATGCAAAGAGCTGACTCATTTGAAAAGATCTTGATGCTGAGAAAGACTGAAGGCAGGAGGAGAAGGAGATGACAGAGGACCAGATGGTTGGATGGCATCACCAATTCAATGGACATGAGTTTGTGCAAGCTCCAGGAGATGGTGAAGGATAGAGAAGCCTGGCATGCTGCAGTCCATGGGGTTACAAATAGTCAGACATGCCTAAGTGACTGAACAACAACAACAGTTAATTGGAAGGACTGATGCTGAAGCTCCAGCATCAGCTTTGGCCACTGGATTCAAGGAGCCAACTCATTGGAAAAGGCCCTTATGCTGGGAAAGATTGAGGACATGAGGAGAAAGGTGCAACAGAGGATGAGATGACTGGATGGTATCACTGACTCAGTGGACATGAGTTTGAGCAAACCAGAGTAGATATTGAAGTACAGGGAAACCTGGCATGCTGTAGTTCATGGAATCACAAAGAGTTGTACATGACTGAGCAACCGAACAACAACTCACTGATTTATATCTTGGTTGTTAAATAAAGCTGTGATGAACTATCATGTGAAGGTTTTTGTTCAGACAAAAATCTTAATTTCTTTGGAATAAATGCCCAGGTATTCAATTGGGCATTTGATAGATAGAGTACCTGATGAACTACACATGAAGGTTCATGACATTGTTCAGGAGACAGGGATAAAGACCATCCCCCAAAAAAAGAAATGCAAAAAGTAAAATGGCTATCTGACGAGGCCTTACAAATAGCTGTGAAAAGAAGAGAAGTGAAGGGTGGTCCTAAGATGGTGGAGGAATAGGATGGGGAGACCACTTTCTCCACAAATTCATCAAAAGAACATTTAAACGCTGAGTAAATGCCACAAAACAACTTCTGAATGCCAGCAGAGGACATCAGGCACCCAGAAAAGCAGCCCATTGTCTTCAAAAAGAGATGTTTTATCAATGGTACTGTATAGAAGAAATCTTGAGAGTACTGTAAAAATCAGACTGAAAACCAGAAGTAGGAGGCTTAAGTGTGAATCCTGAGAACATCAGAGAACTCCTGATTCCAGGGAACATTAATCGATAGGAACTCATCAAACGCTTCCATACCTACACTAAAACCAAGCACCACCCAAGGACCAACAAGTTCCAGAGCAAGACATACCACACAAATTCCCCAGCAACACAGAACACAGCCCTGAGCTTCAATATACAGGTTACCCAAAGTTACCCCCAAACCACTGACATCTCATAACTCATTACTGGAGACTTCATTGCACTCCAGACAGAAGAAATTCAGCTCCACCCACCAAAACACCGACACAAGCTTCCCTAACCAAGAAACCTTGACAAGCCACTGATATAATCCCACCCACAGTGAGGAAACTCCACAATAAAGAGAACTCCACAAACTGCCAGAATACAGAAAGGCCACCCCAAACACAGCAATATAAACAAGATGAAGAGACAGAGGAATACCCAACAGGTAAAGGAACAGGATAAATGCCCACCAAACCAAAGAGGAAGAGATAGGGAATCTACCTGAGAAAGAATTCCAAGTAATGATAGTGAAAATGATCCAAAATCTTGAAATCAAATTGGAATCACAGATAAATAGCCTGGAGACAAGGGTTTAGAAGATGCAAGAAAGGTTTAACAAGGACCTAGAAGAAATTAAAAAGAGTCAATATATAATGAATAATGCAATAAATGAGATCAGAAACACTCTGGAGGCAACAAATAGTAGAATATCGGAGGCAGGAGGTAGGATTAGTGAAATAGAAGATAGAATGGTAGAAATAAATGAATCAGCGAGGGAAAAAGAAAGACGAATTAAAAGAAATGAAGATAACCTCAGAGACCTCCAGAACAACATGAAATGCTCCAACATTCGAATCATAGGAGTCCCAGAAGAAGAAGACAAAAAGAAAGACCATGAGAAAATACTTCAGGAGATAATAGTTGAAAACTTCCCTAAAATGGGGAAGGAAATAATCACCCAAGAAACCCAGAGAGTCCCAAACAGGATAAACCCAAGGCAAAACACCCCAAGACAAATATTAATCAAATTAACAAAGATCAAACACAAAGAACAAATATTAAAAGCAGCAAGGGAAAAACAATAGATAACACACAAGGGGATTCCCATAAGGATAACAGCTGATCTTTCAACAGAAACTCTTCAGGCCAGGAGGGAATGGCAAGACATACTTAAAGTGATGAAAGAAAATAACCTAGAGCCCAGATTATTGTACCCAGCAAGGATTTCATTCAAATATGAAGGAGAAATCAAAAGCTTTACAGACAAGCAAACAGAGAATTCAGCACCACCAAACCAGCTCTCCAACAAATGCTAAAGGATATTCTCTAGACAGGAAACACAAAAGGGTGTATAAACCTGAACCCAAAACAATAAAGTAAATGGCAACAGGATCATACTTATCAATAATTACCTTAAATGTAAATGGGTTAAATGCCCCAACCAAAAGACAAAGACTGGATGAATGAATACAAAAACCAGACCCCGTATATGTTGTCTACAAGAGACCCACCTCAAAACAAGGGACACATACAGACTGAAAGTGAAGGGCTGGAAAAAGATTTTCCATGCAAATAAAGACCAAAAGAAAGCAGGAGTAGCAATATTGATATCAGATAAAATAGACTTTAAAACAAAGGCTGTGAAAAGAGACAAAGAAGGCCACTACATCAAAGGATTAATCCAAGAAGAAGAGATAACAATTATAAATTATATGCACCCAACATAGGAGCACCGCAATATGTAAGACAAATGCTAACAAGTATGAAAGGGGAAATTAACAATAACACAATAATAGTGGGAGACTTTAATACCCCACTCACACTTATGGACAGATCAATTAAACAGAAAATTAACAAAGAAACACAAACTTTAAATGATACAATAGACCAGTTAGATCTAATTGATATCTATAATAGGACATTTCACCCCAAAACAATAAATTTCACCTTTTTCTCAAGCACACTTGGAACCCTCTCCAGGACAGATCACATCCTGGGCCATAAATCTAGCCTTGGTAAATTCAAAAAAATTGAAATCATTCCAAGCATCTTTTCTGAACACAATGCAGTAAGATTAGATCTCAATTACAGGAGACAAACTATTAAAAATTCCAGCATATGGAGGCTGAACAACACACTGCTGAATAACCAACAAATCACAGAAGAAATAAAAAAGAAATCAAAATATGCATAGAAATGAATAAAAAGGAAAACACAACAACCCGAAACCTGTGGGACACTGTAAAAGCGGTGCTAAGGAGAAAGTTCATAGCAATACAGGCAAACCTCAAGAAACAAGAAAAAAAGCCAAATAAATAACCTAACTTTACACCTACAGCAACTGGAAAAGGAAGGAATGAAGAACCCCAGAGTTAGTAGAAGGAAAGAAATCTTAAAAATTAGGGCAGAAATAAATGCAAAAGAAACAAAGAGACCATAGCAAAAATCAACAAAGCTAAAAGCTGGTTCTTTGAAAGAATAAATAAAATTGGCAAACCATTAGCCAGACTCATCAAGAAACAAAGGGAGATAAATCAAATCAATAAAATTAGAAATGAAAATGGAGAGTTCACAACAGACAACATAGAAATACAAAGGATCATAAAAGACTACTATCAGCAATTTTATGCCAATAAAATGGACAACGTGGAAGAATTGGACAAATTCTTAGAAGAGTACAACTTTCCAAAACTGAACCAGGAAGAAATAGAAAATCTTAACAGACCCATCACAAGCATGGAAATTGAAACTGTAATCAGAAATCTTCCAGCAAACAAAAGCCCAGGTCCAGATGGCTTCACAGCTGAATTCTATCAAAAATTTAGAGAAGAGCTAACACTTATCATACTCAAACTCCTCCAGAAAATTGCAGAGGAAGGTAAACTTCCAAACTCATTCTATGAGGCCACCATCACCCTAATACCAAAACCTGACAAAGATGCCACAGAAAAAGAAAACTACAGGCCAATATCACTGATGAACATAGATGCAAAAATCCTTAACAAAATTCTAGCAATCAGAATCCAACTACACATTAAAAAGATCATACACCATGACCAAGTGGGCTTTATCCCAGGGATGCAAGGATTCTTCAATATTCACAAGTCAATCAATGTAATACACCACATTAACAAATTGAAAAATAAAAGCCATATGATGATCTCAATAGATGCAGAGAAAGCCTTTGACAAAATTCAACATCCATTTATGATAAAAACTCTCCAGAAAGCAGGAATAGAAGGAACATACTTCAACATAATAAAAGCTATATATGACAAACCCACAGCAAACATTATCCTCAATGGTGAAAAACTGAAAGCATTTCCCTAAAGTCAGGAACAAGACAAGGGTGCCAACTTTCACCACTACTATTCAACATATTTTTGGAAGTTTGGCCACAGCAATCAGAGCAGAAAAAGAGATAAAAGGAACCCAAATTGGAAAAGAAGTAAAATTCTCACTGTTTGCAGATTACATGATCCTCTACATAGAAATCCCTAAAGACTCCACCAGAAAATTACTAGAGCTAATCAATGAATATAGTAAAGTTGCAGGATATAAAATCAACACTCAGAAATATCCTGCATTCCTATACACCAATAATGAGAAAATAGAAAAAGAAATTAAGTAAACAATTCCATTCACCATTGCAACATAAAGAATAAAATACTTAGGATTATATCTACCTGAAGAAACTAAAGATCTATACATAGAAAACCATAAAACACTGGTGAAAGAAATCAAAGAGGATACTAATAGATGGAGAAATATACCATGCTCATGGATTGGAAGAATCAATATAGTGAAAATGAGTATATTACCCAAAGCAATCTATAGATTCAATGCAATCCCTATCAAGCTACCAATGGTATTTTTCACAGAGCTAGAACAAATATTTTCACAATGTGTATGGAAATACAAAAACCTCGAATAGCCAAAGCAATCTTGAGAAAAAGAATGGACCTGGAGGAATCAACCCGCCTAACACTGGCTCTACTACAAAGCCACAGTCATTAAGACAGTATGGAACTGGCACAAAGACAGAAATATAGATCAATGGAACAAAACAGACAGCCCAGAGATAAGTCCACACACTTATGGACACCTTATCTTTGACAAAGGAGGCAAGAATATACAATGGAAAAAAAGACAATCTCTTTAACAAGTGGTGCTGGGAAAACTGGTCAAGCACTTGTAAAAGAATGAAACTAGAACAATTTCTAACACCATACACAAAAATAAACTCAATTGGATTAAAGATCTAAATGTAAGACTAGAAACTATAAAACTCCTAGAGGAGAACATAGGCAAAACACTCTCCGACATAAATCACAGCAGGATCCTCTATGACCCACATCTCAGATATTGGAAATAAAAGCTAAAATAAACAAATGGGACCTAATTAAAATTAAAAGCTTCTTCACAACAAAGGAAACTACAGGCAAGGTGAAAAGACAGCCTTCTGAATGGGAGAAAATAATAGCAAATGAAGCAACTGACAAACAACTAATCTCAAAAATATACAAGCAACTCCTGCAGCTCAATTCCAGACAAATAAACAACCCAATCCAAAAAGTGGGCCAAAGAACTAAATAGACATTTCTCCAAAGAAGACATACAAAGGGCTAACAAACATATGAAAAGATGCTCAACATCATTCATTATCAGAGAAATGCAAGTCAAAACCACAGTCACGCCATTTCATGCCAGTCAGAATGGCTGCAATCCAAAAGTCTATAAGCAATAAATGCTGGAGAGGGTGTGGAGAAAAGGGAACCCTCTTACACTGTTGGTGGGAATGCAAACAAGTACAGCCACTATGGAGAACAGTGTGGAGATTCCTTAAAAACTGGAAATAGAACTGTCTTATGACCCAGCAATCCCATTGCTGGGCATACACACTGAGGAAACCAGAACTGAAAGGAACACGTGTACCCCAATGTTCATTGTGGCACTGTTTATAATAGCCAGGACATGGAAGCAACCTAGATGTCCATCGTCAGATGAATGGATAAGAAAGCTGTGGTACATATACACAATGGAATATTACTCAGCCATTAAAAAGAATACATTTGAATCCATTCTAATGAGGTGGATGAAACTGGAGCCGATTATACAGAGTGAAGTAAGCCAGAAAGAAAAACACCAATACAGTATACTACTAATGCATATATATGGAATTTAGAAAGATGGTAACGATACCTTCTACGCGAGACAGCAAAAGAGACACAGATGTATAGAACAGTCTTTTGGACTCTGTGGGAGAGGAAGAGGATGGGATGACTTGGGAGAATGGCATTGAAACCTGTATAATATCATATAAGAAATCAATCACCAGTCTAGGTTTGATGCAGGATACAGGATGCTTGGGGCTGGTGCACTGGGATGACCTAGAGGGATGGTATGGTGAGGGAGGTGGGAGGGGAGTTCAGGATTGGGAACACGTGTACACCCATGGCCAATTCATTTTGATGTATAGCAAAACCAATACAATATTATAAAGTAAAAAAAAATAAATAAAAATTTTAAAAAAGAAGAGAAGTGAAAACCAAAGGAGAAAAGGAAAGATACACCCATTTGAATGCAGAGTTCCAAAGAATAGCAAGGAGAGACAAGAAAGCCTTCCTTAGTGATCAGTGCAAAGAAATAGAGGAAAACTATAGAATGGGAAAGACTAGAGATCTCTTCAAGAAAATTAGAGATACCAAGGGAACATTTCATGCAAAGATGGGCTCAATAAAGGACCTAACAGAAACAGAAGATATTAAGAAGAGGTGGCAAAGACTGTACAAAAGATCTTCATGACCCAGACAACCACAATGGTGTGATCACTCACCTAGAGCCAGACATCCTAGAATGTGAAGTCATGTGGGCCTTAGGAAGCATCACTACAAACAAAGCTAGAGGAGGTGATACAATTCCAGTTGAGCCATTTCAAATCCTAAAAGATGGTGCTATGAAAATGCTGCACTCAATATGCCAGCAAATTTGGAATACTCAGCACTGGCCAAGGACTGGAGAAGGTCCATTTTCATTCCAATCCCAAAGAAAGGCAATGCCAAAGAATGCGCAAACTACCACACAATTGCACTCATCTCACATGCTAGTAAAGTAAGGCTCAAAATTCTCCAAGTGAGGCTGAACGAAGAACTTCCAGATGTTCAATATGGATTTAGAAAAGGCAGAGGAACCAGAGATCAAGTTTCCACCATCCGCTGGATCACAGACAAAGCAAGAGAGTTCCAGGAATACATCTTCTTCTGCTTCGTTGACCACACTATAGCCTTCGACTGTGGGGATCACAACAAAATGGAAAATTCCTAAAGAGAAGGGAATACCAGACCAACTTACTTCCCTGCTGAGAACTCAATAAGCAGGTTAAGAAGCAACAGTTACAAGTAGACATGGAACAACAGACTGGTTCCAAATTGGGAAATGAGTACGTCAAGGTTGTATATTGTCACCTTGCTTATTTAACTTATAGAAAGAGTACATCATGTGAAATTCCAGGCTGGATGAAGCACAAGCTCGAATCAAGACTGCTGGGACAAATATCAATATCCTCAGATATGCAGATGACACCCCCCTTATGATAGAAAGCAGAGAAGAACTGAAAAGCTTCTTGATGAAATTGAAAGAGAGTGAAAGAGCAGGCCAAAAACTCAGCATTCAAAAATCAAAGATCATGGTATCCAGTCCCATCACTTCATGGCAAATAGATGGGGAAACAGTGGAAACAGTGTCAGATTTTATTTTCTTGGGCTCCAAAATCACTGCAGATGGTGACCGCAGTCATGAAAAAAAAAGATGCTTGCTCCTTGGAAGAAAAGCTATAAGAAACCTAGACAACATAATAAAAAGCAGAGACATTACTTTGCTGACAAAGGTCTGTCTAATCAAAGCTATAGTTTTTCAGTAGTCATGTATGGATGTGAGAACTGGACCATAAGGAAGGCTGAGTGCAAAAGAATTGATGCTTTCAAACTGTAGTGTTTGTGAAGACTCTTGAAAGTCCTGTGGACTGCAAGGAAATTATACCAGTCAAACCTAAAGGAAATCAATCTTGAATATTCATTTGAAGGATTGCTGCTGAAGTTGAAGCTCCAATACTTTTGGCCACCTGATAAGAAAAACTGACTCATTGGCAAAGACCCTGATACTAGAAAAGATTGAATGCAGGAGAAGTGGTCGGCAGAGGATGAGATGGTTGTATACCATCACTGACTCAATGGAAAGAAAGCTTCCAAAAATTCACATGCGGAGTTCAGAGCTTGCTCCATGTTTTTGCACCTTGACCAAAACCAGAAGGTTATCTGTTCCTTTCCTGTAACAATCCCCACCAGGGTTACCGCTGTCCTTAATTTTATTAATAACAGCACAGACAAGATATTTTTGTATTTTTGTATAAATGGATCCATTTATATATTTTTGAGGATCCTATTTCTTTTCAATATAGTGCTTATATTTTTGCATAACACAGTTAATCTTCCTCCTCATCCCAAACCCACAGCTTATAAAAGAAGCAAGGTGCCTACTTCCAGGACTGAGCATTCAATTACATTTAATGATGTGAAAGTCATGTGCACTCCCCAGTGCACATCAGATGCATCCTACATGCCACCCACATGGGTAGGAGGGCAGTAGGGAAGGTGGATGTGGGGCCAGGTCACTGTGGGATGGTGGAGGAGGGAATTTTGTGAAGCTGGGTTCTAGAAATGACTCTCAAATCGGTGAAATGCTGCATTTCGAGATAATTATGTGTGAAGTGTGGTTATTTGTGCCTTCACTTTTTTAGCTCAGTGATAGGAAGTGAATCACGAAAGTTGTTTTGATTGCCTGAACAAGATTCAATTTCAAGCTCATCTAAGTAATGCGTATATTCTAGATGCAGGCATAATTCCTCCTTAAGAAATTAGAACTAATAGAAGCTTACCAGCTTGACAGGAGGGAATGTTTTGTATATCTCTCAAAGGAAAATGTAGGTTAGTGGTGTGGTCCCTTTTTTGACCCAGCAACCCAGGGTTGTAAACACCCTTGGTTAGCTGTTCCCATCAGCCTTCACTAGGTCCAGGTATAACTCATTTGGAGATAAAAGACCCTCCAAGGATCCTTATTGTCTTGAAGGCTGTTGCCATTCAGCATAAGAGATCTTTTCCCTTGGAGCTAATATTAAATTAGGAAAGGAGTGACTTTATGACCATAGAACATTTCCAAGTATATTGGAGGTTTTCACAGAGAACATTGTGTTTCCTTGATGCACGCAAACAGATATTATTGAAACAGGATGGAAGTCTGGATGGCTTTTTTCTCCTGTAGTGAGAGAGACATTTACACCCACTATAGCTCTTTTTCACCTTGGGGTTGCATTTGTTTTACAAGAATAAAGAATAACAGGAAATTGTAACTCGAGGTGTACACCCATATGGTATAGCAGGGGGAATCAGGGAGATAAGCTTCCAGTTGAACCTTAGTCATGAAATCAAAACATCTTTGATGATTCATTTCCTCTCCCTGCCCCCTCCCCACCACCACCCCTCAGCACTCACATTATAAATAGACACAATTGTAAATGACAGTGCTGAAAGGGAGTATTCCAAAGTCAAACTTCCATTCTGACTAAATTTTCGGTTTGGTGTGATACATTCGCATAAAATAATTTGTTTTTCCCTTCTGTAGTTTACAGCCTCTTTTCAAATCTTTAGTAGCTTAGTGTATTTCATTTATCGCCTTGAATATAATTTTTCTGCCTGCCTCCCCAGCACTCCGTGTGAAAAGCTGCTGCCTTTGAGTGACATATTCAGTGCAGTTCACAAGCCTAAATGCCTGTCTTTGCTTTTTTCCTTATTTTCCTCCTTGTTATTTGGAGATGAGTTGAATGAAAACAAGCAAAAGGAAATACCATAGCAGCAGATTAATTGGTACTAAACTCTGCCCATTATCCAGTAGATAACTGAAAGTACATTAGGAGCAACCTTATAGAACAAAGAAAATCAGTGCTGTAGGGTGCATTTTTTTTCATTGCTTATCAAGGAAAAAATCTATTTTCAAAAAAAGCAAAAGGAAAATCAATGTCAGTTTCACTCTTTACTGCTACACTTTAATTGGAGCAGTGGCAAAAACAAGTTGGCCTTTTAAGACCATCGATTTTACCTGGATGTATTATTGTGGATATTAACCATCTCCTAAATTCCAATTAAAATGACTGTACATGGGATGGATATTTGTTCAAAAGTTTCTTCAACAGATAAAACCTAGGAGTAATTGAGAAAGCAGTGGGGATTATTATTATTATTTATGGGCAATTATGCTTAATCATTTCTTTGTGAAAAAAATATCCCATCTATTCTCCAGGGTCCTCACAGCTGTTTTTCTACAACAGAGCTCCAGAGAAGACCAGGGCTCCCTGTAAGGAGTAAGTGACCTGGCCAAACAGTCACATAAAATCCAGAACACTTTTAGGATAAATTTTCAATTGAAGCTGGAATAGAAATTCCAAATGAATCACTGTTTTGGATCAAAAAAGATACTGATAGTTCAATTTTCTTTCTGTTCAGTAGGTTTGGAGAACATATACTTTGTTCCAATGTTTTCAGCCCAGTTAAATATGTTTGAGTTTCATTTCGGATTCAATTAGTGCACGTCACAACATGTTTGGCAGATATGTTAGTTCCATTAAGTATCTGTTTAAAATATAAATTCAAATTACCTTTCCAAAGGTTTGCATTTTTATAAGCATTTGAAGGAAAAAAAAAAATTGTTAACCTAACCATCACCAAAAAGCATGTATGTGTATGTGACAGTGAGACAGACAGAAATAATTTATGTGTATGAAATACTTCCTCAGGGAAAAACTATTGTACTTTTTAAGATAACGTCAGAGTAAGGTTTCAGGGCTCCAGCTCAAATTTTATGGTTTCAAGAGCTTTATTTTAATTCACTGGATCATAGAGTTTATTTATACTACCTGAGAACATTTTCTCTTTCTTATGCAGATCGATGAGAACAAAAGAACCACAATAAATCAGCTGGATCCAGGGGTGGCTCTTCTTGTACACGAAGGAGAAGGCCAAAATCCTTCCACACAGCCCTGAAAGGCTACTGAGCTTTTCACAGACCCACTGCACTTACAGACTTCTCCAAAGCATTATTAATGTTTTCGTAACTTTTCAACTTTCCTTTCCCTCTCCCCTGCATTTGGCTCTAGATTATTGGAATGTTCCATTTAGTAACATGTAGGAAATCGAAGTCTTGAGCTCTGTGACACTGAACTGAGTTTAAAACAGCTCTTCTACTTTTAAACGGTGAAGGTGAAGTTGCTCAGTGTCTGACTCTTTGCGACCCGTGGACTGTAACCTACTAGGCTTCTCCATCCATGGGATTCTCCAGGCAGGAATACTGGAGTGGATTGCCATTTCCTTCTCCAGGGGAATCTTCCCGACCCAGGGATCAAACCCAGGTCTCCCACATTGGAGGCAGACACTTTAACCTCTGAGCCACCAGGGAAGCCCACTTTTAAACGGTATATACAGCTTTATCTTATATCTGACAAGATCCTACAAACATTCTTAATGACTAGACTATTTGTGTGGCACTCAATTTGCAGTCTTTCTCCTGAAGGTTATGTTAGGACAGTACATAATATATGAAACTGAGCTAAAGTCAAGATTCTATGCCTCAGCCTTTTTTTTTTAACACTATCACAGTGTTCCTAACATTTAAAGGTGTTTCATAATCTACACTTATTTTTTTTAAGTACAAACATTTCTTTACTAACTTCATCGCCCAAACCTTTTTAAAGGTTTTCAAATTTTTTAAATTACTTTTTTTCTATGGAAGTCAAGTGTTTCAAGTCAAGGAATATGCTGCTTTTTGCTGAAGCGGTTGGGAAGTAAATGGATATTGACTGTGACTCTTTTAATGGAGATAGCTCATTAACTACTTAATAATGCCCCAAATTCTTGATGCAGTAGACCCTACTTTTAAAGAAAAATCAGTGAATTGCTTTGTCCATGATACTGTTGCTGCTGCTAAGTCGCTTCAGTCATGTCCGACTCTGTGCGACCCCATAGATGGCAGCCCACAACACTTTAACATTTATTGATTGAAAAAATAGATGACAAAATATATTATTCAATTCATTAACAAAATAATCTGTGTTTTACTAATCACAAAAGCATAATTTTGAAGTCTAATATCCAAGTGCTACTGTTTATTCATTTCACAAGTAATCTTTGTGGTACTCAGGTACTCAACTTCTGCACACATGATACCATTTGGTCTAGAATCCATCGCAATGTATGACTCTGATGTGTTACTATAGACATAGACACATTAGAAATGTGGGGAGTTACCAGGGTTAAGAAGAAACAAGTGATTAAAAATAGAACTTCTGATCTCAACGAGGCAGCCCTGCGTGCTGGCCTGAAGCAAGGTCTTAATTCCCTGCCCAGGAGCTGAACCTGAGTAGCCTGGATGAAAACCAGGCATCCTAGCCACCACCAGCAAGGGCTAGAGGCTAGAAGCTATTTTCCCGTGGGTCTTTGCCCCCAGTGAAAAATACGTTTATCACGGAGGCAGAAACTGTAAATGCAGGTACAAAGTGTATTATCAGAGACACAACATAACAAGTGGGAGAGTCCAGGGGGAAGCGGTTACGGTAGAAGCAAGGCAGAGAGAAAGGGTGTGCATGTCCCCTGAGTGAGGAGTGTTGAGTTCTGCCCCACAGCCACAGGTGTAAAGCCTTGCACCAAGGCCACAGGATCAGAGCCCAGAATCAGGGCCACCTCAGGAACTGACTGGGCCCCCGGTAAGCGTTGCCCAAAGCCCCACCCCATCATCACCAGCAGGCTGCTGGATTCATACTGGGCAAAAATGCCCACCCAGGCGTTCATCCTTTAGTGCTATAATCATCACCAGCCTTTCAGCAGGAATTTTGTCTTGAGACTACAAAAACTGGCTACTAACCCGCAGACACTGTCGTCTCTCCCTGGTGTGTCAGGAGGCCAGCCGTCTGCTCTCCCAGTGCCCACATTATCTCTGCTTTGTTCTTAATGAACTCACTTTTCTGAAATGCTCTGTGTCCGGAAATACTTTTACAACCCGAGCTCGGATTGCCTCATCAAGGAGGAGCGCAGTAAAGAGGTGGTCATTTCATTGATGTAGGTCATTCTTCTGAGTCTCTGTCTTCCTTCAGCCCAATTATCTGGTTTATTTTTCCACACCTAGCCTACCCTGGGACCCTCCTCTGGGTGTGCATGCACCTCTGAGCCAAGAAGGATCTTGAAATGAAGGCTTCTGGGAGGAACAAGACTCATTATGACCTTGCATTATCCCCTGACTTTTCACCCCCAAGGAGCCTTTCTAGCATTTTTAGTGTCTCCCTTAACCCAAAAGGGGAAAGCAGAGATCCCTTAATCCTTTACTCAAACAGGGTTTTCCCTTCTTTGTTCTTGTCATGATTATTACCTTGACTATTGCCATGACTATCAGCTTGAGGTGTTTACAAGAGAAAAAACCTGGCTATTTACTCTGTTTGCCCCTCCTTTTCAGAGGGCAACCAGGAGACTGATTGTAAATGCCTTAACTGGGGCCCGTCTATCTCTTGTTTCAGAACATTCTAACAGTGTCACCCTGAAGCCCAATTCTTGGTGCCTCATGAAGCTCAAACAGGAGGCAGCTGATGGAACCAATCTGTCTATCTCCTGCCTCACGTCCATAAGACGCAGCAATCCAACCTCCGAACATATACATGAAGGAACTGAAATCAGTATCTCAAAGAAATACCTGCACCCTCATGTGCACTGAAGCATTATTCAAAATAGGCAAGCCACCGGTTCAGTTCAGTCACTCAGTCGTATTCAACTCTTTGCAACCCCTTGGACTGAAGCACGAAAGGACACCCTGTCCATCACCAACTCCCGCAGTTTTCACAAACTCATGTCCGTTGAGTCGGTGATGCCATCCAGCTATCTCATCCTCTGTCATCTGCTTCTCCTCTCACCTTCAATCCTTCCCAGCATCAGTTCAGTTCAGTTCTGTCACTCAGTCATGTCTGACTCTTTGCGATCACATGAATCGCAGCACGCCAGGCCTCCCTATCCATCACCAATTCCAGGAGTTCACTCAGACTCATGTCCATCTTGTTGGTGATGCCATCCAGCCATCTCATCTTCTGTCATCCCCTTCTCCTCCTGCACCCAGCCCTCCCAGCATCAGAGTCTTTCCCAGTGAGTCAACTCTTTGCATCAGGTGGCCAAGGTATTGGAGTTTCAGCTTCAACATCAGTCCTTCCAGTGAACACCCAGGACTGGTCTCCTTTAGGATGGACTGGTTGGATCTCCTTGCAGTCCAAGGGACTCTCAAGAGTCTTCTCCAACACCACAGTTCAAAAGCATCAATTCTTCGGTGCTCAGCTTTCTTCACAGTCCAACTCTCACATCCATACATGACCACTGGAAAAACCATAGCCTTGACTAGATGGACCTTTGTTGACAAAGTAATGTCTCTGCTTTTTAATATGCTACCTAGGTTGGTCATAACTTTCCTTCCCAGGAATAAGTGTCTTTTAATTTCATGGCTGCAATCACTATCTGCAGTGATTTTGGAGCCCCAAAATAAAGTCTGATACAGTTTCCACTGTTTCCCCATCTATTTGCCATGAAGTGATGGGACCGGATGCCATGATCTTCGTTTTCTGAATGTTGAGCTTTAAGGCATGTTTTTCACTCACTTCTTTCATTTTTATCAAGAGGATTTTTAGTTCCTCTTCACTTTCTGCCATAAGGGTGGTGTCATCTGCATATCTGAGGTTATTGATATTTCTCCTGGCAATCTTGATTCCAGCTTACAATTCATTCAGCCCAGCATTTCCCATGACGTACTGTGCAAACAAGTTAAATAAGCAGGGTGACAATATACAGCCTTGACATACTCCTGTTCCTATTTGGAATCAGTCTGTGGTTCCATGTCCAGTTCTAACTGTTGCTTCCTGATCTGCATACAGATTTCTCAAGAGGCAGGTCAGGTGGTCTGGTATTCTCATCTCTGTCAGAATTTTCCACAGTTTATTGTGATCCAAACACTGTCAAAGGCTTTGGCATAGTCAATCTTTTAAAAAGAGTCAGTTCTTCACATCAAGTACCCAGTGTTGGAGATGCAGCTTTAGCATCAGTCCTTCCAATGAATATTCAGGACCAATCTCCTTTAGGATGGACTGGTTGAATCTCCTTGCAGTCCAAGGGACTCTCAAGAGTCTTTTCCAACACCACAGTTGAAAAGCATCAGTTCTTTGGTGCTCAGCTTTCTTTATAGTCCAACTCTCACATCCATATATGACTATTGGAAAACCATACCTTTGACTAGACAGGCCTTTGTTGGCAAAGTAATGTCTCTGCTTTTTAATAAGTTATCTAGGTTGGTAATAACTTTTCTTCCAAGGAACAAGCATCTTTTAATTTTATGGCTGCAATCACCATCTGTAGTGATTTTGGAGCCCCCAAAATGAAATCAGTCACTCTTTGCACTGTTTCCCCATTTATCTCCCATGAAGTGATGGGACCAGATGTCATCATCTTAGTTTTTGAATGTTGCACTTTAAGTGATCTTTTTCACTCTCCTCTTTCACTTTCATCAAGAAGCTCTTTAGTTCTTCGCTTTTTGCCATAAGAGTGGTGTCATCTGTGCATCAGAGATTCTTGATATTTCTCCTGGCAATCTTGATTCCAGCTTGTGCTTCTTCCAGCCTGGCATTTCTCATGATGTACTCTGCATATAAGTTAAATAAGCAGGGTGACAATATACAGCCTTGACATACTCCTTTCCCAATTTAGAACCAGTCTGTTTTTTGATGTCCAGTTCTAACTGTTGTTTCCTGACTTGCATACAGAGTTCTCAGGAGGCTGGCCAGGTGATCTGGTATTCCCATCTCTTTCAGAATTTTCCACAGTTTGTTGTGATCCACACAGTGAAAGGCTTTGGCATAGTCAATAAAGGAGAAGTAGATGTTTTTTCTGGAATTCTCTTGCTTTTTCTATGATCCAACAGGTGTTGGGAATTTGATCTCTGGTTTATCTGCCTTTTCTAAATCCAGCTTGAACATCTGGAAGTTCACAGTTCACATACTGTTGAAGCCTGACTTGGAGGATTTTGAGCATTATTTTGCTAGCACGTGAGATGAGTACAATTGTGTGTAGTTTGCACATTCTTTGGCATTGCCTTTCTTTGGGATTGGAATGAAAACGGACCTTTTCCAGTCCTGTGACCACTGCTGAGTTTTCCAAATTTGCTGGCATATTGAGTGCAGCATTTTCATAGCACCATCTTTTAGGATTTGAAACAGCTCAACTGGAATTGCATCACCTCCACTAGCTTTGTTCGTAGTGATGCTTCCTGAGGCCCACTTGACTTCGAATTCTAGGACGTCTGGCTTTATGTGAGTGATCACACCATCATCATTATTTCGGTCATGAAGATCTTTTTGTATAGTTCTTCTGTGTATTCTTGCCTCTTCTTCTTAATATCTTCTACTTCTGTTAGGTCCATACCATTTCTGCCCTTTATTGTGTCCATCTTTATATGAAAAGTTCTCTTGGTATCTCTAATTTCCTTGAAGAGATCTCTAGACTTTCCCATTCTGTTGTTTTCCTCTCTTTCTTTGCACTGAGGAAGACTTTCTTATTTCTCCTTGCTATTCTTTGGAACTCTGCCTTCAAATTGGTATATCTTTCCTTTTTCTTTCCCTTTTTCTTCTCTTCTTTTCATAGCTGTTTGTAAGGCTTCCTTAGACAGCCATTTTGCCTTTCTGTAAAACCAAGACCAGGAGCTGAATGTGGCTAAGATCATGAACGCCTTATTGTCAAATTCAGACTTAAAATTTAAGAAAGTAGGGAAAACCACTAGGCCATTCAGGTATGACCTATGTCAAATCCAAAACATTTATTAGTGAAAGTGACAAATAGAATAAAGGGATTAGATGTAATAGACAGAGTGCCTAAAGAATTATGGATGGAGGTTCATGACATTGCATAGGAGACCTTACAAGACCATTCCCAAGAATAAGAATGCAAAAAGGCAAAATGGTTGTCTGAGGAGGCCTTACAAACAGGCAAGCCATAGATTGACCTAAATGTACTTTGATGAATGAGTGGATAAACCCTGAAAGATGATGCTGTGAAAGTGCTGCACTCAATATGCCAGCAAATTTCGAAAACTCAGCAGTGGCCACAGGACTGGAAAAGGTCAGTTTTCATTCCAATCACAAAGAAAAGCAATGCCAAAGAATGCTCAAACTACTGCACAATTGCACTCATCTCACATTCTAGTAAGGCAATGGTCAAAATTCTCCAAGCCAGGCTTCAGCAGTATGTGAACCGTGAACTTCCAGATGTTCAAACTGGATTTAGAAAAGGCAGAGGAACCAGAGATCAAATTGCCAACATCTGCTGGGTCATGGTAAAAGCAAGGGAGTTTCAGAAAAACACCTATTTCTGCTTCATTGACTATGTTAAAGCCTTTCACTGTGTGGATCACAATAAACTGTGGAAAATTCTTCAAGACATAGCAATACCAGACCACCTGACCTGTCTCTTGATAAACCTACATGCAGGTCAGGAAGCAACAGTTAGAACTGGACATGGAACAGATTGGTTCCAAATAGGAATAGGAGTTTGTCAAGGCTGTATATTGTCACTCTACTTATTTAACTTATATGCAGAGTACATCATGAGAAATGCCAGGCTGGAAGAAGCACAAGCTGGAATCAAGATTGCCAGGAGAAATATCAAGAATCTCTGATGCACAGATGACACCACCCTTATGGCAAAAAGCGAAGAAGAACTAAAAAGCCTCTTGATGAAAGCGAAAGAGAAGAGTGAAAAAGTGGCTTAAAGCTCAACATTCAGAAAACTATGATCATGGCATCTGGTCCCATCACTTCATGGCAAATAGATGGGGAAAACAGTGGAAACAGTGTCAGACTTTATTTTGGAGGGCTCCAAAATCACTGCAAATGGTGACTGCAGCCATGAAATTAAAGGACGCTTACTCCTTGGAAGGAAAGTTATGACCAACCTAGATAGCATATTAAAAAGCAGAGACATTACTTTGTCAACAAAGGTCCATCTAGTCAAGGTTATGGTTTTTCCAGTGGTCATGTATGGATGTGAGAGTTGGATTGTGAAGAGAGCTGAGTGTCAAAGAATTGATGCTTTTGAACTGTGGTGTTGGAGAAGACTCTTGAGAGTCCCTTGGACTGCAAGGAGATCCAACTCGTCCATCCTAAAGGAGAGCAGTCCTGGGTGTTCATTGGAAGGAATGATGTTGAAGCTGAAGCTCCAATACTTTGGCCACCTCATGCGAAGAGTCGACTCATTGGAAAAGACTCTGATGCTGGGAGGGCTGGGGGCAGGAGAAGAAGGGGATGACAGAGGATCAAATGGCTGGATGGCATCACTGACTTGATGGACATGAGTTTGGGTAAATTCTGGGAGTTGGTGATGGACAGGGAGGCCTGGCATGCAGCGATTCATTGGGTCACAAAGAGTTGGACACGACTTAGTGACTGAACTGAACTGAATATATATATATTATATTATTAAAAGAAAAAAAAGAAGAAAATCTGCCATTTGCAGCAGTGTGGATGAACTGGGAGGGTGAAAATGAAAATAATGCTAAGTGAACTTAGAGAGACAGAGGAAGACAAATAGTGTATTGTTCATTTATGTATAGAATCTTAATAAAAAGAAAAAAGTAGCTTTAGAGAAATACGGAATATAATGATGGTTGCTGGGGCAGGGGAGAGAAGAAATGGGTAATGTAGGTCAAAGGGTACAAATTTTCAGTTATATGAAAAAGAAATTCTGACATTTTAATGTACAGCATGGTGACTCTAGTTAATAATATGTTACTGTACACTTGAAAGCTGCTGAGAGTAAATCTTAAGCATTCTCACCTCAAAAATGAAAAGTTATTAAGTAATGGATCCATGAATCATCTCGATCTTGGTAATCATCACACAATGTATGTCAAAGCATCATGCTGTACACTTTAAACATATACAATTATATTTATCAATTATTCCTCAATGGAGTTAAAAAAAAAAAAGAAACCAGAGACATTATACCACTTACAATTCACAGTGAGAAAGAAAACAGGCTGGGCCTCAAAGAGTCAGATGGATGGAGAGAGAATGATGGATCTTCCGTGTTTTCAATCATAAGTACATCACACAGCCATCTCAGAGCCACACAAGTATTTCCAATTTCAAGGAGCAGTAGTAATTACAAATCACTTACTTATTGATAGGAAACACAAATCCTCAAGCTTCTGACTTATTCTTTCACTTCTTTTTTTAAAAACTGATTTATCTTGATTTATCTAATCTATCTTATCTTAATTTACTATATTGTGGTGTTTTTTGTGATCCATTGACATGAATCAGCCAGGGGTGTACATGTTCCCTCCATCCTGAACCCTCCTCCCCTCCTCATCCCTCTGGGTTGTCCCAGAGCACCAGCTTTGGGTGCCCTGCTTCATGCATCAAAGTCAGGTTGCAGACAGCTTTCAGTTCCACTGATACTCTGGGTTGACCTGGGCAGCTGCACCCGCCCGGGCTGTGCGAAGGCTCTTCTATTCTCACTTTGTAAAGACAGAGGTGGAGACCATTTCAGACAGCAGTCTCCAAAACAGCCTCACAAAAGCAGAAGAAGGCCAGATGAGCCTTAACAGCTAACAAAGCTCTCTCTAACAGTGAAGACAAAGAGAGCGACATATTCTCCAGAAAGCTGAGAAACAGAGTAACTTGTTTTTTGATAATGAGGAAACAGAGAAATTAAACACAGTGTGTGAACGAGAGTTGAATCCTGGACCAGAGGTAAAAAAGTAAAATGGACATTATTGATTTGACTTCAAAACTTTAGATAATAACTATTGGTTAGATATTAGTATTCTACCAATATTAAATTTCTTGAATTTGTTTGTTTATTGAAGTAAATACCCTTGTTTTTAGAAGATTCATGTTTACAGTTTAGAGGTAAATGGGCATAGCTTCTGTAACTTAGTAGTTCAGGGGAAAAAAAGAATTGAGTATTTGTGTATGTGCAATGGAAGAGAAAGAGAGGGAATGATAAAGCAAATGTGGCAAAATAATCGGTAAATTTGGATAAAGGGTATATGGGACTTATTTGTACTATTCTTATAACTTTCTGTCAATTTGTAATTATATAAAAATCATAAAGTTAAAAAAAAAAGAATACCTCTCCTTAAAAACATGTAATTCAAGAGGCCTTCAGCATTAGACTTAGTTGTTTCAGTCTTCAAGAGCTGTGATTATTATCTCCACACTTAAAAACATATATATATTTATAGTGATTAACTGCTCCCCAGCTGAGCAGCAAGCCCATCCCTATTCTCACAGTAGGAGATAAGCCTGGCCATCCACCAAAGTACAAGAACTGGGTGACTCTTTAGTTCTCGTTACTCTTGTTCATGACATTTAAAATTTAGTAATTATAAAACAACAACAATCCATTTCTTCTCTCTTGGCTTCTGTGGACAGGGATTCAGGAAGGACTCCGTGGAGGTGGTGGTGGTTTAGTCACTCAGTGGTGTCCAGCTCTTTGCAACCCCAGGGACTGTAGCCTGACAGGGCCTCTGACCATGGGATTGCCTAGGCAAAAATACTTGGGTGGATTTCCCTTTCCTTCTCCAGGGGATTGTCCTGACCCAGGGGTCAAACCTGCGTGTCCTGCTTAGAGGATTCTTCAGCACTGAGCCAACCAGGAAGCCCCCAGAAAGGGCTTACCTGGGTATTTCTGACTTGGGGCTCTGAGACAGCAAGAGACTTGAAGCAGCTGGGGATTATGTGGGCTTCTTTCTCTGAAAGCTGTTTCAGGGATTTTTCTGTGACCTTTCCGCATGGGCTCGATTGGGCCTCCTCACAACATGCCGGCCTCAAGGGAGCTGGACTGCCTACACGTGACTCAGAATTCTAAGAAACTGTCCTAAGGGAACCAAGTGGAAGCTACATGACCGCTTATTAAACAGCCTTGGAAATCCACATTAATTCCTTTTGATATAATCTCAAACCTGTCCAGATTAAGGGGAGGAAACACAGACCCCACTTTTTGATGGCAAGTGTGTCAAACTCCCACTGTAAGAACAACACATGGGACGAGAGAGCTTATCACAGTCCTCTTGGAAACTACAACCTGTCACTTTTGACACATATCTGTAAAGCAAGATTATCACAGATGGTCTCATAAGGCTGTTTCCCAGAAAGCTGAGGCCTATCCCTAGGCCCAGCTGAAGTCACAAGGCCTACAGAGAGAGAAATTGTCTGTCTCTGTACCAGAGAGGGCCTAAAGCGCTGCTCTTTGGTCTGTTTTGTTTCTACAAAATCTAAGTTGCTGGCCCAAATATCACAGTTTTTCTGTTTGAAAAGTACATGTGCATGGTTTAAATTCCTATAGATACCCTCAAGCTGCATAAGCTCTTCTATTGATAAAATAACAGTGTGACATTAAGTGAGTGACTGAGTTGAGAGTCCTCTTGAAAACAAAGCCTGACATGGGGTTATGAATAGGTAGTTTGTTACGAGGTTTGCTCAGGGACCAGGAGTGATGGTAACAGAGAATATAAGAAGGATGGGGAATATTCAGTCCAACTGTCCAATATGGGGTTACTATAGCCATGGGAAATTGGGGCTTGCTGCAAATGAGGATGGATTTAGAGACATGATGATCTATCACCTTCTTTCTCCATGAGTCAAGGGTTGCTCCAGTGGGTGTGGACTGTCCCCACATCGGGCCTTCCACATTAGTACAAAAAAACAAAACAAAGGTGCTGAGCATAAACAAAAAGACAAAACAAGCATGAGTTTGGTGCCACATTGCAAGTTGGTCTGAAACTGTGAGGTAGGGGCTCAGACGCACCCAAAACATTTCAGTCATGACTGACCCACCCGACATTCTGAGCAATAAACGGCTACTTTTCTCTGTGTCAGGAATGTGGCTATAAAATATTAACAGTGGTATTCAAATATTAACAACTGTGGTGTGGTGGGAGCCTGTTGTGAAATTTTCAGGAATTTCGTTTGCTGGTTAAATCAAACTTCTATTAAAAATTAAATTTATAAACTTATAATTAAATAAATAATACTTTTAAAAAACAAAGAAAATAAGTACTCATGATTCATCAGTTTCTAAATAGCTTATTGCATTTGCTCTGATCTTGAGACTGTCTTTTTGATTTTTAAGGCAAAAATGCTACATAATGGTACAGCAGTGCCCATCTGTTCCCAATTCTATATTCAGTAATGCTGCAGTGGTAACTTGAAATCAGTCACGGTAGGGATATTTATGCCATGGCCACCAAAACACTATAAATCCAGGCTCTGCCTCTGTGTGTGTGTGTGTGTGTGTGTGTGTGTGTGTGTGTGTGTGTGTGTGTAAGAATGCATTGTTAAGCATTTATCAGTGCACCAACAACCAATCATTTTTGCTGTTATTTTCACTCCTGCTAATTACTGTTAACTCCATCTCCTCCCCTCACCCCTATGCCAGCAGCATCATCTTTATCTTCATTGTCTTGAAGAAGGATAAAAGGGGAAAAACAATTGCTTTCTGGGTTTTTGAGTTTTAAAAGCTTAGGTCCTTTGGGGGAAGAAAGGATGATTACATACACAGATAATAAAATAGATCTGGGACAAGGTAAGATGTGCAAAATGGGTTTCCCTGGTGGCTCAGTGGTAAAGAATCTGCCTATCAATGCTGGATATGTGGGTTTGATCCCTAGGTCGAGAATGTTCCCTGGAGAATTAAATGGCAACTCACTCCAGTATTCTTGCCTGGGAAATCCCATGGACAGAGGAGCCTGCTGGGCTACAGTCCATGGGTCGCAAAGAGCTGGACACAAGTTAGTGACTAAACAGCAAAAACAACAAGTTGTGCAAAAGCAAAGATTACCAGCTTACCCACCCCTCAAACCAAGTAAGGGACTTGAGAGTAGGGAGGAGCATGCAGATGATTGCCTGAGAGAGAAAAACCATGAAATTTTATGCTCAATTTCTTAGGAGTAGTTTGATAAACAATAACAGCAAGATAGATTTGGAGGAGAGAAGCAAAGGAGTTAGATCTCCTTTGGTAAAATCCTAGGTGTTCAGTAAGAGCCTGAGATGGAAAGGGAAGCAGATTGTCTGGACAACTGACCCTGACGTATGTCACAACAGCCCTGCCTTCAACACTGTCATGGTTGGGTCTCTGTAGAGTGCCTCCTGAAGAGCCAGGATGGCATGACAATAGTGAAGGGATTCACATAGACCCCCAGGCTGCCCACTGCTATGGCCCAGCAGGCCTGAGGTAGGGTGGAGAGAGTCCCCTCTGGGATCTTTACAGACAGATCTTAGGACTGTGCAGCAGTATGGAACCAAAGATGAGAAACAGGGTGAAGGATGGCTCAGCAGATGCAGACACGACAGAGGACTCCGTACCCCTGATGACACACCACTCAAGCCATGGCACAGTGAAAGCCCTGGGGCTGACATCCAGTCCCAAGAAAGCACGGGGAAATCCTGAATAAATTAAAATCAAATTTGTACTTCATTGTGGCATAGAGGCTCATAATAGAAATCAACTAGAGTTACAGGAAATAAGAAGAGCTGACTTTCTTACACACCTAAGTTTGTGAACTTGGATTACTACCTGCTGCACTTTGACTGGATAGGAAAATCAATTTCTGAAAACATACCTACTTTCAGGGCTCTTTTTGGGGTTTGTTGTACAATTTGCCATATCAGACACAAAGCGTACGCCTGCTGCTTCCAAGGGTCAGTTGATAATAGGCTGTACTGATTGAACTAGAGATTATGACGTGGGAGTCCCTAAATGCTCCAGGGACTTTCAAGGAACAATCCTTTAGAAATATTAAAGGGTATTATTAACACTTTCATGTCATGTCTAATGTCTGGAAAACATTCTCATGCCAGGACAAAGTCTGTGAGGCACCGACACACTTGAATAAACCTGTGTTTTTCCTCTCTCTTTATTTGGAAGACTATTATTTTTACAAATATTCAGTGCCCTTCTGTGATAGAGTATTCTATTTCCCTATTGCGTTGGCATCAGGAAAACGCAATGGCTACGTGACTTACGCTGACAAAGAAACATGGGGGAAGTGATGTGTGTCACCTGTAAGAAAATATTTTCCTATGTTCACTACTTTTTTGACCAGCAATGCTCTAGATTTTAGAACACTGATGGCAAAAATGATTCCAGCTCTTCACTGCTCTCTACATAATGCGTGATTTTGTAGCAACGTCCATCGAGGGCGGAGTTCCTCTTTCCTGGAATCTGGGCTGGCCCATGACTTGGCTGGCCAATAGAATGAAGAAGCAGCCATGATGTGCTATTCCATAACCTAATTGGCAGGAACCCAGATACTGTCACATGAACAAGCCTGGCTTAGCCTATTGAAGAGTGAGGGTGAAGAATGAGGGACCACACATGAGATGTCTCCTTTGAGATGATCTTGGACCAGCCCATTGCAAGTCAACCACCATACATGGGAGGGAGTCAAGCTGAGATCAACTGAGCCTCACCCAGATCAGCAGACTTGTCCAGCAGGCAGGTAACTCAGCAAAAGCATAGATGCTTATTCCCGAGTACTGCTAAAGATTTGTAGCAGTCTGAAATTGCCACATTAAAGTGTCCAGAGACAACTAACGTGTCCAGGTTAGTCAGCCTGCACCTCAAAGTGCAGAAGATGCAGAACAAAACTATAGACAGTATGCAAATAGCATGACGTCTCAACAAGAAACTAACCTTTTTAATTGTAAGTCACTGAGATATGGGACTGTTACCCAGAATAGCCTAGCCCATGTTGACTGATACATCAAACAATCTTCCTAACCAAGCTTCCTCTACTTCTGATTTATTTTTTATTCCTATTTGATTTCTATTTCATAGAAACTGGGTTAGCATAAATTCCTTATGATACTCCTATCTAGCTGCTTCTCACATTGTTCCATGCGTGCGTGCATTCTAAGTTGCTTCAGTTGTGTCTGACTCTTTGCTACCCTATGGGCCATAATCTGCCAGGCTCCTCTGACCATGGGATTCTCCAGGCAAGAATACTGTAGTGCATTGCCATGCCCTCTCTTTCCAGGATCCCTGGACCACAAGACTGGGTTTTAGCAAATTGGAAATTTGTGCACTTTCTTTAGTGATAAGAGTTTGCAAGACCAAGGCCAAGGTCATACTTTGGGGGCCATCTGCACATTACCTTTAGAATTCACTTACTTTCATTTTGATTCACAAGAGCATTTAAGGTGTAGTGTCAAACAACCAACAAAGCATGACTTTTCTTCTAGTTTCCAAGTAGCTGGAAAATTGCTACTGAGCAAAATTTGAAACAGTCCGTTCATCTTTTCTAGGGAAATACATGTGCCATCAGAACACTATATAAGATTCTTTATTTCTACCATCCAGAACACGCTTAGACATTCAGTCAGTGAAGAGTAGTAGACACAGGAAGTTTTAAAAGGAATTGCCAAACCACTATATTGATTAATGTAGAGTATCATAATTGCTTTTGGAATGTCAAATTTGATCAAACACTGTTCCCACTAGCTAGAGAAAAGGGTCTATCATCTTCTCAGTTCCCTGACCACAGCTTTCTATTCTTAGGAGGGATATTAGATGCAAGGTTACTGGGGAGCCACAATGCTTGGGAGAAGGACAAGGTCAAACACAAGGATGTACCTGGTTAGAAACCACTGCTGACTGGAGATCCGATGCACTTTGTACCAACAGATATACAACAGAATATTTATGGCAGCATTATTCATAATAGTCCTCAATTCAAAACTATCCAAACTCCCAACAGAAGCTTTATGGGAAAATAATTGTGGTATCAGTCAGTTCAGTTCAGTTGCTCAGTCGTGTCCGACTCTTTGCGACCCCATGAATCGCAGCACACCAGGCCTCCTTGTCCATCACCAAATCCCAGAGTTCACTCAGACTTGCGTCCATCGAGTCAGTGATGCCATCCAGCCATCTCATCCTCTGTCGTCCCCTTCTCCTCCTGCCCCCAATCCCTCCCAGCATCAGAGTCTTTTCCAGTGACTCAACTCTTCACATGAGGTGTCCAAAGAACTGGAGTTTCAGCTTTAGCATCATTCCTTTCAAAGAAATCCCAGGGTTGATCTCCTTTAGAATGGACTGGTCGGATCTCCTTGCAGTTCAAGGGACTCTCAAGAGTCTTCTCCAACACTACAGTTCAAAAGCATCAATTCTTCGGTGCTCAGCCTTCTTCACAGTCCAACGCTCACATCCACAGAATATTACCTAGCAGTGAACATGAACAATCTATGACTATACACAGAGCATCATAAATCTCCTTCACAGATATTACGTCAAAGAGGAAAAACCTCAGGTGCAAAGAAGTTTATACTGTATGAGTCCATTTTCATGAAGTTTAAACATAAGCAAAACTAAAGTTCAGTGATTTAGAAGTTGGAATATTTGTCACTTTTAGGAGGCAGTGACTTGGAGGTAGGTGGGAGAAGAGCTTCTGGGGCTGGCAGTGTTCTGATTGCTGATCTGGGCACTGATGACATGCATGGGTTCACGTGTCAAAGTTCTGTCAGTTGTCATGCTTTACACATTCCTCTGTACTCATATTACCTTTCACGAGACATAAGGGGGAAAAAGACAAGAAAGAAAATAAATCAAATTACTGTCAATCTTGTTTTCTCTTGGTTATATCCCACGATCTTCCAAACTATCCTATTATAAAGTCTCCTAGATTACTGACCTCTCTTCTTTGTATTTTTTTCAGTTAAAAATTTATACTCATTTGGGGTTGCAAAGAGTTGGACACAATTGAGCGACTGAACTGAACTCTGTGAATCTTGTACATGACAAGAATAGTGTCTGGAACATAGTAAATATTTAGTAAACATTTTCAGGTGAATAAATGGAGGTCTATGTCTCTATAACATCACAAGGGTCTATGCAGGTTTTGTTTAGAGACTGTGTCTCATTTTGTTTGCCAATGAACCACATGTCCAGCACAATACCTGGTACATAGTGGACCTTCATTACAAACACACACACACACATACAATTAAAAGACAGGATGGAAGGGAGGGAAGGGGAGATGGACAGAAAAGAGAAAAAGCCTGGTTTTCCCAATGCATAGGAGGCAGCTTACAGCTTTATAGTATGATATTTCTATCATCCTGCTCATGAATATCTCACAGAGAATTCATGATTTTGTTCCATATTAACTTTGTAGTCATCAGACTCTCAACTGGAGAAAAATGGACTGACCAGTCAATTCTCAGATCCAAGTAGGAGGACTCAAGCCAACTAACTGGATCTTTCCCTACCCTTCTGACTGTCTCCCCAAAGATAAGCCATGGCCCTTGAGAAACAAGGCCAAAGATAAGCATAGCCCTTGGGTCTAGATATAGCTCTACAACATAGGCTGTGTTTAGTGAGAATTATAAACAGCATTAATGTAATGACATCCTGGAATGTGAAGTCAAGTGGGCCTTAGGAAGCATCACTACGAACAAAGCTATTGGAGGTGACGGAATTTCACTTCAGCTATTTCAAATCCTAGAAGATGATGCTGTGAAGTGCTACACTCAATATGCCAGCAAATTCGGTAAACTCAGCAGTGGTCACAGGACTGGAAAAGGTCAGTTTTGTTCCAATCCCTAAGAAAGGCAACAGCAAACAATGTTCAAATTACCACACAATTGCACTCATCTCAGATGCTAGTAAAGTAATGCATAAAATTTTCCAAGCCAGACCTCAACAGTATGTGAACCATGAACTTTCAGATGTTCAAGCTGGATTTAGAAAAAGCAGAGGAACCAGAGATCAAATTGCCATCTGTTGGATCATTGAAAAAGCAAGAGAGTTCCAGAAAAACATCTGCTTTATTGACTATGCCAATGCCTTTGACTGTGTGGAGCACACCAAACTGTGGAAAATTCTGAAAGAGATAGGAATATTTGCCACCTTATCTGCTTTGTGAGAAATCTGTATGCAGGTCAGGAAGCGACAGTTAGAACTGGACACTGAAAAACAGTCTGGTTCCAAATCGGGAAGAAGTATGTCAAGGTTGTATATTGTCATCTTGCTTATTTAACTTATATGCAGAGTACATCATATGAAATGCCAGGCTGGATGAAGCAGAAGCTGGAATCAAGACTGCCAGAAGAAATATCAGTAACCTCAAATACGCAGATGATATCACCCTTATGGTAGAAAGGGAAGAAGAACTAAAGAGCTTCTTGTCGAAACTGAAAGAAGAAAGTGAAAAAGTTGGCTTAAAACTCAACATCAGAAAACAGATCATGGCTTCTGTTCCCATCACTTCATGGTGAATAGATGGGGAAACAGTGGAAACAGTGGCTGACTTTATTTTGGAGGCTACAAAATCACTGCATATGGTGACTGCAGCCATGAAATTAAGACGCTTGCTTCTTGGAAGAAAAGGTATGACCAACCTAGATAGCATATTAAAAAGCAGAGACATTACTTTGCCAACAAAGGTCCGTCGAGTAAATGCTATGGTTTTTCCAGTAGTCATGTATGGATGTGAGAGTTGGACTCTAAAGAAAGCTGAGTGTCAAAGAATTGATGCTTTTGAACTGTGGTGTTGGAGAAGACTCTTGAGAGTTTCTTGGACTGCAAGGAGATCCAACCAGTCCATCCTAAAGGAAATCAGTCCTGAATATTCATCAGAAGGACTGATGCTGAAGCTGAGACTCCAACACTTTGGCCACCTGATGGGAAGAACTGTCTCTTTTGAAAAGACTCTGATGCTGGGAAAGATTGAAGGCAGGAGGAGAAGGGGATGACAGAGGATGAGATGGTTGGATGGCATCCCCGACTCAGTGGACATGAATTTGAGTAAGCTCTGGGAGCTGGTGATGGACAGAGAGGCCTGGCGTGCTGCAGTCCAGCTGCTGCTGCTAAGTCGCTTCAGTCGTGTCTGACTCTGTGTGACTCCATAGATGGCAGCCCACCCAGGCTCGCCCATCCCTGGGATTCTCCAGGCAAGAACACTGAGTGGGTTGCCATTTCCTTCTCCAATGCATGAAAGTGAAAAGTGAAAGTGAAGTCTCTCAGTCGTGTCTGACTCTTGGCAACCCCATGGACTGCAGCCCACCAGGCTCCTCTGCCCATGGGATTTCCCAGGCAACAGTACTGGAGTGGGGTGCCATTGCCTTCTCTGGTGCTGCAGTCCATGGGGCCACAGAGATGGACACAACTGAGCGACTGAACTGAACTGAATGAATATTATTAGGAATCATGCTAAAAATCCCTGTACATCCTCAGGAAAATCCAGGATAGGCTGGCTAGTATCACTCCCTTTTCAGAGATGCTCAAGTTAAGTGCTTGCCTGAGGTCTTAGAGCCAACTTTAATTAAAAGAATCTTCACTTGAACCCAAAGGTCTTAATCCACTGAGCATCCCCCGCCCATTAAAAAAATTGCCAATACTGACTAAGCCAAGTCCTTCAAGAATGACCACATGTCACGTTTCTTGAGACAAGGTGCCAGGACCTCTTCTAAGTGCTTACACACTCCCTGTGTCACTATTCACCCCAGAAGAGATGAAGAAATAGAGACCCGGAAGTTCAGGGCTTGCTGATCCACAGTTTTCCGATGTGCAGGTGGAGAGGCAGCCTGGCTCCAGGTGGGCAGCCTTAGTCATCCACCTCTTACATGTTCCATCACTGAATCCAGTGCTTCACAAACTTGAGCCTGCCTGGGAAGCACAGAGGGCCTTGTACAGATTTTAGAACCCCATCCCTAGAAAGGGGATTTTAGAATCCCCATTTTAGATGGGATTTTAGAATCCCATCCCTTCAGCAGGTGTGGGACAGACTCAGCATCTGCATCTTGGCACACCTGGAAAGGGCGTGAAGCCCCACACCCTCTCCCCTCACCTTGCTCCATGTATTTCTCTTACTGCTCAGGAGTTATAACCTTTTGTAATAAACTGGTGATCTAATGAGGAGAAAGGGCATGATATCTTCTGAATTATCTCCAGATGTTGCCACTCATCATTGAAATATTTTCTCCTAATGGTTTCAAATAGGAAAAGGAGTACGTCAAGGCTGTATATTGTCATCCTGCTTATTTAACTTATATGCAGAGTGCATCATAAGAAATGCTGGGCTGGAAGAAACACAAGCTGGAATCAAGATTGCCAGGAGAAATAGCAATAGCCTCAGAGATGCAGATGACACCACCCTTATGGCAGAAAGTGAAGAGGAGCTAAAAAGCCTCTTGATGAAAGTGAGAGTGGAGAGTGAAAAGGTTGGCTTAAAGCTCAACATTCAGAAAATGAAGATCATGGCATCCGGTCCCATCACTTCATGGGAAATAGATGAGGAAACAGTAGAAACAGTGTCAGACTTTTTATTTTTAGGGGTTCCAAAATCACTGCAGATGGTGATAGCAGCCATGCAATTAAAAGATGCTTAGTCCTTGGAAGAAAAGTTATGACCGACCTAGATAGCATATTCAAAGGCAGAGACATTACTTTGCTGAGTAAGGTCCATCTATTCAAGGCTATGGTTTTTCCTGTGATCATGTATGAATGTGAGAGTTGGCCTATGAAGAAGGCTGAGAGTCAAAGAATTGATGCTTTTGAACTGTGGTGTTGGAGAAGACTCTTGAGAGTCCCTTGGACTGCAAGGAGATCCAACCAGTCCATTCTGAAGGAGATCAGCCCTGGGTGTTCTTTGGAAGGAATGATGCTAAAGCTGAAACTCCAGTACTTTGGCCACTTTATGCGAAAAGTTGACTCATTGGAAAAGACTCTGATGCTGGGAGGGATTGGGGGCAGGAGAAAAAACAGAGGATGAGATGGCTGGATGGCATCACTGACTTGATGGATGTGAGTCTGAGTGAACTCTGGGAGTTGGTGATGAACAAGGAGGCCTGGTATGCTGCGATTCATGGGGTCGCAAAGAGTCAGACATGACTGAGCGACTGAACTGAACTGAACTGAACTGAATGTTATCTTATGGACTAGACAGTATTGTAAATGGCTTTAGAAATAATAACAAGATTGTAAAGATAATAATAAAATATTCTCATGTTTCTCCAATATAAAGATGTTTTTGCTGATAAAAGGTGTGATTAACCCCAGGATGATTTTCAATCTTTGATAATTTAGAGAATAAATGATGAGGCTTTAAGAAAAGAAAGAATCTGCATTTTGAGCAGTGTCCAGATGTTGTGGATGTTCCTCATTCAGGAATGGCTCTTTAAGGGGAGGTAATTTTAACATCCAAGCACCCACCCTGAGGAAGATGCTGTTATCTCCTTGAGTTCCAGGGTGGCTTAAAGGTTACACTGTCTCCAAAGCGTGGCACAGGGCAGGTGTCAATCAATGAATCTTGAATAAAGCAGTGAAATGACTTGCACAGGATCATGTAGCTGAATGGCACTGTGAAGATTAAATTTAAACGGTCATTCCAGAGACAAAGTGTTGTAGGGACTCCCCAGATTGCTTTTGAAGAATGTATTGATATCTCCCACATGTTAGACCAGCAGGTCATCCAAGAAGCTGAGATTCAGGTGTTCCCCAGCTCTCACAAGATCTAGAATAGCTTCTTGCACATAAAGATCATCCAAATATTATCTGCTAAATTGAACTGAAGTGGTATTTTCCTCATTCTTCTCCCTGGAGTAAAGATCCAGTAATTATGTTAAATTAGGAAATACTTGCTTGTTGTTTTCTTCCAGCTTGTGGTCCTTTCTCTCATGGATCACAATTTAGTTTGTTTGCACGGTGTGTTTTTATATATATACTATTACCAATACAACATTTTATTTTTTCATTTATACTAACCCTGGAAGACAAAGAAAAAGGGTAATGGTTTCTTGTTTGTTCCTGATTAACTTGAGCAATATACTAACATGATCAATATCTAATTCAACTTCTATCCTTAGTAACGAAACATTGCCATCCATTGATATGTTTCCTCAGAGGAAGTGAGAGCATTCAGTCACATTCCATCCTATTCACCCTCCTGTGTGAAAGTTCAGTTCAGTTCAGTTCAGTTGCTCAGTCGTGTCTGACTCTTTGCGACCCCATGAATCGCAGCAAGCCAGGCCTCCTTGTTCATCACCATCTCTTGGAGTTCACTCATACTCATGTCCATCGAGTCCGTGATGCCATCCAGCCATCTCATCCTTGGTCATCCCCTTCTCCTCCTACCCCCAATCCCTCCCAGCATCAGAGTCTTTTCCAATGAGTCAACTCTTCGCATCAGGTGGCCAAAGTACTGGAGTTTCAGCTTTAGCATCATTCCTTCCAAAGAAATCCCAGGGCTGATCTCCTTCAGAATGGACTGGCTGGATCTCTTTGCAGTCCAAGGGACTCTCAAGAGTCTTCTCCAACACCACAGTTCAAAAGCATCAATTCTTCGGCGCTCAGCTTTCTTCACAGTCCAACTCTCACATCCATACGTGACCACAGGAAAAACCATAGCCTTGACTAGACGGACCTTAGTTGGCAAAGTAATATCTCTGCTTTTGAATATGCTATCTAGGTTAGTCATAACTTTTCTTCCAAGGAGTAAGCATCTTTTAATTTCATGGCTGCAGTCACCATCTGCAGTGATTTTGGAGCCCCCAAAATAAAGTTTACATGGAGTTTTTTTTGGGGGGCATGGGGGCAGGGGGTATCTGTTTTACAACTCCTTTGGGTTGTTAGCAGAATTCTATTCCTTCGGGTTGTAGTAGTGAAGTCCATGGCCCCTCTGTTGAGAAAGCCAGTCCCTATCAAGCTTAGGTTCTCTTTGACTTCCCCTTCTGTCATATCCCTTCTGTTTTCAATCAAGAAAGTTCTCTGCCCCTAATAGATCATGTGGTTAGACTGAGCAACCCAGATAATCCAGGACAATCTCCCTCTCCCGCATCTCATGGTCCATAATCTTAATCACATTTGCAGAGTCCCTTTCACCAGGTAACCTAACACATTCACAGGTTCCACAGTAACAGTGTGAGCATCTTTGTGGGGGCGATTCTGCTAGTCACACTCCCCACTCCCATAAAAATGGTCTCTTCCCACTCTGAAATCCTATTTTCTTTCCTATGTCCCTTACCGTAATTTTTCCTCACAATATAAAGTAGGAATTCTAACACTTCAGTTGTGCTTACAGGCACTCTTCCAAGCACTTTACACATTTGGACCCACTGAATCTGACAACACTTTGAGGTCAGGACTATGACTATCTCCATTTCACTGAGGAGGAAACAGAGACATAAGGAGACTCATAAGCTGACAAATGGTAGAACCAGGCATGGCAGAGCTGATGCAATATGGATGCCCAACTAACTGTCCCTCCACCTCCACAGGAAGACTTCACTTCCAACTGCCCCTGTGTCAAGGTGGGGCACTGACGGATTCTGGCCACTGGAAGGTGGGAAGGAGGGCTGACGCTCACTTTTCTAGCTTGGCCCCTCAAATACGTGGCACAGTTTTCTATTTGTTTTCTCTTTCTCTCTGGCTAGAAGCAAATGACCCCATGATGGCAGAGCCACACCATGAAGAGCCTGGGCCTCTGAGCTGGTGCTTACAGGATGAGAGGGCCAGGAGGTCCTCTTGCTGGGGCAGTGGCGTGTGAGTTAGGTCACCTCCTGGGCTTATGTCACTGGGATTTTGGGGATCTTTGTTACAGCAGCTAGTACTACTTCCTTTGATGAATACACCAACTTTCAAGCTTAGGAAGACTGGCTCTGGAGTCTGTGGCCTTAATGGAAATGGCATGCCTTCCCTCTGCTTTTCCTGAAGAATAATACCTCTGGGATTACTGGATGAACCCAGCCTTTATGGAGATAACGTAAGTGTGATGTAACATGTTCCTAGCCCACCTTACACTGTGGTGGTGGCTCAGATACTTCTGAGTCTGGGAGGCTGGAGTCTGCTCACTCCCTTTCCCCCTCTTCCCACACTTATGCACTGTTTAATATACAGGCCACAAACATTTGCTGGTTTAAATGTAGAAGGTAGAATTTTCTGAGTATACTGAAACATACACGTTACCATATGTGAAACAGACAGCTGGTAGGAATTTGTTGTATGACACACGGAACCCAAACCCATGCTCAGTGACAGTGTAGAGGGGTGGCCTGTGGTGGGAGGTGGGAGGGAGGTTCAGGAGGGAGGAAATACATGCATGTCTGTGGCTGGTTCACGTTGCTGTATGGCAAAAACCAACACAGTACTGTAAATCAATTATCTTCCAATTAAAACTTTTTATTTTCTAAACAAATTAGTTATATAAAATAATTTCAGAAAAAATAGTCCATGTATCAATATTTGAAAAAAATGACTCACTTGCAGATAGAGAGCATCCTATTGACACAGAGCACACTTAAAGGTGAAAGCTAAAGGGCTCTTACCTGTTTGCTTACACCTGCCAGGTGGTACTTCCTTGTAACAAGTTGATCAGGAAGAAACTTAGGTTACATTGGAAATATCAAAATATAGTAGTGACTTGTGAAAGAGTATTTTGCCTAATGATAAATGTGGCGATTTTACAAGTTCTGTGTCCTATCCAAGTAGTGAAATAAAGAAGGTCACTTTCTCTTACATTAAAGGTCATAATATAGAGGAAACCCTTTGGTCTCCCCAATAAGAGCATTCAAATAGAATAATTATACCCATTTCACTTTGTATTTTTCATCAGTTTACATATAATCTGGTGATATTTGCTAGGCAGGAAAACCAGCAGAAAAGAGTGGGATGCCTGAAATAAACAATCCCACTGTAATTCCCTCAGCTTAAGATGACAGATTCTCAGCAGGAGCAAGAAATGGACTTAAAAATCAAAGAAACAAAGAAGCAAAAGTACAAACTGTTTGCTTATTACAATATCAAATGCCGGAAGTCTAGCATAAATACAGTCTGGTGTGGCCTCAAAGCAATATGCTTCTAAAATGGTTCTAAATTATTTTAGAGCCTCTAAAATTTACAAACCCCACCTTTCATTCCATCCATGCCCTACATCTACTTACTAACATACTAGAATGTAAATAAAGCCTTTAAAAATTTACATTTAAGCAGATGTTTGCATATGAGTTTATCTTCATACCTATCAATATATTTAAATATTAAATTTTGTACTTATAAATGTATATATTATTCTTCAAATCTGTGAATTTATTTTTCTTTTAAATGCTAATAGGGATATATGCTATAACTTGGGTTGCTAAATTATAAACATTCGCATAAATGTTTACCTATAGTCATGATGATGAATGCTCTGCCTCCAGCGCCTGACCTTCACCCTCAGGTCCCAGACCCAAATTTTTACTGTGCAGTAGACGTCTCCTCCTTGGGCAAACTCCAGGAGATGGTGTGGGACAGGGAAGCCTGGCATGCTGCAGTCCTCGGGGTCGAGAAGGGTCAAACACAACTTGGCAACCGAAAACAACAAAGACCTCTCCGCAAGTATTCTATAGCATGCAAGACCCTCACAGCCCCACATCAATTCCATCATTTCTTCTCCAAAGTGTACTCTTTCAAAGATAGTCCTGATCTGGTTGGTAGTGCTGGCATCACCCAGAAACCTGGATATAACAAGAAATCTAGGCGCTTTTCTCCATTCCTTCCTTTCCCCTTTCTCCCATGCTTAAACAATCACCACAGCCTATAGAACTGACCTATGAAATGTTTTCTTTAAATGCCTTATTTAACGCTCTACAATTCCTTAATCAGTGTGTACTAGGTCCCTGCCCTTGTGTTTATGTACAATTAAACTGTAATGAGAGAAGCCAGAAAATAGACTAGGAAAAAAAAAAAAGGAAGACAGGGGAGGGGGAAGGGAGGGAGGAATGAAAAGAGGTGAAATGCACTCAGATAAATGCTGTGAAGAGAAGTAAACAAGGATGTGATGAACATGATGAGCCAAGGTAAGCTCTGGATGGGAAAGGAAAGAGAAGAAAGGTGTCTCTGAACTGAGAGCGGAAGGATGAGACAGGGCAGCTGCGGGCGGCCGGCAGGAGGCAGGAGAGCCCCCGGGTGCGCTGCGGCAGGGCGAGCTCAGAGCCGGGCGCTGCGGGCGCAGGACAGAGGGCAGCGCCCGAGGGGGACAGAGGACAGGACCCAGAGAGAAGGGCGGGGCCGGCTCGTGGAGAGCCTTCCACTCCCTCCCACCAGCAGAATCTGCTAGAACAGGGCTGCAAGCGGGCAACAATGGGGTCTGGGTTATGGTTGTTCGAGAAGGACGCTGGCTGCTCTCTGGCTAATACTAGTCTACGCTCTGCTTCTCTGGACTTGCCTTACAGAGTGGGAACGGGAAAAAGTCGGAGGCTGTCTTCATCATCGAGGCAGGAAAGGCATCAGCTTCGACTAGAATGTCTGCAGCAGATGTAGCGAAGCGCTGCCAGGCTCAGAACATTCCTGCGTGGGGAACTGAGTGTGCTCGCTAATGGGATTGCTGTCTGTGCGGGTGTCAGGGTGGGGGCTGAGGGTGTAGACAAAGAAGAATCGAGGACGCCTCTTTTGCCTTGGGCTGACCAAACCTTCTCTCTCCCATTGCCCCTGCCTTAGTTAAGGTACCTCATAACTTTAGCCTGGAAGAAACTGAAGTCCTGCCTTGATCTCCAGTCGTTTTTTTCCCCTGTCTCCCATTCTCCTCACTCAGTCCTCTTCAAAATTATCCTCCTGTCAACCTCATAATCATTTCCCTGAAGAGCTGGATCAGTCATGCTCTGGTTAGGAAACAAGAATGCACACTAAGTATTGTCAGAGAGGATTTAACAAAGGGAACTTTCTACTCAGAGTGTAAAAGGAGGCTTGCAGATAAAATCAGATATTAGGACTTCAACACCATTGTCAGTTCTAGGGTTAATTAAGATCATGAATATGTGAAAGATACAGTTACTACAGTTACTCCCCTAAAGGCTGAGCTAAACAGAGGGGAAAGTGGGGACCCTAGAACCTGGAGCTTGAAGACGCTCCTAAATGTCCTAGATTTCAGACTTATTATTCTCTGAATATACTGTGTTCTTTGGAATCTACTCTCCTTTGCACATGTCACTGATGCTGGAATTTCACTCCCTCTGCACGGGGAAAAGAAATGCAAAAAGCAAAATGGCTGTCTGGGGAGGCCTTACAAATAGCTGCGAAAAAAGAGAGGTGAAAAGCAAAGGAGGAAAGGAAAGATATAAGCATCTGAATGCAGTGTTCCAAAGAATAACAAGAAGAGATAAGAAAGCCTTCTTCAGCGATCAATGCAAAGAAAGAGAGGAAAAGTACAAAATGGGAAAGACTAGAGATCTCTTCAAGAAAATTAGAGATACCAAGGGAACATTTCACGCAAAGATGGGCTCGATAAAGGACAGAAATGGTCTGGACCTAACAGAAGCAGAAGATATTAAGAAGAGCTGGCAAGAATACACAAAAGAACTGTACAAAAAAGATCTTCATGACCCAGATAATCATGATGATGTGATCACTCATCTAGAGCCAGACATCTTGTAATGTGAAGTCAAGTGGGCCTTAGAAAGCATCACTACGAACAAAGCTAGTGGAGGTGATGGAATTCCAGTTGAGCTGTTTCAAATCCTGAAAGATGATGTGGTGAAAGTGTTGCACTCAATATGCCAGCAAATTTGGAAAACTCAGCAGTGGCCACAGGACTGGAAAAGGTCTGTTTTCATTCCAATCCCAAAGAAAGGCAATGCCAAAGAATGCTCAAACTACCACACAACTGCACTCATCTCACACGCTAGTAAAGAAATGCTCAAAATTTTCCAAGCCAGGCTTCAGCAATACATGAACCGTGAACTTCCTGATGTTCAAGTTGGTTTTAGAAAAGGCAGAGGAACCAGAGATCAAATTGCCAACATCTGCTGGATCATGGAAAAAGCAAGAGAGTTCCAGAAAAACATCTATTTCTGCTTTCTTGACTATGCCAAAGCCTTTGAATGTGTGGATCACAATAAACTGTGGAAAATTCTGAAAGAGCTGGGAATACCAGACCACCTGACCTGCCTCTTGAGAAATCTGTATGCAGGTCAGGAAGCAACAGTTAGAACTGGACATGGAACAACAGACTGGTTCCAAATAGGAAAAGGAGCACGTCAAGGCTGTATATATTGTCACCCTGCTTATTTAACTTATATGCAGAGTACATCATGAGAAATGCTGGGCTGGAAGAAACACAAACTGGAATCAAGATTGCCAGGATCTCAGATATGCAGATATGCAGATGACACCACCCTTATGGCAGAAAGTGAAGAGGAGCTAAAAGGCCTCTTGATGAAGGTGAAAGAGGAGAGTGAAAAAGTTGGCTTAAAGCTCAACATTCAGAAAACGAAGATCATGGCATCCGGTCTCATCACTTCATGGGAAATAGATGGGGAAACAGTGGAAACAGTGTCAGACTTTATTTTGGGGGCTCCAAAATCACTGCAGATGGTGACTGCAGCCATGAAATTAGAAGACGCTTACTCCTTGGAAGAAAAGTTATGACCAACCTAGACAGCATATTCAAAAGCAGAGACATTACTTTGCCAACTAAGGTCTGTCTAGTCAAGGCTATGGTTTTTCCTGTGGTCAAGTATGGATGTGAGAGTTGGACTGTGAAGAAGGCTGAGCACTGAAGAATTGATGCTCTTGAGAGTCCCTTGGACTGCAAGGAGATCCAACTAGTCCATTCTGAAGGAGATCAACCCTGGGATTTCTTTGGAAGGAATGATGCTAAAGCTGAAACTTTAGTACTTTGGCCACCTCATGTGAAGAGTTGACCCATTGGAAAAGACTCTGATGCTGGGAGGGATTGGGGGCAGGAGGAGAAGGGGACGACCGAGGATGAGATGGCTGGATGGCATCATGGACTCGATGGACGTGGGTCTGAGTGAACTCCAAGAGATGGTGATGAACAGGGAAGCCTGGCGTGCTGCGATTCATGGGGTCGTAAAGAGTCGGACATGACTGAGCGACTGAACTGAACTGCACGGGAAATAGTTCTTGAAAGCAACTCTTTTAGCAGAGTAAATCATACTCTCTTCTTTGACAGCTTTGTGCTTCCAAAGCTGTACATCAGCATGTATCATATGGCACTGTCATGGATCTACTTACCGAGCTGGCTTCCCCAGAGGACTATGAATTTCATGCAGGTAATAATTATGTACAGAAGACTTCTCAGCATACCTCCAAAGATGCTGGTTGAATTGATAGTAACCGCAGACAAGCCAGGAGATCCACAGTGGTATTGAAGTTCAAATGAGAGTGAAAGGGTAAATACCACCCACCTCATCCATAGACAAGGATACAGAGTGGTGGTCATTTTATGTATGACATCTACTGTTAGTTCTTGTACCATAAAAAACCACTTTGTGGTTAGCTCAGCTCTCTGTGGGTTCAGGGTTTCAGCTGGGCTCAAGGGAGTGGTTCTCTGGACTCACGAGGCTCAACCATCATCTCTGGTCAGCTACAGGGAGGCAAGGCACTGCTAGCCTAGGAGAGCTTGTGTCTGTGCAATATGAAACGTCCCCTCCAGCAGGTTAGGCTGGACACGGATAATGGGCAGGGCCCAAGACCATGGAAGGCTGTGCTTGCAATAGTCCACCATCACTTCTGCGGCAATCTATCGGCCAAAGCAAATCACAAGGGCAGACAAAACTCAAGAAGTGGGGAAATGACCCCATCCTAGTCATTAGGCACATGGGATCTTAGTCCCCCAACCAGGGATCAAATGCCTGCAGTGCAAGCATGGAGTCTTAACCCCTGCACTACTAGGGAAGTCTCCCTCTCTTCCTTGAGAACTTAAGTCGAGCAAGTGAAGTGAAGTCGCTCAGTCATGTCCGACTCTTTGCGACCCCATGGGCTGTAGCCCACCAGGTCTTGGTCCATGGGATTTTCCAGGCATGAATACTGGGGTGGGTTGCCAGTTCCTTCTCCAGGGGATCTTCCCAACCCAGGGATCGAACCCAGGTATCCCACATTATAGGCAGACGCTTTACCGTCTGGAGCTACCAGGGAAGACCTACCTCGAGCCAGAGCCTGTGTTAACCAAAGGGAGAGGCTAACCACATGGAGCAGAGTCCAGTGGTCCTTGCTAAAATCATCCTAGACTAGTCTACGCTCTGCCAGCTCTCACACATGAAGGAGTAGCTGCCCAACCCACAGTGAACCACAGACACATGAGTGAGCTGAGCCAAGACAACAGGTACAATCATAAACTCTTATTTTCAGTTTTGGGGTGGTTTGTTATGTGTCTGTAGCTAATAGGAAACTTACTACCAGCCTGCCGTAACATTAATATCTGTGCTGTCCTGAAGTAATTGTTCAGAAGCTGCTGTTTTTAATTTATTGTCAACAGTATTTTCTTGAGTCTCTCATCGATACACACAATCTCTTTCTTTCTCATCCTTACAATGTCCGTGGCCAGTTTTGCCTTCGTGCTTTTTGAAAGGGGAATATATACAGCCTACAGCTTGAGTCAGCTATGTTACCTATTTTTCAGCAGAATCAATGGGCAGAGCAGTTTCCACAGTCAGACAGACCCATGATTAATCCTGGTTCTGACACCAGCTGGCAGTGTATCTCTGGTCAAGTTACTTTAATCTGTAAGCTGAAGATGATGCAAACCTGGCACCCCCGCATAAAGCTGTCCAGGTTGTGTACTGTACAAATCCAAATGTCACCAACTGTTGTTCTTCAGCACATCATCCTCATGGCGAGATATGGCAGGCCTATGTTTTGGGGGTAAATAAGAGCTGCTTTGTATTGTGTTGACCAAAATATTCCTTCAGTTTTAAGTAAAAATAAAAGATATATTCTTCACTTTCATCAAAAACTTCATTGAACAAAATATTCACCATTTTGTTCTACTACCTTCTGCTATTTTTCGGGCAACTTGAATTTACATCTTCCCAGAACTTTTTATCTTTTTGAGCAAAGAATTGTCCCAGGAGCCTTTTGCAGTCTGCCAGTGAATTAAATTTTTTTCCATTAAGAGAATTTTATAAAGACCTAAATGAATGGAAATCCGAAGGGGCAATGTCTGGTGGATATGGCAAATGCATCAGAACTTCCCAGCAGTTCCCTTCTAATGGTTTTTGCCTGGTTATCAAAGAAATATGCAGTCTTGCATTATCCTGATGGAAGATTATGTGTGTTCAGTTGACTAATTCTGGACACTTTTGAGTGCTGCTTTCAGTTGGTCTAACTGGGAGCAGCACTTGTTGAAATTAATCACTTGATTTTCTACAAGGAGCTTATGATAGAGGTCTCCCTTCCAATCCCACTACAGACACAACATCAGCTTCTTTGGATGAAGACGGGCTTTTGCTGTGCTTGGCAGTGGTTGATCTCACACTTGCCCCATGATCTCCTCCATTCCATGTTACTGTACATGTCCACTTTTTATCATCTATCATAACTTGTCTCAAAAAAACAACATTTTTGTTACATATAAGTAGAGAATTGCATGTGGAAATAGAGTCAAGAAGGTTTTTTCCACTTATGTAGAACCCAAACATCAAAATGATGTACATAACCAAGATGGTGCAAATGATTTTCAGCACTTGATTTGGATATTTTGAGTGTGCCAGCTATTGCTCATGTGGTATAATGTTAACTGTTCTCAATCAGTGAATTTGATCACTATCAAATTCAACTTGTGTATCTGACCACGGAGCATGCATGGTACAGTGAGAAATTCCCAGCATGAAACTTTACAAACCACCTTTGACAGGATCCATCACAGTACCTTCTTAATACACTGCATAAACTTTTACTGCATTTCAGTTGTGGGTTTTTTTTTTTTACCTTTCTTGAAATAATAAAGCATAATAAGCCCAAAATTTTTCTTTTTTTCTTCCATCTTTAATATTAAAATGGCTGTACAAAAATTCACCAGTCGGGGTAAGTTTTTTTTTAAGTGCACATGGATAGGATAGCTTTCACAATTACAATTTCATAAAATTGTTTCAAATGAAGTTAAAGACCACTAAGTGCTGCCAGAGCCAGCTCACAGGGAAAGCAAATGAACTTTTGGCCAACCCAGTACACAGCAGGCATTTACAAGCTTCACTTTCTTTCTTTCTCTTTCCCAACATCCAGACATACTAGCAGTACACAGTGAACTAGCTCCTGAGCCAAATTGGGCCCATTTTGTGTTTTATGAATAAAATGTTATTTGAACACAGACATACCCATGTTTATGCTTACTTCTGCTTTATATATAGTGACAGAGATGAGTAGTTACATCCCCACACACAGCCCGACAAAGCCTAAAATACTTATGATCTGGCTGGCCTGTTAGAGAAAAAGCTTACTGATCCCAGCAATAAACTGCTATACCTCAAGTTTTTGTTGTACATAAAAAGCACCTGGAAATCTTATTTAAAACACGGATTATTTGGGTCCTGCCAGCCTGAGACTCTGAATCAGTATGTCTGGGTGAGACTTGAGAAGCCGCATTTCTAACAAGCATCCAAGTGACATTGATGTTGCCAGCTTGGGAGCCACGCTTTCAGTGGCACTCACTAACCATCTGCAGCAACTTAATTGTACTAAATCCCTAGTTTTTAAATGGTGAGGTATTAGCACACTGAAAGCCCAAACAGAAGCCACTTTGCGAAAAAGCTCAAAAAGCATAAGGAATGGAGCAATTAACAAACTGTAAGCCATTTTAAGTACAAGGTTCTTTATGGCTAATTCATGTTTATTCACAGAAGGAAAAAAGTTAATCTAGGCCAGAGACAGTAACCACCAGCCAAAGTCGGAAGTCACAACACAAAGACAAAATAAGAATGTAAAGCAGGCTCTAATTATTATCCTGTACAAAAAATGAAAACGCCATCTCAAGGTTTTCTTAAATTAGAAGGTTTGGCTCCTCCCTAATTGTGCCATTTGTCCAATTCTCTCTAAAATATCTAATAATGGTGCATTAAGTGATAACCACATACTCCATGGCTCAAAATAATTTATATTTTCCCCCACTAATAACAGATTGCAGATGCTTGTCTGGCAGTCCTCAAGATTTCAGACTGATTACTAATGAAGCGACTTACTTAAGATACACCAGGTCAGATCTGTTGTGATCCAATGAATGGTATTTGAAAACCCTCCTATAATGAGCCTTTATAAATTATTATAATTAAGCTGGTTGTTATTAGCCTGCCCTTCCTTGATCCCTAGTTTAATTTCCCTCGATGATTTCTTTCTTCTATCCATCTCTCTACTTTAGTGCTTAAAATTTTTTTAAAAAAAAGCAAATCATTTTCTTTTAAAATTGCATATGTACATTCATTTTACCTTGATCATTTAGATCATACCACTGTATTAGTAGAAAAATGACCCAATATTATTTTGAGTCCATTTTAAATACGGAATAAACTTCAAAGAGCAAGAGGCTCTTAAAAGGGGCTGTGGGAGAGTTTACAGTCACTTCTGTGTCCAGCCCAAAGGCATAAAGTTAAAAGTAAATGCTAGTTTCTGTGATGTGAGCCCTTAGAGAGGAGACTTGAAACCAAAATACCACAACTCCACGTGCAGATTCAAAGATTTATTAAACATGCACCCACACACTCTAACGGAATTGTCCTTACATCTCTTAATGTCTTCCTGAAATAAATCCTCAAGCCAACTACGGTATTAGAAAAAGTAAGTGCTTTGGATGGAGAAAAATCTGGTGTGTGTCCTGGTTCTACCTCCTACTTTCTTCCTCCTCCTCCTCTTCCCTCTTTCTTTAGCTGCAGTCCCTTGTCTAACTTTCCTAATGTATTAGCTCTTTCATTTTAAAAATAGATTGAAAATTCCTGCGTTATGAACTTCACAAGTTCCGGTTTGACTGAGTTCAGTTCAGCTGCTCGGTCATCTCCAGCTCTTTGTAACCCCATACAGTGCAGCATGCCAGGCCTCCCTGTCCATCACCAGCTCCCAGAGTTTACACAAACTCATGTCCATTGAGTCAGTGATGCCATCCAATCATCTCATACTCAGTCATCTCCTTCTCCCACCTTCAATCTTTCCCAGCATCAGGGTCTTTTCAAATGAGTCAGCTCTTCACATCAAGTGGCCAAAGTACTGGAGTTTCGGCTTCAACATCAGTCCTTCCAGTGAACACTCAGGGATGATCTCCTTTAGGATGGGCTGATTGGATCTCCTTGCAGTCCAAGGGACTCTCAAGAGTCTTCTCCAACACCACAGCTCAAAAGCATCAATTCTTTGGTACTCAGCTTTCTTTATAATCCAACTCTCACATCTATACATGACTACCGGAAAAACCATAGCCTTGACTAGACAGACTTTTGTTGGCAAAGTCTCTGCTTTTGAATATACTGTCTAGGTTGGTCACAGATAGGAACAAGTGTCTTTTAATTTCATGGCTGCAGTCACCATCTGCAGTTATGTTGGAGCCCCCCAAAATAAAGGAGGTCACCATTAACCCCACCATAGAGCTGCCGTAACTTACACAGTCTGGGAAATAGACTCTTGGAGGGCACAACAGAACCCTGTGCACCAGGACCCAGGAGAAAGGAGCAGTGACCCCACAGGAGACTGTCCTGGACTTGTCTGTGGGTGTCCAGGAATCTCCGGCAGAGGTGTGGGTCGGTGGTGGCCTGCTGCAGGGCTAGGGGCACTGAGTGTAGTAGTAAACGCATGGGACCTTTTGAGGGAGGTCACCATTATCTTCATTATCTCCAATATAGTTTCAGTCCAGTTCAGTCACTCAGTCGTGTCCGACTCTCTGTGACCCCATGAATTGCAGCACGCCAGGCCTCCCTGTCCATCACCAACTCCCGAATTCACCCAAACTCTTGTCCATCCAGTCGGCGATGCCATCCAGTCATCATCCTCAGTCGTCCCCTTCTCCTCCTGCCCCCAATCCCTCCCAGCATCAGAGTCTTTTCCAGTGAGTCAACTCTTCGCATCAGGTGGCCAAAGTACTGGAGTTTCAGCTTTAGCATCATTCCTTCCAAAGAACACCCAGGACTGATCTCCTTTAAAATGGACTGGTTGGATCTCCTTGCAGTCCAAGGGACTCTCAAGAGTCTTCTCCAACACCACAGTTCAAAAGCATCAATTCTTTGGCACTCAGCCTTCTTCACAGTCCAACTCTCACATCCATACATGACCACTGAAAAAACCATAGCCTTGACTAGACGAACCTTTGTTGACAAAGTAATGTCTCTGTTTTTTAATATGCTATCTAGGTTGGTCATAACTTGTCTTCCAAGGAGTAAGCATCTTCTAATTTCATGGCTGCAGTCACCATCTGCAGTGATTTTGGAGCCCCCAAAATAAAGTCTGACACTGTTTCCACTCTTTCTTCATCTATATGTCATGAAGTGATGAGACCAGACGCCATGATCTTCGTTTTCTGAATGGTGAGCTTTAAGTCAATTTTTCATTCTCCTCTTTCACTTTCATCAAGAGGCGTTTTAGTTCCTCTTCACTTTCTGCCATAAGGGTAGTGTTATCTGTATATCTGAGGTTATTGCTATTTCTCCCGGCAATCTTGATTCCAGCTTGTGTTTCTTCCAGCCCAGCATTTCTCATGATGTACTCTGCATATAAGTTAAATAAGCAGGGTGACAATATACAGCCTTGACGTACTCCTTTTCCTATTTGGAACCAGTCTGTTGTTCCATGTCCAGTTCTAACTGTTGCTTCCTGACCTGCATTTAGGTTTCTCAAGAGGCAGGTCAGGTGGTCTGGTATTCTCATCTCTGTCAGAATTTTCTATAGTTTATTAGAAAATTCAGGTATGACCTAAATCAAATTCCTTATGATTATACAGTAGAAGTGAGAAACAGATTTACAGGACTAGATCTGATAGAGTGCATGATGAACTATGGATGGAGGTTCATGGCATTGTACAGGAGACAGGGATCAAGCCCATCCCCATGGAAAAGAAATGCAAAAAAAAAAATGGCTGTCTGGCCAGCCTTACAAATAGTTGTGAAAACAAGAGAAGCGAAAAGCAAAGGAGAAAAGGAAAGATATAAGCATCTGAATGCAGTGTTCCAAAGAATAGCAAGGAGAGATAAGAAAGCCTTGCTCCATGATCAATGCAAAGAAATAGAGGAAAACAACAGAATGGGAAAGACTAGAGATCTCTTCAAGAAAATTAGAGATACCAAGGGAACATTTCATGCAAAGATGGGCTCAATAACAGACAGAAATGGTATGGACCTAACAGAAGCAGAAGATATTAAGAAGAGCTGGCAAGAATACACAAAAGAACTGTACAAAAAAGATCTTCACGACCAAGATAATCACGATGGTGTGATCACTCACCTAGAGCAAGACATCCTGGCATGTGAAGTCAAGTGGGCCTTAGGAAGCATCACCACGAACAAAGCTAGTGGAGGTGATGGAATTCCAGTTGAGCTGTTTCAAATCCTGAAAGATGATGTGGTGAAAGTGTTGCACTCAATATGCCAGCAAATTTGGAAAACTCAGCAGTGGCCACAGGACTGGAAAAGGTCAGTTTTCATTCCAATCCCAAAGAAAGGCAATGCCAAAGAATGCTCAAACCACACACAATTGCAGTCATCTCAGATGCTAGTAAAGCAATGCTCAAAATCCTCCAAGCCAGGCTTCAGCAATACATGAACCGTGAACCTCCTGATGTTCAAGCTGGATTTAGAAAAGGCAGAGGAACCAGAGATCAAATTGCCAACATCCACTGGATAATGGAAAAAGCAAGAAAGTTCCAGAAAAACATCTATTTTTGCTTTATTGACTATGCCAAAGCCTTTGAATGTGTGGATCACAATAAACTGTGGAAAATTCTGAAAGAGATGGGAATACCAGACCACCTGACCTGCCTCCATAGTTTGGCCCCAGGTAAATAGCAGGGAGGGAACACAGCCCCAACCATCAACAGAAAATCGGATTAAAGATTTACTGAGCATGGCCCCGCCCATCAGAACAAGACCCAGTTTCCCCTTCAGTCAGTCTCTCTCAATCAGAGGGCAGACAGACTGAAAACCTCAATCACGGAAAGCTAACCAATCTGATCACATGGACCACACACAGCCTTGTCTAACTCACTGAAACTATGAACCATGCCATGTAGGGCCACCCAAGAGGGACGGGTCATGGTGGAGAGTTCTGACAAAATGTGGTCCACTGGAGAAGGGAATGGTAAACCACTTCAGTATTCTTGCCTTGAGAACCCCAGGAACAGCATGAAAAAGAATGGATGGATGGACATAGGTAAGTAAATATTCTAACACCTTGAGTCAGTTGTTAACTTCTGTAAATGTCTTCTCCCAGTTTTTAACTTGACTTTTCATTCTCATTGATGTCTTATTTAAAATTTTATGTTATATACATTTATATAACAATATAACATTTACTATCCAATTATAACTCAATCCTCAAATCAGCTCTATGATATAGGAACTATCAGCCTTATCTTACTCTTGAGAAAAGACAGGCAGGGAGTGTCAATGATCTGGCCAAGTGTAAGGCAGGAAGTGGCTGAGCCAGGATTTAAACGCAGGGCACTGGTCTCTCAAGTGTGTGGTCCCAACTTCTGTACAGTGCTGCTTCTCTGTGCACTGAAAGACAGAATTCTATTTTTAATAAATCTAAATTCATTAACCTTGTCCTTCATCAACTGAATTTTATTTTATTTAAGAAATCCTTCTTTATCTGAATATCATAAATACGATTGGATTATCTCCTGAGAGTCTTATACTTTGTCTTTCAAATTAAAATTTTTTATCCAATGGAAACTGTGTGTGTTTAAAGGATCCAATTTTATTTCTTTTCTCCTGAGGATAAACAGTTGTTAAAATTTAGATTTAACATCTCTCTTGGCTGATGTGCATGCGTGCTGAATCATGTCCTACTCGGGCCGACCCCATAGACTTAGCACATCAGGCTCCTCTTTCCTTGGTATTTCCCAGACAAGAATATTGGAGTGGGTTGCCATTTCCTCTTCAGAGGATCTTCCCAACCCAGGGATTGAGCCTCTGTCTCCTGAATTGCAAGAAGATTCTTTACCACTGTGTAAAATTTACTTCTAGGAGTTTTTAAATTTATTTCTGATTAGTTTTAATTTAGTTTTATTTGATTTATTTTATAGTTTTATGTATTTATTATTAGTTTGTATTATTTCTAATAAGTGATGAAGCATTTGGAAATGAAATGAAACAAAAAAAACTACTTAGAATAGCAAAAAAACCTGAAATGCCTAATGGTAACCTGAACAGAATAATATTGATCATAGTCCTGTACAATGAAATCTCCAAAACACTGCTGAGGGAGACAGAGAAGACTTAAATAAAAGGAGATGTAAGCCATTTTTAAGGATCAGAGGACTCCATATTGTTAAGATGTCAATTCTAAACAAAACAGATACATAGAATCAAAATGGCATCAATCAATATTTCAACTTGTGGTTTTGTGCAAAGTCACAGGCTAGCACTGAATTTCATTTTAAATCAGTTTTTGGCTAATCATGATTTCTCTATCTACTTTTGATGGTTTACAGAAATAAAATTAAATTCTCTGTATTGATGTTGTTCCAGCAAACTTGCTAAATTCTCTTGTCTTTTATAATAATATGTCTGTAGCTTTTGGAGGTGTTTTTTTTTTTTTTTTTTTTTACTGGACAGTCATAGTAGCTTTGAATTATGACAGCTTTATATATTTCCTTCCAATTCTTATGTTTTATAATTCTTGACCTACTTCACTTGATAATATCCAATAGATGCAGTGACAGCAAGCTTTTTCCTGTCTTCTTTGTTTTTAAACTCATTAGAATTTTCACATAAAATTAGATACATGTTATAGTCCTTCCTTCTTTCCTCGTAAGATAGTTATCAAACTAACACAATTTCTTTCTATTCCTAATTTGTTCAGAAGTCTTTCTTAAATACATGTAATAAATATAAACTTAATTTCATGAAACTTCCTTCCTAACTCTATTGAGATTTTAGTATATTTTCTCTTTTAACCTGTTATTCCATTAACCTTTACTTATTCCTTCCCTAATGCTCTTCCTTTTTTTATGAAGATCTGAGCTTCTGACCTATATCATTTTCCTTCTCTCTAACAAGTTTGCCGAATAAGGTCCATCTAGTCAAGGCTATGGTTTTTCCTGTGGTCATGTATGGATGTGAGAGCTGGACTGTGAAGAAGGCTGAGCATCGAAGAATTGATGCTTTTGGACTGTGGTGTTGGAAAAGACTCTTGAGAGTCCCTTGGACTGCAAGGAGATCCAACCAGTCCATTCTGAAGGAAATCAACCCTGGGATTTCTTTGGAAGGAATGATACTAAAGCTGAAACTCCAGTACTTTGGCCACCTCATGCAAAGAGTTGACTCATTGGAAAAGACTCTGATGCTGGGAGGGATTGGGGGCAGGAGGAGAAGGGGACGACTGAGGATGAGATGGCTGGATGGCATCACTAATTTGATGGACGCGAGTCTGAGTGAACTCCGGGAGTTGGTGATGGACAGGGGGGCCTGGTGTGCTGCAATTCATGGGGTCACAAAGAGTCGGACACGACTGAGCGACTGAACTGAACTGAACAACTTCTTTTAACATTTCTTGAATGGCAGTCCTATAGGCAACAAGTTTCCTCAACTGAGAAATGTTTAGTTTCTCCTTCACTTTTGAAGGATAATTTTGAAGAATACAGAATTCTAGTTTGGTGGTGTTTTCCTCTCAACACTTAAAATATTTCACTGCACTGTTCTTGCTTGAATGGTTTCTGAGAAATCAGATGTAATTCTTATCTTTGTTCTTGCACAGAGTAGGTGTTTTCCTTTGACTTCACTCAAATTTTTTGTCTTTATCTTTGATTTATTTTTCACTTTGAAAAGATACATTCAGCTGTAGTTTTTTGTTTTGTTTTGTTCACACCTTTCCAGTTTGTTCTTCTCTGAGCTTCTGAATCTGTGGTCTAGCATCAGACATTTGCGAAAATTCTAAGCCATTAGTGGTTCAAATATTTATCTTGTTCTTTTCCCTCTTCTCTGCCTGATGTTCCATCATAGGCATGTCATACTTTCTGTAATTGCCCCATAGTTACTGAATAGTCTGTTCCTTTCTTTTCCCCCGTCTTCTTTCTCTCAGCTTTTTAGTTCCTATTCACATGTCCTCAAGCTCAGAGATTCTTTCCTCAGCCATATTCCTTCTACTAACTAGCCTATCAAAGACACTCTTTCATTTATGTCAGTGTTTCAGTCTCTGGCTTTTCTTTCTGACTCTTTCTCAGAATATCCATTTTTCTGCGTTTTCTTGCATGTTGTCCAGTTCTCCCATTAAAACTCTTAGTATGTTAGGCATGGTGATTTTAAATTGCTAATCTGGTTGTTACAGCACTCCTCCGATATCTGACTCTGGTTCTGATACGTGCTCTGTTGTTTTTTTTTTTTCTTTGAGTATGCTTTGTCATTTTTGTTAAGTGGGCATGATATCATGATATACTAGATAAAAGGAAATGCAGTAAGTAGGCCTTTGTAATGTGGTGGTGAGCGCTGGGGAGAGGAAATGTCCTGTGGTTCTATGATAGGTCTTAATCTTTTAATGAGCCTGTGCCTCTGGACTGTGGACTTTACAAGGGCCTCATGGTTCTCCCTCAACTTAGATGGGGCAGAATGACTAAAAGGGATGAAGACGGGTGTTTTTTATTTCCTCCAGGTTAGCTAGACTCTGATAGAATCCCAGTAATGTAGGCTCAGGTCAAACAGTTTGTTCTGAGGGCAGGCCTTGCTAAGAAGAGAATGATCTGGCATAGTTCAACATGGCTGCTTTTCCCCTGCCCCCACTGGAAACAGGAAGGGATTTCTTTCCTGTCTTCTCTGTGAAAACATGATGGAGCTCCAGGAAGTAAAACTCACAGAAGTGTGGCATCCCTCACACTGTCAAAACTGCATCTCCAGGGAGTTGTTCACCCACAGACTTCTCCACACTGAGCCTTCAAAATTCAACTGCAGTTGAGATTTTCCTCTGCACTCATCTCACATGCTAGTAAAGTAATGCTCAAAATTCTCCAAGCCAGGCTTTAGCAATACATGAACTGTGAACTTCCTGATGTTCAAGCTGGTTTTAGAAAAGGCAGAGGAACCAGAGATCAAATTGCCAACATCTGCTGGATCATGGAAAAAGCAAGAGAGTTCCAGAAAAACATCTATTTCTGCTTTCTTGACTATGCCAAAGCCTTTGAATGTGTGGATCACAATAAACTGTGGAAAATTCTGAAAGAGCTGGGAATACCAGACCACCTGACCTGCCTCTTGAGAAATCTGTATGCAGGTCAGGAAGCAACAGTTAGAACTGGACATGGAACAACAGACTGGTTCCAAATAGGAAAAGGAGTACGTCAAGGCTGTATATTGTCATCCTGCTTATTTAACTTATACGCAGAGTACATCATGAGAAACGCTGGGCTGGAAGAAACACAAGCTGGAATCAAGATTGCCAGGAGAAATAGCAATAATCTCAGATATGGAGATGACACCACCCTTATGGCAGAAAGTGAAGAGGAGCTAAAGGGCCTCTTGACGAAGGTGAAAGAGGAGAGTGAAAAAGTTGGCTTAAAGCTCAACATTCAGAAAACGAAGATCATGGCATCCGGTCTCATCACTTCATGGGAAATAGATGGGGAAACAGTGGAAACAGTGTCAGACTTTATTTTGGGGGCTCCAAAATCACTGCAGATGGTTGCTGCAGCCATGAAATTAAAAGATGCTTACTCCTTGGAAGAAAAGTTATGACCAACCTAGATAGCATATTCAAAAGCAGAGACATTACTTTGCCAACTAAGGTCCATCTAGTCAAGGCTATGGTTTTTCCCGTGGTCATGTATGGATGTGAGAGTTGGACTGTGAAGAAAGCTGAGCGCCGAAGAATTGATGCTTTTGAACTGTGGTGTTGGAGAAGACTCTTGAGAGTCCCTTGGACTGCAAGGAGATCCAACCAGTCCATTCTGAAGGAGATCAGCCTGGGATTTCTTTGGAAGGAATGATGCTAAAGCTGAAACTCCAGTACTTTGGCCACCTCATGCAAAGAGTTGACTCATTGGAAAAGACTCTGATGCTGGGAGGGATTGGGGGCAGGAGGAGAAGGGGACGACTGAGGATGAGATGGCTGGATGGCATCACTGACTCGATGGACGTGAGTCTGAGTGAACTCCGGGAGATGGTGATGAACAGGGAGGCCTGGCGTGCTGCGATTCATGGGGTCGCAAAGATTCGGACACGACTGAGCGACTGAACTGAACTGAACTGAAACTGATTCTCACAGCGGTTTCTGCTCCTGCAAAGTGATTCTCTTTACCTTCCTGACTGTGTCACCAACATTTAGGTCAGCAGTTTGCCCTGTTGGTGGGCCGGTTCTCTGATGGATCTAAGAAGAGTTGCTGATTTTCAGTTTCTTCAATATTTTAGTTGTTGTTAGAGCAGAGTAACAACTTCTGATCTCCTTATGTGCTTGACTGGAACCCAGAGTTTTTTGATGTGTAAATATAGTGAATTTTATTAATATATCTATAATGGCGGCTGGTGGCTCCAGAGGTTAAAGCGTCTGCCTCCAATGTGGGATCCCTGGGTCGGGAAGATCCCCTGGAGAAGGAAATGGCAATCCACTCCAGCATTCTTGCCTGGAGAATCCCACGGACAGAGAAGCCTAATAGGTTACAGTCCACGGGGTCGCAAAGAGTCGGACATGACTGAGCGTATTGGTCCATATATAATTTGTTATATAATTTAACTGTATATAAATTTTTGAACCAACATCCTATTCCTAGAATGAATCTAACTTGATTATCATGTTTTAGCTTTTCTATACTCTGCTCAATTCAGTTTGCTAAAATTTTCTTTCAGATTTTTAGACATATGTTCATGAGTGAGAATATCCTGTAAATTTCCATTCCCTGAGCTTCTTGTTTGGTTTTTGTGACATGATTATACTCACCTCATAAAATGTTAGGGAACAGTCTTTTCTCTTACTGTTCTTTAGAAAAGCATGAGTAATATTTAAATTATTCTTTCTTTGAATGTTTGTTACAGCTTGCCTAGAAATCTGTCAGGACCTTGGATTTTCTTTGTGGAGAAGCTTTTAAGTGCTTATTCCTTATCTTTCACAGTTATAGGGCCACTCAAATTTCCTGTTACTCTTGAGTCATTGTTGATACATCATATTTTGGGAAATCAGTTTACGTTCACTTTTTTGGGGGCATTATATCTTTTTGTGTTCTTTTTAAATAGCTATAATAGCCAGAGTTATGTCTCCTTCATCTTTAGGCTTATTTCAAACTGTATTCTGACTCTTTGAAATCTGAAGTATAGGTAGATTTCTTTAGGCACTGTTTGTTTCTATCTGTGCTAAGTGCTTGGAATCTATGGAACAGGGCTCATTTCTGTTTTAGAAACAAGCTAGTTGTCCACCAAAACATGTTTTTCCTCATCCTAGGTATATAATGAGACTGTTTCCCAGGCATCCTTGTAGTTGAGGATGGTCTTGGGCCTGAATTCTTGTCAGTGAAATATGTGTACAGTATTTCACCATATTTCTAAATCTGTTTAGATACACCAGTTTCTAAACGTATCCCATAGAAACCCTGCCACTGAATGAACACCTGTTTCAGCTTCTTATTGACATGTGATGAACAACTCCCACAGCCTCGTGCCTTAAGACAGCAACTATATTTCTTATGAGCGTGTCAGTTGACTAGGCAGTATTTTGCTATCTTACCTGGGCCCAGTTATGCAACTACATTAGTCTGTAAGTTAATAAGGGCTGGGAAGTCCACAATCGTCTCTCTCCTGCATCAGGGGCCCGTTACTCACAGTGAGCTGGGGCACCGTGACTCTCCCCTTGGTAGCCTGTCTCTCCACTCGATGGCCCCATCCCTCATGGCCTCTGTGTGGCCTTTCTCTCCAGTGGGACCTGGACATCCTTTCTACATGGTGATTGGGCTCCAAGAGGGAAAATGTGGATGCTGCCAACCCCCTTCTGAGGCTTGAGCTCAGAATCCCCAGAAAGTTGCATCCCCTACATTTCTGTTGGCCAACACACATCTCATGTCTAGCTCAAATCAAGACATGGGGAAGTAGATTCCCACCGTTTATGGGAGAAGCTTCAAAGTCACAATGAGCAGAGGCACACGAGGGCATGATTCCTCGGGGCCATTTTTCATATTCTGCCACATCACCCATGAATGCCCCCACACAGCATCCTCTGCTTGTCCCCCTATGGATAGATGCAGGTGCTCAGGGAGCCTTATGAACCCGGGTCTCTGTTAGAGAGCTTCCCAACCCCAGGTCCTGTTCTCTGGGGACCAGATGTGTATAAGCAAGAACTCAACATGGGTTATGTTAATCCACTAATATTACAGGATTTATTAAAGCGGCTAATCTTATCCTAAAAGTAGAACTTGAAGCTCAATTCACAGCTTGAAGTTTTTCAGACCATACCAGTTATAGGAATTGGATTGCAAACCTGGGAGAGGAGTATCCTGTGACTTGAGTCTCTCAGAGGGTGTTTTGCCCTTTCCACTGAATGCCACGGTCTGAGATGATCTGCTTGCCTTACTGATCCATGTGGTGTGAAGCTTGGGAGGGTTTGGAAAAGGTAAACAATGAGGACAATTTACTTCTCCATTTATCTTTACTCTGAGGACTTCATTTTACGTGGGTGAGCGCTGGCCTTGTCTCCTGATCCCAGCCGACTCTACCCTCAATTCAGGCTGTGGAGGCCACCAGCTCTCAAGTTCCCTTGAACTTGCAAATGCCCTCAGCCTGAAGCTGGCCTTGACTCTGCCGGCCTGTCTGGATTGCTGTTCCCAATCCGTGTCTGGCCTCTGAGAATTCCACACTTTCTTACCCACTCATGCTTGCATTTAAAAATAGGTTATTTATATTTTATTTAGCATTTTAACTTGTTTTCACTTAGAGGGTCAGTCTGGTTCTGTAAATTGCAATACTGCCAGAAAAATAATCAGACATTTGTTTACAGAGGCATTTAAAATCTATGATAAACTTAAGTGTTTCTCATGACTTCTACAGATGAACTCATCTCATTCTGCTTGTATGAATTTCCTATTCATACCCCCTGATTTCTTTTTAAATTGGACACTAGTACCAAATGTACTCCCAGAAATGTCTTGGTGGTATTTCTACTCACTTTGATCTCTGACGGCTAGTTTACATCCCAGAATCACTAGTCACATCAAAAGCAATACCACCAACTCTCCCTGCAAACAGGAACTTACTGAACAAGTTCATTCTTGCCTTCAAGCCCTGCTTTTCATAGTTAAGTAATGTTTGTTCCATTCCACCAAGTTCTGTCCTATTTCCTGGGTAGCCTGTCATGAATTTTAGGTTTATTCATGCTTCCTTCAATTTAGCATTCTCAGGATTAAATCTGTGTCTCAGTCTGAGATCTCCCAGAAGCAGACTCTGAGACAATGATTCAAAGACAAGTATTTATTTGGGAGGTGATCCCAGAAGGCTGGATCATTCATCAAAACAAACTCTGTTTGCACTATAAAAAGAGAAATATTAATGTTCCAGGAGTCAGATTCAGTAAGAAAAGAGGATTAAATGAATAGCACCCTGTTCTATAATCACCTAAAATAACCAAAATGATTATGATGATTAACACTTACTATTTTCCATGAACTTTTCACTAAGTTTAATTCATCTGAACCTCAAAAAATCCAATGTGATAGGGTACATCTTATATTTCCATTTTACAGAAAGATAAATTAAGGCAGGCATGGATTGCTTAGTTGCCTAATATCACAATGTAGTAATGAGTGGAACCAAGTGTGAACTCAGGCACTCTGAAGAGGTCCGCACTCTCAAATACTAAGCTATGTATTACCTCTCAAGTTTACTCTAAGAAATGGATGTCCACTGTAGAAAATTGGGAAGTACAGAAAATCAGAAAGGAAGGAATAAAATTTGACACTTATTTCAGTCAAACTGAGAAGGGAATGGAGACAGGAATGGCAAACCACTTCAGTATTCTTGCCTTGAAAACCCCATGAACAGTATGAAAAGGCAAAAGATAGGACACTGAAAGACGAACTCCCCAGGTCGGTAGGTGCCCAAAATGCTACTGGAGATCAGTGGAGAAATAACGCCAGAAAGAATGAAGGGATGGAGCCAAAGCAAAAACAGCACCCAGCTGTGGCTGTGACTGGTGATGGCAGCAAGGTCCGATGCTGTGAAGAGCAACACTGCACAGGAACCTGGAAAGTCAGGGCCATGAATCACAGCAAACTGGAAGAGGTCAAACAGGAGATGGCAAGAGTGAACGTCAATATTTTAGGAATCAGCTAACTAAAATGGACTGGAATGGGTGAATTTAACTCAGATGACCATTATACCTACTACTGTGGGCAAGAATCCCTTAGAAAAATGGAGTAGGCCTCATAGTCAACAGAAGAGTCCGAAAAGGCGTACTTGGATATAATCTCAAAAATGACAGAATGATCTCTGTTCGTTTCCAAGGCAAACCATTCAACATGACGGTAATTCAAATCTATGCCTCAACCAGTAATGTTGAAGAAGCTGAAGATGAACGGTTCTATGAAGACCTACAAGACCTTTTAGAATTTAAACCCCCAAAGATGTCCTTTTCATTACAGGGGACTGGAATGCGAAAGTAGGAAGTCAAGAAACACCTGGAGTAACAGGCAAATTTGGCCTTGGAATACAGAATGTAGCAGGGCAGAGGGAGAGTTATGCCAAGAAAATGCACTGGTCATAGCAAACACCCTCTTCCAACAACACAAGCAAAGACTACATATGAATATCACCAGATGGTCAATACTGAAATCAGAGTAATTATTTTCTTTGCAGCCAAAGATGGAGAGGCTCTATACAGTCAGCAAAAACAAGACTGGGAGCTGACTGTCCTTATTGTCAAATTCAGACCTAAATTGAAGAAAGTAAGGAAAACCACTAGACCATTCAGGTATGACCTAAATCAAATACCTTACAATTATACAGTGGAAGTGAGGAATAGATTTAACAAACTAGATCTGATAGAGTGCCTGATGAACTATGGACAGAGGTTCATGACACTGTTCAGGAGACAGGGATCAAGACCATTTCCAAGAAAAAGAAATGCAAAGTAGCAAAATGGCTGTCTGAGGAGGCCTTGCAAATAGCTGTGAGAAGAAGAGAAGAGAAAAGCAAAGGAGAAAAGGAAAGATATACCCATTTGAATGTAGAGTTCAAAAGAATAGGACGGAGAGATTTAAAAAATAAAAAACCCTTCCTTAGTGATGAGTGCAAAGAAATAGAAGAAAACAACAGAATGGGAAAGATTATAGAGTTCTCTTCAAGAAAATTAGAGATATCAAGGGAATATTTCATGCAAAGATGGGCACAAAAAGGATAGAAATGGTATGGACCTAACAGAAGCAGAAGATATTAATGAGAAGGGGCAAGAATACACAGAAGAGCTATTAAAAAAAAAAGATCCTCATGACCCAGATAAGCATGATGGTATGATCACTCACCTAGAGCCAGACATCCTGGAATGTTAAGTCAAGTGGGCCTTAGGAAGCATCACCACAAACAAAGCTAGTGGAGGTGATGGAATTCCAGTTGAGCTCTTTCAAATCCTAAAAGATGATGCTGTGAAAGTGCTGCACTCAATATGCCAGCAAATTTGGAAAACTCAGCAGTGGCCACAGGACTGGAAAACGTGTTGTCATTCCAATCCCTAAGAAAGGCAATATCAAAGAATGCTCAAAGTACCACACAATTGCACTCATCTCACATGCTAGTACAGTGATGCTCAAAATTCTTCAAGCCAGGGTTCAACAATACGTGAACCATGAACTTCCAGATGTTCAAGCTGGTTTTAGAAAAGGCAGAGGAATCAGAGATCAAAATGCCAACATCCATTGGATCATTGAAAAAGCAAGAGAGTTCCAGAAAAACATCTACTTCTGCTTTATTGACTATGCCAAAGCCTTTGACTGTGTGGATCACCATAAACTGTGGAAAATTCTGAAAAAGATGGAAATACCAGATAACCTGACCCGCCTATTGAGAAATCTGTATGCAGGTCAAGAAGCAACAGTTAGAACTGGACATGGAACAACAGACTGGTTCTAAATTGGGAAAGGAGTATGTCAAGGGTATATACTGTCACCCTGCTTATTTAACTTATATGCAGAGTACATCATGAGAAAAGCTGGGCTGGATGATGCACAAGCTGAAATCAAGATTGCTAGAAGAAATATCAACAACCTCAGATATGCAGATGACACCACCTTTACAGGAGAAAGAGAAGAAGAACTAAAGAGCCTCTTGATGAAAGTGAGAGAAGAGTGAAAAAGTTCATTTAAAAAGCTCAACATTCAGAAAACTAAGATCATGGCATCTGGTCCCATTACTTCACGGCAAATAGATGGGGAAACAGTGGAAACAGCGGCAGACTTTATTTTGGGGGACTCCAAAATCACTGCCCAAAGAAGAAAACAAAGAAGGAAACTTTGAGGATAATTCGTCAATGTTTCGGAAAGTTAAGGGCTTCCCAAGTGGCTCAGTGGTAAAGAATCTGCCCACCAGTGCAGGAGCCAAGGCACACGTGCATTCGACCCCTGGGTCGAGCAGATGCCCTGGAGGAGGGAATGGCAACCCATGCAGAATTCCTGCCTGGAAAATTCCATGGACACAGAAGCCTGGCTGGCTACAGCCCATGGGGTCGCAAAGAGTTGGACACGACTGAGCACACAGTGGCAAAGGAAAGTTAAAGATGCTATTATCTTATGACCCAGCAACTTCACTCTGTAGAATGAAGACGTCATCACCCTGGAGAAATCATTATTCCCATGCTTCAGGAGATTTATACAAGAATGCTTATGACACTGCCAATAGGAAACAAAAGCAAACAAGCAAAAAACACCAATTTCTAGTATCAGTATACTTAGTAAGTAAGTTGTGTTATTCAACTGAACAGCTAATGTACTGATCTAGATGACTCTCAAAAACACAATATTAAGCCCCAAAAAGCAAGTCACAGAAAAATACATGCAGTTTGAGTCCCTTGATATAAAGTTAAAAACATGCTATATGAAAACACCATATAAGCATACACGGTAAAAGAAACAACAGAAGAATGATACAACACATCATTCAAACTCGTTACCTCTGAGGGAAATGGGAGGTATGGGATTAGCATGGGGAATGGGGCACTTCAATTCCAATGGAAATGGCCCTAGTACCAATGCACCAATGGTACTAGGGTTTTGTTGCGTTATTACTCTCTATATCCTCATATGCTTTATACCATATTTATTGTATCTACTCAATCTTTTATTAAAAAAACAGCAATCACTGCTAAAGTTATCACTAGTAGTAGAGAATTACAATGTATAACTTTTAAGTAACCACAGAAAGAAAAACAGGAACAAAGTTTTGATCATGTAGCACAGAGATGGAAGAAGAAAATAAAGAAATCCGCCTCAAAACTTGGAAATCCTAAAGTCAAAACAGAAGGTTGTACAAATAAAATTAGCCAAAACAATTATAAAAATGTATGCTCATTAAATTATTATATGGCAATGATTCTAAGACTCTCTTCAAAATAAAATTTAACTATATGGAGAAGTACATTCCAGGAAAATACAAACAGAACAAAAAAGAATAACAATATTATAGCTATTATAATAGATATAATATAGAATAGCAAGTACTATCCAAAATTAAGCTTTTGAGACAGGAAGTTTTAACTTGGGCAAAAGGATTCATGTAATTTTCTAAAATTATAAAAACTTCATTGAAAGATTAGAGTCAGCAATCAGCCAGTTAATAATCTCACTGTGTACAGCTGCTCCTTATTGTCCACAGAGTCCATATTTGTGAATTTCCTCCTTGAAAAAATATATTTATAAACTCCAGATCTATACTTGAGGCACTTTTGCCGTCATTCACAAATGTGTACAGTTCAGTTCAGTCAGTCGCTCAGTCATGTCCGACTCTTTGCGACCCCATGAATCGCAGCACGCCAGGCCTCCCTGTCCATTACCAACTCCTGGAATTCACTCAGACTCGTGTTCATCGAGTCAGTGATGCCATCCAGCCATCTCATCCTCTGTCGTCCCTTACTTCTCCTGCCCCCAATCCCTCCCAGCATCAAAGTCTTTTCCAATGAGTCAACACTTCACATGAGGTGGCCAAAGTACTGGAGTTTCAGCTTTAGCATCATTCCTACCAAAGAACACCCAGGACTGATCTCCTTTAGAATGGACTGGTTGGCTCTCCTTGCAGTCCAAGGGACTCTCAAGAGTCTTCTCTAACACCACAGTTCAAAAGCATCAATTCTTCGGCACTCAGCCTTCTTCACAGTCCAACTCTCACATCCATACATAACTACTGGATACACAGTGGCATAAAAACTGGGTCTCCCAATGTGCAATTATCTGCTGAAGTCAAGTCAGGTTCTGCTCTGCTTTCCTGTATCAGCTCTCAGACTATAAACCAGTGTCCTTTTCATGGTCTATATACTGCTATGTTTTTCACATTTCCATGCTTTTGTTGGTGATTTCACTGTTTAAAATGGCTCTAAGCAAAAAGCCCAACTGCCAGTAATGTCTCTAAGCACAAGCAGGCTGAATGCGCCTTATGGACGAAATAGGTGGTGTTAGATGCACTTCTCTTGCCTGGAAAGTCCCATGGATGGAGGAGCCCGGTGGGCTGCGGTCCATGGTATTGCTAAGAGTCGGATACGACTGAGCAACTTCACTTTCACTTTTCACTTGCATGCACTGGAGAAGGAAATGGCAACCCACTCCAGTGTTCTTGCCTGGAGAATCCCAGGGACGGGGGAGCCTGGTGGGCTGCCGTCTATGGGGTCGCACAGAGTCGGACACGACTGAAGCGACTTAGCAGCAGCACCAGCATCAGATGCACTTCATTCAAGCATAAGTTATGATGCTGTTAGCCATGAGTTCAATGTTAATGAACCGAAATGCATATTAAATGTCTTTAAACAGAAACATATATAAAATATATATTGATCAGCGGAAAAAAATGTGATCAGAGGCTTGTAGGAAACTGACTTAAAATTTCCCCTGGGAGCAATGACGTATTTGTTAGTTCAGTCTTCCAGGGACTTTTAAAATGTAAGTAATACAAATACCAAGAATCACACATACAAAACAAAAAGTCATAATCACCTAGCATGAATATATAACAGAAAGCTGAGAAGTCAACAAGTCATACAGATTAAATCTATTTAAAACATAGAAAATCTAACAATAAAGTAAAATAAACTTATTTTGGTATCTAGTTTTCCTCTCTGCCCAGAGTCCTAAATGACATCTGTAAAGATGAACTTTCCAACACTCCAGATCCCTAGACCTTATCCCTTCACCACCAATGTATTCTTGTGTCCAACTAAGTCACCACTTCATGTCACATTCTAGATAATACCATCGCCGAAAACAGCACTGTCTCTAAAATCTTCAGTTCAAACACCCAACTCTGTCCACCACATCTGTTCTACCTACTTCGCTAAGTCACAAACCCTGAGAGACAAAGTTCTTCAGTTCTTCGGAGATTGCTGAAATACTGGCCCTGTAATTTTCTGACTGCATATTTCTTTCTCCTTTATCTGTCTAATCCCAAGAGCATGACCTTTCACTGTAATTATTCCCTTGCAAGTACCCCCAGCTCCCTGTTTCTCTTCCATACTCTCTCCAGGGAAAGCTCTCCCCACAAACATTTACCTGGCCAGAAGGCAATGATCCTCTACTACTCTGCCTGAGTATAAGTTCCTCTGGAGACCTTTCCTGATCACACCAATGCAAACGACTGCAGCCTGCTATCTCTGCCTCAACTCTTTTCCTTGCTTTTTCATGGAACTCACGGCATCTTACAAACGTGTTATTTGCTATGTACTCCTCACTGTCTCTTGCACTAGAATGTAAGTTCCATCAAGACAAGGCTATTATCTTGTTTTCCCTGCATTCCCAGTACCTACCATCATTCCTTATACATATTAGAAATTCAATAAGGAACGGTCATACTGAGGAATGGTTATCAAATATCCTAAGCCTAGAAAATATATACATTATTGCCAAGTGTCTATGGAATGATTACAATTTGATAACATATAAGAACATAAATATATATAAGCATCTGAGTGCAGACTTCTAAAGAATAGCAAGGAGAGATAAGAAAGCCTTGCTCAGTGATCAATGCAAAATAATACAGGAAAACAATAGAATGGGAAAGACTAGAGATCTCTTCAATAAAATTAAAGATACCAAAGGGAATATTTCAGGCTAAGATGGGCTCAATAACGGACAGAAATGGTATGGACCTAACAGAAGCAGAAGATATTAAGAAGAGGTGGCAAGAATACACAGAAGAGCTATATAGAAAAGATCTTCATGTCCCTGATAACCACAACTCAAGTGGGCCTTCAGAAGCATCACTATGAACAAAACTAGTGGAGGTGATGGAATTCCAGTTGAGCTATTTCAAATCCTAAAAGATGATGGTGTGAAAGTGCGGCACTCAATATGCCAGCAAATTTGAAAAACTCAGCAGTGGTCACAGAGATTGGAAAAGGTCCGTTGTCATTCCAATCCCTAAGAAAGGCAATGTCAAAGAATGCTCAAACTACCGCACAACTGTACTCATCTCACATGCTAGTAAAGTAATGCTTAAAATTCTCCAAGCTAAGCAACCACAGTATGTGAACCATGAACTTTCAGATGTTCAAGCTGGTTTTAGAAAAGGCAGAGGAACCAGAGATCAAATTGCCAAATCCTCTGGATCATCGAGAAAGCAAGAGAGTTCCAGAAAAACATCTACTTTTGCTTTATTGACTACACTAAAGCCTTTGCCTGTGTGGATCACAACAAACTGGAGGAAATTCTGAAAGAGATGGGATTTACCAGACCACCTTATCTGCCTTCTGAGAAATCTGTATGAAGGTCAAGAAGCGACAGTTACAACTGGACATGGAACAACAGACTGACTTCAAATCAGGAAAGGAGTATGTCAAGGCTGTATATTGTCACCCAGCTCATTTAACTTATATGTGGAGTACGTCATGTGAAATGCCAGGCTGGATGAAACACAAGCTGGAATCAAGATTTCCAGGAGAAATATCAATAACCTCAGATATGCAGATGACACCACCTTTGTGGCAGAAAGCAAAGAAAAACTAAAGAGCTTCTTGTTGAAAATGAAAGAAGAGAGTGATAAAGTTAGCGTAAAACTCAACATGCAGAAAAGTAAGATCATGGTATCTGGTCCCATCACTTAATGGGAAATAGACGGGGAAACAGTGGAAATAGTGACAGCCTTTATTTTGGGGGCTCCAATATCAATGCAGATGGTGATTGCAGCCAGGAAATTAAAAGATGCTTGCTCCTTGGAAGAAAAGCTATGACCAACCTAGACAGTATATTAAAAAGCAGAGACTTTTACTTGCCAACAAAGGTCTGTCTAATCAAACCTATGGTTTTTCCAGATGGATGTGAGAGTTGGAGTATAAAGAAGCTGAGTGCCAAAGAATTGATGCTTTTGAACTGTAGTTTTGGAGAAGACTCTTGAGAGTCCCTTGGACAGAAAGGAGATCAAAGCAGTCAATCCTAAAGAAAATCAGTCTTGAATATTCATTGGAAGGACTGATGCTGAAGCTGAAACTCCAACACTTTGGCCACCTGATGTGAAGAACTGACTCATTAGAAAAGACTCTGATGCTGGGCAAGACAGAAGGCAGGAAGAGAAGAGGATGACAGAGGGTGAGATGGTTGGATGGCATCACTGATTCGATGGCCATTAGTTTCAGTAAACTCCGGGAGTTGGTGATGGATAGGGAAGCCTGGTGTGCTGCAGTCCATGGGATAGCAAAGAGTTGGACACGACTGAGCGACTGAACTGAACTGAAGGATATAAATATGGCTTCCCAGGTGGCTCAGCAGTAAAGAATCTACATGCCAAATGAGACATAAGAGACACAAGAGATACGGATTCGATCCCTTTGTCAGGAATATCCCCTGGAGAAGGAAATGGTAACCCACTCCAGTATTCTTGCCTGGAAAACCCCATGGACAGAGGAGCCTGGTGAGTGACAGTCCATAAGGTTGCAAAGAGTCTAACACAACTGAGCACACAGCACAAAACCAGAACATACACATAACCTTAATTAATTTGGTAATAGGATAAATTATATCACCCACATTCTTTCACCATAATGTAATAAAGCCAAATATCTAATAATTGACTCTAAGCCATTGGAAAAAAATTGATTCTAACCCATTGAAAATCTAAAACTTGTATTTCAATAACTCTTGGGAAAAAAAGGAGAAAATGGAAGGTTATAATTAAATTATAAAAATTTTACAAATTGAAGAATAGTATATATTAATATCAGCTTCATGCATCCACAGTTATCTTTAGAAAAATGTGCAGTAATAAACGCTTTGATTATTAAGCAGGAAAAGAATAAATATATAAAATATGTATTCATGGATAGCTGAGGGTTAAATGAGGGTTAAATTAACCAAATAGAAAACAATATATTGGCGATAAAAAGAAAAATAATAATATTATTTGAATATATCAATAAAATAGATAAACTTTTCTCATGTGCACTCAAGAAAAATGAGATAAAGCATAAACAAGTAGAGATAAAATCGGGAACAAATGCACAGAGATAAAAAGAAATTTGAGTCTTCTTTTAGCTAAACCTTCCTTTTTGCTTCTGTAGATCTCTGCCTGAACCAAGCATGGCTGGGGAGAACGAGCTGCTTAACATTGTACACAGTGGCTTCCCCATAAAGGCACTGGTGTCAATTTCAAAAGGACCTCCTCAATGTTCCCCTAAATGGTGTAAGTTTCTCTGTCCTTAGTGACAAGGATTTCATACTTTCCCTTCGGGCCTCCTCAACTCTCCGCCAGCCTCTTTCCAGAAAGAGCCTGATAAACTTCTAAGAAAAAAATTGCAACCACATTCAGTTCAGTTCAGTTCAGTCGCTCAGTCGTGCCCGACTCTTTGTGACCCCATGAATCGCAGCACGCCAGGCCTCCCTGTCCATCACCAACTCCCAGAGTTCACTCAGACTCACGTCCATCGAGTCAGTGATGCCATCCAGCCATCTCATCCTCTGTCGTCCCCCTTCTCCTCCTGCCCCCAATCCCTCCCAGCATCAGAGTCTTTTCCAATGAGTCAATTCTTCGGATGAAGTGGCCAAAGTACTAGAGTTTCAGCTTTAGCATCATTCCTTCCAAAAAACACCCAGGGATGTACTGGTTGGATCTCCTTGCAATCCAAGGAACTTTCAGGTGTCTTCTCCAATACCACAGTTCAAAAGCATCAGTTTTCCAGTGCTCAGCTTTCTTCACAGTCCAACTCTCACATCCATACATGACCACAGGAAAAACCATAGCCTTGACTAGACAGACCTTTGTTGGCAGCCACATTAACATAAAAAAATAATAAAGAGAAATGATCAAATTGACTCTAACTCCATAAGATCTTTGTCTGTATCATTCATGCATATATCTCAAGCACCTAAGACAGTGCTTGGCTCAAAACCATTGCTCTAACCCATTTGAGGAGAGAGTAGATATGGCTATGCATGTCTCCACTCATTCTAAATCATTCTCTCTCCACCCTCTTCTGAATCAATGAAACAGGGATCCCTCTTCTCAACCAAGATCAAGCTTTTCCGCCCATGCCTGAACTCCTGCCCATCCCTTCTTAGGGGTCTTACATTATCAATTACCCTTTTCCTCTTATTCATACTCTAAACCACACTCTTCCCAATAGCTTTTAGACATGCTCGAGAGAATGTCCCACTTAAACCATAACTCTCCTTCAACCAATATCTCCCTCCAGCTTTCATCTCTCTCCCTCCAGTGTACTTCCTAGAACTTTTAAAGAGCAGTTTCTATTTGCCACCATATGCTACGGACAATCTCCATCTATCAGCTTCTGTAAGAGAAAAAAGTAAGCACTACATTTTTTTTCTTAACAGCTTATACTTTGTATTATATGAATAACACATTAATTGTAGAAAAGTTTAGGATACAGACAAGGACGTATGTATACCTAAAAATGCAAAACCCAGAGAGAGCCACTCCCACTTAGCATCTTGCTGCAAGCTCTCCCAGGCGCTTTCCATGCAGTCCCTGATCTGCACGATGTTGACACGCAAAACTTCCAGCTACCATGGTTCCGTTTTTAGCTGTTTAGTCCCCCAACACCATGGATCTAATTTCAGTTTTCTTGTTCTACTGACCTTGAGGAATTGCAGAAAGTGCAGACTTTGTTTCTAGCTCTTGAGCCCACCAATCACTTCACAAATAACACATGCATCATGATCAGTGACCAATGATATTATTTCCTTCAAAGTCTGTCAGGGATGGATCAGTGTGCCTTTGCTATTCCATTCACACAGACAGCAAAGTCTGTAGCTGTGTTGCCTCTTTGTTTTCCAGTGATAAAATGGTTATTTTTTTTTTCCAAAATGAATAATAGAAAGAGGAAATTGGCCAACAAAGTGAAAGTTAAGCAAAAAAACTAAAAGTAATTTTTTTCCCCTGGGATCTTAGTTCCCCGGCCTGTGCCTCTGTAAGGATTGAACTTGTGCCCTCTGCATGGGGAGCTCGGAGTCTTACCCACTGGACCACCAGGAATAGTGTTAGAAGTGAAGTAAGAATAGAATGTAAATGGACTATGGAAGAAATGGGCTTCCTAGGGCATGCAGTAGTAAAGAATTCACCTGCCAAAGCAGGAGACGCAACAGACGTCAACACTGGGTCAGAAAGATTCCCTGGAGGAGGAAATGGCAACCTGCTCCAGTATTCTTCCCTGGAAAATTCCATGGACAGGGGAGTCTGGTGGACGACAGTCCATGGGATTGCAGAAGAGTTGGACATGGCTGAGCGCCTGAGCACACACATGGAAGAAACAGCTGCCCACTGGACGGCTGCCACTCTGCTACTGAAGGGGAGCTGAATGGAGGGACACTCAGAGGCACAAAGGAGAAGCGCAGTTCGAAGAAGAAGCTGTCCCAGAGTGATGCCGGTAAGGAAACCCTCAGACGCATGTCATGATTCATGGGGCAAAGAGTAAAACGATGGAAGATGACTCAGACTTTCAAAGGAGAATGACAATTCACAACACAGCAAAGATGGCTGTTCCACATCGTAAGTTATATGACAGAGAAGAAGAAGGCACTGTTCAAACCGCACTTGACAACTGTTTAAAGAAATAAAACACTTCAATCTTTAATGCTTCTAAGGTAGCTCGGATGGTATAAAGTCTGCCCACGATGCAGGAGACCTGGGTTCAATCCCTGGGCATAGAATTGGCAGAAGAAATGGTCACCCACTCTAGTATTCACGCCCGGAGGATTCCACGGACAAAGGAGCCTGGCAGGCTACAGTCCATGGGATCACAAGGAGTCAGACGTGACTGAGTGACTGACACACACCCAGACAGATATAAATTTTAGATAGTCTTTTTTCATTTCCTTATACAATTAAAACAGGTGGCAAGGAACAGATTTCACAGTCCACTCTACAGGCCACACTACTGTGCAAAGCAAAGGCTGCTTGTTCTCTCTCATTCTCTCTCTTCTCTTCTCTATGTCAGATCAGCACATGCCACTGTAATAAAAATGGTATCATAATAGAAATGTTGTGAATCCTACTTTTTTGCTTCATATATACTATTTCCATGTGAACAAATTTAAATCAACAGTGAATGCAAAATATACCACTGACTGTGTCAACATCTATACAATGTTTTTCTTATTAAGATGACACTTGAATTACTGCTTTTGCTTTATGATTATGAACAGTGCTATAATGTGCTTCCTAAAAGTAGAATTACTAAATCCAAGGGTAAGTGTGCGTACTTTTTCATTAGACACCACAACACTGAACCGAGTTTCTGAAAGTTAGTTATGCCAATTTACACTTCTTCCTGAAGTGAAAGAGAACCCAAGACTCAGATCAAAAGGAATCCACATCAAAAGTTACTATTAGTAATTTTTCTAATATTTGCTATCTCAAGCAGTAAAATACTACTTTTCATTTTTTCAAATTGTGGGACTGAACTGTATTTGTATTTGAGCAAAATAAGAGACCTTGAAAAATTTCTATTTTATACTTCAAGGAAGTATAAATGTTTAGGTCACATAGTTTAGAGATGGCTGCTCCAACACTTTGGCCACCTGATGTGAAGAGCCAACTCACTGGAAAAGACCCTGATGCTGAGAAAAACCTGAAGGCAAGAGGAGAAGGGGGCAGCAGAGGAAGAGATGGTTAGCATAATTGACTCAATGGACATGAATTTGAGCAAACTCTGGGAGATACTGGAGGACAGAGGAGCCTGGCATGCTGCAGTCCATGGGGTTGTAAAGAGTCAGACATGACTTAGCAACTGAATAACAACAAACACTCAAAGAAGCCTTTTCGTAATTCTCCAAAGATTTTAAGTGTTATATAGCAACCAATGATACTTCTGTCTTCATGGACAAGGAAATAGAGGTTACACAGGAAAGGAATGCAAGTTTTAAATTCTATTTATTGTTCTTTTCACTTTCCTATTGACTACAGATGTTTAGATGGTCATAGCAGTCCATATGGACAATTACATACACTAAAGATCCTTCTAACGTTGGAGCACCCAGAAAAGAGAGCAGAGATGAACAGATACGGGTTAAGGGATTGGTTTTATATCAGGACTGTAAACATAACACTGAGAATGCAAAGGGCTGAGAAAAAAAGTAGATGTAAGCTAAAACTAAGCAATAAATCAAATTTACGTCAATACCGAAAGGTTAATTATAAACCTCAATATAATAACTTCAAAATTAAGCAATAACTTCATAGTTTATTCTGTTGTGAAACCATGTCCTTACAATTTATGAGGTTTGGCTAGCAGAGTAGTAGTTTTTTTAATAACTGACAACATTTTATTATTAGAAGTGTTCAAATTTCCATTTTTATTGAGTCCTCAGAAGGTCTGATAAGATGAGGCCTCTTATTACCACATAGCAACTATAGATAGGGGCTGGAAACAGAGCTGTTTCCTTTACAAAGGACAAGGTTCACAGTTTCTAGCTCACTTTATCTTTTCATTTATATTCCCTGCCTACCTTTTGCTCAAGAGAGTAAATCAATCTTGAATTTCCTTACAAATGTACATTACTAGGGGAAAGAGTGAAAGCTTATTATGGACTCTGAAGAGCATCTCAATTATACTTGAAAGGGACAGCAGATAAATTTATCACTCTTTTACAAATTTTATTTCAGGGAAATGATTTTTTTCTTTAATATTGTTCCATTAAGTTCTTTGTGACTAGCTGCCCAAACCCAGGACCTAATGGCTAAACACTGTGAGTTAACACACCATGTAGGGAATACATAGATTTCTACCGAATTTTCCATGGTCCAGGTAGAAGCACTTATCACCCTGGATATCCGCCAGTGTGATCTGCATTGTAGCTGAGAACCTAGTCTTTTCATGTATTATTCCCACCAATCCCAGTCCACTTTTCCCTAAGAAAAGTGCATAATCTGTCTGAAGTCATCCTCAATATTTTCCATCTATCTGTGTGGAGTTACTTCTATCTAGTTCAGTGTCTTCTGAGAAGGGTTAGGCTCCTCTACTCTTTTAATTTTTTCTTTTTTAATTATGACAGCATGATAGCACATTTACAGGAGAGGAAAATACACAACAAGGTTACATATAGTTCCACTATATAATACAATCATTCTTTTAAATTAAGGTTTTTAGTTGGAGTTTCAATATCAAACTCTCAAAAAGTAATAGAATGAATATACAGAGAAGCAGAAGGATATAGCTGACTTAAAAAGCACTGTTAACCATTTCAACGTAATCAAGAATTATACAGTTTTAACACAACAGTAGGATACAAATTCTACTCAAGTTCCCATAGACTGTAAACTAGAATAAACAGGAACACATCCAGTGACAAAACACAAGATACAAACATTTCATGATTTAAAGGTACTGAAATCACACAGAGTCTGCTCTCATTACTGTGGCATTACGTTAGAAATCAACATCAAAGGATATCTGAAAATAACTCACATATTTTTGAGTCAATGTGACATTTACCAAGAGAGATCTTTGACTTAGTCATGGAAAGCCTCCAATAAATTAGACTGTAAGAAACACAAGGGGTGATTGCAAAGAAAGTATTTAAATGAGAAATTAGTATCAGACAGACAATTCAGGAATGACCTAAATCAAATCCCTTATGATTATACAGTGGAAGTGACAAATAGATTTAAGGAGTTAGATCTGATAGACAGACTGCTTGAAGATCTATGGACACACGTTTGTAACACTGTACAGGAGGCAGTGATGCAAAACCATCCCCAAGAAAAATAAATGCAAAAAGGCAACATGGTTGTTTGAGGGGGCCTTATCAACAGCTGAGAAAAACAAGAGAAGTGAAAGGCAAAGGAGAAAAAGAAAGATATATCCATCTGAATGCAGAGTTCCAGAGAATAGCAAGAAGAGATAAGAAAGCCTTCCTAAGTGATCAGTGCAAAGAAATAGAGGGAAATAATAGAATGGGAAAGACTAGAGATCTCTTCGAGAAAATCAGAGATACCAAGGGAACATTTCATGCAAAGATGGGCACAATAAAGGACAGAAATGATATGGACTTAACAGAAGCATAAGATATTGAGGAGAGGTGGCAAGAATACACAGAACTGTACATAAAAGATCTTCATGACCCAGATAATCATGATGGTGTGATCACTCACCTAGAATCAGACACTCTGGTGTATGAAGTCAAGTGGTCCTTAGGAACCATCACTACAAAGCTGGTGGAGGTGATGGAATTCCAGTTGAACTCTTTCAAGTCCCCAAAGATGATGCTATGAACGTGCTGCACTCAATATGCCAGCAAATTTGGAAAACTCAGCAGTGGCCACAAAACTGGAAAAGGTCAGTTTTCATTCCAGTCCTAAAGAAAGGCAATGCCAAAAGAATGTTCAAACTACCACACAATTGCACTCATCTCACATGCTAGTAAAGTAATGGTCAAAATTCTCCAAGCTAGGCTTCAACAGTCCATGAACTGACAACTTCCAGATGTTCAAGCCAGATTTTGAAAAGGCAGAGGAACCAGAGATCAAATTGCCAACATCTGTTTGATCATCAAAAAAAAAGAGAGTTCCAGAAAAACATTTACTTCTGTTTCATTGACTATGCTAAAGCCTTTGACTGTGTGGATCACAATAAACTGTGGAAAATTCTTAAGGAGATGGGACTACCAGAGCACCTTACCTGCCTCCTGAGATATCTATATGCAGGTCAAGAAGCAACAGTTAGAACCAGACACGAAACAATGGACTGGTTCCAAATTGGGAAATGAGTACGTCAAGGCTGTATGTTGTCACCCTGCTTATTTAACTTATATGCAGAGTGTATTACATAAAATGCCAGACAGTATGAAACACAAGCTGGAATCAAAATTGCCAGGAAAAACATCAGTAACCTCAGATATGTGGATGACACCACCCTTATGGCAGAAAGTGAAGAAGAACTAAAAAGCCTCTTGATGATAGTGAAAGAGAAGAGGGAAAAAGTTGGCTTAGAATTCAACATTCAGAAAACTAAGATCATGGCATCCAGTCCCATCACTTCATGGCAAATAGATGGGGAAACAACGGAAACTGATAGACTTTATTTTTCTGGGCTCCCAAATCACTGCAGATGGTGACTACAGCCATGAAACTAAAAAGACGCTTGCTCCTTGGATGAAAAGCTATGACACACCTACACAGCTTATGAAAAAGCAGAGAGATTATTTTGCCAACAAAGGTCCATATACAGAAACGCATGGTTTTCCCAGTAGTCATGTATGAATGTGAGAGTTGGAACATAAAGAAAGCTGAGTGCTGAAGAATTGATGCTTTTGAACTGTGGTGTTTTAGAAGACTCTTGAGAGTTCCTTGGACAGACAGCAAATCAAACCAGTCAATCCTAAAGGAAATTAGTCTTGAATATTCATTGGAAGGACTGATGCTGAAGCTGAAGCTTCAATACTTTGGCTACCTGGTGCGAAGAACTGACTCGTTAGGAAAGGCCCTGAGGCTGGGGAGAAAGCAGGAGGAGAAGGGGACAACAGAGGATGAGATGGTTGGATGGCATCACTGACTTGATGGGCATGAGACTGAGAAAGCTCTGAGTGTTCGTGATGGACAAGGAAGCCTGGCGCGCTGTGGTTCATGGGGTCGCAAAGAGTCGGACATAACTGAGTGACTGAACTGAACTAAGAGAAATTAATATTAAAGGTACTTCAAACAAAATGCCATGTATTTAAAAATTAAATGTTCATTTTTAAATGTTGGGTACATCTAAGAAGCCATAACACGGAAAATTAGGACATATTTGTAATAGAATAAAAATGTAGAGAATTTACAGGATTTGTTGCACACAGCTAAAGCTGTGCTGTGCTGTGCTTAGTCACTCAGTCGTTTCCGACTCTTTGTGACCCCATGGACCGTAGCCCCCCAGGCTCTTCCATCCATGAGGATTCTCCAGGCAAGAATCCTGAAGTATGTTGCCATTTCCTCCTCCAGGGGATCTTCCCAACCCAGCATTGGATGCTCGTCTCCTAGATGAATGGATTCAGGTGATTCTTTATTGCTAAGTCACCAGGGAAGCCCCATATATATGTATACAAAAGCTTTTCTACTGTGCTTGATAAAGGATTAAGAAATTACAGTTACACAAAATGCCAGACAGTATGAAACACAAGCTGGCTTAAGAAATTACAAAAAGAAATGGAGAAACTGGAAAACATAAACCTAAATGAAATGGGAAAACTGAGTACGAAATAGATAAAGGATAAAGTGAAACAAACTAGATAAAAATAAAAGATCATCATATAGTCCAGTTGTTTTTAAACATGGCTGCTCATTAGAAACACAACGGACCTTGTAGAAGAATAGCAATACCTGGGCATTTGTATTTTTCAAAAATTCCAAGATAAATCTGGTATGCATCTAGATTTTAAAAAGTGATTACAGGTTTTTCTGTTAAATGCTAGTTTTAGTGACACAGAATTCTATTATTTTCTGTTAACCAATCATGATACAATGGTATTAAGCAAATATTAGTTACATAATCACAAATTAAAAGATGTTTATCAGTTTTCATAATCAACAGACAAAAAAACAGAAGATAATTACAATTGCAAGCCATACTGGAAACATGATTAACCTAAAAATATGAAATAATTACAGATATTTTGGGGAGTTAAGTAGAGTGATCTGCTAAGTGGAATGCATACATGTACATTTTCTTATCTACCCAGCCAGTCTGTGTCAGGAAAGCTTTTGATTTCTCCATCAAATCTGAAGGACAGCCATGATGGGTAGAGTATCTTTGCTTGTAGTTCTTCCCTTTCATCACTTAGAATATGTCATGCTATTCCCTTCTGGCTTGTAGACTTTCTATTGAGAAATCAGCTGATAGCCTGATGAGAGTTTCCTTGTACATCATTTGTCATTCTTCCCTGGTTGTTTTTAATATCTTACCTTTGGCTTTAATTTTCATAATTTTTGATTACTATATGTCTTGGTGTCTTTCACCTTGGGTTTATACTGCCTGGAACTCTCTGCACTTCCTGGACTTGGTTGACTGTTTCATTCCCATGTTAGGGAACTTTTCAGCTATTACTTCTTCAAATATTTTCCTGGGTCCTTTCTCTCTCTCTTCTTCTGGAATCCCCATAATGTGAATGTTGGTATGTTTAATGTTGTCCCAGAAGTCTTCTTAGGCCACTTTATTTTTATTTTTCATTCTTTTTTCTATATTCTGTTATGTGACAGTGATATCTACCATTCTTGCCTCTAGGTCACTTATCCATTCTTCTGCCTCAGTTATTCTGCTACTGATTCCTTCTCGCATATTGTTCATCTCTGACTGTTTGTCCTTTAATTCTTCTAGGTCTTTGGTACACATTTCTCACAGCTCCTCTATTTTTCCCTCCATTCTTTTCTCAAGATCCTGGATCATCTTCACAATCATTATTCTAAATTTTTTTCCAGAAGGTTGCCTATCTCCACTTCATTGTTTTTCTGGGATTTTATCTTGGCCCTTCATCTGGACAAAACCCTTTGCTTTGTCATCCTGGTTAACTTCCTGTGATACAGTTTTGGTTCTAGCTGGTGCGGGATTATGGGTTGTCTTGCTTTTTCTGTCTGCTTTCTGGTGGAGGAGGCTAAGAGGTTTGTAAGCTTCCTGATGGGAGGGGTTGGTAGCGGGGAAAACAGTCTTGTTCTGCAGGGCAAGGCCACCATCAGTACAGCTTTCATCCAATAATCCTCTGAGTGTGGGATTGCACTCCCTGTTAGCTGTTCAGCCTGAGGCAACATGGCCCTGAGGTCTATGGGCTTTATGGCAGGGTTAATGGCAACCTCCAAGAGGACTTACACCCAGGGCCCCCTTCCAGGGCCCCCTCCCCCAGTCCTTCCAGGACTGCTGCGGCCAGTGTCTCTGTCCCCACAGTGAGCCAGTACAGACCCACACTTCCACAGGAGGCCCTCCAGCACTAGCAGGCAGGCTCCATCCAGTCTCCTGCAGGGCCACTGCGCCTCTCCCGGGGTCTTGGCATCACGAGACTCTGCTTGTGTTCTCTAAGAGAAGACTCTCTGTTTCCCCTCCTTCTGTGGAAGTCCTGTAATCAAATCCCATGGGCCTTCGCAGTCAGATGACCTGTGGATTCCCAGTCTTTGTGCTAGAGCCCCAGGTTGGGCAGTTCTATGAAGACTTCCAAGAACTTCTAGAACTAACAGCAAAAGAAGATATCCTTTTCATTATGTTAAATCACTTCAGTCCTGTCCGACTCTGTGCGACCCCGTTGACAGCAGCCCACCAGGGTCCTCCGTCCCTGGGATTCTCCAGGCAAGAACATTGGAGTGGGTTGCCATTTCCTTCTCCAGTGCATGAAAGTGAAAAGTGAAAGTGAAGTCGTTCAGTCACGTCCGACTCTTAGCGACCCCATGGATTTCAGCCTACCAGACTCCTCCATCCATGGGATTTTCCAGGCAAGAGTACTGGAGTGGGGTACCACTGCCTTCTCCCCTTTTATCATAGGAGACTGGAAATGCAAAAGTAGGAAGTCAAGAGATATCTGGAACAACAGGCAATTTGGCCTTAGAATACAGAATGAAGCAGGGCAAAGTGGAAAAGAGTTTTGCCAAGAGAACATATTGGTCATAGCAAACACACTTTTCCAACAACACAAGAGACATGGACACATGGACATCACCAGATAGTCAACACCAAAATCAGAGTGATTATATACTTTGCAGCCAAAGATGGAGAAGTTCTGTACAGTCAGCAAAAACAAGACTGGGAGATGACTGTAGCTCACATCATGATTTCCTTATTGCCAAATTCAGCCTTAAATTGAATAAAGTAGGGAAAACCACTAGACCATTCAGGTATGACCTAAATCAAACCCCTTACGATCAGACAGTGGAAGTGACAAATAGATTCAAGGGATTAGATCTGATAGAGGGCCTAAAAACTATGTATGGAGGTTCATAACATAGTACAGGAGGCAGAAATCAAGAACATACTTAAGAAAAAGAAATGTAAAAAGGCAAAATGGTTGCCTGAGGAAGCCTTACAAATAGCTGAGAAAAGCAGAGAAGTGAAAGGCAAAGGAGAAAAGGAAAGATGTATGTATCTGAATGCAGAGTTCCAAAGAATAGCAAGGAGAGATAAGAAAGCCTTCTTAAGTGAACAAGGCAAAGAAATAGAGGAAAGCAATAGAATGGGAAGCACTAGAGATCTTTTTGAGAAAATTAGCGATACCAAGGGAACATTTCATGCAAAGGTGGGCATAATAAGGGACAGAAATGGTATGAACCTAACAGAAGATATTTAGAAGAGGTGGCAAGAATACACAGAAGAACTATACAAAGAAGATCTTAATGACCCCGGATAATCACAATGGTGTGATTACTCACCTAGAGCCAGACATCCTGGAATGTTAAGTCAAGAGGGCCTTAGGAAGCCTCTCTGTGAACAAAGCTAGTCGAGTGATGGAATTCCAGCTGAGCTATTTCAAATCCTAAAAGATGATGGTGTAAAAGTGCTCCACTCAATATGCCAGCAAATTTGGAAAGCTCAGCAGCAGCCACAGGACTGGAAAAGGTCAGTTTTCATTCCAGTCCCAAAGAAGGGCAATGCCAAACTGTTCAAACTATGGCACAACTGCACTCATTTCACATGTTGCAAGGTAACGCTCAAAATCCTTCAAGCTTGGCTTCAACAATCCATGAGTCGAGAAATTCCAGATGCTCAAGCTAGATTTAGAAAAGGAAGAGGAATCAGAGATCAAATTGCCAACATTCCTTGCATCATCAAAAAGCAAGAGAATTCTTGAAAAATATCTACTTCTGCTTTATTAACTACCCTAAAGCCTTTGACTGTATGGATCACAACATCACCGTGGAAAATTCTTCCAGAGATGGGAATACCAGACCATCTTCCCTGCCTGCAGAGAAACCAGTATGCTGGTCAGGAAGCAACAGTTAGAACTGGACATGGAATAACAGACCAGTTCCAAATCGGGAAAGGAGTACAGCAAGGCTGTATATTGTCACCTTGCTTATTTAACTTATATGCAGAGTACATCATGGGAAACTCTGGGCTGGATAAAACTTAAGCTGGAACCAAGGTTGCCAGGAGAAATATCAATAACCTCAGATACACAGATGACAGCACCCTTATGGCATAAAGTGAAGAGGAATGAAAGAGTCGCTTGATGAAAATGAAAGAGGAAAGTGAAAAAGCTGGCTTAGAAGTCAACATTCAGAAAACTAAGATCATGGCATCTGGTCCCATCACTTCATGGCAAATAGATGGGGAAACGATGGAAACAGTGACAGACTTTATTTTCTTGGGCTCCAAAATCACTGCAGATGTTGACTGCAACCATGAAATTAAAAGACGCTTGCTCCTTGGAAGAAAAGTTATGACAAACCAAGACAGTGTAGTAAAAAGCAGAGACATTATTTTACTGACAAAGGTCCGTCTAGTCAAAGCCATGGTTTTTCTAGTAGTCATGAACAGATGTGAGAGTTGGATCCCAAAGAAAGTCGAGTGCTGAAGAACTGATGCTGTCCAACTGTCATGCTGGAGTAGACTCTTGAGAGTCCTTTGAACAGTAAGGAGATCAAACCAGTCAATCCTAAAGGAAAACAGCTATGAATATTCATTGAAAGGACTGATTCTGAAGCTCCAATACTCTGGCCACCTGATGTGAAGAGCCGACTCATTAGAAAAGCCCTGATCCTGGGAAAGATGAAGACAGGAGGAGAAGGGGGCTACAGAGGATGAAATGGTTGGATGGCATCACTGACTCAATGCACCTGAGTTTGAGCAAACTCCAGGAGATGATGAAAGACAGGGGAGCCTGGCGTGCTGCAGTCCACGGGGTCACAAAGAGTGAGTGGGACATGGCAGAGGAACCGAACAGTACAGTGGAGCTTACTGTGTCTCCAGTGAAGAGTGAGACGGTAAGCTATCACTTTAACACCTTTGTTCCTGGCCACCGTAAAGGGGGTAACGTTTAAGCAGATCTGGGAAAACCACACCAGCTGTGCCGGTTGCTGGTTGACGTCTCAGATGATCCTGAGACTGACTTGTTTCACTGCTGCTCGTCTCACTCTGGGAATCTGGAGAAACTGAAAACTAAATTTGTGTCATCCTTCTGTAATAGGCAGAGCCTATTCTTTGTATTGGAAATATAAATTTCAACATGGAATGTCCAACACAGTCTTATTTATGCTACAAACTGATAGCTCAGTTGGTAAAGTATCCACCTGCAACGCAGGAGACCCCAGTTCGATTCCAGGTTGGGAAGATCCAGGTTGGGAAGATCTGCTGAAGAAGGGATACGCTACCCACTCCGGAATTCTTGGGCTTCCCTTGTGGCTCAGCTGGTAAAGAATCCACCTGCAATGCAGGAGACCTGGGTTTGATCCCTGGGTTGGGAAGATACCCTGGAGAGGGGAAAGGCTACCCACTCCAGTATTCTCACCTGGAGAATTCCATGGAATGTATGGTCCATGTGGTTGCAAAGAGTCAGACACAACTGAGCAACTCACATTCACTTTCACTTCATAAAAGAAACACTGTTTGAGGTGTTTTATTAAGCAAACGGTTTCACTGTTTTCTAATTTTCACATGCTGGTTCCAATAAAGATATTTAATTAATCATGATACACTCTTTGATTTGCTGGGTCATCTTTCATAAATGTGGTATTCTTCTTTTGACAGTTCCAAATATTCATGTCTTAAGTGTGTTTAAATTAAACTACAACTTATCAGATGATGGCCCGCCCTAAGTGGGCTTCAGCGAATGCTAATGTATCTGTCATTTGTGTTATATTTGAAATTATGTTTTTTTCCATTTTAATTGTATTGCTGCCAGTGGTATTTTTTCCTTAAAAAGTCTCTCTCCTCCACACGCTCTGTACCAACAAAGTATTCAAATAAAAGACATTCTGCTTTTAAAAAATTAGACTAAATTAAAACAAAGTGCAGTATCTTTATGATGTGATACCACACCTAACAGGAGGAATAAGATGAAAAATGACAGACAAGATGAAGCGTTGGCAAGGATAAGAAACAACTCTCACACAATGGCTGTTGGAATTATAAATTTGTACAACAAATTTGTTGAGTGATGTCTACTAAGCTGTCTTATACACAAATCCTCTGACTCTGCAATCCTCTTTCTAGGTATATACGTGTTAGTTGCTCAGCTGTGTTCGAGTCTTTGCAAACCCATGGACTGTAGCCGGCCACGATCCTCTCTCCATGGGATTCTCCAAGCAAGAATACTGGAGTGGGTTGCCCTTCTAGGTGTAAGTCCAATGGAAATATGTCCCTGTGTTCACCAAAGACATGTACATGTACACCACTGTGGCTGGAAAACAGCCATCATGCTCATCAATGGTCATCCTGGATGATGAAATTTTGAAATAGCCACACATGGGATGAATAATCAGAATGACCTGCAACCAAACTCAAAATCTGAATGGAGTTCAGAAACTTAATACTGAGCAAAGAATGACAAAAAGAGATACGCTGTCTGATTACATTTATAGAAAATCTAAAAACAGGCAAAATGAACCAATACTGTCAGAAAAAAGTAAAGTGTTACCCTGGGAAATTGTGCAGTGGTGCTCAAAATGGGTGTCAGGGGGCTTTCAGGAATGATGGTCAAGCTATGCTTCTTGGTCTGAGTGCCAGTTTAATTTAGTCGCTCAGTCGTGTCAGACTCATGCGACCCCATGAATCGCAGCACACCAGGCCTCCCTGTCCATTACCAACTCCTGGAGTTCACTCAGACTCACGTCCATCCAGTCAGTGATGCCATCCAGCCATCTCATCCTCTGTTGTCCCCCTTCTCCTCCTGCCCCCAATCCCTCCCAGCATCAGAGTCTTTTCTAGTGCGTCAACTCTTCACATGAGGTGGCCAAAGTACTGGAGTTTCACCTTTAGCATCATTCCTTCCAGGAATGATCTCCCAGAGACTGATCTCCTTTAGAATGGACTGATGGCTCTCCTTGCAGTCCAAGGGACTCTCAAGAGTCTTCTCCAACACCACAGTTCAAAAGCATCAATTCTTTGGCACTCAGCCTTCTCCACAGTCCAACTCTCACATCCATACATGACCACAGGAAAAAACATAGCCTTGACTAGACGGACCTTAGTTGGCAAAGTAATGTCTCTGCTTTTGAATAGTGCTAGTTACATGGATGCTTCTAGGCTGCAAAAATTAATTGATTTGCACAATTACGATCTGTATACTTTTCCACGTGTATGTTATACTTTGATAACATTTTAAAATTTGATATTAAACAGTGTCAAAGAAATATGTGATATGATGTGATAAAAATTTGCTTGTCTTATGAATAGCAACACCATATGGTTTTGATACAAGAAAAAGTGTTAGTCGCTCAGTCGTGTCTGACTCCTTGTGACACCATGCACTGTAGGCCACCAGTTTCCTCTATCCATGGACTTCTCCAGGCAAGAATACTGGAGTGGGTAGTCATTCCCTTCACCAGGGGATCATCTCAACCCAGGGATCAAACCCATGTCTCCTGCATTGCAGGGGAGTCTTTACCATCTGAGACAGCAGGAAAGCCCTTAGTGTTCGCTATTTGTAAGACAACCAATTTTCTTTTTTTTTCTTTTGGTGGCTGCTCGACTTGCAGGATACAGGATCTTATTTCCCAGGTAAGGGATTGAACCGGCACACTCGGCACTGAGAGCAGAGTCCTAACCTCTGGACTGCCAGTGAATTCCCAACAACCAAATTTTTATTTCAGTAAACTATGTTCTCTGAATTTTAGCTTCCTAATTTTAAAAATGAGAAAAATGATATCTACTCTATTCACAGGGTTAATTTGAAAATCAAGTGAGTTAACAGGTATGAAAAAAAGAAACTCTGTAAACTGTGAAAATGTATACACAAGGAAGACATTTTTGTTGGAATAAAGCAAAGAGGGTTTTAATTTTAATTTTTAAATGATTTTTCACTGTTAAGGATAACTCTCTTTGGCATATGACAGTAATTGTGTTTTAGATCAAGTTTTAAAAAGCAGGTTTGTCAATTATATAATGGTCTTTAATGTACCCAGATTGTTGCTTTTGTTTCAGAAAACAGAAAATTACATGATAGCTTGTAAATGGCACATTCCATTTCACACACTGAGAATGCCTGAAAAGCAAAAGGTCCACATATAATGCAGGAACTCAAATTTAATGGCATCAAATGATCCATAATTTGATTCGTTCAGCCACATTTCCAGAAATTAATCACTGAGTGTCAGTCTCTTTCTGTCCTTCGTGACTTGGTTTGTCAAAAGAAAACTGCCCTTTTGCCATATCACTGCTAATCAGCATTCGTTGGTTCTTTGGATTTAACATTTCAGTTCAGTGCCCAGCATCTGAAAACATTTTAAAAGGTCAGAATGCTATTCCTTTATTCAATTTACTCAAGTTTCACAAACATAATGAGCCTCCCAACATGCTTAGAAACACCTTTAGAAATCAATGGAAACTTTGTTAGAGCAAAATTGGGAGTAAAGATTAGGAGACGAAATTGGAATGAATGACCTGTAGCTTCTCCTTTCCCACTGATGTCTTTCTCTCCAGATCAGAGTCCCTGAAGGCTGTCACAACTGAACTTCTAAGATGGCTAATTCTTTGTGGCATGGGAACTGCTATCCAGTGCATTGTAAGATGTTCAGCAGCAGCCTTGACTTCTAACCATCTTCCCCCATGATGAGACAAGCAAAAGGTCTCCAGCCAGTGCCAAACATCTCCAGGAAGGAAGAGAGGGTTAAAATTTCCTCCAGGTGAGAACAACTGGCTTGGATGGAAATTGACTAATGCCCTTTCTTCAGATCATCTCCAAGGTATTGATACCTTGGTGCAATTTTCCCAAACTTTCTGGAAACAATCTGGATGTAAGGTGCCCTGCTCAGGTGTGCAAGTATCTGGCAAACCCATGTTGTCCTGGGCATGAAGTGTCAGTCACTCAATCATGTTCGACTCTTTGTGACCCCATGGACCACAGCCTGCCAGGCTCCTCTGTCTATAGAATTATCCAGGCAAGAATACTGGAGTGGGTAGCCATTCCCTTCTCCAGGGGATTGTCCCACCGAGGGATCAAACCCAGGTCTCCCATATTGCAGACAATTCTTTACCATCTGAGCAACCAGGGAATAGTGGGTCACTATCTGCTATGCATATTTTTAGGGCATACCTCTACTGAGAGGTTGAGGAGATCAGAGAGGATCAGAGAGGAAATCAAGGGGCAATAGACTATCACTGAGGGAAATTAAAACAATAGTTAGCCTCCCAGGCCCCCGGGACGGGCCTGATGATGCTCCTCTGTGTCCATGTATACCTGACACATGTGGAGCTGCCCTGCTCACATCCCCTCACACTTACTAGTGCAAGATACCTCGCCTCCAGTTGCCAGCAACTGAGATTCTTTGCCTTTTTTTCTGGTCACTGAACCACCTTTAACTCACGAGCAAGAGTTGAACAGAAGTGCAGAGAAATCAGTTTTCCTGGGAGCTCAGACTGCCAAATTCAGACTGATACCGAAGAAAGCAGGGAAAACCACTAGCCCATTCAGGTATGACCTAAATCAAATCCCTTATGATTACATAGTGGAAGTGACAAATAGATTCAAGGGATTAGATCTGATAGACAGAGTGCCTGAAGAACTATGGATGGAGGTTCGTGACATTGTACAAGAGGTGATGATCAAGACCATCCACAAGAAAAAGAAATGCAAAAAGGCAAAATGCTTGTTTGGGGAGGCCTTACAAATAGCTGAGAAAAGAAGCGAAGCTAAAGTTAGCAAACGGGAAAAGGAAAGATATACCCATCTGAATGCAGAGTTCCAAAGAACAGCAAGGAGAGATACGAAAACCTTCCTCAGTGATCAATGCAAAAATACAGAAAAACAATAGAATGGGAAAGACTAGAGGTCTCTTCAAGAAAATTAGAGATACCAAAGGAAAATTTCATGGGAAGATGCACCCAATAAAGGACAGAAACAGTATGGACCTAACAAGCAGAAGATATTAAGAGGTGGCAAGAATACACAGAAGAACTATTTAAAAAAAAAAAAAAATCTTCATGATCCAGATAACCATGATGGTGTGATCACTCACCTAGAGCCACACATCCTGGAATATGAAGTCAAGTGGGCCTTAGGAAACATCATGACAAATAAAGCTAGCAGAGGTGATGGAATTCCAGTTGAGCTATTTCAAGTCCTAAAAGATGATGCTGTGAAAATGCTTCATTCAGTATGCCAGCAAATTTGGAAAACTCAGCAGTGGCCACCTGACCTGCCTCTTGAGAAACATGTATGCAGGTGAGGAAGCCACAGAACTGGACATGGAACAACAGACTGGTTCCAAATAGGAAAAGGAGTACATCAGGGCTATATATTGTAAACCTGCTTATTTAACTTATATGCAGAGTACATCATGAGAAATGCTAGGCTGGAAGAAGCACAAGCTGGAATCAAGATTGCTGGGAGAAATATCAATAACCTCAGACAAGCAGATGACACCACCTTTATGGCAGAAAGCAAAGAGGAACTGAAGAACCACTTGACGAAAGTGAAAGAGGAGAGGGAAAAAGCTGGCTTAAAACTCCACACTCAAAAATGAAGATTATGACATCCAGTCCCATCACTTCATGGCAAATAGATGGGAGAATAATGGAAATAGTGTCAGATTTTATTTTCTTGGGCTCCAAAATCACTGCAGATGGTGATTGCAGCCATGAAATTAAAAGATGCTTGCTCCTTGGAAGAAAAGCTGTGACCAACCCAGATAGCATATTAAAAAGCAGAGACAGTACTTTGCTGACAAAGGTCTGGTCAAAGGCAGTTTTTCCAGTAGTCGTGTATGGATGTCAGAGTTGGACTATAAAGAAAGCTGAGCACTGAAGAATTGATGCTTTTGAACTGTGGTGTTGGAGAAGACTTCAGAGTCCTTTGGACTGCAAGGAGATCAACCAGTCAATCTTAAAGGAAATCAGTCCTGGATTTTCAGTGGAAGGACTGATGCTAATGCTGAAGCTCCAATACTTTGGCCACCTCATGTGAAGAGCTGACTCACTGGAAAAGACTCTGATGCTGGGAGGATTGGGGGCAGGAGGAGAAGGGGGACGACAGAGGATGAGATGGATGGATGGCATCACCAACTTGATGGACATGAGTTTGAGCAAGCTCCAGGAGTTGGTGAAAGACAGGCAAGTCTGGTGGTCTGCAATTCATGAGATTGCAAAGTCAGACATGACTGAGTGACTAAACTGAACTGAACTGGGAGCAGAACCTCATTCTTTATAGTCTAGAGGAGAATCGGTGCATAATGATTCCAGTTCCACCACCCAAAGCACCAAGCTCCCGTTCAGCGTTTCACTTCCCTGTGTTTCACTTCACCATCCGTGTTTCCTTGGACCACCTCCAACAACACTACTACTACTACTTAAATTCTGTTTGGAGGGCTTGGTTTCTGAGGAAAATCAACCCAAGACTGTCCAGTAGGATACAACTTCTTGCTATCACATTCCAGAATATTCCCAACTTACAAAGCTAACCTTGGAAGAATTAGACTCCTCAGGACTTCTTCTATTCCAAGTTATTTGATCAGCAATAATACCTTTTCCAGCTTTATGGGAAGCTGCGCAGTAATAACCCTTTTGAGGATGGCAAACAGAGCAATACAAGTAGGTGGTGTCTTCTTCATCTATTGTTTGTCATTACTCATGTAGGCATAGAATGTTGCATGGCAATTCGCAGCTCCATGAGCTATAATTTACTCTTGTAAGGTTATAGTCCAGTAACAAACAATTTACAATGCCTGTTTAAAGAGAAAAAGGATAAAGCTTTCTATAGGACTCTGAACCTCCACAGATGCCAAGTAAGTAAACCCAGAGAAGGAAATGTAGTTGCTTTTATTTCTTAAAAACACAGCTCAGTCATATAACCAAGTGATAAAATCCAATGCCTTTTACTTTAAAGTCTGGTTTTAAGAAAATCTCTCTATATTACTCTTTAGCATATTTTCTTGAAAATTGAATCAGAAATGATTTTATATGCTGAATTGAGCCATTAATTACAAATAAATACACTGGAAAACACAGATGTGAACTACAAATGTTAAATGGATAACAGACAAGTAGGAAGTATTTATCAACACTGTATGAATATAAGCATTGGTTTACTCCATGATTTTGAAATCAGGTTAAGAATTTTGATGAAATATAAAGCATCTGAAACATTTTTGAAACGCAGTACAATGCACAGTCTTTTGAACATATTATATCAGTTTATTGATTGTTGGGTTGATCAAAGATTGTATTTGTTTTTGTTATTCATCTATAGAATCAGTTTTAAAAAAGAAGTTTTACAAGTATAAAAATGACAAAACCCCAAAGAAAAGTTCTATAAGACAGAAGGATAGTAGCAACATTCAGAGAAAGAGAAATCCTATCTACAATAGGAAGAGATATTTAACATTGCAATACCCAGAACATATTTATAAAAAACAAATAACAACAACATACCCTGCAGCAGAGTAAGAACAACTGGAAATACACAGAATCAAGTGTGATAAGACTAATCAAATAGGACCAAGGCAGGGCAGATTGAATGAACCTGCCTGTATCCCCTCTGGGCTTGCCAATGGCTTGCTTTGGACAATGAAACAGTATCAACTTCATGCAGTCAGATGCTTTAAAATGTGCCTTCATACTTTTAGTTTTTGGAAGGCCACCACTGCTCTGAGAACACACTGGGCTAGCCTGCTGGAAGATCAGAGACTACAAGGAGCAGTGCTGGGTTATTCCAGTTGTCCAGTCTAGACCAACTAGCCTCCAGACACCCACCCCACCAGCTAAATGAGGATGCTTGAGATTGTTCAGGCAAGATTAGGCAAGCCTGGCCCAGAGCAGAATTGCAGAGCAGACTCAGAGGCTTGATGGAAGTATTGATAATAAAGGTTGTTGTTTTAAATTCACTAACTCTTAAAGTGGTTTGTTACTAAGCAGTATTAGAATATATCTGATATATGAGGTACAGATATTCAACAATCATGGAGTAGAAACAAGGAGGGGAAATATTTGTCATGAATGTGGGTTAGCTCTTATATTTTCAGTAGGAAAATAGAGTTAAACATATTAAATAATTGGACACAAGAGTTAAACATATTAAATAAATGCAGGTATCATAGAAAAATGTTGTGATTCCATTGTCAGAGTTGATTTCTCTATTAGGAGATTTGCTAAACAAACATAAAGTTAAAAATTCCAGGGAACAAATACGGAAATGCCATACTTAACAGTTCTCATTGAGAACTGAAGTTAAATCTTGACTGGAATTGTCCATGTTACAGCTGAATTCATGGCCAGATAACCAAAACTTGAAATCTTATTAGCAACTGTTAATTTTATTAAGAAATACTAGTGGACTTCCCTGCTGGTGCAGGGGACATGCGATTGATCTCTGACTGGGGAAGATCCCACGAGCCACAGAGCAGCTAAACCCAGGCACTGCAGCTACTGAAGCCTGCGTGCCCTAGAGCCCACGCTCTGCAGTAGAGAAGCCATCACAATGAGAAGCCCACAGCAACCAGAGAGCAGACCCTGCTGTCCGCAAGCAGAGAAAGCCTGCAAGAAGCAGCAAAGATCCAGTGCAGCCGAAAAGAAATAAAATTAAAAAAATACTAGTGATGTACACGTGCCATATATGGCATATCACTAGTATGTTTCAGCATGATTTTTAAATTCTATTGGTTTCAAGGACAACTGACGGTGCTTTCATAACATTAAAGTTTTGATAATACCTTAAATAAAACTAGTGATTGTCAAACTTTGTTGCATACTAGAATCACCTGAATTTGGTTTTGAATTCCCAATCCCCAGCTGACACCCCAGAGCAAATACACTAGAATCATGGGACCAAGACACGGGTATCAACAATTTTCCATCTTTTCTCAGGCGGTTCCACTGTGTAGCCACGTTTCAGAACCAATGACCGAGTCCTAGATCTTTGCTGTCCAGTTCTACGGCACCTAGTCACAGGCAGCTACCATCAAGGACTATTTGAAACTGTTGTCTGGATTAGGATGAGCTATAAGAGGAAAATACGAACCAGATTTTGAAGATGCAGTATAAAAACAAATGTAAAATAGGCCATTAATAAATTTTTACATACATTACATGATGAAATGATAATATTTTGAATATCTGGATTAAATAAAAGACATTATTAAAGTTAATTTACCTAGTCTTTCTCTTTAAAATGCTACTGGAAAATTTTAAATTTCATATGTAGCTCGAATTTGTGGCTAACACATCTTTCCATTAGACAGCATTCACCTCGACTCTCCCACTAAACTAGAATATAAATAATTTTAATATTCATGTGACTTTACAAACTGTTGCTTAATGAAGTATGTGTTTACATTGGCAAACTCAATATACTATTCTGTAGGCAGTTCATTTTTAAAGAAATAACCCTCTGTAACCCAGTCCTGGGTTTGCCACACGGTTTTATCATTGCTTATGGAAAATAATTCATTGTTGTTTAGTTGTTAAGTCATGTCCAACTCTTTGTTACCCCACTGGCCGTAGCCCACCAGGCTCCTCTGTCCAAGGGACTTCCCAGGCAAGAATACTGAGTGAGTTGCCATTTCCTCCTCCAAGGTATCTTCCCAACCCAAGTACTGAAACTGCATCTCCTACGTCTTCTGTACTGGTAGGCAGATTCTTTACCACTGAGCCATCACAAGAGCTCTGATGGAAAGTTTACTTAGGATTTAAAATTACAAGTATAATTAAAATGTGCAAAGTCATCATATTGAGAAGCTATGTGTCAATCAATGACAGTTGTCAGTGGGATAAAATATTAAAAGGAAGAGGAAGGTAAGATCTGAAAAAATAACAGCAAATGTGCCTGCTGGGCATTCTAATAAATTTTGATTTTTGATAATCAAATATTCTTATAATAAGAAATAAGTTCACAGGTGGCTCAGTGGTAAAGAAGCTGCCTACCAATGCAAGAGACTTGGGTTCCATCCTTGGGTTGGTAAGATACCCTGGAGAAGGAAATGACAATCCACTCCAGTATTCTTGCCTGGGAAATCCCATGGACAGAGAAGCCTGGTGGGGTACAGTCCATGGGGTCGCAAAAGAATTGGACACGACTTAGTGACTAAACAACATCAACAACAAGAAATAAGTATACTGCAATTCTCTTTATTGAGTAGGCAACACTCAGGATATTAATCAAGTTGAATATTTTTAAAATAATAATTTTTAAAAATCACGGAAAAAGATGCTGTGTATGAAACTGTAGTGTAGCAATAATTGTGTTTTCAGCTAATTTTAAACCATTTAATGCCAGCACATTGCTTAAATTTGCAATGGACCATTCCAGGGTTGGTAATTTTTAAAAAACTGAAAAAATTTGACTCAGCATGTATTTTTTAACTTATTTCACATCTCCTATTATCATTATTATTCATCAGATGATAATTAACATCCATGGCTGGAGGCCATTCCTTGCGATTTTATTAAAACTCTTCCATTTCTAGTATAGAGTTTCCTTTAATCCCAGATTAATTTATTTCCCATTCACTGTGGCAAAGCTCCTGAAATGAATATATTCACAAATTCTTATGATAAAATTTAACATCCTGATTATTTAAAAATGACAAAATTGCTGTGTATTTCCCCCAATCACTTGCTTTTGTCAGTCCTACAGTTGGCTTATTTTCATCCATGGTGGAATCTTCTATTCTCAGCCAAAAGGAAAAAGGAGGTCACATCATGGCAGCAGCTACAGGTAAACACGATGGCCATCTCTGGCCACCTGGATCATGGTTTCCAGCTCAGCTATTCCCTGTCCTTTCAGGAACACCAGTCCCCACCATTTGCTATTGTCATGTTTGTTTTCATGTACTTTCCTCATAAATTTTCATGAGGTCAGGGAATTTACCTTAGATTTGTTTTTGTTTTCTGTTTTAACTCTAAAGTAAATTCCCCTTTAAACAAAACCACAGCTTTGACATGATAAGAAAGACAATGAGGAAAAGAGGAGCTTTCACCTCTGAATGGCTTGAAGAGGCCTGCCGCACCCTTTCTTATTATACCCTGTAAGCTCCGAAGTGAGTGAGTCAGAGGAATGAGAAGGTTATTTTATTTCATATTCATCACTTTGCTCAAAACGTTTTTAAAAGATACTCCACTTCACTGGTTTGCATCAAACCAAATTGTGCAAAATTGGGGCTCACAGTGGAGGCAGGATGAGGAAAGGGAGCCCCCAGCATCAGCCTCCTGAATGAGGTACAAATAGCTCAATCATCTATGTTCCTCCTGAGGCTCTTGCCACATTCTGCCTTAAATTACAGCTATGGTTACCCACAGGCTATTTGATCAGTTCCCCGAGATCAGGAATGTTGCCTAGTATGTAATAAATGGCAATATTTGTAGATTAAATGGAATATCTTATCCATTTTTGCATGCTCCTAATAGCTATAGGCTTGTCCCAAAGGGATTCAATAAACACACTGATTGAGTGCTATATCACGCACCTACTCTAAGACTGGGAATTACTTCCAGTGTAAACACTTTTAAGGTTTCTCCTTCCTAGTAGCCAGTAGAGTTAATTGAACTGGCACTTGAATTGAAATAAAATGCTCAGATGTGAACTCATGTCTTTGCTTTGCATGTCTGGTACAGCGATCTTTAGCTAATGACTCATTAGGCATTTACTCGCACATAATTAAAATCTTCATATGTTATCACCTTTTCTGTGTATCACCTTTTTGCTATATCAACTAGGGAGACCAAAATTTTGTTATCTCCTAAATCAATTTTTAAAATTTAATAGTATTACCTGGGGAATTGAGGAAAATCTCACAGGCTCAATAGCCACTTTCTCTTCTCTTTTGGTTTTTACCTTTGGCGTTCATTCAAAAGTAATAGTAGTTGCCATTTATTCAGACCCTAACATCTGCTGGGTGCTTTACTCAGTTTTATTTAACTTTTCACAAACTTATAAATTAAAGATTATAATACCCATTTTTTAGATTCCGATGATAATTAACTTACGTTATATTCATAACCACCCAAGGTATATTAGTCAGGGTTCTTCAGAGAAGCAGGACCAACTAGAGAGAGAAAAAGAGAGAGACTTATAAGGAATCGACTCACATGATTGTGGAGGCCAACAAGTCCAAAATCTTCAGGGTGAGCAGGCATGCTGGAGGCCCAGGGAAGAGTTGCAGTTCAAGTCCAGAATTCTTTTATTTTTCCAAGGAGTTCAGTCTTTTTCTGTTGTATAAGGCCCACCCACATTATGGAATGCAATCTGCTTGACTCAAAAATCCATTGACTTAAATGTCAATCTCACCTGAAAAAAACAACTTCACATAAACATGCAGACAATGTGTGACCAAATATCTTCATACGGTGGCCTAGCCAAATAGATACATAAAATTAACCATCATAAAAGGTAAATATTATGATTCCATGCTACTGCAGGGGAACAAAACTTGCCATCCCAAATGTCTCTTTGGTATGCAGATTTTTTTCAGATTGAAAACAATCAAACCCAAAAGACTCAAGAAGAAACTTTGGTCTTCCCCATAACTGCAACAAATAGGCACTTTCCTGGTGATCCAGTGGTTAGGACTCCACATTTCCAATGCAAGGGGTTTGGGTTAGATACCTGGTTGGGGAACTAAGGTCCCACAAGATGTGCAGTGCAGTGAAAACAAAAACAAAAAACTTTTTAAAATTATTTCAGATAAAAGGCATATTCCAGGAACAGAGTTATTACCAGAGACACCAGCCAAAAAAAAAACGTGGGCTAAGGGTGGCAGGGGAACAGAGCTTACAGATCAGAGTCTGCTCAGTGTCTTCTTGTCTCTGGGGGCCTAGAAAACATTTATTTACCAAATATTTGCTTTTCCACCTTCATAAGAATTGCCTTCTTCCCCTCTGAAGTCCCAGCCACAATTGGTAACAACTTTTGTCTTTAAACTGAAGATATTTAAGATGGGGTTTGAGCCATTTTGGTGAGTTACTCAGCTTTTTGGCTTTCTCCTATGAATATGTTATTAAACTTTTGTTTTGATTTTCTCCTGTTACTCTGTCTCAACCTAATTCTTAGACGAGCCAGAAGAAGGGTAGAGTGAAATTTCTTCCTTCCTGACATTACAAACGAATACAATAAGCACTGAACAATTGCACAATATCCAACAGTTTGCTATGGAGGATCTGGAGTTTATAAAAGAACTTTCTGTTTTCCAAAATCCATTTATTTTTCATTTTGTGTACTATCTCCCAAATTAATGTTGCTGTTGCTGTTGTTGTTGCTGCTGTTGTTTTTCAATTAAGAAGGAGTAGATTCTCCCAGGGCCAAATTCATTTTAAAAAAGTATTGGGTTGGCCAAAAACTTTGTTTGGGATTTTCTATCACATCTTACGAAAAACTCAAATGAACTTTTCGGCCAACCCAATATTTAGGGTTTGTAGCTGTATATTTTATAGGTCTAATTTATCCACTAATAAATATCTGCCAAGGTTGATGATCAAGTCTAATGAAGTAAGTATCATCATGAGAAATAGAGAGCTATTTCTCAAACAAGCAGTGACAAAAACTAGGCAGTGACAAAACAAGAAGGGACAAAAACTAGGGAATTCTGTCTTTCACAATCTCTGAAAACAATTCTGTCTTTCACAATCTCTGTCCATGCATTCCCTGAGGCCAACACTTGAATTCAGGACCCTACTACTTCAATAGCATTTCATGCCTGGTCTTCACTTTATGTTCCAAAACTCGACATTAATCAGACCCCCACACCACTGGACCCTTCTCCCCGACATCTCTAGTAGTTATCAATTGTCTAATGAAAAAAGCTGAAAATTTGAAGTGAAGCATAAAGTCTTTTCTAAAGGAGCATCAATTACCTTTCTACCCACCGTTTTTGCCCTTCACTATGAACCTTCGTTCAGGTTCAATTTTGGCCCCAAGAAAAGTTCATGTATTATTTGATTTTGTGCGTGTGTATGTGATTTCTGCCTTTGCATTGACCCAGGTGATCTTATCTTCTGACTCCATCTCTTTCCCCTCTAGGCTAAGTTTTCTCAAGACCCCAGCCAGCGGCAACTCATTCCCCAAATTGCTTAACAGTGTTGTTAAGGTTTGCAGATTCAGGTAATGGGTCACCTGATGCCAAGAACTGACTCACTGGAAAAGACCCTGATGCTGGGAAAGATTGGGGGCAGGAGAAGGGGACGACAGAGGATGAGATGGCTGGATGGCATCACTGACTCGGTGGACATGGGTTTGGGTGGACTCCCGGAGTTGGTGATGGACAGGGAGCAGCGGAGACAGGACCGGCGATGGACAGGGAGCAGCGGAGACGGGACCGGCGTGCGGTTCATGAGGTCGCAAAGAGTCGGACACGACTGTGCGACTGAACCGAACTGAATCTCTATTTATGCGCTTTTCTCATCTGGTCAAAGAGAGGGCTGGAACCAGTGTCCGAAAAGGAATCCCAAAGCTAAATGCAATTGGTTTCCCATGACCTGAGTACGTTCCGCGTTCTGCACGAAGGCTCTACCAAAGTAGATGCTCAATAAATGTTTAACACTATAACTGACAAATGACACCGAGTAAAAGACTGCAGCCTGTGGGAAAAGGGCAAGCTTGCCTCTCCGTGAAGGGTGCCTTTTGGAGCTCGTCCACCGGCCTAGGTTTCACTGGTGCAGGGTCAGCGCCCACCGCCGCGAGGGCAGGGGCAGGCAGAGCAGTGCGCATGCCCGGTGTCTAGGAGCGCCTCCAGGCGCGCAGTCCGCTCGGCCCCGCCCCCGGCGCTCGGGCGCGCGCACTCCTCGGCCCCGCCCCCCGAGCTCGGGCGCGCGCGCGGCCCCACGGAGCGTACCCTGCGTGCGGGTCCCCGCCGAGCCCGCTGGGCGCCGCATCCCGGAGAGCTCTGGTCGGGGCCTGAGCAGCTGCCCCCGGCCCGGGCGGCGAGCGGAGTGCGGTGCGCACGGCGGCGCCGCCTGCGGAGACGGGACCGGCGCGCGGTGAGTGAGGGCGCCGCGGGCGGGCGGGCGGGCGCCTCCGCGCGTGCGCAGCGCCGGGCCGCCGAGATGGGGCGCGCACCCGACCGGGGGCCGCAGGGGCTGAGCGCGGCGGGCTGGGGCCGGGCTGCGGGCGCGGCGGGCGGTGTTGGGGGCACCGGCTCTGGGGGCGCGGGCCTCGGAGGCGGTTTCCGGACGGGCTCCCCGGGACGGCGCCGGTCACTTGCTGGTCCCGGCGTCCGGCCCGGGGCAGGGCCCGCTGCAGCCCGGGACCCCGGGGAGGGCCGAGGCGAGCCCCCAGGGCCCTGCTGGCTGCGCGGGCGCCCGCGCGAGCGCGACCCAGGGAGGCGGCCGCGGTCCGGGAGGGGCCGCCGGGCCGTCGAGCAGGTGGCGGCCGCGCCCCCGCCTGGGAGCCGAGGGCTGAGCGCGAGCAAACTTCCCCGGAGTGACTGTCCCGGGGCGCCGGGGGTCCCGGGGGCCGACACCCGCCCTCGGCCGCCCGGGGGCTGCGGGGCCCAGGCGAACGCTGCTGGGCTTCTGCGAGTTCAGTTTCCTTGTGGTCCTGCAGCTCGTCCTCCAAGTTCTGAGCGGTGTTCACGGCCCATTCGCTCTTGAGATAGATGTGCAGGTTTGGTGCTTTGGTAAGAAGGGTATTTGCTCTCTTGGGGAGAATAGACTTATATTGCCTGGTCCTGTTATCTCAAAGAAAGTATTGTTAGGGCATGCCGGGGACTCCTATTTATCAAGAAACCTATTGTCCTGTGTGCGCTTGGAGAAAGCCAGCTAATTTCTATTATTAGCCGTGAAAAGACAAAGAGCGATGATTGTGCTTTCTTTCCCCCTTTCTCTCTCTCTCTCATCCTTTGATTTAAATACTCTCAGCCACATCTTGGAGTACTGTAGTTCCCAAAACTGGCTGCACGAAAGCGTCACCGGGGAGTTTTAAAACTCTAGGCTCAAAACTGCAGACCAAGTAAAACGCGGTGTGTAAAGTTCCCTCAGAGATTCCAGCAGTGCAGCAGAGTTTGGGAAGCACCGGTTTAATATAAGAAAGTCAAGTTTTGAGTTTTGCAAAGTAGCAGTTTGATACTGCTGAGATGAAACGCTAGCTTCGTTCTCCATAGGCAGGAACTCAAAAAGAGTAGCTTGTTCCCCGCCAGAGGACGGAGGGAAGCGTCTCTAAAGGTTCAAACTTCGGCTAAACTCGAGTCCGGCGTCCAGGCATTGTTCTAACTACTGCGTTGAATTTCTTAGTAGTAAGGCCACCCTCTCTGACCCTTGCCTTGGCTTCTTCTAACTCGCTGTCAGCCTCCCTACCCACACTTTTTAGCCATCCATCCCACAACCTCTGCGAGGATCCCCTCCCCCAGTAAGTTCTGACTCTTTTGCGGGGAGGGGGGCCGGGGGCGGGGGTGGGGGTGTGTGTGATAGTTGCGGGTTACCATAGCAACGGGTCTTCCAGGGGAAGTGGACGAGTCTACCTTTGGTTTGCTGAATAGGACGCTTCCTTTTCTAAAGAGTTTGAATCTCCCTTTTCTTGGCCTCGGCTCAGGTAAAGGTGTGTTCACAGTCCCAGTTTTTCTTTAAGTGATTACAGAATTATCTATCAGTGCTATTGTATGGAGTGACAATACAAACAGCTCTGCTGTTCTCCCCTGAAGAGATTTTCTTTTATCAATCTCTGCACTTAAGAACTTGTGTAACAAAGTTCTAAAAGAGATGAAAAGCACCTTTAAAAAAACCCTTGATTTTCCTTTAGGGCACACATATCTTCGAAGGGTAAGCGTCATTTTTCTAAAGTTACTTAAAAAGTTTTAAAAGTGAAATATAACCCTACATCCTTGCGAAAACTTTTGCTAATTTGTGACCAGATACCATTGTCAGTTTGTAAATTGTTTAATTCCTAGAAAGTTCTTTGCCATGATTCTTTGCAAAAAGTTAGACCACTTGTAATGTTATACTGTAAAATAAGGAAGGAAAGGCACAGTTCTACAGATTCACGCACTCCTTCCCTTCCCCAACACACACACATCCAAACAAAGACAGGTTGTTTTTTTTTTTAATGTTGGTTCTTTTATGCACAAAACAGTTATTCCTTCACCAACTCATTCCAGTTTATCTTGCAAGGAACTCTTAAAACTGTTCACATAAAATAGTTCAGATGTGTCTTTAGGCTTGTTCCTGTTTTGAAATCTTTCAAACTTTGCTATGTAGATGATCAGAATTTGATCAGTCAATCCAAAATGCTTATGGTAGTACAGAGATTTCCAGCATGTATTAAGGGTTGAAGAAGTTTTCTCTATTCTGGTGTTATGTGCTAATTAACTTTTGGACTGTCAGGCAAATTCTGTAAGGTTGATCTTCCCCATTTTACTCTGAGCAAAGAAAAATAGTGGAAAACCCTTTGATTTGATGGACCTTGTAGTTCAGCAGTAATGCTGTGCAGCTAAGGTGGTAACTTCTTCCCTGATCTTCAGTTCAGTCCCTCAGTCGTGTCCAACTCTTTGTGACCCCATGAATCACAGCACGCCAGGCCTCCTTGTCCATCACCAACTCCCAGAGTTCACTCAAACTCATGTCCGTCAAGTTGGTGATGCCATCCAGCCATCCATCTCATCCTCTGTCGTCCCCTTCTTCTCAGGCCCCCAATCCCTACCAGCATCAGAGTCTTTTCCAGTGAGTCAGCTCTTCACATGAGGTGGCCAAAGAACTGGAGTTTCAGCTTCAGCATCAGTCCTTCCCGTGAACACCCAGGACTGATCTCCTTTAGGATGGACTCGTTGGGTCTCCTTGCAGTCCAAGGGACTCTCAAGAGTCTTCTCTAACACCACAGTTCAAAAGCATCAGTTCCTCGGCGCTCAGCTTTCTTCACCTAATCTTAAGGACACAAAAATCACAGCAGTATCATCCAGAAAAAAACAGCTGTACATGGCATGATATGCTTCCATTTGTCCCATTTTATTTGTCTGCATAGATACACTTTTAAGCAAATTAATTTCATTTGTAGTTTTAAATATTGTCCCTTTGCTAATATATCACAGACATTTCTTGTGCCCTTAAATCGTCCTCAAAAGTAAAATTTTAAATGATGGATATGTCAAAGTTTGTTTAACTAATTTTCTCTTGTTTGACATATTCCATTTTTTGTGTTTGGGAATATATTAAACTCTAGTTGCAAATCTTGGCCTTTTCCGATTAAGTGACCTTAATTACCTAATTGTTTGATTGTGCTTCCTTTATGCATAGAATGGGGGTAATAATTGTGCCTGCAACATAGAGTTTTGGAGCAATGGAATGAACCAAATAGAGCAAGGTCTTCAGCAGAGTCTGGCAGAGGAGGTAGGCTCACAAAGTAATAGACACACAGGTCGAGCTGGGCTAAAGGCAGCTTGCCTGAAAGTCTCGCTGTCTCTGACGTCTCAGGCTAGATTTATAGCAGAACTCCTGGGGCAAAGGTGAACTCCTTTATAACTCTTGAGGCCTGCTGCCAGATTGCTTATACCAGGACACATTGATTCCCTTACATGCCGGATGGTCTTCCTGTAGTGTCAGCACGCCACTGTTTAATTTTTCCTGATTTGCAGGAGAAATGTGGCCTTATTTTAATTCATATATTTTTGGTAGCTAGTGAAATTAGTAATTTGCTTTTTATTCATTCGTTTGCCTTTTGAGAGTTGTCTGTTTAGGTGTTTGCCCATTTTTTTCTTCCTTGATGATTTTAAAAAATGATTTTGAAATGTCTGACGTATATTAGATTTGTACAGTGGCTTCGGTGGTGTCTCAGTTGGTAAAGAATCCGCCTGCAATGAGGGGAGATCTTCCCTGGGTTGGGAAGGTCCCTTTGAGGAGGGCGTGGCAACCCAGTCCAGTATTCTTAACTGGAGAATCCCCATGGACAGAGGAATCTGGCAGGCTACAGTCCATGGGGTCACGGAGTCGGACATGGCTAAGTGACTTAGCACAGTACAGGTTTGTACATTTAATTTTCTGTTAGCACACGGGTGTGAATTGTCTTACAGCACCCTCTCCTCCTGAGTCAGCCCTGTCTACCAGCAGATCTGTTAGACAGTCCATCCTTTCTTCACTGGGTTGTGGTCTTCCATTTTATTATATTTTAAGATCTTGACTAACTTTTGGGTCTGATTCTGTTTGAGGCCTGACTCATCAGTGATTGATCTCTAATCTTAATCAATGCTAAATCTTTTTAATTGTACATTTAGGATATATGGAAATATCTGCTAGAGCAAGTCACACTGTTTTTTTAAAAATCCTGCTTACAGCCATCTGTCCTTTCAGGTAACTTCAGTTTAGTCACTCAGTCGTGTATGACTCTTTGCGACCCCATGAATCACAGCACGCCAGGCCTCCCTGTTCATTACCATCTCTCGGAGTTCACTCCAGATTCAGGATGATCTTATTATCTTTATACTAATACATGCACGTAATTAAATCTAAGCGTACTAAAATACTTACTTAAAATAAGTGGCCATCTTTGCATCCCCTCAGGCTCCTCAGTGGCAGCCTTTAGGCTCTGGATGGGATTTTTGAGTTTTTTACTGGGACCACAAGTACAGTCTTTTCCTCTTGGGCTAGTCAGGGGCTGGTCCTCTGGTGGCACCCTGTGCTGGGAGAGGGTCCAGATGCCAAGCTGGAGTCTTAGCATCCTCTTCACTTTGGGGAAGGTTCTGGTGCTCTCGCAGTCTGGAAGACTTATTCAGGTCCAGTCTGTTAGGGCTCTGGGACTGTGGGCCAGAACTCCACAGTGAGAAGGTGGGAAGTGCATCCAGGAAGTCGGGTTTAGTTTACCTGCCTTGACCCTTCCTCCTCCAGTCTTGGAGCAAACTGGAGTGCTTCCCAGCTCTCCTCACAGGTGGTGGCATCTCACTCTCAGGTCTGCTGAGTTGCTCTTTGTCTGATTTCCACTTTCATGATTTTGTTGTCATTTTCACTACAGGTCTTTATATGCTTGATGCATGTCTTCTGGAAAGATCTCTTTATTGACATCTGTGTGGAATGTAGAAAGAGGATGTTTGAGTGCTTGATGTTTTGTTAAGCATGCTGTCTTAACCTGGAAGGCTCTGCAGATGAATCCTTAGAACTGAGACATATCCAGTGATTTTGGTTCTTTGACAGGGACCGTCATGTATACGTAGTCCGTTTTCCTGAAGGGATGTGAAAAGTTACGCAGACCTGTCTGTTAGCAGACGTGTTTTGTTTGCTTGCCTAATCTTGATCAAGTCCTAACATTTCTTGTTAGGCTTCTCTTAGGTATTTATGTTTTTGTTGCTGTTGTGAAAGGTTCATCAAGTTGGCTATTGTTGGTATAAGATGATTGTTGATTTTTGTTCTTTGTATTATACCTGGCTCTTATTCTAAGAGCTTTCCAGTTTATTTTTGTGGGTTTCCTAGTTATATAATCAGTTGTATATAGTGACACTTGTATCTACTTCTTTCTAATAATTATACCTTTTATTTTGGTTTTATGGCAGACTGCTCTAGTGTTAGCCTTCTGGAATATTATAAAATACTTCTGGAACATTATCAAATAGTATTGGCAATAATGTGCAAACTTTTGTTCTTTAATGGGAAAAACAGTAGTACAATATTGGCTTTTGTTTATCATAATTTCTCATCACGACAGAGAAAATCTATCCTTTTATTTCCAATTTACCTAGAGGTTTGTTTTTTTATTAAGAGATAGGACTCATTTGAAAAGACTCTGATGCTGGGAAAGATTGAGGGCAGGAGGAGAAGGGGACGAGGATGAGAATGTTGGATGGCATCACCGACTCAGTGGGCATGAGTTGGAGTAAACTCCGGGAGTTGGTGATGGCCAGGGAGGCCTGGCGTGCTGCAGTCCAGGGAGAGACAGACAGTCGCAGACAGCTGAGCGACGGAACTGCGGAATGGAGTATTAGCAGATTACTGTAAGCAGCTACAGTTTATCACTAGTATTTCTTAACAAATCTACTGACTTGAGTCCCAAATATTAAACTGGAGTAAATCCTTCCCTTTTGAATAGTTCTTTGGAAAAATAAATTCCGTTCGTGACAAAACTAAAAGGTAACGCCATATTCGGGGCTTCCTGGACTCTCCGTGGTAAAGAATCCGGCTGCCAGCGCAGGAGAGGGGCGGGTTCGATCCCCCGGTCCAGGAAGGTTTCCCTTGCTGCTGACTGCCGAAGCCAAGCCGGCGCGCCCGAACCCTGTGCTGCTCAGCCAGAGAAGCGCATGCGCCGCAGAGCGCGCGGGGCCCTCGCTCGCTGCAGCTGGAGAAAGCCCGTGCAGCAGCGAGAGCAACGTAGAAACAGATAAATTATACATTTAATTACATAATAACTATTACTATATGATTATAAATTATGTCATTAGTATAAAATAAGACATTATTTTAAAAATCTTAAAAAAGATAACGTATTTAATCAATCTTCATGTCTTCTGGGATGGGGGGCTGAGTGCAATTTTTCCAGGGATTTTTCGAAAGAAAATATTGCAGATTGCAACAGTCATCTCTCCTCTTTATCTCTTGGCAGCATTTGATAGAATTGGTCATTCCCTTTTTAATTTGACGTTCTTCCTTTGATTTTGAAGACACCACAGTCTCCTGCTTTTCCTTCTGTATCACTGACTTTTCAGTCATTTTAAAATTTTAATGTGTGCTTCCCCCCCCGCCCCCACATCAGCCTGTTAATTTGGAGTGCTTAGGGCTCAGTTTTTGTAGGACTTCTATCACAAACAATTGTAAGATTTTAGTAAAATATCATATGCAGCTTCTTAAGACTCCCAGTGTATTCTTCCAGCTGGGGTGGCACTCTTAAATTCCTGATGTCTGTTATCCATCTACTTTCTTGACTTGAATATGTGAAAGACTTTTTTTAAAGACTAAAGCAGAATTTCTGAGCTTACTGTGCAAACCTGTCCTCCCTGTAGCCTGCCCCAGTTTCTGTGTTGGGGTAGTTCCATTTTTCAGGTTATTTAAGTCAGAAACCGTGGACTCATCCTGACTCTTCTCTCTCTCTCCCACTCCACATCCAGGCTGTTCGCAGATCCTGCTGCTTTGTCTTCCGGATGTTTCCATAATCCTGTCCTCAGAGCACACCCAGGAGCTCAGCCCATTTTCCCAGCTCTGCTGCAGGCGCCTTCCTGCAGGGCTCCAGCACCTCCTGCCTGGGCGGTTTGAGTGGCCTTTCCTTTCACCGTCTTGACTTCCCTTTAGTATGTTATCAGCCTAAAAGCTGGAGTCATCTTTTTCATACATAGATCAGATATGCTTCAGATTCTTCACCCGCTTTCCATGTCCCTCAGAGTAAAAGTCAGAGTCTCATGATGGTTCGCAAAGCCCAGTGCATTCTGTTTCCCCACTGTGACCTCCCCTCCAGTCCTTTCCCTGGAATGGAATGCTCTCCATCCAGCCAGCCTTCCCTCCTGACTGACCCTGGAACCCTGTCGGCACATTCCCCCTTGAGATCTCTGTGCACGGTGTTCACTCTGCCTGGGTCCCTCTGCACCTCAGGTCTTCACTAAACTATAGTCTCAGCAGTGGTGGCCCCGCTGTTTACAGCTGCAAACTGTGCCTTGTGTCCTTCATGGAATGCATGTTTCCATTTTTGTACCATCTAAATTACTTATTTATTATTTTTGGTGACTCTCCCTGTCCCTGCTAGACAGTAAGTTCCATGTGGCCAAGTATTTTTATGTCTGTTCATTAATGTGTCTCAAGTGTCTGATACACAGAATGTGGTCAGTAAAATTATTTTGAATAAATGAATATAGTCTACTCCATTTTTTTCCAATGACTTTCTCATAAAACAGCGTAGTTGTATAGCATCTTTGGATCCAACACTGGTGATTTAGTGTCCCCCCAGCAAAACAGAAGTTGCAGAACATGTATAATGCATAATGGGTATAATAATACAGAGAGTGGTTATGAGGATTAAATAGGGTACTGTCTGTAAAGTGCTGAACCCTGCCAGAGTGTAGGAACAGGCCACTTAACTGTCAGAAAGCCTCAGCCAACTGCATTAATTCACATCTGAATGATGTGAATTGAATTCTAGAATCTGCTCTCTTTGGCTTTCAGTTTTTAACCAATGGGGTGAGGAACATTTCAGAATAAAGGGGCCTGCTATCCCTGGTGAATATCAGCGAGCTACGGTTTTTTTACTCTCTAACCCGTCTCAGAATGGGACGCAGCCACTTATTTTCTCTTTTCTGTGTTTTCTTGCTGTTCAGATATCTCCCCATCTCTAAGCCCATCTCTCTCCCCATCTTTAAGTCCTTTTTCTTCCAATGTTCTAGCTATAAGTTCTTGTATAAGATGATTTTGAAGTCCTTCAGAGCCACAGAGAAGCACGTACTTGAACATGGTATTAAATCCACAAAATCAGAGGCAGTCAGGACCTTGCCCTCAGTTTCCCCGACAGGTGTGTGTTGCGGCCATCCCTGCAGCGGAGCAGTCCTTTACAGTTCTGCGCACAGTCTCTTAGTCTCTGGCGTCTTCTTTGCTGTGCTTCATATCTCAGTACATCTCAGAAACGTCAGACTCCCTCTCCTTCTATAACGCACGGAATATTCGTGTGTTTTGTACTCTTGGAATTGCTGTGCGATTAAGTGGTGTCGTGTGTCAGAAGAAGATGATTTTAGGGATCATGTCAGCAGACAAAGAATAGACAATAAACCAAGACCATGATGTGTGTTATCTCTAGAAAAGCATAAACCCAGTACCAGTGAGGTAAACAAAAATATGAGCATGTCCTTCAGTTTCTAAATTGTTTCCTACAAAACACACCTAGTTGCTTATTCTTTTTTAATCTTAATTTTTCAGTAATAGTGATGTGAACAGGGTAGGTCCCCATATTTAGAAGGTGTAAACATTTTAGCCGTGATTCCATACATATTAGAAATAAAATGTCATAAGCACCACTGTCTGAATGCATCACTTGATGAATTTGTGTTGTCTTTGAAGCTCCGATCATTGTATTTGTGTTTTGTTAGTACAAAGATTCATTCTTTTAAGAGTTATCACTGTTACAGTTTATTTTATTTTGAACTCTTAAACAGTCAGTGCTGTTGACCAAGGTTGAATGGAAAGCACTGCTTTTCTGCTGCTGAATTACAAAATACCCCTTAGTTTAGGCTGTTAATGGATAGCCCACTTGGAAAGCACACCTTGCTTTTTATAGTTACACACCTGGGCTGGGGACCTGGGTAAGTACAATGTTTGTTTTCTTTGTGAAGATTTTCTTTTTAATTGCCACCTTTTCTTGTATCCGCCAGTTTTTTAGAAGTGGTGATTTTGCCTGTCCAGCGCCAGCAAACACACCTACTCTGTAGCAAGGGGGCTGGTTTTGGCCATCAGCCATTATACTGTGAGCCTCTGCAAAGACAAGGGCTTACATCTAGACCATTACCTATTTTCATACCTGTGTTCATGGGATATGTAGTGGAAAGTCAAGTGTAGTAGTCAAACTTCATCTAGATATGTTCCTGGGAAATGACCTATACTCCTAGAAAGTTGAGAAAATAATAAAATTCTTGACTAGGGCTACAGCAGGCCTCTCTTCTTAAAATAACGTTAACGTCCACATTAAAAGTGTGAGAAGCTGATCGCCTTGCAGGTTCAGACACCCAGCAGCTGTTCCGGCTATTGCTTCCTCTCTGGCGCAGCCCTGGCCCGTCTCCAACCCATGTAACAGACCCACTGTGTACACCTCAGCTTCCCCCTCACCCCCACCTTCGTCCCTTCCCTCACCCCTCCTGCAGCCTCAGGAGATGAGCGAGCTAGAAGCTGGCCTGGCTGCAGGAGCGGGTCTCTGGCGGCCGACTCCCCACCCCTCCGCTGGAGGACTTCAACACATACTAGTAAACGCTGGAGAAAGCCTTTATGGGAATGAGTAGATTTTCTAGTTAATGTAACACTACTGAACAAGTCTTCTTTGGGACTGTGGGATCAGCCCATGTGTATATGAGACTCTGAGGTATGTTGTTAGCTGCTTTCCCCTGTCCGTGCCAGGAAGGATGCCTCAAAATGCCAGAGTTGGGCCTGGACTCCGGGACAGCACACAGCTCCCGACACATTCTCAAAATCCTCAACAGATCGAGATGTACTCGATCAGGAGGGTGTCAGTTCGAGATGTCTAAACCTAATGGTGTTTGGACTGGGCTATAGGAAAATCATATTCTTGAGATCAGATAATCTGTATTTTGATTTTATAGTCTTTCTTTAATAATAATTACTGAATGTAAGGTAGATAGGAGAATCAAACCTACTGACACAACCTCTAAAATCTTTTGAGAAAGTGAACACCAGCTCTTTAATAAAAGGCAGTTTTTAAATGAAAAGTCACAGCAGGTAGATGTATTCCCTTTGTTTGGACTTCTGCAGAGTCCTAACCTAAACTTTATTTCCATCGCACTGTTTTCAATTATTTAATATAGAGGAATATTTTGATACTACATAAACCATAATTAAAATGGTGTGTTGGAAGAGGAGGCAGTTTCTGTCTAATGTATCTCTGCTGCTGCTGCTAAATTGCTTCATTCGTGTCCAACTCTGTGCGACTCTGTAGACGGCAGCCCACCAGGCTCCCCCCGTCCCTGGGATTTCCAGGCAAATGTATCTCTAAATGAAGGCAAATGTGAGCAAATTCTCCTAAATGTTGGCAACCATGCTTACCTTGCAGAAGTTACTACTTCTCATTCTCCCGTAGCAGAGAGCAAGCTATCAGAGAGAAACTTGCTTCTTTCTTGCTAGTTTATGTGATGCTACTAGAGACAATAGTCTATTCAAAGCTCATTTAAATTTTTTTCTTAAGATCTTTGAAGAATATGTCTATATCTTGCAACTTGCATTTGAATTTTCTGAGGATGGGACAAAGTTAAGATGCCAAGCAATGTAATAAAACATGGAATATTACCTCCATGACTGCTGTTAATTTTTTGTGACAGAGGTTGTCATTTTCTTGTGTCTTCCATTCTTTCTGCCTAATAGTTGAGAATTATGCTCTGGGAATTAATTATTATTTTCTAGAAGAGTAGAACCAAAAAACAGGTATGTGTAAAACCCTGGCCCTGATCACTTAAAGTGTTTTGGGTTTTGTTTTATTTTTCTTTTTTTTAGGAATCTTCACTGCTAATAGCTTACCACAATTACACTTAGCGTAAACTCCAAACTCCTTATGTCAAGTGGGCATCAATGGTTCTTACACTTTTGACTTCAGGATTCTTATACTTTTGAATATTTCAAGAAACCTAGCGAACTTTTGTTTATGTAATATTTACTGAAATAGAAATGAAAACAAAGAAAAAATTTAAATATTTATTTGTTTAGAAATAAATGTTTTGATTGAAGCTTATGAAGAAAATATGGCCTCACACAGCAGCTGAGCATCTTAATAGTCTTTTGAGATAATTGTGGATATTCTCTGATACCTCATTGAAACTTGAATGATAATTTCTTAAAAGTTGATTGCTGTGTGGAATCAACAGATGAAACCATCAGTGAACTTTCTGTATTCCTCTTATACTAAAATCCACTGGTCTGTTGTGTACTTTGAATGAACCTTTTACCAACATGCATGATTCTTGAATGTAATTTAAATAATACTAGAAAATATTGGTTCACTGAGTTATGCGAATCTTTAAAATGTTGACATGTTTCTTTATACAATGTTAAAAAACTGATGTCACCAACCGTTAATCAGAAATGGTCTTTAAGAAGTCTGTGACAGTCTTGGGAAGCTATCAAGCTCATAGTGGCATAATCAAGAATTCCAAAATCCCAACTTTTGCTTGAACGTTTGAATTTTTCGTTTGCAATAAATAGCTCATTGCATTCATTTTTTTTTTTGGTGGTGGTGGTTTTATTTATTTATTTATATATTTTACTTTATTCTACTTTACAATACTGTATTGGTTTTGCCATACATTGACATGAATCCACCACAGGTGTACACAAGCTCCCAATCCTGAATCCCCCTCCAACCTCCCACCCCATATCATCTCTCTGGATCATCCCCGTGCACCAGCCCCAAGCATCCTGTATCCTGTATACATGATAGTATACATGTTTCATTGCCAATCTCCCAAATCATCCCTCCCTCTCCCTCTCCCTCAGAGGCCAAAAGTCCGTTCTATACATCTGTGTCTGTTGTGTTGTCTCACATAGAGGGTCATCATTACTATCTAAATTCCATATATATGTGTGTCAGTATACTGTATTGGTGTTTTTATTTCTGGCTTCACTCTGTATAATCGGCTCCAGTTTCATCCATCTCATTAGAACTGATTCAAATGTATTCTTTTCAATGGCTGAGTAATACTCTATTGTGTATATGTACCACAGCTTTCTTGTCCATTCATCTGCTGATGGCCATCTAGGTTGTTTCCATGTCCTGGCTATTATAAACAGTGCTGCAGTGAATATCGAGGTACATGTGTCTCTTTCAATTCTGGTTTCCTCGGTGTGTATGCCCAGCAGTGGGATTGCTGAGTCATAAGGCTGTTCTATTTGCAATTTTTAAAGGAATCTCCACACTGTTTTCCACAGTGGCTGTACTAGTTTGCATTCCCACCAACAGTGTAAGAGGGTTCCCTTTTCTCCACACCCTCTCCAGCATTTATTGCTTGTAGACTTTTAGATCGCAGCCATTCTGACTGATGTGAAATGGTACCTCCTCGTCGTCTTGATTTGCATTTCTCTCATAATGAGTGATGATGAGCATCTTTTCATGTGTTTGTTAGCCATCCGTATGTCTTCTTTGGAGAAATGCCTATTTAGTTCTTTGGCCCATTTTTTGATTGGGTCCTTTATTTTTCTGGAGTTGAGCTGCATGAGTTGCTTGTATATTTTTGAGATTAGTTGTTTGTCATTTGCTTCATTTGCTATTGTTTTCTCCCATTCAGAAGGCTGTCTTTTCACCTTACTTTTAGTTTCCTTTGTTGTGCAGAAGCTTTTAATTTTAATTAGATCCCATTTGTTTACTTTTGCTTTTATTTCCAGTATACTGGGAGTTGGATCATAGAGGATCCTGCTGTGATTTATGTTGGAGAGTGTTTTGCCTATGTTCTCCTCTAGGAGTTTTATGGTTTCTGGTCTTACGTTTAGATCTTTAATCCATTTTGAGTTTATTTTTGTGTATGGTGTTAGAAAGTGTTCTAGTTTCATTCTTTTACAAGTGGTTGACCAGTTTTCCCAGCACCACTTGTTAAAGAGATTGTCTTTGCTCTATTGTATATTCTTGCCTCCTTTGTCAAAGATAAGGTGTTCATACGTGTGTGGATTTATCTCTGGGCTTTCTATTTTGTTCCATTGATCTATATTTCTGTCCATTGCATTCATTTTTAAGAAATGCCTTGTAAACACCTAAGTGTGAATAAGCATATTTTGCATATTTTCTCAAGTGCATTGGTGTTCCATGAAATAAGTGGCTGGTTCAGCTCTCACACAGTTGTTTTTTTTCCCCATGCCAACCATTCTGTTTCAGTTTCACCAGAAATGCTTTAAGCATACTTTCTGTTTCATCACATAAAATGTTAAGAAAATGTATACTCAAGGGTTGAGATTTAATAAAATCAAAAGTATTTACTGCTGCATCTCCCCGAGATTCCCCGTGAGATAGTCCATTGATTATGGCAAAAGAACACACAGTAGCTAGTCTGCCTTCACACAAGCTGTTTCATCATGGTTCCTAAGTCCCCCAAGTATGAGTTGGGGAGGCATGGGGAAGTCAAGACCACTTGACATGCCTTTTGGCAATGCTCACTCTGGCTGCTGAGGGTCCACTGGGGTGACCATCCAGGTTTAGGAACCAGCAACTTCAGCTGTGAAAGGGAAAAAGAGCCCCCGAGCCTGGTGGTAGACAGTCCTTGTGTATTCGAAGCCCCCTTTCCCATTTGGGGCAGGAGGCAGGGCTTTTGGTCGCACGTCACCACCGCCAGGATCACAAGGCGGTTTCGGAGGGCTTCAGTACCTGTGTCAGTTACCTTCTGAACCAGTGCAATTCAGACCTGCTTAAAATACTTAATATGTTAAAACACACACACTTTAACCAACAGATGCAAAACAGTGTGTTCACGTCATCCCACCTTTGAAAAAAATGTGTTCTTCCAGCCAGTTCAACTTGTTGTTTAGAAATTCAAGCTATATTTTTTTGCCAGGGCACAGTTCAAGCCATTACTTCTTAGCAGTTTAACCCTACTAATGATTTTAAAAATCGCTGCTGGTGGTAAGACTGAAATAAACACACCAGCAAGAGACTGCTGCCATGGCTAGGCTGTTCAGCTCCTCCACTGTTGATGGGATCATTTCCGTTAATGCTTACTCCAGTAATGTCAGATAGTATGTAAACTGAAGTTGAGAATTCTTTATTTTGGGGCGGCGGGGGACAAACGTGATTACTTAACACTCCAGTTCTTTACAGTAGAGTGTTTTTATGAAGACACGCACATGTTAAGAAGTGAGTTTTTCTGCTTGTGCCTATGCTGTGCAGTAATCTGAAATGTGACATTGCCCATCCCCAGCTATGTGGCATGTTTGCAGGATGGGCGTGAGTTTCCAGACTATTCCTATACTCAGCCCTAAACACACAGGCCTGTTTTATTACTTTGTTTGAAGATTGGGTGTGTCTAATGTAGTGGAAATTCACCCATTCAGCATTAAGTACAAATGAAACACATTTCAAAGCCACATATAAACGTCTTTTTAATTGCCCATTTTTTAAGATTATTCATATGACTGCTTTCCTCCTTTCATGTGAGTCGCTGAGAATTTATTATCCTTCCTAGTTCATTAAGTCACTAAAATTCTCTACTGGTGCTATGAATATATATGCTAGACCATGGGCTGAGACCAGTTGATAAAGGCAGCTTTGTCCCGGTAGCGGAGTCTCGCTCCTCGTTAGCCCACACTTCTCTCTGAGTGTGTGAGGATCTGTCTTCCAGTAAGTTTTAGATGGTAATGAAGCGAAGTCCTGGTCTGAGCGCATGTGGGGACTTGCTTTAAGTTGAGCTGTAATATTTTCAGCTGGACTAGATGCTCGGATGCAGGGTTATAAAGCTGGGTTTGCGCTCAGGCATGTTCAGCAGCCTCAGGACACGGTTGCCCAGATGCCTCTGTTCTTTACCGGTGTCTCTGGTGGGAACCCGCGTCTCGGAAACCTAGAGGCTGCCCGCCCCCGCCTCAGCCCCGGGCCACTGTCCCCGAGGCAGTCCGGGGCTCCAGGTGGACGGAGAAGCTGCGCTCTCTTGGCTGCGGTGGGGGCGGCTGGAAGCCGGCTGTGGGAGCTGCCGTCGGGTCCCTGCGGGGAGCCCTGGGAGAACTCACCTCGCCAGACCACCCGAGACCGGTGGAAGTGAGGCGGCGCGCCCTGGGAGGCCCGGAGACCCCCCCTGTCGGGTGTCTCAGGACTGCAGGACGGACGGCTTCTCACAGTGAGGATGGCAGGAAGCTGCAGGCTCGTTTCAGTGGAGAACAGTCTTGTTTGTAAAGGAGTCGGGGAAGAGGACAGGTCACAGGCCTTGGGGGCGGGTCGTGGAGACCCAGGATGCACTGCAGACTGTGGCTTCCCCTCACTGAGAGAAAGGTGAGGCAGGATTTCTCTTATTTACTTTTTTCTGGATTGGTGCTTGGTGCGCACTTCTAGCATGCTGATACGAAGACAGGCCACCCTTCTTCTTGTGATGACCTCTTTAGGAAGAGCAGCACAGAGCAGTTGGATAAGACCTGGTCATGTACTACTTAGATATCACTTTTCATTTTCTTTTTATGCCATATTTTAAATTCTTTGGAACAGTGTTGCATTAAAGAAACACTGACCTCGGCCAGGTCTCCTGTACTGAACGCTCAGTGGATCGCGGCGTCCCTACAGCTGGCTAGTGAAGAGCTTATGTGGAGGCCTGGCTCTTGTAAATTTGATCACCCTTTCCAGAGACTGTCAGCTCTGCTGCGGTTTGGTTCCAGTCATCATCATAACAGTGGCGCTTATATGAGTCCACGTGAGTTCTTGACTGTGATGAAATGGTTGCCTCTCCGAGTGTTAACTAAAAAAAAAAAAAACCCAAGCCAAAAATTTGAGGTACTAACAGTTAAGTTGCTACTTTTTGAAGATGTATTTTGACTTATGCTCATTGTAGTTAAGGTGCACATGTAAATACTCTGCCTAGTTTTATGTGGTACAGAGACTGGGGAGACCCAAATTAGAGTACATATTTTCATGAACAGTCTTGACTTTCTAAGTGAGGCTTACTTGAGCATTGTTTTACAAGCAGTTATTTTATTCTATATCTCTGGGCAGTTCAAGTATTGACCTCCTTACAGAGTAGCTTTTAATTAAAAAAAAAAAAACTTGGTGAATATATCATTAGAATGGAATTTTTGTTTGAAACACCTTATTTTCTTAGTTCTGACACATGCAATGAAACTCAGTACAGAAATCCCTCAACTTTAATTCTGATTAGAACAGCGTGAGAGATGGAAACAACGAGGGGCTCTTCGGTGGTGCCGAATGATTATTCCTGCAGAATGGTGGCTGTCTCTGAGTGTTACTTGGTGTTGCTAATAGTGAAGGTTATGCCAACATTCACAGTCAGTGTGCCTTTGTACTGTGTCCTTCTAAACATCATGGGGGAATTGTAGACTTTAAAGCTAATTAACAGCATAAAACATATTTTTTTAATTTGGACTTAAAGCAGGAACAGATTTTGCTTTGAGTTTTTACCAGAAGCTGACCCTCTGTGTCATAGGCTTCTAATTCTACTTGGATTATCTGTTAGAAGATACTTTTGTGACTCAGTATGGAAGTGTATGTGCGTTTTTCATTTTCATTTGGTAGTCTCCACTCCACAAAAGATGGGTTAAAAGTTGGGCGTGAAGATGCCTGGCAATTTCCGATGTGTTTGTGTTTTCCTGTAGCACGGTTTCTCTCTGTGTAGCACATCTCTTATTTTTAGATCTTGTATTGTTTGCCTAAAATAACTAGATTTCATTCTAGTCACATACATTATAAAAATGAAGGAAGGCATTTCATTAAATAGTGATTAATTGAGGCCCTTGTGGACATGTGTGGTGATGGTCAAAACACAAAAGTGGTAACTCGTCTTTTCGTGTGGCCTTGCTACACAGGAAATGAATGCTTTTTCTTTTAGTCTGGCCTTGCCTTTGCCAGGCGTCCCTCCCGCTTTTACAGTGGAGAAGAGGTTTAAGGCAGCGCATGCCATTCCTGCGGGCGCTGTGCGGCGCGCCAGGGGCGGGGCTGTGCTGCTGCGTGGCGCCCCTCTGCCCGCGGGGTTCCCCGGGCAGGAGTACCGGTCTCTTTGCTTCTCCGGGGATCTTCCTGACCCAAGAACTGAACCCGCGTCTCCTGCCCTGGCAGGCGGATTCTTCGCCGCTGAGCCACCAGGAAGCCCTGGCGGAGAGGGGTGAAGTGAGGTCGCCCCGTCGCGTCTGGCTCTCTGCGACCCCATGGACCGTAGCCACCGGGCCCCTCCGTCCGTGGGATTCTCCAGGCAAGAATGCTGGAGTGGGCTGCCGTTTCCTTCTCCAGGGGACCGTCCCCACCCAGGGACTGAACCCGGGTCTCCGCGTTGCAGGCAGACGCTTTGCCTTGTGAGCCACCGGAGCAGTGCTTATTTCTAAGTGTCATTGACTGACTGAGGGCACACACACACGGTGATGTGACTAGTATTTGGGAATCTTATTTTATCTTGCAGAGCATTTTCACTACCTTGTGGAGGTTGGGGAAGTTGGTTTGCGACACCTACCCTGTTAATAGGCCTTCCCAGGTGGCGCCAGTAATAACGAACCCACCTGCCAACGCAGGAGAGGGAAGAGATTCAGGGGTGGTCCCTGGCTCGGGAAGACCCTCTGGAGAAGGAAATGTCAGCTCACGCCAGTATTCTTGCCTGGGAGATCCCATGGCCAGAGGACCCTGGCGGGCTATAGTCCATTGGGTCACAAAGAGTCTGACACAGCTGAGCATGCATGCACTCACCCTGTTAACAATCAGAACTGATACGGAACACCTGGTTTAAGGCTGTTGGGATTTCTTCTTCCTGTTCCATGTCCCCTTTGGGAAAGGATGACTTCATCTGATAAAGCCACACATACTTTAGTTAACTGCATAAGTGAAGAGGCCTTTGAATCTTAATGATCTGATTATGGAGATATTTTTGGTTATTATCTTCCAAATATCAGGAAAAAAAATATATATATACACACACATTAGCTAAAGTAAACAAAATACTTAGGAAAAATTTTTTTCTTCTGACTAAAACATTATTTTCGTCCTCTGTCAACTAAAGCCAACAGCAAACTTGGAGAAAGCTGCAGCCATGTTGGGCAGGGCCTTCCCTTGTGGCATCTCCAATGGGATTAATGTCCCCATTGGGGTCAGAGCAGCCCTCGCCTTGGGCCTTCTCAGAAGAGACCTTCTGAGGCCTGGCTTTAGTTTATCCAAAATAAGCTTTACCGTGTCATCGGTTGTCAACAGTAGTAGTATCAGTTGAAATTTTTTATTATATATTAATACTTTATCAAATAACTGCTTGATGAAAGCTCGATTATTCTGATGTAGTTCAACTAGAATTCTGAGCTGTCATATTACCTGGTTAGCAGAGTAATTAGCCACCCTAAAGAAGAGAGCCCTTTTTTTCTTTTTCCTTTTGAATTATGTATCTTTTACTTTATTTCACTGACTGTAAGGATCCATCAGTTGTAAGGTATATGCCTTTATGTACCAACAAGAACGTGGAGGAGCTTAAAGTTATAGAATGCCATCGATTGTAAGATTCAGCCCAATTTCAGAGATGTTAAAATGTTGGGGGCGGTGAGAGAAAAAGGAATCTTAGAATCAGTAAATTGTAATACATGTCTGCTGCTGCTTCTGCTAAGTCGCTTCAGTCGTGTCCGACTCTGTGCGACCCCATAGACGGCAGTCCACCAGGCTCCGCCATCTCTGAGATCCTCCAGGCTAGAACACTGGAGTGGGTTGCCGTTCCTCCTCCAATGCATGAAAGTGAAAAGTGAAAGGGAAGTCACTCAGTCGTGTCCGACACTCAGCGGCCCCATGGACTGCAGCCCACCAGGCTCCTCCGTCCATGGGATTTTCCCAGGCAAGAGTACTGGAGTGGGGTGCCATCGCCTTCTCCAATACATGTCTATACAATACATGTCTATATAATACATACATAGAGTTTTAGATGAGTTTTGATCATAATCATAAGATTAAAATATAAAGAAGATGATATTAAATAAATCATCATTTCTGTCAAACATTATACAGATTCTTTAATTCTAGAAATCTAAATAGATTATGTAGTCAGCAGTTTTACACATGAGGAAACTTAATATGAGATCACCCAGAGTACATGTAAATTAGCAATTGATTACCTGGTGTACTAAAGTATCTTAAACTTTACAAAAGATATCATAGCAGTAGTCTTTTAAATATCTATCAATAGAGTATCTTGTATGATATATTTTATATGGCCTTTTTCAGGATCACCTCATTTAACATATGATAGAGAATGATTTGGCATTTAGATGAGTTAATAGTCCAAACAAAGTACACCCAGACACAGCTATAATCATCAAATATCGTGTTAACTGTTAAATGAAAATTTAAAAGAATCATTGTTCTTGCCTTCACAGAATTGTCACATTCTGCCTTTGGACAGTTTACCCAAATGTAACGTACAGTTTAAGGTTGAATGGGACTTGGTGAGGAGGAAATGCAGTGAACCAGCCCACGAGCTTCCACTCTCTAGCCACACGGAGGCATGCCTTGCCCAAGGGTTTGTCTTAGTTTCATCATACTTGGTGCTAGAATTCACGTCAGGTCATTGTTGAGAGGCCAAACTGAGTTGCTACTGTGGACATTGCTGAGTGGCTCTGGACTGCCTGCTGCTTTGGGCTCTCTCAGGAGGAGGGCACAGCTGGGCATCTGCCAGTAGGTAGTCTGGAAGTCTGAGACACTCAGCCTGGAGTGTGTTTTCTAGGGGCACAGTCGCGCGTTGGGTGGGGTCTGATCACAGTGCACTATAGGCATTCTGATTGAGCCTCACTTGCAGCTTCGGAAGGAGAGGCGCAGCAGCCGGGGGCCAGCTCACTGGGGCCGAATGAGCCTGCTGATGGATGAAATGTCCATGCCGTAAAGCAGGAAGATGAGGAGGGCAGGGAGCCAGAGGAATCTTTGGGTGTTGGTGTTTTGGAAGATTGTATCACAGATGTTCCCTGCTATGGGTACCATTGTTGCTAATAGTGGAAATTTACCTTTGCAGAGTGTTTTCAGCTTTTCTCAAAATGCTTTCACAGACCTATAATCTTGCCTTTCAGGATCATCCTGAAAGGAGTGAGCTGAGTGGAATCACCCCATTTGACAGAGCAGGAGAAGGAGGCTCACAGATTCTGAGTAACCCTAAGGTCATGTATTATTGGCGCGTAACTATACTGTGTTGCCAATGCTTGACTCGGTATTTATTTTCAAATTTAGCATGCATATAGTCTTGTTTTCCAGCAGCTGCTGCTATCTTTAGGAACTGTCAACATTTTGTCACTTAAATATGTATTTTTTCCCTCCAAAATCACAGGAGGGGAAAATCACAGGCATCAGATTACACTACTGTTCTCTGTGAGGTTCTGGGAGTGTCCAGCCTGCCTTCTTTAAACTGCAGCCACCTTCCCTGCTGTAGCTGTTTAGGTCTTACAGTAAACCAAATACAAGTCCAGGCAGGAGCGCAGGCTTAGAGCAGGTTAGACAAGAGTTGCCAGTGCTGTTAGTTGTTGACGTAGGATTTGTTGGTGCTAACCGTGAATGGCTGGTTTTCTAATTTTTATTTTGTTGGAGAGCCGGTTCTGTTACTGCTTCCCCATGACTGCTGTGCTCCTGGGTTCCTTCCTGTTACAGGTCCTCTCCATTTCTTTCCAGAAGGGGGCTTCACATTTGTCTAGCAGTTTCTTCCTGCAGGGAAGAGAGTGTGTATATAGTCATGGTTTTCATAGCTGTAAGTTTGGACCTGTAGTTTTCTTTTAAAGTAGATTGGAAATACAAAGATAAAGCATTACGTAAGGATGTGGGGTGATTACTGTGGGCCAAAATTAGAGTGAGTAGAACAGACACAGTTGAAAAAGCACTCAGGGAATCTGTACCCTAGTCCAGACATTGCCCACAACCTAACTGTGGAGTTTTTTCAAATCCCTTAATCTTCTGGACCCCCTGGTTACCTTATCTTTGGGACAGAGTTGCATTAAATCATTGCTCTCATCTTTTAGTACCAAATGTTACTCAAGTCCCCAAACTGACTAAACTAGATTTTCCTGTATAAAGGTAGTTCAGTTTAGCTCAGTCGCTCAGTTGCGTCCAACTATTTGCTCACCCCATGGAAGCAGTGTGCCAGGCTTCCCCTGTCCATCACCAATTCCTGGAGCTTGCTCAAACTCAAGTCCATCGAGTCAGTGATGCCATCCAGCCATCTCATCCTCTGTTCCCTTCTCCTCCTGCCTTCAGTCTTTGCCAGCATCAGGATCTTTTCCAGTGAGTCAGTTCCTCGCGTCAAGTGACCAAAGTTTTAAAGTTTCAGCTTCAGCATCAGTCCTCCCAAAGAATATTCAGAACTGATTTCCTTTAAGATTGACTGGTTTGAGCTCCTTGCTTTCCAAGGGACTCCTTGCAGTCCAAGGGATATGAAGGTAGGGTATCTGGCAAACCTTCCAGTGGTAAGGAAGATGAACTAAGTGAGTTTAAAGCCTGTTCATGGTTTTATTATTACTGGGAATTGGATGGAAAGAGATAAAAGTGATTGAACTTTCTGGCAGTTATAAAATTATCTGAAATCCACTGCTGTTAGCTAACCTTTTAAGCTTGGCTTCTAATCTTGGTCACCCTTGCATGCCCGACACCTACTACACTGCATGATCAGCATGTTGTATTTTGAGAATAGTTTCATAAAAATTGATGGGCTTCTTGACTTGACGTATTTATTTACTTTATTAGGGCAAATTAACCATGTCTCATAACAGCTTTGAAAATTCAGGACATGTAGGAACAAGTGATATGCTAGACAGAAAGAAATTTTAGAGGTGAAATTTGATGGTAGATACCAGGCTGGTATTCTTTATTCTTCAACCCAGTGGGTGGTGTTTCTGGGTTACAGATTCAATAGAGGGGGTTTTAACTATTTGAAGTTAATTTCAAGGTAAGGAAAGAAGCCATTATTTGTGTTTAATAAATAAACTGTAGAAATAAATGCAGAAAATAAGTGATATGAATATGTTGATTATTCAAATTAATCTGAGATTTCCATAACATTTTATGGTGTTCTGCATCATAAATTATTCTAAAAAACAGATATGGCTTCTCTTTTCAAAAAAAAAATAAATGCAAACTCCCAATTTTGTGTGCAGTTTGAGGGGTTTCATGGGCTCCATTAGGTTGATACAGCCTTGTCTTTTTCCTTATCGGTGGTTCTTAATCCAGATTCCCAGTAGGAAAAAAACCCTAGATGTTAAGCCTTACCAGTCCTTAGAAATAATCTAGACCAGTGTTACTTCAGCTGTAATCTTTTCAGTCAAATGACTGTATCAAAACCAATATTTAAAAGAAAAGAATAAAACAGAAAATATCAGTGTTTCATAACATGCTCAGCATAAGGTTAGTTTCATAACCTGTGTTTTCATTTGTGTATAGACCTGTGTGTTTATGTGTGTCAGTACTAGGTCTGAAGACAAAAATAGATTTCTTATTGTGGATTGAGGATAAAGTTTGAGAAACACTCATCAATTCTGGATGAACCTCTTCACTGTGTAGGCGCTTTAAAGGCTAAATGATTTGTTCAGACACTCTCCCTGCCAGCGCACATGCACACATAAACACACACAGAGCTCTAATTTGTAAAACCAGGACTGAACCAGGCTATTTGATTGCTAATTGTGCTGCACCACAGTGCTAATTTTTTGAAATATAACTGTGAGGTAGATTATTTTTAAAAATTAAGTTATTCATCTGTTCCACTCTTGGCATTTTTTTAATCCTTCATTTTTCCCAGTAATTGTCTCTTTCATCACTCTTTAAAATAATCTGGGCCTGAGCTTCTTTTCCTGAGTATTGAAAAGGACTTGGGGGCCTCCCCCATTGGCCCTCTCAGTCTGCGCATCTGATCATAGAATCTGACTCTTAGGGGCTAATCAGAATTTCAGAACAAGACATGAAGGTTCAAAATGAAGTTATTTTGAATTATTTGTCCATTCATTTGAAAACTGAATGTGATATATGGCCCCAGATGTTGATACCGATCCTTGAGAAGACCTTACAGCATTCCCTTAATCATCTGTATGAGGTTTTCTCAGACTTGAATGTCACAGAAATGACTTGGAGGGTTTTGTTGAAAACGCAGATTCTGATGCAGAAGCTGGCTGAGACTGTGGTTTCTAGCAGCCCACCCCTAACCCCCGCCCAGGAGATGCTGCTGCTGCACCCTGGACCGCATGTGCAGGCGCAAGTGCCCTGTATTAACTGCCTCATTATCCTGGTAAGAGGGAACTCTCAGTAAGCTTTTGTCATGGTTTTATTAGCATTTTCATGCCTTTCCAAATTGGCTACAAAAAGTAAAATGTCTCTCTTGTTTCTTAAAAACGGGATTAGTTTTTGTAGTGAAAGACATGTCTTTAAAACAGCCATGCACCTCAGTCCCCACATCCAAGAGGAAGGGCAAGACCCCTCTTTGCAGCACTGTTCTAGGTGATTCCAATTTAACACACATTTCCAAGCTTCTCTGCCAAACTTAATTTTCTAAATAGCATTTTCTAAAATATTATATAATTTTCTTTCGTAAATTATTATGTGTGCTTTCTCCTTAATTCTAGCCACATAAGAGCAGTGTTTTTTGTAGGCACAGGTGAAGGCTGTTGAACTATATGCAAAAAATGAATAAAACCCACAAAACTACATGCTTGTGTCTGCCTATTATACTTTTTCTATTTTGTCCTTCCAGCTGCTGGTAAGTCTGTCTCAAAAGCCTTCATTTCCCTTCCATTCTAATTGATTACTTCTGACCTAAAAAGCCAGCTACTAGATTTGTTAGAAATACGCAGGGAATTATCCCCAGTCAAAAGGAGTTGCCTGGCGTGGAGCCTTTCCTGGGAGGGTGGTGGTCGGGAAGCTCAGTGGTGCTGGAGCCTGCAGAGACCCTCTGGCTCTAGCTGTCTTCTGAGAAGTCAGCTCCGGTGGAACACGCTCTCTCCTCCTCCGTGCCCTTCTCCGTGTGTTTCGCTCCCTCCCTCCCTCTCCGTAGTTCTCGCTCACACACACACTCTGGTGAAGTGTGTTTGCAGGCAATTGGAAGTGTGTGTGTGTGCGTGCGTGTGGGCACACGTTCACGTGTGTGTTCACCCTGTGACTGAGAAGGCGGTACACTCAGCATAAAGCGGCACGCCAGGGTCTGTGCCAACCAGGGGTGAAGAACCTGTGCTGGAGACTGTGGTTCTCTGCTCAGTCTGTCCTGCAGAGGCTCTCTAAACAGGTCTGAGAATAAAATGATGCCAGTGAGCAGGGCGTTCCTCAATTGATTTCAGTGATCCAGAGTCCCAGGGCTTTCGAGTCTGGTTTCCAGTGTGCTCTGTTTAGTAGGTGGTGGTTGTAGCAGTGACCGAAGGGCCCGTTCACGGCCCTCACTGTCAGGCACTGGCTGTTAAGAGGCAGTGGTGCAGCCCTGGGCTGTGGTTCTGAAGGGGGCGGCAGATGGGGCGGCCCTTGGGAGCAGCGGAGCGCAGAGCTTGTCTCATCAGGCCCCCTGGAGGTACCTGTGCGCGTGTGGGGCCTGTCCTTACTCAGCAGAGCGAGAAACTGTTGGAGGATTCACGTCTGTGAAAACCACACAGGAGTTGGTATTATTCTGATTCAAAGCAGAGGGGACCTGTTTGCATCTCAACAACACAGCATCAGAACATACATCATTTTGGATAGCCTTGTTAATGAATGTGTGTTAGAATTTGTGAATTATATTCTTTAAAATTGTGATGAAGCTAAATGTAACCATACCATTTAGTTTGGATTTTTCAAGTTCTGAACAGGGCCCCATTTCACATATTTTTAGTGAGTTGTAACCTTTAAATGCTGATTACCAGATTGGTCTCATTTGAATCTTATTTTTACATCCAGAATGAGTTTTATTTTTCAGTGCAGCTAAACCTGCTGGTATCATTTTAGGCTAATTAACAGTATTTTGTGATCTGGGACTCCTATCAAAGTTCATTATAAGAGCTAGAAAACCCTGGGAGGTAAAATGAACACATGACCTCATTTCCTGTTTTACACTAGACTCTAACTTGCATTAAAAGAGACTAAAAATGGAAAAAGAAAAATTTCATTCTTTTATTACATTAAGTGTTAATAAATGAGTTTGATATGACTTCTCTATGTGTAATCCCTTTTAGCTGGTAAAATGGAGGGCTTTGTTTGAAGTACTAGAAACTGAATGCTGCCAGGAGAGGGATTTTACTAGAAACATAGAGTAGATATCAGTCCCTAAGCTTTGTTAATTGATCCTGCTTGTTTAACTGGGGAAATAAAAATGCACGTCTGCAGAAGAGAAATCTGTGGACATCAACTCTTCCTGTGTTCAGATATGTTTCATAGGTATTTATCTTATTTAAATGTACAGTCATATAGTAGCCAAGAGAATGCAACTGCTGTTCCTTTAACGTCAGAACTATGCACGCTACAATAGGTGTCACTGTTTGGCTTGGTCCAATCATGGTTGGTGACTTCAGCTATTGGCTCTGAGCACTGGCTGTCTGACTCCATCTGCAGGGCTGTAACACCTACTCTCCTCCGGTCCATTCACCACACAACTTCAGCCCGGCTGAACAGACTCACGCAGCTCCAGCACATCTTGATAACCTAATTCAGAAAACAAGCACTACGGCTCTCTCTGCCTGTCGTCTCCTCTCAGTGTAGCATTTTCAGGTGATCTAGGAAACTGGGTTATTTTTATGAGCAAATTAGAGAAACAGGAATCATGATGGGGATGTATTTAACAGACCCAGTACTGGATAAAACTTAAAACCAATGTCTCATTCAACATAGTAAAAAAGGTCACCTTGCCTGCCTGAGAAAAGAAGCAAAATATCAGCTTGTTGGTTTCTGTTTTCATCTCAGCTCGTGCTAGCCTCTTTTCCCTGATGCTCGCACCGACTTGGGATATCTGGCTATAAAGAGAGACCTACTGTACTCATGGTAGATGACAAGGAAAGGAACATGAAATGTCTCACCTTCTTCTTGATGCTTCCAGAGACGGTAAAGAACAGGTCCAAGAAAAGCTCGAAGAAAACAAATCCCAGCAGCAGCAGCAACAGCAGCAGCAGCAACAGCAGCAAGTTGCCTCCAGTTTGTTATGAAATAATTACCTTGAAGACTAAGAAGAAGAAGAAGATGGCTGCTGATATATTCCCCCGCAAAAAACCAGCCAGCTCCAGCAGCACCACTGTCCAGCAGTACCACCAGCAGAATCTCAGTAACAACAACCTTATTCCCGCCCCGAATTGGCAGGGGCTCTATCCCACCATTAGGGAGAGGTAAGTGCCAGGCCAGCATATTTACTTGAAAAGTTTTCCTGTGTTGAAGTCTCTGCTTTTGCACAACCTGTAATGTATTTTAACATAAATCTGTGTTTCCTCTTTTCCCAGCAGCTTTATTGGTAATGGAAAACTGCCTTGTATCTTTTCCAGAGCAGTACAGCTGTTTTCCTCTTAGATAAAAATGTTTTTGCAAGCTGTAACATTTAAGTGACAGGGTTGTGTCTTTGGGTTATAGGAGACAGAAACCTCTTATTTGTCCTTAAGTCTAAAAAAAGTTTGGACAACTTTTTTTTTTTTAAACTTTAGTTACTTCCATGTGTTTGCAGTGATTACAAATGCAGTTGTATAGCTGGAACCTTTATTTGTAGTTTTACCCTGAAGTTACTCAACGGTTTATCTTGTGACACTTTCCTGGGTTTTTATGTTGGGGAGGGGGTGTTACAATGCTGTGAATTAATGAATTGCCTCTGTTTATAGAAATGCGGTGATGTTCAATAATGATCTGATGGCAGATGTACATTTTGTGGTTGGGCCACCAGGCGGGACTCAGCGGTTGCCAGGACACAAAGTAAGCAACAGCTGCATTACCAGTTTGCCCTGAGCTCTCCACAGAGGGACCCTCTCCCTGAGCCCTGGATGGGGCTGGGCAGCTTGCAGGCAGCGCTTGGTTTCCCCCCATCACAGAGGAGGCACAGCCTCTCCAGAGGGCCCTGGCCACGCTTAATTTTTTTCTTTGTTTCCTTGAACCCTGCTTTATATCCCCCCACAAAAACATGCCCTCTTCACGCCCCAGTCCTGGGAAGTTGTTGTGATAGGTTTGGAAAGTCATATGCTGACCCTTCTCCTAGAAAGCAGTTAGATATGCCTTTATTCATTGTGTAATGAGGGGTCTTGTGTATTAACCTGTGAAAGCCTGGATAGCTAGCAGCACAGAGGCTGGTGTGCATGAACTTCTGTCTTTTGCTTTCACAGCCAGATCCTCTGGACCTTGGCTTTGTCAGCAGAGCAGGTGTTAGGTACCCTGTGTTCACTAAAGCTGATCACTTTAGAGTTGTTTTTCTGGAATGATTTGCTGAAAATGTTTTCAATTTGGTGCATGAAATAAGATTTCCCCTTCTCCACAGTACGTTTTAGCTGTTGGGAGCTCTGTGTTCCATGCAATGTTTTACGGAGAACTTGCCGAAGACAAAGATGAGATCCGAATACCAGATGTCGACCCTGCTGCTTTTCTCGCCATGCTGAAGTAAGCATCACACGTATGTTTGGAAAGAGTTTGTTTGTGCTGTGTTTGTGCTCTGCTGGCTTCACAGTTAAGTGTAACTTCCAGGTAATACAAAAGAGAGGCCGATGAAGAAAGAGGGTGCTGCTTTACCTAATAAATGTTTTCAAAGAAAACTTCTGTGCGTCTTTCCATGGAAAGCATGTGGAATGAAGCAGGCGTTTCTAGTCACACCTTGGCGTGGGATTTGGGGGCAAGAGGCATACAGTGATTTTATCTTTAATGACTTATAATTAAAAATAACTTTCTGGTTAGGGATTATTAATAGAGTATGTTCTCTCTGTGTGTGAAGTCTTTAAAAACACATAAATTATATTTTGGTGTCACAATTCCAGTAATTGTATGCATTACTTACTTTCTACCAGTTAGGAGGTTTTTAAGTTTTCTAGGAGTTATTGTTTCCTATCAGCAAATATAAAATTATCTGATCTTGATGCACAGGTACATACACATGCTCTCACATAAAGTCACATACCATTTTTCAAGGGTAAGAGCATTTGCATTTTGTAGTAAAGGAGAAATTTTTGAAAGATTTGGCTAATTTTCTATAGTTTTATATGGATTTGTTCAGAAAAACTTTAATTGGTCATTCAGAAATACAGTTATAAGATATACATTTATTTAAAAAATAGTTTTCTATCTCATGAGTCCTTTCCAGAATCCAGTACATGTTAACCAGATAAATAGAATCTTCTTCTCTGACAGGGGTTGATGCTGGAGAGTGTTATAATCTATAGTGTGTGATTAGAGTCCAGTGATGATTGTAAGTGATGTTTAGGTGATTTTTGTTGAGCCTTATCCTAGCAGACCAGAGTGTATCAGAGTTCAAGGTCATGTGCTGCTGTGGGGATGTTGAGTCATTGAAGTGCATTACAATGTTTGTTGAAAAAATATTATTCATTGGATCAAGTTGGACAGTAATCCCACAAACAGTTAAAATGCTAATATATATTGTTTTCTGCCTACTGAAAAATAAGTATTATAGTTAATTCCTGAACTTTAAAGTGTTGTAATTCTTTATTTATAGTCTAGTTTTGAAATCCATCTGCTACTCTTTAGAACTTTCACAGTGGGAGAGGTTGGGAAATTAGAGGCAAATGAGCATGTAAAGTACCACAACATAAACTAATCCACCACTTTCAACGAACAGAGACTTTATGACTTCCGTAATCTCTTAGACATCTATCTACTTACAGAAACCTGTCTTACCTGTAGGAATTTCTGTGTGCTGTTTCCCCCATGAAGTTAGCTTTGTATATTTGACATTGTTTCTGTTGCAGAGGAGAATGCTGATACCAGTTTGGTGTTTTGGCGTCACTGTAGTCAAGTAGAGTGTTCTGTTGCTGCAGAAATATGTGCATAATTAGAAGCCCGAGTACTAGTCACAAAGTTCCATTTCACCAAAGCCGTTTGATTCGTCATTTGACAAGCATCTTTTCTTATAAATGTGTTGCCTAGAATATATCTTAACATAGCTTTTAAAATGATACGTGCAGTCCACGTAAAGCGGCAAATCAGAAGCCTAGCAGGTGCCGTTTACTGCCGTGCTGTGCTGGATCAGCACTGCATGATCACCTCGGGAGCGGAGGCTAGGCTTGCTTCACCCCTGCCTTGTGGGTGATGCACCAGTACTACTGAAAGGGGCGTTGTCAGGAAGGCAGAGGAGACTGTTCACTTGCCTGCTCCAGGGTGAGAGCTGCGAAGTGCTGACCGTGCTGCAGAGTCCTCCTGTGGTCCCCATGCTCCGGTCAGAGCATCACTGCTGCCGGTATTTTGTCCAGCAGTCTTGCCATCTTGCCAGTTGCTGTCTCAGTCTCTCCGAGACAAGGGTTTCCTCGGAACAAAAATGCAGCTTCCATTTGTGATTGCGGTCCTTTTCCATCCTTATATTTTTTGTATTTTCTTCCAGAAGCCCTCTAATTTCTTGTTTCACTACGGAAAACTTAATAGCAAGTTGCTAAGCACCTTAGCTAGAAATTTTTGAAAATTATGTTTATTAGTATGTATTTTTCACCTGTGCACAGTTCTCACTGACTTATCTCTTGGTCAACAATAGAATATGAAAGAAGCAGATGATTTCTACCTTGACATACCATCCTGGGAGATTGCCACTGTCCCCAAAACAGGAAGAAGTGTTTCCTGAAATACCAACACTTCAGAGAAGCACACAAACAGTGCATATTTAGACTTTATTTGTCTTTTAATTAAATATATCTAGAAATAATCTCTTCTTTAATTCTGAAGGTAGAAGGAATGTGTGGAGAAGAAAGAATTTAGAGTTAAAAAAAAAAAAAGCAGATACAAAGCCTGCATTGGATTCTACATAAAGTTAACTGTGAGATAGCATCAAGCATCGAAGCCCATACTTAAAAACCCATTGAACTTGGGACTACTTGAAAAATATCTTTTTAAGATCAGATTTTATTTTGTGCTTCAGGAAAATCCAAGTAATTCTTAATTAAAAGCATCAAGATGCAGTCATTGCTAACATTATAGTATTAAAGATATTTGTTTCCATCTGAATGCACAGAAACATTTTTAAGTAAAACTATATACATACATTTTTCCTAAATGAGGATCATTTCTAATTAAATATAGTTCAGTATATATATATATATAATTTTGCTATTTTTTCCATAATATTAACTGTCTTTGATCTCAGTCCTTTCTTAAACAGTTCTCGAATCCTCAATTTTTTCTTTCCCCCTTTGAGAGGACAGGGAACATAGCTTTAAAATAGAGACTAGAGTGATTACATGAAGTTAATGTCTTTAATTATATACACTTTCTACTAAATTGAAGTGTTGATGATTTATGAATGTATTTCAGATGTTGTTACAATGTCTAATCATTTTTGTAATAACTGTCACTTAAGATGATTTTCTTGGAACTAACTTGAAAGTAGCTGCATCTTTTCTTGCTGGACACGCTCATTTGGTGAAAATTCCATTTACACGCCGGGCTCTTTCTTGCAGATACATCTATTGTGATGAAATTGACTTGGCTGCTGACACAGTCTTGGCCACTCTTTATGCTGCCAAAAGTACATCGTCCCTCACCTCGCCAGGGCCTCGTCAATTTCCTGGAGACCAGCCTGAGCGCCAAGAACGCCTGTGTACTCCTGTCCCAGAGCTGCTTGTTCGAGGAGCCGGACCTCACCCAGCGCTGCTGGGAGGTGATCGATGCCCAGGCCGAGCTGGCGCTCAAGTCCGAGGGGTTCTGTGACATCGACTTCCAGACCCTGGAAAGCATCCTCCGCAGGGAAACTCTGAATGCCAAAGAAATTGTGGTCTTCGAGGCCGCTCTCAACTGGGCTGAGGTGGAATGCCAGCGACAGGACCTGGCTTTGAGCATTGAGAACAAGCGCAAGGTGCTGGGCAAGGCGCTCTACTTGATCCGCATCCCGACCATGGCCCTGGACGATTTCGCCAACGGTGCTGCGCAGTCCGGCGTCTTGACTCTGAGCGAGACCAACGACATCTTCCTCTGGTACACGGCGGCCAAGAAGCCCGAGCTGCAGTTCGTGAGCAAGGCGCGCAAGGGGCTGGTGCCGCAGCGCTGCCACCGCTTCCAGTCCTGCGCCTACCGGAGCAACCAGTGGCGCTACCGGGGCCGCTGCGACAGCATCCAGTTCGCCGTGGACAAGAGGGTCTTCATCGCAGGCTTCGGGCTGTACGGCTCCAGCTGCGGCTCGGCCGAGTACAGCGCCAAGATCGAGCTCAAGCGGCAGGGCGTGGTCCTGGGGCAGAACCTCAGCAAGTACTTCTCGGACGGCTCGAGCAGCACGTTCCCCGTGTGGTTCGAGTACCCGGTGCAGATCGAGCCGGACACCTTCTACACGGCCAGCGTCATCCTGGACGGCAACGAGCTCAGCTACTTCGGGCAGGAGGGCATGACGGAGGTGCAGTGCGGCAAGGTCACCGTGCAGTTCCAGTGCTCCTCGGACAGCACCAACGGCACGGGCGTGCAGGGCGGCCAGATCCCGAGCTCATCTTCTACGCCTGAGCGCGCCGGCTCCTCGCTTCAGCTCAGCCAGCTGCAGCCAGCCATCTGCGCGGGCTGTTCATAAGGAACGGAGCTGTGCGCCGGTTCTGATTTCTTTCAACCTTTTTCGTTATATACAGGCAAAAATGCAGCACTCAGCTTTTAACTGTATGCCGGAAAGCCAAATTCTTAGCAAGGCTCGTGGTTCTTAGAGTTGCATCTATCTACCCGGGGAGATTTTGCATTCTTTTCCAACTGCCCCACTGACCTCCCAGTTTAAGAAGATTTTTGGATCGCCTCAGATTTCCTTTTGGGCTTTATTTTGACAAAGAGAAAGAAATACTCTAAAGTAACAGTAGCAATTATTTTTAAATGGAAACCCTCCCTCTCCCCAAACAGATAAACCTCAGTGTACAATTTTGAAAGACATTTTGCTTGATAATAAGTAATAATTTAGAAAGTAGACAATAGTCATTTTTACCTTATTTCCTTTTAAATATTTTGGGCATTTGCTTTTGGACATTGCTTTTTCTTAAATCCTAAATTCACAAGTTTGTTAAATTTTTAAACTGCAGCTGTCAAGGGAAGTTAAGACAAGTAAGAAATTGGAAGTTTCAGATCACGACTTCTGCTACAAGCAGATTCATGTTCCTTTAGTTTAGAAGACAGGCAATTCCAGTACAGAGGCTTCTTTTAGAAGTAACCAAATTGCAAAACTTCATTGTCAACTAGAGAAAAATTGCAGGTCTGTTAATTGAAACTAAAATAGTCTTAAAAGGAAGCCTGAAAAAGTCCCACATGACAAATAGTTTAATTGATGGCACATTATAATCCAGAGTTTGAAAAAGTCAAGCTCTTTTCTCCCTGTTAGCTTTGATCCCTGCCACTTGCTGGTTTTCAAAAGTTGTACTGTATAGTATTCCTATTCCCCCATTCCCATGAAAAGAGGACCAAACGATTTCTTCAGATGAATAGAATAACGGTTAGTTTTGTAGTGCCACATGTTAATGTAATAAGATACTTTATGCATTGATTTTTTTTTAAAATCTGAAGTATATTTTACTTAATCTACTTGGACCACACTCTCTCTTCTTTGTTAATTATGATTCTGTCCCATTCCTGGACTGCTAGAATCTGGCCTGTGACCATCTGAGCGAGCCAATATGTGCCTGCAGGGTTTTTAAACAGTGGTCTGGAGTGATAAACTTGATGATACCTTAGTGTTCACTGCCTCAGCATCATATCCAGTTCTCTCTCTTTTTTTTTCCCATGGATAGTGTAAACAAAGGAGGGAAACACTCATCAAAACATTCTCCTTCAGCAAAGGTTTGCGCTGGCTTAGTGCCCGTGACCCTGGTGGTGTACACTGTGGTCGCTCCCAGTTGAAGTATCCACGTGTTTCTGGGCAACTTTCCTGCCCAGTGTGATCCTGAGATGGCTTCCCCGCCACCCAGAGTGTGGTCCCTGGCCACCTCCTTCTCCTGTTCTGTGAGCCTGAAGCTGGCTCTGGAGCGGGGGCTAGTCCCGGGGTGGGTGTGTGCGTGGGTGCCTGTGCACATGCGTGTGCACCGGCTCAGGAACTGTCTCCTGCTGCCCGGCCAGCGGGGCTGGGACAGAAGGGTCCCCCTGCCGGGCCCACCCGGCCCGCAGAGGGGAATGCCTGTGCTTCCAGGCCACTTCTCCCCCGTAGACGTTGTCCGCTGCTTGGCCGGCTTCCCCGATGGAGAAAAACACTGGATTACAGAAATGTTTTAATCGTCTTTGCCCTTACCTATGTCTGTTAGCATGGAGGGTCAGAAGCTGTTACCAGTGATTAACAGATGAGTGCTACCAGGACAAGCTTCCAAAATTATCTAACAGTTATTTCTTATTAGCAGGATGCAGACAGTAGTAGTGGCAAACTGTCTATGAAATGGAGGTAGGTTTTCAATTAAAAAAATTTCTACAAAGGGTTTTGTTTATAAATTATGGTTAAACATTTCGGTAACTCATAGCTACCTTGCATTTGGTAGACTATAGATTTACCTGATTGGAAGGCACTTATTTATAAGCCAGAGGAGAAGAAACTTTTAGCACTAATTTCACTATACTAGATTGTTGTTCGGGGTGAGTGTGATAACCTTGTTCATTCAGTAACACCCACGACCAGTGCTCCTGTTAGTAGCTGCCCTCCAGAGGCTGGGAAACTGCTGGGTGAGAGCCCCTTGAGATCCTATGTACTGGATATGGAAGAATTTAATTTTATGATAATTGCTGTCACTAGAAGAAAAAAAAAATCTGTCATCTGATTGGCTGGTGCCAAGAGCTGTGGTATAAATTTGAAGATTGTATTTAAAATAAAAAATGTTATCTTTTAAATCCTATTCTCCCTTCTGCATTTTCAGTGACATAGAATTAAGGCTAATGTGCTTGCTTTATTTTCTTTGGTAATCTCAAATTTTGTAGCTTTCAAAACTAGAAATCATTGTTCTGACAAGGCAGGCAACTGTAATGCATAAACACAATTTTATTAAACACTGCCCTGTAGATGCTTTTCCCCACGTATCTGGCAGTCTTTGTTGTCGTTTATGTCCTGGGGATAAGGGGAACTAGGCTAGCAGTTCTAATGTAACATTCTTTAAGCATATCTTAATATAGTATTTAAGTAAATGGTCTAATTTCTACATAATTATTGCACTGAACTGTCTTTTTTTTTTAAGGTGTCTAAATAAGCTTGCTAATTCAAGACACTAGCCAGTTGTGCATTAGAGTGCTTGAATTCAGGAGCTTACAGCATTATTTATGAAGGAAAAATATATAAATATGAAGTACCTCATGTTGAATGTTATTGTACTGTATTTTTAATGTAACAGTGCAGATCTTGTTAGACACATGAATGTGTATAATCATGTTAAATGCAAATAAAATAAAACTGGTTCATATATTTGTCTTCCTTACCATTTTTGTAGGTTCCTTAAAGTAGTAATACTAAAACCCATTCTGGCATTTTGGTGCCACTCAACCTTTTCCAGAGATAGTTTTTGCAGGAGCATTTGTTTGCTAAGTTACTCACATATCACTGATCCCTAAAGAAGTAAAAATCTGGTGAAGAATAATAGAATAATGAATATGTTAATCAGTTGCATTGTTGAGAACCTGAGTGTTAAGTTGATGCGAGAGAGTGAGTGGATGCGTTTACGTTATGTTCCAGCTGCGGAGTTTGTAGCTGGCTGGCATTCTGACGGCTTAGTTGCTCACATGCCTGTGGAGCTCCCTGCGCTCACTGCTGTTGATGGCAGCTCACATCTAGCGTTAGTGTGGCCAGTGCTGCTTATCCCTGCTGTTACAGTAGCTTGCATCTAGGAATAAAGATCAATGTGACATGACAGTGATGAATATAATTTTATGTCCTCAACTGGTTTTCCATTATATTCCCTATATCAAGTACATTTATATATGCACGTAATTATATAGATGCTTTTTTTTTCACTATAACTTTGTTTTTTACTATAACTTTGTTACTTTTATACTAGAGTTTATTGTAAAGTCCTGTGTATTTGCTTGTACTTGGTTCAGTTTCTATAACATACCTGCTCAAAGGAATTTTGGAATTATTCCATAGAATAAGAGAACTGGAAATACCCATTCTCATCAGCTTAATTACAACCTGAATTGCAAAGATCTTTAATCCAGCAAAATCTTAGCCGTTATCTCCTCTCTGGCGCTCTTTAAGCTTAACCCACATGTGTTTGTTTTCAATATCCCAAGACAATTGGAAATGATCCTCCTTTACTGTTGGCACTCAGGATCAACACTACACTGAAATTACACTTTCTTCCCAATGACTCTGACTTCCCTACAAAAGCCGTGGACTTAACATTGAGGAGAAAAAAACAAAACAGGAAGGAGAAAAATTATTCCTGAGGAAGTACGTAGCATGACACTCAGAGGCCAAAACAAGCAAGTGGCTCTGAGAGCCTGCAGTATCTTGTATTAGAGAGAGCTGTGTGTGCCTTTGAGGTGCTACAGTAGAAAATGATTGTACTTTTTAATTTCTAATCAATACGTTTTGGCATATCTTCTGAGCCATTTACATTTATTGGCTAGCTACTTGCTTTGCTCAAAACTTCACATTATCCTCCACTTTTTAAAGAAAAGATCATCTAACAAAACTAAAACAAGGGGCAAATTTCAACAACAGAATCTCTTTGTTTATTTCTATAACTACCTGAAGGGCTGGTGAGAAAAGTTGCTCAACCAAGATACAGTTCGGTAAGTGTAAAGTAAATATCTGTGAGGAAGACAGTGGTTGACTTGATCACACACACACCACGCAGTGTGTGACTCTAGTATCCAGAGATGAGTCTCTGAAGAGTCTGGGTGCGTGTGCCTAGCGTGGGCTTCCCCTCTGTCGTTTCTTCTCAGCCTTTTTGAGTGGGCGTGGTGGGGAAGGTACCATTCCTATTTATGCAGATCTTAAATGTCCTTTTGATGGTGGTTTTCTATTTGCCTGTTTACTTAAAATGTCCATTGGACAGCAGTTGTACCAGCAGATGCTACTGTTTTAAACTTGGCCATCTGAAAAGCCAAACATCAAGAGAGAGAGTTAAACAGAGAACCCACGATTTACTGTATCAAATTCATACTTTGTGTATAGGACATAGTTAACGTTTCCTGTTAAACTGCCACCCCTGAATCGTTGGTTTGTTCCCACTAACTCCAGTAGTAACCAAGCTGAGTGGTAAGAGGAGGGGCTGTGCGTTAGAGGTCAGGAATGATTTTTTCACTTCATGTAGCAGCAGTACAGAAATTATTTCAAAACAGTGTGTTTCTTGTTTTTATGACTTTGATGAACAGTTGATATTTAATAGATCATCTCTTTTACATCAGTTTATTTTAGAACAATTAATCTATACCTGGAAAAATTTTAAGTCATACTAGTGGGCTTGTTAATTTAATTTTGTATTTTTAACTTATTGAAGTATACTCCACAGTGTTGTTACTTTCTGCTGTACAGCTACAGTCACATACACATTGTGTGTGTATATATATATAAATATACAAATGCCAAAGAATGCTTAAACTACTGCATGATTGCACTCATCTCACATGCTAGGAAAGTATTGCTCAAAATTCCCTAAGCCAGGCTTCAACAGTATGTGAACTGTGAATTTCCAGATGTTCAAGCTGGATTTACAAAAGGCAGAGGAGCCAGAGGTCAAATTGCCAACATCCATTGAATCATCAATAAGGCAACAGAGTTCCAGAAAAACATCTACTTCTGCATTATTGACTATGCCAAAGCCTTTGACTAGTTCACAACAAAGTGGAAAGTTATTAAAGAAATGGGAATACCAAACCACCTGACCTGCCTCCTGAGAAATCTGTATACAGATCAGGAAGCAACAGTTATAGGTGGATGTGAAACAACAGACTGGTTCCAAATTGGGAAAGGGGTACTTCAAGGCTGTATATTGTCACCCTGCTTATTTAACTTATATGCAGAGTACATCATGAGAAACGCTGGGCTGGAAGAAGCACAAGCTGGAATCAAGATTGTGGGGAGAAATGTCAATAACCTCAGATATGCAGATGACACCACACTTAATGGCAGAAAGTGAAGAAGAACTAAAAAGCCTCTTGATGAAAGTGAAAGAGGAGAGTGAAAAGTTGGCTTAGAGCTCAACATTCAGAAGACTAAGATCATGGCATCTGGTCTCATCACTTCATGGCAAATAAATGGGGAAACAATGGAAACAGTGGCAGACTTTATTTGAGGGGGCTCCAAAATCACCGCAGATGGTGACTGCAGCCATGAAATTAAAAGACGCTTGTGCCTTGGAAGAAAAGTTATGACCAACCTAGACAGCATGTTAAAAAGCAAAGACATGACTTTGCCAACAAAGGTCTGTCTAGTCAAAGCAGTGGTTTTCCCAGTCGTCATGTGTGGATGTGACAGTAGGACTATAAAGAAAGCTGAGCACTGAAGAATTGATGCTTTTGAGCTGTGGTGGTGGAGAAGACTCTTGAGAATCCCTTGGACAGAAAGGAGATCCAACCAGTCCATCCTAAAGGAGATCAGTCCTGAATATTCATTGGAAGGACTGATGCTGAAGCTGAAACTCTAATACTTTGGCCACCTGATGGAAAGAGCTGACTCATTTGAAAAGACCCTGATGTTGGGAAAGGTTGAGGGCAGGAGGAGAAGGGGATGACAGAGGATGAGATGGTTGGATGTCATCACCAACTCAATGGACATGAGTTTGATTAAACTCCTGTAGTTGGTGTTAGACAGGGAGGCCTGGCGTGCTGCAGTCCATGGGATCGCAAAGAGTCAGACACCACTGAGCAACTCTGCTGAACACATACATATACATTATTTTTTCATTATGGCTTATTATAGAGTGTTGGGGAATACAATTGCCTGTGCTGTACAGCAGGACCTTGTTATTTATTCGTTCTATATAGCAGTTTGCATCTGATATCTCAAGTTCCCAATCCATCCTACCCCCAGCCCCTTCCCCTTGGCAACCGCAAGGACTGTGCTCTATGAGTCTATTTCTGTTTCAGAGATAAGTTCATTTATGTTATATTTTAGATTCCATATGTAAGCTTTACCACATGGAGTTCTCTTTCAGACTTGAATTAGTATGATAATCTCTCGGTCCATCTGTGTTGCTTCAGGTGGCATTATGTCCTGTTTTTATTGGCTGAGTAGTAGTTCATTGTGTATGCACCACATCTTTATCCACTCATCTGTTGGTGGACAGTTAGGTTGATTCCTTGTCTTTGCTATTGTAAATACTGCTGCTATGAATATAGTATATTTTTGAATTATCTTTTTTATCTTTTAGTATAACAGTTTTGTCCAGATACCTGCTCAGGGGTGAGATTGCTAAATCATATGGCAACTGTATTTTCAGTCTTTTATGGAAAATTCCATAGTTTTTCCACACTGGCTGTACCAGTTTACGTTCCCCCCCGCAGCAGTGTAGCAGGGTTCCCTCTTCTTCACACCCTCTCCAGCATGCTGGCCATTTGGACTGATCTGAGGTGTTACCTCATTGAAGGCCTTGTTCATTTTATCAAGAAGCGCTGCTATAAATCTTCATGACCAGTATAGAGCATAAAGACTTTTGCAAGAAACTAGCAAAGTACAAAAATAATACTTTGATATGTAGCAGTCTTCACTGTGTCTGTACAATTTGCATTTTCCTTCCTAAACTATTATGTTCAAAAAGTAAGATAATAGCTATTTAAGGAAGCTTCAAATAATCTTTCAAAGCTTGAAATGGAGAGTACCACCTTCTGCTATATAGTAGAATCCATAAAAATACACTTATTTACATCTTAGAGAATTTTCACTTTTGTGCTTGCGTTAACCAGCTCCAAACTTAAATTTTTTCTCCACCTTGTCCATTAATGCTGAAACAAACACTCAGAACACTTGAGCCTTATCCAGTTCAAAACTCAGGAAAATTTTCAATTCTGAGAATATTTGGAGGCATCAATGGACTAAGGAATTTTAGTATTGTAGTTTCCCAGGAAAGATAGGTTTAATGAATCATTCGGGGGATTACCTCAACGTTCATTCATTCATTGACCATTCATGGATCCTTGGCTTCATCCAGGCAGAAAGGTGCTAGGAGACAAGTGCCTCCAGCGGCTTGTGGTCCAGTGCGGTGCTGCCCTCCTGTTAGCGCCCAGTCTTGTGCATGGCTGGCCCCCACCTGCAGAAGTGCTGATTTGCTGGCTCTTGGGTGGAGCCTCAGAAACGGCCTCACCTAGGAGCATGCACATGATGCTGACAGCCTTGTCTGCAGATCACACTTTGAGTAGTTCCCACCTAAGTGAATGATGATCAGGAGCAGTCTACAGGAACACACCAGTAGTTCTAAGAGACAGCAGAAAAATATCTTGGTTACCAATGAGAAGGAGCATCTAGATCAGCCTCTGGTGGAAGAAAAAGCGATGCTCAGCTGGACTTTGAAGGATGTGTTAGAATCATCTCGTGTAGACTCATGACACAGGAGAGAAGGAATAAGGATTGGGGCTTTCCATGCAGCGCTGATGGTAAAGAACCCACCTGATAAAGAACAGGTAAAGAACCCTGTTAATGCAAGAGACATAAGATGTTGGTTTGATCCTGGGTTGCGAAGATCCCCTGGAGGAGGAAATGCCAACCCAATATTCTTGCCTGGAGAATTCCATGGACAGAAGAGTCTGGTAGGCTACCATCCATAGGGTCACAGAGTGGGACACAACTGAAGTGACTTAGCACACACTCACACACACACACACACACACACACACACACACACACACACACACACACTCACACACACACAGATAGGGATGAAGGGAATTCCAGAAGAGAGAACAGAGGGATAGTATTGGAAGCAGCTTAATACAGCTCATGTAAAGGGTACTTGTGGGAGAACAAGACTTCCTCCTTTGTGCCAGCTGTGGTCCAGGATAATGAACTGGGCAGGCACGGGTTAGGCTGAATTATTGGCTTTTTTCTGCAGAATAAAGCAATGACATTGAAGATATTTGAGATAGATAAGGCACCAGTTTCATGTTTTAAAACCATTTTTCTGAACTTAAGGAAGGTCAGCCTAGATCAGACTAGAGGCAGGAAGAGAGGGTGGACCTATGAGTAACGCACGCAAAGATCAGAGAGGGCTGGGAAATGGAGAGGAGGATGAGGATTCCAGAGGAACAGAGGAGAGACAGCCTGGGTCCAGTGGCTGCAACATCCAGGCAGAAGCGGGCTTGTGAGACGAGTGAAGCCTCTTGTTTTATATTTACCTTTATGGAGAGGGAAAGAAAACAGCTTTTATTCTGCCATCCTCTGTAGATGGTTTATAGATACCTATTCTTGATTCTAAGATTCTTTTCAGTTCAGTTCAGTCACTCAAGTCATCTCCAACTCTTTGCAACCCCATGGACTGCAGCACGCCAGACCTCCTTGTCCATCACCAACTCCTGGAATTTACTCATACTCTTCCGTCGAGTTGGTGATGTCATCCAACCATCTCATCCTCTATCGTCCCCTTCTCCTCCTGTCTTCAATTTTTCCCAGCATCAGGGTCTTTTCCAATGAATCAGCTCTTCATATCAGGTGGCCAAAGTATTGGAGTTTCAGCTTCAACATCAGTCCTTCCAGTGAACACTCAGGACTTTTTAGGAAGAAGAAAAACAAGAGAGTCCACTTAGGGTGCTGGTTCGTAACTTAGGCTGCAGAAGACTACCTAGATCTGAAGCATGTGGCTTTGGGCAAGTTACTTAACCTCTCTGAGCCTCAGTTCTCTTAAGAAGGCAGTAATAACTGCTTCCTCACAAAGTTGTTGATGATTAAATAAAGTAATATTTCTAAAGAGCTTGTGACAGTACCTGGCAAACTGGAAGCATCATTATAGTGCTATGTGAAACAAAAATAAAAGGCCACAAATGAAACCCATGCATTTTCCTCTTATGTATGTATGTATATATGCTTGTATGTAAACCAGTTTGCACACACTTTTAAGAAGTTGTCAATGCCAAAAATTAAAGTCATTTTGTTGCTTTCCTTTAAAATATCCAGTGAATAGGGCATATATAAAGTTGCAAGGAGCTGTGTTATTTTGAAATTCTCATATTTTAACTGAATTTTTAATAATTATTTAAATTCTGTGATGGTGAAAGTGAAGTCGCTCAGTCATGTCCAACTCTTAGTGACTCCATGGACAGCAGCCTATCATGCTCCTCCGTCCATGGGATTTTCCAGGTAAGAGTACCGGAGTGGGTTGCCATATGAGAGGCAAATGAGATAGATGGATTCTAGTGTATCAAATGGCTTCTGTGCTAGGAAATTACATAGGATTCTTCAGAAAAGTACCCTGGAAAAGCTGGGTGTGAGAGTACTTGGTGAGTTTTTGAAAGACCTTTTGAAGATATTTTCCAGGAGGAGTCTGTTTTGCAGGTAAAAGAATAGCCCCTTTCCTAGCACTGCTAGAGTCAAAGTAAGCTCTTTTCTTGGCTAAGAGTCTTAGACAATTTTTGATCTAACTCTTTCTCCAAATATTTGGGAGTTAAAATCGGTTTTAGCTTTGACATTATTTTCTGTGTGTTGAGAGCAGGTTTGACCTTTATTATGAGTGATGTGACTATTACAGGGACTGTTTCAACGGCTCATTGTTTTTACTCGGGTAAACACAGGTGTGTCAGGAGCCCTGGCAGCTGAGTCGTGTCCCGTCGAGCGTGGCACTCCACCGCCCCCCACCACGATGCACCCATCTGCAGGATCAGTGCTCGCCCTGGTTTCCCGGAAGTTCATTTCAGATCCCTTTATTCTGTATTCCTCTGTTTTACAAAATATTACTTCAGGAGCCTCACCCCCAGAGATTCTCTTTCAGGGGCCAGCCACTTCTTTGCAAAGCTGACAGCATGAATGAGTGACTCTGGCGCCCATGAAAGGTTGAGAACCCCTGGTGTAGACAAGTTGTGCTAAAACTTTTACACACGTGCGTATCTAGCTTCTGCACTCTGTTCCCTGCTGGGGACTCCGGCATCACACACGCCCTGAAATCAGTCTGATGCTTATGTTCTGAAACCATGGACTCTGCTGCTGCTAAGTCACTTCAGTCATGTCCGACTCTGTGCGACCCCATAGACGGCAGCCCACCAGGCTCTCCCGTCCCTGGAATTCTCCAGGCAAGAACACTGGAGTGGATTGCCATTTCCTTCTCAATGCATGAAAGTGAAAAGTGAAAGTGAAGTCGCTCAGTCGTGTCCGACTCTTAGCGACCCCTTGGACTGTAGCCCACCAGGCTCCTCCGTCCATGGGATTTCCCAGGCACGAGTACTGGAGTGGGGTGCCATTGCAGCTCACACCAAACAAAACAAAACCACTGTCGGCGGTGTTAGTGGATGAAGCTAATGTGGGGTTTCAGAAGGCCCAGTCTCTGATTCCCTGACCTCTTGACCCTGACCTCTGCCTGTTGGGCTCACTCATGTCAATCTCCATGTACTCCAGCCCTGTAACCTGCACACCAGACTTTAGAGACCCAGCCCTTTCATCAGTGTCTGGCCCATGGACCATGCCACTTGTTTAGGTTCAGATCACAATTAACTGGTGTCAGTGCCTGCCCACGTTTGGGACTCCAGTTCTCAGCCCTGTCTCTGGAACATTCCACCTCCTTCAGGAGTGTGCTGGCCACTCGGGCTGGCACGTCCTCTCCCAGCCTTCAGGCCCAGGCTGATCTCCACTCCAGGCCCAGATCCACTCCCTGGTCCTAGTGGAAGCTCCTGTCCAGCCTGTTCTGTAGCTGTTGCGCTCTTTGTTTCTTCAAACCTCTGACCCGACCCCCAAGAACGGGGTACTTATAATACATTCATTTGCGTAACAAGCACACACACCCCTCAGTGGCCTGCAGAAATCCATCTGTGCTCCCAAGTTTTGGAGTTGCTGCGGGCAGTCTGGGCAGCTCTGCACACTGATGGCCTCACGTGTGAGGGCTGGCCACCTCTGGCTGGGCGGCTTTGCTCTGTCTGTCCTCCAGCAAGCTAGCCCCGGTGTGGTTCCGTGGTGATGACCGAGGCCAGGAAAGTAACCTGCATCAGGAGGAAACGGGGGACCTCTCAAGGCTTGGGTTCAGAATTTGCGAGTCATCACTTGTGTCCTATCAGCCAGCATAGGTCAGAAGACCCCCCGATACGGGGGGTGGGGGGATTTAGGCTCCATCTCTTTACTGAGAAGTGCAGTAAAGGCGTGTGGTGGATGCTGTAAGTAGGGGCAGCTAATCGGACCATTTATTTATGTTCACATTTCCTTTTAAAAAATTTTTAGTAAATTTTTTAAATTCAGTTTTACTGGAGTGTAGTTGCTTTGCATTCTGAGGTGGTGTGGCGGTAAAGAATCCGCCTGCCAGTGCAAGAGATGAGAGTTTGATCCCTGGGTGGGGAAGAGTCCCTAGAGGAGGAAATAGCAACCCACTCCAGTATTCTCACCTGGGAAATCCCATGGAGCGGGAAGCCTGGTGAGCTACAGTTCATGGGGGTCGCAAAGAGTCAGACACAGTTGGGCACGGCACAGCATAGCATAGCATCGATATTGTACGTGTGTCAATCCCAATTCCGCCCCCCTCCCCACCCCGGCCTTTCCCCCTCGGTGTTCATACGTTTATCATCTGTGTCTGTATTTCTGCTTTGCCAATAAGGTCTTCTATATCATTTTGTTAGATCTCACATATATGCATTAGTATAAGATGTTTGTTTTTCTAATTTAGTTCACTCTGTAGGACAGGACACTCTGTGTCCATCTGTGTCTCTACAGATGATCCAATTTCATTTGATTGGACCATTTACGCTGTCAGGCAAGGAGCACATTTCCCCGGAATGTGGGAGGGCCCACACGTATGCAGGGTGCTCCTTCTCACTTGGCCCCTAGACTCAGTTCCTGCTGAAGCTGTCCACAGAGACGCCACTTGAGCAAAAGGCACTAATGAACATGATGATTTTGTAGGGGAGAGGAGAAGGAATCCCTTTTGTGTCTTAAACTGCCGAAACATTCTCTTAGCAGGTCTCCTCCCCAGGTAACTAGTTGGTTGTTCTACCAAGAGGTGCCCAGTCCCCCAGGCATAACTGTGTCTTCTCCCCAGACCACTTCTTGCCCACTAGCTCCAGCTCCTCACCCTGGAGTCTTCACCTAGAGCTAGTAGACACCTCAGTGTCACATTTGTCTTGTCACTTACAGCATCCCTTCTGCTCTTGTATACCTGCCCTTGGGATTGCTGTGCAGTTGTACTCAAAAGCCAGGCCCTGGGAAACTAAGAAAGGGCTGTGGAGGTGGGTGGGGAAGGAGCCTTTCCCTTCTGTGTGGTTGTTTTGTTTTTTTGTTTTTAATATGGATGTGGACCATGTTTGAGGTCTTTATTGAATTTGTTACAATATTACTTCTGTTTTATGTTTTGGTTTTTTGGCCGTGAGGAATGTGGGGTCTTAGTGTGATCTTGCACCCACTGTAGTGGAAGGTGGAGTTAACCATTGGCCCACCAAGGAGTCCCCTTTCAAATGTCTTCATCACTGTTAACAGCAACACCCAGGAAACCTGTGCTGGCCCAAGAGCTTCATCCAGGAACCAAGAGGGGCAGTGCTGGCCCTCAGAAGGTCAGGAAGGAAAGAGGGAGTTGGACTGGGGTATCACAGCTCAGCCAGTCCTGGGAGGACTCTCTGCAGGAGCAGAGAGGAAGGATGAGGTCCCAGGTGAGCAGGAAACATCATGTAACTTCTCTCCTGGGAGCTGCTCATGTCCACATCTCCTAGAGTTCCTGACCTGGGACCACCAGGAGAATCTCAGCAGGTAGAACAGTTTAGGAAAAGCCCAACAGCTGATGGGCTGGCTGTATCACCTGCTTTCCTAAGGTTTGCTTGGCGAGAACCTGCTTAATCTGCTCTGTCTTTTGTGACCTTAATTAACAAGTGTTCTGTGTGGCTTTTGTAACACTGCTTTGTCACCTCACACATGTATTTCTCAGTCCACTCTTTCCTCTCTGGTCTTTTGCGAAATAAGGCAATGCCCTTGATTCTGCTTCCATTCCTCTCCTCTCTGAGGAAGCCCTCCCTCACTAGCGTCCCTGCTTTCTCTCTGTTCCTCTCCCTCAGTACAGAAAGTTTCCACTGGTGGAGTATGCTAGATCCTGTGTTCCCCACTGAGGAATTATGCCTGGTTCTATGGTTTTTCCTGTGGTCATGTGTGGATGTGAGAGTCGGACTGTGAAGAAGGCTGAGTGCCAAAGAATTGATGCTTTTGAACTGTGGTGTTGGAGAAGACTCTTGAGAGTCCCTTGGACTGCAAGGAGATCCAACCAGTCCATTCTAAAGGAGATCAACCCTGAGATTTCTTTGGAAGGAATGATGCTAAAGCTGAAACTCCAGTACTTTGACCACCTCATGCGAAGAGTTCACTCATTGGAAAAGACTCTGATGCTGGGAAGGATTAGAGGAAGGAGGAAAAGGGGCAACAGAGGATGAGATGGCTGGATGGCATCACTGACTCAATGAAAGTGAGTCTGAGTGAACTCCGGGAGATGGTGATAGACAGGGAGGCCTGGTGTGCTGCGATTCGTAGGGTCGCAAAGAGTCAGACACGACTGACGACTGAACTGAACTGAACTGACTGTTAGTTACCAGCCAGAGCCTCGGTTGCTAAAAGAGTTGCTATAAATATGAGGGGAAATTGCATGCTTTTCTGAATGTCAGATTTATTTGCCCCATGAGTTTATAAAAATCCAGAAAGAAGCTACTCATGCCCTAGAAAAATCAGTCTTCTCCTTAGGAAAAGTCCCATGACTCAAGGTCCAGTTTGGTTTGGAGGGAGCATCCAATGTGAATGGGTGACTCAGGCCCTGGGAATTTCCAGAGATTGGCTGCCATCCACCAATCAGAAGCCGGGGCTGAACATGACCGTCTCCTGGGCGAATTTCTGCCCAGCGTCGCAAGGTAGAAGGTTCCCACCCCCCTTCCTCCGCTCTTCACACTCAGGAGGAATGTGCTTCCCTCTACAGACAGTTCAGTTCAGTCTCTCAGTCGTGTCCGACTCTTTGCGACCCCATGAATCGCAGCACGCCAGGCCTCCCCTGTTCATCACCATCTCTCGGAGTTCACTCAGACTCACGTCCATCGAGTCCATGATGCCATCCAGCCATCTCATCCTTGGTCGTCCCTTTCTCCTCCTGCCCCCAATCCCTCCCAGCATCAGAGTCTTTTCCAATGAGTCAACTCTTCGCATGAGGTGGTCAAAGTACTGGAGTTTCAGCTTTAGCATCATTCCTTCCAAAGAAATCCCAGGGTTGATCTCCTTCAGAATGGAATGGTTGGATCTCCTTGCAGTCCAAGAGACTCTCAAGAGTCTTCTCCAACACCACAGTTCAAAAGCATCAATTCTTCGGCGCTCAGCCTTCTTCACAGTCCAACTCTCACATCCATACATGACCAAAGGAAAAACCATAGCCTTGACTAGATGGACCTTAGTCGGCAAAGTAATGGTTCTACTTTTGAATATGCTATCTAAGTTGGTCATAACTTTTCTTCCAAGGAGTAAGCGTCTTTCAATTTCATGGCTGCAATCAACATCTGCAGTGATTTTGGAGCCCCCAAAAATAAAGTCTGACACTCTTTCCACTGTTTCCCCATCTATTTCCCATGAAGTGATGGGACCGGATGCCATGATCTTCATTTTCTGAATGTTGAGCTTTAAGCCAACATTTTCACTCTCCTCTTTCACTTTCATCAAGAGGCCCTTTAGCTCCTCTTCACTTTCTGCCATAAGGGTGGTATTATCTGCATATCTGAGGTTATTGATATTTCTCTCGGCAATCTTGATTCAAGCTTGTGTTTCTTCCAGCCCAGCGTTTCTCACGATGTACCCTGCATATAATTTAAATAAGCAGAGTGACAATATACAGCCTTAACGTACTCCTTTTCCTATTTGGAACCAGTCTGTTGTTCCATGTCCAGTTCTAACTGTTGCTTCCCCGACCTGCATACAGATTTCTCAAGAGGCAGGCCAGGTGGTCTGGTATTCCCATCTCTTTCAGAATTTTCCACAGTTTATTGTGATTCACACAGTCAAAGGCTTTGGCATAGTCAATAAAGCAAAAATAGATGTTTTTCTGGTACTGTCTTGGTTTTTCCATTTTCCAGCGGATGCTAGCAATTTGATCTCTGGTTCCTCTGCCGTTTCTAAAACCAGCTTGAACATCAGGAAGTTCATGATTCACGTATTGCTGAAGCCTGGCTTGGAGAATTTTGAGCATCACTGTACTAGCATGTGAGATGAGTGCAATTGTGTGGTAGTTTGAGCATTCTTTGGCATTGCCTTTCTTTGGGAGTGGAATGAAAACAGACCTTTTCCAGTCCTGTGGCCACTGCTGAGTTTTCCAAATTTGCTGGCATATTGAGTGCAGCACTTTCACAGCATCATCTTTCAGGATTTGAAACAGCTCAACTGGAATACCATCACCTCCACTAGCTTTGTTTTTAGTGATGCTTTCTAAGGCCCACCTGACTTCACATTCCAGGATGTCTGGCTCTAGATGAGTGATCACATCATCATGATTATCTCGGTCTTCAAGATCTTTTTGTACAGTTCTTCCATGTATTCTTGCCACCTCTTCTTAATATCTTCAGCTTCTGTTAGGTCCAGACCATTTCTGTCCTTTATCGAGCCCATCTTTGCATGAAATGTTCCCTTGATATCTCTAATTTTCTTGAAGAGATCTCTAGTCTTTCCCATTCTGTTCTTTTCCTCTATTTCTTTGCATTGATCACTAAAGAAGGCTTTCTTATCTCTTCTTGCTATTCTTTGGAACTCTGCATTCAGATGCTTATATCTTTCCTTTTCTCCTTTGCTTTTCGCCTCTCTTCTTTTCACAGCTATTTGTCAGGCCTCCCCAGAAAGCCAGTTTGCTTTTCTGCCTTTCTTTTCCATGGGGATGGTCTTGATCCCTGTCTCCTGTACAATGTCACAAATCTCATTCCATAGTTCATCAGGCACTCTATCTATCAGATCTAGGCCCTTAAATCTATTTCTCACTTCCACTGTATAATCATAAGGGATTTGATTTAGGTCATACCTGAATGGTCTAGCGGTTTTCCCTACTTTCTTCAATTTCAGTCTGAATTTGGCAAGAAAGAGTTCATGATCTGAGCCACAGTCAGCTCCTGGTCTTGTTTTTATTGATTGTATAGAGCTTCTCCATCTTTGGCTGCATAGAATATAATCAATCTGATTTCGGTGTTGACCATCTGGTGATGTCCATGTGTAGAGTCTTCTCTTGTGTTGTTGGAAGAGGGTGTTTGCTATGACCAGTGCATTTTCTTGGCAAAACTCTAGTAGTCTTTGCCCTGCTTCATTCCGCATTCCAAGGCCAAATTTGCCTGTTACTCCAGGTGTTTCTTGACTTCCTACTTTAGCATTCCAGTCCCCTATAATGAAAAGGACATCTTTTTTGGGTGTTAGTTCTAAAAGGTCTTGCAGGTCTTCATAAAACCGTTCTTCATCGTTACTGGTTGGGGCATAGACTTGGATAACTGTGATATTGAATGGTTTGCCTTGGAAACAAACAGAGATCATTCTGTCGTTTTTGAGATTGCATCCAAGTACTGCATTTCGGACTCTTTTGTTGACCATGATGGCTACTCCATTTCTTCTGAGGGATTCCTGCCCGCAATAGTAGATGTAATGGTCATCTGAGTTAAATTCACCCATTCCAGTCCATTTTAGTTTGCTGATTCAAGCAAAGAGTGGACTGCAGCTATTTCTGGTAAGATTCCCATGTCCAGACTGACCAAATGTGTAGAGAACCCTTAACTTGGGGTGGATTTTGGGTGTCTGTGGTGGGTTTTATTGCCATTCTTCAGTGTTTATTTAGGCCGAGTTCCGAAGTCAGGAAGGAAATGAATGGAGCTCTTCCCTGTAACAGCAGAGAAAGTCCCTCCTTTCCAGGCAGACAGTTATCAGATGGAGAAAACCAGATCTTTCATCTACACGTCACCTTGGCCTCCAACTCCTGACGGCTTCAGAAATGAGCAGGAAAGTGACTAGAAGCAGGAAGGTGCAGCAAGCTTAGTCAGGAAAGGAATGGAAGGGAGAGAGAGATCCATGTAGAGCTTCCTCTAGAGGCCAAGTCTTTGGAAGGAGGAGGAAGGGAACAGTGATGCTGAATCACGACAAGCCAAGAAGGGCTGGGACCCTCCCTGGCCCACCTCCCATGCTCCCTAAGGAGCCTTTGAGGCTTGCCAAGCCTTCTGTTAGAGTTCCGTGAATCGCCTCCCCAGGGCTTTTGCTCAAAGGCTCTTCAGCTTCGGGCCTCCAAATAGAGCCCAGAGTGCTGGGCGGACCCAGAGGCCATTTGAGGGGGGATACAAGAAACCGGCCCCCTGACATCTTTGTCAAGCATCGCCCTTAGGCCCTGGATGTGCTGAAAGGATGTGTCCTTCACCAGAAAGAACCAAGTCTGTACAAAGTATTCATAAAATAGAAAGCTAATGAGAACCTACTGTAACACGCGGGGAACTCTCCTCAGTACTCTGTAGTGACCTAAATGGAAAGGAGATCCAGAAAAGAGACATACGTAGACGTAGAGCAGATTCACTCTGTTGTGCAGAGGACACGGGGACAACACTGTAAAGCAGCTACACCCCAATAAGAAGAAATTTAAAAGAAAGAAAGAACCCAGTCTGGCTCAAGGTAGCCTCAGAATACCTGGAGCCTCTGATGGTGTCGTTTCCTGAAGTCAGCCTCATCTGGGAAGTCAGAGACCCTCCTGGCTTGCACGTGTCCCTCTATTTTCTGTGTTTTTCCTCAGTGGCAGCAACCCCTTGTCACCCCTTGAGCTCAGGCAATCCATCCCATTCCCGCCCCACCCGATGCCCACATTCATCAGGGAAGGTGATGGGGTGAGAACCGCCCTAGCCTCTCACAACACAAGAGCACTTCACAACAGTTTGGGGAGAGGGAGGGGCAGAGACGCCCCCCTCCCCCAGAAGAGGCCACAGGTCCCCCCCGTCCCATGAGGGGGATGAGGGGGACGTGGGAACCTGGGCAACTGCAGCCAGACCCCTGATCTCCGACCAGCTAGTGGACAAGGAGAGGCAGCACACGTGGCTTTTTGCAGCCTAAATAGATAAAAGGAGCTCGTTCTCAGGCTTTGCCATGTGCCTGCCATTTACATGGAGCTGTGCCTTCTTCTTAAACTCCCGCTAAGATGCCCTGGTTAGAGAAACAAATTACCAAGTGCAACCAGAAAGCTGTCTTTCACAGGTCATTATCAGGCCCTTGTCAATGCCACACCTGATTGGGAGCCAGTCTCAGAATCATTTAGCTTCTCTTGTTGGGGAGGGGGAGGGGGGGAGCTCTTTCTACTGCTTCCTACTGTCCTGTTTGTGCTAACCCCCAAAGGCAGTGTTAAATTGACGTCTTCTTTCCAATTTCTTCCTGGAAGCATTTTTCCTTTCTGGTTAACAATGGGAACATTTGCACAATAATCAGAAGAGAACAGTAGCCAAACAGGAATTCTGTGAAAACCCCTAACTAGATTGAAGGCATTTATTTCTGCCCTGGTCCCAGGCCCTATCATTCTGGGGCTACAAAGAAAGATGAATCACACAGGTGATAAGGTAAAGAAAAATAAAGAGGTAAAGTAAAAACATCTGCTTTATTGACTATGCCAAAGCCTTTGACTGTGTGGATCACACCAAACTGTGGAAAATTCTGAAAGAGATGGGAATACCAGACTATCTGACCTGCCTCTTGAGAAACTTGTATGCAGGTCAGGAAGCTACAGTTAGAACTGGACATGGAACAACAGACTGGTTCCAAATAGGAAAAGGAGTATGTCAAGGCTGTATATTGTCACCTGGCTTATTTAACTATATGCAGAGTACATCATGAGAAACACTGGGCTGGAGGAAGCACAAGCTGGAATCAAGATTGCTGGGAGAAATATCAATAACCTCAGATATGCAGCGGAGAAGGCAATGGCAACCCACTCCAGTACTCTTGCCTGGAAAATCCCAGGGATTGCGGAGTCTGGTAGGCTGCAGTCCCTGGGGTCGCAAAGAGTCGGACATGATTGAGCGACTTCACTTTCACTTTTCACTTTCAGGCATTGGAGAACAAAATAGCAAACCACTCCGGTGTTCTTGCCTAGAGAAACCCAGGGGCGGCGGAGCCTGGTAGACTGCCATGTATGGGGTCACACAGAGTCGGACACTACTAAAGCGATTTAGCAGCACCAGCAGATATGCAGATGACACCACTCTTATGGCAGAAAGTGAAGAATTTAAGAGCCTCTTGCTGAAAGTGAAAGACGAGAATGAAAATGTTGGCTTAAAGCTCAACATTCAGACAATGAAGATCATGGCATCTGGTCTCATCACTTCATGGCAATTTGGGAAACAGTGGAAACAGTGACAGACTTTATTTTGGGGGCTCCACAATCACTGCAGATGGTGACTGCAGCCATGAAGTTAAAAGACGCTTGCTCCTTGGAAGAAAAGTTAGGACCAACCTAGACAGCATATTAAAAAGCAGAGACATTACTTTGCCAACAAAGGTCCATCTAGTCAAAGGTGTGGCTTTTCTAGTAGTCATGTATGGATATGAAAGTTGGACTAAAAGAAAGCTGAACACTGAAGAATTGATGCTTTTGAACTGTGGTGTTGGAGAAGAGTCTTGAGAATTCCTTGGACAGCAAGGGGATCCAACCAGTCCATTCTAAAGGAAATCAGTCCTGAATATTCATTGGGAGGACTGATGCTGAAGCTGAAACTCCAATACTTTGGCCACCTGATGCTAAGAACTGACTCATTTGAAAAGACCCTGATGCTGGGAAAGATTGAAGGCAAGAGGAGAAGGGGATGACAGAGGCTGAGATGGCTGGATGGCATCACTGACTCAATGGACTTGAGTTTGAGTAAACTCCAGGAGTTGGTGATGGACAGGGAGGCTTGGCGTGCTGCAGTCCATGGGGTCACAAAGAGTCAAGACACTTGTATTTCTTTTTCTGCTCTGATTGCTGTGGCCAAAACTTCCAGTACGATGTTGAAGAGTAGTGGTGAAAGTGGACACCCTGTCTTGTTCCTGACTTTAGGGGAAATGGTTTCAATTTTTCGCCATTGAGGATAATGTTAACTGTGGGTTTGTCATATATAGCTTTTATTATGTTGAGGTATGTTCCTTCTATTCCTGCTTTCTGGAGAGTTTTTATCATAAATGGATGCTGAATTTTGTCAAAGGCTTTTTCTGCATCTATTGAGATAATCATATGATTTTCATTTCTCAGTTTGTTAATGTGATGAATTACATTGATTGACTTGCGGATATTGAAGAATCCTTGCATCCCTGGGATAAAGCCCACTTGGTCATGGTGTATGATCTTTTTAATGTGTTGCTGGATTCTGATTGCTAGGATTTTGTTGAGGATTTTTGCATCTATGTTCATCAGTGATATTGGCCTGTAGTTTTCTTTTTGTGGTGTCTTTGTCAGGTTTTGGTATTAGGGTGATGGTGGCCTCATAGAATGAGTATGGCAGTTTACCTTCCTCTGCAATTTTCTGGAATAGTTTCAGTAAGATAGGTGTTAGCTCTTCTCGAAATTTTTGATAGAATTCAGCTGTGAAGTCGTCTGGACCTGGGCTTTTGTTTGCTGGAAGATTTCTGATTGCAGGATATAAAACCAACACTCAGAAATCCCTTGCATTCCTATACACTAATAATGAGAAAGTAGAAAAAGAAGTTAAGGAAACAATTCCATTCACCATTGCAACGAAAAGAATAAAATACTTAGGAATATTCCTACCTAAAGAAACTAAAGACCTATATATCGAAAACTATAAAACACTGATGAAAGAAATCAAAGAAGACACTAATAGATGGAGGAATATACCATGCTCATGGGTTGGAAGAATCAATATAGTGAAAATGAGTATACTACCCAAAGCAATCTACAGATTCAATGCAATTCCCATCAAGCTACCAGCAGTATTTTTCTCAGAACTAGATCAAATAATCTCAAGATTTGTATGGAAATACAAAAAACCTCGAATAGCCAAAGCAATCTTGAGAAAGAAAAATGGAACTGGAGGAATCAACTTGCCTGACTTCAGGCTCTACTACAAAGCCACAGTCATTAAGACAGTATGGTACTGGCACAAAGACAGAAATATAGATCAATGGAACAAAATAGAAAGCCCTGAGATTAACCCACATACCTATGGACACCTTATCTTCGACAAAGGAGGCAAGAATATACAATGGAGTAAAGACAGTCTCTTTAACAGGTGGTGCTGGGAAAACTGGTCAACCACTTATAAAAGAATGAAATTAGACCCCTCTCTAACACCATACACAAAAATAAACTCAAAATGGATTAAAGATCTAAATGTAAGACCAGAAACTATAAAACTCCTAGAGGAGAACATAGGCAAAACACTCTCCGACATAAATCACAGCAGGATCCTCTATGATCCATCTCCCAGTATACTGGAAATAAAAGCAAAGATAAACAAATGGGATCTAATTAAAATTAAAAGCTTCTGCACAACAAAGGAAACTATAAGCAAGGTGAAAAGACAGCCTTCTGAATGGGAGAAAACAATAGCAAATGAACAACTGACAAACAACTAATCTCAAAGATATATAAGCAACTTATGCAACTCAACTCCAGAAAAATAAATGATCCAATAAAAAAATGGGCCAAAGAACTAAATAGGCATTTCTCCAAAGAAGACATATGGATGGCTAACAAACACATGAAAAGATGCTCAACATCACTCATTATCAGAGAAATGCAAATCAAGACCACAATGAGGTATCATTTCACACCAGTCAGAATGGCTGCGATCCAAAAGTCTACAAGCAATAAATGCTGGAGAGGGTGTGGAGAAAAGGGAACCCTCTTACACTGCTGGTGGGAATGCAAACTAGTACAGCCATTATGGAAAACAGTGTGGAGATTCCTTAAAAAATTGCAAATAGAACTGCCTTATGACCCAGCAATCCCACTGCTGGGCATACACACTGAGGAAACCAGAATTGAAAGAGACACATGTACCCCAATGTTCATTGCAGCATTGTTTATTATAGCCAGGACATGGAAGCAACCTAGATGTCCATCAGCAGATGAATGGATAAGAAAGCTGTGGTTCATATACACTATGGAATACTACTCAGCCCTTAAAAAGAATAAATTTGACTCAGTTCTAATGAGATGGATGAAATTGGAACCGATTATACAGAGTGAAGTAAGCCAGAAATAAAAACACCAATACAGTATACTGACACATATATATGGAATTTAGAAGACAGTAATGATGACCCTATATGTGAGACAACAAGAGACACAGAGGTATAGAGTGGACTTTTGGACTCTGAGGGAGAGGGAAAGGGTGGGATGATTTGGGAGAATGGCAGTGAAGCATGTGTATTTTCCTGTAAGAAACGAAGCGCTAATCTATGTTTGGTGTAGGATGCAGGATGCATGGGGCTGATGCACAGGATGATTCAGGTAGAGGATGTGGGGTGGGAGGTGGGAGGGGGCTTCGGCATTGGGCGATTGTGTTCACCTATGGCTGATTCATGTCAATGTATGGCAAAACAAATACAGTATTGTAATTAAAAAAATAAATAAATTTAATTTAAAAAAAATAAAATAAAAAAAAAAAAGAGTCAAGACACGACTGAGCGACTGAACTGAACTGAATGTAAAAGCAATTCCAAAATGAGAAAAAACTTAACTGCCTTCAATCAAGAAGAGGATTCAGTTTGAGAATTATGGAAGTGTAGAATTACTACCAAACTAAAAATTGAAAAGAATGTTGATAATTGTTGAACTGGGTGAGAGATACATACATGAATTTTGCTGTACAATCTGTGTTTGTGTATACTTGAAAATTTCCATAATAAAAAATTACTTTAAATTGGGGTAGGAATCAGATCAAAGAGGTCAAGCATGGCACAGTAGTTCCTAGGCAGAGACCATTTCCCCCTAAATTTAATTAGCGAGGCTGACAGGACCCATTCAATCAGTTATAGCTGAAAGCATGTTTGAAAGTAAACCTGGCTTTTTCAGACACCCATGGGCAAAGGAGTCCCTGATCAGCCCATTTCTTGTATCATATGATGTAGCCTAAGGTTTTCATAAATGCTGGATTTTGGAATTTTAAAACAAAATGTGCATCCACTTAAATGCAGAGATTGACATGTATGCTTAGTTGCTTAAATGAAGACTCCTACTTCATAAAATTCTTAATTAAATGGGAAAAGCATTCTACAGTCTTGATCTTTGTTAATCATGTCTGGGAGAAGCCTGGACATTTAGATCGTGATTTCATTAGGGCATTCTTACAGTTCCCTGGGTGGCAACCTAATCTAATTTTAGCAAATTTTAATTGCAAGTGCTGTGAGTATTTGTCTGAACTGGAGTTGAGTCTGAGTTATTCTGGCCTCTGGAAGTCGTACCCCCAACCCTTCTACCCCAGACCCTCCACTGAACCAAGCCCAACCTGAAGAGTTATACAGCCCAGGACAGTTGTACAAGTGGCTACCTGAATATTATGTGTTTAAATATTAAAAGTTGTAAGTCCAGCTAACAAACCACTAAATAAAATATGTTCTAGTATTCTACCTTGACAAGTATGACGTTGTAGCAGCCTGTAAGTCCAGGCTCAAATTTTGAATGCTTGGTCCCTGAGAGGCCTGCCCCAGGGAACGTGGTGGCTGAGGAGAGGTGATCCCTGGCTCCTGGGCTCCTGCCCATGGCCCACATCCTTTCTCCAGGAATCCTGTCTTTATTTCACAGCACAAAACAGGGGCCTCCTTGCTCATGCATGGTCTCCTCAGCCCATACATTCAACTCCGTCCATCCCAGTCCAACCCCAGTTAGCCCATGGCCAACCCTGGGGCCTAGAGGTGCACAAGTCCTCGCCTGTCCTGTCCTCATGAAGAAGTGGGCTGGAGGCCACAAGGACAGAGACTTCCAGAAAACCAGATACTACGTGATCCAAAGACTGAAGCAGATGTTCTGGAAAGACATGTATGTCCCCTTGACTGGTTTTCAAGGGTTAAGGGGATCCATAGGAAAGAGCTCTGTCTCTTCCTCCTCCTCTGTCAGACCCCAGATGTTGGCATGTCCCCAGGGGCTCAGTGTTGAGCTCTGTAACCCTCTAGTACTTTCTAGTACTTTCTTCCTAAGTGATCTCATCTGTTTCCATGGTTTTATATCCCTATTCATTCTTTCAACAAATATTCCTATTTCTAGGTACTGAGGATACAGTAGTTTAAACAAAGAGACGAAAATCCCTGGATCACAGAGCTTTCTTTCCACCCAGGAGACAGATGATGAGTCAGATGTGGCAGTTCTAAGCATGACCCTAAATTCTCTGTTACTCCATTCAGTGTGAGAAGGGCCAATGGCTCCTTGCTTGAACTCCAGTGGCCCTTAGAGTCCAGCGGAAGTGATGCTGTGTGACTTCAAAGGCTATGTCAACAAAGGACATGACCTCATTCACTGGAAATGCTTACTCCTAGAGCCTTGCATGCTCACACTGGAAATATCCTGAGACCACCATGCTGGAGAGTCTGCATGTTGGCGTTTGGTCGATATTCCCAGCTGAGTCTGCCCTTCCGCCCAGGCGTGAGGTGCGGGAGGGAAGCCAGCTTGGCAGTGGGTTCTGCAGCCCTGCTGCTCTAGCCCCAGCCATTTCATCACTTCCAGCTGAGGTCCCAGACATCAGGGGCAGAGAGGACCTGTGCTCACTGTGCTTCCTCCAGTACTGGCCCACAGAGTCTATGAACAGGATAAAACGTGTAAACGGCGGGCACACGGCAAAGCTCAAGAGCTAGCTCCGCTGTTTAGGGGCAGGATGTATATACCGAGTTCTAAATTCATATCTCCAGCTGAGACCTGAGTTCCAGGTCATGTGTATAGCTACCTCTCACAACTTCATTTGCATCTTTAAGCAGACATCTCAAAATTTCCTCTTCCACCTTCCTCTGCATCATAGTAAGGAGGGAAATGTAGACTGATTAAAACAGGGGAATGCATTCCACATGCCTCTTTTGTTAAATTACTGATTTATTTGTGGCTGTGCTGGGCCTTCGGTGCTGCAGCTGGGCTTGCTCCAAATGCGCGAGTGAGGGTTACTTTCCAGCTGCAATATGCGGGCTTCTCACGATGCTGGCTTTTATTGGTGCAGAGTGCAGGCTCAGTAGTCATGGCATGTGACATCTTCCTAATCCAAGGATCGAACCTCCTGCATAGGCAGGAGGATTCTTTACCATTAGATCACCAGGGAAGCCCCCTTGCACATCTGCACACAAGCGCGTACATACACATGCACACATGACGGAAAAGAAGGTTCCTTCCATTCAGCCAGAGAGGTGAACACCAGAGCTCAGAGAGTGGCTGCTGGCTCTGGAGAACATGACCTACTGGAATGCTCTTCAACATCAGAGCATGTGGAGGCAGCTGGGAATGGAAGTTCAGGTAGCAGCAACAGCAGGAGCATCAGAGACAACAGGCGCCGAGGACAGCTCGATGCAGAAACGGCCATGTGGACCAGTGGTGTAAGAGAAGCAACTGCAGTTGACAGAGCAGGAGTTACAAAGAATTAAACAGGAGACAAATATGACTATCATCTGCCAGTGCTGCTGGCTGCCAGAGAGGCACCAGGAAGGGGACAGACTGAGATCTTGCCGTCTGGTAGCCAGTGAGTCTACAGATTGCAGGGTAAACCACTGAAGCAGCTTCCCTGGGTCCTGCAAGCTGGTAAGGTAAGAAAACACTGGGTAATACAAGAGACTAATCTGGAAGGACACATGGTTCTTTGAGCACTGGCTTGTAGATCAAATCTATAAAATCATATGCAGAAGTCAGCCTCTGAGATGTCCTCATATTCAAATCACTGTGAGGTTCCACACACATGGAATGGAACTAATCTGTGAAACCAGTAGAATAGCACACAAACAGTGGTGTGAGATTCTGACAACCAGGCCATGGAAGACACCGTGGATTCTGAGCTGCCGTTTCCAGCCGTTCACTTTGGGAGGCCAGCAGCCATGCTGTGAGGAGCCTCAAGCCATGCTGGGGAGAGATCCACATGGTTCAGGACTGAGGTGTCCTGACAACAGTCTTGCAAGTTAGTCATCTCAAAAGCAGGTGCTCCAGGCCCAGTCAAGTCTTCAGCTGCCTGCACCCATCTTAGCTTCAGCTCCATTAGAAACCCCAAGCCAGACCGGTCCCATTAAGCTGGACCCAGATTTCTGACCCACAGCAACTCCATGAGATAATAAATGTTTATTGTTTTTTAATTACCTACATTTCAGAGCAATTTGTTATGTCTCAAGTGATAACGAATACAGGTTTTGGCAGCAGAGGCAAGGTCAGACAAAAGATTCGTTAGAGATTCTATGACTGTATCTTCTCCCAGATTTTCTGGATGCAGTGTCTTCACAGGTTCAAGCCCCATGAAATGAGGGCGACTTTGTGGGCTTCATGGACTGACCCCAGCAGGCAAGGCTGGGCTTGTAAACACAAGAATGATGGGAATTGAAGAGAGAAAGAGAACATACACAAGCGCTTTTGAAGCATCTGTATGTGTCAGGTTTACTGGTTTTGTTAGCCAAAGAGCATCACATGTCCAAGCGCAGGGTTTAGGGAGGCTGATACCGAAGGACATGGATACAGGCAATTGTGATGAATCGAGGCAATCAGTATGGTTAATGCACCACAATAATCTACTGAGGTTGCTTTAAATATATCAAGTTATAGGAACATTTTAAAGATGAAAGGGCTTTTATCCACATGTCCCTGTTTTCCACAGCTGTTTAATCTAATCCAATTTTCTATAAGTTTTAATGAGTGAGTCCTTAATTGTCCACAGGGTTTCTAACATTAAATCCACTCCAGTCCATTTGGCCAGTTTTCACACCAAAATTCCTTCTTTTCATCGGTTGCCAGAGGCTTCCCTAAGCTTTGATATGCTGTCTAGTAATAAAAACCTGACTGCTTACAAATACAATTTTTAAAATGCCTTTAAATCATTTTCTTAGGACTGCAGCTCACTTCTCCCAGTACATGCATGCAATAGGTCTTTTTCTTCCAGAAGCAGAAGGGAGAGTCAAGAGAAGAAATGCAGTGCATGGATGTGGACTCACAGAAACCCCACGATTATCTGTTCCCCCAGCTGGAAGGAAATACCATCCTCCTTCCTTAATGGTAGCTCTTGGCCCTTTGAAGTTCAACTGCCATTGCTGATTTTGTCCTGGGTGATTCTTTTGCAACATTTATACCTGTTGGGTTAGCATGCTTATATTGCATATGCTTTCTTTTCCTTTAAAAAAATATTAAACATAGTTTGTATTTTTTCCACTTGCATAAAGAAAAAACACCTAGAACAGAAAATTTGAAAGGCGTATTTAAACAAACTCTGATGGTGTTTTAATTTAAGTCCAAAAACAGCTATTACAAGGCAGTTTCGTGGCACTGATCTGTATTGCAGGGGGAAGCCTCAGCTGCACAAAGCTCCTGCAGAAAATGATGTGTGACTTATGGGCCTTGAAAGTCTGCTTCAGATACTCGTGGGGAAATGCGCCCTACTTAGTGCAGTCAGCTTTCTTTGAAGGCTTTCTGAACTTAAAAGATGTGGAATTTGCCCTCTTATATAGTGTGAGTAACCATTTGCCCTTAAAATGTTGACATTGGTGGATTTGGCATATTCATTTCAAGAATTTTCAAGCAACTGGAAGTTTCAGGGCTGTTAGTAACTTGTAACTTTGTGGAGGCAGATGAAATACCTGAATGTACTGTGAGGCTGGCTTTTGGGTAAGAGCCACTCACCCCGCCACCCCTGAGGGGGAGGGGCACTCCTCATCCTCTCGTTCCATCCTTGCCCACCTGGGAGCTCTTTTGAAGCTATAGTGGTAGCCAGGGTGTTGCCACCCCCTAGCCATCCCCAGGCTTCCCTAGTGGCTCAGCTGGTAAAGAATCTGCCTGCAATGCGGGGGGACCTGGGTTGGGAAGATCCCCTGGAAGAGGGCATGGCGACTCACTCCAGTAATCTTGCCTAGAGAATCCCATGGACAGAGGAGCCTGGCGGGCTACAGTCCCTGGGGTCACAAAGAGTCGGACATGACTGAGTGATTTAGCACAGCACAGCACAGCCATCCCCACTGTCCAGCTGCCTTCTATCCCCTTTCTAATAGCCTATGGTGTTCTTTCTGGTTTCCACTTCTGTTGGGTTGGCCCAAAAGTTCGTTCAGGCTTTTGTATCATCTTATGGAAAAACCCAAATGAACTTTTTGGCATCACAGCTCAAGGTGGCTTTGCTTGGATTAGAGTCAGTCATAGTGATTGGCTGTGGGTTGACCAAATGATTTAAAAAGATCTGCATGTCATTTAGCTATTGCTATGTAACAAACCACCCCAAAACGTAAGTGATGAGCTTTTGTTATAATTCTGCAAATCAGCAGTGTGGTTCTTCTGCCCTCAGATGGGCTTACCTGCGTGTCTGTAGTCCACTGCAGATCAGGGAGCGGGCCTGCTGCTCCTGGCGGGACTCTCTCATGTATGTGGGTGGTTGGTTGTAGCTTGGTTGAGGTTGGTCTCAATGAAGATGGCTCATCTCTACTCCATGTGGTCTTTCATTGCCCCTGATTTGTTCTTATGGTGGAGACAGAATTCCAAGTGAGAGTGAGAATGTTTCTCATGAGGCTCATACTCAGAACTAACCCCTTGTCACGTACGTATTCCATATTCTGTTGCCTAAAGCAAGTCAGGAAGCCAGCCCAAATTCAAAAAATAGAGATACAGACTCCACTTCATGATGAGAGAAACTATAAGCTCACATTGCAAAGGGCATGGTTTCAGGGAGAAGTGGAGAATCGGGATCCTTTCTATAATAAGTCTACTGGAGCCAGAGTGAAATGTCAAGATCAAGATTGACTATCACTCTGTCTCACTTCTCTTTATCAACAAGGAAGTAGATGGAAGAGCTGCTTGAAGCTAGCCTCAAAACAAGGACAGACCATCAGAACTGCAGAAGCGAAGTGCCACAGTCCTCACGATGGTGTGGACATCTGAATCAAGCCTACTCTCCTCCTGGACTTTACAGATACTTAAGCCAAATTAAGTAATTCTGATATTGTGCCAGCCTGTATGATTGGAGTTTTCTGTTTGCAACAAAAGATACCTAAATGATACTGCAATTCAGCTGAACAATAGCTTTATTTTACTACCTTAAAACTGCCCTTACCCTCAAGAAATTCAGCTGCTAGTGCATCTATGAAAATCAAAAGAATATAGAGATACGTGGGAGACTGTTCTTAGTTGGACAATTAAAGTTTCCTATAAATTAAAGAGTAAAATATCTTACTCAACAGAAGCTCACATCTGTGACTTTAATCCTATATTTATGGAATATTCAAGAGTCTGAACGGGTCACTTAAAATTTTCAGTTATAATTTACTGTCTCTTATGGAAAAAAAATTACATGTTTCAGTAGACAGTTACTCAAGCTGTTTTTTTTTTAATTATGTCTTTTGAAAGGCATTCAGCTTATTTTCTCTCTCTTCCCACCCATCGAGAGATTTTGTTGACCTTTGTGTTCTATGGCTTATATTAAAAATGCCGTTGGTATGTTGAATATTCTTTTCTTAAACGATACACAATTTCTTTGTGATTCCAACAAAAATCTTTAGGGGCATTGACCTCAAACTCCCCCACCTAGTTTGAGAATTATAGCTTTAATAGTATTTTAACACTTCTACATTCACAAAGGACCTTGGGACATATTTTTCCCAAGTCTACTCTATTTATCATTCCTTTAAGCAACAAATGGATATTTGTAAGTCATCATTGTCTAAATGATGTATAAACAGTTTCAAACTCCAAGAGCTCTAACAGGGTTCCCAGGCGTGAAGCTTCTAAGCCCAGTCGTGCTGCTGAAGGACCGTAAAGCCTTAGGCAAGTCACATAAGGACTTCCTAGGACAGTTGTCCTGTTGATCAAATCAGAATCAGTCCTTTCCTTCACTCGCAGACTCAACAGTTCAAGTGAAGACTAGGAAGCTGGACTTTTGACTGACTTGAACTCTAGCTGCAAGCAGTGTATAAAACAGCGTTCACATCAACAGTAGCGGTGATACAGCTGGGAAGACACAGGGCGTCGTTTTCACTCCACTGTGATGGGAAGGCAAACACGGAAAGGAAACACTCTAAAAAGAGCCTGGGAAATCATATACAATCTCAGACCCACCCAAATTCTCAGGAAGAAAAGCTATTCCAAATGTTCGATCAAGTTTGGATTAAGGCCTCACCGATAGAAAGCTGTTGGTGTTTCAAAGAACTAATACCAAAAGAACTTACAGAATTTTCACATTAGCTTAATAATTTACACAGGTCCACCTCAGCAGGGCAGTCACGTACAGCTGTGTGGTTTGTACACTGCACAACGTCAGAGAGCAGTGTTTGCATAGTCTGTGATGTGAATGGCTCTCTCAAGCACACTATACACACCAATGTATGACATCCCTACACTTAAGTCCCTGTGTCGGTTATTAATAGAGTTGGCACCATCTTATCCAGTGTCAGAAACTGTGTGTCTCCTTTCCCTGGTTGTTTGGTCTCCCAGCACAAGCTTTTCCCTATTAAGGAAAAACATGGGTTTGAGACATCATGACCCCTTTGTTGTCCCAGACAAGGACACAAGCCCTGAAGCTTGTTGTCCTCAAGCCTCACCCAGGAGACATGAACAGAGAGGCTGGAAAAGGGGAGGGGACGTGTCCATCCCAAACCCACCAATCAGCTCTTTCTTTCACGGACTGAAAGAAATCAGTTATCAGTCAGATACGTGTATTTCCTCTCCTTCCTGGGAGAGGTGTTTCTTCATCCTGCTAAGCTGTTTGCTTAAATATTCATCAAGCCCTTTCCCACCATCAATAAATAAGCTCCACGAACTCTTGCCACTGCTAATGGATCTCTCTGCCCCACTCTCTCCTCATCCCTTCCACTCTTCCGTTCACCTTGTCTTCCTAGAGAATAACTGTGATGGTAAAGGCTGTGAGTGACTCAGTTTCCAGTGCATGCTTTCCACCTCCCCCTTTGAAGATGAACTTGAAGACACTAAGTCAGGTAGGTAGAAACTGACCAGGTTCCAGGCCAGTGTGGAGAGCTGTGCTCTGAGTCATGGGATTTCATGACAGGCTGGGCCTGGGGCAGAGAGAACCAGCTTTGGACCATGGCACATGGGAACAAGGGCCAGCTCACCGTGTCTTTCCTTCACTGTGCTATTCTTTGAATATAGGATCAATACTTATTGAAAAGTGAGTCTGTTGGTGGGTGCAGTGGAGGCCATTAGTGACTATTCTCCATCTCTCCTCCGTCGTCACCCCCTCTCCCACCTCCTAACGCAACCAAGCCCTGCAGCTAACTGGTCCTGGTGCCATAGAGGGCGGGCCCCTGGTGACAGCTGGGTCACTCTGAGTGCCCTCCCTCACTGTGCACTCAGCCGTGTGGTCTGCCTTCGCTGGGGGACACAGCGGGGACTTGCACAGCACGGGGACATTTTCGCTCCTCTTAGGGAATGTGCCCAACTCCCCTGGAGAGGCGTCTAAGATACATGTGGAGTGGAGGCAAGTCATCTCAGCTAAGGCCATGCTGGAACCACCAGCCCCCAGGTGACCAGTTAGCAGAGAGTGGACCCACCCCCAAGCCTTCCTGAGATGAGCTGAACCCAGCCCAAGTCAACAGAACCACCCAGAAGCCCAGGAAAAAGCAAAGATACCTGTTTGAATCCACAAGTTGCTTACAAAGCAGTAGAAAACTGGTACAGTGTCCATGGGTTGTTACTGGACTTTAGGCGTAAGTATCCCTCCCCCACATGTCCCTTGGATATTGCAATGTTTTCCAAGAACAAAGTGCATGTAGTCTTTAGCATTCACCTGAGACCACCCCATGGAGATCTTGCCTTGAATGAGGCTGCTCCTTGCTGAGGCCGTGATAGTGTTCGCTTCTCAGGCCCTGATCTTTGGCTGAAGTTTGCTGGCTACGTGGCATAGAGTCAGGTTGTGCCTTGTGACCAAGGTTAGCACCTTCACTGAGACCTTCACTTGTGCTCACTGTTTTGCCTCCCCCAGATAAGTCTACTCAGTTCAGTTCAGTTCAGTCGCTCAGCCGTCTCCGATTCTGCAACCCCATGAATCGCAGCACACCAGGCCTCCTTGTCCATCACCATCTCCCGGAGTTCACTCAGACTCACGTCCATCAAGTCAGTGATGCCATCCAGCCATCTCATCCTCTGTCGTCCCCTTCTCCTCCTGTTCCCAATCCCTCCCAGTATCAGAGTCTTTTCCAATGAGTCAACTCTTGCATGAGGTGGCCAAAGTACTGGAGTTTCAGCTTTAGCATCATTCCTTCCAAAGAAATCCCAGGGCTGATCTCCTTCAGAATGGACTGGTTGGATCTCCTTGCAGTCCAAGGGACTCTCAAGAGTCTTCTCCAACACCACAGTTCAAAAGCATCAATTCTTCGGTGCTTGGCCTTCTTCACAGTCCAACTCTCACATCCATACATGACCACAGGAAAAACCATAGCCTTGACTAGATGGACCTTAGTCGGCAAAGTAATGTCTCTGCTTTTGAATATGCTCTCTAGGTTGGTCATAACTTTCCTTCCAAGGAGTAAGCGTCTTTTGATCTCATGGCTGCAGTCACCATCTGCAGCTGATGGACAGAGCCTATAGCAGAGTGAAGCCTTGTGGGGCTGGCACTGGAGGCTTTGGGCCACCTGCCTGTGTCATGGCACTGGGGACCCATGCAGAATGAGACAGTAAGGCAGACAAGTCCCAAGACCTGCACAGGCATCTGGAATTTCTGTGCCCACCTGCCTGCATCCTGAACTTCTCTGCCACTTTGACCCACCAGTGACATCCCTTGATGTTCTTCCAGGTTCCTGGAGCACTCCTCCACTCACCACAAGTTTTCAGAAGGGCATCCGTAAAGATTATCCCTCCTCCCCACCCAAGATCTGAAGCAATTGAGAAGTGAGATTTTAGAAATGGCAGGTGGAGGGGACTTCCCTGGCAGTCCAATGGTGAAGACTTTGCTTTCACTGCAAGGGGCTCAGGTTTGATCCCTGGTCAGGGAACTAAGATCCCACATGCCACATGGCACACACTCCCCTCCCCCAAAATAAAAATGTCAGATGGAGGTGGATTTTTAAAAATAAAGTTGATATTGGAGAATATGACTTATATTTTGGGGAAGGTGACTTTCTGTATACTAAGCCTCAAGCTTGGAGAGGCTTAATCACCCAGTTGTAGTTGGATTCACTGGGTAGGCTCTCTATTCAAAGGACTGGACACGATGCTTGCTTCCTGTAGGCAGTATGTTCTGTGTCTAGAAAGCACTTCCCCATATTGTTATATAGATGGCTTTCCAGTCACTTGCATCTGAGTGACTTTTGAGTGTGGCCTTTTCTGACTTCCTGGCCACCATCACATTCCCTGTGTGGCAATTCTAAATCAGGTCTACAAACTTTGCAAACACTCCTCATCCTGAGATGGGACCTAAGTTCTTCCTCCTTGAATCTGGGCCAACCTTGAAGATGTTAAAACAAATAGGACGCAGGAGAAATGATGGCATAGCTCACGTACTTTCTGAAGTCGAGTCACTAAATAAAAGCCATGGAGTTTCTGCCTTGCCTGCTGAGATGCTTGCTTTTGGAACTGTGAGCCTGTGTGGATGAAGGTCAGCTGCCCTGAGGCCACCATGCTGGAGGAAGCCCAAACCACAGAGCAGGTGCCCCAATCGGTGCCCACAGCCCAGGTCCCGGGTGACAGTCAGCATCAGCTACCAGAGACACACACTAGGTGCCTGCAGCCTGCAGAAGTCACGTATCCCAGTCTCAGAATCTTCTCAGGTGAAGCCCTAGGTGTCTTGACAGAAGCAACGTATGTCTACTGTGCCCTGCCAAATTTCTAAATTACCCATTCCCTGAACATAGGTAAATGGTCTGTTTAATGCCATTAGCTTCTGGAGCGGTTTGGTATGACATATTTGGAGGAGGAGATAGAATGACATAATAATAACTAGGACACTCTGTTTTTTACTTTTCATAGCACTGTTCATCACTGTCAGAAATCACATTGTTTATTTATTGGTGTATTTACTGGTCCCTGTCACTCCTCTTCACGTGTAGGTTAGCTCTGCTAGTGCAGGGGTATGTGTGTCTTAGACCTGGGACAGTAATGGCCCAGTAATAGCCCTGGGAGGCAGTCAATAAATATTTGTTGAAAGGATGAACAAATGAACATCTTTTCCCTTGCAGAACAGAAATAAGAGCTTCTGGGAGAGTATTTCAGTCTTTTTATTCTTGATCTCTAGGCCCTGGGCAACAAAACTGAGGCTATTTGTGTGAAATAGAAAATAGACAGTTCCTTTTATAATATCTGAGCAAACTATCCTGTAGAACATTCAGTTCTTCATTCAGTGATATGGGCTCAGCAGCTGCCTTGCCCAAAAGCAAGGCACTGTACTTCCCACTAGAGGCACAGAGGTGGATAAGACACGCACTGCCCCTGTCTGGGACAGTCCTCAGGGAGGGGCATGGACGAACTGAAGGGTGGAGAGGCCTCTCGAGTAGAACACAGCCTCCAAGGCAAAGCCCTTGAAAGGCAGGGGCAGTGACTGCCACTCCCACATCACCTCACCCCCAGACCCTGCTCAGAGCCCGCCCGTGCAGGTGCCATATGTGTTGACTCTCGAGTGGAGGAAACAGAGAGTGTTCCAAGCTAGGCAAAGGGCAAAGGTTCATATCAGAAGAGAAGCCTGAGTGCCTTTGCGAAAGTAAACTCTTGTTAAATGTCTGAGGAACATCTAGTTCTCCACTGGTCTTGCTCTGCCATCATAAAAAGCCATTACCAAAGCCGTGTCATGCAGAGTGAAGTAAGTCAGAAAGAGAGCAAATATCATATGTTCATGTATATGTGTGGGATCTAGAAAATGGTGCTGATGAACCGACTTGCAAAGCAGAAATAGAGACACAGACACAGAGAGCAAACATATGGGCACGGAGGGAGGGAAGAGACTGAGGTGAACTGGAAGGTTGGGATTGACATATATATATACTACGAAACTATGTATGAAATAGATAACTAATGAGAACCCACTGTGTGGCACAGGGAATTTTATTCTGTGCTCTGTGATGACCTAAATGGGAAGGAGATCCAGAAAAGAGTGGATATATGTATACATGTTGCTGTACAGCAGAAAATAACACAGCCTTGTAAAGCAACTATACTCCAATAAAAATTTTAAAAAATAAATAAATACCAAGGACCCCAGCACAAAAACATCGCTATTTTTTTCAAAGGAAGCCCATTAGAATGACATGAAAAAGTAATGACATCTGTCTCAGGTTTCTACTTGGAGAGGATTCATGCAACCTCAGCATTTTATCTTGGGCAACTCCCCCGAGAAGAGGCACTGGGGAAGCAATTTGTATCTCTTTTAACTAAGACGGGAAGCCTTGATGTCTGTGGGTTGTCCATTTCCGTAAGAATCCAATCCAGTCCCACGGAAAGGTGCCAGATCTGAAGCTTCTATATGCTGTTTACTGCATGTGGTTTTTTCCCCGCTGGTATTTACATCTAAGGCAATGCAAGGCCTCCAATTTTACAGCCAAGTTAGGATGCTGAGAATATTCCTGAGTAGAATGTGCCTGAAATTAATTAAGATAGGGAGAAAAATCGAGCGCATCACCAGGAACAGAGGAGGTATTAAGTTATTTGTTGAATGAATGAATGAGAATAATGTAATTTCACATGTTTCACATGTAGTCTCATCCAGCCAGGCTTTACCAAGACAATTCCATGGAGGGGAAAAAGGTAGTTTAAGAAAGCAATGCCAAGAGCAGTCACTCAGTACAACAAGGACTCGGCAGTTACCATTTGATGGAGTCCCTAAATGGGATTTTTTTTTTTTTTTTTTTTTTTGCCACTTTGGCACAATTTGGTGGCTACAGGACCTTTCTGGCCCCTGAAATATCACCATCAGAAAAGTCCAGGATTGGACTCAGCCAGCGCAGAGAGAGAAGCAGCTGAATCAGTGGGTGGTGGCGCCCAGGGAAAGTGTGAGTATTGAAATAGTCGGTGATCTCTGAACATCCCCAGCAGTTCAACAGTGCTCTTTTGTGCCGTTGAACCCTCAGTAACCCGCCTAACAGTTCTTTTTATCTCTTTGTTTTTGGCTGCACCGGATCTTCGTTGTGATGCGCAGGCTTCTCGGTGCAGTGGGTCCTCTTGTGGCAGAACACGGGCTCTGGATCAGAGGAGCCTCCGGAGTCAAGGCGCGTAGGTTTAGCTGCTCTGCAGCATGTGGGATCTTCCTGAAGCAGGGATTGAACCCATGTCCCTGCATTGGCAGGCAAAGTCGTAACCAATGGGCCACCAGGGAAGGCCCTCGCCTGACGGTGTTCATGTGTGCGTCTCAGTTTCCATCCAGGGAGCAGTATAATGTATTGAGGGAAACACAGGTGTTAGTCAGAAAGTTTTCTTTCCTGGACTCCGTTAAGCCTTGAGTTCCTCACCAATAAATTAGGGACTATGACACCTACCTTGTAGGATGAGTATGATGACCACATGTTCTAATTTCTGTAAAGTCACGTATCCGTGGACTGCCACACAGGAAGGCAAACAAACATTAGTAGCCTGTCCTTATATTTAAGCCAGCATATAAGATCCTTGCAGGCAAAAACCTGGCACAGAAACTTGCATATGAGATTTTATGAATATTTATTGAATGAGTGAATGCATGAATAACCATGGGATGAAATAGCATATTAATCAGGATAACTCCCGCAGCAGAAACAAATATAGTCCAGTGGCTTATCATAATGCAATGGTATTGCTTACTCACCTGAGATCCCAGCTGGGGTGTTCCAATCAGCAGATGGTTTCCTTTCCCATGCTGATTCCTGGACCCGGGCTCTGCATGGCTGTTGTGTCTTGGGTCTTGATGTCTTTGAAGATCAGCTCCAACTGCTTCTTAACCTCAGAATTGGAAGGGAAAAGGATACTCACCACTCTCACTCACATCGTATGGCCATCCTTGGATGCAAGCAGGGCTGGAGGACACAATCTCTCCTTAGCCAGCTGCCTTCCAACCGCCCATGAGGGAAGAGGGATCCAACTGTTACTGCCAAAATCATTTAAACAAACAAGGAGAAACAGAGAGATGGACACATGGCAGTGTTTTGAATAGAAGTTAGTTTTGTAACGTGCTTTTTTTTTTTTTTGGCTCATGCTGGGGTCTTTGTTGTGGTATAGGGCTTTTCTGTAGCTGTAGGTCATGGAGACTTCCCTGGCTGCAGCTAGGGAATCCGTAGGCTCAGTGGTTGCAGCACGCAGGTCTGTGACACATGGAATCTCACTTCCCAAACCCACATGCCTTGCATTGGAAGATGGGTTCTTCATCACTAGCCCACCAGAGAAGTCCCTCAGAGATGCGTCAACCCATGACAGTATTTTGAGCAGAAGTTCCTTCTAGAAGCTGGTTTAATAAGAGACATCCTTCAATAACTGGCAAACTCAGAAGCCTGTAGGAAATAGGCCCCTGACATCATGAGTCAAGGGTGAGATGATGGGGTGAGGGGAGAGTTGGCTGGCCAGGGCTGAGACCTCCTTTCTGTTTGGGGCTCCCGGGTCAGGGAATTAAATTCATCAGGCCCTTCCATTTGTGTCATAGGTCCTATTTTAACAAATTTTACTTTATTTTGACTTTTAATTATAGTATGAAATATCTACAGAAAAGAGTAAAATCTTAAGTGTATAGCTTGATGGATTTTGACAAACTAAACATACTCCATTCCGCCATCTCCCAGAGCAATAACCAGAATGTCCTCAGCATCCCAGAAGGCCTCCTCACACTCCCTTCCATGAGCTCTTCTACTATTTCACAGTGAGCTATAAGTCTGAAATTCAATTCCAATCACCACTGCAATGAAAAGAATAAAATACTTAGGAATATACCTACCTAAAGAAACTAAAGACCTATATATCGAAAACTATAAAACACTGATGAAAGAAATCAAAGAGGACACTAATAGATGGAGAAATATACCATGCTCATGGGTCGGAAGAGTCAATATAGTGAAAATGAGTATACTACCCAAAGCAATCTACAGATTCAATGCAATTCCTATCAAGCTACCAGCAGTATTTTTCACAGAACTAGATCAAATAATCTCAAGATTTGTACGGAAATGCAAAAAACCTCGAACAGCAAAAGCAATCTTGAGAAAGAAGAATGGAACTGGAGGAATCAACTTGCCTGACTTCAGGCTCTACTACAAAGCCACAGTCATTAAGACAGTATGGTACTGGCACAAAGACAGAAATATAGATCAATGGACCAAATAGAAAGCCCTGAGATAAACCCACACACCTATGGACACCTTATCTTCGACAAAGGAGGCAAGAATATACAATGGAGTAAAGACAGTCTCTTTAACAGGTGGTGCTGGGAAAACTGGTCAACCACTTGTAAAAGAATGAAACTAGACCTCTTTCTAACACCATACACAAAAATAAACTCAAAATGGATTAAAGATCTAAATGTAAAACCAGAAACTATAAAACTCCTAGAGGAGAACATAGGCAAAACACTCTCAGACATAAATCACAGCAGGATCCTCTATGATCCACCTCCCAGTATAATGGAAATAAAAGCAAAAATAAATAAATGGGATCTAATTAAAATTAAAAGCTTCTGCACAACAAAGGAAACTATAAGCAAGGTGAAAAGACAGCCTTCTGAATGGGAGAAAACAATAGCAAATGAACAACTGACAAACAACTAATCTCAAAGATACATAAGCAACTTATGCAGCTCAACTCCAGAAAAATAAATGATCCAATAAAAAAATGGGCCAAAGAACTAAATAGGCATTTCTCCAAAGAAGACATATGGATGGCTAACAAACACATGAAAAGATGTTCAACATCACTCATTATCAGAGAAATGCAAATCAAGACCACAATGAGGTACCATTTCACACCAGTCAGAATGGCTGCAATCCAAAAGTCTACAAGCAATAAATGCTGGAGAGGGTGTGGCGAAAAGGGAACCCTCTTACACTGCTGGTGGGAATGCAAACTAGTACAGCCATTATGGAAAACAGTGTGGAGATTCCTTAAAAAATTGCAAATAGAACTGCCTTATGACCCAGCAATCCCACTGCTGGGCATACACACCGAGGAAACCAGAATTGAAAGAGACACATGTACCCCAATGTTCATTGCAGCATTGTTTATAATAGCCAGACATGGAAACAACCTAGATGTCCATCAGCAGATGAATGGATAAGAAAGCTGTGGTACATATACACAATGGAGTATTACTCAGCCCTTAAAAAGAATAAATTTGACTCAGTTCTAATGAGATGGATGAAATTGGAGCCGATTATACAGAGTGAAGTAAGCCAGAAAGAAAAACACCAATACAGTATACTGCCACATATATATGAAATTTAGAAAGATAGTAATGATGACCCTCTATGTGAGACAACAAAAGAGACACAGAGGTATAGAACGGACTTTTGGACTCTGAGGGAGAGGGAGAGGGAGGGATGATTTGGGAGAATGGCATTGAAACATGTATATTATCATGTAAGAAATGAAGCACCAGTCTTTGTTCAATACAGGATACAGGATGCTTGGGGCTGGTGCACGGGATGATCCAGGGAGATGATATGGGGTAGGAGGTGGGAGGGGGCTTCGGCATTGGGAGCTCGTGTACACCTGTGGCTGATTCATGTCAATGTATGGCAAAACAAATACATTATTGTAATGTAGAATAAAGTATTAAAAAAAAATAAAATGATTTCCCCTAAATTCTTTTTTTCTTAAATATTTATTTGGCCGCAGCAAGTCTTATTTGCAGCATGCGAACTTTAGTTGTTGCAAGTGGGATCTAGTTCCGTGACCAGGGATCAAACCCAGGCCCCCTGCACTGGGAGCCCAGAGTATTAGCCACTAGACCACCAGAGAAGCCCCCTGATTCTTCACAAATTGAGTGGTGACCAGGTAAGAGACATCAAGCTTGGGTGTATGTACTAACGTGTCTGTATCATTGCCAGGGGAAGGAAGAGAAGAGGGAGTGGATGGGGTTTTCATTGAATCCTTGTTACCAGAACATCTAATCTTAAAAATGGACTTACAGAGAGGAAAAGGAAAGTGCTTTGAAAAGTGCTGGAGAAATTATGGTCATCATCACCTTACTTAGGAATTTAAATTACTTTACAGCATAACTGCAAAAATAAAGGGGCTTCCTGGTAGCTCAGACGGTAAAGAATCTGCCTGCTAATGCAAATTCCTTCCTGACCTGAATCTCCCCGGGTCAGGAAGATGCCCTGGAGAAGAGAAGGGCTATCCACTCCAGTATTCTTGCCTGGAGAATGCCATGACAGTGAAGCTTGGCAGGCTGAAAATCCAGTGGGTTGCAAATAATAAAAGTGGTGATCATCATCATCATCATCATCATCATTATTATTATTATCTTATTCCTGTAATTGAATAATAACGAGTCCATCCTAGGAATCATTCCTTGGAAGCGGAGCCCGAGCTAAGGATTCCTGTGCACGTGGGATACTGGCAGTTGCTCTCATGGGGTGGGTGGGGTGGGTACCGTGGCTCTGGGAGCTTAGGGGCAGGCCTCTGAGAAAGGATTCGGGTGCCCGCCGTGAGCAGCAGAGCGCAGAGAGCTAAGGCGTGGGCGCCCGAACCAGGGCCTGGTTCTCGGAGGGCCTGGATGGTGCACTGACATGTTCAGCTCTTGCCCTGGACCAGGCACTGTCCTCAGGGCTTCTCTTGTATTCATCCATCAAACCCTTATCATGTGAGAGCAGCTGCCACCCTCCCTTAATGAATGTGGTCCCGGGCACAGGAGGACAAGTAATGAGACCAAGGATGCAGCAGAGGCAGGAGGTGGCTGCACCATCCCCACCATCCTGCTGATGGCCCTGTCTTGCCGCCACTGTCTCAGGGCCTCACCTGCCCCCCTTGCCTTGGGCTCCTTGTAGGGACAATGCTTCTTCAAAAGGCAGCAGGAAGGTGGTTCTCTGAATCTCCTTTATCCAGGACATAGGAAAGAAGCTTGTGAAGAAAAGGGAATTTTTTATCAACCAAGAGAGAAAATCTCAATCTATATACTTAATTAGGTCAGATACCCCTTTTCCTCTGAGTGTTTTCTGGTTCTTTGAAGTCAGAGGAAGCCCTGAGCATTAGAGAGGGGAAAAAGTGGAAAGAGAATTGGGAGGAAACCTCCAATGTACACACTTACACCCACACACTAATCAATCATCAATCTTCTTTAAGGACTGAATGCAGATAAAGGCAGTTATCAACCTAATCAACATGGAAAAGAAAAAAAACAAAACCGCTTAAAATAAAAACTAGGACAATCCCCTGAAGGAGGGAAGCTTGCAGTCTTGTCTGAAGATTCCTACATGGAGAGCCTCTCTCCCCCACGGTCTTACTAAAATTCTGAATTAGTTTGCAGTCAGTCCAAAGACTCCTTGATGTTTTAGAGACTTTAGGGGAAGCAGAAGACTCAAAATATAGATGGAGCGTTTCAAGACGATGTGCAACCGCTTGCCGTGCAGCTGTGTGCTGGGAGCGCCTGTGTAGACGGTGGGGTCAGGACGTCCGGCCGGCCTTGCTGGGTCCGCCGTGAGCCTCACTCTCTTGGTTGTTCCTGCCAGCACCTCCAGGGCAGCGCCCTGGGATCACAGGCACGTTTTGTATCTGCTCTCCATTCAGTGACCGCTGGCCATACAGGACTATTAAACATTTGAAATGTGGCCAGCGAGATTAAGGCAGTCAGTTTTTGGCTTTGATTTAATATCAATTAATCAAGTTTAAATTTACATTATTGCATGTGTCTAGAGCCTACCATTCTGTACAGCTCAGCTCTGGGTCTTAACTTTTTCTAGACTTGGTTTTTCAGAAAACACCTAATAAATGAGATATTTATGTCCTACCTCTTTTTGTGCAGATAAACCAAGGATGTCAGTTAAACCTTGCCACATAACAAACCACCCTAAGACAGTGACTTCGAATAACAGTCACATATTTAGTGTATGATACTGTGGGCCACACATTTGGGATGGGTGTAACTGGGCAGTTTTCACTGTCTCTTTGCGCTAAACATGGGCATTTGTGGGCAGCGCCCACTCAGCTGAGAACTGGCTGGTCTAGGAAGGGCTGGGCTGGAATGGTGGATCTGGGCTCCAGGTGGCCTCTCATCCCCTCAAAGGCTAGCCTGAGCTTTTGCACATGATGGCGGGCAGGGTTCTAAGAAAGGGAGCCACTGTGTTCCAGGGCCCTGAGGCTTAGTCTCAGACCTGGCACTGCCATACTGCTGCATTCTATTGGCCAAAGCAAATCACAGGGCCCACCAGACTAGGGGCAGGAAACAGACTCCTTTTTGTTTATGGTTTTGTTTTTTTTTTGCTGCGGTGGGCCTTCCTTGCTGCACGTGGCCCTCCCTAGGTGCAGTAAGGGGGGCTGCTCTTCACTGTGGTGCGCAGGCTGCTCATCGTGGTGGAGTCTCATGTTGTGGGTCACGGGCTGTAGAGAGTGTGCATTCCAGGAACTGCTGCTCATGGGCTCTAGAGCTCTGGCTCATTAGTTGTGGCAGATGGGCTTAGTTAGGCTTCCCTCATGAGTCAGACAGTGAAAATCTGCCTGCAGTGCAGGAGACCCAAGTTTGATCCCTGGGTCTGGAAGATCCCCTGGAGAAGGGAATGGCAACCCACTCTAGGATTCTTGCCTGGAGCATCCCATGGACAGATCGTGTAGTTGCCAAGTGTCAGACACAACTGAGCAACCAACAGTTTCGTTTTCTTTCATGGGGTTAGTGGCTCTGCTGCATGTGGGATCATCCTGGACCAGGGGTTGAACTGCTGTCCCCTGCACTGCAAGGTGGATTTCTAACCACTGGACCACCAGGGAGGCCCGACTCCTCTTCTTGATGGAAGAGGCAGGAGAGACACATGCAAAGAGCAGTGAGGGACTTCCCTGGTGGTCCAGAGGTTGAGGTTCTGGACTCAGCACTCCCAGTGCGGGCTGTCTGGATTAGATCCCATATCCCATAACTAAGAGTCTGCATGCTGCAACTAAGACCCAGAACCACCAAATAAATAAAAAAAATTAATTAAATATTCAAAACCAAACCAACAAAGAACGCGGATGGGGGAAGCACATTCAGTTGTCGCCATTTTTATAATCAACCACACTGAGGCCCCCCAGGGTCCAATGCTGGGCCTGAGGTCACAAAAGAATAATAGATCTGGTCTGGGACAAAGGACCCTTGACCCTCAGACCAGACTGGGGCTTGGTTCATTTCTTGAATTTTCTGTATATGTTGTGCTTTGTGTGCCTCATCTTTCTCAGAAAGGTGGAGAAACACAATGATTTATCTGACTTCTCCAGCTCTCATTTTAAAGGATGAGCTTGGTGGTTGCCCTTGTGTGGGGTGCAGGGGAAGGGGTAGAAACAGGGCCATGGATGATCTGGAGGGGACCAGGCAGAATTCCCGAAAGATGCCCCTTTTGCAAAGTACTGTTGGAAAACCAGAAATTAAGGCACGCTCGACCAACGTATTTACCATCGAGCTCAACCTTTAAAAAGAAGTTCATAAAAGACTGACTTTGGAAAGAATAGAATTTTTCCTTCCAAGTTTTTCAAATTTACAATCCACCCGCGATCTTTTCCTTTCATAAATATGATGTACATGAAGAGAGTGATCTAAATATTTTCCTAGTTCCAGAAGCTTGACAGTATTTTCACATTGATCTCCTGTTAGATAAATCAAGCCTTGCGGATCTGCAAACTGCAACACCAATAAAAATCCTGGTGGAAAAGGGCTGCTGCTTCTGCGTTTTCAGTTTTGTGGCTGTGAATCTCCGAGATGACATTCCTGCTGATGGAAACGCCTCAGAGCAGCTACCTCGCTACTGTCAGGCCAAATTTGTGTGTTGAGCCAGATTGCTGGCTCACAAGTCCTTACTGGTGACCATAAACAGAAACTGATAGAAGGAAAAGTCTTCCAGGGGAAAGCACCTTCTAGAAGATGACAATGATGAGGAAGATAGAGAGGATGATGAAGAGCGGAGCTGGGGAGTAGGGGAGGGGAGGAAAGGAGGAAAGGGAGAGGAGTGGGAGAGGAAGGGAGACGGGAAGGGTGGGAGGAGGAAGGAGGAGCAGGAAGGATGGGAGGCAACCCAAGGGACAGAGGGGGAGAAGGAGGGCCTGGTGGGGAGGAGAGGAGAGGACAGATCAGAGGCGGGAGGGGGTGGGGAGGGGGTGGGGCGGGAGGGCCCCGGGGCGGAGCCGGCTCTGAGGAGGGAGGGGGTGGGGGAGGGAGGGCCCCGGGGCGGAGCCGGCTCTGAGGAGGGAGGGGGGGGGAGGGAGGGCCCCGGGGCGGAGCCGGCTCTGAGGAGGGAGGGGGTGGGGAGGGAGGGCCCCGGGGCGGAGCCGGCTCTGAGGAGGGAGGGGTGGGGGTGGGAGGGCCCCGGGGCGGAGCCGGCTCTGAGGAGGGAGGGGGTGGGGAGGGAGGGCCCCGGGGGCGGAGCCGGCTCTGAGGAGGGAAGGGGTGGGGAGGGAGGAGGTGGGGCGGAGCCGGCTCTGAGGAGGGAGGGGGTGGGGGAGGGAGGGCCCCGGGGCGGAGCCGGCTCTGAGGAGGGAGGGGGTGGGGTGGGGAGGGAGGGGGTGGGGTGGGGAGGGAGGGGGTGGGGCGGGAGGGCCCCCGCCCTGGAGGGCCCCCGGGGCGGAGCCGGCTCTGAGGACGGAAGGGCTCTGAGGAGCGAGGGAGCAGGGAGGAGCACCCCAGGGAGGACGCATACCAACCTCCACCGTGCTCTCTCTCCTGGGAATCCATGAGTGTCCCCAGGTTAGCATCGGAACGTGACTCAAGTCCTTGGCATGTTTTGTCCTCAGGGTCTGCGTCCCTTCCACGAATTTGCTTCACCTCAGTGTGTTTGTCTCTTCAGTGACAGAAACAAGCTTTATGAGGTGGTTTTATTCTAAACTCTTATCGGCTGGGAAACTTCCCTTCGCGTGAGCTTCTGTGAAGAAGCCGTATATGCAGCCCGCAGATGAGCAAGGCTGCTCTGTGCTCTGGGTAGGCAGCTGGGGTTAGACGGCCTCTCTGGAGCAGCCCCTGAGGTGAGGGCACCTGAGCCAAGGGTCTCTGGAGGGAGTGCTCCCAGGAGGGAGTCACGGGAGCAGGAAGGGGCTGGGAAGAGGCCCAACAAAGGTTCGATTTCCGGCAAACTGCCAGCTTCACCCCTGATTCTGAGGGCTGTCCTGAAGCATTAATGATGCCCTGGAGTTTGTCTCCGTTAAATAAGGCAGCTCAGTTTTCATGCTTTGGGTAGAAACGGTCAGGAGGGTGTAACTCAGGGATTTCCTGTCACTCGAGGATTCCTTGTCCAGTTTGGTGAGAAGGACTCTGTGCTTTCATTGCTGGCCCTGAGTTCTGTCCCTAGTTGGGGAACTTAGATCATGCAAGCTGCACAGAGTAGTCAGGAAGAAAAAAAAAGGAGGATGTAACTCTGGCAATTGCCAGCTCCAGGAGCCCAAGGGCACCCCTGAGAAGATTCCCTGGGGCCACTCCTCAGCAACAAAGCGCAAAGCACAACTCACCCAAGGGGGTGGGCACGGGGAACCCACCAACTGAAGGGATCCTAGGGTATGAGGCAGGGTGCCAACAGTTTCTGCCATATCATCTTTGTGAGTCTCCCCAGAAACAAGGTCAGCTCTGTAGGCAGCTGAGTGAACAGAAAGTGAGGCCAACCTAGACCAGTGAGTTCATAGGCAACTCACCAGATGACCGCATAGTGGTGACACGTGGTGGAGCCCAGCCCAGACCAGCAGAGCCATGGGGTAGGCCCCCAGATTTTTAATAAATGACTGTTGTTTTGAAGCATTAAGTGTTGGCAGGCTTTGTATGCATCATTAGCTCCCTGATACCGTAGAAAGGAAATGATCAGAACCCTGAGTCTCATTTTCATCCCAGCAAAGACCTATCTGTAGCTAGAATTTGAATAAGGGGTCAGTACTGGAGTCAGAATTGGCCCCTATCCAAGATTTCCTTTCCTTTACCCTAAAGTGGCGTTGAACTTCATCAAATCCCAGATAGTTCTGCCCGGAAGGACGCAATAAGAGTCATGTTTCTCCAGTTATTACTGAGTTAATACTAGACAATTGACCCTTTCTTTCAAGTCATCCCTGACATTTCAAGCTACTCCTGGACTTTAATCTACTGCCTTACCATCCTCGAGGTCACGAATACAATGGAATTTGTTATTGAAAGATAACTTAGATTTTTAAAAAAGAAGGAAGCAAATAATATAAAGACAGAATAAAATTACATGGCTAAGCAAAAAATGAGGGTGAATCAAGGAAGAAGGAACGACAAATTAATTGAACTGTGCTTTGAATGACTGGTTTTTGGCCAGCTTCTTATACAGTTAAGATTATAGTGGGGAGGTTATGTCAATATCTCCGTTATATATATTATATATATATGTATCTCAGACATTTTCATGACTTTAATTAAAGTTATTTTTAAGCCTCAGGGAGCCCAAATAAAAATGCTTAGTTTAACTTGACCTTTCTGGAGATTTTGCAGATTGCATGTATCTTGTTCTGGCTGCAGTAAGGTACCTACCATTCTGCTTGACATCATTCTTCCCCAGAATCATATTTGCATAAAAAATTAATATGAAAAGTGTGGTGAGCCGCGAGGCAGATGGAAACGTTTGACTAATTAGTTGAGCACGGTGACAACTTTGGAGACATGCTTCAGAACAGATTTCATCCTGACAGTGCTCTGCAAACAGGGGAGCACAGTGTCACTTGCCTGGGAATTGGGAGGAGAGGGGTATCAGACTCAGAGAGTCAGTACCTCGGCTTTGGAGGAGCAGCCACTGAAAGGCCATGCAAGGCCCCGGGGCCTCACAGATGACAGACCAGTTCACTGAGCTCCTGGGATGCGTGCTTGTCCTCCCTTTTCTGCTCCTAGACCTTGAGGACTGGAGTCCTTCCACTTGATTAGCCCTGGATCTTGCCCTTGACTCCTTGCCCACACCCTGCACATCTGGTACTTATTGCATCTGGGTCACTGGGATTTTGGTGTATAAAAGGATCACCTGAAGGACTTGTCAAACCCAGAAACCTGGCTCACCCTTCCAGAGACTGGGTCCAGGACCTCTGGGACGGGGCTTAAAATCTCGCCATTCTAAGCATCTCCCGGGTGATGTTGATGTTGCTGGTGCAGGCACCATACCTGGGATAGTTCGCTTTAAGGAAATGGTACAGGGTTCAGTCTCAGCATACGATGTCAAATCTGCCTCCTGTGGACCAATTCAAGCTTCATTTTCTTCCTTGCAGTATTTTAAGGAGAAATTACCCACAGGTATCTAGATGTTTCATCTTTTTTGTAAAATAAAACATCTGCTGTTGCAATGGTGGCAGTTGCTTCGATGTGAGTACCAGCATCTTCATTTAGAGTGGACATACATGCCTCAATTTGCCACAGTCCCCGCCACCCCCTCTTGTATACACGGGGCCTACTTCCATCATGTCCTTTATGTTTCTGGTTTCTGTTGGTCCCTAAGTTTGTGTCTCAATTTAAGTTTGCATAATGCAAATGAATTAATGTTAACCTTCACAAGTAACACATTTGCATTTTCACAAACCCTTTCTAGCAATAATGCCTTAGTTCAGAAATGTTATACTGATGGATAATACTGATCTCAGGCTGTGGTGGTCAGCTTCCAAAGAGAACTCTGGGGCTTCTCCAAGGACTTTGCAGGACAGACATCTGTCATGTCTCCATGAGGAGGTTAACCTGGTTTCCCGAAAATTGACATGTAATAATGTGGAGATAGAAGCAAAAAGACTACATATGCCCTCTTGAGAATGAAGAGCCTTTTAAAACCAGAGTTTCTCACTACGGTGAAGCTGGTATAATAGAGACAAGTTCAGAGATGCAAAATGTTTATAAGGACACTGCTTATGAAAAACTCAACTTTCTCCTTTCTTAATACCCTGAAAGATGCCGTGTCTAGTTGACAACAGTTCCTGGAGCATTGCCTGGGTTCAGATTCTGGCCTGATAGTTTTCTTTCTGCATCACCTTGTTTACATTTCTGAGCGTTGGAGTGCTTTGGCTTCCCTATGCATAAATCACAGGAACCTCACAGGTTTATATGTGATGGTTAAACAAGATAAAGCATATAAAGGTCTTAGAACAGCCTGACGCCAAGTGAAGTCTTGATAAATGTTATTACCATCTGCTTCCTTTATAGAAAGCACATTAGAGAAAGCAAGCCAATCTAAGCTCAGATCTTCTTACAAGGAGATCAGACCAGTCAACTGCAAGGAGTTCAGACCAGTAATCCTGAAGGAAATCAACCGAGAAAATTCATTGGAAGGACTGTTGCTGAAGCTGAGGTTCCAATACTTTGGCCACTTGATGTAAAGAGTCAATTCGTTGGAAAAGACCCTGATGCTGGGAAAGATTGAAAGCAGGAGGAGAAGGGGATGACAGAGGATGAGATGGTTGGATGGCATCACCGACTCAATGGACATGAGTCTGAGCAAACTCCAGGAGATGGTGAAGGACAGGGAAGCCTGGCATGCTCAGTCCACGGGCTCACAAAAAGTTGGACACGACTTAGTGACTGAACAACAGCAACAAAGTTCAGATTCCTATCTCCCTGAGCAATGGTCTTCTGACCTTGAGAAATGTTACTCTTTCTCACTCCATTAACTGATATTTATTGAGCCTTTATTTCCTCATTTATAAAATGGAAATAGTAGAACCTACCTCATAGAGTGTTTGTAAAAATTAAATGGTATAATCCAGGTAAAAAGGTCTCTCCTAGTACCTGACATATGTGAAGATTTTAATAATATTACGCTGGTCCACATGAAGTTGTGATTTTTGCAAATCAAATATGGCAGAAAACTGACAGTTCAAATTTGCTTTTAATATGGTTATCATTGCTATTTTATCCCTACCAACACTGCAGGGGGTATATCAGTTAGCTATTGCTGTGGAAAAAACCCTCAGAACTTGAAGGGACCAAACAAGGAACCTATCATTTCTCATGAATCTCTGGAGCAGGTGGGTGGTTCTGCTGTTTTAGACCAGACCTGCCTGATCCTGACTGGATTTCTCAGGGGTCTATAATCATCTGATAAGAGGGAGGAGGCTGGCTGATCGTGGATGACCTCACTCTCTCGTCTGGAGGGAGGGAGGCGTGTGTCTCGTCCTCCAGCAGGCCAGCCTGTGCTCATTCATGAGGTGATGGCAAAGGCCCAACTAGAGAGCAAGGGCTCTTGGGCCCAAGCTTGGTACTGGCATAGTACTAAGTCTGGTGCCATGCATCATTTCTGCTGCATCGTTTTGGCCAAGCCCAGAGTTAGTGTTGAGGAAATAGATTCCACCATTTAATGGGAGAGACTGAAAAGTATTCAGGCCTTTTTTTTTCCTGGTCAATCTTGATGCGGTAAAAATAATACTAATTTTTTCTTCATAATTTATATTACTTCTTTAACTTAACAAATGATTTTTGAAAAGTTCTCCAGCCTCTGATGACTAGGTGTCTCTATCTTCCCCTCTGTTGACTCTCCTGGAGTTGTAGGAAGCTTCAGCTGGGACACGCTTGGGGGGCGTCTCCTTTAGCACCTTGAAGACTCCATCTTTCTACTGTAAACTATTAATACAAGAAGCAGATTCACCTCTTCAGGGAAACAAAGCAGCTACATAGCAACTTGGTTGGTTGAACTCGTATCTCTTGCTGATGAAATATGGTTGCTCCTGATATTCTTTTTATCTGTCACCTCTAATCATAAGCAAGGACTTCAAAGAAGACACAGCTAAATACACTGGAGCCAAACACAGGAGGGGCAAAAATCTGACCTCTTCAGCTTTTAAGACCTCGGCTACAAAGGGCTTCATGAAGACTTTGTAAAGACTTTATGGATTAAAATAATAAAAGCTAAAATTTCTGTGTTGTTATATATGTGCATAAAGCTATTTTCTCCTCTCAACATTCTAATGAAGGTACTAGTACTATTCCCATGTTACAGGCTTAATAAAGTGGAGGCACAGAGAAATTAGAAATTGCCCAAAGTTACACAGCTACAAAGTGGGAGAGTCAAGATTTAAACTAGAGGATACTATTAAAAGGTTTGGAGCTATACATTTAACCATTATCAGATTTGAAACAATGTGAATGACTATTGTCTCTTTACCAAAATGATATATTTTTTTTTAATTCTACTGAAGATCTAGTAGAATCAGGACCTGTGAACTGACAGTGGAAGCTTATTGCTCTGTAGAAAAATGAAAACATATTCTAACTTAAAGGAATTTCCTGACAGGACAATCAAATATTATTTCCAGATACAAGTGAACATCACTGACAGAGGTATTCAGGTCTCAGAGACTGGGTTCAAATCCTGGTTCTTCAGTTTCTTACTGTGTGAAAGTGTCTGAGGCAATCAAAGTTATCTTTAGCCTCAATTTCATCTTGAAAAGACAAATAAAATAACAAAACAGGAAACAACCATAAATAGCTCCATAAATTATTGTGAGAATAAGGTAATACATGTAAAGGCCATGATTCATTATAGATCACCAACAGTACAGGAATAGGAGGGATGGGACTAGGGATTCTCATACCTAGTAAAGGTACTTGGTACTGAAAGCATCCTCTGGGATCCTATTAGACATGCAAATTCATGGACTAGAGGCTGAAGCTGAAGCTGAAGCTCCCATGCTTTGGCCACCTGATGTGAAGAGCTGTCTCACTGGAAAAAGACCCGGATGCGGGGAAACATTGAGAGCAGGGGGAGAAGGGGACGACAGAGGATCGGATGGTAGGATGGCATCACTGATTCAATGAACTAATTCTGGGAGATGGTGAGGGACAGGGAAGCCTGGCATGGTATAGTCCATGGAGTCCAAAGAGTTGGACGCAACTTGGCTACCAAACAACAGCAACAATAACCCTTGGCCTACTGAGTCCAGTCATCTTGAAGTGGAGCCCAACAGTTTGCTCTCCTGGTGATTTTCAGGCTCCATAAACTTTGAGATGTACTGGGCTAGTTGACCTCCAGAGCCCCTTCCGGCTTTAATTCTGTGGTTCTGGTGTCTCTGGTGTATCCCTTCCTCACCACCACTCATGTAGTAACTGCTACCATTTGTTGACTACATCCTATGTGCAAACATGCAAGTAAATACTTTCCAAGCCTTCATTTTATCCTTGCACCAGTGGTGTTGGTGGGAGAAGGCAATGGCACCCCACTCCAGTACTCTTGCCTGGAAAATCCCATGGACGGAAGAGCCTGGTAGGCTGCAGTCCATGGGGTCATGACAAGTTGGACACGACTGAGAGACTTCACTTTCACTTTTCACTTTCATGCATTGGAGAAGGGAATGGCAACCCGTTCAAGTGTTCTTGCCTGGAGAATCCCAGGGACAGTGGAGCCTGATGGGCTGCCGTCTATGGGGTCGCACAGAGTCAGACATGACTGAAGTGACTTAGCAGCAGCAGCAGTGGGGTTGGTACTATATCATAGTCTGCACTATGCAGATGAGAAAATTGAGAATGAAAGGAACTGGCAGACTAGAATTCCAGTCTGAGTCTGTATGGAGCTCTGGCTCCTAAGTCCTGCTAAACTAATCACCACACAGGGTCTCTCATAATTCCAAGAAGGACCCTGTGGGGAGCTATGTGTATATGTCTTCAAATCTATTCCTCTGATAATGCACTGGGCTAAAGGAATTAATCTAAGCATTACAGACAAGTCATAGAGAGGGCCCATGTGCAAGATTCTTGGTTGATAATCTGAGTCCTCCTAAGACTAAAAAAGACTGTCAGGTCACAGGGTGGTGGCGAAGGCGGTCGGGCAGTTCCTCCCAGGAGAAGGCTCCGGGAGGAACAACCTGGTGGGTGGAAAAGCTGCCTTAAGTGCCCTGCAATTGAGAAGCGCAGCTGTAGGTAATTATTTGTTCCCAGCTATAAATAAAATAATCCTAAGAAGAACAAGGGAGAAAGAGCAGTTGGGGAGCTTCATGCAGGCTTCCTCCATCAGCTGCTCTTGATGATAAAGCAATGAGTTGGATTTAACCACTTCCTGCCACCTACTGCCTTTTTGCTGGTGATGTCTCTTCAGGGAATAGGTCTTAAAGCAGAATTTATGGGCCAGCTGAGCCTGCAGAAGAGGTTTCCACGCCTGGCTTCCTGCCCCATGGTCCTGATGCAGGAGAAAGCAGCGGCTCAGGTCCAGAGTTTATCGGGTGGAGAGAGCTTGTGTCCTGTCCCCCTGAGGCTCTTCCCTGCCCTTTGTGTTTGCTTCAGCCGCCCCACTGGAGCATCTGGCACCAGCATCATGCCAGGCACTGCTCAGGGTGCAAGTGTGGCCTCGCGACATAGATCATCAGGATTTCAGATGATTTGATCTGCCCCCAACTCAGACCACCCCTAGGCTAGAATGTCACAGGAACATCAATCCTTTCTTCATCTTATAAATGGCAGATTCTCCCGAGGATGGTAAAGCACCAAGCCTCCCCTTCTAATGTGAATCTTCATGGTCAAAGGTCACTTTCAATGATTAGACTTTGATGGCTTATGTACTTTCTGTTCACCCTGTGGTCCTTGGGCAGCAGCATCTCATCCCTGCCCCCACTTCCAGCCCCTGTTGTAAAAGCAGTCTCTGGCATTGCCTCTGAACTTCAGAATTAGAATCTGCATTTTAAGACATCCCCAGGTGATGTGTGTGTGGATTAAAGTTTGAGAAGCACTGATCTAAAAGCCTGAGACTGAATGTGGCTAGGAGCAGCCAGGTGGGGGGATGGAAGGAGGGCCAGATGAGATAGTTTAGCCTGGTGAGCAAAGCACACCCATTCTAGCACTGCATTTAAAGTTCTTAAGATGTACACAGAGCAGAAAGCAGCTGGAAGAGCAAGGCCAAGTCCCTGACTGTGAGTCAACTTTTAGATCAATAGCAACTTCTCCTGGTGGGTGGCCCCGTGGGAACAGAACCCTGGACCTCCGGAGCACACTAATGAAAATAAGGGCGATACTGTCTGGCTGATATCTGCTAGGCAATCTCCCACCGCAAAACGCCACTTCACAGAAATTTGGGCACCACAAGTGTAGGAGGTGGAAGAGGGCAGGGCTAGAAGATTCTGCATTTGGGTCTGGAGCCCCCTCTGTGAGGTTTCTTCTGATTCATTCAGCCAAGCATGGTGCAAACCACTGAGAAGAGACTAGACTTGGGGCCATATGGCCTCTCATTGTGATGAATTGAGTTTGTAAGTTCACATTTTACAAACTCATTCCCGAAACATCAGCATTTCAGTAATTTCAGTGAAATCTCATAGACTGCACACTCAGGAGATGTTTGTCACGTCCATGGACTTTTGTCTGACTTAGGTTCTCAACTTTGTAGTGGGCCACTTGGCGGCAGACAATCTGAAATGAGCTAAAAGGAGCTCTCCTCTGCAGGAGTTCACAGTGCATTTACATGTGTGCCTGTAAAGGGAGGTGACTTTCTAATTCAAATCACCCTCAGATCTACTTGAGGTTTCTGGTTAGAATATATCATCTTCTATGAAATGGACTGATGTTAAAGCTAATGCTCCAGTACTTTGGCCACCTGATGTGAAGAGGCAACTCATTGGAAAAGACCCTGATGCTGGGAACAATTGAGGGCAAAAGGAGAAGGGTGCGGCAGAAGATGAGATGGTTAGATAGCGTCACCGACTCAATGAACACGAATTTGAACAAACTCTGGGAGATACTGAAGGCTTCCCAGGTGGCACAGTGGTAAAGAACCTGCCTGCCAATGCAGGAGGTGCAAGAGACAGGACTTCAATCCCTGGGTCAGAAAGATCCCCTGGAGTAGGAAATGGCAACCCACTCCAGTATTCCTGCCAGGAAAATTCCATGGACAGAGCAGCCTGGCAGTCTACAGTCCATGGGGTCACAAAAGAGTCATACATGACAGAGTGACTGAGCAAGAAGCAAGGCAGAAGACGGTAAAGGAGAGAGGAGGCTGGCGTGCTGCACTCCATGGGGTCACAGAGTTGGATACAACTGAGCAACTGAACAACAGAACAACATGAAATGGAGCATAGCCGTAGAATGATGGACACAAATGGAAAGGTTGCATCCTTGTGAGGTTCTCAGAGACAGCTCTGGTGCCAACAACTACACTATGCTATCCATCTAAGATCTAAGTCTTCACCATCTTTGATATGGTCCGCATGTATTTCATCCTGTTAAAACTCTTGACGATTGTTTTCTCAGACCCACATAGTGAATGGAAGCTGGGGACCCTGATTTGGGTGGGGACAGCAATGTATAAAAATGAAAATAGATAAGCTGTAAACTTAATAAAAGAGATGAAGTATTTGCTGAAATGAGATGAGAGAATTCAGATGAGGGATTTATCTGGTGCAGGCTCCTCAGGTCTAGACTTTAAGGGAGAGGCCACTTCTCTTGTTTATGACCAAGTTTCCTCTTGCACAAGGTTTAATTGGAGATGCTAATGTGTGTGAGTGATAGCGCACCCACAATTAGCCCCAAGGTTATGTCTGAATCATGAACGATTGGTGGCCTGTGGAGGGGTGACTGTCCCAAAGCCTGGACCTCAGCACCTGCCCTTCCCATTCCCAGGGAATCGGGTTCACCCCAGTGTTCATGTTCCTTCAGCCTCTCATTCATGCAGGTGCTGTTCTAGAGAGAGGGCAGATCCTGCTCTTGCTAGGTTTACATTCCAGTGGAGGAGACAACAACACGCGTGTGTGTGCTAAGCCGCTTCAGTCATGTCCCACTCTGTGATTCCAGGGACTGTAGCCCACCAGGCTCCTCTGTCCATGGGATTCTGTAGGCACAAATACTCGAGTGGGCTGCCATGACCTTCTCCAAGGGATCTTCCCAACCCAGGGATCACACCTGCATCTCTTACGTCTCCTGCATTAGCAGACAGGTTCTTCCCCACTAGCGCTACCTGGGAAGCCCAACTTAAACATATTCAATAAATGCACACCTAAAGCCATGAGAATAAAAAAGGGCACCCAGAGTGTGACTAGTGTAGGTGGGCTGCCTCTTGCCATGGCACTCAGGGAGGGTTTGGTTCAGCCAAAGCAAGAGCAAAGGCCCTGGGGCAGAAATAAGCTTGCATGTGTTTTTCCTTTTAAAAAACTTTGACAGCTCTTAGCAGGTACCAGGAGCTGAACTAAGCACTTTACAAATAACACACCACTTAATCCTCTTGGAAACACCTTGAGGTCAACACTGGCACTATTCTTAAAATACTACACCTTATAAATGAGAAAATGGAGGCACAGCAAGCTTCAGGAGTTTGTCCAAGGGCACGCAGCTGGTGTGGGGTGGGGAGTCCAGCCCAGCCCTATCGCTGCCATCTGTGCTTGCAGCCACTTTGCTAGTGGTTCCCAAACTGCTGCATGTGGGAACACTCTGGGGATCTTTCCAAACTACTGATGCCTGGCTCCCTCCCCCTGCCTTTGGATGTGACTGTAAAGGCTCCCAGATGATAGGGACGTGCAACAGAACCTGAAGCCCAAGGGCACAGGGCCAGCCATTTAGTACTGGAGTGTTGGAGCATCCGAAAGAACACCCGCGGGTCCAGGCCTGACGGATGAGGGCAAGAGTGGCTCTTTCTCTGCTTCCAGCCCCGTTGTCTGACTTCTGTCTGTTTGTGACTTGGCTAAAATCAGGATCACCCACATAAAGAGGGGCGGTCGCCTTGGAATCAGAAGGACGCTGGTCCTGTGGATGATAGCACCCACACCAGCAATGTATGGGTGACTCCTCCTCCAGGCTGGCCGCCCAGCCCCTTCACTACCTGATCCGGGGAGAGCACCCTACAAGGCGTCAGAAGCTAGCTCCCCTGGGCAGGGGCAATGGTGGGGCAGAGCTAGTCTCTGAACCCAGGAACATCAGTCCATTATCTTTGAATGAGCCCTTTTTCCAGTTTTTGCAGAAGTTAATAATACTCCAAGTGGACTCTCTAGTTTACCAAGAGGCCCTTCTGTGCTCCTGCTACAAATTGCTCTTCCATTCCCCAGAAAGTTGGTTGACTGCAGGCAGTAGGGGAACATCTACACTGTGTCTTGCACTGGGATCACAGTTCGTTTGAAAACTTAGGAAGCCACCAGGGAATTTTTGTTGCCCAGAATCACTGCAGAACTAGATAAGGACAAAAACTATGTCACCGATTCCAATATTTGGCCCAGATACATCCACACCCCTAATGCTTAAGATGAGAACTTGGGGCTGTTTTTCTGGTGCCAAGGTTCTACTTGGTAGGACTCCGAGCAGGTTGAATGGTAGCTATGGATCAAGTTTTGAGAGGTGTGTGGCTAAGTTGGTTTAAGTATCTGTGACAGGGCTTTCTGAGTATCTCATACCTGAGTGATGGAAATGATTGCTCTGGAGTCTGAGGAAATGCCAATTAAATAAGAGCACAGCACAGTCGAGAGAGCTTCCTGGCACCACCTTGCATGAGCTGTTGAACTGGAATTGGAAATGAGGCTGTTTGCAGGGCGTGACTGTTTCAATTCCACACCCCTGTTCATGCAGCAAGAAGCTTTCCAAGGACTCCTAAGTGGGCAGCAAAGCCATGAAAAAGAGGTGATTAAGGCACAGATGCCAAGAGCAGCCTCCATATTCCTTACAGTCCTGCAGCGTAACATTTTATGTGATTATAATATTTCATAAGGGGAGTGAAGGCTGTGCTGTAAAATGCTCCATCAATGTCCCAGCTGGTAAACAGCGATTATGACACAAAGCTGCACGTTAGGAAGCCAGTGCCGTCCCCATGCTCCTTTAGTGTTGTGTACAATTAGCATTCACAAGGGATGGCTCAGTGCTGACCCCAGTGTGAGGATTTGTGGGGCTTTCTATGGAGCAAAATAGGTGGATACATGTCAAAGAAACTTGATTAACTCTATCCCTCCAATAATCCTAAAATTATAACATGCTTAGGACCAAGATGAGTCTTAATCTGCTCACAACTTTGAACACTTTGGAGAGTTCATGAAAAGTAATGCGTTAAGGTGAAGTTTTAAAATGTTGGTAGTATGTGATTAAATATTCACTAAGTTAATTAAGTGGCGGGAATATCTGGCTTCCAGGCTGTGGGCCGTGGACAAGGGACTGTAGTGAAGGGGTCATGGGAAGAGTTATCGTCTTGGCAGGATTGGCATTTAATACAAGAAATCTGAATCTATACATGTGTGTGTGAGGGTGCACACACATAAAGATATTTGAGTAGCCTACGTATATATGCATTTAAGAAAATTTTAAAGAGTTTTTTTTTTATTTATCTGTTTGGCTGGATCAGGACTTAATTGCGGCACATGGAATCCTCATTGCATTGTGCAGGCTTTTTCGTTAGAGAGCACGCAGACTCTCTGGTTGAGGCACGTGGGCTCTCTAAGTGTCGCATCCAGGCTTAGCTACTATACCGCGTGTGGGATCTGAGTTCCCCAGCCAGGGGTGGACACCCAGCCCCTGCGTTGCACAGGGGATTCTCAACTACTGGACCCCCAGGAAGTCCCTCAGATGTGTTTTTAATTGAATGCAGATGCTAGTCAGCTGAATAAACAGCTAATGATTTCATATTAGCCCTTCACCATTTTCTTAATCAGCAAACACTAGAATTTTGATCACTATCCTGCCCCTTTTCCTTGAAATAAAAGGAATTAATTCCTGGGGTTAGTGATGCGGCAGTGAGGAGCAAAACCAAGCACAGGCGAGGTGGGAGGGCCCGCAGCTGCCTGCACTCGCTCCTGGAGGGGAGGGTTCTCAGGGGAAGAGCGCTGGGTATCCCTCCAGGCCCTGCGTCGACTCGGGCCGCGGGCAGAGAGGTAGGCCCTGCCGAGACGAGCAGGGGAGAGGGGAGGGCGATCGCCTCAGGACTTTGGCAGAAGAAATCCAGGGAGGGAAAAGGTTAGTGATGAAGGACCTGGAAGTGCACTGGGTCTGTTCTGATGGAGAGGCGGGAGAGTTTTAAGAGAGGGAGTATAAAGAAGACATTGGAGAAGCTACTATAGATGTGAAGATATTTTAAAAAGAGTACAGATAACAGGGTCGAGACCTTGAATTGTCTTTAAAGTTAAAATGGACAAATCCTTTTCAAGAGATTTCAGAAAAGATTCAACTTGCTCTGTATATACCCTTTGGTTAATGGATTATTATTTCCTTAAAAATGATACCATACGAAAATGAACTATAGGGAAACACGATGGAAGACCTTATCCTAAACCAGTTACAGTGGCTCTGTAATCTCCAAGCCTTTCCCTCTTCTGCTCAGCTGATCCTCTGTGAGACTAGAAAGGGCAACTACTGCAGTTGAAGCTTTCTGAGTCCAAGGAAGCCAGCATCTCTGCTGTGACAGGTAGACCCGGAGCTCGACATTTCTGAGGAAAGACTATTAAAGACTGGGTTAATGAGCACAATTTGCTGGCAATAGCCAAGTCACAGGTCAGCATAAGAGGTCATGAGAGGGAAGAAAGGAGGGCATTACATTTCCTGTCTTTTTGTGAGAAGGGGAAGAGCCAGCTAGAATTTGGGAGTGAACAGCTTGCCTGTGCAGATGGTCAGTGCCGTTCAGAAGGGGAGCCAAGGGGCAAGAATGGCATGAGGCAGCCCGAGATTAATCTGGAGCTTTGGAAGCCTCAGACGCTCCTGCCAACCATAACCTCCATGCCACGTGCGTCTTCCTGCCAAAGGTGAGGGCAGCCGTGCAACACCAAATGCACACCGGTGGCCGTGCTCGAGGGGGAAGGTGAAAGGTCATGGAGGAACCTTTGGATGCCCTTCTTCAGTGTAGACAAGACTGTGTTTATATAAGACCAGAGGAGATCGTGCAAAGTGAAAACTCCAAGGGCCGAGGAGCCTGGTTAGACTTTTCTGCATTATTTGCTCTCACAGCATCCTACAATTTTCATTCCCGGCATTCTTTACAACTAATTATTGAATAATTATTTGTTAATGTCTTCTCTTTGGAGTGTTAAGTTCCACTGGAGCAGGAGTAACGTTGTCAGCCCTCGTGCCCAGTGTGGTGTCTAACTTATGGCAGGTGTTCAGTGATCCTTGATTCACCGAATAAGTAAAGTAATTATGATCGGGGTGGAGGAAGAATGGGCATGCATGTTTAGGGGAAGGATGGAGAAGGAATGTGATCCAGAGGAGAGAGGTAGGAAGAAACTGTGCAGAAAGTTCTCGGGACGAGGGTGAGGCTGGGTCTTCCAGAACACAGCTAGATGGAGTGTGGTCTGTGGACCTGAGCATCCGCGTCATTGCCGTCACCTTGATGGGAAAGGAAAGTCTTGGCCCTACTCTTTGAAACAGGATCTTCTTTAAACCAATCCAGGTGATTGGTTTGCACAGTGAAGCCTCAGGCATATGCCTAGGCCCAGGCATATGCCCTGCTTTGTAACGTGGCTGAGGAGAGGTGAGAATCTGCCCCACTGAAACGATTGCACCAGAGGTGTGATGCTTAGTCTTGAGATAGGGAAGCCTCTTTAATGTAGACTTCTGGCTAGTCCTAAAGTTGGACTGTGAGTGGTGACTGAAATCAAGCCAAGCTGACTCACATGGAGAAAGACCACACCATCCAAACAGGAAAATGGCAAACCTAAAGTGTAGGAACTGTTTGTCCACAGTTTATTTATACTGTTGGCTGAATTTCAGGGAAAGGAGACAGAAAGTTAAGATGAATGAGCGAGTCCTGGGAGGTAAAGAGTTGGTTGGGGATTCTTGACGGGTCCTTTGGGAAATTACATGAGGGAGGGGAGAGGGAAGGGAGACAAGCAGGAGGCTTTACTCAGCAGAAGATTGGTTTTGTCTGTTTGGTTCTGCCAAGTACTGGAGTGAGATAAAGAGGGCGTGCAATGGCCTGTGTGCTACCTCAGGAAGGCGACTAAAAGAGGGAACAGTTTTCATCTAAACAGTTATAAAGGGTCACAGGGTGTTTCACCCCTCCTTATAGACATGGGGCAAAAATACAGAGACTGAGGACATTTATTTTTGCAGGTACCTAATATTTAACAGAAATAGATAGTACCCAAGGCATCATCACAACTCAATCCCAGATCTCTTTTCACCTGATTCTGAGGTTCGTCTTAGCAACCCAATCAGGCACTACCAAATGATTAGAAATGGCTCTGGAGATGACATTCCTTTGCCAATTTGGGTTCCAGGAAACAGAAAGACATGTGAGTAGTTTCTCTAGTTATCTATGTTTTAGTAATGTAATGGTGACTTTTTCTGGGGACCAAAAGTGAGAATTCGCCAATTTTCCTACTCAGTGCCATTTCAACACCCTGCCTATTCCTGGGATATTTTCAATCTTTTGAACAACACCTTCCTGAGAAGGGAGCTCACAGTTCATTTCCCCATCTTTCTTTGTAAATAAACTCCACCAACAGTGTTTACCTGCGCAAGACTTCTGACTGGAAGAGGGCAGCAGGATGAAGTGGGCACAGATTCCATTTCAGGTGAAGGGAGCTGTGAAGACATCCAGCTTTCCAGGACATCAGTGGTAAAGATTCTGGCATCTGGCTACCAAGTTGCTGTCTGCCAGGCTTAAAGTTCTAAAAATTCCCGCTGACTAAACCGTAACTCTCAGAAACAAACAAACAAACACACCTCTGCCTCTCATGTTTCTGTGGGTCAGGAATATTCCGTAGTAGCTTGGATTAGGATCTCATTTGCACGTAAGATGTGAGCAGGGGCTAGAGGATTCACTTCCAACGTGGCGACAAGTTGGTGCTAGTTGTTGGTATTTGGCTTCAGTTCCCCTCCATGTGGGCTTCCCAGGTGGTGCCAGTGGTAAAGAACCACCTGCCAAGGAAGGAGATGTAAGAGACACGGGTTCGATCCCTGGGTCGGAAAGATCCCCTGGAGGAGGACAAGGCAACCCACTCCAGTATTCTTGCCTGGAGAATCCCATGGACAGAGGAACCTAGTGGGCTGCAGTCCAACAGTACAAAGTGTTGAACACAACTGAAGTGACTTAGCACACATGCATACACCTCTCCATGCAGACTCCCTACAAGTCTGCTCCACTGCCCTTGTGACAAGTGGCTGGTTTGTCCAGAGCAAGAAACCTGTGAATGTGAAGGAGGGAAAGCCAGGCAGAAGCTATCCTTTTTATGACCTAGCTCAGGTGCCATCCCTTCTACAATAGTCTATTTATTAGAAGTGAGACACTTCCAATTAACAGAGTTAGTAAGACTGACCTGCATTCAAGAGGAGGGAAAATAGTCCCTGCTTTTAAATGGGCAGTGTTGGAATTTCCCCTAGTGATCCTGTAGTTAAGGCTGTGCATTCCCACTGCAGAGGGTGCTGATTTGATCTCTTTCTGGGGAACTAAGATCCTGCATACCATGAGGTGCAGGGAAAAAAATCAATAAAAAATAAATGAGGTGGTGTCAAGGACTTTGTGAACACATTTTAAAACCACCAACCATGCTTTTGCTGTGTAACTTTATAATGCCTTATTACAGTAGATGACCTAAGCCTTTTGAGTTAATTCGGCCAAAAGGATCTTTGGGGACAGGATTCAAGTAGAGACCTGAAAAATGCTGGCAAGCCTTCCTTCACTGACTGTCCTGCATCTTTGCTCTCGTGAGAATGTACCCAGGGTAGCCTATTGAATAATGAGGATTAAGTGGGGTAGGCTCAGTGTGCTAGTGACCTATGACTGCACAGCAAATTATCCCAAAGATTAGCAGCATAAAACGATAAGCATTTATTATCTTTTGGAGTTCCTAGAAGGTACAATGGAACCCCCCTCCAGTACTCTTGCCTGGAAAACCCCATGGACGGAGGGCCTGGTAGGCTGCAGTTCGTGGGGTCGCGAAGAGTCGGACACGACTGAGCAACTTCACTTTCACTTTTCACTTGCATGCATTGGAGAAGGAAATGGCAACCCACTCTAGTGTTCTTCCCTGGAGAATCCCAGGGATGGTGGAGCCTGGTGGGCTGCCGTTTATGGGGTCGCACAGAGTCGGACATGACTGAAGCGACTTAGCAGCAGCAGCAGCAGCAGCAGCATTAGGAATTCAGGTGTGGTTTAGCTGACTGGTGCTGGCTCAGGGGTTATAGTGATCCGAAGTCTTGCCTGGGGCTAGACAGCTCTTGCATGTGTCCAGCGAGTTGGTGTTGAATGTTCAGGCCTTGGTTCCTTACCATCTGATTCTCTCCACTGGGCTCATTATCTATCTCCATGCCATGCTGTCTGGCTTTCACTTACTGTGTGATGCAAATAAGCAAGGCAGAAGTTACATTGCCTTTTGTGACTAAGCCTTGAAATGCCCAGGTTAGCTTTGGAAGGTTCTATTCTATACAGGAAGCTCTTTGTTCTGTGGGAGGCAACTGCACAAGGGCATGGACCTCAGGAGGTGAGTATCCCCGGGACCACCTGGGAGGACCACGGCCGTGTCACATTGCCCTGGTCATTGCAGTTGAGGCCACTTGTATTTGGTAGCGGCTAGCCTGACCCCAGACAGAGAAGCAAGCCCTGGACAGTCAGCAGAGCTGAGCCACAAGGGTGAGCAATAAAGAAGGTTCTGTACTTGGTTGTTTGGCAGCATCACAGGGGCACAGTCACCACAGTATGCTGGTATACAATCTCAAAAACGACAGAATGATCTCTCTTCATTTCCAAGGCAAACCATTCAATATCACAGTAGTCCAAGTCTATGCCCCGACCAGTAATGCTGAAGAAGCTGAAGCTAAACAGGTCTCTGACGACCTACAAGACCCTCTAGAACTAACACCCAAAAACGATGTCCTTTTCATTATAGGAGACTGGAATGCAAAAGTAGAGTGTCAAGAAACACCTGGAGTATCAGGCAAATTTGGCCTTGGAGTGCAGAATGAAACAGTGCAAAGGCTAATAGAGGTTTGCCAAGAGAACCCACTGGTCATAGCAAACACTCTCTTCCAACAACACAAGAGAAGACTCTATGCATGGACATCACCTGATGGACAATGCCAAAATCAGATTGATTTTAATCTTTGCAGCCAAAGATGGAGAAGCTCTATACAGTCAGCAAAAACAAGACTGGGAGTTGACTGTGGCTCAGATCATGAACTCCTTATTGCTAAATTCAGACTTAGATGGAAGAAAGTAGGGAAAACCGCTAGACCATTTGTGTATGACCTAAATCAAATCCCTTATGATTATATAGTGGAAGTGACAAACAGATTCAAGGGATTAGATCTGACAGACAAAGTGCCTGAAGAACTATGGATGGAGGTTCGTGACATTGTACAGGAGACAGAGATCAAGATCATCCACAAGAAAAAGAAAAGCAAAAAGGCAAAATGGTTATCTAAGAAGGCCCTCCTACAAATAGCTGAGAAAAGAAGAGAAGTGAAGAGCAAAGGAGAAAAGGAAAGATATACCCATGTGAATGCAGAGTTCCAAAGAACAGCAAGGAGAGATAAGAAAGCCTTCCTCAACGATCAATGCAAAGAAATAGAGGAAAACAATAGAATGGGAAAGACTAGAGATCTCTTCAAGAAAATCAGAGATACCAAGGGAACAGTTCATGCAAAGATGGGCACAATAAAGGACAGAAATAGTGTGGACCTAACAGAAGCAGAAGATATTAAGAAGAGGTGGCAAGAATACACAGAGAAACTATACAAAAAGATCTTCAGAACCCAGATAACCATGATGGTATGATCACTCACCTAGAGCCAAACATCCTGGAATGTGAAGTCGAGTGGGCCTTAGGAAGCATCACTGTGAACAAAGCTAGTGGAGGTGATAGAATTCCAGTTGAGCTATTTCAAATCCTAAAAGATGATGCTGTCAAGGTGCTGTGTTCAATATGCCAGCAAATTTGAAAAACTCAGCAGTGGCCACAGGACTGGAAAAGGTCAGTTTTCAGTCCAATCCCAAAGAAAAGCAATGCCAAAGATTGCTCAAACTACCACACAATTGCATTCATCTCACATGCTAGTAAAGTAATGCTCAGAATTCTCTGAGCTAGGCTTCAGCAGCTTCAACTGGGAACTCCTAGATGTTCAAGCTGGATTTAGAAAAGGCAGAGGAGCCAGAGATCAAATTGTCAACATCTGTTGGATCATTGGAAAAGCAAGAGTGCCAGAAAAACATCTACTTCTGCTTTATTGACTATGTCAATGCCTTTGACTGTGTAGATCACAACAAATTTGAAAATTCTGAAAGAGATGGGAATACCACACCACCTGACCTGCCTCTTGAGAAACCTGTATGCAGGTCAGGAAGCAACAGTTAGAACTGGACACGGAACAACAGACTGGTTCCAAATAGGAAAAGGAGTAAGTCAAAGTGTATGTTGTTACCCAGCTTATTTAACTTATATGCAGACTACATCATGAGAAATGCACGGCTGGATGAAGCACAAGCTGGAATCAAGATTGCTGGGAGAAATATCAATAACCTCAGATATGCAGATGACACCACCCTTATGGCATAAAGTGAAAAAGAACTAAAGAGTCTCTTGATGAAGGTGAAAGAGGAGAGTGAAACAATTGACTTAAAACTCAACATTCAGAAAACTAAGATCATGGATGGTCCCATCTCTTTATGGCAATAGATGGAGAAACAGTGGAAACAGTGAGAGACTTTATTTTTTGTGCTCTAAAATCACTGCAGATGGAGACTGCAGCCATGAAATTAAAGATGCTTACTCCTTGGAAGGAAAGTTATGACCAACCTAGACTGCAGATTAAAAAGCAGAGACTTTACTTTGCCAACAAAGGTCTGTCTAGTCATAGCTGTGGCTTTTCCAGTAGTCATGTATGGATGTGAGAGTTGGACTATAAAGAAAGCTGAGCGCCGAAGAATTGATGCTTTTCATCTGTGGTGTTGGAAGAGATTCTTGAGAGTCCCCTGGACTGCAAGGAGATCCAACTAGTCCATCGTAAAGGATATCAGTCCTGAATATTCATTGGAAGGATTGATGCTAAAGCTGAAGCTCCAATACTTTGGCCTCCTGATGCGAAGAACTGACTCTTTTGAAAAGACCCAGATGCTGGGAAAGATTGAAGGCAGGAGGAGAAGGGGACAGCAGAGGATGAGATGGCTGGATGGTGTCACTGACAATGCGCATGAGTTTTGAGTGAACTCTGGGAGGTGGTGATGGACAGGGAGGCCTGCTGTGCTGCGGTCCATGGGGTCGCAAATAGACGGACATGTCTGAGGGGCTGAACTGAACTGCACAGGCACACTGGTGACACTAGGAGAAATTTAGAGGATTATAAATTAGAATTGAAAGGAGAATCCCTAGCCTCAGTTTTCCAACTGGCTAATACGAAGTGTATAAACAGGATTCAGGTATAAACAGGATCTCTGCCTTTGAGGACTTCTAATAATTTTGGCTTCCTTGGTGGCTCAGTGATAAACAATCCACCTGCCAATGCAGGAGATGCCAGTTTTAGCCCTGGGTCAGGAAGATTCCCTGGAGAATGATATGGCAACGCACTCCAGTATTCTTGCCTGGAGAATTCCATGGACAAGGAACCTGGCGAGTGACAGTCCATGGGATCACGAAGAATCAGACATGACTGAGTGAGTGAACAACAACAAATTCTACTAATTTATACACATTTAAGCATTTGAGCCTTTGATTTGTTTCTCCTACAAAATAAAGCTCAGGTATAAAAGCAAGCACTTGCTTTTGTTCTGAATTGTTCTCAAACTGCTTCGGTGTGTAGAGAGTAGAACTCTTTTTCATAAAATCTTTTTAAAAATAAGTTTCACTAACTATAGTTTACAGGTAATAACTTCATCAGTTTTAACTGTGTAGATTGGTTAGTATGATCTTGTAATCACCACCGACGCTGAAACAAAGCACATTTCCATCATCCCCCAAAGTTTACTCATCATACACACTTTTAAGGAAAGTGTTTAGTGAAGTAAAATATACATGCAGAAAGAAGCACCAGCGATACTCGTGTAGCCTGGATGAATTTTCACAAAGTGTATCTGTCATTCAAATCAAGAAATAAAACCTGACGAACATTCCAGGGGTGCCCACATGTCCCCTTTCCCCAGTGGTAATCACTAATCTGGCTTTCATCACCATCAATTGGCTGTCTGCTTTTGAACTTTAGTGTAATTGAAGTATTGTGGTAAATACTCCACTCCATCTGGTTTCTTTTGTTAAACATCGTCCTCGTGGGATCGTCCCCTGTTGTTGCCTGTAGTTGTAGTTCGTTTATTGCATTGTGCACATATGTCACGATTTATTTTTCCATTCTATTCCTGATGAACATTTGGGTTGTTTCCAGTTTTGGTTATTATGAATAGGCCTGCTGTGAACATTCTGATACATGTTGGCTTGCATTTTTCGTTATCTTTGCTTTTGTTTGTGGGTACTAGGAATATAAGAGAATCAAACACTGCCCGTTCATTTTGAACCAATTTACTAGCTGAGGCACTTGCCAAAAAACAACAGACTTTTCAGAGGAGAATTTACCTGATAGAAGATTAGGCCTCAAACTTACGTTTATTTTATTGTATGAGAAAAAAAAAAAAAAAGAGTGGTTTTCAAGACTTGAGAGGCATATTACCAAGATGGTCAAATGTTTTTCACATTCTGGACTCTGTACCAGCCTTTGATCCCTTTCTCCCTCCCTTTTTCTTTGCTTTTCCCCTCTTCCTTCCTTCCTTCCAGTCATTCTTAGATGGATGTGAATTTCAAAGACTGAGTTGAATTGTCCTTAGCTGGGGACTTTTTTTTTTTTTTTTCATAAAGTGAAGATGAAGTCAAGTGCTTTTCAATTTGCTCTAAATGGCTTCTTTTCCTGGGAAATAGTTTGGGCTTTCATAAACACTGAGACATTTTTGTTGTCTCACAATTTGTTCTGCTTATTACATCCTGCCAGATAGGTCTCTGTAAATAATGAAGGCCACAACAACCATCATAACCCACGTCTTCTCCATCGCAGAGGCCCTTGTAGCCCTGCTATTAGAGGAGCCTCACATTTCATCTGCCGTTGGTGATGGGCAAGTTTCAATTTGGGCTGGCCAGGCCCTGAAATGATCTACAAATGGCAGGTTGCAGACTGTTATTTTATGGACTATAGGCTAGTTTGAAAGTCTTACTTTTTTTCTAAGGAAGGTCATCTGTTCAATATGGAAATTACCTTTGAGCAAGGACTACTGGAGGGCAATCTCATGTCCCACATGCTACATGTTTCTCTAAGGAAAAACACTGCAAATTCTAGTTGCTTCTAGTTCTTTTTTGTGGACAAGCCACCAGTTAACCTATTTTTTAAAGGTCCTTCCTGGTCATATACACATGGAGTGAACAGGTGGGGTCAGCTCTTCAGTCACCGCTCCCCACCCATCCTTTCTCAAGAGCCCTCATGGCCCGGTTCAGTCCATCTTCCCTCTGCCTCACCGTGGGCCCTGACGTGTTGACTCAGCTGCTCTTCAGCCTCTGATCTGGTCACTCTCCGCTGCTCATTGTAAGTCAGCCAATCATGCTAGCACAACTCATCCCAGGACCTTTGGTTTGAAATTTTGAGACAGTTTACTGTTTCCATTTTGTGGGATTTGAAACTGGGAACTGGGAGCCATGGGCTTGCTGGCAACTCTCTTTGATGCAAGGCTACCTTCTGCTGTGTAAGGAAGGAACATCAAAGAAGCAATGTTTATGTACTTATTATTTATTTTATGTTTATTATTTATTATCATACAGAGCGATGTCTTTACCTTCTGTCATTTCTCCACTCTCCTGAGTGAAGCTGAAAAAAGAATTTCTTCTTCCTTTCTCCCAGTTATGTCCATATCAGTAAGCAGACCCATTTCTGACAGCTGTTCTAAGGACCCCTGAGTGGCCATAGATGCTAAGTATACCTTCATTTGGATAATGTCTATCTGCATTCACAGGAGCTTTCAGGTAGCATCCAGGGTTGGAATTTGTGTTTCTCCCTCTTCATGCACGTGGGACTCTGAAGTACACGGGGTTTGGTGTTACAATCTTGTTCTTGTTGAGGCAGAAAACTCACTCAATAGAGGCCATTTGCATTTCTGTCTGAGCAGCCTGGAGACAAATATAGTGAAATGAATAGCCCTTTAATTTAATTGGCTTTCCAGTGTGAATCCAAATATAGAAGACACAATCCATCTTGGAGTTACTGGAGAAATCACTAAGAATCAAGCCCCTGCACATCAGCACATAACCTGGCCCTTTCTCCCCCAGCCCCTCACCACAGAGTGTTAAGTACCTTTCTCACTGATGCCGGACCTTCCGTAGAAACCAGGGTGAGTGGGAGTTTCTAGGGAGGTGGTGTGTTAGGCCCCAAATGGACATACCTGTGTGTCTTTATCATTATTGTTTAGTTTGATTGTCTTCTCTTATGCATGTTAGGAATAAGAAAAAGGTGCTGTTACATATGTGTGTACCTTTCAAAATCAAAATAGAGAGAGTGAAGAGAAAAAAACTCATATTTTGACTCTAAAAATAAAAATAGAAGAGGGTATCATAGCATGGCTAGAAGTGAAAGCCTGGTTGAAAGGCTGCCAGAAAGTGCTGACACTGCAGTCTTCTGCCTCTTAGAATTGAGGTCCTGTTGGAAAGTCCTGGAGTTAATTTTGCCTTTGGGCAAAGATGAAAAAAGGGGAGAGGTGTATCCAGTCTGGGTAGTCAATGTTCTGAATTCCTTATTCAACTGAAACATCTCTAAGCAGAATTCTAGCATCTCGCGGTCATCCCTTAGTTGGGCTGCACCCTGCAAGCCTTGTAGTTGCCCAGGCTCAAGACCAGAGAAAGAACCTGGACACAGGGGCAGAGACATCCATAGTTTATTGGAAAACTGGATCTTACAGGAAGGGTCCTGGAGCAACACCTTACTATGTGTGGCAGACAGTGGGCAGGACATGGCAGAAGTCTTCACTACTTGGGAGAGGAGTGGTTTTCATAGGGGAACTGACATCATGAATTCTCATTTATAGGGAAATTGACATCACTTCATCCTAAAGAATATATTCACATAAGAGAATTCCAGGTGCTAGGAGGAATTAAGAATATTGATGTTCTTTAGGTAAATCACCATTAGATTGATTCTGCCCAGGCAGGCTGGTTCTTGCTCCCTGTCTCCAGGGGAGGAGAGGTGGTTCTGTTTGAACTGGAAAAGTGGCCATGAGTTTGAAACAGTGAAAGTGGGGACTGATTCTTAGGCTTTGAAGAAAATGAGTCCCTTTATTTTGGAAAACACTTATCCTCCCTTGATGTCAAGTATGGCAATGAAAGAGGCAGAATAGAATACAGAACAGGACTGGCAGTTAAAGGAAACATGTCTCATGGCTAGCTCCATCCACGACTCTCTTGAAAAACAAGGGAGGCCTTGCTTTGGGCTTCAGGTTTTCCTCTATGTGACTTGAGGCTTTTCATTAGGTGATTGCTAAGGCCCCGTGTTCACTAAACTTCTGCTTGCTCCTTGAGAAAGGATTAATCCCCAAGTAATATGTATGGTCCAAACTGGAAACCTTTGGGCACAAATGTTTGTACCCAAAGGTTTCCAATCAACTTTATATTTTTTCCAATCAATTTTTTTCCCCACTTTTGCCTTTATCTCTCTCACCTTTGGGATCCATCCTGACTTTCTTCTTGGGCTGTTAATAATTAATAGCACAGGCGTTTATAAGCCAGTGGTAATATGTTTTGATTTTACCGTTTCTTTTCATGAATTATGGATATCATTAAAAAGCACTTTTTAAAAGACCAAGACAGGAACGGAAGTTGATGGGAGGTCAGAGGGGATGAGAGGGAGCAGGATCTTGCTCTGCCATCATCTGTCTGGTTTAATAAATAGCTTTCAGCTTGAAGGAATTTAAAATTGCTGGTAGCTCCTACTCTTTCTCCATGTTTCCCTTCGTGGGTGGAAACACACAGCTGCAGCTGGAATACAGATTCACACGAGAGCCTTGAAATCCTCCATCTGCCAGGGACTAGGTCATCCCATAAAGTAGTTCTCTTTAGATGCAAACAAGAAGGTAAACCTTGAACTGCTCCTGAGTCAACAGGATAGACTTAGAATCTGAGAACTGAAGGTCTCATACTAACATTGCTCTGAAAAGCTGTGTGACTTTGAACACAACAGTGAACCTATAAGATTCCTTATCTCTAAAATGTTAAAACAATACCAGACTCATCTAACTCACTGTTTTGAGAGTAAAATGAGATTGTCAGCATAAAAAAAAAAAAAAAAAAGAAAGAAAAAAAAGCACAAGATGCTAGTTCTTTGAAAGACACCATAAAGGAAACTAAAAGGCAAGCCACAAGCTGGAGAAAAATTTGTTGACTATAGGTAACAAAGGACTTGAATCTAGATTCTATAAAGTACTCTTACAGCTGAATAATTTTAAAAAAATCTAACTTTTAAATGAATAAGAGATTTGAATAGACACTTTACAAACAATATATATGGATGGTCTATAATCACATGAAAAGATGTTCAACAACATTAATCATAAGACAATACAAATTAAACCCATAATGAAATACTATTATAAATCAGTCAATTCTAAAGGAAATCACTCCTGAATATTCATTGGAAGGACTGATGCTAAAGCTGAATCTCTAATACGTTGACTACCTGATGCTAAGAGCTGACTCATTGGAAAATACCTTAATGTTAGGAAAGACTGAAGGCAAAAGGAGAAGGGCATGACAGAGGATGAGATGACTGGATGGCATCATGAATCCAGCAGACATGAGTTTGAGCAAACTCCAGGAGACAGTGAAGGACAATGAAGTCTGGTGTGCTGTAGTCCATGGGGTTGCACAGAGTCAGATGTGACTTAGTGGCTGAACAACAGCATACTAATTAGAATGTCTAAAATCAGAAAGGACAAAAAACTTGACAGTGTTAAGTGTTGGCAATGATGTGAAGCAACAGGAACTCTCATGCCTGCTGGTGGGAAGGTAAAATGAAGCAACTACTTTACAAAACAGTTTGACAGTTTCTTATATTGTTAAATGTACATTTATCATATGACCCAACCATTCCATTCATAGGTATTTACTCAAAAAAAGTGAAGCTCTTTAACAAAAGTCTATATATGAATGTTCAGAATGGCTTTATTCGTATTTACTCGAAACTGGAAACAACCTGAATGTTCATCAACTGTTGAATAGATAAACCAATAAGGGCATCTTCATGCAACCGGATACTGCACCGTGATGGAAAGGGGAGCCTGGAACTCTCTCTAGACGGTAAGCTGGGGCAGTCATAGCTTCACCTCGTTTGTTTCCCTTCTCCTTGGGGCCACTGTCTTGCTGTTTGTTGTCAAATCTCTGAAAACTATAGTTTCATAAATTTTGTCTAGATTTTTAGTTAGTTAAAGTTGATGGCGGGGGGGCATTCCAGTCCTTGTCACTCCATTGCAACTAGAAGCTGAAATTCCAAATGGGTGCATTTTACTCGTGTACATTGTACTTCAGTAGAGGTCACCATGCATTCTCATTCATGAGGCTGCACCATAGGCTATACATTCAGGGTAGCTTTGTAAGACTTTGCCATTGCTATGTGGGGGCTGGAAGGTAACAGGGCTGACTGGCTACAAACTGCAGAGCAGTATATTATTTATCCATTTGCATGCTTGCATCTCCCATGCAGCCCTACAGCTCATTTCATGGCAGAATTTGCTGGCTTTGTCTGGCTATGCTTTCAGTAGGCAGGAAGTGCTGGAGAATCAATACCGCCCAGCGCAGCCTCAAGCAATGACTGGTGGGAGCTGGTGCACAGATACTGTAGCTACTTCTCTCGTCAGGAAGATGACTCACTCTACACACTTTTCCAACTTATCCAGCAAGATCAGTCTCAGCTGCTCACAGTGGTCACTTGCTTGATGCTGTCCTGTGCTGTGTTTAGTCACTCAGTCGTATTAGACTTTTTACAACCCCATGGACTCTAGTCCACCAGGCTCCTCTGTCCATGAGGATTTTCCAGGCAAGAATACTGGAGTGGGTTGCCATGCCCTCCTCCAGGGGATCTTTCCAACTCAGGGATCAAACCCAGATCTCCTGCATTGCAGGATTCTTTACCCTCTGAGCCACCATGGACACCTAAGAATACTGGAGAGGGTATCCTACCCTATCTCCAGCAGATCTTCCCAACCCAGGAATTGAGCTGAGGTCTCCTGCATTGCAGGTGGATTCTTTACCAGCTGAGCTACCAGGGAAGCCCCTGGTAGCTTCACTGCCTTTCATATCCTGTCTTGCATTTTCCTTCCTTCCCTACATATAGTATTTCCTGGGATCAATTCCCAAATAAGTGCTTTTAATTGAATCCTTGTCTCAGGGTCTGCTTCTGGGGAATCCTTGACTATGAGAGTGCCCAACTGTACCTAAAACAAAATCAGGCTTCCCAATGGTCAGCTATTCCCCATTAGAGAATAATCAGGGCCCCACAATTCTCTGCTTATCTTTGCCAGTGATCTCACACATGAATGATGCACATGCCTTTAAGGGTGAAAGTACCAAATGGCCATCCTTTTCTAGAGGGCAATATTGGCAGTAAATATAGTTTTGAAGATGCATATCATCCTTGGTTTACTCGCATTTCTAGAAATGCTTTTAAGAGAATAGATGAGAGACTGTGCAGTATTTGATGCTTTGCAGTGAAGCTCTGTATTTAATGTCAGAGAAATGGAATCAACCTAGGTATCAACAATAGGGTAGGTGGAAATGATAGCACACTCCTATAATGGCATATATTGTCATCATTAAAAAGCGTGTTAAATATTAATATATTTTGATAAAAAAGATGTTATTGTGAGGTGCAAAGGCAAGTCATAAAGCAATCAACAGAGTATGGTCTTCTCTATTGTCAGTTTTGTAGTAGATAAAGGAAATTTCTGGTTCGGCTTAACCCCTGCATAACTCAGTGCCTGCTTGACTCTTCAATACATCTTACTGGACCCACTTGAGACCCACATTCCAACCATTCAATCCCCTTCTGCCGCCAATCACAAGGAGTCTTTTGATTCCTCCCTTATTTGGGGAAGACTTCCTCCTCATTGTGGTCTGTCTGGCTCTCATACTCTGCATCAGTGGAGACCAGTTGAACTCTATCCTGATGTAGCTTTCTTTGCTCATTGGCCTAAACAGAGACCTTTCTGGGGTTTTAGTTATTCTGTGACATATTTGAATGTAATTTCTCATTAGCTGTAGTCAAACATGTATTTCCTACGTAGTCTTCTCTGACTATCTTTTGTATGCCATACACATGTAAATGTGTACCATTGAGTTATTGACCCCAGGGGACAGAGGACCTTGAGGAACTGATTTGAGTTAGAGCGAAAATTCTTCTACCTCCGACCTTGTCTCCCTCTCTTTGCTCTTTTACTTTTTCCCTTCCTTCATTAGGTCCCAGCTGAGCTATAGGTATGAGAGTGGAAGAGATGATTCAGCCATCTTCAAGGAGAGTCTTTTGAAAGTGGCAGGTCTGTGGGTAAGACTTGGCATATAAATAAAAACAAATAGTCCAGAGTTGATTCCACAACTGGATATATGAGAGAGATATAGTCAGAAACATTTCGAGCACCTAAGCTAACCTTGCCAATTAACAGCTGAGGGAGAAAGCCCCAGAAAGTGCTACAAGATTTTCTAAAGTCTAGCAGTTAACAATAATGAATAAGGACCATAGTGTATTTGCATTAAGTGGAACCTCAAAGCTTTTCTATTAGTTACTCAAGGGAGAAGCTGCCTCTCACTGCAACCTCTTGTTTATTTTTAAAGAGGAAAGAGTAGGTGGGTTTTAATTAAAGTCATTTGTGAGCTGGAGGAACCATTTTGAGAGGACTGAGTCTAAAACCAGGCTATGACCTCCAATGACCTGCAAGACATTTGAAAAATAACAAGCCTTACAACTCACTCATTACAAGCTCTGATTACACAAGTTTGAGGCGGGGCCCAGAGAGATGTGCACGTCCCTGGTGGCTCTGACAGTAAAGAGTCTGCCTACAATGCAAGAGACCCCGGGTTCCATCCATGGGTCAGGAAGATCCCATGGAGAAGGGAATGGCTACCCACTCCAGAGAATCCCTTGGACAAGGAATTCTGGTGGGATCCTGGTGGGCTACAGTCCATGGGGTTGCAAAGAATTGGACATAACTGAGCAACTAACACTTTCACTTTCAGGGAGATATATTTTAAAGTTTTTACCCAGGTAATCCTCAAGGCAGCGGAATGTTAGTTTCTGGTTGACAAAGCTTTAGGCCATCTGGGGCCTAGAGGGCAAGAGAGGTGGGAAGTGAAAACAGGAGATTTACTCACAAAATATAGACCACTTCTCCCTTCCAGAACAAATTCATTATCCACCCTGGTTGGGACATGCTCTTAAAGGAGGAAATAGAATCTACGCCCTTGTAGGAATTTTGCCATTTTGGGTGGAGATGAGTTTGGGGCTTGGGACACAGTCTTCCAGTTCTCTAATATGATAAACAGAAACAGACTCACGCACACAGAAAGCAAACTTCTGGTTACCAAAGAGGAAGGAAGGGGAGGGATAAATTAGGTGCGTGGGATTAACAGATACACACTACTATATATGATAGATAGTCAACAAGGACCTACTATGTGGCACAGAAAACTATAGTCAATATCTTGTAATAATTTAGAATGCAAAATAATCTGAAAAGAATATATATATAGAAGACCAAATCAGTCAATGCTAAAGGAAATCAACCCTGAATATTCACTGGAAGGACTGATGCTGAAGCTCCAATACTATGGCCACCTGATTCAAAGAGCTGAGTCATTGGAAAAGACCCTGATTAGGAAAGATTGAGGGCAGGAGAAGGGGAGGACAGAGGATAAGATGATTGGATGGTATCACTGACTCAATGGACATGAGTTTGAACAAACTCTAGGAGATAGTGAAGGACAGGGAAGCCTGGCATGCTGCAGTCCGTGGATCGCAAAGAGTCAGACACAACTGAGTGACTGAACATCAGCAACATGTTTGTGGTTGATTTCCAAGTAGAGCAAACAAAAGAGTCTGCCTGCAGTCCAGGAGACATGGCTTCATTCTCTGGACCGGGAAGATCTCTGGAGAAGGGCATGGCAACCCACTTCAGTATTCTTGCCTGGAGAATTCCATGGTCAGAGGAGCTTGGTATGCTACAGTCCATGGGGTCGCAAAGAGCTGGACATGACTGAACAACTTTCACTTTCATATATATATGTATATATAATATATATGTATAACTGAATCACCTTGCTGTACACCTGAATTATGATAAATCAGCTATACTTCACTTTAAAAAATGGAAATAGAATTATCAGCTGGAATCTGTTTCTGTCCAGAGTGAGTACTCAGTTGGACTTGGCTCTTCACCTTACATGGGCCTCCCTCATGGCTCAGAGGGTGAAGCGTCTGCCTGCAATGCAGGAGACCCAGATTCAATCCCTGGGTCAGGAAGATCCCCTGGAGAAGGAAATGACAACCCACTCCAGTATTCCTGCCTGGAGAATCCCATGGACAGAGGAGCCTGGTGGGCTACAGTCCACAGGGTTGCAAAGAGTCGGACACGACCTTTTCCCTTTCCTTTCACCTTACACAGAATGGAATGAAAACTCTTCACCATTTTATTTAAAAGTAAAAGCACTTGACCATTTTATTTAAACGTCTTTCCCTCCCTTCTCTTCAATGTAGGCTCAAATCACAATTTTGTCTCCTTTTTAGTAAAAAAAAAAAAAAAAAAAAGGGGGGCTTGACTGTTTGGTAAGACTGACAGATTTTCCTCATCATTTATTTGATTAAAGACACAGGAAACTTTGAGGAGTCCTGCTGATAGTTTCTTCCCATATTTGAATGAAACACAAAACAAAAAGCTTCAAGTGCCAAGGAACAGGCAGGTATGTTTATGCTGATGCTATCTATAGCTGCTGTTTATTTGGTTGTTAGGGAATGGGTTGCTTCCTGCTGCGAACTTTGAGATTATGGAACTTTAGGATGAATGTTAGGTTAAAATGCTCTTTCACTGTCTTCTCTTTCCAGCTTTGCCCACTTTGGTCCTTGAGCCAGTCATGTCCCTAGAATCATAGTGAGCCTGGATTAGAGCTTCCATCAGTGGGCAAGCCAGAGACCCCAGCTATCCAGGAGACCTTGTGGTTTTGGAGAGAGGATGTGAGGCCTCCAGGCCAGGGATTGACAGACTTCTTCATGAAGGGCCAGAGAGGCAGCACTTTCAGCTTTGTGGGTCTCTGTCACGATGACCAACTCTGCATGGCAGTGGGAAAACATGGGTGTGTGCTCAGTTGCTCAGTCGTGTCTGACTCTTTGCGACCCTGTGAACCATAGTCCACCAGGCTCTTCTGTCCATGGGATTTTCCAGGAAAGAATACTGGAGTGGGTTGCCATTTCCTCCTCCAGGGGATCTTCCTGACCCAGGTATTGAACTGGTATCTTTTGTTCTCCTGCATTGGCAGGTGGATTCTTTACCACTGAGCCACCTGGGGAGCCCAGTGGGAAAGCAGCCATAGCAAATAATTGGCTGTATTCCAGTAAAACTTTATTTACAAAAACAGGTGGCTGGATTGGGCCATGGTTCACTGACCTCTGGTATGGGACATTTGAAACATTCATGGTTAATGTACAGAGGGACAGAATAGTAAGTATGCTCACTAGACAGGTCTGGATTTGAATCCTAGATTGTCCACTAACCAGGAATGTGATCTTGGACTAGTTACTGACTTTAGCAATAAGATGCTAATAAAATCACCACCTTGTAGGGTGGTGGAAAGAGGGCTGGTTCCAGTCCTGGATTGATCTTCAACCACTTGTAGTAATCTGGCCAAGGCATTTACATCCCTGTTTCTGAGACGAAACATGCCTGTTTTCTAGGGTTTCTAGAAATTAGACTTCAGCTGTGGGGGCCCATGGGCCATACTAAGCTAACTGATACCTTTTAATTGGCTTATATAGTTTTTTTAAGACATAAACAGCACCGTGTATGAATGTTTTTGATATATTGTATGCTTTCATTTATCTGAGATGACTACTGTGCTGTCTTTTGATTGAATAGTTTCCCATTTTAAAATTTCCTACTTGTCATCTATAGGTGTTTAGATTTATGACCCTTTCATGGAAGGAGTCAAAAGTCTTGTCAGACTCAGAAAAGAATGTGACTCTCCCACTCTCAGAGGATGATGTCAAATGTGTTTTTAGTGTATGTTTCTGTGGAACTAGTCCCACAAGACACAGTGGTTTGGAAAAAGTCATGCGTTACTTCTGATTCTAGGAGTTAGCCAGTCTGCTCTGCTGATGCGGGTTGGGTTCAGCTGTCTCCCGGGGCTCTCTCTCGTGCTTAGCTGGGGGAGGGCTGGGGCAGGTCCGCCTCAGTATTACCCTGCTCTCCTGTCTGTGTCTCATAGTGCTCCCACGGAACAGTGGAGGCGTGTACTCAGAGAAGAGGGGAGGCAGAGACGGTGCTTTTACACGTGTCTGCATCTAGCTGGCAGCTCTCCCATTGCCAAGACAAGTCAGACGGCCAAGTCCAGAGTCAGTGTGTAAGGTCACTGCCAAAGTCACAGGGAGGAGTGCAAAGCTGGGGCCATTACTGCCATAAATCTTTCACAAACAGGAAGGCAATGGTTGTACGAGGGGAAAGGAAGCACCATTATTCTCTGTCAGTTGCTGAAAAATGCAGTACCTTCCCCTAGTCAAAAACAACAGCGAGTGTGGGAGTTTGAGTACATGGTGTATATGGAAGAGATGATGTTTCATTTTTTTCTCTCTCCTCCCAAAACAAGAGTGAAGAGAGCTTTGGAGACCTTTGAGAAACTTTTCTATTCTTTTGGGAACTGTAAGATGATGATTTTTAAGGACACTGTCAACTGATATCTTTTGCCAAATAAACACAGCCTTCCTTTTGACACCTTGATTTTGACATCAAGAGCTGCCTGAATTCTTAACTTGGAATTCATTTTTAGAAAGTTGGCCATTTCTTTCTTCCTGGCACAAACCAAGAGAATGCATTTATTTTAAAGGTGAGAGTGAATTTTAAGAAGAAACATAGATTGGTTATGCTTGCAAAGTAGAAATTGTGAGTTTTTCAGAGACCTGTGTTCAAGTGGTGATAGTATAGTAAAAGATGTGGATCAATACTGAGTTTGTAAATCTTTTCCTTTGCACACAAGTGATGCAGATCATGTCCCATAGGAAGCACTGAGATAACATTCTGAAGGCTGACATGTTGAGACTACATATCACTTGATTTTTTAGAAGATAACTTAGGTGCTGCTGCTGCTAAGTTGCTTCAGTCGTGTCCGACTCTATGCGACCCCATAGATGGCCTCCTACCAGGCTCCCCCGTCCCTGGGATTCTCCAGGCAAGAACACTGGAATGGGTTGCCATTTCCTTCTCCAATGCATGAAAGTGAAAAGTGAAAGGGAAATCACTCAGTCGTGTCCGACTCTTAGCAACCTCATGGACTAAAGCCCACTGGTACGTTGAGGAAAAAAACATTTTTTTCCAAAGCATTGTGTTTGACTTTTTAATGGAGATAAACAGTGCCAGAGAACAGAACTCTCAGTCCATCTTTCAGCCACTAGGTTGGCTAAATGTTTAATCTCACAGGAGAATAATGAGAAGGCCACAGCTGAGAAAGCCAAGTCCACTCGATGTCAGAGCAGAGTCCACTGGCCTGATGATGAATTCCTTTACATGCAAAGTGAGGTCCATGGACATCACATCACCTGAAACTTGATCCCCACCCACCCTTGACTCCACCCGGATCTGCTAAATCAGTTTGTATTTTCTTAAGACTTCAGGGATTTGTGTGCACAGGAGTATTTGAGGAGCACTGATTCATCATCAATCATAATATAAATTAGAGGCTACATCTGGCTTTAATAGAAATATCTTTAATAATGGTCCTGTGTCTATTATCATTGGGCCTCCTTTTTACATCCATCTGAAATGGAGCAAGACCTTATGGTCCTTCCCCCAGCCCACCCCCACCCCACCCCATGTCCTCTGCCTGCCTTTTGTCTGTAGAAAAACTTTAACCAAAGAATAAGTTTCATCAGAGAAGTGAGAAAATGCAGAAACAAAGGAAAGCACTCAAATAGGAGAAAACAACAATAGTTTGGGCAGTAGGCAAAGTCAGGGATCTTTAGTTCCTCCCCAAGGGCTAGAGATAATATATTGAGCCATGTCCTGTGAGCTGTCTTGTAGATACTGAAATCCCCACCCAGGTGGAGAGGTTAACTACATGATGACCAGTCTGTAGCCATGACATAAGCTGCCATAATTCTGAGAACTGGCCTCAAAGAAATGTGAGCAAAATGACCCTGGAACTGAAAAGTAACTGTACCTGAAACAATCAAGATGCCGCTGTTCAGACCACCGTTAGCCAGTTACAAGCTGACTGCCAGAGCTGCCTGTACTGTGTCTACATGTAGCCCCTGCCCTCAGCCTAAAAACTTGCCCACTGATTTGATTGTCAGGGGAAAGGAGTCAGCCTTTGGACAGGATTCCCCCGCTCTCCCCCAGTTACTAGCATGCAAAATAAAACAACTTTCCTTTCCACCAACCTGACTCTTCTGGCTTTGGAGCGGCAAGCAGCCAGACCCGACCTTCAGTTACATGTCTAACGGGGACTCGTAACTCTCTTGTATATTTTCCAAAGAGAGTGAGGCCACCAAGCTGTCGCTCTGGTAAGTACTTTGAAATGAGCAAAGAGACATAAATGTTGGGTCTAATTTTTTAAGGAAGTACTTGGATGTAAACATCTCAGTTCAAGTCTTAGACACTGAGGAAGCTAATGGGACCAAGAAATGCTGTTCTACCTTCATGGTGCCACATATATCCAACTGCCCACCCTGGGAGCTGGCATTCTAGCCACCATGTCTAGAATCTGCTCCATCTGTCAGTGATGAACCCTCCCTTCAAAGGAGGATCTGAACACCTGTCACTTGATTCCCTCTGAGATTTTGTGACTGATAATGTCCTCTGACCGGCAGCTTCAGCATCACCCAGGGAGTTGTTGGAAATGCACCACTTTTAGCTGGATGCCCATCTACTGAACTGGAACCTGCAATTTGGTGAGATCTTCCCTAATTCTTGGGTAAATTAATGTTAGAGAAACACTAATCTAGGTGAATATTTCTCAGCCTTGGCTGCACATTAGATTTCATTGCTGTTCAGTTGCTAAGTCGTGTCTGACTCTTTTGCAACTTGGACTGTAGCCAGGCTCATGGAATTTTCCAGGCAAGAATACTGGAGTGGGTTGGTATTTCCTTCTCCAAGGTATTTTCCCGACTCAGAGACTGAACCTGAGTCTCCTGCATTGGCAGGTGGACTTTTACCACTGACCACCCGGAAGCCCTAGGGTTCACTGCATGAGTGTGTGCTCAGTCATGCCTGACTATTTGCGACATCATGGCTGCAACCCACCAGGCTCCTCTGTCCATGGAATTTTCCAGGCAAGAACACTGGACTGGGTTGCCATTTCCTCCTCCAGGGGATCTTCCTGATCCAGGGATCAAACCCAAGTCTCTTGTGTCTCCTGCACTGGCAGGTGGCTTCTTTACTGCTGGCACCCCCTGGGAAGACAGGAATTCACTGGGGTTTTAAATACCTAATATTCTAATATAATTGGCTTTAGAGTGGGATTGACCCCTGTCATCCGTATGTGTTTAAAACTTCTAGATGATACTTTGAGATACTATTTGAGGGTGCAAAAGGAGACCCAGATGAAGGCCAGGAAAAATAAAACAATACAAGGTTTAGAAATATTTGGCATTTGAAGTGAAGTGGAGTTCAAGTGTAAGAAGAGTAAGAAAAAGAAGTGATGGCAGACAAAGAAAGTGGAGGCAAGTGAAATCCAAATTGTGGTCATGGCAGAGGCCCTTTGGGCGAATGCTAGACCCCACATTCAGTGTTGTCTGTGCTGCTGTGATATTAGCCCTTCTATCATCTGGGAACTGTAGTAAAGGCTACAGGTGGTTGGCTTGGTTTTTGGCAAATAAGGAATAAAAGCAGCACCCAATGCCTGAGTTTACATAGAAACTATGCATTAAGACTGGTGTGATGATATAGGTTACAGACTCAGGGTGCCTGATTGGATTTTTAATTTCAGATAAAGAATGAAAACCTTTTTAGTATACGTGTACACCATGGAATATTTGAAATATCTGAAATTTAAATTTATCTGCGTGCCCTGTATTTTAATTTGCTCAAGCCAGCAATCTTATCATGAACTTGAAACTCATTCAAGAGCAGTAGGAGCTGAGGGCCAGAGGCCACATGAGAATGTTAGTATTGAGTTGGGCAGAGACTTTGGCAAAAACATTGGACTTAAAATGATCTGAGATATCTTACCTACATTTGGTTTGAATCAGAACCAGATGTATTCAAATCGTTATTCTCCATTTTTCAGTTTTCGTGCGTCTCTCTACTTTCCCCTTTCCTGTTTCCCTTTGCCTTTATTTTGTTTGTTTTGTAAAGTGAACTTTTTCTTGACTTGGTGTCTATTGTCCTTCCCAGCTTCCTCCAGTTTTAGCTAAAGCACAGCTCATATTCTTCCAGTCAATTCGAATTCCTTGGTATTTTCAGACCGGCTCTTATTTATTTACGTCTTCTATGGTGCTGCAACACTGGAGACTGGGCCATAATGTTACATTTCTAAAGTCCTTTTGTTCTTCGCTATTTGGTGATAGACCCCCATTTCCTGGCGGCAAGAAAAAGAGTCAGCTCAGGGTAGTGAGAAACATCTGGGAGTGGAGCAGAAAACAACAACAAAATGAAAACAAGAATGTTGTCTGCAGCCAGCTCCCGCCAGCAACCCTCTGTCTCTGTGCAGTCTACAAAGAGCTTTCTCAGATGGAGTGGTGAGCAGGCAGGGACCTCTCTCAAAGCCACCAAGTCTGTTGATGTAGATTTTATTTTCTTCTGAAAACTACCTGAAGAATAGCCTTGTGAAGCATCTTTCAAGAGTTACCCCAAACTATGGGCAAGCTCGGGTGGTAACGGAGGTGTGGCACTCTGGTGTCGTCTTTCCTTGCTTGTCCCATAAGGAGGAAAGAGAAAGAGAAAGGAGTAAGACAGCCAAGTGCTTCTGAAAATGTCGTGTTTAAACCACCACCAGCAGCAGCACCCTGAAACTTAGGAGAAATGCAGAATCTCTGGCCTGCTAACTCAGAAACTCCGAATGCGTCTAGCAATATGTTTTTAACAAGTCCTCCAGGTGATTCCAACATACGCTAAAGGTTGAGAACCACTAAGACAGACAGTTTTACCTCTTCACCCTCAATAAGAAAACCTCATCTCTGTTGCCAAGTGCCATTGATTCGTCTTGGAGATGAGGATTGCCCAGATGTGCAGGGCTGGGCTATGGAGATGAAGGCGGAGGCTTCCTTTGCCTAGGGAAGCTTCTTCTTTAGTTGAGTAATAATAATAAGTGGGCAGGGAAGGACAGAAGAAAGAGTGCAGCCTCATCTTCTGGTTTCGGGATTTGATTGATCCAGGATGGGGCCCCACTGTTGCGCTGTTCTCGAGTGTAGCCAGGATGGGGGTCCCTGCTTGAGAGCAGAGGTGGGGAGGCAGCAGACAAACCAGCTAGCCTTGTAACTTGGCCCCAACACTGCCGAGAAAGTCCTCACCCAGACTGAACCTGGCTTGTCTCTGCACAGCAGGAATCAGGCAGTTGAGTTCAGGATCACTGACGATTCAACTAAGTGCTGTGTGTGAGTATGTGTGTCTGTGCATGCACCATTAAGGACAAACACGAATTAAAACCTAAGAGGCCTAACTCACCCTGGTAAAAATAAGGCGGCCGGGGGACTTTTCTCCCCTTGTCAGAACATTTACCTTAGGGAATGACAGAATATTTACTTTAGAAATGAAGTAAGTCTTTGCTAGCTTTAGGACAAGGAAAGGCTTCTTTGAAGGCCCAAAAGCAAAATCTCTGATGGTGAAACTCAAGGGAGACAGCACCCTACCTCCTGGTCTCTGGGGAAGGGCAGGAGCCGAAGTCCCTTCAAGGTGCAAAACAGAGTCCTGTTTTCTGGGCGATTAGCAACACACAGGCGCTTCCCGGTGCCTCAGTGGCAGGACATGCAAAAGACCCAGGTTCAACTCCTGGGTTGGGAAGGTCTCCTAGACAAGGAAACGGCAACCCAGTCCAGTGTTCTTGCCTGGGAAATCCCATGGACGGAGGAGCCTGGCGGGCTACAGTCCAAGGGGTTGCAAAGAATCGAGCACGACTGAGCACACACATTCACAGCAACACGCAGGCGGTCACCCCAGTCCCCAGGTAAAGTTAGGGGGCACTGTGTGTGAGCGGTAGTCCTGTCAAGTCCTCCACCCTGAGGGCTCATTATTGTTTATCTTGAAAACGTGTTTCGCTGTTGTGTCGCTTAGGCTGAGTGAACGGCCAGCACGACGGCTTCCTGCCTCCGTGTCTCTCACTCAGCAGGTGGCCTGTGATGTGCTTCACGCACTGGTTTAATGCTTACCTGGTAATAACTGACTTTGTGGGGAGGATTTCTGGATGGGGAGAAGACTTAAAAAAATTATTTCCTAGCAGCGCTTGAGTCTGTGTGTGTGTGTGTGTGTGTGTGTGTGTGTGTGTGTGTGTGCAGTCAAGCACACATGTATGTGTGGTGAAGGTAAGGAGTTGAGCATATTAGGAATCGCCTCACCCTCACAAGGCCCCATTTCTGCTGCTTTTAACAGTTTTTCACTTTGGTTTTTGCTCTACTTTAAAAACAGGCTGAACACCAGCGAGCGTAGTGTTTTCTGGGTCCCTGTGGCCCTGGCATTCTGGGAATCCAGGCCTCTTGCTAAGACCACAGCCGTCATCCTGCTGGACCTCCCGAAGCATCAGGGCACCACGTCTATGCACAGGGAGCTGGGAAGAGGCCCTGTGCCACCCGCAGGGAGGGAGGGCTCCTCCCGGGATTGCGCTGTGACTATAGGGTGGGGACTGAAGGGGGAAGGCTTGCAGAGAGGCGGTGATGAAAGGAGGGAATTGGGAAATGATCTTCCTTTTGGAAGCAGTCCTGTTTCTTCTGGAGCCCAAGACCCGTGGTTCCCGCCTCATTTATGATAGTGTTTCCAGCAGTCCAAGACCACGACAGCCGACCACCACAATATCCGAGCTGCTGAGAATGAGGACTGGAGTTTGCCCTCTGCCAAAGACAGTTCGGTCAGGACAGTGGCCTCTGGAGCTCTTTCTCTTGGACCTCGTAGAGTTACAGGAAGATTACTGGACTTCGTGGGTGCTCTATTTTTTGCTTTTCTTTTCTACTTTCACTATTGCTACCATAGTTTTAGCGACTCCTTTATCAGTGGACAGAGAGAACACCAGACTCCAGAACTCCCAGACTCTCTCTCCACCCTTCCACCCACAACTCCACAAAAAGCCCCATTGTGTTTCCTGACCTCTGGGGCCGTGAATGGCGCCTTTATTCCAGCCCCGTTTCTGAAAGTGCAGCAAGTTTCCTTAAGCCCAATGTTTTTGACGTCATTTACACAATTAGAAAGCAGAAGAGCTAGGAGGAATTTATGAAATGGTTTGATCCAACTTCATTCCTTTCCTCTCTATTTTTGTAACAGAAATGAGGACGGACCCGAAGAGTTAAAAGACTTGCCCAGTATAAAGCTGTTGGTTGGCCACGGAGCTGATCTGATACCCTGAGACACTTGGCCAAAACTCTGCAGATTCTTTTTTCAATTTTGTCCTGTTAACATTTGCCATGGGAAAGCTAATGGGTATACAATCCCCTTACAAAATACATGGATTTTCTCACATTTATGTGTCCGCGAAAATTTCAGAGCCAGAACTCAGCTCTTCTCTGGTTCCCTATCTTACTTCTTCAAACGCTCAATTCAGGGTGAGGTTTGCTGTAGAATTTGTTTGTTCAGCTGATGGATTTCCAATTCGAACAGTTTCTGCTGTTTTGTCCCTGTCCTAGCAAATGGAGGGGTGTTTGTTGGAATGAAATTGGAGTCCCGGCTGGTTACAGGCATGTATCCTTTTACCTGTGTTTTAGAGTTGCAGACTTATGTTTTCCTTGGTCTCTAGACTAAAGTATGGGACCCTTTGCTGTTCAGTAGCTTCTCTTTTTAGGGAGGAAGCTCTTTGTATTTTTGCTTGTCTTAGCAAAGATTTTTTTTTTTTTTTGATGTGGATCATTTTAAAAGTCCTTATTGAATTTGTTACGATATTGCTTCTGTTTTATGTTTTTTGGTGTTTTGGCCACAAGGCATGTGGGATCTTAGGTTCCCAACCAGGATCGAACCTGCACTCCCTGTACTGGAAAGCAAAATCTTAACCTGGACCACCGGGAAGTCTGGAAGCGCTTTGCTTTAATGTCTCCTCATCCTTGGGAATTGATTCCTTTATCCGTATGTTCATTCTTTACCTTAGGAGGCTGTGTTTGACTTTGTTGACCTGAGTCACAGTTTTCTTCCTCTGAGAAGACTTCTGTGACCTGTTGGCAATGTCTGTGCTTGTCTCCATTGTTTCCTGAACATACCTTAGAACAGCCTTGACACAGTGCTCTGGAATTGTTAGCTAGACTATGAAAAAGTGAAATGGAACATTTTACTCTTACATGCATTATTCAAAGTGAAAGACATCAGACTAAGAAGGAAAGATACTATATGATTCCATTTATATGATATTATGGAAAAGGCAGAACCATAGGGATAGAAACTAGATTGATAGTTTCTTGTGAGTATTATAAGGCTGGATTACAAAGGGGCGTGGGGACATGTTTGCTGTAATGAAGCTGCCCTATATCTTGATTGGGTGGTAATTACAGGATCGTATATATTTGTTAATACTCATAGAACTGTATGCCAGAAAGGTAAATTTTATTGTATGTAATTTACACCTTAATAAATGTGACTGCAGAGAAATAAACAAAGACAAAAAGAGACCTTCAAAAAATAAGTTCCAAACCAACCAAAACTGCCAACTCTCATAACTGAACTAAAATGAAGATAGCCTTCTTTGTTCTGGGAGTCCAGTTTTTATGCTTAGAAATAAACTTCACTTAGTCTTGAAATTAAGTTTAACATGGAGGTTCCCTCCAAGATAAATATGCAGATGGTCCCTCTGGAGCCAGCTCTATCACCCTGGCTTAGAAGGGCCCTGCAAGGAGCTGCCTCTCTTCTTCCAGAAGGGTGACTCAAAGTCCAATTTATCTTGTCCAAATGGGGATACCAAACACAGCATGGGTGGCCTCAGAACCAAAGGGATTTGCATCTGCTGAGCGGGCTGTGCTGCGGCAAATCTCCAGGTGTTATGTCTGTGCAGTTGGATGGAGGACCAGCTGGAAGCTGAGAATGATACGTCATCAGGGCTATACATGGCAGGCCACTGCTTGATGCTCCAGACCCAACAGAGATGCAGAGGCAGAGTGAAAACCAAGGGAATCAGGAGCACTTGATGTCAAGTCAGAGTAAACACGGCAGGGATCAGGTGGAGATGCAGCTGAGTAAGTCCCAGAGAGAGCTTGTGATTAGACCAGTTGAAGGATGTGCTTTTCTGCCTGTGTTAGTCAAGATGGACTCATGGGTGAGACCAGATGCATCCAAGAGCTGAGGAACTCCTGACAGAAGCTAGGAGAGACGTGCCCGCTCAGTGGCCTCCCACCCCACCTCAGGAGGCCAGTTTCTCCTGATGCTGACTATGGTGGTGAGGTTGTGAGGAGACTGGGTTTTTCAGAAATCTAACAGAAATTTAATGCCAGTTTATTTCCCTTAATGACCATCTGGACTTCTTTCTCTCCCAGTGGCCAGTGCTGAAGGGCTGCTGCAGGCTGTTCTGGGTTGTATGTCTTTGGGTGGCTGAGAAAGCTCTGAGGACTGAATCCCTTCCCTTCAAAGGGATCAACCACAGGGCCTGCAGGCCGTCTGGCCAGCATGGTTGAGGAGTTTGCTCCGAGTGACGTCCAGCCCCGCTGGCCTTGTCGTCATCCTCAAGTTGTCTTGGCTGCATCTGTCTGCTCTGCAAGGTTTTTCCCAGCTGTGTCCAGGTCTGTGTTTGTTTTGGGCCTGTGGTTAAAATTACGCTGCTTGCAATTATCTGGGAGAAAAACTTTATCCCAGTGCTGTATTGGCCAATGTTTAACAACTGGCTCTCTGGGGGAAAGGCATTTGCTGAATATCCTGGTATAAATACTCCCACCATGACTGATTTCAAGCTACCAGCCTGAGGTCAGGAGCTGAGAGCTAAGTTCTGTTCCACCACACAGATCCCATTGCTGCCAATAACCTCAAGAAGGAAGAGATTGGAAAGTGCCCTTAAAGAATCAGAGGGATGAGTTTTGAGTATTTATTACTTTTGTTTCTATTATTATGTATTATTTAGTTTCTAGAATTAGATTTTACATAATGGTTGAAATCTAAAATGAAATGATACAAGTAAATTTACAAAACAGAAAGAGATTCACAGAGGAGTTCTGATTATGAACAAATGGGGCCACATATCTCCCGAACGACCTCTGACCCTTGATCTCTTTGGGGAGTTCTTTACTGTCAAGATCAAATCCAGGTGTATCCCAAGGGATGTTGGCAGCTCTGTAGCTTCTCTCTGGGTCATTGAATGTAAATGATGCAGCTGGCTTTTATAGAGCTTTGCATTTTAAGACTTGATATCTCTGCCTGCTAAAGGATCAAGCCAATGTTTGACTCCCTCTGGGTTGTTGTGATTTTGGTTTTTTTTTGTTACTCCCATGCCTCTCAGTGATGCTATGGATCTCAACTCTTTCAGCCCCTTCACTCTATAGGAGAGGTGAGGCTTTCACAGATGCTTCGTAGAGTCTGTTTGGATTTTTTGTTGCATTTTGTGGGTAATGCATTGAGTGTTCTTTCTTATATTTGTACTTTCCTATTTTCCTTTCCAACCCTTACCCCCATCTCCACCCCCAAATAATTTCTTTTCTACTTTTATGAAACATGCATGATCAGTTCTATAGCTGACAGCACCTAAAAGGGTGCTTCCAAGAAGTTCCAGCTTTAAGAAAAAAAAATTATCCCCTCTCCATCTGCCTTTCTGGGCTTCCCAGGTGGCTCAGTGGTAAAGAATCCCCATGCCAATGCAGGAGGCACAAGAGATGGATGCAATCCCTGGGTTGGGAAGATTCCCTGGAGAAGGAAATGGCAACCCATTCCAGTATTTTTGCCTGGACAATTCCATGGACAGAGGAGTCAAGCCACTGTCCATGGGGTTGCAGAGTCAGACATGACTGACACACACACACACACACAGCACACACACAGACACACACACAGCACACCCACAGACACACACACACACACCTTGCTGTCCCCAGGTATGCTGAGGCTTTCTGAAACAAGCGGGACTCAGTTTGAGCTGTGTAGTTAACTTCACCAAGCAATTTGGGTCACCCTGAGCATGAGCAACCAACGTTTGCAATCATGTATGCCAATGTTTCTGTAGAGTCTCTTGTGTTAGTTTATGAGGTTTTTGGAATTCTTATACCCTATTAAAAGAAATCTCTCTGAAAAAATGGAGTTACCTTTAGCGATTCAGACTTCAGCCAGGAATCGTTAAGGGCTTGAAAACACTGGAAATATTTCAGGGCTTGGAGATGGGACAGAATAGAGCTATGAAAGAACAAGGGCGTTGGAAGATGAACTTTAGTCATTCATACTCCACTCCAGGCTGGCCAGTGGTCCTCACAGGTCAGTCTAGTGGCAGCATCAAAACCACTCGAGATTTTCACCCCAAGTGCAGAACCTCAAGCAGCTCCAGAGGTGTTTAGTCTCTGGGAGTGGGGTCCAGAAATCTGTGTGTCAGCAAGCCCCCCAAGGAATCCTGATACACAGGCAAGTTTGAGAAGCTCTAAGCCACTGACTGGAGATCTTCCCTGGTGGCTCAGTGGTAAGGAATCCGCCTGCAGGACAGGAACTGTAGGAGAGGCAGGTTCAGTCCTTGAATGGGGAAGAGTGTGGCAACCCACTCCAGTATTCTTTCCCTGGAGAATCTCATGAACAGTGGAGGGTGGTAGACTACAATCCATAGGGTCGCAAAGAGTTGGACATGACTCAAGCAACTTAGCACACTTGCACTGATTCAGACCCACTTTTCTTCAACTTTTCTACGTAAGTATCAGGAATTTGGATTTTATAAAATATTAGAAGACTTCTGGCATAAGGATGATTTAATGAGTGTGTACCTAGTCCTCAACATCCATACATGTTTGTGCTGAAAGCTTAGATTGTGAAGTAAGGCCAGCTCTCTCTCTGTGTGCTGCAGTGTTCCCCTTCCTTGTGATTCTTAAAACAGAGTAAGTTTTGAGACAAATCTTGTGAATGATAACTGTGACAAAAAAGGTGCATGCTCAGTTGTGTCCAGCTCTTCACAACCCCATGGACTGTAGCCTGCCAGGTTCCTCTGTCCATGGAATTTTCCAGCAATAATACTGGAGTGGTAGCCATTCCTTCTCCAGAGGATCTTCCTGGCCCAGGGATAGAACCTGCATCTCTTGAGTCTCCTGCATTGATAGGCAGGTTCTTTACCACTGGCGCCAGGAGATAATTGTCCATAATCCTCTTTGATCCAGAAATCAGCCATGATTCAAAGAGAATCATGTGGACTCTCAAACCCATCACTGGTTTGCACCCATAACTGAACACCTGTCTGAGTAGGAACATAGAATGTGAAGAAAAACATACAGTGGACTAAAAAGAGGAACAACTATTAAATACCTAAGAATTATTTTAGCTTTTTGCTGCTAAGGTAACAGAAGAGTGATTTCCCCACCCCCATGTCAGGTCGTATATCCTGTTTAATGTGTTTTGGAACCAAGCAAAAGCAAATTGCACTTCTGAAAAACTCTTAGAATAAAAGAAAATACTGGAGTAGATGTCAGAACACTTGAACCCTTGTTCTGTTTTGTCCTGGTAACTTACTAGCCATGTGACCTTGGAGAAGCAGACTGCTTCCTGAGCCTCTGTGCTCTCCACTGTAAATCGGGGTCACAGTCCACCCCTCTCTATATTGCAGGTTGTTGGGAAGATAAAATAAGAAAATGTGTACAAGTCATAGAGATATGAAGTATTGGGTTGGACAAAAAGTTTGTTTGGGTTTTTCTGTAACATCATCTTATAGCAAAATCCAAACAAAATTTTTGGCCAACCCAGTACATAGGCAATATGGTATCCTGGGGCCATGTGCCAGAATGCCTCTCTGTACTTCCATCCCTTCTGCTTCCTTTTGTAAAATAAAATAGGCTGAGAGTCAGGGGAAAATCCCTGAGGGCAGATTGTTTATGAGCTTTACAGGGGAGCCAGTGGCAGCAGAAGCTAAGGAACCCACACAGAACTGGCTGGCTTCTTCCGGGAGGCCTAGACTGAAGGCTATAGGTTTCACTGCTACCCAGGGGAGCTCATCCATGAGGGCCTTGGAGAAGGATGCACCTACTTATCTGGGACTCGTGAGCCTTAGAGGGATTCTCTGAACTTGTGACCCCTGTAAGCCTAGAAAAGAAGCACCAGTGGGCTGGGCTGCTACTGGACCTCATGTGTGAAAGGATTAGCAAGTGCACTTGGATAGGTCAGCACTGAAGTTCTCATTAATAAGCAATTTGGAGGGTTCTCTAACTCTATACCCAGCTTTAATATCATATGCCACGACTGGAAACAGCATCCATTTTCAGAGTTCCAAAGTCTCAGAGCGTATATCTAGAGAATAAAACTTTCTGAACCTTGAGGAAAGTATTCAAGGACACAGTTTAACAAATTAGAATTGATTCACAACATGGATCTCAAGATAGGAATGTGCAAAGTACAGAAAGACAAGACCAATAATGGCTCCTGCTTTTCCATATTTATAATCACAAGGGAAAAGGAAAACAGCGTAGCAGAGAGCAAACATAAAATAGTCTGGACACAAACCATACATTAGTTATTAAAATAAACATAAATCAGCTGAATTCTCCTTTCAGAGTAGATGATCAGATTGAACTGATGATAAAATATGCATCATAAAGAATCTATCAAATATATACCAGGGAATAAAATCAAAATGAAGCAAAGTTGAGACTATTAACACCGGATGAAATGACATACAAAAGCAAAACATCAAACAGGTAAAAGAAGAATAAATAATGGTGAAAGTTTTATTCAACAAAGAAGATATAATAGTTGCAAAATTGTCTGCATTAAATATCTGCCATATACAAATCAAAAATAAAATGAAAACAAAAGCACATTATAAGTTTAAGGAAACTTTGGAAAAGTACTAATACAGCTGTTGATAAGTGATAAGTAGCTTTCTGAATTCCAAATAGCAAATAAACAATTTACTGAAGAATAGAATCATTAAACTCAGCTAACTAGAAACATGCTACCAAATGGATAAGGCCTTTCTCTTTGTAAACTAGAAAGTGTACATTCTTCCCCTGTTTTGATGGAGCAACTAATAGTATTGATCATGTAGTTGAGTGAAGTTGCTCGGTCGTGTCTGACTCTTTGCGACCCCGTGGACTGTAGCCTACCAGACATCTCCGTCCATGGGATTTTCCAGGCAAGAATACTGGAGTGGGCAGGGGATCTTCCTGACCCAGGGATCGAACCTGGGTCTCCCGCATTGGAGGCAGACGCTTTAACCTCTGAGCCACCAGGGAATAGTATTGATCATGTACTTAGCCACATTGAAAATCTTATTAAAATAATCCAAGGAGAGATTTTTATAGACTACATTCTCTGATTAGACTCAGTTAAGCTACAAATCAGCAATAAAAAGGCCAGAGAGGGCATTTAACTACAAGAAAGCTCAAAGTATTCTTCTAAATAATTATTATATCCATGAGAAAATTTGGCTAAATTCACACAGTATTTAAAAATACTAGGGAGAGAGTAAAATAAAAAGAACACTTTGTACAAAAAATTATTGGATATAGCTAAGAATATATTATGCAAAAATATGTCTATTGTTTTATTATTTATAAAAACTATAAAAAGTGAACTTTATTTTTCAAATGAAGATATTAGGACAAATATGATAAACCAAAAAAAAAAAAAAGAGAAAAGATGCAATTGTAAACTCTCAAAAAAAGAATAGAATAGAAAAAGCACAATAGGAAGGAAACATCAAACAAAAGCAATTTCACTGAAGAGATGAATGAGACTAAGTGACAAGCATGACTAGTGAAAAAAAAGGCAGAAATGTTCAGTGTGTTGCATGAAGAAGAAAAACTGCAGACCTATGAGAGACTTAAATTTTTATTAGAAAATTATATATATAGATATAGTATAAAAATTTTATTACCTTGATAAGTATAATCAAGTAAAATGGGCTTAACAAGACTTAAAATATCTGGTTAGGCAATAACCAGTAAGTTGATATTAAAATAATTACATATCTACCATTTAAAAAAATCACTAAGCCCAGATAGTTTCATAGTCAAGTTTAATCTAACCTTTAAAATATAGGAATTTCTTGGCAATTGAAATGATTGGAGACAGCATATAAATGACAGAAAGATATACATTTGTTTTATTAATATTATATAAACTCAATACAAAATCTGATAAGGCTTATATAAAAATAAAGCTCTGAGTCAATTTTGTAAAGTGTCAGCCAAAAATTTCAGTCAAATAGAATAACAATGCCACACTCAAATGTGGCAATCAAAGAAATCTTATTCAAAGAATTTAAGTAAATTTCAAATTTTGAAATATATCAACCTACTTCCTTACCTCAATAAATTAAAGAGAGGAAAAGCCATATGATTATACCACAAGAAACTGAAGTACTTTATAAATCCAGCATTCATTCTCTTAAAAATTCTAAGTAAAATTTAAATAGAAGGAAGCAGGATAAAGATATAGTTAATAAAAAACATGAAAATGAATAGTTGAACATTTCCTGGCAGTCTGATGGTTAGAACTCAGCACTTCCACTACAGGGGACCCAGGTTCAATTCCTGCTCCAGGAATTAATAACCTACAAGCTGTGCAGTCTAGCCAAAAAAAGTGAAAAAGATAGTAAAACCCTGAAATGAAGCCCATTAAAATATAGAAAAGTTATGGATAACTTCTGTTACTATTACAACTGAACACTGTTTAGCAAGTGCTAATTGATATAATAAAACTGGTGAATAAAATAATTATTGTGTCCTTACAAAATTGAAGAGACTCCACCGAAACAACTATTAAATTCATTAAGAGAACATGAAAGTTGGATGGGAGAGGGATTGGATACATGTACAAAATCAACAAATAGCCTTTCTCCATATTGAAATATCAACTTAGAAATTATTATTTGTAATAATGAAAAAATATATTCAGGAATAAATGAGAAAATACATGTTAGAAATGAAGAAAACTATGAAATTTTTCAAAAATCAATGAGAAAACGATCATACTCCTGGGTTGGAGGATGCACTTCATAAAAATACGTAAAAACTCATTCTCCTTTAATGTATAAATTTAATGAAATGTCAATCTGAATTGAATCTGGTCAGAATAATTAAAATTCCATTGGAAAACTAAATGATTTTTACAAAGGCAAGACATTTTTGGTAAAGAGTAATAATTAGGGAGCCAACTTACCATTTAAATACACAAAAGTTACTCTGCTAGTGTCTTACTGGTGGCATAACACATTGCTGCACACTTGGTAGCTTCAAACGGCAGACATGTCTCCTGTCGCAGCTCTGAGTCTGCAGTCCCGGGGTCCCAGGCCCCTGCCCCGCGGCAGCTCCAGGGGAAGCCGTCCCTGTCTCTCTGTGTCTGGTGGCGGTGGCACGCCCGCTCCTGACACGCCTCCCCTGTCTCTGTCTCCGCAGTCATGTGGCCTCCTCTTTTGCCTTCTAAGGACATCAGTGATGGCACGTAGGGTTCATTCTGACGATCCAAGATGATTTCCTCCTCTCAGAATTCTTAGCTGAATCACACTAGTAAAGACCCCCTTCCCCCAAACAGGTAACATGTACAAGTTTCAGGGATTAAGTCATGGCTATCTATCATTTTCCCAAGCTACCACATCCATTCAAATCAAAACCTATGGCTGTGAGAAGAAACAAACAGACCAGTGGGCAGAATGGTCAAGAAGTAGAACCACATACAAAAGGGAGTGATACATAGGGCAAAGCTGGTATATTTCAAGTCACTAGGAAAAGATGCTTTATTTGATGATTGGGTATCTACAGATGAAAATAAAACTAGATCCCTATTTCATTACCATATAAAAATAAGTCCCAAGTATATGAAATACGTGAATGGAGTGGTGGTAAAGGCTACGGTGTATTTTTATAGCTGACTTGAAAGTCAATTTACTTATAATTAAGAGATCTGAGAATGTGTGTGTCCACATTAGAGAATGGGGGAGGGGCTTTGGGGGGGAGGGGTAGCAGAGAATAAGAATCTACCCTAAACAAAAATTGTTACATCTATTCTCAAGTGACATGATGAAGAGAAAACACTTTCTTTCAAAACAGGTATTTCTAAGTTTATCATTTAACCTCTAATCTTTTCTAAAGTCTTGAACTTTTTTGTTTTTGCTTTACATTTGTGTTCCTAGTTTCTGGATTTATCTTGCTGAAAGATGTATTTTTTGAGTTATGTCAGTAAGACTATTGTGGGAATTTCTAAAGTGTTTAGTTAGGTTAAAAGGCCTTTGAATTACAAAAATCACATTTTCACAAACCAATATCCATCATCAGTTAGGATACATTCAAATCTAGGAGATGATCACTTCCCACTTCCCTGGTGGTTCAGTGGGTAGTGAATCTGCCTGCAATACAGGAGACCTTGGTTCGATCCCTGGGTCAGGAAGTTCCCCTGGAGAAGGAATGACAATCCACTCTGGTATATTTGCCTGGGAAATCCCATGGCTAGAGTAGCCCTGGCAGCCTATGGTCCACAGGATTGTAAGAGCTGGACATGACATAGTGACTAAACCACAACCTCCTGGATTTTTTTTTTTATTGTTGTTGTTTGTTTATTTGTTTTGTTTTGTTTTTAACAAGTGCCATCACTTTTGGCTCAGATGGTAAAGAATCCACAGGAGACCTAGGTTTGATCCCTGGGTCAGGAAGGGGCCCTGGAGAAGAGAATGGCTACCCACTCCAGTATTCTTGCCTGGAGAATCCCATGGACAGAGAAGCCTGGCAGGCTACAGTCCATGGGGTTGCAAAAGTTGGACATGACTGAGTGACTAATCTCACACACACTTGAATAATAAATTACCATCACTCTTAGAGAATAGGGGCTTCCCTGGTGGCTCAGATAGTAAAGAATCTGCCTGCAACGCAGGAGACCCCAGTTCGATCCCTGGGTCCGGAAAATCCCCCGGAGAAGGGAATGGCAACCCACTACAGTATTCTTGCCTGGAAAATTCCATAGACACAGTAGCCTGGCAGGCTACAGTCATGGCGTGTCCAAGAGTTGGATACGACTGAAAATTAGAGAATGGAGTTAAAGAGTTGAGGAATTCTTTAGTCTGCTCACACTCATCTCAGAGAAGAAGGAACCAATGCCAAGCAATGATCCAGTTGACCTTCCAGTGTCACATAGATCAGGTGAGATAACACCAACATCTCCAAACTCCCAGCCCAGTGTCCTCTGCCCACACCCGGCCCTGCCCAAAGGCTGTGAGGATGGGCTCCCAAAATGGTCTATTATCCCCACCTCTTGGGGCCTTGAATGGTCACTCTTTTCCTCTCTGAAGGAGACTAGAACTGTGTTATCCACCTCCAACACCCTACTGTGACTCTTTTCAGTCTGAATTCCATGGGCATCACAAAGAGCTCCAAATACTCCCAAATACTAATGAAAGGCCTTAGGTAGGAATCCACCGACTACACTGATGGATGATTACATGGGCACAGAGACCTGATGGGCAGGCCAACAGGGACAGCAATGGGCTACTATATCCCAAGAGAGATGGGACAAATAACTGACCTCATACTGGCATGCCTTACATCTGTTCCTAAGTACGGTTACCACTGTGGGGACATTTTTCTTTGTACACATCAGTTCAGTCTCTCAGTCGTGTCCGACTCTTTGTGACCCCATGAATTGCTTCATGCCAGGCCTCCCTGTTCATTACCATCTCTCGGAGTTCACTCAGACTCACGTCCATTGAGTCCGTGATGCCATCCAGCCATCTCATCCTCGGTCGTCCCCTTCTCTCCTGCCCCCAATCCCTCCCAGCATCAGAGTCTTTTCCAATGAGTCAGCTCTTCACATGAGGTGGCCAAAGTACTGGAGTTTGAGCTTTAGCATGAGTCCTTCCAAAGAAATCCCAGGGCTGATCTCCTTCAGAATGGACTGCTTGGATCTCCTTGCAGTCCAAGGACTCTCAAGAGTCTTCTCCAACACTACAGTTCAAAAGCATCAATTCTTCGGCGCTCAGCCTTCTTCACAGTCCAACTCTCACATCCATACATGACCATAGGAAAAACCATAGCCTTGACTAGACGGACCTTAGTCGGCAAAGTAATGTCTCTGCTTTTGAATATACTATCTAGGTTTCTCATAACTTTTCTTCCAAGGAGTAAGCGTCTTTTAATTTCATGGCTGCAGTCACCATCTGCAGTGATTTTGGAGCCCCCAAAATAAAGTCTGACACTGTTTCCACTGTTTCCCCATCTATTTCCCATGAAGTGATGGGACCGGATGCCGTGATCTTCATTTTCTGGAATGTTGAGCCTTAAGCCAACTTTTTCACTCTCCTCTTTCACCTTCATCAAGAGGTCCTTTAGTTCCTCTTCACTTTCTGCCATAAGTGTGGTGTCATCTGCATATCTGAGGTTATTGATATTTTTCTGGCAATCTTGCTGCCCCTTACCTCAGACGCAGGGTGTCTCCTCCCGACTGCCACTGGCCTCAAACGCGGGGTAGCTCTTCCCAGTCGCCGCCTGACCTCGGACGCGGGGCTTTGTACACATAGTAGAGGGAAAATAGTCTCCGTGAGCTTTCTGAACTTAATATCAGACAACACAGACCATCCCCCACTGTAACCTGATTGCCAGTGGAGACGTCTCCATTTCTGTGGACACCCGAAGCTAGGGTTGGGGTGCAAGTCATGTGGGTTGTGCAGGAGGTACTCACAGGGTAGTGAAGTTGAGACAGGGCATGGAAAGAAACATGGTGTGTGTTAATCACACATTGTTAAAGAGAGATAGGGCAATAGTAGCTCAATACCACCGGGGGCCTCTAGGGGCAGTGTAGAACCCATTCCAAGAGTTGTCCTGACTATACCTCCAGACCCACCCGTTCCCAACCCTCATCTGCTCATCGGCTGAGGCCCACTTCAGGGGGAATTGACTCCCCAGCTCGTGTGACCAGCCCTGTGGAGGGAGCAGAGAGCGAACGTACAGATAAGGAGCTGGCAGCTGCATGCAGCCAGCCACCTTTACTTGAACACTAACCCATCTGCTACAATGACCTAGAAAAAGAGTTCACATCTTAATTTTCAGCAACTTTATTTCATAAATAGGTTAGGGCTTCTAACTTGGCCTTATAAAGATAATTTAGTCTACATTCTTAGGAAAAGTGCAAACAGTAAATTCGTTCACTAATGGGCATTTGAGTTTTCTGCTTTAATATAAAGGAAAATTATATTTTTAAATTAAGATTCTAAATCTTTTTTTGCTATTACTTGTATTGGGAGTGGCTGGGTCCTGCCCTAGAAGCTAAAGATCCATGCAGTTCACTCCAATTGTGACATTTAAGCCCCTACAATCTCATTAACAGGCAATGAGGCTCCCACAAACATTCATTTTTTAAACTGGAAGAGCAATTAGAGCTGATAGAGACATATACATTAAAATGTTCAGGGCATTTGCATTGGGACTGAAAACCACCATAGTTATCCTGCTCACAAAATCTGGCCAGAAGGTCAGACAATCTCCTTGGGTATGTGTTTCTCTGGATTTTTCTCTCTTCCTTTGTCTTTGCTTCTTACCTTTCTAGGGGCTAGACCCAAGAATGGAGGCATTAAAATCAATCTAGTTTTATGTTGTTTCAGAATATTCCCTTACAATGACATACTTTTCTCTCTCTCTCCTTTTTAAATTTGATGATTTTCTTCAAATCTAGACTTGCTCTTATATTATTAAGGCTGGCACATGCTTGTCACAATGCCATCTGAGGCTTGTCTTATTGCCAGCAGGTCTTAAATCCTAGTTTTCTGTCTAAGATGTAAGGGCGGAAATGTTATTTATGGGTAATTACAAAATCACCTTGCTCCATTTGATTTATTGGAGAAATTTCAATCAAGGTTTCATGCTTATCTCAAGCAGAAAACTATGCTGATAGTATTTAATTATTTTTAAATGCTGCCAACTCCAGCTCTTTCTTGCTTTTAGATTTTAGATGGTGGATTTGGGGAATGTATCAAATGCACTCCATGCTATGGCGATATTTGGTAGGTCCAGAAACAAAGCCCCACCCTTCCTCTTCCCAGCAGTTGATTTGATTGGTTGTGTTTTCTGCCTGTTTGCTAGCTGGGAGGGGCCTGAGGTATGACCAAAGTCAGCCTGGCTCCTGATTATAGTATCTACTGCCAAGGTGTTGGGATGTGAGTTTAACTAGAGGTGACAGGGGCAATCAAGGTCACTGAATTAGTGATGAATTTAGTGTTTAACAAGGTAGATATTTATATTCAGTATATGTTGCATTGGTGTTATGTTTTCTAGATATGCCAATATAATATTTTTAATTAAATCTTTTTGATAATTGAAGCTTAATTTCCATAGAGCAAGATCCAATGCTGTAAAGAGCAATATTGCATAGGAACCTGGAATGTCAGGTCCATGAATCAAGGCAAATTGGAAGTGGTCAAACAAGAGATGGCAAGGGTGAACGTCGACATTCTAGGAATCAGCAAACTAAAATGGACTGGAATGGGTGAATTTAACTCAGATGACCATTATATCTACTACTGCAGGCAGGAATCCCTCAGAAGAAATGGAGTAGCCATCATGGTCAACAAAAGAGTCCAAAATGCAGTGCTTGGATGCAATCTCAAAAACGACAGAATGATCTCTGTTCATCTCCAAGGCAAACCATTCAATATCACAGTTATCCAAGTCTATGTCTCAACCAGAAACGCTGAAGAAGCTGAAGTTGAACAATTTTATGAAGACCTACAAGACCTTTTAGAACTAACACCCAAAAAAGATGTCCTTTTCATTATAGGGGATTGGAATGCTAAAGTAGGAAGTCAAGAAACACCTGGAGTAACAGGCAAATTTGGCCTTGGAATGCAGAATGAAGCAGGCCAAATACTAATAGAGTTTTGCCAAGAAAATGCACTGGTCATAGCAAACACCCTCTTCCAACAACACAAGAGAAGACTCTACACATGGACATCACTAGATGGTCAATACCGAAATCAATTTGATTATATTCTTTGCAGCCAGAGATGGAAAGCTCTATACTGTCAACAAAAACAAGACTGGGAGCTGACTGTGACTCAGATCATGAACTCCTTATTACCAAATTCAGACTTAAATTGAAGAAAGTAGAGGAAACCGCTAGATCATTCAGGTATGACCTAAATCAAATCCCTTATGATTATACAGTGGAAGTGAGAAATAGATTTAAGGGCCTAGATCTGATAGATAGAATGCCTGATAAACTATAGAATGAGGTTCTTGACATTGTATGGGAGACAGAGATCAAGACCATCCCCATGGAAAAGAAATGCAAAAAAGCAAACTGGCTGTCTGGGGAGGCCTTACAAATAGCTGGGAAAAGAAGAGAGGCGAAAAGCCAAGGAGAAAAGGAAAGATATAAGCATCTGAATGCAGAGTTCCAAAGAATAGCAAGAAGAGATAAGAAAGCCTTCTTCAGTGATCAATGCAAAGAAATAGAGGAAAACAACAAAATGGGAAAGACTAGAGATCTCTTCAAGAAAATTAGAGATATTAAGGGAACATTTCATACAAAGATGGGCTTGATAAAGGACAGAAGTGGTCTGGAACTAACAGAAGCAGAAGATATTAAGAAGAGGAGGCAAGAATACACAGAAGAACTGTATGAAAAAGATCTTCATGAACCAGATAACCATAATGATGTGATCACTCATCTAGAGCCAGACATCTTGGAATGTGAAGTCAAGTGGGCCTTAGAAAGCAACATTACAAACAAAGCTAGTGGAGGTGATGGAATTTCAATTGAGCTATTTCAAATCCTGAAAGATGGTGCTGTGAAAGTGTTGCACTCAATATGCCAGCAAATATGGAAAACTCAGCAGTGGCCACAGGACTGGAAAAGGTCAGTTTTCATTCCAATCCCAAAGAAAGGCAATGCCAAAGAATGCTCAAACTACCACACAATTGCACTCATCTCACATGCTAGTAAAGTAATGCTCAAAATTCTCCAAGCCAGGCTTCAGCAATACGTGAACCGTGAACTCCCTGATGTTCAAGCTGGTTTTAGAAAAGGCAGAGGAACCAGAGATCAAATTGCCAACATTGGCTGGATCATGGAAAAAGCAAGAGAGTTCCAGAAAAAACATCTACTTCTGCTTTATTGACTATGCCAAAGCCTATGACTGTGTGGATCACAATAAACTGTGGAAAATTCTTCAAGAGATGGGAATACCAGACCACCTGACCTACCTCTTGAGAAATCTGTATGCAGGTCGGGAAGCAACAGTTAGAACTGGACATGGAACAACAGACTGGTTCCAAATAGGAAAAGGAGTATGTCAAGGCTGTATATTGTCACCCTGCTTATTTAACTTCTATGCAGAGTACATCATGAGAAACACTGGACTGGAAGAAACGCAAGCTGGAATCATGATTGCTGGGAGAAATATCAATAACTTCAGATATGCAGATGACACTACCCTTATGGCAGAAAGTGAAGAGGAGCTAAAAGCTTCTTGATGAAAGTGAAAGAGGAGAGTGAAAAAGTTGGCTTAAAGCTCAACATTCAGAAAACGAAGATCATGGCATCCAGTCCCATCACTTCATGGGAAATAGATGGGGAAACAGTGGAAACAGTGTCAGACTTTATTTTTTGGCTCCAAAATCACTGCAGATGGTGACTGCAGCCATGAAATTAGAAGACGCTTACTCCTTGGAAGAAAAGTTATGACCAACTTAGTATATTCAAAAGCAGAGACATTACTTTGCCCACTAAGGTCCATCTAGTCAAGGCTATGGTTTTTCCTGTGGTCACGTATGGATGTGAGAGTTGGACTGTGAAGAAGGCTGAGCGCCGAAGAATTGATGCTTTTGAACTGTGGTGTTGGAGAAGACTCTTGAGAGTCCCTTGGACTGCAAGGAGATCCAACTAGTCCATTCTGAAGGAGATCAACCCTGGGATTTCTTTGGAAGGACTCATGCTAAAGCTCAAACTCCAGTACTTTGGCCACCTCATGGGAAGAGTTGACTCATTGGAAAAGACTCTGATGCTGGGAGGGATTGGGGGGCAGGAGGAGAAGGGGATGACAGAGGATGAGATGGCTGGATGGCATCACGGACTCGATGGATGTGAGTCTGAGTGAAGTCAAAAAATGGTGATGAACAGGGAGGCCTGGCGTGCTGCGATTCATGGGGTCGCAGAGTCGGACACGACTAAGCAACTGAACTGAACCAAGTACATGGAGCAGTGTGTGCATATACTCATGTAACATACACCCCAATCAAGATACTGAAAATTTTCATCACCCCAGAAACTTCCTTGTAACTGTTTACGGTTAGCCCCCCACCTTCAATCACACTTGAAGCTTCCTATCAGTATAGGACAGTTTTGTTTTTTCTTGAACTTCATGTAACTAGAATCATATAGGAGAAGGAATGGCAACCCACTCTAGTGTTTTTGCGTTGAGGTTCTTATGGACAGAGGATCCTGGTGGGCTGCTGCCCATGGGGTCACACAGAGTTGGACATGGCTGAAGTGACTTAGCAGCGGCAGCAGAATCATATAGGATGCACTTTTTGGTATCTAGTTTCTTTCATCTCATGTTTGGTTTTTGAAATTCATCTTCGTAGTTGTATAAATCAAGTTTGTTTCTTTTTATTGCTGAATAGAGTTCTATTGTATGAATATACAATAAGGTCTTTCTCAAATCTCTTGTTGATGGATATTTGGATTATTTCCTATTTTTGGTTAGTATGAGTAAGGCTGCTATAAATATTCCTATACAAGACTTTTGTGGACATATGTTTTCATTCCTATTGAATAAAACTCAGAGTGAAATTGCTGGATCATAGAAAAAGTCTATGTGTAAATTCACATCATTTTTATGATTTAGGACTTTTCCCTTAAGGTTCCATGATGATATGTAATAATAAAAGCACTCCTAAAATTTAGAGTGAATTTTACATATATATAGTATCCCAGCCATTTCTGTCTCTAACCAACATGTTGTTCAATAACCCGAGTTATATTTTGCTTTTTTGGCATGTGAGGATGTCACCCAGAGGGCATTTTCAGGAGTATATTCAGCCTGTGACTTCACCCCAATAGGATTACACCCTTGGGCAAGATAGGAGCCCAGGACATCAATGAATCCTTATTGTGATGTCTCAATTGCATATTCAGCCTTTTCCCTGGAAGAGGCACTCTTGGAACCGGTTTCTGCATGAGCCAGAAAAAGTGATGACTGCTATGATGGCCCACAAAAGATGTGTGTGAATGGGTGCTGGTCAAAGACCTTGTAAATAGCAAAGAGGAATGTGAAGTCAAAGAATCTTTTGGAGGAGCAACTAAGGATGGAGTCAGGATGGCTTTAGAGACAAGGGTGATAGGATTTTAAAACTAGACATTGTTCATTATTTAATCTGCTGTGGTGCCCCCCTGTTTTCTCTGCAGCAATTTATCAGAGTTAAGCACATAAGCTTCTTGATAGGGTGAGAGTAGGAGTCTTCTGGAGAAACTGTCTTTCATGCTGGGCACTGGAAAGACATCCTATGGGGCAGAGTAGATTGTAACAGAAAGGGAACCAGCCTCTGTGACCTTAGAAATTTGTGGTCTGTAGGCTGATGGATGGAGGTGTCCTTCAGTGCCTGGAGGCTCCAATACAGTTAAATTTTCATTCATTACTATGAATTGACCAACTTATAGCCTTGTACTGGTCCAATTAGTCTGTGCAGCTGTATTCCGACTAAGTCATTGTGTGACCTTGACAAATCCACGTGACATTGCATTTTGGCAGATTTCCTTGGGCAGTTGTGCTGGGTGAGGGTAATACTGGAGTTTTCTACCACTATCCAGGCAAAGGTGATGTAATTCCTTAATTAAATGGTTGAATTTCAATCTAGGCTCCCTTTTAGCCTGTGAATTTCCTGCATAAAGATCACCTAATTTGATGATGTGGGAATTTTGTTTCTTGGCCTGAGTCCTTGTTGGCAATTCAACATGATTAAAGTGTCTGGAGAGCATCTTCAAGTAGAGCACCTTAGGTGTCCCATTTTCATCTGGTCCGTGAATGGATGTGTTTCTCTTGGCCCTCTTACTCAAACTTTTGATCGTTTATGAAACACTGCTAGTTGAGAAGGTAGCCTCTTGGCGGAGATTTTGAGAGATTAATCCGTGTTTTAGTTACTTGGAGGCTAGAGGGCTATGACTTTCTGCTTTCAGGAGTGCTGGATCATGGCAGGTTACCCAAAAACAGATCTTCATGTTCTGAGAAAGTATTAAATGTCAAGACACCCTGAGACTTATCTAGTGGTCCAGTGGTTAAGGCTCTGTTCTTCCCCTGCAGGGAGCATGGGTTCAAACCCTGGTCTAAGAACTAAGAGCCTGCATGCCATGTGGCAAGGCTAAAAGAAAAAAAGAGAAAGACTCTCCCTCCTGCACTGATGGGAATTGCAGTTTAAAAAAATTTGATATTGGATTCTAAGTTTAGTTAACTATTTTGGTTTGTTTGTTTGTTTTTCTAACCAGGCACTGGATTGAATATATTTGCTCAGTCTTTTGTTACCATATGTCCCCAGTCACCTGGTGAGAGTGGAACCAGCAGGCAATTTAATTTGTTCACAGTATCATCTTGGGTCCCTTTGAATAAGAGCTTTCAGCAGCTCTGCTCCCTAATTGTGGAATTTACTACCAATTTCTAGTCACACTGCCCTGACTGTCTCTGCTTAAATAAGCTAAGGCTTTCTGCATTCCCAGAAGCATCTGAGACCCTCCAGTGGTGGGAGTGGGCATGGTGGTGAAAGGGCATCTGAAAGAGGTGGGGAGAGATGAATGTTTATTGTTCAGTGCTCAGGTTTTCCCCTGTAAAGAGGGATGCATAGATTCATACTCACATTACTCTTATTTCTGTTTCAGGAGACTGTGTAAGGAAAATAAGAGTAATGATAACTAAATCAAGGAACACGGTAGGGGGAGGTGTGGAGAAGTGCAAGAGGCAAGAATGGAGAGGGAGCAGAGCTTTGGGAAGACCCAAGGAGGGAATGAATCGGCCTCTTCTCTTGTGTCCTTGCCTCCCACTTCTCTGTAACTGCAGTGAATTCAGCGGCTTTCTTAAATCAGTGACATTCACGTATATCACAGGGCTGTTCTTTTTGCTGAAATATTTATTTGCCTTGAGTTGGACTGTATGAAACATTAACCACAGACTTAGTAACTGGCACTTAATGTTCTCTTGTTTTGCTGGAAGCCATTGCCCAGGGATTAAAGGCCTCTTGGGTGGGTAGAGCCTTTCTGATGCCTCGAACACTCCCAGAGATGCTGCAGCCAGACCCCAGACTCTGGTGGTGGCTGGCTCAAATTCCCTTCTACAGCTATTGCACCCATAAACCTCTGAGATGTGCTCTGAGATCCAGCATTTTTCCTTTGTTTCTTCTCTTCTTCATTTAATTTATTAACTGTAAGATGAAGAGAGCACACTTACAGAAATTCTGGTAAAAGCAAAGTGGTGGAAAGAGTGAACAGATTTATGAATATGATTTCATCATAAGCTCCCCAGGAGAGTTGGAAATCCTTTGCTATTGCTCTATAAGGCATCTATAGAAGGGCTCATGGGAAAGATGTCACATCAGAGGGTTCAAGAAATGGTGTGAATCCCAAGGCTCCTAATGACCTGCATTAGGGACATAAAATGACATTGGACAAGTAACTATTTCAGTTTTCAAATGGTTAAACACACACAGGCACACCATCTGGACCTCAGAAAGATAAGTGCTGCCATCTTGGCAGAATGAGAAGAAATGTTACTCAGGAGGCCTAGCAGGGAGCTGGGACTCTGAGACTCTCACCTAGTTTTTCATGGAATCAGATTACTTATGAGACTTTGGGGATTAAGGGCAGCATCTCTTTTCACTGCTGAGCTTGGAGCCCTTTTGTCCCTGTTATGACATGTGAAGGAAATCTACTACAGGGCTCTCCATTCTGCACAGGGAGCCACAGTGCATCCATGGTGATGGAGTTTCCTCATTTATAATCAGATTCAGGAACCAAAATTATGTTTTCTAAGAGAAAGCAGTGCCACTTATGCTGGGAAAATGTAACCATCCGCCTCTGTTATGAATTAGCGTCCTTTCGAAGGAGAGTGGTCCAGGTGAGGCAGGCAAGGGTCTGAGAACTGGACAGACTTGGAGAATAGGCCAGTCACAGGGGTCATCAAGGTTCCTGTCAGAGGAAGCAGTGAACTGAGTCAAAGCCAGGTAGAACTGGAGAGGCTGGGAGGAGAGGGGGCATCCCTAGGGACTGTGGTCTGGGCTAGAGGTAGAACTTGAGTTCCTGAGTTAGATGATAACTTCAAGGAGAGTGGATGCTTTTACCGTTTTACTCCCTGACACCACCTCCAAGCTTAGCCCACAGTCCAGCCCATAGTTGATGCTCAGTGTATATTTACTGGGAGGGTGAATGAGTAAATGGATGAGGTTCTGCAGGAACTGAACGATAAATTAAGATGTGTGTGTGGGGGGGCAGGGAATAAGACAGTGATACTACTAGGAGAGCAGGGACATTGTATCACTTCTGGTTCCAGGCATAAGCAAGGAGGTTTTTGGAAGCAGGCATGAGTTCTAATCTAATGGGTTGAGATTCTGGGTATTTATCCAGAAGAATTGAAATCAGGATCTCAAAGAGATATCTGAACCTCTATGTTCACTGAAACTTAATTTCTAACAGCCAAGATGTGGAAACAACCTAGATGTCCATCAGCAGATAAATAGGTCAAGAAAGTGTGGTATATACCTACAGTGGAATATTATTCAACCTGGAAAAGGGAAATCCTGCTATATGCAAAAATGTGGATGAACCTGGAGAACGTTATGCTAAATGAGAGAAGCCAAATACATAAATACTGTATGATCTCACTTATAATAGGGTCTAAAATAGTCAAAGGCATAGAAGCAGAGAGTAACACAGTGCTGCTAGGGACTGGCATGGGGCATGAGAAGTTGCTGTTCAAAGGATACAAAGTTTCAGTGATAAAAGATGAATAAGTTCTATGTGTCCATAGTTCACAATACTCTATTGTACACGTCAAATTTTGTTACAAGGATAGATCTCTTGTTAAGTGTTCTTACAATAATAATAGTAAAGAATTTGCTGCAAGGATGGTTTGATATTGAATGGTCCATCTTCAGGCCCATGGGCTTTACTTTCCTGCTGGGCAGACAGAGGGCAGTGATCTGGGACTGGTTTGGAGGTAGTCATGAAAGGTCTTAGCTAAGTAGATCTGAAAGGTATGGAAGCCACTTTCCTTGATTCAGCTGACTCTGGAAAACTCCCATTTCAGGGCCATGTTTAAGGGTGCAGACAGAAAAGGAGCACTGGTGTGGAAGTGTGTGCCTCCAAATCTTAGGTGGTATGTGTGTGTGTGTGTGTATGCCTTTAAAAGAGATTTGAGGTTGAGTACATGAGTCTGAGTGAACTCTGGGAGTTGGTGATGGAAAGGGAGGCCTGGCGTGCTGCAATTCATGGGGTCGCAAAGAGTTGGATACGACTGAGCGACTGAACTGAACTGACACAAAAGGAGGCATCAAAGAAACGCTTACACCTGGAGATACACAGAGATATTGAGAGAGAGCGTGACACAGAGATACCGAGATATGTGGACACAGGAAGGGAGCAAGAGAAACAAAGGTAATAGAGTCACCATTAGGCCTGTTGGAATTTCTTTTCCCCCATTATTTACAATAGTTGGCATAATTGAGGATGAGGTGGTTTTTATCAATAGTGAAAACTCTTTAGGCCTGTTTTCTATTAGATCTTTTAGATCTAACAGAAGGTTTAGAAAAGTTAAGATTAAAAAAGAAGATCATCATCTTCAACATAGAAAAGAGGTACTCTTTAAAAAAGAGAGTCCTGTCATTATGAAATAATAAAATTATTTAAGTTCAAAAACACAGAAAATGCATTGTGATGGAGCCCAGTTCCCCAGGATGCCAGTTCCCCACCTGCCAGGTGCAGGTGACGGGACTTACTAACAAGCCATGGTGTGTTGTGTTTTGGTTGTGAGCTCTCCCCTGAGAGTCCCTCCTATGTCTGTATCCACATAGATGCCTGGCAGAGTGGTGACTAAAAATATTTATGGATCAAAACACTAATGAGCAGTGCTCTTTTCTTTGCTCTTACTCACATTCAGGTGAGCTTCAAGCCAGTTTTCCTCTTGGCATCTCTGCCCCACCTCGTGTGTAAACAGAAATAATTATAAATTATAGCAGGTTAGTCAATAGGAAGTCTTCCACACCCGGGCTCTAATTCTTTGCGGGTGATAGTTCATCTCACACAGCCCCACCAGACAGGAATAACTTATTTTAATTGGCCATCATTCGTAAACTGCAGCGTGGTATACTTTCGAAATGATACAGCCACTTTACTGTGACTGTATTTCTCTGACTCATGGTGGTCAGTGTTTCATCAATCATAAAAGTAGAAAAGTAAGTGGATTTTTCTCCAGCCCTTTCTAGCCCTCTACACAGTACCCCCAGAGAAAAGGGCATCACATTCAATGACTGTCCAGCTATTTTTGTAACCCCCCAGTTTAGGAGGTAAAAGCCAGAAAGACAATGATTAGGAAAGGGAAGAAGGTGAACTCTTTTCCAAATTTCTCTGGCCTTTTGTTAACTGTGCTGGCTCAGTCAAGATTCTCATAGATTCTGGGTTCTTTATCAGAGACCATTTTGTTTTTTGGGGCTGGGATGATCATTTACCTAATGGCATTCAGACTCCTGGACCCTTCAGATGCCAGGAAGGTAGCAAGGATATGACAGAGAGTGTGGGCAGATGGATCATGGGGGCAGGAAGTCCCTGTGCTCCCACTGGAAGCCTCTGGAACCACATCACCATGTGGACAGGAGACCTTGCCCTGAAGCCCGGTGCCATTCTCTTTCTCTCCTTTAACCGAAGTCCTTTGGTTGGGAAGGGGTGGAAGGCACTCCCACTCTGCTGTTAAGAATTGCCACCTTAATAAAGACAACCTGGATGGTCAGGCGAATCCAAGTAGAGGCAGTGGAATCATGTGACTTCCTCCCACAATCACTCTGGATGCCTCCAAGGTGGGTGAGGCCTTCCCTCTGGGGTTCCTATGCTACCCGTTTCCCGGGTCTCTCTGCAAATAGCTCTGTGCCACACCTTCTCCCCCATAGAAGGCAGCCATATTCTCTTCTTGGACAATATGGTTTCCAAGAAGGAGGAGTATAATTGTAAAGGAGATGCAGGTATGTTTGTGGGTACAGATGGAGAAGGCAGTGGCACCCCACTCCAGCACTCTTGCCTGGAAAATCCCATGGACGGAGGAGCCTGGTAGGCGGCAGTCCATGGGGTCGCTAAGAGTCAGACATGACTGAGCGACTTCGCTTTCCCTTTTCACTTTCATGCATGGGAGAAGGAAATGGCAACCCACTCCAGTGTTCTTGCCTGGAGAACCCCAGGGACGGTGGAGCCTGGTGGGCTGCCATCTATGGGGTCGCACAGAGTCAGACACAACTGAAGTGACTTAGCAGCAGTGGGTACAGATGTGTGTGGTTCTATGTTATCCAGAATATAAGTTATGAATATTTCAAAGATAAAATTTTAAACAATGCCCAAGAACCATTAAGGATCTAGCACATAATGTAGTTGAGAAAGTGTAACTGGAGGCCCTAAGTCACTTCTCGGAGGCACCCGGTCTCCTCTTCCCTTTCCTGCAGCTTTTCTGAGCGATCGAAATCCCCTCTCCCTCCCTAGCCAACGCACGGTTCTCACTACCTTAGCCGATACATTAGGAAGTAAATGGAGGCTCTCACGTAAGTCTAAGGTTGGTGCCAAAATTGGGTGTATCTTGAGGCAACTTTTCATACGTGTGCATGAAACACTCCTGTATGTGTATGTACATGTACATCATTACACATGTATGCATTTTGTGGCTGTAGATAAACAAGATAGCTGTCATTTATAAATGTCCATGGATAATCATTCTTATGTAAAACTGATATACTTTTATTTGACGTATTTTAGCAGGTACAGTTTTCTTACAGATTATCGTAAGACTTGGAAATATTGCCTGGTGTAGTTCAGTGATGTATTTCAAGTATGTTTGCCTCTCCCATATTCGTCCTAATAAATGGTACAGTTTGGTAATGAATAGTTGATTCATTGAAGCATATGGGGTGGGGGGCTTCTTCATTCTAGTTTTGTAAAAAGTTGTTTGGGCTATTTGCCCAAGTCTCAAAAATCTAGAACTACTGATTTAGTATTTTGGAATCATTGCTTTGGAGGCTTTCCCTGCTATATACCTCTGGGCGACGTCTGTAAATAAAATAACTCTGAGTCACTTTTGTAACGTCTGTCTTCCAGGGTTTGAATTTAGCTTTCAAATGCTGCTTTGTGAGCATACCTTTAAAAATGAGTTGCCCATAGACAGACATAATACGAAGACAGAATTACCCAGTAAGAAATGCCAGGAGACGTCTCTGAGCAGTTATGGAGATGAAGATGTCTGGAAAGTTTATTGCCCTTACTTTGATGGCATTTCCTCCCCTGACCCTTCCCTCATCTGTAGGTGTTAGATCTTTAAGGGAGCTTGACATTTAGCTTGGAAATGAATACACTTTTTTGGGTTCTTTTTAACAACCAGGGTAAGTTTTCATAGGTAATTTAGCAAATGTCAAATTTTTGTAATAATGTAGGTTTGATTTATACAGCCAAGCTTGTTAATCTCACTACCTAAAGGCCTCAGAACTTGGGCAGCTTTCAAACCAAGTTTCAGCACTGGCATCAGATGCCCACAGCGTCCTAAAGAGACATGTGTCTTCCTCTCTTTTAGCAGTTCAGCTTCTGTCTCTTTCCTGCCTACTCTGATTTTTAACTCCATTGTTGAGGAGGCCAGTAGTTAAAACTGCTTGTTTTTCTTCCTGATTCCTCCTTAACACAAGTTCAGTTCAGTTCAGTCACTCAGTCGTGTCCAACTCTTTGAGACCCCATGAATCGCAGCATGCCAGGCCTCCCTGTCCATCACCATCTCCCAGAGTTCACTCAGACCCGCATCCATCGAGTCAGCGATGCCATTCAGCCATCTCATCCTCTGTCATCCCCTTCTTCTCCTGCCCCCAATCCCTCCCAGCATCAGAGTCTTTTCCAATGAGTCAGCTCTTCGCATGAGGTGGCCAAAGTACTGGAGTTTCAGCTTTAGCATCATTCCTTGCAAAGAAATCCCAGGGCTGATCTTCCAGTCCAGGGGACTCTCAAGAGTCTTCTCCAATACCACAGTTCAAAAGCATCAATTCTTCAGCACTCAGCCTTCTTCACAGTCCAACTCTCACATCCATACATGACTACTGGAAAAACCATAGCCTTGACTAGATGGACCTTAGTCAGGAAAGTAATGTCTCTGCTTTTGAATATGCTATCTAGGTTGGTCATAACTTTTCTTCCAAGGAGTAAGCGTCTTTTAATTTCATGGCTGCAATAAACATCTGCAGTGATTTTGAAGGCCCTAAAAATAAACTCTGACACTGTTTCCACTGTTTCCCCATCTATTTCCCATGAAGTGATGGGACCGGATGCCGTGATCTTCGTTTTCTGAATGTTGAGCCTTAAGCCAACTTTTTCACTCTCCTCTTTCACCTTCATCAAGAGGCTTTTTAGTTCCTCTTCACTTTCTGCCATAAGGGTGGTGTCATCTGCATATCTGAGGTTATTGATATTTCTCCTGGCAATCTTGATTCCAGCTTGTGTTTCTTCCAGTCCAGCATTTCTTATGATGTACTCTGCAAATAAGTTAAAGAAGCAGGGTGACAATATACAGCCTTGACGTACTCCTTTTCCTATTTGGAACCAGTCTGTTGTTCCATGTCCAGTTCTAACTGTTGCTTCCTGACCTGCATACAGATTTCTCAAGAGGTAGGTCAGGTGGTCTGGTATTCCCATCTCTCAGAATTTTTCACACTTCGTTGTGATCCACATAGTCAAAGGTTTTGGCATAATCAATAAAGCAGAAGTAGATGTTTTTCTGGAACTCTCTTGCTTTTCCCATGATCCAGCGGATGTTGGCAATTTGATCTCTGGTTCCTCTGCCTTTTCTAAAACCAGCTTGAACATCAGAAAGTTCACGGTTCACGTATTGCTGAAGCCTGGCTTGGAGAATTTTGAGCATTACTTTACTAGCATGTGAGATGAGTGCAATTGTGTGGTAGTTTGAGCATTCTTTGGCATTGCCTTTCTTTGGGATTGGAATGAAAACTGACCTTTTCCAGTCCTGTGGCCACTGCTGAGTTTTCGAAATTTGCTGGCATATTGAGTGCAGCACTTTCACAGCATCATCTTTCAGGATTTGAAACAGCTCCAGTGGAATTCCATCACCTCCACTAGCTTTGTTCATAGTGATGCTTTCTAAGGCCCACTTGACTTCACACTCCAGGATGTCTGGCTCTAAGTGAGTGATCACACCATTGTCTTGAAAATCTTTTTTGTACAGTTCTTCCGTGTATTCTTGCCACCTCTTCTTAATATCTCTGCTTTTGTTAGGTCCATACCATTTCTGTCCTTTACCGAGCCCATCTTTGCAAGAAATGTTCCCTTGGTATCTCTAATTTTCTTGAAGAGATCTCTAGTCTTCCCATTCTGTTCTTTTCCTCTATTTCTTTGCATTGATCGCTGAAGAAGGCTTTCTTATCTCTTCTTGCTGTTCTTTGGAACTCTGCATTCAGATGCTTAATCTTTCCTTTTCTCCTTGGCTTTTCACTTCTCTTCTTTCCACAGCTATATAAGGCTTCCCCAGACTGCCATTTTTCTTTTTGCATTTCTTTTCTATGGTGATGGTCTTGATCCCTGTCTCTGGTACAATGTCACAAACCTCATTCCATAGTTCATCGGGCACTCTATCTATCAGATCTAGGCCCTTAAATCTATTTCTCACTTCCACTGTATAATCATAAGGGATTTGATAGCCAGACATCTTGGAATGTGAAGTCAAGTGGGCCTTAGAAAGCATCACTATGAACAAAGCTAGTGGAGGTGATGGAATTCCAGTGGAGCTGTTTCAAATCCTGAAAGATGATGCTGTGAAAGTGCTGCACTCAGTATGCCAGCAAATTTGGAAAACTCAGCAGTGGCCACAGGGCTGGAAAATGTCAGTTTCATTCCGATCCCAAAGAAAAGCAATGCCAAAGAATGCTCAAACTACCACACAATTGCACTCATCTCACATGCTAGTAAAGTAATGCTCAAAATTCTCCAAGCCAGGCTTCAGCAATACGTGAACCTTGAACTTCCTGATGTTCAAGCTGGTTTTAGAAAAGGCAGAGGAACCAGAGCTCAAATTGCCAACATCCGCTGGATCATGGGAAAAGCAAGAGAGTTCCAGAAAAACATCTACTTCTGCTTTATTGACTATGCCAAAGCCTATGACTGTGTGGATCACAATAAACTGTGGAAAATTCTTCAAGAGATGGGAATACCAGACCACCTAACCTACCTCTTGAGAAATCTGTATGCAGGTCAGGAAGCAACAGTTAGAACTGGACATGGAACAACAGACTGGTTCCAAATAGGAAAAGGAGTACGTCAAGGCTGTATATTGTCACCCTGCTTCTTTAACTTATATGCAGAGTACATCATTAGAAACGCTGGGCTGGAAGAAACACAAGCTGGAATCATGATTGCCAGGAGAAATATCAATAACCTCAGATATGCAGATGATACCACCCTTATGGCAGAAAGTGAAGAGGGAGCTAAAGGCCCTCTTGATGAAAGTGAAAGAGGAGAGTGAAAAAGTTGGCTTAGCTCATCATTCAGAAAACGATGATCATGGCATCCGGTCCCATCACTTCATGGGAAATAGATGGGGAAACAGTGGAAACAGTGTCACACTTTATTTTTTTGGTCTCCAAAATCACTGCAGATATTGATTGCAGCCATGAAATTAGAAGACGCTTACTTCTTGGAAGAAAAGTTATGATCAACCTAGATAGCATATTCTAAAGCAGAGACATTACTTTCCTGACTAAGGTCCATCTAGTAAAGGCTATGGTTTTTCCAGTGGTCATGTATGGATGTGAGAGTTGGACTGTGACGAAGGCTGAGTGCTGGAGAATTGATGCTGTGGTGTTGGAGAAGACTCTTGAGAGTCCTTTGGACTGCAAGGAGATCCAACCAGTCCATTCTGAAGGAGATCAACCCTGGGATTTGTTTGGAAGGAATGATGCTAAAGCTGAAACTTCAGTACTTTGGCCACCTCAGGTGAAGAGTTGACTCATTGGAAAAGACTCTGATGCTGGGAGGGATTGGGGGCAGGAGGAGAAGGGGATCATCGAGGATGAGATGGCTGGATGGCATCATGGACTCGATAGACGTGAGTCTCAGTGAACTCCGGGACATGGTGATGAACAGGGAGGCCTGGTGTGCTGTGATTCATTGGGTCGTAAAGAGTCAGACACGACTGAATGACTGAACTGAACTGATGCCTGAGTGGTCTAGTGGTTTTCCTCCTTTCTTCAATTTGAGTCTGAATTTGGTAATAAGGAGTTCATGATCTGAGCCACAGTCAGCTCCTGGTCTTGTTTTTGTTGACTGTAAAAAGCTTCTCCTTCTTTGGCTGCAAAGAATATAATCAATCTGATTTCGGTGTTGACCATCTGGTGATGTCCATGTGTAGAGTCTTCTCTTGTGTTGTTCGAAGAGGGTGTTCGCTATGACCAGTGCATTTTCTTGGCAAAAGTCTATTAGTCTTTGACCTGCTTCATTCCATATTCCAAGGCTTTAACACAAGAGAACACGTCAAAAAAAAAAAAAATCACTTATTTTGTTAATCACACAATTTCCTGTCTTTCAATGATGAGATCAGGTGGACAATTTTGGCTTGTGACCAGTCAAGACTTTTGAATGGCATTGCATGCAGCATCCTCTATACACACAATTCTCGTTTGCTTACCGAGAGTTCTTTTCCATTTTTCCCAGTAATCCTTCTTTGTTTTTGTTTCCTCTAATTTGGTTCATGTCAGCGTCCTCCCCAGGTGAAAGTGATTCTCCTCTCCCTTCCTCATCAAGTGAGCCAGCCTGGCTTATTGGAACCTAACCTCCCTCTGCCCCTGTGATTGGCAAAAGAGTGGCACGTGGTCTGATGAAAACCAACAGGAGCTGAGAATGACCATGAATAAGAACCTCTTTTCCCACCTGAGCTGCTGAAGAAAGAAATGGCAAGCCCGGAACCGCGCGGGTCCATCTGTGGACTGAGAATGAAGCTCCCTCAGGGAAAATTGGAGTCAGGAGACGGAGAGAGAGGCACACTTTGAGCCCTTGGATTGCCACACCTCAAGGCAGTGTCCACTCTGAGCCGATTCATCACTGTCTTTAAACCAAGTTGATTTATTTGTTGTTTACTACTGAATGAGACATGAGACATGTCCCTCTCCTGCAAGAGCTAGTGTGGGAGACAACAGTGCCAGGCTAGGTTTGATACATGGGGAGGGAAACCTCCCTATGAGTGAGGAGGGTCGGTGAAGGCTTCACATTTAGGAGGATTCAGCCCTTCAGCCAGACCTTGAGAGGTGGGGAGGATTTGGAGTGCCAGAAAGGGTCCTGGTGCGAGTATGTTTTCCTTCTTCACCTCCACATCCCTCTCTCTGTTGAATGTCTTCTCTCCATAGATACTGTGAACACTTGTGCTTTCTTTGCTTACTCTTGGCTGTGCTGGTCTTTGTGGCCACAGGTGGGCAGTTCCTCTCTGCTGCATTTGCCTGCTTCCCATTGCTGTGTCTTCTCTTGTCCTGGAGCATGGGCTGTAGGGCACATGGGCTTCAGTGGCGGAGGCACTCTGGCTGAGCTGCTCCATGGCGTGTAGGACCTTCCTAGACCCAGGACCAAGCCCACGTCCCCTGCGTTGGCTGGACCACTGGACCTCAGGGAAGGCCCCACTCATCGGTTAATGCTCCTTTTCCTGAGGATTCTGTGCTTGGATGACGTCTCATCATGCTTGGTAGCTCTCGGTTCAATCAACGCTCAGAGTTCTTGATTACCATCTTTGTATGCAGATAATTCCCAGATGCATTTCTCCTACCAAGATGTGAGTTTTGAATTCTAGCCCACATTTACAACTGGCAACAATTTTCACCTTTTAACTCCTAGAGGATGCTCGTATTTAACATATTGAACTTAAGCTCATCACCTTCCTCATTCCCACCTTTTTTTCTGGTTTAAATCCTAATTTTGGTTACTGTGACGCATCATGACAGTAAACCCTGAGTTCAACCCAGACTCCCCCTCTCTAAACTTAAAATAATCAAAAATTTCTTCTACTCACTCAGTATCTTACAACTTTATTTAGTTAAGTATCTTTAGTCAAGGATCTGTGCAGATTTTTGCAAGAGTTCTATATGGGTTACCTTATAACATTTGCCTTTAATGTCAGAAAGATTTGTTTTTCCAAATCTCTTTTTATCATATACTCAGTCATGTCCGACTCTTTTGCGATCCCAGGTACTATAGCCCGCTAGCCTCCTCTGCCTGTGGGGATTTTTCAGGAAAGAATACTGGAGTGGGTTGCCATTGCCTCTCCAGGGATCTTCCTGACCCAGGAATCAAATCTGTGTCTCCTGAAATGCTCGTGGTTCTTTACCACTGAGCCACTGGGGAAATCCACCCTGCTTTTAAAAAATCTTGTTACACCTGTATCTTGAATTCCCTTTTGCCTGACAAGATTATATTCAAATTCCTTAGTACCCTATATAACACTGTTCATGGTCTGGCCACTGAATTCCTTCTCTTGCATTGTCTTTCACAAACACCAATGTACTCCCAGCTATATTAAACTAATTGTAGTTTTGAGAGTCAATTCCTAGGCAGATTGATAAGAAGTCCGGGGTCCCCGAGGAGGAGAAAAAGGTCTGGGGCTTTCGAAGTGGAGATAGGAGTCTAGAATTCTCAAGGAGGAGGAAAGACCAAACATCTTTTTTCTCTGCATTCCTTAGTCTTAGTCACATAAAACATTTCTTTCTTTAAGCCCGGAATTGATGATCACACAGCAAACATTTTAAACTCTGTACTAAGGATTATATAACAACAGTGTATCCAGCTTGAGGACAGTTTCTTCTCCCTGAAATCCTTCTGGCTAATCCTGTTATCTTAAAATGTAAATTATGACAGTGGGTCTAGTAAGATCTTTACAACCTTGAGATATTCTTTTGACTTATTGTAATAACTAATTTAAAAGTATCTAACTCCCTTGCTAACACTAGCAAGGGAGGCACTCTCTGTCCCCCTTCTGATGTCTGTGTCAGCAGCTTTCTCTGTCTGTTTTCACTTTAGTAAAACTCTGCTACACAAAACTTCTTGAGTGATCAAGGTTGTTCCCTGGTCCTGAAGCTAAAATCTTCTTCAGAGATCAAGAATCCGGCACCATTCACTGTAAGCTATCAGTTTCCTAAACACACTGTGTTCTCTGCACAATTGCTGAATTGGCAAATGATTTTGTTGGCTTAGATGGGCAGAAAGATCATGCACCAGTACTCTTTTGGTAAATCGAGGCTGTAAAGCAAAGTCAAGCACACTCAGCACTCAAGACCGAGAGATTAGCCATCTTCTCCAAGATGGATGGAGATTCATCTTTGGGCTACACGGTCCTCACCAAGGGGAAGTTCAAGAGAAGACAGTCATGTATGGATAAGGGGCATCTTAAGGTACACCTTCAGGAGGATTCACGACTAGTTCTTCCTCTTAGTTGGAAATATGTCAGGAATCATCTCACCTGGGCCAGGTGCCCCACATACATCTTAGGGTTACATGGTATCTTGTAAAACAATTCAGGTGTGAGCACAAAATCACTCTCATGAATAGGTTAATGCTGCCTGGCTCAAAATCATTCCTGAACTTGGGTTGACTGGCTAGTCACTTCTGGGGTGTTGCCAATCTGTCTTTAGACCAGCTATAGAGATCGTGCTGCAAAACACAATTGTCCCCATCTTTGGGCCTTTGAATGTTCCCTATGTCTGATCTGCTCTTTGTCTCCTTCTTTACTAAAGAAAGGAGAACTTTACTAAACTGCTACTCACCTGTTAAAACTCAGTAGGGATGTCACTGACAGGGCCCGTATGGGGTCTCACTGATAAGATGTCCACCTTGCAAATGAAGAATAAAATCACAGTGATCTGTGAGACTGAGCAAACTGCCCAAAGGGCATCCTGTTATCTCACTAGCACTTACCTTCTCAACCGTGAGACCACCAGATTCCAGATCTCCAGTGACGTAACCGTCCCTTCAGAGAGTTTTTCATTGATGGGGAATAAGAAGGACTCCATCAGAAAGGGAGTGCGCTGGTTCTCCTTAAGGGCCAGTCACCCTCTCTTTCCCTCTAATAAACTTCCTTTTCTTGCCTGACTGCCCAGCTCACCCTCTTTTTCTCCACACTTGCCATAGAGTCACCACCTTTGTAAAGATGCCTCTGTCCTTTCACTGTGATTAGAGAACCAGCTTTTATGTTCTTGATGAACATTGTCCAACCCCTCTTCTAGAGCTCACTGTGTCCTTGTGATTGTCTCCCCCACCACATTCTGTTTATCTTAGCATGCTTGGGAGATACATAATATCTGGCATGCAGCAGGTGCCTATAAAGAGTTTTTGAATAAAGGGTCATATGAGGTGAAGCATGGAATGAGCAAGAGTAACGAATGCTGGGAGTCAAATACGCACAGCTTGCCTGTGAGATCTTGTTGGGAGTGGTGGAGAGCACATTGCGTACACTGATCAAAGAAGTCAGCTTTGTTTTTGTAGTAAAACTTCTCTAAATGTACATTGTGAATTTGATAGGACAGAATGTCAACTATCTAAACAAGTGTGTGAACACATTCCCATTAAAAATGGTGCTGTAGAAATGTATTTGTTGATAGAAATGGTCAACCTCAATTACAAGTATTGATGTAGGACAAAATCTCAATGATTTTGAGGGTTGATTCTGGGAATTAACAAGATGTATTTGTCAGCATAGCTGTAACAAATACCTCTCAAATCCAATGTCTTGACCCAATAAAAGTTTAAGTGTTGTTCCTGCTTAATGAAATAAGGATATTCTTGGTTGAGTGGCTTTGCTCTAGGCAGTGAATTAGGGACCAAATTTTTCTATCTTGTCACTGTACCACCTCATAGCTTCAAGACTGCTAGCAGCAGGCAGAGGCCAAAGGTCAGGATAGTCCCCACAGGAACCTTTCCTTCTGTCTCCTTTTCTGGGATGTAGCTGATTAGGATTACAAACCATAACTCAGCTTCATGGCCCTTTTGAAGTTCTAGGGGGCTAAAAAGTGCAGCTTTCCTTTATGGCTAAGAGGGAAATGATGTGTTTTCATAACCATGGAACATTGTTCTTTCTGCCCTGGAAAATTGGAAAAAGAGAGAATGTGCATTTAAAATAAGCTATAGCTTAATGGAAATAATATTCACAGCTCTACATCTACCTTAAAAAGACGTATAAAAAATTACAAAAGGCCTGTGGCATTATTTTTCAGGTGTGGAAATAGTTGCTTTGTACTTATTCAAGTGGACAGGATCATTTAGCAGCAGTGATTCTATCAGCATCACCACCACCACCATCATCATCATTATCACATCTTCATTGAAAGCTAATATGATAGATAGGTCACTACACCGGGTAATGGAGTTCTGAGGAGGTATAACGGCCTTGAGGATCTCATAATCAAGTTGAGAAGTCAGAGTAACTACATCTATAAGGTAAATCATACTGCAAGACCTCATGTGCTTAGCACCAAATGAATGGCAGTGATATTTTGGAGAAATGGGCCTCCTTGAGATAGATGCAATGGAAGCTAAGAAATATGCATATAGAGCATTATGAGCCGTAAAAACCACAAAGATCTTTAGGGATGTGGGCCATCTCCTTCATTTAATAGGTGAGAGCATCAAGTCTTCTTTAAAGATGCCCTGCTTTCAGATCTTATAGAATCCTAACCCTACTCTTATGTAAGATCCTGTTTCCTTGAGTCTAGGTTGGCACATTCACCTGATTTTGGCCCAAAGAAAGTGGCAGATGTCACACTGAGCCAGTGGCAGGGCTAAACCTGGCAGCTTCTGCTTTGGTTTTCTTAGAACACACACTCTGGGGGAAGCCTCCACCGTGTACGTGGGCAAAGTCCCTGAGGTGCCCATGCTGTGAGGAAGCCCAGGCTAGCCAGGTGTGGAGGCTGCATGGAGAGAGAGGTGCCCAGCCAGCCCTTAGCCAGCCTGGTTTACATGCCAGGCTTGTGAGCCAAGTAGCGCCAGCCACACAGATGACTTCTACCCACCTGCCACTGAACACCAACTGCACAAGAGACCCCAGGTGAAAATTTGGCAGTGAGTCCGGCCAACTCATGGGCTTCCCTGGCAGCTCCGATGGTAGAGAATCCCCCTGCAATGCAGGAGATGTGGGTTTGATCCCTGGGTAGGGAAGATCCCCTGGAGAAGGGAAGGACTATCCACTCCAGTATTCTTGCCTGGAGAATTTCATGGACAGAGGAGGCTGGTGGACTACTGTTGATGGGGTCACAAAGAGTCGGGCATGAATGAGCAAATGGCACTTTCACTTTCCAGCCAACTCACAGAATCATTGTTGCTTTGAGCCTCTAGGTTTTGGAGTGGTGAGTCACACTGCCGTTGACAATCGGAACAGTGAGGAAACTGGGATCACAGAGGCTGAGTGAGCTCCCCAAGGGTGAGCACAGCGTGGGACAGAGGCCAGAGGATGGCCACACTCCTTGACTGACTCATAATCTAGTGGGTTTGGGACAAGGGCTTCACAAATGGTAGTTTGGGGAACTTGCTAAGGCTTAGATTCCGGTGCTTCACCCTCAAGTGTTCTGATTCAGTAGGGCTGAGAGTTTGCTTTCTAACGAGCTCCCAGGTGATGCTGATGCTACTGATCAGGACGCCACTTTCAGTAGCCCTTCCGTTGACCCGACCAGAGCTGATCCCAGCACACAGCTGGCAAACAGCATCTGCTCCTTTCTCACAGAGCTGCTTCACAATTGTCTGCTTGCTGCATTTCCAGGTAAATAATTGAAAAGTGCAAAGTGACAGGCCCTGTTCAGGCAGGGCCTGATTGCAGCTGAGCTGGATTTTAGCCTTTCCAGCTGTAGGTTGAAGAAGCCCATATGGTCCAGGAGAGGAGCCCCACTTCTCTGCGCTCTGCTTTCTCTCACTATGACACCCACGTCTCATAACCTTGTTACCCGAAGCAATTAGGGGGCATCATCCAGATTTTCAGATCCATTTCCCATGGAGACACATGTTAGGCATCTCCCACAGTGAATTTAATTAGCAGAAACTCAGTTCAGCCAGCGACCTGCAGTGCAGATAACAGTCATGGCTGCCCAGCAATCGCAGCTCCCTTTCTTGAAAAATGACAAGTTTCCTAAAAGGTGGTGATGAGTCCCAGCCAGACGTCAGGTGGGGCTCTGTGCAGTCTGATTTCCTGTAACCAAGCAACTCACACATCCTGCTTCTATTCAATTTAAGGGACTCACCTAGACAGAGACGCCAGTGAAAGGGAATAATCTATTGCAAACAATGGTGTTTCCTTAGCAGACCTGGGCTGAGGTTGGTGGACCCCTGCAGGTGTTTTGCATGTGATACACTGATCATATTTACTTCTGGACTTGTTAGTGGGAATTATCTAATGAGTATTTATATCCTACCTTAGTGATGGATACACAGTGAATTTGCTTTAGCTATCTGCACAGAAAGTCAGAGGATTCTAGTCTTCTTTCCTCGTGTGTTGGAGATAAAAAATGACCTTGTTAGGCATGAATGAAAGTCATGGGCAAACATTTATAAGGTGTCAGTGGGGGAATAAACCCCTCCTATGCAGAATATTCATGCTATTACAATACCTATTAGGTATGATGTGAGAAATTGATTGAATATGCTCCTTGTACTAGAATCCTATATGAGGATTAATGAATATATTAAGCACCAGATGGTGTAATTTGGCATTGACTAAAGTTACTGGTAAACTAAGAATTTTTAATGTCCCCAGTGTTTCTGGTATGGACTAATTGATTAATGATCAAATTTTAGCCAGGTTTTTGAACTAATGGGGCCCTGTGACTTAGGGTGGGTGTTTATGGCAGTGTGTAACTCCATCATGAGTTAGCTGCAGAGGATTAGCTGTGGCAGGGGCGCTCTTGGCTCAGTTGGTGAGTGCCTCATTTTCAATTGTGACACCAATTCACACCACCATAAGCAGCCATAGTTGAAGACATGCATTTCTCTTCATCATTTCCAAAGTGGAACAGTATTAAAACAAAAAAACAAAAACATAAAAACCTCGGTCCATCTCACACCTCTTAAAAATTACAACTATTTATTTTTATTTGCATTTATTTAATCACTGCTGAAATATGGTTTTTTTTTCTTCTTATGGTTATGGAGTACCCACTTCTTTCTCTCTTTTTAGGAACATTAAGTTTTTTTATCCATTGGTATTTTTGTCATTCTTTCTCATTGATCAAAAAGATTTTATACAAGCTGTTGAGCCTTGAACCATGTCAATGGACATGGGCATTGAGGGAACTCAGGACTGCGCACAAACCGTGTGCCCAGACAAGTCAGTTGTGTGATGTGTGATGGGATGAAAAGGTGGGTTTCTGTGAACTCCAACTAGGGGTTCACCCACAGAGCAAGGGAAGAATACTTGTAAAGGTGGGGCCAGCAGGCAGCGGTCTAAAGAAGCTGAAGTTTGGGGTAATGTATTACTTTAATTTACATGTACTTTACAGTCTGCGCACATGAGAATTATTTGGAAGAGGTTTAATTTTACTAGCTGCTGAAAGCAGGAAGGTCACTACCAACAGCAGAGAGAGCTAAGCATTTTGTTAATGCCCAGAGGCCGGGGCTATTGTAACAATGCAAGGCTAGGGGAGACCATCCACACGCTGTTCTCTGCCTTTGAGGGTTATTTGTTTTACTACGCCAATATGTTTTTTCTAGTTAGCATTTTCTGTAGAGTTCTGTTTTTGCCTTAGTTTGAAAGGCTTGTAAATAAAGCTTGAAGGTGCTATGCAAGGACAAGGTATTGCCAAATTCATCCTGGTGGATTAAATGTGCTACATTCACTTCTTTTCCCCTGAAACCCAAGCATACTGACCTAGTACATCTTTTGAAATATGGCAGAACTGAACTTAAAACCTGGACTTTTTCAGGTGAGTGGATCCTCATTTTGAGTAGTCCCCAAAGAACTCTTAAAATAGCCAGAAAATCTAATTTTGCTGTATCACAACCTACCTAACTTTGCCATATTTATTATGTTTGAAGTGACTTGAATGTTTAACCATTTTAATCAGCGGAAAAGCTATATTTGGTTGAAAATTTAGTTTGTGACTACTGGGAAATTTGATTTATCTGTTTTAAACAACCATCTGGAGTAAGTTTATTTGTACTACGTGTCATGCATATATTTATGCTGCAAGATCAAAATCCTTAAATTGCATCCTTTTGAAATTATATATACTATATAATGACAATTGCCAACACCACAATGAAGTAATTACATGGCTTTCAAAGATGGAAACCTCATGCAGCAAAAAGATTACAATGTATAATGAACAAGTTCATTTACCAGAATATAAGTGTGTGGTGAATAATGAGATGTAAACACTATGAGGTGAGATGAATCTTCTGTCATTAGAAATACAATGACAGTGTATTGAAATTTCCAAAATCTAACAAAAGTAAATAGATATACTGTTATCCAGCTGAAAACGGATTCAATTCATTTGTGAAAATTTTCCCTAATTATGCCATAAATATATTAAGTAATTTATATTTAATAAAGACAGCCTGGGAAGCCCCTGCAAAATACTGAAATGTGTATGTACATATGTGTATCGTTTTTCAGCCAGAGAGCAGTGCTCATCTGGGTCTGCTCTGTGTACAATTTGAAGTCGTCCCAGGTAGCTTTCTGTAGTCTACTCTCATCCCTTTACTCCACACCCTCCATCTCTTGCTGGCAGCAACACTGCCTAGCCTGATGCCTTACATTTTCCCTATCAAAATAATTTCACAGGGAAAGATCTGAGGAACACAGTCATACAAAAGGATGGGCTAATGGATTCATACAAAAGGATGGGCTAATGGATGCTAATTCTTCATGCATATGGCATGGAGGACGCTTCCTGTCACTGGAGTCCTGACAATTTGGGTTGAAATTCCAAAGCTGTCACTTTCCACTTGACCTTAAATTACTTAACCTCTTTTGAGTTTTCCTTTATGAAATAAGCTATCCATCATATTCCCATAAGGTTTTGGTGAGGATTAAGTGGTATATTTCATATAATGCTATTAATAGAGTGTGTTGCTCATGATGAGTTAATATGTTACTTCCTTCCACTATTAGTTCCTTTCTTTTGCTAATTGCAATGCAATCTTTTTGGTAATTAGCTTCTCACATCTTATTTTCTGGTGTGTCAGATAGGACAGTTCAGCTACAAGTAACATAACAGCCACCTAAAAGTAACTTGAACAATGCTTATTATTATTTCACATAGCAACAAGCATAACAAAAGGGGGCTCAAGGGCTGGAACAGTGGCTCAGTGGTTGCATCAAAGATCTCTCTTTCTGCTTCCCACTTTCGCCATATTAGATTGGTTCATTAGCTCTCTCTCCTCATGGTTGCACGACAGCTGCTACTGTTCCAGGTATCACATGTAGCCATGACCATATCCAACTGAAGAAAAATAGTGTTTCTTCCTTGCAGCTCTTTTATTGAGGTGAAAAAGTCTTCACTTTTCTAATCCCTCTCTCAGATGTTCTTCCATTGCTTTATGTGAGAATTACCTTGCCAAGGTACTTGCAAGGGAGTTTAGGGGGTTATAGTCTTTGTAGCTGAAGATGGAGAAGCTCAATACAGTCAGCAAAAACAAGACCAGGAGCTAACTGTGGCTCAGATCATGAACTCTTTATTGCCAAATTCAGACTTAAATTGAAGAAAGTAGGGAAAAACCACTAGACCATTCAGGCATGACCTAAATCAAATCCCTTACGATTATACAGTGGAAGTAACAAATAGATTCAAGGGATTAGATCTGACAGAGTGCCTAAGGAACTATGGACAGAGGTTTGTAACATGTTACAGGAGGCTGCGGAGAAGGCAATGGCACCCCACTCCAGAACTCATGCCTGGAAAATCCCAGGGATGGCGGAGCCTGGTGGGCTGCAGTCCATGAGGTTGCTAAGACTTGGGCATGACTGAGCTACTTCACTTTCACTTTTCTCTTCCCTGCATTGGAGAAGGCAATGGCAACCCATTCCAGTGTTCTTGCCTGGAGAATCCCAGGGACAGGGGAGCCTGGTGGGCTGCCGCCTACGGGATCACACAGAGTCGGACATGACTGAAGCGACTTAGCAGCAGCAACAGGAGGCTGTGATCAAAACCATCCCCAAGAGAAAGCAATGCAAAAAGGCAAAATGGTTGTCTGAAGAGGTCTTACAAATAGCTGAAAAAAAAAGAGACGTGAAAGGTAAAGGAGAAAATGAAGATAAATCCATCTGAATGCAGAGTTTCAAAGAATAGCAAGGAGAGATAAGAAAGCCTTCCTCAGTGATCAATGCAAAGAAATTGAAGGAAACAGTAGAGTGGGAAAGACTAGAAATCTCTTCAAGAAAATCAGAGATACCAAGGAAACATTCCATGCAAAAATAGGCACAATAAAGGACAGAAATGGTATGGACCTAAAAGAAGCAGAAGATATTAAGAAGAGGTGGCAAGAATGCACAGAAGAACTATACAAAAAGATCTTCATAAACCAGATAACCATGATGGTATGGTTACTCACCTAGAGTCAGACATCCTGGAATGCAAAGTCAAGTGGGCCTTAGGAAGCATCACTACAAACAAAGCTAGTGGAGGTGATAGAATTTCAACTGAACTATTTCAAATCCTGAAAGATGACGTTCTGAAAGTGCTGCGTTCAATATGCCAGCAAATTTGGAAAACTCAGCAGTGGCCACAGGACTGGAAAAGTCAGTTTTCATTCCAATCCCAAAGAAAAGCAGTGCCAAACAATGTTCAAACTACCGCATAATTGCATACATCTCACATGCTAGCAAAATAATGCTCAAAATTCTCCAAGCCAGGCTTCAACAATACATGAACTATGAACTTCCAGATGTTCAAGCTGGATTTAGAAAAGGAAGAAGAACCAGAGATCAAATTGCCAACATCTGTTGGATCATAGAAAAAGAAACAGAATTCCAGAAAAAAATCTAATACTGCTTCATTGACTACACAAAAGCCTTTGACTGTGTGGATCACAAGAAACTATGAAAAATTCTTAAAGAGATAGGAATACCAGACCATGTTACCTGCCTCCTGAAAAATCTGTATGCAGGTCAAGAAGCAGCAGTTAGAACTGAACATGGAACAACAGACTAGTTCCAAATTGGGAAAGGGGTACATCAAGGCTGTATATTGTCACCCTGCTTATTTAACTTATATGCAGAGTACATCATGTGAAATGCAAGACTGTATGAAGCACAAACTGGAATCAAGGTTGCCAGGAGAAATATCAATAACCTCAGATACACAGATGACACCACACTTATGGCAGAAAGCGAGAAGGAACTAAAGAGCCTCTTCATGAAAGTGAAAGAGGAGGGTGAAAGAGTTGGCTCAAAACTCAACATTTAAAAAACAAAGATCATGGCATCTAGTCCCATGACTTCATGGCAAATGATGGGGGAAAAATAGAAACAGTGAAATACTTTATTTTCTTGGGCTCCAGAATCACTGAAGATGGTGACTGCAGCCATGAAACTAAAAGACACTTGTTCCTTGGAAGAAAATCCATGACAAACCTAGACAGCATATTAAAAAAACAGAGACATTACTTTACTGACAAAGGTCCATCTAGTCAAAGCTACGGTTTTTCTAGTAGTCATGTATGAATGTGAGAGTTGGACAATAAAGAGCTGAGAGCTGAAGAATTGATGCTTTTGAACTGTGGTGTTGCAGAAGACTCTTGAGAGTCCCTTGGACTGCAAGGAGATCAAACCAGTCAGTCCTAAAGAAGATCAGTCCTGAATGTTTATTGGAAGGACTCATATTGAAGTTGAAGCTCCAATAGTTTGACCACCTGATGTGAAGACCTGACTCATTGGAAAAGACCCTGATGTTGGTAAAGATTTAAGGCAGGAGGAGAAGGGGACGACAGAGGATGAGATGTTTGGATGTCATCACTGACTCAATGGCCCTAAGTCTGAGCAAGCTCTGGGAGTTGGTGATGGACAGGGAAGCCTGGCATGCTGCAGTCCATGGGTGGCAAAAGTCAGACATGACTGAGAGACTGAACTGAATATGGTGGGTTATAGAAGCTGAGAGTTTGTCTTGTCTTAGTTATGAGTAGGAAATATCCATGCAAGGTTCCAAATTGATGAGTCCAGGATGGATAAGGAGCTGCAGAGAAAATGAAGAGCAGTGATACCTCTCTATTCCAGCCAGAGACCCAATAGTGAGATTTTCGGGGTTTGAGGAAAACACCAACCATTCTAGATTGGCCATGTCTGAATATTTATGCTTTGTTCATTGATTGTACAAATATTCATTGGAATCTTTTTGAGCAGACATTGGGCTAGATGCTGAGAATTTAATGGGTGCCAAGATAGTCCCTGTCCTCAGGGATCTCCTATTCAAAGTGACTAAGGTAGCTCTGTTGACAACTTTGCTCACTTCAGTTTATTGGGCTGTTTCAGTAACATGTTCCATGGTATACTAGTGGTGAGCATGGCTCTTGGAGCTTTGCAGGAAAGAGGGGTTATCACGAAGTGTCCATGTTGATGGACGTACGTTTCAATGTAAGTAAAGGAGGAAGAGGGCAGAAGGCTGTTTTAAGTCATGAAACAATAATAAGTTATACCATCAGCATTGTATTCCATGCTTCGTGTACATCACTACAGTCTTGACAACAGCCAGGCAAGGAGGTGGCATCTCAAGGTGCTTTCCTCCATTTTACAGATCGGTTATCTGAGCCGTGGGGGCTTCCCTGGTGGCTCAGATGGTAAAGAATCTGGCTGCAATGAAGGAGACCCAGGTTCCATCCCTGAGCTGGGAAGACCCCAGGAGAAGGAAATGACCACTTACCCCAGCATCCTTGCCTGGAGAATTCTATGGACAGAGGAACCTGGTGGACTACAGTCCATGGGGCCGCAAGGAGTCAGACACAACTGAACAACTGACACTTTCACTTTATCGGAGGTATGGGGAGGTTAAGTGTCTGTCCAAAGTCTTAAAATAAGTTGAGAAGTTGCTGTGGGACACCAGGCAGGTTTGAGGGAGAGTGTATGTTCTTTTTGAGAACAATACTGCCTTCTCATTGTCCCAGGGAGATACCCAGGGTTGAAGAAGTTGACATGGGTGTTATATCACCCAGCTGCATAGATAAATGCTGTACCCTACCACTCCTTTTTTGTTTCACAACAAGACTGCTGTACAGTGGTACTGCAAGCCTACAAGTGGTATTGCAAGCCTACACATACATCACTGGTTAGGCACCTCCCCCCGCCCCCCCCAGGGCAACACCTGAGAAAACAGGTTGGAGAGAAAATGTACATTTTGCAAAGCTGGTAAGAAGAGCCCAAGGAATCCCCTTCAGTCTGGTATTTTGTGTGTTGATTATACTATGAACCAATATGGGATCTGTGTACTGTGATGTCTCAAGCTAAACATCTTGGTTTAGCTCATGATATTCTGCCATATATATATATATATATATATATATATATATATATTCATTTGTATAACTTAGTTTCTGTATTTATCAAATAAGACACAGGTTTTCAACTAAGACCTTAAATCCTGGCTCCACACTTGCTTAGTTTCCATGACTGGTTAAGAGTCTACTGACAACACCTTCTCAGTGTTATTTGTAAAGTCCAATGAGCTAATATTTGTAATGTGCCTGACACATGCATCAGCCTTTCCTTCTCCTTTATACCTTTAAACAATCCACAAAGTTTCAACCAGGGAGACTTGACATTTCTGGGTCTGTTGGTTTAGCCAAGACCCTAGGTGCAACTCAAGCTACATATTAGAATCACTGGGCAAATTTAGAAAAATACTGAGCCCAGGACTCACCCCAGATGAGTTAAATAAGAATCTTTTGGCATACTAGTTCTTTTGCAATAGATTCTCAGGTTATTCTAATATTTAGTCTGCACCACAGCTGGCCCAAGAAACAAGAGGAACTTCAAGATAAGATTACCTTGTGGACAGGAATATTTTTTGCAGTAAAGCAGGGGCAGCTGAACAATGTTCCTGAGTCCCGGTAGGTTACCTCTTGTCTGGATTAAAGGTTTAGGCAGTGGGCTGCATTGAAATGGCTCACACATTTTGCCCCCTCTATGTGTTCATCATAAAGCCATAGCAGTGAGGTTTAGGGCCACACACAGAGAATTCAGAGTTACAAGCATGGTTCAGTTCAGCTCAGTCACTCAGTTGTGTCTGACTCTTTGCGACCCCATGGACTGCAGTACTCCAGGCTTCCCTGTCCATCACCAATGCCTGGAGCTTACTCAAACGCATGTCCATTGAGACAGTGATGCCATCCAACCATCTCATCCTCTGTCATCCCTTTCTCCTCCTGCCTTCAGTCTTTCCCAGCATCAGAGTCTTATCAAATGAGTCAATTTTTTGCATCAGCTGGCCCAAGTATTGGAGTTTCAGCTTCTGCATCAGTCCTTCCAATGAATATTCAGGACTGATTCCCTTTAGGATGGACTGGTTGGTACTCCTTGCTGTTCAAGGAGTCTTCTCCAACACCATAGTTCAAAAGCATCAGTTCTTTGGCACTTAGCTTTCTTTATAGTCCAACTCTTACATCCATACATGACTACTGGTAAAACCAAAGCTTTGACTAGATGGACCTTTGTTGGCAAAATAATATCTCTGCTTTTAATACGCTGTCTAGGTTGGTCATAACGTTTCTTCCAAGGAGCAAGCATCTTTTAATTTCATGGCTGCAGTCACCATCTGCCGTGATTTTGGAACCCTAAAATAAAGTCTGTCACTGTTTCCACTGTTTCCCCATCCGTTTGCCATGAACTGATGGGACCAGATGCCATGATCTTAGTTTTCTGACTGGAGTTTTAAGCCAACTTTTTCACTCTCCTCTCACTTTCAGAAGTTCAATCTCTGTTAATGAACTGACATTCCTGCTGGAGGACTGATGATGGCTTCCTGAGATACTGTTCGAGGCTGGCGCTGCAGAGGACCTTCAGGTTTGTATCAGGAAATACCTTCACTCTTTAGTGTAGTTCAACACAGAGGGACCACTTAAGTCTCTGAAGACATTGCATTTCAGAGTTAACTTGCATAGGCTGGGGGTGGGAGTGGGCAGTTGTTCAAACAGATTCCTACCCCAGAGTTTTCTCCTCAGTCAGTGGGGCCTCAAAAATTTGCATCCTAACCAGCTTCTATGTGATGCTGTTGGTCTTGGCTACGCTTTGGGAAGAAGTCTTTGAAAAGCGAGCCAAAGAATACTTGACTGGGAGCTTCTCCACAGACTGTAGAGGGGCTTCAGAGCAAAACTTCTCCTAGGTCACTTCCTGGGCCCAAGCTTTGCTGAGAAAAGGTGCAAGGGCGGACCAACCAGGGGGAGGGAGACGCCATTTCTTTCCCATTCAGCCTCCAGAGGCACAGTGGAGAGAAGAATCCAGGGAGACACTGCAGGATGCTGGGGTGCAGGCGCGTCACCGGCGGGCCTTCTGAACAGCTGCAGCTGCTCGCCGAGGGGTGGGTGACAGGCGTGCCTGCTTCCGGGCTGTAAGGATGCTCTCCCGTGGATGTCGGGACTGCCCCCTGCCCCCTTGCGGAAGGGCGGATCAGCCTACCCACCGCTTAGTTGCCAACAGGGAACCTTCTTACCTCACAGGGAGCCTATGCCAGGAAGGCCGAGACACGAAGAAGCAACCGTCTCCCCCGGCACCGAAGAGGCTCCTGCAGTCCTGCGAGGCGGGCACTCCGGGGCAGCCACGGGACGCACCGCCTTGTCTCTGCCGCTGACGTCAGCTCGCGCCCAGCGCGCCTCGCGCCCAGAGGACGTGCGCCCGGGGTTCAGGGAACGTCGTGAGGCAAGTATGAAGGTGATTCCCCATCTTGAGGGCACTCCTTTCTCAGCAAGGCTGTTGTCTGCCTCCACAGGTCTCCTGCCTCGCTTGTTTCCAGGCGGCTGCACATGCGGAATGAGGAGAACGGGTGCCCTCCGTGCCTCTCCAGGGCGCGCCGTCTCTCCCCGCCGTGGCTCCGGGCCACGCGTCCCGCCCGGCCCGGGCGCTTCTTAGGGGAGCGTCTCCTCGTGCGCTCCGCTGAGGGTCGCGGTCCTGTTCCACTCTCAGGACTTTCTGGACCGCCTTGTGCCATGTATAGGGGAGTGGACGTAGGCTGAGGCGGGAACTCTTGATCTTTCTGCCTGAACAGGGCTTGCCTGCCATGCCTCGGGTGCCCTCTCCTCTGCCGACAGGCTGCCTGTGGGTCGTCCACCTGCCCCAGCCCAGGAAGGCTCCGTTCAGTCCAGGAAATGCCCCAAGGCACTCACACCCGATTCTGAATCCTCCCAATTCTCTAGCTTTTGCTTAGCAAAGCACAAGTAAAAATACTCCTTTTTCTCCTTGAGTCTGCCAAGCTTGCATACACACACACACACACACACACACACACACACACACACACACATATACACACGTATATAAATAACTTCTCTAGGTTTGCAAATGAAAGCTTTGGTTTTAATAACTAATCTTTTTTTCTTTCTGAAATGGGCTTTCTGAGCCAACTTTGGTATCTGAACCTGAGGACTGAGTTCTTTATTCTTCCCTGGACTCTGCTCCACCCCAAGCAAAGAAAGCCTCAGCATCAGTGGCAGGGAAGTTGGCAGAAGAGGGTGAGAGAGTCACTGCAAATGAAAATATATTGGCTAATAATTCAAATGATGGCTCCGGAGCGCTCCCTGGGCCCGTGGAGCCCTGCACTGGCCCCTGCAAACATCCCTAATTGGGTTCTTCGTTCTGTCACCCCCCCTTTCTCCTCTTCCTTCCTCTCTTCCTCTGTTCTGAGTTCCCTGAGTTATAGCTCTGGCAGCGGGACCAATGTGATTGAGCACAATAAATAAAATCAAAAGTATTTCATCTTTTCTGTCCAAAATTCAAAGAAATGACAGTTCTCAGAGAACCCACAATCTTTTTCAAATTGTCAATATCATCTAAAAGTTTCTCTCTTTAAAAAATTTTTTTTAAGCTGAAGCAAAAGTAAAAAGCAAGGGAGTTTGCACTTCCTATGAAATAATTTCTCTTACACGTGGCTTTAGATATCAAGCTTGGGAGAATATTATTGTGACTTTAATGGAGCCTACTGATGTTTAAAGCTAGTATATGGTAGAAGGAAAAGTGTGCATGCATAGAGAATTATTCTCTGGAACTCAGCAGATAGGTCTATTTAATGATGCGGCCAGAGGAAAGCTACATTTCAGCATGCTGGCTGCCATTTCCAAATGTACACAGGTCTGCCTGTATTGAAACTCTCTCTACCAACAGCCAGGGAAAAGCACTGCAAATCTGAGAAGCGAACTGTAAAAGCTCAAGCAATTGGCTAGAGCCCCAGAAGGCTCAGGGGAGAGACCTCAGAAACCAGGGCTGGGAATGATCATCTAAAGAAATCTGGCTTCTTCTGAACAGTATATTACATTTGGTTGGATTTTTTCTACTGACCAAGTTCGTATGGACATAATTAAGATGTTAGAAGTTAGTGTTAGATTTTAATGTTGAGTTTACTTATCTTGATCCAGCTTTTAATTATTCTCATCCCAAATGCTTTATATATCCACCTGGCTCATTTAAAAACTTAATTTTGATGGTGGTTGGCATTGTTTTTGTTTTCATTAGAAGGGCTACATACTGTTCCTTGTATGTAGTTCATAGATATTCTTTCACAGAATATAGTGGTCTGAGGCTCTGGGGTGCAGGTTAAGTTCTAGTCCTTAATTTGGGTGGTGATATCACGGTTACATTTTGTGAAATTTTTAATTTGTCGTTTTTCTGTTTGGATGTATTATTTCACTCAAATAGCTTACTTTGAAAATTCAGAGAAATGGAGTCATATCTATAAAATCTCTTTTATATGATTTGTACATTAGAGCCCATTTTATTATTAATTTTGAACGTAGGACTGTCTCAGGGCAATTGGTAAAGTCGCCTGAAAGTGTTAGTCGCTCAGTCGTATCCAACTCTTGCGACCCCATGGACTGTCACCAGCCAGGCTCCTCCATCCATGGGATTTTCCAGGCAAGAATACTGGAGTGGGCTGCCATTTTCTTCTCCAGGGGATCTTCTCAACCCAGGGGTTGAACCCCTGTCTCTTACTTTGCAGGCAGATTCTTTACAATCTGAGCCACCAGGGCCTGGATGTATGCAATTTGTGAGATAAAAGGAATTTAAAAATATTACAACTCATCCCCTTCATTTTGCCAGTGAATAGAAAGGAAACCAGAGAGTCAAGAAACTTAACCAAGAAATCCTGACCCATAAGTGGAAGAGATACAATTTGGATCCAGAGCCATATTTCCAATTATGCCATTTGCACAGTAACATATGGACTCTGTACTAGATAATACAAGTCTATCCTTTATTGAATACTAAACATTATATATACAACATCTCATTTAATCCATAAAACACTCTTGTTTGGAAATGGAATTTTTATTCCCCTTTTTCAGATCAAGAAACTGAGGCTTCTCTAGATAAGTGACTTAGCCAAGGTCACACAGTGAGTGTTGGTTTGAATTTGTCTATCAGTATATCTCTCTGTTTTGTGTGTACATTATTAGCATCAGCATGCTGTCTACTTAAACGGGGCTTTTACCAACCACAGTATGTCTAATTATGACGTGAACAGAAAGGATTCATTCAGTGAACAAAGACCTCTTCAGCCATTGAATGGAAATGAAAAATGTCTGTAGTGAAGTAAAAATAAACTCAGCTTGGCTGCCCACCCTACTGATATGTCCCCTAACCACATCAGTTTAGAGAAGCCGATTGTTGGCCTCAAGGATGCCAGCCACAGACTTATACAAAAGCCAGGCACCTTCACTCTGGAATTAGGAGCTGAGTCTAGTCCAGAGCTCTGTGAAACAAGTCCTTTCTGGATGGCTTTGTCATTGCTCAGATGATGGTGTGTCCACTAAATGCTATCATTAACTGAGCTATAATTACTGGAAGTAATTTTCTTTCAGCATCAGGGACCACAGAGAACTTGTTCTGTGCCTGTTATGAGTCAACATTTGAGAGAAATTCATTTGCTCAAGGAAAGTTATTAAAATGCTCTAATTCAATATTTGTGTGAGAAATCATAAAATTGATAAATTACAGGTGAGCAAGATCAGTCAGCTCTTTTGTTTCTTCCTTCGGGGACCCACTGCAAATTTCCTGTGTTTACTGTGCTACAGCTTCTTAGATGAATGATTTGTCTATTTGAGCGTGGGATTAAAGACACATGTTCTTGCCAGAAAAGCCAAATGCAGCTGAAAGATCTCCTACTCTGCTAGAATATCACCATTTGTAGTGCTATAAAAACCATCATTGAGTGTATTTTATCCAAAAGTGACCACAGCCCTATTTGGTACAGGAAAGGCTTGATTTGTCAACAATAAATAGATTATTCTAGGAGCTATTGACTCTAGATATTACCATACCCCTAACTGGTCCCATCACTCAGAGTTTAACAGTATATCAGAGGGCCAAAAATAAGTGCACACATCATTTTATCTCTTCTTGATTTTCACATTGAAATGCACCATAATTTTTCTCATGCTCCTTTGAAAGTCTTTCTATGGTGTTTTTATTGGGGAGGCATGGCCTTTTGTTTGTTTTTACCTGCTTTTCAGCTGCTTAAAGGAATTGTCCAATGTGCAAACTTTCTTTCCTTTCAGATGTATACTTTCTCCTTCTATGATCTCATCCACTCTTCTCATCTAGTGCTTTTCAAACTTTAGTGCATAAAAATCATCTGCAGAGTTTGCTAAAATACATCTCAGAGATTCTGATTCAGTGGATCTGAGGTACAGCTTCAGTTCAGTCGCTCAGTCGTGTCTGACTCTTTGTGATCCCATGAATTGCAGCACGCCAGGCCTCCATGTCCATCACCAACTCGTGGAGTTCACTCAGACTCACATCCATCGAGTCCGTGATGCCATCCAGCCATCTCATCCTCTGTCGTCCCCTTCTCCTCCTGCCCCCAATCCTTCCCAGCATCAGAGTCTTTTCCAGTGAGAACTCTTTGCATGAGGTACAGCTTAAGAAAGTGCATTTCTGGGGAGAGGGGAGAGATGAATTATGAGTTTGGGGTTAACATATATACACTAGTATATGTAAGATAAAATAAGTAAACAACTATACTCAATATCTTGCAACCTGTAATGGAAAGTAATCTGAAAATGGAGACATGTATATGTGTGTGTGTGTGTATATGTGTGTATATATATATATATATGTATGTATATTTACACATGGATATATAACTGAATTACTTTGCTGTATACCTAAAACTAACACAACACTGTAAATCAACTATAGTTCAATAAGAAAGAGAAAAAGTACATTTTTTATTTTCTTGCAGATGCTGCCGCTGGTCTCTTGCTCATTCTTGAAGTTACCCTGAACTGGAACTCAGTTGATCACATCTAGGCAATGATACCCAGTTCGAGGCCTTTCCTAAGAGCTTGACACTGATTTTTCACACTGCCTTCTGGAGGGTTCTCCTGAATACAACTGCCAGAGTCTCCTGTGTAGACTGCTCTCTGCACTGCCCCCTGATCTTCCCTTCCGTGTCTACTAACAGTGCTTTTATCCCAGGCAGCCAAGCTGGAGGCTCAGTGGCTGCTTGCTCTCCTGTCTCACCCTTGGCTTCTGTTCCATCGGGTACCAAATCCAGCCAAACCTATCTGCTTAGTGACCCTCATAGCCACACCATGGCACACATGCCGGTAACTCTTACCTGCCCTGCTTATACTCCTCCATTTAGCTACAGCCTTACCAAGCACTCCAATGCCTTCGTGTCTTTAAAAGTGCTTTTTGTTCAGGTTGTAGCCACTCTTTCCTTCTTTTCCACCTGTGGCATGGCTACAGTTGATGGGTCATGGATGGATGGAGAGCAGGGTTTTATTATTTTAGAGACTATGATCATTTAGATTAGGGAGACCTAAGACAAACTAATTCAATTTAGATAGATAGTTCTTGTGTTTAAGTTGGGGTAAGAATCTATTTCTTTTTCTATTTTTCTCAGTTCAACCCAACTGCTTCTGAGGTCCTCACATCACCCACATTGACTGACCCAAGATGCAACCATATCTTTCTTGTGACCTTGAAAAAGTGAAAAGTGAAAGTGAAGTCACTCAGTCGGCTCTGACTCTTTGTGACCCCGTGGACTGTAGCCTACTAGGCTCCTCTATCCATGAAATTTTCCAGGCAGGAGTACTGGAGTAGGTTGCTATTTCCTTATTTTGGTTGGTTTTCCTCATATTCTATCTTTTGCTGCCCCTTCCACCTTGAGTAATGTGTTATTCTTAATAATTTTAGTCACCCTATCTTCCAAGCAAAAAAACCCACAACTTTTTAAAAAGGATTTTCTGATGTGGACTATTTTTAGTCTCTACTGAATTTGTTACAATATTGCTTCTGTTTTATGGCTTTTTTTTTTTTTTTTGCCCTGGGGCATGTGGGATCCTGGCTCCCCACCAGGGATGGCACCGCCTGCATTGGAAGGCAAAGTCTTCACCACTGGACTGCCACTTCTCCCCAAGTGTCTATTTGGGGGACACTTTTTCAGTTTATGAGAAACCTAGATCAGAGTACCTGAACTGGAAACTGACCCATGGATTCAAGGTAGCTCTAAACATCCATGAATGTTTCACATTTTCACAGCTTTTCCTTATAGGGCATGACAGATTTTTGAAGCGTTTGTTGAAAGTCTTGCAAAAACATATTACTCATTTCTGTGCCTTTCAACACAAAAATCCAGAACTAAACTTGTCTTTTCTTGATGATTCACAACTGCCATAACAAACAACACTTTCTGTATCCTGCTGTGTTTTTCTCTTCTCCAGCTTCTGGTTATGACTTTATAGGTAGCTAGCATCCTGCAGCTCTCTTCCCTTAACAAAGTGCTGATTTTAATCTGCAGAGGCTGGTAAATTAGATAACCAAGGATGGAACAACCCCATGCAATGTATGTCAATAGGCTCAGGGTGAACTGAGGACCTAGCTGTTAATCCATGACCTTCAGCATTTGTACTTTATCATAGTTGTTTCAACAACCCAGAGTGACTCCATATTTACTTATTTTTCCCTCTTTCCTGCCTCTCTTTCTTTACTTCATTTTATCTTTCCTCCCTCCCTTCCCTGCCTCCATCCTTTCTTCCCTTGCTTTCCTCCTTTCCTCTGTCTCAATCTCGATCTTTTGTAAACTGACTTTGGGCTGCTCATGTATCTTCTGGTTTCCAAATAGCTGAGATTTCAGGTGTAAGACTGACCTTCAGATGAGTACAACTCAGTTACCTTTTTACCCTTTAATTCATGTAACGTGTCTTCATTTCTAATAAATGCACTGAAGTTTAAGGTTAAGATACTCACTGAAATGTATTGCCATGATTTAAAAACTATAGCATGAAAATTAGGGGAAGAATTTAAAGCTCCCTTTTGATATGTGGGCTCCATTTGTATATTTTGTTACTTACAAAATTTAAACTGAAATTTTAAATCATTTTGCATAATGAAGGCTTAGAGTACATGGTCTAAAAATGGCCTTTACTCTAGTGGTATAAATTGTCTTAATTAAAAAGATTTTGAATTTAATTGGGAAAGAGAAAGAGTTATTATAATATTAGATTAAAATGATAGTGTTAACTACCAATCTCTATTGCTGTTTACATTCTGTATTGACAAACTTAACTTGCTAAGGGCTAAAAATTGATTTGTCCAGCCTCATTTCCATTACAGTTAAAGTCATTATGTGAAACAGCGGCAAGTTTTGCAAGGAGAGAAAAAAATGTATCTATCCTCACAATTAACTGGGAAATTGGCATTTTGGCATTTCCGACTACTGGGTTCTTATTGTACAGAATATAATTCTTAAAGATGTGATATTCTGAAATGGCAACTCCCAACTATGTAGTTAACCTTTTCTATGCTCTTGTAGTAAGGTTAGATGCACACCTTGCACTGGAACATAAGTGTAATTGTAGGCTTTTCATTTTTAGCTAATCAGTTAATATATATCTGCAAAACAAGGTACTATGGCATATGAAATTATAAGAAAGATACATTCTCTATAACTGAGGACCTTTCGTTTTGCTGGAAAGACAAGACAAATGAATAAAACCAAAGAGGAAGGCACATTTTGTGCTTAAAGCCAAGCACATAGGGAGTTCTTTCAGGAGCGAAATGGCCTACACAGACTTTAAGTGAATAAAAAGACGAAAAAGAGATCCATGTGAGCTGGAATTGGGGAAAAGTTTTCCTAGGGGAAATAGAGCTCCATTTTAACCTTGAGTGCTTTCTAAAAAATGTGGAACAATAAGGCAGAGAGGTTTCACCAGAGTCCTGCCCAAGATGGAGGTTTCCTGGGATGCATGAAGTCAGAGAAGGGTTAGCAGAAAAAGAGACCTTTAAGGTACTGAAGAAAATGGCCATGCAGCACCATCCCTGTGACTTGAGAAGCTAGTGTTCAGAGTGAGATATGTGACTTGAGAAGCTGATATTTAGAATGTAGACACTTGGAGCCAGTGGGAGGGAAGAGGGCTAGATGGATACTGATAGCCCTCCTGATGGGCAGCTAGAGACTTTTCAGGGAAGCAGAGGCACTTTTGAACTGTGGCATTGGAGAAGACTCTTGAGAGTCCCTTGGACTGCAAGGAGATCAAACCAGTCAATCCTAAAGGAAATCAAACTGAATATTCATTGGAAGGACTGATGCTGAAGCTGAAGCTCCAATATTTTGACCACCTGGTGCGAAGAGCTGACTCACTGGAAAAGCCCCTGATGCTGGGAAAGATTCAAGGCAGGAGGAGAAGGAGATGAGATCGTTGGATGACATCACCGACACAATGGACATGGGTTTGAGCAAACTCAGGGAGACAATGAAGGACCAGGAAGCCTGGCGGACTGCAGTCACAAAGAGTCTGGCATGACTGAGCCACTCAGCAACAAGATGCTCTTCGGCTGGGATCCCTAGAAGCTGAGCTGAGAAAAGGATTATGGGACAGGTGACTTTTTGAGGGAGAAAGAACAAGGGGAGAAAGGAAGGATAGGGCAAAAGAAATCATCGATACAGGCTTTCCATGAAGACCGAGCCTCAGCTGACCCCGGGGGTTCCAGAAAGTAAATGGCTCGCGAGGGCTGTTCTGCCTGAAGAAGCTTCTGGACCCTGTGTCGTCAGCCAGCAGTGGGTTGCCCCAAGGTCAGAAGGGAGCAGCCGCAACCTCTCAGGTATTTCCAGGCAGGCAGCTTCTGGCTGGTGCAGGCCATTCTCTGCCGAAGGGGGCAGGTGTGAGTCACCAGCAGCCAACAGTGCCACAGCTGGGGAGGGGCACACCCGCCCAGGGAAGGGAGGCACCAAGGGATCTGCCACGTGGATCTTGTTGTTCAGTCACTCAGTGTTGTCAGACTCTGCAACCCCATGCACTGCAGCACACCTGGCTCCCCTGTCCTTCACTGTCTCCCAGAGTTTGTTCTGAGAAACTCATGTCCACTGAGTCGACGATGCCATCTTACTCAAATAAAATGCTCACTATCAAGCTCCCTCCTCCCGGTTGGTCACATAACGTCACAGAGCATCTCTCTGATGCATCCTTAATTAGAATATGAAAACTGTCTAACAGTCCCTCCCATACTCCCCAGCGATCTACAGCTGTTACCTTCCCTATGTACCTACCCTGTGTTTTGCCAGATTCACAGCCTGATCTAAATATTAGGTACAATAGCAATAATGTTTATATCTGTTTAAACCAGCTTCCAAAGGGAAGGTAGGGGCTGCCTCTGGGGGATGAATTCTCTCAACCATCCCATAGGTGATTGTCCTGGATACTGGACAAAAATCACTGTCTTCTTGCCTGTACAGACTGATAGACATGTAGAGGACCATTCTGCATGTAGGAAGACAGATTTGCCTTGTTCTCAGTGATACCATGTGCAAGAGCAAACATACTTTAGTATCATCCAGACCCAAGACAAGAAAGACCTACTCACCTGGATTTTTAATATTTGGAGAAGTTGGAGGAAGCAAATTTCTAGCCAGGTAGTTTTGACTCTGGCTGCATGTTAGAAACCTGAGAAACTTAAATAGAACAAAATAAAAGAATATCTAGGTGGATTAAACAGAATTTCAGCATAAAGAGAACTGATTGGTGTATTTTTATTTTTTATTTTTTTAAAATTTATTTATTTTTAAATTACAATACTGTATTTGTTTTGCCATACATTGACATGAATCAGCCACAGGTGAACACAATCTCCCAATGCCAAAGCCCCCTCCCACCTCCCACCCCACATCCTCTACCTGAATCATCCTGTGCACCAGCCCCATGCATCCTGCATCCTGCATTGAACATAGATTGGCGCTTCATTTCTTACAAGAAAGTATACATGTTTCAATGCCATTCTCCCAAACCATCCCACCCTTTCCCTCTCCCTCAGAGTCCAAAAGTCCGTTCTATACCTCTGTGTCTTTTTTGTTGTCTCACATATAGGGTCAGCATTACTATCTTCTAAATTCCATATATATGTGTCAGTATACTGTATTGGTGTTTTTCTTTCTGGCTTACTTCACTCTGTATAATCGGTTCCAATTTCATCCATCTCATTAGAACTGGGTCAAATTGATTCTTTTAAGGGCTGAGTAGTACTCCATTGTGTATATGTACCACAGCTTTCTTATCCATTCATCTGCTGATGGACATCTAGGTTGCTTCCATGTCCTGTCTATTATAAACAGCGCTGCAATGAACATTGGGATACATGTGTCTCTTTCAATTCTGGTTTCCTCGGTGTGTATGCCCAGCAGTGGGATTGCTGGGTCATAAGGCAGTTCTATTTGCAATTTTTAAGGAATCTCCACACTGTTTTCCATAGTGGCTGTACTAGTTTGCATTCCCACCAACAGTGTAAGAGGGTTCCCTTTTCTCCACATCCTCTCCAGCATTTATTGCTTGTAGACTTTTGGATTGCAGCCATTCTGACTGGTGTGAAATGGTACGTCATTGTGGTCTTGATTTGCATTTCTCTGATAATGAGTGATGTTGAACATCTTTTCATATGTTTGTTAGCCATCCGTATGTCTTCTTTGGAGAAATGCCTATTTAGTTCTTTGGCCCATTTTTTTATTGGATCATTTATTTTTCTGGAGTTGAGCTGCATAAGTTGCTTATATATCTTTGAGATTAGTTGTTTGTCAGTTGTTTCATTTGCTATTGTTTTCTCCCATTCAGAAGGCTGTCTTTTCACCTTGCTTATAGTTTCCTTTGTTGTGCAGAAGCTTTTAATTTTAATTAGATCCCATTTGTTTATTTTTGCTTTTATTTCCAGTATACTGGGAGTTGGATCATAGAGGATCCTGCTGTGATTTATGTCGGAGAGTGTTTTGCCTATGTTCTCCTCTAGGAGTTTTATAGTTTCTGGTCTTACATTTAGATCTTTAATCCATTTTGAGTTTATTTTTGTGTATGGTGTTAGAAAGAGGTCCTACCTAAAGAAACTAAAGACCTATATATCGAAAACTATAAAACACTGATGAAAGAAATCAAAGAGGACACTAATAGATGGAGAAATATACCATGCTCATGGGTCGGAAGAGTCAATATAGTGAAAATGAGTATACTACCTAAAGCAATATACAGATTCAATGCAATTCCCATCAAGCTACCAGCAGTATTTTTCACAGAACTAGATCAAATAATCTCAAGATTTGTATGGAAATACAAAAAACCTCGAATAGCCAAAGCAATCTTGAGAAAGAAGAATGGAACTGGAGGAATCAACTTGCCTGACTTCAGGCTCTACTACAAAGCCACAGTCATTAAGACAGTATGGTACTGGCACAAAGACAGAAATATAGATCAATGGAACAAAATAGAAAGCCCTGAGATAAACCCACATACTTATGGACACCTTATCTTCGACAAAGGAGGCAAGAATATACAATGGAGTAAAGACAGTCTCTTTAACAGGTGGTGCTGGGAAAACTGGTCAACCACTTGTAAAAGAATGACTGGTATATTTTAAAACTCTCAGGAGGCTCTTATGTACAGCCAGGAACTAGTCTTTATCAGACAGTTATTACTACTCAACAGTCCACTTAAAGCTCAGTGGACTAAAACAAGACTTTTGTTACTAGACCTTCTGAGTCTGAGGATCAGCTGGATGGTATTTCTGATATAGGCTGGGCTTAGTCATGCATCTGGGGGCCAGCAGTGTCTTGAGGTGGTTCTGATAATCTTGGCCAGGTTCTCACATGGCTGAGGGTCTGCTAGCTGCTGACTAATCTAAGGGAGCCAAGGCTGGACAATTGATCTCTGCTCCATGGGGTCTCGCCTCCTCTGGTGTGTTCAGATTGTGGCTTGCCAGAGATCCAAGAAACAGAGCAGAAATACACAAATCCCTTGAGATCCAGGCTCAGAACTAATAGGGCTTCATGCTAGCATGTTCTGTTGGCCAGCACAAGTCACAGAGCTGGCCTGGAGTCAGAGCAGGGGGAGAACAGAATGTTTGAGGGCCATGTATGTTTCCTTGTAAGGAAGCCAATAATTGAGGCCAAGAGTGCATTGGATTGCATTGGATCTGTTAATTACATCAAACCCATAACTTTATGGGAGGACAACTGATTTGTCAAACTGGTTAAATTAAGAGTTTGATATTTCATCACAGATCTGTCCATTGCCCCCCACCCCCCTCCGCCATACCCCCCACCTCATTCTACACCTCTTCATTATAGTAGCTGAAGTGTGGCCTATAGCTATGGCATACATATATTTACATAAAATATGTACCTATCTCTACTTTTAAATATCTAATTCACTTCTATTATATTTGTGCTCTGGACTCGAATTGCAGACAGTAGATCAACAAATAGATAGACAAGTGAAAGCACATACTTGAAATCTACTTTCTGAAGTATTAGCTGTGGAGTATTAATTATGAAGTATGAACATCTGGAGTATGTTCTAAGAAAGTGGACATTTGATCTCTTATGTTTTGACAATGCATTCTTACTGTAGTTTTGCAGGTTTCCTTACCTGAAGAGGTGTTGCTCTGAAGAGGATGGAAAGATAATGGAAGAGTAATTTCCTGTATACCTTCAACCAGGATAGAAACACAGTGGAGTAGATTATATACCTGCAGAAGACCTGTCGTTCACTCCCCAGCCAGTTTTCAAAGTGCATATTAAAGAAATTGTGTTCTCTTTGGGTTTTCTCTCACTGGTGCCTTCACCATCTGGCCCGACATTTCTCAGTTTCGCTTTCTCTGATGGAGAATCTGGCTGGACTAGAATCATCCTTGGCCCGTTAATCACACTCATGTTCTTGTCTCTTCCTTCACCTCCCTGGCATGCCATCCACTTCTCTTCTCCCTATCTTTTGAATCCTACCATATTCTCAAGAAACTATTCTAAACTGTTTGGGGGTCTCCTAAAACTGTTTTGGCTACACCAATCCTTCCATCCTTTGAACAGCAATAAAACTTATTATCTGAACCCAATGACAGCATTCTGTCTTGAACAGCTGTTTAGCTTTTTAAAGTATCTAAGCTGGCCCATGTGATTAACTGTGAATCTGGTGTGTCAAGGCAGGTTGACCATTTTGGCTGCTCAGCTATCACTGGACACAGTCATAGGCGTGTCAGCTCCACAAGACCAGGGGTTCCACCTGCTTTGCTCACCGAATCCACCTCACTGAGCACATAGAAGATGCTCAGCCACATCTACTGAATGAATGAGAAAGAATGGGCAGTCAATGAATTCTTAATAAATTGGTATTCCAGCAATAAGAAACAACAAAAAAATAACATTTTGAGTGTGTCAGGAATCCAATGTTTGTCCACTTATCTATTACAAAGGATCCCCTATTGTGGGAAGGCACTGGGGAGCTGAGCATAAACAAGCCTTAACCCTGCCATCAAAGATCTCACAGCCTCATGTGGGGAGGGCACCATTATGCGTTGCCTTTTGTATACCAGGTGCTGATGCTGCATGATGTTGGAGTAACTGGCTTCTGCTATCGGCAACTGCAGTAACATTAAAGGGCCCAAATCCTAGGACTTAAACTGTACGACTATTGACCTCCAAACAGCCAAGGACGTTAACTGAGGCATTTATTTGTTCTGGGACTCAGGATTTTTACCTGTGAAATGAGGAGGACATCTGGAAGGGACCCTCTAGTTCTCGCTTTCTTTGACTGGTTGTCTTAAGAAAGGCTTAACATGCCTCTGATGCAATGATACGACCTCAAATTTAAGGGAGCAAATCCCAAGCTGAAATGTGTGCTCTCATTCTTCTACTTGTCTGGCATGTCTTTCAGTGGCAGTACAATCTTCCTTCATGCCAGTGTGGGTGAGAATGTCAAGGTTCTCAAGGCAACTCTCCAAGACATTTATCCAAAATACTATTCAGCATCTCACAAACTACCACTGGATGAACTGGTTAACACAAAATAAAATAACAAGAACAGAAGTTATTTCTTCCTGACTAGCCTAATCTTAAGGGTGTTTTTGTTGAATCTTGTTGCTCATCCACCTACCCGAATGTTCCCTTTGAATCTGCCCAGGAACAGAACGTAATGTGTGGAAACTGATCACTCTTAGCAGTTGCCTCAAACTCAACAACTCAGTAGAAGAGAGTTTATTTTGGCTCATTCTGGACCTCAATAAAGAATTCTCAGCATCGTCCCAGGCTGGGCCGGCCAGGATCCTAGCCCCTGTGTGACTCAGGAGTGGTAGGCACTCTGCCTCCAGACTCATCATGGCTGCCATCATCCCGGGGTTTCACCTGCCCCATTTTGGGAGGCTGGTCAATTTTACAAACTTACCAAACTGAGCAAGCTTATAAAATCAGCCCCAAAGACAGCACATACTGCACCTCACATGGGTGCATTAACCTGTCGAAGATGTCAGCAAGGATGAAGTCTTTTATGAAACTAACACAATATTGTAAATCAATTGTACTTCAGTTTTTTTAAAAGAGGGATGGCTTCTTTCAGTGCTCATCCTTCTTAGCCTTCCAGCATTGAAAAATACTCTGTTGCTCAGACTGCACTTACCTGCCCTCCCACATGATGAAGCAAATGTCTCCATGCCAGGTGGGCCACATTGCAGTCCCCCAAAGTCAGCTGATGGAGAGGCTTTTTGAGCCAGAGAGAGAACAACCTCCAGAAGCCACAGTGGGAAGCACCCTTTGTCTCAGCCCATTTGGGCGTCTGTGGGTCTAAGTCGGCTAAAACCTAAATGGGTTTTGAGGTTGAAGTCTCCCAGTGACACGGAGGGTTGGTGCTCACCATCGAGGCAACTATTGCAGTTTTGTGACAGGAAATGGGAAGGTCAGATCCGTCTCTGAGTGAGTTTGTCACTGTGAGTGCAAAATATTGCCTGCAAAAGGAAGGCTCCTTCTCTTGGAAGGACTCTCTGTCTGGAGGAAGGAGCCGTGTACCCAGTGGACATTGTCTTCTTGATGACATCGAGGACTGAGACAGTGACCAGCATCTGTGGGTCAGCCTGGTGGCTTTCCCGTTAGAGTGAAAGGCAAAGCATTTGCCATGGTGTGTATAAAGCCCCCAAAGACTGGCCCATTCTGTCCCTTAACTGTATCCCAATCCGCTGCCTACTTCACTTTGGCCACCCAGCCCCCTGACTACCCCAAAACAGAATGGCTGAAAATGACAACAATCATTCATTTTGTTCACAGCCCCGCAGTTTGCTCTGGGGTCCTTGGAGAAGGTTCAGCGCTGCTGTTCACAGGGTGAGGTGAGGGGCTCGGCCCTGGATCTGGAGCAGCTGCTTCCACTCCTCACCTGGGCTATGCTGTCCACTGGATGCTCAGCTCCCGGCGGCCGGGCTTCTGGTGGCCGGGCTTCCTCACATCATGGTGGCTGGAACCATTTCCAACATCCAAGAAAGGGAGCTCAGCAGAAGCTCTTCTGCCTTTTATGCCCAAGCCTGGAAGTCACCTAGCATCACTTCTGTCAGACAAGCCATAAGCTACAAGTCAGGAGAATCACAAAAGCTCATTTGGGTTCAAGGGGAGGAGACAAAGACTCTTAACAGAGGACAGAAATGTCAAGGCTCTGGAAGGTCCTGCAGGAGGGGACCATCACGGTGGCCATCTTTGAAATATCAGACCTGGGCTGTGGGGACAATGTGTGCAATGGCTGCAAACAGCACCCTCCTCGGTGGTATATTTTGCCTGTGCAGGTTGCGCTAAGGACTGGAGACGGTTCTTTCCAGTGGACATTCATGACTGGCTAGCGACTGGCGTGCTGTCTCCATTCTAGACTGGAGACAGGTTTGTGCAGTGCCTTTGTAAGGCCCCCCCAGGGGCCACAGTGGTTGGTTAGTAACATCCATCTGCACCAAGCTGCAGAACAAGGAGCACATGATTGAGTCCCTTTGCAGGGTCAAGTTCAAGTTACCTGGCCACCAGAAGATCCACATCTCAAAGAAGCAGGGGATTACTGAGTTTAATGGAAAAGAATGTGAAAATTTGGTGGCAGATTGGTTTATCCTGGATGACCGTGGGATCTTATATATCCCTAATCATGGCCCCTCTGGACAAATGGCCAGCTCTGCACTCGCGAGAGCCTTGGTGTTGGCCCCTCCCTCCTGAGGCCAACCAACCCAGGGCTGCTCCTGCACCATGCCAGATGTGTTCCGTCTCTGCTCGGCGTTTGCTTTCTGTTTATTAATATACTGCTCTTCCCTGGATAAGCACATGCCTCACTTCATCAACAACTTGGGTGCTTGACCCAAATATTTTCTCCACTTCATGGTCTTCCCTGAGTGTCCGGTGCCAATGAAAACCCATGTCCTAATCCATCCCCTGCTTTTTTCCCCTCAATAGAACACAGCACCATTTACGTACTGTATGGTTTACTTACTTATTCAATTTCTGTACTGTTCCTCTCCTTACATTTTAAACTTCCATTAAGGGAGGGGTTTCTGTCTATTTTGTTCATTGCTCTTTTTCCCAAACTGGAAGAGTGCCTGGCACATAGTATGGACTCAGTAAATGTCTGAGTAAATTAGTGAACAACTACCCTCATAAAACATAAGACAAGGCAGTAGTGATTATTTCTTCTCATTTTCTTCGGTCTCCAGTACAGTGCCAGGAATCTCTCCTCATCTACAAAAGAACAGTGCCAGCCAGTACTGATATTAAATTCTGTACTAACAGTGCTGCTCCTGCCTCCAATTAGAGCCAGGGAGTTATCAGAAGAGAAAGAGGAGGAATGGTGGGGGATGCCCAGGAGAATCGACAGGGCTCTGACAGTGAACCTCTGAGCGCTGGCCTGATCTTCCCTCTGTCGTTTGTCATCTGAAGTGACTGACCTATAGGTCGGGTGGAAGGTGGCTTCCACCCAGCGTGGTTCAGTGTTCACAATTCAGATAATAGATGTCTTAAGAAATTGGAAGAAAGCAGGAAGACACTTACTTCATGTATTATCAGGCAGTCGATTGGGCACTTTTGCTGTCTTTGAGGAATGACCTCTCTTGTTTCACTGCCTTGTGCTTGTTAGTGCATTCTCTGGAGGTGCCTAGAGTAGTAACATTTCAAAATGGATTAGTAAAGGATGCTGGGAGAAATATCAATAACCTCAAATATGCAGATGACACCACCCTTATGGCAGAAAGTGAAGAAGCACTAAAGAGCCTGTTGATGAAAGTGGAAGAGGAGAGTGAAAAAGTTGGCTTAAAGCTCAACTAAGATCATGGCATCCAGTCCCATCACTTCATGGCAAATAGATGGGGAAACAGTGGGAACAGTGGCTGACTTTATTTTTCTGGGCTCCAAAATCACTGCAGATGGTAACTGCAGCCATGAAATTAAAAGATACTTACTTCTTGGAAGGAAAGTTATAACCAACCTAGACAGAAGAGACATTAAAAAGCAGACACATTACTTTGCCAACAAAGGTCTGTCTAGTCAAGGCTATGGTTTTTCCAGTGGTCATGTATGGATGTGAGAGTTGGACTATAAAAAAAGCTGAGTGCAAAATAATTGCTGCTTTTGAACTGTGGTGTTGGAGAAGACTCTTGAGAGTCCCTTGGACTGCAAGGAGATCCAACCAATCCATCCTAAAGGAGATCAGTCCTGGGTGTTCATTGGAAGGACTGATGTTGAAGCTGAAACTCCAGTACTTTGGCCACCTGATGCAAACAGCTGACTCATTGGAAAAGACCCTGATGCTGGGAAAGATTGAAGGCAGAAGGAGAAGGGGATGACAGAGGATGAGATGGTTGGATGGCATCACTGACTCAATGGACACGGGTTTGGGTGGACTCCGGGAGTTGGTGATGGACAGGGAGGCCTGGCGTGCTGTGGTTCTTGGGGTCACAGAGTCGGACATAAGTGAGCAACTGAACTGAACTGAGAAGATGCTCTAAGTTGAATATATTCTTGAATTTTGCTCGAATAGCAGTCACTAAAGAATACAAATTGGTATTAGGCTGGAATACCCTGGACTCCGTCATCTATTATATTATTCTAAGAGTTCAAAATGAGTCCACTCTGAGATGGGTTGATGATATTTCAGTGGATGTTGTGTTTATCAATTTTTCTTCTCTGCCAAAGAAAAAGGAAGCAATAAACATGGTCCCAAACAGCTCTGATTTGATGGAGAGGATTGTGGTGGCGACCTAGATGTGTCCCCTGAGTCACACATTGCTGCCTCTTGAATCAGGATCTTGAATCTGGGAATGTGTAGGAAAGAGTCAGAGAGGGCGCTGTTTTCCTTGTTGGGTGTGTATGAGGCAAAGGGGAGCCCAGGGCCTGCCAGGGTGGCTTTCTCCCCAAGCAAAGGTGATAAGAATGAAAGGGTCAAACATGCCTTGAGCTCCTTCTGAGACAAGGTAAGGAGAATGCAAACTATTAATGTAATTTATGGGCAGAAGCACTTTGAATATAAATGAAGCGACCAATGGCCTCTTTGATTGGCATTTATATCTCATTTTATAGAGAGCACATAGAGTAGTGTTATAATTCTTGACAGTTTTGATTGTAAAATACATGGAACTTTAAGCTCCCTGTAAGAAAGCAAAGATGATTAATATTAATAATGGATGACTAGAGACACAACAGACATGAGTAATATGTTTTGTATTTATATAGCTATTGTTTTAACTCATTGGAAAACACTGTATACTTTATTGTCAGGAATGCAGTCATAATAAGGCACTATATTATCTAGGCCACATAAAAGAAGACATTCAAGCTAATCCCTAAATCCTATTAATTTTTTTTTACTCACATTACAGAAAAAAAAAAAAAAACAATAGCCGTTTGACTCCACTACTCAAATGAATATATTCAAAGCAATGTGCCTGATTAAAGATACAGATCAAAATTCAGATAACTTCCTGCAAGTGCGGTCAGTCCCAGAATCATTTGGAAATGCTGATAGCCACAAGGAAGGCTATGAATCTCGGAAAAGTAAATAAATAAGAGACTGGGCAAATCAAAGCATAGTGATGAATGCGGGATGTGTGTGTGTGTGTGTATCCTTCTACGTGCAGGATGCTGAGTGAAGCAACTCTGGGCTCTGTCAGCAAAAATACGGTTCTAATAAGAGTGTGCACTGTTATGGAGAAAACTATTTCAATGGAAAATGCACATCTCTCAGATTACATCTAGCACTTGGAAAATTGCAAAATGTTTTACCACCTCTATTTCCCACCTCCCCTCCCTTCCCATAACTCGTTCCACATGGGAAAAAGTAGAGAAAACAAAGACTGGATGTTGTGGTCACCTCAGTTTAAGGTGTGCCTCTGATTCAAAATAGAATTCAATAAGTAAAGGTTACATATGTCAAGTCTTCATTCAAAAGGCTTTTGGAATGTTTTAAAGGCAAATATATTCTGGAAAAAGGTGAAAATGAGGTGGAATAGAAGTAAAAGTTTGTACAATATGTGGAAAATAAGCCCCACACCCGAATAAGTAAATGACCAGTACATTTAATTCTGGAAAGTCCTAGTCATTTCTTAGAAGTAGGACTTAAGCTTGATTCTGAATTTTTTTTTTAAACCAAAGAGGAGGAAAAAAAAAAAAAAAACACATGGCCATCCACATCGTTTACATAAGCAGAACTACTCTGCAGAAAAATACACCTGTTTCATTTTCTAAGATTTGAGAGGAGCTATTATTTTGATTTCCCTTTGTATTTTTTGTTGTTGTTTGTTTTATCTTCCTTTCCCCATGGGCTTTTAAAATAAGATTCTGATGACAGAGACAGAAGTAAATCCTCCCACCCTATCCCCTTTACGGTTTGCTGTGGTTTGGGAAGCTCATCTTATATGCAGAGAGGGAATGGTTGCCCACTGCACCATTCACCTCTGACATCCGATACCTTAAGGTTTTTAGTGATGTGCCCATTAGCATTTGCTGCATAAATAAGCTATTCCAAAACTTAGTGGCTTATGCCAACAGTCATTTATTTGCTCACAATTTTGTGGATTGGCAATTTGAACTGGGCTAGACCGGGCCATCCTTCAGCCTCTCTTGCTTAAGCTTCACTCACGTGGCAACTGACCCTGACAGCTGGGTGGGTAAGGATGCCCTCACTCATGTGCCTGGAGGGTAGTGGACTGAAGGTCTGGTGCTTTGGTTTTCCCCAGCATGGCTTCTCTGACAGGCTGGCTTGGGCTCCTTCAACCTGCTATTTCTTTGCGTGGCATTTGCTTGTCCTGTCAGCCAAAGAAAGTCACATGGCCAAGCCCAGCTTCAAGAAGGGGAGAAATAGACTTCTCTTTTAATGGTAGGATCTGCAATGAATTTGTGTGTGTGTGTGTGTGTGTGTGTGTGTGTGTGTGTGCACGCATGCACTAAGTCACTTCAGTCATCTCGGGCTCTTTGTGACCTTATGAACTACTGACTTCCAGGCTCCTCTGTCCATGGGCTTCTCCAGGTGAGAATACTGGAGTGGGTTGCCGTGCCCGCCTCCAGGGGACCTTCCTGACCTGAGGATCGAGCCTCAGTCTCTTATGTCTCCTGCATTGGCAGATGGGTTCTTTACCACTAGCACCACCTGAGGAGTCCAATGAATTTATGGCCATTTTTTCTTTTTGCAACAACAAGTTTAATTTTTGCTGCTGCTAAAGGGAAGGGAACACCATACCCCTGCTTATACTGTAGCTTGAAGCAAAGAACTTTAGTTTCTACTCTGCATAAAATCCTGTGTCCCAGAGTGAGGGGAACTATGAGGCTTACAAGATGATCTTTCAGAAAGGAATTCACTTCTCCAGTTGCCATGGCATGGAATGAAAAACCACGTGATCTAAGAGGTGTGGGAGAGTAAGGGGAGGCAGAGAGGATGCAGGTGGACAGTTTGTGTGTGAGTGTATTGTCTTGTATCCACATGAGGCAAGAGGTGAATGAACTTGCCCTTCAGTGTTAACCAGCTGTTTTTTGTTTTTGTTTTGTTTTGAGAGAGAGCAAAGGAGAATTATTGCACAATTTCAGACTATTATAAATCATTATTTTCAAGTCCACACCAGGTGGTGGAGTAAGATAGAGTCAAAAACATCATCTCAAGGCATTCTTTCTTTGGCAGGACCTTTCAAGGTGCCTGCTTTCATCGCTGACAATCTCCCAGCCTCGTCTGCAATGTTCTCATAGTCACAGTCCTCTGAGCTACCACGGGGTGTCTGCAGTGCCTGCTTCAGTTCCCTGCAGGGATGTCAGCTGCCGAGGCCTCTGACGCTGCCACATGGCCTTTGAAGATTCTGGGGACACTGCGGTGCTGATGCAGGCTTTGTCTCCAACTCGTGATGCAAGCGCCAGCACCAGCATCATTGGCTGGACAGGTGCCCCCTTGTGTTCTTGTAGACTTGTTAATAAAGCTTTTCCTTCAATACCCACCAACAGGTTTGCTGGCTCTTATATTTGGTTCCTTGATGAAGTTGGATGAGTTCTCTTACTGTAGTTTTTCTTTTATCGTGAAAATAGGGCTGTGATCGACTTGCTTCACAGGTCCTTCATATAAATCTTGACTCGATGACCTATGGCCATGAGATGCTGTATAAGAACCATCCACAAAACCTCACCAGTCTTTGGGTCACATGAGTATCTATGGCTTGTTCTATAACAGGGGTCCCCAACCTTCAGGATTCAATGGCTGGTGATCTATGGTAGAGCTGATGTAATAAATAGAAATAAAGTGCACAATAAATATAATGTGTTTGAATCATCCTGAAACCATCCCCCTACCCCTGGTCTGTGGAAAACTTTTCTTCCATTAAACCTGGTCCTGGGTCCCAAAATGATTGGGGACTACTTCTATAATGATCTACTTCTGCTCAGCTGTGAGTAGTCAGGTGGCTTAGCTGACCTGGCTGTGCTCTTTGATGTGTCTGGGGTTGCTTAGCTGGAGGATGTGGCTCCATTCCATGTTATTTCCTCCGCAGCAGGCTAGCCCAGGTTCATTCCCAGGCCAGTGGCTAGGTTCCCAGGGAGGGCACATGCACAAAGCCTCATGAGGTCAGAGTTGAGAATCTCTACCATATCACCTCTCCTGTTCTGAGGAAGTCACCAGGCCCCTAAGATTCACAGATGGAGAAACAGACTTTATTCCTTGATGGGAGGAGCTGAAACATTACATCACAAGGGACGTGGATTTGGAAAGTGCAGAGAACTGGAGCCATCTCTGCAAACAATCTAACACACCCGAAAGCCTGAGAGCCTTGGGTGAACACGGTTGGCAACCCAGACAACTTCAAATGCATGTTAGGAAGATGAATTTGGTAATCTTTCTAAAAAGCAGAAGATAAACTGATTTGGGTAGTGGGAGGAGAGGTTAATGTAACCTGCAAAATGGCTTTTGCTTTAATATGGGTGATAAATCAGGAGATCTAGAACAAGGATAGCAAACAAGCTACACACCATGTGACCGATTTACATGCCTGCAGTGGAACGTTGAGGAGAATTATGTGGCCATTTTCCTGGGTGAGCTGAACACCGAGGCTTGATGGATTTGCCCTTGAATGGAGCAGAGACAGCATAGTCCCATGTGTGTGCCATTTCTGTGCTACCAAGGTGGTGAGTTTAAAGAGCATTATGAAACTGATAAGGAGGTAGAAGGATCACATATTAATAATCAAGTGTAAATGAGGGAAAATATTATTCTAAAATAAGCCTAGCTTTTGCATTCATTCCCTTAATGGTAATGTCATTTCTTAAAGTGGGTCATACTGTGTAAGGAGTAGATTTGGGTCTATATTATATAGATCAGTCCTGTATCGTATCATGGAAGGAGTACCAGCTTTTCTGTCATCTATTGAGGCCAAACAAATCACTCAAAGCTTAGAAGTTGTGATAGTTAATGTTATGTACCAAGTTGAGTGAGCCTATTCATTTCCAAGGCAAACCATTCAATATCACAGGAATCCAAGTCTATGCCCTGACCAGTAATGCTGAAGAAGCTGAAGTTGAATGGTTCTATGAGGACCTACAAGACCTTCTAGAACTAACACTCAAAAAGATGTCCTTTCCATTATAGGGGACTTGAATGCAAAAGTAGGGAGCCAAGAAATACCTGGAGTAACAGGCAAATTTGGCCTTGGAGTATGGAACGAAGCAGGGCAAAGGCTAATAGAGGTTTGCCAAGAGAAAACACTGCTCATAGCAAAGATCCTCTTCCAACAACACAAAAAGACTCTACACATGGACATCACCAGATGGTCAACACCAAAATCAGATTGATTATATTTTCTGCAGCCAACGATGGAGAATTTCTATACAGTCAGCAAAAATAAGACCAGGATCTGACTGTGGCACAGATCATGAACTCCTTATTGCCAAATTCAGACTTAAATTGAAGAAAGTAGGAAAAACCATTAGACCATTCAGGTATAACCTAAATCAAATCCCTTACAATTATACACTGGAAATGACAAATAGATTCAAGGGATTAGATCTGACAGAGTGCCTGAAGAACTATGAATGGAGGTTTGTGACATTGTACAGAGGCAGGGATCAAGACGATCCCCAAGGAAAAGAAATGCAAAAAGGCAAAACGGCTATCTGACTGGGCCTTACAAATAGCTGTGAAGAGAAGAGAAGTGAAAGGCAAAGGAGAAAAGGAAAGATACACCCATTTGAATGCAGAGTTCCAAAGAATAGCAAGGAGAGAAAAGAAAGCCTTCCTCAGTGATCAATGCAAAGAAATAGAGGAAGACAATAGAATGGGAAAGTCTAGAGAGCTCTTCAAGAAAATTAGAGAAACCAAAGGAACATTTCATGTGAAGATGTGTACAATAAAGGACAGAAATGGTATGGACCTAACAGAAGCTGGAGGTATTAAGAAGAGGTGGCAAGAATACACAGAAGAACTATACAGAAAGATCTTCATGACACAGATAATCGTGATGATGTGATCACTCACCTAGAACCAGACACCTTGGAATGCTAAGTCAAGGGGGCCTTAGGAAACATCACTACTAACAAAGATAGTGGAGGTGATGGAATTCCAGTTGAGCAATTTCAAATCCTAAAAGATGATGCTGTGAAAGTGCTGCACTCAATATGCCAGCAAATTTGGAAAACTCAGCAGTGGCCACAGGACTGGAAAAAGTCAGTTTTCATTCCAGTCCCAAAGAAAGGCAATGCCAAAGAATGCTCAAACTACTGCACAATTGCTCTCATCTCACAAGCTAGTAATGTAATGCTCAAAATTCTCCAAGCCAGACTTCAACAGTATGTGAACCATGAACTTCTAGATGTTGAAGCTGGATTTAGAAAAGGCAGAAGAACCAGAGATCAAATTGTCAACATCTGTTGGATCACTGAAAAATCAAGAGACGTCCAGATAAATGTCTAGTTCTGCTTTACTGACTATGCCAAAGCCTTTGAGTATGTGGACCACAACAAACTATGAAAAGTTCTTAAAGAGATGGGAATACGAGACCACCTGACCTGCTCTTGAAAAATATGTAGGCAAGTCAGGAAGCAACAGTTAGAACTGGACATGGAACAACAGACTAGTTCCAAATTGGGAAAGGAGTACATCAAGTTTGTATATGTCACCCTCCTTATTTAACTTATGTTCAGAGTACATCATGAGAAACACTGGGCTGGATGAAACACAAGCTGGTATCAAGATTTCTGGGAAGAACATCAATAACCTCAGGTATGCAGATGACAGCACTCTTATGGTAGAAGAAGAAAGACAGTGAAGAAGAAATAAAGAGCTCCTTGATAAAAGTGAAAGAAGAGAGTGAAAAAGTTGGCTTAAAACTCGACATTCTGAAAACTGAGACCATGGCATCTGGTCATATCACTTCTGGGCAAATAGATGGGGAAACAGTGGAAACAGTGGCAGACTTTATTTTTGGGGGCTCCAAAATCACTGCAGCCATGAAATTAAAAGACTCTTGCTCCTTGGAAGAAAAGTTATGACCAACCTAGACAGCATATTAAAAAGCAGAGACATTACTTTTCCAACAAGGCTGTGTCCAGTCAAAGCTATTGTTTTTCCAGCAGTCATGTATGGATGTGAGAGATGGATTATAAGGAAAGCTGAGTGCTGAAGAATTGATGGTTTTGAACTGTGATGCTGGAGAAGACTCTTGAGAGTCCCTTGGACTGCAAGGAGATCCAACCAGTCCATTCTAAAGGAAATCAGTCCTGAATATTTATTAGAATGACTGATATTTAAGCTGAAACTCCAATCCTTTGGCCACCTGATGTGTAGAGCTGACTCACTGGAAAAGACCCAGATATTGGGAAAGATTGAAGGCAGGAGAAGGGGACAGCAGAAGATGAGATGGTTGGATGGCATCACTGACTCAATGGACATGAGTCTGAGTAAACTCTGAGAGTGGCGATGGACAGGGAGGCCTGGCGTGCTGCACTTCATGGGTTCACAACGAGCTGAACATGACTGAGTAACTGAACTGAACTGAACTGAGTCAGGAGGTGTCTAGATATTCAGTCAAATGCTTTTCTGAGTGTTTCTATGAGAGTGTTTTTGGATAAACTAACATTTTATTGGTGGCCTGAGTAAAGTAAACTGCCGCCCTCATGTGTATGGGCTTCATCCACTCAGTTGAAAGCCTGGGTAGAACAAAAGTCTGCCTTTCCCTGAGTTAGAGGGAATCTCTAGTGTCTAACCACCTTGAAACTGGGACTTGGGCATCTTCTTACCTTCAGACTGACATGGAAACATCGATCTTTCTGAGTCTTGAGTTTCCTGTCCTTTGGATTAGAACTACCCTGTCAGAACTCCTGGTTTTCTGGCCACTGGACTCAGAATGGAACTACCCATCACCTTTCCTGGGTCTGCGGCTAGCTGACTCACCTTGTAAATCTTGGGACTTTTCAGTTTCCATAATTGCATGAGCTAACTTTGTACAGTAAACTAATAGATAAGTAAGGAAAAAATTATACATACACACACATCCTGTTGTTGATTCTGTTTGTCTGGAGAACACTAAGAATGCAGAAGCTTAAAACAGCAGCCATTTTACATCTCAGGATTCTGAAGGTGACACATTTGGACAGGATACAGTGGGAATTCTCAGGAACATCAGGGCCTCAGTGTCCCCATGGCCTCTCCTGCTACCTGCCCTCATTGCACAGAAGTCTAGTCTGAGCTTCTTTAGAGCTTGGCAGGTGCCCCCTGGAGTATTCTAAGAGGACAAGCACTTCTTAAGCCTCTGCTTCCGCCATGTTTGATAGCATCCCACTGACCAAGGCAAGTCCATGGCCAAACCCAGGGTCAGTGTGAGAAGGGTCTACACTAGGGCATGGGTGCCTGGAGATTTAATTTTTAGGGTCACCAAAGTTAAAGTCTGTCTCGAAGGGGAGGTTTGATATTCCATTGTGAACGTGTTGGCTCTGATGTGTCCATCTGATGTTAAAGCTGGGAGAGTCTGGTGGCAATATGGGTCTGAGGCTAAGACAAGATAATTTCTTATCAATGGATGGATGCATTCGGGAATCATGAATACACAGGGGTACATGAAAATATTCCACAATCATTATAACATGGATGTCATCCTATCAGGACAGATTGTTGCCATAGTCTTGAAGCAGAATCTCAGGGTCCCCTGATAGGTCATTTTCCTTTTAGTTATTGGATCATTGGGAGGTATCAGGAGGGCACTTGTGGGGGGAGGGCAGTGGGAAATGAACCAATTGGCAGGAAATACTGCAATATTTTGGCAGCTGGTCTGAGTAGCAGCCATATTCACAGGAAAGAGCTAAAGCCGGGGGTGGTATTGTTAACGCTTGCATAGGGCATTAGCTAAACTGTATGATTGACCTATATTTATCCACTTGTGGTTGCGAAGAGCATCATTTTGTATACTTCAACCTAACCAAAAGTGAGACAAAACTAGGTCTAAAATGGACACAAAAATTTAATTAACTGGCAGGTGAACAGGAGGAGCCCTCATAGGAAATCGGAAAGAATGACTCCATGGAAGGCAAAGGAGGAGCGCAAGAGAGGGAGGGAAGGGGTAAAGATCTCGAAGATTATATAGTAAAGTTCAGGTGAGATGAGTGTGCAAGACTTTAGCTGAGATGTATATCAAAGGAATGATTTCCATGAGCCCAGACTCTTGCATCTTCCCATATATAGAAAAGCGCTGAATACCTCAATTTGACATATCTGATTTTCCTTTAATCTTTTGAGGTTTGGACTACCTGCCATTTGCTGTAAACTTTTGCATAATCTGTCCCTGCCCCCTGTCTCCTTGGAGCAGTTTTCTCAGGATTTTGTGAGATGTTATCTCCCAGGCTTGAAGTTCTAAAAATTCCCGCCAAATAAAGCATAACTCTCAGCTTTCAGGTTGTGAATATTTTTGAAGTCTACAATGAGAAAGACTTGCTTGCATTTATATGAGGAATGGAAAGATTCCTCAGCTTGGTGTTGGAAAATGATCTATTTTAAAAGGTAAGAATTTTCAGTTGAATAGTGGAGGGACTCACGATATTGTTAATTGGCTATACCTCTATACAAAATGTTTTGTGTTAAAATAAATAAAATTTTAAAAATATAAATACAATTACCTCTATTCTCAAAATAAGTAAATAAATAAAAGATAAGGAAGTGAGAGAAAATAGCAAAGTGTGCTATCAGGAGCCTGGGGTCCTTGTCCCAGTACTTCCAGTCTTGAGGACCAGCTTGGCCACTGCATAACAGATCTTTCTTTGTAGGCAGTGATCTTCATCTTGATTGCACAGTAGGATAATGACCTGTGGGAGCTTTTAAAATCCTCTATGCCCAAGTCTCATTTAGAGAGTTTACATCAGAAACTGAAACTCCTGAAAGTATCCAGGAGTCAGTGTTTTTAAAGCTCCTAGGTTATATCATGAATGTTTAAGATTGAGAACCACCTCAGCTTTATCTGGTATTCCTTCAGCTTTGGTGCTTTAGGCAACAAACAAAGTCTCCCTGAATATTCATCACCATCAGTATTAGCAGGTCCCATGACAATGGAGACCCTTGCAAACCTTCCCTAAGAGCAGTCATTCCCAATCCCAGCTGTAGACTCACCTGGGGGCATTTACAACACACTGGTGCTGAGCCTCCACTCCAGAGACTTTGATGTAATTGGCCTGGGATGGCTCAGGGCTTCAGCTATGTCTCCCCAAAAAGGTATGTTGAAATGCTAATCCTCAGTACCTCTTAATGTGACCTAATTTGGAGATGGGATCCTTAAAGAGGTAATTGAAGATCTTCAGGGTGGACCCTAATCTAAAACGACTGCTGCTGCTGCTAAGTCACTTCAGTTGTTTTAAGAAGGGGAAATTTGACTACAAGGAAGACATGCAGGAGGGATTATGTGAAGAGATGTAAAGAGACCACTAGGTAAGATTTGTTGTTGTTGAGTTGCTAAATTGTATCTGACTTGATTAGATTGGAGTTATGTGGCCACAGGCGACGTTTGGGACTGCCAGGAGCTGCAAGAGGCAAGAAGGGATCCTTCTCCTACAGGTTTCAAAGGGAGCACCTAACTTTCAGACTTCTAGTCTCTGGGGCCATAAGACAATAAATTTCTGTTATTCTCAGCCAACCAGTTTTTGGTGCTTTGGAACAGCAGCTTGAGCAAATTAATACAAATCGTCTTGGATATCAATAGTTTTTAATATGACCCTGGTTCTAATGTGCCAGGACTGATTTATTGATTTTCATAACTATTAAAGGAATTAAGTATACAGTATGTATAACCAGGATAGAAAACAATGTCAAAATCAGTTTAGGAGCCATGCCAACATAATTATCACAAGTCTAATATTTAAAACTTAGTCACATGCTGAGTAATTTTAATACTTAGTAATGTATTTCTTCTTCACTCAGGGCTCTGCATTTTAAGAGAGGTATTTGCAGTCTTGCTCCTCTGCAGTTCCTTGCCTGGATGCTTATTTTTAGTGTAATTTTTCACCTTGAATGATGAGATTCTGGATTTTCACTTCACATGTACTTTACAGATCTCCTCATGGTGTATCCTTTATTTTTCATGCCTAAGGGCACTGTCTAACACCTCTCCCTGTTGGACTTTATCCTGTTCATTTATAATGTAACATTTCTCCAATTTGTCAAAGTTACTTAGAATTCTTATCCTGCAACCCAACATTCTAATTCCTATTACTCAAGGAGAGTCCTCAGGACAATTGAATTAAGAATTATATGAACTCCAGGAGGAATCAATTTGGAGAAGATCAGATAATGGGAGGTTTATTGTATTATGTGCTGCATTAAGGTGCAAAGGTGTATGAAAGATAAATGGTCAGTGCATGAATTATACAGAGTTCCTTCGGTGAGACAGGGGGATCAGTCCTTGGCCCAAACATCATGTGAGATGTGGAACCTTGTCACTGTCACTCAAGCGTGCTTCACAGACTAGCAGCACTGGCATTACCTGGGAGCTGGTCAGAAACACAGCACCTCTGACTCCATCCCAGACCTACAGAATCTAAAGTTACTTTTCTGTAGGTTCTCTAAGTGAAGCACATGCATATTAAATTTTGAGACATGATGTAGACACAGCCCCTAGCTTGAAGAACTCACCAAGTAAGCTGGTTCAATTTGGCAGATCAGTTCAGTTCAGTCACTCAGTCGTGTCCAACTCTTTGTGACCCCATGGACTGCAGCATGATAGGCCTCCCTGTTCATCGCCAACTCACGGAGTTTATTCAAACTCATGTCCATTGAGTGAGTGATGCCATCCAACCATCTCATCCTCTGTCGTCCCCTTCTCCTCCCACCTTCAATCTTTCCCAGCATCAGGGTCTTTTCCAATGAGTCAGCTCTTCGCATAAGGAGGCCAAAGTATTGGAGTCATTCCAATGAATAGTCAGGACATACTTCCTTTAGGATGCACTGGTTGGATCTCCTTGCAGTCCAAGGGACTCTCAAGAGTTTCTTCCAACATGACAGTTCAAAAGCATCAATTCTTTGGCACTCATCTTTCCTTATAGTCCAACTCTCACATCCATACATGACTACTGGAAAAACCATAGACTTAACTAAATGGACTGTTGGCAAACTAATGTCTCTGTTTTTTAATATGCTTTCTAGGTTGGTCATAACTTTTCTTCCAAGGAGCAAGTGTCTTTTAATTTCATGGCTATAGTCATCACCACGAATAAAGCTAGTGGAGGTGATGGAATTCCAGTTGAGCTATTTTAAATCCTAAAAGATGACGCTATGAAAGTGCTGCACTTAATATGCCAGCAAACTTGAAAAATTCAGCAGTGGCCACAGGACTGGAAAAAGTTGGTTTTCATTCCAATCCCAGAGAAAGGCAATGCCAAAGAATGCTCAAATTACTGCATAACAGAAGCCATCTCACACACTACTAAAGTAATGCTCACAATTCTCCAAGCCAGGCTCAGCAATACGTGAACGTCCAGATGATCAAGCTGGTTTTAGAAAAGGCAGAGGAATCAGAGATCAAATTGCCAACATCTGCTGGATCATGGAAAAAGCAAGAGAGTTCCAGAAAAACATCTATTTCTGTTTTATTGACTATGCCAAACCCTTTGACTATGTGGATCACAATAAACTGTGGAAAATTCAGAAGGAGATGGGAATACCAGACCACCTGACCTGCCTCTTGAAAAACCTGTATGCAGATCTGGAAGCAACAGTTAGAACTGGACATGGAACAACAGACTGGTTCCAAATATGAAAAAAGGAGTACGTCAAGGTTGTATATTGTCACCCTGCTTATTTAACTTCTATGCAGAGTACATCATGAGAAACGCTGGGCTGGAGGAAGAACAAGCTGGAATCAAGATTGCCAGGAGAAATATCAATAACCTCAGATATGCAGATGACACCATCCTTATGGCAGAAAGTGAAGAAGAACTAAAGAGCCTCTTGATGAAAGTGAAAGAGGAGAGCGAGAAATTTGGCTTAAAGCTCAACATTCAGAAAACTAAGATCATGGCATCCAGTCCCATCAGTTCATGGCAAATAGATGGGGAAACAATGGAAACAGTGGCAGACTTTATTTTGGGGGCTCCAAAATCACTGCAGATGGTGACTGCAACCATGAAATTTAAAGATGCTTACTCCTTGGAAGGAAGTTATGACCAACCAAGATAGCATATTCAAAAGCAGAGGCATTTCTTTGTCCACAAGGGTCTGTCTAGTCAAGGCTATGTTTTTTCCAGTAGTCATGTATGGATGTGAGAGTTGGACTGTAAAGAAAGCTAAGCACTCAGAATTGATGCTTTTGAACTGTGGTGTTGGAGAAGACTCTTGAGAGTCCCTTGGACTGCAAAGAGATCCAACCAGTCCATTCACAGATCAGCGCTGGGTGTTCATTGAAAGGACTGATATTGAAGCTAAAACTCCAATACTTTGGCCTCCTGATGCTAAGAGCTGATTCATTGGAAAAGACCCTGATGCTCAGAAAGATTGAGGGCAGGAGGAGAAGGGGATGACAGAGGATGAGCTGGTTGGATGGCATCACCAGCTCAATGGACATCGGTTTGGGTAGACTCCAGCAGTTGGTGATGGACAGGGAGGCCTGGCGTGCTGTGGTTCATGGGATTGCAAATGTTCCGACATGACTGAGCAACTGAACTGGACTGAACAGTCACCATCTGCAGTGATTTTGGAGCCCACAAAAATAAAGTCTGCCACTGTTTCTACTGTTTCTCCATCTATTTGCCGTGAAGTGATGGGACCAGATGCTGTGACCTTTGTTTTCTGAATGCTGAGCTTTAAGCCAACTTTTTCACTCTCCTCTTTGAATTTCATCAAGAGACTCTTTAGCTCTTCTTTATTTTCTTCCATAAGGGTGGTGTCATCTGCATATCTGAGGTTATTGATATTTCTCCAGGAAATCTTGATTCCAGCTTGTGCTTCATCCAGCCCAGCGTTTTTCATGATGTATTCTGCATAGAAGTTAAATAAGCAGGGTGACAATATACAGCCTTGATGTACTCCTTTTTCCTATTTGGAACCAGTTGGTTGTTCTGTGTCCAGTTCTAATTGTTGCCTCTTGACCTGCATACAGATTTTTCAAGAGGCAGGTCAGGTGGTCTGGTATTCCCATCTCTTTCAGAATTTTCCACACTTTATTGTGACCCACACAGTCAAAGGCTTTGGCATAGTCAATAAAGCAGAAATAGATGTTTTTCTGGAACTCAGTTGCATTTTTCATGATCCAGTGGATACTGCCAATTTGATCTCTGGTTCCTCTTCCTTTTCTAAAACCAGCTTGAACATCTGCAAGTTCACGGTTCACGTATTGCTGAAGCCTTGCTTGGAGAATTTTGACCATTCCTTTACTGGTGTGTGAGATGAGAGCAATTGTGCAGTAGTTTGAGCATTCTTTGGTGTTGCCTTTTTTGGGATTGGAATGAAAACTAACCTTTTCCAGTCTTGTCGCCACTGCTGAATTTTCCAAATTTGTGGGCATATTGAGTGCAGCACTTTCACAGCATCATTTTTTAGGATTTGAAATAGCTCAACTGGAATTTCGTCAACTCCACTAGCTTTGTTTGAAGTGATGTTTCCTAGAGTACCCTTGACTTCACATTCCAGGCTGTCTGGCTCTAGGTGAGTGATCACACCATTGTGATTATTTGGGTCTTGAAGATCTACATACAGCTCTTCTGTGTATTTTTGCTACCTCTTCTTAATACCTTCTGCTTCTGTTAGGTCCATACCATTTCTGTCCTTTATTGAGCCCATCTTTCCATGAAATGTTCCCATGGATCTCTAATTTTCTTGAAGAGGTCTCTAGTCTTTCCCATTCTGTTGTTTTCCTCTTTTTCTTTGCACTGATCATTGAGGAAGGCTTTCTTGTCTCTCCTTGCTATTCTTTGGACTCTGCATTCAAATGGGTATGTCTTTCCTTTTCTCCTTTGCTTTTTGCTTCTCTTTTCTCCTTTGCTTTTTGCTTCTCTTCTTTTCACAGCTATTTGTAAGGCCTCCTCAGACAACCATTTTGCTTTTTTGCATTTCTTTTTCTTGGGGATGGTCTTGATCCCTAACTCCGTCCATAGTTCATCAGGCACTCTATCAGATCTAGTCCCTTAAATCTATTTCTTCCATTGTATAATCGTTAGGGATTTGATTTAGGTCATACCTGAATTGTCTAGTGGTTTTCCCTACTTTCTTCAATTTAAGATATAAGTCTGAATTTGGCAATAAAGAGTTCATGATCTGAGCCACAGTCAGATCCTGGTCTTGTTTTTGCTGATTGTATCTCCATCTTTGGCTGCAGAGAATATAATCAATCTGATTTTGGTGTTGACCATCTAGTGATGTCCATGTGTAGAGTCTTCTCTTTTGTTGTTGGAAGAGGGTGTTTGCTATGACCAGTGTGTATTTTGGCAAACCTCTATTAGCCTTTGCCCTGCTTCATTCTGCATTCCAAGTCCAAATTTGCCTGTTACTCCAGGTTTTTCCTGACTTCCAACTTTTGCATTCCAGTCCCCTATAATGGAAAGGACATCTTTTTGGGGTGTTAATTCTAGAAGGTCTTGTAGGTCTTCACAGAACCATTTAACTTCAGCTCCTTCAGCATTACCTGTTGGGGCATAGACTTGGATTACCATGATATCAAATGATTTGCCTTGGTAATGAACAGAGATCATTCTGTTGTTTTTGAGGTTGCATCCAAGTACTGCATTTGGGACTGTTTTGTTTACTATAATGGCTACTCCATTTCTTCTGAGGGATTCTTGCCCACAGTAGTAGATATAATGGTCATCTGCGTTAAATTCTCCCATTCCAGTCCATTTTAGTTTGCTGATACCGAAAATGTTAATGTTTCAATGCTTTTTAAAGTGTGGTCTGGAGGACAGTATGTATTTGAATGACCTTCAACACTTGATAAAATACAGACTTACTTGTAAAACATGAATTAGTGTTGTTTTTTTTTTTGCCTGTGCTGGGTCTTTGTTGCTTTGCTAAAGCTTTCTCTGGTTCCAGAGAGAAGTGTCTTCTCTTGTTGAGGAACACAGGCTCTAGGCTCATGGCTTCAATAGTTGCAGCGTGCACGCTCAGTAATCGTGGCTCATCGGCTATAAAGCATGAGTTCAGTAGCTGTGGCACATGGGCTTAGTTGCTTCACAGTATGTGAAATCTTCGTGGCCCAGAGATTGAACCTGTGTCCCCTGTATTGGCAGGCAGATTCTTATCCCCTGCACCTCCAGCAAAGTCCAAGACAGACTTACTTAACTGGAATCTTTGGTGGGGGGATTAGGAACTTATAAATTTTGATAAATAGCCCAGGTGACTCTGACGCACTTAAAGTTGGAGAACATCTTCTCTAGAATAGTAGAAATTTATTCTGCTTCAACACACCTGAGGAATAAACCATCTTTCCTTAGTAACAATGATTTGAAAAAGCAGTTACAGGGGTGGGAGCTGCAGTCTCCTAGACCAGGATCATCCAAAGGATGGCCTGTGGATCAATAGTGTGGCCATTCCTGGGAGCCTGTTAGAAATGCAGAACTTCAAACTTTACCCCATATCTACTGTTATGGGATAAATTGTCTTTGATAATTCATATGTTGAAGTTCTAATCTCAGAACCTCAACATATAATTATATTTGAAAATAAGGAACTTAAAGAAGTAATTAAACCTAGTTCTCTGGGTCTGCAGACATCTTCGGACCAACATTTAGCAGCTGTTAGTAGAGACTTGACAGGACACTATCCCCTTCATAAGTTATAGATCAAGGAAAAAGAATATTTATTGAATAGTCTCTGTGTGGCTTATATCAGTAATCATTAATAAGTGAAGGTCATTTAGTACTTCATAAGTGTGTTTGTACTTGACTTGATATTTCTGGCTCACAGCAGTCCTCCAAGTTTAGTTAACACTTTGCTGTATACATTCCTTTGAACAGTCCATAAGCTGCTCCTGCCTGCTGGGTTGACACACATTTCCCTATAAGCACACTTATGAACATGTAACCATCAATGGGGAAAAAATTAAATCAGAGTAGTGGAAAGACTGCCAGAATGGCATGTGTATCTTAAAATACCTTTACCAATGTGTTCATTGCTGAAAAACAGCTTTGTTCAAACCTAAATCCAGCCTGAGGTTTTTTTTTTTTTTTGTTACTATACAATTAGGCTCTAAGTCAGCTTTGAATCTTATGTTAATGAGATCCCCTACAGTCTTGGCTCATACCTTCAAATTAGAGATTGATCTATAATTAATAAGGCTTATAATGCCAGTAACTGAGACAAAAGAGATGGTCGGGCAGCTGGGAAAGGAGAGAAGAGAGGTGTACTAAATATCAAGCTGGCTCCTGGTGGCAGAAGCAGGTGTCTGTCGGTAGTCAGTCTGCTGGTTTGAGCTCTTCTGATGGGGAGAGCAGCTCACTGCCCTCCAAGGTCTTAGGAGAGGACATGGGTGCTGCAGCTAGCTTCCATCCATAGCAAAGCATTCCTGCTCAGAGAAACCCTGGCTGGTCCTTGCATGAGTTTTCCAATGTTACACTAAACTGCCTTTGAATTCTAGGAAAAAAAAAAACAAAAAAACCCTCACCAGGCCAAGGAGTCATATGTTTTTTTCCAGCTATTTTTGGAGCCTTGTAACCTCCCTACGCTGTAGTTTCTACTGCCTCAAAATTCCCAGTGATTGGAAGAGAGGAGTGCTTGCTGATTAATTAAAATCCAATTTTCTTTTCTCTCCTAATTGCAGCAGTAGAGGGGGAAGAAAGGAAGACTTATTATTCCAAAAATGAAAATGATCCCTCAACTGTTTGGGCTTATTATGAGCTCCATGTTGCAGTTTGTTTTAAATTGAATCAATAGAGTAAACATGGAAATGAGCTCTTTGAAATCACATCTTTTGAAACTATTTAAATGAGAGCCTGCATCATTTTGTTTGAAATGTTTTAGACTCTGCCTGGATAGACTTGAGGGCTTAGGTTTTGCAGGTAGTCTGACCATCCTGTGGGTCTGCCCATATGTGGCTTTATGACATGAGAATCTCAGGGACGGGGGAGCCTGGTGGGCTGCCGTCTATGGGGTCACACAGATTTGGTCACGATGAAGTGACTTAGCAGTAGCAGCATTATATACTTATATATTTTATATATTTATATATGTATTTATACACATGCCAATAACACATATAAGTATATACATACTTATATATTCATGTTTTAAAAGTTTTAAGATATTTTTTCCATTGTTCAGTCACTAAGTCATGTTCAACTCTTTGTGACCCCATGGACTACAGCATGTCAGGCTTCCCTGTCCTTCTCTATCTTGTGGAGTTTGCACAAATTCATGTTCTTTGAGTTGGTGATGCCATCCAACCATCTCATTCTCTGGCATCCTCTTCTCCTTTTGCCTTCAATCTTTCCCAGCATCGGGGTCTTTTCCAATGAGTCGACTTTTGTATCACATGGCCAAAGTATTGGAGCTTCAGCTTCAGCATCAGTCTTTGCAATGAATATTCAGGGTTGATTTCCTTTAGGACTGACTGTTTTGATCTCCTTGCAGAGTGTTCTGTAGCACCACAATTCAAAAGTGTCAGTTCTTCAGCACTCAGCTTTCTTTATAGTCCAACTCTCACATCCATACATGACTACTGGAAAAACCATAGCTTTGAAAATACAAACCTTTGTTGGCAAAGTGATATCTCTGCTTTTTAATATGCTGTCTAGTTTTGTCATAGCTTTTCTTCCACAGAGCAAGGGCCTTTTATTTTGGCTGTAGTCACCATCTGCAGTGATTTTGGAGTCCAAGAAAAGAAAATTTGTCACTGCTTCCACTTTTTCCTCTTTGATTTGGAATGGAGTGATGGGACCAGACCATGATCTTAGCTTTCTGAATGTTGAGTTTTAAGCTTTTTCACTCTCCTCTTTCACCAGCATCAAAAGGCTCCTTAGTTCCTCTTTACTTTTGACCATTAGAGTAGTATTATCTGCATATCTGAGGTTATTGATATTTCTCCTGGCAATCTTGATTTCAGCTTGGGGTTCACCCAGTCTGGCATTTTGCATGATGTACTCTGCATGTAAGTTAAATATGCAAGGTGACAATATACAGCCTTGATGTATTCCTTTCCCAATTTGGAACCAGTCCATTGTTCTTTGCATGGTTCTAACTGTTGCTTCTTGACTCACATCGAGGTTTCTTATGAAACAGTTAAAGTGGTCTGGTATTCCCATCTCTTTAAGAATTTTCCACAGTTTGTTGTGATCCGCACAGTCAAAGCATAGTCAATGAAGCAGAAGTAGATGTTTTTCTGGAATTCACTTGCTTTCTCTATGATGCAATGAATGTTGGTAATTTTATCTCTGTTTCCTCTGCCTCTTTGAAACTCAGTTTGTACAACTAGAAGTTCTTGACTCATGTAGTGCTGACTCCTAGCTTGAAGGATTTTGAACATAACTTTACCAGCATGCAGAATGAGTGCAATCGTAGGGTAGTTTGAACATACTTTAGCAATGCACTTCTTTGTGATTGGAATGAAAACTGACCTTTTCCAGTCCTGTGGCCACTGCTGAGTTTTTTAACTTTGCTAGCATAATTTACAGCATCATCTTTAGGCCTTGAAATAGCTCAGCTGGAATTCCATCACCTCTACTAGCTTTGTTTGTAGTGATGCTTCCTAAGGCCCATCCTTGACTTCACACTCCAGGATGTCTGGCTCTAGGGGAGTGACCACATCATCGTGGTTATCTGGGTCATTAAGACCTTTTTTGTATAGTTCTTCTGTGTATTCTTGCCTCCTCTTCTTAATCTCTTCTGCTTCTGTTAGGTCCTTACCGTTTCTGTCCTTTATTGTGCCCATTCTTGCATGCAATGTTTCCTTGATATCTCCAATTTTCTTGAAGAGATCTCTAATCTTCCCATTCTATTGGTTTCCCCTATCTTTTTACATTGTTCATTGAAAATGCCTTCTTATCTCTCCTTGCTATTCTCTGGAACTCTGCATTCAGATGGGTATATCTTTCCCTTTCTCTTAACCTTTCCCTTCCCTTCTCTTCTCATCTGTTTGTAAGGCCTCTTAGCTAAACCACTTTGACTTCTTGCATTTATTTTTACTGGAGGTAATTTTGGTCATTGCCTCCTGAACCATGTCACGAGCCTTCATCCAAAGTTCAGGCTCTCTATCTACCAGGTCTAACCCCTTGAATCGATTCATCATCTCCACTGTATAATTATAAGGGATTTGATTTTTAATATATGCATTTATTATATGTATGAGTATCATATATAGTATCTGTATATGTTCATGTACAGTATATGCCATAAATGCATAGGCATATTTACATTTTTGTATATAACATATATGAATATGTATATGAATGTGTATTTACATTAAAAAAATGTTTCACATATATAGTAGTGAGCATGTGTATATAGATAGATAGGATATAGAAGATATACCAAAATATCAAGTGGATAAAGTGACTTGATCTGGAGAATGGGAATTTTGATTATTTTCTTCATGTCTTTAGGTATTTCCTAAATATTCTACAACAATAAAGCATTGCTTTTGCAGTCATAGAAAATTCACTAAAAAGAAAATAGAGGACCCTTCCCACATGTCCTGTGTATCCCCAGGACACTTCTTCTCCTGCTGTGGAGTGAGGGCTCCTGGTTCCCAGGTCACTAGTCCCTTTCTTCGTCTCATTTTGTGGGACCAAGGAGCACAGTTTCCAGGCTACTGTTGTAGCCACGTGTTCCCAGAAGCAAACTCACTCAGAAGGACAATGCAGATAGTGGAGTGCAGGTTATTACACCAGCCGCCCAAGGACCTCTTAGCTGAGGACCCTGTCCAGTTTTTGTGAAAACCTTATATACCCTAAGTGTATGTACCCAAATCCACCTCTCAAATTCCCTGAAACTAGTCTGAACAAAGGAAAAGAAAGATACAATCAAAGTTAACCCGTGATTCCTATGCCTTAAGCCTAGATAGTTAACAGTGGACAATTGTCAATAGGCCTGTGGTTATACCCCAATAAGCATCATAGAATGCATGATTCTATTCAGTTACACAGATAACTAGGGTATTGTTTTAGGCGACAGAGAGTCTAGGTACAAGCCCTGGGGCTCTTCTTTCCAAGGGTCTGGTTTTCCAGTTGGTATGTTGTTTCCATAGATACTGGGCACGTAGCTCAAAGTCCACAGTCCGGTCCAAGATGGAGTCCTGCTTTCAAGATGGAGCCTGTTCTGTCTGTTTCCTACTTCACTATAAGGGGTTGGAAGACCCTGTCCTTCTACCCCCTACCCCATTGCATGCATAAGCTCTCTCATCTGATATGAATGCAGAGAATCCCCGGGATCCTTGAAATGTTCCTGGCCTTTCTATTCAGTGATGCTGATCTGATTGATGAAAAAATGTCTTCCCTTCCCTCAATCTTACCCAGCAGACAAGGAAGAAATGGAACTTTTTCTAATATACACATGTGAAGGTCAAGTTCTAGACTGGTATTTTTGTGTGCTTGGGGACTGGGAGGGCTGTTCAAACCCAGAGGGCAGGCTTCAATCCCACAGAGATTCTGAGTCTGTGAGTCTGACTGGGGCCTGGGCTTCTACGCTGCTCACAAGCCCCCAGGTGATGCCTCCACTGTTGGACCACCCTTCTCCAAGTATGTACTATGGCAGCACCCACAACTAAAAGGCTGAGGTCCAGGGACTCCTGCATCTCAGGCCTTGAGACTGGAGCTGAATTGTACCAGCAGCTTGCAGTCAGCAGATTGTAGGACTTGGCCTTCAGAATGGTGTGAGCCAATTCCTATAATAAATCTCATATATCTCTCTATATCTGTTCTGTTTCTCTGGAGAACTCTGACTAATACACTATCTATTTCCAGAACTTTTTCATCATCTCAAGTAAAAGGTTTGTAACCATTAAGCTGTAATTCCTCAGCCTCCCTTCCCCAGCCCTTGGCCACCTTTAGTCTACTTTCTATCTCTGAGTTTGCTTATCTTAGGTAACTCATATGAGTACAGTCATGCAATATTTTCCCTTTTTTGTCTGTATTATTTGACTTAGCTTAATGTTTTCGAAGACTCTGATGCTGAGAGGGATTGGGAGCAGGAGGAGAAGGGAACGACAGAGGATGAAATGGCTGGATGACATCACCAGCTTGATGGACATGAGTGTGAGTGTGAATTCCGGGAGTTGGTGATGGACAGGAAGGCCTGATGTGCTGCAATTCATGGGGTCACAAAAAGTCGGACACGACTGAGAGACTGAACTGAACTGTACTTGACTGAATGTTTTCAAGGTTCTGAGAGGAAGGGTGGATAAAAATAAAGGTTAAAGTTTCACTAGAGCCTTAGGAAAACAGGCCCCTTGTTAATCTTAAGACAGACCTTTATCTCAAGAATGTGTAAGGGGCTCATATCTCAGGAATGCAGCCTCCGGAAGGCTTTCCGGGGGATGTTTACCCCCAAAAAGAAAAAAGAAAACCATCCCAGGAAATTAGTTTCCAGAAAAACAAGTTAGCAGTAAAATTGCAGCTCAGACAGACGTGTCAACCTGATAACAAATGAACCTATCCCTAAAAATGCCGAGACTTGAGCACCAATCAGATCATTCCACCCTAGCTGTACCTGTTTGTGTTTTTGTGCTTAAAAACTGCTTTGTAACGAATGTTCAGGGTTCGTTCTTCCCTGGTGGTGATTGAACCCCGGTGCGCTGGCCTAATAAATCCTCTTGCTGTTTGCATCGATTCCAAGTCTTGGAGATTCTTTGGGTGATGGACCCCTGCAAGGAGGCCATGAGGCCTAACAGTTCATCCATGTGGAAGCTTGTATCTGAATTTCATTTATTACAAAGGCTGGATACCCTTCCATTATATGTATATACCTCATTTTGTTTATCCATCCATTTATTGATGGACACTTGGGTTGTTTCTGCCTTTTGACTATTATGGATAGCCTGCTATGAACACTGGTATGTAAGTATCTGTTAGAGTCCCAATTTTCCATTCTCTTGGGAATTACTACATTACATGGTAATTCTGTTTAACTCAAGGAAGTACCAAAATGTTTTCTGCAATGGCTAAACCATTTTAGTTTCTGTGGGCACTTTTAAAGTCAAAAATTTTTATAATATCTTACCTCTACCTCTACACATGTTACAAAAAAATAATTTATTCTGTTAGTTTCAGTATGCAGTGATGTCTGCCCTCTTACTCGTGAAATGGAGCATTGTCATCTTGTGAATGTATTGCCAAAGCTTCTTTCTCCAGATCTGTGCAAGTGAGGGGCTTGGAGCTTCAGTTCCATTGGCTTCACAATAAATCCATCTCTATGTATTTCCATCCAAAAGCAACTACTTTTCATTTGCTAAAAATCACTGAAGTTCTGATCTTACAAATAAAGTAAATGGAAAAATGAAAGAATTATTTTTGGTGCTTGAGGACTAGCATCTTTATTGGGCCTTAGGATTCCAGACCATCTCCCTGTCATATTTGGGTTAACATCATCCCTTAACCAGCCACTCCTAAATACCACCTCAGACCCAGCCAGGAGGTGCTCCCGCTCCAAGCCATGAGCTTAGGAGGGCCTCATTCCTTCAGTGTTCCTGAGACAAAGGCTTTTTTCTAGATTATTCTTCAGGTACCCAGGGCCCTAAAATGTCTTTCCCAACAGCCATTATTTGCTTTCAGGCAGTTTGTTTTGCAGTGGGCTGGTACAGAGGTGTCCCAAGCAGCAAGAGTGTGCTGTCACTCAGTCATGTCTGACTCTTTGTGACCCTATGGGCTCTGTCTATGGGGATTCTCCAGGCAAGAATACTGGAATGGGTTGTTATGTCTTCTTCCAGGCGATCTTCCCAACCCAGGGATCTAACCCTGGTCTCTGGCACTGCAGGCAGATTCTTTACCATCTGAGCCACCAAGTAAACCCATGAATACTGGAGTGGGTAGCCTGTCCCTTCTCCAACAGAATTCCCAACCTAAAAATTGAACCAGGGTCTCTTGCATTGAAGGCAGATTCTTTACTAGCTGAGATACCTGAAAGGCACCACCACGCTCCTTCCCCAGGAACCATATTCAGCATCTCAGCCTCAAGCTGCCATAGCTTTGAACTGAGTCTGTGAGCACCTGTGCTTTATCTCGATTTATTTTTTGTATCTACCGGCAAGATATGTTCCAAGGTAACTGCTTCTTCACTTCATGCTATTTTGACTTGTGAAAGGTTTCATTGGAAACTGTGCTTTCAGATAATGGGACAACTTCTCCAGTCATCCCTCAGTATATGCAGGATGTTGTTGCCAGGACCTCCCTCAGATAGCAAAGTCTCCAGGTACTCAAGTCTCTTATGTAAAAAATGGGGTAGTATTTGCATATTGTGTAGGCTTATCCTCCCATATGCTTTCAATCATCTCTAGATTACTTATAATACCTAATAACATGTAAATACTATTTAAATAGTTCCTGGCAGGCGGCACATTCAAGGTTTGCTTTGGGGAACTTTCTGTAATATTCTTTTTCCTGATAGTTTTCATTTGAGGTTGCTTGAATCCATGGATGTGGAACCAACGGATACTGAGGGCCAACTATACCTATTTCTAGAAAAATGGCAGGCAAAACAGAATGGTTTCTTTGACTGGCCTAGGCCAATTATGATTTGTCCTCTGGCGGCTGGGCACTTTGCTGCCTGAAAAAAAAAAATCGGGTTACTCTCACCAAAAGAAGAGAGAATTTGCTTTAGGCTATGAAGCCATAGCAACCGTTAGAGAGAAGAGTTACTTTCCTTAGAATTGTAAAGGAGGATTAGCAATTAGGAAGGAAAGAAGGAAAGAGGATTTGTCACAGGATTGAAAAAGCAGCCACAGCTGAACTTGTAATAAGCAGATTGTGAGAAGAGATTGTTCAGATGAAGTTCTGTGGGCCCCCACTGTAAATAGTGAGTGATTAATGAGAGTGCCTTTCCTTAAATTTATGACTTGTATTTGTTACATAGCTCATCACTAATAAATAATGTCTGATGAATTAATATTGCTCTTCTCCATCTATATTTTCATGATGTCATTTCACCAAAATTAGCTGTAGCCAGGAGAAAAATCAACCCCTAAGCCCTTCATTGCTCATGAAGTAATATGACTTTATTAGCTCATCTTAGAATAGCTGAAAAGGAATCTGGAGTCACCATTTAAAATCCTGATGGAGCACTGAACTTTTGACATTCCAAGAAGGAGAGGCAGCTGGATTTGACTTCTTTTCGCCTTATCCCAGAGAGGAGCATAGATGAATTGTAGGAAGAGGCACAGATGCCATCAAGGTGCCATCTGAAGGCTGCTCACATACTGTCTGACCCCAAGGTATTTCTTATGCTGACCTCACTTGCCTGCCCCTCAGTGTTTACATCCCATTGGTGGCAGGTTTATGGTGTCCTTTTCTATGCAAAGAATAATGCATTTATATGGACTGTAAATATTTTCACCTATAGATACTACATATATAACAACTGGCCTGGAGGTAAGAATGATATCTCAGTAACTACATTTCTACAGTGTCCTGCTAAGTGGGATTTTGAGTTAGGAAGGGGTTTAGATCAATGACAGATGTGCACTCTACTTTTGGAAGTGACCTGTGGGAGGAGATCGCAATGTAGATCTGCCTCTCTACGGCTGAAGGCTCACAATGTGCTGCATGGCCTTGTTCCGAGAGCAAGCATCCCCCATCGAGACAGGAAGGAGAAGCTGGCAGTTTCCTTAAGTCCTCAGCCCTGGAAGTGGCATGGGGTCACTTTTGCTTTGGGCTGTTTGTCAGCAGAGAGCCTGGATTCAAGGGACAATGGTCTGGGACATAGACTCCCCCTCTTGATGGGAAGAATATGTAAGAATTTGGAGGCTGCATTTCAAGACTAGCACATTGGTTTGAATGTCATTTCCTCAGAGAAGTCTTGCAGGCTGTCTCCTCTTAAGTAGACTTGTCTACTCAAACCACTGTCTATCATGATACCACTTTGATCTTCATCATAGCATCATTACCTGGGCTTTCTCTGTGAATGCATTTGCTAAATTGCATAATTTTAACCTCACTTCCTGCCTAGTGTAGGATTTCCCAGGAAAGCAATAACATTAGGGATCATGTTCACAGCTCTATCCCTATGTAGCATAGCAGGGGCTCCATACAAAGTTGGCACACCATAAACATTGGGTGAGCGGATGAAATTTTTATCACCTAACTCTTCCAACAGTGCAAAACAGAGATATGCCTAACACTCCCCATTCAATATTTGGTCCCTCAGCTTTCTTTTATAATCTAGAGCTCTATTAATATGACCACTTTTGGACCTAAGAATCCTTCTAATTATCACAGATGTATCCTAAGAAGCCGTTAGTCAAAGCTGCCTAGAATCTTTGTAAATATGGCTGATCCTGGCTGTGTGGAAATGTACCAAATTCCCTGTCACAGAAATTCTTAGCTCTGATGGAAAAATTTGGATTAGAAAATGGCTGAGGAAGAGATATTCATGAGGAGGCAGCTTTCAGAAGCACAGAGAAGAACATTCTCTGTGTATTTTGTTACCATCCGTGGTTATAGAGTTATTGGGAAGTGAACAGTAATGTTGCAGTGTAATCCTGAGAAAATGGGCTGAGTGACTTACTGCCTGTTGGTTCAGAGTCTGCAAATTTGTTTTCCAAAGTGCAGCTGGGATAAAGAAATAATGTGCAGCTTTTTACCCGCTCCCAAGTCCTTTATTGGGTCCCAGGAGGGGAAAGCTGAGAGGGAGGAGGAATGGAGAAGCTTACACGCTAGTTTCTGTGTATGCTGCAGGCTGCAAGATGGATATTTATCAGCCTTCACCTTGCATCTTATTTAGTGATGTGTCTCCATTAATGGGGCTTCCCAGGGGGCACTAGCGGTAAAGAACCTGCCTGCCAATGCAGGAGATATAAGAGACGTGGGTTCAATCCCTGGGTAGGGAAGATCCCCTAGAGGAAGGCATGGCGACCGAGTATTCTTGCCTAGAGAATCCTATGGAGAGAGGAGCATGGTGGGCTACAGTCCATAGGGTCACACAGAGTTGGGCACAGCTGAAGAGACTTAGCACACATTCCATTAATGAGAGCAGATCTCACCATGATGGTGTATCTCTCTTTCCTTTTGGAAGAAAGATAGTCAATTAAAATCATTGCATGCTGGAGGGGAAACAGTTCACACAGGGTTGGTTTTTTTTTTTTTTTTTTTTTTAAGTAGCACACTGGTGTTGTTTCCCTTTGTTACCAAGACAGCAATTAGCAGGTTTCTAACGGTGCAAAGGTGGGTGACAAGTACAACAGGCTTTTAGGAAGGTGGCTGCTGTCAGGCCTTAAAGCAGAGTAGGAGGTTGAAGAATTTAAATATAAAATAAAATCCACCAAATTCTATGCCACTGGTGTCGTCTATGAATTTTTACACCTGCTCCAGTCTCAGGACTTACATTGTCTGGTTGAAAGCTTTAAAGAATGATATTTTCCAGTGTATCTCAAGGAGTAAAAACTTTCAAATCATTTTCAAATGTGAGGAGTGCATTTGTCCACTTTGATTGCCTTAAGATTCCAGATGGGAGTTTGAGTGGTTATTTTTACGTGTTATATATGTATTTATTATTGTTATTTTTTATTCCATTTACACATTATGATAAATACATATATTTTTCCATTTTTATTCATAAAAGTAACAAGTTTGGCTTCAAGAGAGAATTACAAGAATACTTTGTTGGACGTTGTTGACATTTTCCTCAAGAAGTTCCATGAGACCGAAGAAAGTCCTGATCAAAGGCCACTAATCTTGTGGCCAAGATTAGTGAGAAAAACAGGAAAGGACCCTAGGCCTGTGGATACATTTAAAACTGAGAAAAAAAAGTACTCAGCGTGGAAAACTAATATGATCCAAACAGAATTCTTCACTTTTCCATTAATCCTAAAACTGATTTTTTTTTCCTCAGCTTCCCTCAGTTCAGTTCAGTCACTCAGCTGTGTCCTACTCTTTGCGACCCCATGAATCACAGCATGCCAGGCCTCCCTGTCCATTACCAGCTCCCGGAGTTCACTCAGACTCACATCCATCGAGTCCGTGATGCCATCCAGCCAGCTCATCCTCTGTTGTCCCCTTCTCTTCCTGCCCCCAATCCCTCCCAGCATCAGAGTCTTTTCCAATGAGTCAACTCTTCGCATGAGGTGGCCAAAGTACTGGAGCTTCAGCTTCAGCATCATTCCTTCCAAAGAAATCCCAGGGCTGATCTCCTTCAGAATGGACTGGTTGGATCTCCTCGCAGTCCCAGGGACTCTCAAGAGTCTTCTCCAACACCACAGTTCAAACGCATCAATTCTTTGGCACTCAGCCTTCTTCACAGTCCAACTCTCACATCCATACATGACCACAGGAAAAACCATAGCCTTGACTAGACGGACCTTAGTCAGCAAAGTAATGTCTCTGCTTTTGAATATGCTATCTAGGTTGGTCATAACTTTTCTTTCAAGGAGTAAGCGTCTTTTAATTTCGTGGCTGCAATCACCATCTGCAGTGATTTTGGAGCCCCCAAAAATACCCTCTCCAAAAATGTCACCATTCTCTGGTGTACCAGCCTGGAACATTCTGCTTATGATTCTATCTCCCTGTCTTTTATGTTGTATTTCCTTAAGATTAAACTTTTGGATGTGTTATTTCTTTCCTTTTTTCTTCTCCTTATATCCATTGTCTTCTGTTCTTATTAATCATTGAGTTTCCAGTTTGGAATGAATTTTTGGTCTAATTATGGATATACCGACCTTATATATAACATTCAGGATGCAATTTTCATCAGATGGGTATGAACACGAGTTTGGAATTCAGAGGAAATCTCAGGGTTCTCAGGGAGATTCAAATTTGAAAACCACTCAGAAAGACTCTGTGGTGGGTTTCAAGACACTTAAGTAAATGGAGATGGTCAGAGAAATGTTAGGTTCAAGAATATTCTTGAGGCTAATGGGAGCAGGAAACGAGTCAGAGGAGGCAGTTTCAGAAAGGCAGGAAAGAACATGGTATACTCAGCCCCTCAAAAGCCAAGGAGCCCCATGATTCAAGAAGTGAACAAGTCATCATTTCCAGTATTGTAAAGCACTTCAAGAAGGTAAATGAGAGGAGGGAGTTGAGTTCAACATTCCAGAGGGGACTTTCCAGATTGAGCAGAGTCTCCGGAAACTTAACTGGAGCAGAAGCAGAGGATGACTTGTGGTGAAGGCGTCTAAATGGCAATAAAAGTCTTCAAAACAGACCTGCGGCTTCTCACATGTGCCATTGTCCTGCTCAGGGCCCACCCACTCCCCTCCCTAAACAGAGCTCAAGGAAAGAGTGTCAGTAGAGGTGGGTCACCATGCGATGTGATGCCCCAACAGAAGGGGGCGCTGGGGCGCAGGGAAGAGAGAAGATGAGAAAGCACTCAAGGATGTGCGCCCATCCAGCTGAGGCTATCTGCCCCTCAGGGCCAGAACGTGGACTCAGTTTTAGGTTAGTCCCCCAATTCTTCTCCCAGGTTCTTTCAAAACCCAACTTTTATGAAGCTCTTGCTTTGATGCTACTGGAGAAGCATCTGGCTAGAATACCCTCTACTTCCCTGACGGTCTCATAGACCCTTCCCCAAATCTATGAAGGTTTCAGCTCCCCCAAGCCCCTGGTACAGGCTCACCTCTCTCTGCACCTCTTTTTTTTTTCAGTCCCATTGCTGTCATTGAATTTAGGTCTGTGGGGACAAAAGCCAGGATGTCATTCAGACACGTGTGAATTCCTCATGTAAGACAGCCCCCATCAACACACACACACACACACACACACACACACACACACACACACAACCAATAAAGCTTGTAGATGAATGTTCCTCTCATGCCCCTCCACCAGGAAAATGTTCCTGGCAGGATGGAGTCCATGCACTTGGTAAAATGCCCTTGGAACTGGCCTTCTCTCCTCCATCCTACTCTGGAAGAACCTGAATGAGAGAAGGGAATGGGGAAATCTGAAGTGGAGAAAACCATAAATGAATATCTCTAGGTGTTATAGTCAACTCAGTATCTTCAGATGAATATTTGAATGGGAGAAAGGAAGGACGATAAAGTGAGAGACAGCCATACGTTGATAGTTTCAACTATTACCTAGCCACAGAAGTCTTCTTTTTTTTCCCCCTTGGCTTGACTATGATATGCCATAAATTCCTTGGGATTAGGCACATACTGCCTATATTTTATCCCCTTCTATTGCCTCCTAGGATGCTTCACATATGGCCAGCACTGCATTATTTTTGAAAGGTTTTTAAATTTGACTTCTCAGAATTAGAGGACTTCTCAGTTTCAAATAGCTACTAGAGCAAGTGAGTACCCCTCTCCTGGTTGGAGAGCCGTGATGCATAGGGAAGGGTTCATTAGGTAATCAACAGCCTCAAGAACAGCAAGGAACAGCCAATGGCCTGTGTGAGGGAAATCACCTGCCTGCCTCTGGGCTTAAATGTTGCTCTCTTCAGCACCTTGCAGGGGAAAGTCAGTGTCACACATCAGGGTCTGTGCTGTGGGCTTGCTTTTCATTTTCCTGGTCCCTCAGGAGGTCTACTTACTTTAATAGCCCTGGATTCTCATCTCAGCCTAACCTTCCTACTTCACTGGAGTAAAATCCTTGACCTTACCTTCCTTCACATCCTTTCATTGGTAAATATGCCTAGTATGATCAATTCTTGTTGTTTATGCTGTAAATCAATTATTTCCTCCTGTTCTCATCAGAAAACTCCTGGTTCGTTTAGTATGTAAGACATGCCGAGACACACAAGTGTGTGTGCGCGTGCATACACACACACACACACACACACACACACACACACACACCGCAATTCTCAATACCCTCTGTGTGTGTGTGTGTTCATTAGTCATGTCTGCCTCTTTGCAACTCTATGAACTGTAGCCTGCCAGGCTCCCCTATCCATAGGATTTTCCCAGGCAAGAAGACTGAAATGGGTTGCTACTTTCTTTTGCAGGGGACCTTTCCAACCCAGGGATGAAACCCATGTCTCCTATGTCTCCTGCATTAGCCAGTAGTTTCTTAACTGCTGAGCCACCTGGGAAGCCACTCAACCAAGTTTGTTTCGCCCGGCACACAGCAAGCCAAATGCTCAGACGCTGAGCTTGGCAGCAGCGAAAAGGTTCATTCAACACAGTCAAGTGAAGAGATGGGAGGACGGGTCTCAAATCCGCCTCCTCAAAGGGTTGGAATGAGGGGTTGGTGTGCTTATGGGCAAAGAGTAGAAAGGATGGTCAGAGGTGCAGGGAAGGTGTGTGGAGGCACAGAAAGGCAAGGTGGTGGGTGCTCTGCACGGGGGGCAACTGAGCTTCCTGCTTCTTTGTAGGATGTCTGTTCAAAACAAGGCTGTATTAGCACGATCCAAGGGTGGGATTTTGAGCCCACTGATGTCAGAAGGTTGCCCTCAGACAGTCAGACATGCTCAGCTGAAGGGTCAGTGACCAATTTGAACTAGCTGACTAGCTGACTCCAAGTTCCTTAAAAACAAATTGGGCAAACGTCGTAATGTTCATATATCAGAGGTGCTATATATAGGGGCAGTGAAGGGGTCTTGTGATTTATTGTCTAGGTTACATGACCTGGGATAGCAGTTTTGCAAGAACAAAGGCAGGTCACAATTTTCTACTTATTAGACAAGCAGGTTATAGTTGAATGGATCTGACTAATGGCAACCCTGGATTTTACCTATCTAATTTAAACTGTGTTGTTGTCCACCATTGCATAGATTGGGTAAAGTGAGCAGTTTTCTACTATATTATTACTAGGCCAAACTGAACACCTTCAGTTATTTTCATTTTGTTTTTATTTCCAGGGATTAATGTCATTGGGGTGAACAATGAGAGATGATTTATTCCAACATGTTTCCATTCAGATGGCAAGTAAAGGACTCATACTTACTTAGACAATATTCATTTTTAATAGCAAGGAAATATTTCATAATTTTGTTACTATGAAGCACATTTTTCAAAGATGTTTCCAATGAACCTAAACTCTGAATAGACTTGAAAGGAAGTTGTATAGAAAGGTGTTCTTTCATACTGTATTTTTGATAGAACCAAAAAAATAGCCCCAGGTAAAGACTCTACAGGCTGCTCTTGGAAACAGGATAGGAGGAAGAAAAGGGAGCCCTTTTCCTTGTGTCTGCTAAAATGCAGGGGTGGATTAAGACCAAATGGACACTTTAATTCCTAACAGAGGGTGGGTGCCGGCAGTTCCCAGTGCACTATCTGGGAGCTTGTATCAAACTCTGATGTTAATGGAAAGTTGCTTTGACTCTTGTTCTCTTGGTTCTGTTACCAACAAATTCCCTGGTGCAAAGTAACAAACCCTTTTTCTACCTCTTGCCCCAATTTTCCCATTAGGAAGGGGATCTTGTTTCCAGCAGGACTTTTGGTATCTTATTGGGAAACCGTTTCTAGTAAGATGATACTCAACCACACTAATAGGAACTATTTTGGTAAAATATGTTTCCCCTGAAAATCCCTTGTGTTCCCGAAGAATGTTCTCAGGTAATATATATAACCCTAGCAATGATCTCTCCCTCATCATAAACAAACATTGATAATCCATCTTTGGGGCATGCATATGTAATTCCTTCTCAGACTCCTCGGAATAGGCTATATTAGGCATCAGGCTGTCAAGTTAGGTGAAGGGAGGGACAAGCAAGTGCTGGGATTCTCCATCATGGCCACTGAGAGAGATTTTCTCCTGGATGATATTATCAACAGGTGCTGGAACTGGAGAAAAATTAAAAAAAGAAAAACTTGAAAAATTGTGTTCTTTTATGGTTCCAAGAATGGTATCTTCCATATAGACACCCAACAATATCCCCGGGAATGACATGAGTGCAGAGAACGAATAAATCACACAGGGGATGCTATTGTTAGGAACTTCTTAGTGTCGAGGCTGTATATTGTCACCCTGCTTATTTAACTTATATGCAGAGTACATCATGAGAAATGCCAGGCTGGATGAACCACCACTGGAATCAAGATTGCTGAGAGAAATATCAGTAACTTCAGATAAGCTGATGACATCACCCTTATGGCAGAAAGCAAAGAAGAACTAAAGAGCCTCTTGATAAAAGTGAAAGAGGAGAGTGAAAAAGTTGGCTTAAAACTCGACATTCAGAAAACTAAGATCATGGCATCTGGTCCCATCACGTCATGGCAAATAGATGGAGAAACAAAGGAAACAGTGACAGACTTTATTTTCTTGGGCTCCAAAATCACTGCAGATGGTGACTCAGTTCAGTTTAGTTCGGTTGCTCAGTCGTGTCTGACTCTTTGCAACCCCATGAATTACAGCATGCCAGGCCTCCCTGTTCATCACCATCTCTCTAAGTTCACTCAGACTCACGTCCATCGAGTCCGTGATGCCATCCAGCCAGCTCATCCTCTGTCATCCCCTTCTCCTCCTGCCCCCAATCCCTCCCAGCATCAGAGTCTTTTCCAATGAGTCAGCTCTTCGCATGAGGTGGCCAAAGTACTGAAGTTTCAGCTTTAGCATCATTCCTTCCAAAGAACACCCAGGGCTGATCTCCTTCAGAATGGACTGGTTGGATCTCCTTGCAGTCCAAGGGACTCTCAAGAGTCTTCTCCAACACCACAGTTCAAAAGCATCAATTCTTTGGCGCTCAGCCTTCTTCACAGTCCAACTCTCACATCCATACATGACCACAGGAAAAACCATAGCCTTGACTAGACGGACCTTAGTCGGCAAAGTAGTGTCTCTGCTTTTGAATATGCTATCTAGGTTGGTCATAACTTTTCTTCCAAGCAGATGGTGACTACAGCCACGAAATTCAAAGATGCTTGCTTCTTGGAAGAAAAGCTATGACTAACCTAGATGGCATACTAAAAAGCAGAGACATTAGTTTGCCAACAAAGGTCCTTCTAGTCAAAGCTGTGGTTTTTCCATTAGTCATGAATGGATGTGAGAGTTGGACTGTGAAGAAAGCTGAGCATTGAAGAACTGATGCTTTTGAAGTGTGGTGTTGGAGAAGACTCTTGACTTCCTTGGACTGCCAGGAGATCCAACCAGTTCCTCCTAAAGGAAATCAGTCCTGAATAGTCATTGGAAGGACTAATGCTGAAGCTGACGCTCCAATACTTTGACTACTTTGACTACCTGATGTGAAGAACTGACTCATTGGAAAAGACCCTGATGCTGAGAAAGACTGAAGGCAGGAGGAGAGGGGGATGGCAGAGGATGAGATGGTTGGATGGCATCACCAACTCAATGGACATGAGTCTGAGTAAACTCCGGGAGTTGATGATGGACAGGGAGGCCTGGCGTGCTGCAGTCCTTGGGATCCCAAAGATTCAAACATGAATGAGTGACTGAACTGAACTGAGTGTAAAACAATTAACAACAGAGACCTCAATTAAATAGAGTCAGGAGACCAGAAGAGGGAGCTTTCCCGTCCTGTGACAATAAGCGAGCCCAACCAGAAGAAGAAAGAGTCCTTCTCTCCTGGCAAGAATTCAGCCAGTGAGAATCCGTGGACCTTGTGCTCTGTATCTTCACCTTCCTTTTTCTCTGTGAAAGAGTGCTCCTTCTCTTGCCATGGAGGGACTTGTACTGTGACTGGCTGTCATTGCAGACCCTAATTTGCAATTCTCTGCTGAACCCCAGTAGACCTGTCTCCACCAGGGAAATATCTGGCTGTCTATTTGTTTCAGGTCAACATCAGTCAAGACTTTCTTGGCTCGAAGTGATAGAAACCAAACTGATTTTAGTGTTAAATAATCAGAAGACAGAATTCCAGGCTGTGTCTGGAGTTTACACGTCTGCATCTTATGTTTTTTAAGAATGTGATGCCTTTCTTATTCTGAAAATTAAAGGTTTGTTTGTTTGGTATTCCCCTTTTAATCCTTGAAGTGATGCTGCTGAGTGAGGCACAGTAGCTAAGCTCAAAGACTCTTCTCCTTCAGCTGTCACTGGCTTTATTAGTTTTTCTCTTCTTACTCTTTGTGATCTCAGATGGCACAGTGACAATGCAGGACAATGCAGGAGATGTAAGAAATGCAGGTTCGATCCCTGGGTTGAGAAGATCCCTTGGAGTAGGAAATGGCAACCCACTCCAGTGTTCTTCCCTGGACAAAGGAGCTTGGCGGGGTGCAGTCCATTGTGTTGCAGAGTTGGACACAGCTGAGGAACTGAGCACACGCGAAACAGGTCCCACAGTGAGATCTTAGCCTTTTGGACACTTAAGCCCAATTTCTGCACCACTGAGGAAGCACTTGTTCCTGGTACATTGCACTTTGATGGAGTGGGGACACTTTAAACATGACCAGAAGGTGTCTTTGTGGAAGAAATGGAGCCTTAGTCTCGGAGCATTTTCCTGGGGTTGGATTTGAGGTGTGTGTCCTGCAACACGTGCTAGACTAGGCTAGTAGTTGCTTGATTCACTGAAAACAAAATCACAAAAAGCAAGAGGTCATAAAAGATGATTCATGCATGACTTAAACATTTTTATTTTAACGTAAAACATATAAATTGACATTCATTTGCCAATCTTTGATGTAAAGCTAAGGTGTTTTCTCTTAATTGGCACTGTATGTGGTCTCTCTTAATAAATTACACCCTTAATGCATCCCCTAAGGTTTGCAACTCCAGTTTCTTTACATTGGAGCAAGAAATAAAGTGACTTGCAAAGAAATCTGAAAAGTCTCAATTGTTATAATTTCCTCCCAAGTCCTTCACACTTATCTCAGCCACAGTAATCTGATGGTTTGCGTGAACTTTTACAGGTTCGTGTTCATCAAGCAGTTCTGAAGAATTTGATTTATTTTTCACTGACTCATCTGTCTCCTTATAGAGTCATATTTCATGGGCTGTATATATTTAATTTACGTAAGTTTCATTTGCTTACATAATAACGATAACAATGATAACTCCAACGTGTTTGGGAATAAACCCAAATGATTCTTGGTAAGCAAGTTTTCAAGTTGGAATTCACTAGAGAGAAGCCTTGGAGTGAGGGCTCACAGATGCTCAGGGCTGTGTGGCAGGTCCTGAACTCTGCCCTGCCCTGGACTCCTCATCTTCTTGGACGTCACCTACAGCTTTGGCATCTTCTCCGTCTCGTGTGGTGCCTCTTTAGCTAAGGAGAGTCTGGAAGTGGAAGGGCCAAGGTACTGCACATCATGAGGATGGGAGTTGATGGAGAAGCACGCCGCCTCTTCATGCCTCGGTGAGATTTTCCTCAGTCACAAGGGGCCCACGGAGCTCACCTGCTTACTAATAGCCTCTTAATGAACTCCTTCCCCTTCCGGCTTCCCTTCCTCATCCCTCGTGGGTCTCCTTCGCTTCACCTCCTGAGTAAACAGCTGGGACCCACCTTCTTGACTCTGGGTCCTCTTTGGAGAGAATCAAGCCTCCGACAGGCCGGCTCAGGATGCTGTGTGGGGACACAGAGGCCCTGTCGGGTGAGTGCACTCGGCAGCCGCCGTGCGGGAAAGCAGCCACACAGCTGGGGAATCTGACTTGGTCTCGCCTCCCTCAGACTGTGAAGTAGTTTCTGCCCTTGTTTTCTGCACATGGTGCTTCTTCCAATCAGCTCTGACTTCCTTGTTAGCCTGATGAGGACTTGTCTTGCGGGATCTGTTACAAGTTTCTGGCTGGAACAACAGTTGGATCTATCTCAGTGCCCTGACCCCTGGTCTTGTCTCTTTACTTCTTCATTTGCCTTGAACTTTACAAACTGGCCATCCTGGGCTTTCAGCATCATGTGTGTCCTGGTTTCAGTTTTCCATCCTGATTCTTAGGTGTGCTTCCTCTGCTGCTGCTAAGCCGCTTCAGTCGTGTCTGACTCTGTGCCACCCATAGACGGCAGCCCACCAGGCTCCATCGTCCCTGGGATTCTTCAGGCAAGAGCACTGGAGTGGGTTGCCATTTCCTTCTCCAAAGCATGAAAGTGAAAAGTGAAAGGGAAGTTGCTCAGTTGTGTCAGACTCCTAGCGACCTCATGGACTGCAGCCCACCAGGTTCCTCCGTCCATGGGATTTTCCAGGCAAGAGTACTGGAGTGGGGTGCCATTGCCTTCTTTGTGCCTCCACTAGACCTCAGTTTACCTGTGGTTCTTCTGGGCTCCTGACTACAGAATTCACCACTTAGCCGAGACCTGGTCTTGGACTTTTCCTGAAACTCCCGGCCCACTTCCAACTCTCTCCTCCCCATTTTCCCTCTTACCTCTACTCCAGTCCCGGCCTCATTCCCCTCTCTACCAGTGGACTCTGGCCGGTCTTTCTAATGCATGTACTGATAAGTATTTTCCTGCAAAAGTTACCTTCCCACCACTTAATACCATCTAAATGTTTTCCTTCAAAGATACACAATATGGAGTTAATGCTCTTTCAGCGATAGAACAAAACTATTGTACTCTGTCTCTCCCATTCTTAAGAACAAGTGTTTGGATTGTAAAGTGATTGAACCACACTCTATTCTCTCTTATTAATGGAAAATTGGTCATAAATTGCCGAGGCGTGACTAGCTCATTTTCCCAACACAGCTGCAAATGCTTTATGCTGGGCTCACTTTCGATTTCTCAGAACGAAAGCAGAAAACTGTAGAATTGTCACTTTGAATGGTTCCCAGTGTTAATCCCTACAGAGACAAGGGATTAAAGGTAGCACCATCTTTAGTCAAGGCTGTTTCCTAGGGGTGTCTGTCTTTATGTTCTCATGGAGTGTTGTAATCAGCTGCAAACTTTGAGATGACAGGGATTAAACATTTTCTTTAAAAAAATTATTCTCAAACCTGATCTAAAAACACATACATACAAGTGTGCCTTGGAAGTGCTCTGTATTTAATGCATAATAATTCATAATAATACTTTACTATAATTTTTGAAGGCACATTACATCTTACAAAGCATCTTTACTCATAAATTGTCTATTTTAATCCTCGACCATCCTGGTGAAATATATCACAGTGTTGCCATTTGGTCCTTGAAGATGTTCTTATAGATTTATCTATGTGCCCAAGGACACAATCCATTAAAAAGACACTTGAGCGCCTATGTTCTGACACCACACCTGGCATCTCAGTGGATATTCCTCTTTGGTCTCCCTGAAGTTTTGCTTTCTTTTGGGACCAGCCCTCCCTCTGGGAAACTATTTCTTTCTCAATTTCAAGTGAACATCGTAGAATGGCTGCGAAACACTGGCCCCACTGCTATCTCTTGCACAGGGTTTAGAGTGTGTGCAATCAAAACAGTCCTATGCAGCAGGAACCAAGGGACAGCATATTAAAAAGCAGAGACATCACTTTTCTGACAAAGGTCCATCTAGTCAAAGCTATGGTTTGTCCAGTAGTCATGTACGGATGTGAGAGTTGGACCATAAAGGAGGCTGAGCGCCAAAGAACTGATGCTTTTGAACTGTGGTGTTGGAGAAAACTCTTGAGAGTCCCTTGGACTGCAAGGAGATCCAACCAGTCCATCCTAAAGGAGATCAGTCCTGGGTGTTCATTGGAAAGACTGATGCTGAAGCTGAAGCTCCAATACTTTGGCCACCTCATGTGAAGAGCCAACTCATTGGAAAAGACCCTGATGCTGGGAAAGATTGAAGGTAGGAGGAGAAGAGGATGTCAGAGGATGAGATGGTTGGATGGCATTATTGACTCAATGGACATGAGTTGAGCAAACTCTGGGAGAGAGTGAAGGGCAGGGAAGCCTGGCATGGTAGATCATGGGGTCACAAAGAGTCACAGACAACTGAGCAACAACAACAAAGAACCAAGGGAGGGAGATTCCCTCTCTCTGGTGGTAAATGTCAAGGCTGTTTGCTGCCATTGGGAAAGACGGTCCAATTCATGAGGACAGAGTTGACATCAGGAGGGGAAGGAGATGACAGGAAAGATGGCAAGTCCTGTGGTCTGAAGTGAGTGGTGCGAGCTGGTGTGGCCAGACCACCCCAGTCCATCATAGCTTTCTGATAGCATCAGCACATGGTCAACTCCTTCCCCCAGGCCCGTGCACTTGGGATTTGTCCATTGCATTCAAAAGACACAGCTTTGTTTTCTGGGGCGTTATTACTCATTTGAACCTCACAAGAAGACAAGGGGTTAGGCATCAGTTAATACAATTTCTGTTTTGGAAATTTACTGAGATTCTGTTCATTTGAGACTCATCTACAAGAGACACAAATCAGTAGGTGACCAAGTTGAAATTAGAAATCCCCTGTTTTCAATACCAACTGCAATAATTGTTTTCCTTTCCATGCAATTTATCTACTGCCAGAGATCAGAAAAAGTAAAATAAGACAGAATCCTCATATTTGATTAGGTGTAATTTTTCATTTTTCCTGAAATAAAAAGCTATATGTCCATGGGATCACAAAGAGACAGATATGACTGATTGAACAACACCAAATGTCCTATTAACTGTGATGTCCCCACTCTGAGATTAAGAAATAGATCTTCTTCCAGTTCACTTCATCCCCAATACATTGCTATTTAGTTTAATCACTGAGTATCTCTCTCACATAAGGACCAATATTGCTGATAGAGATTTTAATACATGTAGAAGGTCTCACGCTTGAACTTAAACATTCTTTGGCTTTTTAGAAACTGCACTGATGTTTCTGTTACTTTTCCATCCGTGACCTGTATGAGGCTGCTTCTCCTGGCTGCAGGGGGTGTTGGCTATCATTGGCTCCCAGACACCCCCTTCTTCTGAGAGAATTGCCTTCGGTTTCCAGGAGCTGCACCAGTTAGAAATGTCTGAAGGTTATGCTCTTCTCTTTTTTATTTTCAATTTTAATACTTTTATTGCAGTATAGTTGATTTACAATGTGTTAATCTCTGCTGTACAGCAAAATGATTCAGTTATTCATCTCTTCTTGTTTTGCATTTTTTCCATATGGCTTGTCATAGGATATTAAATCTAGTTCTCCGGGCTATACAATGGAGCCTTGTTGTCTGTCCATCCTGTATAGAAAAGCTTACATCTGCTAACCTTCTTCCCACTATGTCTCTCACTTAAGCCGCTTTCTGTTGGCAAGCACCGGTCTGTTCTCCATGTTTGTGACTCCATTTCATGGATAGATTTGTCTCTTGAGGCAGCTTTCAGCCAGTGACAGACTGATCTGGGTGCCACACACATGTCAGAACTCCTCATGGGGTCAAGCTGAGAGTAGGCTTCACGGAAAACACTTCTTTCCTTGCCTTCTTCCCCTGGTCTCTCCTGCATCTTCCTTCCTGACCAGATCCCCCTGAGCACTCTGTCTCTCTTACCAAGAATCCCCATCTCACATGCTTCTCAGGACTCTGGCCTCAGGCATCATCTTCCCTCTCTTAGTCACAGCTTCATTTCCTTGTCTCATGAGTCCTTTCTACTCATCTCTGCACCCAATAATCACATACTTGCTAACTATGTGGGTAAATGGAAGAGAATGAGCAGCCTGGCAGCTTTAGGTTTTGCCTGAACCTCATTGGAAAAGACCCTGATGCTGGGGAAGACTGAAGGCAAATGGAGAAGGGGATGGCAGAGGATGAGATGGTTAGAAAACATCACCGATTCAATGGACATGAATTTGAGCAAACTCCAGGAGACAATGAGGACAGAAGAGCCTTGTGTGCTGTAGTTCATGAGGTTGCAAAGAGTTGGACGTGACTCAGGGACTAAACACACATGCACATACCCTCCACCATCCTTGTTGCATAAGGGCTAGTTAAGCCAATAGGTCTGAAGAGCGATGGTTGTCCTGCATTTCCTAAAATAGCAGAGCAGAAACTGTGCTAATTTTAGATAAGGACACAAAATGCCTGGGGATGTAAAGATGTGATTTTCTTTTTATTTCCCCTTACAAGATAAAATTATATGAAAAAGCATGCAGGAAGCAAAGGAAAGTTAAGTATGTCATGATTTTTGCTTTAACTGAAGTTAGGGCAAGGCTGGGGACCTGCTGTCCCCTCTTCAGAGTGGTGTGTCTGGATCTGGGGTCCTAAGGCTGCAGCCCAGCACAGTGTGTGTGGTGGTGGGGGCCTCCCATCCACAACCACTCTGTGTTGAACAGGGAGTAAGTGCTGGAGTCTGTTGTCCGAGGAAAAGGCAAAAAAATAAACCGGAAAACTAAGTCCATAGTCGGTAGTTTAACACAGAGGCAACAGTCACCTTGTTCGTAGTGAGGACAGAGGCAGTCATGAGATGGGAAGAGAGAAGCCTTTGCCATGGAAAGGAGCTTTTTGTGCCAAAAGAGGTGCTTGTTGACATCTTTTATGTATTCCAGAAAAAGTCTGGTTGGCAGACGTGGCCAGAGGGGATGGTCTGTACTGAGCACATATATTACGAGTTGGGCAGAAATGCCTCACATGTAATCATTTTGTGCTGCTGCTGCTGCTGCTAAGTCGCTTCAGTCGTGTCTAACTTTGTGTGACCCCATAGACGGCAGCCCACCAGGCTCCCCCGTCCCTGAGATTCTCCAGGCAAGAACACTGGAGTGGGTTGCCATTTCCTTCTTCAGTGCATGAAAGTGAAAAGTCAAAGTGAAGTCGCTCAGTCGTGTCTGACTCTTAGCAACCCCATGGACTGCAGCCTACCAGGCTCCTCCGTCCATGGGATTTTTCAGGCAAGAGTACTGGAGTGGGGTGTTATTGCCTTCTCTGATCATTTTGTGAAGTGTGCACTAATTGTTGTCTCATATTCAAGTAGAGGAAACTAGACTCAAGGTTGGGTGACTAGCCTGAGGTCACATAGCTAGCAAAGAGTAGGGAGGTAGGGCTTAAATAGCGCTAATTCTGAGCCATTCATTGCATGCTTTGCTTCCCCTTTCCTCACACCCTTCCCAACCCCTGCCAACTATTCAGCTCTGTAACCTGACTCTGTCCATTTGAAATGCAGATACTTTCCCCATTTTACAGAGCTGGAAAGCTAAGACTCAGTAATGTCACTGATACCACACAGCTAATTTTAGATCTATTTTTTCTAACTGTAGTAGTCGTTACCCATTCAAGGATCACTGTCTTGTCATGGAGAAGGGGCTTGCATAACTCAATGAAGCTATGAGCTATGCCGTACATGAGTTCCAAAGAATAGTTAGAAGAGACAAGAAGGCCTTCTTCAATGAACAATGCTTAATAATAGAAGAAAACAACAAAAGGAGAAAGACTAGAAATCTCATCAGCGAAGTTGGAAACATCAAGGGAGCATTCTGCCCAAAGATGGGCACAATAAAGGATAAAAATTATAGAGACAGAGCAGATGCTGAAGAGATCAAGAAGAGATGGAAAGAATACACAGAACTGTATAAGATCTTAATGAACCAGATTACTATGATGGTGTGGTTAGTCACTCAGAGCCAGGCATTCTGGAGTGCAAAGTCAAGTGGGCCTTAAGAATCACTGCTGTTAATAAAGCTTGTGGATATGATGAAATTCCAGCCAAACTATTTAGATCCCTAGAGGATGATGCCATCAAGGTTTTGCAATCATTCTGTCAGAAAATCTGGACGACCCAGCAGTGGCCACAGGACTGGAAAATGTCAATCTTCATCCCAGTTCCCAAGAAGGGGTGTACCAAAGAATGTGCTAACCATTGGCACTTGCATTCATCTCCCATGCTAATTAAGGTCATGCTTGAAATCTTGCATGCTAGGTTTCAGCATTATGTGAAATAAGAACTTCCAGATGCCCAAGCTGAGTTTAGAAAAGAAAAAGGAACTAGAGATCAAATTGCCAACATTCAATGAATTGTTGACAAAGCAAGGGAATTTCAGTAAAACGTCTATCTCTGTTTCATTGACTATGCTAAAGCCTTTGACTGTGTGGATTATGACCAACTGTGGAAAGCTCTTAGAGAGATGGGAATACAAGATCATTTTACCTGTTTCCTAAGAAATCTGTATGTGGGACAAGAAGCAACAGTTAGAAGCCTGTACGAAACAACCGATGGGCTCAAAATCAAGAAAGGAGTACGGCAGGCCTGTCTGCTGTCACCCCATTTGTTTAGCCTATACACTGAGCACATCAGGAAAATACTGGGCTGGGTGAGTTATAAACTGGAATCAAGATAGGCAGGAAAACATCACCAACCTCAGACATGCAGATAATACCACTCTAATGGCAGAAAGTGAAGCGCAACTAAAGAGCTTCTTGATGAGGATGAAGGAAGAGAGTGAAAGAGCCAGCTTAAGACTAAATATTGAAAAAGACTAAGATCATGGCATCTGGCCCCATCACTTCATGGCACATAGAAGGGGAAAAGGTGCAAGTACTGACAGATTTCCTCTCCTTGGGCTCCAAAATCACTACAGACTGTGACTGCAGCCATGAAATCGGAAGATGATTGCTTCTTGGCGATGACAAACCTAGACGGTGTGCTGAAAAGCAGAGACAAAGGTCTGTATAGTCAAGGGTATGGTCTTCCCAGTGGTCACATATGGTCCCATGAGAGCTGGACCATAAAGGAGATCGACTGCCAACGAATTTATGCCTTTGTTCTGTGGTGCTGGAGAAGACTCCTGAAAGTCCTTTTGATAGCAAGAAGATCAAACCAGTCAATCTGAAGGGAAATCAACCCTGAATATTCACTGGAAGCTCCAGTATTTTGGTCATCTGATGTGAACAGATGACTGATTGGAAAAGTCCCTGATGCTGGGAAAGATTGAGGCAGAAGGAGAAGAGGACATCAGTGGATGAGATGGCTGGACAGCATCACCAATGCAATGGAAGTGAACTTGGCAAACTCCTGGGAGATGGTGAGGGACAGGGAGGCCTGGCATGCTACAGTCCATGAGGTCTCAGAGTCGACACAACTGGATGACTGAACAACAACAAAATGGTTGTCATGGCAATGATCAACAAGAAGTTCTGAATAACTTGCTATAAAGAGTTATTTCCTCTGCATAGTGTCAGGTTGAGATGGTTTCTGCTTGTTCTCAGTCTTTGCCTTTTTGTTAGCTTTGAAAGATATACTTTCTAGACAGGTGTAGCAGGAATTATGCGGCATGTCCCCGTCCAGTGACTCAGTAGAGATTATCATTTGGCTGTTTTATTTATGGTTCCTCTCACCTCTGCTTCTCCCATCCAGAGGACATTTAAGTGTGTTCTCCTTTGGATCCTTCATCTTCCCCTTCCTTGATTGGGTTGCCTGTCTTCCAGTATTACTCAAGTCCAATGTAGAGCCACCATGATTACGCCAAAACCCTCCTGACTCCCAAGAAACCTGCCTTGATCACCACCTTGGGCTTAACCAGCTGTTCTTCATCACTGCTCACAGGAGTGAGCAGACACTGCTTCCTGGCCCAGTTACTCACTAATCCCTCCATGTCCCATTTGGTATAATGCCATTATCTCTCCAGGTGCATGCAATGTATGCGATTGCATATCAGTACATCATTCCTACCAACACGTGTATATAACATATTATTTTGTACTAGGAAAAGTTCCCCAGAGGTCACCATGTGTTCAGTCTCTCCATTTTATAGATAAGGAACTGAAGCCCAAGGTTATGACTTTGCTTAGGATCATACAATCACATGGTGGGAAATCTGGGACCAGAAGTCATCCTCCTCTTCATCCTCACCATCATTATTAACATATCATCATTACCATCATCATCATCCTCAGTGTTTTTTTCCCACAACTAGCCCTCAGAAACACATGTGCCACGATGTATCATGTAGGTTCAGGAGCTCATGATAACGTGGAGGATGACTTAGGGCTTCTCCCCCAGAAACAGAGCAGACAGTAAGGTTTTAAATGAAGGTGAGTCATTGAACACGTGCTCCCAGGAGAAACCAGGGAGTGTAGAGAAGAAGGAAGTCCAGGGAAGAGGAAGGAGCCAAGCAAGGTGTGACTCCAGGCAAAGTGTTGCCTCCTCTGATCCTGCAGGAATCTCAGAAGTGCAGAAATTCCATTGCAGAGACCTCCACACTCAGGATCACAGAGCTGGGCTTTCACACCTCTTAATCAGTCACTGTCTTCAGTTCATCTCAGGAGACATAGAATTCTGAGCCTAAAGTGGCTCCAGGAGCCCAAGAGAAGACCTCTGAGAAAAGCTGAAGGTCCAGGGTGTTAGAAGGGAAGGGTGCCAGAGGCTGGTGTGTGCTACAGATAAAAATAAAAGGCGTGGAAGCAGGACATGTTCTCTCACGACTTTCCAAAATAAAGGTATGGGAGTGGGACAGGGTCTCAAGCTTTCCTAGCAACCTGGTCTTCCATGTCTTCCATCAGACACTCCTTCTCCACGTCTCCGCTGGGCTGCCTCCTGCATCCTCCGTGTCTCAGCTCCCTTTCCAAGAGGCCTTCCATGACCATCATGTCTAATGTAGGTCCCATCTCCAGCCATCACTCCCCATCCCTTGCTCTTGCTTTATTTTCTTTGGTGTACTTCTTGCTCCATAAATTTATTTGTTTCCAAGTTTTATCTCTCTGCCCAGTAGAAGCTCCATAAAACCTGAGATTTCATCTTTCTTGTTACCATTTTCTTTTCGATCTGAGAAGAGTGCTTGGCACAAAGCAGGTGTTTCATATATATTTGCTGAATAGGAATGGATGGATGAAAAGAATCACCAGTTGTGAAGTGTCTGTAGAGAAATGTGGAGCTATTATGAGGTTCTGGCAGTGGGTGTTCTGGCTTGCAGAATTTGTTGTTGTTTTCTGATCAGTATGCAAGGGACTAGATATGAAGAATTGTATTAAAGTTCAATCTATAGTCTTCCAAATTATTATAGATAATATTAGTCTTAATGGGGATATGTTACAGTGGTGAAATGCTTCCAGAAGGTTTTTGAAGAAAATTATGGTGTTGAAGGGAGCCTTTTAGTTCTTTGATACATTATGCCACTCAAAGGAATATAATAGCTTCTCTTTTTCTCCCAAAAGATATGTGCATTTCATTATATGTCATTATCTGATATATGTTTGGCATAAAGGCACTTTTCCCTTTTCCTCTTTCTTTAAAAAAAATTGCATGGCATGCATATAATAGAAAATGGCCATGAGTGGGTACCATATACTACTCTACAGTATATCTCATTTGGGAATAGCTCACCCACCCATTTTTCCTACTGTGGTATGGGGGATATATTGATTCATTACATAATTTGTATTCTTTTCTTCAGATCAGAAATTGGCCTAGGCATTCAGACAGCACAAATCTCTCCCCTTGCACCAATATTTTTCCCTTTAGCCAAATACCATTTCCCGGAGCAGCAATTTAGTCATTACCCTGTGATATAAAAGAAATGTGAAATCTGTCACAAGGAAGATGGTGTTGTGACACAGACAGGGATCCTTTGGGAGGTTTAACCAGCTTTTCCATAAGATTGAAATGAATGTGACACTATGTTCAGATTCATAATTAAATTTACTCTTCTTCTTTTTTTTTTCTTTTAACGTACATGGGTTCTATACTATGGAGAGAATGAGAATGAGGAAATGTGGCTCTTGGTACAGAATAAGGACAGGAATCAATCTAAACCTTGAAATTAGCAGTGTAAACATATGGGTTATGCTTTCACTTAAGTTTCAAGGCACTTCATGTAAAGCGTCAAACTAGAGCTATGACTTCTGGTAGGGGCTAATAAGAGAGGGCTAATGTAATCCAGGGAGAATTGTAATTACCTTTTAAATGCCTTCCTTCTGTGGTAGGCAGGAGTTGCAGCTGTGGCTGGTCTCATCACTGCAGAGTTGGCACATGTAGGCACCTAATAAATATTTATTGAAATTAGACATAGATATGAGAGGAGAGTCAGGGGTAAGGGAGAAGGGGAGGCAAGTGAAGGGAGGGGAGGACTTCTGAAAGAAGTACCCCAGAAGTTTGGTGCTGTGAGAACAACCCTACACCCACCAGGGCGTAGGAAGTACAGAAAGACAAGGGAAGCAAATTGGAGAAGCAAAGGTCTGAAGATGCTGGGTAATCAGGAAGAAAACAAATAGACTGGGGATGTATAAGATGTACGAGACTACAGTAGTATCCCCGTTCTTCACCCCTGCATGTATCCATTCCTTCTGCCTTTGACTGCAGGGCTCTCTCCATTGTGGGCTTCCCCTGGATGTGTTGGGGGTATGTTGGACTGCTGAATCTCTATCTATATAGAGAGTTTAATTTTAAAAGATTTTAGAAAATGAATAGGCCCATCGGACATGTATAGTGATATACTGATGATGATTTAGAGTACTAGGTGGAGAAGAGGTGCCTTTGTGTTTGGTTGTTGTCCAATCAATGCTTTGGAAGACTCTGCATAGTTTAGGTATTATCTCCTTCTGTTCAGGTCCAGGAATTATCTCTTCATGTTCTTATTGCTAGATGCACTATTCTGGGCTACTTTTGTATTTATCACTATAAAAGAAAAAAAAAGTGAAAACTCTGTTATTACTCAGAGCACCATGAAGAACCAGATTTTTCATAATCTGTTTGGATAATAGCATTTGGAAACAATACAGACACTTTTTAACTCTGCAGATCCTTAATACCATGTATTCCCTGAAGGTGATTTATCATCTGTCCATCATCATGGTCCATCATCCATCATGCCACCATAAGTACTGGAGTCTTTCAAAGGTCATTGCCATGCTTCATCAACGACCACCTCAACTGTAAGTCCTGCTTAGAATTTGCAGGGACATATGCATGATAATTGTTTTCTGATATTGTTGAATTTATGATTGGGCATATAATAGATTAAAAATAGAACAGCATATCTTCCTACCATTTCTTCTCTTAAACTCTTGAGGCTATATTCACTGTATTTCTAGAATGTGATCTCCTACTCTCCATTCAACAATATCAGCAGGAAGGCCGGCTGAGGGGCCAAGAGGTGGAGAACATAGTGTGGTCCATCCCTCTTGAGACAGGACTTAAGGCTTATTCAGAAAGCATCTCTCCACCACATGGAGTGAAGGTCCATTACAGTGGAGACCCAATGGTCAGCAAACCGTATGGAGAAGATAGGTGTAGCCAACCTTTTACTCAACAGATCATAAGTCTGAGAGAGGAGCAAATGCCCATCCTGGGGACCAGCTGCAGAGCGCTCACTGGGTAGAGGATGGCTCTGCCACCACCATTACCTCAGGTGCTTCAGCCCCCAGAGGCCCCCTGCAAAGAGATGAGCACTGACCAAGCCAAAGGGTAGCCATTGATCGCTGGCACCCAGGAGCCCTGATCTTGTATGACGTCTGTGTGAATGAGATTCACCCAGATTTAGCAATTCAGCATTGTTTTAGTGGCTCAAATTCATACAGTCCCACAAAGAAATTCTGCTGTTCTGACTGCCAGCAAAATTATTTATTTATCACACCACCCTCCTGGAACCCCCAGGACAACCCCATGGGCAAGAGTCCTTGAAGTCTTAGGGACATCTGGTCAACTCTGTGGACTAAAGGATTAGAAAGGGCTATGAAGGGAGAAACTGTGACCAGATCTACATGGGTCCTGCCCTTTGTGAACCTGGCCAGTTTCTTAATACTGTTTTCATTTCTCTGTCTATAAAATGGAGATAATAATGGTTCTTATTTTGATTATTTATTCTGGTGAAGATTAAATGAGCTATTTCATGTACAGCTCTTAGAAAACTGCCTACCACAAACTGAAGAGTTTGCTATTTGTCTTGAACTGGTTGCCATGATCTGTGTCATGCTCTTCCTCCTGGCATTCCCTTGTTATTTTTGGCCCCCACTGAACAATGTTTGCCTCATTGAAATGCACAATCTCTCCATTTCATGGCAAAACAAACTTCCTGAGTTCTTGGCCAGCAGTAGGGTAGGAAATGTGAAGCTTGCGGAACAAAGGGATATCCTAAAATACATGTGTGTTGTTCTAACAGAAAAATGAAGACACACCAAGGCCTTTCCTTAGAAGGTATAGGTGACAGAAAATAGAAATGACAGCTACTGTTCTAGGAGAAAGAAAGGTTGTAAAATGAGATTACAAGTGATATCATGTTTTCCTTCATCCACCTCCTGGTACTATTACTTCTAATGCTATTAGGACTTTTATTGCCATTTTTTTTTTAACCATCCAATAAATGTCAGACACTGCACAAGATATCTGTCACAGAAAGGAAATGAAGGGACAACGCCTTATGGTTCCAGTGAGGGAACAAAATGTCTAAATACTTTCAGAGGCTCTGAAGAAATTTCAGGGTAATGTTCATGAAGAAAAGGGTCCCTGGGATATCTGGAAAATATGATTAAAAATATTTATACCCCCAAAGCAATGATGTACGTATAATTTTAAAATATTTCCTTTAATACAGCAAGTGCAAAGCAGAAAACGATGATGTTTAACTAAGTGATCAGTGTGTATCTGGATGATTCTTTATACAGCATTATTATGATTAGGCAATTAAAGAGCAGATGAAGGTGTCTCTTCACAGTGAAAAGGCCCCTTGTCCTTGAGGAAGAAGATTTGACTCTCTGGGCATATTACTTTAATTCTTGCAATTACAAATAAGAATGTTGGAATAAACAGAATCAGCCTGCAATTGTCTGCCTTCAGTAAAAAACTAGGAATATTATTGCTGGCATGTTTATGGCAAATTTAGCAATGTTACCCAGTTCTTAGATATCATATTGACATCTGTCTTATACATAGACACACACATACAACACACACACAATTCCTATTATTACTAGTCAGAGTAATTAATATGATCCATCAGATCTTTGGGAGAGTGATTCCCATTGATCGTAGTCCCGTTCTTTTATCAGGAAATCTAAATATTAAAGCTCTTAGAGCAATTTTAACTTGTTTATTTATGCTTAGGTAAAGAAAAGTACAAAATATAAGGGGATGCATGACCAAAAGGATGGGAAGATATGCTGGTGTTCACTAGTAATTATGGGAATAAAATTAAAACTATAGTTTATTCTGTGGTATGGCAGAGGAGCCAGGAGGGCTGCAGTCCATAGAGTTGCAAAGAGTCGGACAAGACTGGATGACTAACACACATACATGCTATTATATAGTAAGGTATAGTTTCACAACCATCTTATTGGTGGAGATGGTAAGTCTGGTAATATCAAGTGTTTGGGGGATGTGGGAAACCTTTGCTGGTGTGAGTATAAATTGGTTCAACTACTTTGGAGAAATATTTAGTGATATCAAGGGGAACTATTTAGCAATATCAAGTGTATCAGTTATCTCTCACTACAATAAAACAAATGACTGTGTGTAACAGATAATAATGTGTAACAGATACCCCAAGACTTGAGTGTTTTGAAACAAGAACCATTTACTGTTTCGATGGGCTCTCACAGACATCTGTGGTCAGTAGTAGGTCAGCTAGAAAAGTCTAATAAGTCTCACCAAGTCACATGAGTGGTTTTGGGCTGGCTGGAGCCTGGTCTAGGATGGCTGTTGATATGCCTGGGCTCTCTCCTCCACATGTCTCATATATGTCTGTTCTAACTCTCTAGCAGGCTAGGGACATTCTCCTAGATGTCTCAGAGAAGACAGAATGAGCAAGTTTAATCACGCAAGGATATAAGCAGAAATGCACAATCACTTTTCAAGCCTATGTTTGCATTCCATTCACTATTATCCAACTGGCCAAAGCAAATTACATGGCCAAGCTCAGGGTCACACTGTTCTAGGAAACAGTGTGTGAGTGGGGAATGCTATTAAACAGGGTCATTTTTCCAATCTGTCTGACTCATTATGTTTCATGGAAGACTCACATATCCTAAGACCCAAAAATTCCATCCATTAAATCTCTGATCTATGTATTCAAGGTGACATATACAGGTGTACTGATTGTGATATCCCTTGTAATTATAAAAAGAAATTAGAAAGGATCTACATATTTACCAAGAGTTAAAAATTGATAGCCATACACCAGATACCACGATGAAGTGAAAATGAGTACATTAGATCTATAGCTTGCACAAGACATGAATCTTCAAAACCAAATATTAAGTAAAAGAACGTAAATCAAGGAAGGATATGGGGAGAAAAAGATTATTTAGGAAAATTAAAATAACAGAAATACAGCATGAAAATGATTCTTTGTTTATGTAAGCACATGCAGCAAAATACCAGCTTATGTGGTTCTCTCTGGGAAGGTGAGTGGATGAGAGGAAGAGAAGCAGAAAGGGAGGGAGGAAAGGGCTGGATTCCTTTGTTCTTGTATTATGTCTTTAAGAAATTGGTAGTAGAACTATAGGTCTGGTTTACTCTTCTTAATTTTGAAATAATTCATAATATTAAAAAATTCTAAGGGAAACAGTCTATACATATGAAACATCCAGAGAGTTTTATCTAGGACAACATAAAAACTCTTACTACCCGTCTAAGAAAAAGCCTATTTATTAGTTACTAAATGGGCCAATGCAAATAAACTGATGTTTTCTTGGGATGACATGAGAGCAGGGCTGGTGATGCAAACAAGGGTCACAACTGAACTGGACCAAGGAGGCTTCTGTTCAGTTTTCAAGCAAATCATCAAAGCAGACCAGCCTCTGTTAGTCAACACCAAGAGAGGGTCCACTTACAGATAAACTGAGTGTAAGAAAATGTCTGTAGAGGCATTGTCACCCACACAGCAGCGGCAATAAAAACTTTTCACGTGCAACTGTGTGCATATCCATAGCTAATTCGTGTCATGGAATGGTCCTGAAACAAGCCAGGGATGGGAAGGGAAAACCGAACCCTCAGAACCAACTTGTCCAGGTGTACTCCAAGAATGGTCCGTGAGCCAGGGACACAAACATCATCTGGAGCTTGAGAGAGATGAAAATTCTCAGGCCCTGACCAGATCTTCTGAATCAAGACACCTGGGAGGCTTGGTATCTCTTTTAACCAGCCCTCCAGTTGATTCTAGTGCACAGCCAACTTTGAAAAACATGCCCACAACTCCTTTTTAAATACTTAATTGCATCTAAGCAAGGGCATATAATTACTCTAATCTCACTGAAAAATGTTTACATGAGTTTTCCATGAAATTATGATGGGAAATGGGAAAATTAAAGCAGGAATTTCAACTGTTATTTCCCTGAAATATATTTATTTTACATTAGTCGTCTTTTTAAATTTTATTTTATTTTTACTTTATTCTACGTTACAATACTGTATTGGTTTTGCCATACATTGACATGAATCAGCCAGAGGTGTACACGAGCTCCCAGTCCCAAAGCCCCTCCCACCTCCCCCCATATCATCTCTCTGGATCATCCCTGTGCACCAGCCCCAAGCATCCTGTATCCTGTATCGAACATAGACTGGCACTTCGTTTCTTACATGATAGTTTACATGTTTCAATGCCATTCTCCCAAATCATGCCACCCTCCCCCTCTCCCTCAGAAGCCAAAAGTCCATTCTATACCTCTGTGTCTCTTTTGTTGTCTCACATACAGGGTCATCATTACCATCTTTCTAAATTCCATATATATGTGTCAGTATACTGTACTGGTGTTTTTCTTTCTGGCTTACTTCACTCTGTATAATCGGCTCCAGTTTCATCCATCTCATTAGAACTGAGTCAAAGTTATTCTTTTTAAGGACTGAGTAATACTTAATTGTGTATATGTACCACAGCTTTCTTATCCACTCATCTGCTGATGGACATCTAGGTTGTTTCCATGTTTCCACTAGTCGTCTTAGTACAATACCACACAAAGTTGAGAACTGGAAAATATATTTATTCACACTTTTTAGTTTCCACATTTTGAGCATCTTTCTAACTTGTATGTTGCTTTTTGATTTAAAAAATTATAGAACTCTCTTTTGAAATATAACAAACACATTACTGTCTATTCTACAGAGATTTCTAACAGAAGGATGAACTGTTCAGCTTCAAGTCATATTTTTATTTGCCTTTATGAAACAAAATGCCTGTGGAATATAATGGAATGCCATAGAGAACTAATTTAAGTTTTATTCTCAGTTCAGTTCAGTAGCTCAGTAGTGTCTGACTCTTTGCAACCCCATGAATCGCAGCACGCCAGGACTCCCTGTCCATCACCAGCTCTCGGAGTTCACTCAGATTCACGTCCATTGAGTCAGTAATGCCACCCAGCCATCTCATCCTCTGTCGTCCCCTTCTCCTCCTGCCCCTAATCCCTCCCAGCATGAAAGTCTTTTCCAGTGAGTCAACTCTTCGCATGAGGTGGCCAAAGTACTGGAGTTTTAGCTTTAGTATCATTCCTTCCAAAGAAATCCCAGGGTTGATCTTCAGAATGGACTGGTTGGATCTCCTTGCAGTCCAAGGGACTCTCAAGAGTCTTCTCCAACACCACAGTTCAAAAGCACAATTCTTTAGTGCTCAGCCTTCTTCACAGTCCAACTCTCACATCCATGCATGACCACAGGAAAAACCATAGCCTTGACTAGACGGACCTTAGTCAGCAAATTAATGTCTCTGCTTTTGAATATGCTATCTAGGTTGGTCATAACTTTTCTTCCAAGGAGTAAGCATCTTTCTTTTAATTTCATGGCTGCAGTCACTGAATCTTCAGTGATTTTGGAGCCCCCAAAATAAAGTCTTACACTGTTTCCGCTGTTTCCCCATCTATCTGTCATGAAATGATGGGGCCAGATGCCATGATCTTCGTTTTCTGAATGTTGAGCTATAAGCCAACTTTTTCACTCTCCTCTTTCACTTTCATCAAGAGGCTTTTTAGTTCCTCTTCACTTTCTGCCATAAGGGTGGTGTCATCTGCATATCTGAGGTTATTGATATTTCTCTGGGAAATCTTGATTCCAGCTTGTGTTTCTTCCAGTCCAGCATTTCTCATGATGTACTCTGCATATAAGTTAAAGAAGCAGGGTGACAATATACAGCCTTGACGTACTCCTTTTCCTATTTGGAATCAGTCTGTTGTTCCATGTCCAGTTCTAACTGTTGCTTCCTGACCTGCATACAGATTTCTCAAGAGGTAGCTCAGGTGGTCTGGTATTCCCACCTCTTTCAGAATTTTCCACAGTTTATTGTGATCCACACAGTCAAAGGCTTTGGCATAGTCTATAAAGCAGAAATAGATGTTTTTCTGGAACTCTCTTGCTTTTTCCATGATCCAGCAGATGTTAGCAATTTGATCTCTGGTTCTTCTGCCTTTTCTAAAAGCAGCTTCAATATCAGGAAGTTCACGGTTCATGTATTACTGAAGCCTGGTTTGGAGAATTCTGAGCATTACTTTACTAGCATGTGAGATGAGTACAGTTGTGTAGTTTGAGCATTCTTTGGCATTGCCTTTCTTTGGGATTGGGATGAAAACTGACTTTTCCTGTCCTATGGCCACTGCTGAGTTTTCCCAGTTTGCTGGCATATTGAATGCAGCACTTTCACAGCATCATCTTTCAAGATTTGAAATAGCTCAACTGGAATTCCATCACCTCCACTAGCTTTGTTCATAGTGATGTTTTCTAAGGCCCACTTGACCTCACATTACAGGGTGTCTGGCTTTAGATGAGCGATCACACCATCGTAATTATGTGGTCATCAAGATCTTTTTGTACAGTTCTTCTGTGTATTCTTGCCAACTTTTCTTAATATCTTCTGCTTTTGTTAGATCCATACGATTTCTGTCCTTTATCGAGCCCATCTTTGCATGAAATGTTCCCTTAGTATCTCTGATTTTCTTGAAGAGACCTCTAGTCTTTCCCATTCTGTTCTTTTCCTCTATTTCTTTGCACTGATCACTGAAGAAGCCTTTCTTATCTCTTCTTGCCATTCTTTGGAACTCTGCATTCAGATGCTTATATCTTTCCTTTTCTCCTTTGCTTTTCACTTCTCTTCTTTTCACTGCTATTTGTAAGGGCTCCCAAGACAGCCATTTTGCCATTTTGCATTTCTTTTCCATGGGGATGGTCTTGATTCCTGTCTCCTGTACAGTGTCACGAACCTCATTCCATAGTTCATCAGGCACTCTGTCTATCAGATCTAGGCCCTTAAATCTATTTCTAACTTCCACTGTATAATCATAAGGGATTTGATTTAGGTCACACCTGAATGATCTAGCAGTTTTCCCTACTTTCTGCAATTTAAGTCTGAATTTAGTAATAAAGAGTTCATGATCTGAGCCACAGTCAGCTCCTGGTCTTGTTTTTGTTGACTGTATAGAGCTTCTCCATCTTTGGCTACAGAGAATATAATCAATCTGATTTCAGTGTTGACCATCTGGTGCTGTCCATGTGTAGAGTCTTCTCTTGTGCTGTTGGAAGAGGGTGTTTGCTATGACCAGTGCATTTTCTTGGCAAAGCTCTATTAGTCTTTGCCTTGCTTCATTCTGCATTCCAAGGCCAAATTTGCCTGTTATTCCAGGTGTTTCTTGACTTCCTACTTTTGCATTCCAGTCTCCTATAATGAAAAGGACATCTTTTTTGGGTGTTAGTGCTAAAAGGTCTTGTAGGTCTTCATAGAACCATTCAATTTCAGTTTCTTCAGTGTTACTGGTTGGGGCATAGACTTGGATTACTGTGATACTGAATGGTTTGCCTTGGAGATGAACGGAGATCATTCTGTTGTTTTTGAGATTGCATCCAAGTACTGCACTTTGGACACTTTTGTTGACCATGATGGCTACTCCATTTCTTCTGAGGGATTCCTGCCCGCAGTAGTAGGTATGATGGTCATCTGAGTTAAATTCACCCATTCCAGTCCATTTTAGTTCGCTGATTCCTAGAATGTCAACGTTCACCCTTGCCATCTCTTGTTTGACCAATTCCAATTTGCCTTGATTCATAGACTTGACATTCCAGGTTCCTATGCAATATTGCTCTTTACAGCATCTGCTCTTGCCTCTATCACCAGTCACATCCACAACTGGGTATTGTTTTTGCTTTGGCTCCATCCCTTCATTCTTTTCAGAGTTATTTCTCCACTGATCTCCAGTAGCATATTGGGCACCTACTGACCTGGAGAGTTTCTCTTTCAGTATCTTATCATTTTGCCTTTTCATACTGTTCATGGGGTTCTCAAGGCAAGAATACTGAAGTGGTTTGCCATTCCCTTCTCCAGTGAACCACATTCTGTCAGACCTCTCCACCATGACCTGCCCATCTTGGGTTGCCCCGTAGGCATGTCTTAGTTTCATTGAGTTAGACAAGGCTGTGGTCCTAGTATGATTAGATTGACTAGTTTTCTATGAGTATGGTTTCAGTGTGTCTGCCCTCTGATGCCCTCTTGCAACACCTACTATCTTCTTTTGGTTTCTCTTACCTTGGGCGTGGGGCATCTCTTCACAGCTGCTCCACCAAAGCACAGCTGCTTCTCCTTACCTTGGATGAGGGTTATCTCCTTATCGCCCCCTTTCCTGACCTTCAACGTGGGATGGCTCCTCTAGGTCCTCCTGCGCCTGCGCAGCCACCGCTGCTTGGACGTGGGGTTGCTCCTTCTGACCGCTGTTCCTGGCCTCACACATAGGGTGGCTCCTCTCGGCCGTCGCCCCTGACCTCAGATGTGGGGTTGCTCCTCTCGGCCATTCCTGCGCCATGTAGCCTGGTACTCTTGGCCGCTGCCACTGACCTTGGACATGGGGTAACCATTCTTGGCCGCTGCCCTTCGTGCATGGGGTTCTCCCGGCTTCTGCCCTTGACCTCGGACTCGGGATAGCTCCTTCAGCCACGCTTAGTGCACAGGTTGCAGCCGCCTGCACTAGCGGCCTCAACTGGCGCACTGTTTTATTCTAGTGGTCACATTTATTGAAGAGCAATTTTCAATGAACTTTGAAATTCTGTAAAATTTAATCACCGAGTCCAGAAAATAGCTATGCAATGTGTCGTTTTCATTTTTGTGTCCATTTGTATCTTGCAGTCTCAGTGTCTTCAGAAGAGGGTGCATTTTGTTGAAACACTTTCTTTGTTCTCTTATGTTACTATTGATATTCCTATATTAGTATGTCCCAGCCACGGTTCTAAGTCTTAAGGATAAATTAGTAACAAACCAATAAAGCTACTAATCTCCTGACACTTACAAGATGGGTTGGAGTTGGGGGAGAAACAAAAAAATAAAAAATGGTGTAATATTGATTATACAGAGGGAACGAGAGTGCAAAGGCCCTGAGGCAGGAAAATGCTGGGTTTAAGAGAAATACCAGTCAGGCTAACTGAGCCAAAGCTGAGCAAGAGAGGAGATTAGCAGAGGTAAATGATGTAAACCTATTTGATTTGGCAATTTGAGAACAATCAGCTCTTTTGATGCCAAAAGAGATTTTGGAGAATTATCCCAAATCAATCAACTTCATTTCCTATGCTCTATGGAAATTATGCAGCTGAAATAAAAATGCCAGTCAAGGGACAGCTTGCTCTGCTGTCAGTAATGATGAACTCTTCATACGCTGTCTGGGATATAAAGTTGCCTGCACAGCTGGGCGAGCCAGGAAGCAAATGCCGGTGCTGTTAAATGTTGCCTTCTTCCTCTCTATTCGGAAAGTGCTCTTGCTCCTCTGCCATCATTTTGTTGGAATTTAGAAACATAATTCCACCTGGGCCATGGCTCGGGGCACAGTGGGAGTAGGGGGGTATAAAAATGAGTCATAAGCTCCTTTATTTTAACCTGTGATGATCCTTTGAATTTTGGTGAATTCTCTCTTCCTTCATCTATTGAGTCCCTTGAGTACTTTGCAGCACAAGGTAAAATGTTTGGAAGTACTTTGGTTCGTAGTAAGTGGCAGAGGGAAAGTTTGCATCACAAAGCATCTCCAGTTGTTGGGAGTCTCTGGGGGGCTGTGACTCCCTTCAACTGAGCCTTCTTTCAGCTTCTGGAATCTGTCATGGCACCTGTTACCACAGGGTCTTTGCATAAGCTGTGTTTGTCTGCTTGGATGTACATTGGGATCACCTGGAGGTGCCCAGACCACACCTCAGGCCCATTAAATCAGGATCTCAGGGTGGGATCCAGGCATCAGTGACTTTTGATGTTCCCCAGGGGATTCCAAAGAGCACCCCAGCCTGAAAACTCCTTTCCCAGCATTCTGTTTCTCAGCCTGCCTCCCAGCCTATGTAACACCTGCTCCTCTTTGCTTTGCTTGCTTAATGATCCTTCTTCAGAGACACACTGCTTGGCATTTCCCTGCCCCAGCCCTAAGTCATATACCTCTTGGTGCCTCCACTTCTACCCTGGAAACTCTTATCATGGTAGTTAGGTTATCAGGTTGGCCAAAAATTTCCTTCAACGTTTTCCGTACCAGCTTACTGAAAAACCCTAACAAAATTTTTGGCCAACTGCATATATTACTTTGTAATATTTACTTGTTTAATGTATTTCTTCTCCATTTTCTTACTTATTTATTTATTATTTATTTATTTATTTATTTATTTTTGGCTGTGCCACACGGCTTGCAGGATCTTAGTTCTCCAACCAGGGATTGAATCCATACCCTCAGTAATAGAAACTAAGTCCTAACCATTAGACCACCAGGGAATTCCTTCTTCCTCTTTTTATTTTTTTAAAAATTTATTTATTTTTTTAATTACAATACTGTATTTGTTTTGCCATACATTGACATGAATCAGCCACAGGTGAACACAATCTCCCAATGCTGAAGCCCCCTCCCACCTCCCACCCCACATCCTCTACCTGAATCATCCTGTGCTCCAGCCCCATGCATCCTGCATCCTGCATTGAACATAGATTGGTGCTTCGTTTCTTACAAGAAAATATACATGTTTCAATGCCATTCTCCCAAACCATCCCACCCTTTCCCTCTCCCTCAGAGTCCAAAAGTCCATTCTATACCTCTGTGTCTCTTTGTTGTCTCACATATAGGGTCATCATTACTATCTTCTAAATTCCATATATATGTGTCAGTATACTGTATTGGTATTTTTCTTTCTGGCTTACTTCACTCTGTATAATCGGTTCCAATTTCATCCATCTCATTAGAACTGAGTCAAATTTATTCTTTTTAAGGGCTGAGTAGTACTCCATTGTGTATATGTACCACAGCTTTCTTATCCATTCATCTGCTGATGGACATCTAGGTTGCTTCCATGTCCTGGCTATTATAAACAGTGCTGCAATGAACATTGGGGTACATGTGTCTCTTTCAATTCTGGTTTCCTCGGTGTGTATGCCCAGCAGTGGGATTGCTGGGTCATAAGGCAGTTCCTTTGTTTTCATGGTGAACAAGACTGATGACTGGGTCTGAGTTAAATTCTTCTGCTTTATTTTTCTGAATTAATCAAATGACCTCTATAAGCATACCAACCTAGCACTGGTCCAGGTCATTTCTGACAAATTTATCTTTGCCAAACAGGACTTTGTGGTTCAAACTAAAACCGCTGAGAAGGCACTTTGAAATATGAAAGGCAGCCCAAGTATCCAAGACTTAAACAAGTGCTTATTTCCTGCCAGATAATTTTTGTGAAAATGAACCTTGCCTTATGAGCAGGAAAACATATGGTGTTTAAAAGATGTGTTATCTCCTGCTTTTGACTGTGAGCTCCATAAGGGAAGTGACTATATCTGATTTTGTTTACATTAAATAAATCCTCAAGGCTAAGCACCTGGTATCCAGTAAACATTCAGTAACTATGTGTTAAATGGATAAACAGGAAAGAAGAAAACTATTCCAGGACTGTTTTTCAGCTGGCCCCAATTCAATTAAGGGAGAAAAGGCAGTGATTCTTATTCTTGAGTGAATATTAGCATCACCTAAGATAGAAGGTTGCTAGATCCCAACCTAGAACCCAGATTCTAACCAAAAAACCCAGATTCTTGGAGGTTGGGGTATTGGTGTATTAGTTTTCTGTTACAATTAACATATTATATGCTTAATTACCAGATTAACTGAGCAGCTTATAATAGCCAATTCGTTATATCACAGTTTCTGTAGGTTAGAAGTTTGGGTGTATGATCGCTGGATTCTCAGCTCAGAGTCTCATCAAGCTGAAGTCAATTTGTTGGCTGAGGCTGGAGTTTGTTCTGCAGATCTTGATTCTTTGCTTTTAAAGGGCTTGAGTGATTAGCAGAGGTCTATCAGGATAATCTTGCTTTCTTCCTTTTTCTGTGTTTTTTTTTCTTTTCATTTTTAAATTGAAATTGGTACATATAACATTGTGGAAGTTCAAGGTGTATAGCATACTAATTTGATACCTTTATATTGCCACATGCCTGGCACTGTAGCATAACTAATAGATTATCTCCCTTCCTTAAAGTCAACTGTGGTTATAAAAAGTAATCATAAAAATGAAAGCCATCAAACTCACAGTCCTAGAGATTATGCAGAGTATGTAAACTAGGATTGAGGGTCCAGAAAAATCTTAAGACCATCTTAGAATTTTGCTTATCATCATTGGTATTAAAAAACTACCCAGCTGAAAGTGAGAACTGCTGGACTAAATCTTTCATATTTTAAGGGCAGTGTAAAAGTGACCTTTAGCCACAGTAATTTTAAAATAAATATACCTTCTAGTCATCAGAAAGACTTGGCATCACTGACTCAATGGACATGAATTTGAGCAAGGTCTGGAAGTTGGTGATGGACAGGGAAGCCTGGAGTGCTGCAGTCTACAGGGTTACACAGAGCTGGACACAACTGAGCAACTGAACTGAAAAGAGTCATCAGAAAATCTCACCAATCAAAGGACATCGATAGACTATCTAGCTGTGGGGTAGAAGGACTCACCGTAGAAATACCATCTGAGAAAAGCACTGCCTATAGGATTTAAGCTACACCCTTTCTGAAATCTATTGTTATCTGTCAAGGTCCCACCCAGTAACAACTCACTCAAATAGTTCAGCCAAAGGGCCATCGATGGGGAGATTAATTGCAGAGACTCAGGGAACAATGGAGGAATAGAGATGCAAATGAGAGCACCAGCAGTGGGAAGTCATTACATGTCGGAGACTAGGTGTCCTGGAGTCCATGGAGAGCTGGAGAGAAGCTGTAGATGGAGGAGACCAGGTATAATAGCAGGAAAGGGGGGAGGGAGAAGTCCTCTGACCTTTATCATCTGCAGTCCTCTCATCTCCTGCCAGTATTTCCTAGTGGCCCAGCTCAAGGGAAAGCCAGCTGCCAAGTGGGTGGGAGCAGTTGTCCAAAGGGAAAGACCTCCTAGGGGTACCAAGCAGGGCAGAGAATGGAAGATGGAACTGCATAGGCAAAATGGACAATAAGCATCGCACCTTAGAACTGATGCATTTTTTTTTCAGGTCGAGGAAATAAATTTTGAAGATTAAAAAGAGGCATACCATGGGAATACTTTATGCCTTATAATTTACCAGAGTGGTTTCTGATAAGGGTGGAGACTGACAATTGAATCACTGACTCATCAACACTGGGCCAGTGTTGCCTCCTTATTTTATTTTTAACTTTTCCAGTTCCCTGTAGGTTATCCAGCTGTAGGGAAATGCGGTTTGCATGGGGGGAGGAGGCTGAGAAAGGGAAGTTGAAGATGTATATTTTTATTTTCAAGACCAATAATATTCATGCCTTAAAAGTAGTATAAGCACAAAGTTATCATGTTAATAGAATGAGTAGTTCTATTGATAAATTAGGACATTCTTAGGTCATATATCTCACACAAAGTATGCATAATCTATTTGATATGTATGAGTGAAATGGAGATGAACTAGTATTTTAAGCATACAGTGTTTGCTAATTTCTAACTTATTCAGAGATTTATAGTTTATGCAAATTTGAAAGCTTCTTCCAGTGCTTTTGTAATTCTTTTTCATTAAAAAAAAAAGAAGAACAAAAACACCTAAGCAGCTGCCTGGATATTGGTCTAAATTTTATACCATTTCTCTCTTGTTTTCACTTCCTTTCTCCATACTATAGGTGTGTTTGTATCTCTCAAGTGTTATAAGAGTAATCTTGAAAATATTATACTAGCACCTTAAAATTCCCTAGTTACATGAAACTTGATATAATATTAATAAGAAATAATTGATATTTAAATTTTAACATTATTAACAATATTTAAATTCAAGAATCCTGCCTCACTAAAACTTTTAATCTTATCTCTTCCTAAAAATAAGCATAAAATAAATTTTAAAAACAAAGTAAGACATTGAAATGATAGGGGAAGGAGCATCAGCAGAATGAAGGTGCTGTCAAATTTTTGAAGGCAGAAGGTAGTTGTAATCATGCCAACAGGTCATTTGAATGAGCTCAGAAATTATTAGTTGAGCACGGGTTTTCATTCAGTGACTGGTGAAATCAGATGATACGGAGAACAGAGCTGAGAGCAGGGAAAAAATAGTGGGAGCTGACTTCTTCACTAAAGGCCTGTAAACTCCTTCATTATCCCTGGAGGGCAGCTGCAGAACTCTTTCCCAGGTTAATCCAGAGAAATACTCTCTAAAGAGATAGAAACTTAGGCATCTGTGGAGCAGAGAGCTTCAGCATCCAGAACAGGGGTTAGCTCTCTAAATCAGGGCCTGTTTTACTATGCCATTTGGAAGACAGGCATGGCCTCTTGAGTGCTCCCTTACCAGGGAGTGCAGGAGAAGCTGCCAGATGACACCCTCTCATCACACACACAGATTCACAGTGAGTCTTCTCCTGTGATGTAGGTGAGGAGCTGAGCACAGCTGTTATGCTATTAACCTAGTCCATGAACAGTATGTCACTGGATAGGACTTCCCTCGTGGTTCAGGTGGTTAATAATCTGCCTGCCAATGCCTGGGACAGGTTCCACCCCTGGTCCTGGAAGAACCAGGACAATGGGTTCTTCTGCTGCTGCAGAACAACTAAACTGGTGAGCTGCATCTGCTGGGTCTGCCCTCTCTGGAGCCTGTCACTGCAACAGGAGAAGCCACCCTCACACCCCTCAGCAAAGAGGTGCTCCAGCTCTCCACAGCTAGAGAAAGCCCATACGCTATGACAAAGATCCAGCACAAATCATTTTTAAGAAATAATGATTAAAATAAGGAAATAATGATTAAAATAAATAAATAATGAAACTTAAAAGATAAACAAGAAATCTCTCGATAACCAAATATTTCTATGTATTTGAAGAAAACTGACAATGCAAAGAGAAAGAACAAGATAAGCAAAAGTAGACTCAAAGGAATACATTAAAAAATGTAGGGAAAGAGATGCAAACTCTTAAGATCCTCAGAGGTAATTGAGGTGCTATTGCACCCATACAAGAGAGGAACAGCATAAATTGAATTCAGAATTGAATAAATCAATTCTGTTAGTAAAATAGTTCAAGAAAAAGGGAAAAAACCATCAGGAAAGTATATCTTCTTCAGAATATGATTCCCAATATATCAGAAAGAAATAATACATATTTTATAGACTCTTCCAAAAGTAATAAAAGAAAAATTTTGCAACTCATTTAAGTCAGTGTAACACTGAGAACAAAACCTGGCAATTATATTCTAAGAAAATAAAAATAACAAGTCAATGTCTTATATGAAAACAGGTAAAGAGTCCTTTAAAGCTCAGTAAAGAATATATACCAATACATAAAATGAATGATGATTAAGTTAAGTTTATTTGGGGAATGCAAAGCTGGTTAAATATTAAAAAAGCAATGTATTTTATCTTATTAACAGGGTCTAAGAGAAAAATTAATCATTTCAATAGAAGCAGAAAAAGCAGTTTATGACATTCATTCATTTTATTATTTATTATTTAAAAATCCTTAGGTAAATAAGAATGAGAAGATCTCTTAATCTGAGTGTCTAGGAGAAAAATAGAAGGTCAGAACTGAGACAAGAATGTTTGATACCATCATATATTTTTCTCATTTTTTTCAGATATAAACCATTATATTTCTTTCTCTTTTTTCTGTAATAACATAATTAGTTGCTATTTTAATTCTTTTTTAATCTCTTTTTTAAAATTTAAATTTATTCATTTTAATTGGAGGATAATTACTTTACAATATTGTATTGGTTTTGCCATACATCAACATGAATCCACCACAGGTGTACACGTGTTTCCCATCCTGAACTCCCTCCCACATCCCTTCCCGTACCATCTCTCTGGGTCATCCCAGTGCACCAGCCCCAAGCATCCTGTATCATACATCAAACCTGGACTGGTGATTTGTTTCTTATATAATATTATACATATTTCAATGCCATTATCCCAAATCATCCCACCCTCTCCATCTCCCACAGAGTCCAAAAGACTGTTCTATACATCTGTGTCTCTTTTGCTGTCTCACATACAGGGTTATCATTACCATCTTTCTAAATTCCATATATATACATTAGTATACTATATTAGTGTTTTTCTTTCTGGCTTACTTCACGCTGTATAATAGTCTCCAGTTTCATCAACCTCATTAGAACTGATTCAAATGTATTCTTTTTAATGGCTGAGTAATACTCCATTGTGTATATGTACCACAGCTTTCTTATCCACTCATCTGCTGATGGACATCTAGGTTGCTTCCATGTCCTGGCTATTATAAACAGTGCCGCAATGAACATTGGGAAACAGGTGTCTCTTTCAATTCTGGTTTCCTCGGTGTGTATGCCCAGCAGCGGGATTGCTAAATCATAAGGCAGATCTATTTCCAGTTTTTAAGGAATCTCCACACTATTCTCCATAGTGGCTGTACTAGTTTGCATTCCCACCAACAGTGTAAGAGGGTTCCCTTTTCTCCACTCCCTCTCCAGCATTTATTGCTTGTAAACTTTTGGATCACAGCCATTCTGACTGGCGTGAAATGGTACCTCATTGTGGTTTTGATTTGCATTTCTCTGATAATGAGTGATGTTGAGCATCTTTTCATGTGTTTGTTAGCCATCTTTATATCTTCTTTGGACAAATATATATTTAGTTCTTTGGCCCATTTTTTTGATTAGGTCGTTTATTTTTCTAGAATTGAGCTGCATAAGTTGCTTGTATATTTTTGAGATTAGTTGTTTGTCAGTTGCTTTATTTGCTATTATTTTCTCCCATTCTGAAGGCTATATTTTCACCTTGCTTATAGTTTCCTTTGTTGTGAAGAAGCTTTTAATTTTAATTAGATCCCATTTGTTTATTTTTGCTTTTATTTCCAATATTCTGGGAAGTGGGTCATAGAGGATTCTGCTGTGATTTATGTCCGAAAGTGTTTTGCCTATGTTCTCCTCTAGGAGCTTTATAGTTTCTGGTCTTACATTTAGATCTTTAATCCATTTTGAGTTTATTTTTGTGTATGGTGTTACAAAGTGTTCTAGTTGCATTCTTTTACAAGTGGTTGACCAGTTTTCCCAGCACCAGTTGTTAAAGAGATCGTCTTTTCTCCATTGTATATTCTTGCCTCCTTTGTCAAAGATAAGGTGTCCATAGGTGCATGGATTTATCTCTGGGATTTCTATTTTGTTCCATTGATCTATATTTCTGTCTTTGTGCCAGTACCATACTGTCTTGCTGACTTGCACACTGTCTTGATGACTGTGGCTTTGTAGTACAGCCTGAAGTCAGGCAGGTTGATTCCTCCAGTTCCATTCTTCTTTCTCAAGATTGCTTTGGCTATACAAGGTTTTTTATATTTCCATACAAATTGTGAAATTATTTGTTCTAGCTCTGTGAAAAATACCATTGGTAGCTTGATAGGGATTGCATTGAATCTGTAGATTGCTTTGGGTAGTATACTCATTTTTACTATATTGATTCTTCTGATCCATGAACATAGTATATTTTCCAACTATTAGTGTCCTCTTTGATTTTTTTCACCAGTGTTTTATAGTTTTCTAATTTTTTAACAAGAGGTTCTATATCCTGCAATAAGGCAAAAACATAAAACTATTATTAAAATTGGGAAAGTAAGAAATAAAATTGTCATTATTTGGAGATAACATGACTTGATTATTTTGTTTACATAGAAACTGTGTAAGAATCTTCAGCAATAGCATTTAACTTGATTAGTGGATTTAGGGTGACCATTAAAATCATTGTGTCAGGTAAAGCAGTAGCAAATATTCAGAACATAAAACTAAAATACATAATACTATTACTATAGCATCAAAAATATCAAATGCATAGATTAAGTCTAATTAAAAATATATAGGACCTCTGAATAGGAAATTACGACATTGTTGCTAGAAGACCCTTGCTCCTTGGAAGGAAAGCTTTGGCAAACCTAGACTGCATATTAAAAAGCAGAGACATCACTTTTCCAACAAAGGTCCATATAGTCAAAGCTATCATTTTTCCAATAGTCATGTATGGATGTAAGAGTTGGGCCATAAAGAAGGCTGAGTGCCAAAGAATTAGTGCTTTTGAATTGTGATGGAGAAGACTCTTGAGAGTCCCTTGGACTGCAAGGAGATCAAACCAGTCAATCCTAAAGGAAATCAACCCTGAATACTCACTGGAAGGACTAATGCTGAAGCTGAGATTCCAATACTTTGTCCACCTGATGTAAAGAGCCAGCTCATTGGAGAAGACCCTAATGCTGGGAAAGATTGAGAGAAGGAGAAGGGGATGACAGAGGATGAGATGATTAGATAATATCAACCATTCCATGGACACAAATTTGAACAAACTATGGGAGAAAGTGAAGGACAGGGTAGCCTGGTGTGTTACAGTCCATGGGATCACAAAGAGTCAGACAGGACCTAGCGACTGAACAACAAGAATATATAATGATACTATTTTCATGAACAGGAAGAATTAATATTGTTAAGGGATCAGTTCTTCTCAAATACATATATTCACTAAAATTTCAATCAAAAACATAGAATGTTATTTTGTAGAAACTGGCATAGTGAATAGTGAAGTTGCTCAGTCGTGTCCAACTCTTTGCAACCCCATGGACTTTAGCCTACCAGGCTTTTCTGTCCATGGGATTCTCAAGGCAAGAATACTGGAGTGGGTTACCATTTCCTTTGATTCTAAAATATACATGGAAATTTGAAGGGTCAAGAATAACAAAAACAATGTGTAAAAATACTGAGTTCAAACACCTACACTAATAAATATCCCTGCCATATCAGTTTAAATCTACCATAAATTAAGAATGGGTAGCATGGTGCTAGGGCTCATTGATATGGAAGAAAACAGTCCAGTAACAGACTAATGGTTTCTTGATTATAACAAAGGAAGCTTTTAACCCAGAGGCAAAGGCCATCTTTCCTTTGAATAAATAGTACAGGGTTAACTGGATATCAGTAGAGAAAATTTGAATCTTGACTCCTGCTTTCATAAAAATCAATTCTAGGTGACTATAGATTAGAATGTTAATGGTTAAAGAGCAAAACTTCAAGACCACAAACAAAATATCTCTTGACCTAAGTGAAAGGAACTTAAAGAGCATACAAAAAGCACTAGCAATGAATTGATGAAATCAATTATTTCTATTCATTAAAATGTATCATTTTGCTGTTCAAGTGCTAAATTGTGTCTGACCCTTTGTGACCCCATGGACTGCAGCACACTAGGCTTCCCTGTCCTTCACTATCTCCTAGAGTTTGCTCCATTGAATTGATGATGCCATCTAACCATCTCATCCTCTGCCATCCCCTTCTCCTCTGGCCCTCAATCTTTCCAAGCATCTTTAAAAAGAATATAAAAGGCAAGCCAATGAATGGAAGAAAATAATTGCTACACATTTGACCAAGTAGGCTGTTCTGTTCAAATATGTTAGGAACTCCTATAAAGTAAAAGGGTATCAACCCAATGGGGAAAATGACCAAAAGACTTGATCAGCCATATAACGAGCGGCCAACCCAAGTATTAAAAGATACTCAATTAAAATTTGAAAAACAAATTACCATTACACAATAATCAGAATAACCACAGTTAAATAGACTACAATAGAAAGAGTTGAAGGTTTAGAGGAACTAGAATTTTCCTATGTTGCTGGTAGGAGCGATAATACCTTCTAAAACAATGTGATCACATTCTATGCTTTAGATGCAATGAAATAGAAAACACTAGAGATGTGAATATATGTGTACCAAAAAAGTTGTTAATAACTTTATTTTTGATAGCCAAAGACTGGGGAAAAGCCCAAATGTGTTTAAATATTAGTAAGCATAAATTTTTGAATATTCATAAAATTAAATTAAGAAGAGGTGGCAAAAATACACAGAACTATACAAAAAGATCTTAATGACCTGGATAGCCATGATGGTGTGATCACTCACCTAGAGCCAGACATCCTGGAGTGTGAAGTTAAGTGGGCCTTAGGAAGCATCACTAGAAACAAAGCTAGTGGAGGTGATGGCATTCTAGCTGAACTATTTCAGATCCTAAAAGATGATGCTGTGAAAGTGCTGCACTCAATATGCTAGCAAATTTGGAAAACTCAACAGTAGTTATGGAACTGGAAACAGTCAATTTTCATTCCAGTCTCCAAAAAAGGCAATGCCAAAGAATGTTCAAACTACCACACAATTGCACTCATTTTACATGCTAGCAAGGTAATATCCCAAATCCTTCAAGCTAAGCTTCAACAGTGTATGAACTGAGAAATTCCAGATGTACAAGCTGGATTTAGAAAAGGCAGAGGAACCAGAGATCAAATTGCCAACATCCGCTGGATCATCAAAAAAGGAAGACAGTTCCAGAAAAACAATTTCTGCTTTATTGACTGTGCCAAAGCCTTTGACTGTGTGGATCACAACAAACTGTGGAAAATTCTTCAAAAGATGGGATTATCAGACCACCTTATCTGCCTCCTAAGAAACCTGTATGCAGGCAAGAAGCAATAGTTAGAACTGGACATGGAACAATGGACTGGTTCAAAATTGGGAAAGGAGTACATCAAGGCTGTATACTGTCACCTTGCTTATTTAACTTATATGCAGAGTACATCATGTGAAACAGCAGGCTGGATGAAGCACAAGCTGGGATCAAGATTTCCAGGAGAAATATCAGTCACCTCAGATATGCAGATGACACCATCCTTATGGCAGAAAGTGAGGAAGAACTAAAGAGCCTCCTGATGAAAGTGAAAGAGGAGAGTGAAAAAGCTGGCTTAAAACTCAACATTTAAAAAACTAAGGAGGAAGGTTCAAGAGGGAGGGGACATATGTACACATATGGCTGATTGATGCTTTTGAACTGGTGTTGGAGAAGATGCTTGAGAATCCCTTGGACAACAAGGAAATCCAACCAGTCCTTCCTAAAGGAGATCAACCCTGAATATTCGTTGGAGACACTGATGCTCAAGCTGAAGCTCCAATACTTTGGCCACCTGATGCAAAAAGGCGAGTCACTGGAAAAGGCCCTGATGCTGGGAAAGACTGAAGGCAGGAGAAAGGATGACAGAGGATGAAGTGGTTGGATGGCATCACCGACTCAATGAATGTGAGTTTGAGTACACTCTGGGAGACGGTGAAGGACAGGGATGCTTGGCGTGCTACACTCCATGGGGTCTCAAAGTATCAGACATGACTGTGTGACTGAACAACAACAAGAAAAAATTAAATGCTCTTCAGAAACAGAAATAAATAAGCCACTTTAATAAGCAACAACATGGATAAATCTCACAAACCTAATTTTGAGGGACGGGGAGTCAGCTATGAAAGAATATGTAGTATTTTGTTTCTATGAATGTAAGTTTCTAAAACAGCAAGTTTCATATAAGCAAGACCATAGAAATCAGGATGACAATGCCTTACAAGAAGGAGAAGGTGGTAATTGAGAAAGGAGCATGAAGGGGCTTCTGAGGCAGAGTTCGTGTTTTATTTTTTGACTAGTGTTGTGATTTTACTTATGGGATCATTTTTGAGATAATTCATCAAACTGTAATTTGTCTTCTTTTCTATATGCATATTATACCTTATTAAAATTTTTAAATAAACAGGAACTGAATTACATACTAAATAATTGGATTGGCATTAAAATTCTCACAGCAGCAGCCTTGTATCTTAAAAGATGGTGTAATTATGTCTTCAAAATTTTGAGGGAAAAAAACAGAAGACCAGAATTCTAGGAAATAAAAGATATATTCATTCATGTAAGGATGCATTAAATTCACCTCTTATACACTACTTCTAAAAGAATCCAAGAGAAATTCAAAGGCCTTAGGAAACAATAGAGCTAACTCAGGAGAACAATAAAAAGAAATAATAAGACAGCTGTGCTTTTGACCTAGAAGCATTTTATATCATCCTATAAGTAGCACAATAAGGCAAGTGGATGTTTTAAGTAATGTGATAAAATACAAATTCTTTCTGACAAGAAAAAGAAATGCAACAAAATTCCAAGAGACATAAAGTTGTAGAAGAAAATTATGTTACAAATTCAAAGCAAAATGATGTGTCTTTATATTGAACAGATGAGAAGTGTAATAGGATACTTCAGACTTTGACTGAAACATTTCCCTTCAAGTGATTCAGGTTAGGGGCATAGGATTACTTCTTTGTGAATTCAATCACATCACTGATTTGTGCATAATCATCATATTTTTTAACACTGGGTCATGATTTTCAGAACCAAACTATGGATGCAAAACCTTATTATGAATAGAGATCAGAGTATAATTACTTCATAGTATTGTCAATGTGAGGTAATGCTTGGTGGATTCTGACAAGTGGTAGCGATGGTGGGAGCTGTGAGAACCAAGTGCAAAGAACATTAATGCCTCATCTTCTATGGTGAGAAATTGAGAGCTACAGCTTAAAGCCGATGTGTCTAAAATAGAGAGCTTAGCATGTGATTTAAAATTTTTAAAAATGTAATTAGCAAGCATAGAAGGAGAAAGAGAATGTAGATGGAGGAGATATAAAGAACAGAACAGACACTGTTTAAGTGTTGATAAATCCAGACGTCAAGGCACAATCATTTTGCTTAGTATTACATGCAAAGGCCTAAAGGTGGAATAAACAAAAATTGTTGCTTCTGAAGAGTGAGGAATGAGAAAGATGTTAGGGAGTATCTTTGTTTTCATTTCATGCCTCTTTTATTCCTTATGCTTTCTTTCTTTCTTTGCATTACATCCATAAAGATAATAACTAAAACATAACAAATACTTGATTAAGATAAAAATCATTGTTAAATTACCAAGTAGCAGAAAAGCTTAAGTAGTAGCTCATACACAAAACTCACCATTAGAGGTCCCATGTTAAAGACCTTATTTTGGTGCCCCTATGAAATAACCTTGTTTTGCTTCCTGTTTAGATTGCCAAGTTAGCCTCATGCTTTGCAGCTCTTTTCTCTTAGAGGTTGATTTTCCTCATCCCCTGGAATTTAGCAGCCCCTGTGACTTGCTGGGGCTAGTGGAATAATAACAAATATGATTCAAGAGGCTTGAAAAATACTTGTAAATTGGGGTTTATACCTGCTGTTCTTGGAACCTGAGGTTTTTTTTTTATATATATACATATATATATTTAATTTCCTTTATGTTGGGCTGTGCTGGGTCTTTGTGTTGCATGGACTTTTCTCTAGTTGCGGCAGTTGGGAGCTACTTTCTAGCTGCGATGCATGGGCTTCTCATGGGGGTGACGTCTCTTGCTGGGCGCGGGCTCTCTGCCACACAGGCTCAGCAGTCTGGTTCCCTGGCTCCAGAGCACAGGCTCAGCAGTGGCGGAGTAGGGTCTTAGTTACTCTCGGACATGTGGCGTCTTCCTGGATCAGGAACTGAACCTGTGTCGCCTGCACTGGCAGGTGGGTTCTTTACCACTGAGCCACCAGGCAAGCCCAGAATCTGAGACTTCTATATGAGGAAATCTGAGCAGATTGCTGAGTGATGCGAAGCATGTGGTCCCCAAGAGATGCTCAACATCTAGGATCCAAGTAAGGCTTTACAGGAAGATCTAGCCACCAGCTGACCTGCTTACTGGCCATAGATTCCTGAGTGAGCTTGACCAAGACCAGTTAAACCATCCAAGGTCAGATGCGCTATCCAGCCAAATCATAGAACTGTGAGCTAAACAAGTGGTCATCGGTTTATGTTTTGGACTTTAGTTACATAATAAAGGCCAAAGAATAGCACATTCTATAAATAGGACCATTTTGCCTAACACCTCATAGGAAGCTTGTGAATACTAACAAGATCAAAGTGGATAAAATCATTGAGATATGAACAGAAAATATTTAATTAATAGTGCATGTTTAATAAATATGTCTTTGAATACATGATGACTTTTTCAGTTCACAGAATTTCTCGTGACTCTCTTCATTGTTCCATGTCTTGTACCAAAAACATTCTTGCTAAAATGCTCGCATCTGTTTATATTCACATATATTTACCCAGGTAATGCTTTGCAACGCTCTGTACATCAAACCTGCCTTGAGATAGCACCAGAACAAAAAGAACTGGGTTATTAAACTGAGATTAAAGACTGAACTGGGAAGGTTTTGTCAGATTTTGTCAACTATAAAATTCATGAGGGAGCATTAGTTAGGATTTTCAGCTCTCCAACTAATAAAGACAAAGATTTGCTCAGCACTATTCAAGAAACTCAATGGACATTTCCAAAAACTTTCAGAGATAGTGAAAATTAGTTTTCTTTAGGAGATAATTCAGAAGTCCAGTTGAAGTTCAGGACTGAGGAATTATCTTTGCTTTTTAAAAGTCTATCAAATTAGAGAAAAAAAAAAAAACTCATAAGGAAAAGTTTAACAATCAAGATTTAGCACAGTTCCAAACAACTTGATTAGGTTATTTAGATTTGACACAACTAGTTCAAAGATTAAACATTGCATGGTGGCGCCAAGACCATTCACTGGGAAAATAATAGTCTGTTCATGTAAATGGAGCCTAGACAACTGGATATCACATGCAATAGAATGAGCTTGGGCCCGCTTTTTACACCATACACAAAAAGTTAATTAAAAATGGATTACAGACCTAAATGTAAGAGCTAAAACTATTAAACTCTTGGAAGAAAATATAGTAGTAAAATCTTTGAGGCTTTGGATTAGGCAAAGTCTTCTTAGATATGATACCAAAAGTACAAATGTCAAAAGAAAAGAAAGATGAATGAGACTTCATTAAAATTTAAAACTTCTTTGTTTTCATTTCTTTTGTAGTATAGTTGATTTACAGTATTACATTAGTTTCAGGTGTACAATATAATGATTCAATATTTGTATAGATTATATTCCATTTAAAGTTATTAGAAAATATTTGCCGCATTCCCTGTGCTCTATGATATGTCCTAGTAGCTTATTTATTTTACATTTAATACTTTGTGGCTCATAATCCCCTGTTCTTATCTTGCTCTGCCCCTCTTCACTCTCCTCTCTGAGAATGGGTACTGTGTTCTGTATACCTGTTCGTCTGTTTCGGTTATGTTATATTCATTTATTTGTTTCATTTTTAAGATTGTGCATGTAATTGACTCTATCCAATATTTATCTTTCTCTGTCTGACAATTCACTGAGCAAAATATGTTCCAAGTCCATACACATTGTTGCAAACGGCAGAAATTCATTCTTTTTTATGGTTGAGAAATATTCCATTACATATGTGTGTGTGTGTGTGTGTGTGTGTGTGTGTGTGTGTGTAGGTGGCAATAGTGTTAAAGAACATGCTTGCCAATGCAGGAGATGTAAGAAATGCAGGGGTTTGATCTCTGGATGGGGAAGATCCCCTAGAGGAGGGCATGGCAACCCACTCCAGTATTCTTGCCTAGAGAATCCCAAGGACAGAAGAGTCTGAGGGGAGGGTTATAGTCTGTAGGGTCACAAAGAGTTGGACATGACTGAAGTGACTTAGCACACAGTCATGAACATTGGAGCATATTTGTCTTTTTGAATTAGTGCTTTTGTTTTCTTTGGATATATACCCAGCAGTAGAATTGTTGGATCCTGTGGTAGTTTGGTTTTAATTTTTGAGAAACCTCTGTACTATTTTTCATAGTGGCTGAACCAATTTATAATCTAACAGTGAAATAGATTCCCTTTCCTGCACATCCTTGTCAACATTTATTACATATAGACTTTTTGACAGTAGCCATTTTGACAGGTGTGAGGTGAAATCTCATTGTGGTTTTGATTTGCATTTCTCTGATGATTAGTGAAGTTAAACATTTTTTTCATTTGCCTGTTGGCCATCTGTGAGTCTTCACGTAATATGAATGAACCTTGAAGACATATTAAGTGAAAGAAGCCAGCCACAGAAGACCATGTTTTATACAATTTCATTTATATGCGATGTCCAGAAGAGGCAACTCCACAGAGACAGAAAATAGATTGGTGGATTTCCAGGGGCTGGTGGGAGGAGGGAATGAGGTTTCTTTGGGGGATAATGAAGATATTCCAACAGTAGATTGTGGTGATGGTTGCACAACTCTGTGAATATATTTAAATACACTGAATTGTTTAATTTTGTGAATTGTATGGTATATGAATGATATTTCAATGAAATTGTAATGTTTTAAAAATATATATGACTTGCCCTCACGTGGATAAACTACCTAAACCATAAAGTTCTCCACCAAATAAAAATGAATTTGAGAGGTTTTAATATCTAAGAGACATTGGAGGAGTCTCTAATTTTGAGTCCATATTTCTTCAAAAGGTAGATATGTAAAATCCAAATCTTTCAACTCAGGATAGACTTCCTGAACACTAGGAGAAGTATTTGGTTTTCCTTCCTTTGTCAAGATAATGTTATACTTTTAAGAACCCTATTTATGAAGTAGTCTATACTAGGTTGTTCAAGTTATTATTTAGGAGAAACATCAAGATACATTTTGAAGATTTAAAAATATCAAATGTGAGTGAAAAAAAGTTATTTTTTCCCCAGCATACCCATGTGAAAAACACATGCTAATATTTCATCTTTGCTTCTTCATTGAGCTTGCCAAAGAAACCCACAAGGTGTGATATTTTAATCAACTGTGTTGCTTTAATAGTCTAGTAACTTTTTTTTTTTGCTCTGCACAGAATCGTTTCTTAAGCAGACACTATGACAAGAAATGAGAGAAACTTTTGTTTTGTATGAGCAACTCATCAGACAAATTGATAATACTTAATAAAAATAGTTTATGGGGAGGGGGTAAGGAGTGGGTGGTGAGAGAAAGAATTGAAATCAAATTACTATTTCTAGAGTAAAATAAGATTGATTTTAAATTATAATAAGTTACCAGATTGAGTTCAAATTGATATTATTATGTATTTAGGTTAACACCTAATTTGTTTGCTGATTTTTTTTCCTTCCTACATTGTAAAGTTTTCAAAGCCAAGTAAGAAAAACCCAGTTTCTTATCCAAATTGTCAGAAAAACCCAGAATGCCTAATAATAATACTAATGGCCACTTTAATCCTGCTTTAGATTAAGCATCCTTGCTTGGTCTTTAAGTATTGTCAAGGGTATGGATATATTATTATTTCTCATACAGGTGAAGAAAATCAGTTTCAGAATTATTCAGTAGATTATTTGTGCAAAGTTAAATGTATAGTGAGGACTGAAGTCTAAGTCATGTGCTGACCTCCGTATTTAACAATTGCACCATAGGCCTATGCTATAGATTAGTCTATACTAGTAACTGTCCTAGACAAGGATTGACATGGATGTGCTTTCTGGTTAACTCAAAACTCTGGAAATTGACATGTGAATAGATAAAGGTAAATTTCCTGGGACAACTGAATGTGTCCACTGCATTCTAGATATATCCAGCCAGCTATGCAAGTGCCTGCTGAAACCCTACTCAAGACCCTACAGCCTTTGATAAAGCTAAATGTTTCTGCTAACTCTGCTAATTCTCCTGGATTCTGCTCCATTCACACTCTCTATTGATGGTCAACTTGTCCTATTTTTTGGAAAAACAAAAACAAAGTTCTCTCTCATCACTGCCACTCATGAGCCCTGAGCCCATTAATGCTTCATAGCTGCAAAGACCAAGTAATCCCCTCTTATGTTTCATGAGTAAGTGTTCAAAGATAGCTCCTGAGGATGCTTCTTAAAATAGTTTCTTTTCTACACTCAACGAGTTTTGATAAGTTGTACAATAGTTGATGTTGTCCACATGGGTCTTGCATTCATCTCTCTCCCTGATGTGACACCCTATTGGGGTAACTATCCTTGTCCCCATCTATTCTGCATGTTCCAGTTGCATTGACTCTACTGCTAGATCCATTTTTCTCAGTCTGATGAAGCAGTGAATTCCTCCTACCTAGTTGTAGGGATGGAATTGCAACTCAACCTAGGCCAATATAAACCAACTCCAGGCCTTCTGTTACAACTATTAGGGGAAAAAGTGGCCTACTACTGGTGTTGCCAAGTGAAGATGCTGAGATGTAATCCCAGAACTTTTAGGAATCAGTACTTGCAGAGAGATTACCTGGGTATGAAGCCCACACAGAGGAAGGCTGTACCAAGAACTGGAAAGGTGGAGAGAAACTGGGGACATTGCATGAATCCCTAGACAACACCCTACCTAAAGCCAGATACTCCTCAACTTTTCATACACATGTCCAATCAAGTCCTTTAAAAAAAATATGATCATTTGATTTGCATTCTGTGAATTACCTTCAATATAATCCTTTCTAGAACTATAAATTTCCAGATTCTTCACTCTTTTCCTCTCTATTATGAACATCTTTGGCTAAGGTAATGTGAGTGAATGATGTCACCCACATTATCAACATCAAATATACTGTGTGAATAGAAGGTGAGTGTCTTAACAGGGAATGAGATTGGATAAGTGTTTTGAGGGTAGCCTTTGAAGACCCTGATTGCCATGTTAAAGGTTTTATTTATACACAAGGGTTCTAGTTAAAGTTTTTGGAATAGGGAACTGATATGATGCAGCCTATGCACTTATGCTTAAAATAAAAGCATCTGGAAGCAGAGAGAGAGCTGTTTTGAAGACTAAAAGGCTTGAAATCATAGAGAAGTTATTCAATTAATGAAGCCGAGAAGGTGAGAAAAGATGAATTCAGTCTGTCTGTGGCACTTTAAAAGAAGAAACAATGGAAATGCTGGTAAACGTTGCAGAATTTCACAATGGTTGGTCATGGGAAGAATCAGACAAAATGTGTGGCTCTGAGCCAGAGGCTTTTCCAGAATTTCCTTTTCTTCTCTGTATTCCATTATTGTGCTCACTGGTACTCTCTAAAACTTCAATTTATTTATATTTAAGGAAATTATCATACCTAGTCTCATGTTCTTCACTGAATTACTTTTCAAGGCACTATTACTAAAGTAAATTTAGATTTTGTATTTTATTTGTGCTCTAATTTCTAGTCATTTTCATGAGCTATCTAAATTTTTTTCTTTGATTTTATTGAATTATATTGTAATTTTCCTTTTGTTCTGATATCAAGATTAATTTTTTTCTGGGAACTATAGCTAAAAAAAAACCACCCACAGGAAGGAGTCACTCAATAGCTACCATTTTATTCTGTGTGTGGATTTCTGTGGCCAGGCATTCAGTCAGAGCACAGTGAGAATGGCTTGCTATGCTTCCTGACGTCTGGGGCCTTAGCCAGGAAACTGTCTGGGACAGTGTGAAGGGTTGTCATCCCCTGGGGGCTGCTGGAACTCAGGTTGGGATAAACTGAAGACTCAGCTTCAGTGGAACCATCAACTTGAGCACTTACACATCTCTTCTCCAAATGGCTTATGCTTCTTCACAGCATGGTGACTGGATTCTGAGATGTGGTTTCCAAATGGAAGCATTTAAAGAGTGAGCACCTAGGTGACGGGGGAACTGCATGGCCTTAATGGGCTAGTCTCAGAACTCACACAGCATCACTTCTATTTAGTAGTTAGAGCAGTTGTTGTAAAGAATGACAACAAACGTGCACCTGTTTAGAAAAAAAAATGACAAAACTTCATAGACATTCTTTGAATACTTGAAAAGTTTTGCTTTCCGGGTGTAGCATGTAAAATCAGCAAATGTCTGTAATCTTTATTCAATTTATTTTATTTATAGACTCACTGATATATTTTCATCAAACACTGATATAGTTTCATCTGTCAGATTAATAATGATAGAGTCAGTCAGTGAGTTCAGTCACGCAGCCTTGTCTGACTTTGTGACCCCATGGACTGCAGCACCCCAGCTTTCCCTGTCCATCACCAACTCCCAGAGCCTACTCAAATTCATGTCTATCGAGTTGGTGATGCCATCCAACAATCTCATCCTCTGTCATCCCCTTCTCCTCCTGCCTTCATTCCTTCCCAGCATCACGGTCTTATCAAATGAGTCAATTTTTTGCATCGGGTGGCCAAAGCATTGGAGTTTCAGCTTCAGCATCAGTCCTTCCAAGGAATATTCAGGATGGATCTCCTTCAGGATGGACTGGTTGGATCGCCTTGCTGCCCAAGGAATTCTCAAGAGTCTTCTCCAACACCAGAGTTCAAAAGCATCAATTCTTTGGCGCTCAGCTTTCTTTATAGTCCAACTTTCAAATCCATACATGGCTACTGGAAAAACCACAGTTTTGACTAGACAGATCATTTTTGGTAACACAATGTGTCTGCTTTTTAATATGCTCTCTAGGTTGGTCATAGCTTTTCTTCCAAGGAGCAGGGGTCCTTTTAATTTCACGACTGCAGTCACCATCTGCAGTGATTTTGGAGACCAAAAGTGTAAAGTCTGTCATTGTTCTCTCATCTATTTGCCATGAAGTGATGGGACCAGATGCCATGATCTTAGTTTTCTGAATGTTGAGATTTAAGCCAAAGTTTTCACTCTCTTCTTTACTTTCTTCAAGAGGCTCTTTAGTTCTTCTTCACTTTCTGCCATGAGAGTGGTGTCATCTATGTATCTTCAGTTCAGTTCAGTCACTCAGTCATGTCCGACTCTTTGCAACTCCAAGAACTGCAGCATGCCTGGCCTCCTTGTCCGTCACCAACTCCTGGCATTTACCCTAACCCATGTCCATTGAGTCGGTGATGCCACCCAGCCATCTCATCCTCTGTCATCCCCTTCTCCTCCTTCTCTTAACCTTTCCCAGCATCAAGGTCTTTTCAAATGAGTCAGTGCTTTGTATTAGGTGGCCAAAGTATTGGAGTTTCAGCTTCAGCTTCAGGCCTTCCAATGAATATTCAGGACTGATCTCCTTTAGGATGGACTGGTTGGATCTCCTTGCAGTCCAAGGGACTCTCAAGAGACTTCTCCAACACCACAGTGCAAAAGCATCAATTCTTCAGCACTCAGCTTTCTTTAGAGTCCCACTCTCACATCCATTCATGACTACTAGAAAAATCATAGCCCTGACTAGACGGACCTTTGTTGGCAAAGTAATGTCTCTGCTTTTAATATGCTGTTTAAGTTGGTTATAACTTTCCTTCCAAGGAGTAAGTGCCTTTTAATTTTGTGGCTGCAATCACCATCTGCAGTGATTTTGGAGCCCAAAACAATAAAGTCTGACACTGTTTCCACTGTTCCCCCATCTACACGCCATGAAGTGATAGGACCAGATACCATGATCTTAGTTTTCTGAATGTTGAGATATAAGCCAACTTTTTCACTCTCCTCTTTCACTTTCATCAAGAGGCTCTTTAGTTCTTCTTCACTTTCTGCCATAAGGATGGTGTCATCTGCATATCTGAGGTTATTGAAATATCTCCTGGCAATCTTGATTTCAGCTTGTGCTTCATCCAGCTCAGTGTTTCTCATGATGTGCTCTGCATATAAGTTAAATAAGCAGGGTGAGCTGTAACAACCTTGATGTACTTCTTTTCTAATTTGGAACTAGTCTATTGTTCCATGTCCAGTTCCAACTGTTGCTTCTTGACCTGCATATGAATTTCTCAGGAGGCATCAGGTGGTCTGGTATTCTGATCTATTTAAGAATTTTCCACAGTTTGTTGTGATCCACACAGTCAAAGGTTTTGGCGTAGTCAATAAAACAAATGTAGATGTTTTTCTGGAACTCTCTTGCTTTTTGATGATCCAACAGATGTTGGCTATTTGATCTCTGGTTCCTCTGTCTTTTTAAAATCCAACTTGAACATCTGAATGTTCATGGTTGATGTACTATTGAAGCCTGGCTTGGAGAATTTTGAGCATTACTTTGGTAGTGTGTGAGATGAGTGCAATAGTGCACATGATAATGTAAAGAAATATATTAAGTATTTTTAGATGATTTAATTTCAGGTCTCATCTAATATAGTTAATTACTTGTTTTTGTTATTAAATATTCATTTGCTAACATTGCTCCTGTCTTTACATTCACTGGGGCTTCCCCAGTGGCTCAGCTGGTAAGAACCTGCCTACCAGTGCAGGAGACACAAGAGAATTTGAGGGTTCAATCCCTGGGTCAGGAAGGCCCCCTGGAGTAGGTCATGGCAACTCATTCCAGTGTTCTTCCCTGGAGAATCCTGTGGACAGAGGCAGTTAATAGCTTATAGCCACGGGGTCGCTAAGTCATGTCCAACACGACTGAGTGACTGAGTGTGCAACTCACTCATTTAACTAATATTTACTTTATACTTACAACATGCTGATCCTTCTGAACTGTGATTGGAGAAGACTCTTGAGAGTCCCTTGGACTGCAAGGAGATCCAACCAGTTCATCCTAAATGAAGTCAGTCCTGAATATTCATTGGAAGGACTGTTGCTGCAGCTGAATCTCAATACAATGGCCACCTGAAGCAAAGTATTGACTCATTTGAAAAGATCCTGATGCTGGGAAAGATTGAAGGCAGGAGGAGAAGGGGATGACAGAGGAAGAGATGGTTAAATGGCATCATCAACTCAATAAACATGAGTTTGAGTAAGCTCTGGGAGCTGGTGATGGACAGGAATACTGTAGTCCATGGAGTCTCAAAGAGCTGGACAAAACAGAGTGGCTGACTGAGCTGAACAACATTGAGAATTCTTTGAAAGCAATGGTGTGCATACTCTGAACCATAGGCCAAATCTGGCTTGCTGTCAGCTTCTGGATGGCTTACTAGCTAAGAATGGTTTTAATACTTTTAAGTAGTAGAAAAAGAAATCAAAAAAGAATAACATACATGACACTTGAAAGTTATATAAAATTTAAATTTTGGTGTTCATAATATTTGTTGGAATCCAGCCATATCATTTATTCATTTACATATTGTATAACTATTTTTATACCACAAAGGCAGAATTGATTAGTTGTAACAGACCATATGGCCCACCAAGTCTAAAAGATTTACTATTTGGACCATTACAGAAAACATCCACTAGAATCTCTAAAATATATAGTGTTAATTTAACATATAGAAACCCTCACTTTCTGGAGCTTTTGGTGAGAATAATATACACACCATATAAGATAAAACATGTAGTATGCTGCTGCTGCTGCTGCTGCTAAGTTGCTGCAGCTGTGTCCAACTCTGTGTAACCCCATAGACGGCAGCCCAGTGCTAAAGAAGGAAAAGAATGCAGGAAGGGGCATGTCTAGACTCAAGACAGAGGGCTAAAGCATTGCATGGCATGGCCAGGGCAGTCCCATGGTGATGGTGAGTTTTCTCTGAAGACCTGAAGGGGGTACCTTGGGAAAGCACCTTCCAGGAAGATGGAACAGCCAGTGCAAAGGATTCTGATGTGGCTGGGAATGAAAGGGAGAGTAAGTCAAAGGAGATGAAGGCAGATAGATGAAGTTAGTTAAAGATGAGCCAGGAGATGTAGGCCCCTATCAGTCTCAGAAAACAACCATGCTTTTGTCTGGGAGGTTCAGGGCTTGAGGTACAGGCCAGTGGGGAGACAGTGAGAGAAATACGTGTGTGTGGCAGAGAAAGGAGAGACAGTGGGGGCAGGACCAGCATTCTGTTTCCTGCAGGGACTTGGTGTTGGGGCCACCAACGTAACTTGGGCAGTTCTGAACTCTTCTCTTACAGAGTGTAGAACAGAAATAGCCAATAGCAATGATGACTGACTTACTTAGCTATTTACACTGACATGACAGTTTATATTTTTGCTTTATTTCCATGGTAACTCATGTTTCACACCACACTGGCAAGTAATACTGCTCTTAGTATATAAGGAAGGAAGCTAAAATGTCTCATAAATGAGGAAAATAAGTGATTTATATGGAGCATGCAAATTATGAGCCTCAAGGGTAGCAGTGCATACTAGAAAACCTGAGTTCTCATCCCCAGTATTTTCTGAATAATGATACCTTCTAAGATCAGAGAAGGGAAAATCTGGACTTAAAGTAAAGTCTACCATTCCCATTTGGACATTAGACTTAAGAAGTCCCTCATTTTCCAGATCATCTATGACACATGTCATTGTTGACATAAGGACACTGAGGTGCACAAAGCTGGGTTGGCTTGTTTTAAGTTATATGAGTCTGGAACTGAGTTCCATCTTCCCCAGCAAAGAACTTCCAGTTCAGACATCTTGAGCAGGTATAAAGGTGGTCATAACAATTGCTAAGCCATTAATTTTCACTTGTAAATCAGGCTTGATGAAATAGTATCAGCTGAAGATTAGTAATGAGTTCACATTTTAATGGAGATTGGCAGGTGAATAATTACTAAAATAAATACATAAAGAAGTATTGTGGGCATTTGCGAAGTGAGAATAGAAGTTTTAAAACTGAAATAGGCTCATATCCACATTGCTTCTGAAATTAAACTCTTTTTACAATACATTAAATGTATATTGTCTGTTCACATCTTTGTATATTGGATATGTTTTTCTGACTGAGGAAAACTAAACTGTAAAAAAAATAAGAGAAATCTGGAAGAAACAAATTTTAGTAATTAAAAGAAATCTTCACATGTAATGTCTTCTAATTAGTCAATTCAATTCAGTTCAGTTGCTCCGTCATGTCTGATTCTTTATGACCTCTTGGATTGCAGCACACCAGGCTGCCCTGTCTATCACCAAATCCTGGAGTTTGCTCAAACTCATGTCCATTGAGTCGGTGATGCCTTCCAACCATCTCATCCTCTGTCGTCCCTTTCTCCTCCCACCCTCAATCTTTCCCAGCATCGGAGTCTTTTCCAATGAGTCATTTCTTCACATCAAGTGGCCAAAGTATTGGAGTTTCAGCTTCATCACCAGTCCTTCCAATGAATCTTCAGGACTGATTTCCTTTAGGACAGACTGGTTGGATCTCCTTGCAGTCCAAGGGACTCTAACTTAGAATCTTAGATAAATTCAACATTTTTATACATCTAAATCCACATAATTTTCACCCATGCAACCATACTTTAGAAGTTATTACCTAATGTTCTCTTGTTAAAGAGTAATGGCACCCAGACAAGGGAGATAAGATCCAAGAAGAAGTACTGTGACACACGAAAGCAGTGAATAAAAGCCTGGAATGAAGGAAAGACATGACCCAGGGTGACAGGCCTAGAGAAAAGCGTATCTGTTTTGGAGCAAGAAGACAATAACTCTAAAGGCAAAAATAGTGATAGATGATCTATTGTGATATGCCCACTTGGAACAAATGAAACTTCTGGAAGGCATATGTTAGATCTGATGAAGTATTTGCAAAAGTCATGAGGATGAATACATAGGTAACTATGTCTGGTAGAGTAATGGCAATTATTAATTCCAGGAAAAACAAAAGTTATAAAAGGAAAGATAATACAATAATTGGCTTAGTGAATTATATCTAATTAGGAATAATGAAATAAAGAGATGTCATTGATTAACTGCAAATGTCAGGTAACTATATTAGGAGTATGGGGAAAATGGTTTTAAAGTACTTTGTTATCTATTGTGACAATAAAACAAATTACCCCCAAATTTTGCATCTTAAAACAATACATATTGGGTTGGCCAAAAAGTTCATTTGGGTTTTTCCATAACATCTTATGGAAAATCTTGAACAAACTTTCTGGCCAACCCAATATTTAATCTCTTCATACATCCCGTGGATCAAGAATTTGTGAGCAGCTTAGCTAGATGGCTCTGGCTCCCAGCCTCTCATGAGGTTATAGTCCAGATGCTGGCTGGGTTTACAGTCATCTGCAGATCTGGCCGGGCTGAAGGAGCCACTTCAGGCTCAGGCACATGGCGGCTGTCAGGAAGTCCTGGTTTCTCACCATGCAGTCCACCGTGGTAGCCGCCATCTCCCCTTAGTGCCAGTGATCTGAGAGCCAGACAGACAGAGAGCCAGACAAGAGAGAGAAAGGTCACAGTGGAGGCCACAGGATCTTTCTATGGCCTGATCTCTGAAGCTGAGCACTGTCACTTCTGGTTTATTCCATTTGTCAGAAGTGAGTTACGAATTCTAGCCCATATTCAAGAAGAGGAAGATTAAGCCAAGCAAAGCGTATTAGAGAAGCTGTACACATATCTTTTTAAAAATTCATGTAACAATTTTATCAATTATAAATTGTCCAAAAATAAACTATAAATTGAACCAAAAGAGTATATTGTATGAAACCTTTTTATTATAACATGAAATACAGTACTACTAAAAATAATTAAAAGAAAGAAAGACTTCCCTGGTGGTTTAGTGGTAAAGAATCTGCCTGCCCATTGGGAGACATGCATTCGATCCCTGAGTCGGGGAGATCCCCTGGAGGAGGAAATGGCAACCCATTCCAGTACCCTTGCCTGGGAATTCCCATGGACAGAGGAGTTTGGTGGGCTGTAGCTCATGGGATTGCAAGAATTAGACAAGACTTGCAACTAAACAACAAACAGCAGCAACAGAATGAAGAGATAGTGGTCGTCTCCGAGGAGACTTGTGAAGGTAGGGGGCTATTTTTGTATTATTATTTTTATAGCCCTTTCATTACTATCTATTAAAACTTTTAAAAGTTGAAGGCAAAGAGATAAATAAATAAAATGGAAATAAAAAAACCTTCTTGCCATGTATCTCGACACTATTGATAACGCCATGTCTGTTTACCATCTAAAGCTTCTTTGTATAACATTTGTATCACTTGTTCCATTGTTTGAGAACCACAGACCTAAAGAAGGAAAAGGAATTTTAATTAAAGTCTTCTCCTAACTTATTTTCCTGAAAGAAAGGGAAATGAATGGAAGGAAAGGGAAAGTGAGAGAAGAGAAAGGGTGGATACAAGAGGTAAGGAGAGAAGGGGAGAGAAAAGGAAAGATGATACTTCAGTCTCCTTCAAAGTTTCTGTATCTGGCAGCCCTTCAGCATCCTGTGAAGTAAGGGAGCATTCCTTAAATTTAGAAAATAATCATTATGAGCCAGTTATCAAGGAATTTGACTAATATTTATTGAATGAATTAATGAATTTCCAAAGACACCAACACATAAATGCTGGCAGTTCTCTAATATTATGGATTTTCTCTATAGTCCTAGGGAAAATCTGTCTGCAGGATTTCTCATTTTAAGTCTTTGTCTCCATGGCACCGAATATTGCATTAGAAATACAGCTTTTGAAATGGTGTCCGTCCCATGCTGGGCTGTGTGCTAGAGTAGGCTTGTTTCTCAGTCACTTAGTCACGCTGGACTTTTTGCAATCCTGTGGATGGTGGCTCCTTTGTCCTCCACTGTCTTCTGGGGTTTGCTCAAATTCATGTCTGTTGAGTTGATAATACTATCTAACCATCTCTTATTGTTAGAAATGTGCCACCTCCTTCTCATACTGACTTAATCAATAGTTTCCCTGCATCAGTCTTTTCCAGTGAGTTGGCTCTTTGAATCAGGTGGCCGAAGTACTGGAGCTTCAGCTTCAGCATCAGTCTTTCCAATGAATATTCAGGGCTGATTTCCTTTAGGATGGATTGGTTTGATATCCTTGCAGTCTAAGGGACTCTCAAGACTCTTCTCCAGAACCACAATTTGAAAGCATCATTTCTTCGGTACTCAGCCTTCTGTATGGTCCAACTCTCACATCCATATATGACTACTGGAAAAATCAGAGCTTTGACTTGTTGGCCCTTTGTTGACAAAGTGATGTCTCTGCTTCTTAATATGCTTTCTAGTTTTGTCATAGCTTTTTTTCTTCAAGGAGCAAGTGTCTTTTAATTTCATTACCACAATCACTGCCTGCAGTGATTTTGAAACCCAAGAAAATAAAATCTATCACTGCTTCAAATTTTTCCCCTTCTATTTGCCATCAAGAAATGGGACCAGATGCCATAATCTTAATTTTTCTGATATTGAGATTCAGACAACTTTTCACTCTCTTTCACCCTCATCAAGTGGCTCTTTAGTTCCTCTTCACATTCTACCATTAACATAATATTATTTACACATTTAAGGTTGCTGATATTTCTCCTGGCAATCTTGATTCCAGCTTGTGATTCATTCAGTCAGCATTTTGCATGATGTACTCTGTATATAAGCTAAATAATCATGGTAACAATATACAGGAGCCAGTCAGTTGTTTCATGTCTGGTTCTAACTCTTCATTCTTGACATGCATATAAATTTCTCAGAGACAGGTAAGGTGGTCTGGCATTCCCAAACCTAAGAATTTTCCACAGTTTATAGTGATCCACAAAATCAAAGGCTTTAGTATAGTCAATGAAACAGAAGTAGATATTTTTCTGAAACTCCCTTGCCTTCATCATGATGCAGTGAATGCTGGCAATTTGATTTCTGATTCCTCTTCTTCATCAGAACCCAGTATGTACATCTGGAAATTCTCGGTTTATGCTGAAGCCTAGCTTGAAGGATTTTGAGCATAACCTTGCTAGCATGCAAAGTGAGCATGTTGTATGGCAGTTTGATCATTCTTTGACATTGCCCCTCTTTGGGATTGTAATGAAAACTGACTGTCCTTTTCCAGTCCTGTGGACACTGCTGGGTTTTCCAAATTTGCTGGCTTATTTAAAGTAGTACTTTAACAGTATCTTTCTTTGGGATTTGGAATAACTCAGCTGGAATTCTATCATGTCCACCAGCTTTGTTCATAGTGATGCTTCCTAAGGCCAATTTGATTTCAGTTCCAGGATGTCTGGCTCTATGGGAGTGACCACATCATTGTGATTATCCCAGTCATTAAGACCTTTCTTATATATTTCTTCTAGATATCCTTGACACTGCTTCTTAATCTCTTCAGCTTCTGGTAGGTCCTTATTATTTCTGTCCTTTATCATGTCCCTCCTTGCATGAAATATTCCCTTGATATCTCCAAATTATTGAAGAGATCTCTAGTCTTTCCCATTCTCTTGCTTTCCTCTGTTTCTTTACATTGTTTGTTTAAGAAGGCCTTCTCATCTCTCCTTGCTATTCTCTGAAACTCTGCATTTAGTTGGGTGTATCTTTCCCTTTGTCCTCTGCCTTTCACTTCTCTTTTTTTTCTCAGCTATTTGTAAAGCCTCTTCAGACTAGCAGTTTATTTTCCTGCATTTCTTTTTTTTTTTAAAATGGCTTTGGTCACTGCCTCCTGTATAGTGTTATGAACCTCTTTCCACAGTTGTTCATGCTCTCTGTAAATGAGATCTAATCCCTTGAATTTATTTGTCACCTCTATTGTATAATCATAAGGTTGTGATTTGGGTCATACCTGAATAGCCTAGTGGTTTTTCCTACTTTCTTCAATTTAACCCTAAATTTTGCAATAAGGAGCTCATGATCTGAGCAACGGTCAGCTCCAAGTCTTAATTTTACTGATTATATAGAGCCTTTCCTTTGGCTGCCAAGAACATAACAAATCTGATTTTGATATTGACCATCTGGTGGTGTCTATGTGTAGAATTGTCTCTTGCACTGTTATAAAATGGTGTTTGTTATAACCAGCAGGTTGTCTTGACAAAACTGTTAGCCCTTGCCCTCCTTTGTTTTTTTTACTCCAAGGCCAAATTTGCCTGTTACTCTGGGTATATCTTGACTTCCTACTTTTGCATTCCAATCACTTCTGATGAAAAGGACATGTTTTTTGATGTTAGTTCTAGAAGGTCTTGTCGGTCTTTATAGAACCACTCAACTTCAGCATCAGTGGTGGCTCATATACTTGCATTATAATGCTATTGAATAGTTTGCCTTGGAAACGAACGGAGATCATTCTGTCATTTTTGAGATTGCAACAAAGTACTGTATTTTGGATTCTTTTGTTTACGAGGGCTACTCTATTTCTTCTAAGGGATTCTCACCCACAATAGTAGATGTAACGGTCATCTGAATTAAATGTGCATGTTCTTGTCCATTTTAATTCAGTGATTCCTAACATGTCGATGTTCAGTCTTGTCATCTCCTGCTTGACCATTTCCAAGGTACCTTGATTCACTGACCTTAACAATTATGTGATATTGTTCTTTTAGCATCGTACTAGCCTTGGAGTATGGAATGAAGCAGGGCAAAGGCTAATGAAGTTTTTCCAAGAGAACACACTGGTCATAGCAAAAACCCTCTTCCAACAACACAAGAGAAGACTCTACACATGACTCTACACATGACCATTACCAGATGGTCAACACCGAAATCAGATTGATTACATTCTTTGCAGCCAAAGATGGAGAAGCTCTATATAGTCAGCAAAAACAAGACCAGGAGTTGACTGCAGCTCAGATCATGAACTCCTTATTGCCAAATTTAGCCATAAATTGAAAAAAGTAGGGAAAACCTCTAGACCATTCAGGTATGACCTAAATCAAATCCCTTATGATTATACAGTAGAAGTGAGAAATAGATTTAAGGGACTAGATCTGATAGAGTGCTTGATGAACTATAGATAGAGATTCATGACACTGTACAGGAGGCAGGGATCAAGACCATTCCCAGAAAGAGAAACTCAAAAGGGCAAAATGATTGTGTGAGGAGGCCTTACAAATAGCTGTGAAAAGAAGAGAAGTGAAAGGCAAAGGAGAAAAGGAAATATATATCCATCTGAATGCAGAGTTCCGAAGAATAGCAAGGAGAGATATGAAAGCCTTCCTCAGTGATCAATGCAAAGAAATAGAGGAAAACAACAGAATGGGAAAGACTAGAGATATATTCAAGAAAACTAGAGACACCAAGGAAACATTTCATGCAAAGATGGGTACAATAAGGACAGAAACAGTATGGACCTAGCAGAAGTAGAAGACATTAAGAGGTGGCAAGAATACACAGAAGAACTATGCAACAAAGATATTGACAACCCAGATAACAATGATGGTGTGATCATTCACCTAGAGCCAGACATCCTGGAATGTGAAGCCAAGTGGGCCTTAGGAAGCATCACTATGAACAAAGCTAGTGGAGGTGATGGAATTCCAGGTGAACTATTTCAAATCCTGAAAGATGATGCTGTGAGTGTTGCACTCAATATGCCAGCAAATTTGGAAAACTCAGCAGTGGCCACAGGACTGGAACAATTCAGTTTTCATTGTAATTCCAAAGAAAAGCAATGCCAAAGAATGTTCAATCAGAGATCAAATTGCCAATATCCGTTGGATCATAGAGAAAGCAAGAGAGTTCCAGAAAAACAGATCTACTACTTCTGCTTTATTGACTATGCCAAAGCCTTTGACTGTGTGGATCCCAACAAAGTATAGAACATTCTTAAAGCAATGGGAATACCAGACCACCTTACCTACCTCCTGAGAAATCTGTATGCAGGTCAAGAAGCAGTAGTTAGAACAGGACATGGAGCAACAGACTGGTTCCAAATAGGAAAAGGAGTATGTCAAGGTTGTATATTATCACCCTGCTTATTTAACATATATGCAGAGTACATCATGAGAAATGCTGGGCTGGAGGAAGCACAGGCTGGAATCAAGATTGCTGGGAGAAATATCAATAACCTTATATACACAGATGACACCACCCTTATGACAGAATGCAAAGAGGATCTAAGAGCCTCTTGATGAAAGCGAAAGAAGAGAGTGAAAAAACTGGCTTAAACTCAACATTCAAAAAATGAAGATCATGACATCCAGTATCATCACTTCATGACAAATAAATGGGGAAACGATGGTAACAGTGAGAGACTTTATTTTCTTAGACTCCAAAATCACGGCAAATGGTGACTGCAGCCATGAAATGAAAAGATGCTTGCTCCTTGGAAGAACATTTTTGCCCAACCTAGAGAACATATTAAAAAGCATAGACATTCCTTTGCTGGCAAAAGTCCATCTAGTAAAACCTTTGGTTTTTCCAGTAGTCATGTAACAGATGTGATAGTAGGACCATAAAGAAAGCTGAGTACTGAAAAACTGATACCTTTGAACTGTGGTGTTGGAGAAGACTCTTGAGAATCCGTTGGACTACAAGGAAATCAAACCAGTCAATCCTAAAGGAAATCAGTCCTGAATATTTATTGGAAGGACTGATGCTGAAGCTGAAACTACAATACTTTGGCCAGCTGATTCGAAGAGCCAACTCACTGGAAAAGACTCTGATGCAGGGAAAGATTGAGGGCAGCAGGAGAAGGGGACCACAGAGGGTGAGATGGTTGGATGGCATCACCGACTCCATGGACATGAATTGGAACAAGCTCCATTGGTCGTTGAGTCAGACACAACTGAATGACTGAACTGAATTGAAGTTTGTCATAGCTTTTCTTTCAAGGAGCAAGTGTCTTTTCATTCTATGGCTGCAGTCACCATCTGCAGCGATTTTAGAGCCCAAGAAAATAAAGTTGTCACTGTTTCCACTGTTTCCCCATCCATTTGCCATGAAGTGATGGGACCAGATGCTATGATCTTTGTTTTTTGAATGTTGAGTTTTAGCCAACTTATTCATTCTCCTCTTTCACTTTCATCAAGAGGCTCTTAGTTCCTCTTTGCATTCTGCCATGAAGGTGGTATCACCTGCATATCTGAAGCTATTTATATTTCTCCCAACAATCTTGATTCTAACTTGTGCTTCCTCCAGCCCAGCATTTCTCATGATGTTAAACTTCTCTGCATAGAAGTTAAATAAGCCAGGTGACAATATACAGTCTTGACGTACACCTTTCCTAATTTGAAACCAGTCTGTGGTTCCATGTCTGGTTCTAACTTTGCATCTTGATCTGTATATACTAGTAAGAGAGAGATAAGAAAACACAGTAGTTAGGCATCTAGGCTGTTTCTGTCCTAGGGCTGATCAATATTGCCCAACTCTATGGTATTCTGGGGGCTCAATGGAGCTGATGACCTTCTTAATCAATTTCCCCAAAATTATTGATACAGTGATAATTATTTAATTGTTATTTTAAATTTAGCCGAGAGATTCAGAATGCATATCAAGTGAGCACATACTACTGTTAGTAAGGAGCAGAGGAATTTGCAGGGTCCTGAGCCTCCTCTTTCTTTCTTAGAGGAACCCTCTGTCATCATAGTGGTTTGGGCCATTATCAGGTTTATGTGTTTTCACTTTTAATCATACATGGCTTAATTCTTGTCCAGGTGAGAATGATATTTAGAGAGGAGGAGAAAAAAATACTGATTAGGAGAAGACTGAGAGACACCTAAAACCCTATTGAGATTGTTTTTGCCAGATCTGTGGCAAAGGCTCATATTAACTCTTTCTAATATAGCAGGGGAACTTTCCAGGGACCTTCAGGAACAAATGCTAAAAAGGAAAAATATAGCAATGATTATTATATTCAAGATGATAAATGACATACGATTTATAGAAACAAAGACTGACTGTACTTCCATAGTATATTTTAGAAAGAGATTTGCCTAAATATGTCAGAAACCTCCTCTCATATTTACTGATTTTGAGGCATAACACAAAAATTGTAAGCATAAACCATTAAACTTGTTACCAAAAATGCAAGAAACCCTATACGGATCACACAGATTCATATTCGGTGGTGTCTATATTGAATTATTTGATATGAAATTATGTTTCAAAGTACAGTTTTAGATACAGTCATTACCAAAACTAATCATGATATATCTTTGATATTAACCTAACAGATGTCAGATAGTAAATCATGATATTTTAAAATACTTTATAATCTAATACTTCAAATACAATATATATGCATATATGTGATCCTGTATGATGTATATACATCTCATAGTTAATTTGTGTTTTGCTTAATATTGCTTCTTTAACACAAACGCATGAGGGTAAATGGTGATTCCATGGGTGACGGTATGACCAGCAGGACAGTAAACAAGTAACCAACCAAAGAATTCTCCATGGAGGCCTGTGGTGCTGGTGTCTTCTCAGACTGCACTTTTATCTCATTCATAAGCTTGATCCTGCGCCAGTTTCTTGCCATTGACCCGGGATGAGGTATTTGCGGAGCTAGCCACTGACGCAGTGGGATCCCAGCTGGTCATCTCCCCCTCTGCAGGCCCCTGTTTTCTCAGTCGTGGGAGACCTCTTATTCACCAAGTTCCACAGCCAGTTGTCTTTTCCTTGTTTCCAAAATGACCTTTCCTTAGCAAATCCTTTTCGTATTGTTGACTCTTTGGGAATTGAGGGTAAAATTAACTTGGCAGGCATGATTCTTATGATTCGTATTAAAATTTATTTCCAATAAGCCAGCATATGATAAAAGAGGGATTAATCCAATGCAGAAGCGCTGACATTTTCAGAGATTAAACAGGACAAAAGTATTGAAGGCTGTCTTCTAAGTCTTGACCAGAAGGGTGATGGAAGTCTGGAGTTCCTGACTTTGATGTTCTCAGCCAACAGCCCATTTAAAATTAATTAATATGAGGCAACAATGCTCTGTAAAAATGCAGAAGAGCCTTCAAATAAGGAGGCCCGCATGCTTCATAGCTAAGAGCTGACCTGATTCGTGATAGTTCTGCTCTGTGAACATCCCCGTCCATGGGGCTCCTTTCCTTTATTAGTGCCAGGCACGAGGACAGAGGGGAGTCACGCGACTTCCCCAGCTTACCACAGAATTGTAAGGAATAATTAACGAGGGGCCTACACTGGAACCTCTTTTCAACTCACTTGATATAATTTCATTTTCTAGAAGCACAACTGAGAGTTTCCTGCATATCTGAGAATTTCCTGCATATTGTTTCCAAATAACAATAAATGTACATTCTTCAGCTAATTGGCTGCTGTTTTAATTATTATTGCTATTGGTTAACAGTAAAACACCCTGCTGCCAATACTCTGCAACACTATTCTGTCCCACCTCCAAATGTATACTATTATTATTACTAGCAGAGTATTACTGTGATTTTATAGCTTTTAAGGGTCTGGGACCTGGAATTCAGGCTGATAGTGTTCAGACATTTTTTTTCTCTTGTATTTCCTAACTCTGAATTTAAGCCGGTTACTAAGCCTGTCTCAACTGGCCATCTCATCTGGAAAACGGACATCATATTTGCTTTGTGATCTTTAAGGAATATTACAATTAAAAAATTCCTTTGGGACATATTAAAGGGATTGAATTTTCCCATGTATCTGAAGGTGAGCGTGGTTAGGTGACTTGCACTTGTGAGTAAGGGTGATTGCACATCTTCCTGGCAGATGTTTTAAGAGGCAGTGGACAACTTGCCATGTCCCACGCCCCTTCTGCATCATAGCATAGGGTTATCATCTGAGTCTCTGACTGACTCTGTGGAGCAGATTCCTCAGACAATCCATGAGGGGCATGGAGCATGAGTGGCAAGTAAATCCTACTTGATTTAAGCACTTGAGATGTTGAATTACTTATTTTTGTTACATAAACAAATATCCTATCTTAATCTTGCTGCTAGAATAACCCAGTTAGTCAGGGTTGGTTAAGTTTGCCGCTGTAACACACAGCCCCATAATGATACTATGTAGCCCCAAACTGTACACTATATGTACATCATGGGTTGACTGGAGACTCTTCTCCATGTCATTCTCACCTAGGGACTCAGGCTGACAGAATAGCTGGTAAATTCCTGGTTGTCATGGCAGAACAGAAGGAGAATGGAAAACCACACATGAACTCATAAAGCTTCTTGAAACACTGCATAGCATTTTTGCTCATGCCTGGAGGACTCCAACTAACTGAAAGTGTGCAGGGGACAGTATTCCTACCTCTGCTTTAGAGAAATATAAGTACTACAAGTAATATACTAATGAACAGCACTAACATTATAACTAGTTCCAAATCAGGAAAGGAGTATGTCAAGGCTGTATATTGTCACCCTGCTTATTTAACTTATATGCAGAATACATCATGAGAAACGCTGGGCTGGAGGGAAGCACAAGCTGGAATCAAGATTGCCAGGAGAAATATCAATAACCTCAGATATGCAGATGACACTACCCTTATGGCAGAAAGTGAAGAGGAGCTAAAGGGCCTCTTGATGAAAAAAAAAAGAGGAGAGTGAAAAATTGGCTTAAAGATCAACATTCAGAAAATGAAGATCATGGCATCTGGTCCCATCACTTCATGGCAAATAGACAGGGAAACAGTGGAAACAGTGTCAGACTTTATTTTGGGGGCTCCAAAATCACTGCAGATGGTGACTACAGCCATGAAATTAAAAGACGCTTACTCCTTGTTAGAAAGTTATGACCAACCTAGACAGCATATTAAAAGCAGAGACATTACTTTGCCAACAAAATTCCATCTAGTCAAAGCTTTGGTTTCTCCAGTAGTCATGAATGATGTGAGAGTTGGACTGTAAAGAAAGCTGGGCACCGAAAAATTGATGCTTTTAAACTGTGGTGTTGGAGAAGACTCTTGAGAACCCCTTGGACTGCAAGAAGATTCAACCAGTCCATCCTAAAGGAAATCAGTCCTGAATATTCATTAGAAGGGCTCATGCTGAAGCTGAAACTTCAATACTTTGGCCACCTGATGTGAAGAACTGACTCACTGGAAAAGACCCTGATGCTGGGAAAGATTGAGGGCAGGAGGAGAAGGGGACGACAGAGGATGAGATGGTCAGATGGCATCACCGACTCAATGAATGTGAGTTTGAGCATGCTCCAGGAGTTGGTGATGGACAGGGAGGCCTGGCGTGCTGCAGTCCATGGGGTCACAAAGAGTCACAGATGACTGAGAGACTGAACTGACTGACTGGACAAATTTTACATCTGTTCTCCACTATCTAGTACATCATGAATATTATCTATAATGTTACCAGCTTAAAATTTTGTATGTTCATGTGTAAATAGCCTGGGTACAGAACAGGATTTGTAAGCAATTTACATCTTAGTTCCAGGGTTAAAAATATTTGATTATATCTTTCCAGGTGGAAATTTTGTAATTTGAACAATTTTTATTAACTTGTATAGAAAATATTCCTTAAGAAAGAAGAAAAAAATGTGAGCTTTATCTTTTCCAATACTTACTTATCAATATGAGAATATTAAGCTTGGGACTCCTTTACTTTAGGCTCAAGGACATTTAAAGGAATAGCTACACAACTTCTCCAGTTTCATTTTGTTTCATTCTAGTTTATTAAAAAAAATATTTATTGTGATTATGTTATAATGCAAGTTATAATTATTTGTGTACTGCCTGTCATGTGTACCTCATTACCACTCTGCAAAGAAATAACTGTATAAATTATTACATTTGCAAGATTGACTTAATTGGTTTAGTTTGATTTCAAATCTAAACTTCATTAATACATGCTCAAAGTTATTAGTTGGTTATACATGTCATATTGACTACTAATTTGATTTTAATTAAACAGAAGAAAGTAAAAGGAATAATGTCTCTGACACCATTGCAAAAATTTTCTCATTTTAATGAAGAATCTATCCAGTGCTTTAATGCATTCCTACATGCAACCATTCATCTGGAACTTTCAATAATGTGACCGTGATGCCCACACAGAACTCCTAAACCACCTGAAGGCTGAGCAGTTTGCCTACATAGAAAAACGATTTCTGCTTCCTAGAAAACAGAAGGGACAAGCAGAATGTAAGGATCAATGAACATTAATGGCATACTGTGTGTTAAAAGTTAAAATAGAGACAATGCGGTCTCCTGGGGTTCATCAGGGACTGATCAGGGTCCAGACTGTTGTTCTAAAATCCAGCAGCAGAACTTTTGGTCTGAAATGCAGATGTTGACACAGCCCCTGCTGGTTGCAGTGAGAGAGGCATGTGTATGAGGGAATTTGTGGATTTAGTGAAATGGAATAGAGCTACCATATCACTATTTGTCAAGGTCTCATGATGGGTGTGACACTTTAGTGACAGGTAAACCTGTGCATGTTTCTGAAAAATCTGGGGGCAGAGTTCACAGAGAGTCTCATGCTACTTATCAGTGAGTGTGTTTCCTTCTTGAGTTTGCTGCTGGGGAAACGCAATTGATTCTATAATACAGTTTAAGTATTTTTGCAGAACCAGAGACATTTGGGGGTACTGTTCAGTATTTTATCGAATCTCATATGCTCTTTTTTCATTACTTCAAGTTGTTTTTATGAAACCACACAAGGGATGAGTGAATGCATAAATTAATTCATCGACATTCATATGATGAAATACCAATCTTTAAAGTCACAGTGATGAAATAAAGACTCACCAGAGGCCAAAATATTTCATAAGCTGCATGATATGTAAACCTATAGCTATTGAGGAAGTTATTGAAATGGAATCTAGTTGGAAACTTGTGGAAAATCTCAGAGATATTGTGAGCCAGAAATGTATTAGATTTTCAAGGAAATAGTGGGAAGTGTGGTCTAGAAAATTTTTCTTTTCTTGAGAGATAAAAAAGAGAGCCAACTGATTTAGGGAAAAAACATGTTGGTATCTAAGTGAGAAAACGTCTTGAATGTCAGCTTTGATGGTAGAGCCAATACTCATTGTGAGTAAAAATGGGGAAATGTTATCAGTATTAACAAGCTCCCTGCATATCTTGGGTAGCCACGCAATTGCTCCAGTCCCGATGCAGCATAACTAGCTGGCTTAGTGAATATGCTGAGGTGGAAGAGAGAGGTGTGATTTGGGTAGTGGGTCCCTGATTCATCCAGAATTAATCACGTGGTGGTGAGGTGGGAAGAACAGGTTGTTTTCTGCAACCACTACGACAGTGGAATTAAGTTCCTGAGGCTGGTGTTCCTATCAGCATACTGGTGGAGGAGAATCCAGAGGGATCCCAAACCACTGGGAAGTATGTACCTTAGAGACAGGAAGTAGGCCAGAGGCTCCCATTAGGTGGCTTGTTGACAAGGAACATGTCTTTGATGGCAACAAAGTTTGTGTGTGTGTGTACCTGTACCTGTATGTTGGTGGAACTCCAAACCAAGGTGGAATTGCGATTATAGAAGGTGGGCAGGGCCGGAACAGAGTCTCTATAATGACATCCTCACATGCAGGTTTTGTGAGGAAATGGCACAGCAACTCTTGGTCCAACCGCTTATTAAAGTCCTTTACATACAATAGCTCACTTAATGTTTTGAACTCTGTGAGGTAGATGCTGTTATAACCACTTTACAGAGGAGGAAATGGAGACATGAAACACTTATTTCGCTTTCCCACAATCACTGAACTTCTAAGCCTGGGAACTCAGGCAATGGGCCTTCTGACAGCCACCTGGCCTCATCAGGAGTTGCTGTTCTGAGTCCCTGCTCAGAACGGCATTGACATCCGTGAGCTGCTAACAAGATATATTTTAGAAGGGCAGACATGGTGTGTTCAACCCCTCTTCCCCTCTCCACAATCACCTAACACCTAATCCTGTTTTTGAGCTTGGCTCTCCAACAGGGAATGAATCCATTTTTCTGAAAAACAGATTTATTGGTGGAGATTTGCTACCATCACCTCTCAGCTAACTGGTCTTTGAGGAACGGATTTCTTCACATGTGCATCTCAAGGACCTGAGGTTGGATCTTAGTCTTTTCTTTTACTTAAGTTAACCAATTTCCTCTGCTGTGACCATCCTGGCTGAGTATGGCATCTTTGGCCAAGCTTCTAAAGAATAGTAGATTTCCCTTTATCCTGTTTCCAGGAAAACAGATCCCATACTGGCCTTGGAAAGGTATTACACAAGAAAGAGGCCAAGGGAGCCTCTGCAGGTGGAATAAAGTCTGTCTCTCTCAGTTAAAACAAAATTCAACAAAAAGCTGCATCCAATTCATAGTTAAGCTCTCAGAAATTGGACTCATTAGCACCCCTAAGTAGGGACAGCATCATCAATTATTTCACGACTCCTAGAGCCTTGCTTCTGTCACAGATCATGGCCAGAAAAGTGCCTCCTTTGCAGGGGAACATCCCTCTGTAATAACTGGCTATAAAGACCATTAGTGGTGACATTCCTTCTGCCTCTGATCTGCAATTACCATTGACAAGATATCAGAAGATAATCCACTGCCAGGCAGGAGTATTGAAAGCCGTAGCTCTGCTCCTTGAAAAGGGTAAAGGATAGAAAATGTTAGTTGTATCCAGTAAGGTGATTTTTCTTCTGAGTAAACAGTTGAGGTGCAATGATAGAAAGAATGCAAAAGAGAAGAAAATAAGATGGCATTGCCCCTAACTGCTTCCTAGATTTCTCTTTGTCTCTCAGTTTACTCTAGATCTGTCTCTTCCCCTCTGTTTACTTTTAAATTCTCTTTATCTTCCCAAAGATTCATGATAGCAATTAACACCTATAACAGAAATTTAAGGGATGTCAGTTACCTGGGAGTTCTACCAGCAATTAGAATGTTATCAGGATAAATTTAAATTCCAACCAAAGAAAAAAATCACTTAAAAATCTTCTGTGACATTTTAATGCTGGAAACAAAACTCTTCCCAGATCTCATGGGTAATGCTTTGTGCATAGAAAGACCTTTTTAAATAAATGTCACACATAGGACAGGGAGGGCTTTCCTGCTTAGAGCAGACTAGGCAGCTTTTCAGAGGCTCCAGGCCACACCACTGGGTTCTCTGAAGAATGAAGTCTTATATATGGTCCATGCTTGGAGGACCCTAGCAGGCAGGGTTTCACCAGGAAAACAGAGCTACCATGAGTAGCATGAAATGAGGGCTTTATTATGGGACCTGGTGCCAAAAAAATGCAACAAGGTTGCAATCCAGAGGAGGAACCAGAGAATCCAAGCATCAGCTGTTAGCGCGTCTGACTGCAGCTCTGGTGTGGAAGCCATTAGAACCAGAAGGGACATTCTGTAACCAACACTCAGGGCATAGATCCTGAAAGAAGGGGCCTGTAGAAGGCTATGGCAGCGGTTGCTCCTGTGTAGGCCTCACCTCCACAGCCAAGCCCCCGGCTGGGGTCCTGGGCTGCAGTGAGTAGGAGAGTTTGACCAGTGTCTGAAGCGACGAGCCAGAGCAGCCAGACCGTCTGCCTCTGCCATGGCTGCATCGCGCCATCCTGGCATTTGGCGAGTAAGGACTTCTGTTTCATTTCCTCCTTCCGAGTCTCAAGCAAGTTCTTCTTTGGCTAGCCCTAACTGGGGGCAAGCAGAGACAGAATTCTTGGAATTCTTGGAAACATGGCTGCCAGCCGTAGCCAACTTGACATCACATAATCCAGCCCCTCTGACTCTACAGTAACTCATTCACCTCAAGCTCTCTGGCTACTTAGTATTTCAATAAACATGTCCTGGGTACTCCTCACTATTCTAGGCATTAGCATATTATAAAAAACATGGTTTTGACCTCTAAGTAGTTCATAGTTTACTTAGCAGAGAGAGATGTGAATAAAAGCAAAAATTCAACGAATCCAATGTGATAAATATAGCATTTCAGTTATGAACAAAGTTAGGAATGCCAAGGAGCAGACTCAAAGGGAGCCAGAGAGGGCTTTCATCAAGTATAAAATGGTAATTAATACAACCCAGCAATTCAGCTCCTAGCATCTACCTAAGAGAAAGGAAAACATGTAAAGCAAAGACTTCCATATAGCAGCATCAGAAATAATGGTACCAAACTGAAAATAATTCAAATGTCTGTAAAGTGGTGAACGGAAAAACTCCACCTAGTACGTGCACACCCCTGAGTGCTGTGCAGCTGTCAAAAAGGAACACATTCATGTCACAGGTAACAGCACAGGTGAGCCACAACATCAGTATGCCAAACGATAGATGCCAGAAACACTAGTGAATACGTGTGTTTGCCCAGGGCTCAGAGCATGGATTGATTGCATGTAAAAAATGAGGGAATTTGGGGGTTGAGAGAAGTGTTCTTACATAATTGCATAAATGTACTAAAACCCATCAAACTATGTGCTTACAATGAATAGGATATGTAAGTTAAACCTCAATAAAGCTGTTAAAAATGTTATCTTTTTCTCACTTGGTAGGTCATGGTAGAAACCCTAAGGTGATGAATATATCACAAACACACTTTGATGTGAATTCTCTGAGAATCTGGTCCTCGTATTCAGAGATCCACTCTGTTAGGTTGGCCAATGCTAGCAGCTGAAACACATAAATCCCAATATCTTAGCAATTTAAAGGAATACAGGTGTATTTCCCATTGTTCTAAGTCTACAGCTGATGCTCCTCATTGGTAGGCAGGTCTCCTTCAAATGCTCTTCAGGGACTTAGACCCTTCCCACCTTGAGACTCTTCTACCTCCAGTGCAGATTCTAAGAATGTGCTTTCATTGGCATCAAGTCAAGGGAAGATAAAGAGAGGATGGAGGTGGTGGTGGTGGGGCTGGTGGGGCTGGAAGTGATAAGCATCATGTCCACTCTCTCAGTTGGCTGAGACTCCAGCATGTGCTGCGCCTGTGGGCCAGGAGGCCTGGGGAAGTAGTCTAGCTTTGTGCCCGGGACAAACAACAAGAATTTGATGAAATGCTAGCTGAGTTCTAGCCCACCAGCTAGCTGCATTTGCCTTCTTATCTTTCTACTTGCTTGTTGGAGGTTTACACAGAGACACACTGGGAAGTCTCTCAGAGGTCTTCTCCACTGATGACTGATGCTAATGGGGACATCCTTGCTGACAGTATGGTCCACCTGCATGGCGAGGTTGACCAGATGACCCATTTTTCGCTGCATCGATACACACAGCTCTTTGTCTGGAGCAAGTTGTAGAAAACAAGGAGCAAGATTGCACCAGTATCTGAACTGCTCTGTATTATAAATTAAATGGCAGCAGAAATTACAAGCATCATCCCTCTATGACACTTCTGTTTTTCTTTGGGGACTTGGGAATTAGTGTGAGGTCTGCGACTCTAGCAATTGGGAGAAATGAGTGCGCTTAGACTTCCAAGGGTCCTGTTTGCTGTAATGGAGCAGGCGTGATGACAGCAGGTCTGAGCAAAGAGACAGCTGCTATTTACAGAGCAGATCAATGCAGCCACCTATGTTATCAATATTCCAGCTAATGAGAGTTTTCCACCCAGGGACCATGATGCCCTCTTTGTTGACAGACCCTAAACTAGTTCACGCTCAGCTCTACTAATTCCTTGTCTCATAAAGAATTTATCTAAGAAGGTTATTAAAGCTCTCAGCATCCTCATCAAACAGTCCTAGTGTGGCAGGAAGAAGATATTGATGTATTGTCCATTGTCAGCTGTGCATGGGATCGCAGAGAAGAGCTGGATGCTTGTTGCATCTTCATGATGGAAGGGCAGAGGTGCCTAATTACACTGAAGCACTATTATCCCAGCAGCACTTCAGTTATCACTGTAAACACTTGAAATCTTTAGGATGAACTGCCCTGATTTGATAGTGGTAATTGACTGGAAAGGAACATTGAAAATTGTCTCTGCTTCTACATTTACACTTGTCTTAGGATATTATGTGTTCCTGCCTGAAACCTCCCGAGGCTGTCCCTCCAGCCTCAACTCTGTGTGTTCAGACCGCCCCACCCTCTCACTCATCACAGCTCTGCTACTCGTGTCTTCCAAATAAAACCAAGGGTGGTCTGCCGCAGTGTGGTCTGTGTTTGCTGTTCTTACTGTCTGGAGTCTCATTCCCCAGAAATTCACAAGACCGGATCTTCTTCACCCCCTTAGTTTTTGGTTGAAACATCACCTCCTCAAGGAGGGCTTTCTTCACTCTTCTCTACCCATATCACATCATCCTGTCTTGTTTCCCTTTGAAATGATTTATCACCACAATGCTAACTTAATTTTTCTCTTTGCTTTCTGTCTGTCCCAAAATAATGTGAATCTCGTAGTTTCATAAAGGCAGAGATCTCTTCTTGCTTTGTTCACCATGATTCCTAGAACCCAGAACAGTGCTGGGTGCAAAGAGGTATAGAAACAGACAAAGAGCATCCCAATGAGAATAAGCAAAGGCTGTTAATCCAGAGCTTGTTAGAGCGATGGAATCAGGCTCTGCCAAATGCAAGTGACTCAAAGGCCAGCAGAAGAGTGGGAAGCTTGATAGTGGGAAAAGGAAAACCAGGAAAGCATCAGCTGACCCTGATAGAGGCTGTCAGTGTGGGGAAGCCAGAGCTGACCTGCTGAGCATCGTCCCATGGGATAGTATTTGGGGACATACTTGGCTCTCTCCACTTGCTCCCACCTTGGAAGTGGGAAAGATTAGGCACAAAAATCAGGAAAGCTGTCAGTTACTGATGAGATCCTGGATGTGTGGGGCTGACAGCTGTAGTGGTTGTGGTTTGGCTTTCTGGGCTGGTTGCTGTGGATTGTGGGTCACAGTTTTATTTCTTGCTGTGGTCCGATCATTGTCCCTTCATATTTTCAGTCTATCAAAAGCAACTCAATGCAAATTTGTTACCTTGGGATCTTCCCTGCATCTTCAGAGCCTTTGATTTTGCATCTGGCATTCATTTTTGTACCCATCCTCACACCTTCCTTTCTCTTACCAGTAATGTTTATACTTCCCCTGTGGCCTCATTTTGGCTGTTTATATCAAATGGCTATTTATTTCAGGGGCTCCCACAGCTCCACACTCATCTCTCCTGCCAGCATCATTCTCTGAATAAGGAGGATTCTCAGGCACTAGCTCATCTCCAAACTCTATCCTTGGTCCTTCCTCCTCATTTAATACAGATTTTCTTTTCAACATGTGTCCTTTTTATTCCTTCTCCATTGGCACTGTCTCTGCAAAATTCTTACATTCCTGCCAAGCATGGAGTCCCTTTCCTTACTTTCTTTGTTGGAACTACACCTGATCCTGGGCTTTTCTGTGATGTTCAGGCTGCCCCACTGCACTTGGCCACTTAATGTAATGCAATCCCTTTACTCCATCTCTTGCTTCCATCTCAACAAATATTACTGAGAATCTCCAGATGATGAGTAGGTCCAAGGCCAATGTGTTTTCTTTCCTGGTTCTCTCTTACCACTAAAAAATAAACCTGTTTTGTAAGGGACATAAATGGAGACCAGCAGCACCACTGAGCTCCTTTTCATTCTTGAGATTCAGTGATCCTCCATCAGATGTTAGCACAGCAAGAGGCCTTCTGCTCAATCATCAAAGACTTCCTTACTCAGAGACCTGCCTTTTCTCAGCTGGGTGGAGGCAGAACAGGTAGAAGCAACTGCTTTAAAAAAAGAAAAGAAGAAAAGAAAAAAGAAAAGCATGCAAAAAGGGCTTAAGTTTCCCACAGCATTCCTTACTCTACAGGTTTAAATGGCTTATTGTCACAGTTGGCTGATTAGCTAAGCATCACTTAGTCATAATTATCCTGATGTAAACTGTATACATGCTCCCCATTTTCCTCTTAAGGGTATGAGGACTCAGAGGACAGGAATAAAGTGTGACATAGTTTATTTACAGAGCCAAATCAGGGCTGGTTCACTGCAAGCACTTAAATGCTATTGATAAATAATGCACATGCTGGAGCCTTGGTCTGAAACTGAATTGAACCTGGAGTTCAAACTCATTCTCCCTCTGGTTATATTTGATTCATGTCCTAGCAAAACACATCCATGAAGTTATATGTAAGTGACTAGAGGAGTGAGAAAGAGCCCCATAGAAATGAAGTTTGTGCATTCTGAGCTATCGAGAAGTGTTGTCCTAGAAACATAAATTTGCGGCTTGGGACAAGGGTTCTGTGACAGGCTTGGCATTTACCTTCTTCTGGCTGATTTGGAAATGCAAGGACAGGGAAGAGGCTGATCACTGGATTCTAAGCGATGAGTATGCAATTTTCCAGCTGGCAATTCAGAGAGGGTGATGTGTTAAGACTATAAGGAAGATGCAGTACTTCCTACTCTCAATGAGCTTATAGTTTATTACATGTCAAATTCCAGGAAACTTACCAAAGGACTTCCACAGCCCGTCTTACATATCGTTTACTGTCTCATCTTTTACCACTCCTGATCTAGAAATATGCATCACATATAGAACCCTACTTCTTGTCTTCCCACCTTTATTTATATCATCAGTTCTACCAGGCATGCTCTGTCCTTTTTCCCTCTTTCTGAGGGACCCTTACTCAGCCTGTGAGTTGTAGCTTGGGTGTACTGTCCTCCAGGAAGACTTAGACTGAATCAAGTACATCTCTTTTTTGTTTCTTGAGCATTCTGTGAATGGCGCCAAGTAATTCTGAGCAACCATTATCTTAGTGGACGTTGACCCTGTTTTCTTGCTTGTTTTCTCTGGCCTGTGAGACCTTTAGGGGTGAGAACTTGGTCTTATTCATCTTTGGGCACCTGTGACCTGCGGCGATACTATATCACTGGAGGCTTAATACAAATGTGGTGAGGGAATGACTTGTTGTCTCAAGTGGGGTGGTTCCACTATTGCCATAGTTCAGTTGCTGATTTATGTCTGACTCTTTACCTCTCCACGGACTATAGTGAGAGGAAGGGTGGATAAAAATAAAGGTTAAAGTTTCACTAGAGCCTTAAGAAAACAGGCTCCTTGTTAATCTTAAGACAGACCTTTATCTCAAGAATGTGTAAGGGGCTCATATCTCAGGAATACAGCCTCCGGAAGGCTTTCCGGGGATGGTTACCCCCAAGGAAAAAAGAAAACCATCCCAGGAAATTAGTTTCCAGAAGATCAAGTTAGCAGTAAAATTGCAGCTCAGACAGATGTGTCGACCTGATAACAAATGAACCTATCCCTAAAAAATGTCGAGACTTGAGCACCAATCAGATCATTCCACCCTAGCTGTACCTGTTTGTGGTTTTTGTGCTTAAAAACTGCTTTGTAACGAATGTTCGGGTTCGTTCTTCCCTGGTGGTGATCGAACCCCGGCACGCCGGCCTAATAAATCCTTTTGCTGTTTGCATCGAGTCCGAGCCTTGGAGATTCTTTGGGCGACGGACCCCTGCAAGGAGGCCGAGAGGCCTAACATTTTGGGGACTCGTCCGGGATCCCCCGCCCATCTCAGATCTCCCTGACTCCCGGATTCGGGAGGTACGCTCGAGCTTTCTGTGTGTTTTTGTTGTGCTAACTCTGTTTTTTTCTTGGAACTGAGGTACCGCTTGCACGTCTGTCCAACTCTGGTTTTCTGAATTTTCTGAAATCTGCCAGGGAGGCAGATCTGTGACGATCCTGGGGACGCCCAAGACGTCAATCTGGAAGGAGGGTTCACTTTGACCCCCTTCGTCCAAATCAGGCAGAGCCTCTGGCGGGGTTCCCATCTGTAGTTTCTTCTGTTTTTGGTCAGACACGCGGCAGCCGTTCTCTCTTTCCGTTTTGGTCTTGTTTGTCTCTCTTCTAATTTGTCTTTCCTGTGGCACCCCCAGACGACTTGACGATGGGACAGACTGTGACGACCCCTCTGTCACTGACAACAAGTCATTGGACTGAAGTTAAGACCAGGGCACATAACCTATCAGTAAGGGTTAAGAAGAAAAAGTGGCAGACTCTGTGCTCAGTAGAATGGCCCAGCTTTCAGACAGGGTGGCCACCCGAAGGTTCCTTCTCCTCAGAGCAGGTTAGCCTAATTAGGGCTGTAGTTTTTACCCTGGACCTCACGGGCACCCAGATCAGATGCCCTATATTACGGTGTGGGAGGACGTGGTCCTCTCCCCCCGGCGTGGGTCCGGCCCTTTGTTCTTTCCACAGGAACGACGTTGGGACCCGCTGTGGGGATTCTCGCCTTGAAACCAGCAGAGAAAAGGAAGAAAAAGTGAAATCTCCTGCCAAAAAGATATACCCAGACACTCAGACCGATCTCCTGCTCCTGGACCCCCCCTCCACCCTATCTGCCGGCACTAGTCCCCTCGCCGGACCCACTCCCCCGGCCCCGGCAACCCAGCCACCTGCTCCGTCCGAGCACACCCCGGACGAGGGGGAGTTGGGCCCAGCGGCGGGGACATGAAGCCGCCGAGCGGCTGCCCCTGAATCCTCTACCGTCCTTCCCCTCCGGGAGTACGGTCCCCCGATAACCACGGAAATCGGCCGCTCCAGTATTGGCCATTTTCCGCCTCAGACCTCTATAATTGGAAAACTCATCAACCCCTCATTCTCTGACAATCCACAGGCATTGACTTCTCTAATAGAATCCCTTGTTTTCTCGCACCAGCCCACTTGGGATGACTGCCAACAATTGCTGCAGACTCCTCTCACAACTGAGGAGAAGCAGCGGGTGTTACTAGAGGCCCAGAAAAATGTACCCAGAGATGACGGGCACCCCACGGCACTACCCAATGAAATAGATGCTGGTTTTCCACTGACGAGACCCAACTGGGACTACAATTCCCCGGCAGGTAGGGAGCACCTGAGGGTCTACCGCCAGGCTCTGGTGGTGGGTCTCTGAGGGGCTGCGAGATGCCCCCACAAATCTGGCCAAGGTAAGAGAAGTGACTCAGGGATCCACTGAGTCACCGACCGTATTTTTAGATAGGTTAATGGAGGCATTTAGACGATTTACTCCTTATGACCCCACGTCCGAGGAGCATAGGGCAACTATAGCAATGGCTTTTATTGATCAGTCAGCCTCAGACATCAGGAAAAAGCTGCAGAGACTAGATGGGCTACAAGGATTCTCCCTTCAAGATCTGGTTAGGGAGGCAGACAAAGTATTCAATAAGAGGGAGACAGAAGAAGAAAAGGAGGAAAGAAAAGAAAGGAACAAGATGAATGAGAGCTGGAGAGAGAGAGGGAGGCAAGAGAAAAAAATTAACCAAGATTCTGGCTATGGTAATTAGAGAGGGAAGAGGGAGAGATAGGGCTGAAGATAAGGACCGCAAGGGGAGTAAAGCGGGAATTAGACCACCTCTAGATAAAGACCAATGTGCATACTGCAAAGAAAAGGGGCACTGGCTCAGAGATTGCCCCAAAAAGAAGAGGGGAGGGCCTTCCACTCCCGACAAGATCCTAGCTCTAGAAGAAGAAGATTAGGGGAGACGGGGCTCGGACACCCTCCCCGAGCCTAGGGTAACTCTCAAGGTGGAGGGAAAGCCTGTGCAGTTCTTGGTAGACACTGGAGCCCAACACTCGGTCCTGTTACAGTCAGAAGGGACACTGTATACAAAAAGGCTTGGGTACAGGGTGCTACAGGGTACCGGCAGTACCCATGGACTACCCAAAGAACAGTGGATCTCGGCGTGGGCCGGGTATCCCACTCGTTCCTTGTGATCCCTGAATGCCCCTACCCCTTGTTAGGATGAGACTTGCTCACAAAAGTGGGGGCTCAGATCCATTTCCACACTGAAGGTGCCACAGTGACGGACGGGAAGGGGAGGCCGCTACAGGTCTTGACCCTAAAACTGGAAGATGAACACAGGCTGTTTGAAAGCCCCTCCCCCCCCCTGAGGCCACTGATATGCAGGAATGGCTGACTAAAACCCCTCTGGCATGGGCTGAGGCTTCAGGCATGGGGATGGCGGTCCGGCAGCCCCCAGTGGTAGTGGAAGTCAAGGCCTCCTCTACTCCCATATCTGTCCGTCAGTACCCGATGAGCAGAGAGGCCAGAGATGGGATCTACCCTCACATCCAGCAGCTCCTCAAATTAGGAATACTAATAAAGTGCCAGTCAGCCTGGAACACCCCTCTGCTCCCAGTCTGCAAACCCTGGACAGGCGACTACCAGCCTGTACAGGACCTGAGAGAGGTCAACAAGCGGGTGACCGACCTACACCCCACGGTACCCAACCCCTACAACCTGTTGAGTACACTTTCCCCCAGCCGAAAGTGGTATACTGTCTTGGACTTAAAAGATGCCTTCTGCCTCCAACTCAGTCCCGTCAGCCAGCCAATTTTTGCTTTTGAGTGGAAAGACCCCCTTACAGGACTCTCTGAACAGCTAACATGGACTAGGCTGCCGCAAGGATTCAAAAACTGCGATGACGATCTTTGACGAAGCCCTCCACCAGGACCTCGCGCATTTCCGTGCCACCAACCCCCAGGTAACTTTGCTCCATTATGTAGATGACTTGCTCCTAGCTGCGGACACTAAAGAAGAATGCTGGAAGGGGACTGAGACCTTACTAATCGAGCTTGGATCTCTCGGTTACCATGCCTCCGCCAAAAAGCCCAGATCTGCCGGCAGCAGGTCAGTTACCTGGGGTGCCAAATCAAAGACGGGAAGCGATGGCTTCCAGAGGCTAGAAAAGAGATGGTGGCCAGAATACTAGCCCCCAAAATCCTCGGCAAGTCAGGAAATTCCTGGGTACTGCAGGATTCTGCAGGCTCTGGATCCCGGGGTTTGCGGAGATGGCCGCTCCCTTGTACCCCCTGACAAAGGGCAGTGTTCCCTTTGTCTGGGGAAAAGCGAGCAAAAGCCTTTGACAACATCAAGCGAGCCTTGTTGTCAGCTCCTGCCCTGGGACTCCCAGATGTAAACAAGCTGTTTCACCTCTATGTAGCAGAAAATAATGGCATTGCCAAAGGGGTCCTCACTCAAAAGCTGGGACCATGGAATCGGCCTGTGGCATACCTGTCAAAAAAAACTGGACCCTGTAGCTGCTGGCTGGCCAAATTGCTTACGTATAGTGGCAGCTGTGGCAGTTCTGGTAAAGATGCCAATAAACTGACTTTGGGGCAGAACTTGGTCGTTACTGCGCCCCACGCCTTAGAAAGTGTGATTCGACAACCCCCTGAGAGATGGCTGACCAACGCCAGAGTGACCCACTATCAGACATTACTCCTGAGCTCTGAACGGATCAAATTCACGCCGGCGACTGGGCTTAATCCTGCCACGCTGCTACCAGACCCTGGCCAAGCCGAGGTGGCTCACAATTGCCAAGAGGTGCTGGCTGACGTACACGGGACCCCGCAAAGATCTTTCCGACCAGCCACTTTGGGATGCTGAGGTGACGTGGTACACGGACTGAAGCAGCTTCCTCGAAGAAGGTAAGCGCCGGGCCGATGCCGCGGTGGTAGATGGGACTAGTGTGATTTGGGCGACTGCCCTCCCGCAAGGAACATCAGCCCAAAAAGCCGAGCTGATAGCCCTCACAAAGGCTCTCCAACTGTCAGAAGGAAAACGGGTTAACATCTACACTGACAGTAGATACGCCTTCGCTACTGCGCATGTGCATGGAGCCATATATCAGCAAAGGGGGCTCCTCACATCGGCTGGTAAAGAGATTAAAAATAAAGATGAAATTCTGGAGTTACTAACTGCTCTTATGTTACCCAAGAAGGTCAGTATAATCCACTGCCCGGGGCATCAGAAAGATCAATCCCCAGTGACAAAAGGAAACAACATGGCAGATCAGGTCGCACGAGAGGTGGCAACAAGAAGCGAAATTTTGGAACTGCTAGTCACTCACTCTGAAAGCAGCCCCTCCCCGTGACCTAAGAAAAACAGGCTATAAACGTGGAAGAGGCTAAAAAATGTTAGAGCAAATGCACCATTGGACTCATCTGGGAACTAAAAGCTAGTCTCCCTTCTAAATAAGACAGGATGCGAGGTGCCGGGTCTGATCAAATTGGCTGACCAAATAGTCCAGAATTGCAAGCCCTGCCAGGAGGTAAATGCCAGCCATAACAAGACAAGCCAAGGTAAGCGGCTGCGTGGAGACAGGCCGGGGGCTTACTGGGAAGTGGACTTCACCAAAGTGCACCCCGCAAGGTATGGCAACAAATATCTTTTGGTCTTCATAGATACCTTTTCGGGGGGGGTAGAGGCTTTCCCACCAAAAATGAAAATGCACTAATGGTGGCCAAGAAAATTTTAGAAGAAATCTTCCCGCGGTTTGGGGCTCCAAAGATGATAGGGTCAGATAATGGGTCGGCTTTTACCGCCCAAGTAAGCCAGGAAGTAGCTAAGTTTCTGGGGACCAATTGGAAATTACATTGTGCATACAGACCCCAGAGTTCAGGACAGGTAGAGAGGATGAACAGGACTCTAAAAGAGACCCTAACTAAATTGTCCTTGGAGACTGGTGGTATTGACTGGACGGTGCTCCTTCCCTTAGCCCTGTTCCGAGTATGGAACACCCCTTCCCGTTTCGGTCTCTCTCCTTTAGAAATTCTATATGGGGCTCCTCCCCCTACACTGTCACTCAGAGAAGGGTGTGATCCCCGCTGTTTTAGTAATGGTGATCTGTATGCCAGGCTTAAAGGACTCCAACTGGTTCAGAGAGAGGTGTGGACCAAGCTCGCTGAAGCTTATCAACCCGGCATCCCAGGAGAGGCCCACCCGTTCCAAGTGGGAGATTCGGTTTACGTCCGCCGGCACCGGCAGCAGAACCTAGAGCCTAGGTGGAAGGGACCCTACATCGTCCTGCTCACCACCCCCACTGCCGTCAAAGTCGATGGAATCTCCTCCTGGATCCACGCTTCCCACGTCAAGACCGCTCCGGAACTGTCACCTCAATGGAAGGCACACCGTACTTCTCACCCCCTTAAAGCTCAAAGTCTGCCGATCCTCAGGGTCGCAGCCCTCCTCCTGATTCTTCCAACTGTGAGTGCGTCAAATCCCCAACAGCCTCAACAACAGACTTGGCAAGTAGTTTCAAGAGTGGGAAAAGTCGTGTGGTATAATACTAAAATTGCACCACTCACCACCTGGTGGCCTGACCTTTACCCAGACCTCTGTCAACTGGCGGCGGGAGCCAGTTGGGACCTTAAAGGGTACTCTGACTTTCACGAAGCTCCCCAAACGTCCGCCCCTGGCAACTGGGGACTTAATGGTGACTTTGATTGCCCAAACTGTGGGGGGGTGGTGCGCCAATCCAAAAGAAGGAGTGTGCTGAGGACTCATACCCTATATGTCTGCCCAGGGTTTCACCGGGAACAAGCTTTGAACCATTGTGTGGGGGAAGGCGATTTTTATTGTCATTGCTGGGGTTGTGAGACTACGGGTGATGTCTACTGGGGGCCATCTTCCAACTGGGACTTCATCACGGTTAAGGCCAACTATACACACCACCAGGATGGAAGAAAACTTTTCCCTGAATGCAAGTCCTGGTGCAACCCACTCCATATTAAATTCTCTGAAAGGGCAAAACAAAAACAAACCACAGAATGGATCAGGGGTTTTTGTGGGGCATAAGACTATATAAAAGAGATCACAATGGCCTCACATTCTCTATCAGATTAAAAATAGACTCTCCACACCTCCAATATATCGGTCCCAACCCAGTTTTAAATCCTCGGGAGCCGGCTCCTACTAAAAAGAAAAAAATAACAGCAACAGGAGCCACAATAACTCTACCCCAGGCGGCTCCCTACAACATGTCCTCAAGTCAGGACCAAATGCTGACCCTTGTAGACAGTGCTTTCAGAGTCTTAAATGCCACCAACCCGGAAGCCACTAAGTCTTGTTGGCTCTGCTATACAGCTCCCCCACCCTATTACGAAGCCTCAGGGATAGTTGGGACGGTAAACAGCTCCTCTTCCCCCAGTCATTGCCGGTGGCAGCGACAGGGAACAGTCAGACTCACCCTTTTGGCTGTGACAGGCCAAGGGTTATGCATAGGCTCTCCCACTCCTCACCAGGCTCATCTTTGTAAAAGTATTGATAAGGCCCACAGCTACACAGGATATCTCATCCCCCCAGAGATGGTTGGTGGGCGTGTAAGACAGGTCTCACTCCCTGTGTGTCTATGGCAGTATTTAATAGATCAACTGACTTTTGTGTTCTGGTGCGGCTAGTGCCCCAACTCCTCTATCACTCCGACGAGTCCTTCTTAGAGGCTTACAGGGGCGGCCACCGAGCAAAAAGAGAGCTGGTGACTCTCACTCTGGCGGCCCTCTTAGGCATTGGAGTGGCGGCTGGGGTGGGGACCGGCACAGCAGCCCTCATCCAACAACCCCAGTATTATACTAGCTTACAGCAAGCCATAGACGTGGACCTACGCGTCCTAAAACATTCTATTACTAAACTGAAAGAATCTCTGACCTCTCTATCTGAAGTAGTGATGCAAAATAGGAGAGGCCTAGACCTTCTGTTCTTAAGAGAAGGAGGCTTATGTGTGGCCCTCAAAGAAGAATGCTGTTTTTATGTAGACCACTCTGGGGTCATCACTGACTCCATGAATAAATTACGAGAAAGATTGGCACATAGTCAAAAAGAAAGAGAAGGCGCCCAAGGGTGGTTTGAGTCCTGGTTTAACAGGGCCCCGTGGTTTGCAACCTTAGTATTTACCCTAATGGGGCCTCTGGTCATTTTACTCCTCCTCCTCACTATAGGGCCTTGTATTCTCAACTGGTTAATTTCGTTCATCCGAGACCGGATAAGTGCTGTACAGATTCTTATGTTAAGACAGCAATATGCAGCACTTCCTCAGGGAGACCTCGGCCCATGATTTCAGGATTGAAATCCAAACTAAAAGAAGAGGGGAATGAGAGGAAGGGTGGATAAAAATAAAGGTTAAAGTTTCACTAGAGCCTTAAGAAAACAGGCTCCTTGTTAATCTTAAGACAGACCTTTATCTCAAGAATGTGTAAGGGGCTCATATCTCAGGAATACAGCCTCCCGGAAGGCTTTCCGGGGATGGTTACCCCCCAAGGAAAAAAGAAAACCATCCCAGGAAATTAGTTTCCAGAAGATCAAGTTAGCAGTAAAATTGCAGCTCAGACAGATGTGTCGACCTGATAACAAATGAACCTATCCCTAAAAAATGCCGAGACTTGAGCACCAATCAGATCATTCCACCCTAGCTGTACCTGTTTGTGGTTTTTGTGCTTAAAAACTGCTTTGTAACGAATGTTCGGGGTTCGTTCTTCCCTGGTGGTGATCGAACCCGGCGCGCCGGCCTAATAAATCCTCTTGCTGTTTGCATCGAGTCCGAGCCTTGGAGATTCTTTGGGCGATGGACCCCTGCAAGGAGGCCGAGAGGCCTAACAATAGCACAGTCTCCCCTGTCCTCCACTGTCTCCTGGAGTTCACTCAACTTCATGCTGTTGAGTTGGTGACACTATCTAACCATTTCATCCTCTACCACCCCCTTCTCCTTTTGTCCTCTATCTTTCCCAGCATCAGAGTCTTTCCCAATATGTTGGCTCTTCACATCAGGTGGCCAAAGTACTGGAGCTTCTGCTTCACCATCAGTCCTTCCAGTGAATATTCAGGATTGATTTCCTTTAGGGCTAATAGGCTTGACCTCTTTGCTGTCCAAGGGACTCTCAAGAGTCTGCTCCAACACCACTATTTGAAAACATCAGTTCTTCAGCGCTCAGCCTTCTTTACAGTCCAATTCTCACATCCATACATGATTATTGGAAAATCCATAGCATTGAGTATATGGATCTTTGTCAGCAAACTGATGTCTCTGTTTTTTAATACACTGTCTAGGTTTGTCACAACTTTCCTTCCAAGGTGCAAGTGTCTTTAAATTTCATGACAGTAGTCAACATTCACAGTGATTTTAGAGCCCAAGAAAATAAAATCTGTCACTGTGTCCACCTTTTGCCCTTCTATTTGGTATGAAGTGATGAGACCAGTTGCCAGGATCTTAGTTTTTTGAATATTGAGTTTTAAGCCAGCTTTTCACTGTCCTCTTTCTCCCTCATCAAAAGGCTCTTGAATTCCTCTTCACTTTCTGCCATTAGAGTGGTATCATTTGTATATCTAAGGTTGTTTATATTTCTCCAGGCAATCTTGATTCCAGCTTGTGGTTCATCCAGCCTGGCATTTTGAATGAAATATTTGGTTGATTCCATAGGGGTTCAGATATTCTTGTGAGTCCACATGCTTACAAGATGTTTTCTTTCAAAGTCAAAACTGCCTTGGATAAAATTATATTTATTGTCAGTTTGGATAATATATTTGAGAGTCCTTAGTCACTGATATTTAAGGAAATAATCAGAATTTTACTTTTAGGGAATTTTCTGGAGGTCCTGTGATTTTAAAAAGTGTTCTTTCACTGCCAACAGCTCAGGTTTGATCCCTGCTGGGAAAACTAGGATCCCACAAGCCATGCAGCATGGCCAAAAAAAAAAAATAATAATAATAAAATAAAATAAAAAAGAACTCTGTGTTTTGATTTTGACAGTTAATTTCATGTAACATATAACATTTATTTAGGTGAGGAAAGACTGGGACTGGAATGATAAATAAGGGTGGATAGGGTTCTTAAGTATCATTGTGACTATAGATTAAAAATATAAGCCAGAGTAGAATAAAAAGTAAGCAGACACATAAAATATATATTATAAATGTAATAAATAAATATAAAAAATGTAAAAAGATAAATTATTTTCTCTTTATATTTTTGTTCATATCTTTTGTTCACTTTCCTATAGTTTATTTTTCTTATTGATGTATAAGTACATTTAGTATATTAAGGATACTCTCTTTTTTATATGTTTGTAAATATTTCCTAGATTATTTGGTTTTTAATTTTGTTTATGACTTTTAAACATAATTTAGACATATAAAATAAAGCCCTTCATGTTTACTACCCACCCTGCATGAAACTTCAGGATGAACTCCTGCCTGTCACATGGTCTGAGTTAAGGAATTTGCTTTAATTTGAGAAAGAGGAAATTTAGGAGACCAGGATGGACAAGAGAGGGAAAGCTTGAGTGATCTATGATTGTTGGTTAGAAGATAGGTATTTTCTTATATAAATAAATTTTTTTTTTACCAATAATTCATAAAAGTTTCTAGCCTGAAGGAAGATTAATATGTTCAGTTGAGTCACTCAGTCATGTCTGACTCCGTGATCCCATGGACTGCAGCACACCAGGCCTTCCTGTCCATCACCAACTCCAATCCCGGAGGGTTACTCAAACTCATGTCCATCAGGTCAGCAATGCCATCCAACCATCTCATTCTCTGTCGTCCCTTTTTCCTCCTGCCTTCAGTCTTTCCCAGCATCAGGGTCTTTTCCAATGAGTCAGTTCTTCACATCAGGTGGCCAAAGTGTTGGAGTTTCAGCTTCAGCATCAGTACTTCTAATGAATATTCAGGACTGAGTTGCTTCAGGACTGACTGGTTTGATCTCCTTGCAGTCCAGGGACTCTCAAGAGTCTTTTCTGACACCATAGTTCAAAAGCATTGATTCATCAGCACTCAGCTTTCTTTATGGTCCAACTCTCATATCCATACATGACGAGTGAAATTACCATAGCTTTGACTAGATGGACCTTTGTTGGAAAGTAATGTCTCTGCTTTTCAATATGCTGTCTAGGTTGTCACAGCCTTTCTTCCAAGGAGCAAGCATCATTTAATATCATGGCTGCAGTCACCATCTGCAGTGATTTTGGAGCCCCCAAAATAAAATCTCTCACTGTTTCTATTGTTTCTCCACTTATTTGCCATGAAGTGATGGGACCTGATGCCATGATCTTAGCTTTGTGAATTTTAATACAACTTTTCAGCTCATATGTTGAACTGATAATATACAGTTTTAAACTTCTTTGACCTATTGCTATATTTCATAAATAAATTTCTTATTAACAAGTCATCCTCATATTTTGGGGGCTTCCCAGGTGGTACAGTGATGAAGAAACTGCTTGCTAATGTAGTAGACACAAGAGACATGGGGTTGATCCCTGAGTGGGGAAGATCTCACCTTGGAGGAGGAAATGGCTACCCACTCCTGTATTCTTGTCTGGAAAATTCCATGGATGGAGGAGTCTAGTGGGCTACAGTCCATGGGCTTGTAAAGACTCAGACGTGATTGAGCACAACAACAATCCTCATATTCTTGGAATAAACTGTAGTTTATTAAGGAGAGAGCTTTTTAAAATATAATATTAAACTTAGCTAATATTTTATTCAGAATTTTTGCAATATTCATGAGTGAAATTTGTTAATGAGTATTTCCTCATTTTGTGTCATGTGGCAACAAGTACTGAGTGGATCTTTTTGAAAAGAATATTTCTGTGACCAGGTAACTATATATATATATATATATATAGTTGCCACAGGACTGGGAAAGGTCAGTTTTCATTCCAATCCCTAAGAAAGGCAATGTCAAAGAATGCTCAAACTACCGTACAATTGCATTCATCTCACATGCTAGTAAAGTAATACTCAAAATTCTCCAAGCCAGGCTTCAGCAATATGTGAACCGTGAACTTCCAGATGTTCAAGCTGGTTTTAGAAAAGGCAGAGGAACCAGAGATCAAATTGCCAACATCTGCTGGATCATCAAAAAGCAAGAGAGTTCCAGAAAAATATCTATTTCTGCTTTATTGACTATGCCAAAGCCTTTGACTGTGTGGATCACAATAAACTCTGGAAAATTCTGAAGGAGATGGGAATACCAGACCGCCTGACCTGCCTCTTCAGACTGGTTCCAAATAAGAAAAGGAGCATGTCAAGGCTGTATATTGTCACCCTGCTTCTTTAACTTATATGCAGAGTACATCATGAGAAACGCTGGACTAGAAGAAACACAAGCTGGAATCAAGATTCCTGAGAGAAATATCAATAACCTCAGATATGCAGATGACACCACCCTTATGGCAGAAAGTGAAGAGGAACTAAAAAGCCTCTTGGTGGAAGTGAAAGAGGAGAGTGAAAACATTGGCTTAAAGCTCAACATTCAGAAAACAAAAGTCATGGCATCTGGTCCCATCACTTCATGGGAAATAGATGGGGAAACAGTGGAAACAGTGTCAGAATTTATTTTGGGGGCTCCAAAATCACTGCAGATGGTGACTGCAGCCATGAAATTAAAAGTCGCTTACTCCGTGGAAGAAAAGTTATGACCAACCTAGATATCATATTCAAAAGCAGAGACATTACTTTACCAACAAAGGTCCATCTAGTCAAGGCTATGGTTTTTCCAGTAGTCATGTATGGATGTGAGAATTGGACTGTGAAGAAAGCTGAGCACAGAAGAACTGATGGTTTTGAACTGTGGTATTGGAGAAGAATCTTGAGAGTTCCTTGGACTGCAAGGAGATCAACCAGTCCATTCTGAAGGAGATCAGCCCTGGGATTTCTTTGGAAGGAATGATGCTGAAGCTGAAACTGCAGTACTTTGGCCACCTCATGCGAAGAGTTGCCTCATTGGGAAAGACTCTGATGCTGGGAGGGATTGGGGGCAGGAGGAGAAGGGGACGGCAGAGGATGAGACGGTTGGATGGCATCACCGACTTGATGCATGTGAGTCTGAGTGAACTCCGGGGATTGGTGATGGACAGGGAGGCCTGGCGTGCTGTGATTCATGGGGTTGCAAAGAGTCAGACACGACTGAGCAACTGAACTGAACTGAACTGAACTGAGAGGTCCAAAATGAACAATTTTGTAGACAAGAATTCTGTCTGTTTTTTGTAACTTGGTGTTTTCCAAAAGTGTTGGGAGATATTTTTATCTGTGACAGTTTTGTTCAAACAAGTTTTAACAGAGTTGGAACTATAATGACAGAAAAGACAGGCATGGTCCTTGCACTAAGTAATGTGGAAACAATATGGTAGAGGATACAGACAAGTGTGTAGGCAAGTATGACACATTTTGATAAATGTTACAGCAAGGGATTTTGGGGTGCTGTGGGAGGACAGAATTTCCACCCATGTATGGAGTGTGTGTGTGTACAGGGATGGCAATACTTAAGCCAGGATTCTCAAAAGCTCTTGAAGCTTAAACTTATTAGTATTCCAAAGCTCTAAGGCAAATAGGATACATCCTTTTGAAATATGTTGGCTCAATGTGTTGTCTATGTAAGGTTTTGATACAAAGGTTACTTATGCTTGTTCATTAAAAAGGAAAGATATGTATGGCCTTTTTCCAATACAGATTACATGAAAATTTATGTTTCCTTATTTATAAACATATGACCAAGTTCCTAGTCAATCATGGAAATTTATATTTCTTTCCAGAAAATTTTAACATATTTGAAGAAGTTTCTTTTTATTATCATACTCATTATACAATATTATCTCATAGGTTTTGCTATCACACTATTGTAAAATTATCTTTTTATGTCAGATTGTATTTATTTGTATATTTCTCATATTTTTAAGTATTAGAATAACTACTATATATTGAGTATGTACAATCTGCCAGGCACAAAAATGCCAATTGAATGTCACATAATTTATCTTCCTGTGAAAGCGATACTATCATTACTGCGATGATATTCTTCATTTTTGAGATGAAGAATCTGAGGATCAGGGAAGTTAAGCAACTTGTCTGTCACACAGCTATGTAAGTGATAGACCCAAGATTCATAGCTAGAAATGTGTAAATTTAGGGACCATGTTGTATCTCAAATTGATAAGCCTTATATTTTCCACTCCTGGAAGAGGTCATTGAGGAGTCTTCACCTTCTCCTGCCTGGGACCATTAATCAGAGGCGCCTGGCCCCTTGCCTGTCCTTGGAATGTACATCCTGCCCACTAGTCCCACCCTGGGAGCCTTGTTTGAGGGTCCATCCTTCACAGAGCATGTGTTCTGGGGACCATCTGGACAGAATAGATGACTTAACCACAGTAAGCCTCTGTATGAACTTCTAAGATTCTGGAATCAGGTGCCAAGAGTCACTCATCTTGCAATGGATTCCCAAGACAAACCTCACCGGGTGTGTGAGTTCCACTGCGTATTAACCCTGCCCCCTGTGTGTCTGTGGCCCTCTGCCTCTTCCTTGAGTCTCTCCTTGCCCTCCATGTTCCATGGCCAGTTTTGAACCAACATTCACACGCACGCACACACACACACACACACACACACACACACACACAATCTAGCTCTCAAATGTATCTATTAATTCTCCTCTTTATTTTCAAATCTGTTAAATGCTTTTTTTGTTCTGTTATTTCTTTCCTTCTGCTTTTCATCATACCTTTATTTTTATTAAGTATTTCCCTTATTTTACTTTCTTCTTTAACATCAAAACCAGTAAAGAGTTGATGGTACAACTGAGTGCAAGTTGCAGTGTCCATATATTTGCATCTGAAATATTCTCATGTTTTCTATAATCCATCTGTCATCTCCTTGAACCAATCATCATTTAGAAGTATATGAGGATTATTAAATGTCAAAGAATTGAGCTTTCTTTTACTTTCTTTAACAATTTCTAGTTTTACTGAATAATGGTAAAGCAATGTAATTTATATTTTTCTTTTTGAATCTGATTTCAATTTTTTATTGTGTTTTGTCTATTTAAATAGTTTTTGTGGTCTTGGGTATGACATTGGGTATGGTCATATTTTTCACTAACTCTAAAAATGGTCCCTTTTCAAAAGGGAAAATTAACCTCTTTATAGTGCTAAGGAAAACTAACACTTAGCTCAAAGTTTGTAGCTATTGTTGAACTTGTCTTTTTCTTGTGATTATCTTTTGGCTATATTTTATTTATACTTTAATCTAGTGCTTATTTTAAAAATAGACATTTGTTTTAAATTACACATGTGGATAACTTTAACCTTATAAAATCTCTTCTGAAGGCTGGCTCTTTTATCTATATGTTGAAAAAAGGAGAATATGATACATCTTTTAACGTTCTCTCCTCCACCTATTTTTTAAAAAAATGTCGGAGACTATTACTAAATAACTACCAGTTTCAGGTGGTAAAGAATCTACCTGCAATGTAGGAGACCCCGGTTCAATTCCTGGGTCAGAAAGATCCGCTGGAGAAGGGATAGGCTACCCACTCCAGTATTCTTGGGTTTCCCTTGTGGATCAGCTGGTAAAGAATCCATCTGCAGTGTGGGAGACCTGGGTTCAATCCCTGGTTGGGAAGATCCCCTGGAGAAAGGAAAGGCTACCCACCCCAATATTCTGGCCTGGAGAATTCCATGGACTATACAGAGAGTCCGACATGATTGAGTGACTTTCACTTCACTTCACTTTTGACCAAAAAAACCCTTCATCTTCAGAAATTGTTTAGCTTCTATATTCAATTTTGAAACATTATTTACAATTTCATTTAAGTAATATATTTATTTCAACATTTATTACAACTTGTATCCTGGAGTTTGATTCATGAGTTTTTAGTAATATTTTTAAGGAAGGATTCATACCTATTATATTTTCTGTGTTATACTGGACTGAGAATGTCTCCCTGAAAATATTCTGCTTTAGTGACACAATTTTGTGGAGTCTGGAATACAAAACCTACAAGCTTTGCCCTTGCAAACATACAGATGCTGTTTTACTAATCTGATACAGGTAACACTGTCGAGATGAGTAACACCAGCCCGCTTGATTTTATTAGTTGATTTTGCCCTGCCTGAGTGTTCCAGGTTTTCTCTACCTCTTTATTCTAGAAAATAAGCCTCTGTTGTTGGTCTAGATGTAGTTTCTTTTGAATTTCCCTGGAATTCAAAGAGATCTTTCTACATGTTTGAAGTTTTCAAGCTTGCTTTATGTCAGAAAAAAGGAAAAAAATCTCCCTTTTTAGCTTAGATTATTTCATTTGGTCTGATGCTCTGTTATCTGTCCTAGGAAGATCTATATAATTATTTACTTGAATTTGTTTTCTCTACATGTATGACCATAATGTTCTTTATTGTGTTCTATTTTAATTGTGTGAATTGAAAAATAGAGTGAATTGAGTTTTCCATTTTCATTTACTTTAAAATTTTCAGTCAGTCTTTCTTAGATCTCTTTTGAATTCCTTTTGTATTTATTTTCTTAGTTCTTATTTATTGATATTAGCGTTCTTCTTGAAAAGAAATGAATATATATATATATATTGTATATATATGATATATATAGTGATATATGGCTTCCTAGTGGCTTCCCTAGTGATTCAGCACTAAAGAATCCATCTGCCAGTACAGGAGACACAGGTTTGATACCTGGGTAGAGAATATCTCTTGGAGAAGGAAATGGCAACCTTCTCCAGTTTTCTTACCTAGAAAATCCCATGTACAGAGGAGCCTGGTGGGCTACAGTCCATGGGGCTGCAAAGAGTCAGACATGACTTAGCAACTAAACAACAATGTATATATATACATATATATTCTAAATTATTATGGATTGTAGATTTTATTTAGATATATACCTTTCTGAAATATTTAATCTTTTATGTTAAAGTTAAAAAAATTAGTTTCAGATTAATTATCCTTAAATGAAGAATTCAAGCGTTTACTAATTAGAAGAGTGATTACCTTCCTCATGGCCTACCCTCCTCTTCTGTAAAATACAGTCGCGATTGACTCAGACATTTCTCTGTCTCCTAACTCACTTTCTCCTATGCCCATGCCCAGCCTGGCTTATCCTGAAGGGCCTCACCTTGCCGTCCTGTCTTCCAAAGCTTATCCTCCTGTAAACAAACAGTTCAGGACACACTCATCTCTGAATCTCCTGCTCAGCCTTCTGTTCAGTGCATGCTGGGGACTGTAGTCTCAGAAGCATGCAAAAAAAAAAAAAAAAGAGAGAGAGAGAGAGAAACTCTCCGGGCAGAGGTGGAAGGAAGACCCCGGGTGGCTCAGGAAATGATTTCTTAGCTTCCGGGACTTGGCTGCCCATCCTTCTGAGGGGTGCAGCTCCTTCATCTAGGACGTCGTTCTGGAGGAGGAGGAGTCTGTGTTTCTGTGCCTCCTCAGGGCCTGCTTTGGGTTTGCTCCGGGCGTAGAGGAAGAATGCTGCAGTCTGAGAGTAAAGTCCCTCATCCGGCCCCCCGTCGCTGCAGTCAAGAGAGGCTCCTCTCCCGCTTGATGCCATCTGCTTGCAACTTGTGTCTCGGTCATCATTGTCATTTTCTGTCTTTCCCTTTAACTGGCTTATCCATTTGGATGTGCTTATAAAGGTAGAGAGGATGTGGGGCTGACTCCATTCATCCTGGAATCATGTATATATATTAAGGACTAAGCAAAACTATTCTGAACTCCTCAGGCGGCAAATGTTGATTCCATACAAGCAGTAGCATTTAGAAGGGCCCCTTTCACCACCACTAAACTTCGAGGAAGCGAAACCACCCTTTACTCTCCTGTCAAAGAGCTGTTCTTTACATCTCTTAGCAACACGGCATCATTCTGCTCAGAGTTTATTTATACTTCTGAACATCTGGAGACTCTGGTGCCAGTCTTGGTGGACAGAAATTCTTTCCTTGGCACCAAGGAAAAGCAGTATCGTGTGATGCTGTGGATTCAAATCCTGATAGCTCTGGTTTTCTAATAATTCTATGTAGGGTTTCCTCAGCTGTCTGGGGAGTAAAGTACCTTCACCATGTGGGTATTGTGATGATTTAATAAAGTTATTGTAAGTAATTCAACAGAGTAAAATGCTGACAGAAGTATCTGACAAGTTTTAAGCACTCGATACATATTCCTCTTATTAAAATAACCAGACTTTTTCTTGAATATTTTAAAAGTTATTCTCAACTTAAAACTTACATGATTTTTTTGTCTGGAATACCTTTTCTGGTTGTTTTCCTAACTTCTTTGCAAACTTCTTTGCCTACTTTCAGTAAGTTGTTGCAAAAGGAAATTTCTTTCTTTCTTTTGGTTTGATATTTGTCATTTCCTTCAAGCTCAAGTGATAGTGAGGATTGCTTTGACTTTCTCTTCCTCCCCTTCCTGCCATGCCATGAGAGTGATGTTACTGACTATGAAGTTTTCATAAAACTGCTCACTGTCATTCTCAAGACACCCACAGCAGTGATTAACCCAGCATGAGAGTGGCATTGCCAGACACCCTGAGGAGTTGTATGCAAAACTTCTAAAATAACTCCCTTCCTCTTCTCCAACCAATGCTCCCATTAGATAAGAAAAGGCTAGACGTTGCTGTGGAGTGGGTGGTACAGGAGTGCTTGGAAATGCTCTGATAGTCTAAGGGGTGTATTGTCCTCTCCTAGGTTTATATTTCAAAGCCTGGCCCCCAGCTGTGAGCTACTATAATATAATATCCACACTTCCTGGAAGCTGGTGGGGTGACAAGACTGACTCATTACATCTTCGAGGCACAGGTTAACAAGGATGACTTGCCTTAGGGCCCGGGAAAGAACAAATCCTCGAAGTCCTGCTCTGGCTTGCATTTGACGCTGAGCGTGCTGGCCTTACACACATGTGGGCCTGGCATTGTTGTTCAGTTGCTCAGACGTGTCCGACTCTTTTGGGACCCGATGGAATGCAGCCCGCCATGCTCCTCTGTCCATGGGATTTCCTGGGCTACTGAAGTGGGCTGCCATTCCCTTCTCCAAGGATCTCCCCGACCCAGGGATTAAACCTGCATCTGCTGCATTGGCAGGTGGAGGATTCTTTACCTCTGAGCCACCTGGGAAGACAGGAGCTGGTATTAAGTTTAACGAAGTGGTTTGGTGGATGTGTCCTGGTTTTACCTTTGAAAGTCCCATTACCTGGGAACCACCTCAATCCTGAGCAAACCCATGCAGTCCGTCATTCTGTGTGGACCTAAGCCAAAGGTCTGTCAATTATTAATAGAATAAGCTACATGAACTTGGACAGGTCCCATGGTCTCCTAAGGCCTGAGCCCTCTTTACTAAGGTGGAAAGAACAATACCTACATAGCACTGTTGCAGGAACTAAGTGTGGGATCATCCACTCACAGGCTTTGCAACTCGGGTGGTACTACGCCAATATCAGCAAGTGCAGTCATGCAAGAGGTTGTTTCTTTGGGCCTCCAGGGACTACCTGGAGAATTCCAGAATGGAGGTGGTTGTACAAGGCAAACAGCCTGTGTTCCAAGACTCCTCCAGATCCATAGTCAGTTCGGCTCTAATACTAGTTATCTCAGAGCTGGCAGAGAAAATTGAAAGAAGTTGAGGGTGTTGGGGTGGGGGTGAGTGAGGTGTCTCCAAGATCCACAGCTAGGATCCTGATGACTCCTAATTCTACTCAATATATGCAGTGGGCCCTAGGCATCAGTGTACATCCAAACCTATTTTCTGTGGTCTAGTTTGGCTTTTCTATTAGAATCTGCTTTTTTTTTTATTATTATTTAAAAGTGTCATTTTATGTAGAATCAGTAGTCTACAAAAACTTCCTTTCAGCTATAAAATCACATCCTGCCAGAGCATCAGACATCCATCACTGAGTGGTGGAGAGGCTGCCCTGCTCCAATTCTTCTTAGGTATTGCACAATGATCTTTTCTACGTCATTACTTTTATTTTTTTTCCCAAGTCTTTATTGAATTTGTTACAATGTCGCTTCTCTTTTATGTTTTGCTTTGTTTTTACCATGCCCTGCAGTGTGGGATCTTAGCTCCCCAACCAGGGATGGAATTGGAATGCCTGCACTGGAAGGCAAAGTCTTAACCACTGGGCTGCCAGGGAAGTCCCTTCAGCCACCTATTTCTTTCATTCAGTCATCACCCTCTGTAATTATCTCCTCTATCTACTCTCATTTTCCTATTTTCCCATAGACTATTAAGTGGCATGAGGGCCCTAGAATTTTCCTGTCTTGTTGACTGTCATCTCTCCCATCAGCATGGGAGGTGCCAGCCAATATGAGTTAAATGGATGAATGGACGAGACATTCATCTGATCACAAGTCACACTAACTTTGTACTTTGGGTATGAATAAATATATCATGAAGACAATTAAACGACACAAGTATGAAAAGAAATAACACAAATCTTATGTTAAAAATATATATATATGTATTTTAAAACCAATCTTTATTTGGTTTTGATCTCCTCCTTAATCTCGTCCTTAATAATGAGGAGAGCAAAAAGATCTGTATTGTAGAGTTTGCAGATCTTTCGGATGCAAGGATGTTAGATATGAGGCCAGCAGATTGCAAGAGATTGCTTGTTAGAGGTTTGAGGTGATCTAACATGCTTATTGAGCTTACGGTTAAATAGCTCTTACCCCAAACTTGCTTTTCTTGTCTTATCACAAGTTGTTAATATATTCTCAAGTGCAAGATGGTAACTGATTCAAGAGTACGAATGTGGTGGATTCTTACCTTCAACTGCCTGCTAAGACCCTCTCCCCACCATCCATCCCAATTCAGCCACAGGGTGTTGATTAGCATCCAAACTGCGGGAGTGACCTGGCAGCCCCCAGCAGTGTCAGGAAGAGCAGGGAGTGTGTGTCCAACTTTCAATCAGTGCTGCTTCTTCTAAGGTTCACAGCAGATGTTCTCTGTTAAACATGAACGGCTGATCCTTGATTTAAAGATAATTTGTTTACTATTATACTAAACAGAGTCCATAAATCTCTATTATAGGCTGATGAGATTGGAAGATAATAGTGTATGTTGGAAAACACCAATGGTCTTCCTAGCTTTATCCGCCCCCCAGCCCAGTAATTGGAAACACTAAGAAATATTGACTATTTCTGAGAGGCATATAAGCTGCAAACTATCCAAGTTTTGTTATATATTAACTGCATCTAGAGTTATAGTTCCAAGTGGAAATCAGGCTCGATTTTGATAATCTACCAAGCAATGTGTTTTGGGGCAGGCTGAGTCTGTCCTGAAGGCCTGTGTTCCTTCAAGCATTTTGCGTGCCTCCAAGTCCACCAGGTCCGCGTTCTCAGCCAGGGAACTGGGGGGCACCCAGCAGAGGGTGTGTCTGTGCACCCTGGCATGGCTGTTTGCGCAGCTGTGATCACTATAAATAAATGACCTCATACATCTCAACAAATGAAATCATGTTATTTTATTTTGTCTGCCTCGTCTCTTCTTTGTGCCGCCAGATCGCCCGTGTGTCATTTATTCTGGCTTATTTTTGTTGAGATGAGATTTAAAGAAGAGCCCGTCTGAGAGCACTCCTCTCCCCCACCCACATTTTTTTTCCTGTGTTCCAGAAGAGGAAAAAAAGCTGAAAATATGAATAGTTAATGAACTGATATAAGAACAATTGGTATTGAGTTCCTGAGGCACATTTCTTTTTAAGGAATATTGAGGCATAATTTACATGTAGTAAAATTCACACTATATAGGAATATAGTTATTAGAATTTTTACATACAAGTAGTGGTATGACCACCATAATCACATAAAGAATATTTCCTACACCATCACCCTAAATATCTTATACTTCTTTACAATCAACACCATTCCCTATCACTGCTGTAATTTCTGTCCTTATAATTTTGCCTTTTCCAGAATGTCATATAAGTAGAATCATACAGTGTGTAGTCTTTTATACTGAAGTATAATTTATGTTTAAAATTCAGGTGTGCAATATAGTGATTCACGGTTTTAAAGGTTATACACTGATTATAATTATGTTAAAATATTGGCTATATTGGGAGAAGGAAATGGCAACCCACTCCAGTATTCTTGCTTAGAGAATCCCATGGACAGAAAAGCCTGGTGAGCTCTGTTCATAGGATCGCACAGAATCGGACATGACTGAAGTGACTTAGCATGCATGCATGCGTTGGAGGAGGAAATGGCAACCCACTCCAGTATTCTCGCCTGGAGAATCCCAGGGTCAGAGGAGCCTGATTGGCTGCCATCTATGGAGTCGCACAGAGTTGGACACGACGGAAATGGCTTAGGAGCAGCAGCAGCAGCATTGGCTATATTCCCTGCATTCTACAATATATCCCTGTTTTGTACCTAATAGTTTGAATCTCTTAGTGCCCTACCTGCATGTTACCCCTCTGTTAACTCTCCCCACTGGTAACCACCAGTTTATTCTCCCTATCTTTGAGTCTGCTGCTGCTTTTTTTTTCTTTTATTAAATTGTAACTGCTTTGTGATGTTGTGTTAGTTTCTCCTGTACAGCAAGTGAATCAGCTATATGTATACATATATCCCCTCACCCCTGGACCTTCCCCTGGCCCTTCCACCCCACGCTTCTAGGTGATCACAGAGCCCTGAGCTGAGCTCGCTGTGTTACACTGCAGCTTCCCACTCGCCATCTATTGTACACATGGTTGTGTGCGTATCAGTCCCGATCTCCCCATTCATCAGAGTCTTTTCCAATGAGGCAACTCTTCACATGAGGTGGCCAAAGTATTAGAGTTTCAGCTTCAACATCATTCCTTCCAAAGAACACCCAGGACTGATCTCCTTTAGGATGGACTGGTTGGATCTCCTTGCAGTCCAAGGGACTCTCAAGAGTCTTCTCCAACACCACAGTTCAAAAGCATTAATTCTTTGGTGCTCAGCTTTCTTTATAGTCCAACTCTCACATCCATACATGACTACTGGAAAAATCATAGCCTTGACTAGACGGACCTTTGTTGGCAAAGTAATGTCTCTGCTTTTTAATATGCTGTGTAGGTTGGTCATAACTTTCCTTCCAAGGAGAAAGCATCATTTAATTTCATGGCTGCAGTCACTATCTGCAGTGGTTTTGGAGCCCCCAAAATGAAGTCTGTCACTGTTTCCACACTGATGGGACCGGATGCCATGATTTTAGTTTTCTGAATGTTGAGTTTTAAGCCAATGTTTTCACTTTCCTCTTTCACCTTTTTCAAGAGGCTCTTTAGTTCTTCTTCACTTTCAGCCATAAAGACGGTGTATCTGAGGTTATTGCATATATGAGGTTATTGATTTTCTGCATATCTCAGGTTATTGATATTGCTCTGCATATCTGAAGTTATTGATATTTCAACTGGAAATCTTGATTCCAGCTTGTGCTTCTTCCAGCCCAGTTTTTCTCATGATATACTCTGAATATAAGTTAAATAAGCAGGGTGACAATATACAGCCTTGACATACTCCTTTTCCTAATTGTAACCAGTCTGTTGTTCCATGTCAAGTTCTAATGGTTGCTTCTCAACCAGCATACAGATTTCTCAGGAGGCAGGTCAGGTGGTCTGGTATTCCCATCTCCTTAAGAATTTTCCACAGTTTGTTGTGATCCACACAATCAAAGCATTTGGTGTAGTCAAAAAAGCTGAAGTAGATGTTTTTGGAACTCTCTTGCTTTTATGATTATCCAGTGTATGCTGGCAATTTGATATCCTGTTCCTCTGCCTTTTCTAAAGCCAAGTTCAATATCTGAATGTTCACAGTTTACATACTGTTGAAGCCTGGCTTGGAGAATTTTGAGCATTACTTTGCAACATGTGAGATGAGTACAATATGCAGTAGTTTGAACATTCTTTGCCATTGCCTTTCTTTGGGATTGGAATAAAAACTGACCTTTTTCCAGTCCTGTTGCCACTGCTGAATTTTCCAAATTTGCTGATATATTGAGTGCAACACTTTAGTAGCATTATCTTTTAGGATTTGAAATAGCTCAACTGTAATTCCATCATCTCTACTAGCTTTGTTTGTAGTAATGCTTCCTGAGGCCCATTTGACTTCACATTCCAGGATGTCTGGCTCTAGGTGAGTGATCGCACCATAATGATTATCTAGGTCATGACGATATTTTTGTATAAATTTTTGCATAGGTCCATCTACATCTCTACAAATGACCCAGTTTTGTTTCATCTTATGGCCAATATCCCATTATATGTATGTGCCACATCTTCTCTATCCATTCATTTGTCGATAGACATTTAGGTTGCTTCCTTCATGGAAGTAGGTTATGACTGGTTATCATAAACAGTGAAGCAAGGAACACTGGAGTACATATGTCTTTTTGAACTATGATTTTTCTTGGAACATATATCCAGTAGTGGGATTGCTGGATCATATGCCTCTTTTTTTGTTAGTGTGTAGCCTTTGTTGTTGCTGTTTAGTCGCTAAATCATGTCTGACTCTTTTGCAACCCCATGGACTGTGGCCCACCAGGCTTTCCATGGGATTTCCCAGTCAAGGATACTGAATGGGTTGCCATTTCCTTTTTTTTTCAGGGGACTTCCCAAGCTAGGAATCGAACCTGCACCTACTGCATTGCAGGTGGATTCTTTACCACTGAGCCACCTGGGAAGCCTTTAGAGTCTGGATTTCTTTGCTTAGCTTGGTGTTTTTGAAATTCATTGTTGTTAAAACACATATCCACATTTCTTTTTTTTTTTCTGACTGATATTGTCACAGTTTTGTGTCTGTTCCCAAAGGGATTGGGTTAATTTCAGGTTTGTATCATGAATAAAACTCTCAAATATCCTTGAACAGATTTTTTTGTGGACTTGTTTCCATTACTCTTGGGTTCATAACTAGGAGTGGGATTTCTGGTTCATCTAGCAAGTATATGTTTGACCAAACCCTTTCCAAAGTGTCTGTTTCACTTCAAGCTCCCACCAGCAAGTGGATAAGAGATTTAGTTGCCTCTGCCTTCTTCCCAGAACTTGGTACTGTCAGGTTTCTTTTCTTAAAGTCATTCCAGTTGATACAAAGTGGATCTCCCAGGGGTTTTAATTTGCAGTTTCTTAAAAGCTAATGATGCTGAACATTTTTATTGACTATTTATATCTTCTTTGGAGAAATGTCAGTTCAAATCCTTCTCGCCTCTTTCCTTGATGCTTCTCATCTTTTTCTCCATTTTATGCTTTGTCCATTGTGATGAAAATCTGTATCTTTTCACTTCATGCTTTGGTTAAGGGCTCTCCCTTTCTTCAGTGCTGGATATAGGGGAAATGGGATGTGACGAGGAAGCTTGTTTTTAATCATGTCTCTGAGTGTATTCTTTTGTGTAAAGCCCTATCAGTTTGGGGAAGGAGAAAACCTGCCTCTAGCTCCATTTCCATAACTAGGAATTTCTCTCTAAATCAGACCATCTTTGCAAAGATGACTTATTTCATGATATTCAGCAAGCATGTAAAAATCACGCAGAGCTCAGGAGGCTCTACTCTAGAGAGAAGTGAACCAAATGTAAAATACACATGTGCTAATAGCTCTGCAACTGACTTGGCTCACGTTTATGAAATGATGCCTCTTCATGTCTGGTCCATCAATTGACTGAGTTTAAATTCTGATTAACCCAGACATGGAGAAATTATGTTCATCTTGAATCCAGATGGCAAATGCACTTATGACTTGTGGTACTTGACTGCGTTGCCATTCTAGTAAAGTTGCTTACAGCTGTCAACTGAATAATGTGTTTCATGCATGGGAGAGATGAAAAATATCTGGGACGTGAAGAATTTATTTAGAGTAAAGTTCTTTGTGCCATTGCTAATATCTAGCCAGAGGACTCTATAGCCATGATATAGTTGGTCCAATAATTGTGCCCACCCTAAGAAACTAAATCACACTGATGCACAATTTCTATGAATTATTGTTTCACTCTTGGTTACTTGCATGCAAAATGCTCTGAATTGGGGCCTAGGTCAAAGCATAATATACATGGCAGGCCTAGCCCAGCTGGGAAGAGCCCGTACCTTCAATTCATTTATTTACTCAGTTAATATTTATTAAAAGCCTGCATTGTGCCAGAAGCCCTGCCTGGTGCTGGAAAGATAGAGGCGAGGGTAATGGACTTTACAGAAACAAAGCTTTGCCTTCTGTTTGGATCAGAAGGTGTTAGAGGAACCATCAATACAAATTTGGTAAAACCAGGGGCTTCAAGATGAGCAAATTGAACTGCTTTCTCTCTCCTCAGAATTTTGATGTATTGTATAGAGCTGCTCTCTCCAATATGGTAGCGATTGGCCATGTGTAGTTCTTCAAGTTTAAATGAATTAAAATTAAATAATATTTAAAGCTCACTTTGTCAGTCATCTTAGCTTTATTATAAATACTCAGTAAGTCACATGTGTCTAGTGACTACTATATTGGCTAGCACAAATAGAGGATATTTCTATCAACACAGAAAATTCTATCGATCAGCTCTGATATAGAACAATGAAACAAACTAGTGACTTCATTTACAGTTTGATTAACATCAGGCACAATTTATGAGTTAACACTATTTCCTATAATGGGCCCATTTATGAGGACCAGAAATGTTCTAAAACAGGCTTTACAAACTTCGAAGTTACAAAAAGACAGACTTTGCGGATAACTGAAGAAGTTGTTACATTCTACGTCCTTGTTTTCTTTATACTGAATGTTGGAAAAGATAGTGAGCCAATGCAAAACTATTAGTATGGACTATGGTGGGTATTTGGAGAAGGAAATGGCAACCCGCTTGAGTGTTCTTGCCTGGAGAACCCCAGGGATGGGGGAGCCTGGTGGCTGCCATCTGTGGAGTTGCACAGAGTCGGACACGACTGAAGTGACCTAGCAGCTTAGCAGCATGGTGGGTATTACTGACTCTTCACCAAAATCTATTGTCATCTTTTTTTTTTTTTTTTCAATGTGAGGCTATAATGGTGCCTGGCTGACCATCTACACTGTGTGCCTCCCCTCCTATAGAGCTGGGTGTGGTGATTTGCTTCTCAACAATGGAGTGTAGACAGAAGTGACATCACTTCCGAACAGAGCTTTCAATGGGCTAATATGCTTCCTTCATACTCCTTGTTCTTTGCTGCAAGTTGCCTTCTGCACCATGGCCTTCAGGGTGCAGAAAAGAATGCCACCTTAAGTAGGGCATGGTGGGAAAGCGTGAGAAGGAGCCCAAGTCATTAAGACTGTGTGTAGTCAAGCGGTCGGATAACCTGGGAGTACAACTGACAGATTCCACTTCATTTGACTCAATGCCTTTTGAGATATGTTTGTTACAGCAGCTGTTATTACCCTAACTTACCTTAAAGCGGATACAGACTTAATTTTTCTTGGAACTATTTTTTTCAGCCTTAGGTGTCAGTAACAACCACATTGCCATGAAAAAATAAAAAATAAATACATACCACTTTCCTTGAATAAACATAACTTTTATCCACAGTGAAATTGCTTCTTGCATTATACAGCTCTGGTCTTAGGTTGCATTTCCTAGAAAAAGTTGGGGGATTCTCTTGCATTTCACTGATTGAGGACTCTCAAGAGAAATGTATAAAGCACTGAGAGAAGCAAAATAGGGAAGAGGAAAGAGCCAAAAAGATGCAGACTCAGCCAGATGCTCACTTAAGCTTGATTCCACGGAGAGCTCTACAGTGTAAATCTCGTCAGTTTCTGGAGCCTCTGTATCAGTCAGTCACTGGCTGGTGGACCCTCCCAGGCAGGTCTAGCGAGGCAGGCTCTTACTGAATGAGGGAAAACCTGTAGAGAGAAGGACAGCTGTGAACTGAGTCAGGCCAACACTCCCGAAGCTGGGACATGGTGCACCAACCCAGGAGGGGCCCCTGAGCAGCTGCCCAGTGTCCACTACAGCTCTTTATCTTTAAATATGTTAATGTGTGATTAATGGCTCCCCATCAGACAAGACTGATGGGAGGATTCTCTTCCCAAAGGGAAACCTGTAATTTTTATGAATCCTAATTTGGCCCCTAATTTTTGTAGAGCAAATTCTTTCACAGGAAGATGGACAGTCAGAAAGTTTTCTTTTGGCATAAATACAAGTTTGAACAGTGGCCTGCATAAGAAGGCATGGGATAATGGAGGAAGGAAGGACTAGCTCTCCCTGGGGATACCATAAAGCTGTTGCTAATGTGAGCAGGAGATACGAGAGCAATATTATATGATGTTATAGAATTTGAATTCTGGGGCCAGATGGCCTCTGCTTGAATCACGGTTCTGTCCCTAACGTGCTATGTGTCACCGAGTGAGTAACCTGACCTGTGTGTGACTTAGTTTCTTCTGTAAAATGGAGATAATGAAGGGCAATAAAATAGATAAGAGCTGTTGAGAGGATTATACTCCAGCGTGTAAAGGTCTTTGAATGCTGCCTAGAACACAGTCAGTTCCATGTAAGGGAGACTCTGTTAGGAGACTAGAGAGGCCAAGTGTCCCAGGCACAGAATACCTAGAATACCCAGGCAGGTATTCTAGGACTGAATCCCTGCTCCACTGCCACGTGACCATGGGCAAGCTAACAGACCTTAAATTCTTTCTGCCTCAGTTTCCTTATTCTTAAATTTGGAATAATGTAGGATTTTCTCTTAAAAGTATGGTGAAAATTAAATAAAACAATAATTGTAGAATTCTTTAAAAGACTGTTAGTTTATAACATACTTTAAATAGATGTTGCTGTTATATTGTTATTATTATTCCATGGGAAAATGTAGGAGAAGTTTATCAGAGAACAAAGAAAAGTTCACAGGGATAGGTTTACCGCTTATATACAGAGGTGAGTGAGAGACTCTAAAAGATAATTAGAAGATGAGATGGAAATTCCTCCTGTGTAAAGCTAAGGTGCTATAACTTGGTCTCATAAGCATCATAAACTCTTTGGACATTAAATATGTTTTCCCAAGTTTCTTTCAGAATAAGAAAGCAGTACTGGCTAGCTATTGCTGCATAACAAATGATCCCATAACTTAGTGCATTAAAACAAGTATTCATTTAGTTTCTGATTGTGTAGAGTGGAAGTTTGGACTGGGATTGGCTGAGAGACTCTTTAGGCCTCACCAGGCTCCTTTATGATTCTGTGTCTGTTTTCTGATCAGCTAGTCAGCTCTGGCTCCAGAGGTGGATGGGTGTTGGTTTGGGCACCCTGATTCTCTTCCACGTGGTCTCTCATGGAAAGAGCATGTTCTCATGCCAGAGGCAGGATTCTAGTAGCAAGTATACACCAGCTGCCATGGCCTGTGCTTGGAACTATGCAGCATCACTTCTGATGAATTTTATTAGCCAGTGTGAACTCATGGTAGAGCAGAGTCACCGTGGGTGGGCATAGTTACAGAGGAATGAGGATGGATACAGGAAAGCCATTAATTGGGACTATCAATGAAAACAATCTTGCAAATTCCCAAGGGTCACTTCTTTATGAAAATATGCAAAGGCAGTAACTGGAACACTGCTATTCTCTTTCAAGTGGTCAGCATTTGCAGAGTCCAGGCTTGGCCTTGCTGTTTCTCCTCATACGGCCCCAGCCTCTCTTCCATACATTTCAAAGATTGGTAGTTGGTGCCAGGAAGAGATCCTGCTGGGGGAGAAACCTGTATCACAGAGGGTAGTAGCGAAAGTCACTCAGTCGTGTCCGACTCTAGTGACCCCATTGACTGTAGCCTGCAAGGTTCCTCTGTCCATGGGAATCTCCAGGCAAGAATACTGGAGTGGGTTGCCATTTCCTTCTCCAGGGGATCTTCCTGATCTAGGAATCGAACCCATCTCTTCTGCATTGCAGGCAGATTCTTTACCAACTGAGCTAGGATGGAAGACCTCTCTCCCTATCAAAGAGGGTAGAGAGAACTTACCATTCCACACGTGATTTAAGCAGAGGAATATGATACTGAGACAAGGAAGATCCATTGTTAAAAAGAAAGGAAAATTTTTTATGAGAACAAAAAGGAAATTTTGAGAACAAAAGGAAATTTAATATGAGGACAAAACTTTCTGAAAAAAATTTAACCCTTTCTAGTCCACCTTTATCTCTTTATTCAGAAAGTTAGAGAATTAGTATGACGTGGCTCAGAGGTTAAAGCATCTGCCTGCAATGCAGGAGACCTGGGTTCGATTCCTGGGTCAGGAAGATCCTCTGGAGAAGAAAATGGCAACCCACTCCAGTATTCTTGCCTGGAGAATCCCATGGACAGAGGATCCTGGTGGGCTGCAGTCCACGGTGTCGCAAAGAGTCTGACACAACTGAGTGACTTCACTTTCACTTTCAGTTTATAGAACTAAAGAGCTAAACTAGATACTACTTGTGTCAGACTCTTTGTGACATCATGGACTGCAGCCCACCAGGCTCCTCTGTCCATGGGAAATCTGTATGAAGGTCAGGAAGCAACAGTTAGAACTGGACATGGAACAACAGACTGGTTCCAAATAGGAAAAGGAGTACATCAAGGCTGTATATTGTCACCCTGCTTATTTAACTTCTGTGCAGAGTATATCATGAGAAACACTGGGCTGGAAGAAACACAAGCTGGAATCAAGATTGCTGGGAGAAATATCAATAACCTCAGATATGCAGATGACACCACCCTTATGGCAGAAAGTGAAGAGGAACTAAAAAGCCTCTTGATGGAAGTGAAAGAGGAAAGCGAAAAAGTTGGCTTAAAGCTCAACATTCAGAAAACGAAGATCATGGCATCTAGTCCCATCACTTCATGGGAAATAGATGGGCAAACAGTGGAAACAATGTCAGACTTTATTTTGGGAGGCTCCAAAATCACTGCAGATGGTGACTGCAGCCATGAAATTAAAAGACGCTTACTCCTTGGAAGAAAAGTTATGACCAACCTAGGTAGCATATTCAAAAGCAGAGACATTACTTTGCCGACTAAGGTCCATCCAGTCAAGGCTATGGTTTTTCCTGTGGTCATGTATGGATGTGAGAGTTGGACTGTGAAGAAAGCTGAGTGCCGAAGAATTGATGCTTTTGAACTGTGGTGTTGGAGAAGACTCTTGAGAGTCCCTTGGACTGAGAGGAGATCCAACCAGTCCATTCTGAAGGAGATCAACCCTGGGATTTCTTTGGAAGGACTGATGCTAAAGCTGAAACTCCAGTACTTTGGCCACCTCATGTAAAGAGTTGACTCATTGAAAAAGACTCTGATGCTGGGAAGTATTGGGGGCAGGAGGAAAAGGGGACGACTGAGGATGAGCTGGCTGGATGGCATCACGGACTCAATGAACGTGAGTCTGAGTGAACTCCGGAAGATGGTGATGGATAGGGAGGCCTGGCGTCCTGTGATTCATGGGGTGGCAAAGAGTCGGATATGACTGAGTGACTGAACTGAACTGATTGAATATGTAAACTGTACATTAAGCCATATGTGTTTGATGTAATTTAAAACAGGGTTAATTTTCTTGTAACTAACTTGAATATATATAGAGACTATATCTTTTATTGAGGACCCCTACTCTGTAAGAGGGGCTTCCCTGGTAGCTCAGCTGGTGAAGAATCTGCCTGCAGTGCAGGAGACCTGGGTTCCATCCCTGGGTTGGGAAGATCTCCTGGAGAAGGGAAAGGCTACCCTCTCCAGGATGCTTGCCTGGAGAATTCCATGGATGGAGGAACCTGGCACGCTACAGTCCAGAGGGTCTCAAAGAGTTGGACATGACTGAGCAACTTTCACTTTCACTTTCTCTTCTCTATAAGAAGAGAATCAATTGAATCACAGATTAATGATAATAAAAAGAATCAATGGCTATGTTGTACTGATACTGAATTGGGGCAACAAAATAGGTTTAGAATCCAAGCTTTTCTGACATCCCTTGAGTTCCTTGCCTAAATTCTTTGAACAATAATTTACTTTCTTGTTACCTGGAGGAGTTTCTAGCACAGGATTGTTGCTTTTAATACATTGCCTGGAGTTGCCTATGCCCTTAGTAGGAAGTCATCCCTTCATCATTCAATCATGAAAAGCAATTTGGTTTAATTTTAGCTTTAAAGAGATGAAAAGAATGTAAAATATAGAACAAAATTGTAACATTTTTTCCTTTGAATTTTCATTTCTGACCAGTGCATTCAATGTCATTGGGCAATGTCTTGGTTTGGGTTGGCCCAGAAGCTGATCCAGAGATAAGAATTGGAGTGCAGGTGGTTAACGTAGGAAGGAAGCCCAGAAAACATTGGAAGGATGTGAAGTAGGGGAGAGAAAGTAGCTAACAGGAGGTGCAGTACCAAGCTGTATCAGCTGTAGGCACATGGGGCTTAATCCTGCCTGGGGAGCCCGAGAGGCAGGAGGACCATATATGATGCCCACCTGTGAGGTGAGGGAGCTGGGGCATTTATAACCTCCACTGCCATGAGCCTGCATAGCAGAGGGGGCTCCCTGCAACCAGAGGAAAACCTCAGTGATACGTGTGGAAATGGTAACTCAGCATATGTCGATTGTGCCTTGCCATGCGTGTTCCAGGCTCAATCTTGATTTTTGAGATTATGTGTTTTTTTGTCTAGCTGCTCAGATCCCTTTATGGAATACGAAACAGCATATAAAACCAGAAAAATTGGAGCAACTGTGACTTCTGTGATAGTGAGTGTGTGCTTGAGCTCTGCATTCTCTTAGTTTTGGTGGTCTAAAAAACTAGCCCAAAGCTGAGGAATGCAGGGCCTCCCCAGACTATAGCCTGAAAATGTACCATTTAGGTCTTTAAGGATGTCGCCAGCTCTGGTCTCTGATTGACATCTTTCTACTAAACTGCCTTCTGCAAATGCCTTCTCTGATTCCTCTCCTCTTAAAAACAAAACCAAAACAAGATCCTTCAAAACTTCATGGGGGAAAAAATCTGGCAATTAGATTTCATAGTAATAAGAGCCAAAAAAAAAAAAAAAAAAGACTGGTGTGGGTTGAAAAACACAACAAAATGCAAAAACCTAGAGCTTATTGGAAAGCTATTTAAACCCACATGGGCTATTCAGAAGAGGGTAGCCATGGTAACCCACCCAGGGAATGATACTCCAAGTAACACACCCAGGGAATGATGACTCCAAGCTGGAGGAGGAAGGATTGGGCTGTTGAGGGCAGGGCTTTGCCAGGTGGGGGGCTTTCCCAGCGCAGATTTACCACTGAGCCTGCAAAGGAGCAGCCGATCAGAAGCCTCCAATCTCCATGAACATAGAGGTTTATCTATAATTTTGGCAACTTCCTTTTGCATTCCGAAATTGGCTCCTTTAGGAATGACTTAAGTAGAAGCATATTTAAAAACAAAATGTTTGATAAAACGTAACACTCTGGGGGATAAAAACAAAAAAACGAAACCATAAGCCCAGAAGACCACATGGAAACTGTGGGCGGGAGCTGTGGCTGTGCCTTTACAGCGGCTCCTGGGGGTTTAGGCTCCCCAGCACGTCGATGTTCAGTCGCTGAGACAGCGAGGCCGCCCGGGAGGATTTGTGGTGGAAGTTACCGGTGCCTGCCCAGTGCTCCCTGTTCAGCCCCTGCTCCAGCTGCTGCGAAAGCCGGTGACTCACAGCTGCCTCCTGTTCAGAGCTCTGCCCTCAGTCCACAGGCAGCGCTCTCAGCAAATGCCGGGCAAGCTGTGCCTACCTTACAGCCCCCAAGCCCACGACGGACTGATACTGCGGGACAAAATCCTGGCCTCTAGACTCAGTTTACGACATAACTCTGGTTCCCTTCAAGCTTCCTCAAGGACTCAGCCTTACGCCCAGACACCAGAGGGGACCATGTCCTTGCTGTCTTCTCCCTCTGCTCCATTTCCCTCACTTTCTTACAAGCTTTTTCCAGAGATCATCCTCTCAATAATATACTTGCAAAATACTCTTCTTTTCAGGATCAGCTTCTAGGAGCCTATTCCAAAACAGACACCAGGAGAATAGCTCTGGAACAGGTATGACCTTGCCCACCTTCAAGGTGGTGACAGTGATGAAGAACCGGCCTGCCAAAGCAGGAGACCCAAGAGACCTGGCTTTGATCCCTGGGTCAGAAAGATCCCCTGGAGGAGGGCTTGGCAACCCACTCCAGTATTCTTGCCTGGAGAATCCTGTGAACTAAGGAGCAGGGCAGGCTACAGTCCATAGGCTGCAAAGAGTCAAACACGACTGAAACGACTTAGCACAGACACATGCACCCACCTTCAAGACCTGGTCCATGACTGGGGAGCTGTCCGGCTGTGGGCAAGTGGCTGGACCTCTCTGGAATGCTGCTACACAGTAGCGAAGTTGGGCTAGATCATTCATTGTTCTTGTTTTCTCAGAACCCATACGGCTCTGGTTCCTCCCTCGCCTTATTCTTCTCCCCCTCTCCTTGCAGGTTTCTCCTGAGACCACTCCATTAATACATCACTTGCAAGAACCCCAACATGAGACTTTGCTTCTAGGGAATCTGTTGGAGAGAAAGGCACACGCTAATAGTTGAAGAGAAAATGCATTCCTTGTAGCCCAGTGAGGTTATTGTTTAATTGCTCAATTGTGTCTAACTCTTTGCAGCCCCATGGACTGTAGCCTGCCAGGTTCCTGTCCATGAGATTTCCCCAATTAAGAATACTGGAGGGGGGTGCCATTTCCTTCTCCAGGGGATCTTCCTGACCCAGGGTTCAAACCTGCGTCTCCTGCACTGGCAGGTGAATTCTTTACCATTGAGCCACCAGGGAAAAATGGGAGCTACCAAAATCTGTGAGGGGTTGATTTCCATCCTCCCTCCTGTAACCAAAGAATGTCCTCTTTCATGGGATCTTTACATTGAATTTCCACAAGATTTCTGGTGAGAGTTCTTGGATGCCAATGTCTGAAATCTGTTGGATTAGATCTCTCAAGTTGGGTCCAGCGCAACTCCTGGAGAGCTTTCTCTACTACTCACTGAGTAATTGTGCTCAAGATTTCCTGGGATATGAGAATGGATGGGGACAGGCCGCATATCAAAGAAAACATGGTTGGCTGGAGAAGGCATTGGGCATCACTAAGAAACACTTCAGAACATTCCTCTAGGAGGAGGAATATTTTCATCCTTTAGTTTTCCAAACTCTGTCACTTTGTGGCTGTTTCCCTGAAAAACTGGAACTTTTATGCCAGAGTAGTTGCTGTTATTGTCATGGCTAGGTTTCCTTTCCTGGACTTGGGCATCCATCCTCCAGTGGTCCTTAGCTGACGAGAGCCTCATCTGTGAAGATACCCAGTGCTTCTCCCCTAGTCTCCAGAAGCCACCCACCGTAAGTCAGTGGGAACCATGGCTGATGGCATTTTCAAGCCTACCCCCTTGCTTTGGGTCAGACCACACTGCTGTGAGAGGCAAAATTCACATTCCAGAGCTCCCCATAGGCTCATGCTGTGTCTAGACTTTAGCTGAGACCACATTCTTATCAGCTCCTTTCCCTCTTCCATCCCACTTGCTGCTGTCTCTGGTTCCTCCTGGTTTCTCTTGGCAGCACTATGTTAACAAATCATTTGCATAGTTACTCCTAGGTAGGGTCTTTCTTGGTGGCTCAGCTGGTAAAGAATCTGCCTATAATACGAGAGAGCCAGGTTCAATTCCTGGGTCAGAAAGATCCCCTGGAGAAGGGAATACCAACCCACTCCAATATTTTTGCCTGGACAATCCCATGAACAGAGAAGCCTGGCAGGCTACAGGCCATGGGGTTGCAAAGAGTCAGACATGACTGAGCAACTAAACACTAGCACTCCTAGGTGAATACAGATCAAAACTAGAATGAGATATCACCTCACACCAGTCAGAATGACCATCATCAAAACGTCTGCAAACATAAATACTGGAGAGGATATAGAGAAAAGAGAATCCTCCTGCACTTTTAGTGGGAATGTAAATTGGTATAGCCACTATGAAGAGTAGTATGAAGGTTCCATAAGAAACTACAAATAGAGCTACCATATGATCCAGCCATCTCACTACTGGGCATATATCCAGAGAAAAACATTTTTCAAACGGATGCATGCACCCCAGTGTTCATTGCAATAGCCAAGACATATAAGCAACCTATATGTCTATAAATGAATGAATGGATAAAGAAAATGAATGAATGGATAAAGAAGATATGGTACACATACACAATGGAATATTACTGTCATTAAAAAGATTAAAATAATGTTATTTATAGCAACGTGGGTATGCCTGGAGATTATCAGACTAAGTGAATTAAATCAGACAGAAAATGACAAATATATCACTTATGAAAAAAATTTTAAAAGTGATACAAATGAACTTATTTACAAAACAGAAACAGACTCACGGAGAACAAACATTAGTTACTGGGGGAAGGGAGGGGAGGAATAATCTCTCCCAGCATCAGAGTCTTTTCCAGTGAGTTAGTTATTCGCATCAGGTGGCCAAAGTACTGGAGTTTCAGCTTTAGCATCAGTCCTTCCAGTAAATATTCACGACTGATTTCCTTTGGATTGACTGGTTTGATTTTGCAGTCCAAGGGACTCTCAAGAGTCTTCTCCAACAACACAGTTCAAAAACATCAACTCTTTAGTGCTCAGCTTTATTTATGGTCCAACTCTCACATCCATCTATGACTACTGGAAAAAACACAGCTTTGACTAGACAAAGTAGCACACCTTTGTCAACAAACTAATGTCTCTGCATTTTAATATGCTATCTAGGTTGGTCATAGATTTTCTTCCAAGGAGCAAGCATCTAACTTTCATGGCTGCAGTCACCACTGGCAGTGGTTTTGGAGCCCAAGAAAATAAAGTCTGTCACTGTTTCCCTTGTTTCCCCATCTATTTGCCATGAAGTAATGGGACTGGATGCCATGATCTTAGTTTTCTAAATGTTGAGGTTTAAGCCAACTTTTTCACTCTCCTCTTTCACATTCATCAAGAGGCTCTTTAGTTCTTCTTTGCTCTCTGCCATAAGGGTGATGCCATCTGTGTGTCTGAGGTTACTGATGTTTCTCCCAGAAATCTTGATTCTAGCTTGTGCTCCATTCAGCCAGGCATTTTGTGTGATGGCTGCATATAAACTGAATAAGCAGGTTGACAATATACAGCCTTGACATACTTCTTTTCCAGTTTGGAACCAGTCTGTTGTTCCATATCTGTTTCTAACTGTTGCTTCTTGACCTGCATACAGATATCTCAGGTGGCAGGTAAGGTGATCTGGTATTCCAATCTCCTGAAGAACTGTCCAGAGTCTGTTGTGATCCACACAGTCAAAGGCTTTGGCATAATCAATGAAGCAGAAGTAGATGTTTTTCTGCAATTCTCTTGCTTTCTTGATGATCCAACAGATGTTGACAATTTGATCTCTGGTTCCTTTGCCTGTTCTAAATCCAGCTTGAACATCTGGATGTTCACAGTTCATGTACTGTGGAAGCCTGGCTTGGAGAATTTTCAGCACTACTTTGCTAGCGTGTGAGATGAGTGTAATTGTGCAGTAGTTTGAACATTCTTTGGCATTGCCTTTCTTTGGGATTGGAATGAAAACTGACGTTTTCCAGTCCTATGGCCACTGCTGAGTTTTCCCAGTTTGCTGGCATATTGAGTATAGCACTTTCACAGCATCACCTTTTTTTTTTTTTTTTACATTTCAGTTTTTGTTTTGTTTTTTATTTTTTTAGTTTTTATTTTTACTTTATTTTGCTTTACAATGCTGTACTGGTTTTGCCTTACATTGACATGAATAAGCCACGGATGTACATGAGTTCCCAGTCCTGAACCCGCCTCCCATCTCCCACCTCATCTCATCTCTCTGGATCATCCCCGTGCACCAGCCCCAAGCATCGTGTATCCTGTATTGAACACAGACTGGCAATTCGTTTCTTACCTGATACTATCAGGTAAGCATCACCTTTAGGATTTGAAATAGCTCAACTGGAATTCCATCACCTCCACTAGCTTTGTTCATAGTGATGCTTCCTAAGGCCCACTTAACTTCACATTCCAGGATGTTTGGCTCTAGGTGAGTGATCACACCATCGTGATTATCTTGGTCATGAAGATCTTTTTGTATAGTTCTTCTGTGTATTCTTGCCACCTCGTCTTAATCTCTTCTGCTTCTTTTAAGTCCATACCGTTTCTGTCCTTTATTGTGCCCATCTTTGCATGAAATGTTCTCTTGGTATCTATAATTTTCTAGTCTTTCCCATTCTATTGTTTTCCTCTGTTTCTTTGCACTGATCACTGAGGAAGGCTTTCTTACCTCTCCTTGCTATTCTTTGGAACTCTGCATTCAAATGGTTATATGTTTCCTTTTCTCCTTTGCCTTTAGCTTCTCTTCTTTTCATAGCTGTTTGTAAGGCCTTCTCAGACCGCCATTTTGCCTTTTGCATTTCTTTTTCTTGGGAATGATCTTGATCACTGCCTCCTGTACAATGTCACAAACCTCTGTTCATAGTTGTTCAGGCACTCTATCAGATGTAATCCCTTGAATCAATTTGTCACTTCTGCTGTATAATTGTAAGGCATTTGATTTAGGTCATACCTGAATGATCTAGTGTTTTTCCCTACTTTCTTCAATTTAAATCTGAATTTTTCAATAAGGATTTCATGATCTGAGCCACAGTCAGCCTCTGGTCTTGTTTTTGTTGACTGTATAGAGGTTTTCCATCTTTGGCTGCAAAGAATATAATCAATCTGATTTTGGTATTGACCATCTGGTGATGTCCATGTGTAGAGTCTTCTCTTGTGCTGCTGGAAGAGGGTGTTTGCTATGACCAGTGCGTTCTCCTGGCTAAACTCTATTAACCTTTGCCCTGCCTCATTTTGTATGCCACTCCAAGCCCAAATTTGCCTGCTACTCCAGTTATCTTTTGATTTCCTACTTTTCATCCCAGTCCCCTATGATGAAAAGGACCTCTCTTTGGGTTTTGTTCTTGTAGGTCTTCATAGAACCATTCAGCTTCAGCTTCTCTAGCATTACTGGCTGTGGCTTAGATTTGTGTTACTGTGATACTGAATGGCTTGACAGTGCGTTCTTTGGCACTAATTTTATGAACAGTGCTATGGAACAGCTCTCCAGAAGTTTTTATCTTGCACATGTGGAACTCGTGAACAATTCCACTTGTATTATTTTTGGTTTAAAAAAATTCTGCTTCCTTGTTGCTATGCATTTGATTACTTAGATATCTCATACTAGTGGAATCATGCAGTATTTGTACTTTTGTGGCTAACTTATTTCACTTAGTAAAATGTTCTCAGTTCATTCATATTGAGTGTATAACAGGGTTTCCTTCTTTTCATAAGACTGAATAAAAATCCGTTGTATACAACATGCACTTTTTCAGTCACTGCATGCCAAACGCACTGTTTCTATTCATCTGTTGGTGGACATTTGTGTTGCTTCCTCTCCTTGGCTATTGTAAATCATGCTGCTATGGTCAGGAGTGTTCAAATATCTCTTTGAGACCTTATTTTCAAATCTTTTGGCTATATAGCCTGAAGTAAGATTGCTAGAGTACACGGTATTTCTATTTTTAATTTTTGAGGAGTATTTACCGTTTTCTATAGAGATTGCACCATTTTACAATTCTACAAACAGTGCACAAGGATTCTGATTTCTCATATTCTTGTCAACAATTGTTATTATCTGCTTTTGTTTTCAATAATAGTAATCCAAATGGTTGTAAATCAAACATTATAGTTTGATTTACATTTCCTAGATTCTTAATGATGTTGAGCATCTTTTCATATGCTTGTTGACTATGACCACTTACATATTTGGAAAAATGTCTATTTCAGTTATTTGCCCATTTTGTAATCAGGTTATTTAATTTTTCCTTGTCGAATTGTAAGAGTTCTTTATATATACTTTATATGTTAACCCCTTATCAGATACATAATTTGGAAATATTTTCTCCTCTTCTGTAGGTTTACTTTTTACTCTATTTATACACAACTTTGATGCATAAAAGTTTTTAAGTTTAATATAATCCCATCTTTCTGCTTTTGCTTTTGTAAGCCTGTTATTTTGCTGGGGTCATATGCAAGAAATCCTCACTAACTCGAGTGTCAAGAAGCTTTTCCACGCCTCCCCCCACCCCAAGGAGTTTAATAGCCTTGTGTCATATATTTAGGTTTTTAATTCACTTTGAAGTAATTTCTGTACACATTGAAAGATAAAGTTTCAACTTAATTTATTTTTGCATATGGACATTCTGTTTTCCCAACACTATTTGAGAGACGATTCTTTCTCCTTTTGACTATATACATGAGGGTGTTTTCTTCATGCTCTCATGGTCAATTTTTCTATATTTATGCTAATACCACTTATAAATAGCTGAGAAAAAAAGACCAGCAAAAGCCAAAGGAGAAAAGGAAAGATATACCCACCTGAATGCAGAATTCCAAAGAATAGCAAGGAGAGATAAGAAAGCCTTCCTAAGTGATCCATGCAAAGAAACAGAGGAAAACAATAGAACTGGAAAGACTAGAGAGCTCTTCAAGAAAATTATAGATACCAAGAGAATATTTCATGTGAAGATAGGCAAAATAAAGGACAGAAATGGTATGGACCTAACAGAAACAAGAGATTAAGACGAGGTAGCAAGAATACACAGAAGAACTGTACAAAAAGATCTTCATGACCAAGATAATCACGATGGTGTGATCACTCACCTAGAGCCAGACATCCTGGAATGCGAAGTTAAGTGGGCCTTAGGAAGCATCACTGGAGGAGGAAATGGCACCCCACTCCAGTACTATTGCCTAGAAAACCCCATGGACGGAAGAGCCTGGGGGCTGCAGTCCATGGGGTCGCTAAGAGTCAGACAGGACTGAGTAACTTCACTTTCACTTTTCACTTTCATGCATTGGAAAAATAAATGGAAATCCACTCCAGTGTTCTTGCCTGGTGAATCCCAGGGACGGGGGTAGCCTGGTGTGCTGCCGTCTATGGGGTCGCCCAGAGTCAGACATGACAGAAGCGACTTACAAGCAACAGCAGCAGCAGGAAGCATCACTATGAACAAAGCTAACGGAGGTGATGGAATTCCAGTTGAGCTATTTCAAATCCTAAAGATGATGCTGTGAAAGTGCTGTACTCAATATGCCAGCAAACTGGGAAAACTCAGCAGTGGCCATAGGACTGGAAAATGTCAGTTTTCATTCCAATCCCAAAGAAAGGCAATGCCAAAGAATGTTCAAACTACTGCACAATTACACTCATCTCACACGCTAGCAAAGTAGTGCTGAAAATTCTCCAAGCCAGGCTTCCACAGTACATGAACTGTGAACATCCAGATGTTCAAGCTGGATTTAGAACAGGCAAAGGAACCAGAGATCAAATTGTCAACATCTGTTGGATCATCGAGAAAGCAAGAGAATTGCAGAAAAACATCTACTTCTGCTTCATTGATTATGCCAAAGCCTTTGACTGTGTGGATCACAACAAACTGTGAAAGATTCTTCAAGAGATGGGATACCACACCACCTTACCTGCCACCTGAGATATCTGTATGCAGGTCAAGAAGCAACAGTTAGAACCAGACAAGGAGCAACATACTGGTTGCAAATCAGAAAAGGAGTACATCAAGGCTGTACATTGTCACCCTGCTTATTCAACTTATATGCAGAGTACATCACACAAAATGCCTGGCTGAATGGAGCACAAGCTAGAATCAAGATTGCTGGAAGAAATATCAACAACCTCAGATATGCAGATGACACCACCCTTATGAAAGAGCGCAAAGAGGAACTAAAGTGCCTCTTGATGAAAATGAGAGAGGAGAGTGAAAAGCTGGCTTAAAAACATTCAAAAGACTAAGATCATGGCATCCAGTCCCATCACTTCGTGGCAAATAGCTGGGGAAGCATTGGAAATAGTGACAAACTTTATTTTCTTAGGCTCCAAAATCACTACTGATGGTGCCCACAGCCATGAGTAGTTTTTCTCCCTTGGGAGAAAAACTGTGAAAATCTTCAGTTCAGTTTCAGTTTAGTTCAGTCACTCACTAGTGTCTGACTCTTTGTGAACCCATGAATTGCAGCATGCCAGGCCTCCCTGTCCATCACCAACTCCCGGAGTTCACTCAGACTCACATCCACTGAGTCAGTGATGCCATCCAGCGATCTCATCCTCTGTTGCCCCCTTCTCCTCCTGCCCCCAATCCCTCCCAGCATCAGAGTCTTTTCCAATGAGTCAACTCTTCGCATGAGGTGGCCAAAGTATTGGAGTTTCAGCTTTAGCATCATTCCTTCCAAAGTTCACCCAGGACTGATCTCCTTTAGAATGGACTGATTGTATCCCCTTGCAGTCCAAGGGACTCTCAAGAATCTTCTCCAACACCACAGTTTAAAAGCATCAGTTCTTTGGCACTCAGCTTTCTTCATAGTCCAACTTTCACATCCATCCAAGGCTATGGGAAAACCATAGCCTTGACCAGACGGACCTTTGTTGGCAAAGTAATGTCTCTGCTTTTGAATATACTATCTAGGTTGGTCATGACTTTCCTTCCAAGGAGTAAATGTCTTTTAATTTCATGGCTGCAGTCACCATTTGCAGTGATTTTGGAGCCCCCAAAATCAAGTTTGACACTGTTTCCCCATCTATTTCCCTTGAAGTGATGGGACCAGATCGCATGAACAGTATGAAAAGGCAAAATGATAGGATACTCCCCAGGTCAGTAGGTGCCCAATATACTACTGGAGATCAGTGGAGAAATAACTCCAGAAAGAATGAAGGGATGGAGCCAAAGCAAAAAAATGCCCAGTTGTGGATGTGACTGGTGATAGAAGCAAGATCCAATGCTGTAAAGAGCAATATTGCATAGAAACCTGGAATGTCAGGTCCATGAATCAAGGCAAATTGGAATTGGTCAAACAGGAGATGGCAAGAGTGAACATCAACATTCTAGGAATCAGTGAACTAAAATGGACTGGAATGGATGAATTTAACTCACATGACCATTATGTCTACTACTGTGGGCAGGAATCCCTTAGAAGAAATGGAGTAGGCATGATGGTCACTAAAAGAGTCCAAAATGCAGTACTTGGATGAAATCTCAAAAACAACAGAATGATCTCTGTTCGTTTCCAAGGAAAACCATTCGATATCACAGTAATACAAATCTATGCCCCAGCCAGTAATGCTGAAGAAGATGAAGTTGAATGTTTCTATGAAGACCTACAAGACCTTTTAGAACTAACACCCAAAAAAGATGTCATTTTCATTATAGGGGACTGGAACGCAAAAGTAGGAAGTCAAGAAACACCTGGAGTAACAGGCAATTTGTCCTTGGAATGTGGAATGAAGCATGACAAAGGCTAATAGAGTTTTGCCAAGAAAACACCCTGATCATAGCAAAAACCCTCTTCCAACAATACAAGAGAAGACTCTACACATGGACATAACTAGATGGTCAACACCGCAATCAGTTCAGTTCAGTTCAGTCGCTCAGTTGTGTCCGATTCTTTGAGACCCCATGAATCGCAGCATGCCAGGCCTCCCTGTTCATCACCATCTCCTGGAGTTCACTCAGACTCACGTTCATCGAGTCAGTGATGCCATCCAGCCATCTCATCTTGTTGTCCCCTTCTTCTCCTGCCCCCAATCCCTCCCAGCATCAGAGTCTTTTCCAATGAGTCAACTCTTCCCATGAGCTGGCCAAAGTACTGGAGTTTCAGCTTTAGCATCAGTCCTTCCAGAGATCACCCAGGACTGATCTCCTTTAGAATGGACTCGTTGGATCTCCTTGCAGTCCAAGGGACTCTCAAGAGTCTTCTCCAGCATCACAATTCAAAAGCATCAATTCTTCGGCACTCAGCCTTCTTCACAGTCCAACTCTCACATCCATACATGACCACTGGAAAAACCATAGCCTTGACTAAATCAGATTGATTATATTCTTTGCAGCCAAAGTTGGAGAAGCTCTATACATTCAGCAAAAACATGACCAGGAGCTGACTGTGGCTCAGACTATGAACTCCTTATTACCAAATTCAGACCTACATTGAAGAAAGTAGGGGAAACAACTAGACTATTCAGGTATGACCTAAATCAAATTTCTCTGGCTAGAACTTCTAATAACATGTTGAAAAGAAGTGACAGAGGCAGGCTTCCTTGCCTTGTTCCTGATCTTAGGGGAAAGGCTTTCAGTCTTTCATGTTAAGTGTGGTGTTATCTGTGGACTTTTCCTAAATGTCCCTTTATTATGTTGAGGTTGTTTTTGTTCAGTCTCTCAGTCATGTCCAACTCTTTGCAACCTCATTGACTGCAGTACACCAGGCCTACCTGTCCCTCTCCATCTCCTGAAGTTTGCCCAAATTCATGTCCATCTCATCGATGATGCCATCCAGCCATCTCATCCCCTGGTGCCCCCTTGTCCTTCTGCTCTCAGTCTTTCCCAGCATCAGGGTCTTTTTTAATGAACTGACTGTTCACTTCAAGGGACCAAAATACTGGAGCTTCAGCTTCAGCATCAGTCCTTCCAAGGAGTATTCAGTGTTAATTTCCATTAGGATTGACTAGTTTGATCTCCTTGCCATCCAAGGGACTCTCAGGAGTCTTCTCCAGCACCACAGTTAGAAGCTGTCAGTTCTTCTGTACTCCGTCTTCTTTATAGTCCAGGTCTCACAACTGTACCTGACCACTAGCAAGACCATAGCCTGGACTATATGAATCTTTGCTGGCTTTTCAACATACTGTCTAGGTTTGTCATAGCCTTCCTGCCAAAAAGAGATTGTCTTCTGATTTCATGACTTCAGTCACCATCTGCAGTAGTTTCAAAGCCCAAGAAGAGGAAATCTGTCACTATTTCCACCTTTTCTCCTTCTGCTTACTATGAAGAAATGAAGCGAGATGCCATGATCTTAGTTTTTATGATATTTAGTTTAAGCCAAAATTTTCACTCTCCTCTTTCAACCTTATAAAGTGGTTCTTTAGTTCCTCTTTGCTTTCTGCCATAGAGTGGTATCATCCACATATCTGAGGTTGTTAATATTTCTCCCACCTACCTTGATTCCAGCTTGTAACTCATCCAGCCTGGCATTTCTCATGATATGCTCAGCGTATAGGTTAAATAAACAGGTTAACATCAGACCGACCTGTTGTACTCCTTTCTCAATCCCTAACCTATCATCTGTTCCATACAGGATTCTAACTGTTGCTTCTTGATCCACATAGATGTTTCTCAGGAGACAGGTAAGATAGTTTCCTTCTATTCCTAGTTTCTTGTTTGTTTGTTTGTTTTTCATCATGAAAGAGCATTGATTCTTGTCAAATGTTTTTTCCACATCACATAAGATGATCATGTGGTTTTTGTCTTTCATTCTGTAAATGTGTATTGTGTTGATTTTTTTTTTTTTTTTTTTTTTTACGTTGAACCATCTTTGCATTCTATGAATAGATCACACTGGGTCATGGTGTATAATTATTTTCATGCTGTTGAATTTGACTTGAGAGTAATCTTTAAGGAATCTGCACAAATATTAATCAAGAATATTGGTCTGTAGTTTCCTTTTCATAGTATCCTTTTCTGGCTTTGATATCAGGGTAATAGTGTCCTCATGCAATTAGCTGGAAGTGTTCCATCCTCTTCATTTTCTTTTTTGAAGAGTTTTGGAGAATTGGCTTAAATCTTTATTTTATTTAGAGCAATTTAAGGTTTTCAGCAAAACTGAGAAGGGATAGAGATTTCCCAAATACCTCCAGCCCCTACATGTGCATACTGTGCTTCATTATCAATATCCCTCTCCAGAGTGGCACATTTGTTACCAAGAATGAACCTACATGATACATTATAATCACCCAAAGTCTGTAGTTTGTATTATAGCTTACTCATGAGTTTAGGAGGATGGAGGAGCCTGGTGGGCTGCAGTCCATGGGGTTGCTATGAATCAGACACGACTGAGCGACCTCACGTTCACTTTCCACTTTCAGATATTGGAGAGGGAAATGGCAGTCCACTCCAGTATTCTTACCTAGAGAATCCCAGGGATGGGGGAGCCTGGTGGGCTGCCATCTAGGGGGTTGCACAGAGTCAGACATGACTGAAGCAACTTAGCAGCAGTGGCAGCATAAGTTTAGACAAATGTGTAATGACATGTATCCATCATTATGATATCATTCTAAATAACTTGACTCTTCTAAAGATCCTATGAGTTTCACTTATTTGTGAAACCTTTTGTGTGTTGAGTTTTAAGAGTTCAGAGTATTTTCTTAGAGTTCTTTTATTTCTGTAGCATAGATTGTAATGTTCTCTCTTTCCCTTCTGATTTTACTTATTTGAAACTTCAGTCATTGCTTTCCCCTACCTGGGCCTTGCATTTAAACTTTATTTTGCTGCAAGTGTGAAGCAATGGATCGGTACTTAAAAACATCAAAATTAATGCATAAAATTGACTGTTTTATTTTTAAGGTAAAATTCTAAGAAACCATGGACATAGGGAATAAATATTCATTGCAAGAGGAAAAAGGTATGTGTGACTTAGTGAGTTGTTACTACTGGAGACTCACAGGCTGAAATGGTCACAACTATTTGAAACTAGATTGGATGTAATCATCATGTTTAAAACAAATGTGATGAAAGGGTGCAAAGTTTAAGAGAAAAGAGAAAATACAGGCACTTATGGAAATACCAGAGGTACACTTTGTCTTGCTTAATATGTACAGACTGTGGTCAATAGATAAGAATGAAGAGGAATCTCAGACAAAAAAGTTAAGAGATGCAAAGTATGAGTTATGTAGTACATTCATGAATTTAATAGAAATTTTTCTTAGTCTTTCTACTTTTTCCAAGTGAGAATATAAATTTTGAAAAACAAAAGCATCTTTTCCTTTGGAAAAAGCATCTTCCATTTTGTAAGACAGTTTGGAAGCAGGTGGTAATCAAAGGTTTAAAGAACAAACTTTCAACTCTGTGTAAAAGCTATTGTATATTCAAATTACCCCCAGATGGGTAGATAAGGCTGCACATTTGTTTTGTTTTCTCTCATCCTCTCCTGATTCGTAGGCCCCCAAGTCTCAGATCTAAGATCTCTGGTTTCAGATCTCTTTGTGAATCTGCTTACCTTCATTTGTCTCAAATCTCTTCTCAGAAATTCACCTTAAGAAGAATATAAGCCATTGTTCTTACCTACTTGGGGCTTGGAATCTAAACCCTCTTCTGCTGGAAGAGTGAAAGAACAAATAGCCTTTCCCCTGTTAAATGGATTTCAGGGACTTTCCTAGTGGTCCAGTGGGTAAGACTTTGGTGCCGTCAGTACAGGGAGCCAGAGTTTGATCCCACATGCTGCAACTAAAGACACCACATGCCACAACTAAGACCCAGTACAGTTGGGTAAATAAATATTTAAGAAATGGAATTCAGGCTTCTCTGAGGTGGCTCTGACTATTGAGCTGAAGGGCCTACTGAGGGCCGGTGGGAGATATCACGTGATCAACATTGCTTCCGCAAGGGCTACCGTTAGCGGCATTGGTCAGCAGAGAGGACTGCTTATATGAGATGATATTTGATATTGAGATGATAATCATAAATTGACATGAGAAGCCTTTATAGAGAGACAATGTAGTAATTCTATACCATTTCTGAGGTTTGTTCCCTAAACAGTCTGAAGAAATTGAGCAATGGGTATTTTCTAAGAATCCTCTGGATAGTTTGACTGTTATATTTTTAAGGTAGGAATGGCAGCATGCAAAACTGAAAGCCTCAGATAGAGTTAATGGTTCTCCCTTGAGTAAGGAGGATGCCTCAAAACACATTTTATGAACATAATCATTCATTCCTCCATTCAACCCATAAGCTTTTAATATGTGTTAGACATGATTCCTGGCCCTTGGTTTACAGAAGAAAGCACAACTTTGAAGAAATCTGTGTCATCTGGGGAGATCATGGGAGGAAAACATATAACTATAGAAATGTGATCTTTGATTTGAATAGTAGAGAATATGAAAAACTTCTGAAAGAATGGAGCTTGGTGTATTAGGTTCTAAAAACTGTTTAATCTGCATATTATTGACTGGAAATCCTGCTTAACTGGCAAATGATTTTTCTAATAATGATGATTAAGTGACATAAGGGTAAAAATGCCCTCTGAATCATCAAAGAAAATTAGATTGCACTTAACACAGAACCTGGTGAGATATATTTCTTAATTATTTGAAAATCTGTGTGTCTCAATTAATAAAGTAACATGATTAACTAGACAAGATTATTCCCTGGCCTAGTAGGATAACCCTGAATTTACTGTAATTTGATTGTTCAAAGGTGACAAATCTGTAAAAATGTCTAGGCTGGGGTAAGATGAAAATATATTTTATCTATTTATATATTGATATGAAAACCAAAGTAAGGGAAATTGAGATACCCAATCAGTCAGACTGTTCCTTAGGTATTCAAAGTAGTAATGGTATCCAGTGTGTGTGAGTTCAGTTGCTTAGTCATGTCTGGCTCTTTACAAGCCCATGGACTGTTGCCCATCAGGCTCCTCTGTCCATGGAATTTTCCAGGCAAGAGTACTAGAATGGGTTGCATTTCCTACGTGGGATTTTCCCCGACCCAGGGATTGAACCTGCATCTTTTTGTCTCCTGCATTTTCAGGCAGATTCTTTACCACTAGTGCTACCTGGGAAGTCCCTTGTGCATGCTATCCAGTACAAGGCTACAAATTGCAGATAACATGGCACCTCTGCTTGAGTTTTATTTCTTCTTCTGATGAACAGAGAAAAGTCTTCAAAAAAGCCTTAAATGGCCATCACAATTCACTCATTGCTTTTTGCATCCTGTAATTGCCACACATGCCCTATAAGTGTTTGAAATGATTATGTGGTGTGTCACTGTATAAAGAAAGAATTCCTAATGACTGAGTCACTGTGACAGCTTTCTTTATAAGTAGGGTAAAGAGAACATTTAAGATGCAATAATGAGTTTTAGGCCCAATGGACTTGGGGTAGAGAAGGTTAATAACCATAATCACAGGGAAGAAAACATCACTGAAAGAAGCCACTTTTAATCAGAACAGTAAAGACAGCTTTGGCTAAGAAAATTTAGAGTGGAAAAAGAGAAATAAAGAGGCAGAGGAGAGAAAGGAGCAGCTCATCAAACTCATAAAAGAAACAAAACTCATTAAGGAAAAAAAATAAGTGCACTTTTGGTTTCTGGCCCAGCATGCATAGAGCTTGGAAGTGATCACTCCACTATAACAATAAATAAAAAGCTGAACAAACTGAAAATCAACAATTCTTCTTAGCTCTCTCAGAAAATTAAGGTCAAGAGGATAAACCACGTCCCCCAAAATTGAAGATGGACAGGCAGATCCAGTGGATCACAGTTTACCAGATAATTAAGTTATAAGCAAAAGTCTTTGTAAGAATCACAACTGGGACAAAAAACCCACAACTATAATTGATGAATTGGTTTAGTGGGGACAGGCCTAAGAGTTAAAAACTCCAGGAGGACCCAGTTATGGTGAATGGGAAAGATGGGTGCAGAACACTTATGAGTTTTATCTCCAGGAGCCTTACCAGATTCCCATAATCTCAGATTCCCAGAAGCATGAGAAAAATCCCCTCATGCTTCTAGTAGGGGGATGGATCTATGTTTAACCAGTGCTTCCATCTTTAAAAATTATCATTTAAAAGTATTTATAAAATGGTTCTTTGAGGGGCATGGTTGAGATTGCATTTTTGAGATTGTCCAGTGAGGAAAGTTTGATTGGTAGCTTTATGGTTCAAAACATAATTTAGTAAAAACTAGTTAAAAAATGATCATTGACTATATATTCTATTATATTAAGACAGTAGCCCCTTAAAAGTGTCTTGATTTGAAGAGTTACCTAAAACAAACACTAAAACAAGCATTTGAAGCATTTGTGTGTGATCTCAGATTCTCAGTGAAGCAGAGAAGTGAGACAGGGAAAGAAGAAAGTCAGTAATGGGAATATTGATTGCTGAGCTGCTTTCTTGTGCAACTGGGATTTAACCCTGTTGAGATGCTCTGGGAGACTATCAAATATACTTTATAATTGTTTCCCCAAGAGGGGAAGAAAAGGAAAGTTTGTCTGCCTCTTCCTATTCTTAGTTCATTGAAGTTTGATCCATTAGCTGAAATGGTTTCTACATCAGAAAAGCAAAAACAAAGACAAACAAAGACAAACACCATACAGAGACATAGATGTCGAGTCTTGAGTGGGAACCTGCCTCCAGTCAGGACCTTTCCTCCAGAGCTGCGTGACCTCCAAGGAGGGCTAGGGGAATGTCAGCAGGTGGTTTTGACCAGGCTCCTTTCAAATGACTGCTTCTGCCCTAGGTCCAGGGGAAGGTGAGACTTTGTGTACACTCTTTAAGAGGAGTCTATTTCCTCTGACTCTCTGGCTCTCCCAAAAGGAAACCTCACTGACCTTCAGAGCCAAACATTCTGGGGGCTTATCTTCCCAGTGCAGAAAATCCAGGCTAGGGAGCCTAATGTGCAGCTCAAACCCATTCCAAGTCAGAACCTCTGGCTTGTAATCATCCTTCTGTGTGTGGTCACTCTCTGGGGGTGTGGGTCTTGGTTATACCCCATGTCTGTACCTCCCGCTTGTCTTCCTGTGGTCCTCCATGTCTTCAGGTGAGGACATTCTCTTGATTATCCCCGTGTCTGCGCCTCCCGCTGGTCTTCCTGTGGTCCTTCATGTCTTCAGGTGAGGACATTTTCTGCTACTTTTCTCATCAACAGTTGCCTGTAGTTTTTGTTTTAATACGCCCACTCGAGAAAGTGAGTCCAGCATCCTCCTACTGCACCATCTTGGCCACTCTAGTTCCTGATTTTTAGAATGAATTGGTAAAACTTAGGTCTCTTCTACTGAAAACCTTATAACACTAGTCTTTATACCGGGAGGAAGCTACTCACTGTGTGAAAGTACGATGTTTGCCGGATCTTACAGAAGCTTAAATTACTCTTTCATTTACTGACATAGTCAAACCACTGAAAAGAAGGATCTTCAATCCAGTAACGTATCTTTACCTTAAGATTAATTTTACTGCTACCTCGGTGAATAGAGTCGAGGAACCATAGATGGAAGAGTGGTTTGGGATTGTCATAAAATTGATTTCAGGCTCAACAGGGAAATAGACTAGCAGGGAATGTTCTCTGTAATATCAGCCACATGCCCAGAGGAAATTAATATGTAGATGTAAAAAGCGTAACTAGACACCTCATACTGAGTCAGACGTGGAATTCTGGTGGCAGAGTGACTGGACAAGAGATTCTAATTAAGAAATGAGAAAAAAGGAAATGAGTATATTCCCCTAAGGACCTGACTGAAGGGTGAAGTTTCATTCACATGTGTAGAGTATTACAGTCAAAGCTGGTTTTGTTCCATCAGCCAGGAGAGAGCTGTAGATAGTAGTTGGGTTTAGATGTGTTTTGTGTGGCATGTCCTGTGCTCTCTCTCTTCTTTCCATTGTCTGATTTCATGGGGATGTGAATATGTGAAGAAAATTGGTTACAGGTTTAAAAATTTTAAATTCTTTGGAAGACAAAATTGCATATATTTAGAGAAGGGAAGCTCAATGCTCTTGGTCGTTAATATGACCAATATGCTTGTGTGAGCCAAATGAATCTGTGTTATCTTATAATGATGAAAGATGTGCTGTCCAGAGTATTTCACTGATTTATCAGTAAGTTTACAAAGCACCCCCAGGTCATTTTCATTCATTCAGCCAATATTTTAAAACTCCTACTGTACCCATGATTCAGTGTTAGACTTCGGTGAAACCTTATGATCTTATAAAGAAACAAAGATACAAATGGAACTCTACATCAGGGTGCAAACGGATGTGTGGTTAATGAGAAACGTGAAACACTACAGGGATTAGGAAGAGAAAAATCATCTTCAGCTACAGTGACTGCTACAGGAAAATGTAGCCTATATCTGCCATCATCTTCTACATCATTACAGATATTACTGAATAATTCTACACATTAAGTAGGGAAAAATGGGGCTATGATTCCACGAATTAATCTCCTTATATACTACAATCATCTTCTAGTAATTTTCAGTTCTAGAAACTTTCCCCAAACTCTTTGAAAATCTAAAAACATTTTAAAGAAAGCTTCCAAGCTTGCCTGATAGCTCAGCTGGTAAAGAATCTGCCTGCAATACAGGAGACCCTGGTTCAATTCCTGAGTTGGGAAGATCCTCTAGCGAAGGGATGGGCTACCCACTCCAGTATTCTTGGGGTTCCCTTGTGGCTCAGCTGGTAAAGAATCAACCTACAATGCAGAAGACCTGGATGTTATCCCTGGGTTGGGAAGATCTCCTGGAGAAGGGAAAGGCTACCCACTCCAGTATTCTGGCCTGGAGAATTCCATGGACTGTATAGTTCATGGGGTTGCAGAGTCAGACACGACTGAGCAACTTTCACTTCACTTTCAAGAACTTCAGAATAACTCACTAAATGGAAAGCTCTCTTCTGAAATCTCTACAAAGTCTCAGGGAAGAGTCATTTTGATGAAGTCCATGTATTAAAATAATGCTTTTTCTAGTATCTTTTGAAAATGAATCTCATTTTGAGCAGTTAAAGTTTTCAGGGCCACAGGTTTTCAAAAGTCATCAAAAATTAAAAAGGAGAAAGTAGAATATTAAGTCACATCTCATCTCTAGATTTCTGAAACACAGAGGGAGGAAAGAGAAGAAGGAGGGAAGGAGGAAAAGAGAGAGAAGAAAAGAGCGAATGAAAGAGAGAGAACACACACGTACTAATAAATATTAGCTTGAAAAAGACCTTGTATTCATATTTTTGGGCCCTTTTTTTCTTTCAAATAAAAAAGGGAAAACTTTTACTGTTTGAGAGTGAAAGTAAGATAGAGAGAATATAAAAGATAAAGAGAGAATGAAAATATCAAAAGTACCAGAATGTTTACTTTTATATTCTACATTTGAATTTTGAAGCAGATTTCCAGAGTTTGTTTCTTGGTTGTATGTGTGTAGAAGAGTTATATTCTAAGACAGAAAAACAAGAGGAACTGGCCTCAGTACTCAATGCCTGCATATCATTTATTTTATCCATCAACTATTAATTGGGTATTTACCATGCCAGACACTGTCCATCAGTTATACAGAGATAAACAAGATTTAGTATTCACAACTTTGAAATCCGATTAAGTTTCAGAGAAGCAAATATAATTCTCCCATAGGTAATAAATTTAGTACATACTATGTCTCACATACTTTGCCAAGCACCTTATATTCATTTGTAAAGAAAATAGGATCATATCTTCCTCATTAGTAAATAAGCTGGAGCATTGGGAAGTTATTTAAACTGGCTCATCATTTCTTCTGCTGAGGTCAGGCTTCTAATCACTTTATTGTGTATTTTTAAAGAACTATGTTTGAGCTGTTTTTATTTTTACAAAGGAAGTGAGAGACTCTTCCTGGAGTTAGAAGAAAGGAAGGAAACTTGTGGATGGTCTCCAGCACTGGTCATATTTTAGATGAGTTGTAAAGATGGGTGGATGGGGCAATGAGGAGAACATATTAATAGATGGAAGAACAGCAACATGAACAAATAACAGTTAGCTCAGGATGAAACACTGGGGAAGCTGGGAAGAGAGGTGAGAAATAAGGATGGGAAAGTCAGCATGAAGCCAGTGAGCCTAACATGTTGAGAAGCTTGATAAGACATCAAAATTATTACAGAAGATGGCATCTTAGGACAAATTCCACAAAAGCAGATCCTGAGACGGATCCAGATGCAAGTGATTTATTAAGGAAACACCCTTAGGAGAAGTTAGGTGGATGAAGGAAGACAGAGAAGGGAAAGAGGTCAATCAACAGCTCATTTTAGTCTTTCAGCCATCTTGGACCCTGTGGAGGCCTGCTGGGAACAGGATTTCTAAAAGGACACATAGAAGGCTGTGGTCCAAGGTGATTTTTGCTAGCTATGAGCAGGGTCTATGGAACCAGAGGGAGCACTCAGCTCTTCTGAAAACTGAAGGTGTGTGTGCTCGAGATGAAACTGAACTTTATCTAAGCAAGAGATGTGCTTGTGTGCACAAAGCAAAGAAGAACACAGTAACTACTGGTGGAAAATCTTACAAAACCAGAGTAATCTGGGGAAAGATAACTCAGGCTCATGGAAACAGTGGCATAGTTCGGGCCAAATTCCAAAGCAACTGTCCCGATAGGGCCACTGGGCAGAGAATCTGTATGATGCAGTACCATTCAAGGATTTACACTAACTGAAAAGTAAATAAATGAAAGTGTGGATTTTTCCCTCTTGGTTAAACAAACAAACAAACTCACTTTCAGGTAAAATCTCAGTCTGAGCCTAATCCCGTTGGAGAGCGCTGGAGCCGAAATTACATCTCAAAAGAAGTTATGTGCACAAACAAACAATCTAAGATTCCTACTCCCCCAGTAGGTCATTGGCTATGCCAGGGATATAATCTAACAGAGACTTCCAGTTCTGTATGAAGATTGGTGAAACAATTCCAATAGCCCAAAGTTTGACCTCTGAAGCCCAGTCTGCAAGGCAAGCAGAAGCTGTAGGATGGGGGTAGAGAACATGACCAGAGCAAAACGATATTGGTTATAGGTGGTAATGCCCTAATTGTCAGAATGACATTTGTTAGAATTGAAAATGTCACTCAAATGACTTTAGAGTGACACTGACTCAGAGACCCTAAAATTCTTCAATTGAAAAACAGTAAAATCTCCAGACCAAAAATAGTCTATGAAGTTGTGAGAGCAACAAAGGCCGAGATGAGAGGCCCATAGAATTATAGATCAGAACAGAAATTCATAAGATGCTTAAACACAATCCAACCCAATGATGATTTGAGGATGAAGAAATTGTAACCAAGGAAATCACCATGCCCACAAAATTAGGGGCAGAGCCCAAAAAGAGTATTTTTCCCTTGACTCAAACTTGAGTCCACTTGCTAGTCCACATCTGCAGTTTTGAAGAGGCATGATATTCAAACACTAATTTGGACCAGTAAGACAAAGGATTCTGGATCACTGAGATTTTAGATTTTCTAACCTCCCTTGTGGTTGGATGTAGCATGTGACTCAGTCCTGGGTTGTGATGTGAAGTGCCGGAAGCATCACTTCTAGGCCACCTCACAGACAGACACTCAGGTGGCCATCTGTGTTCTCTTTTTGTATTGGCTGGTCAAGTAATGAGGACTCAAAGGAAATGGACAAAATGGAAGGATCCTGGATCACTGGGTGACTGTGATTTCTTAAAATTTCTTAAAATTTCTTCCTTCTCAACTCAACCACCAATCACCCCCCATTGGACTCTAACATGAGCAAGGAATAAACATTTTAGTCCCTGGGTGAAATTTGGGGATTATTTGCTTTAGCAGTGAGTCTGTCCCAACCAATACATAAAATCATTGACCAAACTTTGTCAAGAAGTTCTTTTAAACTGTTAAAATTTATTAAAGGTCCACATTTATTTATAATATTCTGCAATGTTCTTTTCCTTAAAATTAAATTTTATTGGAGTATAGTTGCTTTGGAAAAGACCCTTATGCTGGGAAAGACTGAAGGCAAAAGGAGAAGAGGGAAACAGAGGATGAGATGATTAGATAATATCACCAAGTCAATGGACATGAATTTGAGCAAGCTCTTGGAGATAGTGAAAGACACAGAAGCCTGGCATGCTGCAGTCCACAGAATTGCAAAGAGTTGGTCAAGACTGAGCAACTGGACAACAACAGCAACATAGTTGCTTTACAATGTTGCATTAGTTTCTGCTACATCAAGCAGTTTTGAGCCAATGCAAGGCACCAGGCTGATAGTAGGTAATCCAAAGATAGATGCAATATGGCCCTGCTCTAAAGTACTCTTTTGCATCATAGCAGGAGGGGGAAAACTTGAATAAATCAAGAACATAGATGCTATAGGAGTTAGGAACAGTGATACAACTCTTCTGGTGATACTGATCTTGAGAATCTTCATAGAAGAGATGGAAGGGCTCCAAAACCTTGAAGGGTTTATCAAAATTTTTGATAAGATAGTAGAATGCTGGTGCTCCATAAAACTCATTCCTTAGAGTGACCCAGCATGATACGGAATAGTCTTGAGATAAAAGTTAGGACTGTGGCAAGACACTGACACCAAAGTTTTGAAGACTTTAAATTTTAAGCAAACAGTTAATTAGCTGTTGTTTTGTAGCAAACAAACCTGAAGTGTAACAACTGATTATTATTTTTTACAGGAGAGTTTTGCTGCTGTGGTTCAGGCTTAGCTGATCTTGGTTAGATTCTCTCATGCATCTGCATTCAGCTGATAGGTTAGTTGGATGACCTCAGCTAGGGCAAATTGTCTCTGATCTTTGTTTCTAAAATTTTCCCGGATGGTAGCCTTAGTTATTCACATATTGGTAGCAAGAGAAAGAAATGTTTGTGTGTATGTGTGTGTGTGTGAATGCTCAGTCACGTCCAACTCTTTGTGGCCTATGGACTATAGCCCGCCAGGCTCCTGTGTCCATGGAGTTTTCAAGGCAAGAATAGTGGAGCAGGTTTCCATTTCCTCCTCCAGGTGATCTTTCCAACCCAGGGATTGAGCCCATGTCTCCTGTTTCTCCTGTACTGGCAGGTGGATTCTTTACCACTGAGCCACCTGGGAAGCCCTAAGGGGCATAGGAGAGAACACCAAAATGCACAGGTTACTTCATAAAGATGCTGGTTGTAAATCACGGAACAATGCAAGTCACATGGTCAAGTGCAGAGGCAGCGTGGGAGGGCATTACCACAGGCTATGGCTAGGAGGACGTGTGAGGACTTGGGACTCTTCAGGCCAGCAATATCTGTAATTGGTGTATTCACTCCAAGGTGTGAACACAGGACTCCGCATCTATAACTGCCTAGATTCCATTCCCATCTCCGAAATTTCCTGACTGCGTGATTTTAGTTAAATGTCATTTAACCTTTCAGAATCTCAGCTTCCTCAAGTGAAAAACTGAGATAAAAGTTTTGCGCTTTGCTTACCTCACAGGGCTGTCTGAGGGTTCAGTAGGCTAATTTCCGGAAGATGTTTGGAGCAGGGCTTGGCGTATGTTGAGCTTCCTCCATATAAATGCTAGCCTCAGTTTTCAGGTCGATTTGAGAAATGTGCTGCCTGAGTATGTTTCTATATGTGAACCTGAGCAGATAGGAGTGGGAGGATGAGGTGTCCTGGAAAAACACTTTCTTTAATACACCATTTTGCCTCATATTGTTCTTGATAGCAATTACAGTTTATTTATTAGTTGATGGCATCTCTGTAGACTGTCAGAGCAAAGATGTTCCTGGAGAAAATTCAGAACATCTTTGCTCTGAATTCAGCTCTGATGATGCAAAAGAGAGTAAGGTTTTTAAGAGCTGAGATGAGGAGAAGATCATAGCTCATTGTGGTTACTAATTGGGCTTTATCTGAAATAAAAGTAATCTTTGTTATATCTTCACAATAAAGGCCATTTTACAACTTGGAAGTCAGGGATCTACTCTTCCCATAGAGACTGGGAGACAGGGGTGCTCTCTTCTTGGTGATTAATGGAGATGTCCCCCTCCTCCTTCTCCACTGCTAGGAATGTAAATTGGTGCAGCCACTATGGAGGTTCCTTAAAAAACTAAAAATAGAGTTATCATAGGGTCTAGCAATCCCACTCTTGGTCATATATCTGGAGAACGCTATAATTTGAAAAGACACACACACCGCAGTGTTTGTAGCAGCACTGTTTATAATAGCTGAGACATGGAAGCCACCTAAATGTGCATCAACAGGTGAATGGATAAAGATGCGGTGTATATACAAGCAATGTGTGCCACTCAGCCACAAAAAAGAATGAAATAATGCTATTTGTGGCAACATGGATGGACCTAAAGATTATCGTATTAAGTGAAGTAAGTAAAAAGAAAATGACAAATACCACATGATACTGCTTGCTTGTGGAACCTAACAAAACATGGTACAAGTGAACTTATTTACAAAACAGAAACAGACTCATAGAGATAGAAAATGAATTTATAGTTACCAAAGGGGAAATGGGAGAGGGATAAATTGGAGTTTGGAATTAACATACATAAACTTCTGTATATAAAGTAGATAAACAATAAGATTCTATTTTACAGGACAGAAACCATATTTCCTTGCAATAAATATCTTGTAATAACCTGTAATGGTAAAGAATATCTATATATCTGTATCTATTTATATAACTGATTCACTTTGCTGTACATCTAGCATTGTAAATTATGCTTCAATGCAAAAAAAAAAAAAAAGAAAGAAAGAAATGGTTCCTAGATCCTTGAGAAAGACATTTCTGGGTTGGAAAACTGGTAAACTGGTAAGGGGCTATTTAAGAAAAGATTTACATATCAAAAAGCAGAGAAAGCAGTTACAAGTTCCTAAAGTTGGTGCTACAAAAAGGAAAGACTTCTGAATTAGAGTCTGGATGAAGACTTGTAGGGTTTGGTCAAGATGAGGAGAGTGTTTTTAGTCAAAATGATCCTTCAGAGTTTCTGTGCTTTGCCGCTTCCACCTTAAACATGGAAATTAAGTCTCAAGTTCAACAGTTGGCTACTCAGCACCTTTAACAATATATCTGGTGGGATTTTAAGCCTGTGGTGAGATACTACTTTAGACACTAAACAGGCCCCTAGTGACTATTCAAAATGCCTGCTTTCTGGCCACAAATTTTGTAAGGAAAAAGCTTTATATGAATTAAGAGAAGGGCATTTAAAATTTCTAGAGAAAATAGTTTTAACCAAAACAATGAGCCAAAAGGAAGAAGGTACACATTTAAAATTTCTATTACATATTTTATGTTTAGTTTATAATGCATCTATACATTTCTTTCTCAGAGTAACATATTTTTTGCAGCATATTTTTACTTGGACCTGGTGGTGCAGATGGTGGAGGGAAGTGTGAAGATGGAGGGAAGTGTGAATCCCTGGGGGTGCTAAGAAAATGAGAGGGTTAGGACCAGAATATAAAACGAGGAAGAAAGACTCATGTAGGAGATTAAAAAAAAAAAAAAGGAGGAGCAAAAGTAATATAAATAACTATAGGCTTACCCTGCTTTATTGCAGTTTATTATGCTTCACAGATACTGTAGTTTTAACAAATTGGTTTCATGGCAACAAGTCAAGCAACTTTACTAGCGCCATTTTTCCCAACAGAATTTGCTCATTTTGTGTCATGTTTGGTAATTCTTGCAATATTTCAGACTTGCTCATTATTATTATATCTGCTGCAATAATCCATGATCAGTGAACGTTGGTATACTACAGTGACTCACCAAAAGGTTTGAAGATAGATAGCATTTTTTTAACAATATATATTTTTTTAATTAAGGCATGTACATAGCTTTCTTAGGTATCATGCTATTGTACACTTAGTAGACCACAGTAGAATGTAGACATAACTTTTACATGCACTGAGAGACTGAAAGATGTGTGTGACTTGTTTTATTGTGAGATTCACTTTATTGCAATGGTCTGGAACTGAACCCACAGTACCTCTGAGGTCTGCCTGTATCGATGATGAGGTCTCTGAAGTGAAAGAGAAATATTCCTTAAAGAGTACAGGGTTCATCATATTTTCATATATTTGTCTCCATTCAAGTCTCCTCCCTCTTCCCCCACCCCTGATTATACCAGTTCTTTTGAAAACTCAGTACCACCGCCTTCATCTGGATAATTCTTCTTCCCCTGGATTCCAGTCAAGTCGTTCCTGTAAATATGAGCAACACTGAATCCCCTGAGAGGATGGAGTGTACTATCAAGAATGGCATTGCTGACTCAGTGGACGCGAATTTGAGCAAACTCTGGTAGATGGTGAAGGACAGGAAGGCCTGGCGTGCTGCAGTTCATAGGATCACAAAAAGTTGGCTGAACAATGAAAGCAATCAAGAAGGGCTAAACAGAGTGGTGGTTAAATGGTAAGGAGAAAGATGGGGGAACTTGGTTCTGTAACCAACAGTTCTATGACTTCAGTTCAGTTCAGTTCAGTCGCTCAGTTATGTCTGATTCTTTGCAACCCCATGAATTGCAGCACGCCAGGCCTCCCTGTCCAACACTAACCCCTGGAGTTCACTCACACTCAACGTCCATCGAGTTGGGGATATCATCCAGCTATCCCATCCTCTGTCGTCCCCTTCTCCTCTTGCCCCCAATCCCTCCTAGCTTCAGAGTCTTTTCCAATGAGTCAACTCTTCTCGTGAGGTGGCCAAAGTATTGGACTTTAAGCTTTAGCATCATTCCTTCCAAAGAACACCCAGGGCTGATCTCCTTTAGAATGGACTGGTTGGATCTCCTCTCAGTCCAAGGGACTCTCAACAGTCTTCTCCAATACCACAGTTCAAAAGCATCAATTCTTCAGCATTCAGCTTTCCTCACAGTCCAACTCTCACATCCATACATGACCACTGGAAAAACCATAGCCTTGACTAGACAGACCTCTGTTGACAAAGTAATGTCTCTGCTTTTCGCTATGCTATCTAGGTTGGTCATAACTTTCCTTCCAAAGAGTAAGCGTCTTTTAATTTCATGGCTGCAGTCACCATCTGCAGTGATTTTGGAGCCCCCAAAATAAAGTTTGACACTGTTTCCACTGTTTCCCCATTTATTTCCCATGAAGTGATGGGACCGGATGCCATGATCTTCATTTTCTGAATGTTGAGCTTTAAGCCAACTTTTTCACTCTCCTCTTTCACTTTCATCAAGAGGCTTTTAATTCCTCTTCACTTTCTGCCATGGGCTTCCCTGGTGGCTCAGAGGTTAAAGCTTCTGCCTCCAGTGGAGAAGGACCCGGGTTCAATACCTGGGTTAGGAAGATCCCCTGGAGAAGGAAATGGCAATCCACTCCAGTATTCTTGCCTGGAGAATCCCATGGACGGAGAAGCCTAGTAGGTTACAGTCCACAGGGTTGCAAAGTGTCGGACACGACTGAGCGACTTCACCTTCACCTCACCTTACTTTCTGCCATAAGGGTGGTGTCATCTACATATCTGAGGTTATAGATATTTCTCCCAGCCATCTTGATTCCAGCTTGTGCTTCTTTCAGCCCAGCGTTTCTCATGATGTACTCTGCATAGAAGTTAAATAAGCAGGGTGACAATATACACCCTTGATGTACTCCTTTTCCTACTTGGAACCAGTCTGTTGTTCCATGTCCAGGTATAACTGTTGCGTCCTGACCTGCATACAGGTTTCTCAAGAGGCAGGTCAGGTGGTTGGTATTCTCATCTCTTTCAGAATTTTCCACAGTTTATTGTGATCCACGCAATCACTTAGATTTTTCCAAAGAAGTATGGCTCAGAGGTTAAAGCATCTGCCTCCAATGTGGAAGGACCCGGGTTCGATACCTGGGTTGGGAAGATCCCCTGGAGAAGGAAATGGCAATCCACTCCAGTATTCTTGCTGGAGAATCCCATGGACGGAGAAGCCTAGTAGGTTACAGTGCACAGGGTCGCAAAGAGCCGGACACGACTGAGCGACTTCACCTCGCCTTCAGGATGTTCAGGGCTAGAGTCAGGATGATCCTCCCAGGAGCAGGACAGTTGGTCCCCTTCAGACTTCCAAGAGCGCTTCTAAAATTGACAATCAAAACTGTCCTGATTAATAAGGTAGGAAACTATTGTGGTCAAATCACCTAATAAGAAATTTGGTGGAGATTTTAACCTTAACACCTCACCCTCAAATCAATTAGTTAAGCAAGGATATGATTTGGGATGTTAAGCAATGAATTATAATTGTAGCAAATGCAAAGGGGATGTATCCAATCGTCTCTACTTAAAAATGGCTTTATGGGGATTCCACTATCTAGAAAGGGCCATATCACACAATAATTATATCAGAGCCTCATCTCTCTATCTAAACTTTGAAAGTACACGTAAAGAACTACTTAGAAAGTATCACGGTAAATTGTAAGGAAACAACCAAAAGGGTTTAACTGCAAATACATTAATTGTTAATCTGTTGTGTACCATCCAATTCTGTATTCAGACAGTGACACCTCTCTAAAGCCTAAACCTTGCTTTGGGTTCTTTAAAAGCAGAGCCTGAGACAAGGACACCAGTGTAAGTGGTTTATTTGGAAGTGAGAGCAGCAGGAAGTGCAAGCAGGGTAGCTGGGAAATTGAGATGGGAGAGGGAGAAAGCCAACCAAGGTCTATTAATGAACTGTACTATGCTGGGAGATGGGGCCAGTCCTTGTGAGATTCTGGTGAACTGTGTGGAGAATGACCCTGACTGATTCCATGGGAAGATGGAGACTTGGGAATAATTAACCAGTGGCTCCTTCCAACCTATGTTTGAAAGCTGCCCTCAGGAATATTAACACCCTGGGATTTGGGGTCCTGTGGTCTGCCCACCTTTCATCTCTGAGATGCTGTTGTACACTGCCTGTATCTTACCCCTAGTTGTAGGGATAAGGTAGGTAGGGTAAAATTAGGTAAAACCAGGTAGGCTGAAATGATAAATACAAGGCACTGGAAGTATTGTCTACAACACACTCATATTTCTGCTTGTAATTGTTCTTTCCACCGTAAGAAAATCCAACTGTCAACTAAAAAATTATTCAGAACCTAACAATTAAGAGTTATGTTTTATTCTTCAGGAATTTTTAGAACTTCAAGTCTGGGAGGCTGCATCTCAAGTAACCCTGAGAGAACTGCTCTGCGGAGGTGAGGGGGAAGCCAGGTGTTTGCAACAAAAGGCAGGTAGTCTGAATGTCAAAAGATTTTTATTAATTAAAGGAAAACCAGATATGTCATGTTAAGAAATTTAGCACTTTTCTATGAATGGGAAGATGGAAGAGTCTGAGCTCACTGAAAAGATTTCTCTGATAATGCATCTCAGCCACCTGGGACCAGTATCTTGCATTTTCACATCCTGAGTTTCCTCAGGGCTCACCAGTTCACCATCAGTGGTGGCTGCAACTGCTGATGACTGTGACGTCCTTTGTTTATTGCTATGGCAGACAATGTGAGAGTTGGACTGTGAATAAAGCTGAGTGCCAAAGAACTGATGCTTTTGAACTGTGGTGTTGGAGAAGACTCTTGAGAGTCCCTTGGACTACAAGGAGATCCAACCAGTCCATCCTAAAGGAGATCAGCCCTGGGTGTTCTTTGGAAGGAATGATGCTAAAGCTGAAACTCCAGTACTTTGGCCACCTCATGTGACGAGCTGACTCATTGGAAAAGACTCTGATGCTGGGAGGGATTGGGGGCAGGAGGAGAAGGGGACAATAGAGGATGAGATGGCTGGATGGCATCACTGACTTGGTGGACGTAAGTTTGAGTGAACTCCAGGAGTTGGTGATGGGCAGGGAGGCCTCATGTGCTGTGATTCATGGAGTGGCAAAGAATCGGATATGACTGAGTGACTGAACTGGAATGAACTGAACTGATGGCAGACAATATTTCATTTATTACAACTGAAGCTGGAGATCCTTAAAGATGGTATGGGGACAAGAGGCTTATTTAATGATCTCTACTAGTGGCTGGGAGAGGTAAGAGTGATTTTAAAACACACACAGATTTTTGGTAGAGCACAATTAGATACCTGGATTCCTAATGTTCATTCCAGGGCACACATGTTGGCACTGTGTCTAAGAACTGTGGACATTGCAAATACAATTTTCATATTAATATGAGAACAAAGCAAAATGTCCTCTGATGCTTTGAAATGTATTCTTTTAAGAAATTGATATTTCCCTTTCCTCCTTTACCTTAATATTTTTTCAGCTTTATTGAGGTAAATTTACATAAAAATTGTAAGATATATAAAGTATACATTGTGGAGCTTTTGTATATGTACACATTGTGAAAGAATCTCCCCTATCTGGTTAATCAACACATCCATTTCCTTATTTACTTCCTTATTTATTTATTCATTCATTCATTTATTTTTGGTGAGAATATTTAAGTTCTACTCTTAGAAAATTTCAATTTTGCTTTTCAGTGTTATCAACTATAGTCACTATGTTTTACATTAAGTCTTTGAACCTTATTTTTATCTTATAGTTAAAAGTTTGTACTATTTTATCAACTTCCAAATCTTCCAACCCTCTTACCTGGGGAACCACTTCTGTACTCTCTGCTTCTAGGAATTTGACTTTTTCCTGATTTATTCTTATCAGAAGCATTTTATCAGAGAAAAATAAAGAATAAAGCCACATGTTATTTGGAAATCATTAATTTGCATAATGAACCCTGTGCCTACTTACTGAAAAGCTTCAGGCAAAGTGAGTGCTTAAACTTGGTTTCTTCATCAGTGAAATTGATCTTGGTGAGGCAGCAGTGAGCCGTGGCATGAAACAAGATCTTAATTTCCTGCCCAGAAATTGAACCGGGGTAGTCTGAATGAAAACCAGGAATCCTGGCCATCACACCAGGCAAGATTAGAGGCTAGAAATTATTTTTCCCTGGACCTTTGCCCCCAGTGAAAAACACACTTATAATCGAGGCATAAACTGTAAATGCAGGTACAAAGTTTATTATTAGAGACATAGCATAACAGCAAGTGGGAGAAAACACAGAGAAATGGTTTGTTTAGTTAAGACAGAAGCAACGAAGAGATGCACATCCAGAGAGAAAGGGTGTGAGCATCCTCCTAATGAGGAGGAGTGCGTAAAGAGGCAGTTAAGTCACTTATGTAGGTCAGTTTTCCTGGATCTTTGTTTCCTGGTAGCCAATTATCCCCATTTCTTTTTCCACATTTTGTTATGCTCCGTGTCCAAGTCCCCGAATAAACTGAGAGAATAATCCACCAAGGCAATGCAAAAGCAAGAAGGGAGTTTATTTATTGCTAACTCGAGTTCGGGCACCCTGCCACATCCAGTACAGTGGAGTAAGGCAAGGGGGCCCCGAGCCCTGAATTACAGCAGTATTTATAAACTTAGAACAAAGACAGGGAGTAGGCAAGGGCGGATTGGTTGCAAGGGTCTCTTGGCATCTACTAATTGGCTAGATTTCCACACGCGTGGGCTTTTTCAGGGGATTTCTCCTGTTGGTCAAGCTATACCACCTGTGGGAGTTCCCAGTGCCTCAGCTTTCTTAGAGACTAAACCTCAGACCTAGCCTGCCCCTTAGAGCCTGTTTTGGCTCCAGTTAGGTCCTAACAATTTAACCTACCCTGGGACCCTCCCCCAAGTACACATGCCTACTCTGTGAACATGGATCTTGAAGTGAAGACTTCTGTGAGGAACAAGACTCATTATTGTCTGGTGTTATCTATCCCCTGACTTTTGACCTCCAAAGAGACTTTCTGTACATGTGTAGCATCTCCTTTGTCTCCAAAACATGGGGAGTGCAGATCCCTTAATCCTTTACTCAAACAGGGTTTTGCCTCTCTTTGTCCTTGCTTTCCCTATTACCTTGTCTATTGCTTTGAATATTACCTTAAGGTGCTTACAAGAGACAAAGACTGGCTATTTACCCTGTTTCTGTTGTTACTTCCATTTCAGAGGCCAAACAGAAGGCTGATTGTAAATGCTTCAACTAGAGCCCATCTATCTCTTGTCTTGAGCAATGCTAACAGCCATAAATGTCCAGCCTGAAGCCTGCTTCTTTGTTCCCCATGGAAGCGCAAACAGGAGGCCAGTTGTAAATGTCTGACTTAGAGACCATCTATTTCCTGCCTCAAGATGAGCAGAGCATTTTCTATCTCACAAAATTCTGCTGGGAAATAAAATCCATTATATCAAGAGGTTTGTGAGCCATAGTTACCAGTGCTAGATGTCAGTGTCATTGAATGTTCTAATAAAATGTTTGCCCAGTGGGACATTTTTTGAGGGTCTGTGATGCTCTGAGTTCTGTAATACATTCTTGTTTTCCTGTGTTCAACCCTACCTCAGAAGACCGTAGTGCAATAAAGTTAAGGGGCACTAACCAGAAACCCACACATTACTATGATTAGTATAACACATAGATTGACTGTTTTATTTGCTTGGAACTTAGAACATGAAAACTGTATTAGCTAATAAATACAGTCAAGCTGGTTTTAGAAAAGGCAGAGGAACCAGAGATCAAATTGCCAACATCTGCTGGATCATGGAAAAAGCAAGAGAGTTCCCGAAAAACATCTATTTCTGCTTTATTGACTATGCCAAAGCCTTTGACTATGTGGATCACAAAAAACTCTGGAAAATTCTGAAGGAAATGGGAATACCAGACCACCTGACCTGCCTCTTGAGAAACTTATATGCAGGTCAGGAAGCAACATTTAGAACTGGACATGGAACAACAGACTGGTTCCAAATAGGAAAAGGAGAACGTCAAGCTGTACATTGTCATCCTGCTTATTTAACTTATATGCAGAGTACATAATGAGAAATGCTGGGCTCGAAGAAGCACAAGTTGGAATCAAGATTGCTGGGAGAAATATCAATAACCTCAGATATGCAGATGACACCACCCTTATGGCAGAAAGTGAAGAGGAACTAAAAGCCTCTTGATGAAAGTGAAAGAGGAGAGTGAAAAAGTTGGCTTAAAGCTCAACATTCAGAAAACGAAGATCATGGCATCCGGTCCCTTCACTTCATGGGAAATAGATGGGGAAACAGTGGAAACAGTGTCAAACTTTTTTGGGGGCTCCAGAATCACTGCAGATGGTGATTGCAGCCATGAAATTAGAAGACACTTACTCCTTGGAAGGAAAGTTATGACCAACCTAGATAGCATATTGAAAAGCAGAGATATTACTTTGTCAACAGAGGCCTGTCTAGTCAAGGCTATGGTTTTTCCAGTGGTCATGTATGGATGTGAGAGTTGTACTGTGATGAAAGCTGAGCACCGAAGAATTGATGCTTTTGAACTGTGGTGTTGAAGACTCTTGACAGTCCCATGGACTGCAAGGAGATCCAACCAGTCCATTCTGAAGGAGATCAGTCCTGGCTGTTCATTGGAAGGACTGATGCTGAAGCTGAAACTCCAATACTTTGGCCACCTCATGCGAAGAGTTGACTCACTGGAAAAGACCCTGATGTGCCGGCAGGGACTGGGGGCAGGAGGAGAAGAGGACGACAGAGGATGAGATGGCTGAATGGCATCACCCATTCGATGGATGAATTTGAATGAACTCTGGGAGCTGGTGATGGACAGGGAGGCCTGGCCTGCTGTGATTCATGCGGTCGCAAAGAGTCAGACATGACTGAGTGACTGAAATGAACTGAACTGAACTGAACCCAGGGAAGGGCAGCCATGGTGTTTCACAGAGAATTTTGACAGTATTTGAGACTCTTTTTTGTTGTTCTAGGGCTCAGTAGAGCCTAGCGGTTCCACTGTGGGTGTATTTATTGGCTTTTGTGGTTGAAGCACAGCAGACCACAGAGGCTAACAGAGGGGTCCTGTGGCTTTGTTGAAGGCTGTCCTCCCTGGAACCCCTAAGAGTGGCTTTGATAGTCAGCTTTGACCTTATGCTTGAAAAGAAATCAGTACTGTTCTTGTTTGGTCCATATTTTTCTTTATTCCTTCAGGTTAAAAAATGCTCTCTTAAGTCATATGCAAAAACGTTTTTACCCGAGGGCAGACAGCTTTCAATGCAGAGGTGGAAAAAGGCTGACTAAACTCACTGTTACATCAAACCCAGACCTTCCAGATGGTAATCCCTGTAGCCAAATTTCAAAACCTGAGCTTTTGTTAAGCAGCCTGTGGGCAATTCCATTAATAAAAGCCCCTTGTCTACAGTCTTTTTAGAGTTCATAGCAATGGATCTCAAATATTAGCATATACACTATTCATGAAGGTTGCTTTGAAAAAATTTAGATTTCTTGATGGAGGTGGTTGTATTGGTGTGAAGCATGTGCTCTGATTTACCCCTGGAGATTCTGCTGGGGTTGACCTTGAAGGATTCTTTCTTTTATCATGGCAAGGTTTAACCTAGCTGAGTTTCAACCTCTTTGGAATTTCTCACCTCTAATTTGCCTTCTGTCCTTGTATCTGTATAATTGCTTAATTTACACATTGACAGTGAACTTAACCTCTAGAGCTCTTGCTAAGAACTGAAAGACCAGAATTAAAGAAAGGCCACGAAAGTGATACATGCACCAACATAGATGAATCTCATAGATATTTTGTAGAGTATTTTGTGGAAAGAAGCCAGACCAAAAAGAGTTTATGCTACATGATTCCATTTAGGGTGAATGTCGACATTCTAGCAGTGAACTAAAATGGACTGGAATGGGTGAATTTAATGCAGATAAACATTATATCTACTACTGTGGGCAGGAATCCCTCAGAAGAAATAGAGTAGCCATCATGGTCAACAAAAGAGTCCAAAATGCAGTACTTGGATGCAATCTCAAAATGACAGAATGATCTCTTTTCGTTTCCAAGACAAACCATTGAATATCACAGTTATCCAAGTCTATGCTCCAACCAGTAATGCTGAAGAAGCTGAAGTTGAACGGTTTTATGAAGACCTACAAGACCTTCTAGAACTAACACTCAAAAAAAAAAAATGTCCTTTTCATTATAGGGGACTGGAAAGAAAAAATAGGAAGTCAAGAAACACCTGGAGTAACAGGCAAATTTGGCCTTGGAATGCAGAATGAAGCAGGGCAAAGACTAATAGAGTTTTGCCAAGAAAATGCACTGGTCATAGCAAACACCCTATTCTAACAACACAAGAGAAGACTCTACACATGAACATCACTAGATGGTCAACACCGAAATCAGATTGTTTATATTCTTTGTAGCAAAAGATGGAGAAGCTCTATACGGTCAACAAAAACAAGACCGGGAGCTGACTGTGGCTCAGATCATGAACTCCTTATTACCAAATTCAGACTTAAATTGAAGAAAGTAGGGAAAACTGCTAGACCATTCAAGTATGACCTAAATCAAATCCCTTATGATTATACAGTGGAAGTGAGAAATAGATATAAGGGCCTAGATCTGATAGACAGAGTGCCTGATGAACCATGGAATGAGGTTTGTGACATTGCACGGGAGACAGGGATCAAGATCATCCCCATGGAAAAGAAATGCAAAAAAGCAAAATGGCTGTCTGGGGAGGCCTTACAAATAGCTGTGAAAAGAAGAGAGGCAAAAAGCAAAGGAGAAAAGGAAAGATATAGGCATTTGAATGCAGAGTTCCAAGAATAGCAAAAAGAGATAAGAAAGCCTTCTTCAGTGATCAATGCAAAGAAATAGAGGAAAAGAACAGAATGGGAAACACTAGAGATCTCTTCAGGAAAATTAGAGATACCAAGGTAACATTTCATGCAAAGATGGGCTTGATAAAGGACAGAAATGGTATGGACCTAACAGAAGCAGAAGATATTAAGAAGAGGTGGCAAGAATACATGGAAGAACTGTACAAAAATGATCTTCATGACCCAGATAATCATGATGATGTGATCACTCATCTAGAGCCAGACAACTTGGAATGTGAAGTCAAGAGGGCCTTAGAAAGCATCACTATGAACAAAGCTAGTGGAGGTGATGGAATTCCGGTAGAGCTGTTTCAAATCCTGAAAGATGATGCTGTGAAAGTGCTGCACTCAATATGCCAGCAAATTTGGAAAACTCACCAGTAGCCACAGGACTGGAAAAGGTCAATTTTCATTCCAATTCCAAAGAAAGGCAATTGCAAAGAATGCTCACATTACGTAGTTGTACTTATCTCACACGCTAGTAAAGTAATGCTCAAAATTCTCCAAGCCAGGCTTTAGCAGTATGTGAACTGTGAACTCCCTGATGTTCAAGCTGGTTTTAGAAAAGGCAGAGGAACCACAGATCAAATTGCCAACATCCGCTGGATCATCGAAAAGCAAGAGAGTTCCAGAATAACATCTATTTCTGCTTTATTGACTATGCCAACGCCTTTTACTGTGTGGATCACAATAAACTGTGGAAAATTCTTCAACAGATGGGAATAACAGGCCACTGACCTGCCTCTTGAGAAATCTGTATGCAGGTCAGGAAGCAACAGTTAGAACTGGACATGGAACAACAGACTGGTTCCAAATAGGAAAAGGAGTACATCAAGACTGTATATTGTCACCCTGCTTATTTAACTTATATGCAGAGTCAATCATGAGAAACGCTAGACTGGAAGAAGCACAAGCTGGAATCAAGATTGCTAGGAGAAATATCAATAACCTCAGGTATGCAGATGACACCACCTTTATGGCAGAAAGTGAAGAGGAACTAAAAAGCCTCTTGATGAAAGTGAAAGAGGAGAGTGAAAAGTTGGCTTAAAGCTCAACATTCAGAAAATGAAGATCATGGCATCTGGTCCCATCACTTTATGGGAAATAGATGGGGAAACAGTGGAAACAGTGTCAGACTTTATTTTTTGAGGCTCCAAAATCACTGCAGATGTTGATTGCAGCCATGAAATTAGAAGACACTTACTCCTTGGAAGAAAAGTTATGACCAACCTAGATAGTATATTCAAAAGCAGAGACATTACTTTGCCAACTAAGGTCCGTCTAGTCAAGGCTATGATTTTTCCTGTGGTCATGTATTATGGATGTGAGAGTTGGACTGTGAAGAAGGCTGAGCACCGAAGAATTGATGGTTTTGAACTGTGGTGTTAGAGAAGACTCTTGAGAGTCCCTTGGACTGCAAGGAGATCCAACCAGTCCATTCTGAAGGAGATCAACCCTGGGATTTCTTTGGAAGGAATGATGCTAAAGCTTAAAGTCCAATACTTTGGTTACCTCATTCAAAGAGTTGACTCATTGGAAAAGACTCTGATGCTGGGAGGGATCGGGGGCAGGAGGAGAAGGGGATGACCAAGGATGAGATGACTGGATGGCATCACGGACTCGATGGACATGAGTCTGAGTGAACTCCGAGAGATGGTAATGAACATGCTGAGATTCACTGGGTCGCAAAGAGTCGAACACGACTGAGTGACTGAACCAAACCTGAACCTAGAGCACCCTCACCTGTACCTTCTCACCTATAGCTGAATGTGGCTGGAGAAAAATATACAGCCATACAGTGGCTCTCATTTATTCATGGTCATTAGCATCAAGTGCATCTTACCATGATGTGGTTCTTATATTTATCCCGTTCGTTTGTGCTCCCAACTTTCTAGAGAACCATTCTGTACTCATCTCTAAGCTTCTACACCTCTCTCCTGATCTCAGATGATGGCCATACTTTCCATGCCATAAGAAAAATGGAAACATTCAGAAAAGTACTCCTGTGGTCTCCCATTAACACTAATATGCACCTATCTGCATTCCTGCCTTTTTATTTAACTTTTCTCCTATTTGGATGTTTGAAAAGAATATCTACATTTGCCCACTAGCTCCCATCCATTCCTCAATTTGTCAAGGTCATCAATCCAAAAATTCTTTTTCTTTCCCTTTCATAATATTTTTGCTTTACTGAAATTTTCACACTTGGAAGCACATGGTTGCTTTTTTCAGTCCTAACAATAGTTCTGTCTATCCAGCCATTACTCACTTCTATCCTCTTTACAGTAAATCCTCAAAAGAGTGATAGTTGTTCAGTCTTCCATTCTCTCTTGAACTCACTCCATCAAGTGAGTTCCTCATTATACCATTAAACCTGTTTCCATCAAGGTCTCAAATGATTTCTGCATTTACAAATATCATATGTTCAGTCAAACTCCTTTTATTTTTTTATCTGAACAGATGATAAATACCTCTCTTACTTGAAATGTCTTTTCCATTTGGCTTTCCAAGGATCATATTTGCCTGATTTTCTCCTCCTTTGCTTTCCACTGTTTTTCCAGTTCTCTTCGGCTTCCCAGTTTCTAAAGGTTGGGGGATATAGGAATTTAGTTCTTGGAACTTTTTCTAGTCTTTTCATTGGTTGTTTCAACCAGAGATATGGATTTAAATATCTTAAAAATAAGTGGATAAAAAATAAATATTTCTAGTCTCTCCATTGGTTGTTTCAACCAGAGATATGGATTTAAATATCTTAAAAATAAGTGAATACATAATAAATAAATACCAAATTTATTTTATCAGCCTGAACCTCTCTCCTCAACTATAGACTCTTTTTAAACAACCTCTCTCACCCACTGTTATAACCAATGTTTTGTCTCATAGATATTTAAAATAAATACATCCAAAACTGGGTTCCTATTAACTGACTCTAAACTTGATCATTTGCAATCTTCTTCACCTCAACAAACACTCAAGCCCATACTTTTAGTATTATTATTGAATCCTCTGTTTCATAAACCATATGTGATTTAAAACAACAACAAGAAAATATTATGCTTCCTTCAAAATATGTCCTCATTTGACCACCTCTCAGACCCTTCACTGTTACCATAGTTTAAGCCACCAGACCCATGAGGGCCTGGAAGAAGCTCTTTATCACGTCTCTGATTGCACCTCTTTTCTCTTCAGTGTGGGCTTCCCTTGAGGCTCAGCTGGTGAAGAATCCACCTGCAATGTAGGAGACATGGATTCAGCAGCTGGGTTGGGAAGATCCTCTGGAGAAGGGGAAGGCTACTCACTCCAGTATTGTGGCCTGGAGAATTCCATGGGCTGTATAGTCCATGGGGTCAGAAAGACTGAGCAACCTTCACTTTCACTCTCCCATGTTCTCACTTAATTCCAGCTACACTACAGTTCTTACTGCCAGACATCACTGACTCAGGGCCTCTACCCCAGATGTTTCTTCTTTCTGGAATTTTCCTTATGAGATGTGCATAGCTTACTCAGTTTTGTCCTTCATATGTTTTCTAGAATAGCCCTCCTCAATGAAGACTTCCCTACCTGATTTATCTTCACTACCTAATTGTAACCCTCTCACTCCCAACACTTATTCCACTTCTTTCTTTACCTCTTCCTTTTCTTTCTTCCCTGCCTCCTTTCTTTCCTTTATGCCTCCCTTCTTTCCTTTCTCCATTCCTTCCATCTTTCCATCCTCTTAATTTTTTCTCTAGCATTTTCATCAGGCTCATTATATATCCTTTCCATTTGAATTCAGGATTTAAGAGGGGAGGTTTTTTTGAGTGTTTGTTCATTGCTGTATTGCCAGCACCTAAGGCAGTGCCTTGGAGAAGACAATGGTATCCCACTCCAGTACTCTTGCCTGGAAAGTCCCATGGACAGAGGAGCCTGGTGGGCTGCAGTCCATGGGGTCACAAAGAGTTGGATGCGATTGAGTGACTTCACTTTCACTTTTCACTTTCATGCATTGGAGAAGGAAATGGCAACCCACTCCAGTGTTCTTGCCTGGAGAATCCCAGGGACAGGGAAGCCTCTTGGGCTGCCATCTATGTGGTCGCACAGAGTTGGACATGACTGAAGCGACTTATGAGCAAGACAGTGCCTTACACATAATAGGCATTCAGTATACACTGATAGAATTAATGCATGGTTAAATGAATGCAGGGGATGTTGGGCTTTTACTTTTCATAATATGAACACTGTATATCATAAATACAACTCAAGTGTAGCTCAGCTTCTCATTTATTTAAGCAATCACATCCAATTCTTATACATATCATGCTTACAATCCACTAAAATTTCTGGCTGTTTTTCTTCAAAACTCTTGCCAACCCAGGAGGTCCCTATTGTGTATTCATGAAATTATTTTTAAACTTCACACATGGCCCTTTATAAGCTTCATCTTGTTATTTTCAATGCAGCAGTCCAAGTCTGTAAAGAGATAATTTTGAATATTGATTTTGACGCATCTTGCATTAACATTCTCTACTCACTTTGATAAAATCTTTCATTTGACTTCATTTATGTCCATTATAATGTTTAATCAGACAGGACAAATTGAAGAGCTCTGTGGGTTACCAAGAGAGGTTGCATATTCCAGAAACAGCTACACCAACACATGTACAAGCTCTTCTTATACGGTGATGCTGCCATGCCTCCCTGAACCTAGACAAATCTTCAACTGCCTCAATCAATAGAGTAGGGTGGAAATAACTCTACATGACTTCTAAAGCTAAATTAGAAATGATTGCACAGCTACTGCCTGATTCTTTCTTGAGACATGCACCTTGGGACTATGAGCTGATATGTGAAAAATTCAGCTACATCAAGGCCATCATTCTGAAGAAATCACATGGAAAGGCCGCATGGAGGTAGGGACTAGCCTGAGGAACCCCAGATACTCAAGTCACCAATTATTTAAGTCTCTGCAGCCCTGTCACCAGACAAGTGCATGAAGAAGGCTTAAAGGTGATTCTAGTCTCCACCACCACCTGACTGCAGCTTTATGACAGACCTGAGGCCAGAACCATCTGACTGAGTCAATCCCAAACTCCTCACCTACAGGAATATAATAAATAATAGATGATGACCATGGTTTTAAGCTACTAACTTAATGAGTGATCTGTAACATAGAAGTAAGTGACTAACACCTACTGTGCTGTGGAGGGTACCTGGTTGAATCCAGTTGTGGGAGCATCTGTTTACTTGATGCAGGTCATGGGTGTTACACATGAGGAGCACTCAAGGTAAGAGTAGATGCTAGCATCCTCCAGAGGAAGACTTAGTAGCTTTACTTTAAGATTATGCTGAGTAGTAAGCATCAAAACACAGAGTAGTCCAAGATTGACTAGAATGGTGATATAAGTGGATTGAGACAGAATGAAGATGATTGGAAAGCAAGCTTTGAAATTTGGGGGCAAGTGTAGAGATGTACTCTGAATCACAATTTTGCTTAGACTGGCCCTCATTTATTTGAGGGAAATTTGAAGAAGCAATTGCTCTGAAACTGAGTTGAAGTCTGCTGACAGGCACTCTATTTCTTCAATCTCTCCATGCCCCTCCTACCCCAGGTCTGATTGGCCAATAGGAGGGTCATTTTCTGATAACTTTTGAGCTGTAAAGCAGAATGTTTTCTCTCCAAACCTTTGCTCCAAATTTACATTCTCACATTTGAATGAGGAACAAAACCCCAACTCTTTGATTTCCTCCGTGAAGGCTCTGATAGGCCCTGAAGGCACCCTTTGGATCACCAACATTTTGTGTAGGATTCAATTGATTTCCTCTTGCCTTTTCTTTTGAATGTAGGCAGCCTGAGTTTATTTAAAGGCACAAACTCTATATCAAGTTCTTCATTCAAGGTGATATTTTTCTCCACCTCTGTGCCTTTGTTCATCTTGCTGTCATGATACAAATACTTCAAAATGATTTTTTTCATATTAATCACTTTCTCAACCTGAATTACCAATTTTCTAAGTGTGTACCCTCCAAGAATAGACAATTTATTCTCACCTTCTTTTCCCAACATGTCTCTGTTTGACATTTCTCTAAGTCAATTAAATCAAAATGTATGAAATTTTTCCTGTTGGACATTTATTTAAGGAGTGGGGCACATTGAATAAGGGAAGGCAGCCATGATTCAGTTAAATCAATTTAGATTGTTTTTAAACAAGCCATAAGGGGTTGGCCTTGTCTTACTCTTCTTTTCCTGGTAGGACTTGACCATGCGAAAAATGTACACAAGTCTCAGTAGCCAAAACAGAAGCAAAGAACAATGTTGTTAATTTATGACACTCAAGTGTCAGACAGATTAAATACAATATTCAAATTACAGCTGAGCTGGTCTTAGTTCTGGAGCCAAAGTGTTTTGTCACTCATGTCCTATTCAGAATCTAAATCATGTTGCTACAATGAAGTGACTCTGACGACTCTTTTCCAGTTGGTCACATGGGGGCCTGAAAGCAGGTCTATAACCTTCCCTTGTCTGCTTAGACCATGGTGACAGTAAGCAATAACTTTCTCATGTGGAACAATAAGTGAAAGAGGAGGGGCCTCAGACACTGCCTTTTGTAGATAGAATCCCTTGCCTACAGCACCCAATCTAATAAGAGTTTCATACTTTGGTCCATCTGATTATTAACTCCTGCTTCTATGGAAGGGTAAAATAATTGATGAAAGAAGAACAAGAAACCCCTTTGCAGGCATTCTCCTGCATGAGGAGGAGGGAGAGGGCCAAAATAACAACCTGAGGAATAGGGTCACACCATCGGTCCTGGTCAGTTCTGGTTGCCATAACAGAGTACCAGAGATTGAGTGGCTTGAACAACATTCAGTTCTACTATTTCCAGAGGCAAAAAGTCTGAAGTCAAGGTGCCAGCATGGTTGGACTCTTGGAGAAGGGCCTCTTCCTGGTTTCTTCACATGGTTAGGAGTTGGAGGGACACTGATGGAGGAGAGGGGGGAGACAAAAGCAGACTGACTGACTATCTCTGGTCTCTTAAGGTCTTAACATAAGGGCACTAGTGCCATCCTTTCACACATCTGGCAGGATGGCAGAGAAGAAGGACGTGTGCTCATCTTCTCCTGCAGGAACTCCAGAACTACAACTTGCTGCTGAACAACCATTGACAGGAGAATGTTGGATCCCACAAAAAAGATACCCCATGTCCAAGAGCAAAGGAGAAGCCCCAGCAAGACAGTAGGAGGGAAAATATTGCTTTTAGAATCAAACCCCATACCTGCCAGAGATACTCAGATAGATTAAACAAAACCTTGTGTGCACCAGGATCCAGAGACTCCACAGAGACTGAGTCCGACCTGTCTTTGAGTGTTTAAGTGCCTCCTGTGGAGGTGAAGGTCAGCAGTAGCCTGCTTCAGGGGCAGGGACTCTGGGTGCAGGAGACCTGGGTCACACAGCGTGTGGCATAAGTCCTCTTGAAAGAGTTCACCATAAACCACACAACAGAGCAGATGACTCACAAACTGCAGAATAATTATGCCAAATAAATTCTCATAGTTTGAAATAAGTTCTTGGACCCACCACAGATTTCCCAACCTAGGGAACTTCCAATGAACTGAGAACTCCCAGGGAATTTGACTTTGGAGGCCAGTGGGTTTTGATTACAGAACTAACACAGGACTGGGAAACACTCTTGGAGGGCACAAACAAAACCTTCTATGCATCAGGACTCAGGAGAAGGGAGCAGTGACCCCACAAGAAACTGACTCAAACTGGTGTCCAAGAGTCTCTGGCAGAGGTGCGGATCGGCAGTGGCCAGCTGCCGGGTCAGGAGCACTGAGTGTGCCAATGCATGGGATCTTTTGAAGGAGGCCACTAGTATCTTCATTACCTCCACTAGTTTGGTCTCAGGTTAAACAAGAGGGAGGGAACACAGCCCCGTCCATCAACAGAAAATTGGATTAAAGATTTACTGAGCATGGCCTGCCCATCAGAACAAGACCCAATTTTCCCACAGTCAATCTCTCTCATCAGGAAGCTTCCATAAGCCTCTTATCCATCAGAGGCCAGAAAAAATGAAAACCATAATCACAGAAAACTAATCAACTGATCACAGCCTTGTCTAACTCAATGAAACTATGAACCATGTCATGTAGAGCGACCCTTCTGACAAAATGTGGTCCACTAAAGAGGGAATGACAAACTACTTCAGTATTCTTGCCTTGAGAACCCCATAAACACTATGAAAATGAAAAAAATATGACACTGAAAGATGAACTCCCCAGGTTGGTAGGTGCCCAATAAGCTACTGGAGAAGAGTGCACAAATAGCTCCAGAAGAATGAAGAGACTGAGCCAAAGTGAAAGCAATGCCCAGTTGTGGATGTAACTGGCGATGGAAGTAAAGTCCAATGCTGTAAAGAACAATATTGCATACAAACCTGGGATGGTCCATGAATCAAGGTAAATTGGAAGTGGTCAAACAGGAGATGACAAGAATGAGCATCAACATTTTAGGAATTGGTGAACTAAAATGGACGAGAATGGGCAAATTTAATTCAGATGACCATTATATCTACTACTATGGGCAAGAATACATGAGAAGAAATGGAGTAGCCATCGCAGTCAACAAAAGAGCCTGAAATGCAGTTTTTGGAGGCAATCTCAAAATGACAGATTATCTCTGTTCATTTCCAAGGCAAATCATTCAATATCACAGTACTCCAAGTCAAGTCCCAACCAGTAATGCTAAAGAAGCTGAAGACTTACAAGACCCTCTAGAATGAACACCTCAAAGATGTCCTTTTCATCACAGGATTGCAATGAAAAAGTATGAAGTCAAGAGATACCAGTAGAAACAGGCAAGTTTGGCCTTGGAGAACAAAATGAAGCAGGGCAAAGGGTAACCAAGTTTTGTCAAGAGAATGCACTGGTCATTGCAAACACTGTCTTCCAGCAACACAAGAGACAATGCTAAATGTGGACATCACCAGATGGTCAACACCAAAATCAGATTGATTATGTTCTTTGCAGCTAAAGATGGAGAGACTCTATACAGTCAGCAAAAACAAGGCTGGGAGTTGACTGTGGCTCAGATCATGAACTCTTTACTGCAAAATTCAGGCTTAAATTGAAGAAAGTAGGTAAAACCGCTAGACCAGGTAGGACATAAATCAAATATCTCACAATTATATAGTAAAAGTGAATATAGTAAAAGTGACAAATCGATTCAAAGGATTCTATCACTCTGTGATAGACAGAGTGTCCGAGGAACTATGGACAGATTCATGATATTGTACAGTACAGGAGACAGTGATCAAGACCATACCCAAGAAAAAGAACTGTAAAAATACAAAATGGTTGTCTGAAGAGCCCTTACAAACAGCTGAGAAAAGAAGAGAAGCTAAAGGCAAAGGAGAAAAGGAAACATATACCTCTCTGAATTGAGAGTTCCAAAGAGTAGCAAGGAGAGAAGTAGAGGAAAACAATAGAATGGGAAAGACTAGAGAGCTCCTCAAGAAAATTAGAGATACTAAGGACACATTTCATGCAAAGATGGGCACAATAAAGGACAGAAATGGTATGGACCTAAAAGAAGAAGAAGATATTAAGAAGAGGTGGCAAGTGTACACAGAAGAACCATACAAAAAGAGATCTTCATAACTCAGATAATCATGATGGTGTGATCACTCATCTATAGCCAGACATCTTGAAATGCGAAGCCAAGTGGGTCTTAGGAAGTATCACTATGAACAAAGCTAGTGGAAGTGATGGAATTCCATTCGACCTGTTTCAAATCCTAAAAGGTGATACTGTGAAAGTGCTGCACTCAATATGCCAGTAAATTTGAAAAACTCTGCATTGGTCACATGACTAGAAAAGGGCAGTTTTCATTTCAACCCCAAAGAAAGGCAATGCTGACAAATGTTCAGACTACAACACAATTGCACTCATCTCACACACTAGCAAGGTAATGCTCAAAATTCTCCAAACCAGGCTTCAATAGTACACGAACTGTGAACTTCCAGATGTTCAAGATGGATTTAGAACAGGCAGAGGAACCAGAGATCAAATTGCCATCATCCACTGGATCATAGAAAAAAAAAGAGAGGTCCAGAAAAACATTTATTTTTGTTTTATTGATTATGCCAAAGCCCTTGACTGTGTGGATCATGACAAACTGTGGAAAACTCTTAAAGAGAAGGGAATACCAGACCACCTTACCTGCCTCCTGTATTCAGGTCAAGAAGCAACAGTTAGAACTGGACATGGAACAATAGACTAGTTCCAAATAGGGAAAGGTGTGTGTCAAGGCTGTATATAGCCATCTTGTTTATTTATATATGCAGAGTACATCATGCAAAATGCCTGACTGGATGAAGCACAAGCTAGAATCAAGGTTGCCTGGAGAAATATCAGTAACTTCAGATATGCAGATGACACCACCCTTATGACAGGAAGTGAAGAAGAACTAAAGAGACTCTTGATGAAAGCGAAAGAGGAGAGTGAAAAGGTTGGCTTAAATCTCATCATTCAAAAAAACTAAGATCATGGCATCCAGTCCCATTACTTCATGGTAAATAGATCAGGAAACAATGGAAACAGTGACAGACTTTTTTGGGGGCTCCAAAATCACTTCAGATAGTGACTGCAGTCATGAAATGAAGAGACACTTGCTTCTTGAAAGAAAAGTTATCACCAACCTAGACAGCATATTAAAAAGCAGAGACATTACTTTGCCAACAATGTTTCATCTAGTCAAAGCTATGGTTTTCCAATTATCAGGTATGGATGTGAAAGTTGGACTATAAAGTTGAGTTCCAAGGAATTGATGATTTTGAACTGTTTTGTTGGAGATGTCTCTTGAGAGTCCCTTGTACTGCAAGGAGGTCAAACCAGTCAATCCTAAAGGAAATCAATCCTGAATATTCATTGGAAGGACTGATGCTGAAGCTCCAATACTTTGGTCACCTGATGCAAAGAACTGACTCATTGGAAAAGATCCTGATGCTGGAAAAGATTGAAGGCAGGAGGGGAAGGGGACAACAGAAGATGAGATGGTTGGATGACATCTCTGACTTGTTGGATATGAGTTTGAGCAAACTCTCAGGAGTTGGTGATGGACAGGGAAAGCTGGTGTGCTGCAGTTCATGGGATCTTAAAGAGTAAGACATGATTGAGTGACTGAACTAAACTGAACTAAACTGTGCCATGCTTAGGGCTCTAGCCTCATAACCTAATTATCTGCTAAATATCCCAGTTCCAAATAATTTCAAACTGAATATTTGGACTTCAGCAGGTGAAATACGGGAGAATATAAACTAGCAATCCACAACACCATCCTTCATCTGTCCAGACTTCCCCAGACTTTTATTTCCTCTTATCTAACTGAATTTAATAGCTAGGTCAATAGTTGAGATTGATTGTAACTGATTCTTCAGGACAGTTATAACAAGCCACTCCAAGACTTAGTGGTTTAAAACCATAACCTTTCATTGTCTCTTGTGAGTCTGTAAATCAACTGTGTGGTTCTGCTGATCTTGACTGGGCCCACTTACTCATCTGCCTGCGGTCAGCTGGAGGGTCAGCTAGAGACTCACTGGTCTAGATTGATTTCACTTGGTACAACATAGGTCTTCAATATGTCTCTCAAATATTTTCAACAGGCCAGCGTGGACATGTCTTGTGATGTTTGCAGAAAACCAAGAGTAGAAAGTTGCTATTTGTGTCACATATCCTTTCATGCATCAACTGAACCAGTCCCTCCTAAAGGAAATTAAACCTGAATATTCACTGGAAGGATTGATGCTGAAGCTGAAGTTCCAATACTTTGGCCACCTGATACAAAGAGCTGACTCTTGTTAGAAAAGACTCTGATGCTGGGAAAGACTGAAAGCAGGAGAAGGGGATGACAGTGGATGAGGTGGTTGGATGGCATCACCGACTCGATGGACATGAGTTGGAGTAAACTCTGGGAGTTGGTGATGGACAGGGAAGCCTGGCAAAGAGTCAGACACAACTGAGTGACTAAACAAGAAGATGACAGGAAGCAAGAGAACCAATATGTCAGGAGAGTCATGACTCTGGTGTCACCTCCATAGAATTTTCAGTGTTAATATAAATGTCCTCTATCTATGATGTCCAATATGGTGGCCTCAAGCCATATGTGGCTATTTAGTTTACATTTAACTTATGAGATAAAATTGGAAAGTGACTTTCTTAACTATAGTAGCCACATTTTATATATTAATAGCTAGCAGTATATTGATTACTGTTGTAAATATTTCACTCTAAATCAGTGAGGTGCAAAACTGTGCTACTATACTTAGAAGTTCCTATATTATATCAACATATACCATTAATTTGGCACATTTGAAACAAGGCTGTGCCCTATTAGAGACTGGCATAAACCGATGAGGTCAAACTCAGCCAGTTTATTCATTAGGGGACTTTCAGCAGCCACCATAATGGAGAAACTGCTAAAAGTTTGCAGTGAAGCCAAGTGTCAGAGCTAGTTAGCTCTGCTTCACCTACGGACATTGATTACCAAGCAGACTTAAGACTCCACACAACTCTGCTCTGGGCTCAATAAAAGCTATGTGTCTACTTTCTGGTGATTTAATAGTAGTTTCCATAAAATATCCAACTAACACAAAGGCAGCAAGTTGTCAGTTCAGTACATTTGCTCAGTCATGTTCAATTCCTTTCGACCCCATGGACTACAGCACGCCAGGCCTCCTGTCCGTCACCAACTCCCAGAGCTTGCTCAAACTCATGTCCATCGACTGGGTGAGGGCATCCAGCCATCTCATCCTCAAGCATCCCCTTCTCCTCCTGCCTTCAATATTTCCCAGCATCTGGGTCTTTTCCAATGAGCCAATTCTTCACATCCGGTGGGCAAAATTTTGGAGTTTCAGCTTCAGCATAAGTCCTTCCAGTGAATATTCAGAACCAATTTCCTTTAGCATTGACTGGTTTGACCTCCTTGCAGTCCAAGGGACTCTCAAAATTATTCTCCAACACCACAGTTCTAAAGCATCAATTCTTTGGCGCTCAGCTTTCTTTATGGTTCAACTCTCACATCCATACCTGATTACTGGAAAAACCATAGACTTGACTAGATAGAATTTTGTTGGCAAAGTAATGTCTCTGCTTTTTAATATGCTGTCTAGGTTGGTCATAGCTTTTCTTCAAAGGAACAAGCATCTTTTAATGTCATAGATGTAGTCATCATTTACAGTGATTTTGGAGCCCAAGAAAATAAAATCTGTCACTGTTTTCCCTCCATTTGCCATAAGTGATGGGACCCGATGCCATGATCTTAGTTTTCTGAATGCTGAGTTTTAAGCCAACTTTTTCACTCTCTTCTTTCACTTTCATCAAGAGGCTTTCCAGTTGTTTGCTTTCTGCCATAAGGGTGATGTCATCTGCATATCTGAGGTTATTGATATTGCTCCCAGCAATCTTGATTTCAGCTTGTGCTTCCTCCAGCCCAGCATTTCTCATGATGTACTCTGCATAGAAGTTAAATAAGCAGGGTGAAAATATACATCCTTGATGTGCTCCTTTCCCAATTTGGAACCAGTTTGTTGTTCCATGTCCAGTTCTAACTATTGCTTCTTGACCTCCATACAGATTTCTCAGGAAGCAGGTAAGGTGGTCTAGTATTCCCATCTCTTTAAGAGTTTTCCACAGTTTGTTGTGATCCATACCATAAAAGGCTTTGGCATAGTCAATAAAGCAGAAGTAGATTTTTTTAAAATGAAATTCTCTTGCTTTTTTTGATGATTTAACAGATGTTTGAAATTTGATCTCTAGTTCCTCTGCCTTTTCTAAAGCCAGCTTGAACATCTGGAATTTCACAGTTCATGTACTGTTGAAGCCTGGCTTGGAACATTTTCAGCATTACTTTGCTAGCATGTGATATGAGTGCATTGTGCAGTAATCTAAACATTTTAAAGCATTATCTTTCTTTGGGATTGGATGCAATCAGACCTTTGCTAGTCCTGTGGTCACTGCTGAGTTTTCCAAATTTACTGGCATATGGAGTGCAGCCCTTTCACAGTATCATCTTTTCAGATTTGAAACGGGTCGAATGGAATTCCATTACCTCCACTAGCTTTGTTCATAGTGATGCTTTCTAAGACCCACTTGGCTTCGCATTCCAGGATGTCTGGCTTTAGGTGAGTGCTCACATCGTTGTGGTTATCTGGATCATGAAGATCTTTTTGTATAGTTCTGTGTATTCTTGCTGCCTCTACTTAATATCTTCTGCTTCTATTAGTTCCATACCATTTCTGTCCTTTATTGTGCCCATCTTTGCATGAAATATTCCCTTGATATCTCTAATTTTCTTGAGGAGCATTTTAGTATTTCCCATTCTATTGTTTTCCTCTATTTCTATTTCTATTCACTGAGGAAAGCTTTCTTTTCTCTCTTTGCTTTGGAACTCTGCATTCAAATGGGTATATCTTTCCTTTTCTCCTTTGCCTTTAGCTGCTCTTCTTTTCTCAGCTATTTGTAAGTCCTCCTCAAACAACCATTTTGCCTTCTTGCATTTCTTTTCCTGGGGATGATCTTGATCAGTTCCTCCTGTACAGTGTCAGGAACCTTTGTCCATAGGTCAGGTGCTCTATAAGATCTAATCCCCTAAAATATTTCTCACTTTCACTGTATAATCATAAGGAATTTGATTTAGATCATACCTGAATGGTCTAGTGGTTTTCCCTACTGTCGTCAATTTAAGTCTGAATTTTGCAATAAGGAGTTCATGATCTGAGCCATAACCACCTCCCAGTCTTGTTTTTGCTGGTGGTATAGAGCTTCTCCATCTTTAGCTGCAAAGAATATAATCAGTCTGATTTTGGTATTGACCATCTGGTGATGTCCACATGTAGAGTCTTTTCCTGTGTTTTTGGAAGAGGATGTTTGTTATGACCAGTTTGTTTTCTTGGCAAAATATCTGTTAGCCTTTGACCTGCTTTGTTTTGTACTCCAAGGCCAAATTTGGTATCTCTCCAGGTATCTCTTGATTTCCTACTTTTGTGTTCCATTCCCCTATAATGAAAATGACATCTATTGGGGGTGTTATTTCTAGAAGTTCTTCTAGGTCTTCATCTTGTAGAACTGTTCAACTTCAGCTTCATCAGCGTTTTTGATCAGGGTATAGACTTGGATGACTGTGGTTACTGAATGGTTTGCTTCGAAATGAACAGAGATCATTCTGTTGTTTTTGAGACTGCAACCAAGTACTGCATTTTGGACTCTTTTTGTTGACTGCTATGGCTACTCCATTTCTTCTAATGATTCTTGCCCACAGTAGTAGACATAATGGTCATCTGAGTTAAATTCACCCATTTCAGTCCATTTTAGTTCACTGATTCCTAAAATGTCAATGTTCACTTTTGCCATCCCTTGTTTGGCCACTTCCAATTTGCCTTGATTCAGCAAGTTGTTGCTAAGCCTTCAATGGACTTAGACAACTAAGAATTTTCCTTGTTATCTACTGAAGATGAATCTTTTTATAAGCCAAGCCTAGGGTACCATTCCTGAATGAGAGGACTCCAGGAAACCCTGGATTCTATGTTTTCTGCTTGTATTTTGGGCTTGCCTGATGGCCCAGATGGTAAAGAACCTGCCTGCTATGTGTAAAGCCTGGGTTCATTACCTGGGTCAGGGAGATCCCCAGGAGAACCCAGGCCTTCCTGGCCTGGAAAATCCCATAGACAGAGAAGAGGGTGGGCTATGGTCCATGGTGTCACAAAGAGTCAGACACAACTGAATGACTAACGCTTTCACTTTCTGTGTATATGTGTCTGAATTGCTCTCAGTTCTTTCTAAGCAAGCCAAATATCTTGAGCAACCAATTTCCCCATGATGCATTCATTTCTAAAATCCATTGTGATCATTAAGCAAACAATTGATGCTAGACTTACTAAAGAAAATTCATTTTTGATATCAGTTATGCTAACTAACAAAACCATAGGTGTTGTTCAGAAGTGAACATCATTGCAGCACTTGTAGTAATCACCCTTAGACTGTGGTCTTTGATGGAGGGCAAACAAACTGCCCTAAGGAGTGAATCATTTTTTAAGGCAGTGGAATGTCCAAGTGGTCTAGATCAAATTATGCGTACATGTATCTATTCTCTGGGCTTCCCTTATGGCTCAGTGGGTAAAGAATCCACCTGCAGTGCAGAAATCCTGGGTTTGATCCCTGGGTTGGGAAGATCCCCTGGAGAAAGGAAAGGCTACCCATTCCAATGTTCTTGCCTGGAGAATACCATGGACTGTACAGTCCATGGATCACAAAGAGTCAGACACAACTGAACAACTTTCACTTCACTATCTATTCTCTATTGTACTCAGGTATCTTAAACTTTGGTGGCTATGACAGCACATGAACACAGCCGAGAGGAGCTAACCTGTGTTTGAGGTAAGGAGCAAGCAGGAAGAGAGACCCCACGTCCAAGGTAAGTGAAACCCAAGTAAGACGGTAGGCACTGAGAGAGGGGATCAGAGGGCAGACAGACTGAAACTACAGTCACAGACAACTAGCCAATCTGATCACGTGGACCACAGCCTTATCTAACTCAGTAAAACTAAGCCACGCCTTGTGGGGCCACCCAAGACAGATGAGTCATGGTGGAGAGGTCTGACAGAATGTGGTCCACTGGAGGAGGAATGGCAAGCCACTTCAGTATTCTTGCCTTGAGAACTCCATGAACAGTATAAAAGGCAAAAAGATAGGACACTGAAAGATGAACTCCCTAGGTCGGTAGGTGCCCAATATGCTACTTGAGATCAGTGGAGAAATAATTCCAGAAACTCCAGTACTTTGGCCACCTAACGTGAAGAGCTGACTCATTTGAAAAGACCCTGATGCTGGGAAAGATTGAAGGCAGGAGAAGGGGATGACAGAGGATGAGATGGATGGCATTGCCGACTCGATGGACATGGGTTTGGGTGGACTCCGGGAGTTGGTGATGGACAGGTTGGCCTGGTGTGCTGCGGTTCATGGGGTTGCAAAGAATCAGACATGACTGAGCGACTGAACTGAACTGAATCTTAAGCTTCAGGCCACATAATTTAAGGTGAAAACTCACACTCATATATAAGGCTCAACTAAAGTTATGACAAAATCCCTACTTTTTCAAAAGGCTGATTTATTTTTATCCTGTTTAAAATTTTACTGGCAATTTCTAGTTGTAAAACATCTGTGCTAGAAAATGTGACAAACATAATTTTTGTTAATTACAAGTTGCAAAGTGTTGTTGATGTTGTTTAATACATGATCAATTTTTGTAACTGTTTCAAAGCAAGTTGGAAAAGAGGTGCATTTTTTGTTTGTTTACAGATTATATCTTTTAGCCCTTCCTGGCACATTTTATTTTTATGTCATTTAAATTCTTCATACAGTAACTTACCTCTTCATCTGCTTCTGTGTTCTTCATTTAACAGAATCTAAAGCACCTTGTTTAAAGTCTTCTCCATTAGTTGTAATTCTGCCTATTTCATCTTAGAGTTTTTAATTTATACATTGAGTGAACTGTTGCTTTATGCATAGCATTTTATGACTGCTAAATTTACATAGCAAGTGTATATTTGAACAGTAAAACATGACACTTTAATTTGAATCATCTTTCATTCCGCAGTATTGTAAGCTTTGGGTAGTTTATTATTAATATTATTCAGAAAGGATATAAGATTGATATAATTTCTGAAGTCTTGCAATGCTTACTATCTTATTTTTGTTCCTTCCTACAAATAGTGACTTAATCTGTGCATGAAATTACTGGTTTACCAACCTTGTCTTTCTAGACTCTCTATTATTATTTACCAGCATTCATTTCCTTTCTTTTGAGGTAATTCTTTTGTCTCACCTTGTTTTGTTGGATTTTTTGTTTTTAATTTTTATGTTCTACTCATTCAAAAATGCAGGTTATTTGTGGGTTTTCTTTTCCTTCTTTTTCTAAACTGTTTTTCTTGGAATGTGAAGTTTTAATCCATCATCCTTGGGTAATTTATTGACCTCTTCTCATTTTAACTTAGTCTTTACTGTATTTATTTCTGATTTTCTTTTGTTTCATCCCACCAGATATGTTTATAACTCTGAAGCTAGATTTTTATTTTTTAACTCCTCATGTAAGATTTTCCACTACATTGTTTTCATCTCTTTATCTTTTTTCTTTAAATTCTGAGGAAAAAAGAATCTCAGTTCTATCCTTTGCAGTCTCTACTTCATCATGGATTAAATTCTCAAGGATGTTGTATCTGTTCTCTTCCCTTGAGTAAGGATATTAATTAGATTTTCTAAAACCAGTGTCCTTAAAAGCCTTTTCTATCTCCTCACTCACTTTTGGTACCCTACTCTGAGGTTCTATATTTCATCTTGTTTGTTGCTGTTGTTTTTATTTTCTCTTTCTATTTTACACTGATTAAGACATGACTTTTGGGAATTCCCTGGTGGTCAGTGGTTAGGACCTGGCACTTCTACTGCCAGGGCCCAGGTTCTATCCATGGTTAAGGAACTAAGATACTGAAAGCTGCATGGTACAGCCAAAAATAAATAAATAAACAGAAAACAAACAAACAAACAAACTTTTGTTTCTATAGGTATTCACTCATTCATTCAACAATTATTTCCCAAATAATTATCATACTCTGTAGCATCTTCATCAGACATTAAAGAAAATAATCACACAAATAATTATATCCCAACAAAATCACAGGGTACCTTGAGGATATGCAGTCTAGAATGAGAAACAGACTCCTTGGAACAGTAACATTGAAACTGAAACTTGAATGAAGAGCAGGAATAAACTAGTGATGGAAAAGTGAGCTGAGAGTCTGGTAGGCGAAGTGGATACAGGAGGTAAAAGAGTCTGTTCCATCCGTTTATTCTAGGATAAAATCCTCTTTCTCTATTTTTAAAATAATTTCATTTATTGATGTATTTTTGGCCGTGCTGGGTCTTTGTTGCTGTGTGATCTTTCCTCTAGTTGCAGTGCGGGGGCTTCTCACTGGGGTGGCTTGACTTGCTGCTGAGTATGGGCTCTAGGGTGCACTGGCTATAGCAGATGGGGCTCTGGGGCTCCCGAGCACAGGCTCAGTATTTGTGGGGCATAGGCTTAGTTGCTCCATGGCATGTCAGATCTTCTTGGACAAGGGATTGGACCAGTGTCTCCTGCATTGGGAGGCAGACTCTTTGCTGCTGAGCTGACAGAGAAGCCCCAAATCCTCTTTCTTTCAGTCTGCAGAATTTTCAAGGAGACCACATGAAGGAACTTGTTTTCCTTTGAGGGGTGCTTTTCTCTGGAACTAGGGTAGAGCACAGAGCCTGCGGATTGGCCTAAGCTCAGCATCCTGCTGAGTGGGTGATGGGGAAGGTCTTTCTCAGGTCCAGGCTGAAACCTAATGCTGTGTGTGCAGCTACCACTCTAGATCTGTGGATTTCATCCAACGTGATGTCGCTGAACGGATATGTCTCCCCTGCCATGTGGTCTGTCACTTAAATGTGGCTTTGCTGGGGGTTAGATGCCAAGATTCTAGGAATCAGGATCAGAAACTGGTGAGAAACATTTCTCTCTCTCTCTCTCTCTCTCTCTCCCTTTTTTTTTTTTCCTAGCAAGTAAAACTGCTCTGTATCAGGAAGCAAAACACAAACAACTCCTTCTCAAGGACATTACAGAGAGAGGACATTCCTTCTGAATTCTGTAGTTATGTTACTTGGCACCCTTCATTCTTGGGTCATATGATCATTTTGTTTGTTTTGCCTTCTGTGTATTTATATGTATTTTAGTGGCATATAGGGTATTTTAAGAGATGCTATTTTAAACTCTTGATGTCTTTGCATGTATTTTTATTCTGCAAAACTTCTTGGAACTAGTTGATTTTAAAACCATAGATTCTTTTGGTGAGTGAAAATATCTTAGCAGAAAGAAAAATTATGTATGAAACCTAGGTCACCATTTTTATTAAGTAGTATTTTTATTATTGGATATGAATCCCCAAGGATTTGGGTCAGAGAAAGTGATGAGAAGAGAGGGCACTGATGTGTGTGGGGAGTCCCAGCCTGAACTTGAATGTCACCTTCCAGAAGTCAGACCCCTTGTTTATAAAAAGGAGAGACTGGGAAAATCAGTGTTGTTTGGGTTGTTCTGAAATGTTCTAGGGCCTTCTCACTCAAAGTATGCTCCTGCACCATTTGTGTTATATCACCCTAGAGCTTGTGAGAAATGCAGAATCTCGGGTCCCCATCCAAGGATATTGACTCTGTAGTTTAACAAGATTTTATGTGATTCCTACACTTGGTAAAGTTTGAGAAGCACTGACCCAAGGGTTCTGGGGGCTCTGTGGGAGAGGGAAAGAGAAGGTACAGAGAAGAGGGGTTCTCTTCACTGTGCTCCCTTTGACCTGTGTTCAATAGGAAATCCTGGTTTTTAACTTAAAAAAATTAATTAGCAGTGTCCAGATATTTCCTCTTGAGAAAGGTCCTTATGCAAATAAAATTGTTTGACTAGATGATTCTCAGAATTCATTCAGCTTAAAAGTTTCACAAATATACTTTCTCTCCAAGAAAGAGAAAGGCAAATTTATTATAGCTAAAAGGAAAGCAATTACTATCATATCAAGCATACAAACTTGATTTCTTGGAGCTCATGTGGGTTAGCTTGAGGCAGCACTGCCAGAAATCCAGGAGAGAGCACACTGCTTTCTTCAGGTGAGAAATTATGCTGCCCCACCCCCAGGAGACAGGCTCACTGTTGGACAACCCCCGAGCTCAGGGGAGGAGCAGGGCATCTTCTCCAGTATCCCTGGCCCCCAAGTCAATTTTTAGGGCTGGTCAGATTTTGGCATAAGACATAAGATGGCCAAATAGCAAATTATTTCATCAATGATAAGATGTATTCTCACTCATTTGGCAAGATTTATTATTAGTTCTTATTCAACAACCACAAATTAAATTATTCACATCACCTTTCCTTTTCCTTAGCTATTGTCACAATAATGTTACATAGCAATCATTCTAAAATCAGTGTCTTAAAGCATTATTATTATTTTAAATAATTCCTCACAGAACTGTGGGTTGACTGGGAGATTTTCTGGTCTGGGCTAGGCCAGCTCATTTTCTGAGATGTGCTGGCTGGTTGACTGGAACTAACTAGTTTGAACTGGCCTCCACTGGGCATCTCTCCTATTGCTCCACTAAGCTAGCTCGTGTGCGACTCTGATCACAGTGAATTCGAGAGAAGCAACAGAGGAAACAGAAATATGCAAGCATTTCCCCTGCCTATGCTTTTCCCCCTTTGCTAATTTCATATTGGCCTAAACAAGTCACATGGCTGAGCTCAGAATGTGAGGGGCTCAAAAGTTGCAGAACAGACTATGGATGCAAAGACAGCATTTATCAGTTAAATTGCACTTCAGTTAATTAAATTAAATATCAAGCGACCACACTGATTTTAAACAGAAATTGACAGGAACTTAAGCTGAAGAAATACAATCCTCATTGAAAATTGGAATTTTGGAACAAAGGTAGCTCAGAGAGATGGATGTCATTGAACTGCAATAGCAAATGATAAGCATTAGTATAAAGTGGCAAGCTCATGGCTTTCTAATATGCTGGTTAGATTATGATAATGTAGGGAAAACATATGGCACACATTGTATTTTCTCATTTCTGGTTTGGGAAACAAACCATAATATGTCCTTCCTCTCCTACTGCTACCAAGTCCAAGCTCCGTCTGCTTGCTACATGACAGGCCAATTAACTGAGAGAGGGAGTGTTGAGGCAGGGAATGAGATTTTGTTTGGAAAGCTGGCTGAGTGAAAAGATGGCAGACTAATGTCTCAAAATAACTATCTTGTCAGGGTCTGGATGCCAGGTTCTTTTCTAGGACAGAGAGGGGGAGGGGTTGAGGAAGTAAAGATCATTATTTTGCAGATATCTCCTAGAACAGCCAGTCCCAAGAAGGGGATGTGCTAATCTCTTCAGGCAGAGGGGCACGGTTCCCTGAGGCAGATTATTTTATATGATTATAATAACAAAAGAATGAAAAACAAAGGTTAAATTCAAAAAAATAGATCCATCACGGAGTCTGAATTGACCCTTCCCTGCAACATTGTTGAAGTGAAGTCGTTCAATTGTGTCCGACTCTTTGAGACCTCATGGACTGTAGCCATAGTCCATAAAATTTTCCAGGCAAGAGTAGTGGAGTGGGTTGCCATTTCCTTCTCCAGGAGATCTTCCTGACCCAGGGATCAAACCCTGGTCTCCCACATTGTGGGCTCACTTTACCATCTGAGCCACCTGGGAAGCAACATTGTTAACACACTTAACAAAACCTAAACTTTATTATTGCCCAGCTGATTTATGGCCAGTTCAACTTTACTGGGTACCAGTATGGCATATTGACCAATTATCTCTGCCAAGTCCTTTGTTCACGGTGTACTTCAGACCTCCCATTCTAGTTGCCTTTTAAGTGCTTTTGAGACAGCATTCGAGAAAGCTGTGTAGCTGGCAGACACTGCAAGATGCATTTGTCTCTTAAATCTTGAAGTGAAGTCACTCAGTTGTGTCTGACTCTTTGTGACCCCATGGACAGTAGCCTACCAGGCTCTGAGATCCATGGGATTTTTTCCAGGCAAGGATACTGGAGAGGGCTACCATTTCCTTCTCCAGGAGCTCTTCCGAACCCAGGGATCGAACCTGGGTCTTCTGCACTGCAATAGGCTACATCACTCACCTGCTCCTGTATCCCAGAGAAAGCTTTTCTGGGGATGTCCAGGCCTGGGAGAGAGAGTCAGACTAAAATCTGTCACCTGCCTGAAGTATGCCAGTAATAACTCCAATTAATTTCAGTCTGTTTTTTTGTCCTCTTGAAACTAGGAGCATATTGGGTGAGAAGGTTAATACAGTGCCCTCTAATCTCCTCTGGGTAATTCTGCTCACTTGGAATGGTTTTAAATCTCCTCCCTGGGAAGGAAGTGTTCTTTGCTGTAGTGATAAGGAGATGGTAAAGAGGGAGATTAGGATGCCTACTGACATCTCCCTGTACTGCTCTGGGTTATGATGAATCTGGGAAGTGAGAAGCTGCAGTTAATTTTAGTTCTTAGCAATTCAGTCTCTAAGCGGTTCTTTTGATAGATGCAAGCAAATCTAAAGAACCTTGTTAAAAGACTTCATCATGCATGTCAAGGGACAGGACATGCACATGATTTTTACACAGGAGGGAACTTAGTCCCAATTGGGCCCAAAAGAAAATCAGATTTCTCTATTTTTTGAAAAACCATTGTCAGGAAAGAAAATGTTTTCTTTGACTCTTTTAGGGTCTCTGTCTGGGTCTGTAAATTTAACTGATAAGAACAGATTAGCAGTAGAAAGCATATGAGTTCATGTAATATATGTTTTCTGTGACCTGAGAGGCTTTATAAGGAAATGAAGACCAAAGAAAACAGTTGAACCTGTATATTTTAATGCTAAGTCTTATGTAGTGTGGACAGTCAGGAAAAATATGATGGGTCAAAGAGTGTGAGGTAAGAAAAGTAAACTAGGGGGCCTTGGCAAGGCCTGTGTATTCAGTCTTCACAGTGTCACTTTGTGGTCAGAGACAAAGATGCTTCTTGCCTCCAGGTGTAACAAGGGCACCTTTATAGGAAGGTTTTATGACCTATTTCAGAAGTGAAGGGGAGAGGGAAGGTCAGAACTTCCTGCTTCTGTTGTTTTCTTAAAAACACCTTCAGCTACAAATATGCCATGTGCTAAGGTGCCATAGTTTGGGGTAATGCAACCTGGGACCCATCACTAGATCATCTTCCATGCCAAAGAATAATTTTGCTCCATAAGTTAGTGAAAAAGGAACAGAAAAATGGTAACAATTCCTTCCTAACATTTAATTTTTTTAGTATTGTTATTATTTTTCGGTGCTGAAACCAAGCAGGCCCCTAAGACATTCCAGGCATGGAAGCCTTTCTGTCTCTTGTCCCTTGACTCCAGCTTCCATGACCTTTCCTGAGTTCCAAATGGCAGATTCAACAGTTGTTAGAAGGGATGTTTCACAACAAACTGGAAGATTCTTATAGAGATGGGAATACCAGATCACCTAATGTGCCTCCGGAAAGATCTGTATGCAGGTCAAGAAATAACAGTTAGAACCAGATATGGAACAATAGACTGGTTCCAATTTGGGAAATTAGCATGTCAAGGATATATATTCTCACCTTGTTTATTTAACTTATATGCAGAGTGCATTGTGCAAAATGCTAAGCTGGATGAAGTACAAGCTGGAATTAAGATGGTCTGGAGAAAAATCAATACCATCAGATATGCAGATGACAAGAACTTTATGGCAGAAAGCTAAGAAGAACTTAAAAGCCTCTTGATGAAAGTGAAAGATGAGAGTGAAAAAGCTGGCTTAAAACTCAAGATTCAAAAAAAAAAAAAATTATGATCATGGCATCTGGTCCCATCAGTCAAGTTCAGATCAATCAGTCAGTTGTGTCCTACTCTCTGCGACTCCATGAACTACAGCACACCAAGCCTCCCTGTCCATCACCAACTCTTGGAGCTTACTCAAACTCATCCATTGAGTCAGAGATGCTATCCAACCATCTCCTACTCTGCTGTCTCCTTCTCCTCCTACCTTCAGTCTTTCCCAGCATCAGGGTCTTTTCCAGTGAGTCAGTTCTTCACATCAGGTGGCCAAAGGACTGGAGTTTCAGCTTCAGCATCATTCCTTCCAATGAATAATCATGACTTATTTCCTTTAGGATGGACTGGTTGGGCCTCCTTGCAGTCCAAGGGAATCTCAAGAGTCTTCTCCAACACCACAGTTCAAAAGCAGCAATTCTTCGGTACTCAGCTGTCTTTATAGTCCAATTCTCACATCCATACATGACTACTGGAAAAAAAATATAGCATTGACTAGATGGACCTTTGTCAGCAAAGTGATATCTCTGCTTTTTTAATATGCTGTCTAGGTTGGTCATTGGAGAAGGAAATGGCAACCCACTCCAGTAATCTTGCCTGGAAAATCCCAATAATGGAGGAGCCTGGTAAGCTACTGTCCATGGGGTCGCTAAGAGTCAGACATGACTGAGTGACTTCACTTTCACTTTTCATTTTCATGCATTGGAGAAGAAAATGGCAACCCACTCCAGTATTCTTGCCTGGAGAGTCTCAGGGACAGAGGATCCTGGTGGGCTGCCATCTATGGGGTCACACAGAGTCGGACACGACTGAAGTGACTTAGCATCATCAGCAGCAGGTTGGTCATAGCTTTTCCTCCAAGGAGCAAGCACTTTTAATTTCATGGATGCAGTCACCATCTACAGTGATTTAGGAGTCCCCAAAAATAAAGTCTGTCACTGTTTCCACTGTTTCCCCATCTATTTGCTGTGAAGTGATGGGGCCAGATAGATGCCATGATCTTAATGATCTAAATGTTGAGTTTTAAGCCAAGTTTTTACTCTCCTCTTTTACTTTCATCAAGAAGCTCTTTAGTTCTTCTTCACTTTCTTCCATAAGGGAGGTGTCATCTGCATATCTGAGGTTATTGATATTTCTCCCAGCAATCTTGATTCCAGCTTATGCTTCATCAAGTCCAACATTTCTCAGGATGTACTCTGCATATAAATTAAATAAGCAGGGTGACAATATATAGCCTTGACTTACTCCTTTTTCCTATTTGGAACCAGTCTGTTGTTCCATGTCCAGTTCTAACTGTTGTTTCCTGACCTGCATACAGATTTCTCAAGAGGCAGGTCAGGTGGTCCGGTATTCCCATCTCTTTCAGAATTTTCCACAGTTTATTGTGATTCATACAGTCAAAAGCTTTGCCATAGTCAATGCAGAAGTAAATGCTATTCTCCAGAAGATGTTGGCAATTTGATCCCTGGTTTTTCTGCCTTTTCAAAATCCAACTTGAACACATGAAAGTTCACAGGTCAAGTACTGTTGAAGCCTGGCTTGGAGAATTTTGAGCACTACTTTCCTAGTGTGTGAGACGAGTACAATTGTGTGGTACTTTGAGCATTCTTTGCCATTGCCTTTCTTTGAGATTGGAATGAGAACTGACCTTTTCCAGTCTTGTGGCCACTACTGAGTTTTCGAAATTTGTTGGTGTATTGAGTGAAGCTCTTTAACAACATCATCTTTTAGGATTTGAAACAGCTCAACTGGAATTCCATCACTTTCACTACTTTTGTTCATAATGATCCTTCCTAATGCCCACCTGACTCTGCATTCCAGGATATCTGGCCCTAGGTGAGTGATCACACCATTGTGATTATCTGGGTCATGAAGATCTTTTTGTATCATTCTCTGTGTATTCTTGCCACCTCTTCTTAATATCTTCTGCTTCTGTTAGGTCCATACCATTTCTGTCCTTTATTGTGTCCATCTTTGCAGGAAATGAAGATATCTCTAGTCTTTCCCATTCTATTGCTTTCTTCTATTTGTTTGCACTGATCACTGAGGAAGTCTTTCTTATCTCTTCTTGCTATTCTTTGGAACTCTACATTCAAACATGTATATCTTTCCTTTTCTCCTTTGATTTTTGCTTCTCTTCTTTTCACAGCTATTTGTGATGCCTCCTCAGACAACTCACCACTCGTCCCATCACTTCATGGCAAATAGATTGGAAAACAATGGAAACAGTGACAGACTTTATTGTTTTGGGTTCCAAAATCACTGCAGATGGTGACTGCAGACATGAAATTAAAAGACACTTGCCCCTTGGAAGAAAAGGTATGATCAACCCAGACAGCATACTAAAAGCAGAGACATTACTTTACCAACAAAGTCTGTCTAGTCAAAGCTATGGTTTTTCTAGTACTCACGTATGGATATGAGAATTGGACCATAAAGAAAGCTAAGTGCTGAAGATGTGATGCTTTTGAACTGTGGTGTTGGAGAAGACTCTTGAGAGTCTCTTGGACAGCGAGGAGATCAAACCAGTCAATGTTAAAGCAAATTAGAACTGAATATTCACTGGAAGAACTGGTGCTGAAGCTGAAACTCCAATCCTTTGGCCATGTGATGCAAAGAACTGACTCACTGGAGAAGGCCCTGATACTGGGAAGATTGAAAGCAGGAGGAGAAGGGGATGACAGAGGATGAGATGGTTGGATGGCATCACTGACTCAGTGGACATAAATTTGAGTAGGCTCCGGGAGTTGGTGTTGGACAGGGAATCCTGGGGAGCTGCAGTCCATGGGGTCACAAGGAGTTAGACACACTGAATGACTGAACTGAGAAGGGATGTACATACAATGGAGGGGCAATCAGGAAACAATCGTGCATCCTTAGGGCAGTGCCCTGGTCCCTGCTCAAGGGATACATATTATAGTGACTTCAAGTTCTTTAAGATGTCAGCATTCTTCATACCAGTGAAAGACCACATGAAGCTACATGAAAGAAACAAAGAAGCTCATCAAGAAGAATTATCTGAGACCAGATTAGAGGTGTAGAGGCCCTGTACACACCCTAATCTTATCACAAACAAACCCTTGAACCACTGCTATAAAATTCCTAGTCAAATCCTCCTGAATTGGGACCCATAACAGTTTTAGGGGGCAAGAGCCAACTGTATTCCCATTTGCCAAGCAAAACAATAAAGCTGTTCTTTTCCACCCAAAACTCTGTCTCTAATTGGTGTGATTTGGCACATTTGCTCAGAGGCTGAGCTTTTGCAATCAGTAGCAAAGCAATAATTCCTACAGGCCATGAATGCTCATGAGGTGCCAAGAAGTGTGGCAGGAACAGTGTGCAGTGAGAAGAGTTCAAATCTAACTTCTAGGAAAACTTTCCTTAAAAAACAAACAAACACAAAAAGCAAAATACCTTCCTATGCTACATGCATAAGGAGGAGGAGGGAGCTCTTGGTTAGAAACTGAATGTTGGTCATGGGTCGGTGGTGGCTTACCGCAGGATCAGGGGCACTGAGTGTGGCAGTGCATGGGACCTTTTGAAGGAGGTCACTATTATCTTCTTTACCTCTACTATAGTTTGGTCTCAGGTCAAGCAAGAGGGAGGGAACCCGGCCCCAGCCATCAACAGAAAATTGGATTAAAGATTTAAGAGCATGGCAGTGAGAGCTGGCTGGCTACTAAGCGTGGCCGAGAGGAGCTACCCCACATCCGACATCAAGGCAGCGGCCTAGAGTGCCAGGCAGTGGCCTAGAGTGCCAGGCTGTGACAGCGCAGTAATGGCTGAGAGGAGCTACACTGTGTCCGAGGTCAGTGGCGGCCAGGAGGAGCTACCCCTTGTCCAAGGTAAGGGCGGTGGCTGGGAGGCGCTACCCTGCATCTGAGGCCAGTGGCAGCCGGGAGGAGACACCCTGCGTCCAAGGTCAAGGGCAGCGGCCAGGAGGAGCTATCCCGCATCTGAGGTCAGGGGTGGTCAGGAGGAGACACCCACGTCCAAGGTCAGGGGTGGTGACCCTGAGGAGCCATCCCAAGCAAGAGGCCAGTGGTGGCATCTAGGAGGAGCCACCAACACCCGAAGCCAGGGCCGGCGGCCAGAAGGAGCAACCCAAGGAGTGTGGCTACGCAGGCGCAGGAGGGCCTAGAGGAGCTATCCAACATTGAAGGTCAGGAACGGCAATGGTAAGGAGATACCCCTCGTCCAACATAAGGAGCATCAGCTGTGCTTTGCTGGAAGAGCTATGAAGAGATACCCCATGCCCAAGGTAAGAGAAACCCAAGTAAGATGGTAGGTGTTGCAAGAGGGCATCAGAGAGCAGACACACTGAAACCATACTCAGAGAAAACTAGTCAATGTAATCACATTAGGACCACAGCATCGTCTAACTCAGTGAAACCAAGTAATGCCTGTGGGGCAACCCAAGATGGGGGGGGCGGGTCATGGTGGAGAGGTCTGACAGAACGTGGTCCACTGGAGAAGGGAATGGCAAGCCACTTCAGTATTCTTGCCTTGAGAACCCCATGAACAGTATGAAATGGCAAAATGATAGGATACCAAAAGAGGAACTCCCCAGGTCATTAGGTACCCAATATGCTACTGGAGATCAGTGGGGAAATAACTCCAGAAAGAATGAAGGGATGGAGCCAAAGCAAAAACAATACCCAGTTGTGCATGTGACTGGTGATAGAAGCAAGATCTGATGCTGTAAAGAGCAATATTGCATAGGAACATGGGGGCGAATGTCGACATTTTAGGAATCAGCGAACTAAAATGGACTGAAATGGGTGAATTTAATTCAGATGACCATTATATCTACTACTGCAGGCAGGAATCCCTCAGAAGAAATGCAGTAGCCGTCATGGTCAACAAAAGAGTCCAAAATGCAGTACTTGGATGCAATCTCAAAAATGACAGAATGATCTCTGTTCGTCTCCAAAGGAAACCATTCAGTATCACAGTTATCCAAGTCTATGCCCCAACTGGTAACTCTGAAGAAGCTGAAGTTGAACGGTCTTATGAAGACCTACAAGACCTTTTGGCACTAACACCCAAAAAAGATGTCCTTTTCATTATAGGGGACTGGAATGCTAAAGTAGGAAGTCAAGAAACACCTGGAGTAACAGGCAAATATGTCCTTGGAATGCAGAATGAAGCAGGGCAAAGACTGATAGAGTTTTGCCAAGAAAATGCACTGGTCATAGCAAACACCCTTTCCAACAACACGAGAAGACTCTATACATGGACATCACCAGATGGTCAACATCGAAATCAGATTGATTATATTTCCTGCAGCCGAAGATGGAGAAGCTCTATACAGTCAATGAAAACAAGACCAGGAGCTGACTGTGGCTCAGATCATGAACTCCTTATTACCAAATTCAGACTTAAATTTAAAAAGTAGGGAAAACTGCTATACCATTAAGGTATGACCTAAATCAAATCCCTTATGATTATACAGTGGAAGTGAGAAATAGATTTAAGGGCCTAGATCTGATAGATAGAGTGCCTGATGAACTATGGATGGAGGTTCCTGACATTGTACAGGAGACAGGGATCAAGACCATCTCCATGGAAAAGAAATGCAAAAAAGCAAAGTGGCTGTCTGGGGAGGCCTTACAAATAGCTGTGAAAAGAAAAGAGGTGAAAAGCAAAGGAGAAAATGAAAGATATAAGCATATGAATGCAGAGTTCCAAAGAATGGCAAGAAGAGATAAGAGCGCCTTCTTCAGTGATCAATGCAAAGAAACAGAGAAATACAACAGAATGGGAAAGACTAGAGATCTCTTCAAGAAAATTAGAGATACCAAGGGAACATTTCATGCAAAGATGAGCTCAATAAAGGACAGAAATGGTATGGACCTAACAGAAGCAGAAGGTATTAAGAAAAGGTGTCATGGAAGAACTGTACAAAAAGATCTTCATGACCCAGATAATCATGATGATGTGATTGTTCATCTGAGCCAGACATCCTGGAATGTGAAGTCAAGTGGGCCTTAGAAAGCATCATTACAAACAAAGCTAGTGGAGGTGATGAAATTCCATTAGAGCTATTTCAAATCCTGAAAGATGATGCTGTGAAAGTGCTGCACTCAGTATGCCAGCAAACTGGGAAAACTCAGCAGTGGCCACAGGACTGGAAAAGGTCAGTTTTCATTCCAATCCCAAAGAAAGGCAATGCCAAAGAATGCTCAAACTACCGCACAACTGCACTTATCTCACACTCTAGTAAATTAATGCTCAGAATTCTCCAAGCCAGGCTTCTGCAATACGTGAACCGTGAACACCCTGATGTTCAAGCTGGTTTTTGAAAAGGCAGAGGAACCAGAAATCGATTTGCCAAATCCGCTGCATCATGGAAAAAGCAAGAGAGTTCCAGGAAAACATCTATTTCTGCTTTATTGACTATGCCAAAGCCTTTCACTGTGTGGATCACAATAAACTGTGGAAAATTCTGAAAGAGATGGGAGTACCAGGCCACCTAACCTGCCTCTTGAGAAATCTGTGTGCAGGTCAGGAAGCAACATTTAGAACTGGACATGGAACAACAGACTGGTTCCAAAGAGGAAAAGGAGTACGTCAAGGCTGTATATTGTCACCCTGCTTATTTAACTTCGATGCAGAGTACATCACGAGAAATGGTGGGCTGGAAGAAACACAAGCTGGAATCAAGATTGCTAGGAGAAATATCAATAACCTCAGATATGCAGATGACACCACCCTTATGGCAGAAAGTGAAGAGGAACTAAAAAGCCTCTTGATGAAAGTGAAAGAGGAGAGTGAAAAAGTTGGCTTAAAGCTCAACATTCAGAAAATGAAGATCATGGCATCTAGTCCCATCACTTCACAGCAAATAGATGGGCAAACAGTGGAAACTGTAAGAAAACTCCGCAGGAAGAAAAAGCCTCCTCTAGGGACCGTTAGTAAAAAGGCCTTTATTTGGGCGGTCGCTCCCGGGCAGAACTCCCGGGGGCAAGCGAGCGAGGGAACAAAGGGAGTCTGCGAGGCAGGGAGGGGTGTGGGAAGGTTTTATAGTGAGGGCTGGTGGACAGGCCAAGATTTCTTCCCATTAAGGCAGCAAGCACAGGCTACAGCGGTGATTGGTGTCTATGGTTTCCCTGTTGTCCCCTGATTGGATCGGGGCTTCAGGGCTGGCCCCGGAAGTCTAATCTGCTTTTTGGTTCCTGTTTGGGCACCAGCCAACTACCAGTGCCAGCCGGATGTTTTGGTCACCACCAGCCAACTTCCGGTGCTGGCCGGATGTTTTTGTCACATGTTGGACGGCTCGCCCTTTCATCCTGGCCTCTTTGATATAGGACAAGGGGTGCTGATTCTCTCTGGCTACCTCCTGCTGAACGGGGGGCGACGAGGGGGGAGGGGGGGTGACTGGGATGACTGGGGCGTCCGTCGTCAAATATGTCTTGGGGTGCTTGGTAGAGGTCTCTGCTACTGCTGTCGCAGTACCATTAGCTGGACCGCTTTGGGCTGTCGTCCCAGCTGGCACATGTTTAGGGTCACGTTTGACAAGCAGCTGAGGATACAGAGCCCCAAAAGAAGATGGGTTAGCACTACAAGGACAAATATGAAAATGGGCTTCCACCAACTGAACTTGAACCAGGACGTGATCTCGTCCAAAAGGGAGGGAGAGCCATCTCCCAACCTGGAGACACTGTCTCGTATCTCAGTGAGAGCATCTGTAACATTTTGGGAAAGGTCTGGAATATACACACAGCATTCTGTTTTTATAATAGCACAAGTTCCGCCCTGGGCTGCTGTAAGGATATCCAGAGCCATCCTGTTTTGTAATACGGCCTTGCGCATTTGTTTCTGCTCCTCGTTTAAGGCCTCAAGGGCCTTGGTGGTTTCTAACAAAGACTGTTTAGTGAAATTTGCAAGGGAGTCAACACGGGTCATAACATCTAGGTTTCCAATGGAGGGCACGAACACGGCCGCCAAATAATCATACCAGCGAAAGAGTGACCTGGTCCACCTGGCTCTGATGAGGGGTAGATTTGCCGGTGTAGGCATCTTTCCCGTGTGGATCCGACCTGGGGCGAAAACAAACCCCAGGGTGCATCTGCCTACCCATCCGACAGGGAGCCACGGCCACACGTTGGTGCCACATATCCACCTGGTGCCGTTGGGTGCTACCCAACAGATACCCGGGTTGTTTGTCCAATCAGATCCTGGCCATACATTGGCCTTATCTACAGTAAAGGTCACATCAAAAACCGTTTTACATAGAGTTTGGGACAATATCCCCACATGCTTTAACAGATGTTTCGACAAGGCCGTCTGTCCATATCAAGGCTGGTGTTCTCTCTGTTCCCAACACAGGTCTGCAGATCTAATGAGCTGTCCTGCCTCTGGTGTCATCCAGCAGTACTCTTTCCAAATCTGATAGTAGTCTCCGAGGAAGCGAGACGACATTTGAAGTTGGTCTTCCTTTTGGGTGTCATTAACGTGTCCTGTAAATGCAGAAACTATAACCTGATGACTGACAGTAACATCAAAAACAATACCGGGGCGAGTGGTGGTGTTTTTACACCAAGAAAAACTGGAATATTTGTACATGAGGCTTGAATAAAACCGTTTTTGTTGTTTTAGGAAGCCACAAAGGGATTCTATAGCACCATCGCCTATTGGCATTGCCCACCATGGCAGCCCACTCTGGACCGACAGTGGCATGGCAGTGCAAACCCAGCATGTGGAGGTATTATAGTAATTAGCATAGTAGTGTGCCCAAGAGATAAAAACATTAGCCTGAGCCCGAGGAGAGTCAGGACTTAGGCCGAGCATTACACCTGTCAGGCAGAATGCCCACAACTTGGGGGCTTGCCATGATGACAAGCCCGGTCTGTGAGATAAGAAATGCGTTGAATCCTTCATTTGGGCAGCGGCCTCGTAGCAGACCCAATTTGGGGGACGTGTAACAGGTTGTCTCTTCCTGGGCTGGCCGGTAAGTTTTCATGAATCCAATCTGCACTGCTCCTGTGGACCCTGGACAGAGTCAATGGAAAAAGAGCACCGCCCAATCTGGGCTCTTTATGGGAATAGCACCTTAGAGGTAAGGAACAGCAATTTCAATAAATGACAGGAGGCAATGTCTTTGGTTATTCTGGAATTGGGGGAAGAGGAGTCCGGGTGATAGTTAGCTTAGTTGGTCCAGTAAGGACAGAGCGGTAGGATCCTCTCCCTTCAAGGTCAGGGTCAGGAAAACCTGGGGGTGCGAGCTTAAGTCGGGTCAGGTGGTACCAGGGCTCGTGTCCCAGGAGTTTGGCTGCCGTAGGAGTGGTGAGGATTACCGTATGGGGTCCCATCCAGCGGGGTTGCAGCAGGTGGGGGTTAAGAACTTTTAGCAGTACCTGATCTCCTGGGGCCAAAGGCCGGACCGGCCCTTTGTTATCCGTCGGTTGCGGCAAGACCTGGTCAGCGTGTTCTCTCAACAAAGGCCGTAGGAGGGAAAAGAGAGGGAGGTACCCTGCGAGTGGGGGAGTCTCTCCCTCTGGGAGGTAGGTCAGAAGATAGGGCCTTCTGTAAAGCAGTTCGAAGGGGGTCAAACCTGTCTTTGAGTGAGGCGTGGTGTGCATACGAGTGAGCGCCAGAGGAGGAGGTCGACCCAGGACAGTGGCAATTCCGAAGCAAGTTTGGTCAGGTGCATCTTGATGATCCCATTCACCCGCTCTACCTTGCCTGACGATTGAGGCCGGTGAGGGATGTGGAGATGCCAGGCGATGCCCAAGGCCGCAGCCACCTGCTGGGAGATCTGTGAGATGAATGCAAGCCCATTGTCAGACTGGAGGGAATTAGGTAGCCCAAACCTGGGAATGAGATGGGTTGTCAAGACCTCCACCACCACCACCGCCGCGGTCTCTCGGGCGGTGGGGAAGGCCTCGACCCAACCCGAGAAAGTGTCCACCAAGACCAGCAGATAGCGATGGCTTTGATGCCTGGGCATGTGAGTGAAGTCTATCTGCCAGTCTTGCCCAGGCAAGTGCCCCTGAGTTGATGCGTGGTCTGAGGGGGCCTAAGTCCTCCCTGAGGAGAGGTGGAGGCACATGTCAAGCAAGAACGGTGAACATCGTATACTGCACATCTAAGATGCCAGGGGGAAAAGATAAGACTAAGGAAAGAGAGGAGGGCCCTTGGTCCAATGTGCAGAGTGTTATGGATTTGGGATATGATGTCCTTCGCCTGGTGCTCGGGGAGTACCGGCTTGTTATAATACAGTATCCACCCCGATGAATGCTTCTGGGCCCCCTCCTGCGTCAGTAACGTCTGGGCTTCTTCATCAGCGTATTTGGGTATAAATGCTGACCTTAAGGCCAACACAGATTTGGGGGCTTGCTGTAAGGCAGTCTGTCGAGCCACTTGGTCAGCCATGTTGTTACCCAAGGCGACCGAATCATGAGCATTCTGATGTCCCTTGCAGTGTATGATAGCTACTTCCTTGGGCAAGGATAAGGCATCTAACAATCGAGTAATATGGGAGGCACTGCAAATGGGAGATCCTTTAGTGGTCAGGAAGCCCTGCTCTTTCCAGATTGCTGCGTGGGAATGGGCGATTAAGAAAGCGTATTTGGAATCGGTATAAATGTTAGCCCTTTTTCCTTTTGCCAGATGTAAGGCTCTAGTTAAGGCTATTAGCTCCGCCTTCTGGGAGGTCGTCCCTGGAGCCAGGGGCTGGGCCTCTAGGACTCCTCGGGTGGTTACCACAGCATAGGCCACCCTCCGGATCCCGTCAGAGTCTCGCTTTGAACTTCCGTCCATGAACAGTGTCAAATCGGGATTTTGCAAAGGTCTGGCAAACAAATTGTGAGGCGGCTGCATGAGGGACTCAAGGATCTCAATACATGAGTGAGCTGAAGGTTCCGTAAAGGGAAGAGAAGGTAATGATGAGAGGGGATTTAGTTGCAGAGAACGACCCACAGAAACTTGTGGGTTATCTAGGAACACCAAATGAAATTGCTGGAGCCTAGAGTCACTGAGATCAGAGAGAAATCTGGAAGCTAAAAGATCACTTAAGCGGTGAGGTGAGAAAATGGTCAGAGGTTGATCGTGGACTAACTTTTTGCATCTGCGTATAGTGTGGCCGCTGCCGCTAGTGCTCGCAGACAGGAAACCATCCCCTGGCCGTGGGGTCCAGCTGTTTAGACACATAAGCAATAGGCAGCAGTTCTGGGCCAACTGGTTGTACCAGGGCTCCAAAGGCTATTCCCCCCTTTTCGTCAGTATATAGATGGTGTGGATAATTCGGGTTTGGAAGAAAGAGAGGAGATGAAGCCAGTAAGGTGGAGCGTAAAGCATGAAAGGCCTGAGTTACTTCAGTGGGGGAAGACAGCGGTCCTGTGGGGGTCTCTTTAGCTGCAGCATACAGAGGCTTGGCCAGGGTGGCGTAATTTGGGACCCAGTGTTGGAAAAATCCCATCAGCCCTAAAAGGACAATATCTGGTCTCCATTGGCTGGAGGACAGATGGACCGGAGGAGGCTACACCAATCTGCTGTCAGGGCTTTAGTGGTGGGAGTGATTTGGAGACCTAGATAGACAACAGAGGTCTAGGTTAGTTGAGCCTTGGATTTTGAGGCCCTATAGCCCTGGGAGCCAAGGAAATTAAGGAGGGTCACAGTGTGTTGTCGGGAGGTCTCTTCTGAGGGGCTGCAAAGAAGCAAGTCGTCTCACGTACTGGATGAGAGCGCTGGGGCGAAGAGAGCACCGAGCCAGATCTCGGGACAGGGCTTGCCCAAAGTAATGGGGGCTGTCTCTGAACCCCTGAGGTAATACAGTCCACATGAGCTGGGTGGTCAGCTGAGTGTCTGGATCAGTCCAAGTGAAAGCAAAGAGGAATTGACAGTCGGGATGAAGCGGGATGGTAAAGAAAGCATCTTTGAGGTCAATGACAGTGAAATGAGAAGTTTGAGGAGGAATAGAGGAGAGGAGGGTGTAAGGGTTAGGGACAAGCAGATGGGCGGGGACCACCGCTGCGTTAATCAGGCGGAGATCCTGCACCAGCCGGTAGTCTCCGGAAGCCTTCCGGACAGTAAGGATGGGCATGTTACAAGGAGAGGTCGTGGGGATTAGGAGACCCTGTCCCATGAGATGGTCGATGATGGGCTTTAATCCTTTAAGGCTATGAACTGACAAGGGAAATTGGGGTCAAGCCGGAAAAGAGGTGGGATCTCTTAGCCGAATGAGGACTGGAGGGTGGTGCCGAGCCACCACCAGAACTCGGGTATCCCAGACCTCAGGACTAACAGGAGGAGTCAGGGGGTCCGTGAGTCGCATCAGGAAGGCCCCCGACATGGGGACCGATCCGGGCGTCAGGTGGAGGGTGGCTTTTAGCCTAACGAGTATATCTCTCCCCAAAAGCGGGGTAGGGCAGGAAGGAATAACTAAAAATGAGTGAGTGAACATGCAGGAATCCAACTGACAGGACAGTGGTTGTGTTTGGAGAGGACGTGAAGGTTGGCCGTCAATTCCCATAACCGAAATCTGGGAAGGATGCAGAATGCCCCCAAAGGAAGGAAGGACCGAATAGGTAGCCCCGTATCAACCAGAAAGTTGATAGACTTACCCGCTACCTGGAGCGTTACCCTGGGCTCGGCTTGGGTGATCGGGGTCCCCGAGTCTGGGCGGCATCAGTCTTTGTCGAAGCTCAACAGCTCCAAAGCCGGAGTAGGGCAGGAAGTCTCCCTGGGGCGCTCTGGTCCCCGGCCCCTAGAGGTCGGGGCCTGAGAGGCCTGGGGACAGTCACTGGCCCAATGTCCCCGTTGCTTGCACAACGGACACGGCTTGGATGGAGGGCGCGGTTTAGGGCATGTCTTGGCCCAGTGTCCTTCTCGGCCGCACTTGAAGCAAGCCCCCAGAGGGGGCTTTTGGGACCCTGAGCCCACAGCCGGCCGCAGGGCCTCCACCAAGGCTTGGGTTTGCTGGTTAAAGAGACTCGCCTGCTGGTTGAGGAGGCTAGCCTGAAATTCGGCCTTTTGTTTAAGCCTTGCCTTTCGGCTGGCCTCAGCAGTTTCCTCACGGGCGTTGTAGACCTTGAAAGAAGTTTTTACCAGATCTCAGATAGGGGTCTGAGGACGTCCTAGGCCTTGGCCAGTTTTTCCGAATATCAGGGGCAGACTGAGAGGTAAAACGACTGGCCAAGGTGGCTGCCCTACGGGGAACTCAGGGGACACCCTGGTGTATTGAATGAGGGCCTCAGTAAGCCAATTGAGGAACATGGCTGGATTTTCATCAGGCCCCTGAGTCACCTCATCCAATTTAAGGAAATTTACAACTTTATGAGAGGACACCTCCATCCCATCAAGAAGGCACTCTATCATACAGCGTACTCGCTGCTGGCCACCACCCCCTCCTGATAGTTCCAATCAGGGTCAATGTCAGGGACCACCTGAGCCCCCGGGGGGCACTCGGGAGAGGGACTGGCAATGTGCCTCTGATTGGCCTGAGCTTTGGCTGCCATCCAGATGGCCTGCCTCTCCTCTGGGGTAGTGGAAGACCCCAAAATGACATAAATGTCCTGCCAGGTCAAAGCATAGGCGCGAGTCAGGCCCGTGAACTGTTTAATGTACTGAGTGGGATTGGAAGAAAAGGATCCCAGTTTGGCTTCAATCTGTGCCAAGTCCTGGAGAGAAAAGGGAACATGGACCTGGGCTAGGCCCTCAGCTCCGGCCACCTGCCGCAAGGGAAATAGCGAAGCCGGGGCTGAGGAAGGAGGAACGGAGGGAGAGGGTTCCTGCAGGCTGCTATGAGAGCGAGTGTGAGAGCTGACCGGAGAGGGCGGCAGGGCCACCGAAGGGAGGGGAGGATAGAGAATAGGACCAGGTGTTGCCGGAGTCGGAGCTAGGGGGTGGAACCTCCGGAGCTGGTGTGGAAGCTGGAGTAGATGAGGTGGAAGGAGTGGAAGGGGCTGAGGAGGTAGGAGTCGTGCGGGACGCATATGGAGAAGCAGTCAGTTCTTCCGGGGGAATAGTAAAAGCCGAAGACTCGGAAGAGGAAGGGATGGGCTTGGCCTGGTGGGGAGGGGTCGGGGGAGCCATGGTGAGCAAAATCTGGCTGGGGGCGCATGTAGTGCACAGAGTAGGGCGGGACGTAACGCCCAAAGGCCTGAACATAAGGGACCTCAGACCATTTTCCCGTTCTCTGGCAGTAATTGTCTAAATCACGGAGGACGTCAAAGTCTAATGTCCCTGCGGCGGGCCACTGTGAGCCATTATCCAGAGAATATTGTGGCCAGGCCTGAGAGCACAAAAAGGTAAGCTGTTTAGGACGGATATATCCTTTCAGTCTTAGGGTCTGCAAATTAGCCAATAGGCACTCCAAAGGAGTAGAATATCGGGGATCGGGTTTGGAGGCTGTCGATCCCATGGCGACCACGTGACGCGGAGGTGAACCCCGGTGTCCAAACGTCTTTGGACACACTGAGGGAAGCCGGAGGTTCGAGCAGCCAGTCGGAACATCTTCCTCGCGGACTGCAGGACCGGCAGAGGCCGAAGCCGGAGGTTTATGCAGTCGTTCGGGACGTCTCCCTCACGAACTGATGACCGGGAGGGGGCCGAAGCTGGAGGCCGAAGCCAGAGGTCCACACAGTCGTTCAGGACGTCTCCCTCATGAACTGGTGACCGGGAGGGCCCAGTAAGTGCGCACCCATTACAGGGCCCTAGGAAGTGGTCGCCAGGGAGGGCAGGCCCCAAAGCCGAAGGGACTTACCCCGTATTCTGCCACCCGGGAGGTTGGTCAGTCGCCTGGGTCCGGGGCTACCGCGGCAGTGGAGCTCGAGGGGGCCTCAACGGCGAGTGCCGGAGGCCCTCACCTCGAGCCCCACGTTGGGCGCCAGATGTAAGAAAACGCCGCGGGAAGAAAAAGCCTCCTCTAGGGACCGTTAGTAAAAAGGCCTTTATTTGGGCGGTCGCTCCCGGGCAGAACTCCCGGGGGCAAGCGATCGAGGAACAAAGGGAGTCTGCGAGGTGGGGAGGGGTGCGGGAAGGTTTTATAGTGAGGGCTGGCGGATGGGCCAAGGTTTTTTCCCATTAAGGCAGCAAGCTCAGGCTACAGCGGTGATTGGTGTCTATGGTTTCCCTGTTGTCCCCTGATTGGATCGGGGCTTCAGGGCTGGCCCCGGAAGTCTAATCTGCTTTTTGGTTCCTGTTTGGGCACCAGCCAACTACCGGTGCCAGCCGGATGTTTTGGTCACCACCAGCCAACTTCTGGTGCCAGCCGGATGCTTTGGTCACCACCAGCCAACTTCCGGTGCTGGCCGGATGTTTTGGTCATGTGTTGGACGGCTCGCCCTTTCAGAAACAATGTCAGACTTTATTTTTTGGATCCCAAAATCACTGCAGATGGTGACCACAGCCATGAAATTAAAAGATGCTTACTCCTTGGAAGAAAAGTTATGACCAACCTAGACAGCATATTCAAAAGCAGAGACATTACTCTGCCAACTAAGGTCTGTCTAGTCAAGGCTATGGCTTTTCCAGTGGTCATGTATGGATGAGAGTTGGACTGTGAAAAGGGCTGAGCACTGAAGAATTGATGCTGTTGAACTGTGTTGTTGGAGAAGACTCTTCAGAGTCCCTTGGACTGCAAGGAGATCCAACCAGTCCATTCTAAAGGAGATCAACCCTTGGATTTCTTTGGAAGGAATGATGCTAAAGCTGAAATTCCAGTACTCTGGCCACCTCATGCGAAGAGTTGACTCATTGGAGAAGACTCTGATGCTGAGAGGGATTGGGGACAGAGGGAGAAGGGGATAACCGAGGATGAGATGACCGTATGGCATTATGGACTCAATGGACATGAGTCTGAGTGAACCCTGGGAGATGGTGATGAACAGAGAGGCCTGGCATGCTGCGATTCATGGGGTTGCAAAGAGTCGAACACGACTGAGTGACTGAACTGAACTGAACTGAGCATGGCCCTGCCCATCAGAACAAGACCCAGTTTCCCCTAATCTATCTCTCCCATCAGGAAACTTCCATAACCTCTTATCCTTCTCCATCAGAGGCCAGAAAGAATGAAAACCGCAATCACAGAAAATCAGTCAAACTGATCACATGGATCACAGCCTTGTCTAACCCAATGAAACCAGTAGGGCCACCCAACACAGACAGGTCATGTTGGATAGTTCTGAAAAACATGGTCCACTGGAGAAGGCAATGGCAAACCACTTCAGCATTCTTGCCTTGAATCCCCATGAACACTATGAAAAGGAAAAATATATGAGACTGAAAGATGAACTTCCTAGGTCAGAAGGTGCCCAATATGCTACTGGAGAAGAGTGGAGAAATAACACCAGAAAGAATGCAGAAATGGAGCCAAAGCGAAAACAACACCGAGTTGTGGATGTGACTATTGATAGAAGTAAAGCCCTATGGTATAAAGAACAATATTGAATACGAACCTGGAATGTTAGGTCCATGAATCAAGGTAAATTGGAAGTGGTCAAACATGAGAGGGCAATACCGAGCATTGACATTTTAGGAATCAATGAGCTAAAGTGAATTGGAATGGGCAAATTTAATTCAGATGACCATTATATCTACTACTGTGGGCACAAATCCCTTAGAAGAAATGGAGTAGGCCTCATAGTCAACAAAAGAGTCCAAACTGCAGTACTTGGCTGCAATCTAAAAATTGACAGAATGATCTCTGTTAGTTTCCAAGGCAAACCATTCAATATCACAGTAATCCAAGCATATGCCCCAACCAGTAATGCTGAAGAAGCTGAGGTTGAACGGGTCTGTGAAGACCTACAAGACCTTTTAGAACTAGTACTGAAAAACATGTGCTTTTTAAGCACACATGCCATGAGCAGGGGCAAACCCAACGTGGGTGAATCACTGTGAGCACACGCCAGTGATATTTGTTTGCAGTGTTCCTCCCTCCCCAAAGCACGACTGAACACAGTGAGCCTGAAAAATAGTGACCAACACTGCGCTCCTTGTGTCAGGGCGGAAATTAGACACTGATGAGACCAGCAAACAGAAGAAGCTAAAATAAACAGAGGGAAGCACTCTGGAAGTGACAGGTGCAGTAGATTAAAACCCTGCATTTAGCACTGACTACATAGCAAAGGGCATATAGACCTTGAGAAGTACAAACCGGACCAAGGAACTATCTAAAAATGAACTGACCCCACACTGTCCGCAACAGCTCCAGAGAAAGTCTTAGATATATTTTTATTATTATCATTTATTAAATTTAAAAATTATTATTTTTATTTTTTTAATTTTTAAGTCACCATTACTCCTTTAATTTTCATTTGTATAACCTACTGCTGCTGCTGCTGCTAAGTCGCTTCAGTCGTGTCCGACTCTGTGCAACCCTATAGACAGCAGCCCACCAGGCTCCCCCATCCCTGGGATTCTCCAGGCAAGAACACTGGAGTAGGTTGCCATTTCCTTCTCCAATGCATGAAAGTGAAAAGTGAAAGTGAAGTTGTTCAGTCATGTCCGAGTCTTCGCGACCTCGTGGACTGCAGCCCACCAAGCTCCTCCATCCATGGGATTTTCCAGGCAAGAGTACTGGAGTGGGGGTGCCATCACCTTCTCCGTTATAACCTACGATTACCTTGCAAAAAAAAAAAAGACCCTACTTTTAAAGCAAACTTCATATATATATATATATATATTTCATAATTTTGTGACTTTTTAAAAATATTGCAATTTTGAGAATTTAACCTCTACTCTAGATTTTCAGTCTTTGTTTTTTGGTATTTGTTATCAACTTTGTACTTTTAAGAACCCAATCTTCAGTACCCATTTTTACTTGGGAGTGAGATCACTGGCTTGATTGCTCTCCCCCCTTTGACTCTCCTTTTTCTCCAACAGATCACCTCTATCTCCCCACTCCCCCTTTTCTTCTCTACCCAACTTGGTGAATCTCTTTATGTGTTCTGGGCTGTGGAGAACACTTAGGGGACTGATTAGTGGCTGGATCTCTCTCTCTCTTTTTGAATCCCCCACTTCTCCTGGTCACCTCTATCACCCTCCTCCCTCTTCTCTTCTCCATGTAACTCTGTGTACCTCTCTGGGTGTCCCTCACTGTGGAGAAACCTTTCATCATTAACCTAGATGTTTCATCATCGGTGCTGTATAGATGGAGAAGTATTGAGGGTACTGTAAGAATAAGACTGAAAACCAGAGGCAAGGGGCTTAAGTCCAAATCCTGAGAACATCAGAGAACTCCTGAATCCAGGGAACATTAATCAATAGGAGTTCACCAAACACCTCCATATCTACACTGAAACCAAGCACCATCCAAGGGCCAACAGGCTCCAGAGCAAGACATACCAAGCAAATTCTCCATCAAAACCGGAACATAACCCTAAGCCTCAATATACAGGCTGCCCAAAGTCACATCAAACCCATAGACATCTGAAAACTCATTACTGGACACTTCATTGCACTCCAGAGAGAATAAATCCAGCTCCATCCACCAGGACACTGACACAAGCTTCCCTAACCAGGAAACCTTGACAAGCCACCCGTTCAACCCCACTCACAGTGAGGAGCATCCACAATAAAGAGGAAATATCAACTGCCAGAGTACAGAAAGGCCACTTCAAACACAGCAATATAAACAAGATGAAAAGGCAGAGAAATACCTAGCAGGTAAAGGAACAGGATAAATGCCCACCAAACCAAACAAAAGAGGAAGAGATGGGGAATCTACCTGATAAAGAATTCTGAATAATGATGTTGAAAATGATCCAAAACCTTGAAAACAAATTGAAGTTACAGATAAAGAGCCTGGAGACAAGGATTGAGAAGATGCAAGAAAGGTTTAACAAGGACCTAGAAGAATTAAAAAAGAGTCAATATATAATGAATAATGCAATAAATGAGATAAAAAATACTCTGGAGGGAAACAACAGTAGAATAACGGAGGCAGAAGACAGGATAAGTGAGGTAGAAGATAGAATGGCAGAAATAAATGAAACAGAGAGGAAAAATGAAAAAAATTAAAAAAAAATGAGGACAATCTCAGAGACCTCTGGGACAATGTTAAATGCCCCAACATTAGAATCATAGGAGTCCCAGAAGAAGAAGACAAAAGAAAGACTATGAGAAAATACTTGAGGAGATAATATTTAAAACTTCCCTAAAATGAGGAAGGAAATAATCATCCAAGTCCAAGAAACCCAGAGAGTCCCAAATAGGATAAACCCAAGTTGAAACACCCCAAGACACATATTAATCAAATTAACAAAGATCAAACACAAAGAACAATTATTAAAAGCAGCAAGGAAAAACAATAAATAACACACAAGGGGATTCCCATAAGGATAACAGCTGATCTTTCAATAGAAACTCTTCAGGCCACAAGGGAATGGCAGGACATACTTAAAGTGATGAAAGAAAATAACCTACAGCCCAGCAAGGATCTCATTCAAATATGAAGGAGAAATCAAAAGCTTTACAGACAAGTGAAAGTTGAGAGAATTCAGCACCACCAAACCAGCTCTCCAACAAATGCTAAAGGATCTTCTCTAGACAGGAAACACAGAAAGGGTGTATAAACTGAACCCAAAACAATAAAGTAAATGGAAACAGGATCATACTTATCAATAATTACCTTAAATGTAAATGGTTGAATGCCTCAACCAAAAGAAAAAGGCTGGCTGAATGGATACAAAAACAAGACCCCTATATATATCGTCTACAAGAGACCCACCTTGAAACAAGGGACACATACAGGCTGAAAGTGAATGGCTGGAAAAAGATATTCCATGCAAATGGAGACCAAAAAAGAAAAAAAACAACAACAACAAACACCCCCCACACACACACACACCCACAGGAGTAGCAATACTTATATCAGATAATATAGACTTTAAAACAAAGGCTGTGAAAAGAGACAAAGAAGGACACTACATAATGATCCAAGGATCAATCCAAGAAGAAGATATAACAATCATAAATATACATGCACCCAAAATAGGAGCACCACAATATGTAAGACAAATGCTAACAAGTATGAAAGAGGAAATTAACAATAACACAATAATAGTGGAAGACTTTAATACCCCACTCACACCTATGGATAGGTCAACTAAACAGAAAATTAACAAGGGAACACAAATTTTAAATGATACAATAGACCAGTTAGACCTAATTGATATCTAAAGGACATTTCACACCAAAACATTGAATTTCACCTTTTTCTCAAGTGGACATGGAATCTTCTCCAGGGTAGATCACATCCTGGGCCATAAATCTAGCCTTGGTAAATTCAAAAAAATTGAAATTATTCCAAGCATTTTTTTCTGACCACAATGCAGTAAGATTAGATGTAGATTACAAGAGAAAAAAAAAAATATTAAAAATTCCAACATATGGAAGCTGAACAATATGCTGCTGAATAACCAACAAATCACAGAAGAAATCAAAAAAGAAATAAAAATATGCATAGAAACTAATGAAAATGGAAATGCAACAACTCAAAACCTGTGGGACCCTGTAAAAGCAGTGCTAAGGGGAAGGTTCATAGCAATACAGGCTTACCTCAAGGAACAAGAAAAAAGTCAAATAAATAACCTAACTCCATACTTAAAGCAACTTGGAAGAAATGAAGAAACCCAGGGTTAGTGGAAGGAAATAAATCTTTAAAAGTAGAGCAGAAATAAATGAAAAAGAAACAAAAGAGACCATGGCAAAAATTAAGAAAACCGAAAGCTGTTTCTTTAAAAAGATACATAAAATTGACAAACCCTTAGTCAGACTCATCAAGAAACAAAGGGAGAAAAATCAGATCAAGAAAATTGAGAGATCACAACAGACAACACAGAAATACAAAGGATCATAAGAGACTATTATCAACAACTATATGCAAATAAAATGGACAACTTGGAAGAAATGGACAAATTCTTAGAAAAGCACAACTTTCCAAAACTGAACCAGGAAGAAATAGGAAATCGTAACAGACCCATTATAAGCACAGAAATTGAAACTGTAATCAGAAATCTTCCAACAGACAAAAGCCCAGGACCAGATGGCTTCACAGCTGAATTCTACCAAAAATTTAGAGAAGAACTAACACCATTCCTACTCAAACTCTTCCAGAAAATTGCAGAGGAAGGTAAACTTCCAAACTCATTCTATGAGCCCCCATCACCCTAATACCAAAACCTGACAAAGATGCCACACACACACACACACACACACACTCACACACACACACACACAAAACTACAGGCCAATATCACTGATGAACATAGATGCAAACATCCTTAACAAAATTCTAGCAATCAGAATCCAACAACACATTAAAATGATTATACACCCTGACCAAGTGGGCTTTACCCAGGGATGCAAGGATTCTTCAATATCCACAAATCAATCAATGTAATACACCACATTAAAAAACTGAAAAATAAAAACCATATGATTATCTCAATAGATGCAGAGAAAGCCTTTGACAAAATTCAACATCCATTTATGATAAAAACCCTCCAAAAGCAGAAATAGAAGGAACATACTTCAACACAATAAAAAGTATATATGACAACAAACAGCAAACATTATTCTCAATGGTGAAAAATTGAAAGCATTTCCCCTAAAGTCAGGAACAAGACAAGGGTGCCCACTCTCACCACTACTATTCAACATAGTTTTGGAAGTTTTGGCCACAGCAATCAGAGCAGAAAAAGAAATAAAAAGAATTCACATTGGAAAAGAAGAAGTAAAACACTCACTGTTTGCAGATGACATGATCCTCTACATAGAAAACCCTAAAAACTCCACCAGAAAATTACTAAAACTAATCAATGAATTTAGTAAAGTTGCAGGATATAAAATTAACACAGAGAAATACCCTGCATTCCTATATGCTAACAATGAAAAAACAGAAAGAGAAATTAGGAAACAATTCCATTCACGATTGCAACGAAAAGAGTAAAATACTTAGAAATATATCTACCTAAAGAAACAAAAGAGCTATATATATAAAACTGTAAAACACTGGTGAAAGAAATCAAAGAGGACATAAATAGATGGAGAAATATACCATGTTCATGGATCGAAAGAATCAATACAGTGAAAATTAATATACTACCCAAAGCAATCTATAGATTCAATGCAATCCCTATCAAGCTAACAATGGTATTTTTCACAGAGCTAGAACAAATAATTTCACAATTTGTATGGAAATACAAAAAACCTTGAATAGCCAAAGCAATCTTGAGAAAGAAGAATGGACCTGGAGGAATCAACCTTCCTGACTTCAGTCTCTACTACAAAGCCACAGTCATCAAAACAGTATGGTATAGGCACAAAGACAGAACTATAGATCAATGGAACAAAATAGAAAGCCCATGCACCTATGGACACCTTATCTTCGACAAAGGAGGCAAGAATATACAATGGAGAAAAGATAATCTCTTTAACAAGTGGTACTGGGAAAACTGGTCAACCACTTGTAAAAGAATATAACTAGAACACTTTCTAACACCATACACAAAAATAAACTCAAAATGGATTAAAGATCTAAATGTAAGACCAGAAACTATAAAACTCCTAGAAGAGAACATAGGCAAAACACTCTCCGATATAAACCCCAGCAGGATCCTCTATGACCCACCTCCCAGAATACTGAAAATAAAAGTAAAAATAAACAAGTGGGACCTAATTAAAATTAAAAGCTTCTGCACAACAAAGGAAACTATAAGCAAGGTGAAAAGACAGCTTTCAGAATGGGAGAAAATAATAGCCAATGAAGCAACGGACAAAGAATTAATCTCAAAAATATACAAGCAACTCCTGCAGCTCAATTCCAGACAAATAAAAGACCCAATCAAAAAATGGGCCAAAGAACTAAACAGACATTTCTCCAAAGAAGACATACAGATGGCCAACAAACACATGAAAAGGTGTTCAACATTACTCATTATCAGAGAAATGCAAATCAAGACCACAATGAGGTACCATTTCACGCCAGTCAGAATGGCTGCAATCCAAAAGTCTACAAGCAATAAATGCTGGAGAGGGTGTGGAGAAAAGGGAACCCTCTTATACTGTTGGTGGGAATGCAAACTAGTACAGCCACTATGGAAAACAGTGTGGAGATTCCTTAAAAAACTGGAAATTGAACTGCCTTATGACCCAGCAATCCCACTGCTGGGCATACACACTGAGGAAACTAGAAATGAAAGAGACACATGTACTCCAATGTTCATTGCAGCATTGTTTATAATAGCCAGGACATAGAAGCAACCTAATGTCCATCAGCAGATGAATGGATAAGAAAGCTGTGATACATATACACAATGGAATATTACTCAGCCATTAAAAAGAATACATTTGAATCAGTTCTAAATGAGGTGGATGAAACTGGAGCCAATTATACAGAATGAAGTAAGCCAGAAAGAAAAACACCAATACAGTATACTAATGCATATATATGGAATTTAGAAAGTTGGTAACAATAGCCCTCTATCTGAGACAGCAAAAGAGACACAGATGTATAGAACAGTCTTTTGGACTCTGTGGTAGAGGGTGAGGGCAGGATGCTTTGAGAGAATGGCATTAAAACACGTAAATTATTATATGGAAGATGAATTGCCAGTCTAGGTTTGATGCATAACACAGGATGCTCGGGGCTGGTGCACTGGAATGACCTAGCAGGATGGGATGGGGAGGGAGGTGGGAGGGGGTTCAGGATGGGGAGCACATGTACACCCATGGCGGATTCAAGTCAATGTATGGCAAAACCAATACAATATTGTAAAGTAAGATAAATAAATTAATTAATTTTAAAAATTGCTTTTCATTTTAGGGGACTGGAATGAAAAGTAGAAAATCAAGGGATACCTGGAGTAACAGGCAAATTTGACCTTGGAGTACAGCATTAAAGAGGGCAAAGGCTAACAGAGTTTTACCAAGAGAAGGCATTGGTCTTAGCAAGTGCCCTCTTCCAGCAACACAAGACTCTACACATGGACGTCATCAGATAGTCAATACCAAAAGCACGTTGCAGCCAAAGATGGAGAAGCTCTATACAGTCAGCAGAAACAAGACTGTTGGCTAACTGTATGGGCTCAGATCATGAACTCTTTATTGCAAATTTCAGACTTAAGTTGAAAAAAGTATTGAAAACCCCTAGACCATTCAGGTATGACCTAAATCAAATCTCTTAGGTACAGTGGAAGTGACAAATCAATTCAAGAAATTATATCTGATAGACAGAGTGCCTGAAGAACTATGGACAAAGGTTCATGACATGGTACAGGGGGCAGTAATCAAGACCATCCCCAAGAAAAAGAAATGTAAGAAGTCAAAACAGCTGCCTGAGGAGGCCTCACAACTAACTGAGAATAGAGAAGTGAAAGGCAAAGGAGAAAAGGAAAGATTTACCTATTTGAATTCAGAGTTCCAAAGAATAGCAAGGAAGGATAAGAAAGCATTCATCAGAGATGCATGCAAAGAAATAGAAGAAAACATTAGAATGGGAAAGACAGAGATCCCTTCAAGAAAATTAGCAATACCAAGGAAATATTTCATGCAAAGATGGCACAATAAATGACAGAAATTGTATGAACCTAACAGAAGCAGATCATATTCAGAATAGGTGGCAAGAATACACAGAAAACTATACAAAAAAGATTTTAATGACCCAGATAACCACGATGGTGTGATCACTCACCTAGACCCAAACATCCTGGAATGCAAAGTCAAATAGGCCTTAGGAAGTATCACTATGAACAAAGCTAGTGGACGTGATGGAATTCCAGTTGAGCTATATCAAATCCTAAATGATGATGCTGTGAACGTGCTGCTGTCAATATGCCAGCAAATTTGGAAAACTCAGCAGTGGCCACATGACTGGGAAAGGTCTTTTTTTCATTCCAATTCCAAAGACAATGCCAAAGATTATTCAGACTACTGCACAATTCCACTCATCTCACAGGCTAGCAAAACTAATGCTCAAAATTCTCCAAGCCAGGCTTCAACAGTGAACTTCTGTTCAAAGTTCAAAGTTCTGTGAACTTCCATGTGTTCAAGCTGGATTTTAAAAAGTCAGAGGAACTGGAGATCAAATCAGCAAAATCCATTGGATTATCAAAAAGAAAGAGAGTTCCAGAATAACATGTAATTCTGCTTTATTGACTACACCAAAATCTTTAACTGTGTGGACCACAATAAACTGTGGAAAATTCTTAAGGAAAAAAAAAAAAAAAGGTGTGTGGGGGGGATACCAGACCACCTGACCTGCCTCCTGAGAAATCTATATGCGGGTCATGAAGCAACAGTTAGAACTGGACATGGAACTGAAAGTTTGTTGTTGAATCACGCAAAGATGCCGGGATTCTTGGCCCCTAGAGGAGAAGAATTCAATCTGGGGCCAGAGACGAGGCTTGATCACTCAGAGCTTTTGTGTAATAAAAGTTTTATTAAAGTATAAAGGAGAAAGAGAAAGCTTCTGACATAGGCATCAGAAGGGGGCAGAAAGAGTACTCCCTGCTAGTCTTCAGCTGGGTGTTACATAGTCACCAGCAGTCTGTTAATGAAAGAAAGGAATGTCTCAAAACTCAGAATGGCACCAGGCCCCTCACCCATAAGATGCATTTTGGAATAATCTTGGCACCAAATGGTTCATCCTGGGCCATAAAGTGATTAACTTGAATCTTGAAGAAGGGCAGATCACCATACAAATAGTTTCATTTATATAGATTAGAGGAACAATATCTGAGTATAACATACTGGTTTGTCAGGTAGGTTCTGAACCAAGAGGCAGACTTGAAGACAGAGTTTGGGGGAAACGCATAGTGCATTAGCATAGCTTAAGACAAACATTTCCATAAGAAAAAGGCATTGGCTATTGCTAGGTTTGAGAATAGTTAACTTCAGGTGAAACCAGGTGTCATTATGGCAACACAGTATTTTAAGAGAAACCTCCGGTTAAATTTGTATAGAGAAGGAAAAATATCACTAGTTTGTTTCTTTGTGCTGCTTAAGAGAGATAAAAATGTCTGACACTTGCAGGCTATCTCCTCCGTTTGGAGACCCCTAGCCTTCCTGCCTGTTACCCTCTCAGAACAGCCGACTGGTTCCAAATAGGGAAGGGGGTACGTCCAGCTTGTATATTGTCGCCCTGAGCGACTGAACTGAACTGAACTTATTTAACTTATATGCAGAGTACATGATGAGAAATGCTGGGCTGGATGAAACACTAGCTGAAATCAAGATTGCCTAGAGAAATATCAATAACCTCAGCTATGCAGATGACACCACCCTTATGGCAGAAAGTGAGAGAGGAGCTAAAAAGCCTCTTGATGAAACTAAAAGAGGCGAGTGAAAAAGTTGGCTTAAAGGTCAACATTAAAAAAACTAAGATCATGGCTTCTAGTCCCATCACTTCATGGCAAATAGACTGGGAAACAGTGACAGATTTAATTTTTTAAGCTCCAAAATCACTGCAGATGGTGACTGCATCCATGAAATTAAAAGATGCTTGCTCCTTGGAGAAAATCTATGACCAACCTACACAGCATTTTAAAAAAACAGAGATATTACTTTGCCAACAAAGGTCTGTCTAGTCAAGGCTATGGTTTTTCCAGTGGTCATGTATGGATGTGAGAATTGGACTATAAAGAAAGCTGAGCACTGAAGAATTGGAGCTTTTGAACTGTGGTGTTGGAGAAGACTCTTGAGAGTCCCTTGGACTGCAAGGAGACCCAACCACCCAATCCTAAAGGAAATCAGTCCTGAATATTCATTGGAAGGACTGAGGCTGAAGTTGAAGCTCCAATACTTTGGCCACCTGATGCAAAAGACTCTGATGCTGGGAAAGACTGAAGAGAGGAGGAGAAGGGGATGACAGAGGATGAGATGATTGGATGGCATCACCAATTTGATGAACATGAATTTGAGTAAGCTCTGAGAGTTGGTGATGGACAGGGAAGCCTGGTATGCTGCAGTCCATGGAGTTAGAAAGAGTTGGACACAACTGAATGACTCAACTGACAGTCTGATCTCTTGGCTCTTCTACATGTCCCCTCTACCTTCTCTGATTTCTTTTCTATATTTCTCTGCATTGTTTAGAATGTTGTCTGACCTATTAAAGCCTATTTTCCTCAGCTCCCACTGTAAGCTGATAATTTAGTGTTACTCCACAAAAAGAGGTGTTCCCTTGTAGCTCATTTGGTAATGAGTCTGCCTGCAATGCAGGAGACCTGGGTTCTATCCCAGGGTTAAGAAGATCCCCTGGAGAAGGAAATGGCCATGCACTCTAGCATTCTTGCTTGGAGAATCCCATGTTCAGAGGATTCTGGCAGTTTACAGTCCATGGGGTTGCAAGAGTTGGAGACTACTTATAGAATAAATCACCACCACAAAAGAGAACTAGGCATGGTTTTCTTGACATAAGAGAAGCCATTTTTGGCCTTAACCATTTTGTGATCTAAGGCTGGGCACATGTTTGCCTTTGAACATATCTCAGTAATTAATGGTCTTAAAGGGACAATGTTATCAGGCAACTGAAATAACAATAGCAAAGGTAATTACCAGTTGTAAAGACTCCCAGTTCCTTTTCAGTGGTAAAGATTAGCATGAAGCACTCAACCACCATATCAGCTGGAACCTCAGGGATGTTGATGTTGACCTTTTCTGACTCCCCTGACTTCAATCAATTAAAGCTTAGACCGCCCACACTTCTTTGTGTATGCATGTACCCTTAGCTTAAAATGCACCCCATGTACCCCAATTTTGCTATTCAGGGAGACACTGCTTTGTGAAAGTTCCCCATTGTTCTCCTTACTTGCTGCAAGAAATAAATCCTTCCTTCTCTGATCTTTGACTTGGTTGTGTCTTTTATCTTGACACCCACGAGGAGGTGAGCCCAGTTTTTTGGTTAACAGCATCACCATGCTCTCTGCTTCAGTAGGTTTCCAAAACAATGAGATAGAATAGAAAGAGTGTAAGACTAACTGAATGAATGGATGAATGAGTGAATGAATAACATGGGCTTGTGAAATGGTGTATTTCCTTCCATATCAATAAACAAGGATGTCACAGCCATCAGGGATACCAGCCGTCCAGGTGTGAATTTCTAAGCCTAGGAAGAACAGTGCTTGCTCTCAGGCATCCATTGAGTTGCTGCCCCTCCCCATGGTGGACAAGGAACTGAGAATGTGAAAAGTCAAATCTCAGATACACATAAAAGAAATGATTTCAGTGAGCCCAGGCCCTTGCATCTTCCCATACACAGAAAATCACTGAATTCCTAAACTTGAGATATCTTGTTTTCCGTAATTAACAATAATCTTTTGATGTTCAGACTACTTGCCCCTTTTTGCAAGCTTCTATATAACTTTATTTCCTCAGACCAGTTCTCTCAGGGTCATTTGAGATTCTGTCACTTGGGCCTGAAGTCCTAAAAATTCCCCAAATAAAATATAACTCTCAACTTCTACGTTGTGACTAAATTTTAAGTTGACAGGCTCTACTCTCTCTGCAGCCAACTCCCACCAAATAAAAATAATTAAGGAAATTCCATTTACCCTCAGTGTGGTGGTCTTCTCAGCTTAATTTATTTCCAGGCTTCTCAAAGAATGGTGGAAACCAGGACTATGCCATTCAATAGGCCGGCAAATTTTCAGATTATTGGAATCCAGGGAAAACATAACTCTTCTCCCTCCAGAGTCTCCCTGCAAACCAACCCCCCCACCCCAACCCCACCTGACTATAGGATAGAAGTTAATTCTAGACCAGTGTGACTCAATAGAAGACTAATGTAAGCAATATATATGACTTTACATTTCTAATGGCCACTTTTAAACCAAGAAATAACAGTGTATTAAAGGTTGAATAGTGTCCAGTCTGAAAAAAGTATGCCGGAGTCTTAACACCTAGTCCTTGGAATGTGACAGTATTTGGAGATGGGGCCTTTACAGAGATGATCAAGTTAAAATGAGGTCATTGAGGTGGGCCCTAGACACAACTGAGGAACTGAGCACAGTGTGGCATTACTACCAGCCTTATCATGAAAAAGGCCATGTTGCCAACAGATAGACATGTGTAGTAGGAAGAGGATGTGAAGAAACGTAGGAAGAAGACAGTCATCTGGAAGTCAAGGAGAAAGGCCTGGACAGACTGTTCCTTCACAGCCTCTAAAGGAACCAGTCCTGCTGACACCTTGATCTTGGACTTCTAGCCTCTCAACTTGTAAGGTAATCTATCTCTTTTGTCAAAACTGCTCAGTCTGTGGTACTTTGTAAATGACAACTCTAGCAAACTTACATGCAGTGGAAACATTTGCTTAATAACATATTTTATTCCACTGCATGAATCAAAGTCTTCCCTGATGTCTCAGTGTGTAAAGAATCTTCCTATAAGCAGAAGACACACTTTTGATCCCTAGGTTAAGAAGATCCCCTGGAGGAAGAAATGGAAAGCACTCCAGTATTCTTGCCTGAAAAAAAACCCATGGATGGAGGAGGCTGGCAGGTTACAGTTCAAAGAGTTGCAAAAAGTTGGACATGACTCTGTGATTAAACACATACACACCATATGTCAAGAATATGATTATCATTCCACTTATAATTAACATAAAAACATTTTCAGTTCAGTTCAGTTCATTTCAGTCACTCAGTCGTGTCCAACTCTTTGTGACCCCATGAATTGCAGCACGCCAGGCTTCCGTGTCCATCACCAGCTCCTGGAGTTCATCGATTTGGTGATGCCATCCAGCCATCTCATCTTCTGTCATCCCCTTCTCCTCCTGCCCCCAATCCCTCCCAGCATCAGAGTCTTTTCCAATGAGTCAACTCTTTGAATGAGGTGGCCAAAGTATTGGAGTTTCAGCTTCAACATGAGTCCTTCCAAAGAACACCCAGAACTGGTCTCCTTCAGAATGGACTGGTTGGATCTCCTTGCAGTCCAAGGGACTCTCAAGAGTCTTCTCCAACACCACAGTTCAAAAGTATCAATTCTTCAGTGCTCAGCTTTCTTCACAGTCCAACTTTCACACCATACATGACCACAGGAAAAACCATAGCCTTGACTAGATGGACCTTTGTTGGTAAAGTCATGTCTCTGCTATGCTGTCTAGGTTGGTCATAATTTTCCTTCCAAGGAGTAAGGGCCTTTTAATTTTATGGCTGTAATCACCACATTCTTCCAAATCTAGTACACATCACACAGCACATCTTCACTTGGATTTACCCATTTCAAGTGCCCAGGAGCCACATGTGACTCATGGGTCCCACAGCACACAGTAAACTAAGTCTGGTGGTAAGGGAGAGTCCTGTGCTCCATCCACTAAGCTGAGTGGGAGCAAACCACCACTCCATGATGCTGTCTTTGGAGACAAGTAGAATTAGGGACTTAGTCACTTAAACTGAAGAAAGTAGGGAAAACCACTAGACCATTCAGGTATGACCTAAATCAAATCCCTTATGATTATACAGTGGAAGTGAGTAATAGATTTAAGGGTCTAGATCTGATAGATAGAGTGCCTGATGAACTATAAAATGAGGTTTGTGACATTGTAGAGGAGACAGGGATCAAGACCATCCCCATGGAAAAGAAAAGCAAAAAAGCAAAATGGCTGGCTGGGGAGGACTTACAAATAGCTGTGAAAAGAAGAGAGGCGAAAAGCAAAGGAGAAAAGGAAAGATATAAGCATCTGAATGCAGAGTTTCAAAGAAGAGCAAGAAGAGATAAGAAAGCCTTCTTCAGCGATCAATGCAAAGAAATACAGGAAAATAACAGAATGGGAAAGACTAGAGATCTCTTCAGGAAAATTAGAATTACCAAGGGAACATTTCATGCAAAGATGGGCTCAATAAAGGACAGAAATGGTATAGACCTAACAGAAGCAGAAGATATTAAGAAGAGGTGGCAAGAATACACAGAAGAACTATCCAAAAAGATCTTCATGACCCAGATAATCATGATGGTGTGATCACTCATCTAGAGCCAGACATCTTGGAATGTGAAGTCAAGTGGGCCTTAGAAAGCATCACTATGAACAAAGCTAGTGGAGGTGATGGAATTCCAGTTGAGCTGTTTCAAATCCTGAAAGATGATGCTGTGAAAGTGCTGCACTCAATATGCCAGCAAATTTGGAAAACTCAGTAGTGGCCACAGGACTGGAAAAGGTCAGGTTTCATTCCAATTCCAAAGAAAGGCAATACCAAAAAATGCTCAAACTACTGCACAATTTCACTCATCTCACACGCTAGTAAAGTAATGCTCAAAATTCTCCAAGCCAGGCTTTAGCAATATGTGAACCATGAACTCCCTGATGTTCAAGCTGGTTTTAGAAAAGGCAGAGGAACCAGAGATCAAATTGTCAACACCCGCTGGATCATTGAAAAAGCAAGAGCATTTCAGAAAAACATCTATTTCTGCTTTATTGACTATGCCAAAGCTTTTGACTGTGTGGATCACAATAAACTGTGGAGGATTCTGAATGAGATGGGAATACCAGACCACCTGACCTGCCTCTTGAGGAATCTGTATGCAGGTCAGGAAGCAACAGTTAGAACTGAACATGGAACAACAGACTGGTTCCAAATAGAAAAAGGAGTACGTCAAGGCTGTATATTGTCACCCTGCTTATTTAACTTCTGTGCAGAGTACATCATGAGAAACGCTGGGCTGGAAGAAACACAAGCTGGAATCAAGATTACCGGGAAAAATATCAATAACCTCAGATATGCAGATGACACCACCTTTATGGCAGAAAGTGAAGAGGAACTAAAAAGCCTCTTGATGAAAGTGAAAGTGGTGAGTGAAATAGTTGGCTTAAAGCTCCACATTCAGAAAACAAAGATCATGGCATCTGATCCCATCACTTCATGGGAAATAGATGGGCAAACAGTGGAAACAGTGTCAGACTTTATTTTTTGGGGCTCCAAAATCACTGCAGATAGTGACTGCAGACATGAAATTAAAAGACGCTTACTCCTTGGAAGAAAAGTTATGACCAACCTAGATAGAATATTCAAAAGCAGAGACATTACTTTGCCGATTAAGGTCCGTCTAGTCAAGGCTATGGTTTTTCCTGTGGTCATGTATGGATATGAGAGTTGGACTGTGAAGAAGCCTGAGTGCTGAAGAATTGATGCTTTTGAACTGTGGTGTTGGAGAAGACTCTTGAGAGTCCCTTGGACTGCCAGGAGATGCAACCAGTCCATTCTGAAGGAAATCAGCTCTGGGCTTTTTTTGGAAGGACTGATGCTAAAGCTGAAACTCCATTACTTTAGCCAGCTCATGCAAAGAGTTGACTCATTGGAAAAGACTTTGAGGCTGGGAGGGATTGGGGGCAGGAGGAGAAGGGGATGACAGAGGATGAGATGGCTGGATGGCATCACTAACTCGATGGACATGAATCTGAGTGAACTCCAGGAGTTGTTGATGGACAGGGAGGCCTGGTGTGCTGTGATTCATGGGTTTGCAATGAGTAGGACACGACTGAGTGACTGAACTGAAGAACTTCACGTCTGAAGATGTTTCCAAACTCGTCTTGGCTGGTCTCTGCTTGAACAGCAGTACTCAAGAGATAGGTGCCAGTAGGAACAGAGGAGCCTGAAACCTGCGGAGAAGATAGACTCATGTTCAAAACCAACTCTGAAGATTCTGCTCAACCATGAAAAAATTTAAAGAGAGCATCATTTGGGGTTGGAGTCTTTGCTATCTTCCACTGTGTGCAGGCTGTGTCCTACTGTAAGTTCCCCCATATGAACCTTCAAGATGCAAGTTTTGACCTTTCAAAGATATGAATGTGCATTTAGATGTCCAGTCACATGAATTAGTTCAAGTGTCTAGTGTACATTGTCATGTGTATGCATTCTCTACAAGTGGTTGTACTTTTGTGTAGTTTACTATGTAGAGTACAGTAGAACAGTTTCTTTATTTCAAGCCCAGGATGTCTGAAAGCTGTATTGATGTAGCCGGTACTTCTAAGAAGTGCCAAGTGATAATGATGATGTTGGTGAGCACATGAGAAGCTTACTAGTCAAGACCTGGTGGAACTAGAAATCCAGAGAAAGGACAAAGACAGACAAGAGGAAGAAAAAGTAACTGAAGAACTGAAGAGATTCACAACACAGGAAGTGGCAAGGGGATTTTTTTTTATTCAAGGATGCACTGTTAGTTTTGAAGCATAAGACCCAAACAGAGAACAGTACATGAAGTTTGGAGCAGCCATTCAGAAGACAATCCAGCATTACCATGTCACCTATGACAAGGAAAAAAAAAAAAAGAGAGAGACAGAGCTACTACTCAGACATCACTGGATCATTTTTTCAAGAGGGTAGACAGAATTGAATCCAGAAAGGAACCAGAACCCATGCAATCAGGCTCAGGCTTGAGTGAAACTGCAGCTCGCCTTCAGCCTCCTATTGCTAATGATTCTTAGTTTTACCATCTCCCACTTCTCTCCTTTCTCCAGTCAGCAACTCTTCTTGCCTGTTCACTTGGTATCAGCCCCTGTATGACAGCTTTTCAAGGTACTATACTATAAGATTAAAAATATTTTCTTTATTTTTTGTTTGTTATATATTACTTGGGTGAAAAGTATTACAAGCCTATCAGAATACAGTACTATATAGCTGATTGTGTGAGTTGAGTACCTATGCTAACTTTGTTGGACTTAAAGAACAAATTGGATGTGCTCTTCGAATAGAATTCCTTCAAATGTAGGGGACTTACTGTAATTGATTGGTGGCACTCCAGGACTCTTGGGCCTTAGTTCCTGCAGAAGAAAAAGATATCAATATTTTGCTCTGCATGTTCACTGAGAAGGAACCAGTATCCTGCCCAAGGGCTGCACTATTATTTCTTGACTTCTCCTCTTTTTGTTTCTGTATCGCCTCCCTTCTCTGATTAGCAACTCTTTGAATCTGCCCTTTGGAACAGATTCAAGGTTTGGAAGGTCACGGAGGCTGAGTGAAGCATATTTCTTGCAAACAGGAAATGAAGGATTTGTACCTGGGAGGGACCCACAGGGTTCTGCTTCGTTTTAAGGATGACAAACTAAAAATATATACATTTCATTTTTTCCCATTAGCATGTTTCTGTTTTACAAGGATACATGTATTTTAAAATTGGGCAGTGGGGTGCATTTCCTACTTGGGCAAATTGGTCAATTCAGTGTTAATACTTTAAGCATACAAATGCAGACTGCACAAATCATTTACCATAGAAACAGAGAAAAAGCCCATCTTCCACCAACTTAAAATAAAACAGTCTCTATATAAATATGCACAACCATATGACACACGATTTATGGGGCACAACACCACATTTTATTTCCTCTAAAAATGTCAATACAGTCAACAGAGCACTGTTGGGAAGCGTGGCTCCCTCCTTTCTGTGCTGGGCTGAGGCTGGTTGGCCAGTGTCTTATCCTTGGGTCAGTCCATCGTCTCACTTTTCTATTTGTTGAATGATGATGGTAGAAATGTTAGGTAGGTAGAGTAGGGAAAAGGAGTCCAAAATGGTGGTGGTAAAAAACAAGGACGGTCAAAGGAAGGTCTGAGGACCAGAGTGAAGACTTCAGGTAGAACAAACAGCACTCTTGGCTAAGCCCAGTTTGCACAGGGCAGGCCCAGGTGGAGGAAAAAACATATAAAAGGAAGAGCCAAAGCGCTTTCTCTCTCTCTTTCTCTCCACATGCGTGTGCTCTTTCCCTCTCTCTCCCTCCCCAATGCGCTCCTCCACTCTCTTCTCTTCAAGTCTTTGGGTTGGCATGCCCTCATGCTTCAAGGATGGATTCTCCTGCTAGCTTCTAAATAAAATAGAGCTGTAACACTGATTTGCCTAAGAGCTATAACACGGTTTGTCCCAAGAGCTGTGACGTGCCGAGAGCTTTAATGTCCATCACTCCAAATCTTTGTTGTGATGAGACAAAGAACCAAGGAACATACACTCACATGACATCTATGTTGCCGTGACTTGGGCTTAACCTGGCTGAAACAACCTCCTGGCGGAAGAGGCCAAGCATAGCAGGAGCCAAATCAGTGAATCTCCCACAGTAGAGGCAGAATGCGAAGAAAATCCAGCACAGGAGAAGGCCCATAGTGCTGGAAACCAGGACAGCGAAAAACAAATTCAGCAAAAAGCTCGCACAGCCCAGTCTCAGATTCCAGAAGACCTCCGGTAAGAGGTCCTCACTCCTATGACTAGAAGGACATGCCTAATGAAATCTTAATTCCTTTACAATCTCTCATTGTTCCCTCAAATCTCCTGCAAAAAGGCGGGCGGCAGGGGGCACAATTGAGGGACTCTGGAGAGGCTACTCCTCAGCATGTCCCAAAGGTGCTATCTGCTGAGCCCCAGTAGCTGTTACACAAGCCGGTGGGGGTTCTTCTGTCCTTTCCTTTCTCTGTGCCAAGGATCAGACCAAAGAAACTGTGAGCACCGGTCAAATATTTAGCAAATTTTCTGGCGGGCTACGAAGGGGATTCCTTGGCACGTTTTTCCACTGCTTTTTCCTCCTGTCCTTCAGCTCTCTCCTGGGACTCAAGCTCAGCCAAAACTAATGAAACTTAGGCCCTGATGTCTCATTGCAAAAATTCATTGAGAGACAAAGCAATAAGAGGTGGATTTGTTAGGATCCAGAGAGAAGCCACTCTTCAGGGTGTGAACCATTGCCAAGGGCAAGGGCTGGGGCCACGGAATTAGGCCTGGCTAGGTTTTGTGAAGGGGTGGAATTCACATGCTAATGAGTGGGAGGATCATCCCTACCATTGGGGAATCACCCACTCCTCCCTCTGTTGACCTTGGAGCTGTCCGGCCACCTCTGGGTTTGTCTGTTGGCTTATAGATTAGGGATTACGGTTTACTTGAATTTGACTTGTCATCTTAGACCCAATTGATTTTAATTGGTTTACATTATACCCTTGTGCTATGTCATTCTTTCAAAGGTTGTGCTCTGCCCCCTTCCCTCCTGTTTCATGCTCTTTGCCTGAGCCCCATGAAGGCCCACAAGATTGCCTCTACAATCTTCTGGAGAGACAACCAGAAAATAGCTGGCCTTGGGAGGGAAATACTCTATAAAATCCAACCCCTAACCCTACCCAGTACTTGTCACACTGGAGACCTTAGGGACGCCCAACTCCAGTCTAGGGGCCCCTGGAGGTCATCATGCCTTGACCTGCCTAGGGATCTGGTCCTCAAAATGTTGTCATGCCTCAACCTGCTTAGGGATCCACTAGTCCCAGGGGTCCCAGTAGGTCATCACACCTCGACCTGCCCAGGGACCCAATTCTTGGGAGGCTGTCATGCCTCGACCTGCCCAGGGATTCAATCTCTAGGAGGCTGTCATGCCTCAGCCTGCCTAGGGATCTGCACTCTGACCAGGGATGTCTGGCTCTCAAGTTGCAACAGTACTAGGTAGGATTAGCTTACATCATATCTATTCCCGTCCACAGTGGGGAAACTAGTAATGAGTTGCTGCTGCTAAGTCACTTCAGTCGTGTCCGACTCTGTGCTACCCCATAGAGAGCAGCCCACCGGGGTCCCCCTTCCCTGGGATTCTCTAGGCAAGAACATTGGAGTGGGTTGCCATTTCCTTCTCCAATGCATGAAAGTGAAAAGTGAAAGTGAAGTTACAAACCCCTTAAACCCCTTAATTCTACCCAGCACTGGTCACGCTGGAGACCTTGGGGATGTCCAACTTCAGTCTGGGGGTCTCAGGAGGTCATCATGCCTTGACCTGCCTAGGGATCTGGTCCTCAAAATGTTGTCACGCCTCAACCTGCTCGGGGGATCTGCCAGTCCCAGGGGTCCCAGGAGGTCGTCATGCCTCGACCTGCCTGGGGATTCGATCTCTAGGAGGCTATCATGCCTCAGCCTGCCTGGGGATCTGCACCCTGACCCAGAGATGCCTGACTCTCAAATTGCAACTGTTCTGGGTAGGATAAGCTTCAGAAAGACTCACCCCTAAGGAAGTCCACCCATGGAAACAGAAGGAAGCCTATTACTTGTGGGACTGTGCCCAGTCTGAGCAATAACTCAGGAGCCCAATGAGAACCCCATTGCCTTTTGGAAAGGCTAAAAGAGGCACTCAAAAGTTTACCAATCTGGACTTAGACTCTTACGAGGTACAGGTGATTTTAAAGGACAAATTCCTGTCCCAGTGTGCATCAGATATCAGAATTAAGTTACAACAGCTACAACAGCAGGACCCTGCTGCCTCTTTAGATGAGATGGTCCAGACAGCCACCAATACCTTTTATAACAAAGAACAGGAGAAGGAGGCCAAGGCCCAGGAGAAGGAGAGAAAGAAAGAGACAAGGCATGCCCAGATGCGGGCCACCCTTTAGAGAAGCACTATGGCAAACCCCGAGTCCTTGAAGGACAAGGGACGAGACAAATGCCTGATCTGTAGACAGACAGTCTCCTAGAATGGCTTGCCACAAATGCCATCAACTGGGACATTGGGCAGCACTCTGCCCTCAGGATCCAAGAGCCTCAAGGTCAAGCGCCAAGCCTACCCTCACGATGGTTCAAGAGGACTGAAGCAGCCCACTCCAGCCAGCCCACCTGTCACAGATAACCATCACAGGGCTGGAGCCAAGGGTGCAACTGGATGTGGCAGGTAGGTCCGAGAATTTCTTGGTTGACACAGGGGTTACCTACTCTGTCTTGATCTCCTACTCTGGAGCCTTTTCCTCCCAAAACTGTACCATTTCGGGTTCTACAGGAAAAGCAACTACTAAAAAGATTCACCTGAGCACTTTGTTGCTGGGATGGACAAATATTTTCCCACCAGTTTCTGGTGGTCCCTGAGTGTCCTACTCCCTTATTGGGAAGAGATATACTCACTAAACTGGGGACTACCCTTGTGATGGGAAGTTTTTCAGCCCTAGAGCTCTACAGCTCTTGCTTACTACTGAAGAACCCATTACACCTTCAATAGAGAGAGACCAAAAAACTATGGGAAGACAAAATTAACCCCCAGGTGTGGGACCAGGGGATTCCTGGACGAGCCCACCAAATTGAACCAGTCATCATTGTCCTCCGAGATCCCACTCAGTTTCCTAACCAGAAACAATACCTTCTCAAAGAGAGGCTTAGGAGAGACTACAGCCTTTAATAAATAAATTCCTTGCTTGTGGGGTATTGGTCCCCACCAGTTCGGCATGTAACACCACAATCCTCTCAGGAAAGAAAAAAAGACGGAACCTGGCGAACAGTTCAAGATCTCTGGATCATAAATGAAGCTGCAGTCCCCCTCCATCCCACAGTACCCAATCCCTATGTAATCTTGGGAGAAATGCCACCCAGTGCCAAGTGGTTAACAGTCTTGGATCTCAAAGATGGATTTTTTTGCATACCACTGGCTAAAGAACCCCAATATCTTTTTGCCTTTGAGTGGGAGGCCCCAGGAAAAAGCACCAACAGATGACTTGGACAGTATTACATCAGGAGTTCAGAGATAGCCCCCACCTGTTTGGACAGGCCCTTTGCCAGGATCTCCTAGATTTGGACCTGGGACCTAATGGGAAAATATTACAATATGTAGATGACCTACTAATCTACTCTCCAGATGAGAAAAGTGCCCAACAACTTGCAATTCAGGTTCTAAACTTCTTGGCAGAAATGGGATATAAAGTCTTCCATGCTAAGGTACAGATGGTCCAGACAAAGGTCACTTACCTGGGAGTTCAGATTACACATGGGTCCAGGAGGCTGTCCTCTGATCAGGTACAAGGAATCCTCCAGTTGCCCTCCTCCATAACTCGAAAACAATTGCTAGCTTTCCTGGGGTTAACTGGATATTGTAGAATCTGGATACCCAACTATGGTCTAATTGCCCAGCCCTTATATGAAAGCTTAAAGAGACGAGATGATTCAATCCCACTGATGTGGGGAACTCCTCAAAACAAGGCAGAGGCTACACTAAAACACGCCTTAACTCAGGCATCTGCCTTGAGGTTGCCAGACCCAGAAAAAGCATTCCAACTGTATGTCCATGAAAGAGAGGGAATAGCTTTGGGAGTGTTAACTCAAAGGTTGGGATCTGAGCCCCAGCCTGTAGCTTACTTATCCAAAAAAGCTTGATCCAGCTACCCAAAGCTGGCCTTCGAAATCTTGCAGCTATTGCAATCATGATAGAAGATGCTTTAAAATGCTCCTTTGGGGGCAAATTAACTATTTTTACCAGCCACCAAGTAAAACAACCCCTAAATGGGACAGGCCATGTATGGATGTCTGACCAAAGAGTCCTCAGATATCATGTAATGCTGATGGAAAATCCAGGCCTCACTATATCCCCTTGTGAGGTTCTTAACCCAGCCACCCTCCTGCTACCCCCGAGGGCTCTCTTCTCTTTCACTCTTGTCTAGAAACCTTGGACCACTGGACAAAACCCCGAGAGGGATTGTCAGAAGATCCTCTGACCAATCCTGAGGAAATCTGGTACACTGATGGAAGCACCTTTGTCTTGGGTGGAAAAAGAAGAGCCGGGTATGTAGTAATCTCCAATTTTGAGAACATAGGGGCTAAGCCTATACCATCAGGTACTTCAGGCCAATTAGCTGAGCTCATAGTCCTGACTCAAGCTTTAGAGCTGGGAAAAGGAAAAAGAATAGCCATTTACACTGATTCCAAGTATACCTTTCTGGTGCTACATGCACATGTGGCTATTTGGAAAGAAAGCGGCCACTTGACCACCCGAGGGTCCTCAGTCAAATATGGTAATCAGATTCTTTGACTCTTGGAGGCAGTCTATCTGCCCACTGAGGTTTCAGTCTCCCATTGTAAAGGACACCAACAAGGGAGCACAGAAGTGGCATGAGGGAACCAAGCAGCTGATCAGGCAGCTAGGAGAGCAGCATTACAGAACCATGACCTAATAGGGGTTGCCACCTTAGTTCCACAGACTAATTTGCCAGAAACTCCTTCATATATTGAAATTGAGACTCTTAAAGCTAAGAACAAGGGCTTTCAAGAAGATCATATGGGGTGGTTCCAAAAGGAGGGATTCCTTTTTCTTCCTCGGAACTTCCAATGAAAGTTGGTTAACTCCTTACATGCCACTACTCATTTAGGAGAAAAGGCCTTCCAAAGATTACTAGAAAGTCCTTCAGAGGAACAGGCTTCCAAACAACTATAAGACAGGTGGTCTCCTCTTGTCCCACTTGCCAATTAAACAACTCCCAAGGAGTTCTAAAACCCCAGCTGGCCCAGTCCATCCAACGACGTGGGGCCTACCCAGGAGAGGACTGGAAGATGGACTTCACCCAGATGCCAGTTTCTCAAGGGTATAAATACCTATTAGTCATGATAGATACATTCACAGGATGGACTGGAAGGCTTTCCCACTTGAACTGAGAAGGCTGAGGAGGTGGTAAAAAAAAACTGCTCCATGAAATCATTTGAAGATTTGGTCTGCCCAGGTCATTACAAAGTGACAGTGGGACATCATTTACTTCCAAGGTCACCCAAGGGGTCTCAAAAGCACTGGGCATTATTTATTATCTCCATTGTGCCTGGAGGCCTCAATCTTCAGGAAAAGTGGAAAGAGCCAATTACCAGGGTCCAGCCCTGGTTGGACCCAGAGTATCCAAAGTGTGATGGTGTCGGCTACTGAGAGAGATAGATAAAGAGATAAGGAAAGAATTTTGCAGTTAAGAAAACAGAGGAGAGAAAGAGGCTGATATTCCTTGGTTTATGCAGAAAGCCAATAAAGCCCCAGCACAGGACTTGCAATGTTCACATAGGCCACAGGCACCCTCTCAAATCGCAGAAGGTGCCCCACCTTGGGCATCTTCTCAAGTGAGTCTTAGAAGCCCGGGCAGAGAAGTGAACTCAGAGGGCCCCTGTGCTCCAGGGAATCAGCCTGAAAAGAAAGAAAGAACCACACAGGGAGACCAAGCTTCAGTGAGCAAGGCCCACAACTTTATTTTCCAAAGGAGCTTATATACCTTGAGCTGTACATAGAAAATAACAGAAGACGTAGAGTCATGCAGGGTCAGCAGCCCTGATCCTTATCGAGACCAGGCTTTCTTTCTGCTTTCCTTCCGATATACAAAGGTCTCAGGTGATTTACATCATCTTCTGGCCAGAAGGCCTGCTAACATTTTTATGACCCTTTCTGATAATGATTAGTCAACCAGAAAGCTTATTTTCTCCAAAGGTGATTTTTCTAAAGTCAGGCGCCACTCTCTGACATTCCTATAGGGTAAGGGTGTAGTGGGCTATAACATGGAAAGAATTTACTAACTCAAGGTCTGGTATGATTAAATCAAAGGCTGCAACTTATTTTCCCCCATACCACCTATATTAATTGATGTATATTCTCAAAGACATAATGGGTAAGGGATATGGAAACTTAGCAGCAAATATTGGGTCAACAGTGAAACCCTGCACCAGTGCTTATTCTAATAATTTCTTAACTCTGGATAAGGCTCTATATTTTTAGAATATTAGAAGCTTCCCTTGCTTCTCACGGTTGGGAGGCCATCAAAAATCACATGCATAACTGAAGGAGTCTAAACAAACCTGTCAGGCAAGCTAAAAAGTCATCAGAGGGGCTTGAACTGGAACACTCTGTTATGCCCAGGAGACTTATTAACTAAAGCTCTAAGATGATTTTCTTTAGAGAAAGGTAGTAGGAGAGAGCCCACCATTAATGTCAGAGTTGTTGGTGATAGGCATGAAATAGTAAAACAGATTCTGGTTTTGGGGTAGATGCTCGAGCAGGTCCAGGGGATCCCTTGAGTCCTGATCCACCTTGCCCATCAAGTCTCTCCACATAACCTTGTCATGGGTGGGATCGATCCAGGGAGTCCCTCGAGTACTGATACCACCTTGCCCGTTGGGTCTGTCTGCATGACCTTGTCATGGGTGGGATCTCCCATGCTGGCTCCCGGCAGCCAATCAATTCTTAAAATCAGCAATAAAAAGATAACCCAGGAGACCTCCCTGGGACGGAAAGAGGCTTTACCAATAGCTCTCCTCCATACCTGCATTGCCCCTAAGGAACCACTTGGTCTTAGTCCTTATAAGATGATATATGGGAGATCTTTTGTTTATGCCAATGACCTCTCCCTAGATCCGGAGGTTCAGACCCTCCAATCTTATACCATGGCCATTGGGAAATTCCAACAGGATATATGCTTGTGGGGTATGAACCAGGTCCCAAAAGATTCTAAGGAGTCACCACTATATGCTCCAGGGACTCAGGTCCTAATTAAAGTCTGGAAAGATGGGTCCCCAAAGGCTCAACTCCAGCCCATATGGAAGGGCTCCTACCCTGTAATACTTTCTACCCCCACAGCAGTCAAGGTACCAGGACATGACTCCTGGATTCACTAATCACAAGTCAAGCCATGGAAGAAAACAGAAGAGGACACCCAATACACCTGTGAGCCCCTGGGAGATCTCAGATACCTATTCAGGACTACCAGTGAGTGCCATTCTAATGAACACCCCCAAAATCTAGTTTCTGGGGATAAGATTTCTCAGGATAGCTCTAAAGAGCTGATACAAATTGACAGAGATTGTAATCCAAAACAGAGAGGAGATAGATTTTCTGATCCCTGAACAAGGAGGGACTTGAGCCATCATGGCGATGTGAATTTAAAATTGACTAATGCCCATTCTCACAGAAAACTAGTCAATTGAATCACACTAGGTCTACAGCCTTGTCTAATTCAATGAAACTAAGCCATGCTCGAGGGGCAACCCAAGATGGGCGGGTCATGCTGGAGAGGTCTGACAGAATGTAGTCCACTGGAGAAAGGAATGGCAAACCACTTCAGTATTCTTGTCTTGAGAACCCCATGAACATAATAAAAAGGCAAAATGATAGGATACTGAAAGAGGAACTGCCAGGTCAGTAGGTGCCCAATATGCTACTGGAGGTCAGTGGAGAAATAACTCCAGAAAGAATGAAGGGATGGAGCCAAAACAAAAACAATACCCAGCTGTAGCTGTGACTGGTGACAGAAGCAAGGTCCAATGCTGTAAAGTGAAATATTGAATAGGAACCTGGAATGTCAGGTCCATGAATCAAGGCAAATTGGAAGTGGTCAAACAAGAGATGGCAAGAGTGAACATCGACATTCTAGGAATCAGTGAACTAAAATGGACTGGAATGGGTGAATTTAATTCAGATGACCATTATATCTACTACTGCAGGCAGGAATTCCTCAGAAGAAATGGAATAGGCATCATGGGCAACAAAAGACTGAAATGCAGTACTTGGATGCAACCTCAAAAACGACAGAATGATCTCTGTTCGTCTCCAAGACAAACCATGCAATATCACAGTTATCCAAGTCTATTCCCAACCAGTAACGCTGAAGAAGCTGAAGTGATGGTTTTATGAAGACCTAGAAGACCTTTTAGAACTAAAACCCAAAAAGATGTCCTTTTCATTATAGGGATTGAAATGCAAAAGTAGGAAGTCAAGAAACACCTGGAGTAACAGGCAAATTTCACTTTGATCAAGGGTTTTTTTAGCTCCTCTTCACTTTCTGCCATAAGGGTGATGTCATCTGCCTTCTGAGGTTATTGATATTTCTCCCAGCAATCCTGATTCCAGCTTGTGTTTCTTCCAGTCCAGCATTTCTAATGATGTACTCTGCATATAACTTAAATAATCAGGGTAGCAATATACAGCCTTGACGTACACCTTTTCCTATTTGGAACCAATCTGTTGTTCCATGTCCAGTTCTACTGTTGCTTCCTGACCTGCATACAGATTTCTTAAGAGGCAGGTTAGGTGGGCTGGTATTCCCATCTCTTTCAGAATTTTCCACAGTTTATTGTGATCCACACAGTCAAAGGCTTTGGCATAGTCAATAAGCAGAAATTGAAGTTTTCTAGAACTCTCTTGCTTTTTCGATGATCCAGTTGATGTTGGCAATTTATTTTTTTTAATTTATTTATTTATTTAAATTACAATACTGTATTTGTTTTGCCATACATTGACACGAATCAGCCATAGGTGAACACAATCTCCCAATGCCGAAGCCCCCTCCCACCTCCCACCCCACATCCTCTACTTGAATCATCCTGTGCATCAGCCCCATGCATCCTGCATCCTACATTGAACATAGATTGGCGCTTCGTTTCTTACAGGAAAATATACATGTTTCATTGCCATTCTCCCAAACCATCCCACCCTTTCCCTCTCCCTCAGAGTCCAAAAGTCCACTCTATACCTCTGTGTCTCTTTGTTGTCTCACATATAGGGTCATCATTACTGTCTTCTAAATTCCATATATATGTGTCAGTATACTGTATTGGTGTTTTTCTTTCTGGCTTACTTCACTCTGTATAATCAGTTCCAATTTCATCCATCTCATTAGAACTGAGTCAAATTTATTCTTTTAAGGGCTCAGTAGTATTCCATAGTGTATATGTACCACAGCTTTCTTATGCATTCATCTGCTGATGGACATCAAGGTTGCTTCCATGTCCTGGCTATTATACACAGTGCTGCAATTTAATCTCTGGTATATTCAAAAGGAGAGACATTACTTGCCAACTAAAGTCCATCTAGTCAAGGCTATGGTTTTTCCTGTAGTCATGTATGGATGTGAGAGTTGGACTATGAATAAGGCTAAGTGCCAAAGAACTGATGGTTTTTAACTGTGGTGTTGGAGAAGACTCTTGAGAGTCCCTTGGACTATAAGGAGATCCAACCAGTCCATTCTGAAGGAGATCAACCCTGGGATTTCTTTGGAAAGAATGATGCTAAGGCTGAAACTCCAGTACTTTGGCCACCTCACGAGAAGAGTTGACTCACTGGAAAAGACTCTGATGCTGGGAGGGATTGGAGGCAGGAGGAGAAGGGGATGACTGAGGATGAGATGGATGGATGGCATCATGGACTCGACTGACTCTGAGTGAACTCCGGGAGTTGGTGATGAACAGGAAGGCCTGGAGTGCTGCAGTTCATAGAGTCACAAAGAGTCGGACACGACTGAGCAACTAAACTGAACTGTACAGGCAAATTTGGCCTTGCAATGTGGAACGAAGCAGGGCAAAGACTAATAGAGTTTTGCCAAGAAAATGTACTGGTCGTAGCAAACACCCTCTTCCAACAACACAAGGGAAGACTCTACACAAGGACATCACCAGATGGTCAACATCGAAATCAGATTGATTATATTCTTTGCAGCCAAAGATGGAGAAGCTCTATACAGTCAATGAAAACAAGACCAGGAGCTGACTGTGGCTCAGATCATGAACTACTTATTACCAAATTCAGCCTTAAATTGAAGAAAGTAGACCATTCTACTTAAACTGAAGACCGCTAGACCATTCAGGTATGACCTAAATCAAATCCCTTATGATTATACAGTGGAAGTGAGAAATAGATTTAAGGGCCTAGATCTGATAGATACAGTGTCTGATGAACTATGGACAGAGGTTCGTGTCATTGTACAGGAGACAGGGATCAAGACCATCCCCATGGAAAAGAAAAGCAAAAAAGCAAAATGGCTGTCTGGGGAGGCCTTACAAATAGCTGTGAAAAGAAGAGAGGCAAAAAGCAAAGGAGAAAAGGAAAGATATAAGCATCTGAATGCAGAGTTCCAAAGACTAGCAAGAGAGATAAGAAAGCCTTCTTCAGCGATCAATGCAAAGAAATAGAGGAAAACAACAGAATGGGAAAGACTAGAGATCTCTTCAAGAAAATTAGAGCTACCAAGGGAACATTTCATGCAAAGATGGGCTCGATTAAGAACAGAAATGGTCTGGACCTAACAGAAGCAGAAGATATTAAGAAGAGGTGGCAAGAATACACGGAAGAACAGTACAAAAGATCTTCAAGACCCAGATAATCATGATGATGTGATCATTCATCTAGAGCCAGACATCTTGGAATGTGAAGTCAAGTGGGCCTTAGAAAGCATCACTATGAACAAAGCTAGGGGAGGTGATGGAATTCCAGTTGAGCTGTTTCAAATCCTGAAAGATGATGCTGTGAAAGTGCTGCAGTCAATATGCCAGCTGATTTGGAAAACTCAGCTGTGGCCACAGGACTCAAAAAGATCAGTTTTCATTCCAATCCCTAAGAAAGACAATGCCAAAGAATGCTCAAGCTACCTCACAATTGCACTCATCTCACATGCTAGTAAAGTAATGTTCAAAATTCTCCAAGCCGGGATTCAGCAATATGTGAACCGTGAACTCCCTGATGTTCAAGCTGGTTTTTGAAAAGACAGAGGAACCAGAGATCAAATTACCAACATCCAGTGGATCATGGAAAAAGTAAGAGAGTTCCAAAAAACACATCTATTTCTGCTTTATTGACTATGCCAAAGCCTTTGACTGTGTGGATCACAATAAACTGTGGAAAATTCTGAAAGAGATGGGAATACCAGACCACCTAACCTGCCTCTTGAGAAATCTGTATGCAGGTCAGGAAGCAACAGTTAGAACTGGATGTGGAACAACAGACTGGTTAAAATAGGAAAAGGAGCACATCAAGGCTGTATGTTGTCACCCTGCTTATTTAACTTCTGTACAGAGTACATCATGAGAAATGCTGGGCTGAAAGAAACACAAGCTGGAATCAAGATTGCTGGGAGAAATATCAATAACCTCAGATATGCAGATGACACCACCCTCCATGTCCATCACCAACTCCCAGAGTTCACTCAGAGTGACATTCATCGGGTCCATGATGCCATCCTGCCATCTCATCCTCAGTCGTCCCCTTCTCCTCCTGCCCCCAATTCCTCCCAGCATCAGAGTTTTTTCCAATGAGTCAACTCTTCTCATGAGGTGGCCAAAGTGCTTGAGTTTCAGCTTCAGCATCATTCAAAGAAAGTGAAGAGGAACTAAAAAGCCTCTTGATGAAAGTGAAAATGGAGAGTGAAAAAGGTGGCTTAAAGCTCAACATTCAGAAAATGAAGATCATGGCATCCCATACCATCACTCCATGAGAAATAGATGGGGAAACAGTGTCAGACTTTATTTTTGGGGGCTCCAAAATCACTGCAGATGATGACTGCAGCCATGAAATTCAAAGACGCTTACTCCTTGCAAGAAAAGTTATGACCAACCTAGATAGAATATTCAAAAGCAGAGACATTACTTTGCTAACTAAGGTCCGTCTAGTCAAGGCTATGGTTTTTCCTGTGGTCATGTATGGATGTGAGAGTTGGACTGTGAAGAAGGCTGAACGCCGAAGAATTGATGCTTTTGAACTGTGGTGTTGGAGAAGACTCTTTAGAGTCCGTTGGACTGCAAGGAGATCCAACCAGTCCATTCTGCAGGAGATCAGCTCTGGGATTTCTTTGGAAGGAATGATGCTAAATCTGAAACTCCAGTACTTTGGCCACCTCACGAGAAGAGTTGCCTCATTGGAAAAGACTATGATGCTAGTAGGGATTAGGGGCAGAAGGAGAAGGCGACAAGTGAGGATAAGATGGCTGTATGGCATCATGGACTCGATGGATGTGACTCTGAGTGAACTCCTGGAGTTTGTGATGGACAGGGAGGCCTGGCATGCTGCAATTCATGGTGTCGCAAAGAGTCGGACACGACTGAGTTACTGAACTGAACTGAACTGAGTGCCCCTACTAGTCCTTGTTATGCTATATTGATGATGCTTATGATTATTCCATGTACTCTCAATTGTCTAAACTATTTTTTCTCTGCCCAGGTTAACCAGCTACAACATACAATGCTAGTTCAACAGAGATATAAAACTACAGCGTATCACAAAAATATCACACACCCTTAGATGGACACCGCTATAAGGACTCTGTCACTTGAGACTAGCAAGAGGGGGAGGCCCAATACCCCTCGCCATCCCAGTTCATCATGAATTAGCCAGAAATACCTCAGTGCCCCATTTCCCAAAGAATTGGGCCTCTTATCTCTTGAGGGGGAATGTTAGGTAGGTAGAATAGGGAAAAGGAATATGTAATGGCAGTGGCTAAAAAGCAGGGAAGGTCAAAGGAAAGTCTGAGGACAAGAGTGAAGACTTCATGTGGAACAAACAGCACTCCTAGCTAAGCCCAATTTTCATAGGACGGCCCAGGTGGAGGAAAAAACATATTAAAGGAGGAGCCAAAGTGCTCGCTCTCTCTCTCTCTCCCACCTCCGTGCAATCTTTCTCTCTCCCCCTCCCCCACGCACTCTTCCACTCTCTCCTCTTAAAGTCTTTGGGTTTGCATGTCCTCACATTTCAATGATGGATTCTCCTGCTATCTTCTAAATAAAGTAGAGCTGTAACACCGATTTACCTAAGACCTATAACATGGTTTGTCCAAGACCCAAGAGCTGTGATGCGCTGAGGGCTTTAATGTCCGTCGCTCCAAAACTTTGTTGTGATGAGACAAAAACCGCACGTGATAGAAAGGAGAAAAGTGCAAAGACATTTCTAATATTCGTCATTCACTTACTTTCTATATCTTAGAAACAAACACTGACAGATTAATATTGATTTTGTTGATTTTGTCCAATGTTTTTCCAGGAAAAGTAAGCATTAGATATGATGTGATATTATGATTTCTAATAAGAAATATATATTAATATCTGGGTCTCCCATGGTGATCTAGTGCTTAAGATTCTGTGCTTCGAATGCAGGCAGGCAGGTTGGGTCCCGTTAGGAAACTAAGATCCCACATGTGGCATGGACAATAAATAACTTAAAAAAATAAAATAATATACACACACAGACACACACACACATATATATATCGTTATATATTGAGAATTTGAGTTGAATTTATATATAAATATACATATATTTATATTTGTGTATATATAATGTGTTTGTGTGTATATATATGTACATATATATACATACACATATATGTATATATACATATATACATACATATTTATATATACATACATATATATACACACATATACACATATACATACATATATACACACATATATATGTGTGTGTATATACATATATATATATATATACATATATATATATATATATATATATATATATATAAGAGCTAGTAAAACCCTTACAACTTCCTAAGGGATGACAATGATAAGATGTTTTTTGTTAAATTAGTGAAGGTGACTTTTGAACCTAATTTAAGGAGGGGGATTGGAGTGGAGTCAACCAAGTAACTATAGGGTTGAACTTTCCATTTCATTCCTGGATCTCCAAAGAAGGTGGAGAGCTGGAAGTTGAATCAGTAGCCAATGACCAATTAGTTCATCAATCATGCTTGTGTAATAAAGGGCCCATTAAAAACCCCCAAAAGAGAGATTTGGAGAGGTTTCAGGTTGGAGGCCAGAACACTTCCAAGTACTACTTTCAGTTCATTTCAGATCAGATCAGTCGCTCAGTAGTGTCTGACTCTTCACGACACCATGAATTGCAGCATGCAAGGCCTCCCTGTCCACCACCATTTCCCGGAGTTCACTCAGACTCACGTTCATGGAGTCAATGATGCCATCCAGCCATCTCATCCTCAGTCGTCCCCTTCTCCTCCTGCCCCCAATCATTCCTAACATCAGAGTCTTTTCCAATAACTCAACACTTCGCATGAGGTGGCCAAAGTACTGGAGTTTCAGCTTTAGCATCATTCCTTCCAAAGAAATCCCAGGGCTGATCTCCTTCAGAATGGACTGGTTGGATCTCCTTGCAGTCCAAGCGACTCTCAGGAGTCTTCTCCAACACCACAGTTCAAAAGCATCAATTCTTCATGCTCAGCCTTCTTCACAGTCCAAATCTCACATCCATACATGACCACTGGAAAAACCATAGCCTTGACTAGATGGACCTTAGTCGGCAAAGTAATGTCTCTGCTTTTGAATATACTATCTAGGTTGGTCTTAACTTTTCTTCCAAGGAGTAAGCGTCTTTTGATTTCATGGCTGCATTCACCATCTGCAGTGATTTTGGAGCCCCCAAAAATAAGGTCTGTCACTGTTTCCACTGTTTCCCCATCTATTTCCCATGAAGTGATGGGATCGGATGCCATGATCTTTGTTTTCTGAATGTGGAGCTTTAAGCCAACTTTTTCGCTTTCCTCTTTGAGTTTATTCAAGAGGCTCTTTAGTTCTTCTTCACTTTCTGCCATAAGGGTGGTATCATCTGCATATCTGAGGTTATTGATATTTCTCCCAGCAATCTTGATTCCAGCTTGTGTTTCTTCTAGTCCAGCGTTTCTCATGATGTACTCTGCATATAAGTTAAATAAGCAGGGTGACAATATACAGCCTTGATGTGCTCCTTTTCCTATTTGGAACCAGTCTGTTGTTCCATGTCCAGTTCTAACTATTGTTTCCTGACCTGCATACAGATTTCTCAAGAGGCAGGTCAGGTGGTCTGGTATTCCCATCTCTTTCAGAATTTTCCACAGTTTATTGTGATCCACACAGTCAAAGGCTTTGGCATAGTCAATAAAGCAGAAGTAGATGTTTTTCTGGAACTCTCTTGCTTTTTCCATGATCCAGCGGTGCTGGCAATTTGATCTCTGGTTCCTCTGTCTTTTCAAAAACCAGCTTGAACATCAGGGAGTTCACAGTTCAAGTATTGCAGAAGCCTGGCTTGGAGAATTCTGAGCATTGCTTTACTAGTGTGTGAGAGGAGTGCAATTGTGAGGTAGTTTGAGCATTCTTTGGCACTGCCTTTCTTTGCGATTGGAATGAAAACCTACCTTTTCCAGTCCTGTGGCCACAGCTGAGTTTTCCAAATTTGCTGACATATTGAGTCCAGGACTTTCACAGCATCATCTTTCAGGATTTGAAACAGCTCCACTGGAATTCCATCACCTCCACTAGCTTTGTTCATAGTGATGCTTTCTAAGGCCCACTTGACTTCACATTCCAAGGTGTCTGGCTCTAGATGAGTGATCACATCATCATGATTATCTGGGTCTTGAAGATCTTTTGTACAGTTCTTCCATGTATTCTTGCCACCTCTTCTTAATATCTTCTGCTTCTGTTAGGTCCATACCATTTCTGTTCTTAATCGAGCCCATCTTTGCATGAAATATTCCCTTGGTAGCTCTAATTTTCTTGAAGAGATCTCTAGTCTTTCCCATTCTGTTGTTTTCCTCTATTTCTTTGCATTGATCGCTGAAGAAGGCTTTCTTATCTCTTCCTGCTAGTCTTTGGAACTCTGCATTCAGATGCTTATATCTTTCCTTTTCTCCTTTGCTTTTCGCCTCTCTTCTTTTCACAGCTATTTGTAAGGCCTCCCCAGACAGCCATTTTGCTTTTTGCATTTCTTTTCCATGGGGATGGTCTTGATCCCTGTCTCCTGTACAATGTCACAAACCTCCGTCCATAGTTCATCAGGCACTCTATCAGATCTAGGCCCTTAAATCTATTTCTCACTTCCACTGTATAATCATAAGGGATTTGATTTAGGCCATACTTGAATGGTCTAGCGGTTTTCCCTACTTTCTTCAATTTGAGTCTGAATTTAGTAATAAGGAGTTCATGATCTGAGCCACAGTCAGCTCCTGGTCTTGTTTTCATTGACTATATAGAGCTTCTCCATCTTTGGCTGCAAAGAATATAATCAATCTGATTTCGGTGTTGACCATCTGGTGATGTCCTTGTATAGAGTCTTCTCTTGTGTTGTTGGAAGAGGGTGTTTGCTATGATCAGTGAATTTTCTTGGCAAAAGTCTATTAGTGTTTGCCTTGCTTCACTCTGCATTCAAGGCCAAATTTTCCTGTTACTCCAGGTGTTTCTTGACTTCCTACTTTAGCATTCCAGTCCCCTATAATGAAAAGGACATCTTTTTTGGGTTTTAGTTCTAAAAGGTCTTGTCGGTCTTCATAAAACTATTCAACTTCAGCTTCTTCAGTGTTACTGGTTGGGGCATAGACTTGGATAACTGTGATATTGAATGGTTTGCCTTGGAGACGAACAGAGATCATTCTGTTGTTTTTGAGGTTGCCTCCAAGTACTGCAATCTGCAATTTGGACTCTTGTTGACCATGATGCCTAGTCCATTTCTTCTGAGGGATTCCTGCCTGCAGTAGTAGAATAATGGTCATCTGAGTTAAATTCATCCATTCCAGTCCATTTTAATTTGCTGATTCCTAGAATGTCAACATTCACCATTGCCATCTCTTGTTTGACCACTTCTAATTTGCCTTGATTCATGGACCTGACATTCCAGGTTCCTATGCAATATTGCTCTTTATAGCATTGAATCTTGCTTCTATCACCAGTCACAGCTACAGCTGGGTATTGTTTTTGCTTTGGCTTCATCCTTTTGTTTCTTCTGGAGTTATTTCTCCACTGATCTCCAGTAGCATATTGGGCATCTAATAACCTGGGGAGTTCCTCTTTTGGTATCCATTTTGCCTTTTTATACTGTTCATAGGGTTTTCAAGACAAGAATACTGAAGTGGCTTGCCATTCCCTTCTCCAGTAGACCACGTTCTGTCAGCCCTCTCCACCATGACCTGACCCTCTTGGGTTGCCCTGCAGGCATGTCTTGGTTTCATTGAGTTAGACAAGGCTGTGGTCCTAGTGTGACTAGATTGATTAGTTTTCTGTGAGTTTGGTTTCAGTGTCTCTGCCCTCTGATGCCCTCTTGCAACACCTACCGTTCTTCTTGGGTTTCTCTTACCTTGGGCGTGGGGTATCTCTTCATGGCTGTTCCAGCAAAGCACAGCCACTGCTCCTTACCTTGGACGAGGGGTATCTCCTTACCATCGCTGTTCCTGACCTTCAATGTTGGATAGCTCCTGTAGGCCCTCCTGCACCTGTGCAGCCATGGTTCCTCGGGTTGCACCTCCCAGCTGCCGGCCCAGCCCTTGGGAGTGAATGGCTCCTCCCAGCTGCCTCCCTTGGCCTCAGGCTCGGGGTGGCTCCTCAGGGTTACCACCCCTGACCTCGGATTTGGGGTGTCTCCTCCCAGCCGCTGCCCCTGATCTCAGATGCAGAGTAGCTCCTCTCGGCCACCGCCCCTGACCTCAGACACGGGGTAGCTCCTCCCGGCAACCACTGACCTCAGACGCGGGGTAGTTCCTCTTGGCCGTTCCTGCGCCATCGCAGCCTGGCACTCTTGGCCTCTGCCCCTGACCTCAGACATGGGGTAGTTCCTCTTGGCCTCGCTCAGTGTACTGCCTCACCACCGCCGCCTGCTCTCAGTGCGCTGGCTTGTAATGGGTCCTAAATTCCAGATCAGAAGCTTCTTTGTTTGGGACTTCACTTTGTGTATCTCTTCATCTGGCTGTTGAACATACTTTTTAATATCCTTTGTAATAAACCAGTAATCTAGTGAGCAAACAGGTTTCCTAAGTTCTGTGAGTCTTTCCAGCAAAGTAATTGCATTTAAGGAGAGGGTGGTGGGACCCTCTGATTTTCAGTTGGTTGGTCAGCACCACAGGTAACAACCTGATTTGTGATTGGAATCTGAAGTTGCAGGGTGTTGGGGACAGTCTTGGACTGAGTCTTTAGCCTATGGAATCTGATGCCATCTTCAGGTAGTGTCAGAATTAAGTTGAATTGTAGGATACCCAGCTAGTGTCTAAGAATTTCCTGGTGGTTTAGAGAACCACCCCTGCTCTAGCTTTCCCCAATGCATATATAGGGACATTGGAATTGGTATCATATTCCTTATGAACATCTAGCAAAAATTACTAAGAAATAACAGTGTTCTCCATGTTTTCATATAGCAGGAGAGAGAAAGTTAAGTCTCATGTAATTGTCAGACAAAGAGGGGAATACTAAGTCTGTGTTGGGGCTTCAAAGATGGCACAGTGGTAAAGAATCCACCTGCCAATGCAGTAGACTCAGGAGATGTGGGTTTGATCCCTGGGTCGGGAAGACCCATGGAAAAAGAAATGGCAACTCACTCCAGTATTCTTGCCTGGGAAATACCATGGACAGAGGAGCCTGGCAGGCTCTACTCCATGGGGTCACAAACAGTCAGACACAACTGAGCGACTAAATACACACACACACACACACACACACACACACACATACACACAAACACACACACCTCAAAAGAAAGAAACTACTCTCAATTTTACAAATAGCTGGTGCACATGCTTGGTTATGTTAAATAAAAAGCAAATCAGGACTCAGTAAGAGAAGACATAGAATGGACTTTTGGACTCTGAGGGAGAGGGAGAGGGTAGGATGATTTGGGAGAATGGCATTGAAATAGGTATACTATCATATAAGAAACGAAGTGCCAGTCTATGTTCAATGCAGGATGCAGGATGCTTGGGGCTGGTGCACGGGATGATCCAGGGAGATGATGTGGGGTGGGAGGTGGGAGGGGGCTTTGACATTGGGAGATCGTGTACACCTGTGGCTGATTCGTGTCAATGTATGGCAAAACAAATACAGTATTGTAACGTAGAATAAAGTATGAAAAAAAAAAAAAAGAGAGAAGACCTTTTTCTAAAGGATTATTGCCAGAGGGAGAACGACCATTGTAATAGGAAGAATGCTCTGTCCATAGATCTGCAAGCAGCTCAAGGGTTAAGCAAAAGGTCTTTTCTTTTACAAGCACACTTAGTTTTATTGCACTTTTCTTTATTGGGCTTCACAGATAGAACATTTTTACAAATTGAAAGTTTGTAGCAAGTCTATCTGCACCATTTTTCTAAGAGCATTTTTTTAAATTAAGGGCTACTGCTATACAATTTTTTTTTAGACGTGTGCTATTGCACACTTAATAGACTACAGTATAGTGTGAACATAGCTTTTATATGCCATGGGAAACCAGTGCATATAAAAGCATGTGACTCTGTTTATTGCAATATCTGCTGCATTTAGGTGGTCTGGAACTATCTCTGAGGTTTGCCAGTGTAGAGATCAGTGAACACAGCTCCATAGAACCTGGAGTGAGGGGGTGAGGTGTAGGGAGTATGGTAGGATAAGAAAGTCTATCATGCTTGTGGGCATCATTCCATCATTAACCATTAACTGTTACCATCTGGAGGGGGTTTCAGTACCTGAAAAATAGCTCAAAGACATTGTTGTATGTATCTACTGATGGGGAAATAAGACCTTGCCCCAAGGCTGCTCTTGACTGTTTCTCCATGATCTCACATCCCTTCCCTTTCTTAATTAACCACCATTTGAATCTGCCCCTTGAATCTCAGGGAAGGTCCTGGAGGCTGAATGAAGGTTGTTTCTTGTAATCGAAGAAATGGAGGACACAGAAAGACCTTGTGCCCAGGACCCCCACAGGGCCCTGTTCAGAATCCTTTTCATTCTTTTCTCCAGCCCTGGCATGGTGGAATATATACAGACTGAACAAATGAAGGAAAGCAGAAATGCTTCCTGGAAGATATATCCATTTAAGAAATTTAGTGTATCAATGATAACCCATCAGGAACTGTTTTCTTCTCTGTCTACAGTTGCAAGTCAGAAGTATCACATTCCCCCTGAGATCTCCTTGAAGAGAAAAAGTTAAAATTTTGCATAACCTCCTGCTCCTTCTGCCTCTGTAACTCAGCTTGCTCCTTGCGAAGTCTAGATCATGTAGGTCACATAGTCTCAGAAAGTGGGGACTTAACAATACTAGGAATTGGAGATTATCTCACTTACCTTTGTCCTGCTCTTTGCAATTGCCCAGTCCCTGCAAATCTGCTTAATCATGCCAGTGCACGTAAAGGTCAGATGTCCGCCTCCCCATCTTGACCACTGCTTCTGTGCACGTGAAACCCCTTAGTTTAAACCAGCCTATTAGCAGCTAGTGTTGCCCACTATAGTAGGTCTATAAAAACTCTCTAACTCCTTTGTTTGGGGCTCAGAGATTGGAGTGTTAACTACTCTGAGCCCACTGGTGTAATAAACCTGAGTTCTCCAACTCTCTGAGTGTGGGGCTTGGTTTCTTGATTACTGGTTTCTGCAACAATCCTGGAGGCCCCAGAGAAATTCCAACCATGCTGGGCCCTTGAGCCACCAGTGGCTCGGCAGGGCTGGAGTTAAGGAACCCCGAGATGAATGGGGAGGCATGCCACCTGACGGTATTCCAGGTTCTCTTTCCGACCTGTTCTGACTCTCCAGATGGCCAAGCCCCTACCGGGCTCATTGCAGGGACAGACCAACTCACTAGGAATGGCCACAGGATCAGATAAGGCCCCATGTCCAGTCCCCAGTCAAGTCCTACCCCAACAGACAGAAGAGGAGACTGATAACCTCCTAGGAGCTCCAGGAAGGGAGAAACAGTTAAGGAAACCTGGGGACTCGGGAAAAGGGAAGCACTGTGATAGCCTCTGAATGATTGTGAGTGTGTGACTGCTGATTGAACAAGACAAGAAAAATTTTTTGGAAACTGCAAAACCAATTCATTTTTGCATTGCAATTGAAAACAGCTAGCTTGTTAAAAGACCTGCCTAGGGAAAAGCTTGAAGTTAACCCTTTCCTTGTCCTTGAAATACACAGCTGACTTTGCCCAAGACCTCAGCCTTGGGAAAATTAGAAATTCAAGCAAAGAAAAAAAAAGGGGGTCAAAGAGATATTCTAAATCTCAAACAGAAAACTATAAGATCTCTGTCTGTCTGTATTTATGTAGGTCTTTTTTTTTTTGGATAACATTTTCAAAGTTACAAATGAGTTCTAATTTAATTGGCTTAAAAAGTAAGCACTTACAAATCAAACAATTCTAAATACAAAAATAAATAAATAAATAACCTAAATGAATTTCAGATTCATGTGTCTGGGAAATATTAAATATCTAGTATTAATGTTTGTTTGCTAATCTAATATAGACATGTCTAAGAGCCACTAACATTAAACAAATGTTTTTAAAATTATCACTGGTATTTATGTTCACCAAGCTATAAAATGCTAATATAAAGGCTAGTTCTTAGTTGCTTAAGGAACATAGGATGTATTTTTTAACAAAGAAGCTATAAGGAAAGAAATTACATTTTATGAAGGAAAAAGAAAGTAGGTCTGACTTACAGGTAGCTGTTACAGAGAGTAATTAAAAGGTTTGTGGAAAGTAGACCCTGAAAAAAGTTTTGTAATTGGTTAAGCATGAATAAGTTTAAAATGTATTTAATTAAGTTTACCCAAATGAGTTTAAAGTAAATACAAAAACTGGTACAAAAACTTAAATCCGACCTTTCACCCAGTTAAGAGGACATACTTTCTTCAGATGTTGAACTGCTTTTAATAATATATTTAAGTTTCTTTACCTCTTAATTGATCTGTTCTATACTTACCTTTGAAATCTTTTGTTAACTTTGGCTAAGTGAATCACTATTATTTCAGTGTCTTACATGATCCTACTTGAATGAGTGTTATAAACCCTTTTGATATTTATTGACATAACTTCCTAAATAACTTGACCTCTCCCTAACTTTGAGATGCTCAGAGGGCCCCAAGACATCCCAAAGAGCTATTAAGCTACCTGGGTTCATTGGACACATTAAGTTACATGGGAAGTACTGTTGAAGGGGTGATAAATCTTTTCAGGTTATACTATATGGTTGATGTTACTAATATAGATATTCTAAAATTGTGTAAAATTCATATAGATCTTATATGCCCTGAAAAATATGGTCAATGATAATTCTAGCTATGATATTAAAGTGTTATGACCAGGTTTCTTTGTCAATTTCAAGAGAATCAGATTTTAAACATGGCTTTTATGGTATTACTCTCATGCCTTTAGAAAAATACTGCTAGTTCTTCAAAGTTTATAGAAAAGACTTTCTAAGATTAAGCAGATAAACAATTTTTGTTATTAACAGTAAGCTGGTACCAGACTGGAATCTGGTCTTCTGTTTAGAGAACAAAGTTTACTTAAAATGCAGCTTTTGATAACAGATTATTAATTTCTTTCCCTTTAGATGATTTATATTTGTTTTTAAATTTTTCTTGTTACTTGGATAAAGTAAATAAACATTTTTAAGATTATGGTACATGTAGACAAAGCTCATTCTGCTTCTAAAAAAATAACCCCTCATGGTAAGACTTTTGCTATCCTGATGTTCTTAAAATATGGGAATAGTCTGCTCCTAAATCAGGAAATTAAAAATGGACAAATAACAGCCCAAAATCAAAGATCCAGGGCTATGGGAAATCTAAGACAGCCACTTGGCTTTTCCCAGCTCCCTGACAGACCTCATTTTTATTTGATGGATTAAAGCCTTTCCTGGCTACAGTGTTAATGCCCTCACAATGAGTTCTCCAAAAAAAAAAAAAAAGTTTCACTGAATATTAAGTGCTTGTTTTGTGAATTAAGGTCTGTGCTTACTAAGACTCACTTCTGAGATAGTTCCTTGTTATGTTATATTGCTAAAAGTTTTAATTAAGTTATTTAAAGGACACTCTAGGATTATTTCTAAAACTTATCTCTGCAACCAGTCTTTGGATAAAGGTCAGATGCTTCATGATGTACAATCAGGAGAGTAACACTTGGCTATAATCATTTAACTAAGTTAGATGACCTGTATCTTGCTGGGCTATACCCAATGAAAGTTCTTGACTTAAATACTTGCTTGTGACCTTGCTAATAACTGCTAACTATATTATTTTCTATGTAGCTTATTTCAGAAGATTATTTCTTATGTTACAAAATGTGTGGCTGAGTCTGTGATAAAATGTTGATATACATTTCCATATGAGATCAATAATTGTGATACTGTAACTTTAGATATGGGAAGAAGCAACAAGAGGAAATATTTTCCTGGACCAAGAGACTAGTAAGACAGGTGTGGTCCAGAGCCTTCTGCTACTTACAAGGCCTGGTCTAGTGACAACTCATTGAGTGGCCTGTCAATGGAATCTTTGTTAGACCTGGGAATGAGCCTTCCCCAGCAACATGGGATACAGAGACCTTGAAATGTCCCCCAAACATGGTCAAATATGTGGCTATGAAGGGGGCCCTGCTGACTGAAATTTGGCCATTGCCAGCTGCCTCTACAAAGATTAAAGCATAACCACTACAAGATTCTGACCTTCAACACCCCTTGAATGGAGTTCAGGGAGGAGACCAAAAATAAGGCACTCTGTGCTCTGGGGAAGAAAAAAAAAAAGCAAAACAAACAAACAAACAAAAAACAGTCCTTCAGATAGCTAGATGTTTTCAGGTAAATATTTTACAACTCCAAGTTCTTGCATCTTCTCATACCCGGAGAAACACTAATGTCACGAGTCAATGTCTGGACCTGGTTCTCCTGGCTAATCCCTTTAGCAGCCTTCCTACGTTTATTAATCTTTGGGCTATGTATCTGTAACTTTCTTGTTAAGTTTGTTTCTCCAAGTAGTAGTACAACAATAATATCCCCCAGCCAACACCCAGACAGTGCTAGAAGAAGCTGCCTCATCATTCTGTGCACTCTCTTAGCCCTCCGTACTCAGGCTACTTTCCCTTTGAGATCTTATATGGTAGACCACCCCCAGTGATCAAAAGCTCAAGGGAGACCACCAAAAACTAGCTGACCTGGAGATGTCCTGATACCTCCAGGCCCTGGAAAAATCTTCCACCATATTGCCTGAGAAACCTTGGAAAGGACACCCATTCCACTGGCAAATGGATTCATCCCCTTCAGCCAGGAGATGAGGTATCAGTCAAAGATTAGAAAAAGGAGCCACTTCAGCCAGTTTGGACAGGCCCTCACACGGTCGTCCTGGCAACCCCTACTGCTGTTAAAGTTACAGGTGTCATCCCTTGGATCCATCACACCAGAGTCAAGAAGGCAGAGACTTTCTGTGATGAGGACATCTGGAAAGCAATTCAAGAATGTAAGGTATAGTTCAGGCTGAGGCAGAAAGAGGAAAGACGACCTCAACAGAAGTAGGTTACCTTTATTCAGGCAAGGAGGGGCGACAGTCGGACTAACAGCCAGGCTGAGTGCTGAGAGGGATCAGGGAGGCTCCATATTTATAGGAAGGTTTGTGGAAGCAATAAGGGAAACGTTAATCAGGTGGGATGTTTTGGGTATTCTTTAGTTGAGATGGCATTTGTAGTTGGGAAGGGGGTGATAAGTCTTCTGTGAAGATGTAGTGGGTGGAAGGTTTCTAGACAGGGGATGATAAATCCCAGATAGATGCAACTGGCCTGGAGCATCAGGGAGGGACCAAAGTTCTCTTTTGTTTTCTCCAAAGGCAAGGGCCTTTGAGACTGTTTTCTTTTCTAGACCCAAAAGACTCCTTCATTCCAGACCCTGAAATCATTTAAAAAAAAGGGGGGGGAAGGGTGCTGTATCTCTCTGGCTACTTTCTGCTGGATAGGGGCGACAATTTTGGGTCTGGAATGGAGGGTCCTAGGGCCCAGAATTGGAGTGAAGATCTCAAGAAGAAGAATGGTCTTGATCTGATCTCAAGAGAGGGCCCAAATCCGTTCTTGGAGAAACCTTTGAAAGAGATTGAAGAGACAGGGTTCAAAAAAGAGGAATAGAATGATAAGTACCAGTGGCCCCAGGAAAGGGAACAACCAAGGAAGGACCTGTTGGAACAGGTTTTGGGGATTGTAAAGGTTTTGTAACTCTTCTGAGGCATTCAATTCTCTCTAAGTTCTTTGACTCTGACCTGGACTATGCCCATTTCATTAACAAAATGGCAGCAGTCCTCTCCTAGGAAAAGGTAGGTCCCTCCCTTTTCTGCAGTGAGAAGGTTCAGGGCTTGCCTATTTTGTAGGACCACAGAAGCTAATGGAGAAGGAAATGGCAACCCACTCTAGTATTCTTGCCTGGAAAATCCCATGGATGGAGGAGTCTGGCAGGCTACAGTCCATGGGGTTGCAAAGACTGAGCAATGGACATGACTGAGCAACTTCACAACAAGAAGCTAATGAGTTAATTTGTCTTTGGATTGAAACGAAGAACTCCATTACCTGCTCCATGTCTTCATTAAATTCTTGGGACAACTGTAGTAGAAGTGGGCAGAGGTCGAGATGTCTCCAATCCCAGTGTCGAGGGCTGCTGCTATGCCAGTCCCAATCAGGAAGGGGCTATGACAGCTAGTCTTTTACTGTGGGAAAGTTCCCCTTGGGGATAGACTATTTGTTCTACTTCTTTTTCTTTGAGGGATGTTAGGCCCAGGGTCAGAAAGACCAAGATGTAAGGTCCAGGGGGTCCAAGGGGAGACATGAATATGTATAGGTCCCACAGAGAATGAAGATTCCCAAATTGGCGCATTTATCTGTGCTGTTCCAGAGAATCCAAGTGGAACAGAAGGAGGGAGCAGAGTTTGTAAGAACCAGTGTAGTTGGGACTAGAGTAGTTAATACAGGTTAAGTTTCAAGAGGCTGAGAGTAGGACATTGTAAGAGGCTGGCCCAATGGAGTTGCGTAGTTTTTGTTGGGAAAGGGAGGTATAGTTGCCCTGTGACAGCCAGGTTGAAGGTAAAGGAATTGCTCTGTGCGGTGAGGGAGACAGTGACGTGCATATCCAACACTGAAATGTGTGTTGTGTGCACTGGAAGAGCCGGAAGGAAGAGATGAGAAGGCGGATAAGGTTGCCAGAGGGAGGTTTTAGGAGAGGCCGTAATTGGGGAAGGAGGTCTAAGCATTTATAAGGCTCAGGGGTCGCCTGTAACAGGGAAGTTATGTTCTTTATGACTTGTTCTTGTTTCTTTTCCTGATTTTGATCTGGTACCCTGACCTCGTCTGAGTACCCCCAATGGATAATGGGATAGAAACATACGTTTTTTTCATTTGGCTTGTGGCAGGTACTCATGAAACTCCCTTTCTTTTGTACTTTAACAGTGAGTAGGGATTTGGACTTCTTGCCCCTGAGGTTCATGGTGCATGGTTTTGGAGCTGCATTTTAATCTGAGGAATGTACATAGGAATAAATGTCAGAGCAGGGGGGCAGGGAGTAGCCAGAAGGGTGGGGAGTGCAGCAAGGATAGGAACAGAGGAGTCATGAGGCTGTTAGTTAGGCAGTGTGGAGGAAATAGCACCCTAGGTGTAGAGAACAGCTAGCAACATAGGCAATAACCACGGAAAGACAAAGGATAGGTGGCCAGTCCTGAGGGGAGACAGTTACTAGGCCTATAGCAAGGAATAAGATTAAGAGTGCTGTTATAGTAGAGAGACAGGGAGAGGCCAGTTAGGGCGAGGGGAAAAAGGCCCCAAGTTGATGGTTGCTTGAATCTGAGGAGGAACAGTGTTCATTAGGATGTAGAATGATGTAGAGAATGAGAGTAAAGAAATCAATTTCATCTGGAGTCAGGTTGTAGAAAGTTCCCTGGAGCCACAGTTGAGAAACCAGTGTACTCAAGTGTTTGAAAGAGGTTCATTCAGGGCACTGGTCCAGAGGTCTTGTAGTAGTTTTGTCAGGAAGAGTTATAGGTTGAAGAGAGTCCAGGTCATTTAGTGTCTTCTTGGATGGTTGACAGAGGTTGTCGCCGGGTGAATTTTAAGAAGGTAGGTCCTGAGAGGGAAACCTGATAGGTGTCATTTAAGGAGGGCAGCACAGGGTCAGAGGTGACCCATTTTAGGTGAGAGAGGTATACCCAGGAGGTGACCTTCTTGAGTTTAGCTGCAGTTGTGGTAAGGAGGATGATTTTGAATGGCCCCTGCCACTTTGGGGTTAGGTCACCCTGGGGATTATCAGACAGATAGACCATGTGCCCAATTTGTAAAGGGGCAGGGAGGCTTGGGGGGTCAGGGGCAGGCAAGTTGTGGTTGATGTATTTCCAGAGGGCATTGCGGAGTTCTGCCAGCAGAGGGGAGTTTAAGAAGCTTGGAATGGGAGGAGGTTCATGGGGGAGGCCAGTAGGGAGCATGGGCCTTCCATTCATCACCTCAAAGGGGCTCAGCCCCAGGGTCTTTCTGGGCAAAGCCTGTATTCTGAGGAGAACAATTGGCAAAGTTTAGTCCAGTCCAGATGTACTTCGAGGGTTAGTTTGGTAAGGGTTTCTTTGATTATTCTATTCATCCTTTCTACTTTTCCTGAAGACTGGGGATGGTATGGAATGTGAAATTTCCAGGGTATCTGTAAGAATTGGACAAGTTGTTGAGAGACCTTGGATGTAAATTTTGGGCCATTATCAGACTGTAGGGATGAAGGCAGGCCAAACCTAGGGATAATTTCTGTGCGGAGGGATTTGGGCCACGGTGTGGGCTCTTTTATTTATAGTAGGAAATGCTTCTACCCATCCCGAAAAGATGTCCACAAGGACCAGGAGGTATCTGACTCTGGACAGGAGATACTGGCATAAAGTAAAGTCTATCTGCCAATCCTGTGCTTGGAGGCTGCCTCACAGTTGATAGGTTGGAAAGGATGTCGGTTTAAGGTTGGAATTGGGGTTAGTACGTTGACATGTTTGACAGCAGCAGGTAAGGTTATCTAAATATTGTTGGTCAGCATTGGATATGGGGAAGTGGTTATGGAGGAACTGTTGGAGTGTCTTGGATGAGGGATGAAAAAATGAGTGTAGATAAGAGAAGATTTCTCTGGTGGTGGGAGGGTCTGGTGGAGTCAGAGCTAAGATGATAGGGAACTGGAGGGAAAGATGGGACAGTGTTATCTTTTTGCCTTCTGATCTGTAGCATTGTTGTAGGCTAATATGAGACTTCCCTTTTGATGTCTCCTACAGTGGAAGAACGGAGAAGGCAATGGCACCCCACTCCAGTACTCTTGCCTGGAAAATCCCATGGATGGAGGAGCCTGGTGGGCTGCAGTCCATGGGATTGTGAAGAGTCAGACATGACTAAGTGACTGCACTTTCACTTTTCACTTTCATGCATTGGAGAAGGAAATGGCAAACCACCCCAGTGTTCTTGCCTGGAGAATCCCAGGAACGGCAGAGCCTGGTGGGCTGCTGTCTATGGTGTCGCACAGAGTCGGACACGACTGAAGTGACTTAGCACAGTGGAAGATGGCGGCTTTGTTTGGTAAGAGTGCTGCCTCTAGAAGTTTGTGGATCGGGTCTGAATTAATAACGGGGATCCTTTTTGAGTTAGGAAACCTCTTTCTCTCCATATTGGGATGTTTGAGTGAAGTATGTTATAGGCATATTTGGAGTCTGTGTGGATGTTATCCCTTAGATTTTCAGCCAGACTTAAAGCTCTGGTGAGAGCTATCAGTTCTGCCTGTTGGGAGGTGGTGTGAGGTGGCAGAGGTGAAGCTTCAGTTGTCTGGGTTCCATGATTATGACAAAGGTCCCCCTGGATGATGGCATATCCTGCTGCAAAGGGTGGGGATTTTTGAGAGCTGCCATCAATGAACCAGTGTGGGGTGTCTGGGTCTAGGATGGGCTGATCTGTTAAATGTTGGAAGGGGTTTTGGGTAAGATCTACTGTTAGGCTGCAGCTATGTAGGAGGGAGTCTGTTGTAGAGGACATGGGTAATAAGCTGGCGGGGTTAAGGGGAGAGCAGGGGAAGAATGAGAGCTGAGGGTCAAAAGAAAGGCATGTAGGACCTGTACCCTGGAAGGGGGAGGGAGAGGAAAGCCTGATGTGATAGTAAGTCTCCAGAAGGTGTGTGGAGAACCGACTGTGAAAGGGGCATGTCTGGAGAGCTGATTTGCTTCGGGTCTGAGGGCTGCGATGGCAGCCATGGCCTGTATACAGGAGGCCACCCCATGGTCACCACGTCAAGCTGTTTTGATAGATGGCCTGTGGGAGCCCAGGTGTCTCCGGCCTGCTGACACCGAAGTCCCAAGGCCTGTCCTTGGTTGGAATGTGCAAAGAGAAAGAATGGTCTGGTGTGATCTGGCAGGTGGAGAGTTGGCACTCGGAGGAGGCTCTGGGTGAGCTGGCAAAGAGGATTGGCCAGCAAGGAGGGATTAAAGAGGGGCTCATCCAGACATCCTTTAGTTGCCTCATAGAGTGGCTTTGCAATGAGGGAGAAGTTGGGGATCCAGATACGGAAAAAGTTTAGGAGGCTGAGGATAGACAGGAGCTCCCTTTTCGTTTTTGGCAGTGTACAGTTAATTGAGGCCTGGATTCTATCTGGGGGAATAGTTCTTTGTTGATGGGATATGGAGAGCCCCAGGTAGGTGATGTTTGTCTGGGCTATTTGGGCCTTAGATTGGGATACCCAATAACCCCAGGATCCCAGGGCCCCAGGGAGTTTGGCAGTATGTTGGAGGCAAAGTTTTCAGGTTAGGCTACAAAGGAGGAAGTCATCTATGTATTGGAGGAGATGATTCGAGGCTAGGTCAGTGTCTGTAGGTCCTTTTGTAAAGCCTGTCCAAAAACTGGAGACTGTCTCTGAACCCCTGGGGGAGAACTGCCCATGTTAGTTGTTGGGAAACATGAGTCTCAGGGTCTTGCCAGGTGAAGATGAAAAGGGGTTGATAGAGGAGGTGGAGGGGGATGGTGAAAAAGGCATCTTTGAGATCTAATACCATGAAGTGGGTTGCAGTTGGGGGTATGGTAGACAGAAGGGTGTAAGTATTAGGGACTACTGGGAATGTCGATGTGATCACCTCATTGACTTTTCACAGATCCTGGACCAGTCTCTAAGAGTTTGGTCCCTTCCTTACTGCCAGAATAGGGGTGTTGTGTGGTGAATAAGTAGGAATTAGGATAGAGGTTTGAAGAAGACAGTCTTAAGATAGGCTTAAGTCCCTTGTGGGCCTCCAGGGTGAGAGAGTACTGTCGTTGGGTGATTATAGTCAAGGGGTCTTTTAGGGTAATGTGGACTGGGGGATGATGTTTGGCTGTGGATGGGTGATCAGTGTCCCAGACTTGGGGGTCTAAGGTGGGTAGATCCAAGGAAAGGTCAGGGGTGAGGGATAGGGACCTTCCAGGTGCCATCTGCATGCAGTATATAGAGACTGTATCTGGGGGCGGGGGGGCGGGTATAGTAATAAAGACCCCAAATTTGGATAACAAATCTCTCCCTAGGAGTGCCATTGGGCACTGAGACATTATGAGGAATGTGTGTATAAGGGTCGATTTTCCAAATTGACAGAGTAACAGAGGGCTGATTTTTGGCCTTAGGGCAACTCCAGAGACCCCCTTGATTGTGAGTTCTCAGTCTTGAGTTGGGCCAGAGCAGGAAGTTAAGAGTGAGAAAGTGGCTCCAGTGTCTACTATAAAAGAGGTCTTTTTTCTGGCCACTACCCCGTCTATCCCAAGTTCCGAGCTTGTGTTCAAGACATGGGCTGGGGGGCTGAAACCCATGCCCCATCATTGGAACAACTCTCGTAGGGTTGGGATAGTATTCTGGGGAGATGTGGGGGGTTTCCCAGAGGCACCAGAGTGTCCCTGTGGACATTCCACTCTCCAGGTCTAGGAGGTGGGGACCTCCCCCAGGGGTGCCAGGGCATCCCAGGGGACAGTCCATCTTCCAGTATCCCCATTGGCCACAGGTTGGGCATGCTTTTGTGGGGGCCCCATGGGTTTGGGCATGCCTTTGCCCAGTGTCCTGACTGGTTGCATCAGAAGCAGGGTCCTGGGAGGGGGGGGGGGGCAGGTGTCTTAAGCCCCATTCTGGGATGACTTGGGCCAGGCTGATCTCTTCCCTTAATTGCTGCCACCAAAAAGGCATTATTTAGCTTTTCTCTCACGTTCTTTTTCTCTCTTAGCTTCCTCCTCTCTATTATTGAACACCTTGAAGGCTATTTCTAGAAGATCTCTTTGGGGGTTGTTGAAGTTTGTGTCTGATGTCAGGGGCGCACTGGATGATGAATTGAATGTGAAGGTAGAGTAACCCAGCAGGGGTGGTGATATCTAGGTTGGTATACCTCTGGACTGCCTCTGTGAGGCATGCCAAGAATAAGGCTGCATTTTCATCTGCCCTTTGGGTGATTTCTCTGATTTCATCATAATTGACATGGATATGAGTATTTTTCTGCATTCCTTCTAGAATGCAGGTAATCATATGATTGAGTCTCCTGATACCTGGGTCACCGGGCTGGAACGTCCAGAGGGGATCTAACTGAGGCACCGCCTCATCAGCAACTGGGCTATCCTGGTCTTGGTTATGTAAGGGATTGGCATGGGCTTTTGCCGCTTGCCAGATATGGTCTTTTTCATCAGGGGTGAGTGGCATTTAAGATACAATATACGTCACTCCTTGTGAGATTATAGGCCTGGGAGAGTCTCAGGAATTCTTTTCTGTACCTGGTAGGATTTTCAGAAAATGATCCTAACTTTTGTTTTTTATCTGGCTCATATCTGACAATGAAAATGGCACATGGACTCAGGTGGGGCCTTCTGGTCCTGCCACCTCTCTCAGGGGAAACATGTGTTGGATATGTGACCATGTGGCAGGAGTGGAAGGAAGGGGGAGGGGTGTTGGGAAAATGGGGTAGCAGGGTCGAGGGGGAGTCAGGAGAAGTTTCTGGGCCAGTAAGTGAGTTGGATGAAGGGGAAGGAGAGGGTTGGCAGGGTGGCGGACAGGGAGGGGGCTCGTCCACAGGGTCGAACTCTGGGGGTGTGGAAGGTCACGGTCCATGGTTTGTTGAGGAAGAAGAGCCCCTTTGTTTGGGAGGCAAGGTATATAGAAGGACCTCGAGGGTCGAGCAGGCCTTGCATAGGGAGGACCTGCTCCGAAGGGCCCAAAGGCTTGGGCATTTGGGAGTTCCAACTACTTGTCATTCTGTTTAAGGAAGTCAGTGAGATTTTGAAGAATGTTAAAGTCAAATGTGCAGACTTCAGACCAGCGGTCTTGATTGTCTAATTGGTATTGAGGCCAAATCTGTGTTCAGAGTTGTTTTAAACGGTAGCTTTGAGTTCAGTGAGTGAAAGTGGTTTGAGATTTTTGAGAACACAGGTCAGAGGGGAATCTTTTGGGACAGATTGGCCAGACCCCATAATCGAAAGGCAAGCAGAGGCTCCTATTGAGAGCTTGAGTCATCACCTGTACTCTCAATAGGAATTATGAAAAGAGAGCTCTATGTCGAGGTGGAGCATCCCCCACTGTCACCTACAGAGTGGCCCTGGGCCAGGGGTCCCTGGGACCCCTAAAGGACTGATTTCTGGAGCGCCTCTAGAACACTGTCGGAATCTTACCTTAATCTAGGGGGCAGCTTGAATGGAGTGTTGCATGTAGAGCATTCAAATGGCAAGAGTTCTCTATTCAGGAGGTCATCAGAGAGAGAGAGGGAAAGGGGGTAGAGCCGAGGCCTGGGGGTATGTAAAGCATTAATAAAGCCTTAGTACAAGGCTTGCACCACTCACGAAGGCACTAGGCATCTCTGAGGGGAACTTGAGCCCTAGTAGACAAGTGAGCTCCGTGGATGTTCACACTCCCAGACTCTGGGAAGGGAAAACAATGAGAGGGAGGGAGGGAGAGAGTGAGACGAGTGCCTCGCCCTTTCCTGGGTTTCTGCACCAAGAATATAAGGTATAGTTCAGGCTGAGGCAGAAAGAGGAAAGATGACCTCAACAGAAGTAGGTTACCTTTATTCAGGCAAGGAGGGGAGACAGTCGGCCTAACAGCCAGGCTGAGCGCTGAGAGGGATCAGGGAGGCTCCATATTTATAGGGAGGTTTGTGGAAGCGATAAGGGGAAACGTTAATCAGGCAGGATGTTTTGGGTATTCTTTAGTTGAGATGGCATTTGTAGTTGGGAAGGGGGTGATAAGTCTTCTGTGCAGGTGTAGGGGGTAGAAGGTTTCTGGACAGGGGGTGATAAGTCCCAGAGAAATGCAACCGACCTGGAGCATCAGGGGCGGGACCTAAAGTTCGGTTTTGTTTTCTCCGAGTTAGATGATTCAGCAACGGCCTTTGAGACTGTTGTTTTCTTTTCTAGGCCCAAAAGTCTCCTTCAAGGACCCCCAAACCTCCTCAAGGTCCAGTTCCAAAGACAATGGCCCTCACCCATGAAGGACACTGAGTCCCGCTCTGGTCACTCTAGAAGCTGACCAGTCAATGCACAGTAGAAGCTTGAGGATTCTTCAGCCTTGCTCCAGCCACACTCAGGCAGCTGGCAGGTCAACACACCGTGGGAGCTTAAGGATCCGGCTATCAAAATATCCATGGATTTTTCACTGTCAACCATGGCCTCTATCCCTAATCGGTATTATTGCTGAGCTCTTCATTACAGGGCCAGCTAGACTCCCTGGCTGAGGGGGTTTTACAGAATAGAAGAGGGCTAGCCCTACCGACAGCTGAAAAGGAGGGCTCCGCCTCTTCTTGAATGAAGAATGCTGCTTTCATATGAACCAACCAGGAATAGTCAGGGACATGGCCCAACAGCCAAGGGAATGAAACTTAAAAAGGAGAGAGCAACTAGCAAATTCCTGGGGTGACTGGAACAGTATCTGGAGCTGGGCATCACGGCTTCTCCCTTTAACAGGTTCTCCATGTTCTTGACAACACTCTTGTTTGGCCCTTGTATTCTCAATGCAATTACCCAGTTGATAACCTCTTGGACTGAATCCATCACATAGCCCCCTAAACGATGGGGAGCTCTGAATGTGCTACCAAAACATGAGATGATGCTTTCTACAATGAGTGATAGAAGCATCAAGAGTGGGGAATGAAGAGGAAAAGTTCAAATTTTGCATAACCTCCTGGTCCTTCTGCCTCTGTAACTCAGCTTGCTCCTTGCAAAGTCTAGATCATGTAGGTCACGTAGTCTCAGAAAGTGGGGACTTGCAATACTAGGAACTGGAGTTTATTTCACTCACCATTGTCCTGCTCTTTGCAATTGTCCAGCCCCTGCAAACCTGCTTAACCATGCTTGTCCATGTAAAGGTCAGACATCCCCCTCCCCATCTTGACCACTGCTTTCCCATGCACGTGAAACCTTAGTTTAAACCAGCCTATTAGCAGCTACTGTTGCTCACTTATAGTAGATCTGTTAAAACTGTAACCCCTTTGTTCAGGGCTCAGAGCTTGAAGTGTTAACCCCTCTGAGCCCGCCAGTGTAATAAACCTGAGTTCTCCAACTCTCTGAGTATGGTGCTTGGTTTTTCAATTATTGGTTTCTGCAACATCCTTACACTCTTCCTAAAAATGCAACCAATTTATTGACCCCACCAGAGCTCTCTTTTTCCAAGCTCAGTGGTTTGCTGGATTTTTTAAAAACATTTTCTATTGTATTCTTCAGGGCAGGATAGAGGTGTTACAGCTTTCTAATGTGCTACTAGGCTGCAGATAAAGAATTTAACAGCTTGTGGGAGGGCCAATTAGAGTCAATTATAATGTAATTGAACTGCCTTGTATTCCTTGTCTGTATAGAATTTCTTTCTGGAAGAAAGATTGTGCTTCTCCTTACACCCTGTTTCGGGCAAATCAGCACTCCAGTGATCATCCTAGATCCTGGAATATAGTTTCATGGAGGCTCCCGTGTCTTGGGGGAACAGGGCCAGAGAATCTAAGCTCAGCTCTATTATTTTGAAAAGTCAGGCAAAGTGCTGACTTTCATTTCAAAGTGCTATTTCGTTTCTTTGTTTCTAAGATAAGAGAGCTACTAACTTTTTACAGAGAATTGGGCTATATAGGATATACCTTACAGTCAGTCTCTGGGAAGTTGGGATATCCAATCTCTCAAGAAAGGAAGGAGAGTGTGAGGGCCACACATCCCTCTTCTGTGCCTCCATTGTGGGGGTTGGGAGGAGGATCAACCATGGGAAGCATGGGTTCTGAACTCCTTTCCACCAACCATCCCCTGGAAACTGGTCTTGGACCACTGGTGGTGGTGTTACTGAGCCCAAGCTCACTCTGCTCACCGCATGAAGGCCAATATATCTGGAGATGATGTGCTAAGGCAAAGAATAATAACCTTATTTGGAAAGCCAGTAGACTAGTGTCTTCAAAAAGCCATCTTATCCAATTCTGGATGCCAATTTTTTTTTATAGAACAGAGAGATGGAGGAGATGAGGAAATAAAGCATCAGGAAGGGAATGCCTTAATTGCTTCTTTTCTGCAACTGTTCATAGGCGGGCATGGTCAGCTTGTCTCCCTGTGAGTTGAACAAAAGCCCTTTAACATTCAGGCAGAGGGTCAGGGTTCCTTAAGGCAGGCTATTATGTATGATTATAATAATGGCAAGGAAAAGCATAAGTTAAAGAAACAGGTTCAATAAGGAGTCAGGTTTTGCTCTTCCTTGTTACGCTGGGAAACAGTGTTTATTTGATTTCTCCTCCCTCACTATACCCAGAACCCGTCAGTCTTGGGTTGTAGCTTGTATGGATCCTCAAAGGCTCAGTGGTCCGTAGCTGAGTACCCAGGTTCCCTAGTGGCAGCCACTTGCATAATTCAGCCTCCTTAGGCTCCCTCCTTCCCTTTTAGACTCTTCCTGTTTCTCATTCCCCTTCCCTGGCATTATATACCCTAATAAAATAATATAAGCCTTCATCTCAACCTTGGCCATCTGATGAACCCAGGGTAAGATCAATTATGCTTGTGAATATGGGGAAAGAGAACAGGTTTTGATTGATTTGCATATTTTTAGGAAATAGTTTAGTGGCCTGAGAGCCCAATCCATGAAAGAGGGTTCCAAAATGATACATGGAAAGCTGCTTGGCAGTCCCAAATGTTATATTGTTTGAATATACACCAGTCCCTTTGGCCAGTGACAAATCTGCTCTGTGTCTTTCTTGGCATCCCTTGGTTTCCCACTCTGTCCCCTGGCACAATCTCCTCTATCACTAACCTTACTCTAGACAGAGACTGCTTTGATTTGGACCCTTCTAGAAGCAGATCCTGAGACCAGGTCATAAGAGTAAGTAGTTTATTTGGCAGGTGATGTGAGGAAACACTGATAGAGGATTAGGGAAGGAAGACAGGTAAAGGAAAGCAAGCAATAAAGGATATGAAACAAATGAGTTACCATTATGGGCAACTGGATCTCAGTCCTGCTACTGCTAAGTCACTTCAGTTGTGCCCGACTCTGTGCGACCCCATAGACGGCAGCCCACCAGGCTCCCCCGTCCCTGGGATTCTCCAGGCAAGAACACTGGAGTGGGTTGCCATTTCCTTCTCCAATGCATGAAAGTGAAAAGTGAAAGGGAAGTCATTCAGTCGTGTCTGACTCTTTGTGACCCCATGGACTGCAGCCCACCAGGCTCCTCCACCCATGGGATTTGCCAGGCAAGAGTACTGCAGTGGGGTGCCATTGCCTTCTCTGCAGTACTGCTAGGGGACTCTCAGAATCGTATAGAACGCACCTTAAACTTATCGCACTGGACAGGCGGGCGAGCCGGGGAGTTTACACACCAATTCTTATCAGTTACTTTTGTTGAGGGCTTCTCCCAAGGACATATGAGCCCTGTGTAGGCAGAGAAGGATAATGAAGTCCAAGAAAGCCCTAGGGCTTAGAAGTCAGAATACTGTGCCCCTCAGGTGTGTTGACTGTGCAGGCAAGTTTGGGAAATGCAGGTGCGAATACAGTAACCAGCATGCTCCAGAGCCTCACCAATGGACTGAGCCCCAAACTCACCTCTGCAGAGTCCTCTCAGCAGTTTCTCCTGAGCTAAAATGGGTCCATCCTCTCCTGCACCCATGACCTCTGGCTCATTACTAATGAACACGTGTGTTTGCCTCTGGTTCCTGTTCTCTTTTATGATCTTAAGAAATGCAAAGTGGATTATCGAGAAAGTACTAAGAACTCCCATTTATTTTGTAATTCTGCCCCTAAAAGACTTTATTGCAGCCAGGTCATATGGGGTACATTACAGTAACTCTGTTTAAAAGGACAAGTTACTAACAACAACAACCCCATCCCCCACACAACAACACTGAAATGGTGTTAGAGTCTCTTTTCCCCACTTTCATGCCAGTAAAGAGAGGTCAACACTGGATTTTCTAAAGGCTCAGGCTTTCCTTATAATATTTTTCTCTCTCTTTCTCTCTTACTAAAATTGCTAAGTATAGAGATTGGAATTTCAGGCTCAAGCAGAATCATTCACTTGGGGATTCCAAAGAGGAATACATACATATAGAGTAATAATTTAGATCTATAAGCTTTTAGGAGGCTAACTTAAAAACAAGTGATAATTTTGGAAAAGGGATAAGGTGAGAGTACATCTCAAGGTCTAAGATAAAGAATGGAATCTTGACAGGTTACTGTGACTAGGCTGGCTTTACTCCATGCCCTAGACAGAGGAATTGCCATTGGGCCTAAAGTTGACTGAAAGCAGGCACTGAGGCCTTGAGGGCATTGGAAGGGGATTCAGAGAGCATGTCAGGGCAGTTAAGCTCTGTGTGGTATGCAGTGTATTAGTTACCTACTGATGCATAGCAAATTGCCACAAGCTTAGTGGCTTAAAGCAACACACACAGTTCCTTCGGCTCAGAAACCCAGTTAAAGCTTAGTTGGACCTTCTGCTTAGGGTCTCACAATGCTATAATCAAGGTGTCATCTTGGCTTGTTCAATTTGGAGCTTGGGGTCTTCTTCCAACACACATGGTTGTTGGAAGAATTCTGTTTCCTGTGAGTATTTTGTTGTTGTTGATCAGCTGCTGAGTCATATCTGACTCTTTGGGACCCCATGGAATGCAGCATGCCAGGTTTCCTTGTTCACTCTCAAAGTATGCTCAAACTCATGTTCATTGAGTCAATGATGCTTTCCAACCATCTCATCTTCTGTTTCCCTTTTCTCTCCCTGCCCTCAGTCTTTCCTAACCTCAAGGTTTTTTCCATTGAGTTAGCTCCTCACATCAGGTGGCCAAAGTTTCAGCTTCAGCATTAGTTCTTCAGTGAAAATTCAGGACTCATTTCCTTTAGGATTGATTGGTTTGACCCCCTTGAAGTCCAAGGGACTGTCAAAAGTCTTCTTTAACACCACAGTTTAAAAGCATCAATTCTTCAGTGTTCAGCCTTCTTCATGGTCCAACTTTCACATCCATATATGACTACAGTAAAAACCATAACTTTGACTATATGATCTCTCTGCTTTTTAGTATGCTTGTGGTTGTAGGACTGAGGTAGTCTTGCTGCTTCACTTGAGTCTGCTTTCATCCTAGGTATCCCCTACTGTTCTTTGCCATTTGGCTTTCTAAACTTGGCAGCTTACTTTCTCAAGGCCAGCAGAATAGTTTCTTGACTCAGGGATGGCTCAGCCTCTCTTTTAAGGACTTTGATTAATCTAAACCTTCCTGATTAATTTAGGTCCACTCTGGAAAAATCTCCTTTTACAGAATTGATTGGTTTAAGATTTAAATTATATCTGTAAGACCATTTCACCTTTGCAATATTCCATTAGCTAGAGGCAAGGGACAGATCCCATCCACAAGCAAGGAGAGGGAGTTATAAAGAGGCCAGGATATCAGAAAGTGATGGCTATTGGGGGTTATTTCTGGGTCTGCCCCCAAACTGAGGGGATTGTGGTAAAGGCTGAATGTGTTATCAAGATAGTGGGCAAAAAGTCTGGCTCTTTTCCTGTGGTTTTTTTTTTTTTTTCTTTTTCTGTTGTTGTTGTTGTTTGTTTTTTTAGCTCTAAAAGGCCCATTATTCTTTCATGAACCTACTGACAAGCAGAGACAGATGCATTAACTCTATTAATAAAAATTACTCAAAATTTGGACAAAAGCAAAAGGTGGGGCTGGGGGGCGGGCTTGATTCTTCAGTGCTCTATGGAGGCACATGTCCACCCAGGGATTGTGCAACTGCTTGTTTTTAGCTCATGGTTGGACAGAGGAGTTTCATGGAGGACAGTCCAAAGGGTTGCAAAGAGTCGGATACAACTTAGTGACGAAACTGCAGCATCTTGCTATTGATTAAAGGTCCCAGACTTAAGCTAAAAATTATCTTGCAGAACTGTATTCAGTTGAGACGGAAATTATTTCTGATCACTTTAACAGGTCACCTCAAAAGTTATGGTTTATCACCCTCTTAGACATTCAGTTCAGTTCAATCACTAAATTGTGTTCGACTCTTTATGACCCCATGGACTGCAGCACGCCAGGATTCCCTGCCCATCACCAACTCCTAGAGATTGCTTAAACTCATGTCCATCGAGTCAATTATGCCATCCAACCATCTCATCCTCTGTCATCATCTTCTCCTCCTGCCTTCAATCTTTCCCAGCAACCAGGTCTTTTCCAATGAGTCAGCCCTTCACATCAGGTGGCCAGAGTATTGGAGTTTCAGCTTCAGCATCAGTCCTTCCAGTGAATATTCAGGACTGATTTCCTTTAAGATGGACTGGTTGGATCCCCTTGCAGTCCAGGGAACTCTCAAGAGTCTCCTCCAACACCACAGTTCAAAAGCATCAATTCTTTGTGGTCACCTTTCTTTATAGTCCAGCACTCCCTACCATACATTACTACTGGAGAAAAACATAGCTTTGACTAGACAGACTTTTGCTAGTAAAGTAATGTCTCTGCGTTTTAATATGCTATCTAGGTTGGTCATAGCTTTTCTTCCAAGGAGCAAGAGCTTTTAGTTTCATGGCTGCAGTCACCATCTGCAGTGATTTTGGAGCCCAAGAAAATAAAGTATGTCGCTGTTTCCATTGTTTTCCATCTATCTGCCATGAAGTGATGGGACCAGATGCCATGATCTTAGTTTTTTGAGCGCTGAGTTTTAAGCGAGCCTTTTCACTGTCCTTTTTCACCCTCATCAAGAAGTTCTTTAGTTCCTCTTCACTTTCTGCCTAAGGGTGATATCATCTGCATATCTGAAGTTATTGATATTTTTCCTGCAATCTTGATTCCAGCTTGTGCTTCATCCAGCCCAGCATTTTTCATGATGTACTCTACATATAAGTTAAATAAATAGGGTGACAATATGCAGCCTTGATGTACTCCAGTCCCAATTTGGAACCAGTCTGTTGTTCCATGTCCAGTTGTAACTGCTGCTTCTTGACCTCCATACAGATTTCTCAGGAGGCAGGTCAGGTGGTCTGGGATGCCCATCTCTTGAAGACCTTTCCATAGTTTGTTGTGATCCACACAACTAAAGGCTTTGGCATAATCGATAAAGAAGAAATAGACATTTTTATGGAACTCCCTTGCTTTTTCTATGATCCAATGGATATTGGCAATTTGATCTCTGGTTCCTCTGCCTTTTCCAAATCCAGCTTGAACATTTGGAAGTTCACCATTCACGTACTGTTGAAGCCTGACTTGGAGAATTTTGAGCATTATCTTTGCTATCATGTGAGATGAGTGCAATTGTTCGATAGTTTCCTTTATGGCTCAGCTCATAAAGAATCCTTATGGCTCAGCTGGTGAAGAATCTGTCTGCAATGTGGGAGACCTGGGTTCTATCCCTTGGTTGTGAAGATACTCTGGAGAAGAGAAAAGTTACCCACTCCAGTATTCTGGCTTGGAGAATTCCATGAACTGTATAATCTATGAGGTCACAAAGAGTCAGATGCAACTGCACAACTTTCAATTTCTTAGACATTAAGCAGTGTTATATGTATCATTGAAATTCTACCCTCATCTGCCTTTATTAACTTACCTATAAATACTTACCTTCTCAAATATTCTTTGGGCTGTTTTTTAACATCTCACTGTTTCTCTCAGTAATTAATGAGTTGAACAAGTCTCTGACATGTGTTCATTTTATATTTGCCTGTGCATTGTTATGTTATCTTTTTAAAACTACACTTTAACAGTAGTATGGAATTTTTCATCAGCCAAGCAGCAGAACTGAGCTTATTATTTGAATCTGAGAAATAAAGCAAAGTGAATTTTTTACCCAATATTTTGGGGTATAATTCACAGCCTCCACTATCCTCTCAAATTCTGAGAGGAAATAAATTTCCTTGCCATGTTATTTTGATGGGTAAAAAGGATAAATCTACCAGTAGCCTTCTAACTTCTTTCTGCACATTTATGAAAGCCTGATCTATAATCTGTAGGATTGAAAGAATGATACTCAACTACCAGGTTTGGCATGGACGGTAGCAGTGGTGAAACAGTGAGACTAGAGTCAAAGATCCATCGTGAGGGCAAAGCACACAGGTCAGAGCCCATGTCAAAATGTTCCCCTGAGAAATATCTCAGGCTGAGTGCTCACTGATATGGTAGAATTCCAACAGAATCCTTGAATGGTGTTCAAGTGTGATTTGATCTGGTTCTTGACATATACAATATAATCTGATGAAATGTAAATGTTGTCTAGTAAATTAAATTTATTTGTAAGTATATATGACTTTTATTATACTTACTTTATCTATTATTCATTGTATATACACATATAGACACACACATATATGTGTGTGGTACCCACATATCCAGAATCCAGAAAATGATGTTAAAATATAATTTTGTCTAGAATAAGGGCATGCAGGTTTTGAGAGAGATTCTGTCTTCTAACAAAAGTCCTTGAATGGGGTAACATCTTATTTCATTGCTTAAAAGCCTCTTGTTCTTAATTGTTTTCTTAGTTAAGAATTAAGGATTTAAGAAACAAAATAGTTCTATCTTAAATTATAACTAATGTTAAGAAATCTAGGAATATCTAGAATTTAAAGGATTTTTCCCCACTAATATGCAGTCATATGAGTTATAGCACAGAAGCTGAATTCAGAACAAGAAGAGTTTTGTTATATTTTCAGTTCAAAGGAGAAAAGGAAAGATATAAGCATCTGAATGCAGAGTTCCAAAGAATAGCAAGAAGAGATAAGAAAGCCTTCAGCAATCAATGCAAAGAAATAGAGGAAAATAACAGAATGGGAAAGACTAGAGATCTCTTCAAGAAAATTAGAGACATCAAAGAACATTTCATGCAACGATGGGCTCGATAAAGGACAGAAATGGTCTGGACCTAACAGAAGCAGAAGATATTAAGAAGAGGTGGCAAGAATACACGGAAGAACTGTACAAAAAATATCTTCACGACCCAGATAATCATGATGATGTGATCACTAATCTAGAGCCAGACATCTTGAAATGTGAAGTCAAGTGGGCCTTAGAAAACATCACTGTGAACAAAGCTAGTGGAGGTGATGGAATTCCAGTGGAGCTGTTTCAAATCCTGGAAGATGATGCTGTGAAAGTGCTGCACTCAATGTGCCAGCAAATTTGGAAAACTCAGCAGTGGCCACAGGACTGGAAAAGGTAGGTTTTCATTCCAATTCCAAACAAAGGCAATGCCAAAGAATGCTCAAACTACCACACAATTGCACTCATCTTACATACTAGTAAAGTAATGCTCAAAATTCTCCAAGCCAAAACTTAGCAGTGGCCACAGGACTGGAAAAGGTCAGTTTTCATTCCAGTCCCAAAGAAAGGCAATGCCAAAGAATGCTCAAACTACCTCAGAATTGTACTCATCTAGCATGCTAGTAAAGTCATGCTCAAAATTCTCCAAGCCAGGCTTCAGTAATACATGAACCGTGAACTTCCAGATGTTCAAGCTGGTTTTAGAAAAGGCAGAGGAACCAGAGATCAAATTGCCAACATCCACTGGATCATGGAAAAAGCAAGAGAGTTCTGGAAAACATCTACTTCTGCTTTATTGACTATGCCAAATCATTTGACTGTGTGGATCACAATAAACTGTGGGAAATTCTGAAAGAGATGGGAATACCAGACCACCTGACCTGCCTTTGAGAAATCTGTATGCAGGTCAGGAGGCAACAGTTAGAACTGGACATGGAACAACAGACTGGTTCCAAATAGGAAAAGGAGTTCGTCAAGGCTGTATACTGTCACTCTATTTAACTTATATGCAGAGTACATCATGAGAAATGCTGGACTAGAAGAAACACAAGCTGGAATCAAGATTGCTGGGAGAAATATCAATAACCTCAGATATGCAGATATTACCACCTTTATGGCAGAAAGTGAAGAGGAACTAAAGAGCCTCTTGATGAAAGTGAAAGAGGAAAGCGAAAAAGTTGGTTTAAAGCTCAGCATTCAGAAAACAAAGATCATGGCATCCGATCCCATCACTTCATGGGAAATAGATGAGGAAACAGTGGAAACAGTGTCAGACTTTATTTTTGGGGGCTCCAAAATCACTGCAGATGGTGACTGCAGCCATGAAATTAAAAGACGCTTACTCCTTGGAAGAAAAGTTATGACCAACCTAGATAGTATATTCAAAAGCAGAGACATTACTTTGCCGACTAAGGTCCGTCTAGTTAAGGCTATGGCTTTTCCTGTGGTCATGTATGGATGTGAAGGCTGAGTGCCGAAGAATTGATGCTTTTGAACTGTGGTGTTGGAGAAGACTCTTGAGAGTCCCTTGGACTGAAAGGAGATCAAACAAGTCCATTTTAAAGAAGATCAGTCCTGGGTGATCTTTGGAAGGAATGATGCTAAAGCTGAAACTCCAGTACTTTGGCCACCTCGTGCGAAGAGCTGACTCATTGGAAAAGACTCTGATGCTGGGAAGGATTAGGGGCAGGAGGAGAAGGGGACGACAGAGGTTGAGATGGCTGGATGGCATCACTGACTGATGAACGTGAGTCTGAATGAACTCCGGGAGATGGTGATGGACAGGAGAGGCCTGGCGTGCTTCAATTCATGGGGGTCGCGAAGAGTTGGACATGACTGAGCGACTGAACTGATTGATTAATCAGTTAGTTCAAAGCTTATTATTAATGAATTTTTAAAATGCATGCTACAATGATATGCTAGAGAGATAAAATGGGTTAGAAAATAACTTTTTTAGTTATCTGTTGTTATATAACCATTCATCCCAAAGCTTTGTGACTTAAGCACAGTCTTAAGTCTTCTGCTCAGTTCAATCACTCATGTCTGAGTCTTTGCCACCTCATGGAAGCACGACAGGCTTCCATGTCCATCACCAGCTCCCACAGTTTACTTAAACTCATGTTCATTGAGTCGATGATGCCATCCAACCATCTCATCCTCTGTCATCCCCTTCTCCTCCCATCTTCAGTCATTCCCAACATCCGGGTCTTTCCAATGAATCAGTTCTTCATATCACGTGGCCAAAGTATCGGAATGTCAGTTTCAGCATCAGTCCTTCCAGTGAATAGTCAGGACTGATTTCCTTTAGGATTGACTTGTTTGATCCCCTTTCAGTCCAAGGGACTCTCAAGTGTCTTCTCCAACCACACAGTCCAAAAGCATCAGTTCTTTGGTGCTCAGCTTTCTTTATAGTCCAACTCTCATATCTATACATGACTACTTGAAAAACTAAGCCTTGACTAGATGGACCTTTGTTGGCAAAGTAATATCTCTGTTTTTAATATGCTGTCTAGGTTGGTCATAACTTTTATTCCAAGGAGCAAGCATCTTTTAATTTCATGGCTGCAGTCATCATCTGCAGTGGTTTTGGAGACCCCTAAAAATAAAGTCTGTCATTTTTTCCACTGTTTCCCCATCTATTTGCCATGAAATGATGGGACCAGATGCCATGATCTTAGTTTTCTGAATGTTGAGTTTTAAGCCAACTTTTCACTCTCTTCTTTCACTTTCATCAAAAGGCTCTTTAGTTTTTTGCTTTCTGCCATAAGGGTGGTGTCATCTGCATATCTTAGGTTATTGATATTTCTCCCAGAAATCTTGATTTCAGCTAACACTTCATCTAGTCCAGTGTTTCTCATGATGTACTCTGCATATAAGTCAAAAAAGCAGCATGACAATATACAGCCTTGATGTACTCTTTTTTCCTATTTGGAACCAGTCTGTTGTTCCATGTACATTTCTAACTGTTGATTCCTGACCTGTATACAGATTTCTCAAGAAGCAGGTCAGGTGGTCTGGTATTCCCATCTCTTTCAGAATTTTCCACACTTCATTGTGATCCACACAGTCAAAGGCTTTGGCATAGTCAATAAAGCAGAAATATATGTTTTTCTGGAACTCTCTTGCTTTTTCCATGATCCAGTGGATGTTGGCAATTTGATGTCTGGTTCCTCTGCCTTTCCTAAATCCAGCTTGAACATCTGGAAGTTCATGGTTCATATACTGTTGAAGCCTAGCTTGGAGAACTTTGAGCAGTACTTTACTAGTGTGTGGGATGAGTGCAACTGTGCATTTTTATGAACATTCTTTGGCATTGCCTTTCTTTGGGATTGGAATGAAAACACCTTTTCCAGTTCCATGACCACTGCTGAGTTTTCCAAATTTGCTGGCATATTGAGTGCAGCACTTTCACAGCTTCATCTTTTATGACTTGAAATAGATCAAATGGAATTCCATCACTTCCACTAGCTTTGTTCATAGTGATGCTTCCTAAGGCCCACTTGACTTCACATTCCAGGATGTCTGGCTCTAGGTGAGTAATCATACCATCATGATTATCTGATTCATGAAGACCTTTTAGTACAGTTCTTCTGTGTATTCTTGCCACCTCTTCTTAATATCTTCTGCTTCTCTTAGGTCCAGACAATTTCTGTCCTTTATCGAGCCCATCTTTGCATGAAATGTTCCCTTGGTATCTCTAATTTTCTTGAAGAGATACCCAGTCTTTCTTATTCTGTTATTTTCCTCTATTTCTTTGCATTGATCACTGAGGAAGGGTTTCTTTTCTCTCCTTGCTATTCATTGAAACTCTGCATTCAAATGGGTATATCTTTCCTTTTCTTCTTTGCCTTTTGCTTCTCTTCTTTTCACAGTATTTGTAAGGCCTCCTCAGGTAACTATTTTGTCTTTTTGCATTTATTTTTCTTGGGTATGGTCTTGATCCCTGCCTCCTATACAATGTCATGAACCTCCACCCCTGGTTCTTCAGGCACTCTATCAGATCTAATTCCTTGAATCTATTGTCACTTTCACCGTATAATCACCAGAGACTTAATTTAGGTCATACCTGAATGGTCTAAGTGGTTTCCCTACTTTCTTCAATTTAAGTCTGAATTTGGCAATAAGGAGTTCATGATCTGTGCCACAGTCAGCTCCTGGTCTTGTTTTCGCTGACTGTATAGAGCTTCTCCATCTTTGGCTGCAAATAATATAGCCAATCTGATTTTGGTATTAACTATCTGGTGATGTCCATGTGTACAATCTTCTCTTGTGTTGTTGAAAGAGGGTGTTTGGTATGACCAGTGTGTTCTCTTTGCAAAACTCTATTAGCTTTTGCCTTGCTTCATTCTGGGCCAAGTTTTTCTGTTACTCCAGGTATTTCTTGACTTCCTACTTTTGCATTCCAGTCCCCTATAATGAAAAGGACATCTTTTGGGGGTGTTCTAGAAGGTTTTATAGGTCTTCAGAGAATCATTCAACTTCAGCTTCTTCAGCATTACTGGTCGGGGCATAGACTTGGATTACTGTGATATTTAATGGTTTACCTTGGAAACTACCAGAGATCATTCTGTCGTTTTGAGATTGTATCCAAGTTTTGCATTTGACTCTTTTGTTGACTATGAGGGCTACTCCGTTTCTTCTAAGGGATTTCTGCCCACAGTAGTGGACATAATGGTCATCTGAGTTAAATTCTTCCATTGCAGTCCATTTTATTTTTATTTCCTCATAATTCTGGAATCTGGGCTGGGCATTGCTGGAATGTGCTCCTCCTGGTCTCCCTTGAAATCTCCATAAGGGTACAGTGGTTTGGAGGCTAAACTGGGTCTGGACAATGCAGAAGGACTTCACTCAGAAACCTGGTCCTTCCGTGCTGCTCTTCTGGGTTTTCTTTTCCACCTGGTCTCATCATACAGCAGCCTAGCCCAGGCTTTGTTACAGCGTGGCAACTGGTTAAACAAGTGATATCCAGAAGCAAGACCATATCTACTTGTACTGTGGTTATTAATGTGCTGTTGTTGATGGCAAGTCACGTGGTCAAGGCTGTAGTCCATGCTAATGAAAATGCACAGCGGTGGGAATAGCAGGACATGCGTGTCACTGGATATAATCGAAGTAACAGTCTACTCCAAGTGGTTCTAGCTCAACCGTTGATTTTATTTATTTATTTACCTGCTTTAGGTCTGAGTTTCAGCATGTAAGACCATTCATTGAGGCACACAGACTTCTCTCTAGTTGCGGCATGGTCTCTAGAGTCTGGGGGCCCAGTAGTTTCAGCATGCAGGCTTAGCTGTCCAGTGGCATGTAGTTCCCAGACCAGGAACTGAACCCAAGTCCCCTCCACTGGAAAGGAGATTCTTAACCACTAGACCACCAAGGAAGTCCCAATCATTGATTTTCAAAGTGTGTTCTTTTGTATCTCTGGAACTCTAAACCACCCTTCAAGGGTAACATGGTGAAGCCTCACTTCAGCATAAGAATTTCCATGTAAGTACCGGGCATTAACAGCTAAGATTTTTATTGAGAAAAGTGTCCTACTGCCAAGAGAATATATATATATATTTTATAGTCATTAAACTAGATGATCTCTTGCGAGTTAAACATTTTATGATTTTGTGACTCTGGGAGTTCTCAGGCCACTTAGTTGATCTGTCCTTGGATGATAGAACATATTCTTATCTATTCCACTGGATTCCTGCCAAGATGGGTGCAATAATATCTGCATGTCACATAGAGGTCTTCAACAGAGACAGTGAGTACATCCATTGAATTTCAATTTGCTTTCTGCATCACATCCTGCATGGGAAATACCTCCTCCATTTAGAAAGTTAATATCCATAATTATGAACACTTATGAATTTAGAGACAGGTGTTAACATTAAAGAAATCAGTCGTATGAACATATAGTTACTTAAAATGTCCTCTCTTGTGTATGTGACTGTAGTATTATTTTTCTCCTATTAAAAACACACACTTGATTACTTCTAAAATTGTAGGTTTTAACAAATAATAACCACAACAGCTACCAGTTCTCAAACCGTTATCATGTTTTATGTACTATGCAAAGCACTTTTCATCTCATCACTCTAATTTTAGACAACTCTTGCCAAGTTGATATTATTTTTATCTCCATGGAGTGAACAAGGAAGATGAGGCTTAGAAATGGATCCAAATCCATGTAACCCTTGTGATCCCATGGTTAAGAATCTGTCTGCCAGTGCAGGGGACAAATTCAGTCCCTAGCCCAGGAAGATCCCCTATGCCATGGAGCAACTAAGCCCGTGCACCATAATTACTGAAGCCCATGCTCTATGACAAGAAAGCCTCTGCAGTGAGGAGGCCATGGACTGCAACTGGAGAAAGCCTGCACACAGCAGTGAAGACTCAGCTCAGCCAAATACATAAATATAAAAAACAAAGCAAACAAAAAGCAAATCCATGAAGCTAAGAAGTTGGTGGCAGAGCTGGGATATGAGTCCAGAACTTTCAGGCACAAAACCAGACCTCTGCTCCTCCACCATGCTGTGGTCCTGCAGACCTCACCCAGCTCTTGTGATCAAGGAGTTATACTGAGATATGGGTTCTCAGTACTAAGAGAAGGAACACACTTGTCTAGATAAAGAGAAAAGTGAAAGTTGCTCAGTTGTGTCTGACTCTTTGAGACCCCATGGACTACACAGTCCATGGAATTCTCCAGGCAAGGATAATGGAGTGGGTAGCTTTCCCTTCTCCAGGTGATCTTCCAATCCAGGGATCGAAGCCAGGTCTCCCACATTGCAGGCAGATTCTTTACCAGTTGAGCCACAGGCAAGACCCTTCACTGTCTACAACATGGTTTTCCAGCTTGACTGCCCAGTGAAATAACCCAGGGAACTTTTGTCAAATGCTGATGCTTGATCTTGCCTTCTGCATTCATGGTTGAAAGTGGTCTTGGTGCAGCCTGGGCATTGGGTTTCTTAAAAACTCCCCAAATAGTTCTAACTCAGCAGCGTGGGGTAAGAACCACTGACTTAAAAGAGCCACATGTGGCCTCCAGGAACCACTTGTAAGATGCTGCCTGTTTCATTTCATTGTAGAGAAAATACTTCTGCATGGAATGCTCTCATTTGTTTTCTCTTTGAAAAGCTCTTCTTCATGATTCATAGCCCAGGCCCAGTGAACAAAAGGAAATAATCAAGGGAAAGAAAAAGCCTGCAAACATTTAGCCTGACATTATCAAAATATCTGGACTTATGATCACTAGCTGCCCCCACACCCTGACAGCCTATACCTGAAAAACCCAGCTGCTTAATTAGGCTGTGTACCACTACCCCAATCCTTTTGGGCCTCTTACTTTTAGAAGAGATGCTCCAATCACACCAGTTCTGGGGATCCACTGGCAGGTGATTGGGGAGGAGGGAATGATGCCAGTTCCTCAGCTTTATCCTTTTGTTCTGATCTGCTCAGATCAGACAAACCCAGTGAGGATGCGGGGGGCTGCAGTCCTGACAGCTGACAGCACCGGTGAGGTGCCCATGTGCTTTGCTCACAGGGCGAGGGTGTCCTGTGTTTATTTATGAGGAGAGGGAAGCTTACTCTCATCACTTTGTCCCAGAAAACTAGCTGGATCTTAGGAGGTATGAGAAAGAGCCAGACAAATGTTGAAACCAAAAACACATAGGTACATATTTCCCAAACATCATACTCAAAAGAACTTAAATTCTCCCAAGTGCTACCTTGCTTTTTAAAACCTATTATGACTTTATTTTTAAGAATCAAAATGATTAGATTAGCTCTGAAAGCTTCTCTAACTGTTTGGTTTACATTCATGTCTTTCACAAAGTAAGTTACAAGCTTCTTGAGAATTGTGCTTCCAACTGTGTGATTCTATCATCATCATGGTCATCATCCTCATTTTTGTAGCTCACACTTACATAGAATTTACCATCTGTTGGGCACTTCTCTACAAATGTTAAACATAGGTATTCACTTAACATGTTTTATATTTCATGATAATCCCACAAGGAAAGTAACTATGATTATCCCATTTTACAGATTAGAAAACTGAGATATAGAGCATTGATTTATTTAATTTACCACAGAGCACTTAGTTAATAAGTAGGGGAATATTGTAACGACTCCAGGAGTCTAGCTCTGAGTCTAGAGTCTTAACCTGTACACTATGCCATTTTGGGGGCATATTTGTAAAAGGTAAAGAAGTTGTAGTTATTTTCAACAGATGATATATGATTTCTTTTTATTTATTATACTCAAGAGATATATGACAATGAAGTTTCATTGTTAAGGTTTGAAAAAGACAATGGAGAAAAAAAACCTCCCATAAATATGCATATGCAACATGTAATCTATAAATGAGGATGAAATATCAGCAGGATTCACCCAAATGTTGACCATGTCATTTGGGTTTGATGGTGTTATGAGTGGCTTCTATTTTGTCCTTTGTACTGTTTTGACTTTCAAAAATATTTGCTACACTTAATATGGTATAATTCTATACAGTGTGCATTAGTTCATTATCAGAAAGTACAAAAGCAGCTTACAAAAGTTTCAATCAAGTATAAAATTGCTGCTGCTGCTGCTAAGTTGCTTCAGTCGTGTCCAACTCTGTGTGACCCCATAGACGGCAGCCCACCAGGCTCCCCCATCCCTGGGATTCTCCAGGCAAGGACACTGGATTGGGTTGCCATTGCCTTCTCTGATATGAAATTGACTGAAAGTATAAAATATATCCCCCCCCCCCACCCTCCACCCTTGCTTCCTCACGGCAGGCTTCCACCTGCAATGGGTCCCGGCAAGGGCCTCTGACAGTTATAAGGACAGGTCATTTTAATTTGTATTCTGATTTAAAGTTGTGGGCCATTTTATCATATAATTGTGACCAGATATATCATGGTTCTGGCTAAGGTTTTTCATCCAGAGGCAAGGGAATAACCAACACTGAATAGATCATAAAAGAAAATAGAAAAGAAAATAAATTTTCTTTTATGATTAACCCACTCCTGCTATGAGTTATGCTTTTCATTTAATGCTTGTTGTTTGCATATATACACATGTGTGTGTATCCATATCTATATAGATCTCTCTTCATGTGTGTGTGTGTGTGTTAGTTTCTTAGTCATATCCAGCTCTTTGGGACCCCATGGACTGTAGTCCACCAGGCTCCTCTGTCCATGGCATTTCCCAGGCAAGAATACTGGAGTGGGTTGCCATTGCCTTCTCCAGGGGAGCTTTCCAATCCAGGGATCAAATGTAGGTCTCCTGCTCTGCAGGCAGATTCCTTACAGTCTGATCCACCAGGGAAGCCTTTTATGTATATATATATACACATACATGCATATACACACACACACAAATACATTGCTTCCCTGGTGGCTCAGACAGTGAGGAATCTGCCTGCAGTGCAGGAGATGTGCGTTAGATTCCTGAATTGGGAAGATCCCCTGGAGAAGGCAATGGCAACCCACTCCACTATTCTTGCTTGGGAAATCCTATGGACAGAGGAGCCTGGCGGGATACAGTCCATGGATTCCCAAAGAGCTGGACATGACTGAGCAACTGTTTCATTTACTGCTCTATGTAAAAGTCTACTTGATGTGTTACAATACTGTTCACTAAAGTTAACAAATGCAAGCTAGTTATCTATCTTTTAAGAACCTGTAAAAGGTTTTAGCTACTTTTCTACAATTCTTGGATCTAGGACTGATGTTTCTTCTGATTTTAGCAGTGCGTTGAGATCAACCTTGATAAGACACAGATTTACTCAGTTATATATGTCCAAGTGTTATAGGGAGCTGGAAAAAAAATCACCCAATTACCTTTCCTGTCATCAAGGAAGGCTCTCTGTGTAGGAGGTAACATTTAACCTTGACCTTGAAAGATGAACCGACAGGTGGCTTGTCAGAGTAGTTATGTAAAAACTTGAGTCAGAAAAGCCTAGATTTGAATGCAGTGCTCATTTCTTATCAGGTGGGAGTCACGGGATGATCTTTCTAAATGAAGTTGCAAAATAGGGATTGTCATTATTTAATTTCATGTGCCTAATTACACAGATTTATATAACATATTGGAGAAGGAAATGGCAATCCACTTCAGTATTCTTGTCTGGAGAATCCCATAGACCGAGGGGCCTGGTGGGTCAGTCCATGGGGTCAGAAAAAGTCAGATACAACTAAGTGACTGACACACACACATGTAACATACAATATTACTAATTATAGATTTAAAATAATAATGTAAGCATCTTATCTCAGGATTTATGAGCATTAAAAGACGTAACTTGAACTAATATGCCAAACATAGGGCCTGACTACTGGGAAGCAGAAGACAACTGCTCCTTCACTAGAAGTGGAGAGCAGCCGCTCCTACCACCCCAAGTTTGCCAGACCCCAAAGTAAGGCAAAAGCCATAGTTTTTCTAATAGTCATGTACGGATGTGAGAGCTGGACAATAAAAAAGGCTGAGTGCCAAGAATTGATGCCTTTACAGTGTAGTGCTGAAGAAGACTCTTGGGAGTCCCTTGAACTGCAAGGAGATCAAACCTGTCAATCCTAAAGGAAATAAGTCCTGAATAGTCATTGGAAGGACTGATGCTGAAGCTGAAACTCCAACACTTTGGCCATCTGATGTGAAGCACTGAGTCAATAGATAAGACTCTGATGCTGGGAAAGATTGAAGGCAGGAGGAGAAGGGGACAACAGAGGATAAGATGGTTGGATGGCATCGCTGACTCAATGGACATGAGTTTGAGCAAACTGTGGGAGAAAGTGAAGGGCTGGGAAGCCTACTATGCCAGAGTCCATGGGGTTGCAAAGAGTTGGACACTACTAAGCGACTAAACAACAACAAAAGTAAGGCAGTGCACTGCCAGGCAGAAGGAAGAGCATGTGGCTGTGAGTTTATATGTGTGCAGATGAGGCCACACAGAAGCCGAGGGAGGAAGCTTCTGTAAGATGGTTTGATACATGGAAATGGAACACCATCTGATGAAAACAGGAATGTTAGATCCCAGATCAGAACTTTGGCATCTTCACTTGAGTCTGTGCACCCTCCTTCTTAGTTCCATCTGCATCCTTCCATCTGTGGGAGGACTCCCTTACAGCACATTATAAAGCTTCCCAGAGCAGATCTGGGAAGATGGCACTGGGAGATGGAACGGCCCCCTCCCTAGTAATGATCCTCACACAGCCTTTTACATTGGAATCAATCTTTTATTAAGAGACAAAATTATGTCCAAACACTTTGGGGAACTTTTGCTTATCATTACACGAGCCATGGGAAGCCCAGGCTTCTCTCCAGGGTCAAAGGAAATCTCCTTCTAACATTTCCTTTGGAAGCTGAGACTCTAAGGAGACTCGAGTATCATTTATTTATTTATTTATTTATTTTGGTGGCTTGTGAATGAAAAATATACTGTTTACTGCTTTCTAAAATCCTCTCTGTTTCTGCAGCCTGCTTGGAGAAACTCCAAGTTTGGGTGGCCCTATAAACCAGAAGGAGCAAGCTTAAAAGGATCTGGGAACTGAGGTATGCTCACGCTCTTTGAAGAAATAAGAGCTGTGAGTGAAGATCAGGGGAAGGAAAGCATCTTGAGCCTTCAGTGGAGCTGCTAGAAAAGAAGTGCTGATCAACATTTCCAAAATACATGAATTGAATCTGAAAAAGAGTAGATATATATGTGGGCTTCCCTGGTTGGTGAAGTATCTGCCTGCAATGCAGAAGACTGCCTACAGGGGGCCCAGGTTCGATCGCCGGGTCAGGAAGATCCCCCACAGAAGGAAATGGCAACTCATTCCAGGAATCTTGCTTGGGAAATTCCATAGACAAAGGAGCCTGGTGAGTCAGACATGACTTAGAAACTAAATCACCGACTACCATTCAGTATAATTGAACCACTGCACACCTAAATGTAACAGAATATTGTAAATCAATTATACTTCAATAGTAAAAAAATAATAATAATAATACATGAGTTGAGGGCCTGTTTGCAAAGTGCTGTGCAAAGCGCTGTGTAGGGCCTGAACTCTGTCCTTGAATCTCTCATAATCTAATGGACATGAAAAGGCTGCCATACCAGAACTTCAGAGGCCAGCATGTTTTTCTGTGAGCATGGAGTGAGAGGTAAGCATGGAATGAGAGGTAAGCACAGAGTGAGAGGTCAGGGGTGGGACAGGAGGTGACCTCTAGGTACTGTGGATGGGGCAAGCTGGACACATGGGTCTGAAAGGATGGGTGCAGACGCCACATGACAACAGGTACGAGATATCCCACCATTCCTGTGGTGGTGGGGAGCTTAGAAACATGAATACAGCTTCTGGTGCTCCTGGGAATTCTAGCTATGAAACTGGCTGGAATGACAGGTTAGGTACAGGGCCATTTTGGGAAATTAAACTCTGCACACATGTAAAGGGAAGTCTGGGTAGTGGACGAGAGCACCAGATACAGAGATTAACGTAGGCTCAACACCTGACGGTCCTTTCTGAATTAGCCGTCCCTGGGCACGTTTCTTAAACACGCAGCACAAAAAAGGCTAAAAGCAGCCTTTGTGCAGGTGCTGAGAGCTCAATGGGATGGCCCTGTAAGTACTTGTACATTATCCGGCACATGAGGAATATTTGTAGATTGTTCTGCTGTGCCACTATTGGCCAGCTCCTCTTCTAACACAGTCAGTAAAATGTGACTGAAACACAAACGTTCAGAACAGCGCTCCTTTTCTAATTTTGGATGCTGATTTCCAGTTTGTAAACTATGTGTGCGAGTCTGGGGAGAGATTTGGAAGTTGGGAAAGGAGAGATGTGAGGCTTGGGTGGGATTTAGGGGGAAGGTAACCCAGAAACCAGAGAGACTCATCTTGATGGGCCCCGAGGCTGAGGACTGCACACAAATGAGGAAATCTGGAGGGAATGGAGCTTTATAGTCTATTAAATTTTTCATTGACAAGATTCTTTCTAATTAAAAAATATTAAAAATATTTTGGCTCTGCCAGGCACGTATATGAATTTAGGTCCCCAACCAGAGATTGAACCCATGTTCCCTACTTTGGAAGAACAAGGTCTTAATCACTGGACCACCAGAGAAGTTCTAACAAAGATATTTTTGAAAGGAAGGTAGGGATAGAAAGAGGAAAGGAATTATAAACAGTGATGATGGAAAGAAGGAGAGAAAGAACGAAGGGAAGAAGGGAAGATGGTGAGGGCAGGTGATGAGAAGGAGGGAAGGGAGGAGAACACAAGATAAGGGAGAGTTGTAGGAAGGAGGGAGGGATGGAGAGAGAGAGAAGGATGGAGGAAATACAACTCTGGCCTGGAGGAGGGTGAGCTTTGGACAAATGACCCATCTACTCTTTCCCCAGTGAGTATCCAAGCCAAGAATGAATACCTGTCTGGAATTCTTGCATGGATAGAAAGAAAGTTGGACTAAATGGCTTTTAAAGTCCCTTCCAAGTTCATCTTTTAAATGAAACTTTAGATTTTGAATAACATGTCTGGCTAGAGAATGCAAATATGTCTTTTTTTTTTTCCACCTATGCTTTCTAGTTGCAAAGAGCAAAACAAAAATGTTTTCCAAAATTGTTGTATGCATAAAATTTGAGGCATCATTGCTCCATGTCTAAGGCTGACACATATACTGTTTCTTTCCCTCAAATTCTTTTAAACACAAGACAGTTATGATTTGAGCCCACTGGACTCCAAGTCTCACTGAACACTGAGAAACAGTTTATCAAAAATAGCAACCAAAACTTTCACTTAGTGCAGTTTAGTGATGCAACGTTAGCCATGAATGCTTATTTTAAATGGAGTTAAAAGATGCCCCCTGTCCTTGGGAATCTAGACGTTTCTGGCACATGTGACCAATTATATGCCTCTTTTCCACACAGCTTGATTTCTCCCATTTAAAAGATCAGTTTTAATTGCCACCTAGGTTTTGGGTCTTGCACGTCCTTTTAATGTAGCTATTGAAATTTATTATTATTACACGTGGAACACTTGTTACATTATTGCCTTTGATTGAACTTGCATTTGCCAACTGACTCCAAACTCAAGGATAACATGTTTTATCGATTCTCTCGGATGGATTTATTCAGAGAAGCAGAGATCAGATCTCTGTCTAGACTGGGAGATTGAATCTCTATCCAGACTGGGAGACCTCTTTAGATTTCTACTGTTGACTGTGTGTTTCTGAGAATGCTTATATGCACTGACATTTATTGTCATTTTATAGATTTGAAATGGTATTTTATTTATTCCTGGATTATATGCCTAAGGTTTCTGGAAGCACCCACCTCCCTGGCTTTGTGGTGGGTCTGTATTCTGAATGGAAAGGCTCTCCACAGACATAGTCTATTCTGTTGTTCATTGGCACGCTTTCTCACAAGTATGATATTTTTCTTTTAAAATATTTCACAATTGGAAATAATACTTTTTTGTAAATTTATTTAAAGATATTTGTTCATGTAGATTAAAAGCCAAGAAACAGTGTAGAAGAACTTTTTGCATAGAGGGGAGGTGTATCTGAGTCATGAAAATTGATGAGGTGAAGAATTTCCATTAAATTTTTATTTAACAGAAGTACAAGATGGCAAATTTGAAGCAAATAAAAAGAATGTGGTTGATTTATGGACCTTGCAAATGGGCAAATGATCTTTAATGTGGGCAATGACTATGCCACATTGATTTAAGGCAGGATCAAAGCATTCCTGGGCTTCCCAGGTGGTTCAGTGGTAAAAAAATCCACCTGCAATGCAGGGGACTCAGGTTTGATCCCGGGTTGGGAAAATCCCTTGGAGGGGGAAACACCAACCCACTCCAGTATTCTTGCCTGGAGAACCCCACGGACAGAGGAGCCTGGGGACTTCAGCCCATGGGGTCACAAAGAGCAAGTCATGACTGAGTGACTGATCATGCATACATGCAAATCATTCCTGGACTTTTCTGGAAGAGTGTGTTGGATGAGTGACATTTTTGAGGAAGTGAGAAATTCACCAGGGACTAGTTCCATCCAACATGGTTTGGAGTTTTGTCAGAACAGAATCTGGAGAGTAAAGCTGTAGACAAGTCCAATCTCCTTACATTTAGGGGGAAAAGAATGGAGTTTTAGAGAAGAGAAAGCTTGTGGAATGCCTTATGGGAAGAGTACGAACTAGAAGACCCTCCTGACTTTTGACTCCATAGCTTTCCAGCCACCTCATGTTTGAGAATTCTTTCAGATGTGTCCAGGAATCCAACAGGTTCAACTCAAGTCAGCTTAGTGGGAGTGCGGGGAGTTCCCTGACTCTGTAGAGTAGATGACATGTAAACCATGGGTAAGGGCTAGTACTTGCTGCCGGGTCAATATTAGCTCAGTTCTGACTTAGGCTCAGTTCAGTTCAGTTCAGTCGCTCAGTCGTGTCCAACTCTTTGCACAATTGAGTTCAGAAAGTTTCTCTCTCTGGTCCTGATGCTGCAAGTATTGGGTGTACTGTTGGTATTTACTGAATATCTGTTGAGTGGCTGCATGCTTGCTCATTCTCTTGAGTCACATCTGGCTCTTTGCAACCCCATGAACTGTAGCCTGTCCATGGAATTCTCCAGGCAAGAATACTGGAGTGGGTTGCTATTTCCTTCTCCAGGGGATCTTCCCGCCCCAGGGATCAAGCCCAGGTCTCCTGCGTTGCAGGTGGATTCTTTAACTGTCTGACCTACCAGGGAAGCCTCTCTTTCAGACCCCATAGGCTGAAGTCCCCCAGGCTCCTCTGTCCATGGGATTCTCCTGAATTATATTGATTTTAATAAATCAGTGCTTTTATTATATAACACACCTGTGTTTATCTTCATAGCACCTCATTTCCTGCAGGGTCAAATTCAAACTCCCTTCCTTCACCTTGGTGTAGTGTCACATCCCTTAACCCATCAATTATCACAGATGGAACAATCTTTTAAACCCTGTATTCTAATATTTTTATATGAAATCTTCTTTAATTAACCTAAACTTATCTTTTTTCTCTGATGAAGCTCACAACCAGAGTAGCCAGGATGTGCTACAGAATTAATTGCTGTTGTTCAGTTGCTAAGTGGTGTCCAACTCTTTTTGCAACCCCACGGACTATAGCACACTAGGCTTTCCCTGTCCTTCACTTTCTCCCACAGTTTGCTCGAATTCATGTCCATTAAGTCAGTGATGCTGTCTAATCATCTCATCCTCTGCTCTCTTCTTTCCCTTTTGTCTTCGATCTTTCCCAGCATCAAGGTCTTTCCAATGAGTCAGCTCTTTGCATCAGGTAGCCATCAGGAGTTTCAGCTTCAGCATCAGTCCTTCTAATGAATATTCAGGACTGATTTCCCTTAGGATGGACTCCTTGGTTGGATCTCCTTGCAGTCCAAAGGACTCTCAAGAGTCTTCTCCAACACCACAGTTCAAAAGTATCAATTCTTTGGTGCTCAGCCTTCTTTATGGTCCAGCTCTCACATCCATACACGACTACTGGAAAAACCATAGCTTTAATATCCCCAGTGTGACCTCCCCTCCACTCCACCCCCCGATCCCCGGACATTCTGTTGACTATCACAGGGACCCTTTCCTGGAGAACTGCCCTCTGCCAAGGGGAGCTACCTCACCAGGGAAGGCATGTCTACCCTCCAGAGAAGGTCAGTAACTGACTGGCTTGGGCCCACAGTGAGTTGGTCTTCTTACCTTCAAGCAGGCTTTGTGGTAATCCCTACCCCAGAGTTCCTTGGGGGCTCAGACTGAAGCTAGATGTGATGTGAGCTCATACCACACTGCTCGTCTGCTCTCCCTGCCCCATCCTGCTTCCCTTACACCCCTTTGTCTGAGAGCCCCCCTGCAGTACATCATGCATCTGAATCCCTATTTCAGGCTCTGCTTTTAGAGGACTGAATTTAAGACAACTCTTGATATATACTGATCTTTTTAAAAAACGATTATTTATTTGGCTGTGTTAGGTCTTAGTTGTGGCAAGTGGGGTCTTTGTGGTGTCATGTGAGATCTTTCATTGCAGCAGGGCTCCTGTTGGGACACACAGACTCTCTAATTGTGGTGTACATGCTTAGTTGCTCCATGGCATGTGGGATCTTAGTTTCCCAGCCAGGGGTTGAACCCACATCCCCTGCATTGGAAGGTGAATTCTTAACCACTTGACCACCTGGAAAGTCCCCATCCACTGATCTTTCTTATCTTCCAGGGTCTTTTCTCCTAACACCCCTAGACAGCTTATTACTGCATTTCTCACATAATGTGCCAATTCATATGTTTGATAAATTTTAAAAATTTTACTTATGAAATAAGGTGATATCTGCACCTGAAGCCATTATTTTCATTTTTCTTCCCCCTATTAAAAATCTAGGAATGGCATCTGGCATTTCTTTCAAGAAGCAGCTTAAGAAGGTGTGGACTCTGTTTAGCATACCTACTGATGTCACTATGGAATTTCTCTGCAAAGCATGAATCAACTTTCTTGGGGGAAAAGCATGACTTTTCTGTTTCTTGCCATAAATTTTTTTACTGCAACATTATATAGAAAGATATTTAATATAGCTCAGCTAATAATTTATAAGAGGCCACTTTGAGGTTAGAATATTTTAGCTGCCCTATTGCTTTTGCAATTGAAGGCAGGAGAATACCTAGGAAAACCAAAAACAACCTCTGAAATTCCCCAAGGCTTTGTTTAATGGAGTGTATACAATCAAATTTCAACAATCCATGACCAGATTATCTATGGCAGTGCTTTTTAAACTTTAATGTGCACACGAATCACCGGAAGCTCTCGTTTAAATGTATATTCTGGTTCAGTAGGTCTAGGGTGATGCCTTAGATTTTCTGTATATGAACATCTCTCATAAGATGGTAATATGAATTGTCAGTAGACTATAGTTTAAGTACAGAAGCAAGGTCTTGCATTTTCTTTCAGGACTATAGTGCATTTTGCTTCTTTGTAGCCATATAGATGATATACTCTGAACTGACTGAAGGGTAAGATTGAAAGTCTAACACTGAAGCCCTTTATGACTATGCAGCCTAAGCTGAATTATCGTCTTGGCCTCTGATGATAAGCTCTAAGGATATGCACTGATGTTGGACATAATCTGAAATAGGAGAAATGTTGACTTTTGATCAATTAATTTTCTAGATAGAAACAGACTAAGGCTACATTTCTCCTGAATATATACTCTTATCTAGTTTTTAGAAGGGTTCAGTTCAGTTCAGTTCAGTTCAATTGCTCAGTAGTGTCTGACTATTTGCGACCCCATGAATCGCAGCACTCCAGGCCTCCCTGTCCATCACCATCTCCGGGAGTTCACTCAAACTCACTTCTGTCAAGTCGGTGATGCCATCCAGCCATCTCATCCTCTGTCATCCCCTTTTCTTCCTGCCTCCAATCCCTCCCAGCATCAGAGTCTTTTCCAATGAGTCAACTCTTCTCGTGAGGTGGCCAGAGTACTGGAGTTTCAGCTTTAGCATCATTCCTTCCAAAGAAATCCCAGGGCTGATCTCCTTCAGAGTGGACTGGTTGGGTCTCCTTGCAGTCCAAAGGGACTCTCAAGAGTCTTCTCCAACACCACAGCTCAAAAGCATCAATTCTTCAGCGTTCAGCCAAAGAATTCTTCACAGTCCAACTCTCACATCCATACATGACCACTGGAAAAACTATAGCCTTAACTAGACGGACCTTTGTTGGCAAAGTAATGTCTCTGCTTTTGAATACACTATCTAGGTTGGTCATAACTTTTCTTCCAAGGAGTAAGCGTCTTTTAATTTCATGGCTGCAGTCACCATCTGCAGTGATTTTGGAGCCCAAAAAATAAAGTCTGACTCTGTTTCCACTGTTTCACCATCTATTTGCCATGAAGTGATGGGACCAGATGCCACCATCTTAGTTTTCTGAATGTTGAGCTTTAAGCCAATTTTTTCACTCTCCTCTTTCACTTTCATCAAGAGGCTTTTAGTTCCCCTTCACCTTCTGCCATGTGGCCTCCCTGGTGGCTCAGAGGTTAAAGCGTCTGACTCCAGTGCGGAAGACCTGGGTTTGATCCCTGGGTTGAGAAGATCCCTTGGAGAAGGAAATGGCAGTCCACTCCAGTATTCTTGCCTGGAGAATCTCATGGACAGAGAAGCCTAGTAGGTTACAGTGTACAGGGTCGCAAAGAGTCGGACACGACTGAGCGACTTCACCCTACCTTCTGCCATAAGGGTGGTATCATCTGCATATCTGAGGTTATTGATATTTCTCCTGGCAATCTTGATTCCAGCTTGTGCTTCCTCCAGCCCAGCATTTCTCATGATGTACTCTGCAAATAAGTTAAATAAGCAGCATGACAATATATAGCCTTGACATACTCCTTTTTCTATTTGGAACCAGTCTGTTGTTCCATGTCCAGTTCTAACTGTTGCTTCCTGACCTGCATAAATGTTTCTCAAAGGCAGATCAGGTGGTCTGGTATTCCCACCTCTTTCAGGATTTTAGAAGGGTATATCATCTTAAATCGTAGTAGGAAGAAAATAAACACAGTCAATACCAGGATCATAAGAAGTCTAGTTTATAACAAAAAAGGACTGATTACACCCTAGTTTCCTTCCTCTTTGGGTTCAGTTCAGTTCAGTCACTCAGTCGACCCCATGGGCTGCAGCATGCCAAGCTTCCCTTCCCTCCCCCTGAGCTTACTCAAACTCATGTCCATCGCCTTGGTGATGCCATCCAACCATCTCATCCTTTGTTGTCCCCTTCTCCTGCTGCCTTCAATCTTTCCCAGCATCAGGGTCTTTTCCAATGAGTTGGTTCTTCCAGTCAGGTGGACAAAGTAGTGAAGTTTCAGCTTCAGTGTCAGTCCTTGGAATGAACACCGAGGACTGATCTCCTTTAGGATGGACTGGTTGGATCTTCTTGCAGTCCAAGGGACTCTTCTCCAACACCACAGTTCAAAAGCATCAGTTCTTTGGTACTCAGCTTTTCTTATAGTTCCAACTCTCACATCCATACATGATTACTGGAAAAGCCATAGTTTGACTAGACGGACATTTGTTGGTAAAGTAATGTCTCTGCTTTTTAATATGCTGTCTAGTTTGCTTATCAGAGAAGCAATGGCACCCCACCCCAGTACTCTTGCCTGGAAAATCCCATGGACAGAGGAGCTTGGTAGGCTGCAGTCCATGGGGTCGCTGAGAGTTGGATGCGACTCAGTGACTTTACTTTCACGTTTCACTTTCATGCACTGGAGAAGGAAATGGCAACCCACTCCAGTGTTCTTGCTTGGAGAATCCCAGGGACAGTGGAGCCTGGTGGGCTGCCATCTGTGGGGTCGCACAGAGTTGGACACGACTGAAGCAACTTAGCAGCAGCAGGTTACTTATAGTTTTTCACCAAGGAACAAGCATCTTTTAATTTCATAGCTACAGTCATCATCTGCAGTGATTTTGTAGTCCCCCAAAAATGTCTCTCACTGTTTCTATTGTTTCCCCATCAATGGGTTACCATTCCTCAATTTTGTCCTTAGCTCCTTCAGCGCTTCAAGTTGAAGGCCCTGTCTTGAACACAAAACACATAAATTAAGGATTCTTTTACTATTTCTTGAATTCTAATTCCAGACTTAACTTATTTCTCCTAGAAAGGTAGTCTATGTCTTCAAGGTCTAGCTACTATCCTGAGAAATATGCATCTTCAAAAAATATCTTCCTCTTTATTTGTGTTTAGGGAAATATAGACTGTTTTAATACCTTTACAGTATTCTCAGTAAAGTGAATATGCACAATGTTTATAAAGCTAGACTATCACACTCATAGCATATTGTTTCCTCACAGTGAGGGTTGAACACTAAAACAAGAGGAAATTATTAATTTTCCCTCAGACCAATCTTTTATATCTTCACTTTAAAATAATTAATAAAGTGGATGTCAGTAAAAATGGCAAAGTAATCATATACAGCCCTTTAAAATGCTCTTCCTTATAAAATTTATAAGAAAATTGGCAAAAATACAAATCAATATTTTCATACCTCCAGGAATTAACCAAGACTTACTATCATAGAGGAAGTGTTTACTCAATGACAGTGGATGAATGTCAGTAAAATCAATGAGCATTATTCTTAGTGTATTAACTTGTTCCCATTACCTCACCCTTCATCTCTTTGGTCGCTTTGGAAACCTGGAATCTAGTCTCAGAATTAAACACAGCAGACAAACAGCAACTAGAAGAGGAACAGGGCTAAAGCTCCTTCAAACCTCCTTCCCATAGATGGCAATTATTCACCTGTCTAGTGGCTTTTCCGAAGACCCAACTCATAAGGTTGTCTTTATTTGTCTTGACCCTCACCTAACATTTACTCTGGGGTGTTTATCAAAACAATTAGAAATGATTGCCCATTTTTGTGACTCTCTGAAGTAGCAGATAACAGTTTGAGAAAACAATAGGATAACAAAAAAATCTTAAAAGGAAAAGCTGGGAAGTGAGACATCTACATGAGTTTTGAGAAACTTGCACACCTACAAGGATCTAAAGGCCATTCACAGGCACAGCAGTGTGTGTGTGCTTGGGAAAGACCTAACCTGTGGCTGACCTGAGGTGTTTTGCAAGCAGGAAATGAAGAGCAAGGCAGAACTGTCAAATACCTGTTGAGTATTGAAAATGTTTCCTCATGCACACACAGAGCTCTTTAACGAAGATGAGATTTACTGGTTCTAGACTAAAATCATGATTGAAAGATATGACATTATTACTGAAAAATAAAAAGGATTATAAGGGAACATTATGAAAATAGTATGCCAATAAATTAGATAAGCTAGAGGAAATCAACAACTTTTTAGAAAGATATAAACTAGTAAATTGACTCAAAACAAAATACAAAATCTGAATAGACCAATGACAAGTAGAGACTTAGTAATCAAAACACTGCTCATAAAGAAAAATACAGAATCAGGTGACTTCACTGGTAACTCTTCCAAATGCTTAGAGAAAAATTAGCAAAGATCTTTACAAACTCTTGCAAAATATAGAAAAGGAAGAACTACTTCCCAACATCAAGAAAGACATTACAAGGCAAAAGACCAATATATGAATAGGCACAACTGAATATCAGCATTGCAAAAACAAAATTGGGCCAGAACCTTGGATCATACACAAAATTTAACTCAAAATGGATCAAAGATTTAAAACTAAAACAACAAAACTTTTCTAAAAATAGAAGTGTAAGTCTTCATGACCTTGGATTAGCCTGTAGTTTCTTAGCTATGACACTTAAAACATGAGAAGCCAAAGAAGATAGATAAATTAAACTTCAGTAAAACAATCAAACAAGCAAAGGAACAAAGCTAAAACAATAACAACAACAACTGTGCTGCACAGAACCTCATCAGTAAAGTGAAAAGATAGCCCGCAGAACGGGAGAAAATACTGGGAAATAACTTACCTGTTAAAGTTCTAGTATTCAGAATAAATAAAGAACCCTTACAACACAACAATACAGAGACCAATATGGGCAAAAATTTAATAGACATTTTTCCAAAGAAATATGCAGATTAACAATAAGCACAAAAGAATATTTTCAGCATCATTAGTTATTATGGAAATACAAATAAAAATTATAATGAAATACTGTTTCATACAAAATAACATGTCTATAATAAAAAAGCAGGCACAAACAAGAATTGGCAAGGACATGGAGAAATCAGATCCATCACACATTGCTGCCGGGACACTAAAATGGTATAGCTACAGTGGAAAACAGTTTGGCAGTTCCTCTAGGTGCTAAAAATAAAAATGCCAGATGGCCCAATAATTTCATTCCCAGGTATGTACAGAAGAGCCTTGATAACATCTGTTAACACAAATACTTGTAAAAGAATGTTCATTATAGCTTTATTCATAACAGTAAAACAGCAGAAGCAACCTAAATGTCCATCAACTGATTAATGGATAAACACATATGGTGTATCTATACTACGGAGTATTATTCAGCCATAGAAAAGGAAGGATGAACAGATGCATACTACAACATGGATGCACTTTGCAATCATGATAAATGAAAGAAACTGGATACCAAAGGTTGCATATTGCATGGTTCCTATTATATGAATACCCAGAAGAGGGAAATCTGTAGAGACAGAAAGTAAATTAATGGTGACCAGGAGCTGAGAGGAGGAAGAATGGAGAGTGATTGTTAACAAGTATGTGATTTCTTTGGAGGGAGGTGAAAATGTGGAAATGAGGTGATGATGGTGTAGTCTTGTGAATATATTCTAAAGCACTGAATTGTCTACTTTAAAAGGACTATGCTTTCTTGTATGTGAATCATTTCAGTTAAAAAGATCATTGTGAGTTCACAGAAGAGCAGACATACCAGGCTTTCCACAAATATAAAGAATATTGAAAAGCCTGATATAATCAATGCTGAGGTCTTTTTTTACCTGCTGTTGTGTTGATCTCATACCATCCATTGGCACAAATATTTGAAGTTGAGGGCAAAAGCATCTCCATATTACTGAAGCTGCATTATTCAAAAAGAGAGTAAATAGAGAACTTGCATGCCCAGAGCTAAAAATTCATGGAGAAGAAATGAAACCCAGGAAATAAAAATACAAACATCAATAATATGGTTTTAAGTTTATTCAGAACTGTTGCTTGTGGTCAAAAAGTTTGAAATCACAGTGAGAGAAACAGAGGAGAGCACTGCAGAAGTTTAGATTTTACTTTGCGAAGAATCACATTGCTGTTCTCATTACCTAAAAATTTGGTATAAGTTGCCTTTCTGTGTTGTTGTTGTTCAGTCACTGAATCAAGTGACTCCTTTTGACCCCATGGACCGCAGCATGACAAGATCTTCTGTCCTTCTCCGTCTCCCGGAGTTTGCGCAAATTCTTGTCCATTGAGTCTGTGATGCTATCTAAACATCTCATCCTCTGCTGCCCCTACTCCTTTTGCCTTCAATCTTTCCCAGCATCAGGGTCTTTCCCAATGAGTCAGCTCTATAGTGGCCAGACTTCTGGAGCTCCAGCTTCAGCCACAATCCTTCCAGTGAATATTCAGAGTTGATTTCCTTTAGGATTGATTGGTTTGATCTCCTTGCAGTCCAAGGGGCTCTCAAGTGTCTTCTCCAGCACCACAATTCAAAGCATCAATTCTTTGGCACTCAGCCTTCTTTGTAGTCTAACTCTCATATCCGTACATGCATGCATGTGTGCTCAGTTGTGCCTGACTCTTTGCACGTCCATGGACTGCAGCCCACCAGGCATCTCTGTTCATGGAATTTTCCAGGCAAGAATACTGGAGTGGGTTTCCATTTCCTACTCCAAGGGATTGGTTACTTTTCTGTGATTGAGGTTTCAATCATCTGCCCTCTGATGCCCTCTCCCAACACATACCATCTTACTGGCGTTTCCCTGACCCTGGACACGGGGTATCTCCTCTCAGCTGCTCCAGTGCTGCACAACTGCTTCTCACTGTGTGCAACTCAGGAAGCAACAGTTAGAACTGGATACAGAACAACATACTCATTCCAAATAGGAAAAGGAGTATGTCAAGGCTATATATTGTCAACCTACTTATTTAACTTATATGAGAAGTACATCATGAGAAACACTGGACTAGATGAAGCACAGGCTGGAATCAAGATTGCTGGGAGAATAATAACCTCAGATATGCAGATGACACCACCCTTATGGCAGAAAGTGAAGAAGAACTAAAGAATCTCTTGATGAAAGTGAAAGAGGAGAGTGAAAAAGTTGGCTTAAAGCTCAACATTCAGAAAATGAAGATCATGGCATCTGGTCCCACCACTTCATAGGAAATAGATGGGGAAATAATGGAAACTGACAGACTTCACTTTTTGGAGCACCCAAATCACTGCAGATGGTGACTGCAGTCATGAAATTAAAAGGCACTTACTCCTTGGAAGAAACACTATGACCAGCCTAGACAGCATATTAAAAAGCAGAGACATTACTTTGTCCACAAAGTTTTTCCAGTAGTCATGTATGGATGTGAGAGCTGGACTATAAAGAAAGCTGAGCACTGAAGAACTGATTCTTTTGAACTGTGGTGTTGGAGAAGACTCTTGAGAGTCCCTTGAACTGCAAGGAGATACAACCAGTCCATCCTAAAAGAGATCAGTCCTGAGTGTTCATTGAAAGGACTGAAGCTAAAACTCCAATAATTTGGCCACCTGATGTGAAGAGTTGACTCTTTGGAAAAGATCTTGATGCTGGATAAGACTGAAGGCAGGAGGAGAAGGGGACGACAGAGGATGAGATGGTTGGATGGCATCACCAATTCAGTGGAGATGAGTTTGGGTAAAGTCCAGGAGTAGATGATAGACAGGGAAGCTTGGTGTGCTTTAGACCATGGGATCACAAAGAGTCTGACTCAACTGAGTGACTGAACTGAATTGAACTGAACTCCAAGGGACCTTCCCAACCTAGGGATTGAACCCACATCTCCTGTGTCTCCTGGATTGGCAGGCTGATTCTTTACCACTAAGCCACTTGAGAAGCCCCATTCACACATGAGTACTGGCAAAACCATAGCTTTGACTCTATGGACTTTTGTAGGCAAGTGATATCTTTGCTTTTTAATATGCTGTCTAGTTTGTCATAGTGTTCCTTCCAAAAACAAGTGTCTTTTAATTTCATGGCTGCATTCACCATCTGCAGTGATGTTGGAGCCCCAGAAAATAAAACCTGTCACTACTTCCATTTTTTCCCTTCTATTTGCCATGAAGCGATTCTCCAAGCCAGGCTTTAGCAATACATGAACGTGAATTTCCTGATGTTCAAGCTGCTTTTAGAAAAGGCAGAGGAACCAGAGATTGAATTGCCAACATCTACTGGATCATGGAAAAAGCAATAGAGTTCCAGAGAAACATCTATTTCTGCTTTCTTGACTATGCTAAAGCCTTAGACTGTGTGGATCACAATAAACTGTGGAAAATTCTGAAAGAGATAGGAATACCAGACCACCTAACCTGCCTCATGAGAAATCTGTATGCAGGTCAGGAAGCAACAGTTAGAATTGAACATGGAACAACAGACTTGTTCCAAATAGGAAAAGGAGTCCGTCAAGGCTGTATATTGTCACCCTGCTTATTTAACTTCTATGAAGAGTACATCATGAGAAACGCTGGACTGGAAGAAACACAAGCTGGAATCAAGATTGCTGGGAGAAATATCAATAACCTCAGATATGCAGATGACACCACCCTTATGGCAGAAAGTGAAGAGGAACCAAAAGCCTCTTGATGGAAGTGAAAGAGGAGAGTGAAAATGTTGGCTTAAAGCTCAACATTCAGAAAATGAAGATCATGGCATCTGGTCCCATCACTTCATGGGAAATAGATGGGGAAACAGTGGAAACAGTGTCAACTTTATTTTGGGGGCTCCAAAATCACTGCAGATGGTGACTACAGCCATGAAATTAAAAGACGCTTACTCCTTGGAAGAAGAGTTATGACCAACCTAGATAGCATATTCAAAAGCAGAGACATTACTTTGCCGACTAAGATCCGTCTAGTCAAGGCTATGGTTTTTCCTGTGGTCATGTATGGATGTGAGAGTTGGACTGTGAAGAAAGCTGAGTGCCAAAGAATTGATGCTTTTGAACTGTGGTGTTGGAGGACTCTTGAGAGTCCCTTGGACTGCAAGGAAATCCAACCAGTCCATTCTGAAGGAGATCAACCCTGGGATTTCTTTGAAAGGAATAGTGCTAAAGCTGAAGCTCCAGTACTTTGGCCACCTCATGCGAAGAATTGACTCATTGGAAAAGACTCTGAGGTTGGGAGGGATTGGGGGCAGGAGGAGAAGGGGGACAACAGAGGATGAGATGGCTGGATGGTATCACTGACTCGATGAACGTGAGTCTGAGTGAACTCCGGGAGATGGTGATGGACAGGTAGGCCCTAGCATGCTGTGATTCACGGGGTCACAAAGAGTTGGACACAACTGAGCAACTGAACTGAACGGAACGGAACTGAACTGAACTGAACTGATGGGACTAGATGCCATGATCTTAGGTGTTTTTTTTTTTTTTTAAATTTTAATATTGAGTTTTAAACCGGCTAGTTCACTCTCCTCTTTCAGCCACCTCAAGAGGATCTCCATAGAGTGATTCAAATAACTATGACTGTATCACATATTAGGGCTTCTCAAACTATCAGTACCTGGGGATCTTGTTGAAATATAGATTCAGAGTCATTAGGTCTGGGGTAGAGCATGAGAATCTGTTTCTGCAGATCTTTTACAGGTATAAAGCCATCTTTTTTTTTTTTTAATACTTTATTCTACATTACAATACTGTATTTGTTCTGCCATACATTGACATGAATCAGCCACAGGTGTCCATGATCTCCCATGCCGAAGCCCCCTCCCACCTCCCACCCCATATCATCTCCCTGAATCATCCTGTGCACCAGCCCCATGCATCCTGTATACTGTATTGAACATAGACTGGTGCTTCATTCTTACGAGACAGTATACATGTTTCAATGCCATTCTCCCAAATCATCCCACCCTCTCCCTCTCCCTCAGAGTCCAAAAGTCCATTCTATACCCCTGAGTCTCTTTTGCTATCTCTTATAAGATGATGATGCTAATTGTCCATGGATTGATCACACTTTGACTAGCAAATTCTTTAATGACTTTTCTTCTCTTTCTCCTTGGCACACAACACTGTGCTAATAAAGGGCATCTAGTGGATAGTTTGGAGAAGGCAATGGCACCCCCACTCTGGTACTCTTGCCTGGCAAATCCCATGGATGAAGGAGCCTGGTAGGCTGCAGTCCATGGAGTCACTAAGAGTCAGACACGACTGAGCCACTTCACTTTCACTTTCATGCATTGTAGTAGGCAATGGCAACCCACTCCAGTGTTCTTGCCTGGAAAATCCCAGGGATGGGGGAGCCTGGTGGGCTGCCGTCTATGGGGTCACACAGAGTCGAACATGACTGAAGCAACTTAGCAGCAGCAGCAGGAGTGGATAGTTGTTGAATAAACAGATGCTTTTTTATTTATTCTGTAGATAAAAATCTTTTTACATATTCTTTCTTAGGCAAGCACATAGATTAAAGTTATACCATGCAACGACATGAGGAGACTATTATAGATTCCATCAGAAACATTTCTTTCCTCTATAATCTCAGAGTATACTTCTACTGCCAGATTTTTTGCACATTAACAATGTGAAATGCTGTCAGCTGTGAAAATTGAAATTTACCTCCATCATGCATGCATGGAAGGTATTTTAATAAATTTTATTTGAATAAGTGGAACTATGAAAGTAAATACTTAAATGTCTAGGACTCCTGAATGTCAGGACTAATAGTCACCTCCATCTGGCTTACCAAAGCTGAAATATATATAACATCCCAAGAGGGGTCTTCTGACTTACAGGCAAACAAACACATCACAGAATCCACTATATTCTCACCAGGGACTACTTCATGGAAACTTGCCTCAGTGAGGAAGTTCAGTTCAGTTGCTCAGTCACGTCCGACTCTTTGAGACCCCATGAACCACAGCACGTACGGCCTCCCTGTCCATCACCAACTCCTGGAGTTTACCCAAACCCATATCCATTGAGTCAGTGATGCCATACAACCATCTCATCCTCTGTCATCCCCTTCTCTTCCTGCCCTCAATGTTTCCCAGCATCACGGTCTTTTCAAATGAGTCAGCTCTTTTGCATCAGGTGGCCAAAGTATTGTAGTTTCAGCTTCAACATCAGTCCTTTCAATGAACACCCCAGGACTGATCTCCTTTAGAATGGACTGGTTGGATCTCTTTGCAATCCAAGGGACTGTCAAGAGCCTTCTCCAACACCATAGTTCAAAAGCACTAATTCTTCGGTGCTCAGCTTTCTTTATAGTCCAACTCTCACATCCATACATGACTACTGGAAAAACCACAGCCTTGACTAGACAGACCTTTGTAGACAAAGTAATGTCTCTGCTTTTTAATATACTGTCTAGGTTGGTCATAACTTTCCTTCCAAGGAGTATGCATCTTTTAATTTCATGGCTACAATCACCATCTGCAGTGATTTTGGAGCCTAAAAAATAGTCAGCCACTGTTTCCACTGTTTCCCCATCTATTTTCCATGAAGTGATGGGACCAGATGCCATGATCTTAGTTTTCTGAATATTGAGCTTTAAGCCAACTCTTTCACTCTCCTCTTTCACTTTCATCAAGAAATTCTTTAGTTCTTCACTCTCTGCCATAAGGGTGATGTCATCTGCATATCTGCAATTATTGATATTTCTCCCAGCAATCTTGATTCCAGCTTGTGCTTCTTCCAGCCCAGAATTTCTCATGATGTACTCTGCATATAAGTTAAATAAGCAGGGTGACACTATATAGCTTTGATGTACTCTTTTTCCTATTTGGAACCAGTCTGTTGTTCCATGTCCAGTTCTAACTCTTGCTTCCTGATCTGCATACAGGTTTCTCAAAAGGCAGGTCAGGAGGTCTGGTATTCCCATCTCTCTCAGTATTTTCCATGGTTTATTGTGATCCATGCAGTCAAAGGCTTTGGCACAGTCAATAAAGCAGAAATAGATGTTTTTCTAGAACTCTCTTGCTTTTTTGATGATGCAGCAGATGTTGGCAATTTGATCTCTGGTTTCTCTGCCTTTTCTAAATTCAGCTTGAACATCTGTAAGTTCATCACTGAGGAAACACAGAACTTAATGAGGCCAGTTCTCTCTTTTGCTAGCTCCTCCTAGACCAAGAGGAAAATTATACCCTATGTTACTCAAGATTAAACTGGTTTCTCCTTAAAGAGAATATCCTAGGCCTACGACAGAACAAGGCAGGCAGGACAAACCTGCTCACATGAGGATGGGATCCTTCAGGGGAGAGTCTTAAGTCACAAGTATTCAAAGCAGTCATTCCATAACATTTATTGAACACTTACTATCCAGCACTGAGATAAACCCTCTAATTATCACCCTAACCAAAGAAATATAAGCTCCCTGAGAATAAGGACTTCTGCTTCTTCAACCTAGGATGTCTAGTAGCTGGAAAGATGCTTGGCACTGAAGAGGTACACAGTAAACATTAGTTGATTAATTGAATGATGTATAAATTAGGTAAAGTTATGATTATATAGGGGCTTCACTGGTAGCTCAGTTGGTAAAGAATCTGCCTGCGATGCAACCCCAGTTTATTCCATTGGTCAGAAGATCCTGTAGAGAAGGGATAGGCCACCCACTCCAATATTCTTGGGCTTCCGTGGTGGCTCAGATGGGAAAGAATCTTCCTGCAATGCAGGAGACCTGGGTTTGATCTCTGGATCGGGAAAATCCCCTGGAGGAGGGGGATCTACGGCAAGCTACTCCAGTATTCTTGCCTCGAGAATCCCCACGGACAGAGGGGCCTAGTGGATTACAGTCCATGGGAGTGCAAGAATCGGACATAACTGAGTGAGTAAGCACAGCACAGTACAGTTTCACAGAAGCCCCTCCAGAAGCTTAGACAATGTAAAGCTTGCCTAAGTTACCCAGCTAGTGCATGCCAGGGCCAAAATTCAAAAGATGGTCTCAGACTTTATTTTTGGGGCTCCAAAATCACTGCAGATGGTGATTGCAGCCATGAAATTAAAGATGCTTACTCCTTGGAAGAAAAGTTATGACCAACCTAGAAGTATATTCAAAAGCAGAGACATTACTTTGCTGACTAAGGTCCATCTAGTCAAGGCTATGTGAAGAAGGCTGAGCACCGAAGAATTGATGCTTGTGAATTGTGGTGTTGGAGAGACTCTTAAGAGTCCCTTGGACTGCAAGGAGATCCAACCAGTCCATTCTGAAGGAGATCAGCCCTGAGACTGCTTTGGAGGGAATGATGCTAAAGCTGAAACTCCAGTACTTTGGCCACCTCATGCGAAGAGTTAACTCATTGGAAAAGACTCTGATGCTGGGAGGGATTGGGGGCAGGAGGACAAGGGGACGACAGAGGATGAGATGGCTGGATGGCATCACGGTTTCGATGAACATGAGTCTGAGTGAACTCTGGGAGATGGTAATGGACAGGGAGGCCTGGCGTGTTTCAATTCATGGGGTCGCAAAGAATCGGACACGACTGAGCGACTGAACTGAACTGAACTGAAAACTCTGAAATCTGCACCAGACTTTCCCTTTGTTCCTATGTTTCTATAAAGCATTGCTTCTGCAATCCCACAGGGAGTGCCCAAATGTTGTAGGAACAGCCTTTTCTTTTTACTCTGACCAAAAGTCTACCCTTCTTTCTCTGGCACCAGATTATATATCGGAATAAATTCTGTGAGAGAAACAGGTCTAAAGTTTTATAAGCATAGCTCATTCACAAAACATAGCAACCAATTACCAATAACACAGTAGTGTATCCAGGAAGTCTGACAGAAAATCATTATACTTAGAGTTGCTAGATTAAGCAAAAAATAAATATAGAATGCCCAGCTAAACTTGAATTTCAAAGAACACCAACCAATACTATAGTATTAATAGGATGCAATATTTGGGATACAAATATTTAAAAAATCATTTTCTGTTTGTCTGAAATTCAAGTGTAGCTGGGTATACTGTATTTATCTGGCAATACTAACTGTACTATAATATACTCCCTGCCCAACACAAGTATATGCATGTATGCTAAGTCGCTTCAGTCGTGTCTGACTCTGCTATCCTATGGATCATAGCATGCCAGGCTCCTCTGTTCATAGGATTCTCCATGCAAGAGTGCTGGAATGGGTCGCCATGCCCTCTTCCAGAGGATCTTCCTAACCCAGGGATCAAACCCACAACTCTTGAGTCTCCCGTATTGGTAGGCAGGTTCTTTACCACTAGTGCCACCTGGGAAGCCCACTCAATACAAAAACAGGAACCACAAGATGTTGGTCTAGTGGATGAATAGAAGAATGGATAAATAAATGAATACATGATTATTTAAGGAAGCCCTTAACATATACATGATTATTTGGAATCTCTGATTCTGTTCTGGGCATTGCATTTAGGCAGATGCATTATTTTGGTATTATGGTATTTCATATCTCCTGCAACATTGCCACATGAGCTTGGATTCAGAGCTTATCACCAGGAGTCAGGGAATCATTTGGCCTGGGCTGCACAGTTGACAAGAGCTTTCCAGGTGGCACAATGGTAAAGAATCTGCTTGCAATGCAGGAGATGTGGGAGGTGCGGTTTCGATCCCTGAGTGGAGAAGAACCTGCTGGAGGAGGAACTGGTAACCCACTCCAGTATTCTTGCCTGGACAGTCCCATGGACAGAGGAGCCTGCTGGGCTGCAATCAGGGGTTGCAAAGAGTCAGACATGACTGAGCACGCACACATAGTCACAGTTTTAATTCCAAGTTTCCAGTATCTTCAGGTTACATTATTCATCATGATAGAAGTGAAAGGAAACATCTATCAAACACCTTTAAAGCTGTTTCTCTTGAATAGACCACACCGCTAGTCCTGCGTTAGTTTCTTACTGCCACTGTACCATTCACAGTAGACTCCATGGCTTAAGAACACACAAGCTTTGCTAATCAATGAGAATCCATTATAATAGAAATTTAAAAAGAAGAAAACACAGACTTATGAGCTTACGTTTGTGGAGGTCAGGAGTCTGAAAATGTGTCGTGGAGGCTAAAATCAACTTGTGAGAGGGGCTGCCTCCCTAATGGAAGCTCTATGGGAGAATCTGTCTCTAGTCTTTTCCAGCTTCCAGAGGCCGCCTGCTCTGATGCTTGGGCCCCTTCCAGCAATAACACCACTCAGCCTCTGCTGGCCTCCCTTAGTCTCTGACTCTGACCCTCTTGACCCTTGTGATTACATTGGATCCACGCAGAACTTCCAGGAGAGTCTCCCCATTTCTGGATTCCTAGCTTAAGCATATGTGAAAAGGTATCCTATTCACAAGTTCTGGGGATTAAGACATCTTGGGGCCATTATTTGACCTATAAGAAGCACGGTGATTGAATGTGTAATTATATCACATAGTGTGCTTTATAAATGTTAAATATTTAAATGTAAGGTGGTTCAGGCCATAAAGAATCTGCCTGCAACGCGGGAGAGTCAGGTTCAGTCCCTGGGTCAAGATGATCCTATGGGAGGAAACGGCAACCCACTCCAGTATTCTTGCCTGGAGAATCCCATGGACAGAAGAGACTGGCAGTATACAGTCCATGGGGTTGCAAAGAGTCAGACATAACTGACCGACTAACAATTTCACTTTTCCAAACTACTAAAAATATCTTTTTAACAACTTCTGATGTTTCTTTATTTTTAAAATAACCTTGGAGCGTCTTTTGACTGCTTGAAGCAATATGATTTCTTATCTCAGTAATGGAAGAATTGCACAATTGGGTACACCAAACCAGTGGTTCTCAATCTTGGCTAAACATTAAAGTCAACTGATGGTGTGTGTGTGTGTGTGTGTGTGTGTGTGTGTGTGTGTGTGTGTGTGTGTGTGTGTTTAAGTCCCAGTGCCAAGGCTGTACAGCAAGTCAATTAGATCAGGATCCCTGGGGAATGGAGCCAGGCTTCAGTCCATTTAAATGCTCCTCAAGTGATTCCAACATGTCTAAAATTGAGAACCACTGTATACAGTTTCACTGCTGGGCTAACCCCTTCTTTCTTCCTCCATTCTTTCCTGTCTCTTCCTCTGGTCTATTTTTCTTGTTATCTGTTTGTCTCTTTCCCTTATTGTGGTATATTATTTTCATTGCATGATAGTCAATAAGAATAGACATAAAGCAATGGATATGTTGTGGCTTAGTGTGGGCAGTGGTGTTTGGGGGACAAAAGCTGCTCTGCTTTACTTCTAAGAAGCAAATTCTCCACCTCTCTGACACTCAGTCTCCTCACCTGTAGAATAAAGGGTTTGAAATGAAATTGTTCATGGTGTTTTCTAATTTTAAATCCCACAATTCAAAATATAGAATGAAGAAAATGGTCTATGGAAGAAGCTCTGGGTCTGAAACATAAAGATTAAATTTGATTTAATGAAAAGCACTCTTTATGCATCCCTGTTTGCATTAATTTTGTTTCCCCCAGAAGCAGAATATGAGATGCATATTCAAGAGAAAGAGATTTATTTAGGAGGAAGCATCAGGGCAGCAAGGTAGGTGATTTGGGGTATATTCTCAAGTTTAGTGTCACTGAGTGTAACTGGTGCTTACTCCTGCTAGGGAACAGGAGCTGGTGTAGAACAAGGACCTCAGAATTATCCCACCCGATTGCATGAGATGTCACAAGGGAAGGGTGCTGTCTAAGGATTTTCAATTTTTGTCAGTCATTACTTGAGAGTCATTACTTGAAAATCCCATGGTCGAAGAAGCCTGGCAGGCTACAGTCCATGGGGTCACCAAGAGTCGGACATGACTTAGTGAATAACCCACGACTTGATAGCTGCCCCTGAAGACGGTTCATTCTCTAGTCTTTCAAGCTGCTGTGCATAAGGGCAGAGATGCTGAGACAACAGAAGCCCCAGCAACGAGATGCAAATGGTGACATTCAGATTTTAGGTCAACGAGCACTACAGGGTTAGGGCCGAAGGACATATGGACAGATGCTAATATGGCCCTTTTATTTAATAGTGGTAAACTCTTGCTCTTTACACATTAATTAAGGAAATTTGAGGAATAGCTGTATTAACATTTCTGAAGTACTTTGAAAACTCCCTTCCCTTTGGGAAAGCAGCTGTAGGCAGAGTATTGCAGCACAGGTATTCCCTTGTCAAAAAAAAAAAAAAAAAAGAGAGAAAGAAAGAAAGAAAGAAAGAAAGAAAAGGCTGTCTTAGGTTCTTTTAGAAAAGAAATGAAAATTCTGGACCTATCTCGGCACTATTGAGTTGCATTCTGTTTCAGGCCACCAATGATATTTTTCTCAAATATCAGGAGGTCAAGAAGCTAGATTTTAATACTAAAAGTGAATGGAAATAAATATGCTTCAGGTATTGACAAATTCCTATGTAGGTGTTAAGGGAAAAAGGAGTTGCTGGTATGCTGTGTATCTCATTTCTATCCCCAAAGGGAGAAAGATGTTCTTTTCATATCTATATCGGGGCATACAGACATTCAGGAGCATACAGATTTATTCTCTCCCCACAGAGCAAACAATATCACCACTCCTGGTCGAGCTTATCACAGCTATGCTCATCTGAGACCATGGATTCCTTGTACGCCTGACTGTAGAGCACTGAACAAGATAAACTGACCACCTCTAAATCTAACTATTCCAGAACATTCATGGCAGTAGGTGATGTTTTTAAGTAGGATAAATAGCATAGATTTATCTCTAAATTTGAAACCTTGTTTAGGGTTCCTTCTCCAATTATAGAATGATAAACGATTTGGCTTTAGATCCATTACTCTTATCTGTCTGGATATAATTTATCAGTCTTCACCAGATTACTGCTGGAAGGGCAGAGTCCATGATCCAGATTCCACCAGTATGGAAGAGAAAGGATGGAAGATTCTGGGGGTAGGGACAGAGTGAGGTAGGTAGAGAAGATACCACCAATAGGAGCATATATTCAAGGCTGTCAAAACTACCCAGCCCCCTCTGAGTTGTGTGAACTACCCCAGACTAGAACATTAGAAAAACCATTCATTTGAACTCAACCTACATTCAGTTCAGTTCAGTTCAGCCGCTCAGTCATGTCCGACTCTTTGTGACCCCATGAACTGCAGCACGCCAGGCCTCCCCTGTCTATCACCAACTCCCGGAGTTCACTCAGACTCACATCCATCGAGTTGGTGATGCCATCCAGCCATCTCATCCTCTGTTGTCCCCTTCTCCTCCTGCCTCCAACCCCTCCCAGCATCAGAGTCTTTTCCAATGAGTCAATTCTTCACATGAGGTGGCCAAAGTACTGGTGTTTCAGCATTAACATCATTCCTTACAAAGAACACCCAGGACCAATCTCCTTCAGAATGGACTGGTTGGATCTCCTTGCAGTCCAAGGGACTTTCAAGAGTCTTCTCCAACACCACAGTTCAAAAGTATCAATTCTTTGGTGCTCAGCTTTCTTCACAGTCCAAATCTCACATCCATACATGACCACTGGAAAAACCATAGCCTTGACTAGATGGACCTTTGTTGACAAAGTAACGTCTCTGCTTTTGAATATACTGTCTTGGTTGGCCATAACTTTCCTTCCAAGGAGTAAGCATCTTTTAATTTCATGGCTGCAATCACCATCTGCAGTGATTTTGGAGCCCCTCAGAAGTAAAGTCTGACACTGTTTCCACTGTTTCCCCATCTATTTGCCATGAAGTGATGAGACCAGATGCCATGATCTTCATTTTCTGAATGTTGAGCTTTAAGCCAACATTTTCACTCTCTTCTTTCACTTTCTTCAAGAGGCTTTTAGTTCCTCTTCATTTTCTGCCATAAGGGTGGTGTCATCTGCGTATCTGAGGTTGTTGATATTTCTCCTGACAGTCTTATTCCCGCTTGTGCTTCTTTAAGCCCAGAGTTTCTCATGATATACTCTGCATATAAGTTGCTTGTCCATAATTGAGTAAATAAAACGGTGGTCATCTTAAGTCACTGAGTTTACAGTGGTTTGTTGTGCAAAGACAGGTTTGTTATATAATTCTTTAGTAAACAGCTAGTGAGTATTTAATAAGAGAAGACTTTAACATTTCAAATATATTTAAAAGGCTACGTAAACTTAGTTAAATATCTCAAAGTTTTATTATAAACTCTTTGTTGCACTAGGCCCATCATGCATCAGATAGTCAGATAGTGTCTCATAAATTTCCTCCTGTGACACCCTTGCTTATATGAACCCTGAGCACAGGATGCCTATTCTAGTTTTCTCAGCCTGCCTACAGCAGGCTATTGCTCAAAATCAACCTCCTTCACAATGCTTTCCCTTGACCAACCTGGCTCTAAATGATTTCTTCAACCACTAAACCCATAGAACCATAAACAGAATCTACTTGCCTCAACCTTTATTCATCAGTCTAAACATCTTACTGCCTATCTGGACTGTAGGCTTCCTTTAGGAATGGATGCTTGCAAGCTAGTATGATACCTTTATGTGGTTCAGTATGAGTGAGGATCTTTTCAAAAATGTATGCATCTCATGATTTACTATCTATTGTTCTCCAGTGGGGAGGCTCAGGTTTGATCCTTGGTTGGGGATTAAGATTCCACATGCTGAGAGGTGTGGCCAAAACGGTGATACTATCATTCTTTATGTTAATACATGGTGGGAGGGAAAGAAGAAGAAAACAATGAAAGATTCCAAGTCCATGGCTCTTTTCTTTTGATGATACATCTGTGCACATTCTTTATTATGACCATTAGCTTTGTGATTTCCACATAGATTTTATGAGTGGTGGAGAAATACTGAGGAGTATTAGCCTTAGAATCATTTGGAAGTGTTGGTGTTGTGCTGAATGTTGTCATAGAAGTTATGGGAAAGTTGAAAAAAAAAAAGATGGCAGGGGGGCTGCCCTAGTGAAACAAAGTGAATAAATGCAGAAGACAGTTCTGTCGGTTTGTGGTACCGATTTCACGGAGCTAGCCTCATCTGCACTATCTTGTTTGTCTCTTTTTCCTTTCTCATTACAACACACTTGGGAAGCAGACTGAAACTCTAGTCCTCACTGTAGCCGAAAAAGTCAACCCTACACAGAAGGATTTCCTTTCAGTTTAGTGATAACAATCTTTTGAACTTTAAGAAGGTTAGGTTTCAGGCATATTACATTTCTGGAGGATGAGCCTTTATTGTTGGTGATAATTCTAAACCCCAGTCCTTGGTGGAGAATCTCTGGCAGCTAGCATTGGAACTCAATGGGGTCTCCAGGAAGATCTAAGCCACAGAGTATGAAAGTGCAAGAGGAATGTTGTCCACATGTCTCTCCATGGAATATGATGCAAGATCCAGACATATTCACAAAACTGACCTAGGAGGGGATCTGAAATCAAAGAAAGAATTCCCTTGGACTATTAATTCAGAGGTTGAAATGGATGCCTCTTGGAATAAGAACTAAAGGATCTCCTTTCACACTTTCTTAATTTCAAGTTCAAGGGTTCAAAGGTGGTGGCTAGTTAAGAATCTAAGCTTTTTTAAAAGTTAAACATTTTGAATCAAAGTGTACTTAGTCACCAGTTAACTGTGTGACTGGTCTTTCCTGGTGGCTCAGTGGTAAAGAATCTGCCTGCAAAGCAGGATACACAGGAGATGTGGATTCGATCCCTGGATTCAGAAGATCCCCTGGATGAGAGCACAGCAACCCACTTCAGTATTCTTGCCTGAAGAATGCCATGGACAGAGAAGCCTGGTGGGCTATGGCCCATAGGGTTGCACAGAGTTGGGTGAGACTGAAGGGATGGAGCAGAGCACAGCACACTGTGTGGCGTGAATAGATTTTGTTGTTGTTCAGTTGCTCAGTGTGTCTGACTCTTTTGCTACCCCATGGACCATAGCCTGCCTGGCTCCTCTGTCCGTGGGGTTTTCCTGGAAAGATCACTGGAGTGGGTTGCCATTTCCTCCGCCAGGGGAATCTTGCTGATGCAGGGATCAAACCCACGTCTTCTGCACTGGCAGGCAAATTTTTACTGCAGAGCCACCAGAAAAGCCCTTGACAGAAGTCTGCTTTCAAACAAAAATACGACACTGGCCAATGTGAAATACTTCCAAGTCAACTTTGCTTCCATATGAATGTACCCATCTGGATGAAGACCTTCTGAATTGTCTGAATTTTTATATGCAGATTTTCAGAACAACTCTGACAAACACATGACAGATCATTTTCATTGTTACTCCACGTGAATTCTAATTGATTTTAGGATTAAAACCACTTAGAAGAAGACACTTGAGTCCCCAGTGACCCAGAGAATAAACCCACAGCCTTGAATTTCTGTGATTCTTTAGGGAGCCTGAAGGGAAAGAATCAAGTGAAGGTCCTCTTTAAGGCTCTGCTCCAGTCAGACCTGTGACTCCAAAGGAACTTGCTCAGTTTTTCAATAATAATGTCACTAGTCATTATAAATGACCCAGCACATGTCAGAATCTTACCTGGTGCCAGGCACTTTACCAAGTGTTTTACCTACTTAGAGTGTGTAATTCAAATAGCCTGGTAATGGAGATTTGATTCTTATTTTATAGATGAGGCAAGCCTTACTAATGGTTATTGACATGTGAAAGCTCAGCTCATTTGCTTTGAGGCACCACAGACTCTGTGGAGTGTAAGTCTTACTCCACAGCTCCCCTTGGGAACAGGCCGATGTCGGGAATTTACCTGAACATTCTTCCTCCTGCTTGGCTTTTGTCCTTCGACCAGGCCAGCTTTCCTCATTCACCACCTTTTCCTGAGCATGATTCTCTAGTATGACGCCAGAACCTCAGCTCCTCTGGACACCAGGGAGACAGAGTTTTTATTTTTACTTTATTTATTTGGCTCTGCCAGTGGCATTTATTTATTTGGCATATGGTGTCTTATGGCAGATAGGATTTAGTTCCCTGATCAAGAATTGAACCCAGGTCCCCTCCATTGGGAAGTAGAGTCTTAACCACTGGACCACCATGGAAGTCCCTCAGAGACAGTTTTAGAAGAAGTAGAAAAGAATAGGCTTTATTACTTTGCCAGGCTGAGGGGTACACAGTGGGCTGATGACCTCAAAAACCCATGTCCCAGTTTGGAGAACATAGTGAGAATTTTTATAATAACTGTTATAAGAGGTTATCATCAGCTCATGGACATTCTTCTTATGGTTTAGTGGTGGGAAGCAGGAGTCGGCATCAAACTTCAGGTCCATCTGGTCTGGGGTCTACATGCTTGTGGGCTGCATACAATCATTAATTGTTAACTTCTAACCATCTGGAGGGGGTTTCATTACCTGCCAGATAGTGCAAAGATAATTGCTGTGTGTATCCACTGATGCAGAAAATGGACCTTGCTTCAAGCCTGCTTTTGACTGTTTGTTTCTCTCCCTGGTCTTGCACCTCCATGCATGCATATTAGTTGCTCAGTTGTGTCAGACTGTTTGTAACCTTTGTAGCCCACAGGCTCCTCTGTCCATGAGATTTTTTTAAGGCAAGACTACTGGGGTGGATTGTCATTTCCTCCTCCAAGAGATCTTCCTGACCCAGGGATCAAACCTACATCTCCTGTGTATCTGGCATTGCAGGTGGATTCTTTACCCACTGAGCCTTGGGGAAGCCCCTTGCATCCCCTCCTTTTCCTGATTAACAACTGCTCGAATCTGCTCACTGAAACTCAGGGAAGGTCATGGAGGCTGGACGAAGGCTGTTTCCTATAATCAAATAAATGTGGGGCACAGAAAAGCTTTGTGCTTAGGAGCCCCACAGGGTCCTGTTTGGTATCAGAAAATTACTTGCACATGAAAGCTTATCTTAGGAGGAGATGACCTAAGACATTAGCCCAAGAGGATATAATTACCAATAGTAAGATCCAGGGAAGGTGATGATACAACGTATTCAAGGTCACAAGTTTAGTTAGGGTGACAACTCACATATTAGCTCAAGTCTGGCTCCTTTTCAAAGTCCTTTTCTAAAGGCTAATAAATAAACTGAGGTCACAGCAACTAAGGTATAACTTGACAGATAATGTTACTGTATCATGACTCTGATAATGCCCACCCCATCCCCACTGCCTTCAACTCCAGAACAACTCTGTTATCAGATATTTAGGATATTGAGGCTCTCTGAACATCTTCTTTAAGAGTTAACAGGATCTGCGAATCATGGGAGGAGGGAGCAAATCTTCCTCCCATGTTAGTCCATTTATGGCATCTCAGTTTTGTTTTTCTTAATTTTATTTCTACATTTAGGGAAATGCTTTAAATATTGTTTCACAATGTAGAGGAGAAAGGGATATAGAAGGAGGACTATTAAAGGCAGGTATAGGAGAACAGTTGTGTTCTACTCAGGAAATGCAGACTCTGTGGGATAAAACCTTTAGTTCTCTGCACTCTGGACTTTGTCTACAGGATGTATGCAGCGTGGCCAGGCTTACCTTGCACTAAAAAGAAAGAATGTGATTTTATACCAAAGAAATAGATCTGATAGAATTTCAGATGCTCTAGGTTTTAGACTGAAATTACTTCAGGGTCCCTCCCAGCACCTTTTCAATCTCACTTGTAAGTGACACTACTACACTGCTTATAGTTGTGGCTGATTCTAGGCAAATATTTTTTTTTTTAACTAAAGGAAGTTGCCAAAAGGACACAAGTCTACTACAACAGGAGAAAAATCAGACAAACATTGAGAGAGCAAATAAGGATTGGCTGATCTCACATTAATTTTTATTCTGATGACACATTCTTATCTCTAAATTGTGTAATTATATCTCTCAATTCAGACCATGCAGGAGACTATATCATTGTCCTCTTGACAAAGAGGAAAGAGGAGACTGCAGCCAGAATTGCTTAACCTACTTTTCCAAAAATGTAGAGGAGCATCTTCCAGAAGAAAGTGCAGGCAGGGGAGTGGGGGGCATTTTCTAGGCTCACACTGGACTCCGCCAGCCCAGAGCCACCTTTAGAGTCTGTATCAGCTTGTCTACATTGGAGAACAAGGGAAGAAGCCCCTGCACCATTCAACCAGCTCTCTGAAACATCTCCAGGTGTGTGTTTTTCTTGTTGTTCAGTCACTAATCCTGTCTGACTCTTTGCGACCCTACAGACTGCGGCAGGTCAGGCTTCCCTGTCCTTCACCATCTCCCAGAGTTTGCTCAAAATCATGTCCATTGAATCAGTGATGCCATCCAACCATCTCATCCTCTGTTGCCCCCTTCTCCTCCTGCCCTCAATCTTTCTCAGCATCAAGGTCAGCTCTTTATCTAATGATAAAGGTCGGCTCTTTATCTATAAGCCGACTTATCTGAGTCGGCTATTCACATCAGGTGGCCAAAGTGTTGTTGCTTCAGCTTCAACAACAGTCTTTCCATGAATATTCAGGATTGATTTTCTTTAGGATTGACTGGTTTGATCTCCTTGTTGTCCACCGGACTCTGAAAAGTCTCCTCAAGCATCACAGTTCAAAAGCATCAGTTCATCAGTGCTCAACTTTATTTATGGTCCAACTCTCACATCCCTACATGCCTACTGGAAAAACCATGGCTTTGACAATATGGACCTTTGTCAGCAAAGTAATGTCTCTGCTTTATAATAGGCAAACTTTGTCATAGCTTTTCTTCCAAGGAGCAAATATCTTTTAATTTTATTGCTCCAATCACCATCTGTAGTGATTTTGTCACCCAAGAAAATAAAGTCTCTCACTGTTTCCATTTCCCCCATGTATTTGCCATGAAGTGATGGGACCAGATGACATGATCTTAGTTTTCTGAATGTTGAGTTTTAAGCCAGCTTTTTCACGTTCCTCTTTCACCCTCATTAAGAAGCTTTTCAGTTCCTCTTTGCTGTCATTAGAGTGGTGTCATCTGCATATCTGAGGTTATTGATATTTCTTCCTGCAATCTTGATTCCAGCTTGTGCTTTATCCAGCCCATCATTTTCTGATGTACTCTGCATATATGTTAAATAAGCTGGGTGACAATATACAGCCTTGATGGTCTCCTTTCCCAGTTTTGAATTAGTCCATTGTTCCATGTCTGGTTCTAGCTGTTGCTTCCTTACCTACATACAGGTTTCTCAAGAGGCAGATATGGTATCTGGTATTCCCATCTCTTGAAGAGTTTTCCAAGTTGAATTTGCCTCATCAGTGCACTGAAACCACATATAAATTGTGCAGATGTTACACCCATAAACTTCAGTGATCAGAAGAATATTGGCACATTTTAATCTGAAATGGATTCATATATAACTTAGATACATAATTTTAGAAAAAAGCATAGTTTTCTTAGCCAGAGTTGCCTAGAAGCGGAGTCTGAGGCAAGGATTAAGTTCCAAAGCTTTAACTGAGAGACATAAACCAAGGGCATAAAGCTGAAGACAAAAGAAAGTGAGGGGAGAAATGAAGGAGAACAAGATGACAAACTGTGTTAAGCACTATGCTAGGCACCGCTTCCTGATGAACAGACACGGCGTGTTGCCTGGCAGGCATGCTTCCTCAGCCCTAGGCAACGCCATGGAAGAGACCATGGAAGGGATTATGGAGAGGACATTTACTGGCCTGCTCCTTTTGCCCTATTTTCTCCTTGTCAAACGTGACTCCTTAGCAGATTGACTTTCCTATATATGTCCAGGCTTATTTATTAAATGGCTTTTCAGACCCTCAAGTTGACAAGACCTTACACCTCACAATGTAGACTTTCTCGTCAGTCCAGAGGTCATGGACAAACCCGGCCTGACATTCTTGGGCAAAGTGACTTATGAGCAGACTACAGAGGTCTGAGCAGAGTCAATGATTTGTACAATAAATTAAGACAGAGCAAATGCCTAAGAATCTGAGAGAGGTCAACACCAGGGGAATCTGAAGAAACACATAACATGTGCCAGATACAATTCATATAATTCATAATTGATAAGTAAGATTGACATTATGCTTGTCATGGTTTTAACAATCGACGTATTCTATCGAGCAATTTGCTATGGGCTGGGTCCTGTTAAGCCCTTTCACAAATGATTTATTTGGCTTTGTGGGAGACAGACAGCTTCAGTTTAAGTTCTACTAATTCCACTTACTAGCTGTAAGATCTTGGGTAAATTATTACATTTCTCTGAGCCTCAGTTTCCTCATTTGTAAATTGCAGATAATGTACCCAACTCAATAAGATGTTGTAAAAATCTAATAAAATGATAATTTGCCAAAAAAAGGCCCTGCCTCACCCTTGAAACACCCTTTGCAGTATGACCCTATTGCAATGCTTGTCTGTCATGAAAGAGAGTGGATTTCCTCAGCTTTCAACTTCAAATTTGGTTGTGTGGCTTGTTTAACTGATACGATGCAATAGTTCAGTTCAGTCACTCAGTCGTGTCCGACTCTTTGCGACCCCATGAATCACAGCACACCAGGCCTCCCTGTCCATCACCACCTCCCGGAATTCACTCAAACTCATGTTCATAGAGTCCGTGATGCCATCCAGACATCTCATCTTCTGTCATTCCCTTCTCCTCCTGCCCCCTAATCTGTCCCAGCATCAGAGTCTTTTCAATGAATCGACTCTTAGCATGAGGTGGCCAAAGTACTGGAGTTTCAGCTGTAGCATCATTCCTTCCAAAGATCACCCAGGACTGATCTCCTTCAGAATGTACTGGTTGGATCTCCTTGCAGTCCAAGGGATTCTCAAGAGTCTTCTCCAACACCACAGTTCAAAAGCATCAATTCTTCAGCGCTCAGCCTTCTTCACAGTCCAACTCTCACATCCATACATGACTAGTGGAAAAACCATAGCCTTGACTAGATGGACCTTAGTCGGCAAAGTAATGTCTCTGCTTTTGAATATACTATCTAGATTGGTCATAACTTTTCTTCCAAGGAGTAAGTGTCTTTTAATTTCATGGCTGTAGTCACCATCTGCAGTGATTTTGGAGCCCCCAAAATAAAGTCTGACACTGTTTCCACTGTTTCCCCATCTATTTCCCATGAAGTGATGGGACCAGATGCCATGATATTCGTTTTCTGAATGTTGAGCTTTAAGCTAACTTTTTCGCTTTCCTCTTTCACTTTCATCAAGAGGCTTTTTAGTTCCTCTTCACTTTCTGCCATAAGGGTAGTGTCATCTGCATATCTGAGGTTATTGATATTTCTCCCAGCAATCTTGATTCCAGCTTGTGTTTCTTCCAGCCCAGCGGTTCTCATGATGTACTCTGCATAGAAGTTAAATAAGCAGAGTGACAATATACAGCCTTGACATACTCCTTTTCCTATTTGGAGCCAGTCTGTTGTTCCATGTCCAGTTCTAACTGTTGCTTCCTGACCCCAAGAAGCATATTCCTCAAGAGGCAGGTTAGGTGGTCTGGTATTCCCATCTCATTCAGAATTTTTCACAGTTTATTGTGATCCACACAGTCAAAGGCTTTGACATAGTCAATAAAGCAGAAATAGATGTTTTTCTGGAACTCTCTTTTCCATGATCCAGCAGGATGTTGGCAACTTGATCTCTGTTTCCTCTGCCTTTTCTAAAACCAGCTTGAACATCAGGAAGTTCACGGTTCACGTATTGCAATAAGTGATTAGGTAATCACTCCAGTTCTTAGGGGCCTGTGTCCACCCTCTCTCTCTCAGACCTCCACCCCTAGGAGAACAATTGGTGGGCGGTGTGGGGGGGTGGATGGTGGGAACAGGCGGACAAGGAGAGGCCACATGGAGCCTTGATGAGCCATCCTACTGGGGCCATCCTAGACCAGCCAGACCTGACTGACCAAGTGTCAAAGATGGATAAGCAAGCTGGCTGACGTTATCCATTCCAGATCATCAGATCCACCCAGCCAATCTCCAGATTCACAAGCAGAAATATCTGTTTATTGCTGTAAATCACCAAAGTTTCAGTTCAGTTCAGTTCAGTTATTCAGTCATGTCCAACTCTGCGACCCCATGGACTGCAGCACGCCAGGCTTCCCTGTCCATCACCAACTCCCGAAGCTTGCTCAAACTCATGTCCATTGAGTCTGTGATGCCATCCAGCCATCTCAACCTTTGTGGTTCCCTTCTCCTCCTGCCTTCAATCTTTCCCAGCATCCTGGTCTTTTCCAAAGAGTCAGTTTGTTGCATCAGGCCAAAGTATTGGAGTTTCAACTTCAGTCCTTTCAATGAATATTCAGGACTGATTTCCTTTAGGATTGACTGGTTGGATCTCCTTGCAGTTCAAGGGACTCTCAAGAGTCTTCTCCAACACCACAGTTCAAAAGCATCAATTATTTGGCCCTCAGGTTTCTTTATAGTCCAACTCTCATATCCATACATGACTACTGGAAAAACCAAAGCTTTGACTAAATGGACCTTTGTTGGCAAAGTTATGTCTCTGCTTTTTAATATGCTGTATAAGTTTGTCATAGCTTTTCTTCCAAGGAGCAAGCATCTTTTAGTTTCATGACAAAATCATGCAGTGATTTTGGAGCTCCCCCAAATAAAATTTGTCACTATTTTCATTGTTTTCCCATCTATTTGCCATGAAGTGATGGAATCAGATGACATGATCTTAGTTTTCTTAATGTTTACTTTTAAGCCAACTTTTTAACTCTCATCTTTCACTTTCATCAAGAGGCTCTTCTTCCTTCACCTTCTTCCATAAGGGTGGTGTCGTCTGCATTTCTGAGGTTATTGATATTTCTCCCAGCAATCTTGATTCCAGCTTGTGCTTCATCCAGCCTAGCGTTTCACATGATGTACCTTGCATATAAGTTAAATAAGCAGGGTGACAATGTACAACCTTGATATACTCCTTTCCCTATTTGGAACCATTCTGTTGTTCCATGCCCAGTTCTAACTGTTGCTTCTTGACTTGTGTACTAATTTCTCAGGAGCAGGTAAAGTGATCTGGTACTCCCATTTCTTTCAGAATTTTTCAGAGTTTGTTGTGATACACACAGTCAAAGGCTTTGGCATAGTCAATAGAGCAGAAGTAAATGTTCTTCTGGAACTCTCTTGCTTTTCGATGATCCAGGGGACTTGATTGTTTAATATTAATGAATGTGGAAACAGGACAGGTTAAATGACTTGACCATGATCATATATTAAGCATTTGATTGGAACCCAGGAATATCCACTCCATAGCTTTAATTACTATATGTTACTCTTACTTTTCCCTGGATCCTTGGTCTGTGTTCCTTGCTGACTAATGACTCTTGGTGAATTATTTGACCATGTGTCTTTTTCCTTATAAAGCTAGGTGTATGTGTGTACCTGTGTGGGTGCTCAGTCGTGTCCAACTCTTTGCGGCCCCAAGGATTGTAGCCTGCCAGGCTCCTTTGTCGATGAGATTTCTCAGGCAAGAATAGTGGAGTGGGTTGCCATATCCTCCACCAGGGGCTCTTCCTGACCCAGGGATCAAACCCTCATCTCTTGCATCTCCTGCATTGGCAGGTGGATTCTTTACCACTGTGCCACCTGGGAAGTCCTACACTCCTATACCTCCTCTTAATTTTATGCTTGAAGGGGCTGAGATTTTGTAATTCAGTAGTTATGAAATATGTGAAAACATTCAGAGAAAAGAGAATATCAGAAAGTGCAGTAGAGAAAAGACATCAAAGGAAAGGCAGTTATATACACATTTTACCCTGACAGAGAGAGGGCAGGAAAGGCCTGGAATGGAATGATGTGGACAGCAAGCCCATCAGGGCATGGCTGGTCCCCTGGGTGGCATGCACAGTGTGAGCCTGCAGCATACAGAAATCTTTGAGTTTCAGCGTTTTCATCTCCTTTCTGGGAATGCTGATATTCCTAATTTGCTTTCTCTAGTTTTTGAAATGTGTGACCATATATTGATTAGACTGATGTTTATACGTGACTTACGGGCTCACTCTCATGCATTCATTTAAAGCCACCCCTCACAGACTACCAACTGGCAGGGTGAAGATCCGTTATCTATATTCAATCAGAGGCCGTTCTGCTATATTTATCCAGCTGGATTTGAAAACAAAGGAAAATACACACACGGGTGAGGTCGGTCAGCCAGCCAGGGCCTCCTGAGGCTCTAGGGCTTTTCTATTTGCCCTGTCAGCGTAGCAAGGAGACAAGACCTCTTTCTCATTAGTGTAATGGAGCCAATCACGTGAATCCACCATGTAGCAATGTGTGTCCTCCTGTGTTCTGATATTTTAATGCACAAAATTGCATCTCTAGGGAAAGGCTTGCCTCCTCTTAAGTGCTCCCAATTCCCATTAATGATAATGGAACAGAAAGAAATATACCCATCATTGCTCAACAGTGTGGGGGCAAAAGTGAAAGATGATTAGGTTTGGGGTGTGTCAGTGGAAACCCGAAGGAACTGCAGGCACGGTCTGAAATGGCCCCTCTTTCATCATTTGTAGAGATGTAGGTGGACCCAGAGTCTGTCTTACAGAGTAAATAAGTCAGAGAGAGAAAAGCAAATATCACATGTTAATGCCTATATGTGGAACATAGAAAAATGGTACAGATGAAGCTATTTCCAAGGCAGGAATAGAGATACAGACATAGAGAATGGGCATAGAGACACAGGCGTGGTGGGGGAAGAGGAGGGCAGGATGAATTGAGAGAGTAGGACCGATACACACCGTCACATGGAAAATAGATAGCTAGTGGGAATGTGCTGTCCAGCACAGGGAGCTCAGCTCGGTGCTCTGTAATGACCTAGAGGGATGGGAGGTCCAAGAGGGAGGGGATATATGTGCACATATGGCTGATTCGCTTTGAAATTATCACAATATTGTAAAGCAATTATATTCCAATTAAAAAATCAAATAGTCCCTTTTTCCAGACTTATTTAAGCATTTTCATTAGACACAGACGTGTTTCTTAGAACCATCAACAGATAACCGGCTACACTGTCCTCTTCAAGAGAAGGTGAAATCCCTACACGTGCTGACCCAGACTCTAAAGACCACTCTGGGCCAGAGGAGTACAGTGCAAGCTAAGAAAGTGCCCACCACTCCCCTGCCTGCACTTTCTCCTGTAAGACGCTCTGCAGTGTTTTAGGAAAAGCAGCATAAGCAATTCCGACTGTATCCTACATTTTTATTTTTGTAGAGAAGGCACCAATATAGATTCCTGTATGGGCTAAGGTTATGAAAGAGACATAATTATGCTGTTTAGAGATAAGACTGTGTGATCAGACTACAGATTAATGTGAAATTCAACCAATACTTTGTTGCTCTCTTTGGAGAAGGAAATGGCAACCCACTCCAGTATTCTTGCCTGGAAAATTCCATGGACAGAGGAACCTGGCAAGCTACAGTCCATGTGGTTACAAAGAGTCAGACATGACTGGGCAACTTTCACTTCACTTCAGTTTGTTACTTTATTAACAAGTTGGGCTGATTGTTTTTCTCCTGGTGAACTAGCACTGTGTCCTTTCGGTAGCTTGCTGCAGTTAAAAAAATTGGTTTGTTTAGAATCTGTAAGCAGCATAGTACTGTCACTCATGGGCGAGAGCAAAAAGTGCTCAAAGAAACCTTGAAGTCATTTCAGTCTAAGGACTACAGTGTTGGAAATTCTATCAGATTTAGTCCTTTTGTATACGTTCTCTGACTATTTGTTTGTTTATTTTTTAAAATATAGTGTAAAATAGTGCAGGGAGAGCTAATGCATTCTGTAATTAACAACCATGAGGGGTATGTTCAACAGAGGGCACTGGATGTGATTCATAGAGAACCAAGGATGCTTCCTGGGGAGGAGAAAGTGAAGGGAATAGAAGAAACAGGAGGGGATGTAGAAAGGGACCATGATGAGCTTTGCCTACACTCTCCTTAGAGATGTTGGGAGGGTGTAAGGAGTGCATGTACTGTGAGTTGGATATGCACTGCAGACATTCTTCCCAGTGGCTCCATCATGTCTGACTCTTTGCAACCCCATGGACTGCAGGCCCCCTGTCCATCACCAAGTCCCCGGAGTTTACTCAAACTCATGTCCATTGAGTCAGTGATGCCATCCAACCATCTCATTCTCTGTTGTCCCCTTCTCCTCCCATTTTCAATCTTTCTCAGCATCAGGGTTTTTAAATGAGTCAGTTCTTCTCATCACATGGCCAAAATATTGGAGTTTCAGCTTCAGCATCAGTCCTTCCAATGAATATTTAGGACTGATTTCCTTTAGGATGGACTGGTTGGATCTCCTTGCAGTCCAAGGAACTCTCAAGAGTCTTCTCCAACCCCACAGTTCAAAAGCATCCATTCTTCTTCAGTTCAGTTCAGTTGCTCAGTCATATCCTACTCTTCACAAACCCATGGGCCATAGCACGCCAGGACTCCCTGTCTATCACCAACTCCCAGAGTTTACTCAAGCTCATGTCCATTGAGTTGGTGATGCCATCCAACCATCTCATCCTCTGTCGTCCCTTTCTCCTCAGTTCTTCTTAGAGGAGTTCAAAATCAAAACTCCAGTATAACTGGAGACATTAAGTCACGGAGAACAATGGTCTGTGTCTCTAATTACTATATAGAATGGAAAAGGTTACATCTCCAGGTGTGGGTTAAAGGATGTGTTTTAAGTTAAAAGCCCTATATAGTTATACAGAATGATCTGGGGGAAGTATCCCAATCCTGCCATCCTCCTCCTTTATACATGCACATACGCATGTGTATGTGAGTGTTGGTGCATGCTGTGTGTGAGCATACACACTCGTACTCCATCAGTCAGCCTTCTTCCATGACTGTTATTTCAGAATCACTTACACAAGAAAGAATCAACAGGCCTTTAACAACATTCCATTGTTGAAACATCACCTATTTCTCCACGCTCACCAGCCTTCCAATCAGTCTGGTTTCCTTAAAAAACTGAAATAGTACCATCTGATGTTATACCATTCTTGTTCCAATCTTCCCATCAACAAAATGGCTGGCCTCAATATTACAACTGTAGGGGCAGAATCCTCTACCTTTATATTTAGGACTTTTAAAATTTATTTTTAATTAAAGGATACTTTTTTTAATTGCAGAATTTTAATTACAAAATCTTTTACAGAATTTTACTGTTTTCTGTCAAATTTCAACATGAATCAGCCATAGGTATACATATATGCCCTCCCTTTTGAACCTCCCTCCCAGCTTCCTCCTCATCTCACCTCTCTAGGTTAATGTAGAGCCCCTGTTTGAGTTTCCTGAGACAAACAACAAATTTCTGTTGGCTATCTAGTTTACATATGATAATACAAGTTTCCATGTTACTCTTTCCATACATCTTACCTTGTTCTCCCTCTCCCCTTGTCCATTAGTCTGTTCTTTAAGTCTGTTTCTCCATTGCTGGCCCTGTAAGTAAATTATTTAGTGCCATTTTCTAGATTCAATATATATGCATTAGAATATGATATTTATCTACCTTTAATACTTTGAGAGAGCAAAAGACAATGATTCAATCCTTCATTTCATGACCCCTCAGAAATATGCAAAACCTCTGAAACTAAAGTGGGTACTTTGAATAGTTTGTTAACTATTACACATTAGGCAGAAGTTCTTCAAAAGAGCAAATGCTAATTCCTCGATCTAATATATGACCTTGAGTTTGCAAGACATAAAGGATTGTGACCACAATTATCATAGTAGAAACTTATTTTAGCTCCATGTTAGATTAGACAAGATCACTTAACTGAATTTTTTTTAAAAACCATTTTTTGCAAGTCACTGTTTGAGTCTCAATCAAGACTAGCCCTGAATTATAGCATATTTGTTCTTAACCCAGATGAATCATGCTCTTGAAAATCAGAGCATAGTTGCTAGTGGCACCCAGAGGTCCACTTTAAAGTCCTCTTACAATTTAATCCCTTATTTCAGCCTGACAATTTACTCTAAGTGATAGAGAAGGCTACAACTAAGATCAGAGCCCTGTCCATACATTCATTATTCTTAACTGTGCTTACAAATGATGGTGTCTGACTACCCACTTAATAAATGATAGCTGCAGAGGCCTGATTATTCCTGTGGCTATGAAGGGTAGAATGAGGGGCCCTTGACTGCCTCCAATCTGTGAAAGAATTAGTCACCATTGGATACTTTCTTTGTAGAAGTTTCCCAATTCAATATGGACTCTTTATCAGAGACACATAATTATGTATCCTAGAGATACAGGAACCTCCTGGAGGTTGCACTTAGTTACCTGGAAAGACTCAGCCTTATTCATCCTTTTTTCAGCATCACTCCAAACTCCTTATTGTAAAGCAGGAAAGCCAGGTCTCACAGGCAAAGACTTTCCAGAGGCCATTCTGGAAGATAGGCTAGCCCAGAAAACAGGCTATCCATCTTTAAATTCCAAAGTGAAAGTGTTAGTCACTCAGTTGTATCCAACTCTTTGTGACCCCATGGACTTTAGCCTGCCAGGCCCCTCTGTCCATGGAATTCTCAGGCAAGAATACTGGAGTGGGTTGGCATTTCCTTCTCCAGGGGATTTTCCTGACTCAGGGATCAAATCCAGTTCTCCCACATTGCAGGCAGATGCTTTGCCATCTGAGCCGCCAGGGTACCAGGGCACTTTTCAAAAGAAAATCAAGACATCCATTTAGGGGGTTACCTGGCTAGAAATTAAATTCACCATAATTTTCTATAAATCACTCCCTCCTTTCTTAACTTCCAGTGTGGAGAAGTGATGGATAATGCTTAGGAAGCCCTAAGATTTGATTAGCTTGTAAAGCTGGGTTATAAAAACCTTGAGGTGGGATAGAATCTAATGATTCTAGCACAATGTGATCTGTTCAGTTCAGTTCAATCACTCAGTCATGTCCGAGTCTTTGCAACCCCATCGACTGCAGCATGCCAGGCTTCCATGTCTACCACCAACTCCCAGAGTCCACCCAAACCCATGTCCATTGAGTTGGTGATGCCATCCAACCATCTCATCCTCTGTTGTCCCCTTCTCCTCTTGCCTTCAATCTTTACCATCATCAGTATTTTTTCAAATGAGTCAGTTCTTCGCATCTGGTGGCCAAAGTATTGGAGTTTTAGCTTTAGTATCAGTCCTTCCAATGAATATTCAGGACTGATTTCCTTTAGGATGGACTGGTTGGATCTCCTTGCAGTCCAAGGGACTCTCAAAAGTCTTCTCCAACACCACAGTTTAAAAGCATCAATTCTTCAGCACACAGCTTTCTTTATAGTCCATCCAACTCTCATATCTATACATGACTACTGGAAAAACCAGAGCTTTGACTAGTCAGACCTTTTTGACAAAGTAATGCCTCTGCCTTTTAATTTTCTGTCTAGGCTGGCCATAGCTTTTTATTCAAGGAACAAGCATCTTTTAATTTCATGGCTGCAGTCACCATCTGCAGTGATTTTGGAGCCCCCAAAAATAAAGTCACTGTTTCCATTATTTCCCCATCTATTTGCTATGAAGTGATGGGACCAGATGCTATGATCTTAGTTTTCTGAATTGAGCTTTAACCCAACTCTTTCACTCTCCTCTTTCACTTTCATCAACAGGCTCTTTAGTTCTTCTTCACTTTCTGCATACGGGTAGTGTTATTGCATATCTGAGGTTATCGATGTTTCTCCTAGCAATCTTGATTCCAGCTTGTGTTTCATTCAGCTCAACATTTCTCATGATGTACTCTGCATATAAGTTAAGTAAGCAGGGTGACAATATAGTGTCTTGACATACTCCTTTCCCAATTTGGAACCGGTCCTTTGTTCCATTCCGGTTCTAACTGTCGCTTCTTGACCTGCATACAGATTTCTCAGGAGGCAGATAAGGTGGTCTGGTATTCCCATCTCTTCAAGAATTTTCCACAGTTTCTTGTGATCCATGTCGTCAAAGGCTTTGGCATAGTCAATAAAGCAGAAGTAGATGTTTTTCTGATATTCTCTTGCTTTTTTGATGCTCCAACGAATTTGGCAATTTGATCTCTGGTTCCTCTGGCTTTTCTAAATCCAGCTCAAACATCTGGAAGTTCACAGTTCATATACTGTTGAAGCCTGGCTTGGAGAATTTTGTGTATTACTTTGCTAGCATTTATCTATCAAATTTTCCTCTGGTACCAACTGTCCCCTTTGCTCTCCATGAACAGTAGTCAAGTGTAGTGGATAAAATGACGATCAAAGACCTATCATTCTGTTTACTGGAGTTCCTGATTTGCAGGTGGACATGGCCTCAGAAAAGAGTCCCCAAGAGATTGTGATCATGCAGGTGAAACTTGCAGCCCTAGATGGGGTTACCATATGTCTGCATGTGTATAATGAAACTTCTACTGTAAACCACACTGTTCTTTGGTAATAAGATGCTCATTCCTTACACCCCCTTGGGCATTTTATTTCTCCACTTAGAGCCATGCTGTGGGCCAGTGTTAAGAAGCTATGGCATATATTCAAGCTAATGCATTCACACTCTCCTCTTGTCAATGACACCATGCTGCTGATAGTTTTTAAACTGAATCCTTTCTAGGAGATGCTTGATATTACAGGGTGACTTAGGTTTCAGAGGAGGAGACATTGAACAATCATTATCAAGATGCACTCAAAACAACATTTCAGAAAATCAGACATTACAAAGGAGAACTTGCTAATTCACCTAATTCAGGACCAAGAATTCAGGCAAAACAGGCAAGTGGATAAGTTGTTGTCAGCTGTCTCTGCATCTTGCTGCACAGGTGCCTCTGAACAGCTGCCTTCCAGGTTTCTGCTTTAATCTAGAAAGAAGAACCCCTGCTTGAATTGTATTTAAAGTGAGAACAATTAGCTTCTAAATAATATTCTGGAGGATTCATCCCTGAGTATAACCCACAGAAGAGCTTGGAGAATCAATTCATGCTGCTCAAGCCCTCTGCTATTCAGGTTCTACTTTGTCTAGTCATAATAGTGGCTCAGAGGTTAAAGCATCTGCCTGCTATGCGGGAGACCTGGGTTCCATCCCTGGGTTGGGAAGATCCCCTGGAGAAGGAAATGGCAACCCACTCCAGTATTCTTGTCTGGAGAATCCCATGGACGGAGGAGCCTGGTGGGCTACAGTCCACAGGATTGCAAAGAGTCAGACACGACTGAGTGACTTCACTTCCTTTAAATTCAAGTTATGCCAAGTTGTGTCCGACTCTTTGTGGTTCCCTGGACTATAGCCCTACAGGCTCCTCTGTCCATGGAATTCTCCAGGCAAGAATACAAGTGTGGGTTGCCATTTCCTTCTCCAGGGGAGCTCTCGGCCCAGAGATTGAACCTGAGTCTCCTGCACTGCAGGCAGATTCTTTACCATCTGAGCCACCAGGGAAGAATTGGTCCCTTATAAACACTGGTTAGAATATGTATTAGTCATGGTAGGTAGCCTAAAACTATGATTAACAAATGGTCCTGGAATCTCAGTACCTGAACCCAAGAAAGGTGTATTTCTTGCTTTGATAACATACACTGAGTGTCCACAAAACCTCCCAGGACAACTGTCTGGAGGACAGTAACTTGGTGCTGCAGGCAGATGGAGGTGCTACTTTCAGCCACAACATCAAGAATAAGCAGCCTCCTTGTTCAACAGACAGAAGAAGAAAACCATGCTTAACCTTTTCACTGCTTCTCTCACATCTCTGTCCATTGGCTAGAACCAGTCCAAAACCTCCATCCCACAGCTAAAAGGTAGGGATGTTTCATCTTCCTGAGCTCCTGGAGCCAGATTTGGGTGAGAGCTAGAAATTACTGTCATGACGCTTATAATCCCAATGACGATTTGAAGTCAAGGTAGAAAGCCATCTCACTTTCAGCTTTTAATTTCTTTTCCTCATCTTAAGACACCCCTTGGGTGCTACACTGCCACAAAGGAAGAAAGAGAAAGTACTGCATTTTCTTTTTTTTATGACAAACAGGAGGCCACAATGGCTGGTGCTTCCAGGTCCTGATTTATTAGTTCAGCCGCAGCTACTGTAGCAGCGCATCCTTCCAGAACACTCAGAGGCTCAGCAGGCCTTTGAAAGAATCCCAACTGGCTCCCACGCTGAATAGGAGAGAGGAGGGAACGTATCATCCCAGTACCCCTGGTTGAAATGGAAATCTGCTGAAAGCAAAAATAGAACTCTCATGGGGCTTGTCTTTAAAAAAGAACAGCAGGGCCCAGTGGTTCTGGTTGACATATGTTTAATCATTTAAAAAATTTTTTCTGTCTCTACAGTTTAGTCAGAAAGTCCATGGGTTTGAAGCAGTAAGAATAAAAAAAAAAAAAAAAAACCCTCAGAAAATGAAACTTTAACTCAAAAAGACAGGTTAGGAATTTCTCCCAGATCAGGGCAGCCATGGTGTTTGTCAGCCGAGGCTATTTTCCTTTATCTCCCCCTTGGTCCTGGAATATCATTTTCTAAAACTCTATTAAATGACAATCCTATAATATCCTACACTATTATTGTCCCCTGTCTCTCCTGACTCATCTGGTTATCCTCTCTGGAAAGGCATATCTAACACTTTCTATCTGCTTTTTCTATCTATAGGACATTCAAGGTCCTCTTTCAAAGCTTCTTGCTCCCCAAGGCTTTCTCTGTATCCACTCTGTGCTGTGCAATTACCACACTGTAAAATACCATCTTTTTCTCTAGGAGCTCCTCTATGCGGCTGAGAACTTAATCACATGCTGGCTTGTTCAATCAGTATTGCCACGTGTGTTAGTCACATCTTCCCAGGAGGTCAATTGGTCCTTGACACACCGTTTCTCTTTCAGACTCAATAATACTAAGTTGATGTTGCAGTTGAGGGTATTCAATAGCTTTTGTTGGTTGGTTGCATAACAATACCTCAGCTCTTTAAATTGGGCAGTGTGACATTTCTGAGGCTTGCGTGCTGTATAAGAAATGCTCTCAGGCCATCTGTGACGGTGTGGTCCTATCCATCCATTTCCAAATGATGTGGCTGTCTATGTCGGAGGTCGCAGGCAAAACTCACCTTATGCTGTTCTTGTTCCTGTTCGTTTGGGACCCCACTGCATTGCTGTCTCTGAGGCATGGGGGAAGTCTGTAAGCTGCATTACCATTCTTAGGTTTTCAGTCCTTCTTAAAATACAGTTTTATTTCCATGCTCCTTTGCCACGTGATTTTCCCTCCCGGTAGAGCAGGCAGAAAGTATCCCTGTCTTGTTCATTTGGGGTTCATAGGATTTGCTTTGGTCAAAAAGCATTAGCAGACACACCATGTGCAGAAGACTTAATACGCTTTGCAGTGAGTTTGGCTGCTTTTGTGTCACCATCTGTTTTATGAAGAACTTGGCTGTGATGTTTATCTGGCCTCAAAATTATGAAAACACATGCAACATACTTGAATGTGATCTGAATCTAAGTGTCCAGTCTAGCTCACCTGAATCAGGTAAGCCCAATCAAATGTCACCAAACAACAGCTAATCTTTAGAGAAAAGAAATAAGCATCTGTTGTTTTAAGCCACTGAGATGCTGAGGGGATTGTTGTTAGACAGCATTTTCACAGTGATAATCTTATAAAAGGATAGACTGGGTGGCGAGACCCCCAGGGTCCAGAGTCTGCACAGATAACTGGTAGAAAAGGCTTAGCTGCTGGCCTGGGGGAAGGAATAAGGAAGATACTGGAATAAAGCAGGGTCCTCACTGGAGGGAACCCAGACAGTGACAGCCAGAGCGTGGCCCTGAGGGCCACCAGGTGGGTGGCTGCCCTGTGGCACCGGTCATCAGGGCAGACCCTGTTTGCAGACCCTCGCTGGCTGTCACAGTGGGGAGTGTGCCATTCTTCATATGCCCTAATGTGGTCTAAGGATGCAGTGTGATGGCTAAGAGGGTGAATTTTGGAGCCCAGCTCTCTGGGTTCTGTTCCTGGCTCTGCCACTCTGCTGACTTTGGAGAGTTATTTGGCCTCTTTGTGTCTCAGTGTTCTTTTCTGAGAAATGGACTAATAATAGTGTCTTCCTCATAAAATCACTGTGAAGATTAAATATTGTAATGTGTATAACGTACCTAGAAGAGGCCCAAGAGTTTAGTAAGGACTCAGTAAGTGTTAGCTATTATCGTCACTGTTATTCTTTCACCAACACTGAGGGCACAGAAAGCCCACTGTGCCCTGCTGAGTATCCTGTGGGGAATTCAAGCAAATGTAAGACAAGGTGACTGCCCTAAACAAGTGTGTACTCTGAAATGGGCGCCAATACCCTACAAGCGCTCACTTACTGGGGCACCAGTGCCCCGTGAGAGAGGAACACCCACATGCATTTCGTCCACACTGAAATCTCCTTTCATCTGGTCCTGAGGCAAGTCTGGGGAATAAAATACGCATGAATGTGGGTGTAGAATGGAGAGGATTGCACCTGTGTGGGGAAGACAGAAGAGGTGATATGGAGGTTATATCAGAGGATGCCTCACAGAGAAAGAAAATCAAGGATAAGGGAATTCCAATCAGAAGAAAGTTTTCTAGAAAATTGGGGAATGCAATTATTTTAGACCCAGGGAAGCTGATAAAGTATAATAATATATTCATCTTTGTCATCATCTTATTTTATTCTGTGCTGTAATTTCCTTTTTATATGTCAAAGAATTACACTTCAGAGAGGGGGGGCGGAACATAGTAAACCTCACACAGTGCATTTTGGAGTTGGGTGGGAACTCAAAAATTCTTTCTGATCCTAAAACTCATGTTTTATTACATATTGTTGAGGATGTCAGTAGAATGTAGAGAAAGAATTTCAATTTGGGGTCACATTTGGAGGATTTTGAAGGTCAAGGAAATACATTTGATTAATATTTGGTAGTTTACTTGGGGCCCTAAAAGATTTTTTTGTAGAGGAGAGACAGCACCCTAACTGTGCTCCCTTCAATAGAATAGCTCGTTTTATGTGCGGTGGGCACGTGGCTGCAGGGGCCACTGCAGAAGCACCAGCATTGGTCTAGGTGCCAGGTCACTGGTTATATGTAGGAGTCAAGGTAGGAAGAATGGATCCCATTACATTCAGCTGACTGGGAATAATTTTTGGATAATGCTATTAACATATTTGTTCTGAATTGACCCTACTTAAAATTTTTATCTATTTTAAATGGAGGCTAGTTACTGTACAATATTGTGGTGGTTTTTGCCATACATTAACATGAGTCATGGGTGTACATGTGTCTCACCATCCTGAACCCCCTCCCCAACCCCATCCCTCTGGACTGTCCCAGAGCACCAGCTGTTGGTGTCCTGCTTCTTGCACCGAATTGTCACTGGTCATCTATTTTACATATAGTAATATACGTGTTTCAGCACTACAGAAAGATGATGACGGCCCTATATGCGAGATAGCAAAAGAGATACGGATGTAAAGAACAGACTTTTGGACTATGTGGGAGAAGGCGAGGGTGGCATGATATGAGAGAGTAACTCCTACTTTTTTATCATCATAGTTTTTAATAACTTTATTTGGAAACATTTAAAAAAGCTGCAACAATAGTGCAACTAACACCCAGATTGATCTATTCTCAACATTTGAATTATTTCTTTGCATTTTCTCTCTCTAAATATACACATACATACATACACATACACATAAATATATTTTTGTAAACCATTAGGGAGTAGGTAGCATACATTATTGGGTTTCCCAAGCGACTCGGCTGAAAAATAACAACTCAGTGGTAAAGAATCCATCTGCCAAGCAGGAAACGAGGATTTGGTACCTGGGTCAGGAAAATCCTCTGTAGAAAGAAATGACAAACGACTCCTGTATGCTTGCCTGGGATATCCCACGGACAGAGGAGCCTGGCAGGCTGCAGTCTATGGTGTCTCAAAGAGTCAGACACGACTGAGCATGCACACAGCATACATTATGGATTTTCACCCTGAGATTCTTCCGTGTAATTTCCTAAGGATAGGATAGTTTTTAAATAATCACAGTCACCTGTAAACCTCAGGATATGTATGGCACTATTTTCCTTCTAGTGCAAGATCCATTCTAGGATCACACATTTCACTTAATTGTCATATCTCTTTAGTTTTCTTTCATCTGGAAATCTTTCTCAGCCTGTCTTTCAAGTATGACATTGAATAGTACAACCTCCTCTTTTTAGGTGAATGTTCCTCATTTGGGAATTTCCCAGAGTTCCTCACACCCAGATTGAGTTCTGTATTCTTAGCTGGACTATCACATGGTGAATGTTGCACCCTTGTCAAGATTCACAACAGAGCCATAGTATGTCCACTGGCTGCTCACTGGTGATGATGATTTCGATCACTCAAAGTATCATCGAAGGTTTTCCTTCTAGGGGTTGTCCAGTTTCTTTACAGTATAGTTAATATGCTTCACAGTTTGCCAAACACATTTAAGACCATGTGTTGCTCCTCATCAAAATTTCTCCATGAATTTAACACCCATTGATGACTCTTGCCTAATTCTATCTTTGCTATAATGGCTGCAAAATAATGATTTCCTAACCACAGAGGAGAGTGGAAAAACTGGCTTAAAGCTCAACATTCAGAAAACAAAGATCATGGCATCTCGTCCCATCACTTCATGGCAAATAGATGGGGAAACAGTGGAAACAGTGGTTGACTTTATTTTTCTGGGCTCCAAAATCACTGCAGATGGTGACTGCAGCCATGAAATTAAAGATGCTTACTCCTTGGAAAGAAAGTTATAACCAACCTAGACAGTGTATTAAAAAGCAGAGACATTACTTTGTCAACAAAGGTCCGTCTAGTCAAGGCTATGGTTCTTCTAGTGGTCATATGTGGATGTGAGAGTTGGGCTATAAAGAAAGCTGAGCACAGAACAATTGATGCTTTTGAACTATGGAGCTGGAGAAGACTCTTGAGAGTCCCTTGGACTACAAGGAGATCCAACCAGTCCATCCTAAAGGAGATCAGTCCTTGGTGTTCATTGGAAGGACTGATGTTGAAGCTGAAACTCCAATACTGTAACCACCTGATGTGAAGAGCTGATTTGAAAAGACCCTGATGCTGGGAAAGATTGGAGGAGAAGGGGACAATAGAGGATGAGGTGGTTGGATTGCATCACTGACTCAATGGACATGGGTTTGGGTGGACTCTGGGAGTTGGTAATGGACAGGGAGGCCTGGCGTGCTGAGATTCATGGGGTTGCAAAGAGTTGGACATGACTAAGCGACTGAACTGAACTGAACTGAACTGCAGTTCATCAGCTGCATCTTCTAGCCAGTGATCACATGTTTAAGCAAGAGCCTTCCTTCTCACCTATTTATTTCTTGGTTTGCCTAGCTATTTTTGGTATGGACTCAGGGATTACCTTCGTTAAATATCCTGATGCTCTTTCAAATGATTCCTGTGTCCTTATGATATAACCCCAAAGTGCTTTTTTCCCATTTCTTTTGAATAGTTAAAAACATGTCAGCTTTAACTAACAACACTTGGATAGACTATTTTCTATAATCATATTCCAGAAACTCACATGCTCATTAAGGGATCATATCCAGATCTACTGCCATGAATTCTTTCTTGAAGCAACTAAATTATTATCCTGATTTTTCCTGAAAATTATTCACTTTAGCTTCTCAATTATACAGAGCTTATCTAAAAGTCCTTCACTTTAGAAATGGCCTTGGTTGATTTGGAATTTTAGCACCAATGTCTGGCCACTTTGGCCAGACTATTTGGATTCTTATGCAGTGCTTGCTCTACATCTGGGCCCTGTCTTTCTGTTGATTTGAGATCAGTGGATGATTAGGCTAAAATGTTACCAGGCAACAGAGAGAATGACTCACAAACCCAGATAAGAATATATCCTGACCATGACGTTCTTTGGGGAAAAGAGAAGCTGGGGTTAGAAGTGAAAGAAGTTTCAGAGTGCAGGGCAGTCTCTTGTTGTCTCTAAGACTTTGGTTCAAAGTGTCCCCTTAGAGATGAGTTGGAACACATGCTCTATTATCTCATCCGCTGTAGAGGAAATGAGAAGCAATTAAAGAAATTACAAGTCACCAAAATACCTTTTATTTGCAAAACACTAGGATATGGATGGGGCTTTCCAGGTGGTGCTAGCAGTTAAGAACCACTTGCCTACTCAGGGAGATGTGAGAGATGTGGGTTCAGTCCCTGGGTTGGGAAGATCCCCTGGAGGAGGGGCGTAGCAACTCACTCCAGTATTCTTCCCTGGAGAATCCCATGGAGAGAGGAGCCTGGCTATAATCCATAGTCAGGTATGACTGAAGCAACTTAGCACAGGATCTGGTTATGGAAGACAAACATCCAAACTTGTAGGCAGTGGGCACTGTTGAAATCTCACCTCAGTCCCCTGCACTAGGATGGTACAGCCATGCCCAGCTGCCATGAGTTTTGGAAACCAAAGGCTCACAGCTGCTCCCATCTCTAGAAAATGCCCTAAGTCAGTGGGCTTCCATGTCTAGGACCTAAGGCTCACCTCCTTGAACCCAGGACAGTCTGAAGCCAATGACTGATGGATTCAGGGGCACAGAAGGCTGATCCATCTAAATTGGGACCAACTCTATGGTACAATTCCTGTTCCAAAGAAGCCTGTGGGAGGGGGGAGGGGGTGGGGGATGGACTCTAGAGCAGCCCACAGTCTTGCTCAGGTAGTTCTCTTTTCACATCTGCTTCTTTCTCTTTCAAAACAACTCTCTATAAATCACATGTCCTGGGATGCAAATTCCTGTTCCAGACACTGCATCTGGGCAACTTGACCTAAATAACCCAACCAAATTAATATGGGGACCATTTTGAGTTATAAATCATTTCATACTTAAGTGATTTTTAAAGTAGGCAGAAATGTGTATAATTGACCTAAATCATTTGAAAAAATGGAAAAAAAAATTAAAACCATCTCACAGTATCCTAGCAATAGTATACTATTTTAACAAGCATCACCATCTCCCAGAAATACTGACTGGTAGTCTCAAAGTCATCTTTGATTCTTTCCCTTCTGACCTGCCTCTAATGAGATGTCATCCCCTGGTTGCAGAATTTCTAGCTTCTACATCCCCCTCAACACTGCCAGTCAAGAACTTCACAAATGCTCCCTGACATGTTCTTTCCACTGATGTTTTGGCCTCCCCACCTCCCCTTCTCCACTCTCAATGGCATTCATGACACAGGTTACCCTGGTCTAAGTTGGTTTTTCCATTTTCTTTCCAGGCCCACTGGTCAACCAGGCACCAGTTGCTCTCTCTGTATTCATATATTCCAGAAGTGCATTCTAAGGATATCTGTATAGTCTCACCTTTCTTGCCTTTGAACTTGCATTTCTTCCATTCAGAACATTTTATCCTCACCATCTCTGCTTATTGCAATGCTGTCTCTGAAGATCCAGTTAAAATGCTTCTTCCTCCATGAGGCTTTCCAAGGTTTCCTGAATCAGAAGCAATGTCTCTTTCTCCTGTAGTCCTTCAGCCCTTTATTTGTTTCTTTAGCAAGTCACTTTCTACTTGTCTTTTTGTTACCTGTGAATACATCTCACTTCTCCTCTGTGCCTTTGGAAAATAAATATATCTTATCCACTTCTATACCCGTCTTCTGTTCACATCTCTTCGGTCCATCCCCCTTCTGATCTTTTCAGCTCAGCCAGCTTGCCTACATTCTGCCTGGTCCATAAGACAGTTGCAGAAAATGCTGTCTGCCCTAGGTAACGCTCAACCATTCCTCATAGACACACTTCATCCTCTGACTTGAATTCCATGCTTTATATCTACTCTTGCTTTTTCCTGCTTCTTTCCCCTTCTATTGTAGTGACCATCTGTCCTTTTGAACTTTCATATTTGGTTTCTAGTTTGGCTTTGTGCTAATAGTCCCCGCAGCCTGGAGTGAGAGTTGGTTTCCTAAAGCACATATCTATTGAGGATTCAATGCTTGTGTTCTGGAGCCCATGGGAATGACTGGCCTATTTGCTTTCCATACACACTCAAGTGTGACTCCTGGAGTCACAAAGAACCAGGAAGCTGGATCACAGGAAATTTTACAACAAATTAGAGGGAGACATTCACCCAATGAGTGGACTCCAGCTCACTCAAATTTGAGTCATTACCTTTTAACAAATGTTTGGTAAATTCAAGTCCTGGTTCATACTTTTAACTTTTTCCCTTCCCCCAAGCTCAGGACACTTTCAGTTTCTCTTGGAGAATCATGGCAGTCATAATCAGGATTCCAAAAGTCAGAATGAGAAGGTTTTTGAGGGGGTGGAGGGGGTTCCAGTTTTCTTTGGTGTCAGTGGACTCAACTGGATCTAGATGATGTTTTGCTGCTTGGTTGGAAAATGTCCATGCAATTCTCTGTTTCTTATTTACTAGCTCTTAATACCATTTCCATATTGTCTGAAGTGACCTCTAAATGGAGCTTTCCAAGTCAATGTGTGTTATCAGTTGCAAAGCACTGGGATGCTACTTGTAGCTCTTTTATTTATTTATTTTTTTCTCTTTACTTTTTATTTTATTTTTTTAATTAAATTTATTTTTTTTTAATTACAATACTGTATTTGTTTTGCCATACATTGAATTTCAAGACCAAAAAGGGAGTTCATTTGGCTGTTCCTTTTTTCTTAAAATTGAGAGGCTCTGAACTCTGGCACTTAATTGTTCTCATAATTACAGGAAGAGAGATGGGAATTAAACTAAAATTCAAGCAATTACATGTGCAAGGGCAAAAGTGTCTATTATATTAAAATGCAGAGTCCGTTTCCATTTAACTTAAGATGGCTGTTAAGAAAAGGACTCAAGATGCGGGAGGTGGGGGCAGGGCCTATATACTTAGATCTTGATTTCAAAGCCCCACGAATGTATTTTTATTCTTTTAGCTCCAAATAGGTATCTTAGATGAAAGTATTAAGCATGAGACATGAAGTATTTTTCTGGCTTTACAGAAAGACAAAGATTTTCCCTTAAGGGTTTCTAGATTTGTGATATATTTATTTATTACATACTTATATCTTAGATACACTTATCAGAACCCTGAAAATGTCCCTTCAGTCCCCAAATGCCAGCAATGCTAAATCTACTTAGAATCAGCCAACACAAAGGACACATTTGTAACTGATGAAATCTAAGTAGCATTTGGCAATATAAAAATAGAGAAAACACTTTTCTCAATTGAAAGGGACCTACTTTACTCACTCCTATTGGGATAAAGTTCTGTTTGTTGATTTGCTCATTTATTCATATGACCACATGTAGCTCCTCCAGGACTACAGCTTTGGCCTCATCATCAGTCACAGCCATGATCATGTTTGGTAGGATGCGGTGGGTCTCTGTGGTTCCCAGCTCTTGCACATGCTAACTCTCCTGAATGACACTGAAAGGTGAGTTTTCAGTGAGGAATGGACTAGATAAACTCCCTTCCGGGACAGGCATGAGGCACAAAGCAATATGATGCTTGCTTGGAAGCATGGCCTCGGTCAGGGGTCTGTTGGTTCTTTTCTGTAAAGGGCCAGAGAGTATGTATTTTAGGCTTTGAGGCCATACAGTCCACGTCACAGCTACTCAGCTCTGCTGTTGTAATCTCTACAGCAGCTGTAGACCATCCATAAATGAATAAGCACTGCCTGCATTACACTAAAACATTATTTATGAACGACAAAATTTGAATGTCATACTTATTTCAGGTATCATGAAATATTGTTCATTTTTTAATTTTATTTTTTTATAATTTAAAAATGTGAAAATCATTCTCAGCCCACAGACAGCAACATGGTAGAGGCTGCTTTAGCATGGGACTCTTAGTTTGCCAATCTCTGGCCTAGATGAGCCTCAGAATGTTGGGAGTCTAGTGTGTGAGGACTCTGGCCCTGCTTGGAATTCTCTGCAGATGACTTCCTCCAGCCAAGGGAAAAGGACTTGCCTTCCGTAGGTAAATCTGTGTCTTCCAGAGGTACATGTGTCTCACAGACAGATAGAAGTTTCACTGAGCATCACCCTGCTGGAAGTGGTTGCTTCTTCCTTCAGGAATTAGGACCTCTTATAACAAGGTTTACTTTTCCCAGACTCCAGGCAGTAAGTTTCAGCCCACAACCCTCATTCATAACTCAGATGTCTCCACCTTTGTATGTTGCTTTGACTCTTTTCGTCTGGTTTCATCTAGAGAGCAGGCTGCTGTGCCTGTGGAAGCAACCCTCAGGAATAATCTTTGGCTTAGTTAAGACTTTCTGAGGCTGACCTCCACGGTGTTTTAAGTCACTGTGATTGGCTGCTAGTGTGGACATCCTTGGGTGAGCATCATGAAACACCAATGCCCCCTCTCCCGAGCTTTCTGCTGAAGACATCAATATGCCCCCATCCACATCTGATAATCAATATTAGAGGTTACTGCAAACACAGATATTCCCTGGGTGGATAATTAAAATGAATCTGTTCCCTGCTAAAGGCTGTCTTTTTTTATAAACTTTTCACAGCTTTTATCTCATCAGTGAAGTTCTTGGATCGGGCCAAGGGAACAGAAAATGATTGATCTCTGATTAGGACAGAAAAAATGGGAAGGGCAAGAGGCTGAATAATTTTCCTGAGGTGACAGAGTAGTTCATGACTGAGTTTGAATGAGATTCCAAGGTGCAAAATTCTGAAGCTCTGTCAGTCCTTTGACTACATATGTAATCTCTATTTTCTATAGAAATCTATATATATGCTATGGATTTAAATGCCTGTATTTGCAGATAAAGTACTTGCATACAAGAACTGTGAAATGGGCTGAAGATCACAAAATACTAACCAGGAAAAAAATAATATCTGGTTTCAGAAAGAACTGATAACCCATGGTAGCAAATAACATGGTACTACAGATAAATAATGAACCATGTACAATCGTAATAGAAATAGAGTAGTTTATGTATAAGGCAGGGGAAGATTCTATTCAAAACTTTAAGAGCCTTTAGTTCAGTTCAATTCAACCAAAAACCTGATGAAGAGTTGAAATAGACATCAAAATCATCTATTAGAGTGTAGTGGCCATTCAAGATTTGACAACAAAGCCTTAGAAGAAAATGAAAACATTTACTTGCTCAAATAATTCCAGTGAAATCAAGAAAAGAAAGAAATTAAAAAGTAGAGAATTAATGTATAAATACATGAGATACATGATATTTTAAAAGCACCATAATATTTATAAGAAATCAGTAAACCACATGAGTTATAATTTATAGCAGAAACACAAATGCCAAAAGATTGAGAAGATGAAAATCAGAACAAATTAAAATGAAAAAGCACTCATATTAAGTTGGTAAAGCTTAAAAATAACACAAGTCATTAAAACCATAATAAGATAGCATGACATACCTATCAGAATGACTAAAAAATCCACTAAAATAAAATAAAATTAAAAATGTTGGTGAGGATGGGGAAAAACGGGATCACTCATACACTGTTGATGAATATGTAAAATGGTACAGCCACTCTGTAAAATAGTTTGGCAGTTTCTCATAAAAATAAATATATAACTGTCATCTGACCCAGAAATAGCACTCTTGGGGACATTTATCTCAGAGCAATGAAAGTGTTATGTTCACACAAAAACATAAACAGAGATGTTCTCAATAGCTTTATTTATGATAGCCCCAAATTGAAAACAACCCACATGTCCTTTAGCAAGTGAATGGTTAAACCAAACTGTGCTGCATTATTACCACAGCTTACTCAGCAATACACAGGAACTAAGCAAAAAACTGGATGCTTTTCTTAGAGTTATATTCATGGGAAAAAGGAAAATGTAAAATGTTACACACTGTATGATTTCACATACATAACAGTCTTGAAATGACAAGGTATAGAAATGATGAACAGGTTAGTGGTTGCCTGGAAATAGGAGTGGGCTGGGACAGGAGGAAGGTATGTGTGGCTGTAAAAAAGCAGTATGAGGAATACTTGCGATGGGAAACATTCTGTAGCTTGTCTGTATTGATGTCAATGTCCTGGTTGTGATACTTTGGTAAAATTTTGCAAGATCATTGCAAAATTGGGGTGAATTGGGTAAAATGTTCATGGGATTATTTCTTACAATTGTAAATGAATCTGTGATTACCTCAAAATAAAAAGGTTAATCAGAAATACGATTCTGAGTTAGAAAAAATATCAAGTTGCTTGTATATTAGGAATAGTCCTATTATCATATTTGGGTAAATTCTGGATATATTTTAGCACGAAAATCTCGTTTTTCCTTTTGTGGTCAAGGGCTGTTTTTATACTACTTTCATAGTATACATAGAGGGTCACTGTTGAATGGGAGAAAGTCAAGGGTAGACTGGCTGTACGGAATTAGCATCTACTACTGATAAATAATTATCTTGGTCATGAAGATTTTTTTTTTTTGGTACAATTTTTCTGTGTATTCTTGCCACCTCTTCTTAACATCTTCCGCTTCTATTAGGTCCATACCATGTCTGTCCTTTATCAAGCCCATCTTTGCATGAAATGTTCCCTTGGTATCTCTAATTTTCTTGAAGAGATCTCTAGTCTTTCCCATCCTGTTGTTTGCCTCCATTTCCTTGCATTGATCACTGAGGAAGGCTTTCTTATCTCTTCTTGCTATTCTTTGGAACTCTGCATTCAGATGCTTATATCTTTCCTTTCCTCCTTTGCTTTTCACTTCTCTTCTTTTCATAGCTATTTCTAATGCCTCCCCAGACAGCCATTTTGCTTTTTTTGCATTTCTTTTCCATGGGGATGGTCTTGATCCCTGTCTCCTATACAATGTCACAAACCTCAGTCCATAGTTCATCAGGCACTTTATCTATCAGATCTTAAATCTATTCCTCACTTCCACTGTATAATCATAAGGGATTTGATTTAGGTCATACCTGAATGGTCTAGTGGTTTTCCCCAACTTCCTCCAATTCAAGTCTGAATTTGGCAATAAGGAGCTCATGATCTAAGCCACAGTCAGCTCCTGGTCTTGTTTTTGTTGACTGTATAGAGCTTCTCCATTTTTGGCTGCAAAGAATATAAACAATCTGATTTTGGTGTTGACCATCTTGTGATGTCCATGTGTAGAGTCTTCTCTTGTGTTGTTGGAAGAGGGTGTTTGCTATGACCAGTGCATTCTCTTGGCAAAAGTCTATTAGTCTTTGCCCTGCTTCATTCCGTATTCCAAGGCCAAATTTGTCTGTTATTCCAGGTGTTTCTTGACTTCCTACTTTTGCATTCTAGTCCCCTATAATGAAAAGGACATCTTTTGGGGTGTTAGTTCTAAAAGATCTTGTAGGTCTTCATAGAATCGTTCAACTTCAGCTTCTTAAGCATTACTGGTTGGGGCATAGACTTGGATTACTGTGATATTGAATGGTTTGCCACGGAAACAAACTGAGACCATTCTGTCGTTTTTGAGATTGTATCCAAGTACTGCATTTCGGACTCTTGACCATGATGGCTACTTAATTTCTTCTAAGGGATTCTTGCCCACAGTAGTAGATATAATGGTCATCTGAGTTAAATTCACCCATTTCAGTCCATTGAAAAACAGAGACACTATTTTGCCAACAAAGGTCCGTCTAATCAAGGCTATGGTTTTTCCAGTGGTCATGTATGGATGTGAGAGTTGGACTTTGAAGAAAGTTGAGCACCAAAGAATTGATGCTTTTGAACTGTGGTGTTGGAGAAGACTCTTGAGAGTCCCTTGGACTGCAAGGAGATCCAACCAGTCCATTCTAAAGGAGATCAGCCTTGGGTGTTCTTTGGAAGGAATGATGCTAAAGCTGAAACTCCAGTACTTTGGCCACATCATGCAAAGAGTTGACTCATTGGAAAAGACTCTGATGCTGGGAGGGATTGGGGGCAGAGGAGAAGGGGACAATAGAGGATGAGATGGCTCGATGGCATCACCAACTCGATGGACGTGAGTTTGAGGAACTCCAGTAGATGTGATAGACACAGAGGCCTGGCATGCTGAGATTCATGGGGTCATAAAGAGTCAGACATGACTGAGCAACTAAATTGAACTGAACTGAACTAACAAATGAAGGAGACTTCAGTTCAATTCAGTTCAATCACTCAGTCATGTCCAGCTCTTTGTGACTGCATGGGCTGCAGCACACTGGGCTTTCCTGTCCATCATCAAGTCTGGAGCTTGCTCAGACTCATGGCCATCAAGTCAGTGATGTCATCCAGCCATCTCATCCTTGTCATCCCCTTCTCCTCCTGCCTTCAATCTTTCCCAGCATCAGAGTATAGTCTAAGGAGTCAGTTCTTCATATCTCGTGGTCAAAATATTGGAGTTTCAGCTTCACCATCAGTCCTTCCAATGAATATTCAGGATTGATTTCCTTTAGGATTGACTGGTTGGATCTCCTTGCAGTCCAAAGGACTCACAAGAGTCTTCTCAAACATCACAGTTCAAAAGTATCAATTCTTTGGTCTTCAGTTTTCTTTATAGTCCAACTCTAACATCCATACATGACCTCTGGAAAACCATAACCTCGACTAGATGGACCTTTATTGGCAAAGTAATGACTCTGCTTTTAAATATGCTGTCTGAGGTGAAGTCACTCCAGTCGTATCCGACTCTTTGCGATCCCGTGGACTATAACCTACTAGGCTTCTCCGTCCATGGGATTCTCCAGGCAAGAATACTGGAGTGGATTGCCATTTCCTTCTCCAGGAGATCTTCCCGACCCAGGGATTGAACCCGGGTCTCCGCATTGGAGGCAGACGCTTTAACCTCTGAGCCACGAGGGAAGGGTTGGTCATAATTTTTCTTCCAAGGAGCAAGCATCTTTTAATTTCATGGCTGCAGTCACCATCTGCAGTGATTTTGGTACTCAAGAAAATAAAGTCTGTCACTATTTCCATTGTTTTCCTATCTATTTGCCATGAAATGATGGGACCAGATGCCATGATCTTAGTTTTTGAATGCTGAGTTTTAAACCAGCTTTTTCACTCTCCTCTTTGACTGTTATCAAGAGGTTTTTTAGTTCTTCTTTGTTTTCTGCCATAAAGAAGGTGCTATCTGCATATCTGAGGTTCTTGATATTTCTCCCAGCAATCTTAATTCCAGCTTGTGCTTCATCCAAGACAGAAATAGTATGGACCTAACAGAAGCAGAAGATATTAAGAAGAGGTGGCAAGAATACACAGAAGAAGTGTACAAAAAATACCTTCATGATCCAGATAACCATGATAGTGTTATAACTCACCTAGAGCCAAACATGCTGGAATCCAAAGTCAAGTGGGCCTTAGGAAGCATCACTATGAACAAAACTAGTGGAGGTGATGGAATTCCAGTTGAGCTATTTCAAATCCTAAAAGATGATGCTATTAAAGTGCTGCACTGAGGATTGGGAATTCATGTATACCCGTGGTGGATTCATGTTGATGTATGGCAAAACCAATACAGTATTGTGAAGTAAAATTTTTAAAAAAAATGCTTCACTCAATATACCAGCAAATTTGGAAAACTCAGCAGTGGCCATAGGACTGGAAAAGGTCAATGTTCATTCCAATCCCAAAGCACAGCAATGCCAAAGAATGTTCAAACTACCACACAATCACACTCAAATCACATGCTAGCAACATAATGCTCACAATTCTCCAAGCTAGGCTTCCACAGTATGTGAACTTTGAACTTCCAGATGTTCAAGCTGGATTTAGAAAAGACAGAGTAACCAGAGATCAAATTGGCAACATCTGTTGGATCCTTGAAAAAGCAAGAGAATTCCAGAAAAGCATTTACTTCTGCTTTGTTGACTACACCAAAGCCTTTGACTATGTCGATCACAACAATCTGTGGAAAATTCCTAAAGAGAAGGGAATACCTGAGCACCTGACTCACCTCCTGAGAAATCCGTGTGCAGTTCAAGAGACAACAGCTAGAGCCAGACATGGAACAGCAGACTAGTTCCAAATTGGGAAAGGAGAGCGTCAAGGCTGTATATTGTCACTCTGCTTGTTTAACTTATGTGCAAAGTACATCATGTAAAATGAAGGATACTTCATCCTGAGCTTAGTTATTTGAGAGGAATATTTTCTGAGTGGCAGGAAATGGCTATTGTCTTTTCAGAGCTGTCATGTGGCAGAAGGCAATATCAGGAAAGATGTCCTAAGATCTGAATTGTGAGACTTAAAACATTCGTACTAAGAATAGCTGGGAAATCTGAAGTTGCTCAAAATAGTATCTCTGTCTGAGGGTTAAAGGAAAGCCCTTCCAAGAATGGAGTGAAGTAAAACATTCCCTTACAGAGCAAATCATTTGTAAAGCAGTGAGCTCTTTTGTTTAATTACACAATTCATATATATATATATATATATATATATATATATGAATACAGGTAATATTTTGTTCAATTAAGTATATTTTCTAATTTACCTTCTCTTACTAGCAATGATATCAGCATTCTGATCAAATTAAACAGCTGGAATTGAGATTATAAATGTCAGTTATAGTTTAACATGAACTCTGCTCTCTGATTTCTCTATATTTTTTGTGATACAAAATAATGAAAACCTTAATTCAGTAAATTTAACCATTGCAAACAATTACAAAATCATAGTCTCTGTTATTTTGTTTTCTAAGAGCTTGTCTTGCAACCTTGAGATATTCTTAATTGAACTTGGAGATTTGAGAAAGTTATTTTGGGTACCACATTAAATCTACACTCTTCAACTACTCTCTGAAGCTCAATTTTTTTTTCCAATTTTGAAAAGTTTAAAGTATTTAGAAGGATGCAGTGAGCAATATAAAGGACTGTCCTGTCCATCACTGTGAATTAACACATATTAATATTTCATCTTTCTTTCTTAAGATCTGTCTTAATACTTATACACATAGCATGAAAGATATTTGAAGTCTTTTGTTGAGCTCCAACTCCAAAAGCAATCACTGTCAGTAAATTTCTTTGTATTGTTGCAGTTATCTATATTGTATTTTCAGTAAATAACACATCTATGTAATATGCAGAACTACAATGCATAGTTATCAAGCTTTAACAAGCATCATAATCCACTTCAGGGCTTGCTGGATACTACCCTCAAGAGATTCTGATTTAGTAGATCTGAAAAGGAATCCAAGAAATTGTATTTCTAGTAAGTTCTCAGGAAATGCTAATGTTGCTGTTCCAGGTACCATATTTTAAGAACCACTCATATATATTAATTCTTACTTTAAAAATATTTTATGTAACACTATCACTTGTTTTAATTCAAAATTATGTTCCCATGGTTCACATGATTCCCAGATGACCCATATCTATATTTATATGCATACTTCATTGATATTAAATAGAGTGATTGTGTATCCATTTCTCTTTTGTTGGTTATGCCTATTTTCCCAAATGTGTGCTATTTTAAGTAAGACTGCAATGAACACTCTTCTACATTTCTCCTAGTATAAATATACCAAGAAGCAAAATAGTTAAATATTAACAATGTGCACTTTTGAATTTTCTAGATATTGCCAAATGGGTCAATGAGGCAGTAGTTTCAGCTTGCAAACCCATCTGTAGTTTATAAAGGCTCTCAACTGCACTCATCCTCACTGACTCTCAGTTTTGTCACACTTTTTTTTTGTATAAATGATTAAATTTATTGATGGCCCATTAATGTTTTAATTTGCATTTTCTAAATTTTCCAATACGATGGAATATCTTTTCATATTTAGTGGTTATTCAGGTTTCTACTTGTAGAAATTACATGTTCAAATACTTTGCCTTTATTTTTCACATCCGTTCAGTTCAGTTCAGTTCAGTCGCTCAGTCGTGTCCAACTCTTTGCGACCCCATGAATCACAGCACGCCAGGCCTCCCTGTCCATCACCAACTCCCGGAGTTCACTCAGACTCACGTCCATCGAGTCAGTGATGCCATCCAGCCATCTCATCCTCTGTCATCCCTTTCTCCTCCTGCCCCCAATCCCTCCCAGCATCAGAGTCTTTTCCAGTGAGTCAACTCTTCACATGAGGTGGCCAAAGTACTGGAGTTTCAGCTTTAGCATCATTCCTTCCAAAGAAATCCCAGGGTTGATCTCCTTCAGAATGGACTGGTTGGATCTCCTTGCAGTCCAAGGGACTTTCAAGAGTCTTCTCCAACACCACAGTTCAAAAGCATCAATTCTTCGGTGCTAGCCTTCTTCACAGTTCAAATCTCACATCCATACATGACTACTGGAAAAACCATAGCCTTGACTAGATGGACCTTATTATTGATTTTAAATGAGCTCTTTATGTATCTTTCTTACTAATTCTTAGATATATATATATATATACAATTAATATTTCATTCTTTTAAAATCCTAATAAAAAACATAACTTTTTAAAATGTCAAAACAATATATATGTCACAAAAGAATATGTACAAAAGGCTAATAAGAATATGAAAAGATGTTTATCATCACTAGTCATCGGGGCAATTAGAGCACATGGAGATAAATATAAACCTATGAGGATGCCTAAAATTAAAAAGACCACCAATATCAAGTGTTGGAACAGATTAAGAACCACAGAAATTCTCATATGTTTCTAATCAGAATACAAATAGATAAAACTACTTTGGACAATCATTTGAAACTTTTAATTAAAGTAAAATATGCACTTACTCATTGATCTGCAATTCTACTCCTAGATTTATGCCCAGGCAAAATAAGGACATGTGTCTAAACTATATACACAAATGTTCATGACAGGGTGATTAATAACAGCTCCAAACCTAAAACAACCCAAATGTCCATCAGTGGGAGATGGATAAGTCAACTGAGGTTTACTTATGTAATAAAACACAGTCACAGTAAAAGGAATAATTTGCTGTCATGTATTTTTATGAATCTCAGGAACATAATGCTGCATAAAAGAAGGCAGGCAGAGAGGAACATATAATATGTATGATTCCTGTTATTAAAAGTCTAAGAATCATCAAGATAGTGACTATGTTGAAGTGTAGAGGGTGTTGAATAAACAAAGGCCTTAGGAAGCTTTCATAGCTGCTGGAAATATTCTGTATCTCAACCTGAATGGTGGTTACCAGGTTGCATGCATAAGTCAAATTTCTGTAATTGCTTAGGATTTGTCTTTTGCTATATATGAATCGTTCCTTAATAATATAAATTTTAAAAGCTTCTGCACAACAAAGGAAACTATAGCAAGGTGAAAAGACAGTCTTCAGAATGGGAGAAAATAATAGCAAAAGCAACTGACAAACAACTAATCTCAAAAATATACAAACAACTTATGCAGCTCAACTCCAGAAAAACAAACGACCCAATCAAAAAATGAGACCCAATCAAAAAATGACCAAAGAACTAAATAGACATTTCTCCAAAGAAGACATACGGATGGCTAACAAACACATGAAAAGATGCTCAACATCACTCATTATCAGAGAAATGCAAATCAAGATCACAATGAGGTACCATTTCACACCAGTCAGAATGGCTGCAATCCAAAAGTCTACAAGCAATAAATGCTGGAGAGGGTGTGGAGAAAAGGGAACCCTCTTACACTTTTGGTGGGAATGCAAACTAGTACAGCCACTATGGAAAACAGTGTGGAGATTCCTTAAAAACTGGAAACTGAACTGCCTTATGACCCAGCAGTCCCACTGCTGGACATACAGACTGAGGAGACCAGAATTGAAAGAGACACGTGTACCCCAATGTTCATCGCAACACTGTTTATAATAGCCAGGACATGGAAGCAACCTAGATGTCCATCAGCAGACAAATGGATAAGAAAGCTGTGGTACATACACACAATGGAGTATTACTCAGTTATTAAAAAGAATACATTTGAATCAGTTCTAATGAGGTGGATGAAACTGAAGCCGATTATACAGAGTGAAGTAAGCCAGAAAGAAAAACATCAATACAGTATACTAATGGATATATATGGAATTTAGAAAGATGGTAACAATAAACCTGTATGTGAGACAGCAAAAGAGACACAGATGTATAGAACAGACTTTTGGACTCTGTGGGAGAGGGAGAGGGTGGGATGATTTGGGAGAATGGCATTGAAACATGTATAATATCATGTAAGAAACGAATCTCCAGTCTAGGTTCAATACAGGATACAGGATGCTTGGGGCTGGTGCACTGGGATGACCCAGAGAGATGATATGGGGAGGGAGATGGGAGGGGGTTCAGGATTGGGAACTCATGTACACCCGTGGTGGATTCATGTCAATGTATGGCAAAACCAATACAGTATTGTAAAGTAAAATAAAGTAAATTTTTTTTTAAAGGAAAAAAAAATAAATAACTTAAAATATCTAAGACTCTCATTTTATTGAAATGTGACTTGTAGGGGAAGAAATTTCTTTATGAGGGGGAAATAAAAGGCAACTTGCCTTCATATATTAGAGAAATTAGTGTTTGATAATGAGTGCTGCATTTTTAAGATAATCATCATAGGAATCAGAAACTATGCTTTAATATAGTCTCTTCCAAAGAAACAGGACAAAAAAATGAGAAAGCAATTTAAAAAAATGGCAAGAATAAAGAAAGTTTCACAAGTCTGTTCTCTTCTTCTGGGTCTCTATTCCTGCCTTGCACATAGGTTAATTTCTACTATTTTTCTAGATTTTATATATATGTATTAAAATAGGATATTTGTTTTTCTCTTTTGACTTACTTTACTCTGTATGACAGACTCTAGGTTCATCCACATCCCTAGAAATGACCCAATTTAACTCCTTTTTATGACTGAGTAATATTCCATTGTGTGTATGTATGTATATTTATATATCATATTATTAAAATTTATATTATATAAATAATTTATTGTTAATAATTTATAGAATTAATATATTTATTAACATTAATGTATATTAATATAATAATATAATTAATAATAAATTTATATTATTAAAATATTATATTATTAAAATTTATATTATACATACACACACACACACATATGTATATACATGGTGTCTTCTTTATCCATTAACCTGTCAATGGACATTTAGGTTTCTTCCATGTCCTGGCTATTATATATAGTGGTACAGTGAACATTGGGATGCATGTGTCTTTTTAAATATTTCAATAAATTGGTTAAACAAACAAAAATATATGTATATAAAGAAAGATGAACAGAATAAAATTAGTATTTCAGTTGTTACCTTAGGTGATAATGGGGTGAATTCTTTGAAACACAGATGATTAAATTTGTTTAAAAACTATAGTCTTACTTTATTTATAGGATATTAAAAAATGGGAGAAGAAACATTACTAGCAAATAAAATGAGAAGTAAAGGGGTGAAAGAGAACAAAAAGAGATAGTATGCAATAGGCAAAGGGTACAATTTGTGAAGAAAACACCAGTCTTACACTTAGATTCACTAGATAACAAAGCAAATTGTATACATATGTAAACTGCCTTTCTATTTTAACATATTAAAAATATTTGTACATATTTTAAAATACATAAATGTATGAGATTTGAAAGCACTAACTTACACTGAATGAAGCTATAAGCTCATTTTACTGTTTTTCATAAATTTTTAACATCATTTATTGGTTTGATTGAGCTTCCCCAGGTGGCATTACTGGTAAAGGACCTGTCTGCCAATGCAGGAGAGATAAGGGATGAAGATTCAGTCGCTGGTCGGGAAGATCCAGATGCAGAGAAGGAGGGCACAGCAACCCACTCCAGTATTCTTGCCTGGAGAATCCCACGGACAGAGGGGCCTGGCGGGCCACAGTCAATGGGGTTGCAAAGAATCGGGCACAACTTTAGCGACTTAGCACAGCACACTGGTTTGATTTATGAAAAGAATGAAGCTGAAATACTTTTAGGCTGAACTTATTTTGATTAAAAATTGTACTGTTACTTCATAGGACTAGCTATAGAATTAGTTTGCAAAAATGACTATATGATCATTTTGCAGTAGGAAATAACTTCTCACACCTGAAGGAAACTTGCCAGGTTTCCACAGGCATGTCTGTGAAATCCCTCTCTTTGCTGGGAGCAGGGGTGTCTGGACAGTCCCCCTTTGCATCCAGCCACTGGAGGCCCCCTGTCACCACCACAGCCCACCAGTCCCCTGACCAAGCCCACATTTCACACGGAGAACACGGGGACATAGACTCTGGAAGCAGTGAGGATGACCTTGATTGCTGTTGTGTGAGTTCCTCTGGCTCCAGGAGAGAAAGGACAGTCTCTGTTTGGGGAATTTTGGCACTTGTGGATCATAGAGCTAGACTATCTTAAAAGATGAGAGATTCCAGGGTAGAGGAGCCAGATGGGTGAGGCTGGAGCCTTCTCAGATTGCCACAAATGTGCTTGGACCATTACTGCGAAGCCTCCCTCTCTGGGGGTGGAATCCAGGGGTACCCCATGGTCAAGGCTGTATACAGATGAGCCTGGACACAGCCCTTCTCCTCCTGGGCATGAACGCCTAGACAGGATGGAGACCAGCAGAGTGAAGCCGAGGAAGCTATAGGAAATATGGTGAAACTCACCGACAAAGCTCACAGTCAGATTCAATGTAATTTAAAAAAAAGTGAGAGTGAATTCATACTCTTTAATTATAATTTCAATTATTATCATTATTTTTTAGTTAAAAGTGACTGAGTAAGGCTTTTGGTTTTTTTCCTGTGCAATTGCTTTTACATACTGTTTTCAGTGTGATTAGTGCCAGCTCTATTAGACTCCACCTGGTGCTAATGGAGCATGGTTTGTACCTGTATCTTAAGCATTTTTTTATCTTGCCACTTGCATCAACAAATTTTCCTTTCAAATTTTGTTTTTCATCACTGGTCCCTTTATGGCTTAAATAGTATTTGTTTAATCCCATCAACAAAAAATGTATTAAAAATAAAATAGGTAAGAACCACGTTGGGCTTTCCTGGTGGCTGAGATGGGAAAGAATCTGCTTGCTATGTGGGAGACCTGGTTTTGATCCCTGGGTTGGGAAGATTCCCTGAAAAAGGGCATGGCAACCCACTCCAGTATTGTTGCCTGGAGAATCCCCATGGACAGAGGAGCCTGGCAGACTGCAGCCACAAAGAGTCGGACATGACTGAGGGACTAAGAACACACAGCACAGCAAGAACTACATTAAATACATAATGAATATGAAATTCTGCATAATATACTTCTACTGTGATGGATCACATTATGCTAGACCGACATCCCTGGGTCTTACTTGTATTTAATGGAGCTGGTGTCCTTGTTCTGTGAATTTGAACTTACTCGTTCAGTTTTAAGTAGGTGGATATGAACAGGCCTGAAGTTACAAAAGATCAGTGCAGAACAGCAGGCTTTCAGATCCATAGCACTTCTATACCAAATTCAAATATATAGGGAGCCTTTGCATACTTAGGTTACACTTTAATTAAACTGAGACAACAGGAGGGCTTTTGTCTGGAGTCTTGCATAAAAATGTGTTTCCATAAGCATAAATTATAATATCAATAATCCTTAGTATATTTATTGTATTTTAATATATGTGGTTTTCTTTAACCATTTTAAAATGAATTCAAATATTTTAAAAGGAAGATTTGAAGTAGAAAATTGGGAAGCCCAGAAATGCCTCTCCAGGTTCTCAGATATTTAGAGAAGTAAGTAGAAAACTGTTGACCTGGAGGACACATCTAGTTCTCTGACACTTTGAATCTGTATTTTAAATTTTGCATTTTTATTCAGTCTCATAAAATGCTAGGTCTATGGCTGACCTACTCCAAACTCAAGCATACCCCCGAGTAGAAGTCCATGTTGGGTCAGTTCCCACCTTCTGGAGCTGGATGTAGTGACATGAACATTTTAGGGAACATACTAGACCTGTAGAACTGGATGACTCTGCATAGGTTATCTTAGGAGAAGTCATCTTAGGAATCACAATGAGAGAATAAGACTTCATTTAGTATGCTCAAGCAGTTATTTCCCTTAGAAAATTACCATTGGTACATCTCTGAATTATAAAAATATTGCAGAGTTTGGTCAATATCTTGCCATTCATAGTGTAATCATTCATTCATATAGACATTGTTTGGCAATGTGTCTAAAGGCAAAATTCCCAAAGAGAAGATAGAAATTATGTCAAGAGGACATTATTTTCTTTTTTAAAATAGCTTTATTGAGGTATGATTGACATGCAATAAACCACACATATTGAAATTTGATGTTTTGACATGTTATGATGTATTGTCCTTTTTGTGTATTCATATCATCTTTATCTTTGTTCCACTATACATAGTAAATATTTTTTCTAGATGCTTTTAACATTTTCTTTTTATCACTGTTTTTGTGTACTTTGATTATAATATACTAATATCATTTCCTTCCCTGGTGGCTCAGACGGTAAAGCATCTGTCTACAATGTGGAAGACCTGGGTTCGAGCCCTGAGTTGGGAAGATCCTCTGGAGAAGGAAATGGCAATCCACTCCAGTACTATTGCCTGGAAAATCCCATGGACAGAGGATCCTGGTAGGCTACAGTCTATGGGGTCACAAAGAGTCAGACACAACTGAGCGACTTCACTATTTTTCACTAATGTTATTTACATCTTTTTTTATTGGGCTTGGGTTCTTTAAACTACTTGCATCTATAGGTTTTCATTAAATTTGGACAACTTTCAGCTATACCTGCTTAACTATTTCTTTCTGTCTCTTCCTTTCTCCTCTCTCTGGGCATGTTCCTTGCACGTGTCTTAGGCCATTTGAAAATGCCCTATGGTCCATTCCTTGATGGTCTGCTCTATTATTGTTCTCTTTTATTCTGTGTTTCATTTTGCATCACTTCTATGTCTATATGCTTAAGTTTTCTAAACAGTGGAAACAGTGTCAGACTTTATTTTGGGAGGCTCCAAAATCACTGCAGATGGTGACTGCAGCCATGAAATTAAAAGACACTTACTCCTTGGAAGAAAAGTTATGATGAGCCTAGATAGCTTATTTAGAAACAGAGACATTATTTTGCCAACAAAAGTCCATCTAGTCAAGGCTATGGTTTTTCCAGTGGTCATGTATGGATGTGAGATTGGACTATGAAGAAAGCTGAGTGCCAAAGAATAGATGCTTTTGAACTGTGGTGCTGGAGAAGACTCTTGAGAGTTCCTTGGACTGCAAGGAGATCCAACCAGTCCATTCTGAAGGAGATCAGCCCTGGGATTTCTTTGGAAGGAATGATGCTGAAACTGAAACTCCAGTACTTTGGCCACCTAATGCGAAGAGTTGACTCATTGGAAAAGACTCTGATGCTAGGAGGGATTGGGAGCAGGAGGAGAAGGGGACGACCGAGGATGAGATGGCTGGATGTCATCACTGACTCGATGGACGTGAGTCTGAGTGAACTCCAGGAGTTGGTGATGGACAGGGAGGCCTGGTGTGCTGCAATTTGTGGGGTCACAAAGAGTTGGACATGAACTGAGCAACTGAACTGAACTGAATTTTGTTCTACTATCTGATTTGCCTTTAATTCTGTTCACTGTAATCAGTCTCCCAAGACATTACAGCTTTCATCCCTAGATGTTTCTTCACACATATGCACTGACCAGAACTCAGCTAAAGGCTCAACCTTCTACTTATTTCTTGAGTTCTCTCTGTATTCACTTCTCTCCTCTCTGGTCCTCTGTCCAACGAAATTTGATAACATTAGTCACCCAAGGCTCCCATTTCTGCTATTACAACTCAGAGAGTCTCATCCTGTATACCCCCTCCATGCAGCATGGAGTGGAAATTCTCCAGGTAGCTATCTAGGAAAATTGTAGGGCTGGACACATTTGTTTCCTATTTTTTGTGGAAAGTGAAAGAAAGTGAAAATCACTTAGTCATGTCCAACTCTTTGTGATCCCATGTCAGGCTCCTCTTTACATGGCATTCTCAAGGCTAGAATACTGGAGTGGGTAACTGCTCCTTTCTTCAGGAGATCTTCCCAACCCAGGGATCAAACCTGGGTCTCCCACATTTCAGGTGGATTCTTTACCCGCTGAGGCACCAGGGAAGTTCATTTTTTTGTGGCTCCCTGTCCTTTATTTCCTAATGTTCAGGCTCTTGACATATGTTTCATATATTTTGTCTGTTTTCTGGTGGTTTCATGTGGTAGCATAAATCTGGTTCTTATTACTCCATTTTGGCAAGCAATGGAAGTAAAAATCATTTAGTTTTAATTTCCTTTCAGGGAAGCCAGTTTTGGATATGTGGCCCTAACTTCAACTTGTGAGATAGTGAAATTTATGTCTTTGAAACCTTCTCATTGGAGAGAATGATTATACAAAGTGGCACCATGTGTGAAAAACTTTTATTATTTAAAATATTTATATAAATATTTCAACATACAACACATACATGCACGCATATGGACATCTTTGGGAGAATTATTAACAGAAAACCTACAATTCTTTACCCTTCCACTCCTTTACAAGATGACTTTGTAGCTCCTACAACCAGCAGGAGTCTGTGTCCCCACTTTTGAATTAGAGTCAGATTTCTTATTTGTTTAGACAATAGAATGTAGCACAGGGACAATGGAGCAAATTCTGCACCTAGGCTTTTAGAGACCTTGCATGATTCTGCTCTGTCTAGGAACCCTGCATGAGTTAGAGGCCTGATTGGTTTCGTGGAAGGTCAGAGATCATGTGAAGAGAAATCAGCCATGAGGCGGAGGCTGGCTAGACCAGGGAGTTCTCAGACTCCAAATGAGTGTATGTGCATGAGTGAGCCCATGTGATCAGTTAATCCCTGAAAATCAGCAGAAATACCTAGAGACTGACTGACCCAGAGACTGTGAGCTAATTGATGATACTAGAAAGTGAAGAGGAATTAAAAAGCCTCTTGATGAAAGTGAAAGAGGAGAGTGAAAAAGTTGGCTTAAAGCTCAACATTCAGAAAACAAAGATCATGGCATCTCGTCCCATCACTTCATGGGAAATAGATGGAGAAACAGTGGAAACAGTGTCAGACATTTTTTGGCTCCAAATTCACTGCAGATGGTGATTGCAACCATGAAATTAAAAGATGCTTACTCCTTGGAAGAAAAGTTATGACCAACCTAGATAGCATATTCAAAAGCAGGGACATTACTTTGCCAACAAAGGTCCATCTAGTCAAGGCTATGGTTTTTCCATTGGTCATGTATGGATGTGAGAGTTGGACTGTGAAGAAAGCTGAGCACCAAAGAATTGATGCTTTTGAACTGTGGTGTTGGAGAAGACTCTTGAGAGTCCCTTGGACTGCAAGGAGATCCAACCAGTCCATTCTGAAGGAAATCAGCCCTGGGATTTCTTTGGAGGGAATGATGCTGAAGCTGAAACTCCAGTACTTTGGTCACCTCATGTGAAGAGCTGACTCATTGGAAAGACTCTGACACTGGCAGTGATTGGGGGCAGGAGGAGAAGGGGACGACAGAGGATGAGATGGCTGGATGGCACCACTGACTCAATGGACGTGAGTGTGAGTGAACTCTGGGACTTGGTGATGGCCAAGGAGGCCTGGAGTGCTTCAGTTCATGGGGTTGCAAAGAGTCAGACACGACTGAGTGACTGAACTGAACTGAACTGATTTAAGCTACTATATTTTGGAGTTAAAACCAGACATTGAACAATGAACTTGTTCAAAACTAGAAAAGGATTATTTCAAGGCTATATATTTTCACCCTGCTTATTTAACTTATATGCAGACTACATCATTCAAAATACTGGACTGGATGAAGCACAAGCTGGAATCAAGATTGCCAGGAGAAATATCAATAACCTCAGTCATACAAATAACACGACCCTTATGTCAGAAAGCAAAGAGGAACTAAAGAGCCTCTTGATGAAAGTGAAAGAGGAGAGTGTAAAGCTGGCTTAAAACTCAACATTCAAAGACCAAAGATATGCCATCCAGTCTCATCACTTCATGGCGTATAGATGGGGAAAGAGTGCCAACAGTGACAGGCTTTTTTTTTCTTGAGCTTCAAAATCACTGCAGATGGCGACTGCAGCCATGAAATTAAAAGATGCTTGCTCCTTGGAAGAAAAGCTATGACCAGCCTAGATAGCATATTCAAAAGCAGAGACATTACTTTACACAATGGTCCATCTAGTGAAAGCTATGGATTTTCCAGTAGTTACGTATGAATGTGAGAGTTGGACCATAAAAAATGGCTGAATGCTGAAGAACTGATGCTTTTGAACTGTGGTATTGGAGAAGAGTTTTGAGAATCCCTTGGACTGCAAGGAGATCCAGCCAGTCCATCCTAAATGAAATCAGTCCTGAATATTCAATGGAAGGCCTCATGCTGAAGCTGAAGTTCCAATACTTTGGCCACCTGATGTAAAGAACTGACTCCTTAGAAAAGACTCTGATGCTATAAACTTTCAAGGCAGGAGGGAGAAGGGGAAGGCAGAGGATGAGATGGTTGTATGGCATCACTGACTCAAACTCACCAGCCTGAGTTTGAGCAAGCTCTGGGAAATGATGAAGGACAGTGAAGCCTGGTGTGCTGCAGTCCATGGGGCGCAAGGAGTCAGACATGGCTGAGTGACTGAACAACAATATTTTGGAGTGGTTCATTATACATCAGTGCCTAAGTGAACAGTGTATTCATAAATAGATATTTACATTACTGGACTCCAATCAACTTTAGTCATTAAATTCCTCTGTCCAGGTAATTAGTATAGCATAGCCACACTATTTTGGTTTAAATCCAAATCTTTAATATAGTGATGAATTTTCACCACCCTGAATAAAATTTTAAGTACTTTCTCTAACACAAACTACTGCCATTTTAAAGTGATGTGTAAGGATTCTGAACATGTTTTTATTTTTATTTTTTTGCCATCCACCTTATAGGTACAGTTTGCCTAAAAATAAATTTGATATATGAGGATAGTGATAGCTAAAGAGTTCCTTTAAATTTTTCTCATTTTTCATAAAAATTTTCCATTAACTTCTGCCTTCCGGCTGCAATTTCTTTGCTTTAAAATTTTTTACATTCTGGTTTTGTTATAAATACTTTGCTTTAGAAAGATATAAAATTTAATGTGCACAAATTGCTCAGAAACATATCTCTGTTCAGAAGCTGTAGTAGTTCAAGGGCAAAATTGAAAAATGCTTGGCAAAAATGTGAAATCACTGGGTTGATGGTGTGTGCTGGATCGTGGACTGGGGTCCTGCCAACATGTGCTCCATCCATGAAAATCCTTTCCAAGGAGAATGACCTTGGCAACCACAGAGAATGAACCTTGTTTGCACACCTGGTAAGCTGGTGGGTTTTGTGCAAAAGGTTGCTTCATCAAATGTTTAATTGACCAGAGCATTTGGGATGAGACCATTTTTTTATTACAGAAAACTATGCCTCATCAATAGATCTACTATTTTTAGAAAATAAAAGCGCAAGAAAGAATTTGCTAATAGGATTTTCTTGGCATTTTTTAAAACTTATAAAAAGATAACAGTTACCCTTTAATGGTGTGGCCTAGGAAGGAATGAGGGAGGTGTTGGTCTGGAATGCTGGAAATATTACCAGTCTTGATCTCGGAATGGTGGTTATGAAGGTGCATGTGCTGGTCCTGGTGCTGCTGCTGTTGTCGCTTCAGTCATGTCCTCCTCTGTGCGACCCCCTAGACGGGAGCCCACCAGGCTCCCCATCCCTGGGATTCTCCGGGCAAAAACACTGGAGTAGGGGTGCCATTTCCTTCTCCAATGCATGGAAGTGAAAAAGAAACTGAAGTCGTTCAGTGTCCAACTCCTAGCAACCCCATGGACTGCAGACTCCCAAGCTCCTCCATCCACGGGATTCTCCAGGCAAGAGTACTGGAGTGGGTTGCCATTGCCTTCTCCAATGAAAGTGCATACATGAGTGTAAATCAGTTGAGACTTAAGATCTTTACTCTCTGCCTGTTATTCTCAAAGAAGCATTTTTTTAAAGGGGTGAATTCAAGACAATAGGGTGTGTTGATTCTGGAAATGTATTTGAATATTCACAGGGTACCTGCCACATTTTGTGTGTTTGAAAAATTATTCATTTATTTGACCTCGTAGGTCTTAATGTTGGCATGTGGGATCTTCAACCTTTGTTCCTACACACGGGATCTTTTTGGTTGTGGCATGCAGGAACTTCATTACAGCATGTGGGATCTAGTTCCTCCACCAGGGATGGAACCCAGGCCCCTGCATTTGGAGCATGGAGTCTTAGCCACTGGACCACCAGGGTAGTCCCACGTTGTGTGCTTTTAAGAAGTTGTTGTTTAGAAAGATAATGTCAAATGACTATTATGTTTGTAGCTAGTAAGGGTGCTAAAACAAGCAAGCTGCTTTGAAAGTTGAAAAATAAAGTTTTAGTAAGAAATGAAAGAATGTATTAAATGATAAAATCCAAACTGGTTATATTTAGAGAGTAGCAGGAAATATATAAGAGCTAAAATGATGAATAAGTTCATCTTCATAGGGAATCATGAAGGGAATTTGGGATTCAGGAATTATTGCTTAATATTTGAGGTTGACACCATATAGGACACTTATGTTTTCCAGCTAAATATTCCCTTTGCCCTGATCAGAGGGAGTCTATACAAAGGACCAGCCAATTATGTCCTAAAGACCAAACTCAGGATGCATTTCTGTCCATCTCAAATTCTTTCATTGAATCTTAACCCTCAAAAGTAATGATATTGAGATGGATCTTTGGGAGGCAATGACGTCGTCAAGCAGAGACCACATGGATGAGGTTAGTGCTTTAATAAACAAATCTCCAGAGACAGCCTTGTCCCCTCCATCACAGGTGTACACAGCTAGGAACCAGGAAGGCAGATGTAACCATGCTGGCACCTTGATCTCAGACTTACAGCCTACAGAACTGTGAGAAATATTTTTATTTTTTATCTCTCTAAACATTTTTCTCATTTTTTCATAAAAATTTGTCATTAAATTCCTGCCTTCCAGCTATAGTTTCTTTGCTTTAAAAATTTTTACATTCAGGTTTTGTTATAAATACTTCCTTTAAGAAGATTAAAAATTTAATATGCACAAATTGCTCAGAAAGATATCTATTCACAAGCTTCAGTGGTTCGAGGGCAAAACTGGAAAGCTCTTGCCAAAACTGTGATAATGTTAAGTCTCAATTGATTTATACACGTGCATGCACTTTTGTAACCACCATTCCCAAATCAAGTTCTACAACACTTCCAGCCTCCAGAAGTATGAGGAACATTTGTCTGTTATTTGTAAGCCACTCAGTCTGTGATATTTCGTTATGGTGGCCCAAAGGGACTGAGACCCTACTTGTCTGTGCGTGTGTGTATACTCAGTCATGTCCAACTCTTTGCGACCCTATGGACTATAGCTCACCACTCAACTCTGTCCATGGGCTTCTCCAGGCAAGAACACCAGAGTGGGTTGCCACCCAGGCCTTTTATTTTTGCTTTGTTTAAACTTTTTTCTTTTCTACATGTTACATTTTGAGTAACATTCATTTCTCTGGTCTTCCTCTGACAGAAAGGCTGGGGAGAGTCTGACTGATGCTGGGGAGCATGAAATCATGGAGAGAATGGGAGGAGAGTTCAGGTTCGTTTAGGACAACACCAACCCTGGCTCTTTGAAGGATGGAGGGGCATATGAAGCTTTAGGAAGCTCCCAGGCCTCCTGCCCTCTCAGGGCAATTGGCCTTTGGCTTCTCTGCAGGGGTCAGACATGTAGTCATGGCCCAGCACATAGGTTTTGCACATGGTTGAGGCAGAGAAACTCGCCTAACTGCCTACCCAGAACATCATTTTATTGTTTTCTAAATAAAGGAAACTTTATTATTAACTTTTACTATTTCAAAAGACTTTCATAACCTAACCACACCAATTCAGGGTCTGGTTAAATAACTTCAGTTCATAAGGAATTGCCCAGTCCCTTTCTATAGTGTGTTGAACTCTGCACCTGAACCAGAGGTTAGTGTTGGGGAAAGAATGAAAACTTAGGGAGGTGGATTGTTATTTATTTCTGAAGATTGCTATAACAAATGACCATAAACTTGGTGGCTTAGAGCTAGAGAAATGTATTATTTCACAGCTCTGAAGGCCAGAAGAATGAGGTCAGGGTGTCGGCTGGGCTGTGCCAGGCAGGGTTTCTAGGAGAGGTTCCATTCCTTGGCCGTTTTAAATTTCTAGTATTACCAGCTTTCCTTGGTTTGAGGCCACATCACTCCAGTCTCTGCCTCTGTGGCCACACTGCCCCCTCTTTCGTGTTTTTCTCCTTTGTGCGTCTGTCTCCAACTCCCCTTCCCTCTCTTATGGGAATGCATGTGATTACATTTAGGGTTCACCAGGTAATGAAAGATAAGCTCCCTCTCTCAAGAGCCTGAGTATAGTCACATCTTCTGCCTTATAATCAGGTTCTAGGGAATTAGCACATAGACCTCCCTTTTGGAGGATCACCATTCAGCCTATCACACAGATTTTAAAGGAGGATATGAGAGAATCTTCCTAGCTCTAAAAATAAAAATTCACTTCTGTGGCTCTGACTGTGGAACTTCGGGAATCTGAGATGGGCTTGCGGGCACAGGCTGCAAGAAGCCTGTGGCGCTGAGGCTTCAGATGGGGCTGTGTTTGTGTTGTTGCCGTCAGCTCACTGCAGGCATGCACGGGCTTCAGGGACATCTTGCTAAAAGTTAAGCGTGGCCTCTGGTGAGTTGCAAGGAATCTGAGTAGGGCCTGTGCCCACACTTGGGCCAAACAGATATGGGAGTGACTGTTTCTCAGACTTCCAGGGGTAGCCTCAACCAGCAGTGGGGGCTGATATTAGAGTAGAAGGTTATTCTAAGAAGATTTCTGGGAAAAGAGAAAACCACGAGATGGTACATGAGAAAGGTGAGGAGCAGGAACATAAAGGCTTTGAGTGGCCATCTCACAGTGCCATGAAAAACTCCCAGAAGTAGCCAGGGCACCTTTTGAAGTGAAAAGAGTCTCTTCTCCAAAACATTCCAGCAGGTGGATGGGCTCAGGCCATGAGGGTCCTCATGGCCTTACTTATAAGCCAGTGAGTTACAATTCATGAAGTATGCCAAAGAAATATTGCTGACTGGGGACAGGGGATGATTTCCACGCAATGCACATTTCACTTTTGGTTCAACTAAGATATGCTGAATATATAAAACTGCTACTATTATCACAGAAAGGCAGCTTATTCTTTGAAATAATGTACCTTAATTTTTCATTTGTTATGTAATTTGTTATGTGTCACTGGATCAACTATATACATCCATTTTGAAAAAAAAAAAATAAATGTATTTTACAACTGAGAGCAGCAGGCTCAGAGAACACAGGCATCTCGTGTTGTTATTAATCCAGGATTGTCAAATGCAAAAACTGAGTGGTAATGCTTTAGGGAAATTGAGACAGAAAGAAGCCACTCTTTTTGTAAAATTTAAGGCAGGTGAAAAGACATTTTGAATACAGAATTGACCCTGGCAAATAATTTGGCAAGATGTATTCGCTTCTTCCAGGCGTGAAGTTTGCAGGCAGATTAAATGCAACAGACAGGAAATGGGGAGGAAGCAGATGGAAAGCATAAGACAATGGGGTCTTTTGTTGGACTAACACCATGAAGTTATTTTTTATGTTTACATGTCATAATGGAAAAAAAAGTGGAGCAAGTTGGCAATAGAATATGCCAATATTACCCTTCTCCAAAATGTCAAAAGCAGTTAGGAAACAGCAATTCAGTCACAGATCCCGTGAATGCTATTTATATGGTAAATAGGAGGAAATTTGAAAATATATTGTGTACTGTAAATCTATGTTGCTGAATTAACCAAAGAGTATAAGAATCTTAAAATTGGTACTTACAGGGACTTCCTGATAGTCCAGTAGTTAAAACTTATTTTTCCAATGCAGGGGACAGAGGTACATTTGATCCCTGATCAGAGAACTGAGATCCCATGTGCCTCATGGCCAAAAAACCAAAACATAAAACACTGGCAATATAGTAATAAACACAATAAAGATTTTAAAAATGTCTACATCAAAAAATCTTTTAAAAATAAAGTAAAATTGGTACTTATATTAAAAAGTATACAAGCCAATGTGTGTCCTTGTATGTAAATAACCAGGGAATGTTATTTGTGTTTGGAGGGGTGATAATTGGGAAGTTCACTGCATGTTCAGGATGTGAGAATTATACTACCATAGCCAGCCCACTCTAGTGTTCTCACCTGGAGAAACCCAGGGATGGGGGAGCCTGGTGGATTGCCATCTATGGAGTCACACAGAGTCAGACAAGACTGAAGTGACTTAGCAGCAGTAGCAGCCACCCTTACTTCTTGGAAGAAAAGTTATGACAACCTAGATAGAATATTAAAAAACAGTTCACTTCACACCCACCCTTGGTGGAATTCTTGCAAGCATTCCTTACTAACTTAGGTGACTGGAATTCAGAATAACAAGGGAAAGGTTGGATAAAAGAATTAACATTTATTGATCAACTATTATAGCAAACGTGCAAAGAATTTTCAGGTATAATATTTAACTTACTTTTCTCAATATTAATAATTAGGGATAGTCACAGCAACACTGAAAATCAGATTGATTATATTCTTTGCAGCCAAAGATAGAGGAGCTCTATACAGTCAGCAAAAACAAGACTGGGAACTTACTGTGGCTCAGATCATGAACTCCTTATTGCCAAATTCACACTTAAATTGAAGATAGTGGGGAAAACCACTAGACCATTCAGGTGTGATCTAAATCAAATCCCTTATGACTATACAGTGGAAGTGAGAAATAGACTTAAGGGACTAGATTTGATAGACAGAGTACCTGATGAACTGTGAACAGAGGTTCATGACATGGTATAGAGAAAGGGATCAAGACCATCCCCAAGAAAAAGAAATGCAAAAAACAAAATGGCTGTCTGAGGAGGCCTTACAAATAGCTGTGAAAGGAAGACACGCTAAAAGCAAAGGAGAAAAGGAAAGATATACTTATTTGCATGCAGAGTTCCAAAGAATAGCAAGGAGAGATAAGAAAGCCTTTCTCGATGATCAGTGCAAAGAAATACAGGAGAAAAACAGAATGGGAAAGACTAGAGATCTCTTCAAGAAAATTAGAGATACCAAGGGAACATTTCATGCAAAGATGAGCTCCATAAAGGACAGAAATGGTATGGACCTAACAGAAGCAGAAGGTATTAAGAAGAGGTGGCAAGAATGCGCAGAACTATATAAAAAAATCTTCATAACCCAGATAACCATGATGGTGTGATCACTCACCTAGAGCCAGACATCCTGGAATGTGAAGTCAATTGGGCCTTAAGAAGTATCACTATGAACAAAGATAGTGGAGGTAATGGAATTCCAGTAGAGCTGTTTCAAATCCTAAAAGACGATGCTGTGAAAGTGCTGCATTCAATATGCCAGCAAATTTGGAAAACTCAGCAGTGGCCACAGGACTGGAAAAAGGTCAGTTTTCATTCCAATCCCAAAGAAAGACAATGCCAAAGAATGCTCAAACTACCGCACAATTGCACTCATCTCACATGCTAGTAAAGTAATGCTCAAAATTCTCCAAGCCACGCTTCAGCAATACATGAACCATGAACATCCAGATGTTCAAGCTGGTTTTAGAAATGGCAGAGGAACCAGAGATAAAATTGCCAATATTTGCTGGATCATCAAAAAAGCGAGAGTTCCAGAAAAACATCTATTTCTGCTTTATTGACTATGCCAAAGCATTTGACTGTGTGGATCACAATAAACTGTGGAAAATTCTGAAAGAGATGGGAATACCAGACCACCTGACCTGCCTCTTGAGAAACCTATATGCAAGTTAGGAAGCAACAGTTAGAACTGGACATGGAACAACAGACTGGTTCCAAATAGGAAAAGGAGTACATCAAGGCTGTATATTATCACCCTGCTTATTTAACTTATATGCAGACTACATCATGAGAAATGCTGGGCTGGATGAAGCACAAGCTGGAATCAAGATTGCTGGGAGAAATATTAATAACCTCAGGTATGCAGATGACACCACTCTTGTGACAGAAAGTGAATAAGAACTAAAGAGCCTCTTGATGAAAGTGAAAGAGGAGAGTTAAAAATTTGGCTTAAAAGTTAACATTCAGAAAAGTAAGATCATGGCATCTGGTCCTGTCACTTCATGGCAAATAGATGGGGAAACAGTGGAAACAGTGGCTGACTTTATTTTTGGGTTTCAAAATCACTGCAGATGGTAATTGCCACCATGAAATTAAAAGGTGCTTACTCCTTGGAAGGAAAGTTATGACCAACCTAAACAGCATATTAAAAAGAAGAGACATTACTTTGCCAACAAAGATCCATCTAGTCAAGGCTATGGTTTTTCCAGGAGTCATGTATGGTTGTGAGAGTAGGGGCTACAAAGAAAGCTGAGTGCCAAAGAATTGATGCTTTTGAACTGTGGTGTTGGAGAAGACTCTTGAGAGTCCCTTGGACTGCAAGGAGATCTAACCAGTCCATCCTAAAGGAAATCAGTTGTGTTCATTGGAAGGACTGATGTTGAAGCTGAAACTCCAATACTTTGGCCACCTGATGTGAAGAGCTGACTCATTTGAAAAGACCCTCATGTTGGGAAAGATTGAAGGCAGGAGGAAAAGGGGACGGCAGAGGATCAGATGGTTGGATGGCATCACTGACTCAATGGACCTGAGTTTGGGTAAACTCCAGGAGTTGTTGATGGACAGGGTGGCCCGGCATCCTGCGGTTCATGGGGTCCCAAAGTGTCAGAGATGACTGAGCGACTGAACTGACCTGAACTGACAGCGTATTTTACTTGATCAAAATATAAGGAGAAGAGAGAAGAAAAACTTAAATGAGGTCAGACAATCATAAATAAATTTGAGTCTTCCTGGCTTTATGGATCCTTTCAATAACTTGATACTTATTATCTTTGAAACCAATAGGACACTTGCTAGTTGAGCAAGTGAATAAGGTCTTAATTTGCTATGACTGGTTACTTACAAATAGTCTTAAACTGCTCTCCTACAAACTCCTTAAGGTGATAAACGTGCAAGGACTTCCTTACTCATAGCTGGCTGTTAGTGTATCTCTCTTTGTGTCATTTTTAATCAGTTAAATCACTGGAATCTATGTTATTAATTATGACACCCTAGCAGTAAAATTTGGTCATCGTGTATTGGGTTGGCTCAAGCTATACCATCTTACCAAAAAACCCAAATGAACTTTTTGGCCTACCCAATATTGAAACTTATATATGTATACTATAAGTATACTTATATATTTATAAATTAAATGTATGACCTGCTACATTACAAAGCTCTAACAAACCAGACATATAAAAGCTGAAAAAGATGATATAAATATTTTAAGCCATTATTTTATATTTGCTATGCTCTTTTATTATGTATTGCTGTTCTTATCATTATGTATTATTTGTTTTCTTTATGAATAGTGCACACATTAAAATATTTCTAGTAACAGTGAGATTGAATATTATTCATTATATTTTAAATCCTTGGCTTAAAACTTACAATATCACAATTATAAAGTTTTAGCCTCAATTCTGTATATCGTTTTATTTATACAATTGCATCTATGATTCCTTTTTGAAGTATGCCATCCATATCCACAATAAGTGAACAAACTTTATATTATGCTTCACTGAATTATCACAAAGTAAACTTACCCAGGTCGCAAAACAGAACAGTCCCACATCCTATACACTACTTTTGAGATTGCATCCAAGTACTGCATTTTGAACTCTTTTTGTTGGCCATGATGGCTACTCCATTTCTTCTTAGGGATTCCTGCCCACAGTAGTAGATATAATGGTCATCTGAGTTAAATTCACCCATTCCAGTCCATTTTAGTTCGCTGATTCCTAGAATGTCAATGTTCACCCTTACCATCTTTTGTTTGACCACTTCCACTTTGCCTTGATTCACGGGCCTGACATTCCAGGTTCCTATGCAATATTGCTCTTTACAGCATCGGATCTTGCTTCTATCACCAGTCACATCCACAGTTGGGTATTTTTGCTTTGGCTCCATGCCTTCATTCTTTCTGGAGTTATTTCTCCACTGACCTCCAGTAGCATATTGGGCACCTAATGACCTGGGGAGTTCCTCTTTTGGAATCCTATCATTTTACCTTTCCATACTGTTCATGGGGTTCTCAAGGCAAGAATACTGAAGTGGCTTGCCATTCTCTTCTCCAAAGAATTGATGCTTTTGAACTGTGGTGTTGGAGAAGACTCTTGAGAGTCCCTTGGACTGCAAGGAGATCCAACCAGCCCATTCTAATGGAGATCATCCCTGGGATTTCTTTGGAAGGACTGATGCTAAAGCTGAAACTCCAGTACTTTGGCCACCTCATGTGAAGAGCTGACTCACTGGAAAAGACTCTGTTGCTGGGAGGGATTGGGGGCAAGAGGAGAAGGGGACGACCGAGGATGAGATGGCTGGATGGCATCACGGACTTGATGAACGTGAGTCTGAGTGAACTCTGGGAGATGATGATGGACAGGGAGGCCTGGAGTACTGCTATTCATGGGGTCGCAAAGAGTCGAACATGACTGAGTGACTGAACTGAACTGAGCTGATACACTACTTTTCTGACCACTTGAGTAACTACGCCTTCAGTCTCTCCCAAAGGAGTATCTAATAGTGTTTTCAACCTTTATATAGTGGTAGTACAACACATTCTCACTAGTGAGTGGTTTCTTTCATTCAGCTTTAAATTTATCTGATTCCTACAGTTTGTTGCAAGAAATGATAGCTCATTTGTCTTCTTTGATAGGCAATGCTTGCTTATATGGATATGCCATGACATGCTTAGTTGCTCAATTTTGTCCAACTCTTAGTGACTCTCTGGATTGTAGCCCACGAGACTCCTCTGTCCATAGGATTTTTCAGGCAAGAATACTGGAGTGGGTTGCTATTATCCTCATCCAGAAGAACTTCCCAACCTAGGAATCAAACCCATGTCTCCTATGTCTCCTGTAAGGCAGGTCTATTCTTTACCTTCTGAGCCACTCCCGCTCTAAATGGATATAATTTAAATTATTTACTCATTTTAATATTAATAGGCATTTGGCTCACTTCAAATTTGGGACAACTGCAAACAATGCTGCTACCATTTTTTAACTTATGGCACACACATTTACACTTCTATTGAGTTCTAGGTGTATGATCATTGAGTTGTACAGTAAATATAGGTTGAATTTTATAAGAAATCGCCAAACAGGCTTCCCAAGTGATTTTACCATTTTATATTTCCACCAGCAATATGTTAAATATCTAGTTGTTCCATGTATATACCAACACTTGACATTATCATTCTGAATAATTTTAGGCAATCTGGTGTGTGTATGTAATAGTAAATATTTTTATATGGTTTTGATTTGTATTTCTATAGTGACTAATGAAGTTGTGCACTTTTCCATATACTTAATGGCCCTTTGCATAGTCTCTCCTTGGGAAATAGCCATGCTGAAATTTTGTCTATTTTTCCACTGGATTATTTGTTTGTCTAATTGATTTGTAAGAAGGTTTATATTTTTTAAATGTAAGATCCTTTGTGGATACAAGTTATTTGCTTTTGTGAAAATCTTTACCCATCCTCTTGCTTGGCTTTTTATTCTCTTAATTGTGTGTTTTGATGAAAAGAAGTTTCCAACTTTATTTAATTTCCATTTTATCCATCTATTTCTTTATGGTTAGTGATAATTAATTACTCTTTACCCATCTCTTTTTCCACAGTTAATGCAAAAAGCTTAAGAAACCTTTGCCTATCCCAGTCACATGAAGGTATTTTCCTATATTACATCTCAGAAGCTTTATTAGTTAACATTTATATTTTGTTCTACTATCATGATCAGCCTGGAATTGCATTTTTCTATTTATAAATAGAAAAGTTGTGCATTTTTCTATATATAAATATTCAACTGACCCAGAACCACTAATTGAAAAACAATCCTTTATCTGCGACTCTAGTGTGCCATTTTGTCATCAATCAAAATGGCAAGGGTCTGACTTTGACAGGCTGAAGGGTGGGGTGGGGAGGGAGATGGGAGGGAGATCCATGGCAGGGGACATGAGTGTACCTATGACTGATTCTTTTTGATGTATAACAGAAAACCACGACATTCTGTAAAGCAATAATCTTTCAATTAAAAAAATTTTTTTAATGGAAAGGGTCTGGTTTTGAACTCTAAATTTTGTTCCATCTAGTTCTCTCTCTTTCAGAGAATCCTGCTTTGACTTATTTACTGAGATTTTCTCATGATAACAGGTAGTACAAATTTTCATTCCCAGGAGTTTGATCTTCCAGATTATTGGGCTCTCTTGTCCCTATTCACATATAAATCTTAGTATCAGCTTCTTAATTTCATTGGACCTATAGGTTAACTGGGAAAGATTGAAGGCAGAGGAGAAGGGGATGACAGAGGATGAGATGGTTGGATGGCATCACTGACTCAATGGACATGAGTTTGAGTAAACTCTGGGGACCTGGTGATGGACAGGGAGGCCTGGCATGCTGCAATTCATGGAGTCGCAAAGAGTCAGACACCACAGAGCGACTGAACTGAACTGAACTGATAATTTAACTTGATGAGTGTTAACATCTAAAATATGTTGAGTTTTTCAACATAAGAAAATAGTCAGTCTTTAAATATTTGAAGGATTTGTTTGATGTATTTGGATTTTTTTCTTTGTAGAGGTTTAAAAATATCCTTCATTAAAATTTACTAGGTGTTTGATCTTTTTAATGCTTTTATAAAGTGGTGTCCTTTTCTTAACTGATTAAATTAGAGCATTTGTTAGCACTTCAGTAAAAATATCTGTGCTTTTGAGCAACAAAATAGTATATGCTACATGAATAAAACCTTAAATACATCAAGGAATGTGAACAGTGGCTCACAGATTCAGCCTTATGATCTGAATCACAGAGAGAAAGCTAATCTAGCAGGAATGCTATAGGATCTTCAGTGTATAAGTGAAAGATATCAATTAAAAATGCTTTTTAATTGTTTCTTGATGGAATATAGGATTTAAATGATCTTCTAATTAATATTGTACTCAGTGATCTTGTTATTCTTATTTTTAATACAAATAGCCTTTATCTTGGATTTTATCCATACACAATCACTTCATCTACAAATAATAACAACTTTGTTTTTCATATCATATTATTTCACCTTTTATTTTTTATTCTTTGTTTACTGCACTGGCTAGGCCCCCACTACAACAATGATTAGAATTTATAATAGGAGCATCAGAGAGAAAGAAATTGTTCTCTACTCTTCTGGGTTCTTCTGGCTGATCTATGAATAAAATTGGCATGAGACAGGCAAAAGTAAAATCAAATAAAGTTTTAATAACATGTATACATGGGAGTAACCTAGGAAAACTGAGTAGCTCACCTCAGGTGAAAATGGCTGAAGTCTTCACTTTATTATTATTTTTTATTGGATATAGTTGATTTACAATGTTGAATTAATTACTTTTGTATAGCAAAAGCAATTCAGTTATGTGTATATAACTGAATGTATGTGTATCTATATATTCTTTTAAAAATATTCTTTTCCATTACTGTTTATCATAGGATATTGAACATGGTTTTCTGTGCTATGCAGTAGGACATTTTTATGAAACTGTCACTTTATTTTTAAATTAATATATTTATTTTAATTGGAGGCTGATTACTTTACAATATTGTGATTGTTTTTGCCATACATTGACACGAATCAGCCATGGATGTACATGTTTCTGCTATCCTGAAACCCCCCACCCAACCTCCTTCCCCATCCCATCCCTCTGGATTGTTCCATTTCACCAGCTTTGAGTGCCCTGTTTCATGCATAAAGCTTGGACTGGCCATCTATTTCATATATGGTAATATGCATGTTTCAATGCTATTCTATCAAACCAACCCACCCTGGCCTTCTCCCACAGAGTCCAAAAGTCTGTTCTTTATATCTGTGTCTCTTTTGCTGTCTTGCATATAGGGCCATTGTTGCCATCTTTCTAAACTCCATATATATATGCATTAATATACTGCATTGGTGTTTTTCTTTCTGACTTACTTCACTCTATAATAGGTTCCAGTTTCATCTGCTACATTAGAGCTGATTTAGATGTGTTTTTTTTAATAGCTGAGTAATATTCCATTGTGTATATATCACAACTTTCTTATCCATTTTTCTGTCAATGGACATCTAGGTTGCTTCCATGTCCTAGCTACTGTAAACAATGATGTGATGAACATTGGGGGTACATGTATCTCTTTCAATTCTGGTTTCCTCAGTGTGAATGCTCAACAGTGGGGTTGCTGGGTCATATGGCAGTTCTATTTCCATTTTTTTTTCTACGGAATCTCCACACTGTTCTCCATAGTGACTGTACTAATTTGCATTCCCCAAAATAGTGTAAGAGGGTTTCCTTTTGTCCATACCCTCTCCAGCATTTATTGTTTGTAAACATTTTGATAGCAGCCATTCCGACTGCTGTGAGATGGTATCTCATTATGGTTCTGATTTGCATTTCTCTGACAGTGAGTATTTTCATGTGTTTGTTCACTCATTCTTTGATTGGGTCATTTATTTTTCTGGTTCACTTCAGTTCAGTTCAGTCACTCAGTCGTGTCAGACTCTTTGCAACCCCATGAATCGCAGCACGCCAGGCCTCCCTGTCCATCACCATCTCCGGAGATCACTCAGACTCACGTTCATCAAGTCAGTGATGCCATCCACACATCTCATCCTCTGTCGTCCCCCTTCTCCTCCTGCCTCCTATCCTTCACAGCATCAGAGTCTTTTCCAATGAGTCAACTCTTCGCATGAGGTGGCCAAAGTACTGGAGTTTCAGCTTCAGAATCATTCCTTCCAAAGAAATCCCAGGGTTGATCTCCTTCAGAATGGACTGGTTGGATCTCCTTGCAGTCCAAGGGACTCTCAAGAGTCTTCCCCAACACCACACTTCAAAAGCATCAACTCTTTAGCACTCAGCCTTCTTCACAGTCCAACTCTCACATCTATACATGACCACAGGAAAAACCATAGCCTTGACTAGACGGACCTTAGTCGGCAAAGTAATGTCTCTGCTTTTGAATATATTATCTAGGTTGGTCATAACTTTTCTTCCAAGGAGTAAGCGTCTTTTAATTTCATGGCTGCAGTCACCATCTGCAGTGATTTTGGAGCCCCCAAAATAAAGTCTGACACTGTTTCCACTGTTTCCCCATCTATTTCCCAATGAAGAGATGGGACCGGATGCCATGATCTTCGTTTTCTGAATGTTGAGCTTTAAGCCAATTTTTCGCTCTCCTCTTTTACTTTCATCAAGAGGCTTTTAGTTCCTCTTCACTTTCTGCCATAAAGGTGGTGTCATCTGCATATCTGAGGTTATTGATATTTCTCCCAGCAGTCTTGATTCCAGCTTGTGTTTCTTCCAGCCCAGCATTTCTCATGATGTACTCTGCATATAAGTTAAATAAGCAGGGTGATGATATACAGCCTTGACATACTTCTTTTTCTATTTGGAACCAGTCTGTTGTTCCATGTCCATTTCTAACTGTTGCTTCCTGACCTGCATACAGATTTCTCAAGAGGCAAGTCAGGTGGTCTGGTATTCCCATCTCTTTCAGAATTTTCCACAGTTTATTGTGATCCACACAGTCAAAGGCTTTGGCATAGTCAAGAAAGCAGAAATAGATGTTTATCTGGAACTCTCTTGCTTTTTCCATGATCCAGCAGATGTTGGCAATTTCATCTGGTTCCTCTGCCTTTTCTAAAACCAGCTTGAACATCAGGGAGTTCATGGTTCATGTACTGCTGAAGCCTGGCTTGGAGAATTTTGAGTACTACTTTACTAGCATGTGAGATGAGTGCAATTGTGCAGTAGTTTGAGCATTCTTTGGCATTGCCTTTCTTTGGGATTGGAATGAAAACTGACCTTTTCCAGTCCTGTGGCCACTGCTGAGTTTTCCAAATTTGCTGGCATATTGAATGCAGCACTTTCACAGCATCATCTTTCAGGATTTGAAACAGCTCAACTGGAATTCCATCACCTCCACTAGCTTTGTTCATAGTGATGATTTCTAAGGCCCACTTGACTTCACATTCCAAGATGTCCGGCTCTAGATTAGTGATCACACCATCATGATTATCTGGGTCGTGAAGATCTTTTTGTACAGTTCTTCCATGTATTCTTGCCACCTCTTCTTAATACCTTCTGCTTCTGTCCAGACCATTTCTGTCCTTTATTGAGCCCATCTTTGCATGAAATATTCCCTTGGTATCTCTAATTTTCTTGAAGAGATCTCTAGTCTTTCCCATTCTGTTGTTTTCCTCTATTTCTTTGCATTGATCATGGAAGAAGGCTTTCTTATCTCTTCTTGCTATTCTCTGGAACTAAATGCTTATATCTTTCCTTTTCTCCTTTGCTTTCCCCTGCTCTTCTTTTCACAGGTATTTGTAAGGCCTCCCCAGACAGCCATTTTGCTTTTTGCATTTCTTTTCCATGGGGATGGTCTTGTTCCCTGTCTCCTGTACAGTGTCACGAATCTCTGTCCATAGTTCATCAGGCACTCTGTCTATCAGATCTAGGCCCTTAAATCTATTTCTCACTTCCACTGTATAGTCATAAAGGATTTGATTTAGGTCATACCTGAATGGTCTAGCAGTTTTCCTATCTTCTTCAAGGAGGGGTAAGGAGATATCCCTCATCCAAGGTAAGGAGCAGTGGCTGTGTTTTGCTGGAGCAGCCGAGAAGAGATACCCCGTGCCCAAGTTAAGACAAACCCAGAGTACGATGGTAGGTGTTGCAAGAGGGCATCAGAAGGCAGACACTGTGAAACCATACTCACAGAAAACTAGTCAATCTAATCACACTAGGACCACAGCCTTGTCTAACATTTTCTGGTATTGAGCTGCATAAGCTGCTTTTATATTTGTGAGATTAAATCTTTATCAGTTGCTTCACTTGCTATTATTTTCTCCCAATCCAAAGTCTTTCTTTTCACCTTGCTTATAGTTTCTTTTTTTTAATTTAAATTTATTTATTTTAATTGGGACTAATTATAGTTTCCCTCATTGTGTAAAAGATTTTCAGTTTAATTGGGTCCCATTTGTTTATTTTTGCCTTAATTTACATTATGCTGGGAGGTGGGTCATAGAGGATCTTGCTGTAATTTATGTCAGAATGCTTTGCCTATGCTATCCTCTAGGAGTTTTATAGTTTTTGGTCTTACATTTAGATCTTTAATCCATTTTGAGTTTATTTTTGTGTGTGGTGTTAGAAAGTGTTCTAGTTTCATTCTTTTACAGGTGGTTGACCACTTTTCCAAGCACCATTTGTTAAAGAGACTGTCTTGTCTCTATTGTATATTTTGCCTCCTTTGTATAAGATAAGGTCCATGGCTGTGTGGATGTATCTCTGGGCTTTCTGTTTGTTCTATTGAACAGTATTCCTGTCATTGTGTCAGTACTATACTATCTTGATGACTGTAGCTTTGTAATATAGTCTGAAGTCAGGCAGGCTGATTCCTCCAGTTCCATTTTTCTTTCTCAAGATTGCTTTGGCTATTCAAGGTTTCATTGTATTTCCATACAAATTTTGAAATTATTTGTTCTAGTTCTTTGAAAAATACTGGTGGTAGCTAGATAGAGATTGCATTGACTCTATAAATTGCTTTGGGTAGTATACTCATTTTCATTATATTGATTCTTCTGGTCTATGAAATGGTATATTTCTCCATCTATTTGTGTTATCTTTGAGTTCATTCACTAGTGTTTTATAATTTTCTGTATATAGGTCTTTTGTTTCTTTGGGTAGATTTATTCCTAAGTATTTTATTCTTTTCATTGCAATGGTGAATGAGATTGTTTTCTTAATGTCTCTTTCTGTTTTCTCATTGTTAGTGTATAGGAATGCAAGAGATTTTGTGTATTAATTTTATATCCTGCAACTTTACTATATTCATTGATTAGCTCTAATAATTTTCTGGTAGAGTCTTTAGGGTTTTCTCTGTAGAGAATCATGTCATCTGCAAACTGTGAGAGTTTACTTCTTTTTCAATATAAATTCCTTTTATTTCTTTTTCTTCTCTGATTGCTGTGGCTAAAACTTCCAAAAATATGTTGAATAGTAGTGGTGAGAGTGGGCACCCTTGTCTTTTCCTGAGTTTAGGGGAAATGATTTCAAATTTTTGCCATTGAGGATAATGTTTGCTTTGCCATCATACATGGCTTTTATTATGTTGAGATATGTTCTTTCTATGCCTGCTTTCTGGAGGGTTTTTATCATAAATGGATGTTGAATTTTGTCAAAGGCTTTCTCTGCATCTATTTTTATTTTTCAGTTTGTTAATGCGGTATATCACATTGATTGATTTGTGAATATTGAAGAATCCTTTCATCCCTGGGATAAAGGCCACTTGGTCATGATGTATGATCTTTTTAATATGCTGTTGGATTCTGTTTGCTAGAATTTTGTGAGGATTTTTGCATCTGTGTTAATCAGTGATGTTGGCGTGTAGTTTTCTTTTTTGTGGCATCTTTGGCTGGTATTGGTATTAGGGTGATGGTGGCCTCATAGACTGAGTTTGAGTGTTTACCTTCCCTTTCAATTTTCTGGAAGAGTTTGAGTAGGATAGGTGTTAGCTCTTCTCTAAATTTTTGGTAGAATTCACCTGTGAAGCCATCTGGTCCCAGGCTTTTGTTTGTTGGAAGATTTTGATCACAGTTTCTATTTCCATGCTTATGCTGCTGCTGCTGCTGCTGCTAAGTCGCTTCAGTCGTGTCTGACTCTGTGCACCCTCATAGATGGCAGCTCACCAGGCTCCTCCGTCCCTGTGATTCTCCATGCAGAACACTGGAGTGGGTTGCCATGTCCTTCTCCAATGCATGAAAGCGAAGAGTGAAGGTAAAGTCACTCAGTTGTGTCCGACTCTTAGTGACCCCATGGACTGCAGCCTATCAGGCTCCTCCACCCATGGGATTTTCCAGGCAAGAGTACTGGAGTGGGTCACCATTGCCTTCTCCGATAGTCTGTTAAATTTTCTATATCTTCATGATTCAGTTTTGGAAGGTTATACTTTTCTGAGAATTTGCCCATTTCTTCCATGTTGTCCATTTTATTGACATGTAGTTGCTGATAGTAGTCTCTTATGATCCTTTGTATTTCTATGTTGTCTTTTGTGATTTCTAATTTTGTCAATTTGATTCTTCTCCCTTTTTCCCTTGATGAGTCTAGCTAATGGTTGTCTATTTTATTTATCTTCTCAAAGAACCAGCTTTTAGTTTTGTTGATTTTTGCTATAGTCTCCTTTGTTTCATTTTCATTCATTTCTGTTCTAAAATTTATGATTTCTTGCCTTCTACTAACCCTGGAGTTCTTCATTTCTTCTTTTTCTAGTTGCTTTATGTGTAAAGGTAGGCTATTTATTTGATTTCTATCTTGTTTCTTGACATGAACTTTCCATTCAGCACTGCTTTTACTGAATCCCATAAGTTTTGGGTTGTCGTGTTTTCATTTTCTTTCATTTCTATGCATATTTTAATCTTCTTTTTGATTTCTTTGATTTGTTAGTTATTCAGGATCATGTTGTTTAGCCTCCATATGTTAGTATTTTTAATAATTTTTTCCCCTGTAGTTTACATCTAATCTTACTGCATTGTGATCAGAAAAGATGCTTGGAATAATTTCAATTTTTTTAAAAAAATTTACTAAGGCTAGCTTTATGGCCCAGAATGTAGACTATCCTGGAGAATGTTCTGTGTGCACTTGAGAAAAAGGTAAAATTCATTGTTTTGAGGTGAAATGTCCTATAGATATAAATTAGGTCTAACTTGTCCATTGTATTATTTAAAGTTTGTGATTCCTTGCTAATTTTCTTGGTTGATAGGTGTGAGTGGGGTATTAAAGTCTCCCACTATTAGTGTGTTACTGTTAATTTCCCCTTTCATACTTGTTAGCATTTGCCTTACATATTGAGGTGCTCCTATGTTGGGTGCATATATATTTAAAATTGTTATATCTTCTTCTTGGGTTGATTCATTGATCATTGTGTAGTGTCCTTCTTTGTCTCTTTTCACAGCCTTTGTTTTAAAGCCTATTTTATCTGATATGAGTGTTGCTACTCCTGCTTTTTTTGGTCTCCATTTGTGTAAAATATCTTTTTCCAGCCCCTCGCTTTCAGTCTGTATATAGCCCTTTGTTTGAGCTGGGTCTCTTGTAGGTAGCATATATAGTGGTCTTGTTTTTTTAATCCATTCAGCCAGTCTTTGTCTTTGTTGGGACATTCAACCATTTACATTAAGGTGACTATTACTAAGTATGATCCTGTTGCCATTTACTTTGTTGTTTTGAGTTTGTTTATAAACTTTTTCTGTGTTTCCTGTCTATAGATGATCCTTCAGCATTCACTGAAGAACTGGTTTGGTAGTGCTGAATTCTCTCTGCTTTTGCTTGTCTGTAAACGTTTTGATTTCTCTTTCATATTTGAAAGAGATCCTAATCTGAGCTGTAGGTTTTTCTCTTTCATCACTTTAAGTATGTCCTGCCATTCCCTTCTGGCCTGAGGAGTTTCTACTGAAAGATCAGCTGTTATCCTCATGGGAATCCCCTTGTGTGTTATTTGTTGCTTTTCCCTTGCTGCTTTTACTATTTGTTCTTTTTGTTTGATGTTCATTAGTTTGATTCATATGTGACTTGGGGTGTTTCACTTTGGGTTATCCTGTTTGAGACTCTCTGGGTTTCTTGGACTTGGATGGCTATTTCCTTCCCCATTTTAGGGAAGTTTTCAACTATTATCTCCTCAAATATTTTCTCATGCCCTTTCTTTTTGTCTTCTTCTTCTGGGACTCTTATGATTCGAATGTTGGGGCATTTAACATTGTCCCAGAGGTCTCTGAGGATGTCCTCACTTCTTTTCATTCTTTTTTCCTCTCTGCTTCGTTTATTTCCACCATTCTATCTTCCACCTCACTTATGCTATCTTCTGCCTCAGTTATTCCACTGTTGGTTTCCCCTGGAGTGCTTTTGATCTCAGTTATTGCACTATTCATTATTGATTGACTCTATTTCTTCTATGTCCTTGTTAAACATGTCTTGCATCTTCTCAATCCTTGTCTCTAGTCTATTTATCTGTAACTCCATTTTGTTTTCAAGATTTTGGATCATCTTTACTATCATTATTCTGAATTCTTTTTCAGGGGGACTCCCTATCTCTTCCTCTTTTGTTTGGTTTGGTGGGCATGTATCATGTTTTGTTCTTTTACCTGCTGAATATTTCTGTCTTTTCATTTTCTTTAGATTGTTGTGTTTGGGGTGCCCTTTCTGTAGGCTGGATGTTTATGGTTCCTCTTTATTGTGGAGCCTGCTGCCTGTGAGTGGGGTTGGACTAGTGGCTTCTCAAGGTTTCCTGGTTAATGGAGCTTGCATCTGTGTTCTGGTGGGTGGAGCTGGATCTCTTCTCTCTGGAGTGCAATAAAGTGTCCAGGAGTGAGTTTTGAGGTGGCTATAGGTTTGTCATGGTTTTGGTTAACCTGTCTTTTAATGCTCAGGGCTGTGTTCCTGCTTTGCTGGAGAATTAGCATGGTATGCCTTGCTCTGGCAGAGAAGGCAATGGTAACCCACTCCAATACTCCTGCCTAGCAAATCCCACGGATGGAGGAGCCTGGTAGGCTGCAGTCCATGGGGTCGCTAGGAGTTGGACACAACTGAGCAACTTCACTTTCACTTTCATGCATTGGAGAGGAAATGGCAACCCACTCCAGCGTTCTAGCCTGGAAAATCCCAGGGATGGGGGAGTCTGGTGGACTGCCATCTCTGGGGTTACACAGAGTCAGACATGACTGAAGCAGCTTAGCAGCAGCAGCCTTTCTCTGGAACTTGTTGGCTCTTGGGTGGAGCTTGGTTTGAGTGTAGGTATGGAGGCTTTGGATGAGCTCTTGTCTATTAAAGTTTCCTGGAATCAGGAATTCTCTGATGTTCTCAAGTTTTGGAATTAAGCCTCCTGCCTTTGGCTTTCCATCTTATTCTTACAGTAGCCTCAAGACTATTCCACCCATAGAGCACAGATGATAAAACATCTAGCTTAATGGTGAAACAATTCTCCACAATGAGAGACACCCAGACAGGTTCACAGAGTCACACAGAGCAGAGAAGAAGGAGCAGGGAGATAGAGGTGACCTGGAGGAAAAGAAGGGGAGTCAAAAGGGATGAGACCAATCTAGGCAGTAATCAATTACCTAAGTGTTCTCCACAGCCCAGAATACCCAGAGAGATTCAGAGAGTTACACAGAGAAGAGAAGAGGGAAGAGGGTGATGGAGGTGACCAGGAGGAGAAGAGGGAGAGTCAAAAGGGGAGATAGCAATCAAGCCAATAAGCACACCCCTAAGTGAAAGTGGATACTGAAGATTAGATTCTTAGAGGTACAAAATTAATAACAAATACCAAAAAGCAAAGATTAAAACTCTAGAGGTAAGACACTCAAATTATTAAAAATACAAAACAAAACCATTCAGAAAAATTATAAATAAATAAATATATATATGAAATGTGTTTTAAAAATAGTCTTTTTTTGAAAGGAACTAGGTCATAAAAATGAAAGTTAAAGAATAAAGAACTTAAATTTAAAAAATTTAAGAAGTGATGAATTTCTAAGAATTTCTCTGGCGCTGTTGTGGGCAGTGTGGTGTCAGTTCAGGTTCAGATACTTCCTTGTTCCAGCTTTTACCAGCACAAAGTCTATAGGCCCCGCCAGTGCTTAGTCATTGCTAACTACAGGGTTTTGATCTGTTGCACCTGTCACTTCCAGAGAGGATCCCTCTTTGTTTATTTTGGCTTCCTCTGTTTGCAAGTATCTTCAATGTCCAATTTCTGCCCGGACACAAGGAGGCGAAGATGGTCATTTATTTAGGCTCACTTGTTCAGTAGTGTTGTGGGCAGGGAGAAACACTGCAAACAAATATCATTGGCATGTGTGGGGTGTGCTTGCAGTGTATGGATGACACTGGGTTTTCCCCAGCTAAAGGTGGCATGTGCTTCCTGGGTCTATGCTGCTCAGGCTCCACGGTGCTCTGCAGGGGCATTGTCCAAAGTGGTCACTGTGTTTTGTGCCCTTCCCAGGTCTGAGCAGCTGGCGACCAGGTGCTTGGCAAGAACACCATCTCAGGTGTGCTGTGTGTCTCCTCTGAGGAGATGATCTCAGGCTGCGACCCTCCTGATGGATATCAACTGTCCAGGATCCCAGGAAGACATGGTTAGCAACTAGGAGCCTGCTCACAATTTGGTGGAAGATGCTGGTCTCTGGGACTGAGATTGCAGCAGCCCCTTGCCTTCCAGCTCTGGCTGCCACACACCTGCCTCTCTGCCTCCAGTGTGGAGGAGGGCAGGTATGCAGCCGGCTAGCTCTCCTCTGGTATTTGCTCAATCCTTTGTTCTGTGGGCAGCCCAGGCTGAGCATTAGAGCCTTTCATGGGAAAGTTCTCTTTCTTTCTCTCTGGAGATCCCACAGTTTGGGTTGCTATCTCACGTTAGCTCCCTCAGATTGTCCTTAGGGCATTCGGGTCTGGTCCTTACCCTAAGCACCGATTATCTAGCCCACGCCTCCCTGTCCAGCCCCACTCACTGGTGGTGGAAGCAAGCATCAGGGCTAAGTCTATGCTGGCGGTTGTGGTTAGGTGCATATTCTGTGGCTTTTCTTTGTTTTTCTTCCTGGTTATGTTGTCCTCTGAGATTCCGAAACTCCCCACAGACATGCCTGTGAGAGTTTCCTACTGTTTGGAAACTTCTCCTCCTTCACAACTCCCTCTCCAGGACGAGTCTTCATCCCTAACTCTTTTATCTCTGTTTCTGTCTTTTGTGTTTTGTCCAACCTTGTTTTGAAGAGAATGGGCTGCCTTTTGGGTGCCTGGCGTCCTCCGCCAGTGTTTAGAAGTTGTTTTGTGGAAGTTTCTCAGCATTTAAATGATATGTTGATGAATCTGTGGGGGAGAAAGTGGTCTCCCCTTCCTATTCCTCCGCCATCTTGGGACTGCTTCCAAGCCTTCACTTTAAATATCACTCTCAGTTAAAGAAAAAAAAAGGGGGGGGTGGGTTTGAGGGTGGGGAAAATACAGTTCTGGATGGTGAGCAGGAAGAGCACAGTAAACAACACTGAGGTTGTTATGCAGATTAAAGTCTCTGCCTTCTCCATTTAGGGGATTTTGATGATACTCCTCTCCCTGGTACATCCAGAGAGAAACCATTACAAATGAAGATTTTTCTTACAAATGCAAACGTTTCTTGTAAAATAATGACTTCCATTCAGTGTCCAAAGTTGTTGCCATGTCTGCTGTTTCTTAGGAAATAACCAGTTTAAGACAATGAGTATGCTAGAGAAACCCATTTGGGGTGGCAAAGCCTGCTCCCCTATACGAGATATGTATATCTCCTTCCCAGTAGCACAGGAAAGTGGCTTGTTTACACTCTACTTATCAGATTAAGTTCAAAGTTAAGTTCAGTCGCTCAGTCGTGTCAGACTATTTGCGACCCCATGAATCGCAGCACGCCAGGCCTCCCTGGTCATTACCATCTCTCGGAGTTCACTCAGACTCACGTCCATCAGTGCATGATGCCATCCAGACATCTCATCCTCAGTCATCCCCTTCTCCTCCTGCCTCCAATCCCTCCCAGCATCAGAGTCTTTTTCAATGAGTCAACTCTTCTCATGAGGTGGCCAGAGTACTGGAGTTTCAGCTTTAGCATCATTCCTTCCAAATAAATCTCAGGATTGATCTCCTTCAGAATGGACTGGTTGGGTCTCCTTGCAGTCCAAGGGACTCTCAAGAGTCTTCTCCAACACCATAGTTCAAAAGCATCAATTCTTTGGTACTCAGCCTTCTTCACAGTCCAACTCTCACATCCATACATGACCACTGGAAAAACCATAGCCTTGACTAGACGGACCTTAGTCGGCAAAGTAATGTCTCTGCTTTTGAATACGCTATCTAGGTTGGTCATAACTTTTCTTCCAAGGAGTAAGCGTCTTTTAATTTCATGGCTGCAGTCACCATCTGCAGTGATTTTGGAGCCCCCCAAAATAAAGTTTGACACTGTTTCCACTGTTTCCCCATTTATTTCCCATGAAGTGATGGGACCGGATGCCATGATCTTTGTTTTCTGAATGTGGAGCTTTAAGCCAACTTTTTTCACTCTCCTCTTTCACCTTTAGTAAGAGGCCCTTTAGCATCCTCTTCACTTTCTGCCATAAAGGTGGTGTCATCTGCATATCTGAGGTTATTGATATTTCTCCTGGCAATCTTGATTCCAGCTTGTGTTTCTTCCAGCCCAGTGTTTCTCATGATGTACTCTGCATATAAGTTAAATAAGCAGGGTGACAGTATACAGCCTTGATGTACTCCTTTTCCTATTTGGAACCAGTCTGTTGATCCATGTCCAGTTCTAACTGTTACTTCCTGACCTGCATACAGATTTCTCAAGAGGCAGGTCAGGTGGTCTGGTATTCCCATCTCTTTCAGAGTTTTCCACAGTTCATTGTGATCCACACAGTCAAAGGCTTTGGCATAGTCAATAAAGCAGAAATAGATGTTTATCTGGAACTCTCTTGCTTTTTCCATGATCCAGCAGATGTTGGCAATTTCATCTCTGGTTCCTCTGCCTTTTCTAAAACCAGCTTGAACATCAGGGAGCCCATGGTTCACGTATTGCTGAAGCCTGGCTTGGAGAATTTTGAGCATTACTTTACTAGCATGTGAGATGAGTGCAATTGTGCGGTAGTTTGAACATTCTTTGGCATTGCCTTTCTTTGGAATTGGAATGAACACTGACCTTTTCCTGCCCTGTGGCCACTGCTGAGTTTTCCAAATTTGCTGGCATATTGAGTGCAGCACTTTCACAGCATCATCTTTCAGGATTTGAAACAGCTCAACTGGAATGCTATCACCTCCACTAGCTTTGTTCCTAGTGATGCTTTCTAAGGCCCATTTGACTTCACATTCCAAGATGTCTGGCCCTAGATGACTGATCACATCATCATGATTATCTGGGTTATCCCCAGTTGCCAATGATTTGTATGTGTGTGTCTGAATATTGAGTTTTATCAAATGCTTTATGCTTTATTCTCTCTAAGTGGTGAATGATATTGATTTAGCTTTGAATGTATACCATCCGCACATTCTTGGAACAAACTCTACCTTGCCATGATATTACTCTAGCTATATTTTGTTAGGTTTTGATTGTTGCTGTATATATATTATTAGGTTTGCATCAGTGTTCATTAGGGAAACTGTCCTATAATTTTTCTTTCTTATAATATACTCATTTGATTTTTATATTGATGTTATACTGGCTACATTAAAAGAAGTCAGATGATTTCCCTTTCTCCCCATTATCTGGAAAAATTGGTTGGTCTTATTTCTTCTTTAAACATTTGGTTTAGTTTCCCTGGTGGCTCCGTTGGTAAAGAATCTCCCCACATTGTGGGAAACCAGGGTTCAGTCCTGCGTTCTGGAAGATTCCCTTGAGAAGCGAAAGGCTACCCACTCCAGAATTCTTGCCTAGAGAGTTCCATGGACAGAGCAGCCTGGTCAGCTGCATACAGTCCATGGGGGTACAAAGCGGACATGACTGAGTGGCTAACACTTTCATTTTGGGGACTTTCCTGGTGGTTAAGAATCCAGCCTGAAATGCAGAGGATGTGGGTTTGATCCTTGATCAGGGACCTAAGATCACACATGAATGCTTCCCTGGTGGCTCAGCAGTAATGAATCCACCTGCAATACAGGAAACATGGGTTCTGTCCCTGGGTGGGGAAGATCCCCCAGAGAAGGAAATGGTAACCCACTCTGGCATTATTTCCTGGGAAATCCCATGGACAGAGAACCCTGGCAGGCTACAGTCCATTGGGCCACAAACTAGTTGGACACGACTTAGTGACTAACAACAACACAAGTCACAGGAAAAGTAATTTGGAGTCCAAAGTTATTATTCTTGCTTTGGGTGGAATTTTTTTTTTTTTTTTTTTTTTAGGTAAAAGTGGATTTATTAGAGACAGACACACTATACAGACAGAATGTAGGCCATCTCAGAAGGCAAGCGTGCCCTTGGGAAAAACACATTCCACAGATATGAGAGTGGGCTGTCACAGAGGGCACATGTGAAAAAATTTTAATTGCATAATAAAATTTAAAAAAATTGGACTCAGAGTTGTTAAGATTTATTTTTATTTATGTTCCTGGAGTTTACCCATTGTGTTTAAATTTACAAAAAGTTTTCCACATATTTGCAGCAACATGGATGGCTTGGAAGGCATTATGCTAAGTGAAATAAATCAGACAGAAAAAGACAAATGCTGTATGTTATTACTTATAAGTGGAATCTAAAAAAATAGGACAAACTAATGAATATAACAAAAGAAAAGCAGACTCACAGATATAGAAAGCAAACTAGTGGTTCTGGTAGGGAGATGAGGAGTGGAAAGTACAAACTATCAGGTATAAGATAGACTTAAGGATGTATTGTACAACATGGGGAATATAGCCAATATGTTATAATACTGTAAGTGGAAAGTAACTTTTAAAAATTAAGACACACACACACATAAAACCTTAAAGATACAGAGAACAGAGTGGTGGTTACCATATGGGAAGGGGTTGGGGAGTATGGTGAAATGAATAAAGGAGATCAATTTAATGGTGTGAAATGGAAACTAAATTTTTCATGGTAAGATCTCTTTAGTATATTTGATTTTTTTTTTTTTTTGCCAGGCTCCACTGTCCATAGTATTTCCTTCTCCGGGTGATCTTCCCAACTCAGGGACGGAACCCACATCTCCTGTGCTGCAGGCAAATTCTTTACTGCTGAGCCACCGGGCGAAAGCCCCAGAAGAGTATAGTTGTTGTTGTTTAGTTACTAAGTTGTTTCTGACTCTTTGGTGACCCTGTGGACTGCCAGTAGCCTGCCAGGCTCCTCTGTCCATGGGGTACAGAAGTCAAATATGATGTTGCACACATGAAATACATAATGTTATAAAGCAAAGTCACCTCAATCAAAAGAAAAAAAAAGAGAGAATAAAACAAAGCAACAATGATTTTGCCGTAAAGTTCTTTGTAACATTCTTCTGTTGTCTTTCACTTGTAGCAGTGTCTCAGTCTTCATTCTGTATGTTGGTACTTTGTGCCTTTTCTTAGTGTCTTGATCTGTTTTGCCAAAAAAGCAGTTTTTGGTTTGTTTGTCTTTTCTATTTTATAGTTACTTTTCATTTTTTTTTTAGTTTCCTTTTCAACCTTTATTCCTTTCCCCTTTATTTTCAAATTTAATTTGCTATTCTTTTCTAATTTATTGACATAAATGTTTAAATAATAGATTTTAAGTTTTTCTTCTCTTCTGTGTGTACATGGCTATAAAGTTTCATCAAATCATAGTTTGAGGTATGTTTCACAAGTTTTGATTTATTTATTTTTATTATTATTCATTTTAAAATCTTTTGTTTTTTTATTTACCCATTCATAACTTAAGAATCATCATTTAATTTCCACTAGTAAAGGAATCAGTTACTTTTATTAGTTTGCTTGTTTATTTTCTTGTTTGTTTGATTGGGTTTTTGAGTTCCAACTGAATTCTACTTGGACCAGAGAACAAACAACTGTGATTCCAACCCCATGAAATTTATTTAGATTTGTTTTACAGCTAAGCATATGATCCATTTTGGTACATGTCCTGTGTGCACTTGAAATAAAATTAAATAAGATGTTGGATATATGATTCTAAACAGGAAAATTTGTCTGATGTATTACAGTGTTTATATTTTTATATTCTTACTAATTTTTATCTACTTGTTCCATCATATACTGAGTTGTATCAAAATATTATTATTAATATGTTAGTCTATATTCTCTCTACTTCTGCTAAATTTTGTTTATATATTTGGAAGCTTTATTAGGTACCTGATACCATTCCATTCATTTCAAAGTTTTATAAGTATTATAAAGTTTTGACTTCTTCAGAGGATATAATCCATAAATCAGTGTGACCAAGAACATAAAACTGTAATATATCACATCATAACAAATATTGACAAGTAAATGGGGACCAAAGTCAATCTCTCTGAATCTTGAATCTCCTTCTTTTTCCCATTAACTGACAGATATGTGATCCATTATCATCTGGATCATGAAAAGACTCCAGCTTCAATTCATATTTTAATTTAGAGTTTAGTACTTAGAATTTTTATATTTTTCCATTTACATTTTTAAAATTCAAAGATCCTTTCTAATTTTATCTTTCATTTTTGTCTTAAAGATTTTTTGGACTTAATTTAAGTAGACCAGACTTCTTTTGGTTCCCAGTTTTCTTATGTACATTTTGTCCTGTTTATCTGTTGTGTAAAAGAGGGAAGTTATTAAAGAACATAATAAAACCTTAGTGCAGGAAATACTCTTTGAAAAATGGTATAGCAGAAGGTTAACATGGTCTACAACTTCTAAATGTCTTTCTATTTTATTTTTAATTTTATATTTTTGAATGCTTTCTAAAATTCGCCATTGAAGTGGTCTGGTCCCGCACCTTTGTTTGTCTGGAGGTTTTTGCATACTCTTGTCATTGTATTTATCATACATTGTTGTTTATTGCTAAGTCATGTCTGACTCTTTTGTGACCCTATGGACTGTAGCCTGCCAGGCTTCTCTGACCATGTGATTTTCCAGGCAAGAACACTGGAATGGGTTGCCATTTCCTTCTCCAGGGGATTTTCCTGACCCAGGGATCAAACCCATGTCTCCTGCATTGGGAGGTGGATTCTTTACCACTGAGACACCAGATAAGTTCATTTTATCATATATTCACATACTTTTAAAAGTTGATGCCTGAAGGTTTGCTTTCCAGTCAGCCTAAGTCTAGGTTCTGAGATCCTCCCTTTAGGACACTGACAATCTTATCAGATCATCAACTATGGAAGTTATTAAACAATACAAGAGGCTGCTTGGATGAGCACAGAGGTCTGAGAGACAAGGGGCTGAGGGGTCACTGAAGGGCAACATTCATTTCCTACATGTGGTCACTCCTTCAAGACTGTGAGAGGCAACTGTTTAATCTACTGCGTAAAAATCCAGGTAAAAATTGAGCAGCCTGAGGAAAGAGGAATATGCCCCAGATGAAAGAACAAGACAAAACCTCATGAAACAGAGGTAAATAATTTACTTGATAAAGAGCTTAAGCCATTGTGATAAAAATGCTCACTGAACTAGGGAGAATCATGGATGAACATGATGAGAATTTCAACAAAGATGGAAATATAAGAAAGTACTAAATAGAAGTCACAGAGCTAAGGAAAACAATAAATAGCTCAGTTGAAAAATACATTAGGGAGTTTCATCAGCACACAGGGCGAAGCAGAGGAAAGGATCAGCCAAACTTTTGAAGCCAGCACATCAAAGCAGTGAACATTTTTAAAAACTGAAAATAAGTGAAGATAGCTTAAGGGACCTGTGTGACAATATCAAGCAGAGTAACATTCACACCATAGGGCTTCCAGAAGGAGAAGAAAGAAGGGAAGGGGAAGAAACTTATTTGAAGAAATAAGGGCTGAAAACTTTCCTAAGCTGGGCAAGGAGACAGACGTCCAGATCAGGAAGCCCAGAGAATTTCAAATAAGGATAAATTAAAGAGACCAACACCAAGACACCCTAGAGTTAAACTGCCAAAAGTTAAAGACAAGAGAGAATATTCAAAGCAGCAAGAGGAAAGCAATTCATTCAGTACAAGGAAACACTCATAAAACTAGCGGCAGACTTTCCAGGAGTAACTTTGCAGGTGAGATATATTCAAATATATTTGATATATTCAAAGTGCTAAAAGAAAAATGCATTTGACCAAGTATGCTCTACCTGGCAAAGTTATCATTCAGAAGTGAGGGCAAGATAAAGAGTTCTCCAGAAAAGCAAAATCTAAAGGAGTTTATTACCACTAAACCAGCTTTACAAAAAGTGTCAGACAAAGTTCTTCAAGCTGAAAAGAAAGGGTACTAATTAGTAATAAAGACATTTAAAAGAATACATCTCGTTGGAAGGTAAATATATAGTAAAGGTAGTGGGTTAATCATTTATGAAGCTGGTATGAAGATTAAACTTTACATAAATTATGAGGTAGTACATAAAAATCCAAAATTCTAGTTCTTCTTGAAAAAAACAGAAATCCTGATGTTGGCAGAGCAGCATTCCTATATAAAAACAGTGGCTTAATACAGCTGGTTTCTCCCTTTTAGATGGGGCCTAGGACCTGTACGCTGCCACTGTCCCAATTCTTTTGTAATGGTTGAGTTTATGATCCTGAAAGAAGTCTTACCATAATCTCTCATTGCTTTGAGGAAAAGAACTTTCTATGAATTTTCTTTAGATCACAGCATGCTACAGAGCATTTAGATGATGACTGATAACCAAATCAATGTCAATGAAATAGTTAAATTAGATTTTTTTAAAAAGATCAGTATAAACGCCAAATAATTGCCAGTACAGTGGATTTATTTTAATTAATGCCTGAACTCCACAGATACTCAGACACTTCAATTTATCCAATAATATTTTCATAAATCAAACTTTTGAGAAAAATAATTAAAAGTGTTAACAAGTAGCAAAACTGACTGTGAAAAGACTTGGCTTTTATTTTGGTCTGGTGAAGGAGGATAATTAGCAGAAAATGGCCAACAGATGAGACGCAGAAAGAAAAAGCTGGGTGCAGGAAGACTCTCAGTGAGAACCAAAAACACTGGGGTCACCATGAATTGATTTCGTTATAAACCCAGTAAGTTTCCTGAGACAAGTAGTTAAGACAGATCATGCACATAAAAATGAAATTCTTTATTTAGGAAAACTGGAAAAATTTAAAACCATATAGAGTTTTGTGAGTCAGTATCCTGCTAATCAATAACACCTTTCAATTTAATTTGAGTCTTTCTAAAAAAAAATGTCCTTGAACTTGATATTTAATGCAGAAGTGATTAAAAATTGCTGGGACTCTCACAGCCTGTCAGCAGAGAAGCTTCCATTCCACAGCTCAGCCAAACACAAATAAGTAAGACATTTGTGTCCAAAAGTTTGACTTTCACTCCGTGTACTGGATGAACCTGAGAGTAATCTCTCCTTCAGAAGAGTCTGACCTCAGAAGACTCTGGGACATGTGGAGTCTGGGGAGGACTAACAGGATTTATGTGTACTGATAGGAAAAGGCCACTCAGCACCTGGTGATAACACTGCCTTCAATCAAGGGAAATTAAATTCTAACAGGATTAAGGCAGTCAGCACTTAATACATAGGAGCAAGATTTCCCCCAAGCCGATGTGCACACTGAAAGCCTATCTTATATGGGAGAAACTGCTAAGAACATGACACAATGCATTAAGGAAAGAGACAGCTTAAAAATATGAGCAGAAATTCCTGCTTTTCATTCTCATATGGCAACACAGATTAGGTCTGAATCTACTAAGATTTACTGCCCTGCTTTCTAGCAGTGAATGCAAAAAGCATGCATTAATATAACACTGTGGCACCAACCCAAATAAAATTATATGTCACGTCTCTAGTGTGACTATCACACATGCACACACACAAACACAGTAAAACAATAAAAGGGATGTTCCAAAATATAAAATATGGAAATCATGAGTACCTTTTATTATCCCAAATCAAGTCTCTTTACTCTAGTGTTGTGTTTCAGAAATCTAGCTGTTCCCTCTCAATATATCATTCTCAATTTGCAATTTTTAAAAAATTCAAAGGAGATGCCCACAGCTTATGCAAATCAAAGATCAACACTTCCCAACCAGCAGTTATCAGAGACTTGTCTTTTTCCCCAAAGCTCTCCCCTATCCCTCAGAAGAAATATACTTTTCCTTTATGGGTCTCTCACTTAATCATCTTGCTTCCTGCCATAAATACAATGTTAGACAAAGGACCTTGCTTGCTTGTGGTTGCTTCTTTCTCCTTGTAAAAATTGATACAAGGCAATTAGATGTTCTAGCTATCAAAAGGAAAGGAGAGATAGATGAGGGTCTAGGCTGAAGGACAAGCTGTCCTTTCAAGAGGTCATGCCTCTGTTGAAATTTGCCCTTCCTTGGGGATGATTGTCAATCTTCTCTGTAGGCTTGTTTTGCTCATGTTTTGTATTTCTCAGAGTCTAGGAAGGAAATTGGTCTCTGTGGTAGATTAATTTCATTAATGGCTCCACTCATTCCTCGTGTCTGAATCTAAGCTCAATTAGATTATGTGACTTATTTTGGCCAACAGGATGTTAGCAAGCTTCATGCAAGAAGAGGTTCACAAAGCGCTTGCATTTTGAGCGTGTTTCTCTTGCTATCTGTAATGTCTGCATGAACAGGTCTAGGCAACGTTGCTGAAGGATGACAGAGCAGAGCCAAGGCAACCTAGCCAAGCCCATCCTAAGTCAATCAATGGCCAGTGACATTCACCTACAAGGTGAGCCCAACCAAGACCAGAAGACATCACTTACAACCCGCAAGCATGAAGCCTCTGATTCCCCGCGGATAGTCTCTTACTTTCCTTCATGAGCCCAAACCTCCAGAACCAGAACTATGGCTTGAGTGTTCTTCCCAATAGGAAAAAGTAACACTCCTAAGGAGGAGTGGGGGGCATCGTGTCAGACTCTTTACCACCTCATCAACTGCAGCACAGCAGGCTTCCCTGTCCTTCACTATCTCCTGGAGTTTGCTCAAACTCATGGCCATTGATGCCATCCAATCAGCTCATCCTCTGCCATCTCCTTTCTTGATGTCCTCAGTCTTTCAGGGTCTTTTCCAGTGAGTCGACTCTTCACAGCAGGTGACCAAAATATTGGAGCTTCAGTTTCAGTATCAGTCCTTCCAATGTATATTCAGAGTTGATTTCCTTTAGGACTGACTGATTTACTATCCTTACAGTCCAAGGGACTCTCAAGAGTTTTCACCAGCACTACAGTTTGAAAACATCAATTCTTCAGTGCTCAACCTTCCTTATGGTCCAACTCTCACATCTGTACATGACTACTGGAAAAAACTATAGCTTTGACAATATGAACTATTGTTGGCAAAGTGATATCTCTGCTTTTTAATATGCTGTCTAAGTCTGTCATAGCTTTCCTTCCAGGAGGCAAGCTTTTTTAAACTTCATAGCTGCAATCACCATCCACAGTGACTTTGGAACCCTAGAAAAGAAAATCTGTCACTGCTTCCACTTTTCCCTCTTCTATTTGCCATGAAGTGCGGGGACCAGATGCTGTGATCTTAGTGTTTCAAATGTTGAGTTTTAAGTTTTCACTCTCCTCTTTCACCCTCATCAGGACACTCTTTACTTCCTTTTTGCTTTCTTCTGTTAGACTGGTATCATCTGCATATATGAGGTTGTTGATATTTCTCCTGGAGATCTTGATTCCAGCTTTTGATTCATCCAACCCAGCATTTCACATGATGTGCTCTGCATATAATTTAAATAAACAAGGTAATACTATATAGCTTTGTCATAATCCTTTCCCAATTTTGAACCAGTTACTTCCATGTCTGGACATTTTCTCTGATAAATTGCTAAATGTAATGAAGAATAAATGTCATTTGGACTTCCCTCGTGGTCCAGTGGTTGAGAATTCAGCTTGAAATGCAGGGGATGAGGGTTCCATTCCTGACTGGGGAACTAAGATGCCGTATGTTTCAGAGCAGCTAAGCTTGCTCCACAGCTACTGTGCCTGTGTGCCACAACTAGAGAGTCCTTGTGCTGCAATGAACGACCCCTCATCACACAGTGAAGACCCAGAGTCCTGCTGCAGCCAAACAAAAGAATAAATGGGACCAAGTAATTGAGCTTTCACCCTGCTTAGATTAGTCTGCAATAGGATATATTGTTAAATGTTTTAATATAAGATTTGGTAGGGCCATTTTCGTCTCTCATTGGAAGATTCGTCTTCTAAGAGTTGAGATGATCTAAGAAACATAAAGCATACTTAGGTTTGTGTCCACATAAGTTATTCTGATATAAAACAGTCTTTTGGACTCTGGGGGAGAGGGAGAGGGTGGGATGATTTGGGAGAATGTCATTGAAACATGTATAATATCATGTAAGAAATGAATTGTCAGTCTAGGTTCAATGCAGGATACAGGATGATTGGGGCTGGTGCACTGGGATGACCCAGAGAGATGGTACAGGGAGGAAGTAGGAAGGGGGTTCAGGATTGGGAACACATGTAAACCCGTGGCAGATTCATGTTGATATATGGCAAAACCAATACAATATTGTAAAGTAAAATAAAGTAAAATTAAAAAAAAAAGAGAGAATCAGGCTGGAAACAAAATTAACTTCTCTTAAAGCTGCTGATTCATCTTTATGGTAATAATCAGTTGTGTAATAAAATTCAATCTGATACTTTTAGAAAATAGAGCCCTCTGTGCATTTAATTGTATGAAAAAAATCTTCTAGCTGGAAGATTAAATTTCATTGATAATTTCTAATTCTTGAAATATGGTCAGATTGTATTTAAAAAAATAGAACCCATTAACATGCTTTTTATAAGAGATACGATAAAATGCAAGGGCAAGGAAAATTTGAGTGCAAAATAATGATGAAAAGATACAAAGTGAATATGAACCAAAAGAAATCTAGTATAATTATATTTGGGCCTCCCCAGGTCACTCAGTCATAAAGAACCCATCCCCCAGTGCAGGAGACATGTGCTTGATCCCTGGGTTAGTAAGATCCCCTGGAGTAGGAAATAGCAACCCGTTTCAGTATTCTTGCCTGGGAAATCCCATGAACAGTGGAGCCTGGTGA